>OY728148.1:507755078-512755078 GCA_963277665.1 Viscum album | reverse complement strand
TATTACCATTGGGTGAATTAAGGTCTATAATAGCAATTTTATAATTTTTTGTCACTGATGTCCAATTCTGAATTCTCAACTACATTAAAAAATCCTCAGTCCAAGATTTCAAGTAACCAAAGTCATTTTCATTAGAAAATAGTTCCTTCTATTGAATTTCACCGTAATTATATCCTTAACTGACAAATAAGAATTATCATTGCCTTATAATATTACATACATAATATTATTAGGAATAGAATATAATCTAAAACTTCTTATGCTCGGATAAAAATTGTTATCCTAGATTTAATGATTGAATGTGTATAGATGAGGATTATTTATCTATATAAAAAATCCGAGTAATTAAAAAATTAATTCTGAGTGTGGTTATTAGCTATTAAATCTTAAGAAAATGTTGAAATTTATGTTTGAATATTTTATATAGAATAATGAAAAAAAATTATAAATTATAATTATTTTATAGTAGTTTGGATCTAAATGATCATGTATGTACTATTCACACCCTCAACCCAAGAGTGTGGACATGCATTTTTATGTACATCACTTTTTAATTTGAATGGAATTTCTATAAGGAATTCCTTTAATGGGGCCAAGGAACTTTCAAAGAACCTTCCTTTTTTACCCATAGTAGCATAACATCAAAACCATAATTTTTTATAGAAGGAGGTGTGAACCATTTACTACCTTTTCTATGTACAGAGCATAACCTATGAAATACCTTATGGTTAGGTAAGCATAACTTTAAACATACCATTTAATATAGGTATAACCAGTATTTAAATTATGGGATTATAGAAAAAAGTGTATATAAAATATATTTTCAGTGAAATATAAAATTTTCAAAATAATTAAATTTTATATAAGGAGTTTATAAGGTAGAAAGAAGTATTTTCAACCATTTATAGATGTAATAGAATGATATATATTCAAGAAATCCAATACATTTTAATCAAATTACAGTATAAAACTATTTTTATTTTCAATGATACAACACATTAGTATTGATTAATGTAGTTGTATTTGAATTATATATGATTCTACATGTTTCTCCATCCTTCTTATTAAAGATAAAAGTAGAACATCATGTGAAATAAAATAGTTAATACAATTAAATTAGATAAATAAAAACATAAACATAATACATATAAGGGTAACAACATTTTTAGTTTATAAATAATAAAATTCAATAATTCTATACATCATATATTATACTAAGAAATCATCCTTTGATTAAATGTTTAAATACTCTATAAAAATAAATCTTAAAAACATTTAATAATACCTATATTTTTAGGATAAAATGCATTTGAAATTCAACACATTTTAATTTGGAATATAACAAGTATTGAACCCAAAAAATATATTTCACAAATATTGAAACATTAGTTTTCATAAATAAAAATTAATAGTTCTACATGTCACACTCTAATAATGTGTAAGATCGTCATCATGTGTAATGTTTTTCCCTAAACAAAACTTTTTGAATTTATATTTTTTCAGCTTCAACTATAATATGTAAAGTTACTAACTTGATACATAAATTTCAATATATTTAAAAATTATCAATTTATTTTACATAATATCCCTTCAATATGTAATATATTTCCTTTTCCTATTTTATAGTTATTCCATCATATATAAGGGTCTTTCTATATATAATAGTTAAATTAAATTCATATGTAATGTTTTTTACTTGATATAATTATCACTGCTATCATCATACTTAAAATTTACTCCATAAAATAACTTTTCCTATCCAAACATAAGACACATACCTTTAAAGAAAAACAAAAAAAACATAATTTAATTTTCAGTCACTTTTAAATGTGCATGAAATATTCCATGTGTATGATCTTGTAAAAAGAAAATTTATTCAAAACAAAATATTTTAAAATAATAATAACAAATTAAATATATAAATAATAGTCAATTATTAAAAACCATGAATTAGAATAAATACAGAATAAAATGAAAAATATTAAAAAATAATAATTAATAAATTAATAAACAATTGGAGGGGTATTGGAATTATGAAAAAACCAAGGAAAAAGTCATTCAACATTATCCATATTTTAATAATTAAAAATACAGAACATTCTTTTAACCTTTATATAAAGATAAAAAATATATGATGATATTGAACAGATCTTGTAAGAAAATTATTAAAATGTAAAGGGAGAGAAGTATGAAAATTAATCTCTCTACCTATATTTAAATAATAAATCACATTAAGTAATTTTCTCATTCATGATTTGACATCAAAAAATTCAAATTATAAAAGAAACATTTAGATAATATTATAATCTTAAAATAATAATAATGAATGTGAACAACTTAAAAAATAGAAAAACATCCCTTAAATTCATGTATCAAAATAAATAATACCAACACTTAAAATATAAGAAAATAAAAATGATATAAATGTATATACCTAATCAATCCATTATTTTTACTAAAAATTGTATAATAGTGAATTATCATCTTAATAGCTACTCCTCTATGAAAACAAGTACTACATGAATCTATAAGACATGTTACAGATATTAAATTAATTTTTAAATATTTTTAAAAAATTCAAGAAATAATAAATATTTATCACATGTAAAAAACAATAACTAGAGTAAAACAGTACATAACAAAGAATAAAATATTAAAATCAGTTGTTTGAATAATATAAATAAAACTATAAAGTACTTGTATATTGGTGAAAATAGCAACTCATAGATAAGTTCATCCCAGCATAACAGATAATAATCATTAAGAGGTATACATGTTGGAAAACAAAAATTCAAACTATAGAATATAAATCAGCTTAGTTCCAACCATATTTTAATAATATCTTTTATTAAACAATGCTAAAGAAGAGTTAAATACTTTAATATTGAAATATTATTTTGATAGAAAAGTGTTTTTGTGAAAAATAAATTGAAAAAACTATAAATATAAATTCAATGAATAATTACCAAAATAACCACACTTAAAATACAAGAGAATAAATACCTTCAATTTTACCCTTACCAAAGTATTTTTAATATATTATTGGAAATATAATATCATAAACACGACCAAATTTCTTTAGTATTTTATTTATCCTTTTAAATCTCATAAACTCATTCAAAAAAACTATTCTAATAGTATATTTAGTTAATTTTTCCCTCAAATATTTAACTTTAATCTCTAGCTTACCATTTTCATTATATACAAATTTGCATCCATGTGGTGAAAAATAAATTAAAAGCATATGGTGAGAAACTTGTTTTCCCCTTAAAGGGTTTTTAAAATCTTTCAAAGATACATTTAACTATACCTTTTGAAAACACTATTGAAATTACTTATGTCTTAAAAAACTATATCACTTTTAAAAATACTTATGTTCAAAAATTTCTTGAAACATATTCTAGTGTTTTTTTAAAACAATATGCAAACTTCTTAAAACAAAAACATTGGGCCTTGTGAAACATTGGAGGATGTCTTGGGCCAACCCATATGAAGAAGGATGGTTTAACTCCACAATTCTCAACTATATTTATGACGTTCAAGTTCTTGACTTTATAAAAAAATTAATCTTGCTATATATATATACATACATTGTTCACTAGGGTTTCAACTTTATAAACATTGAACACATATGCTAATAAATAAATATTCACTTATAAATTCATTAAGAAATCCTTTGATAAATTTGAGTAACTAATTTTCTCCACTTATCATAAATACATATAATATTATTAGCATTATCAAATAAAACCATTTTAAAATAAATTAGAAGGTAAATGTGATTTATAAAATACACACATATATATAATATTAATAAAAACTAATGCATGCATGATATGTCATGTATTATATATTATCGCCATATATTATACAAATTATGACATTCATGTATGTGTAAATACTTTGAGAACATTAAATAATAGGTTTTATTTATAATTAGAACATAAAATGATAACATTTATCATTTATATTTAAAATATACACAAAAAATGACAAATTAAAAACAAATTCAAATACTTGCGTGTGGATTTGAAAATAAATAATTAACCCATTTTAAGTCCTAAAAAATATAAATAGATCGATATATATATATATATATATATATTTAAATTAAACACAAAATGATAAATTGAAAACCTGATCGAACCCTTTGATAAATAAAAATAAAAATCCCATTACATCATATATTTTTAAAAAAATGGATAGATACATATATATATATATATAATGATATAAATATAAGTATATATCATTGAAAATTAAATATAGTTTGATAAAATGAAATTAAAATCAAACCCTTATGTTCATAAATACATAAAATGGATAGGTAAAAAGTTAAACATATACATATATATAAATATATAAATAAATATATTTATTTATTTATTTATATCGTGTAATTTAAATAAAATATAAAAAAAATTAAACAACTATATAATTTTACTTAGAAGAAAATATAATTATATAAATTGCAAAATAGAAATAACCCTTATATTCATAAATTCATAAATTAGATAGATAGATAGTTAAATATAAACATATATATAATGATATATATATATATATATCATTGTAATTTAAACATTAACATATACTAATAAAAATAATTGAGTCCCTTACATATAAATTTGAATATAGAAATGATTAATCCCATACTAGATATATAGAAAATTAGAAAACCAACATCTGATGCACTTCAGACACTAAGAAATATAATTGGAATGAATTGGTGGATGATCGTTCACATCTTATTGGGTGTATAGATATGAAGTTTAAATATATAACAAGATGTTATAATGCTTCCTTCCAACGCTGGGTTTTTTAAAATAATGATCAATTATATAACACGATACATTTGCAATTATTATATATTATTTTGTTACCATTAATTAAATTTATCTTTATTATGTTATCATTATATGTTATCAAAGTAATCTTTTCATGTCTTCATTATAATTTCACGTTATTCATTTTTTTTCTTTTAAACAATCATATCCCTTTTTGCTATTTAAAATACCATTCACTTTTTTTATAATTTCAATTTTGACAAGAATATTTAGTACTATATTATTATGGTTTGTCTATGTTTTTTTAATTATTTAGCATTCCTCAATTTTTTGTAAGTCTCGATTATATATTATCAAATTAAATTTTCATGTCTTTTCTTTAATTTTTTTATTATGTGGTTTAGCGTTATTTTTTTATTTTTATTTAACAATTCAAATAATTATTTTAAACACACATCACCTTTCCTTTTTTAAAAACATAAATATATAAATTCTTTTTTTATTAATATAATTATATATTTTAAAACACAAATTGTAACATTTTTTATATTCGTATAATTTTTTTTATATTATATATATTTATAATTTAAAAATATTATAATTAATTTATTTACATTTTATAAAACATATTACATGAATATTAACATTCAAAAATTTTTAATTTCAAATAAATTAAATAATTTTAATACAATTTAAATATTAATAATACACTTTAAATAATAATAATTATTATTTTAGATAAATCATAATTTTCATTGTTAAAAAATAGTAATAAATTTAGTATATTAGATATAATCATTTCATTACATGTATAGATATATATATTCTATTCTAAAATACAATATTAATTTTCAAGTTTAGTTACACAAATATTATATTTATATAAAATAATAATGAAATAAAAATATTTATATTAAAATAAATTTTTTAAAAATTAAAACAACACTAAGTTAAATATTATTTTTCAATAAGAATTTGTTTAAAAATTTTATGAGATTTGAAAACTATTAAAATTTTTTATAAAAACATATTTGATAAAAAAAATTATATTCCATTATTTACAATAAAGTTATTTACATAATTTTAATTATTTTACTTGTTATGAAATTTTATTTATTTAAATTATAAAATAAATTACTTATTAATATTCAAGTTTTTACATTTCCCCCTTAAAAGAATTGTGTCCTTGCAATTCATTCATCGAATTCATGAAAATTCTGAATTTTACATCTTTATAATTAGAAAATGTTGAAACGATAAACTTTTATAATCTAATGACAACATTTAATATTCAAAATTGTCTAGATTGTTGCTTTGATACCTAATGTAAAGACCTTATACCACACTTCTGAGTTTAGTCCATATAAAAATGTTGTGTATTTTTTTAAATTAAAGAAACTGAATAAATACATGATAATTATTACATACCATGAACTTTTACCAGTCTAGATTTTGGAGAATTAAATACATTCCATAAAACTTATAAAACTATACAATAAAATAAAACCAATAAAATTCTTTGAATATTCTGCTTCCTCAATGAAAAATTCATCTTAAAGTAAATTCATTGAACTTATGAGAAATAAATTAGATGTTTTACACGAGAATTTATTTTTCCCAATAAAATGTTTTAAAAATCATTCAAAAATACTTTTAAAAGAGCCTTTTTGAAAATATTATTTAAATTACATATGCCTTAAAAAATATATAGCACTTTTTAAAATACATACTTTTAAAATTTTCTTTAATCATATTCTAGTGTTTTTTTTGAAAACCAAATGCAAGCTTCTTAAAACAAAAACATTGAGGCAACTTGAAACATTGAAGTCCATCTTTGGCCTACCCACTTGATAAGGTATTGGTTCACTCTACAATTCCCTACCAAATTTACAACGTTCAAGTGAAAAACATTACTAAAACATTTTAAGCTTCACATATATATATATATAGAAACATTGTTTACTAGTTTTCTACTTTAAAAACATTAACCACATATAATAATAAATAAATTTACACTTATAACTTAATTAATAAATCTTATAATGAGTTGGTGTAACTGACTTTCTCAACTTGTTAAAAATATATATAATGTTATTGAAAATCTCACATAAAACCATTTAAAAATAAATTCATAGGTTAATATGATTTATTCAATACACACATATAAACAATAAATAAATACTAATGCACAAAATATATGCCATGTCTTATATATTATAGCCATATCTTATACAAATTAAGACATTCATGTTTGTATAAAAACTTTTAACACATGAAATGTTGTGTTTTGTTTATAATTAGCACATAAAATGATAACATTTATCATTTATATTTAAAAGATACACATAAAATAATAGATTAGAAACACATTCAAACCCTTGGATTTGGAATTGGAAATAAATGATTAATCCATTTTAATTCTTAAAACAAATAAATATAAATAGATCGATATATATATATATATTATTTTAAATTAAACATAAATTGATAAATTGAAAACATGAACAAAACCTTTGATAAATAAAACTAAACAATACCATTACATCATATATTTTTTTTAAAAATGGATAGATACATACATATATATACATATATAATGATATACATATATGTATATATCTTTGTAAATCTAGAATAGTTTGACAAATTTAAATTAAAATCCAACCCTTAAATTCATAAATTCTTAAAAGAGATAGAGAAAAAGTTAAATATGTGTGTATATATATATATTATAATTTAAAAATAAACTGGTAAACATAAATTAAACCCTTATAAGATTTTATTTAAAAGAAAATATACTTTTATAAAATATAAAATAGAAATAACCATTATATTTATAAATTCATAAAATAGATAGATGGTTAAATATATACATATATTTAATTATATGTATATATATCTTTGTAATTTAATCATAAAAATATACTAATAGAAATAAATTATACCCTTACATATAAATTCGAACATAAAAATAATTTATCTCTTACTCGATTTGAATAAAATCAAAAAACCAACATCTGATGTGCTTCGAACACTATGAAAAAAAACTAGAATGAATCTTGGGAAGATAATTTAGGTCTTCTTGGGTGTAAAGATATGGAATTTTAATATATAACAAGATGTTATAATGCTTCTTTCGGAAGCTATTCTTTTGAAAAATATAAACAACTCTATAACATGATACCTTTGTTATTATTATATATTGTTTTGTTATCATTATTCAAATTTATCTTTATTATATTTTCATTATATGTTTTCAAAGTCATCATTAACATTTCATGTCATTCATTTTTTTCTTTTAAAAAATCATATCTCCATTTTTTCATTCAATACGTCATTGCCTATTTTTTATGATTTTACTCTTGTCAAGAGTGATTATTTCTATATTATTATAGTTTGTCTTTCTCTTTTTTCAATGATTTTAAATTAATCCCCTTTTTAGTCTCCATTATATATTATCAAATTAATTTTCTATGTTTTTTATTTTCTTTTTTTTTATTATGTGGGTTAATATTATTTTTTTTATTTTTTATTTAACCATTCAAATCATTTTCTTAAACACACGTCGATTTTATTTTATTTTTAAACATAAATATATATAAATTCTTTTTTTATTAATATAATTATATATTTTAAAATAAAAAATTTTAGGTTTTTTTATAAATGTTAAAATTATTTTTTTATATTATATTCATTTATAATCGAAAAAATATCAGAATTCGTATATTTATATCTTATAAAACTTATTACTTTAATATGAACATTCAAAATTTATTAATTTCAAATAAATTATATCATTTCAATACAAATTTAATTTTAATAATTCACTTTAGAAAATTATTATTATTATTTATAAATAAATCATAATTGACATTGCTAAAAAATAAGGATAAATTTAGTATATTAAATACAAGCATTTCAATACATGTATATATATATATATTATATTCTAAAATGTAATTTTAATTTCAAGACTATTTATTCAAATATTATATTTTTATAAAGGAATAATGAAATAAATATATTATATTAAAATACATTTTTAATAAATATCATTAATTTAAACCTTATTTTAGAATTAGAGATTTATTTAAAAATATTACAAGATTTGAAAACAACTAAACTTTTTCATGAAAACATATTTGATAAATATTTCTATATACCATTATTTAAACTAAATTTATTTTTATAATTTTAATTATTCTACTTATTATCAAATTTTATTTATTTAAATTATAAAAAAAATTACTGATTAATATTTGGGTTGTCACACTCATCTTCGTATTTATGATTCAAATTATTAGAATTAAAATTCATTTTATCATTTCCTAAATATTTGATTTCCCTATTTATTTTTATATTAACATCACCTATACATACTACATTATTTAACAACTCATCAAACTTCTCTTATAACTTTTTAACTCAAGGTTTTTTAAATATAGATAAAAGTTTGTAATCATAATTAGTATAACAACACTAAATCTGTACTCTAGGATCTAGTGGTAAAATTAAAATATTTACATTTTGTCTTTGATACTAATAAATATAACACAATTTAAGCTATCCAAGACATAAAAAAGTTAAATATCTTATCATTTATATACCTAAGTACCTCTTAAGTTTAGGTTTTTTGGCAATTTGAAAAAAAAACTCTTACATAGAAATACCCATGTTTTCATATAAGTATTTTCCTCACCATACCCATATTTTTATTTTACACATTATACCTTCAATATCTCTCATAAAATTATTCAAACATTACACATTTCTAGATATAACTCATTTAATATCATTCTTTATAACCATAGGGAAAAGGATAACATAATAAGGGTGAACTGAAAAGGTTAGTAAGTGTAAAAATAACAAGAAACAAATTCAATGTCATCAGTGATCATAAGATAAGCGTAAGGGTATGAGGACATAATAAAATTTCATAATCATAATATAAGATAATTCACACCCATCCATCATGGATGATAAATCATGAGACATGGAATAATGTTTAACATTAGACCATATTCATATAAGTCGATAACCATGATCCATGTGAAAAAAATTATTAATAGAGGAATACATTAGAAATTGATGAAACCATAAAGAAAAACTATTGATAAAATGAAACATAATTTTTATATCGATCTTACAATAACTCTTATACATGGAATAAGTTACTTGATAAATTCTAATAATATCTTAAGAGAAACATATAACTGCTTAGCTTTGTCCCTTTACCCAATGCATTGGAGATATAAATTAGAATCATTGATCACCAAGATCTATATTAATGTCAACCGTCATTATAAAAAATATCCAAAACCATAACATAATCATAAGTCATTTAATATTATATTTCTAAAAACCTGATAATAACCAATTTTCTTTCTTTGTCTGATTTAAACATAGAAATTAAATGAGTTTGATGATAATATTTTTGAGATAATTATAATACATCAAGAAAAATAATTATGATTGTATGATTATAATATTTCTCCAATGTAACATGTTTATCATTATAGATTATTATTATTATTGATGAATATAAATACAATGAAAATATCATTAAAAATAATCTTGATGAAAATACCATTATAACATTCAAAAACACTTTTAGAAAATAAAAATTAAAAAATATATATTGAATATAATTTAAATTTGAAAATAAAATTGGAAGCATATAAATTAATATTCAAATAAAATAACCTTTATTATGGAATAAAAATTGATTCAATTTGTAATAGTTGAAAATAACTATTATTTTAAAACTTTCATAAAGAGGGTCAAAAGTGACCCATGAGAAAAAATCTAAGCAATTTCCGCTTAAAACATTGTCAGACAAGTTCAAATTTCCTATAAAATAAATTTATGAAATCATTATGGTTTTTTAATAAAAATTATTTAATATTTTTTGAAAACATTGATATGGAAGAGAATTTTTTTACATCTAAAAGAAGATAAAAGATCGGTATCACTTACAAATAACATTCTTGATGTTTCTTTTCAAAATTAATGGGAAATTGAAACTAAACATGTAAACCAAATTCAAAACCTTATTATAATAAAATATATTTTTTATAAGAAAATAAGATCAAATTATTTCCCCCCAATTAATCTTTGAACATAAACAATCTTGAAATGGAGGGATGATGTAACATAAATCCTTTAATGATTTGGTAAAATTTGATTCAAAACTAATTGAAAGAAATATTATGATCTAAATCTATAAGTCACATGAATTTTAGGAATTAATATATCAAAATTCATTCATGAGGTATTATATACACTATACAAGTAAATCATGGTGGTGGACATGAAACATGTCTCGGGAAAATGAGATCGATATAAAGAAAACTCTTACCAAGATAATAATTTTTTAAGTGAGAATTAATCGATGAAGTGACTATATAATCATATATAAATAAAAATAAAAAAAAAATTAAATATATAATAAAATCATTTATAGATCAATTTATACATAATCATGGAATTATTGAGTTAATGAAGTAGAATTACAACCTAGTGAATGAAGATTAACATTAGAAACCCCATACCACTTGGTAACATTCAATTCAAATCCAATTGAATGTGTTAATTTTAATTGTAACATAAAATATCATGAAATATGAAGTATTAATGATATTAGATTTTAAATTGTAATTATATGCATTATATAAATGAAATTTAGTTTATATTATTAAAATACACTTAAATGAAGGGAAATTGATATAAAATCCCTTACATTGAGACTAGATATGCCATCTATGTCCTTTTAATCATATATAATAAAAATATATCAATTATTTAATTTTTTAAAGAAAATTATATTTATTAATTAATTTAATAATGAACCATTTGGTTCATTTATTATAATAAAATAATTAATTACTTGATCATTTATTTCTATGTCAGGTGTTTTGAGGAAATTTGGTTCAGAATTTCAAAATTGATTCAGTGCATTGACCATGAAAAAATGTGTCACTATTTCTTCATCTCTAGAATATAAATCATGAAATAATTATATATTTTTTAAAAATTATAATTTTAAAACTGAGAATTAAATATTTTTATGATAAATGTACTACATTACAATCTTAGAGACAGTAGTCTATACATATGCATGAGTAACATTCACATTTTTAATGCACATGATAGAAATAAGGTAATTATTATTTAATAATTATATAATTATTTTTATAAATTAAACATAATTTAATATCTTAAAATACACTTATATATACCATCCATGTGATGCAGTGATGGAAAATAAATCTCATCGCTTTGGGAAGGTGGTAATCTACATGTATGCACGAACAACATTATTATTTTTTAGTGGATGGAAAGATAAGAAAATATAAAATAAATTAACTTAATTAATGGTAAATATTTTATTATCTTGAGATATATACATTAAATAAATCATTATAGCCATCCATAATAGGTGATTATTGAAATTTAATTACATCGTCTCCTGAGGTGGTAGTCTACCGTACACACAAACGATAGTTTCAGTTCCCATTAATGGAAGAAAGAGAAGAATATTAGTTATTAAATATAAAAAAAATGTTTTTTATGGAAGAAACTAGTTTTAATATTTTATCTTGTTTTAAGAATAATTTAATGATGTAAAAAAAAGAAATAAATTTAATTATGTCGGACATGGTGATTACCTATCATTGAACTTGTTTCCTTGAGATCATTTCTTAAAGGCCGTTGGAATGGTCTTTTAAGAAGACCAAAACCTATTATTTTTTATGGGAAAATTAATAAGATATTTTTTTTGGGATTGGTTGTCCTATATGGATCAAAATTTTGTAAATAAGTGAATGGATTTTTTTCAATTTATAAGTAGATGAGATGAAACACTTGTAATTTTTTAAAAGATTAAAAGATAATTTTTTAATACTCAAGAAAAATTATTCCAAATGGGAATATATTCTATATTTATATAGGATTATGTCAAAATATTTCTATACGACATGATTCAGAATATTTGAGTAGGTTAATATTCACATATCACTTAGTTTATCCCCTAGACAAACCTACTTCATCCTTAACTATGGTGAGAATTTTTTATTCTTTTTAATATTCATTACATACCAAAATGAATAAAACCTCATTAAAAAAATTGGGAAATGATGATTCCATATAAATAATCCATTTAATCTATTTAAATTCGTATAACTGGATGGATTTAATTTAAAATTAAACTCACAAAAAATACTGAAAAGTATTTGTCTAGAAATTATTTAAAGTATAAAAGGTTTTTACCCAAAAAATTCAATCTAAAATTAATTAAAATGACATTAATTGAATTATTAATAATATAAATGGACTAATTTTACATTCAAAAATTAAAATAAAAAATTGATTTCTGAAAACATTAAATAAAATGCTAGATTTGAATAAAAATCATCATTTTTCACCGTTTATCAAAAAAACAATCTTTTCTGAAATTTTAAAAAATTAAATCTAAAATAATTTTCACAAAATGATTTCAAAAAGTAATTCTATTTTTCAAATTAAATTTTTAAAAGTTTTTGTAATTAATTATATTATTTTCTAAAAAAACAATAAAAATCATTATTAAAGAAGACATATTTTTGAAGTATAAAATGGCTTTACTCAAAATTTTGTACTTATTAAATATGAATTAATCAGTGAATTTGAATTTTATAAAAAAATATAAATATTTTTCATAATTTTTTATCATTATTCATACATTCTAATTTTAAAACTATATTATAGTGGATACATTTAAATAGTAACATTATTATAGTATATCCCAATTTTTTTAAAGCTCGATGTTGCGTGTTTATAAAGACATCAAGAATAAATTAATTTTAAAAATATCAGGGAGTTATATTCTCCCCCATTTAATAAATTTATTCCACTTAATTTGAACTTGATATGGGAAATTACAGGTTCGACATTTTAAAATAAACTTATTTAAAACCCATATCATAAAATTAAGATCTCATAGTATCCTTACGGTACAAATTATTTTGTTTTATATCAAAACCTACTTTATCTATATTAAAGTGTAAAATGGGTTAAAGGAGGTTCAAGAATCATTCAGGAGGGTTTGTACCCCTGAATTATTATCTTTAAGGAAATAGAATGTGGGATGTGGTTAGCCCATAGTTTGGCTAACCTTGTACCTCGACCATGGGTCCATGAAAAGAGGGCGAGCATGTTTTAGAAAACCATTCAATGGAGTCTAGGAAATAATGAAACTTATTAATTTTTTTACAGGTTATCCTGCAAAATTTATGGATGGTTTTTCTAACCATGCACCTAAACTGTGCGAAGTGTGGGCTTCTAAATAGTTAGGATCACATGGTGGTCACATGGTTTGGCCAACTTTGAATCCAAACCATGATCCCTATTAAATTATGTGAAAATTACATTTTCACATTTTTCATTTAATCATAATTTCTTTATTCTTCGTAACTCATTTTCACAAACACTCCACCATAGCACTCTCTTCTCCACTCCACTAGTCATTGTTTGATCTCTCTCATCCAACCACTATTTACTTTTTCATCAGTCATGTGGGAACACTATTAGTAAGAATAACACTCCATAAGTTTCATTTATAACATTTTACTAACCTATTTTGAATAATCTATCGGTGATCTAATGTATCTTATTATCAGTGATTTTGTCCAATTTCTTGATCTCTCTAATTATAGCCTAAATCTGAGGTGATACTGGGTGAGGGGACATCTATGGAGATTGGGTTGGTTCCTTAGTACTTCTCCCTAAGTGTCTTGATGTTTCTAAATTTTTCCATTGTGACATACTCTATAATTTTCATGAATTTCACATAAAAATATTTAGATCCTTTAATTATTAACTAGGGCCATAACATTGACTTTCCTTGAGACACTTCAACTCCATTGGAGGTTAAAATCATCAATCTAAACCACTACAGATGTTGTGTCTGATTATATTCCCTTAACAATCATTCAATATTTGTTTACCAAAACATCACTTGGTTTAGTTTAGTTTATCTCTTGTGATAGGAATGAATAAATTTAATTAATTTAATTATCAATTGGAATGGAAACATTACTATGACTTATGGTTATCTGCCTCTTATTCTTAATTATTATTATAGACTTTTTTCATATAACTATAGGTGTATCCTGATTTGATAAAGTCTTATATTACTTTATAAATTCCTTAAGTGGGCTTATAGAGAACCACATGATTCATTAATGTAAATTACATCGAGTTCACCCAACAAGTATTGGGTCAATGTATTCTATTTTTGACTTTCTTTTCTTCACACTGATGATTCATCTACACACTCTAAAAAATTAGAATACCTGAAATGATATCTTGGGATTTGGATTGATTTTATCATGCATGGATTTCCTTGGATAATCTACTGGGATTCTAATTAAGTCTATCATGAGATCAACTTGGACTTTCTCTTTAGTCTCGGTTATAAAATTTTATAATGCCAATGTTATTGGTTCACCGCTTGTATTACACTCATAAAAAATTTCCTAACATCTTGGTTGATCACTATGAGTGGGCTCAACATACTAAACTCATATATATAAGTAAGTTTAAAGGTATATTATTTTCTATGGATGCTTTATTTCTTTTTTTAGGATAGGATATTGAGATAAGATGACTTAGCTAGTTCTTTGAATACTCATAGTGAAAGTTTCTTTTAGGTGATTCATTTTTATTTGTTGATGATCGAACTCATGTATGTCTTCTACCATGTCTACCAATTTCATAGTTGTTTCTCCAATAAATCATCTATATGATATTATTCAATACTTTATGTATTTTGTAATTATTTGGATGGTTTACATAATCTTCCAAGCTATTTCCACTAATTTATTTTCTATTCTTATCCACTCCGATAAATGGGTTATAGTTGCCCCACCATACCACTATATACATTCTCTCATAGTTAGTATCCTCTGGTGTATAGGGAGGTATTATTGGGGCCCTATAAGTAATCAGACTAGTCACTTATCTATGAATCAGTACAGGTATTTTACAAAGTGGTATCATAAGAGGTTCTTTTTTAACTTTTTCTTTATATTTGGGGTTAGTGGATAAGATACTAGGGTGTGTTTTGACTTAGTAATGAGAATGTTCCCAGAAGTAGCTAACCCTTGTGTAGGGGAGAATCCAATTTTTTAAGGATATGATATGTTTTTCTTTATTTTTTTATTATATTTTTATTATTTTAATTTTTGGGTGAAAGATAAACTTTACAATGTTATTTTTTATGGATTTTATTGTGACATTAATTTTCTTACATGACTATTACATCAATTTAAAGATAAAAAATATAATAGTGCTAAAAATATAGGATTAAAAAGATTAGTGTCTTGGGAAAATTAGGATAATAAAAAACTTTTACATAATAAAACACAAAAATTTATTTAATTCCATTATCTCTAGATTTTTATTGTCCCTTGTGTTCTCCTTAGTGAAAGTATTCACCTAAGGATATACAATAAAATAAGGGGTGAGATGAATTCCCAGTAATAAGATGAATAATTTACATGAAACATTGGTGAGAATAATATTCATCTTAACATCATCATTATAATATTTAAGGGATTCATTATTTAAAGTCATGAAATGTGGAAATGCATAAAAATGAAACATCATGTATTAGTGGTAAAATTTCATGCATAGTTTTGAAACAATATAGCATCATTTTCATGCACATTTCACTTTATTTCAATAAGGACATCACATTACCTAATTAATTGGAGTATTAAATAATTATGGGTGCACCCATCACATCAAAACATTTATATGCACTATATAATTTGGAGCACACCCATCATATCATAACATTTACAATATCATGCGTGCAACATAGACCATATATCAATATTAGATATAAAATAATGCAAGGAAAGGTGTGAGTTTCATTTCATAAATCATAAATTCATTAAAAAAAAATTTCCAATAATGTAATAGTATACTTAGATTAGGAATCAGCAATCTCGAGTGAAGAAGAAACAATCTCAAGAAAAGTAAAAGATGCGTCTTTAGAAGGAGGAGTTCTTTTTGAAAATATCTGTAGTTTTTTAGAATACTAGATTAGAATCATTTATATACTAGAAAAAAAATTAATAAAAATGACTATATTTTAGGGGTATTAAATGAACATTCACAATGAAATTTAGCACGAAAGAGGAATAACCCAAAATGAAATAAATTGGGTTTGATAATCCTTTTACCTTATGTATGAATGATTCATTCACTTTAAAATACTATTTAAATTATTTAAATTCATCAATTAAAAAATAAAAACCTTTTATAAATTAATTTAATTTAGTATAGTTTAATGAGTTCATTTATGGGTTTTTTAAAAACTCAATTTTAATAGATCATAAGAGAAGGATTCTGGATTTTCAGCCTCTGAGCGGTATCCTATCCTCACCTTCCCTCCACTAGGGTTCACTGGTGGTTCTTCAGTGAGGGAGGCTGGCGCGTCTGGCCTCATCTTCCCCCTTTTCCCATCCTCCTTCTAGTCTTGGCCTCACATGGTGATTTTTTCTGGGTGGTGGTTTTCATATGTTTCTATTTCAGGTGTTTTTCTCGCTCGGTAGCGGCTTCGTAGGTCGGATTTGGAAGTCCAGTCATGGTTTCACCTCTCTGTTGAAACCCTGGTCAGATACATCCACTACTCTGGCCTTCGGATCCTGCGTGTATCTTCTAGTTGGTGCGCAATGGTGGATGCTCGGAGGCTTTGGGATTTTCAGTTCATCTGGTTGACGGTGTTCTAGAAGGTGCGTCTTTTGCTGGGCTCAATCTGAGATGCGATCTTTATTGAATAGTTGTTGTGTGTGGTGTTTGGTGTGCCCCCTTCTCCCCTGGTGATGGTTTCATTGGCTTGGGATGGGTCTGGCGTTCGCTTCTCCATTGAAGGCTTGTCTGAACCCTTTGTTGCTCTGGCTTCATGCTCCCTTCACCGCTCTCCTGGTCAGTCAGTCGTGTTGGTTTCTAGGAAGATCTGGAAAGTGCGTTCGTTGGGACTTGGTGTCCAAGAAGGCAACCCTAGCTCTTATCCTGTGAAGTCAAGGATTTCAGTGGTTGAAGCTACGGATGGTTTTTGGTTTGATGGTCTGTTCTTCCATCGTGATTAGAGGTTTATCTTGGTGTTTTGATGGTTTCTTCCTCTCCGGTGTGTGGTTTCTGGATGACGGCGTCGGGTTTGGGATGATGTCAACGTCTTCCTGTGGTCGAGTCTCGAAGGTTCTGGAATCAACGATCGAGGGAGACCAATATGGATAGGGCTATTGCACAGCACGTGATGACGTGATGGTTTGTTGTATGAGGCTTCATGATGATGTGTGTTTTCCGAGGTGATGGTCTGGGTTGGGTTCTTGCTCTGGCGCTGGAATAGGTCAAAGAGCGGTCCAGGTGGTTTTCAATCCCACTTTAGTGGGTGGATTTCATTTTGAATTTTGAAATTGGGAAGTTTCACAGCATTTTGTGTGATTTGGACTTTATGGATTTTCTGAGCGGGTTTTGACAACTTTGGCCATGATACACTGAATTGTGGTCTTTTTGGATTTTGATTGTGGAAGCTACAAGTCTCTTCAGAAGAGGTTTCATCATAGAAAGCATTCTCCTTTGTATAATTATTAGGATTGGAAAGTTTAAGAGGGTATTACTATTATCGTCAGTAGGAAAGTTAGCTGAGTGTATATGCGATGGTGGAGGCTTGACATATCGATCTAAATGCTGGGAAGGGGCAGTTCATGTTGTCTTGAGTAGGGATGACTTCTTTTATGGTTTTTATTTGGATGAAATTGTTTGGGTTCACACTTAGCCTTTAAAAGTGTCATTTAGAAAATAAAAAAAATTATTTGGCATTTATGGGTTTTTTTATGAGTTATAGAGTTTAATTGGATTGTTCGATAGATTTTGTTTTCTTGATTTTGATGATCGTTTTTCTTATATATGAGTATGTAAGTACATGTAAATTTATAATATTTATCCATAATTTAAATTACTTGTTATTAATGAACTTTAAAAATATTAAATGATATTATATATAATTTTGTTATATTTTATGTGGAATAATCATTAAATAAATAGTTAATGAAAACGATTTAATTTATTTGGAGGCTTTTATGACCACCACAAACTCATGTCATTTTATTTAAAATAATATTAATATATTTTTTGTAGAACATTATGTAACTTATAGTATGTATAATAAATTCTTATTTAACAATAATTATGGTTTTATTCCTAACATTTAAGGTGGTAGCGAAAAATAAAAACACATCATCCGCATTGGTGGTAAATCAACACACCACAGACGATATTTTCATTTTTAGAACAAAAGGAAAAGAGAAGATATTGGAAGATCAAATATTCCATTAATATTATAAAATTTAAACATATAAAAGATACCATATTTATAATCCCTCTTGGATAGTTGAAGGAGAGGAGAGGATAAGTAAAGAACTAAAATTGAAAAGAAAATATAAGAAAAAGAAAGATGACTTTACCTCTTGAATTTCTCCTCCATGAGAACCTCCTTATAAAAAAGGGTTTGGTCTTTTGATGAGAAAAAGGGATCATAGACATGGGTTTTGGGATTGGGAAGTTAATTGGGAACAATTTTGGGAAGTTAATTAGGGAAAATTTTGATAAGTATAAAAGTATTAAAGTTGTGAGGAGAATAGGTTTTGAGGGGTGGTATTTATAGGGGATGAGAGAGGTGTTTTCACATTATTTTATTCATTAGATTATTATTTTGGATCAAGACTATGAATAGTTTCAACCATATAACTAAATATAATAAAATAATGAAGAAAATTATAGATTACGGTGATTACATCAGCAATTTCCCAAGTAATAGTGTATTAAACATAAAATGTATATATACCGTAAATTACTATATTTTACTATTCACAAAAAATTTAAGTATTTTAGAAAAATCACAAAAATTCACCCTAACCATTTTATGATGTGTATAACTCAAAAATTAACTCCATTTTATGGAAATAATTTTCTAAATATGAGTGATTTAATTTTTTATTAAAAACACTATTTACTTGGAAAATACCAATTATAAAAGTATAAATGATTTTCTATCACTTTGAAAAAATAATTAAGGTATCATAAAATTATATTCTAATAATAAGATAAAAATGTTAATTTATGAATATATTTTACGAACATAATTTTCATTTAAATAATTATATTAATTTTAATATTATAAATAAACATTTATCTTTTATAAAAATACCAACCCTTAATTAATAATTTTTAAAAATAGTTATTTTTATTATACTATGATATAATTATATAATATTTTCATTTATAAGATGCATTTTTTTTATTTAAGCTCTATAGATGGGGTTTTTATTCTATTTGCTGAATTACTATTCTTATTAGTCTCATTACTAATCTTAAGGTCAAGTTATTATTTCATCGGTATTGGTTCTTTAACTTTTACAAATACCTCTTATTTCATTCATTGTTCATTTATAATGATCGTATTTTATTCTCAAAGTAATTTTATGTGTTTTATACTCTATGAAATAAATAAAATAACGGAATTTACATTGGTAAAATTTTGGGGTGTTAAATGTTTCCCCCCTTGTTAAATTTTCCCCCCAAAATCTCATTTTACATACTACAGTGAAAACAAGTGAGGGTAATTCTCTTTCATCTCTACCTTGGGTTCCCATTTTGCCTCTTTATACTTATAGTTCCACCATAGTGCTTTGACCAGATGAATAGTCTTGTTGCATAGAAAATTATCTTTAAGGTCCAATATATTTATTAGCTTCTCCTCATAAGATATATTATTTTCCAACTGTACCACCTCTAGATTCAGTACATGTGAGGGATTTGGCATGTACTTCATCAAGAGAGATACATAGAATACATCGTGTGCTTAAGACATGGTAGATAGATGTTCTAGTCAATAGGTTATAGCTCAAACTCGATCAAGAATCTCAAAGGGGGTGTTGTACCTAGGACTCAAATTTACCTTCTTCACAAATCTCATGATCATCTTCAGTAGAGATATATAGATGAATAGCATGTATCCAGCCTTAAACTCTAATCCTCATCGATAATTATCTATATAGATCTTCTTTTGACATTGGTCTTCATTGATGTGCTACTAAATGGTTTTAACCTTTCCACTATTTCGTTGACCATTTAAATTCCTAGCATCTTACGTTCACCGAATTTATCATAGCACACTATTTTTATACATCGTTTGTAACACCCCAGAATGATAAAGGGTTAAATGACTAAATGATACTACTCATGTCAACAAGGTGCACCTTCCTTTTCGGGAGCCTACCTGATTAGAACTCCACAGTTAAGCGTGCTTGGCCTGGAGTAGTGATCAGGATGGGTGACCTCCTGGGAAGTTCCCCAGGGTGTGTGTGAGTGAGGACAAAGCACACTGGAAAGGACAAGTGTTGGCCTGTGGGGAATTTCATTAGTCAGATGACCCGTTTAGGGTATGTGGGTGGACCGTAGGGTGGGCCCCACGTGTCTGCGGGGCAACTGGTGGTACCTGGCAGGCCAGGACCTGACGGCCATGTTAAGGCGTGGTGTCTGTGCTGTCACTGGGACCCAGTTGTCACATCGTTTCCCACAAAGGGATTTGTATGGAGCCATTTGGATGATCGAGTGGAAACTATTTTTATAAGAGATCTCAACCAGAGGAAGATGCCAGTCTCATCCTCATTTTATTCCCATAGAACATGCCCTCTACATGTCTTCTAGTGTTTTAATAGTCTAGTCATATTAGAAATCTGTTTGAGGATGATAAGTCATATTGAAGTTCAATTGAGTGGTAAGAGAATGTTAGATATTTTTCCAGAACATATAGATAAATCTTGTATTTAGATCAGATAAAATCATTAGTGTTACTCCATGAAGCCTTAACACTTCTCTATTTTATATCCATACAAGTTGATCCAGTGATAATTCCTCTTGACTTGCGATAAATTGATCTTTATTTGTTATAAGATCCACAACAACCCATATAAGATTATTTCCTATGGATGTCATCATATGTCTGGTGAAAAATTCCATGGTAAGGTTGTTTCATTTCCATATTGTTATTCATAATGGTTGCATCATCCCCTTAGACTTTTTCATTAATCCATCACTTGAAATACCTGGCACTTTGATTTATATTATGTGATCTACTTATTCATATTGTCCCACTAATTATTATCTTGAATATCTCAATACATCTTTGTGATCCCAATGTGAACAGAGAAGGTTTATCTTTGTGAATCATTCATAAGATCCTTATTTATCTCTTTATCGAATGGTACACATATTCATGACTGAATTCTTACAATTCCTTTCTCATTGATTTTAAACTCTGAGAATTTTCCATTTCTCATACCTTTCATCTTCTTCTTAATTTTTACATCATTTATTTTAGAATCCTTTATTTTCTCCAAGATGGAAGTTTGAAGAATAATTTGAGAAAATATTGGGGATGTTATCTATTTAATGATTCCCATGTCCATCCTTTGAAAATCTAAGATGATTGTATCCTTCTCAATTCTCATCATTGGTAGTAATGGAGGATCCTTTCTACTTAGAGCAACGAAAATTTATTCTCTTTTCCTGGATGGTAGTGGATTGAGCAGTCATAACCTTTGATGAGCTCTAACCATATTCACTGGTGCATATTAATATCCTTATCTATGAATATATATTTGAGGATTTTATGATTTGTATATATTTCACACTTCTCCCATTATAGATAATGCCTCTAAATTTTCAATGCGAAGATCATAGCTGCTAACTCCAGTTCATGTGTGCAAAAATATTTCTTATTAATTTTCAACTACCTTGAGGAATATGCTATTAATTTATAATTTATCATTAGTACACAAACTATACCCTTATTTAAAGCATCATTGTGTACCAAAAATATTTCCCCACTTTTCAGAAGTGTGAGTACTAGCATAGTGATAAGACTGTTTTTTAAATTTTTGAAGCAATCTTCACATTCACTAGTCCAGACAAAATTTTCTCCCTTCTGAGTCACCTTGGTTAGTGGGTTTGATAATCATGATAAGTTCTTCACAAATCACTGTTAATTCCCATCTAGACCAATAAAACTATAAATATCCATAAAAAAATGTTGTCCTAGGCCTCTCTTTGATTACCTTTGTATTGGAAGGGTCCACATATATTCCTTTGCTGGTGATAACATTCCCTAAGAATGATACTTCCTCCATTCAGAACTCACATTTACCATACTATGCATAACTTTTCTCATTTTGGAAATTCTTTAGCACAATATTCAAATTCTTATCATGTTCCTCCTTTCTCTTGGAGTATATCAGAATATCATTGATAAATACTACCAAAGATTTTTCTAGGTAATATTTTAAGAATCAATTCACTAAGTCCATTAATATTTATAGAGGATTAGTCAGTCCAAAATTTATAAATATGAACTCATAGTGTCCATACATTTTTTGAATGACAATATGGGGAATATCTTCCTTCTTCTCCTTTAATTGATGATATATTTAATGATGTTCCACCTTAGAAAAATACTTGGCCCCACACAGTTGATCAAAAAAGTAATCTATCCATGGAAGGGGATACATTTTATTTATTATTATTATTTTGAGATCATGAAAATAAATGCAGAGGCTCATTGATCTATCCTTATTTTGGATGAAGATGACTATTTCACCCCATGGTGAAGCACTCAGGTGTGTAAAACACTAGTCCATATTTTATTGTAGCTACTTCTTTAGTTACTATAACACAATGGTAGACATTCAATAAGGCGTCATTGATATAGGTAGATATCTAAGAATAAGTTCAATTGATAACTCAACCTATCAATCAGGAGGAATACCATGAAATTATTTAAGGAACACATCAGTGTAGTCCCTCGCAATGGGAATGTCTTTGATAATGATTCAATCCTTTGAATAAATTATTTGAGCAAGATATTATCACATATAATTTGATAGTATCTAAACATGATATGATGGCTCCGAAGAAGATACATCCTCATCCTCACACTTTTACCGAATTGGAGTATGCTTCAAGATATGAAGACTGGTATTTCTTTCCCGGCAGTTAATGTTGGCTTTGTATAAAGACAACCAATCCATGCCAATATAGCATCAAAATCTTCCAAAGGAAGTATCACAAGATTTTATAGGATGTTCAATCCATAAAAATTAACCATGGAGGAGTTATATAATTTGGATGAAATAATTTTCCTATTTTATATTCTCATATATAACTCAACCTTTATATTTTTAGGGGGTGTTTGAATAGTTGTACTAAAGTTTCAAGGCATAAAAGAATGCATAGAAACATAATAAAATAGTACGTATGTTATTCTTAAATGAATAACAAACATACCTATCACCACATAATTATTGGTCTCCACATTAGTAGTAGTGATGACAGATGATTTTCCTTGCTCATTTGTATTTGGTGGTTGTTGATGCTGATTTCCCTTAAGGAGTTAATATTTAGTGCATTGTCATGAATAGTACCATTACTTTCTATGGTTGAAATATTACACCATGGGTGGTTCTCTCTTTTAATCCACCACAATGTCTATATTCTTCATGTCTTATCGACATTCATGATCTTTGTGGCCTTCTCTCCCATACTTATATCCTTTACATGTCCCTTTGTGGTAGTTTCCATGATGCTTTTTTCCACATTTTTTATTTGTGAGTGGTAGAGATTTCTTTCCACATTTTTTCTCAGATCCCCCAGTTTGAAAATCCATCTTTAATTTCTTATATCCATATCCATGGTACCATTTCTAGAAAATATCTCTACTTTGAGAGCACATCAAACAAATTCATCATAACTCACAAAGTATAAAATTTCTAGAGCCTTTGTTATGTGTGGTTTTAAACCACTAAAGAATCTATCTATTTTGGTATCATTGTTGATAACAAAACATGAATCATACCTTTAAATCCTTATGAAATTTTCTTTGTAATCCATGACAGATTCACCTTCTTTTTTCTTCAGATCTATAAATTCTCTCTCCATATTGGTATGAAGAGTTCGAGGGAAATACTTGTCAAGAAAAATTATATTAAAGTCATGCCACTCCATCTCATCAATTTTATCCTTCAAATTTGTGTTTTTAATAAAAACCCACCATTTATTGACCTCTCCATATTGAAGATAAATTTCCAAATTCAACTTCTCCTTCTTAGAACATTGGAGCATAGAAAAGACCTTCTACATGAAGTTGACTCACTATTCCATGACTAGTGGATCAGAAGATCCACTAAATGTCGGTGGTCATTGCCTCATAAATGTATCAATGACCAGTTGATCCCTATTAAGTAAAGTATTAAATTCCATTTTATTCAGGTTATTATTTATATCGTGGGACAACTGGGTAAGCATCTCTGTAAAATTTTTAACTCCTCCTCCTAATGCATTGGAAATGTCTTTTAGGAAATTGATGCATTGTCCCTCTCATGGATTTTTTTCCAAGATTCTCTAGGTTCCCAAAATATTCTAAAAAATAAAAGTTTTGAAAAAAACATAAGTAACAAAGTTGTGAATAAATAATTTATTCCATTGTTAAATTAACTCTAAAGGCATATCTTATGGGATTCCTATGTTTAGATTTTTTATAAAAAAATCTTCTTGGGTGTTTTCATAATCATAGCCTCATACTTAAGTGTTTTAGATAAGTTTATCTAATAATAATTCCCAAATTAACTAAACCATGATCTGATACCAAGTACAGAGACCGTACTTTTCATAAACCAACCTAAGCCAACCCTAAACTAGTCACTTGAGTTGATCCACAACAAAGAACAAAGGGCATTCCCAATCTCCATGAGCTAGAAACTAGTGTCAGGCATAAACATAGTGTCAAAAATGGAATGATCTCACCCAATATAAATAAATTAAATAAATAGTAAAAAAATTAAATGAGAAGCCAAAAAAATATATAAATGACCAAAATAAAAATCCTTATACAAGAATATGAAAAATACAACAAACTGAACAATATGGACTAAAGTAAACATGATGACCACCACATCTCCATGTGTCCCTAAGGGCCACTCTTCATTAAAAAACCAATCATCACCCAAGGAAACAAAAAATGAGATGGAAAATGTAACAAAAACTAATAATAAGAATGAACTATAGGCATGAGTTTTAAAAATTAGTAGGCATGCCCGAACAATCTATTTCCACTGCACTTCCTTTAAAATAAAAGAAACATCAAATTCATGTGTGAAATTTAATATATAAATGTAATATTTTCCAAATGATTTCCATTTTAAAACAAATCATGGTCCATTTCCAAATTTCATATCTAAAACCAAGTTCATTTTTCCAAGAACCTACCATTTATATTTTCAAGGAGGAAAGTGATTCTTTCATTTCAGAGCCATAATGAGAGAGTACAAAACATTTTTAAGAGAAAAATTTTCCATAATCCTTTGAAATCCAACTCACCAGTTTCCAAATAAGTAAACCACACATGAGAGAATCATAATAGACACATAAAATGGGTAATGTAAATAAGAACAAAAGAGTAATAAACCAATACTACATCTCAATCATCTGTTTTAACAACTAAGTGTTGATAGACATGGGTGAACCTAGGAGCTTGTTAAAAACCCAAAACATACTTATACTTGTGGAATCATACCGAAAAGTGTTCCATACTTCATGAAATTAATAACGCCTATATGCTCATCCATCCCCTACATGGTGCAGACCAAGGGGAACAATCCCATAATAATAAAACTCAAAATATCACCATGTTAAGGGTAACTAGAAAGGTTGTAATCGATCTAGTGAATCAATCATTATCGGAGAATTCAATAGCTATTACAAGTTCTCCATGTCAAGAGTATAGAATAGGGTGATCCAACTAATGAAAACTAGGAATCCAATTACATGAATATATATAATAATAACCACACAATAGGAATCATCTGAATCACTTCAAGGATCAATCTCTTTCTATAGAATAATTTGATCTCAAAGGGGTCCATATAGAGGATCTCCCATTCTACTCAAAGTAAATGGGTCGTGAGGACTCCACAATGAGTAAATCCCACCAATTTTCACAATGTATCATGATGATTACACTGAGAGGACATCCTTTTCATTAAATACAAATAAGACAAGAATATTATCCATAAGGGGTTTTCATAATAAAAATTTTCACCACATTCATAAAAGTGCCAAACATACCTCAAGATCTTATCACGAAAACATCATTAATCAGAGAACCAAATAACTTTTACAAAAAGTTTTAAATACACCATTATCCATTTAAAAATCATTTTACAAGTATTATTTAAGTAATCACACCAAATATGAAAACTAAAACCATTTTCATCAAAGTGCCCACAGTTCCGCACATCATTATCACATGCCATCCCATTTTCAAGATCCAAAACAATTTAAAAATTCATTGGAGAATCCAAAAACCACCTTTTCATGTCACCCATAAATTTTTAGAGTCATGAAATTCACTAAATTTCAACAAATATGCAAAAAATTTAATCATGCATTTTATCAAACACTTGGTGTGCAATATTAAATAAAACATTGAAAATCATCACAAAAAAGGGATAAATCACTACTATAAACACAAAAAAGTATATCCAAAGAGAACACATAAATATTTATCATATAAGGAAGGTGTGAAAATTTTGAAACCAATAAATCTTAAATTATAAAGCCAAGTGTAATGGAAAAAACTTCCTCAATCTCATGATGCTTCAACAATTCACACTAAATATCACACCATGAAGGTTGAAATATAAAAGATTATCCAAGGGGAACCCTAAACACACAACACCCCCCCCCCCCACACACACACACATAAATAAAAGGAAACATGAAATCTAGATCCACATGACCATTAGAGAAGAAGTACTCATGAGAAAATGGAAGAAGGATGAAGAGGGGAGAGAGGAGAGGAGAATAACTTGACGATAGAGCCCAAAAAACTTACATAAATCATAGATCCACACCAAGGGAGGAAGGATATGGATTTAAGAGACAAGGAGGATAACCCTTAGGGACGTACTCACTAGTCCATGGGGGATATTTGTGGATTTTTGTGTTATAATATCATATGGGTAATTTATGAATTTCACAATTTTCAATATCTAGGAAGCTCGGATGGCTAGGCCGGACGATTTACCAAACCATACGCCAAACATGATCCCCTCCCTGGACACATATGTGCACCCACATGGTTTAGCCACATGGTTCCAAATCATGATCCAACTATTACAAGCACTTTTGTCTAGAAAAAAACCTGTACTGCATGCTTGCATCACGGTTTGACAAACTATGTGCAATCTGTGTGCCATGCCTCTTCCACCACCACTTTGGAATCGTTATTACCAAAGATAATCCACCTAGTTTTCCAAAAAATGTGTCACCCATACATTGGTTTCTACGAGCCTAAAATCTATAAATTTAAATTAAACTCATAGAAGAAGATAATTAATAACCCCATGAACAAAGGTAAAAAAAATATAACTTCAAAATTTAAAATATGTCACACCTGAATATGTAGATAAAAAATGAGGAAAAAAATGAACAGGAACAAATTATGAAAATGAAAAATTTTGTGTGAATATTATCCCTAATGTTGATGTTTTCTACACCTAGAAATCCCCAACATTTCAAGTTTATTGATCAAATAATAAGGATTATAACAACCACATTATCCACCCGCTCAAATCAAGAACACCTTAACCAGCAAATGCATCCGAGATCTCTTAATAGAGATAAAAAATAAGCCCAAACTTCTTCGTGAAAAACACGTCCACAAACTTCCTTCAAAAAAACTACTAGAAGCACTCCAACCCCAATATTTATTCAAGAGAGGAACTCAAAATTAGATACCACCAAATAAGACTACCCACTACCAACCCAAAACTAGAAACTAAACTAGATTATACACATGGAGAGGCTTTAATTGAGTCCTCACCATTATAAAATAGGTAGCATTGATTTATCATAAAATAAATTTCAACTAGACCCATAGTGGGTCTCCCGACCATTAAGAACCAACAGGCATAATCCATCCTGAAAACTTCCCCACACGGACCAAAAAAACCCCACTATAAGGGGAAGAGATGGGAGGGGAGGGGGCTAAATGAAAGGAGTATTGAACCAAATGGAAAAAAACTAAATATTTATCATTTCCATAAGATGCAAACATTTTCATAAGATCAAAATCCAAATCCACAATAAAAACATATAAATTGCCTCACCCTAACATTGGATTAAATAATTGAGCCAAAGCTCCAAGGACCCCATGGTGGTTTCTGGACTATGTGAAAAGATTCACTCTGAGGCCTATGGCCTGATCACTAATGTTTAAAGCATCTTATGTGCCATAGTCAGGAGGTAATGATCCCTAATTGGAAATCCTTATTTTTTTGCCACAAGTGAACACATATCACCATGGAAAAATTAGGCGATCATGGAAAACCATGAAACCTGCTTTCTCAAACAAGGAACTTTTTCCCAAATAGGTACATAGAAGATACACAAAACCATTATCTCTCACTCTGAATGAGGATCAGAATGAATAAGGCATAAGAAAAAACACACCATCACTTAGAGTAATGAATATTTAGAATTTCCCAAAAAGAGAACATACCTCCATTGAAACAAAATTTCTCAAGAGATCCACAATATCCCCATTACATTACAATAAAAAGTAACACCACCAAGCAGAACCGCTATAATAGAAAGAAAAATTATAATGGTGAGACACTTTAAATTGATCCCCAACAACTTTATACTCTATAAAATTGGTTGGGGTATCCTTCGAAGAGTTGGATTTAACTTTTGAAACTTAATAATTATTATTTTTAGGTTGATCAAGTATAAAGTATGATAACAGGGAACCACTCGTAGCTACACCAAAAAAATACCTTGAATACCTATAGAGGAAAACGGTGGGAAAAAAGGAATCCTAGAGCTCGATCAAAACCATATCATAACAAAAACATACATTTACTGGATATCAATATAAATGGAAACTAGCTCAATGATTTCCAAAAATTTTCTAAAATCCCACTAAACATTGTTTTAAGACCGAATCTTTAATGAGAATCCAAACTTACAACACAACATTGATAACACTTCCAAATCCCGAGAGAACACACCACATAAAAAAAACCTTCAAAACACCCCCATTTTCTTCTCAAAATACTTTTGAAATGAAGAAAAAACTTGTTTTATTTTCACACTCACCAATGGTATTCTATAGAGACTCACTCACATGCACATTCCTGTTCTAATCTGGGAACATATCAACTCATGTCATACCAAGCACTCATCAACCATGCCAATACCAAGTAATCTCTGACCAAATCATTATCTAAACACTTTCCACACATATCCATGAATGTGAGAACTCATGGAATATACCATACGTCAAAATAAAACATTCTCATTTTCGAAAACAAATCAATCAACCCGATTCAAAATTCATGAAACCATTCCAAGGCTCACAAAACACCAAGTAGATTTTTTTAAAAAATCCAACACATCAATCCCTTTTCATTATTTCTCAAAATAACATCCAGTGGGCCCCATACAAGAATTCAATTCATTTCATTCAAAACATTTTGCAATATCTCAACAAATCTAATTTCATTAGAAATCGTTTGATGAAAAACTCATTTATTCTCATTTAAAACAATTTTTCATGTACTATTTAAAATAAATTTTTCATTTTATAGGAAACCAACTTTGATAAACCACATGTTTTGATAATAGAATCTCAATCTTGGTAAACTCGTCTCTACTTACTAATAAATTAATAAATAAAAATACATTTTCTAAATCCTTCTTCAATTTATTTTTTAAAATTAATTTCCCAAAATACCAAAACAAACCATTACCATTTAAATATAAATTTTCCACAATTTCAAACAAAATTTCTGAAAACAATTCTCAGAATAAAAAAATACCCTAGGTAATTCACAAGGGGAAACTAGTGTCGATGGGTGACATGGTCGTAATGTTAGCAGCCACACGCCAATCACACCACCACCACAGAGAGTATTATAGGATCATTTCCCTATCTCCAAATGTATTTATAGGCCCTGTGAGCTCACAAGGACAACTACAGAAACTCCCCTTTATCCCAAATACCAAAAAATCCACAAGAACCAATGAAACCAAACAGACCTGAATTCATATAAATACTCAAGCTTTGTTCTAGAGAGTTTTTCCCAAAAACTTCTCCATACTTTCACCACAAATTATGAATATCCTAAATCATTTAGCTTGACATCCCCAAGTAACAAAGGGTGCTCTGAAAGGCAAGTTCATATAAAGATCCAACCTGCTCTGTTACCATTTTTTCATGAACCAACCCTGCTGGAACCCAAACTATTCACCCAAGACGATCTGCTACATTCTCTAAAGGGAATTCCCAATCCCCGTGATTTGTATACAACTTTTAGGTTTCAATAGAGTCACAAAAAATGAATGAATTCTCCCAATATACATTAAAGAACTAAACAATGAAAAAAATGTTGATCTCAAAATATATATATATATAACCAAACTGAACATATTTATACAAGATGCTAAAAAATAAAACAAACTCAAAAAAATAGAAAATATTGAACATGATGACCAACACGTCTCTGTGTGACCCAAAGGGTTACTCACCGACACCGAAACCAAACATCACCCGATGTGATCAAACCCGAGATGGATCCTACATCATAAACTGAAAATAATAAATAACTATAGGCGTGATTATTAAAACTCAGTATTAATTTTTGAACAATATATTACCAATTCACTTCCTTTAAAATAAAAGAAAAATAAAAATCATGTTTGAAATAAAATATATAAAATTAAACGTTTCCATATGTTTTCTGTTTTAAAAAAACATGGTCCATTTACCATTTACATTTCTAAAACCATGTTCCATTTTCTAAGAAGTAACCATTTAAATTTTCAAGGATGAATGTGATGCTTTAATTTCAAAACCAAAATAATAGACTATAAAACATCTCTAAGAGAAAAAAAATTCCATAAACCATTGAAATTCAAATCATCACTTTCCAAATAAGTACATCACACATGAGAGCATCACAAAAGTCACATAATAAGGGAAATATAAATAATCACACAAGATTAGTCAACCAATATTCTATCTCGATCATCTGTTGTAACAACTATATTCTGATAATCATGGGTGAACCTAGGAGCTTATGAATAATTTAGAACATACTAATACATGTTGTCTAATCCTAGAAAGTATGCCTCCCTAGATGAAATAAATAACTCCCACATGATCGACATCCTCTACATGGTAAAGAACAATGCGAAAATTTCCATAGTAATAAAACTCGATGTATCCTCAGGATACGGGTCACTAGCTAGTGCATAATCTAACTAGTGAATAAATCATTCTTAGAAAATTAAATAGTTAATCTAGGTAATCCATGTCAAGAGTATATAAGGTGGTGATCCAACTTATGCCTACTGAATATGCAGTCACACACACATATATAATAATAATCACACAACAGGAATCACCCGAATCACTCCATGGAATAATGTCTTTCAATATAAAAATAAGATTTCAAAAGGATCCATATCGAGGATATACCATCATTCTCAACTTAAATGGGTCGCGAGGATTCCATAGTGAGGTAATAAAACATATTCACATAAAGGATAATGAGGATTAAATAGTAAGTAAATCCCATTCCTTAAATACAATCAAATAAAGAATATTATATAAGGCAGGGCTTTCATAATAAACAACTTCACCCCATTCATAAAAGTGCCAAATGGGCCTCAATTTCTTTTAATAAAACCAAAAATTTTTTAAACAACAAAATAAACATTACCGAAAGGTAAAAATACACCATTATCCATTTTAAAATCATTTTAGAAATCTTATTCAAGTACTCACACCACATATGAAAACTAATGCCATCTTCATTAAAGTTCAAATTGGTACACACATCATTATCAAATGCCATTCCATTTTCAACAGACAAAAACGTTTATAAATTCATTTTAGAAGCCAAAAACGACCATTTTGATTTCATACATCCACTTTCAAATTTAATACATGATTTAAATTTCACAAAATACCCACAAAAGTGAACTATTCATTTCATCGAATACTTGTTGTTCGATATTAAACAAAACAATCGCAATCATCACAAAATATAGGAGAAATCACCACCTTGAAAACTAAAAAATTTATCCAAAGATATCACATCAATATTTATCATATAAGTAATGCGAGAAAATCATGAAACTAATGAATCTTAGGTTATAAAGCCAAGTGAATATGGAAACCTATCTTAATCTAACGATGATTTAACAACACACTCCCAAAATCACCCCATAATGGTTCAAAGATCCAATATATAATAAGGGGAACCCTAAACACAAATCCTCCCCAACATAAATGAAGGTAAACATGAACCCCATATCCACATGTTCATAAGAGAATAAGAACCCCAAAAAATGAAAGAAGGATGAAGTGGTAATAGAGGAGAGGAGAATACCTTGAAGATATAGCCCCAAAACCTTGAATAAATTTTAAATACACACTAAGGGAGGATGGAGAAGTCTTGAAGATCCAAGAAGAAGCACCCATATCATTGTACACACTATGTGGGTTGATAAATATGTGAAATTGGGTTTAAAATCCCTTAAGGTTAGTTTAGGAATTTTACAATTTTTAAGATCTGGGCAACTCACATGGTTTGGTCGTGCACAGTTTACCAAACTCTATTCCAATCTTGTGCCCCTCACTGGACACACTTAGGCTCCCACATGGGCAGGTCGCATGGTTCTCAAACTATGTTCCAATCGTACCAAGCATCACAGAATGGAAAAAGAACCTTATTGCGCACTTTTTGCATGGTTTGTCAAACTGTGCGCAAGCCACGAACCATGCCTCTACCACCACCACATAAGCTGCACAGTTACCTAGGTCGATCCACATAGTTTTACGAGGTTTCTTGCTGTAACACCCCAAGATTTCATAGTATGTTATTTCTTCAAATTAATTCAATAACTTGCACTATACGCAACACCGAGTTCAAGCGCACCACGACTTACCAAACTAGTCGTTCAAAAGCGGTTATGAATAGTATTAACTTAATTTTAAAATTTATATAATTCGTAAAATTTTAGAATCCATATTATTAGTTTCTTATACATAATGTAATAACTAATTCATTTTTTTCAGAAAAAAGAAGTATTTTTCAAAAAAATGCACTTTTACCACCTTGTAATGGTGAACCCTTGTTAAATCCAATATTTGAAACTTTTATATATTCAATTTGATAAAATAAACTTCTTATTTATAATTGGTACATTATAATTTAGTTTTAATAAATTTTTGGTGTTTTTCTGATAACTTTCATATTTGGGTGAATATTGAAAAATACTATATTTAAACTAAAAACAACTTTTTTAATCAAAATAATTTGTAGTGTTAAATTATACATTTTGATGGTTTGGAAGTATAAATAGATTATATTTTTACCATTTCATCCAATTCTGGTCATTTTATTGTAATTTCACTTTGAAATTGGACATAAACAAATGTCAATCTTATAATAGTTGTTATTTCTAAAAAAGTACGCCTTTTGGTTTTGAAAACATGAATTAATTTTAAATTAATAAATCCAACTTCTATGTTTTTAATTTGGTAAAATAGACTTCATTTTTGAATTCGAAATATCAAAATTATCTTAGGGTGAATTTTTGGTACTTTTCTGAAAACTTTCAATTTCTGATGAATAGTGAAAAACCCTGAGTTTTTGTTTAAAAACAAATTTTTATTTATATAATTATTTATTTTATTTAAATTTATTTTACATAATAATAAACACATAATACCTATATAATTTCAATGTAATTCATTGGAGTCATTTTATAAAAAGTTCATATATATAAAAAATTTATTGAACTTTTTACCGTCTTTTACCCACCTCCTAGGAGCATTGACAAATTTACATAAAACTTAATTTTACCACTTCTGTGACTTGAATTTCAAAAATATGAGAGACACGATTGATATTAGTAAGTAAAATATGGTTCAATAAGAAAAAAACATTTTTTGTGAATAGTAACTTTTTACTTTTATTTACCACGGTTAAAAATAAATAGGGTAATTAAGGGTAAAAATGATATTATTAGTACCCAAAAACATGTCATAATTCTATTGGATAAGTATAATTTGACCAAAAACAACCTTAGGAATAAAATATGAACCTCTTTTTTCCACTTGGATTAAATTAAGACATTTATTATTATTTTATTTAAAGAAGAGTTAAAAGACTTAAAATCAATGTTTAATAACTAAAAAAATTTTAATATAGGGTTACATATAAGATAAATTATACTATAAACATTAATTAGAAAGATAAAAATATTTATTACATAATGGAATTTTATTTATAATTTTTATACATTAAATAAATTAATTTATTTATGACATAATGATGATGCAGTAATTACCTAATTATTGAAATATTAAAATAATTAATATTATAAATATCCAAATAAATAGAATTTGAGACTTTTTATGAATTAAAATACTTTTCTAGTTTAATATGACATGTTATGGTTTGTTAGATGAATTTTTTTCGAAGTAATAATGCTGTTATGAATTTAGAAAAAAAATACCAAATAGTGTCAAAATTGACATAAAAGAGTTTTTAAAAAACATATTATATTGTTAATTGATATTATATTCCTAAAAATCTATGTTTCGGCCAAAGGACTTATATAATGATATGTGTATAATTAATTAACCACTTGGGGTTCACTTGGAAGTATATAGTAAGTTTATTAACCATATAATATAAAAATACAAAGAGACATGGTAAATGTCAAACTATTTAACTAAGAGTTAAATCTAAAAGATAAAGTTAATATAGTGACCCAAACCTATATAAAACCTATTGGTTGAGTGTTTTTCTACCCAAACCCACCTTATCCTTTAAATAATTTATTTTGGGGCCATTAGAAACCAAAAATGATTTTATTATAAAATAATACTTCTAGCTTCTCCTATGTTGCCCCACACCCCTCTTATAAAAAGGAACTCCCCCTTCTCTCTAATTAACACCTTCCAATCCATTTTTCTCGGCCAAACCCTACCCAAATACCCTATAAACTGTCCTAACTTAATCCTAGATGCCTTACTTTAGTCATAAATCCAATTTAAGGAGCCCTTTTGATCAAATCAAAAGGAAGAACCCGAAGAAGAGGTAAATATTTCATCACCTCTTTCAAGTTCCTTTCGTCTTCCACTTCCTCTTTCTTTGTTGTTTATATTCTAAAATAATAACTATATTATCTTCTATATACTTTTATGTTACTATAAATATGGTATAACAAAATTCATTATTCTATCCATCCTTTGAATGACATGTCACCATACGTGAGTACGTACGGCTTCTCGTCTCCACATCGTGGTGTAATTGTTATTCAATACATTATTATTTGGATGGGTATAATAATGATGTTTAATTGATGTAAATAATAAATATAACATGAGAATTATTCTGTATATATTATATACCATCCAATTATATTTTATTTTAATATCAAAATAATGATATTGCCGCTCGTGCGTACGTACGGATTACCGTCTCTACGAACGCGATGAGATTCATTCCCCATCGTATCCATTCAAGACTAATTTTCATTTGATGATGAAAAATACTATTTAAAGACTTGACATAATTCTGGATATGAACAAGATACATCCCATCCATAACAAATATGACTCACATAACAAACAATATATGGGCATACGATTCCGTTAACACCGGAAACAACAATAATACTAAGATATTATTAACAAAGCAATGTAAAAAGATAATATATGATATAATATTAATGTATATGATTATTTTATAATTTAATAACAATTATTTCACCATTATACAGGATGTTAACCTACCCTTGACCAAGAAATATTACAAGGTAAGGGTTAATTTCACAATCTCTTCATTATCCGGAGTTGTTTTTACGTAAGTATCTACTAGGACCTCTTTATCATCCACATCCATGTTTCTTTAAAATGTATTTCAAAACATTCTTACTATTTTATAGACTATGGTTTAAATTCATTTATACCCTTTTTTTACTTTTTATAATATTTTTATAAATGAATCTTTCTGTCATTTTCTAAACAAGGTCCTTTACAACATTTTCGACAAAATTAAGGTAAGAATGTCATTTTTAACTTATACGTCGCGTGAGGCTATTTTCCACCGTTATGACATCATCAAATCTTCCCTTACCATATTATAAGAATATTTCCAAAATAAATGTTTTATTTTATAATTATATGAATTTTAAATGATTTCAAAATAGAAAGAGATATTTCTCTAAAAAGGGTTTTGATTTCATCTATGTCAACATCCTTTGATGGATTTTAAGTTTATTTGAAGTTGATTTATTATGATACAAATCTTTTATATTATATTGAATGTTTTGTGATATGTTTGAATGTGGATGTGTTATTTCATACCATTCATGGTTTATGGATAAAGTATTTGCATTTCGTATGGTAGTTTCAAAATGAATGTTAATGTTCTGTTTAAACCTTTTCATATGAAGAATGCATTGGATTTAGTATGTGATGGGTGGAGTATATTATAGCTCCTAGATGCATCGGTAGGTATCATGAGACAAACTAGTGTCCTTGAACAAGGCCTTAACAAAATCTTATTTGTATTCTTGGCACAATTCCTTGACTATGTGGTTATGAAAGTCTGGCATTATGTATTCCATCATTATAAAAGTGGATATTGATATTGCATGTGATTATTAGACTAGTATAATATACATGTGATTAATTAAATGGAATTATTTTGATTTATATTTTCCATATTATGATGATTTTTATGTTAAAAAGGATTCTGTTTTAGTTTTATACATTTCCTTAAATGCTTATGCTTATTTATGAAAGTTTCCTCTATATTGTAATCCTTACTGAGCATCTGAGCTCACCCCTTTATATGTTTTATTTTTCCCAGGATGCAAAAAAGTATATTATGAATAACCTGTAGGGATAGTCTATGGGATCTTAGTGTTGTCTATGGAAACAATGTTGTTGTAGTTTTCCATTTTATGATGTAATGTAAACCTTATGAATGTATCTAGTACTTCCAATGCTACAAAACTAATCGATCTTTTGAGACTTGATCTTTTGTGATCATGACAATGTTATGTAGTAATGAACCGACTCTGGGAAACTGGGGTTGGGGCGTTACAGTTGGTATCAGAGGAAGTTTAGTACAAACATTGGAAACTAGATTTAGGTAAACTCTGATTAGAGCACATAGCCCTAAGATAGAATTTGAGGGTTAGTATAGAAGAACTTCCTAGAATTTTAGTATTATAGAGATTTTGTGAGTTTTCCAAGAAATATATCCTTATCTAGATATGAGCAGGTAGAGGCAGCTCTAGTACAGATATACCTAGGGGTAAAACATGAAAACACCACTTTGAGCTAGACTCGAACGGGAACTGGTGCACAACAACGGGTCTTGCTGCACTCTTGGTTATGACACTCCAGGGGGATATGCTTAGGATAATTCTCATTTTCTTTACAAACCATTATGAAGGGTTTATGAGTATATAATTCCTCAAAGAAAACATTTTTATTATTATAGATTATATCTATAAACTATTTAATCTACGTTAGGTATTTTAAAAGTTTGGAATTATTCATTGCAATTTATAAACTGACCTAGTGTATGCCATTGCATAAAAATGGCCCCCACTAGAAGAAATGTGAACTCCAGTAATATGTATGATCCAAAGAGTAAAAAGGATCATATCTTTCACAATATTAAGCCAACATTTAGAAGGGAAATTGTCTCCAATGTATTCTCAACATATGAAGAAATAGTATCATGTGTTAATAAGATAAGTAAAGAATTCTCTGAGTCCTATGGCTTTTAAGGGAAGTAAGAGAGGAAAAGGATGGAAGAGAGAAATATGGATAAAGGGAAGAGGGAAAATAAGGATTTTCCCATATGTGATAAATGTGGAAAGAATTTCCTTGGTAAATTCTTGAAGGGAATAATATTTTTTTATAAGTGTGGAGAAAAAGGACACCAAGTACGTGATTGCAAGGGTAAGAAAAAAGTTTAAAATGTACAACGCTCCATCTGCAAGGAGTTGGGACACTATGCGAATCAATGTCCAAATCATCAGAGTATACCCCAAATGCTGCTATTGGATAATAATAAAGTTATGATAATAACAAAGATGAAGAGGAATGATTAGATTTCTTACGTTGTTATTAAAAGTATTGTGTCATTAGAATATTGTATTAATGATGTACATGTTATAATAGTTATAGGGTATATAAGGTTTGTACTATAGTACTATTTTATTAAGGACTTGAGATTGTGTGGAAACAAGAAAAGTGACTCAATGGTAAGTTAAAATTTTTGGAAAATACATGGTTGAAGGAAAGACAAAACTTTATTGCGGTCTTGATACTGAGGTATTAATTTTGGAATAAGAGATTATTGATTTGGATAAATTATATTGGATATTCTTGACTACCTTAAAACTAATTAATGATTTGTATATTCCATCATTATTGGATTTTACAACATTTTTGTATAAAAGGAGTATATCCAGTATTCTATAAGGAATAATGGAGGATGAATGTAATAAATAAGCTTTTATGGTAATTTAGGATGTTGCAGTGTTTTAAAAGAATACATGATGAAGGTGTTCACATGTTATTACGTGGAAAAAAGGATCTTCATTGTGTTTACCTTCCTTATAAATTTTGGACTATGAGTTTGGACAAAAGTATTTTGGATAAGTATAGTTTGATATTATTTTTGAACTTCCATAAAAAGAACAACCCAGAGGTCAGGCGACAACCCGTCGCGTTCGGTCAGGTCGCGAGACTTAAACCCACAACCGAAGGGCGAAAAGGGTGTATCACCTACCACTGACCCACGTGATGTCCTGGATTGAATAATGTAGTTTTTTTAAAGGGTCTAGTAGATGAATTATAAATTCATTTTTTGGAACCCTATATGAATAGGATAAATATAATATTTTTTAAGGTCTATTATCTTTTAGAGTGAAAGATGAGTTTGTGGTAGAAATTAATTAAAGGATGTAACTCTACTTGTAAAGTATATAATTTTTTTCTTCTCTTATTCTATTAAGAAATTAATTCTTAAACTTTAGGTAAGGGATCTTAAAACTAAAAATGTGTTATCCTAATACCTTATGTTTTGCTGAATTGATGATATTTTAAATCATCATAGATTGATGTCTTTGAGGCCCTCAATTATATAATTGTTTGTGACTGATGACCTCAATCACTCCCTCAAAATATTTATGTTTTCCTCTAATTATGTGTCTTTAATTTCCACCAATGTTCTCCTAATCCAGATCATAATTTGGTGGTGACTTTTTCATTCCCCTTTTCCTATTATTAAGACTAAATTTTATTAACCCAATTTCCAATGTGGGTTTTCACACAAAGGTGTTTTCTATTTTCAACCTTTTATTTTTTAAGGAGAATTTCAAATTGATAGGATGAAATTTATTTAAGGAGGTAAAAATTTAACACCCCAGGATTTCATAGTATGTTATTTCTTCAAAGTAATTCAATAACTTGTACTACACGCAACACCGAGTTCAAGCGCACCACGACTTACCGAACTAGCCATTCAAAAGCAGTTATGAATAGTATTAACTGAATTTTAAACTTTATATAATCCTTATAATTTTATAATCCATATAATGAGTTTCTTAGACATAATGTAAGAACTGATTTATTTTTTCAGATAAAAGAAGTATTTTTCAAAAAAAATGCACTTTTACCACCTTGTAATGGTGAACCCTTGTTAAATCCAATATTTGAAACTTTTATATATTAAATTTGACAACATAAACTTCTTATTTAGAATCGGGACATAAGAATTTAGTTTCAAAAAAATTTTGGTGTTTTTATGATAAATTTCATATTTGGGTGAATAGTGAAAAATACTATATTTTAACTGAAAACAACTTTTTTAATCAAATTAATTTGTATTGTTAAATTATAAATTATAATGGTTTGGAAGTATAAATAGATTATATTTTTACCATTTAATCCAATACAGTTCATTGGATTGTAATTTCACTTTGAAATTGCACATAAACAAGTGTCAATCTTTTGATAGTTATTATTTCTTAAAAAATGTGCATTTTGGTTTTGACAACGGGAATTAATTTTAAATTAATAAATGCAACTTATATGTTTTGAATTTGGTAAAATAGACTTCATTTTTGAAATGCAAATATCAAAATTATCTTATAGTGAATTTTTTGTATTTTTCTAAAAACATTCAATTTTTGATGAATAGTGAAAAACAATGAGTTATTGTTTAAAACCGACTTTTTATTTAAATAATTATTTATTTTATTTAAATTTATTTTAGGTCAAAATAGACACATAATACCTATAATTTCAATGTAATTCATTGGAGTAATTTTATAATAAGTTTAGATATATAAAAAAATTATTGAACTTTTTACCATCTTTTACTCACCTCTTAGAAGCATTTGCAAATTTGATTAAAACTTAATTTGACCACTTCTATGAATTTAATTTCTAAAATATGAGTGGCACGGTTGATATCAGTAAGTAAAATGTGGTTCGATAAGATAAAAATAATTGTTGGTGAATAGTAACTATTTACTTTTATTTACCACGGTTAAAAGTAAATAGGGTAATCAAGGGTAAATTTGATATTATTATTACCCTAACACATGTCCTAATTCTATTTGATAAGTATAATTCGAACAAAAACAACCTTAGGAATAAAATATGAACCTCTTTGGTCCACTTGGATTAGATTAGGACATTTATTATTATTTTATTTTAAGAAGAGTTAAAAGAGTTAAAATCAAAGTTTAATAACTAAAACATTTTTAATATAGGGTTACACATAATATAAATTCAAGTAAAAATATTCATTATAAAGATAAAAATATTTCACACATAATGGAATTTTATTTATAATTTTTAGACATTAATAAATTTAATTTATTTTTGACACAATGATGATACAGTAATTACCTAATTAATGAAATATTAAAATAATTAATATTATAAATATCCAAATAAATTTAATTTGAGACTTTTTATGAATTACACTAATTTTATAGGTTAATATGATATGTTATGGTTGGTTAGATGAATTTTTTTCAAAGTAATAATGTTGTTATGAATTTAGCAAAAACAAAATAGCAAATAGTGTCAAAATAGACATAAAAGAGTTTTTAAAACAAATATTATATTATTAATTGATATTCTATTTCTAAAAATATAATGTTCGCTTGGAAGTATATAGTATGTTTATTAACCATATAATATAAAAATACAAAGAGACATGGTAAATGTCAAACTATTTAAATAAGAGTTAAATCTAAAAGATAAAGTTAATATAGTGGCCTAAACTTGTATAAAACCTATTTGTTGAGTGTTTTTCGACCCATACCCTCTTATCCTTCAAATAATTAATTTTTTATCCATTGGAAACCAAAAATTATTTTATTATAAAATAATATTTCTAGCTTTTCCTAAGGTGCCCCTCACCCCTCTTATAAAAGGTCACTCCCCCTTCTCTCTAATTCACACCTTCAAAGCCATTTGGCTCAGCCAAACCCTACCCAAATACCCTATCAATTGTCCTACCTTCATCTTAAAGGCCTTCCTTTAGTCATAAATCCAACCTAAGGAGCCCTTTTGATCAAATCAAAAGGAAGAACCCGAAGAAGAGGTAATGATTTCACCACCCCTTTTCAAGTTCCTTTCTTCTTCCACTTCGTCTATCTTTGTTATTACCATTCGAAAATAATAAATCCAGTATATTATATATACATTGATGTTATTATAAATATGGTACAACCAAATTCATTATTCTATCCATCTTTTGAATGACATGTCACCATACGTGCGTACGTACGGCTTCCCGTCTCCACATCGTGGTGTAATTGTTATTCAATACATTATTATTTGGATGGTTATAATAATGATGTGTAATTTATGTAAATAATAAATATAACATGATAATGATTATGTATATATGATATACCATCCAATTATATATTATTTTAATATCAAAATAATGATATTTTCGCTCGTGCGTACGTATGGATTACCGTCTCCACGAACACGATGAGATTCATTCCCCATCGTATCCATTCAAGACTAATTTTCATTTTATGATTAAAAATAATATTTAAAGACTTTATATCATTCTTTATATGAATAAGATACATCCCATTCATAACAAATATGACTCACATAACAAAAAATATAAAGGAAAACGAATCTGTTAACACCCGAAACAACGATAATACTAAGATATTATTAACAAATTAATATTAAAAGATCATATATGATATCAATTTAATATATATAATTCTTTTATAATTTAATAACAATTATTTCACCATTATACAGGAGTTTAACCTACCCTCGACCAAGGAAAAGTATAAGGTAAGGGTTAATTTTACAGTCTCTTTATTATCCAAGGTTGTTTTTACGTAAATATCTATTGGGACCTCTTTATCATCCACATTCATGTTTCTTAAAATTGTATTTCAAAACATTCTTACTATTTTATAGACTATGGGTTAAATTCATTTATACCCTTGTTTGACTTTTTATAAGATGTTTATAAAGTAATCTTTCCATCATTTTCCAAACAAGGTCCTTTATAACCTTTTCAACAAAATTAAGGTAAGAATGTATTTTTTAACTTATACATAAGGTGAGGCAATTTTCTACCGTTATGATATCATCAAAGCTTCCCTTAAAATATTATAAAAATATTTCCAAAATAAATGTTTTCTTTTATAATTATATTAATTTTAAATGATTTCAAAATAGGAAGTGATGTTTCTCTAAAAAGATTTTTCATTTCATCTATGTCAACATCCTTTGATGGATTTTAAGTTTATATGAAGTTGATTTATTATGATACAAATCTTTCATATTGTATTGAAGGTTTTGTGATATGTTTGATTATGGATTTGTAATTTCATACCATTCATGGTTTATGGATAAAGTATTGACATTTTTTATTCTAGTTTCAATATGAATGTTTATGTTATGTTTAAACCTTTTCATATGAGGAATCCATTAGACTTAGTATGTGATGAGTGGAGCCCGCTATATCTCCTCGATGCATCGGTAGGTCTCATGAGACAAACTAGTGTCTTGGAACAAGGCCTTGACAAAATCTTATTTGTACTCTTGGAACAAGGCCTTAACTATGTGGTTATGAAAGTCTTGCATTATGCATTTCGTCATTATAAAAGTGGCTATTGATATTATATGTGATTATTAGACTAGTAGAATATCCATGTGAGTAAGTAAATGGAATTATTTTGATTTATATTTTCCATATTATGATTAAGTTTATGTGGAAAAGGCTTATATTTTAGTTTTATACATTTCCTTAAATGATTATACTTATTTATGAAAGTTTTCGCTATATTTTTATACTTACTGAGCATCTGAGCTCACCCCTTTCTATGTTTTATTTTTTCCAGGATGTGGAGAAGTATATTATGACTAACCTGCAGGGATATTCTATAGTATCTCATTATTTTATATGAAAACAATTTTGTTTCATTTTTTCATTTTATGATGTAATGTAAACCTTATGAATGTATCTAGTACTTACAAGGCTACTAAACTAATTGGTCTTTCAAGACTTGATCTTTTGTGATCATGCCAATGTTATGTAGTAATACACTGAATCTGGGTAACTGGGGTCTAGGTGTTACACGTTCCAACCATGTGTAGGATATTGCCGATATCATAAACTCAATTTTTTAAAAACAAATCCTAGAGGAAACTAATGAACAACCTTGAAACCAAAGGTAATCAAAATATCACTTCAAAATTTAAAACCTGTCACACCGAAACTCAAGAGAAAACCCATGATAAAAAATGAACCAGAACAAATTATTAAAATGAAGAACTAGGAGTGAAAACTATTCCCCCCATTGAAACTTTCCTACAAAAAATATCCACAATATTTCCAGTTTATCGATCAAAGACTAAGGATTAATACAACAACATGATGAACTCTCTGAATTTAAGAACACCTTATCCACCAAACAAAACTCAAATCTCAAACCAGAGATGAACCAATGATCCCAAACCACTTCTTGAAAAACAATTCCTCAACCTTTATTCAACAAAACTAATTTGATCACTACAACCCAAGGGAGGAACTCAAAATTAGATACCACAAAATGAGACTACTCGTTTCCAAGAAAACACGTGAAACTAGAAATGATTATCAACATAGGGAGGCATGAAAAGAATCCCCACCATTATAAAACAAGTAGAACTGATTTATGACATAATAAGTTTCATTGAGACCCGTAGTGGATCTACCCACCATTAAGAACCAACTAGCTTAAATCAGCCCAAAATCCTCCCCACATAGACCAAAAATCCCCATCGTAAGGGGAAGGTAGGGGAGGGGTGGGGCCCCAATGAAAGGAGTGCCAATACAAATGGAAAACCAACTCAAAATTTTTCATTTCAAAAAGATGAAAAAAATCAGTCAAGCACAAAAAAACCACAACAACAACATATAAATGACCTTTCCCCAATGGTGGATACAGTAATTGAGCCAAAGATTTCCACACCCCGATGGTTTCATGACTGTGTGAAAAGATCCTCTTCAAGGCATATGGCTAGAGCCCTAATGTTTGAAGCATCTATTGTGCCACATAATGAAGGTAATGATCCCCTATTTTAACTCCTTCTCTGGGTGCCATAAGTAGCCACACATCACCCAAATAGAACCAGAGGATCTTGACAGATCACAAAACCCACTCTTTCAAACAATATACTTTTACCAAAATAGGGCCTTAGGAGTTACACAACACCATTCTCTCTCAATCTGAATGAGGAGAAGAGTGAACAAGGAACATGAAAAAACACAACATCACTTAGAAAAGATGAATTTATAGAGTTTCTTAACATAATTTCTTAGAATATTCACAACACCCCGCTACATTACAACCAAAAGAAATACCACCAAGCACAACCTACATAATGAAAAGAAACATTATAATAATAAGGCACTTTAAATCAATCCCCAATAGGTATCGACTCCAAAAAATAGGCTGGGTATCCTTTGAAGATATAGATTTAACTTTTGAAACTGAAGAACAAAATTTTTAGGTTGATCAACCAAAAATCTTGTTAATGGGGAATCATCTATAGTTACACAACAAAAATCAATTGAAACCCAATGGGGGAGAACACAAGGAAAAAAGGAAGCCAATAGCTCGATCAAAACTAGCTGAAAACTAAAACTCACGTAAAATAGATATCAACAAAAATGGAAACCATCTTAAAGATTCCTGAAACATTTATATATTCCCTCAAAACACCACTTTAAAACCAAATCACCAATGATAATCCGAAATCATAACACAAAATGGATAACTCCTCCAAATCACAAGAGGAAACGCCACATAAAAAACAATTCCAAAACCATGGGATAAAAATCCATATGACTATAGGTTTTCAAGACACCAAAGTTTTCTTCTCAAAACATTTTTTAATAGAAAAACAAACATGGTGGGTTTTAAAATGAACCAATGGTATTCTGTATATTCTCACAGACATGAAATTCTTGTGCCAATTTAGGAACATATCAACTCATTCCATATTAGGAACTCATCAACAATACCAACCCAAGAACACTCTGCCCACATCATCAACCAACCATTTTCCACACATATCCATGCATGTGACAAATCATTGAATATACCAAAGGTCAAAAAAACATTCTTGATTTCAAAAACAAATTATTCAACCCAATTCAAAATACATGAAAATTTTAAAAGGCTCACTAACCACCAAGTAAAACATCATTTTCAAATTCAACACATCAATCCCATTTCATTATTTCTCAAAATAAATTCAAATGGGTCACATCAAAAAATTAAATTCATTTCATTCAAAACATTTTATAATAGCCCAATAAATCTCATTTCTTTAGAAATTGTTTGACTAAAAAACCATTTCTTCTCATTTAAAACAAATTTCAAAACACCACTTTAATTTTTTTCAATTTTCAATGAAACCATCATGAATAATCCATAGGTATTGATTGTAGAATTAAAATCTCAATAAACTAATCTCTACATACTAAAAAATCACTTTATAGAAATCTATTTTCTAATGGCTTCTTCCAAACGATTCTGAAAATTCATTTCCCAACTTCACAAAACCAAACCATTATCATTTAAAAATCCATTTTCCACAATTCCAAAACAAAAAAAACTCAAAAAAAAATCAGAATAAAAAAGACCAAAGAGACTCACAAGGGGAAACTGGTGTCGATGGGTGACTTGGAAGTATTGTTTGTAGCTATATACAAATCACACCACCACCATAAAGAGTATTCTAGGACCATGTCTCTGGATTAACATGGATTTCAAGGACTTGTGAGATCACAGAGACCACTACCCCAACTCTCGTATCATATCCAAAATACCAAATAATTCACAAGAACCAAAAAAAATCAAACATACCTAACTTCCCATGGAAACTCGAGGTTCGGTCTAGAATGTGTTGTCCATACACTTCCCCAAACATTCACCCCAAATTCCAAAAGTCCTAATCCATATACATTGTAATCACAAAGTAAAAAATGGGTTCTTTGAAATGAAAGATGGTATAAAAGTACAACATGATATGATACCATTTTGTCATGAACCAACTTGGTTCGAACCTGAACTAGTCACCTGAGCTGATCCGTGAAATATCCCGAAGAATGTTGTCAATATCGACGGGATAGAAACTAGTGTCGGCCATCATCCGAGTAACAATAAGTGAAAAATTTCAACCAATATACATAAATAAATTAAATAGTGTAAAAATAAAATGAGAATCCCAAAAAATATATAAATAACCAAAAATAACTTCCTTATATGAGAATCTAAAAAATACAACAAACTGAACAATAATGATCCAACTGAACATGACAACCACCACGTCTCTATGTGACCCCAATGGTCACTAACTTATACCAAAACCAAGCATCACCCTAGATGATCAAACCCGAAATACAATTTGAAACAAAAACTAAAAACAATAAATAACTATAGGAGTGAGTATTAAAACACATTTGGAATTCCTGATAAATTTATTCCCATTGAATTTCCTTTAAAATAAAAGGAACATAAACTTCAAGTTTGAAATGAAATATATAAAAGTAACCTTTTTCACATGTTTTCCATTATTAAAAAAAATCATGATCCAATTCCCCTTTTCATTTCCAAAACCATGTTCCTTTTTCCAAGAAGAAACCTTTTACATTTTCAAGGATGAAAGTGAGGATTTCATTTAAAAATCGAAACAAGAGAGTATAAAGAATTTTGAATAGAAATGTTTTTCCATAAACCTTTGAAATACAAATCATCACTTTACAAAGAATTAAACCACACATGAAATCATAAAAATAGTCATATAACAAGGTAAATGGAAATAATAACACATGATTAATAATACAATATTTCATCTCAATCAACCATTGTAACCACTAAGTGTTGACAAACATGGGTTAACCTAGGATTTCATGAATAATCAAGAACATACTAATAGATTTTTAATCATCCCATAAAACATACCTCACTTGATGACATCAATAAAGACAACATGCTTAGACATACCCTGTATGGTACAAATAGAGGGGTACAATCCCATAGTAGTAAAACTCAATATAACCCCATGTTATGGGCCACTAGCTAGTGTGTAATCTAACTAGTGAAGTAATCATTTTAGAAAATTCAATAGCTATGTTAGGTTCTCCATGTCAAGAGTATATAAGAGAGTGATCCAACCAATGTCAAAATATAATACAATAAAATTCATGTATATAATAATAATAACATAATAGGCACTGCCCAAATCCCCCTAAGGGTTAATCTCCTTCCATAGATAAATTATATCTCACAGGGGTCCATGCCGAGAATCTCCCATTCTTCTCAAAGTAAATGGGTTGAGAGGATTCTAGAACAAGGACATACAAAATATTCACATAATGGATCACAATGATTATACATTGATTATATCCCATCCATTAAATAAAAATAAGGTAATAATATTATCCAAAGATGGTTTTCATAATAAGCTATTTCACCAACTTCATAAAAGTGCCAAACGGGCCTCAAGATATTTTCACAAAACCATCATTAATAAAATAACCAAACAACCATTAGAAAAAGTTTAAAATAAACCATTATTCATTCAAAAATAATTTTTAAAATCTTATTCATTTACGCACAGCACATATTCAAAAGAAAACCATTTTCATCAAAGTTCCAATCTGGACACACATCATTATCACATTCCATACAATTTTCAAGAGCCAAAACCATTTATAAACTCATTTAAGAAACCCAAAACCTAATTTTTAATTTCACACATCTATATTATAAGTCAAATAATGCTTTAAATGTCACAAAATTCCCACAAAAGAAAACTGTTCATTTCATCAGACACTTAGTGTTCTATATTAAACAAAATAATGAAATTCATCACAAAATAAGGGACAAATATCCACCTTGCACACCAAATAGTTTATCCAAAGATCGAAAATAAATTTTTAGCATATAAGGATGGTTCAAAAGGCCTAAAACCAATGAATCTTAAATTATAAATGAATGTGGAAAGGGAAACCTATAGCAATCTCATGACACCTCAACCACATACACCAAAAAACACACCACAAAGGTTACAAGTTCCATGATCTACCAAAGGGAACCCTAAACACACAAAACCCCAAAAATAAATGATGTAAAATATTAAAAATTGATCCAAATTACCATTAGTGAATAAGAAACCAAAATAAAATAGAAGAAGGATGAAGAGAGAAGAGAGGAGAGGATAATAACATGAAGATATATCCTCAGGACCTTGAATAAATCTTATCTCTACCCTAAGGGAGGAAGGAGAAGGATTGAAGAGATAATGAGGAGAACCCATGGGGTTGTATTCACTAGGTGGGTGCATAAATGGGTGGATTTTAGGTTAAAATACTATAAGGTTATTTTAGAAATTTCACAATTTTTATTATCTGGGAAGATCACATTCTTTGGCCGCATAGTTTACCAAATCGTGCACCAACCATGCGCCCCTCACTGGAAAAACCTAGAACCCACATGGGATGGACACATAATTTCCAATCCATGCACCAACTATGCTAAGATCCACTATCTAGAAACAAAACCTTACTGTATGGTTTGAAAAAATGTGTGCAAGTTGTGCACTATGCCTCTGCCATAATCACATATTTTTTATGGTTATCTTGGATAATTCCAACGGCTTACCAAACTATACACTAACCATGTGTAGGCAACTGCTAAGATCAGAAAGTAAACATTTTAGAAAAAAACCCATAGGAAACTAATGAATAACCCTGACAAAAAAGGTATACAAAATATCACTTCATAATTTAAAACTCATAACACATGAAACTCGATAGAAAATACAAGATTAAAAAATGAAATGGAACAAATGATGAAAATGAAAAACCATGTGTGATACTACTTTTATTACATGACTACTACATTATTTTAAAAATAAACTACATAATAGTTCTAAAAATCTCGGATCCAAAGGCTTAGTGTCATGATAAAATTTAGACCATAAATAACCTTTACATAATAAAATATTAACATTTATATAATTCATTATTCTCTAGCTTTGTATTTTCCCTTGTGTTCCCCTTAGTACAAGTATTCACCTGAGGATATACATAAAAATAATGGTTGAGGGAAAATAATAGTAAGAGGATGAATAAGAGACATGAAACATGGGTGATAATTATCATCATCATAACATAATCATCATAATCATTAGTGGAATCATTAGATAAATTCATGGAATGTGGAAATGAAAATAAATGAAATATCATGTCTTAGTGGTCAAATACCACACATAGTTATGAACACAAATAACATAATGTTCATGAAAATTTCCATTTTATCCTATGAAATGAATCATATTACTTGATTCATTGGATATCTATAGAATTTTGGGTGCACCTATCACATCATAACATCTACATGTGCTATATAATTCTGAGCACACCAGTCATATCATAATGTTTACATTATAATGCATGCCAAATAGAACAAATATCCTCATTGAAAATAAAATAAACCATAGAATTGAATCTGTTTCAATTAATAAAGTATAAATTCATGAAGAAACATTGGGGTTATAATAAGAGGATAACAAACATAGTATAGGAATCATCAATCTTGAGTGAAGAAGAAACAATCTTAAAAGAAGTAAAAGATGTGTTCTTAAAAATAAGAGTTGTTTTTGAAAATATTTTTGTTTTTTATATAAAAAGATTAAAAACATGTATATCTCAGAAAATAAAGGTAATAATAATGAAATTATATTTTAGAATCATTAAATGAACATCAACACTAAAATTTGTAATGAAATAGGAATAACCCAATAAAAATAAATTGGGTTTCAGAATCCCCTTACCTTTTATATGAATGCTTTCTTCACTTTAAGATCCAATATAAACAAATTAAATTGATTAATTAAAAAATCTAGAACCTTTTATACATAAATTTTATTCATTATAGTTTTAATAATTTTATTTATGGGATTTTTGATGAGTTATAGAGTTTAATTACATCGTTTGGTAGTGTTTCTTTTCTTGATTTTCATGATCAGTTAGCTTGTATATGAGTCTGAAAGTTCATGTAAAATTGAAATAGTTATATAGAATTTAAATTATTTGTTATTAATGAAAATTAATAATATTAAATTATCTGATATTTCATTTTGTTATATGGTATGAGGATAAATCATTATATAAATAGTTAATGAATTATTCTATTAACATAATAAAATTATATTATATAAATGATATTTTAGTTATCATGACTCTATTATAGGTGTAGTTTGAGAAAGAATAAAAAAATAAGTGAAATTGAAAATAGAATAAAAGGAAAAGAAAGCGGATTTTGCCTCTTTAATTTCTCCTCCTTGAGAACCTCCATAGGGAAAATGGTTTGGTCTTTTTATTGGACCAATGGATCCTATATCTGGGATAGAGTCTTGGGAATATGATTGAGAATAATTTGGATATTTCTCAAAGCTTTAAATTTTTGAGGAGAAGTGGTGGGGGTATTTATAGGGGAGGAGAGGAGAGTTTTCTCATTATTTTATTCATTAGTTTATTATTCTGAATCAAGATTTAGAATAGTTTTGAACCTTATCTCAAAATATATTAAAATAATTAATGTTATTTTTATAATATAGTTATTACACTATAAATGACTCAATAAATACTATATTTAACTTTTAATGTATATATACTGTAAATTATAGTGTTTTACTATTCACAAAAAAATCAAGTATTTTTGGAAAATCCAAAAAAACAACCTAACCATTTTCTGATGTTTAGAATTCAAACAATAACCCCATTTTATGAAAATAATTTTCTAAATATGATAAATTTAATTGTTTATTAAAATCATCATTTACTTGGAAAAGACTGATTTTAAAATTATAATTTATTATATATAACTTTGAAAAAAATAATTAAGGTCTCATAAAATTATCTTATAATCATAATATAATAAAATTTTAATTTATGAATCTATTTTATGAAATTAAATTTTATGTAAAATAATTATATTAGGTGTAAAAATATAAATAAACATTTTTGTTTTATAAAAACACCAACACTTAATTAATAATTTTTTAAAATATTTATTTACTTATTCTATGATATAATTATATAATTTTTTCATTTATAAGATAAATAAATTTTAATTTCACTTTTATAGATGATGTTAATATTTTATTGGCTGAATTGCTATTCCTAATGGTCACATTACTATTCTAAAGGTCAAGTTACTATTTCATCGGTATTGGCTCCTTAACTTCTAAAAATACCTCCCATTTCATTCATTATTCATTTATAAAGTTTGTTTTGTGTTCTCAAAGTGATTTTATGTGGTTTATACTATATGAAATGATTATTATAATGGAATTTCCATTGATAAAAGTTTTGTTTGTTACATATTTATACCCTTGGGTCGATGAAAAAATGAATCAATAATTCATGTGTCATAATGGGAATGTAGGGGTATATATGTCATTAATTATACATACCATGCATATCCCATTACATGTTATCCATTTTTCTTATTATATAGATGTATTTATGCCATGATCGTAATTTCTAACCTTTTATATAGCGAAAGAAGAAAAAACTTTGTTCCTTAAATTATTATCATTAGCTTAAATGGTGTTTTCCCATATAACATGATTATAGCACCTTAACAGACCAATTTTTATCATGGTTAAATCTATGAAACCTTGGTTATATAAGAATATATTTTTAGTTGTTTATTTTTAAATGGATTTCTAACTACATTTTATGTTGTTTTTTCAATATGAATTGCGATTGTAAACCCATATTAATGAACCATCGTATATGCACTAGTTATACTCTAATATACGATGTTAAACAACTAGTTTTTGTTAAAAAATGTGTTAATTACAACTAATAAGGTTTCTATATTTATTAATTTGGAATGGAAACCTATATAATTGAACAATTACATGTCCAATTAAAGAATAATACTCTTTTAAAAAGAGAATTATTTTAATCAGAATGAAAATTGCATCATAAATAGTTATTCACTCTATTACTTGAAATTAGAACACCATTTAACTTAAACATTATGATGAAACATTAAATCTTTAGATGTAATCTATTTTGTATTGTATTTTGTTATGAGGCATGTGCTTGGTATTGAAGATTATTCCTCCATGATAGCCTTAGGTCAAGCATCGGGATGGTGGTGATAAGTATGCTCTAGAGTTGGTGGGCCAAGTCCCAATTATAGTACTACATCTCATTCCAACTTTGAAACCTCATATAGTACTATCAATAATTTCTGGACTGGGTATTGATGGTTCTCTTAAGCTGGGTTTCCTAATACTTGTACATTCCATGGAGTGGTCTCTAAGGGATGAACCTACCATGTCATAGTTGACATGGGGATTCCAATAACTAATCCCACTTACCTTTTTATTGGAAGGTAGTCCCTAGTATGTGGACTCATGTTAATAGGATATGATTGTGATAATTAAGAATCTAAGAGTCATCAATAAATAAGGTTGAAGGTTGCAACATATATACTTTGTAGATCTTCCAAGTGATGGTAGGTTGTTCTTACGCAGGTCTATCATCATCAGGTCATGGTGTAGAAGGACTTAAATGATTTTTTATGACTAATTTTTTACATAAAACAATAACATTTGATCGATATAGGGAATTCATGAATCTATAACAATGTGCGATGCTTTTCATGCACTACTCAACTCGTTTCATGAAGCTCCAGTGCTTTCCAACCACTATTATTATTGATGATCTGTATAGGGAGAGATGTTTTAAGGATGGTATTAGGTATTCCATATCATCTCACCTGAACATGTTCTGAATGCTATCATCTTTAATATGGTGAACTATACCATTATATCTAAGTTTAATATGAGAGAAGCGGAAGCTACATGGAATGGTGGTTCTACACCTAAATAATGACGTGGTTCTTTTGGTGTTAGGAATTTTCTTCTTGATCTCTATCATGTGGATTGTGGCATAAATATTTTATACCCTAGTGGGTATGTGGTATAAATTATAGTGGAAGGTAGGGTAAATTTTAGCCCAATTATAGTTAAGACCCAACAGAGTGCCAAGACAATATGAGAATGGTCCATCTCTAGATATTTTTCAGGAACCTTCCACTAGTTCCTAGTGAAATATGATCAACAAATTTTTTATTAGTGGATCCATGCTTGGAGGGAACCTAGAGTACTACTGGCCATTCAGGTTGAGGTGGTGTCCAGGGCCTAGTAGGGAATATATAGGTTGTGCAACATCGAAATAGCATACCTTCTCAAGATGGTGAGGTTTTAGATTAGCGTCTTGAATATAGATAGTTATATGTAGTATAGCCAACACTTGAGGGGAATATCACTAGACTATCTATAATAAGAGGTAAAATAATTTTTGACTCTCTTTAGTATCCAGTTTTTGACACATTCAGTTCACACTCATTCATGTTTACGAATTTAATGGGAAGTCTTCATCAGAAGATTGAATACTTTTGAGGGGTGGTTTCTCTTTTCACCCTATTGGGAATATGATAGATAGTGTTATTTAATTCATGGAGTCTACTATTATTATAAGAATAAACCATTTTTTATGGATCCTATTTTTTTGTGAGATAACAGGATTTAGTAAAATTTTCAGGATGGACTAGTCAATACAATTTTGAGTTGATATTTATTTTTAACATTGAATTATTTTTTTTTCATTATATGAATGTGGTATGTATTTTTATAATGAAGAGTGGGATGCCATGTAAACATGAGTAGGACCTAAGCATCATGGGTTTGGTGAAGTGTGGATCCAGGTTTCAATAAATTTTCTTTATGACTATAAAGAGTGAAAGTGTAAAGTCCCAACCCGGGAGCCACTAAACAATGCCTCGAGTTGGTGGGTCATAAGGCCTCAAGAAAACATCCTCATAATCTATAGCTTGATGACTAGCAGTGACGGTATGTGATTTTATGGTGGGTATAATATACCCTCATAATCATTGTAACACGGTGATATCATAAATGAATACATGGTGGAATCATAATATCAACTAGAAACATGAATAAATAATCCAAACAATAATAATAATAATTAGTTCCAAGGGTATCAACATATACAAAATTATGTGTATGTCATAGATCTATAAAAAAGATATAAAACACATGGGAATAAGAATATGGTACAATAAATGTATCAAATGTTTAAAAATACAAAAAATAATCAATCTACAGAAAGCATTACAATCCATATCCCGGACATGTTCCACTCTACACCTATGAAACAAAAAATCAAGCATCACCATGATGGTGCTTTCCCTATCCCTACCTTTATCCATGAAGTCTATCTGGGTACCAAATGTCATTATGAACAGGGTGTGAGTGTAAGGACCCCACCCCAATTTCCCTAGGATGGTGCCTTATTGGCATATAAACAAGGAATAAGCATCCTAAAAGACCGAGCAGTTTAGTATTATTGGAAAAAAGATTCATACATAAGTAAAACATTACAACTTGAAAATAAATACAACATAGAAACTACTTAGACAACATCCATAACTCATAGGTTATTTCAGCATGTCATTCATAATAACCTTCTTCATGTCTTGAGAAAATGAAACATAATAAAGGGGTGAGATCAAATTCTCAATAAGAGTAAGAAATACAGTAGAAGATATCGTTACATAAACATTAGGCATGTTGAATAAATAAAAATATATGCCTTTAACAATGAATAAACATGATCACGTTATGGAAGGAATAAGAGATTAGTAAATATTGCCATAATATAACATAATCATGGGTATTCTACTAGTCGAATGACCACATGAACATAAATACAATTTTCATAATGAGGGAATTCATAATGTGGGACAACATAACAATACTGTCAAGGCCTCATGCCAATACTATAAATAATCATTTTGTCAAGGCCTTGTGCCATGACCGTAGTTTGTCTCATGAGACCTACTGATGCACCGAGGGGCTATAGTGGGCCCCAACTGACACTTAATATGTCCAATTCATTCCTCATATGAATGGGGATAAACATAAACAACATATACATTCATATTGAAATTAATATACGAAATGAAAATAACATTCCCCAAACATTAAGCATAAACACTAACCATTCGGAGTAAATTGGGGAATGGATTTAAGATAGCACATCCACATCCAAAGTAATCATAAAACAATAAATTGAATATGGCAGATGATAACATGGAATACTAATCCCAATAATACATAATAATTAATAAGAGTGTTCAAATAGATGAAGATACTCTTATAAAATCTTCGAGTAAATCTTGAGATAAATACTCTTTTACTTGGAAAAGAAGATTTCTTTTGGGAAAATATTTGTATAAAACCATAATTGAAGTAATATATTATTTTCATAATAAAATTAGTGATTTTATAAATATAATTATTCAAAAAATAGATTATATATTGACCTTGAAAATAGGTAATAATTAGAGAAATTCCTTTGGATCGGGCTTGTATTTCGGAAACAATTTTGAAAGTTCCTATTAAAATGTGTAACCATCCATAAAATAAAGAAATATTATGGTTGATAAAATATATATAACCTATACACATAATTTTTTGTATGAGTACATAATAATACACAATAGTTTCATTTAGGTAATTAGACAATAAAAGTAACCCAAATGAAAATGGAAGTTCGGGTGGAAAAACCCTTACCTTAATTCCGAACGTGTTCCGCTCTTGAACTTAAGATACTGCAATATGAAATTATACTTATTAATAACCTATTTTAGATCCTATTAGATTTGTATTTAGTTTATCATAATCCTATTAACTCATTTATTCCCTTGTTGATATGTTATTATATTGAATTTCGTTGTTCCATAGTGTTCGTTTTCTTTATTTTCATAAACAGTTCACTAGTTTTTAATTAATGGAGTTCATGTGGAATGGATGTAAATATCTAGAATTTAATTTGAATATTATTTATGATCATATATAGGGGTTATTTTTCATTTACATAACTTGGTTACACGGCATGAGGATGAATATAAATCTTTAATGATAACTGCTTCGGTTAAATTATGGGTTTTGATTACAACGGACTCATTTTTCTTTATAACTTAATACCATTTGTACTAAGGGATTTCAGAACCATACATAGGGTATATTACATATATAATAATCTGGTTCAACCATAACAATAATGGTTTAATGATCAGAATTGAGAATGATAATAGAAATCAAAATCCCATCGTCCTTGAATGTGGTAAATTGACACATCTCAGATGGTGTTCTTGCTACTAGTATAAAAGAAGGTAAAAAGAAGAGATGATGATAACTTATTCCACTATCAAGAAAACATTACAGTACATTTAAGGTACTGGATTCATCACAACATTTGGATAAGGAGATGTATTAATAGAAAAATAAAACAAATGAACTTGAAAGGAAAAAAGAAACAATTGAAAAGAGGAATTTACCTCAAGAACCAAACTTCCTTGAGAGCCTCCTTAAGGGGGGGTCTTTTTGTGAGACCAAGTCTTTATGGACATGGGATAAGAGGTTGGGAAGATATTTGTAAAGAGTTTGGAGAAGGCACAAGGCTTGAGAGGAGTGAAGAGAAGAGGGAGCGATAGGGGGTTTTATAGTGGATGAGAGAGGGGATTTCTCAATTTTATATTCATTAATATATTATTTCTCCAAAAGACAAGGAATAGTGGGTCTTCCATGACCAAGAATAGTGATAAATGCATGTGAGTTCTAACCAAGTGGTCTTACATCACTTGTGATTTCATAAATAGTGTCTTTAAATGATAATTTGTATATACGGTATTTTACCGTGTTTCATTATTCGTCAAAAATTCAAGTATCTTAGAAAAAATACCAAAAATTAACCCTAACCATTTTTTGACTTGAAAAATCCAAAAATGAAGTCCATTTTTCAATAATAATTTTCTAAATATTAGTAATTTAATATTTAAATAAAATCATAATTTATTCCAAAAACAACAGTTTCAAAACATTTATTTACTTATTCCAAAGCATAGGTATATCGTAATTCTACTTGAATATTATTTATATAACATTATAGGTAAAGTTACTATTCATTAGGGTATATAACTATTCATAAGGGTATATAACTATTCATAAGGGTATGTTACTATTCATAAGGGTATGTTACTATTCACCAAATATTATGTTTTCTTTATCGGACTCCAAATAACTTTATGATCACAACCGTGTATATCAGATTTTTAAAATTCACATCACAGAAGTGACAAACTTTTGTTTTAAGGGTCACATAGCACTTAGTAGCTAATTATGTTGTGATTTCATGTGATTATGACATATTTAAAAGAAAGTTATTTCCATTGAAGAAATATTGGGTCGTTACATTCTTCTTCCCTTCCAAAATTTTTCCCTCAAAATTTCATTTTACAATCTAGGAAAAAAAATTGGTGGGGTACTTTTCCTTCATTACTTCCTCCATTTCCCATGTTTCCTCTTTGTACTTATGGTTTCCCTATAGTACCTTGACTAGATGAGTAGTCTTGTTGCGTAGAACTTTGTCTCTACGATCCAAGATTTTCACTGGCTACTCCTCATAGGAAAGATCATCCTCCAACTATACCACCTCTAAAGAGAGTACATGTGAAGGGTCTGGTATGTACTTCCTTAAGAGGGATACATGAAATACATCATATACTTTCGACATGGTATGTGGAAGTTTCAGTCAATAGGCCAGAGCTCCGACTTGATTAAGGATCTTGAAGGGGACAATATACTTGGGACTTAGCTTTCCTTTCTTCCCAAATCTCATGACCTTCTTCCATGGAGATATAGGTAGAAATAACAGTTCTCTAACTTGGAATTCAATTTCTCATCGACGGTTATCTTCATAACTTTTATTTTGTCTTTGGGATGCCTTGATATGCTGCTCAATGGTTTTCACCTTCTCCACCATTTCTTCAACCATTTCAGGTCCTAATAGCTTACGCTCACCGACTTCATCACAACATGTCGGTGTTCTGCACCTTTTCCTAGAAAGTTCTTCATATGGTGCCATTCGGATGATCAAGTGGAAACTGTTGTCGTGGGATAATTAAACCAGTGGAAGATGTTGGTCCCATCTTCATTTGAATTCCATAAAGAATTCTCTCAACATGTCTTTCATTGTATAAATGGTCCGATTAGATTGGCCATTAGTTTAAGGATGATAGGTAGTACTGAAGATCAGTTCAGTGCTTAGAGCATATTAGAGACTTTCCATAACTTCGAGGTGAATCTAGGATCATGGTTGAATATAACAGATAGTGGTACTCCATGAAACCTTACCACTTCTTTGATGTAAATCTGTGAAAGTTGATCCAATAAGAAGTCCTCTAGAATCACGATAAAGTGATATGTCTTTGTAAGATGATCCACAATTACCCATATAGACTTGTTTCCTCTGGAAGTCCTTGGAAGTCAAGTGACAAAGTCCCTGGTAATGTTCTCCCACTTCCATGTTGGTATGAGGAGTGGTTGCATCATCCCCTTAGACTTTTTCCTCTCAGCCTTCACCTGTTGACATACCAGGCACTTTGATGTATATTCAATAATCTCCCTTTTCATATTTTCCCACAAAAAGTTTTCTTGTAGATCTCGATACATCTTTGTGCTTCCAGGGTTTATATAGATATTAGAGCTATGAGAATCATCCAATAGTTCCCCCTTTAGCTCATGAAAAGCGGGAACACAAAGACTCTTTCTGAATTTCAAAATGCCACCTTTATATACGATGTTAATCAACTTCCCATCATTTATAGCATTAATTTTCTTTTGAAAATCCTTATCATCAGCCAGAGAACTTTTTATCCTCTCTAGTAAAGAAGGTTTTGCAACTATTTGAAAAAGTAGTGATGTGTTACCTTCCTTGATAATTCCCATATCCATATTTACTAGATCTATGAATAAAGGATCCCTTTCAACTCTCATCATGTTCAAAACTCCATGATCCTTTCTTCTCAAATCATATGCTACCTTATTTTCCTTCCCCATGTGGTAGTGTATTATGAAATCATAATCATTGAGTAACTCAATCCATCTCCTTTGTCTCATGTTGAGTTATTTCTTTGAGAATATATATTTCAAACTCTTATGATCTGTATATATCTCACATTTTTCTCCATAGAGTTAATGTCTCCAAATCTTCAGAGAAAATATTACCATTGATAACTCAATATCATGAGTTAGATAGTTTTGTTCATGAATTTTTAGCTACCTAGATGCATAGGCAATCACTCGATCATTCTGCATAAGGAAAAAACCAAGTCCTTTCTTTGAAGAATCGCTATAGATAAGAAACCCATCATTCCCCGATGGTAGGGTTAGGATCGGAGCATTCACTAACCTCCTCTTAAATTCTTCAAAAAAATCTTCACATTCCTTTTTCCATACAAACTTAACCCCTTTTTTTGTGAGCTTGGTCATTGGGTTGGCTAAATGGGAAAAGTTCTGAATGAAATACCGATAATAACCTGCTAAACCAACAAAACTACGTACCTCATTTACATTCGTTGGAGTAGGCCATTATTGCGCTACCTTTGTCTTCACAGGATCTACAGATATTCCATCCTCAAAGACAATGTGGCCCAGAAAGGAAACTGATTAGAGCCCAAAATCATACTTGCTAAACTTCTCATATAATTTATTTCTTCTAAGTGTATTCAAAATAGTGTGCAAGTGATTTTCATGATCTTCATGGATTTTAGATTATACCAGGATATCATCAATAAACACCACCACAAAGTCATCAAGATATTCATTGAAAACTCTATTCATCAGATCCATAAAAACAGATGGTGCATTATTTAGTCCAAAAGGCATTACTGTAAACTTTTAGTGCATGTACCTGGTTCGGAATGCTGTTTTTGGAATTTCTTCCTTCCTCACAAGCAACTGATGATATCCAGATCGAAGATCAATCTTCAAAAAAAATTGGGATTCATGAAGTTGATCAAATAAGTCATAAATTTTTGGTAGAGGATACTTATTGTTTATTTTAATAGCATTGGTTTCCCTGTAATCAATGCATATCCTCATGGATTCGTCTTTCTTCTTGATAAAGAGGATAGGGGCTCTCCATGGAGAAACACTTGGTTTAATAAATCCTTTATCACTAAATTCCTCTAATTTTTTATTTAGTTCCACTAACTCCACAGTGTCCATTCTATAAGGGGTATTTGATATGGTCCTTCAACCAGGAAATAAGTCAATGTAAAACTCAATTTCCCACTCGGGAGGATGTCCAGGTAAATCCTCTAGAAAGGCGTCAACATATTCATGCACAATAGGTACGTCCTCTATCTATACATTATTCTCCTCACCCCTATTTATTTCATTCCCTTCCTCCCCAATAATTGAATTTAGTAGAGCTACTACGGCTGGATCTAGATGATAATCAAATGGAAAGGTTTCAGCTCTAAAAATAAGGGATTCTACACCATTCTCAAAAATTATAACTTCCTTCTTCTTACAATATATTTTTACATCATAATTTGATATCCAATTTATATTGAGAATTATATCATATTCAACCATTGGTATGATGATAAGGTTATAAACTAAAGCACGCTTATGCGTCATGAGGGGGACTAATCGAAACGTATTTGTTACAATGATACATTCACTAAGAGTTTTGACTGATAACTCCTTTATTAAATCAAATTGGATATGTCTAATTTTCTTGGAAAACTAGGAAGATATAAATGAATGTGATGATCCAGAATCAAATAAAGCATTGGATGAGTTTGATGAAATGATCAATTTACCTGCCACCACTTCATTAAGAAATTCAACCTCCGCAGTTGTGACTGCATAAGCTTGGCCTTTCTCCTTTGGCCTTCTTTGGGGATTATTTTCCTAATGATTAGGACATTCTTGTGCATAATGTCACATCTTCCTACAATTGTAGCATAGAACATTGGTAGCTTCTTTCTTCCTCTTACAATCATAAGATAGGTGGACTTTTTCTATACACGTGTAATATATTTCCATTCCCTTCAGTCAAGTTCCAGGGTGTTTCTTCCCACAATTACTACATGATAGAAATTCAACTCTTCCCTTCTTCCCCATTTCTGTATTTCTTTTCCCAGAGTTTTCAGCAGCCTTTTTCTTCTCTTGCTTTCCCTTAAAGTCATAATACTTATAGAATTCATTTTCTATCTTGATAGAACTTTATATTATATCTTCATATGATGATAAAATTTGGGAGACTATAGCCCTCTTGAGGAATGGTTTTAAACCATCAAAGAATTGATCAATTTTTCTCCTTGGATTACGTATGTAGTTCGCAGCATGCCTTTCCAGCCTTGTAAAGTTAGATTCATACTTGGAAACATTTTCATCCTTCATCTACCTCAGATTCAAGAATTTCTTCTCCATATTTTCTTCTTGTTCACGAGGGAAATATTTTTCTAAGAATATTTCCTTAAAATACCTCCATTCCATCTCTTATATTTATTCCTCCTCCTTTGTGTTTGGGATTGATGACCACCACTGATCCACATCTCCTATTAGATGATAAACTACCATGAAAACCTTCTCTCTTTCGTTACATCCCAATGTGAGAAATATCTTCTCTAGGGAACATATCCACTGCTCTACTACAAATGGGTTTGTAGTCCCATTGAATTATGGAGGTTGTTGTCGCATAAAGCGATCTAACATAGATCCTCCACGTGGTGGATCCGGATGATCCATACGGGTAAGTTTAGTATTCATAACCTGAGTAAGTTGTCCTAGTATAGTTAAATGTTTCTCCACACTAGTCACAGCACTAGATCCAACATCATTATCTTGCTTTGGTGGGAAATCCCTACAGGGGACATGCACGTTCGTGCGGTTTCCATTCCTTCCACTAGGTTCCATTTCTAAATAATGTAATACACTAGATTAGGGTATGAATCATAATTTATAATCTCATTGTAGAAAAATACTTAGCATAAATAAAATTTTTATGCATAGATAATTTCTTAATCATAAACTTGGTATCTTTGAGGAAACATTTACATTTAATTACTTCATAATGGATTGTAAAGAAATTGTGAATTATCCTAAGCATATCCCCCAGAGGTGTCGTAATCAAGAGTGCAGTAAGGCCCGTTTTCCTGTACCAGGATACCCCGGGTCAAGCCTGAAACTCCTTGTCAGAGATTTCACTCCTAGGTACATCTGTGCCAGAGCCACCTCTGCCTGCTCATATCTAGACAGGGATGTATTGCTTGAAATATCCACATAGTCTATTCCTTACCAAAATACCAGGATGTTCTTGTATGTTTATCCTTAAAGACTATCTTAGGGACTCTTCCCTAATATACATTTTCCAAATCTAGTTTCCAAGTTTTCTATTAAACCTCCCTCAGATACCAATTGTAAGGACCCGACCCCAGTTTCCTGAGGACGGTGCATTATTGGCATATAAACAAGGAATAAGAATCTGAAAGAACCAAGTATTTTAGTATTATTGGAAACGAGATTCATACATAATTTAGACATTACAACTTGAAAAGAAATACAACATAGAAACTCCTTAGACAACATCCATAACTCTTAGGTTATTTCATAATGTCATTCACAATAACCTTCTTCATGTCCTAAGAAAATGAAACATAATAAATGGGTGAGGTCAAATGCTCATTAATAGTAAGCAGTGTAGTGAGATATCATAACACAAACATTAGGCATGTTGAATAATTAAAAATATATGCCTTTAACAAAGAATAAACATGATCACATTATGGAAAGAATAAGAGTTGAGTAAATTTTTCCATAATATAACATAATCATGAGTATTCTAATAGTAGAATAACCACATGAACCATCAATACTATTTTCATAATGAGGAAATGCATAATGCGGGACAACATAACCATACCATCAAGGCCTCGTGACAAGACCATAAATAATCATTTTGTCAAGGCCTTGTGTCATGACCGTAGTTTGTCTCATGAGACCAACTAATGCACCGAGGGGCTATAGTGGGCCCCACCCGACAGTTACTATGTCCAATGAATTTCTCATATGAATTGGTATAAACATAAACAACATATACATTCATATTGAAATTAAGATATGAAATGAAAATTACTTTCCCCGAACATTAAGCATAAACACTAACCATTCGAAGTAAATTAGGAAATAGAGATAGCACATCCACATACAAAGTAATCATAAATCATTAAATTAAATATTTTATATGATAACATGGCATAATAATCCCAATAATACATAATAATCAACAAGATTGTTGAAATAGATGAAGATACTCTTATAAAATTTTCGAGTAAATCTTGAGATAAATACTATTTTACTTGGAAAAGAAGAGTTATTTTGGAAAAATATTGGTATAAAAATAGATGTGAAGTAAGATTGTTTTTTCAAAAAAAAATTAGGGATTTTATAAATATAGTGGTTTCCAAAAACATATTATAGAGTGCCCTTGAAAATAGGGAAGAATTAGAAAAATTCCCTTGGATGGGGCATGTATTTCAGAAACGATTTCGAAAGTTCATTTTAAAACGTGTAACCATCCATAAAATAAGAAAAGATTATGGTTTGTAAAAATATATATTACCCAAAAAAATAATTCTTTTGAGGATTAAATAATATTACACAAGATTTTCATTTAGGTAATTAGACAATAAAAGTAACCCGAATTAACATGGAAGTTCGGCTGGGAAAACCCTTACCTTAAATCTGAACGTGTTCCACTCTTTAACTTAAGATCCTAGAATATGAAATTATACTTATTTATAGCCTATTTCAGATACTATTAGTCATGTATTTAGTTTATAATAATTCTATTAAGTTCATTTATTCCCTTATTGATAAGTTATTATATTGAATTTCTTCGTTCTGCAATGTTCATTTTCATTATTTTCATAAACGGTTCACTTGTTCTTAATTAATGGATTTCATGTGGAATGGATATAAATATCTATAATTGAATTCACATATTATTTATAATCATCCATAGGTGTTATTGGTCATTTATATAACTTGGTTACATGGCATGAGGTTGAATATAGGTCTTTAATGATAACTGTTTTGGTTAAATTGTGGGTTTTGATTACAACAGACTCATTTTTCATTATAACATAATACCATTTGTACAAAGAGATTACAGAACCTTACATAGGGTATATTAAATATATAATAATCTTTTTCAACCATAAAAATAATGGTTTCATGACCAGAATTGAGAATTATAATATAAATTGAAAGCCTATCGTCTTTGAATGTGGTAAATAGGCATATCTCGAATGGTGTTCTTGCTACTAGTATAAGTGAAGGTAAAAGGAAGAGATGATGATAACTTATTCCACTATCATGAAAACATTATAGTACATGTAAGGTACTGGATTAATCACGAAATTTGGATAAGGATATTTAATAATAGAAAAAGAAAACAAATGAACTTGAAAGGAAAAACAAATGATTGAAAAAAGGAATTTACCTCTTGAACCAAACTTCCTTGAGAGCCTCCTTAAGGGGGAGGTTTTGGTCTTTTTGTGAGACCAAGTCTTGATGGAAGTGGGAGAAAATGTTGGTAAGATATTTGAACAGAATTTGGAGAAGGCACAAGGCTTGAGAAAAGTGAAGAGAAGAGGGAGTGATGGGGGGTTACAATAGTGGAGGAGAGAGGGGATTTCTCAATTTTATATTCATTAATTTATTATTTCTCCACAAGACAAGGAATAGTGGGTAATTAATGACCAATAATAGTGATAAATTCTTGTGATTTTTAAACAAGTGGTATTAAATCACTTGTGATGTCATAAATAGTGTATTTAACTGATAATTTGTATATGCGGCATTTTACAGTATTTCACTATTCATAAAAAATTCAAGTATTTCAAAAAAATACCAAAAATTCACCCTAACCATTTATCGACATGTAGAATCCAAAAATGAAGTCCATTTTTCAAATATAATTTTCTAAATATGATTAACTTAATATTTAATTAAAATCATAATTTATTCTAAAAACAATAGTTTTAAAACATTTATTTACTTATTCCAAAGCATAGGTATATCAAATTTCTACTTGAATATTATTTATATACCATCATAGGTAAAGTTAGTATTCATTAGGGTATATCACTATTCATAAAGGTATGTTACTATTCATCAGGGTATGTTACTATTCACCAAAAATTATGTTTTCTTTATCAGACTCCAAATAACTTACTAATCACAACTGTATATGTCAGATTTTCGAAATTCACATCACAAAAGTGACAAACTTATGTTATGAGGGTCACAAAGCACATAGTAGCTAATTATGTTGTGATTTCATGTGATTATGACATATTTATTATAAAGGAATTTCCATTGAAGAAATATTGGGCCGTTACAGTGAGAAAACACTTAGTAGGACCCCACCAATGGTATCTATAACATTTCCAACCTATGCATATATGTTGAAGCATTGTGAATGTATAATAGGATTAAAAGTGATGCAAGTAAAGTGATATTGTCCAGTCAACTGAAGCTCAGTATGATAAAGAAACCATATCATAAGGGCTATCTGTAAGACAAAATAAATAATATTCATTGTAATTCGCTGAGCGGTGAGGAATCAGACCATGATGGCCTATGATTTGAGGTCCATGACTAGGGAAACCACTTTAAATCCATATTGAACATCCATAGAAAACACGACAATGACTTTGGGGGTAACCAAGGATCATATCCAAGGAAGTTCAACCAAATTGATCCAAGGTGTGGAAACTAAGGAATCTGAGTTGTTTGGATCCAAGGATTAAAAATGTCCAAGGAATCCAAGTAAGTTAGATCCAAGTAGTAGAAATTTCCCAAGGCATCCAAGCAAGTAAAATCAAAGGAGTAGAAATGTACAAGTAATCCATGTGGGTACTCAACGCCATACCATGAAGCCTCTATTATTAGCATATCCAATTCATTATCATTTCATAAAACATTTCATTAATCATTTCATTAATACCTTTATAATCATATATAATCTAAGAGATTATCAATTAATACATTTCATATATAAATGAAAAGGTGTTTTAATGTTCTTAAAAACTTTAACAAGCCACTTTATTACAACAATAAATTCCCATAAGGAATAGCTATCTCAACTAAAATAAATAGTTTCATATTCATGGTAAAAATAAATAACCTACCCCATTGGTGGTTTGGTTTGAGTTCAAAAACATCTAACCTTGATAAAGGGTTTCATGGATTGTCTCAAACATGAATTCTGCATTTGATTAAAAGTTTGATTAATTTTGGGAAACAACACCAGGAAGGTCCTACATATGGAACTGCAATAACAGGGTATAAAAAACATACATTGAAGGAAAATGTATAGACCACCTACCTTATACCTATCAAGAAACACTCATCCTATATTAACCTCTTTTTTATTTTAGATCAGAAGAAAATATAATGTTATATGAATACCCTAAAAATAGGGAATATTAGATTTCACTAAAACAACATCATTGATATAAAGGAAAATTATGAAAGGAGTCTAATGAACAAATAATCACCGATGGATATCCAATGAGACAAAAAACTCGAATTAAACGTGAGATGGATGAATGAGGTCAATGCTGAATATAGGATTGAGGATATATTAAATATGAGGAGAGGTTTTTCCACTAGAAGAGGAAAATAAAGGTAGAGGGTCATAAAATATGTATGGGAAAAATGGTTATTTACCCATTTTCTAAGAGGTGCATGATTTGGCCGCACTAATGGACAAACTGTTCTCCACACACTACGACAAGAGACCCCTTGCACAGGCTTGATTCATAGATTTAATAACCATGAAAAGATCATGAAAACCCCCTATATTAAGATATACTCAACATATACACAATTCTGTGTCCTTGGTCACATTTTTAGGGAAAACTATGTGTCCCTCTACTATGCACTGATTCACCTCGCACAGTTATCAGAAACTATGTATCAATAGATGTATAGATTCTACTAACTGTGTGGTCTAGATTCTTCCTCCAAAATTTAGGGCTTCAGGATTAGAAAAAAGACCATACACCCATGGTTCCTACAAGACCTCATTGTTCCTTTCTACTAAGAAAGACTAAGGGAAAATTGATATTAAAAGATACACACCTTATATAAAAATACAACATATTAAAATTTCTCCCTATTAGAAAAAACTCATTCTCAAGTTTCCATTACGTGGGAAGTAAAGCATAGAAAAATATTTTCATCCACTATGCACATACCTCTGACTATCTCTCCTAGGTCCTTTCTTTCACCTAGAAGTTCCTTCATAACACCCAAACTAAGGGAACTAACCTACCTCAATTAGATTTCATGCTATGTTCAATGATGTGTATAGGGAACTCCTCAAAGGCCAAGTATACTTGAAACTCACCCTTATTTGGATGAGGAGCATGAGATTGGTCTAAGTGATTATGAAGTAGATGATATACATGGAAGACATATTTCATGGAATGGTAACTCTAAGGTAACTAAACCTCATAGGATACTGGACCAACTCTCTCCAAGATAAAAAAGGTATGAAAAAGAGAGGCAAAAACTACCCTTACCCTTGTATCTTCATTTTTCCAATTTTGGGTGATACCAAAAAGAAAACATTACCCCCATACTCAAACCATAGAGGTTTTCATTAGAGATCAACATATAATTTCTATCTAGAATGAGGAGTACCCATAGTATTTCTGATCAGCGTCACCTACTTTAAAGTCTCCTGAATGAGATGATGTCTGAGAAGCGTTGCCTTCCCTACCTCAAACCATCATAGAGGTGATCAGAATGGCCTATTGTAGAAGGAATCATAGTGTGACATATGTATAGTCACTTGATAACTATTATAATATTTGAACTCAACTAGTGGTATATTCATATCCCAAGAACCTCCAAAATTAGGGGAACATTCTCTAAGCATGTACTTTAGAACTTAAATGGTTCACTATGACTGACCATTATTCTGAGGGTGGTATGTTGTGCTCAAAATCACATGTGAACCCAAATCCCTTTATAAACCTTTCAAATATTGAGATGTATATCAGGTTCCTCTATCTAATAAAATAGTACAAGGTACCCCCTAAAGGATCACAATCTCACAAATGTATAGCATTTTAATATCATTCATTGAGAAGATATCTATGATTGACAATAAATGGGTGAACTTCATCATCCTATCCACAATGACCCATACATCATCACTACATAAGGGAGGCCTCATTAACCCGGTCCTGAAATCCATGGAGAATTCATTCCTTTTCCACTCTAGAATGGAAAAATACTATAAAAGACCCACTAATTATTATTGTTCTGCCCCCACATAGTGATAGGTAGAACATTGTGTCATGAAACCAGTTATATCCCACTTTATACATGGATACCAATATCTGTGGTATAAATCTTGATACATCTTGGTGTGTATAGGTTACACTACCCATGTAGAGGCATGAAACACTTGCCTCATATCTTCTTTACATCTACCAAAACCCAAACATGACCATGAAAACATAGAATTTCTTCCTCACCAATGATCCATCCAGGTGGTGAGTCATCACCTTCCACACTCTCCATTAGAACTAATCCCTAAGGGTTTGAAAACCATCTCTTCTTCACCTTATCTAAAAGTTTGGAATTTACCAATATAGCTAAAATAAAATATCTCTCAAAAATATCCTACACCTCCAAGTGTATCACAAAGTACACCTCCATTAATTTTTATTCTCTACTAGCCTCCTCTACTATTTAGGTCAAATCCTTCCAACTAAGTGGATCAGTTACTTTAGTACCTTTATTAGGTATATATTCAATCTCAAAATCATACCAATTAATATACTATAACCACATAATATTTATAAGGATTCATTCACACTTCATAAAGATCTATTTGAGGATTTTGTGGTCTATGTACACCAATAAATGCTCTCCCAGCAAAAATTTCCCCTAGCAATGCAGGGTATAAACAACTGCAACTAACTTGAGTTCATGCGTCTGATAATTCTTCTCCTGAGGTATCAACTGGTGAGTCTTGTATATCATGGATCATTCATCTTACACCTGAAAAACCTCTATCACAATACTTGATTCATCATAGTAAATGGTATTTATTCTACTCAGATCTGGTAGAATCAAGATCTACATTGAAGTCAACCTTCCCTTTAGATCCTAAAAGTCCTTCTCACATGATTTAGATCATACATATTTGACACCATTTTTTGACAAGCTAGTGATAGGTGTAGTTAGACATGATAAGTTTTGGATTAATATACTTTAATAACCCATGAGACCTAAGAGACTTTGTATTTCATGAAAATTATTAGGATGATCCCAAGAACATATATCACTCACCTTATCTAGGTCCACCAAAACTCTTGACTTTGAGATGATATGATCCATGAAGTGAAATTTATCTATCAAGAACTGAAATTTTGTTATCTGGGAATATAACATATACTCGCTTAGGTATCAGTCTCTCTGCATACATATACCCTAATCTGTGTCCCTAAGATATAGCTTGTCTACCCAAAGAATATATGCTCTACTAATTCTGTAAGTATGGTGTTTGGATTCTATGACCATGACCGCCACCTCATCATGATCATTTAGTCAAACTATTGATACCTACTAGAAGAGAGGTCGATGAACCTACTCGTGTATGTGGAGTTGGTGAAGATGCTATCTCATTAGATGATAGAGGAAAGGTTATAAAACCCATTATAGATGGAACATCTTGTCACATTATTGACACTTAATTGGGTTTCTATCACACTATCTCCTCATGCTTCTCTACCTCCCACACTGGTGGCAGAAAAAAAAAACTACCAGTACTCAATTTATGGCTAGTATTTTCCTCACAAGAGGACTCAAATCATCTCTCCATTCCTTCTGACATACTTCTACTAGGCCAAGAAGCTTAACCACCCTACTTTGTGCCCCTATCATTACTCAGGTAATGTTCAGTAATAGGTGCCTAATATACTATTTTAGATATAGTATCCACCTGACTAATGTTCATCTGTTATCAAACAAAATGCTTGAGCCCTTACTCAAAGATTCTCTCCCTATACGGATCATTAGAAAGTTAGTTTGGTGTGAAGTACTAAAGATTTGTAATGTGAGACAAATATTCCATAATAGACATGGAATCATTCCCTAGATACATATAATCTATGTCCTATTTAGCCCTCAATGTCTCTAAAAAAATTAGTCATAAAAACAGAATTAGAAATCTATCTATGTCATATCCTGATGTCGATCTACCTATTTCAGTAAATCCCACCAATGTCTAAAAGTTCCTATAATCAAATACATCATGATCTTGACCCTCCTTTCTAGAGGCATCTCCAGGTGCTCAAAGCTAGAAAAGACAGTCTCAAACCAAATATCAGCAGCCTAGGGCCACCATCCCCAAAAAATGTGGGTGGATTCTACTGAGGAAACTCACATGTCAACTCTTCTATAGTTATGGTTGACCACAGAGCTCCCTGAATAGAATTTATAAAGAATTTTAAACCCTCTCTAAAATAATATTTAGTAACAATATTTTTTATAAATGGTAGTGATGCAAGTAGCACTACTAGAGGTTCAACTGGTGGGTGGGGGCCCACCACCACTAGAGCATGGTCATTACCACCCTTATAGAGGAAACTAGAGGGTTTCCTAGTTTCATGTCTCTATAAATACTAAGCACTCACCTCAATAAATATTTTTTAATGAAAAAACGTAGATATATGAATAGGGCTGGTGAAAGTGTTCCTATATATGAGTTACACTCCTCTACCTACTTCTAAAGCCAGGTCTGGGCATCATAAAGATCACATGAATGCAAGAGATACTACCTACTTCCCACCAATAAGGCCAAGTAAAGTTCAAATTCTCTTCCATAAACTTGGGGTTATGGTTTATAGAGTTTCAACTTAATGTTATAGAGGAAAGAACCCTTTAAGTTGAAATTGGAACCTACATTCAATGAAAACATTTTCATTTAATAATTTAAGGTCATTAAAATTCATATTTATTTATATTAAAAAATAGTTTCAAATGGTTTAATTATATTTATTACCATTTCCAATTTATAAATTTCCATATGAATTATAAATTTAACTATGAATTCAATTTGACCACTACTATAAACACGATCTAGTCCTTACAACCAATGGTCCTTGAATAAACATGATATAATTGACTTCTTAAGGTGTATGCATCAATCTATGAAATAAATCATAATTAGGTTGATGTGGGAACCTTATTTAACCAATTATGTTTTTCGGTTCCCTTAAAAAATATTATTCAAATAAAAATTATATCTCATAAGTCACATAAAATAATTTCATGCAGTCAAGAAATTCATTCAACATGACATTTCATATACAAGAATTGTGAATTTACTACATTCCTAAAATGATCTTTGAGACTAATATCTCTTTTCCATACTAGTATAAGGGAAAAAATCCAAATCACAATCAATAGCACATAGCATGTGTATCACCAAATAGTGAAATTAGATAAATTGTAACAAGAATAAACAAGAACATAAATTACTATTCCCATGAAATTTGGATTTTCCATGTATGTGGGTTAGGTACTCCTAGGAATATCTCATTACTATATCTCAACTCTTTCCAATCCTTAGGTCCACTTATCCCAAATAGAAAAAAAATAAAACTGGATCTGATATAAATTTGTAATGTCTTTGTAATGTCTTGACCTAGGAGAAACTAATTGGTACCCTGATCCAGTGGGTCAAAAGGCCTCAAGCACACCTCCTCATATGTTGAAGGCTTCCAACTACCATCAAGGGTCTATGATATTATGATGAGGATACTAGAACATGAAAATAAGAGTAACACAAAAGTATAATAAATGAATACATGGAATAAAAACAATATCATCCAACAAATGAAGCTAAATAATCAAGAAAACAATAATAATAATAATAATCAAATCCAATGGAAACATTATATACAAAATTATGTGTAGGTAATGGAGATATAAAAAATAAATCCAACACATGCCAATAATAATTCAGTATAGTAAATGTATCATAAGTACAAAAATGAAAAAAAGAAATTATCTCCAAATTGCATCACAATCCATATATCAGTCATGTGATCCCCTAATCCTACGAAACAATCAATCAAACTCCACCAATAAGGCACTTTCCATTGTCCCTACTGGAATATCCAAAAAGTGTGTTTGAGTACTAAATAACAGACTAAATATGGCATGAGATAATACTAAGTAATCCACCACCAACAGTGTCTATAACATGTCTATCCTATGCATATAAGATGAATCACTATGAATGTACATTAGGAATAAAAGTGATAAAATTAAAGTGATACTACAAAAGATCTCTATATTCAAGAAACCATATCATAAGGGATATCTGTAAAACAAGGTAAATCCTCCTCAATGACCTATACTGAGTGATCATGTATCAAATCTATATGGGATATGATCCAATGTTAATGGCCAAGGAATCCTCTTTGATTCCATATACAACATCCATATAAAATTTGGTAGAGACTTGGGTGTAGTCTAAGGAGCATGTCCAAGGAGGTCCAACAAGATGGATACAAGGTTTGAAAACTATGGAATCCTTGTGGGTCAAATCTAAGGAGTTGAAATGTCCAAGGGTTCCATGTAATCCATATCCAAGCATTAGAAATGTTGAGGAAATCCAAGTATGTCAAATCCTCGAAGTAGAAATTTCCAATGCATCCATGTAGGTCATCTATTCTATAATGAAAACCCCCCATTATCTACATAAAAAATTCAATTACGATTTAATAAAACATTTCCTTAATAATTTAATTAATCCCTTCATAATCTTATACAAGGAAAGGGACTATCTATTTATATCTTTCATTTAAAAATCACAAGATGTTTTAAGGTCCTTACAACATTTAACAATCCACTTTATTACCACATTCTATTACTATAAAGAATAGGGAGATAAAAACACCCCAAGGGTGTAATATTAATGGTTTTAAGAAAGAACACACCCCATGGGTTGTTTTGGTTTAGTTCGACAACCTCCAACCTTGAAATAGGCTTTCATGGAATGTCTTAAACATGAATTCAACATTACATTAAAGTTTTAAATAATTTTAGGAAGAAATGCCAGGAAGGTATGGAATGTAGAACTATATAAAAATGGAGTAAAAACTAGTCTTTGAGGGAAAAGTTTTAGTACAGATACCTTATCCCTATCAATGAATGCTCATCTAATCACATCCTCTGATTTGGTTCAAATTAGAAGAAAATATAAGATTACATTAATACCAAAAAATAGGGAATATCATCTTACACAAAAACATATTCTTTGATAGATAGAAAAATGAAAGACATATTCTATGTAACGATGAACTCACCATTTGATATCTAATGTGATAAATGACACTATAATCATATAATGGATGGATGATGGGGATGAAATCATCGACTAGGATTGAGGATAACTTCAAAGAGAGGATGAGAGGGATGTATATTGGAAGAGTAATAAAAAGGTGGAGGATCTTGAATGGGATAAGGATATATGTTTATTTAGATCATGTTATGAATATGTGCACTATCTGGCAGCATATTTGGATAAACCATACTCTAATTGTGCTATATGCACTACCTTAAGAGACCCCTCGCATGGGATGGATTCACGGTTTGACTAACACTGTGAATCATGTGAAAAAAACTTTTCTTAATTGGTATGTAGTATACACATGGGCATGCAGCCTTGGTTTTATGGTTAGGTAAAAATATGAGTCCCTCTACTTTTCACTGAAAAAACCCTATACGGTTAGCAAAAATCGTGCATCCTAGGAGGTACAGTTTCTACTAAATGTGCAACCTAGCTGATTCATCCAAAAATTTCGGCTCTATGACTCAAATAAGGCCCAAAAACCCCTTAGTACTAAATAAAATCATTAATATATTCTATTAATAAAACATTAAAGGAAAAAAAATAAAATTAAAAAATAGGCACCTCATAGAAAAACATGGGATCTTACATATAAGGTTTTATTTCCTCCAGTGGTGAACCGATTGAAAGGAATAATTCCTAATAATGTTTTGGGAATACCTCCAGATATAAAGGTAGATTTCATAATTTATATTGATCCAAAACTAGAACTAGTATATATCTTTATATAACAGATGTATCTTATTGAGCTTCATGAACACAAGAAGAAGTTAGAGGATCTAGATTTCAAAGGGTATATACAACCTAGTACCAGTCCTTGGGGTTTATTTGTATATCTCACCATGAAGATGAATGATACCTTTGTGTGGATTGTCAAAAGATGAATTACCTCACAGTTAAGGATATATACCCTCATCCTCAAATATTTGATCTTTTTTACCAGCTCTAAGGATCCAGGGTCTTCTTAAAGAATGATTTAATATTATTCTCTTATCAGGTGAGAGTTAGACCCTCTGATATACCATGTACAACTTATCAAAGTTGATATGGATTATATGAGTATATATTAATGGTTTATAGTTTAAATAATGCAGCTTATATCTTTATTACATTGGTGAATAGTGGTTTCTATCCATACCTTGATGCCTCCATAGTCATTTTGTGGATAATATCTTAGTTTACTATCAAACTAGAAAAGAGATTTATAAACACCTTTAAATTATACTGGGTACAAAATGAGGGAAACTCCTATATTTAAATTCCACTACTTAACACTTTTGGATCAATATGTTTCACTTATTGGGTCACATTATATTAGAAATATATGTATTTATGTATCCAATGTAATATATGGTCATCTTTTCTTGGGAGAATCCCAAGATAATTTTTGATGTATAAAGATTCTTGGGTATATCTGGTTGTAAACAATTATTTAAATAAAAAGTTTCATTCCTTAAAGAACCACATAAAACTAGGTTAAAATGGTGTAAATGTCACATGATCAAAATCATATAATAATTCCCTTCAATAATTGAAAGAAATGATGACTTCAACATCGATCTTGATATTTCCTGAGCCTGGAAGAGGCTAAAAATGTATTATGATTCATATGGAATGAGGATGGGAACCATTATGATGTAGGGGTAATGATTTATGGCATATATTTCCAATCAGCTAAAGCCTCTCGAGCATAACTACCCATACCATGATCTCATGTAAGCAGATGTTGTTTATAAATTATGTTACTAAAGACGTTACCTTTTCGTGGAATGATCCATGGTATATATAGAATATAAGATCCTCATATACATATTTTATATATGGAATTTAAACCTTTGATAGGTAATTGTTGAATAACATTGTTTTTTTTTACTTTTATATTAATTACGTGTGAGGAGAAGGTAAGGCATTTGTTAATAATCTAATCCAAAAGTCATAGACTCAAGCGGTTCAAGAAGTATTTGGTGAATGGTAGTTTATATGTTTTATTTCTATAATGCATATGGATGTTTATGTGCCCTTTTGGAATCCTACCCTCTTGTATTTTTAGTGGCCTCATCACTTCTAGATTGAGTAAAGAGGAGGAAACATTCATATCATTAAGTTGTAGTCCTAAGGCAAAGTGTTTTTAGACAGAACCCACTATCTAGTTTGGTTGTTAATGAGTCTGAGATCCTTTATATCCTTGGGTGTGTTTAGGTATCTAGAGGCATGTGATAAGAATTTAAATGAGAATATCAGGACTCTAAATTTTCATTATATCTTATAATCCAAAATATTTATCATGACTTACAATACTAATATTTTTTGACTTGGATGAAAAAGGAGATAACTGATTTTTCTAATCAGTGTTCCACCTGTCAGTAGCTGAAAGGGAAACACCAGATGCTTAATGGTATCTTACTACTTCTAACCATCCTGGAGTTGAAATGGGATGATAGTACCATGGATTTTTCAAATTTATTTCTAATTCCACCGTAAGGATGTGACACCATATGGGTAATTTAGGACATGAGGATGATGGTCACCCACATTATTCCTAAATGGAAGAACATCTAAGTGAACATGATTAGAAGAATTTATTTTCAAGAGATAATAGATATTCTTGGGATTAAAAATAAAATTATATTAGACAAGGATACTTAGTTTAATTCTTAGTTCTGGAAGGCATTGTAAAATTCTTCTTATTCAAAGTTACTTCTTAGTACAATATACCACCATAAGACCAAAAGTTAGTTCGATTTCACAATAAAGTATGAGAGTAAAAAGATATATGAATGTACCCTTTATTTTGGATCATTTTGAGAAGATAAATTTTTTTTTAATATTTTTTTCTTGTAATAATAGTTTTTAAGAGACTATGGATCCTTATGAGGCACTCAAAGGTAGTCCATACCTTTCACTTCGGTGCTGGTTAGAGGTAGGGGATACAGTGCTACTAAGACTACATCATGTTCATGAAACATTAGAATAGGTATATATGATTAGGATTCTGATGGTTATGGTTCTATATAGGAATTAGTCATATGTTGATCTTCATCATTGACCTCTATAGTTTGAGTTGGGGATTGGGTCTTCTTATGAGTCTTTTCTTGATTGGGTCATTAACAGATTCAGAGACAAGCTAAGTTATTTTATAGATTCATTGGAATTTCAAGATCTTGGAGAGGGTTAGGATGGAAGAATATCTGATGAATATTCCTCAATAGTACACGGCTATGCATGATTTCTACTAAGTTTCTTTGCCCGGCCATTGTTATTTTAACCCGTATCAAGTCTTCGATTCTGAGGAAGTTTAATTAGAGGTTGATTCTTATTTTGAGGAGTATCATGTTGACACCAAAACTTTTAATACATATATATTACATATTTTTGATTAATTTTTATTACATTATAAAAAAATGAACCTGAGGATCATAATGGATTAATACCATTGGATACTGAGTACACAATATTGTTATTTAGTGAAATATCTTCATTGTTTCTGATAGATATCTTCCCATTTAATAACCTTCAAAGTAATATCTTTCTTAAAACATTTATTCATAACCTTGGGAATGTAAACATAATAAAGTGTGGGTTAAAATTATTAATAAGGGTTAAAAGGGAAAATATGTAAACAAAACATGAGAATCAGGGTCTGAGAATGTGAACATAACATATGAAAACTGAACATTGAATATAAAATATCAAAATCTTGATTCATGGCCTAAATATTGATATATCATATGAAATAAATCATATGGATATCAAATAACATGATCCATGAGAGAATAACATTGACATAAGACATGGAATTGTGGCATACATATACGCATAGAAAATAAATTCAATATTATCCAAGGCTCATTTCAAAATCTATCATCATAGAATTGGTTTAATCCCTAAATCACTGTAGTAGTTAAAGATCACTCCAAAGAATGTCATAGTGGATAGAGTCCCTCATTGAACTGGGTTCACTCATTATTCTAAACCTGTTAATCATATGAGATATGAATCATTACCCAATGTATTGGAGGGAGATATAGGTCCCACCCGTATTTGGTTGTAATGTGACCACCATCACAAGTTATAATTTAACCACCATCCTTGTTTATAATGTATCAACCATCACGTAATAAAAATAATACATATGTGTTCCATGATATCATAAAAAAATCTACATATTAAAAGAAAATAAAATAAATGGGTTTTATAAACATTTTATTATAACATAACCAATAGAAAAAAACAGGTTTAATAATCAATTTATCACTTTATCAAAGAATAACATGTTGAAAATGAAGAGGTTTTAGTAAGTATTTTATCATGGTATAACCCATGGATGATAAACTAGTTTTATAAACATCTTTTATTCATAAGGATATACCATCCAGATAAAAAATAAGAATGGTATCCCTAGATCAAATCTCCAGTAAATCATATGTTACATAAAATGAGGCTATCTTATATGGAAAATGATTTTGAAATATCACTTGGATAATCACTTAAGAAATATAATTTTCTTTGAAAATAAAATTTTAAAACTAAAAATTTATAAAATATTTGGGAAATTGTTTTCCTTGAAAATAATCTTTAAAATTTATAAAGGATTTATTGAAAATAATTTAAAACATTTCTTGAGGAAAATATCACTTATACATTGAAAAATACCTCTTAAAACATAAATCATTTTAAAAATAATTTCTTTGTAAATAACCTTGAAAATTGATAAAGGAAGTATCAGATAAAATAACGGTCATGATGGTTGTAAATTCCCTTCATAATTTACAACTTCAAACAATGATTACATTCACATTTTCAATAAAATCCAAATGAGCATTGTTTGGAAAATGTCATAAATATTCCTTTAATAATTTTTCTTAAAATTTAGTAAATGGGTAATAATTTATTTAATAAATCATTTGAATAATGTTAAAATATGTTTGAAAATATTTTTAGAAAATGTAGTTTTTTATTAAAAAGTTTTTTCGACCGAATAGATAAATAAATATTTTTTTTCATTTAAACATTCATTTGAAATACTAATAACATAAAGTGGGAAAAATTAAGGTAAAACATGTATTCTTATGAAATAACCAGAGTATAAGTAAATTTTTGAGATTATTGAGTGATAGATTATAAGATTCATTATTGGAATTAGAATCATAAACAACCCTGATAAAAAATGTGACTAAAACATATTTCTCTTACCATATTTGTAACTTTAAATCATACTCCACATGTATTGATAACATTAAATGAATGTGATACCCGAAACAACTAAAGTAAGAACCTTATATCCGATAGCAGATATGACATGTGAAAGAAAGGGAATAAGGTAATATTATATCCTTATACTTTATAATATATTTAAAATATATTCTATAAACTTCAACACATGAAACACATAGTTATGGTTCATTACACGCAATAGTGACTTTCCTCGAAATCTTGCATTATATGCAAGAACGAGTTTCACCAAACAATAATATATTATTAAAATATTATTATAATAAGATATAAAATAGTTGTTATGAATATTAAAAACTAACTTATGAAAATATATGGTTTATAATAATAAAATATTAATTCATAGGTTAAAAATAAATTATAAATGAATATACGAACCAATTTAATATAAACTAAATGTTTTTATATAAAACCATTTTTATGATCATGAAGTCATTTTTCCTGATAAATTAAATTAATTAAAATTAGTAAATTATTATAATTAAATATATATTTTATATGTTTAATCAAATATTTTTTATATTAATCCACTAGGTTTGATATGCATAAGATAAGAACAAACCATATTTTACACATGAAAACCTATATTTTTATAAAGGCAATTTTACCTTCTATTACTAGCAAACCAATATTGAATATAACTTTTTACAGTTTAATTGATTTAATATGTCAAAATAAACTTGTTATTTCAAATCTAAACATAATAATTTTTTTAGGGTGGATTTTTTATATTTTTCTAAGAAATTTTATTTTTTAAAGAATAATTAAAATTGCTGAATTTTAGTTCAAATCAAATTTTTAATCTAATTTATTTATAATGTTAAATTATAATTTTAATTGGTTTTAAAGTTTAATTAGATAATATTTTTATCAATTAACTCAATTTGTGTCATTCTAATCAATTTCACATTGAAATTGACTATAAAAATATAGTCAAATTTCGAATATTTTTAAATTAAAAACTCACATTGTCATCCCATTTGTTGGATTAATATTAATTTAATTTAGGCGAATTGTGTGATTTAAATTTAAAAAAATTGACTTCATATTTGTAATTATCATAATTTTTAATTTCTAATAAGACACACTTTGTTTTCTACCAAAAATATTAGTTAATGTGATTAAAATTGATTATAATTATTGAGGTTAAATTAGGCTTAATAAATGAAAAATCCTTTAATTTAAGTGCCCAAATGATCTAGAAACTTGTTTATAACCCATTGAATGGGCATATCTCATCCATTAACCTTCCATTGTTGATTTTTTCTAGTTTTTTATGACTTTTTTAGGTAATAACATGTGCACACCAAACTTGTTTTCGAAAAATCCAAGTGATCCCTTTTCCTTCCCTATAAAAGGCCACCACATCTCCCCATTCCTCACACAACCCAAACCACTTAAGTTCTTCCAAGACCTTACCAAATGGATTCTCAAAAATCCTACCCTTTACCTTGAATCCTCCCTAAGGGAATAAATCTTCCCAAGGAATCCTTTTTGTATAAACCAAAATAATTTACCATATTAAGAGGTAATGTCTTCTCTTATACTTTTTAGTTTTGTTTCCATTCTCCACTCCATGTGCTCTTATTATTCTATGATTATATAACAACAATAGTATCCTAAATATACAAGGATTTTTTTTACTAAGGGTTCAACCTACACTTACAAACACCTCCATCTAATGGGAAATGAGCATACTATTTCTATGTATGGCGAAATACTACCTCGTGAAATGATGATTGATCATTTTTCCCCTACCACATCTCATGGTGGCCATTATGATATAAATTCTATTTATATATGTTCTATATGATATTTATTATTTATTTATACTTATTTAAACTTTTTATAATAAATAAATTTAATATATTCCATTTTACTTTAATATGATAACATCCTTTGAGGAAGTGTGGTGTACCGCCCCTCTAAGCGATGAGATGTTTTCACATGATACCTGGAAATGTATAAATGATGGTTATAATGAAAAATATGTGACATAAAAAACCCTTATATCATATTTATGATATAATTACCTTTATGTAAATATAATATATATATATATATATCATTATCTTTATTACCCTTTTACACACTTTAAAAGAGATAATGTCATTCGTGGACGTGTGGACTACTGCCTCCTCGACATGATGTGATTCCTTTTACATCACAGAAATATATATATATATATATAATTATATATGGTTAAATAATATTGTATTTATTATATAATTATTATTCATGAAAGATATGGTGTTACTTACCTTCTATCTATAATGATCATTTAAAAATAGGAATGTTACCCATGAGTACATACAACCTACTATCTCCATGATTGTAAAGTTGGCTCATTTTTCATAACCATATTTAATGATTGCTTTTGAAAGTATAATTTATTTATAAATATAATAATTATTTCATGATTATTATTCTTGATATGTTTATGTAATGACCCATTAGACCATAGTTGAACTACCGAAGCAATTTTTGACACATAAACCGAATTTGGTCAAAAAAACCGACGTAAACATAATTGTTTAGGTAGTTGTACACATCGTGGTAATAAGTGAAATAAAATTAATTATAAACATGAAATTTTTTTGAAGAAAGTATAAAATTATCATAATTTTATTATATTGGAAGTTAAATGATGTTCACCTGAAACGAAACTCAAGTTAATAGAATAATATATCACTTTTTACATTCGTGAGATAAATGCCGTGTTCACTACTTACATCCTCTATGTGGTGTATCTAATGCCCATTTTTATATATTATATTATGAATTAATTTTCCTTCATGTAATTTAATACTTTCATTTAAGATTATTCTTTCGTGAGGTTTATAATTTAAAAATGATTGAATGTTATATAGGACACTTGCTAATATTTAAAGATTATCTTCCTCAATACTAATCCTAAAAATAATTCAATAGAATTTTCATTCAAGGAAATTATATAACCATTTTCCAAACAAACCCTTTCATTCTTATCTATTTATTTATGAGCATTTAAATTTTTTTTACCATTTTTTTAATCTTTGGTACTAAGATGTTTTTAGAAAATATTTATTTCAAAAAACCCTACTTTATATCTCTCTTTAGTTGGAGAACCTATTTTATTCTAAAAACCATGTTTTATTTAAATGTTTTCAAAAATGTTTTTGAAATTATCTGGTAAATAAACTTATACCCTTTTTGTCATTTACCAATTTTTTCAATGTAATCTTCATGTCACTTTCCTATTGAGTAATTTCCTAACCTTTTGTCATATAAAAGGAATATTTTTTTTACCTCGTATTACATGTGCATATTCATCCGCCATCATTTTTTGAAGTCTCATTCTCAATTTATTTAAAAATGTATTTTCAATGAAAAATATTATCAAAATTTTTTTCAAAATAAAATTATATTTTCCTCAAGAATATTTTTAAAAGTTATTCTTCTATTTTATTTATGAAATCCCTCTATTTTTACTCCACAAGGGATTTTTTGGATTGATACCAACCTTAATAATCCTCTGAATGGTTTATGATTTATTTTTCCAAGGATAACATTTATATTAACTTACTTGATTTATTTGTTAGTGCTCTTAAAATATTAAATCTCCTATGAGCATTGATCATTGAATTTCCCCTAAATTATCCATTTCATTTATCATGGATATTACTATTTCTTAAACCGTATACCATTATACATACGGTGTCTACTTTGATATTTATTTGATTATTTGGGTAAATATTGATAAATCTATATACTTTATTCTATATATATATTTAATAAGTAATATTATTTATTTGATATAAGAGGAATGATTTGGACATGAAATACATGGGTTGGGGCTATTTAAGGAAAGATCTATGGGTTGGGACTAGTTAATAAAATCCCATCGATGTATCGATAGTCTCATGGGATGAATTAGTTGTGAAAAGTGGTATGTTTAAATTGTATTTTGATGGTACTAGTTCCCTGTACTAGGGTAAAAATGGCGTCCAATAATTATGCATTAGCCCTCATTTAGTTTCAGTTACTATTCATCTATGAGATATTGCATCGACTTATCTATGGATACATTTCATTTCAGTTCATTTATATTAATGGAATGTATTTAAGTTTATTAAATTGCCACATTTATTTTTCATTACCTAGTTATTTGAATGGAATGTATTTTCAATTATTACCTTTCCATATTTCTTATGAATTTTCATTCAGTTTATTGATTACATGGCATGTGTGTTCAGTTATTTACCTTTCCATATTGACTATTCTCTTTGATTAATTATTTATTTCACTATATTTTTCCCTTACTAATAATTTGAACACACCCTTATTATGTTTCCTTCCCCATGAATACAATAAGCTTACTATGATATATTTTCAATAATTTACTAGATGAATTAGAGTTATCCCAGAAATTATTTATTTATAAAGAAAAAAAATATGTTTAATTAGTGTAGTGGGTTTTAATAAAAGTCTCATTTATGTATCTGAATTTCCAAAACCAATAAACTTATTAGTTCTATAGGGTAATATTCCTTGTAATAATGCTAATTTAATTAATATAAATCACTAGCTTCAGGTTATCTGGGGTTGGGTTGCTACAATTGGTATCGAAGGAAGTTTAGTAACAACCTTGGGAACTATATTTGAGAAATTCTAGATTAGAGAATGTGACTCTAAGGTAGAGTTTGAAGATGAGTATAGATGAAAACCATTGAATTTTCATAATGTATAGATTATGTTGGTATTCTTAGAAATACATCCTTATCCAAATACTACAAGTGGATGTGGTTCTGGCACAGATGTACTTAGGAGAAACAACTCAGAAAAGTTATTATGGGTCTGACTTGGGGTAACCTGGTACATGAAAATGAGCCTTACTTCACACATGGTTTGACACTCCCATGGGATATGTATAGGATAATCCATGTTTTCTTTAAAAACTATTATGAAGGATTTAGATACATAATAAGTGACCTAGGATAAACCTAAAGTGTTTTAGATTGAAAATAAAGTTTCATGATTAGAAATCATACAAATTATGTTATAGATAAACCCTAAACCAAGGATTAACCTATGTGGAAATAAAAATGATGAAGTATTTATGTGTTGAGGTTGTAGTTAAAACCTTAGTTAAAAGGATATTTATTGTTTAACCTTATTTCAAGGATTTGTATCATGTTTATTTTGGAAAATATATTAACTTGGTTTTAGAAAAGGGCAACCTCTAAGTTGGGTGATAACCAATCAAATCTAGTAAGGTCATTGGTTTTGAACCCATGACCGAAGGATCATAAGAGTTTCACGCCAACCACAAACCTATGCAATGTCCTTGTTAATTTTCATTGTTTTTAGTTAATCAATTTGATGAATAAATATTAATGATAAACTACTAGTAACACTTTTGAGGATTATAAATTAATCTATCAACTATATTTATTTTGGGAGATAGCTAAATACATATAGTAATACTTTTCACTTTTGTATAAGCCTTATGATCCTTTAAATGTTTCTTTTAGTGATTTAGACATAAAAAATTATTATTGGTAATTAATTTTTTTGGAGTAAATGGATGAATTGGAATTGATTAAAGAAAAACCAAAAGCTAGGATTGTTCATATGAGATTGAACCATATCATGTAATAATGTTTCATTATATTCATGAATTACCCAACATTAGTAAAATGACTTAGAAATAAAATGTTTTCCTAATACCTAAATTTTTATTGAACTGGTGGCCTTATAAATAATCCAATATTTATGGATTTGAGGCCCTCAAATTTACATTGATCATTAACTTATTTGGTATTTATGACCACGTTAAATCCCTATAAATAATTAATTTTTTTCACTAAGAACATATCTCAAATTTCTACTAATGTTCTCTTACTTAGAGACCTAATTAGATGGTATTCCATGTGTCCTTTATACTATCAATTCTCTATTTTATAGAGGATTACTTATGAACCCTTCTCACAATGTGTGATTCTAAACATAGGAAGTATCAAACAATTTATCACCGTGATTGAGTTTAAATTTCAAGGAAAAAATTTAAATTATGTGGGGAGAATGTGACACCCTGATAAACTAAAGTATGAACCCTGTATTTGATAGTGTGTATGACATGTTACAAAAAAAGCGTAAGGTAATATAATATCATTATGATTTATAATATATTTGAAATATATTCTATATAATTTAATTCATGCAACACTGATTTATCATTCATTACAATTAAGAGCAACCTTCCTTGAAATCTTGCATTATATGCAAGACCGAGTTTCACCAGATGACGATATATAATTAAAATATTATTATAATAAGATATAAACTAGCCATTATGAATAGTATTAACTAACTTATGAAAATATATGGTTTATAATAATAAAATATTAATTCATTGGTAAAAAATTAATTATAAATGAATATAGGAACCAATTAAATAAAAAAAAGAATGTTTTTATACAAAACCATTTTTATGCTCATGAAGATATTTTATCCTAATAAATTAAATTAATTACTATTAGTTAATTATTCTATTGAAATACAAAAATTATTTATTAAATAATTTTTTTTATATTCATTCATTAGTTTTGTATGCATAAGATAGGAACAAACCCAATTTTACACATAAAAACCTATATTTTTATAAAGGCAATTTTACCGCCTTTTACTAGAGAACCCATTTTAAATATATATTTTTACACTTTAATTTATTTAATATGTCAAAATAAAATTATTATTTGAAATTTAAACTTAATAATTAGGTTAGGGTGAATTTTGGATAATTTTCTAATATATTTCATTTTTTTATCAAATTGTTAAAAATACTAAATTTTAGGTCAAAACTGATTTTTAATCTAATTTATTTATAAGGTTAAACTATAATTTTAATTGGTTTTAAAGTTTAATTATAAAATATTTTTATCAATAAATCTAATTTAGGTAATTTTAATCAATTTCAAATTGAAATTGACTATAAAAACAAAGCCAACTTTTAGATGTTTTTATTTTAAAAACCTGCATTGTCGTCATGTTTGTGGGATTAATTTTAATTTAATTTCTGCCACTTATGTGATTGTAAATTGAAAAAATGGATTCTGTATTTGTAATCAAAATAATTTATAATATCTAATAATACTAACTTTTTTTACCAAAAATATTAGTGAAAGTGATTAAAAATAATTACAATTATTAAGGTGGAATTGAGCTTAATAAAGGACTAAGCCTTTAATTTAAGTTCCCAAATGACCTAAACACTTGTCAAAAATCCATTTTATAGCCATATATCATCCATGAAACTTAAATTAGTGAGTTTTATTTGTTTTTTATTACTTTATTTAGGTAATAACATGTGAAAACCTAACTTGTTTCCAAATATTCCAAGTGAGTCCTTTTCCTTCCCTATAAAAGGCCACCACCTCTCCCCATTACTCACAACTCTCAAACCACTTAAGTTCGAACAAGATCTTCCAAAATATATTCCCAAAAATCCTCCCTCTAAATTCAAGCCTCTATTATGGTAGAAATACTCCCAATGAATCCTTTTGTTACAAACCAAAATAAGTTACCCGATTAAGAGGTAACACATTCTCTCATGCCTTTTAGTTTCATTTCCATTCTTCACTCCCTATACTCTTCTTATTATCTGATTAAATAAAAAACCAATATCCTATATATATTAGGATGTTTTTATAATAATTTCTAAAACTATACATATGCACACCTCCATATAATGGGCAACAAATATATTATTTCTGTGTATGGAAAAATATTGTCTCGCGAAACAATGATTGTTTAATTTTCCCCTACCACCTATCATGGTGGCCATTATAATGAAAAATATGTTTATATATGTTATATATGATATTTATTATGTATTAATACTTAATTAAATCGTTTGTATTATATAAATATGTTAAATTCCATTTTACATTAATATGATAACATTGTTTGATGATGTATTGACTATCGCCCCCTCTAAGCGATGTGATTTGTTCACATGATACATGGAATGTATAAATGATGGTTATAATTATTAATATGAGAGATAAAAAACCTATATATGATATTATTAAAATAATTACCTTTATATAAATAATATATATATATATATATTTGTCATTGTTACAATTTCACATGCTTTAAAAGAGATAAAGTCATATGTGGACATGTGGACTACCGCCTCATCGACATGATGTGATTCCTTTTACATCAAAAAATTATATATATAATTAAATATTATTAAATAATATGGTATTTATTATATATTTATTATAATGTAATGATATATTGTTACTTACCTTCTTTATGTAATGATCATTTAAAAATGGGAACATTACTCATGCGTACGTACAACCTACCGTCTCCATGATTATAACATTGGATCATTTTTCATAACCATATTTAATGATTGATTTTAAAAGTATAATTTAAGTATAAATATAATAATTATGGGATGATTATTTTCTAGATATATTTTTTAAATGACTCGTTAGACCATAGTTGACCTACCAAAGATGTTATTGACACATAAACTGAACTTGGTCAAAACAACCGACGTAAACATAACTGTTTAAGTAGTTGTACACAACATGGTAATAAGTAAAAAAAATTAATTAATAAAATGAAAAAGTTTATAAAGAAAGTATAAAATTAACATAAAAATATTATACATAAATTTGAAGGAAATTCACCTAAAATGAAACTCAAGGTAAGGGACTTCTATATCACTTTTTACATTCATGACATAAATGTCATGTTTAGTACTTATATATTGTGTGTGGTGTATCTACTACCAATTTTTATATATTATATCATGAATTATTTTTCCTTAATTTTATTTAATACTTTCATTTAATATTATTCTTTCACAATTTTTATGATTTAAAAATGATTAAAAGTGGTATGGGACACTTTGGAATGTTTAAAGATTATTTTCCTCAAGACTAATCCAAATGATCTTTCAAGGGAATTTTCATTAAAGAAAATTATATAACCATTTTTCAAAAAACCCTTTCATTATTCTCTGGTTATTCATTTCCATTTCAAGTGTTAGTATCATTTTCCACTCTATAGTACTAAGATGGTTTTATAAAATTATTCTTTTAGAAAACCCGACATTATATATCTATTTTGTTAGAGAACTTGTTTTATTCTAAAAACCATGTTTTGATAGAAGGTTTTAAAAAATGTTTTTAAAATGTCTTGGTAAATAATTTTTTACCCTTTTTCTATTTTACCAATATTTTCAAAGTAATCTTATTTTCTTTTTCCTAATGAGGCATTTTCTAACCTTTTACCGTACAAAAGTAATATTCTTTTCCTTGCTCGTATGAAATGTACTGATTTATCCACCATCGTTTATTTGAAGCCTCATTCTTAATTTTTTTAAAAAAATTGATTTTTAATGAAAAATATTTTCAAATGGTTTTTCAAAAGAAAAGGATATTTTCCTTAGGAATATTTTTAAAATTTATTCTTTTATTTCATAAATGAAAAAAACCCTCTATTTTTACTCCACAATGGATTTGTTGTATTGATACCATCCTTAATATTTCTTTAGATGGTTTATGATTTATTTGGATAAGGATAGGATTATCAATCACATCCTTGATTTATTTGGTAGTCCCCTTGAAATATTCAATCTCTTATTAACATTTAGCATTGATTTTCCCCTAAATTATCCATTTTATTTATCATGGATATTGTGATAGCCTAAACTGTATACCATTCTACATATAGTGTATTCTTTGAATTTTATTTTATTATTTGGGAAAATATTGATAAATCCATATACATTATTCAATATGGATATTTTATCAGACATATTATTTATTTGATATAGGAGAAATTCTATTAACATGCAATATAGGGGTTAGGGACCATTTAACGAAAGCTCTATGGGTTGGGGATCGGTTAATGAAATCCCCTTAATGAATCAATAGTCCCATGGGATGGATTAGTGATGTAAATTGGTCTGGTTATACTATCTTTTGACGGTACTAGTTCCATGTACCAAAGGAAACATCGTGTCCAATAATTAAGCACTAGACCTCATTTAGTTTAAGTTACTATTCATCCATGAGATATTCCATCAACTTATCTATGGATACATTTCATATTAGTTCATTTATTAAATGGAATGTATTTCAGTTTCTTACCTTGTGATATTTATTTTTCCTTATCTATTTATTTGAATGGAATGTACTTTCAATTATTACTTTGACATATTGTTTATGTACTTCCATTAATTTTATTGATTACATAGAATGTGTGTTTAGTTATTTAACTTTTAATATTGACTAGTCTCATTCATTCATTATTTATTCTTCCATATTTTACCCTTACCGAGCATTTGAGATCACCCTTGTTATGTTTCTTTCCCTAGGAATCCAAGAATATTTATATGAGATATTTTTTAGAATTTACTAGATAGATTAGAGTTATCCTCGAAGATGTTTATTTATAAAGAATAAAAAAATTGTAATTAGTGTATTCATTTGTAATAAAAGTATAATTTAGTTATCTGGTTTACCAAGACTGCAAAACTGATCCATCCTTTGGGGATTCATTGCATGTAATCATGCCAATGTAATTGATAGCAATCATCAGCTTTAGGTTATCTAGATTTGGGTAACTACAATGAATATTGTAATATCATGAACACAAAGATATTAATGATATAACATGTCAAATGGGAAGTATATACACCTAATAGAACAAGATATGTACCTAACATAACTTAGGCCTCCAAGAAATCAATTTTAGACAAAAATCCCTTACAGATTTGATAACTATTTGACTATAAACCCCATAAAAATAGATCCTAAAAAGTATTTGTAAATGTTTATAATTTTAAGGATAAGATAAACCACATAAAATAAATAGATGGTGAATATGGGTTATGTCTTACAAAAAATAAAATTGAGACCGAAATCCCTTACTATAAGTCTCAACTTCATTTAGAGACATTCGAACACCATGTATAATAAATATAATTCTATTATAAATTTATTATATAACCATATATATATATCATACCATATATGATTTACTTATGAACTTTTTTTACCCATTTATTAACAATTCCATTTTTATGTTTTGTTTTGGGCAATAGTTTCTTTATATATAGTGTTAGTTTTTATTTGTTATTTTTTTCCTCTTAAGTTGATCAAGATTCCATAATATCCATATTTTTAACCAAGATATGAATATCATATATATTCTGTATACATGTATTGTGAGTTATCCATAAAATTTAGTGATAGAAAATGAGATGTACCGTTCATAGAGACAGTGAGTCATACATAAACATGAACGTTATTTTTATTTTCCCAACGGAAAGAAAGAAATAAATGTAAATAATATATCAAGATTACATATTATTTTTATGGCATATATATTGTATATTTTCATTAAACCCATCATTATTACCTTCCATGTAATTATTGATTTAATCACATCATTTTACGAGGCAGTAGTCTACCGTACACACGAACGACGCTATCGTATTCCCACAGAATGGAAAGTAAGAAGGAAAATGTGGTATAATAATTCCAAAATAATAATAATATCATAAATATCATATATAAATAATAAATTTATTATTATATTCAGCTATGAGAAGTGGTGATGAAAAATGAATAATAGTAGTTCATGAGGTGTTAGCCCATCGTACTCACGAATAATGAATTCAAAACCCATTTGATGGAATATGAGAAGAATTTCAGTTATGAATATAATATAATTACATATAATTATATTTAAGATTCATAGGTTATAATATCACCATTATTTAATATGAATTTATGCATGTGGATGAAGAAATAAAATAAAAGGCTCAGTGACAGACATTACCTCTTTTTCGAACAACATCTTTTGGTTTGCACGAAGAGGTTTTCTAGGTTTATATTCCGATATTAATAAGGAATATAGGATGATATAAGGGAATTATTGAATTTATTTGGGTTTTTATTTTCTGATCCAAATGGTTTTTGAAGTGTTAAAAGGATGGGAAAGGGGTAGAGTTTTATAAGTGAGGTGAGTGATACACTTGTAATTTTTGAGTATAAAATGGTGTACTGACATTCTTCACAGGACAAAAGGTTCATAAATAATTAATTAGATAAACTAAAATATTTAAGATAAATATATTAACATAAAATGAGAGTTTTAAAATTATTGGATCATTTTTACCCTTATCTTTTTAATTTTACCCCTGAGAAACCCATTTTTACTTCAATGGTGGTAAATAATGTCTATTTTTTACTATTCAATATGGTAGAAAATTAATTTGACCCTATTATATAATATAAACTATGATTATTTAAAATATTAAAGCAATTTTCTTAAATAAAATTCATATAACTAGAATAACTTAATTCAAAACTAATCCCATAGATGTGAGGAGAAAGAAGGTTTTCAAATAGAAAATGTTAAATAGTTTAAACAAATTTATATTAAAAGAAAATATGAAATTCACTCCAATGAACTAAATTGGATCAATAGATATATAATTTAACTAATATTACCTTTTAAACCATATTTATATAAATTTATTTTTTTAATGTTTAAAATAAATTACACTTCTTAATAAAAACCAATATTTTCACTGTTCATCAAAAAAATTAGCTGTTAAAAAAATTATTAGAAATTAGATAAATGATAATTTTTAAATAATAATTTAAATTTTTTTTTCAAATAATGTTTCAAAAATAGGAGAAAATTATGTTTAAAATAAGTGTTAAAGAGAAATAAACTTATTTTTAGAAAAAAAACATTGTTTTAATCGATTTTTTATGAATCATTATTTTCTCTTGTCTATGAAACACATAAGATGAATTTTAAAAATTTGATTAAACATATAATATATAAATTACATTAAAATCATTCACTAAAAATTATTTTTTTAATTTATTGAGGTAAAACACATTTTTATGCTTAAAAATAGTTTTTTAGAAAAATATCTCTTTTATCTACAAATAGATTTTATTTTCATTTAAAATTTATTGGTAATCAAATAATTCATTTTATATTCATTTATAGACCATATATTTTCATTATTTATTAAATTATATTAGTAACCTCCATTCCAATAGCAAGGTGACAAATATCATATTAATTAATAATATTCTAATATTATTTCATAATTCGTTTAAACTCGGTGTTGTGTATATCACAAGTTACATGTAGTGTTGAATGTAAAAAAAGATAAACTCAATATTGTGTGTAATTAAATATATAAAAAATATTAAATTTATTTAAAACAATATTTCAAAAAATCTCATGGTGTTACATTGTCACGACCCCAATCCTGCCTTCCATAGGCCAGGGGCTGGCGACTAGCATCAAAGGCGCAATTCCCTAAAACTAGGAAGGCGTTGCCTTTATAAATTGTAAACATGCACAACCAGAGTACAAGAAGAAGCAAAAACTAAGTAAAAGTTGTATAACAAGTGTACTGAAAGTAAAGGGGGCCAGAATACAAGCCCAACTGTAAAGTACCAATACAACTAAAAGCAAGTACAACTAAAAAGGGGCAAACAGCTGAAAGGTGAAAGTAGCTCTTGGATCGTCCTCTGGGGTTCCTACCTGAATGGTAGGTACATATGGCCTACTTAGAACTCCACGTCTGTCAGACTCCACGTCCGTCAGACTCCACCATGTACAGATACATCGTAAGGTCCTCCTCCGGGTACTGTCCAGTCCTGGTTCTCTCGGCCTCCGTCGGTGTTGTCTGTCTTCTGCATCCAACACAATGAGGTGTGGACATAGCCCGTGCAGGGGTGAGTATAATGATACTCAGTAGGGACCCCGAGACCCTCAAGATCTCACAAAATCCAATAAGGATAAACCACAAAGTATGATTTCAACGGATAACCGTTACTTAGGTATATGCCCATACATATACCTAAATTATCAAGTAACTCATCTCAATCATGAGGAAAACACAAAGGTCATTGACTGAGCTCAAACCAGGATTTTCATTATCGAAACCAAGACTGATGGAGAACTCCTCCTCTGTCGAGTACAGTGGCCCTGTCGCGACTCTGAGGCGCTACTCACTAACCTTAGACTGCTGAGGTACTCCTCCTGTCGAGTACTGCGGGTCTGCTGCCAAACCGGGCGCTCCATCCGTTGTGGGTCTGTCGCCAAACTGGGTGCTCCCCCTAATAGACGTCAGAGGTACTCCTCCTATCGAGTACCACGGGTCTGCTACCAAACCAGGCACTCCGTCTTCCATGAGTCTGCTGCCAAACTGGGTGCTCCGTCCACTAGGCTAGTCGAATAACTCTGAGTCGAATCAGTCAAGCAGTCATCAGGTCTAAAGCTACCAGGTCTTTGCACTCCGCATGCTCATCTCCAAGAGGATTCGTTCCACGGGCTACTATTTGATACTTCAAGTGTCATGAATTCTCATGTGGAAGTATCTCAATGGACCTCCACATCATAGGTGTCTCAACGCAATAGACGGTGCATCAATCGGACGCCCGGTCTGTGAGTTATTATCATTTTAGTCCTAGGGGCCTTGTTAGATTCGTGTACGAACCAACCTGACCATGACTCAACTGTATCCCGACTCTAGTGGGGTATATTCAAAGGGACGGCTATGCTTAAAGAATACCATCACCGCTGACGGTTTGTCAAACGGATGTCCGGTGCCAAAGATATGGTCCAAGAAGGTAAAGGGTCAGTAATGGGCCCGGGTCCGATCTGACCCGGTCAGACCAACTCGGCCCAACTCAGTCTGGGCCGACCCGGTCTAGGTCGACCTGGATAGACTCACTAGGTCTGACCCAGCCCATTGGGCGGGTTATCCTGCTAAGTTTTGACTCGGTCCTCTTGGCCCGGCCCAGCGGACCGCGGCGGCGGTTTGGCCCGATAGTCGCCACGTAGGCGGCTCAGTAACTCATCCCGGGAGACCAGACCGGTTTGGCCAGCGACATCGCGGGGGATGTCGTGGGTCGGCTCGGGAGACCGATAGTCGAGAGGCGAGCAGGCAGGCCACGCAGGGCGCGGGCCGGTCGGCTAGTCTCTAGCAGGCTCCGAGCGCACCGAGCAGGTCGCGGCAGCAGTCGGGCAGTGCGCCAGCAGGGGCGCAGGGCACCGGGAGCGTGCCGGCAGGGGCGCCGAGAGCGCACCGGCAACAGCGCGGGGCCCCGGGTAGCGCGCTGGTAGGGGCGCGGGGCGCCGGGTAGCGCGCCGGCAGGGGCGCTGGGTGCACGTCGGCAGGGGCACAGGGCACCGGGCGCCGGGTGCTCGCCGGTAGGGGCGCAGGGTGCTGGGAGCACGCCGGCAGGGGCGTGGGGCGCCGGCAGAGTACCGGCAGGGGCATGGGGTGTCGGGTGCGTGTCGGCAGGGGCACGAGGGTGCGGGTAGCGCACCAAGGCGCTGCGGGGGCGGCGCAGTTCACGGAGGTCACGGGTAGCGCGACCTTTGTTCACCGCCTTCGTCACCGTCACTGCGTGTACTGTCTTGGTCATCACCAAACAAGAACAAACAAGGGGAGGGTCAGATCGTGTTCGTACGGCCCAAACCCTCCTCGTTACGGTGACAGAAAATGACGATTCTCATGCCATAACTTGATTGACGAAGAACGAGGGTTTATTATCATAATTAAAATAACACAAAAATTCACCTACCTTTTTTCATGATCAATAAAGGGGGCTTGACCCCCAACCATTTAAAAAAACCAAAATTCCCCTACCTTTCTTGTCGTTTTTCATTGACGAAGTCGCGAAAAGCGGGCGTCGTTCTGTTGACGTCAGAAAAGAAAAAGCCGAGGATGATGTCGGCATTATTTGTTGATGAGGCTTCTTTTTCCTTGTTCCTATAGAAGAAGAAAGAATACGTCCGAGGAAGAACTCGAAGAAGAAATCTGGCATTCTTCACGTTCTTTGTTGGGAGAGTTTTAATCCTCCCAATCTCTCAATTTCCTTCGAAGGAGAAAGCCAAAAAAATAATAACAGGGTGTCTTATTATTTTATTGTTGGAACAAAAATTCAAAAAGGAGAATGAAACTCCCCTTAATAAATTCACGCGCGTTGGAGAAATAAATTGGGACACGCTTGGGTGAAATTAATTGGCACGTGCGTTGGCACAATTAATTGGCACGCACGTTGGCACAATTAATTGGCACGCATGTTGGAACAATTAATTGTGTGGAGGAGGTCAAAGGCTCTCCCTCATTAATGAGGGAGAGTGGAGAGGTTTCATCCTCCACCATTGATAGGGGTCGGGTGGACCCTACCCCTATCATTTAATTGAGAAGTTATGCTCGGGTGGTCTCCACATCATAACCTCTCGCGGGAGGTTAGGGTGTAGTCTTCCCACACCCAACTTATAATGATAGGTTCCAACTAACCGCACACACAACACATAGTAGCTTAAAAAATAAAATAAAGTGTTTTACTTTATTTTATTATTATTTTTTTAATAAAAATCCAAAAACTAACTTCCAAACTTTTCAAACGCAATTGCGGTGAAGGTCTCACTAAATAATTACCGACACTGGAAGTTCAATGGTGCCCTCATATTTCAATTCTGAGCACCAGTTTAAAAGTTATAAAAAACTCACTCGAACATTTACTGAACGTACCCAAACAAAACTTCAAAAATTGATTTTGGGCACACCGGGCCTCAGAATCAAGTGCCGTTAGAAACTGCGGAATCGTAAAATTCTCATGTATTTTAAAAAAAAACCATGGGAATTATAGGTCTTTACATTCCCCCCACCTCAGGGCTTTACGCCCCCATAAGCTACAACTCACACTAAGGGAACAAAAGGGGGTACTGAGCACGCATCTGAGCTCCCACTCCCATGTGCTCTCCTGGAGGTTCTCGTGCTACCAACGAATGCACACCAGAGGAATCGACCATCCATGTAGGACCCACTCCTGTCGATCCTCAATATCCAATGGAACCTCCGTTAAAGTTGCCCCATCATCGATGTCCATCTCCCCGTGGTCGATGATGTGGGATGGGTCATGCACGTATCTCCTCAACTGAGATACGTGGAAGATTTCGTGCACCCGATGTAGCTGAGGTGGAAGAGTCAAGCGGTAATCCACCTCGCCTACTCTGCTAAGGACCTGGAAAGGTCCGATGAATCTCAGAGATAGCTTGCCGCCTCGGCCAAATCTCCGTAGACCTCGTCGAGGTGAGACTCGTAGGAAGATGTGGTCTCCATCCTCAAACTCCAGAGGTCTCCGCCTCCTGTCCATATATGAATTTTGTTTTCTCTGTGCAGTCTTCATCTTTTCCTAGATGATCTGCACCTTCTATGTGGTAGATCGTACCATCTATAGTCCCACTAGTGTTGACTCCCCTTGGTCTGTCCCGCATAGTGGCAATCTGCAAGGTCGTCTATACAAGGCCTCAAAAAGTGCCATCCCTATGGTGGAGTGATAGCTGTTGTTGTAGGCAAACTCCACCAAGGGAAGGTGGCCTTCCCAACTGCTACCGAAGTCAAGTAAAAATGCACGGAGCATGTCCTCGAGGGTTTGGATGGTCCTCTCAGTCTGACCATCAGTCTGAGGATGGAAGGTGGTGCTCAAGAGAAGCTTTGTCCCGAAAGCTTCCTGCAACCCCTTCCATAGCCGGGAAGTAAAGCGTGCATCATGGTCGGAGACAATAGAAGAAGGTACTCCATGTAAATTCACTATCTCCTGCACATAGAGGCGTCCCAAGCTCTCAAATAAGCCCTGCTCCCTAATCAGTTAGAAGTGGGCCGACTTGGTGAGTCAGTCGACGATCACCCAAATAGAGTCATAACCCCTGGATGTACATGGAAGACCTGTCACAAAGTCCATGGATATCCCATCCCACTTCCACTCTGGGACCTCTAAGGGCTGAACCAAGCCTATTGGTACCTGGTGCTATGCCTTCACTTGCTGACAACTGAGGCACCGTGAGACAAACTCTACTACTGCCTTCTTCATACCTGGCCACTAATGTTGTCGTCGAAGGTCCTGGTACATCTTCACCACTCCTGGATGTACCGCTAGAGGGGAAGTGTGGAACACCCTCAACACCTCCTCCTGAAGTGCAACTGGCGCCATGGTACGTCCTCTGAAGAGGATGACGTGCTCCCCACATTCATAAAATCCATCAGGTGCCTACCCTGTAGATATCTGAGCATGTCGCATCTCGCAGTCAGCGTCCCCAAGATGCGCCTCCCTGACTCGCTGAAGAAGTGAGGGAGTAACTGTAAGAGACTATAGATAGACTGCTCCATCCCTATCCACAAAGGATATCTGCAATGCGGCTATGTGACAACCCGGCCCCGGTGACTGCACAGACACCCCGCCTTAACAAGTTCGTTGGGTCCTAGCTCACCAGGTACCACTAGTTGCCCCCGCAGACATGTGGGGCCCACCCCAGGGTCCACCCACATGCCCGAACGGGCCATCTGACTAATGATAGTCCCCACAGGCCAACACATGTCCTTTCCAGTGTGCTTTGTCCTCACTCACACACACCCTGGGAAACTTCCCAGAGGGTCACCCATCCTGATCACTACTCCAGGCCAAGCACGCTTAACTGTGGAGTTCTAATCAGACAGTCTCTCGAAAAGGAAGGTGCACCTTGTTGACACGAGTCATATCATTTAGTCATTTTAACCCTTTATCATTTGGGGATGTTACAATCCCCCCCCCCCCCTTAGAGCACAATGCCCTCATTGTGGGCCCTACATCTCAACCCAGGCAGTGCACCACACTTAAGGCTGGGTTCCTCCTCTGATACCAAATGTGACAACCCGGCCCCGGTGACTGCACAGACACCCCGCCTTAACAAGGTCGTTGGGTCCTGGCTCACCAGGTACCACTAGTTGCCCCCGCAGACATGTGAGGCCCACCCCAGGGTCCACCCACATGCCCAAACGGACCATCTGACTAATGATAGTCCCCACAGGCCAACACATGTCCTTTCCAGTGTGCTTTCTCCTCACTCACACACACCCTGGGAAACATCCCAGAGGGTCACCCATCCTGATCACTACTTCAGGCCAAGCACGCTTAACTGTGGAGTTCTAATCAGACAGGCTCCCGAAAAGGAAGGTGCACCTTGTTGACATGAGTTATATCATTTAGTTATTTTACCCCTTTATCATTTGGGGATGTTACAGGCTAGCTGCTCTGTCGCCTCACCTAGCAGCTGAATGCCTGATCTTCTTCTGAGCGTATCTACTACTATGTTCCCCTTCCCAGGAGTATAGACTATCTCGAAGTCATAGTCCTGGAGGAACTCAATCCATCGTCGTTGTCTCAGGTTCAGGTCCTTATGAGAGAAGATATACATGAGACTCTTGTGATCAGAGTACATGGTAAAACGTTCTACCATAAGATAGTGTCACCACATCTTCAAGGAAAAGACCACTGCTGCTAACTCCAGGTCATGGGTAGCGTAGTTCTTCTCATGTTGTCTCAAATACCGAGAACTATACGCGATCACAGCTCGCTCCTGCATCAGGACACACCCGAGTCCAGTCTCTGATGCATCGCAGTAGACTACGTACCCTACACCTTCTTCTGGAAGCCTCAAAATGGGGGCACTAGTCAGCCTCTTCCTCAGCTCTTGAAAGATCTGCTGGCATCTCTCGGACCACCCGAAGGGTTTCCCCTTCTTCATCAAGGCTGAAAGTGGCGCTGCAACACTGGAGAAGTCTGGAACGAATCTCCAGTAGTATCCAGCCAAGCCCAGGAAACATCGTACCTCCATCACACTCCTGGGTGGATCCCACGCAAGTACCACCTCGATCTTGGCTGGAGGCTGTGGTGAGAGTCTTTAGGCTAGTAGGGACGCCAGCAGACTACATGGCGATCCTTACTACCAGTCTCTTTCAGGTAGCAGCAGGCAGATGATGGAGCCTGATGCTCCAGATGCATGATGAGGCGTCACTTCTATGGGAAGACTTTGAGAGCCTGTTCCAGGTGGAGTTTGTACCAACCACCCTTCGAGCAGTGTGGATACAGGAGCTACTGCATCTACAACAGGGTAGCATGATGGTGGCGCAGTACTCAGTGAGGTTCACCGACCTCTCATGCTAGTCCACTAATATGGTATGAGATCCGTTCTTCAGGGCCCAGACCTTTGAGAAGGGACTCAGGAGAGAGATCAGAAATTCAGTTATCTCTCATAGCATCCCGACGCAGACGGGGGTGTTGGAGTGAGCCCTCCTAGTGGAGAGTTTCCTTGTTGAGCAGTCTCCAGCAGTGAGACCCACCACTAGCTGACATGCAGCAGAGTCTTCTACAGGTGGCAGTAGACAGATGACGCAAAGGTCCAAGAGGACCAGACCTACAGGTTTTCAACCGCACGACTCAAGATCGGTTGTACGGGGCACCCAGAGTGGAGACAGAGCCAGGCATACCAGGAGAGGATAGTGTTACTCCTGCGGAAGGCATGGTCACATGGCCTATGACTGTCTGACCCAATTAATTGGCATGCGTGTTTGCATAATTAATTGGCACACGCGTTGGCACAATTAATTGGCATGTGCATTGGCACAATTAATTGGCACGCACATTGGCACAATTAATTGGAACATGCATTGGCATAATTAATTGGCACACGTGTTGGGATAATTAATTGTGCGGAGGAGGTCAAAGGCTCTCCCTCATTAATGAGGGAGAGTGGAGAGGTTTCATCCTCCACCATTAATAGGGGTCGGGTGGTCCCCACCCCTATCATTTAATTGAGAAGTTATGCTCGGGTGGTCCCCATGTCGTAACCTATCGCGGGTGGTTAGGGTGTGGCGGTCCCACCCCCAACTTCTAATGGGAGGTTCCAACTAACCGCACACACAACACATGGCATCTTAAAAAATAAAATAAAGTGTTGTACTTTATTTTATTATTATTATTATTTTTAATAAAAAGCCAAAAACTAACTTCCAAACTCATCATAACGTAACTGCAGTGAAGGTATCACTAAGAAATTTCCGACGCTGTGAGTTTAACGATGTCATCAGATTTCAATTTTGAGAACCGGTTCAAAATTTATAAAAAACCCGCTCGAACGTTTACTGAATGTACCCGAACAAAACTTCAAAAATTGATTCTGGGCACACTGTGCCTCGGAATCAAGCGCCGTCAGAAACTACGGACTCGTAAAATTCCCATGTATTTTAAAAAATAAAATTCCACGGGAATTCAAAGTCTTTACATACATATCCAATTCTTATCATCCATAGTACCACAAAACTATCTTAGGAAGGATGGTTCCCTTATTTCGAGTGCTATTGAAGAATGAAAACATATAGGATGAGATGTGTGAGAGAGTGTCTGATATACATGCTTAGGGGATAGATTTATTGTAAGGTTTATCTCAAACACCATCATAAGTTCAACTCAAGGATGAGTTTTCTTGAGGAGAGGAGCTTGTAAAATCTTGGTTTTCTATAAGGTGTGAATCCTATTGTTTTTTGTAAAAACTTCTTGTTTTCTAAAAATAAAAGTTTCAAAAAGGGTATAGGGTTTCAAGGATAATCCAATAAGATTATGAACTTATAGTAAAGGTTTTTAAAGAAGAAATATAATGGGAACTATTAAACCACAACATGGCTAACCATGCACCTTAACCGTATAGTCTAGAAAAGAGAGAAGCACAGTTTAGAAAACTCTGAAAAGTAATACAAGAAATTGTGAAACCTCTCTAATTTATTGTAGGTTATCTTACATGGTTTTTATATGTTTTTTACAATCATTCACCTAAAATTTGTGCAATATATTCTTAAAGACTATAAGGATTACATGGTTGTTGCACGAAGTGGCCAACCATGTAACCAAACGTACACCCTATTAAAATAGGGTAAAATTACATTTTAGCTAGTTTTTATTTAAAAATTATTTCCATGTTCCTCATCCATAATTTTATGTACCACTCTAATATATACCCCCCCCCCTTCTCCAATCCTCTATGAATTGGGTTCTCTCCCTCAGTTGACCTCCATTTCCAATACATCTAGTCGTATTAGAACACCCTCAGTAAGGCTAACACTCTGTAAGATTAATTTCTATATTTCTATTCCTTTATTTTGTGATATCTCTATGTAATATAATATACCCCATTTCTAGGGAATTTTTATAGTTTCCCAGTTTCTCTCATTCTATCCAAAATATTTGTCTGATACTAAATTATTATTCCTCTGTAAGGATTTCTTATGTGGTTTAATACTTTTCCCTAAGTATGTTGATTTATAATACTTTCACCACTATGTTGAATTATATTCTTTACATGTTTTGTCCATAAAATGTTAAAATCCTTTAATTATTTTCCTAGTCCTTAACATAAATGTTCTTTGAGACCCTTTAATGCCATTGGAGGTTGAAAATAAAAACCCAAACCACCCCTTATTGTGTGTTTCATTAAATTTCCTTGATAGAAATTCATTACATTTAACCAAAACACCCCTTGGGTGTGTTTGGTTTATCACTTGTGAAAGGAATGACCATATTGAATTGATTTAATTTTTAAATAAAACAAATATCTATCTTGGGATTTTGATTAAATACCTTTCATTATTTATTAAAGTTATAGACCTTGTTAATATTGTTATAGGTGTGTTCTACCTTGAGAAATTATTGTATTCATTTTGGAATGCCTTAATAGAACTCATAGGATGCTAGTAGATTCATTATTGTGAATTCCATGTGGTAATTCCACCTTAGATTTAGTCAATGTCTTATATTCATGAATTCATCATCCAAACAACAACAATTTACCTTCAAACTCTAGAAAATTAGAGTGTTTGGGATGAGCTTCTAGAATTTTACTCAATATACTCATAACTGAAATGACTTGGATCATATCCTTCAATTAAAATCAAGTATTTATTGAGATTATCATAGAAAAAATCCTAGGGCACATTTAGAAACTTTTAGGAGTGAAATTCCAAGGGTTCACCCTTTGTATTACACTTGTAAACAAATATCCTAACATCTTTATTGATCACTGTGGGTGGCTTTAACTTCGTAAAGTCATGGATGTTAGGGGGCTTTAATGGATCCCTTGTGGTTCATTAATTTAAAATGTTAGCTATGTGTCTCATGTCTCTATCTAAATCAAATGGTCATATACTCAGAGACATCTAGATTTTTCCATAGTAGGTAGGGTCAATATATTATCCCATAAAGAGATTTGATACTAAAATTATTTCTATATATTTTTTCCACGTGTATTTATTATACCTTAATAAGGTTACATATCGTACTCATAGAATATATTTACATAAAATACAATTTTTTGTGTCCTACAAAGTTGTAATCACACCTTGTATGATTCCATATTTGGAATCAGCAAAATTTATAATGTCTAATAAGACCAAATTTGTTTTTGATCAAAAAGATTAGTGAAAGTGATTAAAATTAATTATAATTAATAAGATTAAATTAAGATTAAAAAAGGACTAAGCCTTTAATCTAAGTGCCCAAATAACCTAGAAACTTTTTCAAAACCCATTGGTTGGACATATCTCGGCTATTAACATTCCATTCTTGAGTTTTTTTCATTTGGTATGACTTCTTTTAGGTAAGAACATGTGCACACCTAACTTTTTTCCAAATATTCCAAGTGAGTCATTTTCCTTCCCTATAAAAGGCCACCACCTCTCCCCATTCCTCACACCTCTCAAACCACTTATGTTCATCCACGATCTACCCAAATAGATTCCCAAAAATTCTCCCCTTGTCCTTGAATCCTCCCTTAGGAGAATAAATCCTCCCAATAAATCCATTTGGTTTTAAACCAAAAAAAGTTACCTGATTTATAGGTAACACATTCCCTCATGATTTTTAGTTTCATTTTATTTCTCCACTCTCTATACTATTCATATTCTATGATTACATAATAACAACATTATTCTCAATAAACTAGAATTATTTGACACTAATGGTTCGACCTACACTTACACACACCTCCATCTAATGGGAAATGAACATACTATTTTTTTGTACTGAGAAATACAGCCTCCCAAAACGATGATTGTCCAATTTTCTCCTCCCATCTCTCATAGTGGCCATTATGAAGGATACTCTATTTATATATTTTATATATGATATTTATTATGTCTCTATACTTATTTAAGCCTTTCATAATATATTAATTTAATACATTCCATTTTACGTTAATACGATAACATCGTTTGAGGAAGTGTGGACTACCACCTCCTCTAAGCGAGGTGATTCGCTCACATGATACATGAAATGTATAAATTATGGTTATAATTAACCAATTGAGACATAAAAAACCTCTATATTATATTCATGAAATAATTAAATTTATGTAAATAATATATATATATATATCATTTTCTTTATTTCCCTTTCACAAACTTTAAAAGAGATAATGACATTTGTGGACATGTGGACTACCGCCTCCTCGACATGATGTGATTCTTTTTACATAAAAAAATTATATATATAAGTATATATTATTAAATAATATGTTATTTATTATATAATGAATATTATGTAATGATATGGTATTGCTTACCTTCTTTCCATAACGATCATTTGAAAATTGAAACGTTACTCATGTGTATGTACGGCCTATCATCTCTATGATTTTAATGTTGGTTAATTCTTAAAAACCATGTTTAATCATTGATTTTAAGCATATAATTGATGTAGAAATATAATAATTATTTCATGATTAATATTTTGGATATTTTTATGTAATGACCCATTAGACCATAGATGACCTACTAAAGCTATTTTTGACACATAAACCGAATTTGGTAAAAACAACTGACGTAAACATAATTGTTTAATTAGTTGTACACAACATGGTAATAAGTGAAATAAAAGTAATTATAAAATTGAAAAATGTTATGAATCAAGTAGAAAATTAACATAAGAATATTATATAGAAAGTTAAATGTTCACCCAAAACAAAACTCAAGTTAAGGGACTTCCATATCACTTTTTACATTCATGAGATAAATGGTATGTTCACTACTTACATCTTTTGTGTGGTGTATGCACTATCCATTTTAATATATTATATCATGAATTTATTTTACTTCATTTTATTTAATACTTTTATTTAAATTTACTCTTTCATAAGGTTTATTATTTAAAAATGTTTCAAAGTGGTATGGGATACTTTGGAATGTTTAATGATTATTTTCCTCAAGAATAATCCTAATGATCTTTCAATGGAATTTTAATTCGAGAAAATTATATAACCATTTTCCAAAAAAAACATTTCATTATTCTCTAGTTATTCACAACCATTTTATGTGTTAATATGATTTTCCACTCTTTGGTACTAATATGTTTTTAGAAAATGTTTCTTTTATAAAAATAGACTTTATATATCTCTTTAGTCGGAGAACCTATTTTATTCTGAAAATCATATTTTATTAAAATGTTTTAAAAAATGTTTTTAAAATGATTTGGTAATGGAATTTTTACACTTTTCTTCTTTTACCAACATTTTGAAAGGAATCTTCTTGTTGTTTTCCTAACAAGGCATTTTCAAACTTTTTACCGTACAAAAAAAAAGATTATTTTTTCCTCGTATGGAATATATGGATTTATCCACCTTCATTTATTTGAAGCCTCCTTCTCAATCTTCTTAAAAATTTATTTTCAATGAAAAATATTTTCCAAAGGTTTCTCAAAAGAAAAGGATATTATCCTAAAGAATATTTTTAATAGTTATTCTTTTATTTCATCAATGAAAAAAACCCTCTATTTTTACTCCATAAGATATTTTTTTGTATTGATACCATCCTTAATCTTTCTTTGGATGGTTTATGATTTATTTTTCTGAGGATAGTATTCACATTTATTTCCTTGATTTATTTTTTAGTTCCCTTGAAATATTCAATCTCTTATGAACACTAAGCATTGAATTTCCCCTAAATTATCATTTCATTTATCATGGATATTACTATTACCTAAATCTTATACCATTTTACATAAAGTGTCTACTTTGAAATTTATTTTATTATTTGGGGAAATGTTGATAAATACATATACTTTATTCAATACTGATATTTGATAAGGCGTATTATTTATTTGATATATAAGTAATGATTTGGACATGAAATACATGGGTTGGGGACTGTTTAAGGAAATCTATACAAATAGGGGTAGGTTAATGCAAGCCCCTTGATGCATCCATAGTCTCATGGGATGAATTATTTGTAAAAATTGGTATGGTAAAACTACCTTTTGACAGTACTGGTTCTATGTACCAGGGATAACGTGGCATCCAATAATAAAGTTGTAACCCTCATTCAGTTTTAGTTACTATTTATCTATGAGATATAGCGTCAAGTTATCTATGGATACATTTCATTTTAGTTCATTTATTAAATGGAATGCATTTTATTTTCTTATATTTTTATATTTATTTTTGTTTATCGAGTTATTTTAATGGCATATATTTTAAGTTATTACATTTCCATATTTCTTATGTACTTCCATTAATTTTATTGATTACATGGAATCTATTTTCAGTTACTTACCTTTCTATATTGACTATTCTCATTGATTCATTATTGATTCTGTTATATTTTTTCCTTCCTAAGCATTTGATCTCGCCCTTATTATGTTTCTTTCCCTAGGAATCCAAGAAGCATACTATGAGATATTTGAAAGAATTTACTAGATAGATTATAGTTATTTTCAAAGTTTTTTATTTATAAAGAAGAAAAAAATTGTAATTAGTGTAGTATTTTTTTAATAAAAGTCTTATTTACGTATCTGGTTTACTAAGACTAAAAAACAGATCGGCCCTTCGGAAGTTGATTGCTTGTAATCATGCTAATGTAATTGATAGCAGTCACCAGCTTCAGGCTATCTGGGGATGGGTCACTACAATGAATATTAAAATATCATAAACACAAGTATATTAATGATATAACATGTAAAATGAGAAGTATATACACCTCGTATAAGGAGATATGTTCATAACAAAACTTAGGTCTGCAAGAAAGAAATTTCAGAAAAAAATCCCCTACTGCTTTGATAACTTTTTAATTGTAAACCCCAGGAAAATAGGTCTTTGAAAATATATGGAAATTTTCATAATTTTAAGGATAATAGTCATAAAATAAATTTATGGTCATTTCATACACTACAAAAAATAAGCACGTGGTGAATATGGATGGTGTCTCAGGAAAAATAAAACTGAAACGGAAATCCCTTACCATAAGTCTCAACTTATTTCAGACACATTCGAACATCATGTATAATAAATATAAATTTATTATAAAAATATTACATAATAAATATATATATATCATATCACATATGATTTACTTATGAACATTTATTACCCATTTGTTAACCAATCCATTTTTAAGTCTTGTTTTGGGCAATAACTGCTTTGTATTTAGTGTCCGTTTTTATTTTTTTATTTTTGGTCCTTTTAATCTGATCATTGTTCCATAATCTACAAGTTTTTAAATAATATATTAATATTATATATATTTTTTATACATGTATTATGAGTTATCAATAAAATTTAGAGATAAAAAATGATATGCATCGTTCATATAGACGTTGGGTCGTATGTACACATGAATGTTGTTGTCGTTTTCCTGATGGAAATAAAGATATAAAGATAATAATATATTACCATTACATACTCATATTTATGTCATTTATATCATATAATTTTATTAAACCAATCATTATTACCTTCCGTGTAAATATTGAATTAGTCACATCAGTTTATGAGGCGGTAGTCTTCCGTACACATGAACAACGCTCATGTATTCCCAAAGAATGGAAAGTAACACGTTACATGTAATATAATGATTCTAAAATCATAATAATATCATAAATATCATATATAAATAATAAATATATCATTATATTCATCTGTGAGAGTTGGTGATGGAAAACGAATAACATTGGTTCATGAGGTGTTAACCCGCCGTACTCATAAACAATGATTTCAAAACTCATTTGATGGAATAAAAGAAAATTTAGGTTATGGCACCAATATAATAACATATATTTAAATTTAAGATAAATAGGTTATTATATCATCATTATTTAAAATTAATTTATATATTTGTTTGAAGAAATAAAATAAAATGCTCGGTGACAAACATGACCTCTTATTCGAACAACATCATTTGGTTTGCATAAAGAGGTTTTCTAGGTTAACTTTCTGATAGAAATAAGGAAAATAGGATTATAGAAGGGAATTATTGAATTTATTTAGGTATTTATTTTCTAAACCAAAGGTTTTTTGAATCAATAAGAGGAGAGGAAAGGGGGTGGACTTTTATAAGTGAGGTGAATGATACACTTTTAATTTTTGAATAGAAAATGGTGTATCAACATTCTTCACAGGAAAAAAGGCTCATAAATGGGAAATTATATAACCTAAAAGATATGAGATCAATATATTAGCATAAAAAATTATTTCTAAAACTTTTTGGATCATTTTTTACCCTTGTCTTTTTCTTTTTACCCCTGATAAACCCAATTTTTATTTTAATGGAGGGAAATAATGTTTAATTTTTTTATTATTCACTATGGTAGAAAATTGAGTTTACCTCAGTATATAGTATAAACTATTATTATTTAAAATATTAAATCCATTTTTCTAAATACCATTCATATAACTAGAATAAATTAATTTAAAATTAATCCCATAGACGCGATGAGAAAGCGGGTTTTCAAAGAGAAAATGTTCAAAAGTTTAAACAAATTTATATTTAAAGTTAACATGAATTTGAATCCAATGAACTAAATTGAATTAATAGATATATAATTGAACTAATTTTACTTTTGAAACCATATTTAAATATATATTTTTAATTGTTTAAAACAAATGACAATTCTTAACAAAAACCAATATTTTCACTATTCATCAAAACATTTATCTTTTAAAAAATTTCTCAAACATTAAATAAAATATAATTTTTACATAATAATTTCAATACTTTTGTTTATTTTTTCAAATAATGTTTCAAAAATAGGAAAAAATTATGTTTTGAATAAATGTGTAAAGGAAAGCCAAACTTCTTTTTAGAAAAAACACTATTTTAATAAAAAAAATGAATAATTCTTATCTATTTTCTATAAAACACATAATATGAATATTAAACATTTGATTAAAAATATAATATATAAATTACATTAAAATCATTCAATAAAATTAAATTTTAAATCTATTGAGGTAAAACACTTTTTGTACTTAAAAATGGTTTTTTAGAAAAAGATATCCTTTATTTTCAAATAGATTTTATTTTCATTTAAAATTAATTGGTCACCAAATAATTCATTTTATATTCATATATAGATGGTATATTTTTATTATTTTTTAAATTTTATTCATAATCTCTATTCCAACAGAAAGGTGATAACTATCATATTAATTAATAATATTTTAATATGTTGTCACAATTTGTTTAAACTCAGGGTTGCATGTACCACAAGTTACACTCAGTGTTGTGTGTAAAAAAAGATGAACTCAGTGTTGTGTGTAATGAAATGTATAAAAAATATTAATTTTATTTAAGAAAATATTTTAACAAATCTTGGTGTGTTACATATCCAATTCATATCATCAATCATACCACAAAGACTCTTTGAGGAAGGATGGTTCCCTTATTTTGAGTAATATGGAAGAAAGACCACTTATAAGATGATCCATGGGAGTAAGAGTCTAATATATATTCATAGTGGATAGATTTATTATCACCATCGTAAGTGAAAATCCGGGATGAGTTGTCTTGGGGAGAGGAGCCTGTATGATCTCGGTTTTCTATGAGGTGTGCATCCTATTATTTTCTATAAAAACTTCTTATTTTGTCTCTATAAAAGTATTAAAAAGGGTATATGGAGTTCAAGGAGAATCCAAGAAGTCTATAGAATGGTATTAAATGTTTTTAAAGAAGTAATATAAGTTGAATTATTAGACAACAACATGGCTAACTGTACACCTCAACCCTGCAGCCCAAAAAAGGGAGAAGCATTGTTTAGAAAATGATAAAAAGTAATACAAGAAACTATAAAACCTCTAAAATTTATTGTTGGTTATCCTAAATGTTTTTTACATGTTTTTTCCAATCAGAACCTGAATTATGTGCAATTCACACTGATGGAATATAAGGATCAAGGGGTTTTTTCAAGACTTGGCCACCCATACAGCCAAACATACACCCTATTAAAATAGGGTAAAATTACCTTTTTACCCAGTTTTCATTTAAACCTTATTTTGATATTCCTCATACATAATTTTTAGTACCACTCAATTATAACTCTCAATTATCCAATCCTCTGGGAATTGATTTCTCTCTCTCATTCAACCTCTGTTTCCATCAGATTTAGTTATATAGGAACGCCCTCAATAAGGCTAAGACTCTGAAAGATTATTTTCTCTATTTATATTCCTTTATTTTGTGATATCTATATGTAAGGTAATATACCCAATTTCTAGGGACCTTTTCTAGTTTCGTGGTTTCACTCATTCTATCCCAAATATGTGGTTGATACCAGATGATAATTCCTCCATAAGGATTTGGTATGTGGTTTAATAATTTTCTCTCAGCTTTTTGATTTCTATGACTTGGGACATTATGTCTAATGATATGTTTTCTAAGATTTTTCTTTAAAATTTTACACTAATTTAATCATTTTCCTTATCCTTGACATAAATGTTCAATGAGACCATTTAATTCCATTGAAGGTTGAAAACAAAATTCCAAACCACCCCTCATTGTGTGTTTGATTAAATTCCCTTGATAGAAATTCATTACATTTAACAAAAACACCCCTCGGATGTGTTTAGTTTATAAATTTTGAAATGAATGACCATATTAAATTAATTTAATTTTTAAATTAAATAGATACTTCTCTTGAACTTATGATTAAATACCTTTTATTCTTCACTAATGTTATAGACCTTGTTTATATTGTTGTAGGTGTGTTCTACCTTGAGAAAGTCTTGGATTCATTTGGGAATGCCTTAATTGAAATCATAGGATGCCAGAAGATTCATTATTGTGTTTTACTTGTAGTAATCCCACCTTGGATTCAGTCAATGTATTAGATTCATGAATTCATCATCCAAACACTGACAATTCACCTTCAAACTCTAGAAAATTAGAGTGTTTGGGATGAGATCCTAGAATTTGACTTGATATCATCATACATTAAATGACATGGATCATATCCCTCAATTAAAATCAAGTATTTCAAGATATTATCATAAACATTATCACCAGGCTTAGTTAGAAACTTTTAGGAGTGAATATCCAAGGGTTCACTCATTGTATTACACTCATAAACAAATATCCGAAGATCTTTTTTGATCAATATGGGTGGCTTTGACTTCCTAAAGTCATGGATGTCAAGGGACATCCATGGATCCCTTGTAGCTCATTAAATTAGCACCTTAGCTTTGTGTCTTGTTTCCCTAGCTAAATAAAATGTTCATATGCTCAGAGACATCTGACTTTTTCCAAATCAGGTAGGGTTAGTCTAGTATCCCATAAAGAACTTTATCCTGAAATTTTTTTATATATTTTTCCCACGTGTATTTAATAAACCTTAACATGGTTACATATTTTACTCATAGAACATATTTACATTACACACCATTTTTTGTGTCTTATTGAGTTATATCACACCCTAAAACTAACATTTCAATAAATGTGATAGAATCATTTCCAAATACTCCTTCATGTTAAACCTAAGGGTTACACATACCTCATCATAATAAAATTTCTCCCAAAATATCATTAATATCATTAAAATCAAATCACCTAAAACCAAAAAAGTGATGTTTCTTCCTTCTAAATAATTTTCAACAATAAAAATATAAAACTATGATTGTATGCATATATTTACCTTACATAAAACATAACAATATACAAATTTATAAAAAAAATTCCTTTAATACCATCCATAAGAGCCCTAAATCAGCACTCCTAATTTTGGTGATAAAAATGATCTTTAAATTATCACTTTGTTTCAAATAAACAAGACCTAATTTTAACCATCCAAATCTCACAACATAAAAAGGAAATATTTGATCACTTGAATACTTAAGGAACTTTTAAGTTTAGTGTTTTAAAGAATTAGGAAAATCTGTTACCTAAAAATACCCATATCTTCAAATGAGTATTTTGTCCACTATATAGGGCCTTTTATATCCCACAGTATATCTTGAACATGTCCCATAAAATTCTTTACACATGAAACCTTTCAAGATACAATTCATTTAACGTCATTATTCATAACTTAGGATAAAGGAAAACACAATATGGGTGATCTCATATTCTCATTATGGGTGAACAAAATTATTAAGAATTAATTTTTATAAGTGAATATAATATTATCATAATGGAATGATGACATAATAAATTTTCATGAGGATAAATCATAGAATTTAGATACATAAAATTTAGAGCACAAATCATGAGTTATGGAATAAATATGTAATATAATAAAAGATTCATATAACTCAACGATTTTGATCTATCTGAAAAGAATAATTATAAATATGATAAAGTATAAATTAATGAAAGAATAAATAAATAATTTTTGTAACATGAAATAGAATTTTTATATCACCCGTATACTCACTCTTTCAAGTGTAATAACATACCTGTCAAATTCTAGTAATATCTTAATAGAAACCTATTATTGGTCAACTTAGTCCATTTACATAATGAATTGGAGAGATATATCAACCTCAAATATCATCATGAGCTATATTCGGATTAACCATCCCTATAAAAAATGTTAAATAATCATAAAATAATAGTAATAGATAACGTTTTTTATTTTTCAACATAAAAATAACCATTGTTCATTCATTTAATGATTTACCTGTGGAAAATAAATGGGTTCCTAGAATATATTTTTGAAGCAATAATTATCCTTATAAAAAGATATTTATGATTTTATAATTATAATATATCTTTATTGGAATATAAGATTCATCAAGGGCTATTATTTTTGTTTAATATAAATTCCATTAAAATAAATTAAAAACATTCATGAGGAAAATAACTTTTCCACTTTGAAAATCAATTTTTAAAACTAAAAAAATAATAAAATATTGTGAAATTAATTTTATTTGAAAATAAACATGTAAAAGTATAATGTAATATTCAAATAAAATAATGTTTATTATGGTGGGAAAATCCACACATGTTCTAAACAATAAAAATAAAAATTATTTTCGTAATTTTTTAAATAATGTGAAAAGTAACCCATGTAAAAAAAGATATGAAATTTACTTTTAAAACCATTTAAAATAAATAAAATGTTATGTAAAATAAATCTAGGAAATAATTTATTTTTATACAATAACATTGTAGAAAACAGTTTAGAAAACATTGATATAAAAGATAAAGATTCTATATCTAAAAGAAGATATATGGTCGGTATCAGTTACAGACAAATGTTTCATGCAAATCACATCTGTCACCATACGATAATAAAATTTATGTTGTTAAATAAAATAATATCATATTATTTTCCCCCAATGAAACCCTGAACATAAACAATCTTGAAAAGTAATAAGATTGTAACATAAATCCTTTACCGCTTTGGTAACAGTTTAATCAAAAGACATTAAAGTCAATTGTATGATACGGTTTTATAAGTTCATTTATTTCATTAAGTAATATGTAAAATTTATTGATGGGGAAATAAATACGCCTTATAAGGAAATCATGATGCATGACATGAAACATTTCTCAGGAAAATGACATTGTAACAGAGAAACCCCTTACAAAGATCATAAATTTTAAAGTGATAATTAATACCTAAATTCATTATGATCACATATGTAAATACACATAATAAATTGTAATTACATAATTAAAAATTTATATATCAATTCATACATAATCATGTTACGATAAATTCAATGATGTAGAAGTATAACCCAATGAATGGAAATTGAGTTAAGAAACCCCTTAGCGGTTGGTAATTATCAATTCAAATTCCTTGAAATGAAGTAATTTGAATTGTAACATAAAATACCATGAAATATGAATTATTAAAGATATAAAATTTATAAAATTTCAGTATGTAAACAATATAAATTAAATTAGGTTCATAATAATAAAACATTCTTTAATGAAGGTAAATTCAGATGAAATCTCTTACCTCGTGTCTAGACTTTCCATGTATATCACTTAAACCATGTATAATAAAATTATATATATTATTTAATTATTTAAATATTTTTCTTAGTTTATTAATTTATTATTAAACCATTTTTTAAATTTATTATAATGACATATTTAATTACTTAATATTTTATGTCCGTATTGGGTGTTTTGAGAATGATTGGTTCATAATTTAAAAATGACTTTAGTGCATTGACTGTGGTCAAAGGGGTAACTGTTGCATCATCACTAGAATAATGATTATGACCTCGTTATAATTTCTATTCACCAATTTTATTTTGAAAACCTACCATTAATGATGGTTATAGAAAATGAACCTCATTTCAATCATAGATGCTTTATATTGTACTTACGCATGAGAAACATTTCCATTTTTCATCAAACATGATGAAAAAAGAATAAGTATTATTTTATAATTAATAATTATTTATTTTAATTAAATATAATATTTTTTTAAATACAGTTGTATATAACATCTATGTGATGCAGTGATGAAAAAATAATCAAATTGATTCATGAAGGTGGTAATCTACACATACACACGAACAATATTATCATTTTTAAATGGATGGAAAGGTCAGGAATTAGATGTTATATTATATTTATAGAATTATAATAATTTCATTAATATAATATATATACCATAAACACATCATTATAACCATTAAAAATAGGTAGTTATGGAAGACCAATTGTAACACCCGAAGCTTCCATGGTATGTTTCCCTTTGAATAATGCAATAGCTTTCATTGTATGCAACTTCGAGATTCTAACACACCACAACCAATCAAACTAGCCATTATGAATAGTAATACCCACTTCTTAAAATTTTATAAATTTTATTTTTCAAAATAAAATTCATTTTTGAATTCGGGATATCGAAATTAGCTTAGGAGGAATTATTGGTATTTTTCTAAAAACTTTCTATTTTTGATGAATAGTGAAAAACACTGCGTTATTAGTTAAAATCGACTTTTTATTTAAATAATTATTTATTTTATTTAAATTTATTTTAGGTCAATGTAGATACATAATACCTATATAATTTTAATTTAATTCATTGTATTCATTTTATAATAAGATTAGATATATAAAAATTTTATTGAATTTTTTACCATCTTTTGCCCACCTCCTAGGAGCATTTTCAAATTTGCATAAAACTTAATTTTACTGCTTCTGTGAGTTGAATTTCAAAAATCCGAGAGGCACGATTTACATCAGTAAGTAAAATGTGGTTCAATAATATGAAAATAATTTTTGTTGAATAGTAACTTTTTACTTTTATTTACCACAGTTAAAAGTAAATAGGGTAATTAAGGGTAAAAATGATATTATAATTACCATAACACATGTCCTAATTAAATTGGATAAGTGTAATTCGACCAAAAACAAACTTATGAGTAAAATATTATCCCATTTGGTCCACTTGGATTAGATTAGGTCATTTATTATTATTTTATTTAAAGAAGAGTTAAAAGAGTTAAATTCAAAGTTTAATAACTAAACCATTTTTAATATATGGGTTATACATAAGATAAATTCAACTATAAATATTAATTAGAAAGATAAAAATATTTCATACATAATGGTATTTTATTTATAATTTTTAGACATTAAATAATTTAATTTATTTATGACACAATGATGATGCAGTAATTACCTTATTAATGAAAGATTAAAATAATTGATATTATAAATATCAAAATAAAAGTAATTTGAGACTTTTGATGAATTTTGCTAATTTTATAGGTTAATATGACATTTTAGGGTTGATTAAATAATTTTTTTTTCGAAGTAATCCTGCTGTTATGATTTTCAAAAAAACCAAATACTAAATAGTATAAATTGACATAATTGAGTTGTTAAAACAAATATTATATTATTAATTGATATAATATTCTAAAAAATATAAGGTTCCTCCAAAGGACTTATATAAGGTTATATATATTAATAATTAACCACATGGGGTTTTCTTGTCTTCTTATATTAAGTTTATTAACCATATAATATAAAAATACAAAGAGACATGGTAAATGTCAAACTATTTAACTAAGAGTTAAATATAAAAGATAAGGTTAATATGGTGACCAAAACCAAGATAAAACCTATTGGTTGAGTTTTTTTTGACCCATACCCACCTTAGCCTCAAAATAATTCATTTTTGATCCATTATAAATCAAAAATTATTTTATCATAAAATAATATTTCAAGCTTTTCCTAAAGTGACCATCACCTCTCTTATAAAAGGGTACTTCCCCTTCTCTTAATTTCACACCTCCAAAGCCATTTGTCTCAGCCAACCCCCACCCAAATATCCTTGAAACATTCCTCCCTTCATCCCAGAGGACTTACTTTGGTCAAAAAGCCAACCTAAGGAGCCCTTCTGGTCAAATCAAAAGGAAGAACCCGAAGAAGAGGTAAATATTTAATCACCTATTTCAAGTTATTTTCTTCTTCCACTTCCTATTTCTTTGTTGTTTCCATTATAAAATATTAAATCCAGTATAGTTTATATATTGTGACGTTATTATAAAAATTTTATGACCATATTCATTATTCTATGCATCATATGAATGACAAAGTCACCATACGTGCGTACGTACGGCTTACCATCTCCACGTCGTGGTGCAGTTTGTTATTCAAACATTTTATTATTTATATGGGTATAATAATGAGTATAACTGATGTAAATAATAAATATAACATGTTAATAATTCTGTATATATGATATACCATCAAATTACATATGATTTCACCATCAATATAATGATATTGTCACTCGTTCATACGTACGGATTATCGTCTCTACGAACGTGATGAGATTCATTCCCCATCGTAATCATTCAAGAATAATTTTCATTTTATGATTAAAAATAATTTTTATGAACATAATATCATTCTGTATATGAATCAAATACATCCTATCCATAACAAACATGTCTTACGTAACCAACCATATAATGGAAAATGAATCAGTTAACACCCAAAATGATGATACTACTAAAATATTATTAACAAAGAAATATTAGAGGATCATATATGATATCATATTTATGTATATAGTTCTTTTATAATTTAATAATAATTTTTTAACTATTATAAATGAGGTTAACATACCATCAACTACGAAAAAGTACAAGTTAAGGGTTAATTTCACAATCTCTTTATTATCTGAGGTTGTTTTTACGTATCTACTTGGACCTCTTTATCATCCACATCCGTGTTTTCTTAAAAATGTATTTCAAAAAAAATTACTATTTACTAGAAAATGGGTTAGTTTCATTTATACCTTTATTTGGCCTTATATATTTTTAAAGGAATCTTTCTGCCGTTTTCCAAACAAGGTACTTTATGACCTTTTTCAACAAAATTAAGGTGAGAATGTTTTTTTAACTTATACGGCAGGTGTGGCTATTTTCTGCCGTTATAACATCATTGAAGCTTCCCTTACAAGCTTATAATAATATTTTCAAAATAAATTTTTTGTTTTATAATTACATGCCTTCTAAATGATTTCAAAATAGAAAGAGATATTTCTCTCAAAAAGTTTTCATTTCATCTATGTCAACATTCTTTAATGGATTTTAAACCTGTTTGAAGTTGATTTATTTATGATTCAAATCATCCATATTTTATTGAAGATTTTGTGATATATTTGATTGTTTATGTGTTATTTTTAAACCATTCATGGTTTATGGATAAAGTATTTACATTTTGTATGCTAATTTTAATACAGATGTTTATGTTATGTTTAAACCTTTTTATATGAGGAATGCATTGGACTTTGTAAGTGATGGGTGGATACCTCTATAGCTTCTCGATGCATCGGCAGGTCTCATGATACAAACTAGTGTCTTGGCACAAGGCCTTGACAAAATCTTATTTGTAGTCTTGGCACAAGGCCTTGACTATGTGGTTATGAAGTTTGGCATTGTGCATTCCATCATTATGAAAGTGGCTATTGATATTGCATGTGATTATTCGACTAGTAGAATATCCATGTGATTAAGTAAATGGAATTATTTGATTTTATCTTTTCTATATTATGTTGAAGTTTAAGTTTAAAAGTCTTTTGGTTTAGTCTTATACATTACCTTAAATGTTTATTCTTATTTATGAAAGTTTCTGCTATATTGTTATCATTTCTGAGCATCTGAGCTCACCCCTTTCTATGTTTTATTTTTCCCAGGATGTGAAGAAGTATTTTATGGTTGACCTTCAAGGATAGTATAAGGATATAAGTGTGTTTAAAATGGGACAAAATATTGTTGATGTTTTTATTTCATGATGTAATGTAAAACTTATGAATGTATCTAGTACTTCCAAGGCTACTAAACTGATCGGTCTTTCGAGAAATGATTCCTTGTATCATGCCAATGTTATATAATAATGCACCAAATCTGGGTAACTAGGGTTGGGGCATTACAGTTGGTATCCAAGGAATTTTAGTACAATCCTTGTAAACTAGATTTAGAAAAACTCTGATTAGAGAACACTACCCTAAGATAAACTATGAGGATTAGTATAGAAGAACTTCCTAGAATTTTATTACTATAGAGATTTTGTGAGTTTTCCAAGTAATATATCCTTTTCTGGATATGAGCGGGTAGAGGCAGCTCTGGCACATATGTACCTAGGGGTAAAACCCAAAAACACTGCTTCGAGCTAGACTCGAACGGGAACTGGTGCACGACAACGGGTCTTGTTGCACTCTTGGTTACGACACTCCCCAGGGGATATGCTTAGGATAATTCTCATTTTCTTTAAAAACCATTATGAAGTGTTTATTAGTATATAATTCCTCAAAGAATTTTTTTTATGATTATGGATTATATCCATAAACTGTTCAATTTATGTTAACTGTTTTACATGTTTGGAATTATGTATTGCGATTCATAAACTAATTTAGTGTATGCCATTGTTTAGAAATGGCGCCTAGTGGAAGGAGTGGAAACTGTATCAACCCATGTAATCCATGTATGGATTTCCCTCCTACTCAAGATAATTATAGTGGAGATGGTGCTGCAATCTGTGCTAATCAGCTTATCACCATACTGGGACAACTCACTCAGGTTATGAATAATAACCTTACCCGTATGGAGCACCCTGATCCATAGCGCGGAGGGTCAATGTTAGACCACTTCATGAGGCAAAAACCACCAAAATTCAATGGAAGTAAAAATTCATTAGTAACTGATCAATGGATAAGTTCCTTATAGAAAATATTTCATGCTTTGGGGAGTAGCGAAAAGGAAAAAGTTGTCATGGAAGTTTATTGCCTCATGGGAGATACAGATCAATGTTGGTCATTAATCCAAAACACAAAGGAAGATGAAGAAGTATAAAAAATGGAATAGAGTTAGTTTATAGATATTTTCTTAGAAAAATACTTTCCTCGTGACCATCAAGCGGATATGGAAAGACAATTTCTGAGTCTGAGGAAAAAAGAGGATGAGAATGTCGCAAAGTATGAGGATAACTTTACAAGGTTAGAAAGGCATACTGTAGATTATATATGTAACCCAAGAATTAAGATTGATAGTTTCTTTTATGGGTTAAAACCATTTCTCCTTCGAGCATTAGTCTCACAATCCTTCTTATCATATGAAGATATTGACTCATCTGCTATCAAGACAGAAAATGAATTCTCTAAGTCTTATGACTTTAAATCAAAGAAAAAGAAGAAGAGATCTTCTAAACACTCTGAAAATGGAAATAAGGGAAAGAAGGTAAAAGTTGAATATACACCTAGTGGTAAATGTGGGAAGAAACACCCTAGTACTTGCCTGAAGGGAATGAGAGTCTGTTACAATTATGGTGAAAAAGGCCACCAAGCTCGTGATTGCAAGTGGAAGAAAGAGGCTGTCAATGTTGAATGTTATAATTGTATAGAAAAGGGAAATTATGAAAATTAATTTCCTAAGCGCCAAGGGAGCATATGTTAGAAATGGAAAAGGGATCAAGGCCAAGCCTATGCGATCACAACTTCTAAGGTTGAAGCTTCGAAAGATGTGGTGGCAGGTAATTTAATGGTTTCCTCAAGTTTATCCAATGCTTTATTTGATTCTATATCATCACATTGTTTCATATCTTCCCAATTTGCTAAGAAATTTAGATATTTTCAATTTGACTTAATAAGGTAGTTGTCAGTCAAAACATCTAAGGGAAGTATCATTGCAACAGAGTTTTGTGAATCAGTTCCCATTAGAGTATATAAATGTTTTTTATCTCCTAATCTCATCTTCATATCCATGATTGAATTTGATATAATCTTCATAATGGACTGGCTTTCGGACCATGATGCGAAAATTTATTGTAAGAAGAAGGAGGTTACAATTTTTGATGATGATAAGGAGTACCTTATCTTTAAATCAGAAATGTCGCCACCTGATTCTTATCTAGATCCACCCCCTGTAGCTCTACTAAACTCAATTATTGGGGAGGAAGCGAATGAAATAATTATGGGTGAGTAAAAGAATTTTCTAATAGAGGACGTACCTATTGTGCAAGAATATGTTGATGTGTTTCTGGAGGATCTACCTAGACATCCTCCAGAATGAGAAATTGAGTTTTCCATTGATTTAATTATTGGTTCAACGCCCATATCAAAGAACCCTTATAGAATAGCCACTATAGAATTAGTGGAACTAATGAAACAACTAGAGGAATTGAGTAATAAGGAATTTATTCTCCCTCGTGTTTCTCTATGGGGAGCCCCTGTCCTTTTTATTAAGAAGAATGACGGATCTATGAGGTTGTGCATTGACTACAGGGAGATCAATGTTATAACAATAAAGAACAAGTATCCCATACCTCGCATTGATAATGTATTCGACCAACTTCATGAAGCTCAATATTTTTCAAAGATTGACCTTCGATATGGATTTCATCATTTGTGTGTGAAGAAGGAAGACATTCTGAAAACAAAATTTCGAACCAGGTATGGGCATTACGAGTTTACAGTAATTCCTTTTGGATCGACTAATGCACCCTCTGTCTTCATGGATCTAATGAATAGAATTTTCAAGGAATATCTTGATGACTTTTAGTGGTATTTATTGATGATATCTTGGTATACTCCAAAATATACGAAGATCATAAAAATCACTTGTGCATTGTTCTAAAGACACTTAGAAGAAATGAATTATATGGGAAGTTTAGAAAGTGTGAATTATGGCTCCAAGAGAATTTTTTTTCTTGGCCATATTGTCTCTAAGGATGGAATATCTATCGATAATTCAAAGACCAAGGCAATCCAAGAATGGACATCACTAACAAGTATAACTGAGGTACACCGTTTTACTGGTTTAGTAGGTTATTATCGACGTTTCGTCTAGAATTTTGCCTAGTTGTATAACTCATTAACTAAGCTTACACGTAAAGGGGTTTAATTTTTTTGGACAAAAGAGTGTGAAAAATGTTTTAAAGAACTAAAGAGAAGATTATCCAATGCTCCTATCTTGACTCTACCATCAGGGAACGATGGGTTTGTTATTTATAGTGATGCTTCAAAGAAATGACTTGGTTGTGTCCTTATGTAGAAAGATAGATTTATTGCCTATGCATAACGACAACTAAAAATTCATAAGAAAAACTATCCTACTCATGATCTTGAGTTAGCAGATGTAATATTTGATCAGAAAATATAGAGACACTAACTCTATGGTGAAAATGTGAGATTTATACTGATCACAAGAGTTTGAAGTATATTTTCTCACAAAAAGAACTCAACATGAGGCAAAGGTGATGGATTTAACTACTCAAGGATTATGATTGCACTATACACTACCACCCAGGGAAGGAAAATAAGGTGGAAGATGCTTTGAGTAGAAAGTATCATGGAGTTTTGAACAAGTTGAGAGTTGAAAGGGGTCCCATTTTCATGGATCTAGTAAATATGGATATGGGAATAACCATGGAAGGTGAAACATCAATACTTTTTCAAATGGTTATCAAACCATCTTTACTATAAAGGATAAAGAGTTCTCAAACTGATGATGAGGAGTTTCAAAAGAAGATTAAAGCTGTGAATGATGGGAGATTGAGTGACTTCATATATGAAGATGGAATTTTGAAATTTGGGAAGAGAATTTGTGTTCCCGATATACCTGATATAAAAAACGGAATTATTGGATGATGCTCATAGCTACAATTTCTCTATACACCCTGGTAGAACTAAGCTGTATATAGATTTGAAAGAACGTTTTTGGTGGGACAACATGAAGAGGGATATTGTTGATTTTGTGTCAAGATGTATGGTTTTTCAAAAAGTGAAAGCTGGAAGGAAACATCCTGGAGGAGTCATTCAACCTCAACCCATACCTGAGTGGAAATGGGATAATATTACGATGGAATTTGTCATGGGGCTACCAAAGACTCCTATAAGGAATGATGCAATATGGGTCATTATTGATTGTCTTACAAAGTCATCACATTTTCTTTCTATAAGAGAAGATTTATCACTTGAACATATGGAAAGACTATATATTAATGAAGTTGTAAGACTTTTTGGAGTACCCCTATCGATTGTTTCTGATCGTGATCCCCATTTTACATCAAGATTCTGGAAAAGTCTTCAGAACGCCCTGGATACTGAACTTTGTTTGAGCACTGCCTACCACCCTCAAACCGATGGACAATCAGAACGGACTATTCAAACCTTAGAAGACATGTTGAGATCTTGTACACTTGACTTTCAAGGTATGTGTGATCAATATTTACCTCTGGTAGAATTTTCTTATAATAATAGCTTCCATTAAAGTATTCAGATGGCACCATATGAAGCATTATATGGAAAGAGATGTCGCACACCAACTTGTTGGGATGATGTTGGTGAAAGAAAACTCGTAGGCCCAAAACTTGTTGAGGAAATGATGGAAAAGGTTAAGGTTATCCAAAACCACATCAAAGAAACTCAAAGTAGGCAGAAGAGCTATACCGATAACTGAAGGAAGGATTTGGAATTTCAGGTAGCAGATCATGTTTTCTTGATGGTGTCTCCATGGAAGGGAGTTAAGCGATTCGGTAAGAAGGGTAAATTAAGTCCAAGGTACATCAGACCTTTCAAAATTCTAGAACGAGTTGGGGTTTTAGCTTACCGTTTGGCAATGCCTCCAAGTCTCTCCAAAGTTAATGATGTGTTCCACGTATCACTGTTGAGAAAATACATGTCTGACACAATGCATGTACTCACCGATGAAGAATTAGAACTGGAACCCGATTTCTCTTATTGTGAAGAGCCTATTAGAATTCTGGATACCAGAGAAGAAGTGTTGAGAAACCAGATGACTCGTCTGGTGAAAGTTCTATGGAGAAATCATAAGATGGAAGAGGAAACTTGGGAACCCGAGGAACTTGTGATGAAGAACCACCAAAATCTTTTTATGAAGTAATATTCTAGAAATTTTTAAAGAAAAAATTATTTTAAGGATGATAGAATGTAACACCCCAAGCTTCCATGGTATGTTTCCCTTTGAATAATGCAATAGTTGCATTGTACGCAACTTCGAGATTCAAACACACCGCGACCAATCAAACTAGCAATTATGAATAGTAATACCCACTTTTTGAAATTTTATAAATTTTATTTTTCAAAATGGACTTCATTTTTGAATTTTGAATATCGAAATTAGCTTAGGGTGAATTTTTGGTATTTTTTCGAAAACTTTTAATTTTTGATTAATAGTGAAAACACTACGTTATTGGTTAAAACCGACTTTTTATTTAAATAATTGTTTATTTTATTTAAATTTATTTTAGGTCAAAATAGATACATAATACCTATATAAGTTCAATGTAATTCATTAGATTCATTTTATAATAAGATTAGATATATAAAAAATTTATTGAACTTTTTACTGTCTTTTACCCACCTCCAAGGAGCATTTGCAAATTTGCATAAAAATTAATTTTACCGCTTCTGTGAGTTGAATTTCAAAAATCCGAGAGACATAGTTGGCATCAATAAGTAAAATGTGGTTCAATAAGATGAAAATAATTTTTGCGAAATAGTAACTTTTTACTACTTATTTACCACAGTTAAAAGTAAATAGGGTAATTAAGGGTAAAAATGATATTATAATTACTATAACACATGTCCTAATTCAATTAGATAAGTTTAATTCGACCAAAAATAACCTTAGGAATAAAATATGATCCCCTTTGGTCCACTTGGATTAGATTAGGACATTTATTATTATTTTATTTAAAGAAGAGTTAAAAGAGTTAAATTCAAAGTTTAATAAATAAACCATTTTTAATATAGGGTTATACATAAGATAAATTCAACTATAAATATTCATTAGAAAGATAAAAATATTTCCTACATAATTGTATTTTATTTATAATTTTTAAACATTAAATAATTTAATTTATTTATGACACAATGATGATGCATTAATTACCTTATTAATGAAAGATTAAAATAATTGATATTATAAACATCCAAATAAATGTAATTTGAGACTTTTGATGAATTACACTAATTTTATAGGTTAATATGACATGTAAGGATTGATTAAATAATTTTTGTTTGAAGTAATCATGTTATTATGGTTTTTACAAAAACCAAATACTAAATAGTGTCAAAATTGACATAATTGAGTTTTTAAAACAAATATTATATTATTAATTGATATAATATTTCTAAAAATATAAGATTAGGAAAAAGGACTTAGATAAAGTAATATATATTAATAATGAACCGCATGGGGTTCTCGTGTCTTGTTATAGTAAGTTTATTAACCATATAATATAAAAATACAAAGAGACATGGTAAATGTCAAACTATTTAACTAAGAGTTAAATCTAAAAGATAAAATTAATATGGTGAAATAAACCTGTTTAAAACCTATTGGTTGAGAGTTTTTAGACCCATACCCACCTTAGCCTCAAAATAATTAATTTTGGAGCCACTAGAAACTGAAAATGGTTTTATTATAAAATAATATTTCAAGCTTTTCCTAAAGTGACCCTGACCTATCTTATAAAATGGTACTTCCCCTTCTCTTAATTTCACACCTCCAAATCCATTTGGCTCGTCCAAACCCAGCCCAAATATCCTATAAAATTTCCTCCCTTCATCCTAGAGTCCTTCCTTTGGTCATAAATTCAACCTAAGGAGCCCTTTTGATCAAATCAAAAGGAAGAACCTGAAAACGAGGTAAATATTTCATCACCTATTTCAAGTTCTTTTCTTCTTCCACTTCCTCTTTCTTTGTTGTTTCCATTCTAAAATAATAACTCCAGGATCTTCTATATACTGTGATATTATTATAAAAATGGTACAACCATATTCATTATTCTATCCATCATATTAATGACAAAGTCACCATGCGTGCGTACGTACGGCTTACCGTCTCCACGTCGTGGTGTAGTTCGTTATTCAAACACTTCATTATTTGGATGGGTATAATAATGAGTATAACTGATATAAATAATAAATATAACATGTTTATGATTCTGTATATATGATATATCATCCAATTACATACTATTTCATCATCAATATAATGATATTGTCGCTCATGCATACGTACGAATTGTCGTCTCCCCGAACGCGATGAGATTCATTCCCCATCGTAATCACTGAAGAATAATTTTCATTTTATGATTAAAAATAATGTTTATGAACATAATATCATTATGTATATGAATCAAATACATCCTATCCATAACAAACATGTCTTGCGTAACCAACCATATAATGGAAAACGAATTAGTTAATACCTGAAATGATGATACTACTGAAATATTATTAACAATGCAATATTAGAGGATCATATATGATATCATATTTATGTATATAGTTATTGTATATTTTAATAAAAAAATTTAACTGTTATACAGGAGGTTAACATACCATCGACTAAGGAAAAGTACAAGGTAATGGTTAATTTCACAATCTTTTTATTATCTGAGGTTGTTTTTACGTAAGTATCTAATGGGACTTCTTTATCATCCACATCCGTGTTTTCTTAAAAATTTATTTCAAAACATTCTTACTCTTTACTATACAATAGGTTAAAGTCATTTATACCCTTATTTGAACTTATATGTTTTGAAAGGAATCTTTCCGTTGTTTTCTAAACAAGGTACTTTATGACATTTTCGACAAAATTAAGGTAAGAATGTTTTTTTAACTTATATGGAGGGTGCGGCTATTTTCCACTGTTATAACATTGTCGAATCTTCCCTTACAATATTATAATAACATTTTCAAAATAAATGTTCTTTTTATAATTACATGACTTCTAAATGATTTCAAAATAGATAGAGATATTTCTCTCAAAAAGTTTTTATTTCATTTATGTCAACATTCTTTTTATGGATTTTAAACCTATTTGAAGTTGATTTATTTATGATACAAATCTTCCATATTGTATTGAAGGTTTTGTGATATATTTGACTGTGGATGTTTTATTTTTATACCATTCATGGTTTATGGATAAAGTATTGACATTTCCTATGCTAGTTTTAATACAAATGTTTATGTTATGTTTAAACCTTTTCATATGAGGAATGCATTGGACTTAGTAAGTGATGGGTGGAGCCCTCTATAGCTTCTCGATGCATCGGCAGGTCTCATGAGACAAACTAGTGTCTTGGCACAAGACCTTGAAAAAATCTTATTTGTAGTCTTGGCACAAGGCCTTGACTATGTGGTTATGAAGTTTGGCATTATGCATTCCATCATTATGAAAGTGGATATTGATATTGCATGTGATTATTTGACTAGTAGAATATCCATGTGATTAAGTAAATGAAATTATTTGATTTTATCTTTGTCATATTGTGCTGAAGTTTAAGTTTAAAAGGATTTTGTTTTAGTCTTATACATTGCTTTAAATGTTTATGCTTATTTATGAAAGTTTCCGCTATATTGTTATCCTTACTAAGCATCAGAATTCACCCCTTTCTATGTTTTATTTTTTCCAGGATGTGAAGAAGTATTTTATGGTTGACCTGCAAGGATAGGATAGGGATATAAGTGTGTTTAAAAGGGAACAAAATGTTGTTGATGTTTTTATTTCATGATGTAATGTAAAACTTATGAATGTATCTAGTACTTCCAATACTACTAAACTGATCGGTCTTTCGAGATATGATTCTTTGTATCATGTCAATGTTATGTAATAATGCACCGACTCTGGGTAACTAGGGTCATGGCGTTACACCAATTACATCGGTTTGGGATGCGCTAGTCCATCATACACACAAATAATGTTTTCGGTTCCCATTTAATAGAATAAAGAGATGGATACAGGTTATTAAACCAACATAAAAATATATCAATATATTTGAAACACATGTGTTATTTTTTAACCACATTCTATTATTATTTGAAGGAGGTGGAATAAAAAATTGTTTGAAAGTTTCTAGGTATGAGGATTACCACTCTTTCAGGTGGTCTCCTTTATATCCTCTCTTAAGTACTTAGAATGGTGTTTTAAGAATAAAAAAACCTTTAAATCATGAAAATATAATTTGATAATACATTCAGGTTGGGTTTGGTTAAGATATATGGTACACTTTTGTGTAAATATGAAAAAGAAGGGGTGTCCTTTTATAAGGGGGGAAGGAACACGAATGGAATATCTTAAAAGATAAAATTCAATAATGTCATACTCATGAAATGTGATTAAAAGTGTCCAGATATTTGAATTAGGGATATCATGATGTAAAAATATTCCTGTAAAATATGATTTATACATTTTTGATTGGGAAACATTCCCTTATCTATTGGCATAACCCCTAGTAAACATGTTTTAACCTTAATCGTGGAAACATTTTTTTAGTATTTTTACTAATAATTATTTCCAAAAATGAATTCAACATCATTAAAAATTTTGTACATGATAATTAAAAATATTAAATCCATTATATCAAATTCAATATAGATAAGTGGAAGAATTTAATTTAAAATTAATACCGCAAAAAGAGATGAAAAGTAGTCTTCAAAAAAACATTTTCTTATGTTTAAAGGATTTTTATAAAAAAAATACAACATAATATTAGTTATAATGACATTAATAGGATTATTCATAATAAAAGTAACATTATTTTACTTTTAAAACCATTTTAGAAAAAAATTGAACTTTTAAAATTCTTTAAATGAAAGGATAGTTTTCAATAAAAATATATATTTTTAACTATTCCTCAAAAAGTCAATTTTTTCATAAAATTATCAAAAATTCAGTTGATGATAATTTTTGAAATTGTTATTAAAAAAATATATTTCATTTTGTATAATATATTTTATAAAATTATAAAAAAAAGTTAATTGTATTATTTTTTTAAAAAATAAATAAAAATCATTTTTGAAGAGAACATATTTTTAAATCATAAAATGACTACTAAAAATTAAATATTCATTTTCGACGTATTAATCAATAAATTATAATTATTTAAAAACTGTATACACATTTTTAAAAAAAAATTATCACTATTCATAAATTCCAATTTAATGGTTAGGTAATAATGGTCACATTTAAATAGTAATATTTTTACAGTATATCACAATTTTTATAAAGCTTGGTGTTCTCTATTAAGAATGTAATCGAGCATAGAATTTTTTTTTAAAAATATTGGGTTGTTACTATTAAAATCATTACTATTATTAAAAACCACATTCAAGTTATCCATTAAATGCATATTTCCAATGTTCTTTATTGATTCCCCCAAGTAACATGTGTAACATGAGTGGGAAGGTGAAAATGATACTATACCATATTTATTCATAAAAATTATTACCAATTTCTTTCTCAAATCTAGATAAATCACTTGAATCTAAATATTCAGTACCACTTTAGGAAGCCATTGTAATCTTATCTTTCTTCTTGAAATTCTTATAGTTTCATTAATTCTTCAACCTCAAACATTCAGGTTTGATGTGGCCTTTCTTCCCACACTCATATCATGATCTTAATTACTCAAATTTATATAAGAAATAACATTCATGTTATCCATTATATCATCCTTATAGGAGTTATTTTTATCACATATAGATAGTTTTTTCTTAATCTAATTACATACTCATTTGACATCCATAGTAATATTGAAAGTCAGTTCCCTAGTCCCAACTTGTGTATGCAATTTATTACCATTACAAGTATTCAGTTTGATATATACATGTTCTTATCTTACCAGAATAGTGTTGATACTTCTGTGTCCACTATATTTATTTTAATTTTGTTATATTAAATGTCATATAAAAATGTTATGAAATTTCTCATGCTATAATTAGAATCTAGAGATACAATGGATGTATTCTTAAAGTTAATTACTATGGTCCAGATACATCATATAAATAGGACATAGATGACATAAGACCATCCGATGCTAGGAAATCATAAGCATTGAGACTACTTCTCAGGGATTTTTCACTTGATGATCTCAAGTAGATTAGATCATGAGGATAGTCCCTTGAATAGAAACACCACATGGTTTTGGTGTCATTGGTTATTCCTATCTATGGATATGTGTATTGGTCTCCTAACTTGAGATCATTATAAATGTGCGTCATTTTATCATATACATTGATGCAAGGAAAAAACATGAAATTGAATTCATGGCGAGGTAGCTTTATGATGAGTGTGTCATTTGTGGTATGTCATTAGTTGCATGATCAAGATAGAATTTGTCACTTCCAAGTTGAGGAAGTGATATCTCCATCCTTGTAGATCATGATGATAGTTCCTTTATAAATCTATGTACATGCTAATCAATGTTAAGTTCTTCTAGTTAGATTAAAAAATAATAAAGGAATGATGGTGGCATAATTGTGTATCCTTATTTATGAGAATTCATATAAAAAACAATTATATTACACAGTGCAGGTTCATTGGATGGTTTTCATTGCTATGGCTACTCATTGTCACATTAAGGGTCTTTATGGGTTGCTAGATTCCGCTTTTGGTTTGTGAATACTATTCACTACTATTTGGATAAGGAAATAGAGAGTCACACACAATTACATATTTAAGAATATACTCTATTCTAGTGAATGATTATATAGGAAATGGTGGACCTAACCATGTTGTCTGAGTGTTGTCCAAGTTTTAATGGTCACCAATAAATAAATAAATTCATTATTTTTCAAGTATTGAATAATTGGGTTGAATTTATTTATTAAAAGTCTATATAATTGTTTATGTAAATACGTTGAATAATATTATATGAAATAATATTATTTCAATATTAAGAGTTCATTTAATATAAGCAGGAATTACGAGTCAGGTTAATGAATACGTTATATAACAAAATATATTTATTATTTATTAAAAGTAGGTGATCAAATATAAATAATTTTTTTGATGCAGTTACTTCAGCATAATTATTTATTTATTACTTATTTAGTGGATGTTAAATATACGGAGGTCGGAGAATCCTAATCAAGTATTTTGGGCATCCTCTATATAAGCATAGGAGAAGCTTGTTCCATATACTATTCATCAGTTGGATTTGAGAGCATCTCTCTTCTCCTGAATCCTAGAGATAAAAATTCTCTAACCAAGTGAACGATCCAAGAACGCCTTGAAGGATCAAAGGAATGTGATGGAGGTGATCATTGCAACGTCGAAGAAATAATCGGAACTCCGGTCTAGCACCCAGAATTCAATGAACGGAGTAAGTGATTATTATTGAAGCACGTGTCGGTGATCTAGAAGGGTTCGACCTCAGATCCTTTGAGAAACGGTTGACGTTGACGTGTGAAAAACAAACACAGGTCGATTATAATGAGGTACTCGTTCTATTTTAATATCTGTTCTTTGAATAATTCATGTGAGATCCTCATATAGTATTATGGCTCGAATTGACAAAGACAATAAAGATTCTTTACCACGATGAAGAAACTTTTAAAATCCGACCACCAGATTTCACTGCGGACCGCGGAAGCATCAATTGGTATCAGAGAGTGGTTGTGAATTTTTGACCGATGATAATTAAATTGATATTAAATTTAAGTAGTGAGTATTATTTAGGTTCCAAAAAAATGTGCATTAATCTGATTTGGGATGGTCAAGTTATAGCCATCCAAAATTTTTGATATACAGCATTATTAGTTTTTCAGGTATTAAGAATATGAATCACATATATTGAACCACCAACAATAAATTTAGTCTAACAACCTTAATTCTGACCTAGAGTCAGTCACCTAGAAACTTGCTGGATTGAAACTCCTCCATTTGATGACTCAAAATTCCACACGTTTTATGGAATTTCTAGAAATGAAATAAAAAGGGGTAGAAAACTTGGGTGGAATGACATGGTTTCCACAAATATAAAATGGGCAGCCCTCTTTTCATTTTGAAAAGGCTTCTATTCTTTGTGAGAATATTGAAAGAAATATATTTTATTAAAAAGGTGGATTTTAAAGGAAGCCACCATTGCCCTGAATGTCACGACTCGGGACCACCTCCAACCTACCTCTCCGAAGAAATCCAACCACGTCACCCCGCTCACGTGTCACCTTCATTCTGTTCAACGTAGGGTGCCGTTCGAATAGGGTCGTCATCCCGCCTCACGCCCAGTCGACCGCCGTCCCGCCTCATGCCCAGCCGACCAGCACCCCGATATCCCATCATCACCCATACACTGTTTCCCACCATTGACACCCTACCGCTACTGTAACAGACCACCGCAGCCTCCCCATGACGCCTCCCTCCTTCATCTATAAGTATTTTGCACTTCACTAGTCCCCTCGCCAACCTAAGAGTATACTTAATAATTTTAAGATAAAACTTTAAGATTGGATCCCCTCTAAGATGAGGTGCACTTCACACAAGAAGCGAAAACACTAGACTTGGGGTGAGTTGTGATATGAGTTAGCACTCAACTTAGATATGATAAACCCTATGTCAAGATTGATCTTTGATCAACCAAAATTAGATGTTCAAGACTATCCAGGTAAAAACTATTTCTTGTAGGTTTTGTTTATTATATTATGTATGTGCTTGTTTACTGTGAGAATACACAAAATAACAAACAAGAAAAATGTATAAAGGTGTGCTCATCATACAAATTTTAGGGTGTCTCCTACTACCAGACAGATCTTATGAGAGTAGTGGGTTGACTTAACAAAATATGGTATCAAATAAATCACTAAATCTAGCTTCTTATCACTTTAGAGGAAAATCGATGATATAATCATTCTTACAATTCCAATAAACTAGGACTTTTCTCAATAGTTCTAGAAACTGTGAGTTAATGTAGTTTTCCAATCTAGATCCTACCTAGAAACTCTCCAAGCGGTGCTATAACCAATTATTGTGGACTATGAGAAGAGGTTTCAATGACCATTTCCACTAGAATACTGAAGTGATAGATTATTATAAATCTAATAGTGAGTGGAACTAAAGTTTGATAAAATATTGGAAAATATTTAATGATTTGGTTCATTAATAAAAAGTTCTAAAAGGTAATCATGATAAAGCACTGAATGTTAATTTTTTTTTGTGGATTAAAATAGAAATCATCACCACCACCAAAACATTATCACTGTGATCCATTCCAGATAAAGAAAATATCCTGAACTACCATAACATGCAGGAATGGTACAATTTCTTGTGGATAGTACTACGCCAAGACTGAAAGTTTTATATACTAGAGTCCTCACTTCCTTGTGAGCCTCCTCAGGGTGTATGAAGGGTGGATAAGTATAAAAAGCATGTAGATGATTCACTATGGTGTATCATGTTGTCATCTATGTCCAGTCAACTGTAGAAAATGCATAAGGGAGAATATGCCAATAAGACACTGACTCTTCTCCAAGAATTATATCACGAGAGATCTTGGAAAGAAGGTATGACATATTAAGTGCAATTTACAGGGGTAGGAAAGTAGAAGGGAATCAAGAAAGACCTCATATACAAAAGATTATTGGGTACATTGAGATACTTGAAGCCCCTGAGTTCACATTGAACTAATAACTATCAACAGATCTCATTCATTCCTCTATATCATCTAGATTGTTTACTTTCATTTTTCGCTATAATATGTATAACATAAAAAATAACTCCCATATTTTTTTTAACTATCCCTCTATGATGAAAAGGATATGAAGAATTTCAATTCCACAGTCCTTATGGTGAACAATAGGGGGAAGGGAAAGGCTAAGGGGTATAATGATAAGAACAAGCTGAAGAAACTAATTCACCATCCATAAAAAAAATCCAAAGACATAAAGGGAATGAAATGATAAGGAGGATATCTTCTATCTATACACTACTAGAAAATGAGGCTACTGTCATGGACCTATAGCCACAGTTTTTCAAAACCCTAGCAATAGGGTTCCCGCGCTTCCGGAGGAAAAACAATTCCCGCAAAAAAATTGGCGGGAAGACCTACCGCCACAGTTTTGAGGCTATTTCCATGGGTTATATTAATATATATCATAATATATATATATATACACACACACACACATTATTGTGCGGTGTATTGGTTAGTACACTGGTTCGTAAAAGGGAGGTACATGGATCCAAACTCGCTGGGGACATTTTGTATTTAGGCTATTGCCACAGTTTACTGAGGCTATAGTCATGGTTCAAACCGTGGCAATAGATCAAACACCACAGTTTCCATTTTTGAGGCCTATTTCCACGGTTTTCAAAACTGTGGCAATAGGTCAGGACCTACTGCCACGATGATAGTGGCCACAGTTGGCCAAAACCGTGGTCGTAGGCTAGGGCCACGTTTTTGGGGCCTATTGCCACAATTTTGAATTGTGGCAATTGGCCTTTTTTCTAGTTGTGATATGTCATGGATGGAAACTTGAAGAAGAACTACAATACTGTCATGAATAATCAGGTAGATGATTGTGCTTCAGGTTTTTTATCATTGAATGCAGTATGACATTATCTACAAGTTGATTATTCGATAGAAAACGTGGATAAAAATTTTTATTCATACACTGGAACCAAATATATTTAAGAATATTTAAAAGGGATAAGTGAATCTATGAGCTAAAAATGTTGTGAGTCTAGAATCCTCAGCAGTGAGAGATTATCACCTAACTTTTCCTAGTGGTTTTGTTCTTGTATTGTATAATTGTTATTATATACCTTCATTATCAAGAAACATAATCTCAGTGTAAAGTCTAAAAACTATGGTATATTATTTCAATCTTGGAAATAAAAGTTTTCTTTTTTATAAGGATAACAATTTTTATGTTATGGAGCATCGTAGAAATGGTTTGTATATACTTGAACTCAAAATCCTAGTAATGAAATTCAATGGTAAAACCAATGATAATTACTCATATAACACCCCCTATGTCACTTCAGGCCTGTTCATGTAAATGAGAAGTGATTATGGACATTAAATCAAGATGGGTATTTAGACTCAACTGGGTTAAAACCCCAGAATGTATGCCATGCTTGGTTACAAGGTAAAATCACCAAAGCAACCTTATTGGGACGTGAGAAAGAGATAATCACTAGAATTAATTCATATTTATGTATGCGGTCTATTTCTAGTAGGTATGGATATATCCACATAATGTGGTATAAATCGGATTCATTTCAAGTGTTTGTGGAATCCCAAAATGACGTAGAAAACCAGATTGGTATGAAGTTAAGGAACCTCACCCAGACTGAGGTCGAGAGTATCTTAACCAAGCAATCACTAGTCAGATAAAGGAGTGTGGTATAATACCCAACTGAATCCTCCATATACACCTCATTAGAATGGTGTTAGTGAATGGGGGTGTCAAACCTTACTATTCATGTTCATATCAACGTTGAGTTAAGAAACTCTTTTATTATCATTTTGAGGATACACCTTGTTGACATAAGCATATACTCTCAACTGAGTACCAAATAAATAAATAGATGGGATTCAATAAGAGTTTTAGCATGGAAAGAAACCAAATAGATTACACATACATGAATGGGGATATAGGGATTTTATAAAGACTACAATTAGTGAGAAGTAATCATCCAAAAGAATAAGGTGAATCTATATAGGTTATCCTAAAGAAACTAAAAGATATTACCTATATAAATCTTCATATAGAAAAACCTTATGTAGATATAAATGAAATATTTCTATAAAGGTATCTCATTTCCTAAGGAAACATTATGAGAATTTTTAAATTTGATAATGTTGATGCTCCATGTTCACAAGAGCTAGTATGGGAACAATCTCCCCGAGAGAAAGTGGGAGATGAAGTTCGTCATAAGACATAAGTACTTCGTAGGTTAACACAAGATGTTAGAGAACCAGAGTGTTATGTTTTATTATTATTAAGTCAGGAGAGACATTACTCCTTGAGGATGATGAACCTCTAACATACAAAAAAGAAGTATATGGAAACAATAATGCTAAATGGAAAGAAGCTATTAATTTTTAGATGGAGTCTATGTATCAATGTAATGTTAGGATTTTGGTGCACCTTCCTGCTACTATAAAACCCATTTGGTGTGAATGGGTATTCAAGAAAAATTTGCACTTAGCTGGTAAGGTTAATACCTATAAGGAACAATTGGTAGCTAAGGGTTTCAAGAAACAACAAGGCATTGACTGTGAAGAAACCTTCTCACCAGTATCAATGCTAAAGTCCATCAGAATATTACTTGCAATAGTAGCCTTCCATGATTATGAAATATGGAAAATGGATTTCAAAACTACTTTTCATATTGGAAAGTTTGTAAAATACATCTATATGACTCAACCCAAAGGGTTTATAAATTCAAAGAATTCCAATAAAGTGTTCCAGATTCATAGATCCATTTTTGGGTTAAATTAGACATCAAAATCATAGAATGTCTGTTTTGATGAAGCCATATGAGAATTTGGTTTCACCAAGAATGAAAGAGAGGGATGTGTCTATAAGAAGGTTAATGGGAATGCCATCATTTTTATAGTATTATATGGTGATGACACATTAGTTTTGGGAAATTAATTGAATGTTTTACAGTCAGTTAAGAATTGGTTCAATGAATTATTCTCTATGAAAGACTTAGGCGAAGCACCATACATTATAGCGATAATGATTTATCAAGATAGATATCATAGGTGGATTAGGCTATGTAAAATTACATACATTGATAAGGTACTAAAATGGTATAGTATGGAACAATCCAAGAGGGTTTTGTTTAAAATGTTACATGGTATCAATAATTATACGAAAATGTGTCAAAAAACAAAGGAAGATATTGAATGAATGATTATAATCCATTATGACTCATTAGTGGGATCAATCATGTATTCCATTCTATATATTAGGTTTGATTTTTCCTTTTCATTAATAATAATGGGAAGATATCAATCTAATATGGGAGAACTGCTTTGGGAAGCTACAAAAAAAATCCTAAAGTATATGAGATGAAAAAATGATATATTAAAGTATATAGAGAAAATGTGGAACTAGTAATGTGAGGATACACTAATTCTTCTTTTTAGAGAGACCATGATTAATTGAAGTCATAGTCAGGCTATGTCTTTTTCCTTAATGGTTGTGTAGTGAGTTATAGCAACTCAAGGAAACATGTGGTCCTAAACGTTAGTGTAGAATTTGAGTATATAGTGGCATGCGATACAGCTAAAGTGGTTGTCAAGATACAAAACTTTGTATTATATATTGGGGTTGTTTCTAGTAGTGTAAACATTTAACTAGTTTATTGTGATAATAATACTATAGTGGTGCTTTATAAGGAGTCTATGCCACCCCATATAACATAGCATATACTTTGGATGTTTCATCACCTGAGGGATTTTACTCATAGAGGTGAATTTTTAGTTAGTAGAGTTGCCACATAGGACAAAATGGAAGACCTCGTGTCTAAAGACATGTCTTAGCAGATGAATTATTCTCATGTGAGATCTAGTGGTTTAAGACTTGTTAGAATTTGGATATTGTTTAAGTAGGAGTGTTGAATGTGGGTTCCCTAGACCCAACTTGTGTATGTATTTTTAAAACCATTACATGTATAAAGATTTATATATGTGTGTGTGTTTGTCTTACCATAATTGTGCTGATACTTTTTTTTATACTATATTTATGGTAATTTCCATATATTACATATTGTATCAAAAGATTATATCAGTTCCCATTCTATAATGGGAACCTAGAGAAACTATAACAATAATCTTAATGTTTTTTTCCTGTGTTCCTGACATATCATACAAGAAGGATAAAGATGATGTGTGACAATCATGTTATGGGGATCATATGCATTGAGACTTATTATCATGAATTTTTCACTTGGTTATCTTTAGTAGATGAGATTATGAGGATAAACCTGCCAATAAGAACACCACATGATTGTGGTTTCATTCGTTGTTCTAATCTATGGACATGAGTATTAGACTCCCTACATCAGAACGTTATTAATGCATTCCATTTGACCACATACTTTAATGAAAGTAAAAACCATTACATTGAACCCGTGGAAAGGTAGCATGTGTTTGGTGCTTCATTGGGGATATGAAAATAGTTCAATGATCAAGATAGAATTTTTCGCTTCTAAGTTGAGGAAGTGATATATCAGGCTTGGTGGATCAGGATGGTAGTACATTTATAAATCCATGTCCAAGGTAGTCGGAGGTTTTTCCATCCTGTTAGATCAAACAATTATAAAGTAATAAAGGAGGATAGCACAAGTGTGCCTCCAGATTTATGAGATATCATATGACAAGGATATTATGTTATAGACTGTGTGTTCATAGGATGGTTGTTGTTGTTATGATTATTACTTATCCCTGTAGGGGCCTTAATGGGTTTCTAGAGTCCACTCTTGGTATGTGAATTATTTTCACTCATATCAAGATAAGGTCCTAGAGGGTCACACACAATAGTGTATTAAACAATCTTCTCTATTCTAGTGAATATGTATATAGGATATGGCGGGAACCACCATGAGGTCCAAGTGATTTCCATGTTTTAACGGTCATAAATAAATAAATAAATTCATTATTATTTAATTATATAATAATTGGGTTAGATTTATCTATTAAAATTATTTACAAGTGTTTAAGTAAATACATGGAATAATTTTATAAGAATGAATATTAATATAATATTTAAGGATTGTTTAATATTAGAATTAATTATGAGTTGAGTTAATAACTCAGTTTTATCATGTAATATATTTAATATATATTATAATTAGAAATAAAATCTAAATAATATTTTTGATGTAGTTAGTTTTAAATTATTATTTATTTATTACTTATTTAGTGGAAATTAAATATACGAGGGTTAGGGAACACTAACTGGGTATTTTGGACACCCACTATATAAGCAAAGAAGAAGCTCATTCCATTACTATTCATTAGCTAAAATTGAGAGAATATCTATCCTATTGAATCCTAGAGAGAGAAATTATTTAATCGAGTAGAATATTCAAGAAAACATTCACGAATAGGAGGCACGAGATCGAGGTGATCATCATTACATGAAAAATACTGTCAAAGATTCGTTCTAGCACCTGGAATTAAAATAACTATGTATAAGAAGTTTCATGAAGTAGTTGAGGATGATATAGAACAATTCATCCTTGAATACTTCAAAAAACAATCACCAACAATGTGCGATAGATGAATGTGCTTTGATTTAAATGAGGTACTTGTTCTATTTTAATTTTGGTTCCTTGAATAATTTACGTGAGATCCTCGAATCGTATCAGGGCTCAGATCACCGGAGACAATGATGTATCATCACTCTAATAATGAAAATTTTAAAATCCCTAGCCTGCCAGCTTTTACTATGCACCCCGGTACCATCAAATATTCATCTCTTTTACATATGTCAAAGAACCTAAACCATTTTAGGAATAAGAAGAAGGATCATTATTTTTTTAATGTAATATTTTTATTCTTATCATCAATTTTATGGAAACTATTATTCTATTCAATATCATCCTGTAATATTGATACATTATGACCATCTATAATATATTCCTTGAACTAATTCCACTCATTAATTTTAAAAATATTATCATGGTACATCCTATAAATATATTTTATAACCATTTCCATCATATCACTATTGTTCAATATTTCTCTAAGACAAGTAAACCTATTTTAATTCTGTGTGAACCCATGGAACATTTGATTGATAGTCACTATTTATCTCATCCTGAAATATTGATTGTAATCCCATATCATCATAATATTTGTTCCTATCTACTCATCTAATCCATACTGAGTAAATTACAAAGTTATGAACATATCCTAAGTAGTCTTCCATATTGATACATATCTAAAAATATTTCATCTAATATCACAATAAAAAATATTCATGAACATAAAATTAAGAACATACAGAGATATATTATTACCAGTGAGATAATCATGTTCTACCTCAATAATTTTATAATTTTTAACAAGTTATGTATAATTATTATTATTTAACTACTTAAGATATGGTTCAATTTTGTCTTTCTAGTAATAATAGTCATTTCCATCAAAATGGGGTTGCTTCTATGGAGTCTAACCATAATTTTATCCTTAAACTAATTTATATAATGATATTTCCCTTTAATTTTTATGTCATGGATATGGTTAGAAATAAAAATAATCTAAAATTGGATGTGCAATAATACGAATTTATACCCCATACATAATGATGGTAAGAGAAAATAAGAGGGAATATTTTCTTTATTAAGACAAATGATTAAATAAATAAAAATTTGGAATTTTTCAGATAATAATATTTAATAATTCAATGATAAAAGATGGCCTAGTTGATGTTTGAAGAGTGTATAGAGGATAATTAATAACAAGATATGACATAAGGATTTTATTTTTTTTTTAGATTCAAATGACCATACATACACTCATTACACTCTAAACCCAAGAGTATGTATATAGACTATAATGTGCATTGCTGTCGAACATGACTGATAACTCTTTAGAAACATTTCATTCACTAGATCAAGTTGCTTCCAAACCTCCTTTATTTTTTATACCTAGAGCCACAACCCAAACAAATTCCTTTTCCACCCCTAGAGGCACAAATCCACGACTATATATTTATAGGGACAAGTAACAACCTATAATTTTCCATTATGTTAGTTAATAATAAAAATAAAAATACTTTTTAATAGAGGTATAACTACTACACGAGTTACGTGCTTTCCAATCGATAAATATTTAAATTAAAAATACAATTCACTATAATGAAATATAAAATAGTTAACAAAAGGAATTGTTCTATGTGGTATTTCTGGTGTAGAAAAAAAGAATTTCCATCACTTTATAAATGTAATTGATTAATGTATCTTGGTGAAATCCAACATAGGATCAGTAAATCAATGTATAAAATTATTTTTCTTTTCATAATTATAGTAATAATTTATCAAACAACATAGATGAATTTCAATTTTGTGCATTTCTATATGTAGATTTGTCCTTATTTTTTATAGATTGAACAATATATGCCTATGAAATACAACCTTTATAATGATTCAAATATATAAATTGTATTTTTACCATAATTTTTGTTTTATTCATTATATAAAATGATAATTATGAACTTTTTCTAAAATATATATAAAATTTTATTTCATACAATGTTAAAATAGACTATAGAAATTAGAATTGAACACTTTAAATAATCTCTTCATTTACACAATACACTGAGTTAAAAAATCCAAACATTTAATACGTAAGTATAACTAGTGTAATAAAAAAATAGCTATAATAAATAATGGTTAATTATCTATAATAAAAAACTAGTGATAATTATATGTTCTATGTTATAATAATACGTAAGATATTTCCCTATAAAAATTCCTAATATATATGTTTTTTTCCAGTTTTATAGTAACACTTAAGGGTCTATAGCTGATACATAATGGTCAACACTTTTCCAAATTATAAATTTATGGTGTGTAAGATTCCTTTAATATGTAATATATTTTATTTTCTATTTTTACAACTCTACCATCATACGTAAGGGTCCTTCGATATGTGAGAATTAGTTTAATTTCATAGATAAAGTTTTATACATTCCAAAATTTTCATTATTTTTATCATACATAAAAGTTCATGAATAGATAATTTTTTTATACAAATATAATATTCTTCCCTTTACAAGAAATATACAATTAATAATATAATTTCTTGTCTCTTATGAAAATTTAAGAGAAATACAATCATAAGATCATATAATAAGGAAATTTATTTAGTATAAAATATGAGAAAATTATAATATCATATAATGATAATGGATAATAATAAGCAATAAATAAAATAAAATAAATAATAATATAAACAATATTAGAAAAAATATACAATTATTGAATAAACTACGTGAGGGATATTTAAATTATCAATACACAAAGGAAAAGATCCACTCAATAAAATTCCATAGGAGCCCTCTAATTTTACTATTCCATTTTTCTATAGACCAAGTTCCTCAATAGAACATCCATGACCTATCTTAAAATCTGCAATAACTAAAGATTTTGGATCATTTAAAATGAATTCTATGTTCAATAACTTGTGTTAAATGCTACAACAAACATAAAACAACCAAAACATATTAATAAAACAATATTAATAAATATATAATAAACACTAATATGGTAAGAAATTCAGAGTTAATTCCTTTATAAGATGAACAATTAACATGAGTTAATATTGAAATTATTATATTCAAAGAAATCATTCTCTATATATTATATTTTTTTCTTTCAAAAAATTATATTTAAAAATTTTAAAATATAAATTTTATAATGTAAAATTCATTTTTTAATTCTACATAACATTATTGCCTTAGGATGTTTTTTGATATTTTCCTAAAATAATTGATTTCCAGGTGAATAATGAAAATATAGATTAATGTAATTACTTTTATGAAATTGTATTATTATATCAATACGTTTAAAAAAAATTGGTAACCTTTTTCATATATAACTATATATTATAAAGTAGAATAATGAATAGTCAAATACTATTTTTGAATTTTTAAACCCATGGTCAACATTTTGAAAATTTATGTAGCATTTTAAAGAAAACTATTTTTTTCCTTTTTTCTAATTTATTATAACATGATGAAATGAAGATTTTGATTTTTTTATTATTTAATTATCATAATTTGAATTGTAATAGCTATTTTGAACTCATTGGAGTTAATGACATTGATAATTCTATAATATCCATAAAATTATTTTTAAATAAACATTTTCCAAAAACAGGTTTTACACATTACATGAGATATAATTAATATTAATTTATGTAAAAATATAAATTCAATTTGATAAAATGATTCTTATATTTCAAATGATAATTTTTATATTTTTTATTATGGTAAAATCTATTTTTTTTAAAAAAATTAGATTATTAGGATTAATTATATTCACCATAATAATGATGAAACAATTATTTTAAAAGTATTGTTTTATTAATATTAAGGAATTTATATCGAATAATTAAATTTAAAAAATACTAGATCTTATATGACGTGTTAAGACAAAAATAAATATATTAAGACTCATTTAATTGTTAATAAATACCAAAAAATATTAAGAATTTGTAATGGTCAAAATTACATTTTTCTACTAAAACTATTTTTCTACAAATTATATGTATTAATTTCGTAGCTAACTTTGTAATAGTTAGAAAATAAATTGGATGAAATGTAGTTTAAATTTAGTTCCATCACAAAAAACATTTTTTTCAAATGGGTTATGTTATATGTTTAATTAAACATAAAATCAATTCGTTAAAAACTAGTTACTTGGTTTAAAGTTAAAAGAGTAAAATGTGACATCATAATTATAAAAGACTTATAACATGATTAAAACATCTGTGGAATGAAATTTTTGTGTCTTTATCGACCCTAATAAACCCAGAATTCAATAATTTTGAATCTTTTGAGCCATTGATATTTTAATAGTGTCATGTAATTATTAAAATATAAGGGGTGTTTCCAAAATTTCACTTTTCCTCTCCTATAAAAGGGGATTATTTACACCTTTCTAAAACAAACCTAACTTTAGAATTCATCATTTAAACTCTTACAATTTTCTCTAAATAGATACCTATACCACAAAAATTATCCCATGGTCTCTCATATTTATCCTAATACCTTCAATTTTATGGGAACATCCAAGAAAAAAATATGGTTTACAACATAAGTATTATATCTTCATATCATACTTTTAATTTTACTCTTACAAATGTTGTCACGACCCACCTTCACCATGATGAGGGAAGGGATAACTGATTTCCAAACCCTTCCTTCTTTAAGTTGATGGAGAGATAATTATCCCCGAAACCCGCCTTTAATAGGTCTCGGAGTGGCGACTAGCACCAAGGGTATAAAATCACACACAAATTGGAAGGCATTAACCTTTTTATTTAGTAGGATCGGGAGATAAGATTGTAAATCCCAAACAACACCAAAACTGGGGAGAGAGGTAAAGCCAAAACAAACTATTCCCATATGCATGTCCAAAAGTAAATGCTACAAACTCCAAAGGAAAGTACTAATGAAAAGAAAAACAACAACAACAACTGTCCCAACGTCCGAACTAGTATTGTCCTGAACAATACCTGAAGTCCTCCTGGAAACCTAAAAGTAGTTTATATAGGTAGGGTGATTATACATGTATACTTAGTAGGGAAAACCAAAATCCCTCGTGTACAAGTGGGGAAACATTCTAATGCCCGCGAGAAAAGGAGATAACCAGAGCACCTAGTAAGGAAAACTATATACCCCATCCTCATCAAGACACACTTCCCAAATAATGCAAGTCAAGTAATGTAATAGTATTAGCACATCGATATTTGGGTACCCTGCACCACTTTCCCACTGGTTATTGAAGAAATTCTATGCATTGGACCTCTCCCGCCATTCTCACCGCAGTCCCACTGCCACACCCTGCCCACACACACCTGGGCTATCACAACTGCACATCCCGCCCGCAAACACTTGGGATATCATTACCGCACATCCCGCCAATAGACACCTAGGCCACACCAACCAAACATAACCATGCTCGCACACACCTGGGCCCGAACAACTACTGCCATGGCCGAAGACACCTTGGCCTCATCCCGAAGGTACTTAGGAAACCACCTGCCCGCACACACCTGGGACAACCACCACCATGTACCCTGCCCGAATAATTTAGGGCTATAATGGACCTCAGGATGTCACAAACTACCCGAAGAGTCTTGGGCTACTCAATAAAGGTAGAAGAAAAGGATATAATAACCATCCACTCATAGGAGTGTTGGAAAAAACACCCTTCCCCATGAAATGGGGGTGTTCGACACAAAATGCTCAACTTGGGTGGGGCATGAATATAAAACATAAGAACTAAATTATACATATAGGTAGACAAGCACTCATCCCAACATAGGGGTTCCAAAACCAACCCAACCACAAACACCCTCATTACTATTCATTCATAAGAAGCAGCACAACCATGTCACAAATCATTCCCAGAAAACAATTCCCCATTGAACCCATTCTCATTTTCATATTTAAGTGATTCCATTTAAATTAATTCTTCACTACTGGGAATTTAATAGGCATAGCCACAAGCCAAGGAAGAAAAAAAACAGCCAAGCAACAATTTAAGCATTCACACCCGATTCTCTTGTAAAGTCACAACAACAAAAGGGATACTTGAGATCCCTCAAAGTACTAGAACCAAACTATTACCCAACATATGGGCACAGTATCATAATACAACAATTGAACCACAATAGGGGATCCCATCCCCATCCATGTCACTTCACAAGCATCAACCGTAAACATCACCAGAATAGAGCAAGGGAGTTTCCAAATTTGAATATGTTATTCATTTAGTTCTGTCTTTCCTTTTGGTTAACTGGGGTGATCACATAAGGATTATTATTCATTGGGCATCCATTTAATCAATCAAGTTTACACGATTTACCAGTTTCCATGTTATATCCATTCAATCATATAATTAGCTAGAAAACAAAGGATCATTAGTGCGCAAGAAAGACCACCAATGGCCATGATTTTTAGTGTACATAAGCCCATACAATCCACAACATATAAAGAGGGGTAAAAAAGTACACTGGAAACATCAAATGCACCCTTTTATCCCTTAAAAGTATGTTTATTATCTTCATTATGCTCTGGTTTCATCCATCCCCATAGGAAAAATTTTCATACCCACCCCGCATGATACATAGTAAAGAGAGACTAAGGAAAACCCCTACCTAGATAATCAACAATCAAAGTTTCTCTATATGTTCCAAGAACTGCGATGCATGACTTGAAAGGGAGGAACTCTGAGGACTCCATGAATGAGCAGGAAAGGCTACAGCACAGGATCACCACATGCCTCAAGAAGGGGACTCCAAACGCACCAATGGGGAGAACGAACCCAGCCAAGAAGAAGAAGGTAAGAATTCCAGTGCAATATAAAGAGGTGATATTCTGGAGTTACGGGATAAGAATTCTGAACGGCTTTAAAGGCAGGTCATGGTTTCACCACATGGTTGGGTGGTTACACATGATTAGATTAATTCTTATTTAATTTCTCATTGGGTAGGTGGCTGTAACAGCTATGCGTTAAAGGATTTCATTTAAAGAGAGGAAAACGGGTCCGTTGAGGGTCCCCCCACTCCTAGGGGATTTAAAACGTTGTTTATGGTGCTAAAAACGGCTGTGAACCACTTTAAACAGGTTAAAAGACTTAAAAGTGGAATTATCGGGAAAACTGGGGAAGAAAAACCCGAAAATCCCCCGTAGCACTGATCGGTGCCACATCGATCGATGTCACACCGATATGTCACACCGATCGAGGACACACTGATCGGTGACACACCGATCGGTGACACACGAATTGGTGGGTCACCAATCAATGTGTCACCGAGGGGACCCACCGATCGGTGTCACACCAATCGGTGACACACTGATCGACGACACACCAATCCATGTCACCGATGGTTGACACTGCAATGACATCCTGCCACCGAGACGCCGCCCTTAGGATCCAGACCTAAGGGGTCCAGGGCATGCCAAACACCATAAATTTGGAAAAGGGATAAACCAGAAGGGTATGGGCCATTACAAATGTATTTTCACCAAAGTAATATAAGGAATTATGTATCATTATTACACTAATAATCATTTATATTAATTGTAAAAACCTTATTTATTCCTTTCCATCTACTTATAAAAACAAATGTACATCATTAATGTGTTGCGCAAACAACTGCCTTCATGAAGTGATGTCTTTTTATTTTTCATTAGTGAATTTAATGGACGGTATTTATGGTGGTAATTATGAATAAATACTATATGTATCATATAATTTTGATTATTCAATTTCAATTTAATATACAATTTTACCCCCTCTCATGCATTGAGAAATGAGAATGATAATCATGCGTGCGTGCATGTTTGTCACGAACCAGGTCGGGTCGCCATCTGACCCGGTGCCCGACCCAAGCCGTGACATGGCCCAAGGGGTGTTCCCAATCCCCATGGACTGGCATAAGTTTCTGGGTATCAAACATCGTCCGAGGGAATGATTTACCCAAAATAGTTAAAACAAACAACCAATAAGATAGATAAATTAAAATTGAAAACTGACAACCAAACATGCCCTTAAACTAAAATCAAATTTAAAGGTTGATAACTTTAAGCAACATCTAAAAGGAAACAACAACAAATGAAACTAAAACTCTAACTCAAACCTTAAATAAATAAGGGAGGTGCAACATCCACAAGCTACAAACACCAACCTGCATGAGATGACCATCAACAACTCGAATCACCATCACTGAGTACGATGCCTCAACCCGAGATACACAAGGAACAAGGTCTAAATACACCCAACGGTGTATGTAGGGTGTGAGCCAACAGCCCAGTAGTATACCACCTAATAAAAAGGTTCCACGTATAATTATTAAATGACAAATACATTTTCAATTTTAATTAAATAAAATAAGTAAATGATTGAATAGTTTTAAAGAAAATAAGATTAAAGAAAAAAAATTTCAAATGGAACAACTTATATTAAAACACATACACACTTTCCTTTATAAAACAACCAAAGTGTCACACTGATGAGCGTAAAGTAACCAAGGAGCAAAAAATATGGGAGAGGCCTCATGGGTGTTATCTAGCTTGGGTCCCTAGATCTTCATGTCTCGGTGAAGCGTGGCTTAGAAACTTTGAACCTCAGAAAATGTGGCTTAGAAACCACGACCCTCAACAAACATGGATTAGAAACCACAACCCTCAGTCATTCATATGTTTAATTAGTATTATAGTGGTCAATCATGCCAAGTGAAATAGGCCCAAAGCCGCCCCCATATCACTAGACCACTAGTCTAGTCCACCCTCCTAGCTACTCAGGCTTCCTGATTTGTGCTCAAACAAGTTTCAAGTTCATGTCACACATCACACTTATGAAAAAAACCAAACATGGTACTTACACACACAGAATCACCATTTTCACACTCAAACCCTCTTTTAAAATCATACACACACAAATAATATTTTCAAAACTTAATCTGTATAGATTACATATTCAATTAAACCATCCGCAGAATTTAAAAAGGCACTTATTATTAAACAAACCACAACTTGCACACACACAAATACCATTTTAAAATAATACGCACACTAAAACATTCTTCAAACACATTTCACACCATTGACATAATTTAATAAACCATAAATGAAAATTATATAAAACAATAGAAACAGAGTGTCACATGGATTTACGCACACTAAAGTAACCATTTATACATTCAAAACACATTACAAAATCAAATGCACTCAAATAGAATTTTAAAGTGTGACCTTCACCACAAAAATGGTTTGATAGAAAACTTTACACCACATGTAAAACACCTTTGTACAAACCACATAATTTAATAAGCCAAAAATAAAAGGTTATAAAACCAGTTAAAATAAATCACTTGGCGTTACCCACTAAACCCACACAAAACATTCTTTTACGACCAAATGCACACGACTCCATGTACAAAATATAATTCATACCACTTTCACAGATTAATAAGCTAACCGCATAATTTAAAAATCACTAACAACTAACTATATATGAGTTCTCAACAGAAATTACACACATAATATAAATATGCTACTAAACAATTCAAATGAAAATAAAACTTCAAAGAAAACCAACTTTGCACTACAAAAATTAATTAAATAATATGCTAAACAAATTAAACATGAAAATTAATTCATAAAATAATAATTATATGTGGAACCACCTACCTTAGGAAAATAAACCTCTGAAAGTTCGGTGCACAACTCCAATTGCTCGCCAAACACACCAAAACAAAAACAAAGCAGACCCTAAAACAAACAACCAAACTGAAAAAGATTCAATATTGAAAACCAAATAGAACTTCATACCCACTGAAATAAATAAATAAAAACTCAAGAAGAAACAAAAAATAAGAAGGAGAAGACTCAACTGGAGGGGGTTGCGCGAGGGGCCGGAGGAGGGCTGATAGTTTGTTGATTCGAAGAAGGGTCGGTGGTTCATGTTTCCAAAGAAGGCCGACCATGGTGGGAGGGGAACATATAGAGGGTTTTCACCGGCCAAAAAGGTGCTGTGCAGGATGGTTTAGCGCCATATGGTGGTGGGTTGAAGGCTAAATGGTGGAGCTAGAGGAGAGCAGGGCATCTGCCTGGTGGAAGGCAGTTGTGCGGGCGGGTTGGCTGGGATGTCTATGTGGCAGTGAAAGCTGTGGCGGCGTGAGGCTCACTAGATGGAAGCAATAGAAGGTGAATGGATGTGGAAGGGGGGTGGATGGAGGAAGGATTCCACTAGGCAAGGGGGTATGATGTGATCTGGTGCAGCTAGATGGTAGGCTGGTCGAAGGCTGCGAGCGGGGAGTCGCTGCTGGAAGGAGTCATCAGCTATGGTGGAGTGCCATATACCAGAGAAGAGGCTGGGGGGGGGGGCAACGCTACTAGGGGTGCACTAGGGTTTCGCGCACAGGCCATGGGGATTCGATGGGAAGATGGGGGAAGGAAGGAAGAGGGAATAAAAAAGAAAGAAAGAAAATAGAAAGAAAATAAATAAAATGAAATAAAGGAATAGAACCTAAAAAGAGAGAGGGAAAATAATAATAATAATAATAATAATAATAATAATATCCTCAAATAATATTAATATTATTATTATCATTAAAATAATCAATTAATTTTTATTATACTTCTTATTTTTATTTTGTTTCTTTATTAATCTATTTTATTTAATTAATTGAACATCGGCAGGTCAACCAGTTGCCCAGGTGAGGCCGCACGGTTTCCAAATTGTGCCTCACCTGAGTGTCAGATGCTGTAAAGCCCCAAAAAACCCATTTATTAACAAAAAATCAAAATTTATCCTGGACTCATCCCGCACCTCGACCGAATATTTCGAAGCCAAGTAAAATAATAAAAAAGATAGTAACTTGATATAATATTAATGATAATATTAATTATTATTATATTAACAACTTGATAAAATTTATATTATTAATGCTATCGATAATCCTAATAATAATACTATCAAATGATATTATTATTATTATCATTAAAATAGTCCCTTGAATTTTATCACATTTCTTGTTTTTATTGCATTCTCATTTTATTATTCATCACATTTTATTCATCTGCCTTGAACATCGGGCAGGCCGTGTGGTGAACCGGGCGAGGTCGCCCATAGTAACTTAGGTAAAGCCACGTGGCTTCGACCGCGTCCTTCATGTGCATTGCACACTATCAAGGAAAAAACATGCATTTTTAAATAAGAACTCAAAAAATTTTAATTCGGGATTTTACGCGAACTACCCGATGCACAGAAAAATTAAAAAAATAAAATATTTAGATATGGAGGGTGTGAAAATTCTCCCCACCATAGCTCTTTATGTCCTCAGAAAGCCACAACTATGACTGAACCTTGAATTAGAAACCATACCCCCTTGGCATTAAAAAAGGATCCCCATGAAAAGTAAGTGAAAAGAGGAAAAATCACTGTGCTAAGAGAAAGTGACATAAATGACAACCTCAAGAAACCCTTAAAACGAATTTCTTCTAAGTTTCACCCACCCCGAAGAGCTAAGAAACCTCTATTTGATCAATCATGGAAAGGAACACTCACACCCATAGAAGCCAACTTCACAAACTGAACACCTCAAGTACCATAAACCAGAAACCACACTGTTTTTTTGGAAGGAACAAATAAGACCAAACCACATCCAAAGAACACTCTTTTCACCTACCACCAGGACGTCTCTTGGAAAAGAACCAAAATTCCAACACGGGGAAGCCTAAAGGGGATCCCCACCATTAGAAACATACCAACAACCAATACGAGACTGGAAAGCTGACACAAGGAGGCCCAGACGAACTCCCCACCATTATGAAAAAGGCTAACACCGACTCATTACAGAGACATTTGTGTGAGACCCATCGTGGGTCTCCCCACAATTAGAACTGACAGAAGATACAGAATATTGAAAATTTTCCAACGGTGACAAAACACCCCCTAAAAGGGGCGGGGAGGGAAGGGCCCAACTACCAGGGCGTCAAAACCATGACCCAAGACAAACCAACTTCTTCACAACCCTGGATGATCACTAATCAAAATTTAGACCGATTTCCCCAAAAAGACCCCATAAGAACCACTAAAAGGGATTACATCTGATGGGACACAACCACTGAGAATTTAACATAACAAGGCGACCACGCCTCCTCATTTCCATGAGAAACCCCACACACCCAAATGGGTCATTCAGAACAGAAAAAACACAGAAAAAAATTTAAACTTTTTTTACTTTCAATACCGATGACAGAAATAAAGTAGGGGTCCCATACACTCCTGGGGTTCTTGACCACATGCTGGCTTTACTTCGAGGCCTATGTATGGAGCCCTAATGTTTGAAGCATCTCCTTCCTCACAATTAGGAATCGAAGACTCCCTAACGAATATTCTCCTTTTTCTTAGTGCCGCAAGAAACCATACTGCAATCGAGACAACACCATCAAACATAACACACTCTGACATCTGTCTACTCCCTCACGAAACATCAACTAGGAAATGGGTTTAGATGATGTGCATGCATAAACTCTTCAACATTAACTAAGAAACTTAAGAAGGAAAGTGTCATGATAAACACTCTCCTTTGAATAGAAAAATTAGAACTCCCTAAGAAAACATGGATTCTCAGAGGGTTTCATGAAATCCACCTTTTAACTTCGATGTGAAATCACACTGCCAGATGTCACCAAAACTAACCCTTTCGGCCAATGAGAGCACTTCAAGACTTTCAAGAATTTGTTATCACCGATAACTCTAAATCAACTTCACCCTTCCCCACTGGAATTCCTTTCACCGCTTCTAGGGGAACCTTTAGATGCAACGATGTCAAACTTCATACACAATGACTTAGAAAACTCAATGAGACCAAAAAACCCTTAAACTCTCCTCGCATCTGTCATCCCACTGTGAGAGGATCTTCTTAACCAAAAAGGAAAAAAGGGATAAACATAGCACTGTAACCAAAAAAGGGAGAGTCCTTACTTTAATCGACTAGAAGTTCGACCAACAATGAATTACTGGTGCCCACACTTCAATCACATGTTAATTCTTTATGGGGGAATGCACTAGTCAAGAAAGAAAACCATGGACCTAATCAAAATAGTCCAATGTCCAATACATACCACAAGAGAACACCAAATGTGAAGGGGAAACCACTGCAAGGGCTTCCTGAAGTACTTTTAAAAAGAAACCACTAACCACACGCTTTCGCACCAACTTACCAATAAGAATTTAAAATAAGGAACAAATCAATCAAAAAGAATTCTCAGATTGAAACTCCTCGCATATAACATTTCCAAAACACAAGGACACACCACATAATCACCGGTTATGAAAACACCAAATTTTCATTTAACAAAACTTTTTGAAAATAAGAAAAGCTATTGGGTTTCACAAACACCAATGGTGTCCCGTGGGCCTCACACATGCATGTTCCCATGCCACATCGATACCCACCTCATTTCCATCTAGGAACTCATCCTCTTATACCATTAACCATTTCTCCTTACATATATACCCATGCATGTGGTTACCCATGAGAACACCAAGGATAAAAATCAGACATTTCCATTTTTATTCAAAACCAAAACATTCAACCCACACTTTTCAAACCTCACACGTAATTTTCTTTTTAAAGTGATTTATTTCAAAATATTTTCCAAGAGAAAATCATTTTTACTTAAAAACCAGATTTCCACCATTCCAAAACAAAGAGACGAGAAACGATGCAAGAGGAGACTAATGTCGGAGGGTGACTGGGATATATGGTTGGCGGCCATATGCCAATCATTCCACCTCCATAGAGAGTATTCTAGGACAACATCCCCAACTCCACATGGCTTTCCAGACCCCATGAGCTCACTGGGACCACTGACCCTACTACCTTTTCATTTCCCCTAAATAAGATTAACCACAAGGATCAAATACTCAGTCAAACCTTGACTTACCCTGGTAACTTGAGTCCCGCCATGTGGTGTGCTGGCCATGCACCTTACTCATAGCCAAGATGTCAAGTTCCGAAAAACTCAAGTCTAGTTTATCGTGACACTTCCAAAAGGAACACGACCCAAGAGAGAAAACCTCCATCTGATACCTTTTTTTCACGTACCAGGCCAGGTCACCATAAGACCCGGTGCCCGACCCAGTCCGTGACATGGCCTGAGGGGAGTTCTCGATCCCCACGGGATGACACAAGTGACTAGGTATCGAACATAGTATGAGGGAACTATTTACCCTAAATAGTAAACAAAAACAACCAACAAGATAGATAAACTAAAAATGAAAACTGACAACTAAACAATTCCTTAAACTAAAATCAAATTTAAAGGTTTACAACTTTAACCAATATCCAAAAAGAAACAAAAACAAAAGAAACTAAAACTCTAACTCAAAACTCCAAGAAACAAGGGAGGTAAAACATCTATAAGCTACAAAAACCAACCTACACAAGAATACCATCAACAACCCGAACCACCAATGCTGAGCACGATGCCTCAACCTAGGATAAACAAGGAATAGGGTCTACATACACTCAAAGGTGTATGTAGGGTGTGAGACAAGATCCCAGTAGGATACCACCCAAAAAAAGGTTCCACTTATAATTATTAAATGAAAAATAAATTTTCAATTTTAATTAAATAAAAGAAGTAAATGCTTGAACAGTTTTAAAGAAAATATGATTAAAGAAAACTGTTTCAAATAGAACAAATTAAATTAAAACACACACAGACAATAAATTTTTAAAAAAAACCAAAGTTTCACACCGATGAGCATAAAGTAACCAAAGAGAAAAAAATATAGAAGAGGCCTTGTAGGTGTTAGCTAGCTTGGGTCCCTAGATCTTCATTTCTCAGTGAAGCGTGTCTTAGAAACCACGACCCTCTGAAAATGTGGCTTAGAAACCACAAACTTCGGCAAACATGGCTTAGAAACCATGACCCTAGAAAAACATGGCGTAGAAACCACGAACCTCAGCAAACATGGCTTAGAAACCATGACCCTCAGTCATTTATATGTTTAATTAGTGTTGTAGTCATCAATCCTGCTAAGTGAAACACGGCCAAAGACGCCCCTAGATCACTAGCCCACTAGTCTAGTCCACCCTCCAATCTACCCAAGATTCCCTCTTTATACTCAAACAAGTTTTAAGTTCAAGTCTAACGTCAAAAATATGAAAAAAAAACAAATAGAGTACTTACACACAAAGAATCACCATTTGCACACTAAAATACTCTTTTAAAATCATATGCACAACAAAAATCTTTTCAAAACTTAATCTACATTGGTTACATACTCAATTAAACCATCTACACAGTTTAAAAAGACACTTATAATTAAACAAACCACAACTTGCACAGATAAAAATACCATTTTGAAATAAGACACACACTAAAATATTCTGTAAACATGTTTCACACCACTGATATAATTTAATAAACCATAAAAGAAAAGTTTATAAAACAATATAAAAAGAGCGTCACATGGCTTTACACACACTAAAGTAGCCATTTATACATTGAAAACACATTCCAACATCACATGAACTCAAATAAAATTTTAAAGTGTGACCTTCACCACACAAATAGTTTGATGGAAAATCATACACCACATGTAAAACACCTTTGCACAAACCACATAATTTAATAAGACAAAAATAAAAGCTTATAAAACCACTTAAAATAAATCACTTGGTGTTACCCACTAAACACACCCAAAACATTATTTTAGAACCAAACGCACACGATGCCATGTCAAAAATATAATTTTCACCACTTGAACAGATTAATAAGCTAACCACACAATTTAAAAATCACTAAAAACTAACTATATATGAGTTCTTAGTATAAAGAACACACATAATATAAATATTTTACTAAACAATTCAAGTGCAAATAAAACTTCAAAGAAATCCAACTTCGCACTACAAAAATTAATTAAATAATATGATAAACAAATTAGACTTTCAAAGTAATTCATAAAATAATAATTAGACATGGATCCACTTACCTTAGGTGAAGAAACCTCAGAATGTTCGGTGCACAACTCCAATTGCTCACCAAACACACCACAACAAAAACAAAGAAGACCCTAAAACAAAAAAATGAACAAAAAATAATTCAATATTGAACCCCAAAGCGAACTTTTTACCTTCTAAAAAAAAGAAACAAAAACTCAAGAAGGAACAAAAAAGAAGAAGCAGGAGAAGACTCAACCGAAGGGGGTTGCACGAGGGGCCATAGGAGGGCCGATGGTTCGTTGATCCGATGAAGGGTCGATGGTTCATGTTTATGAAGAAGGCCAACCATGGAGGGAGGAGAATGCACAGAGGGGTTTACATCAGCCAAAAAGGGGCTGCGATGGAGGGTTTCATGCCGGCTAGTGGTGGGTTGGAGGTTGGATGATGGTGCTGGAGGGGAGTAGGGCGTCGACCGGGTGGAAGGCGGTTGTGCGGGCGGGCTGACCGGGAGGCCAGGGTGGCGGTGCAAGCCAGGGCGGTGTGGGGCTCACCAGACAGAAGTAATAGAAGGCAACTGGATGTGGAAGGGGGGTGACCGGACATAAGGAAGCTGCTGGGCAAGGGGGTGTGGTGTGAGCTGGTGCCGCCAGACGGAAGGCTAGTCGAAGGCCGTGAGCAGGGAGGCACTGGAAGGCATCCTCAACTAGGGTGGATATGCCACAGACTGGAGAAGAGGCCAGGGGGAACAACGCTAGCAGGGGTGCGCTAGGGTTTCACGCATAGGCCAAGGGGGGGATCCGACAGGAAGAGGGGGAAAAAGGGAGAGGGAAGAAAAAAGAAAGAAAGAAAAGTGAAATAAAATAAAATAAAATGAAATAAAGTGATAGAACCCAAAAAATAGGGAAACATACTAATAATAATAATAATATCCTCAAATAATAATAATAATATTATTATCATTAAAACAATCAATTAATTTTTTTATACCTCTTATTTTATTTTGTTTCTTTATTAATTCATTTTATTTATTTAATTGAACATCAGCAGGTCACTCAGTGGCCTAGGCGAGGCCGCACAATTTCCAAATCTTTCCGCTCCTGAGTTTCAGACACTGTCAAGCCCCAAAAATGCATTTATCGACAAAAACTCAAAATTCATCCAGGACACATCCTGCACCTCGACCGAATATTTCGAAGCCAAGTAAAATAATAAAAAAGAGAGTAACATGATATAATATTAACGATAATATTAATTATTATTATATTAACAAATTAATAAAATTTATATTATTAATTCTATAGATAATAATAATAAAAATAATATTCTCAAACGATATTATTATTATTATCATTAAAATAGACCCTTGAATTTTATCACACTTCTTATTTTTACTATATTTTCATTTTATTATTCATCACATTTTATTCATATACCTTGAACATCGGGCATGCTGTGCGGTGAACTGGGTGAGGTCGCACGTGGTGACCTGGGTGAAGTCACGTGGCTTCGACCGTGCCCTTCCCATGCACTGAACACTTTCAAATAAAAAACATGCATTTTTAAATAAGAACTCAAAAATTTGAAGTCAAGATTCAACCAGAACTACCCGATGCCTAGAAAAATTAATAAAATAAAAGATTTAGAAATGGTAGGTGTGACAATGTTTCCGTGTCCCCGGTGAAGGGGTTTTGGATTTATATTTTGATTTCTATAAAATACATAAAAAAATTAAATATATTCTATTGTAAAAAAATACCATTACTATTACTTTATAATTATATTATTTCAAAATAAACACCTCTATAACTATACTCACCAAATGAGTTAAATCATGTTCATATTTGTCTCAGTTAAACCACCTACATGAAGGATGCTTTAAAATGTGATTATATAGTAATATGTGAAAACAAATAATAATATTAATTTAATTTAATATGAAATTATTTATTGTTTTTTTGTTCTAAAAGGGTAATATTATTCTTTTACACATTATTAAAATATCATCTTGGATCACTAAGATTATTGAAATAATCCACTTTCAATTAAGTTTTCTAATAACATAACCAAAAATATATGGAATGAAATAAGATACTTTTAAATAAATATAAGTTAAATATTAAATAATGTTAAATTATATATCAATAATGAACATGGTTTCAAATGATGGGTAAGGATATCAAAATTATTAAACATGTGGTAAAGTTAAAGTTATTAATACTTGATGGTGATAATATGATTTAAATAATTAATATAATCATGAAATAAATTATTATAAGTATTAAAAAAGTTTAATGTGAATGATTCTAAAATATGGAATTAAGTTATCTATGTTTATTTTATTGGATTTTAGAGTGTCATCAACTAAACAAGGAAGCAAAGTAAGGGTTCTGATCTCAATTTTATTTTATTTAGACATGTTTATGTTATACACCACGTTTTCTTTTGTGTGGACCAATTCCCAACCTAGAGTTACATTTATATAATAATTATATTATAATTAATGATATTCAATTTCCCATTTCATTTTTACTTTCTCAGGGGATTTTTGTTCCAATGTTCCAAATGTTGTAAAAGTTTTCATCATAATTTCCCTTCATTGGGACATAGTTCGTATTTATTCATAATTATTCATTTTTTGTTGTTGTGTATATTGTGTAATTGATATTAAATTCAATAAATTATATTTTATTCATTTTATTTTATGTTTAATTCCATGATCACATTTTATGGGGTTTTTATTGAATTTTTACCCATATTGTAAGGGTTTCATCTCAAAAATTCCTTCATTGAGTCACACATTCTTTATATGCATAATTATTTCTAAATTATATATATACTAAAAATTGGATATCTAGTATATTTTATTATACTCATTACTGGTATTTGAACTTCATACAAAACCTACCTCTCATTCAAAGGATTTTTATTAGAATTGTTCTAAATCCATAAGGATTTTTCATCTCAATTTCCAATCATTGAGGCATATTTAAGTTATACACCATGTTTACATTTGTATTGTGTACTTAACAACCTATCGTATTTTTTAGATCATTAATAAATTATATTTCATTATACTCAACATTCAATATCATGTTATCTTTATTATGGGGTTTTGATTCAAAAGATTTAAAGTTTATAAGGGGTTTTTTGATTGAAATATTTTCCATAGATCAAAATCACATTTCTTTGACCATAATCGTTCTTTATTGATGTATTCAAACCTATAATGATGTTATCTTCCATTTCCACATACTTTTTGGGGAAATAATTTTTTAAACCAATGCCTTCTACCTTTATAATTCCATCGATATATTAAAATTAATTTTTTAGAATATTTTTCATTTAATTTAACAAATTTTCTTTCCTTATTAATGTTGTAACATCCAATAAATATTACCCTTTCTCTAGGGAGAAATGATATTTTTTTATCTTAAATTATGCTTTTAAACACAATTATTAATTAAAAAAATGTTTTACTATATTTTTACTGATGTGTATTTTCAAAAATGTTATTTTTTAAATCTTTGAAAGGTATTTACAACTTCTAAAAATGATAATTTTTATCATTAACTCTACATTTTAATTGTATTACCATTTTTTAAAGTTTGAATTATTATATATTATTTTCAAAATTAAAAATTTTCGAAGTATTTTTCACTTCCTATTTTCAAAAACTCTATATTTTTCATGTCTTATTTATTAAATATTTTTTTGAGATGAATAGTTTTTAATGTATTTGCACTTCCATTTTTTGAAATCCTTATTAATTTTTCAGGTTTCTGTTATAATTCATTCTTTATAAAATTTTAAAAAATTAAAATATCTTCAATAATTTTTTTTGATAAATTTGTTTTGTTTCAAGGTAGATTTGTTTATATTTTATTAAAACTAAATATTTTCAATGTATTTTCACTTCCACCTTTTTTGAAAACATTATTCTTTTCAAAAGTTTTATTATTAAATATTATTTTTGAAAAGTAAAATTTTTCATTGTATTTTTTCTTACCTTTTTGAAAAAAAATATTTCATTAAAAATGATGCACCAATAAAATATTCTTTCAAAATTTAATTTTTTTTATTCAAACTACACTAACGTCCGTTTTTAAAAACATTGTGTCATTCCCATGTCTCCTTTATTAAATATTATTTTAAATGTACAAGTATTCAAATTATTTCCAATTATACATTTTGATAACTTTTATGAAATTTCATGGATTTGTTATTTGGAACTTTTTATAACAAGGTTTTTAGAAGTATTCTATTTCCCTTGAAAAAATGTTTTTGAAAGTAACTTGTAGTTCATAGTTTCAAAATGGTTTTTTAAATCTTTGTATTTTCATATATATTTACCAACAATGACTTTTTTTTTCATGAAGATAATTTTTGATAACCATTTATATGTTATTATGATATGATTTATTTTAGAAAATGGGAGTTTTACCATTCTAGAATTTCATAATTTCATTTTATGTGATGTTTTATATTGTTTTAGGATACCCATTTTCTTTTCATGGGTTCGTTATGTTATATTTTGACTAATTTTTAAATGGAACACATTTTTTTGAATAATGATGTGTAGGGTACTATATATCCCTAAATATAATGGTTAAGAATATCTATTCCAAGAGATAGGATGTTAAGAATTATTATTTTGTTTGTTCCCAACATGATGTGTGGGAATTCTTATTGTTTACAACATAAAGTGTTAGCATTTCAAATGTTCACATTAAGAAGTGTGGGCATATTGTTTGTTCACAACATGAAGCGTGCTTATTCTTTTTTTCCTGATTTTAAGTGGGGAAATTTTGTTTGTTTAAAGTTCTATAATATATTTATGATTATTTTTGTTCCAAATTTTCAAGTTGTTTATCATGTTATTCCAAGTTTTCATGATTATTCATTATTTATTTTTAATTCATTCTGAACTTTTTTATCATGGACACATATTATATGACTACTAAGCTGTGTTTTGATTTGGGTCATTTATTTTATGGATTCTTAATGATTTAATTTTTGTATTATGTTAATCCATAAAGTTGTAAGAAACTTATACATCACATTTTTAGCTTTTATTATGTTATTTATATATTTATGATATTCTCATTCATGTTTATGATCAAACACATTATGATATGAATTTTCCCTTACTAATCATATATGCTCACCCCTTTATTATGTTTCTAATCACCTTGTTATGATGGTTATTATATGATGTGATATTCCTAGAAATGTTACAATAGATTATTATTATGGATAAATGTTTTCACATGTTATAAAATAAGTTATTTATGTAGTAAATCTCCGAGACACTAAATGTTTAGGTCATTGGGTAATGTTATTATTATTGATATTTTTTATTAAAATCATGATATAAATTTATTATTTATGTTATGTTTATCTTGGGATAGTTTAGTTTGTATCATATGTGGGTTTAGTTATTTTTTGATAATAGTTCAGTTATTTTGGGGATTAGATTATAGAACCTTATTAAAAACCCTAGAGATGAGTCTAATAATAGGATGACATCATGAAATATTAGTAATGTCTTGATTATATGGTTTTACCTAAAAATAAATTCATGTATAGATACTATAAGTGGATACGGTTCTGGCATAGATACACCTTGGGGTAATTACCTCAAAAGGGTTAGTTGATCATTGAATCGATCATCATCCTGATGCATGATGAGTGGACCCTAGAAAAAAAACCTGGCCAGACACTCCTAGGTTATATACTATTTTTAGTTATATTTTCTTGATGATTATCTTTGAAGGGTATATTTCATAGTTACATTGAGTTATTAGGTTAATAATTGTGATAGAACACAATTTAAATTAACCTATGTAGAACTAAGAGAGTTATAGGAGTAACCAAGTATAAAATAATCAAAATGAAAGTATCATTGGTCAAAATGAAGGTCTAATTAGAGAACAATACATTCAATTGAGATTTAAAATTCATATACTCTATTTTTTTTGGGATATTATCATATCCCTTTTGGTTTTAGTATTTAGTTAATTAAAGATCAAGGAAATGAATTTATAAGATGCATGTTCCCAAGAACTCCTAATAATCATATTTAGGATTAGTAGTTGTGTAGTCATAATAAGGATAATTAAGAGGACATATCAGTTGAATATATATGTTAATTTTATCATATATCTATTAGCTCATTCATTTAGTAAATGATATTTAAAATTTCTAGGCTGTAATTTATTTAAGGGGGGATAATGTAAAGACCAGAGACTTTGTATCCTTTAAAATAAATAGTATGTTCTATAACTCACGTTACATGATAAAAACAACCTAAACAAACCAAAACATGTTAAGAAGATATTATTAACAATTCTATAATAACCAATATTATTTTAAACCATTAATAATAATTTCCTTTAGAAGGTAAACATTTAATACGAGTTAATATTAGAAAGGTTATTTTCAATAAAATCTATTTTCAATATAATATATATTTTATTTTTAAGAAATATATTTAATTTTTTTAGAATTTAAATATGGTAAATTATGATTCATTTTTTAATATCTACAAAAAATAATATTAGGATTATTTTTTTATATTTTTTTATAATAATAAATATTTTGGTAAATAGTTTAAATACCGATTTTGTCATCACATTGATGAAATTATATTATCATATAAATATATTGATTTTTTGAATTATTTTTTATATAATTTATAATAAATCAATCTAAAATAATATTTTTTATTTGTAAACCCTTACTCAAAATTTCGAAAATTTATGTAGCTTTTTAATGAAACCCATTTTTTGAGTGTTTGTTTGAGAGATTATAACATGATGAAATGATTTTTTTAAATTCATTTTATATTTAAATGAATAAATAATTAATGGATATATATTTTTTCAAACTCATTGGATTTGATGACATTGAAAATTCTATCGTAATCATACATATTTTTTCATAAAATCCAACTTGTTTAAAAAATGGGGTTTTACATATTACATGTGCTAAGATTAAGATTTATTTCCATACACATTTAAAGTTAATTTGATAAAATTATTATTATATTTAATATAAAAATTCTAATATAATTTAATATTGGTAATTTAATTTTATATATACAATTTAGATAAATATGATTAATCGTAACCATTATGGTAATAATGAAACATATATTTTGAAATTATTATTTAATTAATATCAAGTTATTTATATAAAATAATTTAATATTAAAAATATTAATATAATGGATGTAATATAATTTATAAAACCATAAATAAATATATTAATTATTAGGAAAATTTTAATCAATACTAAATAAGTTTAAGAAACCATAATGGTTAAAATTTAATTTTTCTACTAAAACTATTTTTCGACACATTATCTATATTAATTTAAAAGATAACTTTAAAATAGTTAGAAACTGAATTCTATTAAACATAGGTTAATTTTTTTATTAAAAATAAAATTGGTTATATGGGTTATGATATATTTTTAATTAATCACAAAATCACTTAGTTGAAAACTAGTTACCCATTTTAAAAGTGATAGAGTAAAATGTTAAATCAAAATTGTAAAGGCCTTATAAAATGTTTGAAACATGCATGGAAATAAATTTTTGAGTTTTTATCTACCTAATTACACCCCACACTAATTATTTTTGAATATTTTTTTTCCATTTCCCCTAGAATAGTGTCATGGTATAATTAAAATATAAAGAGTATTTCCAAAAGTACCATTTTCATACCTTATAAAACAGAATCAATTAGAACCTTCCACATACACATCTAACTTAAGAATCCCACATTAAAACTGTGAAATTTTACTCTTCATATATGTCACACCCACAAGAATAATCCCTTGGGACCTTATAGTAAGACTATGACCTTAAATTTCGAGGGAAATTCCAATGAGAAAATAAAGTCTCCAACATAACTATTATACCCTTCATTTAGTTTTATTAAAAATAATTCTATTAAAAATATCATGTCATAATAATAATATTATTAATTTAGTAACATTAGTATACTGATATTTTTTAAACCAGTTGTACAAAAATATATTCTTCATTTATATCCAGTTTTAAGAAGAAAAGAACATTGTTAGTGTGTTGTGCAGACTACCGCCTCCAAGAAGAGACACCATTTTTTCCATTTATTCATTTTAGGGATGGTAATAATGGTGGAAATAATGAATAAATATGATCTATATCATGTAATTTAGATTTTAAAATGTCAATTAAATATCCAACTTCACCCCCTCACATGCTTCGAGAAATAGGACTGTTAATCATGCGTACATGTGGACTACCGCCTCCACAATGAAATGTTGTTTTCACTATTTTTTTAGATATTAATAAATTATATAAAAATATTAAAATATAGATCACCATCATAGAAACATAAAAATAATATTATTTATGATTTTTTTATAATGATATTATTTAAAAATATAGTTTTTAACCATACTCACCAAACCAGTTAAAGCATGTCTAAGTTTGAATCGATTTAACCACCTACGTAATAGATTATTTAAATTTCATTGTTGATTAATATGAAAGAAAAAATACTAGAATTACTATAATTTAATAATAATTAATGATTTTTTAAAGTTTTTCAGTGTATATATTATGCATTAACTTATTACTAAAATATCATCTATGATCACTATGATTCACAAAATAATATGTTTTCATTTCGGTGTACACATAAAATAACCAAACCATATATTAAATGAATTAAGAACATTTTAAATAAATATAATGCATATATTAAAAAATATTAAAATATATATTAGTAATTAACATGGTATAAAGTGATGGGTAATCATATCATAATTTTTAAACATGCACCAAAAGGTAAAGTATTTAAGACCAGATGGTCATAATCCACTATAACTAATTAATTTACCCATGATAAATAGTTATAATAACAATTTTAAATGTTAATAAAAAATATTATGAAATAGTATATTAATTTATCTATGTTTTTCTTATAAGATATTAGAGCATCGTCAACTAAGCAAGGAAACATGGTATGGGTTTCACTGTCAATTTGATTCCATTGAGATATGTTTATGTTATTCACCATGATTGATTTTTTATGGTGTAATTACCACAAAATTGTTAAATTTATATCATTATCTTCTTATATTTTATATATTCAATGTCCCATTTCAATTTTAGTTTCTCATGACATTTTGGTTCTAATGTTTGAATGATTGTAATGGATTTCATCTCAATTTTCCTTCACTGAGACATAACTCATATTTATAAACCATTTTTTATTTATGTGGTGTATATACTACATAATGGATTTAAAATTTCATGAATTATCTATTATTTTTGGTATTTTAATTTTATTTCCATGCCCTTCTTTTTTTGGGTCTTGTGATTGAATTTTTACCTAGGCCATATTGGTTTCATCTCCAAACTTCCTTCTTTGAGAAACATGTGATTTTATAAACCTAAAACCATTTAAATGGTTTATATAATAAAAATTAGACATTTAATATCATATATTATACTCATTAATTTTATAGTAACTATAACTTCAGACACTCTTTCTTTCAAGGGGTTTTATAGTAAGGTTTCCTAAGAAGAAAGGGTTCCCATCTCAATTTTCTTCCACTGAGACATGTTTATGTTATAAACCAATTTAATATTTTTATAGTGTACTTATGGAAACATATCGATTTTTATCTCATTATTATATTATATTTTATATTATAATAGTTCAATTTCTTGTTATCTTTACACAAGGCTTTAATTTAAAAGTCACAAAGGTTGTAAGGGTTTTTTTACTCAAATATTTTTCTTGGTTCATAATTACTTTTATTTGACTATAATGATGTTATGTTGTATTTTCAATTAATTTTCAAGGTAAATCATGTTTCACACCAAATAATTATAACTTTTTTATTCAATTATTTCATTAAAATTATTTTTTTAGAATAATTATTTTTTGTTTTATCATATTTTCCTTCCGTATCCATTTTTCATTTCCACCAATATTCTCTTTTACCTTGTGGAAACTGAATAAAAATTTTCTCCAATGATCATTTCATTCTCATTTATTCATTTTAAATCAATGGTTTAACTATATTATTAAAAATGTGGGATTTCAACAATACTATTTTAAAATATTAAAAATATTTATACATCTTTTCAAAATCAAAAGTTTTATCACCCCCTCCACGTTTTATTTTGATAACCCTTACACCTTATTTAATGTTTAAATTATGAAATATTTATTTCAATAGTAATGTTTTTCAATTTATTTTCAATTCTACTTTTTGAAAATGGTATTTAGTTTCCCACATCTCAATTATCATAGATTATTTTTAAAAGTAAAGATTTCAATGTATTTTCAATTCCTTTCTTTTGAAAACATTATGCATTTTTAGGTTTACATTATTAATTATTAATTTTAAAATTAAAATTTGTAAAATTATTTTCTCTTTAATTTTTGAATAAATTATGTCCTTTTCATTTTTTCAAATATAATGATTTGTTAATGTACTAGTTTTGAATATATTTTAACTTCAATTTTTTTAAAAATTTTATAACTTTTGAAAAGGTTCCTTTATCAAAGATAGTTATTTAAAGATAATTGTTTTGAATTTATTTTTATTCCCTATTTGAAAATATTATATCTTATATAATTCCCCATTATTAAATAATTCTTTTAAATGTAAATGTTTTCAAATAAAATTACAACCCTTTTTGAAAACATTATGTCTTTCCCATGTTCTATTTATTAATGATTATTTTAAATGTACATTTTTTTAATGTATTTTACATCCTCCATTTTGATAAATTTTATGTGTTTTGAGGAATTTTTATTATGATCACTTTAAAATAATGTTTTTAAAAGTATTGTATTTACATTAAAAACTATTTTTAAAGTAATTTGTAGTTAAATGTTTTAAAAATATTTTGTGATAGATTTTGTATTTTATTAAATAATAATCCTACAAGGTTTATTTTTTAGGAAGTGATGTTTTTATCAGCCTTTAAATATTTTAGTTATATTATTTATTTTGGAAAATGAGTGTTTTGATATTTTATGAATTCTGTAAACAATGTTATGTGATGTTTCTGAAATTTTTATGAAGCCCATTATCTCTACATGGGTTTATTAAGATATGTTTTTTATTAACATTTAAATATTACACATTTTTATGGTTGTAAAGGAAGGGGTCATATATGTCCCTCCAAATCATTTGTTAAATATTTATATCCAATTATAAATGATTTTTAAGTCTAGGCATTTTCTCTGTTCATAACATGAAGAATAGGAATTTTGTTTGTTCACAATATAAATCATGGAAATTTTTATTCACAATTTTAAAATGGGAAACTTTTGGATCATTAAAAAATAGTGGGATGTTTTACTTAAACATGATGTGTGGTAATATTTTTTGTTCACCACATAAATTGTGGACATTTTATTCCTTCACAATTTGAGGTGTGAGGATTTGTGTCTTCACAACATGATGTTTGGGATTTTTTTTGTTGATGAAATGATGTTGGGAAATTATTTTCATGAACCCCTACGTCTAATGATACCATAATGAGGGTTAAGAGATAATAACCCCCCTAATTCCCACCTCCAGAAGGCCCTCAGTTGATGAATCAAACCGAGGTTGTATAATTGTCATGAAATAAGAGGCACTAACCTTTATAATAATATAGTATCATTAGATAATTCAAATCATCCATAAGAAGATATAATCATTTGATAAGTTGAATCATCCGTAAGAAACTCCATGAATTAATATAAACAGAAAGTAAAACCATCCCATAATACATGTATATATAAAATAGGTACAATTAAATGTCTCCAAAAGTAAGTAGCCCAAAGAAAATCTAAATAAAGGGTGCAAAAACAGTCAAAAAAGGTTTGGGCTAGTATTTTCTAGTAGAATCCATGTAATCCTAATAGAAAACTAAAAACTAGTTTATATACATAGGGTGAGCATACAAGTATACTTAGTAGGAAAACCAATGTCTCTCATGAACATGTAGAAGATGCATACTAATTAATTCGTGAGAAAAAAATCCAAAAAAAACCTAAGTACATCAAATATCCATTCCAACCTTACCAAGGACTTCTAACCAAATAATACCGGACTAGTATAAAAATAAAATAATAAGAATACCAATAAAGGGAACCTGACACCTCTTTACCATTGATTTTATGGTCTCACACCCCAACATCATACATCATGATGCTCCCATATCTTATGAATGACATATATCACTACCCCATAAGCATGATCACATCACATCATGGATGAAGATAACTGGGCCACCATCAAACAAGAATGGTCACATCACATCATAGTCATATAAACCTGGTCAACTACCCCACAACACAGTGACATCTCATCTCCCATGAAAGAAAATGGTCCATCACATTACAACCATAAAAAGAGTAGTAGGGTATCATTAATATTAAAGACATCAACCACATTCACTCCTCCAACCATGAATAACCCCCACCACAAGCCTCCCCACAACATGGTCACATCACATATTTCTTGAAAAACTTATGACATCACCCCATAGAATGGTCATATCACATCACACTCAAAAACACCTTATCCATCACCTAGTGTACTAAAAAACCTCAGACCAATGTTGCCTGTGCATATCTACTCACCTAAAAGTGAGAGTATGAATGAGATGGTAGCTATCCATCTATCCTCATCACTCGGATGTTGGGAAAACACCACCATGTGAAAAATATGAGTTTCAGCACATAGTGCTCGACACAAGTGGGTTAATATAGAAATAAAAAGGAATATAAAAATATATACACGTAGTGATGCCCAATCCCAACCTATTGGTTCACATGTCATGACCTGACCCAATCAGGGCTCGGGAAAGAACTACCCAAGCCCGACTCTATAGGATACAGGTGTAAACAAGTATAAAGAGTCATATAATAAATTTGAGCCCTTTTCCTAGTGTACATGTACACAAACACACCCGACCATCTAAATGAATAACTGTAGAAGAATGATAATAAAAAATGAAACATCTAGAATGTAAATGAATAATGTAAAACATATAGGGTGTATAATAGTAATAAAGTGTAAACTAAAAAATTAAAGGAAAAAAATACACACCCAACAAGAAAGATGTACCAAAATGAAAAAATAGGAAAGTAAAACTACTGAGAGATCCCATATATTAATTTACATGATCTGTACGCCGTATGAGGTCTAACAAACCAAGTATCCATGAGTTTATTTATATTCACCACCCAAATGTTTTTCATCTTTATAATACTTGACATGTGTGGTAAAATACCATATAAGGATATAAACATACCCAGTAGGACACCCCAATAGCTAAAGGGGGAGCAAAAAGTGTCACAACAGGAATAGATAATAGATAGATCAACCCAGAGAAAGAAAAATAAAAAAATTCCAACAATATGGATATATATATATATATATGTGTGGATTTATATATATATATATTGAATCCATGTAATCCCAAATAAGAGAGAAATGGATATCCATATCATAGCGCAGTATAAATCATCGAAGTCAAGACACACCACTCCATTGTGACATGTAGTTGTGGGGAACAAAATATCAGTAGATAACCCATGCCCTTGTATAAAACAAGGGTGCCACTCAAAAGATAGGTAGAGGACCCATGAACTATCATGACAGAAGGGTGCCACTATGATAGTCGGGTACCCATGACTTGTCTTCACAGGAGGGTGCCACTCAAAATATAACTAGAGGAACCATGCCCTATCCCAATAAGAGGGTGATACTCTAATGGTCGAGGATCCATACCCTATCTCTACAGGTGGGTGACACTCAATAATCGATAGTGGAACCATGCCAGCGCAAATGGAGGGTTCCATTCTGTAGTCAGTAGAAGAACCATGCCTAGTAAAGGTGGAGGGTTCCACTCTAGTAGGAGAGGACCTGTTTCATGCCCACCAAGAGGGTTCCACTTAGATAGTAGATATAGGACCCATGCCCTATCCAGCAAGAGGGTTCCACTCCAATTGTCTGTTGAGGACCCCTAACCTTCCCAATAAAAGAGTTACACTCTAAGATTAGTTAGAGAACCCATGCCCAACCTAGCTGGAGGGTTCCATTTGGTTGATAGGCAGAGGACCCATGCCCTATCCCTGTAGGAGGGTGCCACTCTAGAAGAATATGGTGATCCTACATGATCACTACCATCATCGAGAATAACATAAATATGTGTTATGCCTGAAAAATATTGAAATGTATCTCAAAATCCACTATGAAGGCTGCAATCACGTTCTACATAGAAAAACACTTAGTGTAGGCTACTCATGAGCCAAAATATGAGTCCAAACGAATGATATATGATATGTTTAATTTTTCTCAAAAGGGAAAAAGGGGTACATGACATATGAAGTGACCCACATGGTGTGTGGTCCTAATCCAGCAACTGGTTATGTCCATGCAAGTACATGAATCACTACCAAAGTATCCATACATGGTGGTTTGGTGGACTACACAATGTTTTTGAGCCACTTAGGGTCTCGTTCATTCTACATAGCCATTTCTCTGTACTTTTCCCATGTCCATATACTATAGTACATGACATGTGCTTCCATAAGGGGTTCCACCTATATCCCTAGCCATGTCCATGTACATTGGTAAATGGCATGTTCTTGGCCATTCCTATACTTGTATACTCTTGAAGTACATGAAAGGTTTACATCATAAGGTTACACCATGTGTGGGGGTCCTATATGGATTTTAATACTTATCTATATCCAAACCCAAGCCACCATAGTCAGGGACCTACACATCGTGTGTTCTTCAGACTACATGGAATGTAGTCATGATTTTCATAGAAAGATAGATCTAGTATCTGTGCTTCAGATATGGTATCTCCACCTTTGGATATATTGTTTGAACACCTAGAATCAAAGGATATTTCCTTTTTTTTTGATGTTTTTAGCCTTTTTAAGGATGAAAATAAAACTTCTGTCAATCCGTATGAAGGTTTCCCGAACCACCTTGTACCGTTACACCTCTGATCATCTCTCATCACCACCATTAGTATCAGATATAAAAACTATGAAATCAACACCTAATATACCATTATTCATCTCCAAATTCAGTCCCTAATTTCCAATATATTCATCACACATGAAACTGTCACGAATCTAGGGGCCTGATTGGGCTCAGTCCCACCTGAAAATGTCAAATCACGTGCCCATGGTCTAATAATGACTAATGAAAATAATTTTTATGATAAAGGCACAAGAAAAAGTGTTTAAAAATAATTATTTCCCAATGAATATAATATGGATATATATAGTTATAATTCAATTGAATAATCAATTTAATTTCAATACAAGGGTGCATGAAAAGTCCAATAATTGGTGCAGTTCAAAGGAAGGGATGATCATACTCAATAAATTTAATCAGTAAGGGTGTAATTGAAAAATTGATGAGTCCACCTGGAGATTTGTTTTTTATCACCAAATAACATTCTCTCCAATTATTGAGAGGAGTTGTTATATTCACTATATCTTAATCTACCTCGATCTAGAGACTTGTTGTGGTTATACACTATTTTTTTATTAGAGCAGAAAGAAATAAAATCAATTATCTCTAGTTTTATGTGGATAACCTGAGATTATTTCAGTAGTAGTGTATTTAAAGGAAAATACCAATTTGGAAAATTAATAAATTAACATATTTAATTATTTAATTAATCAACTGAAAGAACCACCAACTGTCATGGTATCTAAATTCCCAACACCAACCGATTTTAGGTCATGCCTAGGGTAAACATCACATTCTAGACTCAATTGTTATCTAAATATTTTGATCTAAGATTTCATTTAAGTTTTATCCAATTTTCATTAAGAAACTTCATGTATGTAACATAAAATATATAAAAAAAATTTATAAAAAAAAATTCAGGCACACCGGGCCTCGAAATTACACACCGTCTCAACACCTGGCTAAAAAAATATATAAAGAAAATTTTAAGTCTTACATAGAAAAAATGGGTCTCTATGCGATTCCCTTATACAATCTTTTCATCCCCAAAAATCAAAAAACTAAGTGAAAATATCAGTATATAGAACCCACATGTAGCTTTCCCACACCCAAGAGCTATCCTAAATGCTCCTATGCTTCCACAATACACAAACTAAGGGGATGGTCTATCCGCATAGGGTCCTCTCCTTCTGATCCTCGATCACTAATGGGTGGCCCACAAAAGTGGATCCATATTAAATGTCATGATATCCCCATTCAATAACGTGAAAGGGTTTATGAACATATATCCTTAGTTAATACACATAGAATATTTCATACACCTTCTCCAAATACAGGGTAGGTAAAAGTTGTAAGAAACCTCACCATCCCTCTACATGATCTTGAACAACCTGAAGAACCTCAGGGATAGCTTGCCTCCCCAGTTGAACCTTCATAATCCTCATCATGGGAAGAATCTTAGGAAGATGTTTATTCCCCCATAAAACTACAAGGGACCACGACATTGATCTGTGTAAGATTTCTGCTAGTTCTAGGCTATCCTCATCCACTCACTGATAACATTTTACTTCTTCATTATTGCATGTACCAACTTTTTACCCACATGGGATGCCTTTCTGGTCTCTTTCCATCATAAGAATGACCTTTTTGGACTACTGTATATGGAATCAAAAGTTTCCATGCTGATAGTAGAGTGGTATCTATTGTTTTATGAAAAATCTACCAAGGGAAAGCTATCCTCCCAGCTCCAGCCAATGTTTAATAAAGAATACCACAACCTATCCTCCAACACTTAGATAGTGCACTTAGTGTACCCATCTATATAGGGTTGAATGGATGTACTCATCCACATATGGGTCCTAAATTCATCATACAAGCCTCTTCATAATTGTGACATAAAGCTTGAATCATGATGAGAGATAATAGTTGAGGTCACCCAATGAAAGAGGATAATATTCCATATGTACATCTTCCCAAAACTCTCCCCCAAACTTTGTTCCCAGATAGAAAGGAAGCATGAAGACTTTATGGTTCAGTCAACTATCACCCAATGTCATCATGTCCCTTCTCTTTCTAGGGAAGACCTAAAATAAATTCTATGGATATGATATCTCACTTCCACTTTGAGATATCAAGGTGGTCGAACAACCCTACAAGAACCTGGTGCTCAACCATCACTTGCTGACACGTGAGGCACCTAGAGATGAACTCAACCATGCTCTATATCAGTCTGAACCGCCAAAACTTCCATGAAAGGTCCCTATATATCTTCCCAACACTAGGATATACAACTAAATATATGTTTTAGACTCCCTCATCACCTCCTCTAACATCATGAATAGGAACACTACCTATCCCTAGGAAAGGATGATGTCATTCCCTCTTTTAGAATATCTATATGGAGGATCCCCTATGGATATATAGACTTGAATGACCTGATAATCTATTTATCCTAGATAGGGCTCTCTCACATGCTTGAGAAGAATATGATTCAACCCCATTGATGGAATAAAATCTATTCCCCCTACTCAACCAGGGTCAATTGTAAGGAATCCAACTTCTCTAAATCCTCATACACCAAGAAAGACTGGGACATCATGCTAAAGGAATCTACCACCATATTTACCAAACCCAAGTATAGAACATATTTAATTCATATTCCTATAATAATTCCATCCAATTCTGCTATCTCTGGTTCAATTACCTCTACGAGAAGAAACACATGAAACTTTGATGGACTAAGTAATCCACAAAGAACTCTCCTAGAAGATAGTGCCTCCACATACTTAGATCGAAGACTACCACTGCTAGCTATTGGTTTTGAGTCCTTTAGTTTAAATCATGGGTTCTCAATTTCTTCAACCCATATGAAATAACAGCCTACCGCTCCATCAAAACACAATCGATCAAAGATCTTGAGGCATCAAAACACAATACATACTCCATTCCCTCCTCACGTAGTCTCAATACAAGAGTACCCATAAACCTCAACCTTAACTCCCCAAAGTATATCTATAATTTATCAGTTTAGGTAAACAACTATCCTTTTCATGTTAGTGTGGTTTAAGGGTCTATAATCCTAGAGAAGTATTGCATAAACCTCTTATAGTACCCTACCAAGATAAGAAATCTACATAGCTGTGAAACTCTATTGGATGGCTCCCAAGAAAGAACTACATTGTTCTTCACTAGGTCCATAGACAAACCATGCTCATAAATGAAATTATCTTGTAATTGAACCTCATGTATCTAGAACATCCACTTTGAGAGATTACCATAAAGCTGATTCTCCTGAAGAATATATAAGACCATCCCTAAGTGCTTTGTAGGATCATCCTCTATTACAGAGTATATGATTACTTCCTCAATGAATACAACCAATAACATGTCCAAATACAGTTGGAATTTTTTTTTCATAAAACCCATAAACATGGTGGAGGAATTTTTCACACCAAAGTGCATCACCAAGAACTCATAGTGACCATAGTGACATCAGAAGGCTAGCTTCAGAATATCATTCTCACGAACACTGATCTGGTGGTATCCGAACCTCATATTGATCATTGAGAACTTTCTCACACCTTCAAATAGGTAAAATAGGTCTTAAATGCTCAAGAAGGGGTATATGTTATTTATCATGGACTTTTTCTAGAGATGATTATTGACACAAAGATGTAAAATATCATTCGTTGTTTTCACAAACAACACCAGATCTTCCCAATGGGACACACTAAGTATGACAAATCCCTTCTCCTAAGGTTCCTTTTAATACAACTATTGATTCCATTTCACAATAGGGTATATATAATCTTCCATAGACAATATTTTTGCAGTCTCAAAATGAAATTTATTACAAAACTCCGTTTTCCACATCGTAGGATGTCTCAAAACATCATAAGGGAAGGAATATATAAAATTACACACAAATGAATAATTCTTAATACCTAAATAGATTTATATACCAAGGAATATACTCTCCAACTGATGGGTGATGGGATGTAGGATCCTACTCATAGAACCAAACCATCCCACCATGAGATCTCTATCACCCGTAAAGTTGAATCTAGTTTGATCACTATGAAGTCATATGACTCATCTGTGGCGAAATTAAATCTGGGCTAAGAATATATAAAACCAATCCATACCTAAGATGATGTCATAGGTTTACATCATGAACACTTAATGGTCACACATGAACCTCTATCCACAAAGCGATAGCTCACACTACAGGTAGATAGAAGATATTGAAGAATCATTCCCCACAGGAACGTCAAGAAAAAGTTGATGGGATAACACCTAAAATAGGTGATCCATCTCTCACACCATGTGTAAATAAGTGAAGTAATTACTCATACATGTGTCCAATAATTCCAAGGAAATAATATATTACAAATAGATCATACTTGTAATCATTTCTTGTTCCACAGGGTCGTATGACTCTCATAGCCTACAGCTGTCCATGACCCTAACCGCCAGCTCCCTAAGTTTGAAATGGGCCACCTAGTAGGGGTGGTGGATGGATCTCATAGCATCGTTCACCACCCATGAATCATAATCCTAGAGATCCACCTTTTCCTATGTGATACTTGAATCCCTGGGGGCCACCCTTCCCTCTCCTTGGAGATCCATAATCATGGAGTTACCTCTACTGCAGCCGTCTATATGCTATGTGGCTATGCTCCTCAGCATTTTTGGTTTGGAAGTCACACACCCTGTGACCTCTCTCATCATAATCATAACACCGAACCTCTTCTGGATGCCCCGGTCCTCTGCGCTACCCCTGACAATGTGTTTGAGCATGATCCTTGGTAGATATCCTGTGTTGAGATCTTGTGGACCGACATATTCTAGCTGCTAAAGATAATTTAGCACTGAAATCCCTAGTGCTAGCATTATCTACCAAACATCCCTCTGAAAAGAAAATATCCATCACTAGTTCCTACTCCAACACCCTTTCATTTATAGGAATGCACAAGGGAACCATAATAGCATTGATATCTCTATGGAGTCCATTCTCAAACATCTTTTCTTGAAATTATCCATACTAGATCATATAAAAGGAGTACCGCGTAATGTCTTTAAACCTCACAGAAAACTCAGAAAATCTCATCCATACCTTAAGTATATCCACACACTCTGGAATCCAAACTAAGAACAAGGAGGGGTAATAATACTCACAAAACTGCTACAGGAAGTCAGTCCTTGAGAGTGTCAACTCATCATGAATTTGGGTAAAAGACTCCACCAACACCCAAATCATCCATAGAAAGGGCTAGCTGCCAGTGTAACCACCTAATCTATCAGGGTCTAGATAATACTGAAGGTATACACCATCTACTCTTGTATGCATCCCCAACCTTCTATGATAGTATGATCTGCTGCTCAACAGGTGGAAGTGTTGTTACAAATCCACATAGAGGGAGGATATCGTGAGATAAACCCTAAACTAAGGCCTCAACAATCATCAGGTCATTGTCATGATCCATAACTAGTATCCTGGATTAATTTCATCATGGATGCATCCTAGATATTTAATCAATACGCACCCCCATCATAAGAGAATTTATACATGCACACACACACACACACAATGGGGAGTTGGCTAGAGAAGGACAATAAAAGACTTAATCTTATAAAATGCATGTGAAATTGATCCGTACAACCAATGTTTCAGTATGAAGATTCATTAAGAAAAAAACCAATGTCTTGGTTAATGGATACATTACCTGCCCATACCATCACAAGTTTCCCTAGACTGAGAGTGTAACTGGAGACACATCGACAATATTTCCCTAAATTCCAACCAAATCCTCATAAGGGTACTAATCCAAATGCCATCCCAAAGAATGAACTGCTCCGATTCTAATATTTCATGACCCGACCTAACTGGGGCTCGAGCCATACCCAACCCAAGAATTCCTCAATAGGTTAGGGGGTGGAAACAAGCATTGAAAGTCATGTCTAAAATGGGATACCTCTACCTAATGTACCTGTATGTACACACTCGACCATCACAATAAATTTTTTTTAGAGTAATAATAATAAAAAATTGAAATATCTAGAATTTAAAACAAGAATGTACAACCTCTAGGGTGTACAAGAGTAAGATATTATAAACTAGAAATGTATAGGTTAAAAGTAAACACCCATATGGAAAGATGCACTAACCTAACAAAATGGTAAAGTAAAAGTACTGAGAGATCCTAGATTCTGATCTCTAAGTTCCAACCACCGTATGCACTACAATGCACCAAGAATCCCTTAGATCCTATGTAGTCACTATCAACCTACCCATTTTATTCATAAGACATGGAAAATGCAGAAAAATACAATACATGGGTTATTATATACATACTGAGTAGAACACTCTGAAAGATGAAGAGTTAGAAGAAAGAGACACGATAAGAATATATTGTAGATAGCTCAACCCAAAGAAAGGAAGGGTAAAAAATACATCATAATGGATACAAATATATATTTACATATAATCAAGTCAAAGAAACCCAATCATGTGATATGGGGATCTCCATATCACAACATAGCAGAAAACATCCATATCAAGAGACACCTCTCCATTGTGCTGCACAATCAAGGGGCACAAACTTTAGGTAGAGGACCCACGAACTAGTACTAAAAGAGGTTTCTACTCAAAATATAGTAAGGGGATGGATTCCTTATAATGAAAGGAGGGTTACACTCTTATGTTTGAGGACACTTGACATGTATCTACAAGAGGGTTCCACTTAATTGATAGCTAGAAGACCCATGCCCTCTCTCGAAAGGAGGGTTCTACTCCGATGGTTGAGAACCCATGCCCTATCTCCATAAGAGGGTGCCACTCAATAGTCAATAAAGGACCCATTCCTAGTTTAGTTTTAGGGTTCCACTCTTGTAGTCATTATATGACCCATGCCCAACCCATCTGGACAGTTCCACTCTAGTAGTTGAGGACCCATGCAACTCCAATCAGGAGGGTGCCACTTGAATAAACGATAGAGGGACGATTCCTTTCCTAGCTCCAAATGTTAGTCGAGGACCCATGACCAACACTATAGGAGGTTGATACTAAAAGATTAGACCAATTACCTATTCCCAAACCAATGGGAGGGCACCATTCTATAGATAGGTAGAGGATTGTTACCTATCCTAGTAGAATAGATCCACTCTAAAAACATCTGGTGATCCTGTATGATCACTGCCATCATTAAGATTTTACTAAATAAGAGTCACACCCATAAAATGTTGTATCATATTTAAAAATAAAATATAGAGGCCACCATCTCATTCTATGTAAAACAAACTCATGATAGGCTACTCGCTGGCCAAAATATGATTCCAAATGAAGCAGGTATGAGAGGAAAAAGTTTCCTCAAAAGGAAACAAGGGGTACACAATGTTTCTTTCCACTTAATCACATGGAAACTTCCATGAAGGTACCAAGACTAGTTCCCATGTATCCAAATTTTTTTAAGTAGACTACATAATGTGTTAGAGCCACTCAAGTCCCTTACCATGCTCTTTTGCTGTGTTAGTGTACCTTTCTCATATCGGTGTACTATGTTACATGCCGTATCCATCCAAATGGGGTTACACACATGTATTTAGACATTATTTTTTACATAGGTACATGGAATGTTCTTGTTCATTCCCATTCATGTGTACTACCATAGTACATGATAGGTTTCCAATACAAGTTTTCATGGTATGTGGGGGTCCCACACAGTGTGTGATACTTATCTCACCTGAAACCCTAGACACCGCATCTAGGGTCCTACACGTTATGTGTTATTAAGACAACAAGTTGTACTATCATGATTTTTAGAGAAAGATATACATGGTCTCTGTGCTTAAAATCCAATATCTCCACCTTTGGATATATTGTTTGGACACCTATAATCAAAGGATATTTCTTCTATTTTATGTTTTTTACCCTTCGATGACCAGAAATAAAAAATCCATTGATCCTTATGAAGTCCCCATTAAACAAACCACAATTCCACACCTTTGATAACCCCCTATTGCGTTCATCGATCTTGGATCTTAATACTACAAAATCAAAACTAGATATACCATGATTTATACCCATAATCCATCCATGATTATCAACCCATTCATCAAATGTGAAATTGTCTTGAATCTGAGTGTCTGATCAAGCTCGGTCCCACCCAACAATATCAAATCACGACCTCATGGTTCAAAGATGACTGACATGATGAAGTTACAGTATAAAGGTATGAGATCAAGGGTTTAACAATTTTGGCCAAGATTTTTTGTCCAACTAATAAAATTGGGAGATCTGGGGTTCAAAAAAATTTGAATAATCAATTTATTTTCAATACATGGGTGCATGAAAAGTTTTTTAATTGGTGTAGATTAAAGAAAGGGATGATCCTAATCAATAAATTTAATCAATATGATTGTAATTAAAAAATTTATGAGTCCTACTAGGAGATTGGATTGTTCATCCTCGAAGAATGAATTCTCAAATTATTGAGAGGGTTCATTGCATTTTCTACATCTTGATCTTCCTTGACCTAGATTCTTATCTTGGTCAAAGGCCAATTTTTCAATGAAGGAGGAGGAATGACTCTCAATTATAAAATGGTTTATGTGGATAACAGTATATAATTTTCATAGTGGTTAATTTAAAGTCAAATTAAAATCAGGATAATTAATAAATTAATTAAATTAATTATTCAATTAACCAACCAAATCCACTACCAATGATCATGATATTCAAATTCCCACTACTAACCAATTTTAGGTCTCACATAGGGTAAAATTTCATTTAAAACTCAATTTAGGTATCAAATTTTTGATCTAATATTCCTTTTATTATTTATCCCATTTTCTTTAAGAAAAATTGTGCAAGTAAAATAAAATATATTTAATATTTTTATGAAAATAATTTTTTCACACCGGGCCTCAGAATCACATGCCATCTCAGCTTATGGCTTTGAAAATATATGTAGAAATATTTTAAAGTATTACAAAAAAACTAGGTCTCAACATCAAAAAAACACTAACCAACTCACAACATCCCCACATTAACTGCCACCTCTATATGCGTAACACCACAGAAACCATAAGAAAAATTTCTTATTTCCAAATAATACCAATACCTAGATCATTAATTTCATTATTAAGAATATAAAACATTTAACCAAAAAATATATCATTTATTATTTTATTATTTATTTCCATTTGATTAACCAAACCAAACACTATCCATTTAAATCATTATTAAATAATTATTCCATAACTACTCAGGAATCTAGAGAAATGTAGCCACACCTCACAAGTATCTCATAATTCCCATTGAACCATCATATCTTTTCTCCAAAATCAAGAAAAAAAAACCATCACATCGCTACTCCAAAACCTTAGAAAAAAACCATCACATCATCGATGTAAAAGCACATTCAAATAACAATCACCTCACCCCCAAAAGCATGATCAACCAACCATCTAGTTTCCACACCAAAATCATGGCCAAACATCTGTCACCTCACTACCCAAAAGCAGTTCCAAACTACCATCACCCTTACCCCAAAATCATGAAAAAAAAACTATCACCTCACCACCCGAATAGAATGACCAAACAAACCATCACCTCACCACCCAAAATAATGAAAAAAAAACAATCACCTCACCACATGAGAAGTACGGGAAAACCACCATTACCTCACCACATCAAAAGAACATCTAAACAACTATCACCTCACTGTAGTAGAAGCATGAACAAACAACCATCACCTCACTATCCCAAAAGCATGTAAAAATACCATTACCCCACCACCCCAAAAGCATGACAAAAAATACTATATGTCACCCCACACTGCATCATAACCACACGTAGCCACCTGAAAAGCATGAAAACACAATGAAACAAAAAAATTCCATTCTATAGATTTATAAAAGGTTCTTTTATCACATTTTAATTTTTTAAGGGAATTATCACAAAGCCTTAAATCCTAAGGCAACCATATTATAAGCCAAATATATGTGGTTTTTTAATTTCCATTTTTTTGTGATATTCTAGAAACATGAAACAATGTTACCATATCAAAACATCTTAAATGAAAGACAAGGCTCCCAACAATAAATATTTTTAGATAGTCTTTCAGTCCATAAAAATATAGCATCATAATAACATCAAAGCTATAAAAAAAATGCAAATCATTCACCTTTCCCCTTAAATTTTCATTAGATAATTATTTTTCTTTAATTAGGCCTGAAAAACCATCCACCATATATTAAAAAAATAAAACCCCTCCATAATGAAAAAAATTGCAAATTGAGGGATTCCCAACCTCAAAAAATATTTTTCCAACTTGCTGCACACCGTAGGGTGAAGAAGAAACACATAAATCCCAAAACTGTAGACAAAATCCATGGATCAACCTACACCACATCAAGGTTTATAAAAATAATATCCCAAATAAAACCCCCCAAAAAACATCTCTATAGTGAACTCCCAAGAGAATAGTGAAATTAAACCATATGCAAAAGAGAATCACTCATCGTAGATCACCAAAAAACATCCACTAGAACCAGAAGATCGAAACAAGGGAGAAGAAGGATAGAAGATCTACTTGGGTGGGCTAGGGTTCATCCAAAATGAGAAATAAGGAACCCATAGTTGAATGAAAGTAAAATAACCCAAACGGGTTATAAAATAACCTAGATCCCACCTTGTTCAAATAATGTAACCAATTTATGATGTGAAATTCTCAGGTTTTCTTAAAATTCCAATTTTCTCTAAAATTTGGGTCGCCTTGAACTAATTTAATTACACATGATGAATTAACCTTTCACAATGTAAATTGATTTCATGTGTTCCACATCATCTTCTTACAATCCATGAAATTTTCCACCTACACAAGCCGTGAACCACTAATTCATGTCATTTAAACCCTTCATGATGTGAATTTATAACAGTAGCTCTTATGCACTGAAACCACCATGGAACATCCTCAAACCTCATGTTTAACACCTACAAAAACCAAAATAAGAAATGAAATGGACTAGGAAGGAACATATAGTTACATTAGATACCTATCAAAATATTTTATCCCTTTATAATTAAAATCCAAGTCTATATGCCAAATGGGTACAACGAATGACCCCACAATATAACTATCAAGGATCACAATAGTCCTCAAAAATTCAACCTTCCAAACACACCAAACCATATAAGAAAAAAAGAACACTTCACATATCAAACCAACCACTAACACAACAAAAAAAAAGACATTCACAACCACATGAATTAGTGAATTCCATCCTCCATGTCATGATATTATTCTCTCTATGGGAAATGGAATTGCCTGCATGGGTTTAATAACATCATAGTATAACGTGTCTTTATTTTGAATCAGTTCTCCCCTTTCATATTTAAAAAACATATCATGTATCAAATATCATACAAGATACATAATAATAAGGGAAGAAAAAATGTCTCTTAAAATATTAATGCCCAAACATCAAATCAATAATAAAGTACACCCAATTAATGAAAATCAAGCACAAAAAACTATGAGTATTGGTCATGAATAGTAATCTGTCACTACTATGTAATCTCCTCTAGGTCACCATTCTTCCATAACACATAAACTAAGGGAATGGTTTATCAATGTAGTGCATTCTCTTGGAATTACTTCATCTCTACTGGCCGGTCAAAAAATGTCATGTCATACTCAATATCTAACTTTCCTCAATCAATGAAATGGGTTTTATTATGAATATATTTATGAGGCTGAGAGACATGAAAGATATAGTGGATCATCTTTATAAACTTTGGAAATACCAACTGATACACCACCGCAACAACTCACCCATAACCTCAAGGTCCCTAAGAAACTAAGGATTAAGATTAATCCCCCTACAAAACCTTTGATATTAACCATTTCATCCCCATCCAAAAAATCCATACCCCTAATACATGATACATATTTTTCAAACCATGATGTACCACTAAAGGTGATACATGAAATACACTAAGAAATCCCCCAACCATCACCTCTGAAAAAAACCTCCTTTGGAACAACTCCAGGTTCTGATAATCCTCTGAGCATCCTTTCAGAGCATCACCATGGACAACATGATCATGAATCACTGATTCCTCTGAGTCTCCCCACCAAGAATGATCCACCTTCTTTATCAAAGAATAATGAACCTCTATCTGAAAAAATAGACTTTACCATCAAACACACTTTAATCTAATTGAAAGGATAGAAACTCCTCTATTACTTTCCAAACATCCCCAAAATTCTGATCATAATGCATCTAAAAAATCATGATCAAAGACTCAGACACAACATTACCATATCCTAAGGTGTTGAAGATTTTAAAATCATAATCTTTAAGAAACTCTAGCCATCTACACTGCCAAAAATTCATATCACACTGAGAAAATATATTCCCCATACTCTTACGATCGATGAAGACCAAAAAGTGATCTCTAATGAGATAATGTCACCATAAATTCATCACGAGTACAATCATTGTTAGGTCCACATCATGAGTAATATAGTTACCCTCATGCGAAAATAACTACCTAGACCCTTAAGATATCACTACCCCCCACAACATCAACACATATCCCATGTTAAGACAGGAAGTGTTAAAAAATACCTCAAACATCACACCCTCTTCAGGAAACTAAAACATTGGAACATTGAAAAACATCCCCTTTAAGAAATTTTACACTAACTATAACTAATAAGTGCATAATAAAGACTAGTAATTCCTATTAAAAGCTTCCAATAGGGTTTAAACGCAAGTAAAATTAGGCAGAAACCTTCAATAACACCCTGAATAACCAAGAAAACTACAAACCTTCTACATTTTCTTGGGTTCTTACCAAGAAAAATCTACTTAAACCTTAAATGTGTCCACTACCACACCCCAAAGAGTCACCACATGCCCAAGGAAATAAACCTCTTGGATATATAACTTAGACTTGGAAAGCTATATGTAATGCTGGGGATTTCAAAGGACCTCAAAAATAACACTCAGTTGTTTATCATGATCAACCTCTGACTTCGATTAGATCAAGATATGATCAATGAATGTGATGAATAAATGATTTAGGATCTCATGGAACATAGATTTAATAAGCCCCATGGACACAATTGATGCATTAATAACACTTAATGGAATGCCTATAAACTTGAAGTGCCCATACCTACATGTTAAAGGCTATCTCCTTGATATCACCCACCTTAACCCTCAACAAGTGATATGTCGATCTTAGATAGATAATAGAAAAAAAATCTCCCCTATGAACTATTCAAAAAGATAATATACCTTATAGGTGGGTAAATGTTCTTGAATGTCACCTGAAGTGGCCTCTAGTAGTCTATACAGAACCTCATACAATTATCTATCTTCATAGTGAAAAAACACTAGAGAAACCCATGACTAAAAACTAGACTAGATGAAAACACTCTAAATCATATCATGCACTTGAAGAATCAAATACTATAACACTAAAGGTTCAATACAATAAGGAACCATAAAAATCAGATAAGCACCATGTTGTAGGTCTATCTTGAAATCAACTTCGTGTAAAGGGGGTAGCATAAAAACATCATAGAGGAAAACATCCAAAAAAACACCCCAAAAACCATAGGAACCCCCAATATCACATTATCAGAAAATTACACCTATAACTCTGCCATTAAAGAAGAAAGGAGCTCCACACAAAGACTTCCCACCTAACAATGATACTCACCAATGAAAACCACATGCTGGCCATCCAAATCCAATATTATGAATCTCCTCCAGAATTAGTCGATAACAAAACATATGGAATACCACCAATAAATTCCGAGAATGACATAATATGGATATATCTATAGAAATAAAATATCCCCACAGGACTGATGTGGCCCCATCATTAGTTTATATCCCCAAAATACACCAAACAAGATGGTCTTTCATTTGAATGTCATTATCAATACTAAGGGAACACAAATAGTCTCTACATATAGTATTATAGAATGGACTAGAATCTGTGTAACAACAGAGTGTGAATATATAGAGTCAATCAAGGCATAAACTAGGGTATATGATAAAATGATTGTACCTTGAAAATGTATGGCCCCACTAGCGATGATTCCTCCACTAGGTGTAATATACCATGACCAACTCCAATATCTCTCTACTGATGACCACCTCTATTAAAATACTTGGGACGAGGTCCCTAAACACAATGAACATCCTGAGGATGGAATCTACCTACTCCATATCCCCTCGATGGAGCTTAATCCTATTTCCCCTGCTGCTGAAATGGTCTCACTAGAAATTTCTATTGAAGATGGTAATGAAACTATCTACCTTCACCAAATAGATCTTAAAGAACCACTGGGATTTGATTCTAGAAATGGACACAAACCCCACATAAAAAACAATGGCTTGATATCTATAAGAAAATCATTGAAACTACTATCCCTAGAAGGCCAAAAGGGAAGCTATAGAGGTCAAATACCAACAGTTCTAAATCTAATAGGTCATGGTGCCTATGACCTACCACTAAAAAAAATGATCCTTGAGGAACCCAATTAATTCCCATATGATTTTAAACCACCTAATGAGTGTATTCTATTGATATCCTTTTCCTTATTTGGAACCTCAAGATATGTTGAAAATATAAAAGGAGTAACTGCATACTCAATAGAAGGATGAAGTGCCTCCTCAAGATGTATAGCATGAGACTCTTTATCTAAAAAGATATTTGTGTATAATCCCAGAAGATCCTTGAACTCGATTCCTATCTCCCACACTAAAATATACTCTTACCAAAGAGAATAAAGATCCTTCCTCTTGACAACCTTCATAGTCGATGAAAAGAATTATACTCATAAATCATTCTCAAATGTGGTCCATGAAACATATTTCACCATATGATCACCTAGATAAAGAGTCCACCACTGAATCATAGCTCCCCATATCTAACAAACTACTAAAAGGAACCAGTATCCCACTAAGGACCATATCAAACTATAACTGATATCAATCTTCTACATCCATCTCTCTATCACCACATCCAAATCATTTCCCTCATACTATCCCAAATCCTACCACTAAATAGCGTGAAAATACATCTACCAAGCCTCATCCTCTTCTATTGGATCAAACTTATGATGTTCAACTGGATCATCCTACTAAACATCTATTGTTTGAAAAACATAGAGATGAAATCTATTATCCATATATAAAATGTAAAAAAGAACTTCCAATGATCAATGGTATGGAATTTTTTAGATCAATTTTAATTCAATTTAATTTATTAATTTTAACATTCCCGAAAAATCCTAACTCAAATAGGAACACAAGTCATCATGATTCATATACCTCTTCTCGGTATTTATCATGAAAATAGGTCTGCATATCCTAGTCATTCAATTAGCACAGAGTCTGTGAACTCGATCATGGTGGGATATAAAATCTAGTTTCCTAGACATTCTCTCTGACCTATGCCATGCACTATGTTCAACTAAAACTATTTCCATAACAACCCATGAATTTTTCATTTTTCTTAACTATAAACTCCATTATATCTCTCAAAACCTCCCTTTGATACCTATTTGTCACAACCCCGCCCTCCAAAGGCAATGCAATGAGGGGGATAGATAATGTTCATTGAGTCCAAATTCTAGTAGACCCTAGGTTGGTGACTAGCACCAAGGGTATAAAAATATCATGAAATAAGAGGCATTAACTGTAACGACCCGAAGTTTTTCAATGGAAATTCCCTTCTGATAAATATGTCATAAAATCACATGAAAAAACAACATAATAAACTAATAAGTTCTAAGTGACCTTTAAACATAATTTTGTCACTTCTGTGTTAGGAATTTCAAAAATTTGACATACACGGTTATATTCAAGATGATTTTTGGAGTCTAATGAAACAAAAATATTTTTTTTTTGTGAATAGTAACGTACCCTTATGAATAGTAACATACCCTTATGAATAGAAATATGACCCTTATGAATATTAAATAATCCAACATAAGAGTAACCTTACCCATGAATAATTAAATAAAATTTAGACATCTTAGGAAGTGGCAATTTGACCTTGGTAAATGTTTTGGTATTTTATAAGTCATAAATAAATAATTATAATTAATTAATTAATTTAAAAGAAAATTAATTTTCCTAAAATGTGTTCATAAATTATTGAATCAATGTCTTATAGTTTTTAGATAATTTTATAAGACCTTGTGTAATTTTTGAAAGCACTATAAAATCAGTTTTAATTTTTAAAAAACTGCTTTTTAACTAAATTGTGATTTTAATTAAATATTAAATTAATAATATTTAAAAAATTATTTTTGAAAAATGAACTAAATTTTTTGACTCTACATGTTAAAAAATGGTTGGGTTAAATCTTTGGGATTTTTCTAAAATGCTTGAATTTTTTATGAATAGTGAAATACCGTAATTTACAAAAATAAGCTAAATAAGCTAATTATAGAGTCATGTGTGATGTTCTGCTGATGTAAGCCCACTTGGTTCGGTATCAAATGATAAAATTACTATTCTTGGTCATTCAAGACTCACTATTCCTTGTATTAGGTGAAATTAATAAACTAATGAATTTTATATTAAGGAAACCCCTCTCCCCTCCACTATAAAAGCCACCCTTCACACCCTCGTTTCCTCACACCTCTCAAGCTCCAATCATTATCTAAAATCCACCCAAAAACCTTCCCTATCCCCTACCCCACGTCCAAGAGATTATGGTCTCATCAAAATACCAAGTTTAGTCCCTTAAGAAGGTTCTCAAGAGGAGGATTCAAGAGGTAATTTCTCTCCCTCTTCTCCTTTATTTCCCTTTCAATTTCAAGTTCATTTCTTGATCTCTACCAACCTATATTCATACAAATGGTATTTTAACTCTATTATTATACATATAATGGAATTTTATGATGCTAATAGGATATTATATCATCCATCCCCCTTTACCTCTTCCTTTTATTTTATTAAAGAGAACGTTGTTCGTGAGGTGTTAATTTATAACCTTCAAGAACGACAGGTTTTCGTCTTCCATTTATACCTTAATATCTGGTCATGAAACAATTTTTATGGTTGAAACAGAACATTTTATATGTATTATCTCATATTTAATGTTCCGTAACTAACTTATGACCATATTGCTAGTGATAAAATAAAACAAGTTCATTATGATCAAAAAATCGCTCAAATTAACCCAAATAATCATCATTTATTTCTTATCTAATGATTCACCCACAAGAATATAATAAGATTCATTATAATATCAATAAAACTTATGTAATATCATTAATAACATGTAATATCAGTTCTGGATGTTTACCCATGTTCTACCCGAACTTCAATTTAAGAATACAAGTGAACCACTCAAGAAAACCATAAAAACAAACATTCCCAAACAATGTTTTTTAAACTCTATAACTCATGCAGAGGCACATAAAATAACATAATAAAACCATAATGAACAATATTAATATACACAAGGTTTTTTATTTCTAATTAATGAATATAATGTCATTATATAGGACATTAAATAGAAGGAAGCATTCAGGTACAAGGTAAGGGGAAATTCACGAACCCAATTTTCATCCTTCGGGTTCTCCCTCTTTCACTCCATTTTTGATATGGTTACTCCTATAGAATAATTTTTTCATCATTTTATTTACTTTTTTGGGATATAAATGTTTTCCACTATTGTTTATGTCAAACAAAATGTTTTCCAAAACAACTCTTCTTTTAAGAACACACCTTTTACTTCTCACTCAAAGTGGACGATTCTTGTAACATGTATGTTATTACCTCTTTAATTTGGGAACCCAAAGTTTTTGAATGTGTTCTTATGAGATTAAACCCATTCCTTTACATGGGTTAGTTATTTTCATATTTGATATGTGTTCTTTGTGAGAAGTATGATAATGATAATGTTATGATTTGACGGTTGCGCTCAGAATTATATAGCGCAATATGAATGTTTCAAAGTGATGGATGTGCCGAGAATTATACAGTGCTCCAATTCATTGGGTAAAGTGAATAATCTAATGAGAAAATGTGAAATGATGTGTGAAATAGATTCTAGATTGGTTCACAAGTATGTGTGGTAGTTAGCCACTAAGACATGATGTTTCATTTTTATGCATTGCCACATTTCAAATCTTTTATTTATGCTCCTCTCATGTTCATGATCTTTTTCTCATGTTATGATTATGATCACCCCATGCTATATTGTTCTTATCTATCCTCTTACTGGGATTTTAGCTCACCCCTTTTTATGTATATCCTCAGGTGGATACATGTACTACGAAGAGGACACGTTCCAATAATAAGATAGAGAAGAAGAAATTAAATAAATGTTTATGCTTGATGTTGTAATTTCTATGCATGGACCTAGTTTGACCAAGACACTAAACCTTTGGATCCTCTATTTGTAATACTATTATGTTGTTTATCTTAAAATAATGTAATAGTAATGTAGGAAAAGGTTGGGTCGCTATAGTTGGTATCAGAGGAGAGGTTTAATTAATTTGGGAATTAGGATTCATGAACCCTAGAGAAAATCTCTTGTGTGAGACTAAGTAAAAATTTGCACACAAGAATATTTACATAGGAATACCATATGTTATGTTTTTGGTATAAATTGTTTTAATGAATAAGTTATTCATGAATTTTTTACTTATGTTTTGTTCTAACCTTTTCTATTTTAGAAAATGGTGGGAACCAGGAGAAATCAGGCCAACAACTCGTGCGAGGGCCAATGCAACGATTGCCCGAATGACATCCCCAATGATTTGGGAGGTGGAGTTAAAAACTTCATGGTGATGCTTACCCAATTATCTCAGGTTATGAACAATAACTATAATAATGGGGAACATCCTCCTTCACCAAAGAGGGAGTAACTAGCTATCAAATGTTTTATGCGGCAACAACCACCGACCTTTAATGGATCTTCTGATCCACTAGCAGTAGAACAATGGGTCAAATCCATGGAGAAGATCTTTTCTGTTCTTCACTGTTCTGAGATGGAGAAGGTGACCCTATCCATTTATCATCTAGATGGAGAAGCTGATCAATGGTGGGCTTAGATTGAGAACACCAATCCAAGGGAGGAAATTGAAGAGATGGAATGGGAAAACTGTAAGATAATGTTTCTTAACAAGTATTTACCAAGAACTCTTCGCACGAAGATGGAGATAGAATTCATAGAGCTCAAGAAAATAGAAGGAGAATCTGTCACAACCTATGAAGTGAATTTCACAAGGCTTTAAGGTATGCTTCGGGTTTTGTTATCAACAGTGATAGCAAAATTGATAGATTCTTTAGTGGATTAAAACCACACCTTCGAAAGGCTCTTGAAATTAGAGAATTTGGGAGTTATGAAGAAGTTTTTTGATGTGACCTCAAAGTGGAGATGGAGTTTGTAGAATGGTCCCATGGCTATCAGGATAAGAAATGAAAGATGGAGTTTCAAGCTGGAGGATCTAATGACAAAAGTGGGAAGAAAACTCAATGACCCACATGCCAAAAATGTGGGAAGTTGCACCATGGGAACTGCCTCAAAGGGATGGGTAAGTGCTTCAAGTGTGGGAAAGAAGGACACCATGCTCAAGAGTGTCGAAAAGACACGAAAAGGAAGGAGAATGTGGAAGAAGAAAAGAGAGAACCACTCATGGTTCAATGCTACAATTGTAGCGAGCAGGGTAACTATGAAAGTCAGGGAACTAAACCTCGAGTTCTCGAGGGTAATCAACTTCAACAACCACCAAAGACAAAGGATCAAGGGAAGGATTATGCCATCACTACTGTGGAGGTGGAGCATAATAATGAAGTCATACAATGTGCACTTCATATTCACTCAAGAATGGAAAAAGTCTTATTTGATTCTGGTTCTATGCATTCCTTTATATCTTGCAAGTTTTCTAGAACTATAGAATCGAATCCCCGAAACCTTGAAGTAGAGATATCTGTAAAAACAACAAGTGGTGCAATCATTGTAACCCAAGTGTTTGACTCTTCTCTTGTTGGCGTATGTGGGAAGATTCTTTCAGAAAATCTCATAAGACTTCCCTTGGTGGAATTCAATGCTATAATGGGAATGGATTGACTCTCATTATATAGAGCACATATCAATTGTCGGGAAAAGGAAATATGTTTTCATATTCCAAACCATCCCATGCTCCTCTAAAAATTCAATGAAGATCATGAATATCCTTTGAAAAAATACTTCAATGGTTTGGGTGGTGATTCCCTATGAAGAAGCATACATCTCCCAAATGGTTGAGTCGAAGGAAAGTGCCAACCTTGAGGAAATTCCCATTGTGAAGGAATACATCGATGTATTTTCTGAAGAGTTACCCAGAATTCCCCCGGATTGTGAGGTAGAGTTCTCAATTGAACTCATACCTGGAGCTACTCTTATCTCGAAGTGTCCCTATAGGATGGATCCTATCGAACTGGAGGAGTTAATGAAGCATCTACAAGAGAATCTGAAAAAAGGGTTCATATGCCCTAGTGAATCACCTTGGGGTGCTCCAGTGCTCTTTGTGAAGAAGAAGGATGGAACAATGCAGATGTGTATCGATTATCGAGAACTCAACAAGAACACCATAAAGAAAAAATATCCTCTCCCAAGGATTCATGACTTTTTAGATCAGTTAAGAGGTGCTCAATACTTCTCAAATGTGGATCTTCATTCTGGTTATCATCAGGTAAAGGTGAAGAAAGAATATATTCAGAAGACTACCTTCTGAACAAGGTATGGGCACTATGAGTTTTTGGTGATGGCCTTCGGACTTATTAATGCTCCTGCAATCTTCATGGATTTGATGAATAGAGTCTTTAGACATTACCTCGAAAAATTTGTGGTAGTGTTTATTGATGATATTATCATATACTCTAAGAGAAAGGAGGAACATGAAGAACATCTAAGACTTGTGTTGGCAACATTGAGAAAGGAGAAGTTGTACGCCAAGTTCAGAAAGTGTGAATTTTGGATGAAGAAAGTCAGGTTCTTGGGACATGTGATCACAAGTGAGGGAATTGCTATGGATCCTTCAAAAACAAAGGTGATTAAAAAATGAACCATGCCCTCTAGTGTCACATAAATCCATAGTTTTCTTGTATTAGCTGGGTACTACCAACGTTTTGTGAGAAACTTATCACGATTGTCAATCCCGCTAACTAAGTTAACAAGGAAAGGGGTAAAGTATGTATGGATAAGAGAATGTGAGAGAAGCTTCAAGGAGCTAAAGAGAAGGCTGATCACTGCATTTGTACTCACACTACTGAAAAGTGGAGCATGTTTTGTGATATACAGTGATTCTTTAAAGAAAGGCTTGGGTTGTGTACTCATGAAAAATGACAATGTGATAGCCTACGCCTCACGACAGTTGAAGATCCATGAGTAGAACTACTCGACGCATGATCTAGAGCTGGCAGCTGTGATTTTTGCCTTTAAAATCTGGAGGCACTACATTTATAGAGATAAGTGTGACATATACACTGACCACAAGAGCCTAAAGTATATATTCACACAAAAGGATCTTGACATGCATCAAAGGATATGGTTAGAGCTAATAAAGGGTTACGATTTCTCTATTCACTATCATCCTGGAAACGAGAACAAGGTAGATGATGCTCTATGCAGAAAAGAACATGCTACTCTATCCATGTTACGGATTGAGAAAGTCCCTATCTTCTTGGATATGAAAAGAATGGATTTGGAAATCATAAGGGCAGGGGATGAATCCTACCTTGCCAAAATGATTGCGCAACCATCCATTAAGGGGAAGGTTAAGGAAGCACAAAGGGATGATATGGAGATACAAAAGAGGGTGAATGCAGTAAAGGAAGGGAAGCTGCAAGATTTCCATCTCGACGATGATGGTGTGATTCGGTTTCGAACGCGGATTTTTGTGCCTTCATCACCCGAGATAAAGAAGGAGCTATTGGACAATGCACATAACTCAACTTTCTCTATCCATCCTGGGAGTACCAAGATGCATCGTGATCTCCGAGAACACTTCTGGTGGGATAATATGAAGAAGGATATTCCGGAATATATATCAAGGTGCTTGGTATGTCAGCAAGATAAAGCTGAGCGACAAAAGTCCAAAGGTATGATGCAGCCATTGCCTATACCCATGTGGAAATGGGAAAATGTTACTATGGACTTTGTCACGGGTCTCCCAAAGATGTCGAAGGGACATAATGTGATATGGGTTGTGGTTGACCAACTCACCAAGACTTCCCATTTTATCACTATTCAGGAAGATCTCTCATTTGAACAACTTGAAAAGATATATGTGAAGGAAGTGGTGAGACTGCATGGTGTTCCACTCTCAATTGTCTCTGACCGTGATCCAAGGTTCACATCTAAATTCTGGAGGATCCTTCAACATGATTTGAGTACTGAATTAAATTTTAGCATGGCCTATCACCCCCAAACTGATGGCCAATCTAAAAGGACTATTCAGATGCTTGAAGATATTCTAAGATCCTGTTCTCTAGAATTCAAAGGTGGATGGGATAATCATCTCCCATTGGTTGAGTTCTCATACAACAATAGCTTCCACTCGAATATTTAGATGACTCCATATGAAGCTCTGTATGGAAAGCGATGTAGAACTCCAATCTGTTGGGATGAAGTTGGAGAAAGAAAGCTACTTGGACCTGATCTTGTTCAAGAGATGACAGAGAAGGTTCAAGTCATCCAGAAACACATCAAAGTTGCTCAGAGTCAGTAAAAGAGCTATGCTGACAACCGTCGAAGGGACTTGGAGTTCGGAATTGGAGATAAAGTCTTCCTATGAATATCACCATGGAAGAGAGTCATGCGATTCACTAGTGGAAATCCATCCTTTCCCAACGGTTCTGAACCGTTGGGAAAGGCTGCAGAACCGTTGGTATATGTTATACCAACGGTTCTGCCAACCGTGGGGAAGTAAGCCATTGGGAAAGGCTTTTCCCAAGGGTTTATAAGGAACCGTTGGGATAGGTTAGAAAAAATCAACCTACCCTAACGGTTGTGCCAAACCGTTGGGAAAGGTTTTTACCAATGGTTCTACCAACCGTTGGTAAAAACACCAATTCTAAAAGCTATCCCAACGGTTTGAACTGTTGGGATAGTATGTTTTTACCAACGGTTTAATGAACCGTTGGTAAAAACAGCTCCATATGGGCTATGCCAACAGTTTGAAACCATTGGCATAGGCTTTGCTGTGCAAATTGAACAGCAGCCTGCAATTTGCATAGCAGGTCTGTTTTGGGCTCATTTTGGAACAGCAGGTCTGTTTTGGGCTCATTTTCAATTCAATTTTCATTTTCAATTCAATTTTCAATCCAATTATTGTAACTGTAACACATATACAATGCATACATATAGAGAACAAACCAACACATTTAAATAATGCAAACCAACCAACCAACACATATAATGCATCCTGGAAATATACTCCTCCATAATTAAATTAGAATTCATAACATAATTATAAACATACATAATTCATTTAGAATTCAATTTAAAATTTAGATGACAATCATATGTGGAATCCGAAATTCAATTCATAATTTGATTGGTTTTTTGTACACCATATATTTTTACTCGAAATCATATACATTTTAAACAAAATACATACACCTGGAATGATACCGATCACACCGTGCCTCGGATTGAGGCAAGGTTAACTCGTACACATCACAAATGACCCATTGATCATTGTCCTAAAGTATCAACATATTCTGAAATCGTTTGGTCAGTTTTCCGTATGCCAGTTGTTGTTTTCACTTAAAATGAAGTGTTTTTAAATAAAAGAGAGACACTTTGAATGGTTCCGGCCACACCGCGCCTCGGATTGACGTGGGGTTGACTCGTACACATCACACATGACCCATGAATTGTTGTGCTAAAATATAAACACAATCAGAATGCGTTTGGTTGGTTTTCCGTATGTATTTAAAATGTAGTCCATTTTAAAGAAAATAGATACACTTAGAGTGGTCTCAGCCAAAAAGTGACTCGGATTCAGGCGAGGTTGACTCGTACACGTAACATATGACCCATGGATCGTTTTCATAAAATTTAAACAGATTCCGAATGCATTTGGTTGGTTTTTCGTATGTCAGTTTTTTATTTCACTTATAATCTTGTCCCTTTTAAACAATAGAGACGCAGTTAGAGTGGCACCGGCCACATCACGTTTCGAATTTAGATGAGGTTGACTCATACACGTCTCAAATGACCCATGAATCTTTTTCCTAAAGTATCAACACAATCTGAATGCGTTTGGTCGGTTTTCCGTATGTTAGTTGATGTTTTTCACTTAAAATGACGTCCTTTTGAAACAAAAGACATACACTTTGAGTTGTGCCGGCCACACCGCGCCTCGAATTGAGGCGGGGTTGACTCGTACACATCACATATGACCCATTGATAATTGTTCTAAAGTATCAACACAATCAGAATCCGTTCGGTCGGTTTTCCGTATGTCATTTGTCGTTTTCACTAAAAATGAAGTCCATTTTAAACAAAATAGAGACACTTTGAGTGGTGTCGGCCACACCGCGCCTTGTATTGAGGAGGCGTTGACTCGTACACGTCACATATGACCCATGGATTCTCATAAAGTTTCAACATAAACCGAATGCGTTTGGTTGGTTTTCCGTATGTACTTAAAATACTGTCCATTTTAAACAAAAGAAAGTCACTTAGAGTGGTCCTGACCACACCGTGACTCGGATTGAGCTCGGGTTGGATCGTACACTTCACATATGACCCATGGATCGTTGTCCTAAAATTTCAACAGATTCTGAATGCGTTTGGTCGGTTTTTCGTCTGTCAGTTGTTTATTTCACTTATAATCTTTTCCGTTTTAAACAAAAGAGAAACATTTAGAGTGGTACCAGCCACACCGCGTCTCGGATTTAGGTGGGGTTGACTCGTACACGTCTCAAATGAACCATGGATCATTTTCCTAAAGTATCAACACAATCCGAATGCGTTTGGCCGGTTTTCCGTATGCCAGTTGATGTTTTTCACTTAAAATGACGTCCTTTTGAAACAAAAGACATACACTTTGAGTTGTTCCGGCCACACCGCGCCTAGGATTGAGGCAGGGTTGACTCATAAACGTCACATATGAACCATGGATCATTGTGCTAAAGTATCAACACAATCAGAATCCGTTCGGTCGGTTTTCCGTATGTCATTTTCTGTTTTCACTAAAAATGAAGTCCATTTTAAACAAAATAGAGACACTTTGAGTGGTGTCGGCCACACCACGCCTCGGATTGAGGTGTAATTGACTCTTACACTTCACATATAACCCATGGATCGTTCTCCTAAAGTTTCAATAGAAACCTAATGCGTTTGGTCGGTTTTCTGTATGTACTTAAAATACTGTCCATTTTAAACAAAAGAAAGTCACTTAGAGTGGTCCCGACCACACCGTGACTCGGATTGAGCCCGGTTTGGCTTGTACACGTCACATATGACCCATGGATCATTGTCCTAAAATTTCAACAGATTCCGAATGCGTTTGGTCAGTTTTTCGTCTGCCAGTTGTTTATTTCACTTATAATCTTGTCCGTTTGAAACAAAAGAGACACAATTAGAGTGGTACCGGCCACACCGCATCTTGGATTTAGGTGGGGTTGACTCGTACACGTCTCAAATGAACCATGGATCGTTTTCCTAAAGTATCAACACAATCCGAATGCGTTTGGCCAGTTTTCCGTATGCCATTTGATGTTTTTCACTTAAAATGACCTCCTTTTGAAACAAAAGACATACACTTTGAGTTGTGCCGGCCACACCGCGTGTCAGATTGAGGCGGGGTTGACTCTTACACGTCACATATGACCCATGGATAATTGTGCTAAAGTATCAACACAATCAGAATCCTTTTGGTCGGTTTTCCGTATGTCATTTGTTGTTTTCACTAAAAATGAAGTCCATTTTAAACAAAATAGAGACACTTTGAGTGGTGTCGGCCACACCACACCTAGGATTGAGGTGGCGTTGACTCGTACACGTCACATATGACCCATGGATCATTCTCCTAATGTTTCAATAGAAACCGAATGCGTTTGGTTGGTTTTCCGTATGCCAGTTGATGTTTTTCACTTAAAATGATGTCCTTTTGAAACAAAAGACATACACTTTGAGTTGTTCCGGCCACACCGTGCCTCGGATTGAGGCGGGGTTGACTAGTACACGTCACATATGACCCATGGATCATTGTGCTAAAGTATCAACACAATCAGAATCCGTTTGGTCGGTTTTCCGTATGTCATTTGTTGTTTTCACGAAAAATGAAGTCCATTTTAAACAAAATAGAGACACTATGACTGGTTTCGGTCACACCGTGCCTCAGAGTGAGGTGGCATTGAATCGTACACGTCACATATGACCCATGGACCGTTCTCCTAAAGTTTCAACAGAAACCGAATGCGTTTGGTTGGTTTTCCGTATGTACTTAAAATACCGTCCATTTTAAACAAAAGAAAGTCACTTAGAGTGGTCCCGACCACACCACATCTCGGATTTAGGCGGGGTTGACTCGTACACGTCTCAAATGACCCATGGATCGTTGTCTTAAAGTATCAACACAATCCGAATGCGTTTGGCCAGTTTTCCGTATGCCAGTTGATGTTTTTCACTTAAAATGATGTCCTTTTGAAACAAAAGACATACACTTTGTGTTTTTCCGGCCACACCGGGCCTCGGATTGAGGCGGGGTTGATTCCTACATGTCACATATGACCCATGGATCATTGTCCTAAATCATCAACACATTTCGAATGCGTTTGGTCAATTTTTTGTATATCACTTTTTGTTTTCACTTAAAATCTTATGGAAATTCATATAGAATATTTTTATATCATATTTAGTATGGATTAGATTTTAGTTGATCATGCTATGAAATATTTTAGAGCTAATGAAATTAAGGAAGGTGGAGGGGCTGTCCGGGGGGCTGTCCGGGGGGGGCTGTCCGGTGGGTGTCCGGGGTGCTGTCTGGGGACCAAGGAGGAGGGTGGGGGGGCTGTCTGGGGACCAAGGAGGACGGTGGGGGGGCTGTGCGGGGTCTGTCCGGGGGGTGTTTGGGGGTTGTTCAGGGGGCTGTCCGGGGTTGTTCAGGGGGCTGTCCAGGGGTTGTTCAGGGGGTTGTTCAGGGGTTGTTCAGGGGTTGTTCAGGGGTTGTTCAGGGGGTTGTCTGGGGTTGTTTAGGGGGCTGTCTGGGGGGCTATCCGGGGGGTGTTTGGGGGGTTGTCCGGGGTCCAAGGGGGAGGTGGGGGGGGGGGGGGGTTGTCCGGGGGGATATCCGGGGGGCTATCCGGGGTCCAGGGTGGAGGGTGGGGGGCTGTACGGGGGGCTGTCCAGGGGGATGTCCGCGAGGCTGTCCGGGGGGTGTTTGGGGGGTGTTCGGGGTCCAAGGGGGAGGGGGGGGGTTGTCCAGGGTCCAAGAATGAAGGGGGTTTTCCAGGGAGTTCTCAAACACACAACCACTAAAAGACAACTACATCCATAAAAACAGACAATATATAAAAATAACTCAACTCCAATACTATACTACGAGTCTAGATAAAACCAACAACTAGAATAGATTAAACATCAAATCTCAGTAATATAAGTCAAAAATGTAACGGATCAATATGTCCCACATCAGCATCACCATCACCATCATCACCATCATCATCACCCTCGTCATCGTCCTCCTCATCGTCCTCACCCTCCACAGTGCCCTCCTCCTCGCCTTCGCCCTCCTCCTCGCCCTCCTCATCTCCCTCCTCTTCCGCATCAGACTCCTCGCCATCATCATCTTCAAGCTGGACATCGGCCTGACCACCACTGGAACTGCCACCTGGTGCACCATATATATAATGTATCAATGACATGTATTCACCAATCGCTGGGCTAGCCTCTGCTGGAAGTGTTGGACGTAGAACTTCAATAAATTTCATAAATGCACTGTTTGCCCTAGCAGACTGTTCTGCCGTTTTTGTGGCCCTTTTCTCAGCCTGTTCTGCCTGTGCCCTAACTTGCTGCAGCTCGGTGGCACTACAACTCGTACCTGAGGCAGGCCAATACCTCGTCGGGGCTATCCTAGGTCGTCAGCGTACTCTGCCAGAATGATCCTCTCCCAACACCTGATGTAAGTGATCAGATGGTCCAAAATTGTCTGCTTCTTGGGCATCGACGGCCTCTAAAGCATCCTGTTACAAATATAAATATATTATTAAGTTACAAAATAGATATTAAAATATAAAATCAATAGATTAAAACTTACAATCTTCTGCTGAGTCGCTTCGTTGACAGCACTTCCATCCTTTTTTCATCTACTCGAGAAAAACAGTTTTTCTCGAGGCACACATCCTTCAATATTTTTTACTTGCCTCTACAATGACATTGAAAACAAAAGTTATATAAAAACTTTAGAAAATGATTAAATAATTGAGGAAACAAAATAAAATGTAAGTCGTAAAGAAAACTTATAAACAATTGTCATACCTGCTGCCTCTCATGATCCGGCATCGTCGTGCGTCCTAGTGTATGGATGTATTTTTTTCCATCAATGTTTTTTTTATTTTTTCCAGATGATTCCTAAATAAAATTCGATAATGCAAAGGATAATATTAATGAAAAACTTGAAAGTTATTATTTAAATACCTCAAATGTAATTCATACCTTAAACTGGGTACTCGTCCAATGAGTAATCATCTGACGATACTGCTCTATAGGACAATCATCCATGACTGGTATCGCCTCTAACTCAGTGCCAACTCTATAACTCCAGCCAATATACAGGTCATGCTTGTAGGCTCTCCAAAGCTCACCTAAATCTTTTAGACGTTCCAGTCGTGCACCCTCACCATCAGGAAAATTAAATCGAAGCTGAAATCAAAATATTAATTCATATAAATACAAAAATAATTCATGGCATTAAATACAACAGATATTTTTACCCATATCTCTGCCCAAGCTCTATCTTTGACCTCATGTGGAAAATGTCTCCATGACAGCGGGATGACGGGAATGATGTCGGAGTATTTGGCAAGCGTCGCCAGAAAACTCCGACATTGCTGCCCTGTTTTCTCAACCATCTGATTGTCTTCATTATATTCCACCATAACATGTGTGCGACGGTTCCACACCGAACGCGTGCGTGTACGGCCCCACCCCCGCCTCCTGTCAGTAGATGTATCTGTCATGAAAGAAAAACACATATTTTATCAAAACATGTTATAATGAAAATAAATATTGCTATAAAAATTTGTTAGGGTTTTATAAATACACCTGCGCTAGTCTGATCAATGAGTGGCGCCGGATCCACAGAACCTGATGGAACACCCTCTGGTGGAACAGGAGTCGAAGACGATGGAATATAAAAGCTCAGAGAGATAGAAGTAGAAGGAAAAGAAGATGGAAGAACTGTATGACCTGATGCTGACTGGGGAGTGGGAATCATCATGGGATGTGAAAATGATGGGGCAGAAGATGCAGAAGGTAGCGAAAACATGGGAGGCCTAAATACCCCGTGTGTCCCTAATGACACAACGGGATCAGAATTTGGGAAGGCTGAAATGTCAGTGGGAGGGGCCGGGTCTAGTCGGGCATGCGCATCTCTACGTCCACCTCTGGTACGAACCCTCCTCGTACCACCGACCTGAGTACTAGGACCAGTACTAGGCTCCTCGTCAAATAACTGTCGACGTAACGCTGGATCCTACAAAAAAGTTTACAAAAAAATTAATCACATGAAATTATATATTATATATATATATATATATATATATTTGAAATAAAGTACTCACTGTAGGAACTAATGGTGGAACGTCCAGCTCCTCCATCCGACGATTGTTCTCCGCCATTTTTTTTCTTCGTCTCTCTTCAATTGGCTACATTTCCTGCATTTGAAAACAAATATGTAATTAATTAGAAAAAGGAAATTAATGTGTAAACCAAAAAACTAAATATATGAGGGAATTAGGGGATTCATTGGTAATTTAGCTATCAATTGTTTTAGAATAGATTGAATGAATTTAATAAAACATACAAGTTGTAATGTTCACCAAGTTAGAAATATTGTTTTATTTGGTTTGAATACAGTTCAATTCTAAATTAGAAAATGCAATTCAAATAAAACAGCAACCAATAAACATTGAAAATTCACATAACGATCAAGTCAGCTAAAACATATTTGTTATCAATACTAAATAAATATGAATATTACCAACCTTAACAACTAAAATCGAGGTAAACCAAAATAATTGAGAACATGGATGAATGATTCTATATATTTCCAACCACAACTTTAGGTTCACAATCAACTCTGACAATTGAGCTATTAGAGTCATCAAAAGAAATAAATGGATTGGTTCCAATGGAAATAGGGACAGTGTCAATTCCATCATCAGCATCATCAAAAATATGTCTTGGAATTACTTCAACTATGACACCAAATTCAGGTTGAAGTTGATCTTTGACATAAAAAACTTGTTTATCCATTGATGCCCACACATATGGTTCTTCGGTAGCAAGAGTGCGGGTCATATTAATTACTCGAAATCCATAATCATTAATAAATGTGCCATGTCTCGTCATCGAATCAAACCAATGGCATTTCATCATTGTGACTCATCCATGAGAGTAATAATCCAATATTATTATTTTATCAACGACTCCATAATAACCCACATTTTCAAGTCGCGGTCTACTATCTGATGCACTGGAATAACAATCTATTATGGCAGTAACCATAATACCATCATGTTGTGTTCTCATGTTTTTGGCTCGTTCAGTGACAATAAATCTGTACCCATTGATAACAATTGATTTATAGTCACGAACCACGGTATTAGGACCAAAAGCCAAAGCTCTTATTTCCTCAGAGACAGAGTCAGCAGACAAACTCAATACCTGCAATATAAATGACAGTTAAACTTAAGTAAATATTGAAATAATTAATTTAAACAGTAATATTTTTACCTTCAATTTTAACCAAGAAGAAAACTCTTTGCTATGCAAAGTCTCTCTCCTTCTCAAAGATAAAGAACAATGCTTCCTATTTATCATTGTTTTATGTTCCCTGTAGATAAAAAAATATGAATAGTTTAACAGATATATATGTAAGATATACATATTCAATTTTGTTACCTGATATAGTCATCGAACAAATCACAGTTGAACAAAACTGTGCGATGTGCCATCTCCCGCTCTTCATGGCTTAATGTCTTCAATGTATATGATCCAGGAATTCCTCCTGTTTGAGGAAGTTATGGAAAACTGGGTTCAATTTGATCATATTGTTCTTCTTCATTTCTCATTGGTCTGTTCATTCTTGTAGTAAGATCAGACAAATACATCGAACAGAAATACATACATTCTTGAGCTAAGTAACCGTTCACGATAGAAACTTCGGGATGATTCTTGTTTCAAACATAAGACTTTAATGTGAACATATTTATTTCAGTTGGATATATCCAACAAAAAGAAACAGGTCCTCCGAGAAGTATTTTAGTTGGAATATGGACAGTCAGATGCAGCATGCATGTGAAAAATGATGGGGGAAATATTTTCTCCAACTCACACAAAATTAATGGGGCATCTGTCAACATTTTTTGCAAGAAAGACTTGGACAACTTCTTAGCACAAAGATCTCTAAACAAATGGAACAACCGAATAACACCCACCCTTACATTATTGGACAAAAGATGACGGATTGCTATTGGAAGCAACTCATGCAGTAGAACGTGATAATCATGAGTCTTCAAAGATTTTAGCTTCAACTCTCTTCTGTTGACCCATTTAGATATGTTTCTTGAATATCCATCAGGAACTCTAATAGTCTCTAATACTTCAGAAATTGTTTTTTTTCAGTAGGTGTCATCACATAAGAAGCACATGGAAGTTTCCATTTAGTTTCACTGATACACATAGGATGCAATTCTGGTCTGATGCCCCAATCCACCATGTCACGTCGAGATTGTAAATCATCTTTTGTCTTCCCCTTGACATTTAGAAGAACTGAAAGCAAAATTTCACATATATTCTTTTCAATATGCATTACGTCTAACCAATGACGTAGAAAATTGGTTGACCAATAAGGCAAATCAAAAAAGATACTCCTCTTCCTCCAATTGTAACAGGTTTCTGTGGAAACATTCTTTCTCTTTCCAGATTTCATTTGACCCTTCTCGAATGAAAAACTGAAATCTTTCAATTCATTAAGCACATCAGTTCCAGACATACACTGAGGTGGATCATCGGTATCTATAGTATTATCAAATCTTCAACGATTCATTCTATATGGATGATCCTTTGGAAAAAATCGTCGATGTCCCATACAACTGAAACTACAACGATGTTTCAGTCTTCTGGATCGTGTATTCTTCATACAAACTGGACATGACAGTTTTCCCTTCGTGCTCCATCCAGACATCATTGCATAAGCCTGAAAATCATTGATCGTCCACATAAGCGCATCATACATCTGAAATATGTCTTTCGAACATGCATCGTATGTGCGCACACCCACATCCCAATGAAGTTTCAACTCTTTTATTAAAGGTTTCATGTATACATCAATATCAATGTCGGGATTAGAAGGACCAGATATGAGTATACTCATGAAAGTGAAAGATTTTTTCATACACAACCATGGGGGAAGATTATAAATGTGTATAAAAACTGGCCATGTGTTGTGCGAAATAAGCATCTGCCCAAATAGATTAAAACCGTCATATGAAAGACCCAGCCTCACATTACGCACGTCAGTTACAAAATCAGGATGTCGAGCATCAAATCTCTGCCATGAAAATCCATCTGCAGGATGAACCAACTCATCATTAGTCTTCTTTCTCTCGGTATCATTCCATCTCATTTTTATTGATATGTCATCAGACATAAAAAGATTCTGGAGTCTGGGGATCAATGTAAAGTGCCACATTACTTTCTGTGGAATGCGGGATGGTGTTCCATCAGATTTTGACTTCCAATGGGATGTGCCACATTTTATACATTCATTTCGTTCAGCAGTTTCTTCCCAGAATAAACTGCAATCTTTCAGGCAAGCATGAATTTTGTTTCTGGGAAATCCAAGTTCTTCAACTAACTTCCATGCCATATAGTGGTTTGAGGGAATATCTGCATCATCTGGAAGTAAATCTTTCAAGAGGGTAAGAATGTAATCGATTGCTATATTAGAAATACCATACATAGTTTTTCCATGAAACAATCGGATTAAAAATTCAAGCTTTTTCATTTTATCGCATTGTCGATATACTGGAGTCATGGCAGCATCATTCAATTTTTTCACCCTATCAATATCATCATTTTCACGAGATGCATCAGTTGTCCTCATATCGACGTCTTCTTGAGTTGAAATCCTTTCTTTTTCATGATGACGAATAAATGGAAACCGATCATCTAACAAATTCTCCATTCCAGTCCTTTCATTTCGATTATCACCAATTTGAGATTTCATTTTCTCCCCATTGTGATACCACACAAAGTAGTTTTCTTGAAAACCATTTTTGGTTATGTGGTAGCTGACTTCTTCACTACTCAACCAAGGTCTACCAACACAATTGTAACATGGGAAGTGTATGCGACCACTATCTGAAGCATTGTGAAATGCAAAATCTATAAAGCTCTCCAAATTGTTTTGAAAATCTCTTGAGATACGATCGGTTTCATACATCCAACTTCTATCCATTCTGTAAAAAGAATTCATATAAGTCATTTTGTCATAAACAATTCAATAGGATTGAACTTTAATAGAAAATACATTTAAGTAAATGATAAAGGAAGAAAATAATCATGGTATCAACTACACATGTGAAAAAAACATACTAATGTGTTATTGAAAAAATGTAAAACCAACAAGAACTTAATGTGTTATCACATCAGAGCATGCCTCATCCCATAACCATATTAGTAGGGTATCCTCATATGCGATTTACCTTTTTGAATTAATATGCACTTCCTCACCAGGTACCTGAGTAGATTTCATAGATATAATCATCTCACATCTTGTAAGGCTTCCATTATGTATGATCTGCAGAATAATTTGAGTGATCATGAATCATGCATGGGATCTTCCCATGATCACTATAGATTATGAGAAGGAATTATGATAGGTCACGTGAAGAACATCAAACACATATTTTAGATAATTTGAGACATAATATAATAAAATAATGTATAAATCTATGGAATTTGGGATAAAAGGATGGATGAAATACTAAAATATGGGAGACTAAGGTGAAGGAAATATATGTTGACCCTAATGTTCATAACATGCATCACCTATGGAATTTTATTGCACTAGGAAATTTCATCCTGTTCACAATACATTCCATTGGAAACCTATTTTGATCATTTGATGTCCCCTTGACATGTCAAATAAAATCAGATGGAACCCATGAATATGCCACCCTTGTAATGAAAAGCCTTTAATTCTCACCATACAGACTACATGTTTTCCAATAGATATGTATCTCCTTCTATATAGGGGAATCAATACATATTATCTCAGTCTCATATTAAATGTCAGGAATGTTAGATGGCTCCCTTAACACCCTCCAGGCACACCAACTAGGTCATGTAATGTACTCAAATCATGTCACTATGGACATAAATCACCCTTCAAGACATGTCACACTGACTCAAGAGTTTCCCTCCCAGTGTGTCAAACATGTCTTTTGATGAAAATGGAGAAGATCACCAAAAACAAGAGATTCCCTATAGGCATTACATCCATTATCATGAAATTGCTTCTAGGATCAACCAGTCAGGACTTGTGATGTCCTCCAAACATTCCATCCTTGATCATTAGAGAAACATCAGACAATCCGTCTAGGTTAGGAAAATTCATCAAAATTTTTATAGGATCATGTAATTTCCATTGGAAATTTCCAAAAGAAACCCTCTATCATGCTAAGTAGATAGTCAAGGCATTCCATGTGGAAAACCAACACATATCCATAAGAGAAGAAATCTAAAAATAATAGAATCTATATGCATTATAAAATTGTCCACCATTGGAATGTAAGCTTCTATAAAAATGGAACCATAGTGTTTATGTTTTAATTAATAGAAAAATCAATTCATTAAAACAACTACAACAACTTGATTGAGATCAATTTTTACCTGTTCGGATGGGGGGTGTACCTATTCGGACAGGGGTCGATGATGTTCGGACGGGGGGTTCGCGAGAGCACGGGAGCAGAGGATAATTAGGGCTCTGTCTCGAATGAGGGAGAGAAGATCGAGGTTGCTATTTGGGCAAAACCTTTGCCAACGGTTTGTAAAAACCGTTGGCAAAGGCAACCTTTCCCAACGGTTTCAATAAACCGTTGGGAAATGGGTCACTGGAATGCCCTTTTCCAATGGTTTCATAAAACCGTTGGAAAAGGTTGAGTATACCAACGGTTTAATTGAACCGTTGGTATACTGCCGTTGGGAAAAACCCAAATTCCAGTAGTGTCGGGAAGAAAGGGAAGCTAAGCCCAAGGTATATTGGCCCCTTTGAGATCCTTGACCGCATAAAATCCATGGCCTATAGGCTTACACTTCCACAAAATATGGCTCAAGTTCATGATGTGTTTCATGTATCACTCTTGAGGAAGTACATACCAGACCCCTCACATGTACAAAACTTTGAGGTGGTACAACTGGAAGATGATCTCTCCTATGAGGAGAAGCCGGTAAAGATTCAAGATCGAAGAGGTAAGGTTCTATGCAACAAGACAACCCATCTTGTTAAAGTGTTATAGAGGAACCATATGTTTGAGGAAGCAACTTGGGAACTGGAAGAGGAAATGAAGGAGAAGTACCCTCACCTGTTTGTGTAAAGTGAAATTTTGGGGGGAAATTTCTTAAGGGGGGAAGAATGTAACGACCCAAAGTTTTTCAATGGAAATCCCCTTCTCATAAATATGTCATAAAATCACATTAAAACACAAAATAATGAACTAATAAGTTCTAAGTGACCTTTATAAATAATTTTTTCACTTTTGTATTGGGAATTGTGAAAATTTGATATACACAGTTGTGTTCAAGATGATTTTTGGAGTCTAATGAAACAAAAATAATTTTTTGTGAATAGTAACATACCCTTATGAATAGTAACATACCCTTATGAATAGTAATATGACAATTATGAATAGTAAAAAATCCAACATAAGAGTAACCTTACCCATGAATAATTAAATAAAATTTAGACATCTTAGGAAGTGGCAATTTGACCTTGGTAAACGTTTTGGTATTTTATAAGTCATAAATAAATAATTATAATTAATTAATTAATTTAAAATAAAATGTATTTTCCTAATTTTTATTTCATAAATTATCTAATCAATGTATTATAGTTTTTAGATAATTTTATAAGACCCTGCGTAATTTTTGAAAGCACTATAAAATCAGTTTTAATTTTTGAAAAACTGTTTTTTATGTAAATTATGATTATAATTAAATATTAAATTAATAATATTTAAAAAATTATTTTTGAAAAATGAACTTCATTTTTGGATTCTAAACGTTGAAAAATTTTTGGGGTAAAGTTTTGGGCTTTTTCTGAAATACTTGAATTTTTGATGAGTAGTGAAATACCGTAATTTACAAAAATAAGCTAAATAAGCTAATTATAGAGTCATGTGTGATTTTATACTTATGTAATCCCACTTGGTTCATGAAAAAAGGATAAAATTAATATTCTTGGTCATTCAAGACTCACTATTCCTTGTCTTAGGGGAATTTAATAAACTAATGAATTTTATATTAAGGAAACCCCTCTCCCCTCCACTATAAAAGACACCCTTCACACCCTCATTTCTTCAATCCTCTCAAGCTCCAAGACTTATCTAAAATCTGACCAAACACCTTCTATATCCCCTCCCCCACGTCCAAGAGCTTCTGTTCTCATCAAAAGACCAAGCTTAGGCCCTTAAGGAGGTTCTCAAGAGGAGGATTCAAGAGGTAATTTCTCTCCCTCTTCTCCTTTAATTTCCTTTCAATTTCAAGTTCATTTATTGATCTCTACCCACCTATCTTCATCCAAATGGTATTGTAACTCCAGTGTTATACATATAATGTAATTTTATGATGCTAATTCGATATTATATAGTCCAACCCCCTTTCCCTCTTCCTTTTATTTTATTAAAGAGAACGTTGTTCGCGAGGTGTTAATTTATCACCTTCAAGAACGAAAAGTTTTCATCTTCCATTTATACCTTCAGATCTGGTCATGAAACCATTTTTATGTTTGAAACAGAAACTTTTCTATGTATTATCTCCTATTTAAAGTTCTTTAACTAACTTATGACCATAATTCTAGTGATAAAATAAAGAAAGTCCATTATGATCGAAAAATCGCTCAAGTTAAACCAAATAATCATCATTTAATTCTTATCTAATGATTCACACACAAGGATATAATATGATTCATTATAAGATAATTAAAACTTCTATAATATCATTAATAACATGTAATATCAGTTCTGGATGTTTACCCATGTTCTACCCAAACTCCAATTTAAGAATACAAGTGAACCACTCAAGAAAACCATAAAAACAAACATTACCGAACAATGTTTTTTAAACTCTATAACTCATTCAGAGGCACATAAAGTCACATAATAAAACCATAATGAACCATATTAATATACACAAGGTTATTTATTTATAATTAATTAATATAATGTCATTATATATGACATTAAAGAGAATGAAGCATTCGGGTACAAGGTAAGGGGAAATTCGCGAACCCAACTTTCATCCTTCGAGTTCTCCCTCTTTCACTCCATTTTTGATATGGTTACTCCTATAAAATAATTTTTTCATCATTTTATTTCATTTTATAGGATATAAATATTTTCCACTGTTGTTTATGTCTAAAAAAATGTTTTCCAAAAGAACTCTTCTTTTACGAACAGACCTTTTACTTCTCACTCAAAGTGGATGGTTCTTGTAACATGTATGTTATTACCTCTTTCATTTGGGAACCCAAAGTTTATGAATGTGTTATTATGAGATGAAACCCATTCCTTTACATGGGTTAGTTATGTTCATTTTTTATATTTTTTCTTTGTGGCAAGCATGATAATGATAATGTTATTATGTGATGGGTGCACCTGGAATTATATAGCACAATATGAATGTTTCAAAGTGACGGGTGCACCTGGAATTATACAGTGCTCCAATTCATTTGTTAAAGTGATGAATCTCATGAGAAAATGTGAAATTATGTGTGAACAAGATTCTAGCTTGTTTCACAAGTCTGTGTGGTAGTTAACCACTAAGACATGATGTTTCATTTTTATGCATTGCCACATTTCAAGTCTTTTATTTATGCTCCTCTCATGTTCATGATCTTTTTCCAATGTTATGATTATGCTCACCCCATGCTATATTGTTCTTATCTATCCTCTTACTGGGCTTTTATATAACCCCTTTTTATGTATATCCTCAGGCAGCTACATGTACTAAGGAGAGGACAAGTTCCAATAAGAATCTAGAGAAGAAGAAATTAAATAAATGTTTATGCTTGATGTTGTATTTGCTTTGTATGGTCCTAGTTTTCCCAAGACACTAAACCTTTGGATCCTCTATTTGTAATACTATTATGTTGTTTATCTTGAAATAATGTAATAGTAATGTAGGAAAATGTTGTGTCACTATATTAACCTCTATAATGATATAATATCAATATATAAGATAAATTATCCACAAGAAACTCCATGACATCATATACAAATAATCTAAAACCATCCGAGAATGAATGTAAAAATAAAACAGGTATAGATAAATGTATCCAAAACTAAATACCCAATAAAATATAAATCAAAAACACAACAACTACCCAAAAGTTCCATGATAGTACATTCCATCATGGTCGGCATAATCATACTGAAAACCTAAAAATTAGTTTATATATGTCATGTGAGCATACAATTATACTTAGTAGGAAAACTAAAGTGTCTCATTCATATGTGAATGAATTATGCTAATACACCAATATGAAAATATAATATCCAAAAACACCTCAATATATTAACTATCTATCCCAAACTTATAAAGGCTTAGTTATTAAATAACGCATGACAAATATAATAACATAATTAGAAGCATATCGATAAAGGGAACCCCACACCACTTTCCCACTAATTTTATAATATCAAAACCCAAAATCGTATGTCTTGATGCTATAATCTCTTTATAATGATATATACCACCACCCATAAAGCACAATCACATCACATAATTTTCGTAGACACATGGGCCACTACCCCATATCACGATCACATCTCATCTCATATGAAAAAAAACATGTGACATCACACCACAACCATAACCAGAGTAGAAGGTTATCCTGAAAATGAAGGAAATAAACCTATTTACCTCCTCATACCATGAATAAAACACACTATAAGCCAACCCATAGCATGGTTACATCGTTTATCACCCAAAAAAATCTGGGCCACGACCCAATAAAATAGTCATAACACATCTCGCCTGAAAAAACATGGGCCATCACTTAGTGTACTAACAAACCTCTAATCATAATATCCTATGCATATCTACTCAAATATAAGAGATAATTGGAAAGCTAAATTAGTTATCCATCCATTATCATCGTTGAGATGTTATAAAAAACACCCCATGTGAAAAATATGGGTGTTGGTACATAGTTATTGATGTGTGTGGGGTGAATATAGAAAGCACAAAGAATATACACATTTATACATAGAGATACACACAGTCCCAACCTACGGGTTCAAAAAAAATCACTAGCCAACTCACAGAATCACCACTTTTTCTACCACCTAAAAAATCATAACACCAAACAAGACACAAGCCATATTTCACATTTCTAACCAATCCTATTATCTATCCCATTCATTTCATTATTAATCATTCACCACATTTGACTATACAACCCATCATTTATTTGTTCATTAGTAATTTAAATACTATATACCAAACCAAACCACAACCATTTCAATCATTGTTAAACAATTATTTCATCCCTCGTTAGTTATCTTGAATAATACAAACAGAATGCACAAGTATCTTATCTTTCCCATCAAACCAGCGCCTTACCACCCCAAAATCAAGGCCATTAAAAACCATCACCTCACTACACTAGAAGCACAGGAAAAAAAACCATCACCTTAATGCCCAAAATTATGTCCAGATGAACCATCACCTCACCATCCCTAAAGCATAACCAAACAACCATCACCTCACCTCCCAAAAAGCATGGGGAAATAACTATCACCTCACTACCCAAAAATCATATCCAAAAAACCATTACCTCTCCAAGGAAAATCACTTCTAAAAAACCATCACATCAATCTCCCAAAATCATAAGCAAACAAACCATCACATAGTCACCTCGAAATCATGAATAAACATGCCATTACCTATCCTTCCTAAATGCATGGACAGACAAACTACCACCTCACCACCCAAAAAACATGGGAAAATGACCATCACCTAACCTCCCTAATAGAACAATAAAAAACCATCACTTTACCACCACAAAAATCCTGGCCAAAAAACCATAAACCCAAATCCCTAAAATCATTTCCAAAAAATCATCACCTCACCACCACAAAACAAAGACCATTCAACTATCACATCACTACTAGAAAAGCATAGCCAAAACAACTGTACAACACCCCACACTACATCAAAACCACATATCACTTCCCCAAAAGCATTACCACACAACACAATACATCAAAAAATGTTACATATTTAAAAAAGGGGTTTTTATCACATTTAAATTTATGTTAGTGGCATTTTTTCACAATCAAAAAATCCAGTGGAAACTGTATTATAATAAAAATATAAGTGGTTACCCAATTTTCATTTTTGGGTGATATAAAAAAATCCTGAAAAATAGTTTCCATATCAAAACATCTATAATGAATCCAATGGATCCCAACAGCTATTATACTCAATGGGGCTTATAGCTCATATAAACACAACAACATAATTAGAATAAATAAGAAAGAAAGAATGCGAATCATTACACTTTACCCTTCAATTTCAATTATCCAATTTTTTATCTTTAATTGTACTAGAACAACCATCAACAAAAGAAAAAGAAAACCCCTCCCACATGAGACACAATAGGGAGAAATTATGGATTACCAACCATAATGAAGCTTTAAAAACTTATTGCACACCATAGGGTGAAAAAGAAACACCTACAACCCACAACCGAAAACAAAATCCATAGCTTAGCCTACAAAAAATCAAGGGTTATAAAAAATTAATCTCAAATTAAAAACCAAACCAAACCAAAATTTATTTATAAAATTACCATGAGAAAAAAAAAGAAAATAGTGTGTATAGAAGAAAAACGTACCACAGATCACCAATAAACAACCACTAGAACCAACAGATCAAAATAGGGGTTAAGAAGTTTAGGATATCTCTTAGAGGTGCCTATGGTTTTTTCTGGAATGATAAATAAATAACCCATGAACAAATGAAATTAAAATCAGTTTAATGGTTTATAAAATTACATGGATCCCTCTAAATTCATGTCGTGTAACCAACTCACAACATGAAATCCTTAGGATTTCTAAAAATTCTATCCTCTGCCCAAAATAGCATACCCTCATCCAAATAAAATTAGATTTCAGTAATTAAACTTTTACAAGGTGTAATGATTTCATGATTTCCCCCATAGATGAATAAAAGCTACAAAAATAGCTAGCTATATAGTCCTTAAACCACCAATTCACGCTGTGTAAACCCATCACAATGTGAATTTTATAAGGTAGCTCTGCTTCACCTATAAACACTAGGAAACCTCCTCAATCCTCCCTTAAAAAATATCCAAGACCAAAAATCAGAAATGTAATGGATAGGTAAGGAACATTCTACTAAAATTATAACACCCAAATATTTTAGAAAACAAAACTATGTTCAGTAGCATATTCAACACACAACACTAAGCTTAAACGACATGTGACATATATATCCTTTATAACCTGTACATAAAATTATTGTGTATAAGTAATATTAAATAACTTATTATATATATATATATATATATTTACTACTTGGTGTAAATAATTGGTAAAGTATTAGTAAATAACCAATCAATTTTTTGTAAAGTTATTTTATTCTTCAAAAATATGATTCCTTCAAAAATGTTTTTGATTGATTTTCATAAAAAAGTATTATAATTAATTTTTTTTATTCACGATAAAATTTATTTGATAAAATAAATTTATTTTTTTAAATTTCCATATCAAATTATACTTTCACTGAAATTTTGGGATTTTTCAGAAAATATTGATTTATTAGTGAATAGGAAAAAATATAGAATTTTCTAAAAAAAATAATTCATTTCAATAAATTAAAAAATTTAGAAGTACCATTATGTTTTGAATATGATTTCATGTAACAAATTTATTATTTATTTATATATAATACACTTAATTTATTTCTATTCAAATTCTTATTGGATTATAGTATATGTTTGTATTTGTGTTTAAAAATGGGATTTTTATGAAAATTATTGTAAAGTGAATAATATTTCTCCTTTATAATTAATTAAAACAAACCATAATGTGGAATTATTTAAATAAAATTTATAGATTATATATAATTAAATATTAATTTATATTCATACAATAATTATTATTAATCATATAGTTAATATAAAATCATTTTTTCCTAAAAAAATATACTTCTTGAGGACCTTCTTCTTCATCGTGTTAATGAGTTTAATTTTTAAATAAAAATTTTCCATTAATGTTATTTGAGTTTTGTAAAAGAGATTACATATTTGGAATCAAAATAATTTATATTAACTAAGAATTTTAACTTGGTTTTTTACCATAATAAATAGTAAAAATAGTAAAGATAAATTACTACAGTTAAGGTGAAAATGAGTTTAAAAAATAGTCTAAAAAGTATTGGATGGACTAATTGATACCTCATAATGTATAAGTATCTATAATACACTATTTTCTCCATTTTTCATGTGAAAATTGGGGGTGCACATTTTTCTTTTTAAACATAACAATGGTACCACTCACCTCACTTATAAAAGGACACCCCTCTCCTCTATTATTCAAACCTTCGAACCCATTTGTTTCACAAAATACCACCCAAAATAACTTTAAAAATTACATCCCCTCATACAATAATTCTTCTCTTGGCCAGAAATCTATTTTAGGAATACTTTAGGTATAATACTAAGGATGTGGTCGTAGAAGAGGTAAAATTCCTAACTATGTGTATTTTTTTTATTGATCCACATCCAAAAAATATTATTAAACTATTATAAAAGGATAAAAAAGTATATAATAAATAATAATTTGTTATTTTATTAATTTAATAACCGAAATTCATTTTCTACTCTGTATATGGGATATGAATTCACTATTCATGTATACAATGGACTACCGCCTCGCCAACCAATGTCATTATTTTTCTATCATAACCTCTCATAGTTTTATTTAATAATGGGGTTAACATATATATGTGATATTTGTTAAATTTTTATCATTATAGAATTACTATATCACATACATATTTCTTATTTTCATTCTATGTGGGATACAATAACATTATTCGTGTGTACAGTGGACTACTACCTCACGGAGCGATGTGATTTGTTTTCACCAACTCTTTACATGGAAGATAATATGGACATTTTTAATGAATATATGAGGTATAAATAAACTAATAAAGATATTAATGTCATAATTATCATAAAAAATAAAATATTTCATTTTATTTCATATCTTTTCACTAACTGGAAAATTATAACATCATTCATGTTTGTGGGGACTACCACCTTCACGAAGCAGTGTGACTCTCTTTTCATCACCACACAATATGGATGATATATATATATATATATATTTAAATAAATAGTATGTTATATATGATATTATTATAATTATATAATGATAAAATATTACTTATCTCTTTTTTGCAATGATCATTGAAAAAAATGGAAATGTTACTCATGCATACGTACGACCTACCATCTCCATGATTGTAACACACTTATTTTATTAGAACCAACATTCTTGATTGGTTTAAAGAGTATAATTTATGGAAAAATATGACAATTATATCATTATTATTAATTATTTATATATTTAAATAATGAACACTTTGACTACGGTTAACACATGGAAGCTGTTTTGAAATAATAAAATGAATGTCCTTAAAACACTTAATATGGACTTAACTGATTAAGTATTCAAATATGTAATTATAAATAAAAAATTATTTAATTATAAGGGTTGAAACCTGGAAAATTTAATTAATAAATTAAATAATTGATATCATCTTATTATAAAATTTTTTAAGGACATGCATGGAATGTCTGGACTCAAGAAAAGGGCTTTCTAATATCACATTTTATTACTCGGAGACATATCCCATATTCACCACTTGTTTTTATTGTGTGTGGTACATAATTACAATTTTAAATTTAATATAATGAATACATTACAAATTATAGTATTTTAAGCTTCAATTTTAATTATTTCATCGAAAGGGACTTGACTTGAAATTTACCAGGTGGTAATGAATTTCATAACTCATTTATTTTCATTAATTTACATTAATTATTTAATACCTTTGATATTATAATATTTTTTCTGGAATGAATTTTGAATATATTATTTTGTATTTCCAATTTTTATATGTGTATTTAAATTATATATATATATAATTTAATCCTTGAATTAATATAACATAAAATATATTATAATTATTAGTTACATCTTTTGAATTTTCTTTTGTTAAGGAATATTATGTTTTTATTCACCTATATTCTTTAATGAGGTGTATATAAAACCCCTCTAACATGTTATATCATGAATTTATCTAATACCATGACATTTAATTTATCTTAATCATTCATGGGTATTGTGATTTGAATATTTTGAAAGTGGTAAAGGAATTTATTTTAAAAATCATCTTTTAAAGTTTATTTTTCACCAATTTTTAAAAAGAATGCATTATTTTAACAAATACAGAATAAATGTAATTTCATTCCTACATGAAACCTCAATTATGTGATTTATTCTTTATATGTATCTATGGCTATTTTCAATGAACATTATTTCTTTTTTTGGAATATTTTTTATATTTTAAAAAGTGTTTTCTAAAAGAACTATTTTTATGAAAATATAACTCCATTTCTCCCTTCATTTGAAAATATATTTATTTAAAATACATATTTTCTATTTTTTTTCAAAAACGTACTAAAATTACTATTTTATGTCTTTCTAAACATAATTATATTTAAAAAAATTAAAAGGTATTTTCTTATCATTTTCCAAAAAATTACCGTTTTTCTTTAACAGAAAATGTGAATGTAATCCTTGTTTTAACATGTAATACATTAATGGATTTTACCTCCATCGTGGACATTTTTTATTTGAATTTTAATTTATAAATATCTAATGTTATTTTCAAATAAACATTTTTTCAAAATATTTAATTAATTTTTAGTTTTAAAAAGTTATTTTCAATATGAAAAGGTTATTTTCTTCAAGATTTTTTTAATGATCATTTATTGGAGTTACCATTAATCAATGTCAACAACCATTGTTTTCACTTATGAAACAATGGATATATTTTTTTATTAATACCATACTCATTATTTCTATGAATGGATTATGAATGTTTCAAAGATATTTTAATAGAACCCATTTCTTTTTGATATGTTAATCATGTTTCAAAGATATTTTCATGGAACATGTTATTATTATAAAGGTTAATCACATTTCAAAGCGATTTTTATAGAACCTAATTATTTTACACGGGTTAATCTTGTTTCAAATATAGGTTTATAGAACCCATTTCATTTCTAATGGTTAATCATGTTTCAAAGATATTGTTATTGAACCCATTTCTTTTTATTAGGTTAATCAAATTTCAAATAGTTTTTTAAGGAACCCATTTATTTTTCATGTTTCAATCAGGTTTCAATGAGGTTATTATGTAAAACATTTATTTTACATATTTTAATCAAGTTATGAAATGAATAATTTTTTTAATGATTTTTATGATAAAGTAAAATCTATTTGTACTTTATGAATGTTGTGGTTCTTAAATAATACTTATATAGTTGGTGTTCCCAAAGAGTGTGGGGTGAGCCTATTAGAGTTTATGTTATTGGTAAACCTAGATAGAGATCCAATTTATTGGGTATGGTAGTTAATCATATGTTTATTCCAATGATAAGTATTTGGTAAGGGTTCGATGAATATAATGTCCCAAGATACCAATACATTTCATATATGCTTTTTATGAGTTTTTAATGTTTCTTTTGATTATTTTTGATATAATATGGATCATGATAGTTTATTTTTATTAATCATTCCTTTGTTAAGTCCTTATTACATGTTTTTATGTTTGATGATCTAGGTATCCATGGGTATAAATATTTTTATGTTGTGCACATGCAAATTGATTATGTCATTATAACTTTATATACTTCTTATGATCACTAATGACATTAAATTATTAGTTATTATGTTTACCCTTACTATAAATTTGATGTCACACTTTTTATTTTTCCTTTCTCTAGGTTATAGAGTACTATATCGAATGAATTATAACTATAAGGGCTTCATATGGATGATGTTGATGAAATAATATGAATTATGAATATCTGGGTATAGTGGAAAAAATACTCTCTTGAATTCATGAATTTTATTTATGTAGGACTTCATTCAAATTATCTAAAACACTAAACCTGAAAGGAAATTGAAAATTTAAGTTATCCAATATTTCCTTTTGACATTCTTAGTTGATGATGTTGAAAATTGGGTCAACATCATTAGTATAAAAGTAGGAAATATAATGATTATTATTTTAGCATGAGATACGAAAGTGTTGGTTTGAGGCTATTATAGTTGGTATCGAAGGATCGATTAGATACCTTTGGATGTTAATATTTTTTATGTGAGATTATCTTAAAATGATGAATTCCATAATAGTTCTATATGATTAATATCGATCATTTGTTCAAAGTCTTAGACACTAAATTAAGGTTTTAAGAAAAGATATAATAAAGTTATTAATAAAACATTAGTAGTTAGCCTCCTCTTTATCTCACCCTAGGTGTTTCCTCAGTGCTGACCTGGAGGGGGTAGGATCTTTGGTGACTTCCATCTAACCGTCCCTCTTTTCTCTTAATATCCTTATTTACTTTTCCCTGTTCTATTGACTCTCCTAGAGTTTGGGATCTCTCCCTCTGGATTCTATGTATCACTAATTATCAGTTCTTTGTGTCTTTTCGGTTTCATGATGATGTCCCTCAGGGAGAATTGGTTTTCTCCGATTGAGGTGTTTTTCTATTGAATCCCCTGGGTATTTCATCTCTGCTCTGACCTCGTGTTCTTCCATTCCTCTCTGAACTGGATATAGAGAAATGGATTTATTTTGGTTTTGGGATATTTAGTTTTATGGTCGACAGATTTACATGCCTCTTGAGGCGGTAAGATCTTGTATAAGGTTTTTGGTTTTGACCATCTACGATGTCATCATTTGAAGCCCACGATTGTTCATTTTTCTACCATAACCATAAGTTCCTATACTCCTCTATTAGTTGTATTTTAAGTGGTGGTTACATAGAAGTTTTGGGATGTAGGGTTTGGTGGACGATAGTTATTATTGAGTGGCCTGAATCTATTTTCTTCTCTGATAGTAATATGGTTCTATTCCTTTTAGGTGGAAATGGCTTCAGATTTAGATTTTTTTGGGGTTTTTTGTATTTCATCCACAAATTTCCTATGAAGGTATTTTGGATTATTATATAGATATTGTTCTGTGATGGTTTCATTTTGTGTTTTTGGTTTGTTTTTGTTCATGTTTTCTTAAGGTGGCTATAGTCAATTTCTCTACAAGTGTCGTACCGATGTTCTTTGTAGTTTTAAGAGGTTTCCACACTCTGTATGGTAATTTTGGTTACTTCTAGTTTTAATGGGGATGATTATGAATTGGTATTTATTTTCTATGATTAATACACTTGAATTTTAATTCCTACGTTGTTCTGGTGTGAATTTTCAATCGGTGACCATGATGGTGGTGATGTAAGGAAACGATGATAGTGGTGACGACAATGAGATGAATTTGGTGTCTATGATTATAATGATAATAGCAGTGTTGGATAACAATAATGATGTTGATGGATGGAGATATATTTTTGGCTTACACAGGTGATCTTGGATGATCTTCTCAGGTCATGTTCTCCTTTATATATTTTGAAGCATTGAATTTTAAATTCTGACATCCTTTTTTTTGCTCCCATATAGTATATTGATTACCACTCAACCAAAAAGTGGCTCTTGAAAATAAAATAATAATTGAATTATTAGTCCATTATTTATGACATGTTAGGAGAAGTTTTATTAGGTTTATGTATATGTAATAATTTGGTTTATGTGAAGTATAACATTATATTTTTCATAAATAAGTTTTATGGTATAGATAACCTTTAATTTTTATATGATCTTGAATATTATGGTATCAATGGGAACATAAGTTTTATCATATATATAGTCATGGTATTGAAAGTGATTTTGTGAATAAGTGACTAATGTTATTTCAAAAAGAGATTGTAATATTATTTTGATTAAAAGATGAAAGTTATGAGATACAATTTTATTTTAAAACTCTCTTTAATTTTGATGTTAATTAGGAATGATTTATTTGGATATTTTTGGTATTAGTATTGAATTTTAGAGATTATTTCATTATTTAACCATATAATGGATTACTCATTTTGGTAAACAACTTACCATGTGCTAACCATTTTGGTTTTAAGTATTTTATAAAAAATATAGAAATATATTTTTATCACTTTTATGGTTATGTGGTCTTTAAAATTTAATTTGAGGGATTTAGTCAAAATAATTTCATCATGAATAATCATCATTTGGAGAAAAATATGTGATTGGTGTGAATATTGATAAAAAGATTTAATTTTATTCATCCAGTAAGTATATTTCCTTATTATCCTAGTATTTTTGTAAAACGGATTCCCCAAATATAGGAAAAGGATCTTGAATTTTTTTTGTCCTACTACCATTATATATGATGATATCAATGACCCTTTTAAGACCTCTTTATTCTATGATTTTATGGTTGTTAAATTTCTATTGATCATTAAATTTATTATGAATGATTACATCTATCACTGTATATCATTATTTGGGCATTATTATTTTCTTTCATTACCAAATCTTCACTTGCCTACTATTTTATCATATTTTTAAATATTTTATGTGTAATTATATATGAATTTAGTGTATCCTTTTACCCCTTATCAAGAGTATACTTTATTAACTCTATTTATAATGTGGGTTTTAACAAAGAAATTTTATAATTCCCAAACCATTATTATTAAGATAAAGTTGAAATTATGATGGCGAAATTTATTGCGGGGGTGAGGATATAACACCCTGATATTTTATAAAATGTTTTTGAAGAAATTAATAAAATATTTTAAATATTAATCTCAAAATTTACTTTGGGTGAAATTTTGAGATATTTTAAAATATATTGATTTTCAATGAATAGTCAAAATACCATTTTTTCTAAAAATGTCATTTGTTTTCAATAAATTAAGAAATTTAAATTTAAATTTATGTTTTTAATATGAATTAATGTCATATAAGTACTATTTAGTTATATTTAATACAATTTTTTTGAATCAACTTCATATTGGATTTTATTATAAGTTTTATTTGGGGTTTATAAATGAGATTTTTATGAAAAAAATTTAAAAGTGCATAATGTTTATACTTTTTAATTAAGGAAAAAAATCCTAATAAGGAAAATGTGAAAGAAAATTATATATTATTTATAAATAAATATTAATTTCTATTCATAAAATAATTATTTTTAGTTATAGATTTAATATGAAATAATATTTTCCTTGAAAAATACAATGATTGAACCCCCAATTTTCATCACATATGCGAGTTTAATTTTTAAATTAAAAATTGTCAATTATGTGAATTTAATTTGGAAAAATATATATCATAATAATTTATATTATCTAATAATGTAAAATTCATTTATGAACATAAATAATAGTCAAAAAAGTAAAAATAAAATACCACAGTTAAGATGAAAACAAGTTTATTGAGGGGTTAAACCAAAATTTTTAAGGTGGAAATGACCTGAACACTTGTATGGAAACTATGTTATAGAAATATTGAAATCTTATAATGTTTAAATCTTGATAATAATCCATTTTTTTACCCTTTTATCATGTGAAAAACATGGTTACACCTTTTTATTTTCAAAAATTACGAGTGTGCAACTCACCTCACTTATAAAAGGCCACCCCATATCCTTTATTATTCACACATTAAAACCATTTTGGTTCAGAAAATACATACTAGAAACAATTCCCAACTTAAATACCCTCATAATATAATCCATGGGTTTATAAAAATCCTTTCTATGAATACTTTAGTCATATTCCTAAAGAGGTTGTCTATGAAGAGGTAAAATTCCAAACTATGTATTTTTTTATTTATTCTTAAAACCCCTAAAAATACTGTTAAAATAATATAATATTATAAAAAAGTATCTAATATATATTGATATGTTATTATATTAGTGTAGTAACCTTATTCTATCTTTTTTTTCATTGAAATGATATGTAATATCATCATTCGTCTGTATGGAAGACTATAACCCTGGGAACCGATGTCATTTTTTCCATCAACACCCATCAAATATTCTTGTAATGATGGATTTAAAGTATATATATTATATTTGGAACATATTTATACTTATAGGGTTTTCATATCACATATACCTTTTTAATTTTCATTCTGTGGGGGACACAATAAAGTCATTCATGTGTACGATAGACTGCCGACCCATGAAGCTATGGGATTCATTTTTTATAACACTTTACAAAGAGTGTAATAAGGATAAAATTAATGAATATATGTGAAATAAATAAAATAATAATGATATTAATGGAATATTTGAAATTATAAAAAGATAATATATCAATTTATTTCTTACCTTCTCACTCACTGAAAAATGTTGACGACATTCATGTACGTGTTGACTATCACATTGACGAAGTGATGTGGATCACTTTTCATAACCATATTGAATGGATGATATATGTTAGTATATTTAATGAAATAATATGTTATATATGATATTATAATAATTCATTACTGTTAAAATATTACTTATATCATTTCCATAACGATTTTTGAAAAATGGAAATGTTACTCATGCGTACGTATGACCTACCATCTCCATGATCGTAACATAATTCATTTATCAAAACCATATTTCATGATTGGTTTAAAAATATAATTTATTAAAAAACATTTTAATTATTACATTATTATTTTTATGTATATGTTTACATAATGACCTCTTTAACCATTATCAACACACCGAAGCCATTTCGGAACAATGAACAAAACGTCCTCAAAACACCCGACAGGGACATAAATGACTAAGTATTAAAATATATAATTATAAAGAAATAAAATAAAAGATTCAATTATAAGGTTTTATACCTATAAAATATTATTATGAAATTAAATAATTGATATAATCCTATTATACCTGAGCAAAAGTACAACGATGGAATGTCCATACTCGAGGAAAGGGTATCAACATGTGGATTTTTATTTTTGTGAGACATATTCCATATTCAACACTTGTTTTACTGTGTTGTGTACATTCTACCCATGTTACATGTAATATCATGAAAAATCATAAATCATGTTATTTTAAGTTCTAATTTTAATTATTTAATCAAAGGGTATTTGAATTCAAAGTTACCATGTGGAAAAGAATTTGATAAGACAATTTGGTTTCATTGGGTTATATTGCTTCTTATTTACATTATATAATATAATATTATGTGTGAAATTAATTTTAATTATAGTATATGTTATTTAAACATTTTTATGTGTATTTAAATTTGATACAAATAATTAACTCATTGAATAATTCCCACTTCAACATTTTTATCATTGTAAGGGGATTCGTTTCAATTTTCTTTTACTGAGGGATATTTTATTGTTTTTTACCAATATGATTTTATGATGTTTATATAAAACCTTTCTCACATGTTATATAATGAATATATATTTTATAATAATTTTTATTTATATTATTTTTTACCATTCATGGGGATTTTAATTCAAATTATTCTAAAATTTTAAAAGAATTTATTTTAAAAATAATATTTTAATGTTCCCTTTTATACTCTTTTCAAAAGAAATGTATTTTCATAAAAAACAAGACATGAATAGAATTTAATATAACCATGACACCTAAATTATTTTATGTTTCATTTTTGTTTTTCCATGTTTATTTGCAATGATTTTTATTGTTTTTTACGTGGGCATGTTTTAGATTTAAAATTGTTTTATTAAAAAGTACTTTTTTAAGAATATATGACTTCATTACTCTCTTCATTTGAAAATACATTTTCTTTCAAAATCCATGTTTTCTAAAAAAGCTCTATTAAATTTCGTTTTATAAATAATTAGTTTTTTATAATTTTTTTAAAATGAATCTTCCTTACACTTTCCAAACAATGCCCGTTTGGATTTTACAAAAAAATAAAATTAATCTTTGTTTTAAAATTTATGACATGAACATATTTTACCTCCATCATGACCATTATTTTATTTTAATCATCTTTTACTAGTATCCAAGGTTATATTCAATGATTTGTTTTCAAAATATTCTAGGAATTTTTTGTTTTTAAACCTGATTTTCAAAATGAAAAGGTTATTTTACTCAAGAATGATTTTAATGATCATTTAATGTTATTAAATTCATTAAAGTAAACAAACCTTTTTAATACTTATGATTCAATGAGTTTATTTTGTATTGTTACCATCTTAATTATTTATCTGGATGGATTATGGTTGTTTCAAATAGATTTTTATGAAACCTGTTTATTTTCCATTCGTTAATCATTTTTAATGATATTTCCATGAAACCACTTTATTTTTCATGGGTTAGTCATGTTGTAAAGAGATTATTATGGAACCCATTTATTTTACATGGGTTAATCATGTTTCAAAGATATTTTTATGGAAACTTTTTATTTTTTATAGTTTAATCATGTTTCAAGGATGTTGTTATGAAACCCATTTCTTTTTCATGGGTTAATAATGTTTCAAATAGATTGTTATAAAACATATTTCTTTTATATGGGTTAATCATGTTTCAAAGAGGTCATTATGAAACCCATTTCTTTTCCACTATTCAATCATGTTATGAAAGGAATAATGATTTTTTTATTTGTTTTATGATGAAATTAATGATCTATGTACATTATTCATGTTTTGGTTCTTGGACATTTCTGATACGATAAGTGCACCCAAATAATATCGACTCAGCCCGTTACAACTTATATGATAGGAATTACCAAATATCACTCTAAATAAATGGGTATAAATATAGACCATATGGTTTTTCTATTTTTAATGGTTATGTAAGGGTTATATAAAGATAATGTCCCCAAATACTAATATGTTTTATTTATGCTTTCCATGGGCTTATAATATTTCATTTGTTAAATATTGATATCACATGGCTTATGATTATTGATTCTAATGATTATTTCCTTTTTTATGTCCTTATTCCATGTTTTCATGTTTGATGATCTAGGTATGGATTGGTATGAATATCATTATGTTGTACTCATAAACTTTGATTATGTTATCATACCCTTATTCACTTCTTATGATCAATAGTGAAAATCAATTATTAATTATTATTGTTACACTACATAAGAATTTGAGATCACCCTTATTATGTTTCATTTTCCCCAGGTTTTTAAGTATGATGTTGAATGAATTATTTGTATAAGGGTTTCATATGGGTGGTGTTGATGGACTAATATGGAATATGAAAATATGGGTATAGTGGGAAAGATACGCTCTCAAATTATTAGGTTTTGTTTAAGTAATATTTTTTCCTAAATATATCAAACTATTAACATAAATGGCCCTTGAGAATGTATGTGATCCAATGTTTCCTTTTTATATTTTAAGTTTTGGATGGAAAAAATTGAGTCACCTTTATCAGTATCAAAGTTAGAAATATAATGTTTATGATTTCAGCATCGAATCCAGGATTTCGGATTCAAGGCTATTATTGAAATTTTGTTATTTCACCATGATGTAATTTATCAATTCTTATGTTTGTGGCCCATTTTCAGGGTTTTTATCATTTTAAGACATGTTTTCATGATTACGAATTATTTATTCATAAAGTATACATCTTTTATATCATTATGGATTAATGTTTTAAATTTTTATAAAATAATTTATTTATGTATGTAATATCCAATCCAAAAACCTTTTAGTCTTTGGGTTATGTGACTATTTTTGATATGTAATTTTAAATCATGATACCAGTGTAATATTTATGATACGTTTAGTTTGTATCACAACAAAATTGAAATCATCATTCAATTTTCATTGATATTAATTCATATATTTAACATTATCTACCATTTCCATTAGAATATCTGCAGTATCTAAAATAAATTAGACCTAATTATCTTTATAGAGCCATTATTATTTTTTAATTTTTTTATCTCAATATATTTAACCACTAGAACCTTTTTATAATTACTTTTATTGGATTAAAGTTTCATATTCATGGGAAATTCCTCTTTTATGTTGGTTTTAAATCATCATCATTTCAACTATCACCCTTCTATAGAAATCATACTACGATGAGTTATAGTCTTTTATAATTAATGTTATCTAGTTCATATTTTCATTGAATAACCCTTTTCCTCACTTTAATTCTCTTATATTGAGTGGTAAAAATTGAATCTTCAATTTTGTTTTTAATATATATATATATATATATATATATATCAAATACACCATTTCATTGAGTGAAATAGTAATTGATGACTATAAAAATGTATTTTTTTCACACATAATTAATATTAAACTAGATTCTTGTAAATATTGTCTATAAATAATTCTATGTGATCTTATTCCTCAAGAGATAACACTCTAGAATTATAAAATATTGGTAATATTCTGAGAATAGTCTTGATAATTTATGTGTATTTCATTTTATCACTAATTCCTTAGATATTTCTATAATATTCAATGACATAGTTTAAGAAAGAATTAATATTCTCATTTTGGATCATATTTAAATCATTAATTATTTTATATAGTACTTTGAATTTTTCCTCCATAACTTTACAATAACCATAATAAATAACTATTAATTTTACCAAATCATTTTCTCTAAAATTTAACACATAATCTTTACATATAATTGATTTTATATAGTAGAAAATAAGGTATTTTTGGTCATTTATTCCACATTGAGAAGTTTTATGTCTTCTTCAACCATATAAAGATCTATAATATCATGAAACTATATCCTATTAATCATAGTCAAATATACATCAATACCTATATATTATAAAGATTATCTCCTCTAATTAATCCAGACTTAATGACTGAAAATTAAATATTTTTGTTAAGGTAAAAATCACTTGTAGTGGTAGAGTGATAAACCAGGCATAAAAAACACACAAAATAAGTTAGAATTCATAATATATCACTATTTTCTCAAAAAAAAAAATTAACAGATTTGTTTGATGTAACTTGTGTCGAATCTATTAAACATTAATTTCTTTCCTATCATGTGCATCTCTAATAATATCCTCAAATAAAAACGAATTTTTTCCAATATTAAAGGCATTATTCCATGATCATCATTCCTTTATAGAAGTCATAAATTAGGATTTGGTCTTGGGTATTTATCCATGCCAATTTATCATCATTATGATTAATATAAATCAGTATTTCAGAAATTCTGTTGGTTTCCTTATATATTACATTAACATATATTACCATAACCACTGTCTATACCTTAGAATAGATGAGAATATATAATCACAGGGTAATAAATCGATAATATTCCTTTCTAATTCAACCTCTTTCTTATTTTTTGAGGTCCTTACTAGTTTGGGAATAAGAACCACATTTCTTCAAAGGGTATAATTCATTGTTAACGTCTTTTTCCTAAGCATTGGGTACTGAGTTACAGACCCTCTCAATGCCTATAAAAATTACATCTACCTTATTATTGGGGGATCTTAATAGGGATTTTTTTTGATATTTTTTCATTGGACTAGTTTCTATTATTATGGGAAAGGAGGCATAGTTATTTATACCATTGGATTTATTGGATTTGAAAATCTTATAATCTCCAAAGTCCATGCCTCCTTTGTTATAATTTTTAGTAGTTGAATTTTGTATAATTCCAACTTTAGGTTCCACTTCACAGTCCGAGTATACCAGTATAGAGTCCTCTTCCACTTAAAAATCCTCAAATATAGTAGTCCCTTCGAAAATTCATTGGTAACATTGAAACAGGACTAAGAATTCATCTTGTGTTACCTTCACAAAACATTACCTCATTTTACCTTTATACTTTTATATTTCCACCTTTCATCATTAAAATTTTACTTGGACTCATATAATAAAATATATATGTTGTTATGGATTAGTAATCTATATAATTATTTCCTCCAGACACCAAAAAAAGGTATTAAAGGTTTATATCAACGTCATATTTAATACCAGAAATCGAAGGCCAATTTTCCCATTATTGGATAACTTAAAGCACTCAAATATAATCATTCCATCTTTGAAACTAGTTCCTTGAGCTGTATCCTCACCAGAACCTACTCTAAAAATTGGATAGAGATCCCATGGTATATAGAATACTATAACAGAGTACAAAAACATGAATGCATCCTTGGTGGGTGTTGCTGACCGAGCTCCCCCTCCCCTCAGATACATAATTGAAAATAGGTTGGAGGTATCACAACCAAATCCTTACCTTTACTATAATTTCTATATAAAATGGGGGATTACAAGATCATTTGTTCATAGGTGATGACCACATCATAATAATTAAACCTACACTCACTTGAATATGCATTAACAAAAGAATATTAACAATAGATTGTTTTATCTTTACTCTTACTACTGACCTCTAAAATGATTGGTTCCGACCCCATATTCCTTGAATGAAGATTACACTCATGATGCACATGAACCAAATTATATCATGACGAGAATAATTAAAAACATGTGTCGAACAACACCAACTTTTGGTATATGAGTTCATGAACCACGTTTATCCATACATATTCTACTATAGGCCAAGATACATGAACTTCCAAATAAAAGGGAGGATAAATGGGGTGACATTAGGATCGTGAGAGGTTTTCAGTATACCACAATATTATGATGATTTTTACTAATATTTCTAGGATATATAGATATTAAAAGGGAATGTGGAAGATCATAAAACATACCCAGATCTCTAAATTTGGGTGATCATGCTTCCAATTAAATACAAAACCCCACATGAAAAGGAAGAAATGATTTCCCTCACATAAACACTAAAATTTTGACTTAGAAGATGAAAGATCATATGCATTATCAAATAAAAGAAGAAAGTGATGGGGATCCAGTAACCAAATGTAAAATTAGTACATTCGAGAATATATTTCCTTGATGAATATATAGAATCCACAATGTAATGGACACCTTCAACTAAAATATGCCATCAAGGATAATCCATGGAGATAATATGACTGATTGAATTTGTGGAGGGATAGGGGATGCATTGGTGACTAATGGTGAAGATAAGAAAACTTATAACTAAGGTGGATATGGGTAAAATCAAGGAGAAGAATGTCCTTTTTCATTGACCATATTCTCTATAGTAGTGATTCTTAAAAAACAATTTTTCTTGCTTTAACCATGTGGTTTCCATGCCGCATTTTTCAACCAAAGGCCCAATACATCATAATAAGGGGAGTGAATTATGGTTTTAAATTTTTCAAGTCATTAATCAGGTCTTAACATATTGTTATTAAAAACACATCAATGTTGTAAATAATCCTGAAAACAAAAAATATATATGCTAAAAATAAAATTTAATTATATTTATACTCTATAGGGTTCTCCATAAAGGGATATTCTAAAGAGTATGAAACAATTATTTATTAATATACTACCAGATAGAACTACTCATTGTATATGTTTCAAAGGTAAAAAAGATGCACTATTGATATGAGGGTAACTATATCATCATACCATTCTATAGAATTATTTGAGATATGAAATATAAGAATATGTGGCATGATTATTACTTATAATGATTTTTGATAGATGATAAACATTATATATGAAAGGTTTTTATATGTTTTATTTTATTCCCTTATAGAATATTGATCTTCAATTAAATAATTAACATCATACTATATTGTCTCAATTATCTGGATCTAGAAATGTGTTCCTATTTAAAGTGTTATATTTATTCATTGATCCCCCTAATACCGATTGGTATATCTTGAAAATTGTTTATCATGAATTACCCACGTGCTAGTAACTAATTGGGCTTTCTAAACCTCTATTAATCACCAATTAATTTGGTCATGTCACCCTTGACCCACCTATTATTTAGGATTCCATGAAAAATAAAATAAATAACTTCAAAATGAGAAACAACGAAAAAAGGAATAGATGAGATAATCATCCAAGACACATATCAAATATATAAAAGATATAACATAATAAATGGGTTGAAAAATATATGAAACAAAAATAAAAAGTAAAACTAAAAGAAAAAAACCAACATCTCGCTAGGACCCATTGCCACCCTCCCACATCACTACCAAACATACACCATGAGTTACTTGATAAAATAAATCCCACAAGAGGCATTATCTAAAGACATGGACCTAAAAAAATGAAAATTTAATATAGTTATGAACCAAAATACCAATGGGTCTCCTCCATACACAACATGTATCACGTTAAAATTAGAATCCTTTCATTATAGTTTGAAAATACACCTCTTAAGGTATTCATTAAATTTTTAATAAAACAAATTCACATATAGACATTATATAAATTCATTTCCTTACAAAAAAATGGTTTTTCCATTTTTTATAGGATATTATTTTAAAATATATTAAGAAGAGTACATTTAATGAAAGGAATCCATTTTAAAAACACATTTTAATACTTACATTTAATTTTAATTAAAAAATAAATCACTTTTTTAAGTATCCATATTTATTAACTTTATTACAAGATAAAAATTATAGAAAACCATATCTCATGTGAGTAACTACTGAAAAAATAAAGATAACCAAAAATATTATCAACTTGAATAAGATAAAAAAATTTGAAAATATAAATAGTAATAAAATCACTTAGATGAATGAAAAAAAATCAAAATCAAAAATAGTAAAATAAAATCACATGAATATAAAATATCACTATGCTAGTGTTACTATGTAACTATGGTTAAATAAAATTGAGACCATATAATATCTTATTGACCCAACTAATTATAACCATATGTGAATAATCCGTTAGGTGAGTGATCTAAATTCTAATATAAAATGGGACACTTAAGAAAGTTAAAACCTTTAAATACAATAGAATATTTTAATTAGTATAGTAATGTAATCCAAGTCTAGGCTTGGTACATTATTCTTAATAGTACTTTTCCTAGTTTTACTTACCTAATATCCTTGGTTCCCATGACCATTATAATGGAATATTAGTACATAATCCAAATATAATTATATAAAACTCTAAAAGCATAAAATTCACCAATTAACTCATATCCATTCCCTCTTTTTACAAAACAACCCTCTTTTAAACAAATTGCAACATTATTAATGTAATAATCAATCTAGAAATAGTAAATACCCAGGTATAACCATAAAATACATTCATAAAGTAAAAAAATGGTTCCTTGATACCACTTTGAGAGACTCCAACCATTAAATCCTTTTAATTATTAACCAAATATGACTAAAATATTTAAACCAATACTTAAAAACGTATAAAATCATTTTTAGAAACAAATATGATTCAATAAATGGTAAAAAATTGAAACTAAAATTAAAATGCATTTCATAATAAAAATAGTTTAAATATCAATAAGTAAATGACAACATCATTTAAAAAATCATTTCACATCATAAGAATCAAATTAAATAATAATAATCATTAAATAAAAAAATAATGACACCAAATATCTTCAATAATAAATTCCCTTTGAAATTATTCATTTAAATTTTAAAACATACTTTATATCTTAATTTATTACTTATTGAAAACATTAAGACATTTTTATTTATCTCTAGAACCCTTTTTGAAACATGTACTTTCTTAGGAAAATCATTGAGGAATTTTATAAAATACCTAGAGGGATTTAAAAATTAGTTTCAACTATTAATGGATTAAAAAATTAATATATGATTTTAAAGGCTTTAAAATAATCTAAACTAGGGTAAAAAATAAATATTTAAAAACCTTAAATAAATTTAAATCATAGAATAAAAGAAATTAGGAAATAAATAAAGTCCTTTATGTTTAATGAATTATGCATGAATCCACCAACCTCACTCTAATGAAAACTCATTACCTTAGAAAAAAAATTCATGGAGATGCCTCAAGAAGGGATCCATAACCCCATGAAATGAGTGATTAAAAGGTTATAGGAACCCCATGGCCTATGAATAAGTCACCATGTCCTCACATGGAGAAAAGTTTGGAGAAAATTGATGAATAGGAATGAAATAAAGGAAAAATAATCAAATTTAGATAGAATCACTCAAAAATAAAGGTATAAAGACAAAACATAGGGTTGAAGTGGAATGATCCTTACTAAGAGACCATCTAGTAAACATAGATTAAACAGGGTGTATTAGACCCAATTTTTTCATTAAAAATCAGAGTGGGGATGTGGTCATTTTAGAGTGTTAATGGCGTAGGCAATCCACATGATTTGGCTATATAATTTACTAATACTTGTTTCAATTATGTGCCTCTTACTAAAAAAACAAAAAAAAACTTAGTTTGAATCCATGGTTATAAAAACCATGTATAAACATTTTAAATCACCATTGATAAGGAACTAATAGGTTATTTCATGGTTATATTTAACTGTGATCCAACTATGCAACAATCATTGTCTGCCAAAACATTTAAAATTCAATTAAATATAATTTAAAACTCTCTTTCAAGGATGAAAATTGCAAGATAAATAAAATTAGTGGGAAAATGAAGGATGAGGTAAAAAAATTGTCCCAATGATAATAATTTTTTACTTATAAAAGTCACTAATGAACTTAGCACTACAAAAAATCAAAATATTTCAATAAAGAAAACCACTGAGAGATACTGTTCGCAAACCCACTAGGACCAAGGGAAATACAAATAAAAAACCCTCTCTAAATATAGAAAAATAATTCAAAAACCCATGAAATTAAATTTGACACACAAAAATTGAAATTTGAAATCAGAAGGCTAATTCATATAATGGTCCTCCCCACCATTTAAGGATTAAACTAGCCTTATGGTAAAAAAAATGATACCATGGTAAATCATCACAAGTAGCATATAATTACTCAACAAAGGAGTTCAAAAATGGGTAAACTGATCAAAAAATACTTCCAATGTTGAATATAAACAATTATTATTTACTTAAAATATGAATAGATATCAAAAATCCTAATTATAAATGAAAAGATCAATAGACTAGCAAAAAAAGTGGAAAAATATTGAAAAGAGGGAAGTTAAAATATAAAACAATGGGAAAAGAAAAACCCTAAAGTGGATTTATTAGATTACAACTAGGATCTATCTATTATACTTCAATTTTACAAGAATTTAAAGATAAACTGATCGAATATGGTGATGAAAAGGAAAAAGAGTTTTGAATGTGATGGATTTGAATTTAAAAGGTTAAAACACTAGATCATATAAAGAATTTATCCCTACAAAATAGAGGAACATCACAAAAAGAAATAAAATTAATGTTACCACTAATCTTATGTTGTCCCTCATTATTCAATCTCACCAACATGTACGACCGATCTAATCATCACATGATACTATCACAGATAAGAGTACTCAAAAACAATGTATTGATTGAAGGCCTTTTTCAAGAGTTGAATATTTATCTAGTCCTTAACTACTTAATCTTGAATAATTACCCCACTAATAAAACGGTTAAAAAATAGATATGTTAATAACTCTCAGTGAGGGATCAAAAAACAAGAAAGGTTATTCTCTATAACTCTAATGGGTGATTGTGTAGTGGAATTAATCCGAAATAACTAAAATCAAACCAAGTGAGATTAAAAAATTATGGAAGATCCCATGATACATACTTCACACAATCCATCAGAACATCCTAGGAACCATACCTAGAATAGAGAAGACCACCAATCATAATAAAAACACAAAAAATTAACTTATCCCAAATTCAATTGGATCATGGTTAATAGAAACAACAAAAATGAGAGAATCTTAACCACCACTCAATTAATACCATTGTAATAAAGAACTATGGGTCCATTTTAAAAGCATTCAGAACCATGATATTTTCCCACAAGTAGTTTTTAATTAATATGTTCATTATTAATATTGTAAACATGACCCACTATATAATAATTATTTCAAACCATTTAAGATGATTCCAATATATTTTAAATGAACGAGCTTTCACCATTTAAATCCAATATTTCTACATAAATAAAAAAATCAATCAACTTATCATTTAAAATTATTTTACAATTAATTTTCATAGTATTATATACTCAATTTAAAATAAAAATATTATATTTAAATATGTTCTTGAATTTTTAAAAATTCCCCCTTTATAAATTTTAAAAGTGAAATTTAAATAACTTTTCAATTTCATCCTTTATTTATTAAAAATATTTTTAAAACCGAAAACATATAACTCATTTGTTTTCATTTTAGAAATATATATATATATTTTTTCAAAAAACAACCTTTCTTAGTTAAACCAACCCTTCAAAACACAAATCATCCAATGAATCCAAGAAGATAACATTTATTAATAAAAAACTCTTCTAAATTCATATCAAAGTGTAACAATTCATTTTAATAAGTAATATTAACAGAAAAGGGGTTTGGTATAAATCTTCTAGAGGGGTCAGTGGTTGTTCATGGTTTTTTCACATGGGATCCTCATAAATTTCCATACAATGGAATCTAACCATGTGCCCAGAATTCAGTTCCAATTATCATCCCCAAACATAGAATATATATATAAAAACTATATAAATTCAATATTATTTAAAAACCATCATTAGAAAAACTAATAATTTAGAAAAAAATAGTTCCACTCAAAATTAAAAACTCACAACTCATCAATCCATGGTAACTCACTGAATAGAACAAGAAAGAGATTTTTAGTCTCTCCCAAAACTAAATCTTGAAGATTCACATTACTATCTAAAATCTATAATTATTTAACAAATAATTGAGTGAAATTTGATATTTGTTTTTCATTAACGAACCTAGGAATTCCTGGAATGATAATCTACCCATCTTATGGAAAGGAATTAATGGAATTCCTAGTCACCATAGGTAAGATATACTTCCTTGGAATTGAAAAAATAACACTCAGGAATGGTTTTATCCAAAAATTAGTAAATAAAATATAGAATAATTATCACTGAAAGTATGGAATGAACTATCCATGCATAAAATTTATTTGAAAAATAAAATAAATATTTTCTAAATGTTAAATAACCCAACAAGAGATATCCAAAATAAATATTCGAGACAAATACACATAAAAAAATTATATAATAGACTATAATGTTTCATACATATGTGATATAATAATCAAAAGAAAAACTAAAATAAAAAACCAGCCATATCCTCAGGATCCATGATCATCCTCCAACATCACGTCCATGATCACACCATTAACAAAAAGATAAGAAATCCTAAATGGGGATCTATCCAATGAAAAAATATAACCTTCAATATAGACACAAATGAGAAACAAATAAAATTATTAATCCTACCTACACCTCATTAATCATTATTTAAAGTAAAATCTGTTCCTAATAGTTTTTTTAATAATACTTTAAAAGTAAGATTCCCATTTTAATCAAAATAATTTAAGTGTATCCATTTTATAATCTCATATACTTCTAAAGAAAAGTTTTTCAATTTATACTAGGATCAATCATTAAAATATTTTAAGAAGATAATGAAATTTATTGAAAGTAAATAGTTTAAAAAAAACTCATTATAATTAAATTCATTAATAACAGGAAAATAAATCAATTTTTGAACTATATTTATTGCACTTTTTCTCTGACTTATATAGTAAAAATCCATGTCATATGTTCATAAATAATAAAATGAAAATAATATAAAGAGAAATAGTAGTAACTAAAACAAGTGAAACAAAATATTGAATATAAAATGTATAAAAATCACTTAGGTGGATGAAAATAATTAATTAGAATCATAAATAAAATAAAAGTAACTAAACATAAACTATTATCATTGTAGTTTCCATAATTAACTTTGTTAAAATAAAATTTGGACTATGCACTATTATGGTGATCAAGCTAATCAAAATCCACGGCATTAAATATACCTAGAGACAAATCATAATTCCTAGAAGAAAGGGATCACCCTAGAAAGTGACACCTTATACAAACTATACAAGAGATTAATTAGTATTTTAACATATTATAAGGCTACTCCCGGTTCACCATTTCTTTCTATACTTTTTCTAGAATTAATTACCTAAGATCTTGAGTTCCCATTTTAATATGAAAGGTAGGTGAGAAAATAAGCTAGTTGCTATCACATAGAGATCTAATAATATTTAAAGCACCCATCAGTTACTATATAAACTATATTTTAGAAAAAAATACCCATTTTCATAAAAAACTTCAATCTTGTTGTGTCCATTAATCTCAAAATAATAATAAACAAGGTCTAACAAAAAAAGAATATTATAAAACTCTAACCAGGCCATTAACACCTCTTAGATAAATCCAACCATGAAATTATTTCAATGTTTTCCCAATAGTCCATAAATATTTTATCTAAGTAATAAAACATATAAATTCCATTTAGAAAATAATTTAAGTAATTAGATGAAATAATCACCTTTAAACCCAAATGAAACTCAATTCCAAAATTAACATTCTGAACAACTCAATAAACAACTCACACAGCCATTTAAAATAGCATTAAAAATCATAAAAATCAAACTAAAAAATAATAATCTTTTTATCCCAATAAAATAACACCATGGTTCATTAACAATCAATTCCCCTTTGAAGGTATCAATTTTTATTTGAAAAATAACTTGAATTCTTGTGTCAGTACATCTTCGAATCACTATTAATTTATTACCCATCTCTAGAACCATTTTTGAAACATTAATTTTCTTATATAAATAATTGGGTCATTTTATCAAACATATATAGAGGCTTAGAAATTGTTTTCAAATATACATGTATAATATTCCTTTAAAATACCATTTTCAAGACATGAAAATCAATGATAATAGAGAAAAAATTTCACATTTCACAACCATTAATAAACTAAAATCATAACATAAAAAAATTAGGAAGCAAAAGAAATCAATTATGTTTAATGAATTACAAATGGATTAACCTACCTCAAACCAATGTAAATGCCCCACCTTAAATGAAGAATTCTCGGAAAGTTTTCAAGATGTTCTTCATGATCCCAAAACACCAAAATAAATTATTTTAGACAAACCATAAGTCCAAGGGATCGACCACCAAAACCTCATTTAGATATAGTGAAGAAGGAATAAGATGTAGAATTGATGAAGGAAGGAAAAGTGACATAAATGAAGATAATCACTCAAACCATGAGGAAGAAAGAAAAAAATATGAGGGTGGAATGGAAAACAATCAAAGTTAGATATTCTCTAGTGTACCATGAGTGAATATGGTATAGGAGACCCATATTTAGTATTAAAAACTAGGAAAATGTGGAAATTTATGGACTTTTAAAACATAAGTTTTTTTGAATGTTATAGATTCATGGTTTACCAAACCATGCACCTACTATCCACCCCTCATTGTACACACTTGTGCACACTAATAGATTTACCTCATATTTAGGAAAATGAGGCACCACCCATGAAAATCTCTATTGATAAAGAACTGTATATATGCTTTTAACATTTTCCATATCATTAGATCTAGTTATGCACAAACTATGTGACAACCACATTCCACAAAAATCAGTGAAATTTGACCCAAAAAACTAGATCAATGAAAAAATCTATTAGATAAATAAAAAATAGGGAAAATTGAGTTTGGTGTGGTCTAATATGGTCTATTTTTTTGTGATACATACCATTGTGTATTAAGATTATGTTTCCAATATTTTTATATATTTCATGCATTCTTCCAACATTAACCTATCCATATCACAAACATTATTTATAGAATAGTTTGTCTATGTATTATAATTATTCCATCATGATCTACTAATTGTGGAATTAACCTCCAATATATAAAATCCCTTGACTAAACCTATTTTTCTATCTTCAAAAAATATTACGACTTCATCCCAATGACTCTATTTTACTATTACTTTTATGAATAAATATCTTTTATTTTGGAATGGCGATGATCTTCACAATGCAACACACTAGCGACTAATCCAAAACTATTATTATAGATTCCTTGATTTATTATTATACATCTAGTAAATTTATTAAGATTTTATTTCATAATATAGATGGTGGAATGGTTTCCTCCTCCATGGAATAATATCTCTTTTATCACATTTATTTATTCATACATGACTTATTCATATTTTAAATTAATTTTACAAAAATTGAATTTATTATAAAAAACTAAAAGATTAATATGATTTAACTTATCTTTATAGTGTGAGAAATTAAACAACACCATGATTCTATCCAAATTTTCAAAAAACCCATAAAAAACATACATATTTGATCATTAAACTTACTTTCATTAAATTATTCTAAAATTTTCAATGTGAAATCCAAACATCTAATCCATCACATTGGCACCAAAAACTATTCTTTATGTTATCAAGAAAAACCATTCATAAACTTGTTTCTAATACAAGTTAATGGAATAATGAAAAAACAAAAATATATGGTTACAAAAACTCAGATAAGTTCATGGAGAAAAGATCAATGTTGTGGAGAAGGCCTAAGTTGTTGATATATTGACCAATATGATGAAATAAAGGATACAAATAATTAATAAAATTAGATTAGAATCCTTTAAAATGAGGTGAAAGTTGTTATATTGATAAATATCAAATAATCCCTAAATATCTTTAGGATATTGGTTCACATGAGTTATGGGTAATATCAAAGGGAGGTATGAAGATTCGTTAAAGATGTTTGAAAATTTACTTTAGTATCAATGATTACATAATAATGAAAAATTAGTTTTTAGTCGTGACTGCAAATAGAATTCAATTATGGTTAATAAACAAAATCAATAACCCACTCCATAGAATAATAATTACATGGGTGAGACCCAACATTCCACTATAATACAAATTAATACATGTAAGAAAACATCCCAATTTTTTTTTAATAGAAATATAAATCATACAAAAATTATATGTTTTATAGATAATATGTACTTCAGGGTGGAATAGAATCAAATATAGGTGGTTATAAATATATATTTTTGTTATATTTTACTTAGATACAACATTGGGTGTGATTTTTATAGATACCAATCTATGAATTTATCATCAAGAATGTGAATAAGATATCAAATAGAGAATAATCCTAGAAGTATGTGGAAACCTAATGAGTTGTTAAGAAAGGTAAAACCATAAAGTTTATTTTTAACTTTGAAATATTAGAATGATTCATCACATATGGAAGATGATCATTTATATAAACCACCAATATATGTGATAAAAAAATATTTTATAAAAAATAGATTGTATTAGGAAGTTTCAAAAGTTAATATTTTAGTAAAAGATATAAAATAAGTTGTAGTATTCATTCATAATAGTATATATAATTCTTATGTGAGGGGAAATAAAAATATTATAAGTAGAAAAAAAGATAAATGAAAGTATCAATAAGGTTCTTCAATTATGAATGAATTATGTTGATTAGATCCAAAAAATATAACATTATAGGAAATGTCATTAGAAAGATAGAAGTGATGGTTTTTGAAGGCATTAGTAACAATATATTAAGAGTTTATCAATTGTGTTACTCAAAGAATTAAAAATAACTTATAAAAAAATAATTTTTCAATTAATGGAAATGATAGTTATGTTATGATGAAAGGGAAATTAAAAAGTATAATATCTACCTTTTTAGAGAGAATATGATAATATATATCTATAAAATTGTGATAGAGGAAAATTATGGCACACATAGACTATCAACCAGAGCCAAAACCCATAAAAGATTTAGGTAACCATGAAGGTTCTCATGATATCATAAAAAATATATATGACTATACTAATATGTTAGATTCCTACAGTAATGAAAAAATTACATGAATGATATATAATAAAAAAATATGATGAGTTTATGATAATTGGTGCATGGTAATGTTTTTTTTCCAATATCCCTAAGGGATATTAATAGAAAATGTGACGCATAAAAACCATTAATTACTATAATATGGTGTCATGGTTGATGGTGATCACTCAAAAATATAAATTGTTTAATTTTATTAACTGATTTCAAATATTCGCTGAGAATACAATTTTATAGAAATTTAAATTTCTAAATGAATAATGGTACATAGTTTAAAAATATACAGGTAGAGGATATTATAGAAAACATGAAATAATCCACCAAGTGATTATAGTGATAACTCAGTATATATATATTATAATAATAAAAACTATATAATCAATAACATGGCTCGTATTGGGATCATTGAGAAAGACATGGAAAATATTATTTTGAAACAAGTTGTCCTGATAACCAATAAATCCGTTTAATTTTGGGGTAACGATAATACCTCACACAATTTGTCTCATAGTAAGAATCTAACATTAAATTATTTTAAAATCATTAGGAATAAATGTATTATTCTCAATAAAAAAAATATACATGGAAAGTATTAATATAATGGGGAAAAAATGAAATTTTCATGGATTATAGTCAGAGAGAATAATTTAAAAATTCTTCACGAAATGGGTTTGGAAAATATTTGAATTATATGATATCCCTATTTTATTAAACAAGAATATTTTTCAATAAATAGTTAAATGTGTTTGTGAATATATAATTTTTTATTTGGAAATATTATAGGTATTAAAAGGGGTTGATGCTTATTTGGTTTAAATTATATTCATTTAGGATGAGAAATGTATTCTCCAGTTGTAATTAAGTTAATAAATAGATTGGAAATTAATGAAAAATCACTATTGGATTTATGAAATCTCTAGTGAAAACAAGGAGAATGAGGTATCATTATAAAAAATTCACTTATCTCATGAAGTGCACATAATTTTTTATGTAGTAACTAAATATTAATATTTGATCAAGGTCATGAATAAGTACATTATCCAAATTGAGAATAATGAGACATTGGATATTAATTATTTAATAAAAATTTAAAATAATGATCAAAACCAAGTAGGTTTTCTAAAAAAATTTGGATATAGAAGGAATGGTGATTTAAAATAAGGAAAAAATTATGTTTAAAGGTTTCTACCAAATGGAGGGAGTCTATGTGTATGATAAATTTAATCCCATTAAGAGATTAAAAACAATCATATATTTATTATACATATTGACACATAAGAAGTTTAAGATATGAAAAGTGAAAATTGAATTTTCATTTCTCAATAGAGTCATTGAAGATGAAAATTATATTGAATATCCCAATGGATATCACATACTAAATGATATGAAAAATATATCATTTAAAAAAGACTCACTATGAATTAATTCATGTTCCATGAAAAATGTATTTTAGAATGGATATATAATTGAAAAGGGTAGGATTCCAAAGTTTAGGATTTTATTAAAATATCTACATTAATAATTTTTATGATAAAATAATTAGGTTGTTTATTTATATGGATGATATAATATAAAGAGACCATAAATAATATCACAAAACTATGATAACAGAATCTACAACGAGTTAATTAACATTCCATCTGATTAGTGAAGTGACATTTTCCTTGGTTTTTAGGTGACATAAGGAAGTCATAGAACATTTATTTCTCAATCCATTTATGATAAGGAAGAGTAAAAAATATTTTAAATGGAATAAAAAAGGCTATGAATACCCCATTTTATTAAATTATGTTTTTAGAAAATGATGAAAGAATAATTGTTGAAAATTTTTATTATAGGGATATCATTGGAATACAATTATATGTAATGATATTATGACTATACATTATCCTTATTTCATGTAAATTAGAGAGGTATACAAGTCATACCAAGGAAACTTACACACTTGCAATGAAAATAATATAATTTATATCAAATTAATGGTTTTATTTCAAAATATTTTTTAAAAATATATTATGACAAGAATTATTTATATATAAAGTTAAAAATTTGGATCATTTTATGGATGATATTATTTATACATTAGGTGGACAATTATGCCTCAAATATTTATATATTTCTTGTTCTAATAAGAAAAAATATTATATTTAAGTTTGGGAAATAGAACTATAATATCTGGATGCTACTCTTCCATTCACACAATTAATATAGATAATTTAATAGATTAATGATATTAGTGTTGATGTAAACTCCATAATTTTAATTAAATGTATAATAGCCCCAAACCTGCACTACTGGATCTAATGTTGAAATCATAAAATTTAAATTTATTGATTTTAAACTGATGAAGGTGACATAATTTTTTCCCATTCAAAACATACAAAAAAAAATGAAAAAAATGGATCCACTAACATGTATAAGGACTTTTTAGGTTTTGAGTTTGGGAAAAAGGGAAATAACTCTTACATAAACAATACCTAAGTATTTAAATGATATTTTCTCCCACTTTACCAATATTTAATAATTTATCATTAAGTCATCATCATCATCCACATAAAATTATTCTTAGACATAATTTCTTCAACCTCATTCTTTATAACATGTGGAAAAGTAAGGAAAATAATAATTCCATAAAATTCTCGGTAAGGGTACCAATAACCATTAACAATTGAATAAAATCAATGATCATAATAAGTGAATAATGTTATGACTATAAAATTAGAGTCTATGAAAAAATCTTAAGAGAACTGATACATTAATGTCATAAGTGTTAAAAAATTTTATTTTCAAAAAATTCATTAAAAGGGACTCAAAAGTGACCAATTTAGAAAAAATAATGAAATTACCATTTAAAACCTTTTAGAAGAAGGTAAAAGATCTTAGGAAATGGATTTAAGAAATGATTTATTTTTATAAAATAAAATTATTTAAATTATTTTAGAAAACATGTTTATTGAAGAGAGTTATAGTCAATCTAAAATAAAATACAAGATCTTTATGAATTAAAAATTACATTCTCAATGTTTATTTAATAAATAAGAGAGGAAATCAGAATTAAAAATGTTAAACACATTTATAACTAGTGAATAATAATAGTATATTTTACAAAGAAATAAAAAATATTATTTCCTCTAAATTAATCTCAAACATAATCAATCTTCAATGGAAGAATATTGTATCATAAATCCTTTTCCACTTTAGTAATTTTTTCAATCATAATCCCCATGAAAGAATAACATCATATGAAACATTAAATGTCATAAAAATAAGGATTTATATGATATAAAATGTCAAAATGGTATTATATAGACATCATAAAATATGATATGCATGTAATATTACAATATTCTTCAATGAAGGTAAATAAGAACAAAGTCCCTTGGGAATTTGCTAATCTCTGTATTAATCCACCATAAAAAGAGAGAAACTCATATATATTTATAAATCCCAATAATTTTCATTAAAATAATGATAAAATACATCCATGTGTTTTATATACCCCACAAAATAAAAATAAGTGGTAAATATGGAATATGTATCATATAAGTAAAAGTGATATGGGAAAACTATACCTCTAGTGAAAAAATTCTATGTTTTTTCATTAAATCATGTATAATAAGATTATCTCAATTATTTAATTTCTTAAGAACATTTTCTAGGTTAATAAATTATACTTAAATACATTATTTTATTTATGTTAATGAGATATTTAAATTCCTAATTAGTTAAGTCCATATCATATGTTTTGAGGACGTTCGATTCACTGTTTCAAAATGACTTCAGTGTGTTAACCATGGTCAAAGAGGGAATTTTTTTAACATCTAAAGAATAATAATAATGAAGTTATTATCATATTTATGTATCATTATAATTTATAGAATATTTTTATGAAAAATGAACTATGTTATAATCGTGGAGATTGTAAGCTGTATATATGCATCAGCAATGTTTCCATTTTCAAGAAATATTAACCAAAGAAGGTAAGTAATATTTTACATTTAAAAAATTATCATAATATCATAAATACCATATTATTTCAATAAATATTGTTATATATATCAATCATTTAACGTGGTGATGAAAAAATAATCACACCACTTCATTGACGTGGTAGTGCACACACACAAGAATGATGATAATAGTTCCTAGTTTAAGAAATAAAATGATACATTATATATAAATAATGACAAATATTTTATTATTATTATTATTATGTCATTTATATCACATATATACATTATATTTATCATTATTACAGTCTGTGGAAAGTAGTAGTGATAAATGAATAACATCGCTTTGTAAGGCAGTAGTCTGTCGTACGTGCAGACGACATTATCTTATCCCCATGGAATCGAATGTAAGAAGGTATATGGGATATAATATCTCCAAAAGTATTTATATGTTTCAAATATAATATATATACATTAAATAATTCATTACAACAAGATATGAAATGCGATGATGTAAAATGAATTACCTCAGTTTGGTAGGCGGTAATCCACCGCACACAGAAATGACGATTTCATATCCCATTTGACAGAATATGAGTTGAATTTAGGTTATTACATTAATATAATAAAATCTAAGAATATTAGATATATCTTTTTATATAATAAAAATTTAATATTATTTTAAGGATATGGTATATTAAATAAAATAAAGATGCTCTGTTAGGCACAATACCTCTTTTTTGGATAACCAATTTGGGTAATCCTCAAAAGGAATATTAGGATGAATTTTTGATCCAAATAATAAATATAATATGTATTTATTTAAGTAATAAAGAAATTTAATTTGTTATTTTTTGAGACAAAGGGCATGGAAGGTTTGAAGATGATAGGAGAGGGGGTTTACTTTTATAAGTGAGGTGAATGGCACACTTGTAATTATTGAAATAAAAATGGTGTACCCCAATTTTTCACATGACACAAGGATTAAAAATGGTTAATTCATGATACCTAGAAATTATAAGGTCTAAAATAGTCCATAAAATATATTTTTTACATGTTATTTGGTCATTTTTTACCCTTATATTTTTAGTTTAACCCCCGGTAAAACTGTTTTCACCTTAACGATGATAATTTATTTCAAAAAAATTCACTATTAATTATGATAAAAAAATGAGTTAAAATTATTTGATAAAACGAACTATTATGAATAAAAATATGAAATAATTTTACCAAATTAAATTCCCATAAGTGATATAATTTAATTTAAAAATTAATCTCGTAGACGCAATGAAAAAATGATTTCTAAAGTGTATGTTTCATGGAAAAGATGATTTTATATTAACTATATGAATAATAATAAAAATTGTATGAATCTAAATTAAAATTTAATTTTATATAATATATAAATTAAATTTAAAATATTTGTATTTATGGGTTGTTTTAATTAATTTAAATGGAGAAACATTATGGATTTTAATTTTTTTTAGACATACGAGTTTCTAAAACAAAAAGTTTAATTATAATAAAATACAATATAGATATTGATAATTTTAATTAGTCAGATTTAATATAAATAAATAATACTTGTGTTACTTGGAGTCTTATTTTCCACATAGTGTGACTTTTAAATTACTTAATTTATTGAGAATAAATTATTGTTTTAAAAAAATTGTAATTTTCAATATTCACTGAAAATTAAGGTTTTCTAAAAAAACCGAAAAATTAAAACTATGTAAAATTTGATATGATAATTTATAAAATGAATTAAATTTTATCTAATAAATTTTTTAAATGATATAAAATTTAATTAAAATATTTTTTTCATGAATTTTTTTAGAAGAAATAATTTTCTTGAAGAATATATATTTTTACTAAAAATTGATCAATTAATTACTAAAAATTTATAATTAATTTATGTTTAGTAATATATACATATATATATATATATGAAATTAGTTTATACTATTTATAAACACTAATTAAATGGTTAGGTTATACATGTTATATATTTCTCAGGTTATTTAAGCTCGATGTTGCATGTCAAATACTCTATCAAATATATTTTTCTTTTATAAAATATCATGGTGTTACATCATACAACCCTTTATTAAATTTAATCCTAAATTTTGTACCATTAAATCACTATTAAATGGTTTTAAATTTGAAAAAAACTATATTGGAAACCCATGTTGAAAAAAGTGTTAATAAAACATCATTTTGATAAGAGAGAAAATAAAGCACAAGGGTCATATAGAATAACACATACATGGATTCCAAATAGAAAAACATAGGTGGGATGTGATGGTTTAGAAGTTTAAGAAAATAATAAATAATTATGGATAATGATATATATCATGGATCACAATAAAGTTAATGATTGAGAAAAAGTACAAAACTATAAACTGAAGAGCTGTGAAAATGGCCATTGATATCCACAGAAATGGTGGTAATAGGGTAATTTATTTTCAAGATAATTTTACAAGGTTTTTGGAATTCATTACCATTTTGAATAATCTTAAAAGTGAATATACATACATGATGATTATAATTTCATCTTTTCTTTAATTTCCACCACACTTCATCTTTTTTTACAAATGTAGAGTATTCAAGATGATTTAATTTCCTGTTTAAAGAACTAAAAATAATGTTTTAAATGATCATATAACCATATATTTAAAAAAAATCAATTCCATATATCTTTATAAAATTTAAAAAATGAAAATGGTTATAACATGATAATAAAAATCCCAATATGAATAAAAATTAACATGATACATTAATATTCAAAATTAAATAGTAGTACCCAAAGTCTAAACTAAATCAAAACATAAATAAAAAAACATATATCCTAAATAACCTCAACAACCTCAAAATTAAATAGTGTATTAACTTAAAAGTTCATATCATACCTCCCTTATTTTATCCCCAAAGGTATATAGATCTTATCTTAAAATAACATTAATCACTTATTCACCAAATCAATTTTCAATACCATGATTATCTATATTATAAAACTTTTGTTCCCATAATTATTTCAATATCCATGACTATATATACCCTAAATTTTATCGTTACCTTAAAACCAATTTCCAAAAAATTCAATGGAAATCTTCACATTAAACCAAATATTTACATTTACATCAACCCAAAAAAATATTTCATAAGGTATCATTAATCACTTTAAGATCTCACCACACAAGTCATCAAAAGGAGTGTCTATGGCCTTGAAATTATGATGATCATCCATAATATTATAGACCAATTATGGTATCTATAACTATTAAGACAACATCAAATGAATACATCATAACATAAAAATTTATGTAAACCATTATTTTATACCAATCATTAAAAATTCAAACCTGTACTCTGGAATTAAATGTTGAAATCATAAATAGTATATTTCTAGCTCTGATTCTAATAAAGGTGGCACAATTTATCTCATCCAAAACACACAACATCGAAATGAAAAATACATTATCTCAAATTCTCAAGGAAATTTTATGTTTAGAGTTTTATAGAATTATTAAAACTATTATATAATAAATACCCTTGTATATAAATGATAATTTCTCCAACTTGACCCAAATTTTCATATTTCACATTAATCCATCATCATCATCCATATGAAACCCTTCTAGAAATAATTCATTAAGATTAATTCTTTATTACCTAGGGAAAATGAAACATAATAAGGGTGAGATAAAATGCTCAGTAAGGGTAATCATAAACATTAACCATTGAATGTAATCAATGTGCATTAAAAGTTCATAAAGGTATGACAACATAATAAAAATGATAAAGAATAAAAGGACTCATATCAATCAATAACAGAATTATAAATAATGAAATACGGACAAAGCCTTTAATAAAGGAAAGAGTCTTATGAATCATTAATCATGAACCATGAGATATTAATCATTATCAAAGAAAACGTTATAAACCCATGGAAATCATAGACATAATGTGTTGGTATCTTAGAACATCATTATCCTAGATCTCTTAAAATTGGAATATTAATATTTCCAAATTCAAATAATAATTCAATGTAGAACATAATTATTACCCAATTCATTAGAGATTTACTTTGGGGTACCCATAATATAATCTATATAGGGCTCACATGATGCTATTTGAGATCACCCACCATATATGTTATAATGGGCTCACCCGACACGGTCTGGGTTTACCCATTATATAAGTTATTTCAGGCTCAACTAGTGCTATCTGGGTGCACCCATTATATACAATGTCCATGAACCATAAATTAAGTACATTGAAACTTCATTTATCATAAAACTTCTAAAGAATCATCATTCCTATAATAAATTTATTAACCCATAGAAAATAAAAGGATTCCATGATAATATTTTTGATACATGATTAACCTATGGAAATGAAATGGGTTCCATAACAATATCATTGAAACATGGTTAATCTATGTAAAATAAACGGGTTCTGTAATAATATATTTGAACTATGATTAACCAATTGAAATAAAATGGGTTCTATTACAATCCCTTTGAAACATGATTAACCCATGGAACATAAATGATGACCAAAGAAATCTCTTCAAAACAATATTAACTTATAGAAAACAAATTAGTTCAATAAAAATATTTTTGAAAAATCATAATCCATCTAGAAAAATATTAAGGGTGGTATCATTAGAAAATATCCTTATTGTATAATAAGTAATAATAAGTTTTGTAGAATCTGATGAAAGGAAATACCATTAAAAGTAATTGAAAACATTTCTTTGGGGAAAAATACATTTTCACTTTAAAAATAACTTTTAAAAAACTAAATATTCATAAAGAAATTTATAAAATTATTTTATATAAAAAAATTGAAATATATAAATTAACCTTCTAGAAAAATAATGCACATGGTTTTGGTAAAATTATTTCATGTGATAAATGTTAAAAATAAACACTTTATTCAAAAAAAATTGTTAAAGGAAGTCAAAAGTAACCCATTTGGAAAATATTAAGATATTTAAATTGAATACCATTTCAAATATGATAAATGATCATGGAAAAAAAACTTATGAAATCATTTATTTTTAGAAAAGATTTTTTTTGAAAATATTTCAAAAAACCTGGATATGGAAGAGAAAGATAGTTGATATAAAAGAAAATAAAAGATCAATATGATATAAAAATGAATTTGTAAATTCTTACTTAATAAATAATGTAGTAAATGGTAATTAAACATGTAAACATGAATCATATCTAAATGAGAATAAATATATATTGTGAAAATGATTAATGGAATATGATTACCTTCAAAGAAACCTTAGTTATAAACCATCTTGAATATAATGAGACTATAAAGTAAGTCATTTTCCAAATTAGTAATTATTTCAATCATAATCACCATGGAAAAATAAATTCAAATGAAACTTTAAATATCACGAATATAAGGAGTTTCATGATATGGCATGAAAAAATAGTTATTTGATACATCACATTAAAGTAGATAGTTATGTAACATTCCAATATTTTTAATAAAGGGAAACTGAGATGAACCCCCTTATGAATTTGATAATATGTGGATAAGAAACCCTTAAAATGAGAGAAACTATCACAAACCTGGCCCAGCTACCATCAAAGCCGACATCCAACCTGAACCATGGTAAGGCTCGAAGGGAATTTCCAATCCCCATGGGTTGGAAATTAGTTCTTGGCCATCAATAATCACATTTTGGAATGCTTTCTCCCATAAGAATCATCCATAAACAACCCATAAGAATTGAACATCACATAATAATAATATTCAAAACCAAAAGTATAACTAAAAGGAGATGAAAATTTTACTTTCTTGGTCAAAAATTTTTTACCAAAATAGATAGGGAAAAACTATATAATAAAGCCTCCATGAGACATGAGTGTCAACAACCTCATGCCACCATTACCATAACATGTCAGGAGATAAACCTCAAGAAACTAGACCCACCATCACCACTACGGGATGTCTTTCCATTACCATATTCAAATATAACAAGTCCCACATACATCCAAGGGTTTTCGTAGGGTCTGATCTGACATTCCCAATAGGATACCACCAAAATATATTCCATGAATCAACAGTATATAATAAATCAATTTGATAGTTTTAAGAAAAGTATGAAATAATTTATGTAAAACATGATTTAAAAATAAAATAAAGTAATAGTAAGAATAAAGTGAATGGTAAGAATATCCCGACCAACACATGAAATAATTATGTTACTAGGGTTATCGAGGTCCTAGGATCCTCTTAATATCCGTGAACAAACCACCTCCTGGGTGTAAGAAACCTACTCAAGCCTCCAACCTCCATCACATAAGTTTCTAGTAAGTGTTTTTATGTAAAAACTAGTTGGGAGGTTGGGCCATGGCCTTGACGACAAGACGAATTTAGTAGACTTAGTTTTCCCATCAAGATACCTAGTACCACCTTGTGTTAAATTCTTTTTTCCTATGTCACATGAACCACCACATGCACACACACACACACACTTCCAATAATTGTTACAAAAATTAATGACAATATTTTTTCAATTTGAAAATTATCATTTAACCATTATTCACACTAAAACCATTTGAAAAAATGAATCTCACAACACACATAATTCTTAGAGACCATTTAAAAACTATAGAAAGCATAAAAAAATCCAAAAATTTAAAAACATAGAATCGCTAACCCCTTACCTGGAAACTACTGGAAACTAAGTGAAAAATAAAACCGTATGAAGGGGAGATCCTATAAAGGCAAAAACACACCCCATCCATCATGATTCTAACAAAATAATAATGATTCAACCCATATTAGGTCAACCTATCCACTGGAGAAAAGAAACCTAATAAATAAAGGTTAGGTGACGAAGAAGAAGGAAGAAAAGAGGAGGGGATATTCTTACTTGATGATTCCATAGAGAATCTATAACAAATCCACCAAAATATTGACTCCCTTGGGATCAAGGGGTTGGGGGTGGAGCACGTAGGGTACGAGAGGACAAATTGTGTGAGTTCATGAAATTTTGGGGTTAAAATGGGGGGGGGGTAATTTTATCACTTTTAAGGATTTGGTAGTCTGAAATGTTTAGCCACATGGTTTTCCAAACCATTCAACAACCATGAAACACCTATGTAAAAGAGGAAAGATGGTCGAATGGTTTTATGGAAGGGGTGCACGCCCATGTGCCTAGCAATGCACCTTTTATATATCCACTTTCATAGGAATATTATTAGCCTTGGAGGTCTATTTTTTCGTGTTATAGGCCATGAGACATGGCCAGTGGATCTATCCAGGGTGAACAACTTCCACTAGACTATTTCATGGTTTCTACTAACCATTCTCTAACCATTCACCACTACCTTTCCAGACCAAAAACTATTATTTTATACAACAAAACCATGGAACTATAAGAGTAAAATATGAGACCAAAAATAAAATAGAAAATTTCTAAAAAAGAAACTACAAATGTGACAATTCTCCCCACCTTAAATGCATTCCTCTCTCAAAAAGATAAATTGACTCTTGATCAAATAATGAATGTAGATAATAATCCTCCACCCAATTTATTATCTCTTGTGTCTCATGATCATCATTTATGTTCATCTAAATGACCTATCCCAACGGTATGTCAATTCCTTGAAGGAAATTATCTTGAAAACCCATAATCCACATTGGTTGATCAATCATAGAAAAATCATATTACAACTATAATTCGTCTTAATTGAGCACATGATATGGGTCTATAATATAATTCTTTGATTTTGAGACATAAAACACATCATGAATCAATGTTAACTAGGTCAAAAAAGATAACTATTTTTACACCTTATCAGCTATCTTGATAATCTCAAAATAACAAATAGAACATGGAGTTATCCTCCACATCTTACCAAGATGATAGTGACGAAAGCGAGGGGCCACCTCTAGAAACACCTAATCACATCTTAATAATTCCAAGTTACGGATCCACTGATCATATTAAGAATTACGGATACCATGTTCTTTCAACAAACACTGCTTAGTCAAATAGAAGTTGTTATAAGTTTCTTACACAAGGCTTGGTCCCAATAAAGAAGTGTCACCCACTTCTGTCAAGAATAAGGGTGATTTGAATGACTAACTATAAATCACCTCAAATGGATCTATTATTATTAAGTATTGGTAACTATAATTTTTTCAAACTCAAAAAATACTAAATTTTTATTTCATAAGCCACTAAAATCCAACACACTTTCTTTGAGCATGTCGTCAATGATATTTTTTCTCACTCTATATAACCATCTATTTGAGTATATTATTCCATATTAGGCTTGACATGTGAACACATTCCATTATTAACACCTTAAAAAAAGGTAGGTGAAGTGGGGGTCTATGTTTGAAATAATAGCTGACAACACACTATGAAGCCTCGCTATCTCTATAACATACAACTGGCCCAACCCATCCACCTTTGTTGAATACCTAATCGTAAATAATTGTGTTGATTTGTTCATATGGTCTATAACTACCTATTCCATGTTCCATCCAAGGGGTTTACATGGTAACCAAATAATGAAATCCATGGAGACCTCATCCCACTTCTAGGTTGGAATGGGTAGTGGGTGATAAAAACCAGAGGGCATCTAGTTATATACTTTTACTTGCGGGAAAGTATCATAACTGAATAAAAATCAGTTGAATCCCACCTCATACCGGGACAGTAAAACCATTGATAGAGTTCCTATAACATATTGGTGATCACAGGTTGAACAAACCACTTGGACTGGTGACTATCCTGCAAAACCACCTTCTTTAAAGACAATAACACCACAATGAGGACCTTGAAACAAATATATCCCTCAGATGAAAATGACCACTCATTAGTAACCACCACACTATTTATAATCTTCTAGACCTCTAGAACAACTCATCACTATTACCTTTATTCCTAATCAGCTCCAGAAGGGCGAATTTTAGCTGAAAATTTGATTAGAGTGTGCCTCCACTATGAACATTAGTTTCCATATGCATCTACACATGAATTTCCATCAAATTACACTCATCAATGGAATTCATTATGGCATGCATTGGTATCTTCTTACTTAGATAATGTTCATACATGTTTCTTTTTCATGGGGTATAGGTAGTATAAATGATGACTATGTGAAGATACTCAATCCACCGACATTTCCTCAAATTCATATCCTACTAGAAGAAAATGTTATCCAATCTCTTATAATATGAGTAGACTAAAAAATTCTCCCACAAGAGATAGTGGTAACATGTTTTCAAGAAATAAAACACTCTTTATAGTTATAGGTCATGATTTGGGTAATTATTTTCATGTGGTCATAGTTGGCGAAAACCATATACTTCCACATGGTCATCTTGAACCAACAGACATCCAAGACACGTTCCTAAAGCATCAAAATATACAACAAACCCCTTCCCATATTCTTGAAATATCAAAATTAGTATAGTGGTCAATCACAAATTCATCTATTCAAAGGATTCATGACATTATGGAATCCTTTCCAACCATACCCTTTTAGAGGTAAGTGTGGTCATGGGAAAATAAAATTAAGAGAAATCATTAAAAAACCACCTATATAACCTTATTAGGACCAAAATCTCGTGATTTTGAAGAAGTTACTGTATTTCTCCCATGAAATCATCACTTTGATCTTCATAGGGTCCATCAAAACTCCATGTTATGAAATCACGTGGCCATAAAACATTACCTCCCACACACAAAAAGAGTTAATAGAGAGATTAGCATAATTATGATGATCTCACGGAGTAAGAAACTCGATACTCAGATACTAACCCTGATATTCCTCAGTTCCGAAGTAAATTTGGGTGTCTTCCACAAAATGAAAAAAAATAGATAAGGTAATGAAGGGACAACTAATCCATAAGATCCATGTTGTTCATTGGAGAATTTATCAAAATGGATGGTATGAACACATATTCATAGTGTCCATACCTATATTAGAAGGTTTTCATAATAAATTATGCCTCCCGAACCCTAACTTGTTGATATATGAAGTGTAGTTCAATCATGGAGAATAACCTTTTCCCCTTAAGAAGATAAAAAATTTCATCAAAGTGGGAAAGGGATATTTATTATTTTTTACCATATTAAACTTTTAGGTAATTAATAAAAAACCGAACAGATATATCATACATTTTACCAAAATAAACTGGTAAAGGCTAAGGTGGATGCTTGGGGGAATGAAACATTTGGATTCAAAATCATCTAGATATATCTTTCATTCAATTAGTTTAGTGGGGGAAATACGATATAATGGAAGAGATATCAGTTGTGTTGTCTGTACTAAATAAATGGTAAACTCCACATGACACTTTCAAGGAAACCCTGATAAATAATTTAGAAATAGACCTGAGAACACATCCACCATAGGAGGTAATCCATCCTCAGAACCTCTATCATAATCCTCTAACATGAGGGATGAGATTTGGAAAAAAATATTTCCCAAATCTGGGTGTGGATATCTGGATCACTCTAAATGAAGACCCCATTCACATTGAAAAATCGAGGTACTTACATATGGTTTAACGAATCCCACTCTTTGTTGATAAAAATGGATTTTTGACTTGAAACACACCATCCAATCAATACTGACGATCACATCAAATAGGTCTATTTCCAAAACCATTAAATCTCATTACATCTCAACACCTAATAGAGTGAGAATAGATGATGGAAACCTAAAGACCTACTCTCTATTATTTTCAAGTGGTGATAAAAACAACATCTCATATGGAATATGCTCAGTTTTCAATTTCAACAGATCCACAAGACGAGAAAAAATAAAGGAATTAGAACCACCAATGTCAGAAAAAACAACAACAACTATTTATGATTAAATAAAAATAGTACCTTAGACTGTCACATTCCTTGTATATTATTACACTATAACATGATCCATATAATAAAGGTACTTTATCTCCACTCATTCATGTAGATGATTACGAAATATAGGTTCAACCTTGAGTTGACTATTCCTATTGGAGGACCCAAACTTTCCACCAAACCCAAAAAAATTGAGAACCCATGACCCATGATGCACCAGGCTAATATGATAATACCCTATGGGTTGAAGAAATGGAACCACTATCTCTCATAAATCCACACTTGGAGAACCTCTCCAAATAACCTAATAACTTAAATTTATGATAGGTTCAAGATAAAGTTGCACATATTCCCCGACCGTCCACATTAATAGTCTAAAATTGACCCCTCAACAATGATCACAAAATAAGAGGCCCATGATGTATGGACTAAGATACCACCTATATTTTTCATATACTCTTCATTCTACTTATTCCTTTTATATTAAAAACCCCTACCCTACCCCACTGAAGAAACTATCCTAGAGAAACTTGAATTTCCGGTGCCTTCAATATTAACCATCAAAGAGTGGTCAAATATCTCAACATATATCATCATCTTGGGTAAGAAGACTTCATATTGATGTTTGAATGAAGAAAAATTTCAAAACAATGATCCTTTAACTACTCATTATTTCCCACTTCAAAAATTAAAACGAACTAATTCAACAAAGAGGTTAGCATATTCCAAAGTAGTTTGATCTTCCTGATGGAGACCTAGAAACTCTTTGGTCATTGCAAGGGAAAACTATCATGAAATAAATTCTCATTATATTTGACCTTGACATCCTTATGGCCCATATTATCATGATTTATGGCCTATAACACTGAGTCCCACCACTTGAAACTACGCCCTCCCAACAAGAACAAAGCTCAATTCACTTTATCCACCTCATGAGTATCAAGAAGCCCGAAAATCATCTTGATCTTATCATTATAATCCTCATCTTCTTGGGGGTCTCTGATACCCTAGAAGGAATGATTCTTATTTTTGATGAACTCATATGATATTTCGTTTTCTAGACCTGTTTAGGCTTCCTTAACATGAGTAGGTCCATATCCCTCTCCCTAATCAATTACCTAGACATCCTAAACCATAACTTCCTCTAATAGTAGATCAATTGGTGAGGGAGAACTCTCTCCGGCCTCTTCCCACATATACAAAGGAATTATTTGGGGAGGCATGATGGTACACCATTTAATAAACCAAATAAACCATCATTACATAACCCTAGAAACTTACAAAAACAATAAATTACAATCAATTGAATAACTCAATATAACACTACAATAAACACAATCACAAACCAAACCCCTCCAACCCTCATCAATGGAAATGAATAGTATAAAACCTATATATCCCAGCTAGAGGAGAATTTAAAATAAATCCAAAACATCCCATGGTGACTCAAGGACTTTGATGAGGTTTGTTTTCTAGTAACCCCACTCCAAACTAGAACCCAAATCCCCAATAATCCTATCTCTGGTCTATCATGATGTTCCCATATATAATGACCTAAAGAATAAAAAAACATGATTTGATACCTTTTTTTCACAAACTAGGCCAGGGTTCCATCTATGCTGACACACAACCCAACTTGTGGTAAATACTGAAAGGTTTTCCTAATCCTCGTAGGATTGAAAATAGTTCATGGTTATCAAGAATCACTTTTCAGAATTATTTCACCCATAATAATCAAACATAAACAACCCACAATAATAGAACATCACATCATAAATACATAAACAAAAGTAACTAACATAATTTGAACATTTTAAATTCTTAGCTAATAAAAAAACCAAAACATGGAGGGGATCCAAATATGTAATCAATCCTCCATGAAAGAGTATGGTTAACACCCCCGTGCCACCATTAACAACACCTTCCAAGAGAGAAACCACTAAAAACTAGATCCTCACCACCACTGATGTCTTCCCATTACCCAGGTCAAACATAAAAATGTATATATACATCTGAGGGTGTTTGTAGGGTTTGAAATTACATTTATAGTAGGATACCAGAAAAATTGATTCCAAGAATTAACATTAGATGAAAAATAAATATGATAGTTTTAAGAAAATAAAATATATAATTTATGTACATCATTATTGGAAATTTTTTAAAACAACAATAAGTTAAATTGTAGGCATACCATGGGAACCTTGGAAAATTATTAAGTTATTAGGGTTATCATTTTCTTAGGATCTTCTTACTCCTAGTTATCAAACCGTCTCCCAGCCGCAATGGCCCTATGTGAGCCTCTAAACTCCATCATATTTGTGTTTAGTTAGTGTTGTTGTGTTAATACTATTAAGGTACCAATCCTCATCCATACCAACTCACCTAACATACAAAACCTAGTCTATCCAGCAAAATACATATGATTCCCTTATTCTCAATTCCATTTCCATGAACAACCAGATGCAGATACACACTTCCAAAAATTGTAACATACATGAAAAAACATTTAAATTGGAAACTAATCATTTAACCCTTATACAAACCAAAACCATATGAAAACATGATTCATATCACCCAAAAAAATAATTGAGTTAATTTATAAAATATTGAAAGCATACTAAAGTCATATACTAATTTAAAAGTATATAACCACTTTCGTCAAGCTTGGAAACATTTTAAAACAAGTTGAAAACCACAACTGCACCAAGGAGAGAGTGTATAAATGAAATAAAATTCCACATCAATCAATATTCGACCTAATTTTTTAATATTGAACCCACACTAGGTTCAACTATCCATTGGATAAAGATAATTCAATATCGAAGGAGTAAGAGACCAAGAAGAATAAGGAAAAGAGGAGAGGAGAGGATTACATGATAATTACGGATGAATTGACACCAAATACACCCAAATGTTGAATCCTAAAGGAGAATGGTTAAAGGGGGAGGTTTGAATTGGGATTAGGAGACCAACTAGTGTGAGTTATTGGAAATTAGTGGTTAAAAATGGGGAGGGGAAAGGTGAATTTCAACATTTTTAAATGTCTGGTAGATCGCACGGTTTGGCCACACAATTTTCCAAACCCTATGTGAACCGTAAAACACCTATTTCTAAGAGGAGAGATGGCTACAAAATTTATCCTGATATGGGTTCATTCCCATGTTCCTAGTCATGTGTATTAGATAGATCTACTTTTATAGGCTCATGGTTAGCCATGGATGACCACACACCTATGCACTAGGTCGTGCGACCTTCCCACCACCTCTTTCTAAGGTGTGTTATTTTCACTAAGATAGTTCATGGTTTCTAATAACTATGATCCACCCATGTTATCTTACTTATCTTTATCAAAAAGTACCATTTTATCTAAAAATACATTTGAAATCTAAGATAAAAAGATAGAGCAAAAAATACAAGAGAATATAACTCCAAAAGAAACCACGGACGTGAGAGAAACTCATATAAATTTTTAAATACAAAAAATTTTCTATATAGGAATCATAAAAAACATTCATAGGGAACTATATACACCATAAAATAAAAATAAGTCCCGAGTATAACATATTTCACATATAATTAAAATAGAGATGAGAAAACCTTACCTCGAGTCCATATTTTACATGTGTGTCCTTTAACTCTTGTATAACAATATTTTCTCAATTATTTTTATTCTTAAAAACCATTTATTGGTCTAATAAAATTTCCTTAAATCATTTATTTTATTTATTTTACTGAAATATTTAAATTCTTAATAATTTAATCCCATGTTGGGCGTTTGGAGGACATTTAATTCATTAATTCAAAAAAAAATTCAGTGTATTCACCATGGTCAAAGATTTCATAGATTCAACATCTGCATTATAAAAATAATTAAATAATTTTTATAATTGTTCATAAATTATACTTTTAAAACCAATCATGGATTATGGTTATGAAAAATTAACTATGTTACAATCATTATGACAGTAGCCTGTATATACGTATCAGTAACATTTCCATTCTTCAACGATCATTATGGAATGAAGGTAATTAATATTTTATTATTAAATAATTATAATAATATCATAAAAACCATATTATTTCATTAAATATTGTTATTTACATCATTATTTTCATGGTTTGAAGAAAAACAAATGACATCGCTTCTTGGAGGTGGTAGTCCATATGTACATGAAGGACGTTATCATTTTTACTTATAAGAAATAAAATCACATGTTATATATTAAGAATGATAAATATGTAATAATTATAATAATTATGTAATTTATTTTACATATAGTTATTATCTTAATCTTTATTACCTTCCATATAAATATTTAGTGAAAAATGAATCACATTGCTTCATGAGGTTGTAGTTCACCAAACACACGAGCGATGTTATTGTATTTCCGAAAGAATAGAATGTGAGAAGGTATATGTGATAAAATAAGTAAATAAGTATAAATATGTTTAAAATATAATATATATACACTAATTAAATATTTAAAATGATCTATTAGAGGCAATGATGGAAAACACATGACATTGGATTACGCAACAGTTGTCCGTCGTACAAATTAATGATGATTTTGTATCCCATTTGATGGAAGTGGAGATTGATTTTGGTTATTAATTTAAAATAATAGTATCTTATTATATTATAGATATTGGTGTTAATATATAATATATAATGAATAATATTTTAAGGATATATATTAAAAAATAATATAAACACACTAAGTTAAGCACGATTCCTCTTCCTGAGACAACCACCTTAAGTAAGAACAAAAAGGATTAAAAGAATATATTTTCAATTAAAATAAAGTCTCTAGGATGTGGGGAGAGAATTAAAAAATAAATTTTGTTAGGTATTGTCTGATCCAAATAGATTTTAATGTGTGAAGAGGATATGAAAGGGGTGGCCTTTTATAAGTGAGGTGAGTGAGACACAAGCAATTTTCGAAAAGAAAAAGTTGAACCCATGATTTTCACATGGAAAAAGACTCAAAAGGGACCATTATAGAGCCTTATATATGAAAAGGTCAAAATATTTCCATAAAATATATTTTATACAAGTTTTTAGGTCATTTATACCCTTTTCTTTTTAGTTTAACCCCTCGTAAAACTATTTTCAACTTAACCACATAAATTAATTTTTACTATTTCACTAATCATTATAGTCAAAAAATAAGTTCTACTTATTAGATAATATAAAATATTATTATTTAAAATATTTAATCCATTTTACCAAATTCAATTTATATAAGTTTAAATTTTTAATTGAGAAATTAATCCCATAGATGCAATGAAAAAACAAGTTCTCAAAAAGTAAATGATTAAAGAAAAAAATGAATTTATATTCACTATAAGACTAATAATAATCATTTCAAGAATAAAAATAAAAATTTATTGTTATATAATTTATAAATTTAATTTAAAACATTTATTGGTTGGTTTTTTTCATATTAATGGATATTGATAAATATTGTTCACTTTAAAATAGTATCCAGAGAAACCCATCTTTAAAAATAAAAAAAATAATTATACTAAAAAATTATATATATATATATATGATTAAAATTTAATTATGTGGTTAAAATATAAATAAATAATAATTATGTTAATTTAAATGTTATTCAAAACATAGTGGTACTATCAAATAACTTAATTTATTGAATATAAATGACAATTTTACAAATATCGATACATTTTAACTATTCACTAAAAATAAATATTTTTTGAAAAATTACAAACATTTACCCCATGTTAATTTTGATATAGTGAATTAAAAAATGAATTAAATTATATTAAATAAATTTCATAAAACCTACAAAAATTGGTTGTAATATTTTTTTAATTAAAATAAATAAATATTGTTTTTATAGAAACATTTTATTTAAAAAATATTCTTTCATTATTAAAATTTATTAATTATTTACCAATTAATTATAAGTAATTAATATCTAGTACAAAATATGTATATATATATATATATATTATTTGATACTGTCCAAACCCACTAAATTAATGGATGTGTTACAATGGTTTCATATTTTACTGGCTGTTTACGCACAATGTTGTGTAGAGAATACACTATTGAATAAAATTTTCTTTTATAAAATATTGGGGAGTTACATCCTCACCATTTAATAAATTGTGTCCTTAAATTTTTGTACATGAACTTAGTAATCAAAGGTTTGACATTTGAAAAAAATCCACATGTTGTAAACCCACATCATAAAAAGTGTTTATAAAACATCCTCTTGATAGTAGAGAAAAGGAAGTGCGAGGTTTATCTAAAATAACATATACTATGAAATGAATCGGCCTGGGTTAACTAGAAAAGTCACCCAAGATGGTCCTCCATATGGGGACATACAAATAATGAAACTCATGTCACATGTAAAACTGAATACATATCAAATTACAATTTGGAAGAAAGTAATACATATCCATGAGAAAAACATGGTCAAGACACAACATCCATACTAGAAATATAAAATAGAACAAACAAAACCAGCATCCACACTACCATCCATCACCACCAATCAATCACACATTGAAGGCAATATAAGAGAATAGGTCATGCTACATGACTCCTATCCCTTTCCCTAATTCTGTAAAACAAGGTCTATAATGGGCCAATGGTAAAAAGTACGGTGTGAAAAGAGAGCCCAGTTGGTACCACCAATAAATATATACAAGTTTTAATAACAATAATGTATTACCTATATATTTATAAAAAAATATATTTTATTAGGAATTTTCAAAATTGAGACCATTTAAAAACATTCCTTTTTTTTCAAAAATGCTTACCATATTTACGAAATCCATAAATATAACAGGCATAAAAGAGAAACATGTAAACTAAAAATGTGAGCAAATATCCATGAAAAACCCACGATGTGATAAATCAAGAATAAAAGACAAATAAAAATATTTGGGATTTAGATAATGGGAATACATAGAATTAAATAATTCTAAAACATGAATATGTTTTTATAACAGATATTAAATCTTCCCATAGTTTTTTGATGTCATATAAGTACCCCATAGTGGTTCTAAATACATTAGGGTTACCTATATCCATATATTGAAACAACCAGGGTTCCCATTCTGCTATGTTTGTATAAATTGTTTTCCAAAAACCTTTATCATCTTTAATAAACACAATTTTATATCAAATAATGTAAACATAAATGATAAACCTAAAGTTATCAATAAGAACTTATAGAAAATCATGAATTAGAAACATTTGCATAGATACACTTACCACAAGAATGATGCAAAACTTTCCACCTTCAATAATAGAGATTAAAAAACCATAGACCAGACTTCTAAAGATAATTCTAAAAAATAAAATGAAAAGGATCAATAGAAAACCCAATTGATAATGAAACTAGGTCACAAACACATCCAATTCCACAACCGTGACTCAAGGAAACAAATAAGACAAATGAATTCTTAATAGGGATATGTGATACAACTTCTACATGAGTCAAACACTAAATAGAGTGATTTGGAAGGAGGGAGATGAACCAAAATCTACAAAAATCATCATTGATTTTGAGAGAAAAGATTGTACACCAAATGGGAAAAGTTCCATACATGCATGTTATTTAAAAATGTTGTTCTAGAGGAATTTTAATCGTGAATCCCTTTTACTGTATAAAATACCATGAACTATAAATATTCCCCAAAAGGCACCACCTTAGATTAAATTAAATATCGATCGACATTTCCATGTCATGCAATGGTTTCATGGCCTATAAAGTTTTCACACCCTATAGAAGACTCACAACAAATTCCCTATGATAGATTTATTTCATGTTACCCATTCATGATGTTAATGTGTCCTACAAACAGTGCTCATCCCATTTTCCAATAGAAAACATCCGAACCAAAAATTAATCCACTCCAGTACCAGGTATCAGCCTCTAAATATGTTTACACATCTATACTCAGAATACATTAATCCAAAAAAAATGTACATCCACATATTTTAGTTAATATCCACTATAAAAGTCTATGTATTCCCAAGAATCCCACAATGCACCCAAAAAAAGGGAAACCAAAATAATATTCAAATTATACCAATATAAATATAATTGGATGTTAAATTATTCACACAATAAATGATTTTTATCGTTATAAATTCAACAAGATCTTCGTCTCACAAGATTGAAGGTCTCAACTACCTCTTCAAAAGTTCCTACTTCCACATTTTGGGGCTATCCTATCTTCACTTCCATAGTACAGAGAATAAGAAATTTTTTACCATGAATCAACTTCTCCAGGTGATCCATAATATGAAATGGGTTCTTAATAAAAATTAGGTCAAAATCAAGATCTACATCCTCCCATTCAATCACAATGTATGGTTCTAGTCGATACCTCCTCGGATGGGAAACTTGAGGCACATCGTGGATGGATGTGAAGTGAGATGATAGGTCCAATGGATATTCCACATTTCCCAAATATCCAATGAGATATAAGGGGAACAAAAAATTCATTTACAACTTACCAAGAATACCCATCCAATGATGTCCCAAGTGAGTTGAACCTCTAATAAACACTTGATCACTAACCTCAAACTCCAGGTACATATGACGATGGTCTAAAAAATATTTATGAGGACACTGTGTCATGATCAATCTCTTTAAAATCAATTTCACCCTCTTATTTTTCTCTTGAAAAATACTCGACCTAAAGAAATAATTCATTTTCAAATCTTCCCATCATAAGGGAGATCTACATGGCCACCCATTCAAAACCTAAAATTGTTTTATTTTGATTGAGGCATGATTATTATTGTTAAATGAAAAATCAACTACAAGAATACAATTTTCCCAAGAACCACTTAAACCAAGAAAACCATATCCGAGTATAACCTTAAGAACCTGAAGTTCCTAGTCAGGATCCAAGTATCACTGAGAGGGGGAGGGGGTGAATTAGTGATATCTTTTTCTTTTTAAGTTTCTACATTTTGAAACAACCTTCACCTCCTTTTAAAGAGTTTCTTCCCTACTGAACACACACAACCACAAGAACACAATATTTACAAGTTTCACTACTCAAAAAGAGTAGCTACGTCCTTGGTATGGTACAGAAACAATCCAGTACCACACAATCTACTAGAAAACAATCCTTTGATGTGGAATACAATGAGTAGGATATACCCTTACACTCGTGTAGCACTTTGAAAACAAACCAATAGTGCATGTGCTCCCTCTTAGCACAAATAGGGTAATACAATGGATCAATGCTTCTTAATGAGCTTACACAAATCAAATCTGTCAACACAATTCTTCACTTTCCTACCCAGAAGCTGGTAGGAACTCCCATACGCACAACTGAATATGTGCGAAGACCCCAAATTTTCCGCACAACCTTTAGAATAACTTGCACGCAATTCAAGTGTCTTGTGCGTAAAAGTTCCCTTTTGGCACGAAAAACCTTTTCGCGCAACTTTCCTTTTTCGCGCAACTTTTTCTCTTTTTGTGCAACTTCTCAATTTTTCACACAACTATCCTCTTTTTGAGAAAACTTATTTCTTTTCACGCAACTCACTTAGCTTATAATTTACGCACACCAGAGCTCGATATTTCTTCTAAGTGTCGAGCATTTTCAAATGAGAAGGGTTATCCTCATATTTATAGGCATTTTTGACCCCGCGTGAAAAACACTAATTCACGCATAAAACCTCCTTCATGCACATAAAAACTCTTCTATGAAACTTTATATTTCGCGAAATGCTTCAATATTTCGTGCACCTCATGCCTTTTCCATTTTTCATCCTTCTAAGCATGAAGCACCAATTACGCGCAAAATTCCACACCGCGTTCCATATTGTGCACAAATCCAACATTTCGCGTGACATAGTATTTCGCGCAATGATCAAATATTTTGCGCATTCAGCTGCTATTTTGCGCGGCCTTCATTTTTCCGCGCAACCCGCTGAAATTTCACGCCTCCCGCAAATATTGCAAACACCACTTTATTTTTGCGCGCAACTTGCCTAAATTTCCGCGCACTCTATGACTTTGTCATTTTTTGATGTTCTGACCTCGAATCATGCCTTTCATGAAAAAATATAAACCATCTTCAATCTTGCACGCTCCATCCATTTCCAAAAACACATATTCATCTCCTGATTTTCAGGCCCTAAAATTTGGCAAACACTGGAAAATAGTGCCACCTTAAACTGTGCTTTTGTGCCACCCCTAGATTGTCCATTACATTGTTATTTCTCTCTTCACTGCTTCCGATAACCATTCTTCAGCTTTTATCATGAGTTACACTATCGTGATATGTATCCTTTGATAGATCATATTTAGCATTGTCAGAGTTACAATGGGAAGTATTGAAACATCCCATCTTCCAGCAGCATCATTCCTTCCAATAAAAACTATATATGATTGGCATCATCATTTCTACCCTTTTCCTTTATAAGTCTTGCATCACAAGTTCTCCTAACTTATGATATTTGTGAAATACAAGTCAGAAAAGCATCGTCTGATTTTAAGTCCTTTACAAAGTGAATTGATTTATCATCTTTGACAACAAAAGACAACACTCTGCAAATGCCAACTCTTCAAACTTCTTTCTCCATCCAACTTGGTCCCAACATAACCTAGATATCTCTCTCCATTATATATATTTCTACAGATGAGATGTCATGCTCAATTTCAACTAAGAACCCATAACATTCTAAAAATATTTCTAGAACCTAGATATGAACCTTAGATTCCTATTGAAAACAATAGTAGGGAATGCCCCATGAAGTCCCATAATCTCTCAGGAATTTAGTTCCCAAGCTATTCCAATTTTTTAAAATCCTTTAAAGGGAGGAAATTTATAGATTTCATGAGTTGAACAATGATCACTGAAATATATTCCTACCTAATAGTATTTTTGAGGTTAACCAACAACAGAATCCATTGAAATATTATCTCATTTCCATTACCGAATGGAAATGGAATGCAACAAACTAGTAGGTATACGGTGTTTTACCTTAATTATCTGACAAGTAAGACACCATGATATAAAATATACAACAAATTGTCTCATCCCTGACCAAAAATACTAAAATCAATAATCATGATACATCTTGGTAGTACTTGGTTGCATATTACTTCATTAATGGTGTCCAATATTTATAAAGTTCTCCATATAGGATAAAGAAACAACCAACCTTTTTCTAAAACAAGAATCACTACTGGGATACTGATACCACTCACTTGTGATCACCCCACCAAAAAATATATTACTAAATCCCTTGATCTCGGTGTTATACATATTCTCAATTTGATCCCTCTCATAAAAAAGTAATTCACACTTCTTCAAATATAGACATAAATGTCCACTAGCCTCTTCCATTCCCAAGATCATCTAAGAAAAAAAGTCATCAAATAAAAATCTTCTACTTATTCCTTCACTTCTTGGTTCAATGATTTACTACATAGTTCATCGGAGACCATTTTCTCCTTTCTAAGAATATAAGAATTGTCAAAATAAAAAGTCTCAAGATACTCCACCAAGTGTCTCTTTTCATTTTCATATACCTCTCACTAGAAATATATACAAGGCTCTTATGATCCGAATATACCATAAAAATCCTCTAAAAGTTAGTGAAACCATGTTTTGAGTGCATAAATAATTTCTACCAACTCATGATTGTGGTTTGGGTAGTTATTCTTATGAGGGAGTAACTAGTGATATCTTTAGGCTACCACCTATCTACAATGCATAAAGAGGCACAAAAAAAATACTAAAAACATCATAAAAAACATCATAACATAAACCTTATTCTAGAAGAATCAAAACTAGAGATAAAGTCAACCTCACCTTTAATTCCTCAAAATATCTATGATGTTTTTTATTCCCCTAAAAATTTAAACCCTTACAGGTTAAATATGTAATCGGAGATGAAATCTTGGAGAAATACCAAATAAATAACCTGTCAAAAAATCAAAAATAATATTCTTCAAAAAAAAATCTAGGTTTCTCCCAAGATATAGCATATTGTACCTATTTAGGATCCACTAAGACACCACTCTAAGATATAAAATTCCCTAGAAACCTTACTTCTTTAATCCAAATCTCAAAATTTTAAATCTTATAATATAAACAATGTTCTCTCAATTTTCTAATATTGGTATCCAAATAGACCATAATGTTATACTATAAATTAGATTAAACCAAAATAGCATCCCTGATCACCACAATAATAGAGTCCTAGAACAAATGAAACATCTAATTCATTAATTTTATAAATACAACAAGAGTGTTAGTTAGTAATAATGGAATAAAAAAACATAAAATTTCAATACCAGATCCTAACAATGTCCTTTAAATATACTCATTCCAAAAACTCAACTTGTGGTACCCTAAACACTTGTTAATCTTTGAAAATCAATGATCCCTCATAATCGTACCAAAGAGATCATCAATCCTGTAAATGGGGTATTTTCTCTTAATAGTCACCGGATTTAACATCATATAGTTAATAAAAGGTCTTAGGCTCTCATATTACTTCTTAAGAAGAGGCCATGTAAATCCCACGGGGAAATTCTAGGAAAAATTAATCTCTTATCCTAAAGATCTGCAAGTTGGACCTTATATTCTACCAAATGAAAAAGTAACATGTGGTAAGATGAAATAGAATTGGGAATTGTACTATATTTCATGTCTATGGTAAACTAGACCTTTATATATATAGGTAAACTAGATAAATCACCCAAAAATTACTATTGGTATGCACACTCCATTTTAGGTAGCTAACATCCCATAAAGGGTCAATAACATGAAGAAACATCCATGCCAACTAGCACAATATTTCCCCACTATAAGGAAAAACACGCCCCGCCCTCCCCAATCTCGTGTCCCCCACGCACATAAAAACTTGAGTGACCCCATCATTATATAATAACCAAACTCGATGAGGATAATAGAATATATAGGCTTTAACATTGATCATCCAATCTATGATAATAATCTATTCAAAAATTTCTTGATTAACCATGATAATATAATATATAGTCTTTAACATTAATAATCCAATATATGATAATAATATATTCAAACATTTCTCGATCAAGCACTATTTTGTCCCACTCCACCTCACGGTCCCCTATTATCTCTCAATTTTTTGGGAACTTGAAACCTTATTCGGAATTTTTTGCTAAAGTCATGGAATGATCAATCTTGAATGGAATAAGATTAAAATGTAAGACCAACATTTCAAAATGATTTGATTGTATAAAATAATTAGTAGCACCTATATAAAATAAAGCTAACATGATATAAGATAGAATAGTCAAAATACCTCTAACTATGGCTAGCCTTACTTCAGATTCCTACAATGCATAATCTACTATTTAAATACATCTAGTCTTATATGATTCATAAGTGTTCATAGAGATATGAACATCATAATTTTCCAGAGGATAATATCTAGTACCCTTAGAACCATCTCTATAAACCCATAAGCCCATGGTATTAGTAGATCCAACTTTATATCCTTGGGACTTATTATCTGAAAAATGATTTAGGTGGCCATATTTTCCATAATAATGAATTATCTTTAGAACCTCCACACATTTTTCATGGTATGACTAGAAAAATCACATTAATAGAAAACAACTTGCTACTATTCAGCTGAAGCTGTTAAAACTTATCTGGAAGAAAAATAACTACCTTTATGATTTCTTTTATGGAAAGAAGATATGCCCTGGATAATGACAGTACCTTCTGTATCTCCTACCAAAAATATTTTTATAGATATCAATCCTTTTACGAAATATACATTATCAACTACCTCTATAAAGTTTATATGACACATAATAATCAACAACAACTTAATATCATCCCTCAACCACAACTCAAACATTTGAGACCCTATGTAATAATTATTGAGTAGATCTAGTTAATAGTGATCCAACACATGAAAATGGGAAGAATACTATAGAATAGTATGATATCGATTCTCTAAGGTCAATAATTCTGATGACTTTTCCCCAAATAATGTCCCCAAATTAAATTCCTGGTCTAATATTATCTCAAATTACATCCAGGTAAGATCCTCATGAAACCTAACTTTCATAATAGAGTCTCAACATCTATTTCCAAGTCCTTTAAGCATATATGTGGAAAATAAAACCTTAGATTCCTCAAGAGTCTTCATAAATTTGAGGATCCTCTCTGTCTTCTCAATCCATTATTCATATCATTGGAGTTCTTTTTCACCACGATGGACATTTGGATGTTGCTTTGTAAATTATAAGTAATGATTCATTGATTGTACTAAGATCCCTACCCTTTATGGACCCATAATCTGAATAGTGTGGATTTAATCTTCTACCAAATATTGGTGCACTAGAGGATTTGTCTATATAAAATTTCTCATATATTATTCACTGATATTTGGAAGAAGTCTTCTTAGAAGAACAATCTAACAATCACAAGGAAAATACCAATTAGTCATGAGAAGATTCCAAAATCATAGGGCCATCTTCATGTATCAATATCAATGATTTAAATAAATAAAAATTTAAATAAATTAGGAATTCTTTTGAAAATGACGACTCCTTAAAAATAGAATAAGTCCATTTAAATAAAACCCATATCCACTTCATTTAAAAAAAACTCAAAAACCAAGTCTAAAGCATGGAAAAATCCCTGACCACCCATGGTACCTCAGATTCAGACATAAAAGCGAGTTATACAGGACCCTTTTCAATACTCACTACCCAATTTATGATAGAGCTCACTCTCATCTAAAAAAATAAAACATCATACAGGAAGTGTCCAAAACACTTTAACCTGGGTATTCTCTCTGATAACAATTTGTAATGAACCATCTTGGGTGAACTAGAAATGTCACCTATGGTTGTCTACCACATGGTGTGATATAGACAAGTACAAAAAATCTTATGTAAAACTAAAAAAACATCAATGTACACTGTGGAAAAATGTAATACATATCCATTATATAAACAATGTCAAACCACACAATCCAAACAAAAAAGTTAAAACAAAAAAAAACTAATCAAGTATCTATATGGCCATCCCTCACCATAAATCCATCCTACCACAAAGGATAAAAATAACAAGAGAACATGGAATGATAAATTATTCCCTTACCTTTCCCTAGGTCCTACAAAACAAGGTCTACAACCTCTCAGGGTAAAAATTTTAGTCTGAGAAAATATCTGATTAGGATATCTCTAAATCATATATACAAGTGGTAATATAAAAAATTTACAAGTTCAATATTTATAAAAAAATATAGTTTATTAAAAAATTTCAATTATCAAACCATTTATAAAAATTACTTTGTTTTCAATAAATACATACCATATTTACCAAATATATGAATGTGTTAGTTATAATGGAGAAATATGTAAACTAAACATGTGATAAAATATCCATGAAATAAACCATCATGAGATTAACTAGGTAAAAAATAAAATGCACACTGTTTGGGATCTAGTATATTAGAATATGTATTGGACATAAGAGAAGACTAAAATCAGTATATGTTAGTTCAAAAAAATATTAATTCATTCCATAGTCTATTAATATAACAAATTTGACCCCTAGTGGTTCCACACTCATTAGGGTTACTTATTTCTATTTCTATATGCACCTAAGGTTCCCAATGTGCCATGTTTGTGTAAATGTTTTTCCAAAATCCTTGATCAACTTTAATAAAACCCCTTCTACATCAATGAAAATCCATTTCAAGGAACAAACCAAAGGGATCAACAAGAATACATAGAAACTCATAAATTAATAGCACATTAATAGAAACACCATTCTTAATAATGATGTAAACCTATTTATGTTTGACAAAAAAGATTGAAAATCCATATATCGTCCTTCGATAGAAATGAAATGACAAGAAAAAGAAGAGGATTAATAGAAAAAATCAGTGAAAAAAGTGAATAAGAAAAAATAGTCCACGCCACTGTCATGACCAAAGTTAATGAATAAAAAGGATGAACTCTTACCATGGATATGTGAAACAACCACTATAGGACTCAAAAAATGAACAGAGTGATACAAAAAGAGAAAGATAAAGAAAATCACTAAAAAACACCATAGGGTTTGAGAGGAAACCCTATATATGGAATGGGAAATTTTTTAGGTTTGAGACACGTTTAAAACCACTGGATACTAGAAATTCATGTCATGAATCCCTTTTACAGTGTGAAGCTCAAGAATTTTAAATATTTTAAAATAATAATCACTTTAGATTTAATCAAACATTTATAAAAAAAATTCATTTTTACTGGATGAATGGACTTTAAACTTTTCACACCCTACATGATACCCATGAAATCCTTCTAACAATATATGCACATCATTTAACCAATTTAGGATGTGAAGGTTTCCAACAGGTAGTTCTATGCCCTATTTTTTTAGAAATCCTCTGAACCAATCCTTAAGGATCTCTAGTCCTAATAAGAACACTCTAAATACACGTACACATTTGGAACCATATTCCATTAATACATGAAAACATATATCTTCATTATTTATGTCATTTTCTCTAAAAAGGCTCTATATTCCAATGAATCCCTAAATTCACCCTAATAGGGAAACCAAAATAAATGTGAAATAATAACTTATGGTAGTAATGAGGTGTTACGTACTATGTTTTCAAATATTAGAACATAGGGGGGATGTGAAGATTTAGAATTTGAAGAAATAAATAAATAATTAAACAAAGAATATAGATCATTGATCATAGGAAAGTCAATGATCAAAAGAAATTATAAAACCATAAACCTAGAGGTCAAAAAAGAGATATTTACATCATTAGAAACTATGGTAGTTGGATAATTTCCTCTAAAATCTCATTTTTTTCAAACAATGAGTATTCGAGGTTAATTGTTTTCATGTATGGAGAACTAAAAATCAAAATTTTAAGGATAATATGACTATAAAATCAGTAAATATATATTATACCCATCATTATAAATTATCCATAAATATAATGGTTAACATATTTTTTGATAATTCCCATAATTAATAAACATTACAATTAAACATTAATCTTTAGATACCAATAGTAAAACACAAATTTCAAACTAAATAATTCAATCAATGAATAACCCTATATAAAAAATAAACTCAATATCTAACAAATTAATGATTATATTATAATCAAAGTTTATCTAATACCTTTAATATTTAAAGACAAAAAATATGTAGATCTTATTCTATTATAACATTAATCACATAATCACTAAATCACCTTTCAATCCTTTGGATATCAATACTATAAGACTCGACTTCCCATAATTAGCTCAACATCCAAGATCATATAATCCCAAACAATAATAAATACATTAAAACTCATGGCCACAAAATGTAAAGGAATACTTACCATTAAACCAAATCATTATATACACCTTCACCTAATAACCATCTCTTAATGTGTATTTCATCACCTTAAGGTCACATCTCTTAAAACCTCATAGTGTAGTCTAGGACCTTGAACTTATGATTGAACTTAATATTATAGACCTATGATGGTATCCATACTGTTACTATATCATATATGTAATAATATAAATCTCCAAGGTTATTCAAACCTTTATCTAATTATAGCTAAAATATCCCCAAATATACACTCCCAAATTCAGTGTTGAATTCATAAATCATATCATTTATATCAATGAAGGGGAATCATTTTTTGTATCCAAAACATACAATATAAAAAGGACAATTTACATTCAATTTCATTCTTGAAGACTATTTAGGTGTAGAATTTTAGAGAATTTGGAGACACTCATAAATAAATAACACCCATATATTTAAATAATCATTTATACCACTTAACCAAGATTTCCTTATTTTACATTAATTCATCATCATCATCCATATGAAATCCCTCCTAGAAATAATTTTTCCAGCATCATTATTTATAACCTTAGAAAAAGAAATATAATAAGGGTGATCTCAAATGATCAGTAAGGGTAAATATATGAATTAACAAATGAATTTCATTAACAGACATAAGATGTTTATAAGGTAATGGTGATATATTTAGAGTTTATGAGGTAATAATAAAATAATCCATATCAATCAATGTTAGAATCATCAATCATGAAATATGAAATAAGAATTTAATAAAGGAAAGAGTCATAAGAATAATTAATTGTGAATCATGTGATATTATTCATTATCGAAGGAAACATTATAAACCCATTGAATGAATAGACAAAACATGTTGGTTTCGTGGAGCATCATCTTCATAGAACCATTATAAAACACATAAAATTGGAATAAACATATAGCTAGCTTCCAATATAATTATATGGAGAAAATATTCATTACCCAATGAATTGGTGAGCTATCATAAACCACACATCATATAAGCTACATCAATCTCACCTGATTATATTTGGTTGTACCCATCATATAAGCTATAACATAATCACCCAACACTATCTAGGATCATGCATAGTATAAGTAATATTGAGCTCACTTGGTGCTATCTGAAAAAATCCATCATAAAAAATGTCCAATAACCACCAATAAATTATATAGATATTTTTTAATATTAAACCTCATTAAAAATTATTCCTTTCATAATTTGTTTAACCCATGGATAATAAATGGGTTCTATGAAAATATATTTGATACATGATTACATATTATAAAAGAAACGAGTTTTGTAATAATATATTTTAAAAAAATTGAACCCCTAGAAAAGAAATGGTTTTTATAAAAATATAATTGAAACATGGTTAACCAATATAAAGGAAGCAGGTTCTGGGATAATCTCCTTGAAACATGATTAATCCAATAAAAAGAAATAGGTTTTATAGTAATCTATTTTAAACCTATTTATCCCATGGAAAAGAAATGGTTTCTATAATAATTAATTTGAAATAATAATAATCCATCCAAAGGAATAATTAATATGGTATAAAAGAAATACACTTTGGAGCATAAGTAACAATAAATATTATTGATGTTGATGAATGGAAATACCATTACAAAACATTAAAAATAATTTTTGAGGAAAATATCCTTTTCAATTTAAAAATCATTTTAGAAACTAAATATTCAAAAAATATTGAAAAAATAATTTTCTTTGAAAAAAATTATAAACATATTAAGAAAAATTGCAGAAAAATAATAGAAAGGATAGTGGGAAAACTTTTTTATGTCATAAATTTTAAAAATAATCAATATTTTCAAAACATTTTTTAAAAGGAAGTTAAATGTGACCCTTTTTGAAAACATTAAGAAATTTTAATTTAAAACCTTTTAATATAGGAAAAAATATCATGTAAAAAGGATTTAGAAAATCATTTATTTTTATAAAATAATATTTTGATTTTTTTTTCAAAAATATTGTTTTTGAAGAGAAAGATAGTCGATATAAAATAAAATAAAAGATCAATTTCATTAAAAAATGAATTTATCAATGAATATTTTTTAAATAAGAGATGAAATGGAAATAAAACTTATTAACCGCATTTATAAAAAGGGTATAAGAATGATATGTGGTTCAAGAAAATATGATTATATGATTTTATCAAAAGAAACCTAGAACAAAAACAAATCTAAAGGAAGTATACTATAAAATAAAGACTTTTCCACTTTAGTAATGATTTCAATCATAATATCCATGAAATAATAACATAAAATTAAACTTTAAATATCATTAAGATAAGTAGTTTCATTAGACAACATATCAAAATAGGTTTTAGATACACCTAATAAAATAATATTGTTGTGTAATATCAGTATATTCCTTAATGAAGGGAAATTGAGATGAAGTCCATTATAACTTTGGTAGTGTCTGGATAAAATCCACATGAAATGAGTGAAACACTTTTGTAAATAAAAATTATTTTAATGAAAATAATCATAAAATACATTCATGTATAATTTATAGATGACAGAATTAAAATAAGTGGTGAATTTGTCATTTGTCTCATAAAAGTAAATGTGAGATGAGAAAACCTTATCTCAAGTCCATAATTTCCATGTATGTAATTTATCTTAAATATAATAAGATTATATCAATTAATTAATTTTTTAAGAGTATTATCCTTGTTTAAAAATTTATAAAATAATAATTTATTTTATTTCTAGATTTATATACATAATGAGTTAAGACTACATCAGGTGTTTTGTAGATTTTTGGTTCATTATTTCTAAACAGATTCAGTGTGCAGACCATAGTGAAAGTAGTCATAGTTTAAAAATATACATAATGAAAATAAATAAATATTTATCAAATTATTGATTAAATTATACTTTTTAAACCAATAATGGATGATTGTTCATAAAAATGAACTATGCTGCAATCATGGAGAAGGTAAGTTGTAAGGGTGAATGAGTAACATTTATGTTTTTAACGGTCATTATAGAAAGAAGTCAAGTAATATTTTATATTTAAATAATTATAAAAATATCATAAATAATATATTATTTGATTAAATATTCTTATATATAACAATCTTGTGATGTGGTTATGAAAAACAATCACTCACTTCATGGAGGCAGTAGTCCACATAAACACAAACAACATTATCATTTATAGTGTAAGAAATAAAATGATATATTATATATTAATAATGATAAATATGTCATTATTATAATTATTATTTCTTGTATATCACATTTATTAATTATCTTTATCCTAATCACCTTCCATGTAATGTCTTTGTGAAAAACGAATAACATCGCTTCATGAGGTGGTAGTCCACTGTACACATGGGAAACACTATTTTATACCCGACAGAATGGAATATAAGATTATGTATTTTTTATAATAAATCAATAAGTATGAATATGTTTCAAATATCATATATATAAATTTAATTTACTATAAAAATAGTTTTTGAGAGGCGATGATGGAAAAAATGGCATCGGTTCGCAAGGCGGTAGTCTGCCGTACACATGATTGATGATTTCATATCCCATTGGATGGAAGAGGATTTTAATTTATATTATTGAATTAATATAAATAAATTTTTTATGGTTTATACTGGTGTAATTATGTAATAAAAAATGATAAATAATTTAAGTAAATGGAAGATGAAATAAAAGAAAGATTGTTGGTTAAGCATGATAACTCTTTTTCAGACAACCTCCATTGGTTAGAACCAAAATTCTTATTAGGACTGATTTATTATGAAAAAAGGGATATATTATGTATGGAGGGATTTAAGAAATTCATATTGTTATGAATCGGCTGAGACAAAGTGCTTTGATGGTTTCAAGAGGAGAGGAGAGGGTGTGGCCTTTTATAAGTGAGGTGAGTTGAACAACTGTAATTATTGAAAAGAAAACGTGTACCCGCATTTTTCACTTGAAAAAGTGGTAAAAATGGAGGTTTATTGTGACTTGAAAAAGAAAAGGTTTAAATATTTCGATTAAATATATTCGATAATAATTATTACATTATTTTCACCCTTATCTTTTTAGTTTAACCCCTCTGGAAAACCATTTTCACCTTAATAATGGTAATTAAATTTTAATGTTTTCATTATAAATTATGGTAAATAAATAAGTTTACCTTATTTGATAATAGAAATTTTTATTATTTAAAATATGGGATCAATTTTTAAAAACTAAATTCACATAGGTTGTAAATTTAAATTTAAAAATTAATACCAAAGATGCGATGAAAATGCGTGTTTTCAAAAAGTGTATTTTCAAAAAAAAGATGATTATATGTTAACAATATGAATAGTAATAGAAAAATTTTCAATATAAATTATGGTTTTTTGGGTATAATATATAAATTTCATTTAAAACATTCCTAATTTTGAGTTTTTAATTATGTAAAATTTATCATCATTATGCACATTAAAACAGTTATCAGACAAGCCTGTTTTTAAAACCAAAACATTACTTATATTAAAATCTAATATAAGGATGATTAAAATTTAATTATATGGATTAAATATAACTGAATAATAATTATTTTACTTTAAATAATATTCAAAATATAATGGGACATTTAAATTTTATAATTTATTGAAAAAATGAATGTTTTACAAAAATATGTATTATTCAGTATTCACTAAAAAGTCAATATTTTTTTAGAAAAACAAAAAACATCACTCTATGTTAATTATGATATGATAATTTCAAAAATGAATTTATATTTATCAAATAAATTTTATAAATGACCTAAAATTTAATTACCATAATTTTTCATGAAAATAAATAAATATCATTTTTGAAGAAAGCATTTTCTTGAAGAATAATATTTCATAACAAAATATTGATTTATTTTTTACTATAAATTTATGAATAATTTATATTGATAATTACATATATATATATATGTATAATAAATTAGTTAGTATTATTTATATTCACATATTAAACAGTTATGTTATAACAGTTATATATTTGATAATTCTTTTAAATTCTTTTTTTATCGAATTTTCTATAGAAAATAGTTTTATTTTATAAAATATTAGGGTGTTAAAAAATTATATAACTAAAGGGATATGAAATATTGATAAAATACCATGCATTATTTGAGGATAAATTATTTCATGATAAAACATGAATATCTTGGTAGATAGTAAAACAACCAATATTGAAGGAAAACTATATCTCTACCCAAGAAAAAAAATATATTTCATGATGAATTCACAATAAAAATAATATTTTGAATGTCCCTAACTAAATATCAATGATTGACTATCTCCAACCACTAAATGTTTAAGATAAGAAACCCCACTTCTATTTTTTTTCATACAATTGTTTTGATCAAGTGGTAACAACAATTAATTCAAGAAAACATATCTTTTTTTATTATGGGTTGATTCTTTGAGTTATTAATTATATATTGTATCCCTGATTATGTCCCTATGGGTTTTTAAAAAATGGAAGATATAACACAAAAAGTTATAATTGAAAATAATACATAAGTTTAATGGGTGATAAATAATCAAGTTTTCTTTAGAGGTTCACCATGGGTTCTTAAGGTGTTTTTCTTAGTGGGTTATTATAAATTTGGATTGAGAGAGAGTCTATGAATTCTTTTAAATTTGGAATGATTACATTTTGATGTTTTCAAAGTGTTTTTGCGATGAGATGATTATATGAGTGAATATTTCAAGATACGTCAAAGAATGATGTTGATGCTTGTGTTTCAACTGATTTTTTTTTATTCTAACTCTGGTTTCTCAATATGAGCATGGAAGATGTGGGATTAGAGTGATTTATTTTTTTAACCATTTAATTCACAAGGATAAGAATTATAGAAAGGTTTTTTTGAGTGGTGTGTTTTCAAAGTTTTTAAATACTGATAAAAGTAGTGTGTTTTCAAAAAAACCAAAAGATAATATTATTGAAAAAAATAAAAGGATGAATTATATTGTTAAAAAATGTTGATAGAAACGTTTTTAAAGACCCCTAAAATGACTATAAATTAGAGTTCGAATTATCATGTAGTTTGGAAGAAATTATATATGGTTTTCATTAAAATAACAAACCTTTTAAAAATACCCTTTGTATTATACAATAATATAAATCCTGTAAAGATAGTTACTATTTTTTATTAGTTTCACTATGAGTATTGTAAAATAGTAAATAATTTTTTATAATGATTTTGCGATGAAAATGAAAAATTAATAATTTTTTAGTAATTTTTTTGCTAAACAATGATGTTTTGAATGCCAAATAATGGGTGTATCCCTTTGGATTAAGGATAAAGCTTAAAAAGTCAACAATACCTTGTGGGTTTATATAAAGAATGATTATAAAAAAAATAGTTCATGGATGGTCATTTTCACTTATTGATTGCCCCACAATAAAGAATATGAAATCTATATTGTGTCATGATGATTTTAGTTATTCCATAATGTGTTTACAATATATATTTTTATAAGTTTAGTTACAAAACTACACATGGAATTATAGAATGGAAATGACTATGATTTTCAAAATAGCATAAATTTTTGATTTATTATATTTTAATGCCTTATGTTTCACTATAATACAGTCAATTTATTAGTTTTTGATGATTTTAAAGTTATTCAATCTTAGATGTTAGAGTTGTTATAGAGATAATTTTTTTATCTAGTTAGTATATTTTAAAATAAAATATTATTGAATTAATTTTTTTTATAATTATAGATCATTTTTTTAAACAAAGTTATCTTAAAAATTAACTTAATCTCACGAGGAGAAGAAAAGTATCTGCATATTTGAATTATTTTGAAAGGGAAGAGAATATAATTTCATTTATATTTTACAAGAAAATCATGGAACTCTACTTAAAATGTTGATTAATCAGTCCAAAGAATAATTTAACTAATAATATCATTAATCATGATAAATATGGGTCATTTTGTTAATATAATGAAGGTCTAATACCTTTATTTTTGGTTTTAGGCATCAAATTGTGCTCTTGATTAGTATTGATTCTTTCTTGAGTGAGCGAGTAGTGGTATTTCTATCATTTGAGTGGTTATAAACCAATAAGGATACTGAGTTCTCTTTAAATATTTTATAAGAATTGGACTAAGTGTATTTTGGTGCAAACACACATTAACTTTTGTATGAACTTTTGAAATAAAATATTTCTAGTGAATTATGTAGAAAAACTAATTACCTTATGGTTTATAGATTTTACAATAGGTGAGGATGATAGTTGTGTTTTAACTAATCAATAAATGAGATCATTGGATGTGGATAATTCAAATTAAAACACCACAATTTATACTATTTTGTGGTATCATTCCATGATGGGACCAACAATCATCCTAAAAAGTTATGGGTGGCCTTATAACCAAAACTTGTAGTGAACACTTTTCACTCTTGGTTTATTTTACTTCCTTTTTATCAGTACATTCCTATCTATTATCCTATAAAATCTATCACATTTCCCATCAAGATTATCAGGTATTATTTAAACATTCTAATTGATATGTATTAACATAGTATCAAACAATATAGAGATTATGTTTTTTAACCATTCTTGAATTTTTAAAATTAGGATTTCAATTTATTAGTTGTATATCTTTCATTATTATGGATATCATAGAACCCTTTAACATAGACTTTAGATAAATTATTCTTGGAATGCGATTAAAATTTTTAACATGAATATTCTAGTTCACACAGATTATTGTGAACTACTATAAGTAATTTCTTTATTAAAATATCATATGAAGTAATCATTATACAAATTTCAATTATATGAAGAAAAAGTAAAATTAGTGAAGAAATAACTACTAGTGGAGAAATATTTTCTAGCACCCTTTTCTAAAACCTATTTATTTCAAGAAACTTATTCTCACCAGAGTATTTTGAATCTGTATAAATTTACTCTAAATTTTATTATATAACCATATTTTTCTCAATATTAGTAATTTAAGACTGAATATCTATTCAAAAAAAATTATTATAAAAGGAAAATTGAATTACTTTGGATTTATTTTTTGAATTTGATACAATATGATTAGAAAAAAGAAAAATGATCTACCCAACTAAACCATTAGAAATATTAAGTAACTCATAAATTATATAATTTTTTACCATCTCATTTTTTCTTATTCAAAATTTTCCAGATTAAAAGTAACTTTATAGTTACACATATAAATTTAAAAATATATTAAAATTAAAATTTTAGAAATATTAATTAAATTATATTTTAAAACATCAATTTGAATTAAATTATTTTTATACTTCATCATCACCATCCACTGTTACTTTTCATCAGTAATATAAATAAAAATATTTATTTTAAACATCACGACTAAAATATCCTTTTGAACATGACAATGAAATTTAGAATTTCCAACATCTCTATTTTCTTCATTCATAATAAAATTAGGTTTCTTAAATGATTATTCCCAAATAGACACTAGTTTATCATTACAAATATTTACATTATCCATTTCACAATTTCTTCTATCAATAATATTTTCAACATTAAAATATTTAGAAATAGTTAATATATATATATATATTTATTAATTATTCGTCAAAATCACAAATTATTTCGTTATATGAATCCTCTCTTTTAGTTGTAATATGATGAATAAATTTGGGATAAATATTTATAGAAATCTCAGAAATAATATATTTTATCAATTATTATAAACTCAATACTGACCCTTGTATCAACTTCATGAATAGTTTAATTTATACCTTTAAAATTTACTTTTTTCATTATCTTCCTCCATTAAAATTTCAGTAGAAAATTCTTGATGTAACATTCAAAATACATTATATTTTTTCTCAATTATTCTATCTACTTAGTCATGTTTTCTCACTCTTTTATAAAAACACCATTATTGTCATCAACATCATCATCTTCAACATTATATTGAAGATAAATTAACATGTTTCAATGCATATAATACTCTCCTTAAAAGTGTTCTTGAATAACTAGCTTAGTTATCAAGCATATATTTAATATCATCTATTAAGTTAACCACTTTTCATTGAAATAAAAAGATATAATCCTTCCAAATATGATAAAACTTCAAATGCTATTTTCCATGATAAATAATCGAAAATCCCTTTAAAAGTATATATCTAAAAATTATTTGGAAAATCATTCAATAATATGTTGGTTAAATATAAATATTCAAAGACTATAAAATTTCAAATACTATTTCCTTAGATTTACTCCATTCAAAATAAAACTAATTAGATCTTTAGTCTCATGAATTGAATTCTTAAAAAAAATCTAATAGAAGTGGAACCCAAAATAAAAAAACATCATTTATATTTATTTAATCTTTTCATCATCAACTATGTTCTAAATATGTAAGATCCATCCCTCATGGGGTATATGTAATACCTCATAAATATTATAAGTAGAATAAGGTAACTTATTTACATTAATAATAGATATGTAAATACCTCCAACTAACATTTTTTTAAACATTAGATTTTTTTCACAATTTCAATTCTATTTTCAATATAAATATTATATGATTCAACTATGAAAGTATATAGGTTCACATAAATTAATTTTTCCTTCTTAATTGATCTAATTATTTTTATTAGAAGAAATGAATTCCCATGGTGAAGCATATGATATCATTGCCTTTAAAATTTTAGAAAAATGGATCAAACCAATGTAGGATCAATAGTTTTAGGTTTTGGTATTGGGAGAAGGTACTTTTTCGATCTCAAATAGGGGTGATTAATGGGTTATATTGGGGTGGTGTGAAACAAGTTTGTAGGGACCATGTATAAAATTTCATGCTCTATTTAGGGACTTATGTAATGTGATAATTGAATGTTATGTCTGTTATAGTCCTTATTTTAAAAGTATTGGTCTATGGGCTGACCCACATTTATTAGTAAGTTTAAAAATAATTTTAAACTTAATGTAACACAATTCTTATTAATGATTAGTAAAGTTGAAACACATAACTATGATCATATAATTTTTAATATATATTTATATATTCATCAAATAATTAATATATATAAGTTTTAAATAAATATCTAAATTATATTTAAATAATTTTAAAATAAAAAGAAAAAAATTATTCTCAACCCATGGGTTGTGTAACATCCCGGTTCTAGAATCCACCTAGAGGTGCCTCGTACCTGGTTGGTCACATGGCCTCAAGCACATTTCCCCAAACACCAGAGGCTGCCGACTAGAAGCGTGGACCTTGGGTATGATAGTGGGGAAACTATGCCCTTAGTGGCAGAGTAACACAACGGAAGAGAAACATATAACAATAACAAAATCAGTAATAAAGGCATACAATAGTAAACAACGGAAGTCTAAAAGTAATAAGAAGTTGGAGAACATATATAAGGATGCATGATACATATATCTTGGAAATCATCCAAACATGTCACAATTCCGAAATACAGTACTAAACCAAAGTACAAAAGAAAACAATAAAACAACTCCTCAACATCACAAGCCTCAGCTTGGTCCCATGCTCTCCATCTCCAATGTAGTCAAGTACCTGAAGTAGAAGGTCTCTTGACCATATTTATACCTGTAATAATATAATATGTTTGGGCCCAAAATCATGACCCAAACATGGTGTGAGACTAAATCACAGTAGGCAACCACCAAGATATATGTGCATAACAACCAATGAATATATATGTAAGGAAATAAACATAAGAAGCAGTAAACAATGAAGTACTCAACAATAAACATTCCAATTGTTTCAAGGCATTCAAACACCACATACCAAGTAAGCAGATAAAATCACAAAAAAGTAACCCTCTAGGATGTTCTCACAGCCTAATCCCCTCTGGTCCAACCTAGAAAACACAAGAAAACCTCTGGATCAACTTTAGAACAGACTCTATGAGGAAGCACTCACCATCAATTCCCCCTATAGTTTTGTATCGGTAACTAAATGGCATTCTGGGGAAGAACTTACATCTCATTCCCCTTGTGGCCCACGTTGAGGAACTACAAACACTCAGAGGAAGAACATACATGAATTCCCCCTATGGTATCACATCTTAACCGTAGAAACATACCCTCTGGAGAAGCCCTCACATCCATTCTCCCAATGGTCTACCAAACTAGGTTCTCACGGCCCTGTGTAAGTCAAACGAGAACAACAATACATCATAGCCCAAGTAAACCGTAAGAACCACTTGTCTAAGAAACTACAACATAAAAACATGTCAGATAAAACACTTCATCCTAACAATACTAGGTATGGAAAAAAAGTAGCTTCTTAACATGCAAAACTAGACCAAACGAACAAAACAAGAAAACATGGAAAAAACCTGCATAGCATGGAAAAATAAACCCTATTCACAACACATAACATCTATCCAATCAACCCAGGCATAACAGACAAACATTAGGGCTACAAACATAAACACGCAATACCCCGTTGAAGGGTATTGGGCACTTTTTCACATATAACTCAAAGACTAACTATATAAAGGCAAAAACCACCTTCCTAGTTGTTGCAGGATCTTTATACGTGAACCTTAAGCCTTGAATCTCCCAAGAACACCATATATCTACAAAAATGTATAATTTTTTTTACCGAAGATAACTCTTTAAAGAGAAGGAATTAGCAAATGAAGATCTATAAGAAGGAAGAGCTTACCATGGAAATACCAATGCAATTAAAGGTGGTAAAATCAGAGAACGGATGCTCGATCGGGGGCCTAGTAAAGAATCATGGTCGTACGGATGCTGCTGGATGAACTAGGTCAAGAAGAGGTGTGTTATGTTCGTTAGATGCAACCCAGGTCTGTTTAATGAAAAAAATAAAGTACATGACGTGTACTTTCCTTCACCGGCCCCCGCATTTGGTGGTCTCCAGGTCACCTCACACGACCGTGTGCATAGCCGTTACAAAGCTTGCACCCGGCTACCCATGGTAATAGATTACATGATGTGTAATCATAAAGTACACAACGTGTACTTAATAAATTTCCAGAAACTCTTATTTTCCTCAAAAACACCAGAGAAGAGAAAAACATACATGAAAAGAAGACATGGGTTCTTACAAACTTCCCCACTTAATGAAATTTGTCCCCAAATTTCCCTAGAAAGGTGATGTAGAAGAAGAATCCTCAAACATATCCGGCCATTGTGATCGTACATCGGCCCCCCTCTCCTAGGTCTCGTCATGTACTCGCTCGTGCTGCCATAACACTCATACCAGAGGAACAAACCATCCACAGAGAACCTTCCTACTATGATAAAAAATCTGAATAGGATGCTCTTTAAATGAGGCGTCCACCTATAACTCAACCTCCTCAGGTTGGAAAACATGAGACAGGTTTGAGAAGTAATGTCGAAGCTGAGAAATGTGGAATACATCATGCATAGCCCGATACCTCTAAGGAAACTGAAATCGATAGGCAACTGGCCCAACTCTCTCCAACACCTCAAATGGCCCGATGTACCTCAGAAAAATCTTACCCTGCCTCCTAATCCTCCTGTGTCCCAAACGTAGTGTGACACATAAGAAAAACTAATCTCTGACGTTGAACTCTGGAGGTCGTCTCTGTCGACCCGCATAAGACTTCTGTCGAGACTGTGCAGTATCCATTACCTTCCAAATCAACTCTATCTTCTCTGTGGTCTTCTGGACAAGACGTTGTCCCAGCATAGCTACCTCTCCTACCTTCATCCAGCAAAAGGGAGATCAGCATGGTCACCGTACAGAACCTCATTAGGTTCCATCTGAATATTTTCTTGAAAAATATTTTTTTGGCAATCTCCACAAGAGGTATGCGCTTCTCCCACGAACCTCCAAAATCCAAGGTGCATGCTCGAAGCATTTCATCAAGCACCTGAATCGTACACTCGGATTTCCCATCTGTCTGGGGATGGTAAGCTGTACTCAGAAGTACCTATGTACATAAATTCATCTTAAGTCCCTGCTAGACTCGAGAAGTAAAATGGGAACCCCTGTCTGAAATAATATAGTGTGAAACCCCATGTAGACGTACAATCTCTCAGACGTAAAACTTTCCCAAATCATCAAAAATGAAGGTCTCCTTCATCGTAAAGAAGTGAGAAACCTTTGTGAGTCTGTCAGCGACAACCCAAACTGCATCATTCCCTCGAGGAAACCTTGGCTAACCTCTAACAAAGTCCATCACGAAATCATTCCATTTCTACTCAGGAATGGGTAACTGCTGTAAAATCCCTGCTGGTCACTGATGCTCCACCTTCACCTGCTGATAGGAGGAACACTTCAGGAAGAAACCTGCAACATCTCTCTTCATACCGGGCTACCAATACTGATGGTGTAGATCACGATACATCTTGGTGACACTAGGATGAACTACCCAAACTGAAGAATGAAAGTCTCGCATCAGCTCCTCGTATATGTCTGCTGACACTCATACGCGCCCATGGAAACATAAGATATCATCCTTGCCTATGGTCCATCAAGGAATAAGGTCCTCTCCTGACAAGTTATCCTGTAGTACTAGGCCTTCTGAATTTGATAGCTGCCTCATTCACACTCGATCAAGAAGATTAGAGGTAACAACTACAGAAGAAAGAAAAGTTTTCCGTTGTCTTTCTGCACCTCCAAATGCATCTTAGAGACCAGATCGACAAGCTTCCACTCACTACTGGCCTCCTTAAATGCTTGTACCTGATTCCTCCTTCTCAGTGCATTAGTCACCGTATTACATTTCCTAGGTGTATAGGCAATCTCAAAGTCAAAATATTGAAGGTACTAAACTCACCTTCGCTATCTCGAATTCAAGTAATGTTGACTGAAGATATACTTGAGACTTTTGTGGTCCATGAAAGCCACAAAATTATCTCCCAACAGATAATGTCTCTAATATTGTAAGGCATTAACAACTGCAACCAACTCAAGATCATGCATCAGGTAATTTCTCTTTTGTGGCCTCAACTGCCGAGATGCGTACGCAACGACTTTTTTTTCTGCATAAGCACGACTGCCAGACCGATACCTAAAGCATCATAGTAAAAAATATAGATCGTTCCTGGCTCTATAAATACTAGTATCAGTGCTGAAGTCAACCTCCCTTTTATCTCCTGAAAGGCTGACTCATAAGAATCTGTCCACAAGTACTTTTCATCCTTCTTACTCAGGACTGTCAGTGGTGATGCTAAGCGTGAAAAGTCCTGTATGAAACCTCTAAAGTATTCAGCAAGCCCTAGAAAACTATGCACCTCAAAGAAATTATTCGGCTGCTCCTAGGAAACTACTAATCTCACTTTCTCTGGGTCTACTGGTACTCCTGTCTCTGAGATAATGTGACCCAAGAAGTGAATTTGGTTCATCCAGAACATTTTGAGAGATTATTATATAACTGATGATCTCTTTGTGTAGTCAATATGATCTCAGGATGGGTAGCATGGCCCTGTCGAGTGTGAGAGTACACCAAGATATCATCCACGAAAACTACCACGATAGAATCCAAGTATGGATGGAACACTCGGTTCATTAGAGCAATGAAGACTGAAGGTGCATTCATGAGACCGAATGACATAACCACATTCTCATATAGACCATACCTATTTCGAAAGGCTGTAAGAGGTATATAATATGGTATAATGCGCAACTGATGGTAACCTAATCTCAAGTTGATCTTTGATAACACCCGGGCTCCTTGTAGTTGATCAAAGAGACCATCAATCCTCGGCAAGGGATATTGGTTCTTGACCATCAACTGGTTCAACTTCCAATAATCCACACAAAGTCTGAGGGTATAGTTCACTTTTTTTTGCAAATAGGACTAGAAGACCCCAAGGAGAAGTGCTGGGATGGATAAAACCCTTTTCCTGCAACTACTCAAATTGCTTCTTGAGCTCCTACAACTCTGCTGTAGCCATCCTATAAGGAGGAATGGACACTGGTGCCACTCCTGGAACAAGCTCAATAATAAAATTCCACCTCTCGCTCTGGAGGAAAACCGGAAAATTCCTCTAGAAATACATCCCTAAAAAAATCTACCACTGGAGGAAAGTACATCTGATAAGTCCCCTAGTCATCCAGATAAAGACTAGAAATCTGGACTGTAACCCCTCCCCACCCATGATGCTCGGGTCCCTCTTTGCTCTCATGGACATCCCATCATCCCTTATGAAGAAATGATCTGACCTATGGTGATGTGAAACTCACCCTATGATGATAGAAATCAACAACTTCATGGAAGTTGACTAACTAATCCATTCTGAGAATGAAATCATAGCTTGTCATCTCTAAGAAATAATGGTCCTATAAGAAGTGACACCCACCAACCTCAAGAGGGTACTCCTTGCACTAATGTACACTAGTCGTTCTTGTCCCTAATAGTGTGTATAATTTCAGGACATCCTCAGAAGTAAAGATACAGAGCCCAAGGCTCTCAACAACACCAGCAAATATAACACTATGGGATGCCCATGTATCGAAAAGAGCAGAAGCTAAAACTGAGGCAACTAAGATTGTAACTCGAACATTAGAGGGTCCGAGATCCTGCTCCTATTGGGTCTGCTCCTCCGCAAAGTCTAACCTGCACCATGGACCTATGAACCTACCTGACCACTCTGAGCTGATCCACCCTGTTACCATTGAAATCTTGGTGACTGAATACCGTGGTTGTGACCTCCACCTCGACTTTAACGGTCGGAAGAACTCCAGTTCCTAGAATGATGAGAAAATAGTGGCGCTACTTCTAAACACGGATTGATAGACAAACCCCTGTCACCAGCTTCTGGTGAGAATATCTTACAGAAACGATGAAGATGACCCATCTTTCTGCAAGATCGACACTCCACTGGGTCTCTCAAGAAATGTGGCCTCGTATGCTTGCTCTTCCTGCACAGGTAGCACACCACCAGGATACTTTAAGAAGTGTCTTGCCTCCTTGGATCACTGTGCGAAGACCCCCTTTGGTTCTTCCTACTGTCAGTAGGAGAGATTGTAACTCTAGATGTCAAACTGCCCTAGATCAAAACTCCAGAATCCCTCAAATTGCGCTCTATGATCAGTGCTTGGTAGACGATAGAAGTGATGGAAGCCAACCTAAATATGTTCACCTGAGATCAGATTTCATGCTTGAGACCATCCTAAAACTTCCTTGCTAGAAATAACCCATCACCTCCTGGAATAGGCATGAAGCACTGCAGCTCTCTGAAACAGGAAGAGTACTCCATAACCGAGAGAGTACCCTTCTCCAGACTCATGAAATCTCAGGCTCGGTCGACCCTCAAGGTCTCTAGATAGAAGTAGTCATAAAAATCACAGTGGAAGTCATCCCAAGCCATAACCTACTGGTGTCCCACCAATGAGATCACATCCCACCATCTCTTAGTGGAATACCTAATCATGTACATAGAAAGCTTGACCCTCCTCTTTGGAGGCGTCTCGAGATGCTCGAAGATGGAAAGTATGGATTCTAACCATGACTATACAGCCTAAGGTCCTCTTTCCCCAATGAAAGTGGGAGGATCCTACTGCTAGAAAACTAGCGTCAACTTTTACATAGAAGGGGCAAGATACGGTACTCCTTGGAAGGTCTGCATGAACCTCATGAAACCCTCTCAGAACATTGTATCATCACATGTGTCCAGAATGATGGTTGGTGCCAAGACTGGAACTACTGGAGGATTTTCTAGTAGTCCCTGACCATCTATGTCTGGTGTTTGATTACTGCCCTGTAACTAATGGGAAACCGAAGGGCATCTTGGTGGCATGAATGTGCAAGGTCAAGCACACACCTTAGATTAAGATTAACAGGGACTGAGACATAGAAGTGTATGAAGGGAACAAGAGAAAGAAAACAATCATGTTTTAAAAAACATGGATACATGGCGTGTATAATGTCTACACGATGTGTTCCCTTAAACCTTCACATGGGCGTGTACTTTTTCCAACCCAGGTCATGTAACACCCCATACACACTATGTCTTGTCTTAACACACGACATGTACTTGAATCCTCTTCCCCTGCCTGAGTTCTCCTAGATGGCTAAGCCACACGGTTCTCCTAAAAAAAGACTACACGACGTGTTAATGCCAGACACAACGTGTACTAGATGAACTGCACCACTTGTGTTGTTAGTTACACGGCTGGTTACATAGATTACTCTACATGACATGTTCCAGCAAGACATGACGTGTACTATGAAGATTTTTTCGATCCGTGTTCTTAGTGACATGACCAGTTACATGGTTCTACAACACACAGTGTCCATCTGGTACACGGAGCATCCTACCAAATATTACAAACCCCGTGTCCCCACCCACACAGTCTGAGAAATAGTTATCGACTACATGACATGTACATAGAGTACACAACGTGTACTTAAGAAAAATAGTTTCTTCCCGAAAAGAAGAACACATGGCGTGTATTCATCATTTACACGCTGTGTATTCTGGGTTATTCTAGATATTAAGCCTCAGAAACTACTCCGGAACCCAAAAAAACATTGAAACAAACATTAATGTTTTAAATTGTGATCCGTGAGGGCCCATACTCTCCGCGAATCAAATATTGGCATCTTATACATGTCATATATAAACATAACAGAGAAATTATCCAACAAATTCTAGTACATGAGGGCCTATAACACCTTAAGAACCAAATTTTGGCATCCATTCAAACTAAGTCTTTACACAATTCAATAATCTATCAAATAACAGGTATTCTGTCAGGGAATATACCACAACAGCATGCATATCTTGCACAAAATCTATGACAACAACATGAAATTGCTAATACAACCTAAGTGGCATGACAAGAATGCATGACATGTGTTTTCTAGAAAGTTCCTATATGATGCATGAGATGACATACCCTTATCTCATCGGGTTGTAAAAAAATAGAACCTCAATAACAACAACAATAACAAAACAAAACATGTGAATCACCCAACTGTGAAAATCAAATCAACTCTAAAATTGAAAAACCAGATAAATTACAATAACTAGGTAGATTGGATTTTCCTTGTACACGGGTTATCTACTCCTGAGAACAACTTATTAACAAGTGCCAATTACTTATTATCACTGGCTATAGGATCCAAACAGTAAGTCAAAGAAAATAATTTCTCTGATAACACTTTGTAATGTCCCTATTCAAGAGGCCACCCAGAGGTGTCTCGTATTCAGTTGGTCACATGGCCTCAGGCACATTTCCCAGAATGCTAGAGGCTGCAGACTAGCAATGAAGACATTGGGTTTGATAGTGGGAAAACTATTCCCTTAGGGTAAGAGTAACACAGCAGGAGAAAAATAGATAATAATAGTGGAAGAAGTAATAAATACATACAATAGTAAACATTGGATGCCTGAAAGTAATAAGCAGCTAGAGCACATATATAATTTTTAAAGATACATATATATAAGAAAGAATCCAAACACATCACAATGATGAAATACAGTACTAAAACAAAATAAAAAATAAAACAAGAAAACAACTCCCCAGCATCCCAAACCTCATCATTGTCACAAGCTCTCTAGCTCTAAAGAAATCAAGTACCCGAAGTAGAAGGGCACTTTCCCTTATCTATACCTGCCAAAAATAAAATCTGTTTGGGCCCAAAAGCATGAACCAAACAGGGTGTGAGACTAAATCCCAGTAGGAAACCACCAAGAGATCTGTGCCTAAAAGTCAGTGAATATATATGGAAGACAATAAGAAAAAGAAGCAGTAAACAAGGAAGTACTCAACAGTAAACATTCCAACATTTTCAAGGCATTCAAACACCATATACCGATTAGGCAGATAAAATCAAAAATAGGTAACTTGTAACGACCCAAAGTTTCATTAATGGAAAATACCTCTTGACCTAGTTAAATGTCTCTTTATGAATTTTTTTTTTATAAGATGTCAACTTATTTGGTTTTATGTTAAGAATTTTGACCATTGCTAATATAGCTGTTGAATAGTTATCACATGATTAGTATAAATATAGGGCTTTGACAAATCCATTTTACTCAGACAAAGAAAGCGATGGCCTTGTCTAGTAGAATTGCTCCATACGAAGCCCATTTGTCGGAGCTTGGAAAAGAGGTGGCATATTTGGGCTTCGCTCTTGACCAAGCCCAACCTGAGCTTCATCATGTCAAGCTCGAATGAGACCGTCTACGGGAAAAGTGGAAGTTGATAGAAATTACCACTCGAGCGATGTTATCCGAGCCAACGCAAGAGTCTGTCACCATCGAACACCTTAACCTTAGGTCTTATGCGGCTATTTTAAGGGGTTATGTAAAAAATTGCTAATACTATATTCATGTACATTATTTTTGTATATAATAATGAATATACCTTCTTGTCATTATTGAAACATTGTAAATAGTTTTTAAGTACAAATAGTGTTTTTAGTTATTATTTAATTAAGAATTCTATTTTATTAAATTAAGGTATTTTTGAATTAAATAACATTTTAATAAAATAATATTATTATTATTAAATTAATTTTTATTAAATATAAATGAATTTATAATTTTATGAATGAAATTGTAATTTTTATTAAGGTTTTAAAGCCATTTTTGTCAAAACCCGTGAGTTTTTGATAAATGTCGGTTTTTATTTTAAAAGTGAGAATTAATATTTATAAAATTATTTAGATAAAATAAATGTTATTTCTGGAATCAATATGTTGAAATTATCCAATGGTTAATTTTTTATAATTATCTGAGACAGTCAAATTTTTGGGTAAAAATTAAATACCGTTTAAATATATAATGTGTTTTATGACATCATAATGACCCAATATTGATGTAATAAAATACTATAATCTTTAGGTTCGGCCAATATATGTTTTTCCATTAAAATAATTTGATTTTGGGTTTGTTTGACTTATTTTACAAAGCATTAATGGACCCCTCAAGACTTATTAAACATCTTGTCTTTTTAAATTATTTTCCATGGGAGTGTGACTCACCTACACATAAGCAACCCTATTATTTTAATAAGTTCGGACTATAGAATTATAAAATATTGTTTTCCTCTTCCATTTTCCAAAAACCGTGGGCAAAAACCAAGGGATGGTTTGTGGTTTGGATTAATTTAATATAAGTGTCCTAAACCTAAATAATAAAAAATTCCTTCACCTTTCGTATATAAACCCAGCCAATCTCCCACTTCCTCCTCACTCAAAGCCTTTTGAGTTATTCCAACATCTTCCCTACTCTCTCTAGAATTCTCCCAAGGTGCCCCAAGCTCCCATGAAGCCTCTCTTAAGCCTCTCTCTAGCCTTTGGAAGCACACTTCCAAGTAAGGGTTTTTTTCCTTTCTCATTTTTGTCAATTTTCTTTAAGTTGTTTTTCCCTTTTTAATTGCAATTATGAATGTTGGGGTATGGTTTTGAACTTCCCTCAAACTGCCCTATTTATGTTTGAATTATGGGAGACCCCTTTCTCTCTCATTAAATGCCTCTCATGTACACCCGTTACTATGCCGAAATTCCGAAAGGAACTTCTCTCTCCTCATTTACATTCAAGAAATACTTTTGTATCATGAATCTAAATTCCATTAAAATTGTTAGGACATGTATATATATGACTTAATTAATTTCCATTACATGTAAATATGATGAGGAACCCCTTTCTCTCTCATAAACCATTTTTTATGAATTCTTATGTCATGCCGTTACGCTGCCGAAATCGCAACAATTTTCTAAGCCAATGTCATTGTGTAGTGAATACCATGCCCATTTCTCCATCAAGGGTATTCAAATTTATTCACATTTACTTATTGATTATAAAGTTTCATGTATTAATTCTACAATCCTTTATCGTGGAATAAATTATTATGTTTTATGAATCCATGTTTTATGATCCATGTGACACACTTATGCATGAAATGAAATGTTTAAGAAGGGTGCGCCCTTATAGCACTCCAATGCATTAGGTAAAGTATAATATCATGATACGTCATGTTCAATGAGTGTTGACTCATACTAATTCAAGTGCAATGAGGGTTTACTCGTATTTCATGTGCAATGAGGATTTACTCATGCTCTATGTGCAATGAGCCTTGGCTCATGCTAATTCCATGTTAAGTGTTGTTGCCACATTTCCATGTTATGATTATCATGATTTATCATGCCTTTATGTTCATGTTTCTCTTGTTCTATATTGATATGCCTATTGTCTAACATGTATTGTAATCCTCATTTATTCCATGTTTATTCCCTTACTGGGATTTATAGCTCACCCTTTTTCTTATGCATGTCCTCGGGTTATCCCATGCAATGCTAAGTACGAGGGAATGTAGTGGTCATGTAAATGAAGTTTTCAATAAAGATGTTGTATTTCATGTTTTAAGTTGTTATGTAATGATCCTAAGCCCTAAATACACTAGACCTCTCGATCATCCCTATTGTATCAAGTGATTGGTTTATGTAATAAATCATGTTTAAGTTTGTAATAAAAGCAGTGTTGTCATAGTTTGTATCAGAGGATAGGTTTAGTTATTTTTTGGATTAGGATTAGAAAACCCTAGTAAAGCCTTAGAGATAAGACTAAGTATAATAAAAACATACCTAAGTTTTGGTAAGTACCAAGTAAGTGGTTTACCAAAAAAATACATCCCTGTCTGGATACGAGCAGGTAGAGGCGGCTCTGGCCCAGATGTATCCTGGGGGTAAAACCCGAAAACACCGCTTTGAGCTAGACTCGAATGGGAACTGGTGCATGACAATAGGCCTTGATTCACTCTTGTTTACGACACTCCCAGGGGATATGTTTTGATAAATTCACAAGCTTAGTATGAACACTTATTAAGGTAATTAAAAAAAATTCCCCTAAGAATATATGTTGGAAAGTAGATCATGAAAAGATTATATTGAAGCCTATAGACTCATGAGTTAAGGAAATAAAAGTTTATTTATAAGTCATAAAACTTTTTCTTTGGATTAACCTTTATGTGTTACCTCCTAACTTTCCTTTTATTATAGCTAATGGCTGGTAATAGGAGGACTTGGGATAACAACTGGTGTGAAGATCAGTGTGATAACTGTACTAATGAGATGCCCAATCCAATGAGAGCGGGAATCGCGAACTTTGTCACGCTTCTCTCTCAACTAACTCAAGATTTGAATAGAATCACAGGTCAAGAGGAATGTACAAACCCCCATAAGAAGGAACAAGTCTCTATCTAGAGCTTCATGAGACAAAGGCCTCCTACTTTTAGTGTATCATCCGATCCCACGATCGCTGAACAATGGATCAACTCCATTGAAAAGATCTTCTCCATCTTTCAATGTTCTGAACAAGAGAAGGTTATCCTGGAGGCTTATTGTATGGAGGGTGAAGCTTATCAATGGTGGGCGTTGATCAAAAATACGAAGCCCGAGGAGGAGATCAAGGCATTGCAATGGAAGGATTTTCAGAAGATGTTTTTCGATAAATATTTTCCACGCACCCTCCGACTTAAGATGGAGAGGGACTTAATTTCCCTCAAGAAAAAAAGAAGAAGAATATGTTGGAGAGTACAAGGAAAACTTCACAAGGCTTGCACGATACGCTTCCGGCTTTGTCATTACCCCTAAATGCAAAGTTGACCACTTCTTTGGTGGGCTGAAGCCTAGCCTACAGAAAACATTAGCGATCTGTGACTTCGAAATCTATGAGGAAATTGTCCGATGTGCCCTCAAGGTCGAAATGGAGAGTGGGGAATCACAGGGGTATCATGGGGACAAGAAGCATAAGGTGGACTTCAATGTTGGCGGTCCGATGGATAAATAAAACGGTGCTAAGAAGATCCAGCACCTCACTTGCCAAAAGTGCGGAAAGAAGCACCCTAGAAATTGCCTCAAGGGGACGAGGAAATGCTTTAGGTCTGGAAGAGAAGGGAACCTAGCTGTTAACTGTCGGCAAGAAAGACCCACGGCTGCGACATAGGAGAGGAATGCTCCGTTTGAAACTCAACGCATTGTTCAATGCTACAAATTCAAAGAACCGGAGAATTTTGTAAATCAGTGCCCTAATCCAAGGGTTTTCAGAGGCAACCAACAACCTCCAAGGCAGCAAGGAAGAGATTTTTCCATCACTTCTGCTGAAGTGAACCCCGACAATGAAGTGGTGATAGGTATGCTAGTTATTCATTCAATAATAGAGAACGTAATTTTTGATTCAGGTTCTACGCAGTCTTTTATATCTCGAAAGTTTAGTAGGATAATCCCAGCACCACCACAAATCATGGAAGTGAAGATGTCGGTGAGTACGACAAATGGGGAAATCATTGCATCCGATGAATATAAGTCCTTCCCTGTTATAATCTGTGGATTTAATTTCCTGGAGAACCTCTTCATACTCCCTCTGGTGGAATTTGATGAAATTCTTGGCATGGATTGGCTTTCCTTATATAGATCCAACATAAATTGTCGGGAGAGGGAAATCACTCTCCATATGGAGAATCGACCCCCGATTCTTTACAAGTGTAAGGAGGAAGATGAATCTCCATTAGCTCCATCATCACAAGCATGGATATTACTGACCTATGAGCATGCGTATCTGGCTCAGATGATTGAGTCCAAGGAAGAAACCATCCTTGAAGAAATGCCTATTGTGAGGGAATTCACTGAAGTGTTTCCCGAGAAACTGCCTGGTCTTCCTCCTAGAAGAGATGTTGAATTCTCAATTGAACTTATACCTGGGGCACTACCAATATCCAAGACTCCATACAGAATGGCTGTCGTTGAGCTTGAAGAGCTGAAGAAACAACTACAAGAGAATCTGAATAAAGGGTTTATACACCCAAGTGCTTCACCATGGAGTGCACCGGTCCTCTTTGTCAAGAAGAAGGATGGGTCAATGCGGCTTTGCATCGATTATCGTGAACTTAACAAAATCATGATAAAGAACAAGTATCCTCTTCCATGGATCAATGACTTGTTCAATCAGCTATGTGGAGCACAATACTTCTCCAAGGTAGATTTGCGGTCGGGATATTATCAAGTAAGGTTGAAGAAGGAAGATGTACCCAAGACTGCTTTTCGTACAAGATACGGGAACTATGAATTAAAAGTAATGCCTTTCAGACTCACCAATGCTCCAGCAATCTTCATGGACTTGATGAATAGAGTCTTTAGAGACTACCTAGACAAATTTGTGGTAGTCTTTATAGATGATATTCTAATATACTCCAAAACCAAGGATGATCATGAGGAGAATTTAAGAACTGTACTAGAGACTTTGCGTAAGGAGAAGCTCTATGCAAAGTACATCAAGTGTGAGTTCTGGTTGAAGGAGGTCTCATTCTTGGGCCATATCATCACAAGCAATGGGATATCTGTGGATCCCTCCAAAACAGATGCAATTGAGGGATGGTCGAGGCCAACATCGATAACGGATATCCGTAGCTCTTTGGGGTTAGCTGGATATTATCAAAAATTTGTGAGAAATTTCTCACGATTTTCCAACCCTCTTACCAAGCTAACTAGAAAGGGAGTAAAGTTTTAATGGAGTGATGAATGCGAAGAACGCTTCATGGAGTTGAAAAGGAGGCTTATCACTATGCTCGTGCTCACTTTACCCACAAGTGGGGAACCTTTTGTGGTATTCAGTGTTGCTTAGAAGAAGGGATTAGGCTGTGTGCTGATGCAGAATGATAAAGTGATATCCTATGCCTCAAGGAAGTTGAAAATCCATGAACGAAACTATCCAACGCATGATCTGGAGTTTGCGGCTGTGATCTTTGCCTTGAAAATCTAGCGACATTATCTCTATGGGGAGAAATGTGATATATATACCAACCACAAAAGTATTAAATATATATTCACACAGAAAGAGCTTAATATGCCTGTAACATCCCAAGGTTTTCTAAAAATAAATTAAAAATGCTTGAAATTTTGTTTAAGGTATATATTTAAAAGTATCCTTTAAAAATAATTTTATTTCTTCTATGTTTTGAATTTCAAGAAACTGTCATCTACAATTGTGTTCAGTATGTTATTTAGAGTCTGATGGAACAAACTTGTTTTTTTGGTGAATAGTAACATGCCCTTATGAATAGTAATATGAATAGTAATATGACCTCATGAATAGTAAATAATAATATTATTTTATTTTCCCATGGCAATAGGATAATGAGATCTTAATTAATTTTCCAATGTCACATAAAACTAATTGCACTTCAATATTGTTATTTTTCGAATTAACCGTGACCTTATTTAAAAATTAAATTAATAATATTTAGAAAATTATTTTTGAAAAATGGAGTTCATTTTTGAATTCTACACATCGAAAAATTGTTGGGGTAAATTTTTGGTATTTTTCTGAAACTCTTGAATTTTCGGTGAATAGTGAAATACGATAAAATACCGTATAATCAATTTATCGGTAAATATGCACTATTTATGACATCATAAGTGATGAAAGGCCACTTTCCTCGAACTCACTTTATATTTTCACTAATTAAGGCCACTTGATTTGAGATTATTCATAGTCTTGGTAAAAATATTATAATAATAATTAAAATAATCTAAAATACCTCCCCTCTCCCACTATAAATACCACCCTCACTCCCCTCTTCCTCCCACACCTCTCAAGCATTGATAATTGTCTAATTTCTGCCAAATTCCCTCCTCAATCTTCTTCCCCACGTCCTAGAGCTGCTGGTCTCACCAAAAGACCAAAATCAAAGCCCTTAAGAAGGATCTCAAGGAGAAGAGATCAAGAGGTAAACATCCTCTTTCATTTTCATTCTTTACTTCCATTTTATGTTATTCTCTTCCTTTCCCTTTGTCTTTTGTTGGGATATTTCATTAAATATTTCCCCTTACTGTCCAAATTTTGTATGATTGATGAGATATTCTATTCCTCTCATCAATCTTGTTTTTATGAAATTTTAAGAGGCGCCGTTAGGCTGCCGAATTTTTTGTAAGAAATTTCTCATGTTTTCTTTATTTCATGATTCCTTCCTCTTCTTTCTTCACCCCCTCTTATCCAAGAGGCATGAAATCTCCAGAATCATGTATATTCTGGATGTTTTCATGTTTATGGAAAATTACAAATCATTATTCCTCTCCTCTCTCACTTATTTAAAGAATCAAAAAACATTGTCCATTTGAGTCAAATTACCGATATCGTGGACAATGTATTTTCAATTTCCATTAATTCTTTCAAGTCTGGTCATGAAACCATTTATATGGTTGAACCAGGTTATAATATATGTTTTATGACTCATATAAGGTTCTGGAATTCTTTTGTACTCATGATTCAAATTTATAAGACTAAATGAAGTTGTAATTATCAAAGAACCACTAATATGACCTAAACGAACATAATTAATGTTTTAACTTATTAATCATCATCATATAAAGCATCAAAGTGTTAAATGGTAAAATTTATGGTACTGTAAATATGTAAATACTACTCCTTTCCAATTCTGGAGTTTCACTTCCAATCAACAAGAACGATTCATCATGAACTGATTGTGAAAATCACAAAAGAACTCACCCAAAATAATGCAAGGAACAAATACTAACAAATAAGGGGTGAAATGAGGTTATTAAATGACCATATAAGATGTTATAAACATGAACATGTTTCTTTAAAATACTAATAACACTCTTTTAACCATTATACAGGAGGTTTTAACAATTTTGAAGTAAGACAAGCCTAAGGTAAGGGAATTCTTAACCCGATTTCCATTCTTTGGGTTAGCCTTCTACTTTATAATTTATGTGCTATTTAAATTGTTTGTGTGATGGTTTCTGTTTATATTATGTTTAATTATGTGTATTTACAGAGTATATACATATTCCATACACTCAATTAAGTCTCACTTCCAGTATATGATGTTTATAAGGGACTTTTCTTCTAAAATCCTCTTTTAAAATTCTGTTTTATAAGATTCAAAGGAAATGTTTTTATGTTATTGTTTATGTTGTATGATTATGTTTTTGTTATTGGGCATTGTTTATGATGAAGGGTGGGACCTATATTTACCTCCAATGCATTGGGTATGAGTAATTTGGAGGTCGGCCGTATGGTTACTCCAAGTGTAACTGTGATGGTTACACAAAGTAAGGTAGCCGTGAGGGTTACAAATTTTAAGGTAGCCAAGATGGTTACAAGATTATGTAAGTAATGCCCCAATATACCTCTATGATTATAATTATGTTTGTGTGGATCTTGTGTAAATCTCATGTTATGCTAAGTAAGATTTTATGGGTGGAAAGCATGTCTTTTGAAAATGTTTTCATACGTCATGCGTATTCATGGACTAATGTGATTTTTCCTTCTTTTTCATACCTTACTGAGCTTTTGTGCTCATCCCATGTTTTTAAATGATTTTTAACAGGTTAATGATGAGTAATACAAGGAAGGAAGACATGTTAAATGTTGAATAATTGTCAAGGAGTCTTGTTTTGTGTTTTAATGTTTTATATTCTGAGGATAATGGAAACTGATTTTATGGTATCCACTATGTAACAATGTGTAATGTTATGAATGTTTTGTCTTAATTCTCTAAAGCTCTAAACTTGAAAATATCCTCAATGTATAATGAAGTGTTTTCATAAATAAATTCAAGATTATGTATGAAATAAGTGCGGGTCCTTATAGTTGGTATCAGAGGTCGGTTTAGACAACTTTAGGGATTAGGAGTTCTTGTGAGACACGTGATTAGTCCCTATATCTATTATTTCAGTTAAATCCTTGTTTTATAACTTTTTTTTTCAGGTCAAGTAAAGTCGTTTACGAATGGAAGGAGAAGGATCTCAAACGACATTCCTATCTCTTCTTGATGACATGCTTGCAATAATTATTGCAAAGTCATCTTCGGATGATTGTGAAACTTTTTCTAGAATACAACTCACTTGCAAGCAGTTTTTTGAGATATCAAACACCTCCTCTATACCTCGTTATCATCGTGGATCATGGGTTGTTTTTAGACAAATACTATTTTCACAATATTCACATAATTTCAATAAAGGTAAATATTATCAAGGTATTTTCAAATATTTTACCTTATCACAAGAATTTGAAGCATATTATGATTTTAAAAATGGTGCTGAGGAAGGAGACCCTTGTGCAACCTATTTATATTTGCTTTTAAACTATAGTCTCACATCACATACTTATGGTATTTTAAAAGGACCAATAATAGAATGTTTCAAATCAATTTCGGTCCGAATATTTTATAGAAATCATGTTTTATCAGATGTTTTGGAATTATATGTCATACATGATTATTTTCCAAAACTGTTTTTCTGTGAACACCCATATGACCCATGTTGTACGAGGTGTATTTGGATGGAGGAAGCAAATGATTTTGAAGGATCTCCAAATCATTGTTGTAATGCATGGGACTTCTACCTACGTGAACAAGATGATGATGAAACCGAGTGGACACCTTGATCAAGGTACCCTCACTTGTTTAATAAGTAAATAAAATTGCGAGGACGCAATTTCAAGAAGGTGGGGATAATGTAACATCCCAAGGTTTTATAAAAATAAATTGAAAATGCTTGAAATTTTGTTTAAGGTATATATTTATAAGTATCCTTTAAACATAATTTTATTTCTTCTATGTTTTGAATTTCAAGAAACTGTCATCTACAATTGTGTTCAGTATGTTATTTAGAGTCTGATGGAACAAACTTGTTTTTTTGGTGAATAGTAACATGCCCTTATGAATAGTAATATGAATAGTAATATGACCTCATGAATAGTAAATAATAATATTATTTTATTTTCCCATGGAAATAGGATAATGGGATCTTAATTAATTTTCCAATGTCACATAAAACTAATTGCACTTCAATATTGTTATTTTTCAAATTAACTGTGACCTTATTTAAAAATTAAATTAATAATATTTAGAAAATTATTTTTGAAAAATGGAGTTCATTTTTGAATTCTACACATCGAAAAATGGTTGGGGTAAATTTTTGGTATTTTTCTGAAACTCTTGAATTTTCGGTGAATAGTGAAATACGATAAAATACCGTATAATCAATTTATCGGTAAATATGCACTATTTATGACATCATAAGTGATGAAAGGCCACTTGCCTCGAACTCACTTGATATTTTCACTAATTAAGGCCACTTGATTTGAGATTATTCATAGTCTTGATAAAAATATTATAATAATAATTAAAATAATCTAAAATACCTCCCCTCCCCCACTATAAATACAACCCTCACTCCCCTCTTCCTCCCACACCTCTCAAGCCTTGATCATTGTCTAATTTCTGCCAAATTCCCTCCTCGATATTCTTCCCCACGTCCTAGAGCTTCTGGTCTCACCAAAAGACCAAAATCAAAGCCCTTAAGAAGGATCTCAAGGAGAAGAGATCAAGAGGTAAACATCCTCTTTCATTTTCATTCTTTCCTTCCATTTTATGTTATTCTCTTCCTTTCCCTTTGTATTTTGTTTGGATATTTCATTAAATATTTCCCCTTACTGTCCAAATTTTGTATGATTGATGAGATATTCCATTCCTCTCATCAATCTTGTTTTTATGAAATTTTAAGAGGCGCCGTTAGGCTGCCGAATTTTTTGTAATAAATTTCTCATGTTTTCTTTATTTCATGATTCCTTCCTCTTCTTTCTTCACCCCCTATTATCCAAGAGGCATGAAATCTCCAGAATCATGTATATTCTGGATGTTTTCATGTTTATGGAAAATTAAAAATCATTATTCCTTTCCTCTCTCACTTATTTAAAGAATCAAAAAACATTGTCCATTTGTGTCGAATTACCGATATCGTGGACGATGTATTTTCAATTTCCATTAATTCTTTCAAGTCTGGTCATGAAACAATTTATATTGTTGAACCAGGTTATAATATATGTTTTATGACTCATATAAGGTTCTGGAATTCTTTTTTACTCATGATTCAAATTTATAAGACTAAATGAAGTTGTAATTATCAAAGAACCACTTAAATGATCTAAACGAACATAATTAATGTTTTAACTTATTAATCATCATCATATAAATCATCAAAGTGTTAAATGGTAAAATTTATGGTACTGTAAATATGTAAATACTACTCCTTTCCAATTCTGGAGTTTCACTTCCAATTAACAAGAACGATTCATCATGAACCGATTGTGAAAATCACAAAAGAACTCACCCAAAATAATGCAAGGAACAAATACTAACAAATAAGGGGTGAAATGAGGTTATGAAATGACCATATAAGATGTTATAAACATGAAAATGTTTCTTTAAAATACTAATAACACTATTTTAACCATTATACAGGAGGTTTTAACAATTTTTAAGTAAGACAAGCCTAAGGTAAGGGAATTCTTAACCCGATTTCCATTCTTTGGGTTAGCCTTCTACTTTATAATTTATGTGCTATTTAAATTGTTTGTGTGATGGGTTCTGTTTATATTATGTTTAATTATGTGTATTTACAGAGTATATACATATTCCATCCACTCAATTAAGTCTCACTTCTAGTATATGATGTTTATAAGGGACTTTTCTTCTAAAATCCTCTTTTAAAATTTTGTTTTATAAGATTCAAAGGAAATGTTTTTATGTTATTGTTTATGTTGTATGATTATGTTTTTTTATTGGGAATTGTTTATGATGAAGGGTGGGACCTATATTTCCCTCCAATGCATTGGGTATGAGTAAGTTGGAGGTCGGCCGTATGGTTACTCCAAGTGTAAATGTGATGGTTACACAAAGTAAGGTAGCCGTGAGGGTTACAAATTTTAAGGTAGCCAAGATGGTTACAAGATTATGTAAGTAATGCCCCAATATACCTCTATGATTATAATTATGTTTGTGTGGATCTTGTGTAAATCTCATGTTACGCTAAGTAATATTTTATGGGTGGAAAGCATGTCTTTTGAAAATGTTTTCATACGTCTTGCATATTCATGGACTAATGTGATTTTTCCTTCTTTTTCATACCTTACTGAGCTTTTGTGCTCATCCCATGTTTTTAAATGATTTTTCACAGGTTAATGATGAGTAATACAAGGAAGGAAGACATGTTAAATGTTGAAGAATTGTCAAGGAGTCTTGTTTTGTGTTTTAATGTTTTATATTCTGAGGATAATGGAAACTGATTTTATGGTATCCACTATGTAACAATGTGTAATGTTATGAATGTTTTGTCTTAATTATCTAAAGCTCTAAACATGAAAAGATCCTAAATGTATAATGAAGTGTTTTCATAAATAAATTCAGGATTATGTATGAAATAAGTGCGGGTCCTTATAATGCCCCAGAGAAGATGGATAGAGCTCATAAAGGATTATGATTGGTCCATACATTACCACCCTGGGAAGGCGAACAAGGTGGTAGATGCCCTAAGTAGAAAGAACCCAATGATTCTATAAATTATGATAAATGAGAAGGATCCAATCTTCTTAGACTTGATGAACATGTTCATAGGAATCATAAATAAGGTAAAATCATCAATCCTTTCACAAATTATTGCTCAACCGTCTCTTTTGGAAAGGTTAAAGGATGCTCAAAAGGATGATGTGAGAATTCAAGAAAAAGTGGAAGCTATAGAAAAAGGGAAATACTCGGAGTTTAATGTTAATGAAGAATGAATTTTGTGGTTTGGTAAAAGACTATATGGTTCGTCATGTCCGGAGCTGAAGAAGGAACTTTTGGATAATGAACATAGTTCAAATTTCTCTATTCACCCAGGGAGCACAAAGATGTATCGAGATCTATGAGAAAACTTTTAGTGGGATAATATGAAGAAGAATATTGCTGAATATACATCAAAGTGCCTGGTGTGCTAGAAAGTGAAGGAAGAGAGGCAGAAGTCTAAGGGGATGATGCAAACATTTCCCATACCAGAATGGAAATGGTAAAACATCACCATGGACTTTGTCACCGGACTTCCAAGGACATCCAAAGGAAACAATGCAATCTAGGTTGTTGTGGATCGTCTTACAAAGACTGCACACTTCATTGCTATTCGGGAGGATTTCTCATTGGATCAACTGGCACGGATATATATCAGGGAAGTGGTAATGTTGGATGGAGTACCACTATATATTGTGTCTGACCGAGATCCAAGATTCACCTCTATGTTTTGGAAGAGTCTTCAACATGCTCTGAATACTGAACTGAAATTCAGTTCGGCCTATCATCCTCAAACTGATAGCCAATCTGAGCGGACTATCCAAACACTTGAGGATATGTTGAGAGAATTCTCAATGGACTTTAAAGGAGGATGGGATCAACATCTTCCACTAGTTGAATTATCCTACAATAACAGTTTCCACTCAAGCATCCAAATGGCACCATATGAAGCCCTGTATGGGAAAAGGTGCAGAACATCAGCATGTTGGGATGAGGTCAGTGAACGTAAGCTGCTTGGACCCTAAATGGTCAAGGAAATGGCGGAGAAGGTGAAGACCATTCAGCAACATATCAAGGAAACCAAGAGTCGACAGAAGAGTTATGCATATAATCATCGATGAGACCTTGAGTTTAAATTTGGAGACATGGTTTTTCTACGCATATCTCCATGGAAGAAGGTCATGAGGTTTGGAAAGAAAGGGAAGTTAAGTCCAAGGTACATTGGCCCCTTCGAGATTCTTGATCATGTCGGGGTTGTGGCCTATCGACTAGCACTTCCACCTACCATGGTCAAAGTACATGATGTCTTTCATGTATCCCTCTTAAGGAAGTACATGCTGGACCCTTCACATGTACTCTCTTCTGAGGTGGTAAAGTAAGAGGATGATATTTCTTATGAGTAGCAACCAGTGAAGATCTTAGATCGTAGAGAAAAAGTTCTATGAAATAAGACAATGCCCTTCATCATGGTGTTGTGGTGAAACCAAAAGTTTGAAGAAGCGACTTGGGAATCAGAGGAAATGATGAAGCTGAGTTACCCACATCTGTTTTAGTGTGGGAAAAGGAAATTTTGAGGGTGAAATCTCTTAAGGGGGGAATATTGTAATGACCGAAAGTTTCATTAATGGAAAATCCCTCTTGACCTAGTTAAATATCTCTTTATGCAAAATGTTTTTATAAGATGTCAACTTATTTGGTTTTATGTTAAAAATTTTGACCATTCCTAATATAGCTGTTGAACAGTGATCACATGATTAATATAAATATAGGGCTTTAACAAATCCATTTTACTCAGAAAAAGGAAGCGATGACCTCGTCCAGTAGAATTGATCCATACGAAGACCATTTATCAGAGCTCAAAAAAGAGGTGGCATCTTTGGACTTTGCTCTTGACCAGGCCCAAGTATAGTTTCATCATGTCAAGCTCTAATGAGACCATCTACGGGAAAATTGGAAGTTGATAGAGATTTCCACTCGAGCGATGTTATCCGAGCCACCCCAAGAGTCTTTCACCATCGCACACCTTACCCTTAGGTCTTATGTGGCTGTTTTAAGGGGTTATGTTACAAATATCTAATACTATGTTCATGTACATTATTTTTGTATATAATAATGAATCTACCTTCTTGTTATTATTAATACATTGTAAATAGTTTTTTTAAGTACAAATAGTATTTTTAGTTATTATTTAATTAAGAATTCTATTTTATTAAATTAAGGGATTTTTGAATTTAATAATATTTTAATAAAATAATAATATTATTATTTAATTAATTTTTATTAAATATAAATGATCTTATAATTTTATGAATGAAATTGTAATTTTTATTAAGGTTTTAAAGCCATTTTTGTCAAAACCCGTGAATTTTCGATAAATGTCGGTTTTTATTTTAAAAGCTAAAATTAAAATATTTAGAAAATTATTTAGATAAAATAAATGGTATTTCTGGAATCAGGATTTTGAAATTATCCAACGGTGAATTTTTTATAATTTTCTAAGACAGTCAAATTTTTGGGTAAAAATTAAATACTGTTTAAATATATAATGTGTTTTATGACATCATAATAACCAAATAGTGATGTAATAAAATACTATAATCTTTATGTTTGGCCAATATATGTTTTTCCATTAAAATAATGTGATTTTGGGTTTGTTTGACTTATTTTACAAAGCATTAATGGACCCCTCAAGACTTATTAAACATCTTGTCTTTTTAAATTATTTTCCATGGGAGTGTGACTCACCTCCACATAAAGAACCCTATTATTTTAAGAATTTCGGACTATATCCTTATAAAATATTGTTTTCCTCTTCCATTTTTCAAAAACCATGGTAAAAAACCATGGGCTGGTTTGTGGTTTGGATTAATTTAATGTAAGGGTCCCAAACATAAATAATAAAGAATTCCTTCACCTTTCCTATATAAACTCACCCAAGCTCCCACTTACTCCTCACTAAAAGACTTTGGAGTTCGTCCAACCTCTGACCTAATATCTATAGAATCCTCCCAAGGTCCCCAAGCTCCCAAGAAGCCTCTCTGAAGCCTCTCTCTAGCCTTTGGAAGCACACTTCCATGTAAGGGTTTTTCTTCCTTTATCATTTTTTGTCAATTTTCTTTAAGTTTTTTTTCCCTTTTAATTTCAATTATGAATGTTGGGGTATGGTTTTTCACCTCCCTCATAATTCCCTCTTTATGTTTGAATGATGGGAGACCTCTTTATCTCTCATTAAATGCCTCCCATATACACCCGTTACTATACCGAAATTCCAAAAGGAACTTCTCTCTCCTCATTTACATTCAAGCAATAATTTTGTATCATGAATCTAAATTCCATTAAAATTGTTGGGACATGTATCTATATAACCTCCTTACTTTAAATTACATGTAAATATGATGAGGAACCCCTTTCTCTCACATCAACCATTTTTTTATGAATTCTTATGTCACGCCGTTACGCTGCCGAAATCGGACCGATTTTCTAAGCCAATGCCATTGTGTAGTGAATACCATGCCCATTTCTCCATCAAATGTATTAAACTTTATTCACATTTACTTATTGATTATAAAGTTTCATGTATGAGTTCCACAATCCTTTATCATGGAATAAATGATTATGTTTTATGAATCCATGTTTTATGATCCATGTGGCACACTAATGCATTAAATGAAATGTTTAATAAGGGTGCGCCCTTATAGCGCTCCAATGCATTGTGTAAAGTATAGTATCATGATACTTCATGTGCAATGAGTGTTGACTCATGCTAATTCAAGTGTAATGGTGTTTTACTCGTGCTTCATGTACAATGAGGATTTACTCATGCTCTATGTGCAATGAGCCTTGGCTCATGCTAATTCCATGTTAAGTGTTGTTGCCACATTTCCATGTTATGATTATCATGATTTATCATGCCTTTATGTTCATGTTTCTCTTGTTCTCTATTAATATACATATTGTCTAACATGTATTTACTCCTCATGTATTCCATGTTTATTCCCTTACTGGGATTTATAGATCACCCCTTTTGTTATGCATGTCCTCATGTTATCCCATGCAAGCTAAGTACGAGGGAATGTAGTGGTCATGTAAAGGAAGTTTTCAATAAATATTTTGTATTTAATGTTTTAAGTTGTTATGTAATGATCCTAATCCCCAAAGACACTATACCTCTCGATCATCCATGTTGTATCAAGTGAATGGTTTTTGTAATAAATCATGTTTAAGTTTGTAATAAAAGCAGGGTTGTCATATAACCCTCTGGGATGCTCTCACAGCCTAATCCCCTTTGGTCATACCAAGAAAAGACAAGCATCCCTCTGGTTTAGCATTAGCACAGACTCTATGAGGAATCACTCACCATAAATTTCCCCAATAGTCTCATATTGGTAACTAAAAGGAACTTTGGGGAAGCACTTACGTCTCATTCCCCCTGTAGCCCACATTGAGGAACTACATACACTCTGAGGAAGCACTTACGTTAATTACACCTATGGTTTCACATTGTAAAAGTGAAAATAGAACCTCTGGAGAAGCCCTCATATCCATTCTCCCTATGGTCTACTATAGTAGGTTCTCACGACCCTGTATAAGTCAAACAAGCACAACAATACATGGCAGCCATAATAATCCTCAAGAACTACTTGGCTAAGCAACTACTGCATAACAACATGTCAGATAAAACAATCCACCCTAACAATACTAGGTATGGAAAACAAAGCAGTAACTTAACAAAAAAAACCAGAAAAAATTGTCAAAACAAGAAAACATGGGAAAAACCTCCATAGCATGGAAAAATAAACCCTATTCACAATACATAACCTCTACGCAATCAACTATGGGATAGCAGGAAAATATTAGGGTTACAAACATAAATAGTCAATACCCCGTTCAAGGGTATTGGGCACTTTTGTATATATAACTCGAAGACTAAATACAAAAAGGAACAAACCACCAAGCTTGGTATTGCAGGATCATTATACGTGAACCTCAAGCCTTGAATCTCCCAAGAACACTGCATATCTACAAAAACCAGTAAAATGTTTAACTAAAGATAAATATTGAAAGAGGGGTAATTAGGGAACAAAGCTCTAGAAGAAGTAAGATATTACTGTGGCAATCCCAACAAAATCAATGATGATCGAATCAGAGATCGAATTCTCAATCAGGGTCTCAGGAAATAATCGCAGACGTACGAATGCTCCTAGATGAGCTAGGTCGAGAAGAGGTGTGTTCTGTCCGTCAAAAGTGACCCGAGTACGTTTAAAGAAAAAAATAAAGTACACGACATGTTCTTTATAAGTACACGACGTGTACTTGCCTTCACAGGCCCCCACATTAGGTGGTCTCCAGGTCAAGTCACACGGTCGTGTGCACGACCCTTACATGGCCAGCACCCGACTACCTGAAGTAACCGAGTACATGACGTGTACTCATAAAGTACATAGCATGTACTTAAGAAATTTCTAGAAACTCCTCTTTTCTTAAAAATAAATAGAGAAGAGAAAAACATACCTGAAAAGAAGATCGGGGTTCTTACAGGATGGTTCGTATTTTTTCAAGTCAGTTTACTTAATCCCTTGGGTATTTCCCCAATCTATTTAAGTCCATTTAAAATAAGGGTTATTTTTTATATTCTATCCCTCTCTATAAATGCAGTCATATGGGCCACAACCATGAAAATGAGGCCCATTAAGAACCTCTTGTCTCATGGGATTTGTAAATGCGACTTGTTGAAAAACTATTTGAACTAAATAAAAAAATTACAAGAATATGAAATGTTGAAAAAAAATCCCATTACTAAAGAATATAGAAAAAATAAATAAATCATACACATGGTATATAACCAAATAATAATTAAATTTTACATAAAACAAATAACTCACAAATAAAGATTTCCAAATTATTTTTCAATCATACACAAACTTTGTAAACTCTGATTCATTCTTACAAATGAAATAAATATCATGTATGAAAAGAGATATATAAAATTTAACAATATTTATCAAAGGTTATGTGTCATAAAATAGAGTGTTTTGAAAGATCATATTTATTATTGATATAATGAAATATATAACATAAAGTAAAACATATTTCATACTAAATAGTCAAAAAAACATAACAAAATTATCCAATAAATGATAAAAAAATAATAAAAAAATAACATAAAATTAAACAAACTCAACCTACTCTTATTAATTTAAAAATGGAAAAAATTAAGTGACCTTTATGAATATATATTACACATGATGTTTAGTGCCTTTAAAATTAATAGATATGTCACTTTTCTAGAAAAGGTCCTTAGGAAATGATAGTTTATGTCAGTGTTATTTATTTATTAATGTCTTATAATATTTTTTAGAAGAATGTTGATCAAACTTGTGATGTCACTTTTGATATATAGATACTCAAAATAAAATAAAAATATATTTTACATTCTATTTCATCCAAATAACTTTAAGTATAAAAACATCAATCCAAAATACATTTAGTCTTAGCAATTATAAGTATAATAGAATCTGGTTTATTTCTTTAACAATAAATTAAAGATCTTAACAACAAGTGGAAGCTTCATAATTTAATTTTATCTTCTGATCTATAAACCCAAAAATTAGAATAAAAAATTAGAATCAAATAAAATATATATGTTCATGGAAATAATAAAATATGATTAATAATTATTTTCAAATATTGTAATTTTTTTCAAAATTTAAAAGATATTTCATTTGATTGGTTTGAAATATTTTACAGACACATAAGCACTAATATGTAATTTCTCGTTATAGTATGTTGAAACACACACTCAATCATTCTACTATATAATTATTTTTCACTCATTTCCCAAGACCATACATATGAAATCCACTATCAGAAGTAAAAATTGTTGTCTAAAGTTTACTATTATTAAATCTAATTATTTTATTTATAAATTGAATATATATTTATTATTATTCAATAAATTTAAAAAATCTATTTGAAATAATTAATTCCCAATAAAAAATTCAACACACACACTCTACACATTCCAAAGATAAGTTTTACGTAGTAAGAAAATTTAATGTTCAAGTATTGGTTAGTTGAATTTAGAAAACACATCATTAATATTAATTTAAACCATAATGGTAATCGATGAAAATGTTTTCATTAATGGGGTAGTTTTATCTATCCTTATTACACAAAACTTTAGTAGTATAACAAAACTATAAAATTTATACCAAGCTCTGTGTTCTTTTTTAAGACCAATAAAAGAATTAGTAAGATTTGAATTAAGATTTTGAGAAAGAAAAATTTCAAAACAAAGAGTTTTTTAATTTAAATATCCTACTAGATAAAATGATTTATAAAAAATATTGAACATCCATCTGAAAAATATTGAAATTCATCAAATATTATTAATCAAGAGGGATCTTAAGGGCTTCTAAATGAAAAATATATGTGTAGGCATCCTCATAATATATTACTTCCTATGATTATAACATTTTACAACCATCATATCATTAATCCTATTAATAACACATTGATAATTAGGATTATTCCTAAAAACCCACTTAGTTCATATATTTGAATATAAAAAAGGTTTCTCAACTAAATCTAAAAATCTATTTTATTTAAATTGATTAAAATATTCAGGAACTAGTATTGTTTTCTCTCAAGTCAATAAATGTATATTTTGGTTCTCGATATGAAATAATATTATAAATTTTATAAATAATTGAAACACTAATCCAAGTCCATACACCATTATATATACAAAAAATTACACATTCTAAGGACGACCTCCTAAGATTATATATTATCTTAGAAACAAATTCTTATATTCTTTAGTTTCTAACTCATTGGGATTTGGTTATGTAAGAAAATATTCCATATAACCATAATATTTAGTTTTTATAAGAGAATAAAGACTTATATTGTTAAATTATTCATCAAGATCATTAATGTAATATCTTTCACAATCAAATGGATCCCTATCACCAAACCTCTAATAAAAATTTTATTTGAAGCTCAATGATTATTTTCATAAATTATTATCTTTAAATGTATTAAAATATCTATGAAATATTCCTTTGTTTTTTTTGGGATAAAATTTAGAATGGTTATACTTTTTAAATTAAAAAATTTCTTTAACAAACAATAATGTAACTAAAATTCAGTATATTATTAGTCCACAACTTATAAGTATTTTTTTCAATATAGGCCTTATTATAAAATTATTTATGATATAACATTTTTTATTAAATATTTGAGCTCAAAAATGAGTTGGTAAAGTATATTCACATATTAGTTTTCTAGAAATATCTTATATTATCATATTTCTTCTATCAACAACCATATTTTATTAAAATGTCATTAAATGATTTTTAATAGCATGATAAGATAAAAAATAAATAAAATAATGACTATAAAATTATCTTTCATGGTCACTTCATTAAGAAAAAATTATTAATATTTTTTAAATAAGTTTTAAAAAATTCATGATTTCAATACAAGAAAAAATTTTAATCCACAAAAATAAAACCTTAGAAAATCATAAAAGTCATAGATAAGACAAAAAACAAAATTCTTTCCATCAAGGATTGAAACTCTAAAATGTCTAAAAAAATTTAGATGTGCTCTAATATTTTAGAATTTAAACACTAATTTGTTGGTCTAAAATACCTTCTATTCTACAAAATAATCTAGTTTGCGTCAAATAGACTCTTTTAATCAAACATAATTTTAGACAGATCTAAAAGAAAATTATTATTTAACATATTTTTTAATGAATAAAATTTTCAAATTCTTTTTATTTTAGTCCAATTCAAATAAATTTTAATTATAGTATTCAAATAATAAATTTTTATCAACACAAATACACAACAAAGAGTGTATATATTTTCATTTATTGAGGGTTCATATATAAAAGAACTATATTTATTGAAAAAAATGAATTGGTAGAAAAATAAACACAATAAAAATCATTAAAAATTTGGGAAATTTCTCACACCATTTAATATAGAGAATACTATTGATGTGAACTATTTTTTGATTTCCATCAAATCGATCACTTATAATCCTTTGATTTTTATTTTCACTAAACATTAAATTTTCAGCATCGATCACTGATAAATAATAAAATTATGATATATCACAACTCATCTACATTGAATAGAAAATGTCCATGTACTATTTAACATTTTTTTAATGGATCCTACATACTAAAAAACAATTAAATTTTATTGTACCTATATTCCTTTTATTCAATATCTGTTATCAATTAATGAAGTTAGAATAAAAAGTGACATACATTTAGAGAAAAAATTTATTTTTCCACCAAAATTGAAATTATTAAAAACGTATACCTGCTTGACAATGTAAAATAAAGTCCATAACTTTATATACGCATATGAATAGTGGACAAGAGTACCATAATGAAAACATGTAATATTAGACATTCTCCTACTTGAATGAAAAATAATATAATTTTAATACAACATTCAAAGTTGACTAGTAGAAAAAATTTAACTATCTATCCTTAGAAGCCTTTTTATGATGACTAAGTATTTTATCAATGCATTCCAAAATATATTAAATTGAATAATACCTTGCTCTAAAGTAGCTATTTGAAATAATACATCATTAATTTTACAATCATATTGAGAAGAAGAAGAATCATAGATATAGATTTACTTATAAAATTAAAAGGTCATTTAAATGAGGTATATTTTCAAATAACTATAGAATTAAATGATTTTATAACAGAATTATATTTTTTCCTTAAACAATAATATTTACATTCAATAGGTGAATAAAAATCATTAATTTTATCAATAGAATAATCATTATTTTTAGGAATTGATAAATAAAATCAATGTAGCTATTCTATTTAATCCATAAAACACATGTTATATTTTTTCATTATACTATATAATTTTAATTAATGATTATATAAATCACATGAATCTTGGGAAGCACTCCTTCTATATTTCCAACCTCTCTTTTAATTTCATTTATATTCAACTATTTTATGATATTTTTTTAAGATTTGTGTTATTTATATGAAATAGAAAATTAGGATTAATACTCACAAGATCCTTTCCTTAATAACATATAAATTATTTTGAAGACCCATAACATTACGCACAAATATTTTAATATCTTTCATACCTACTTTTATCTAACCTTTATTATTAATTACTCTTTCTTAAAAACCAATATTATCACTAGAATTAAAATTTATGTGATTTAATACATAAAATATTATAGAAAAAACATTATTAATCTTGTTTATAACATCCTTTGAAGTAACTTTAAAGGAAAAAAATCCTTATTAGTTACTCGATAATCATTTTCATTGACATTAATTTAAAATTAAAACATAATAAGAGTACCAATTATATTTTTCCTTTTTATCTATCAAATTATTCTATAAAATTTATAATTAGATATAATATTTATACAGAAATTTGGTAAAACAAATATAAAGTATTTAATAATTTATAAGGCTATGTTATTTTATTTCTAAATGAAATAATATTTCTAACTATTTTATTAGTGATCCTATTTATCTATGAGATTAATTTTAAACCAAATATTTTAAAAGTATAAATCATTGGATTAGTAGTATTATACCTTAGTTTTATAATCTTATCTATACATAAATAATTTAAAAAAATTGTTTTCCATATTTTATACCATCTATTACATTGAGAAATTATATTCATTTTTTTGGAATAACAATAAAAATAAATTCATTATTTCCTCAAGAATTTAAATTAATATCTAGTTATTAATAAATTATCCATGGGTCTAGTTTATATGTAATAATTTTATATGGTTTTATAACATTGATATTTATCTTAAAACACAAAATTTTAATTTAAATTGTTATAATAGTCTTCCCACATCTGTAATCCACACCATTAAAATATAGTTTCGTAATAATCGGACTTACTTCTTTACGACTAATGATTTGATATAAAAAAGGTTTATGCCATTCAATAATCGCATTGAGAACAAAAGGGTTGATCTGTAATAATTTTCCCAACGTCTTAAATTAAAATAATTAAGATGGTGAAAAACATTTTCAATATTTTCATTTTAAATTTAAAATTCTGTCATAAGTTCTAAAAAAATCATATGTTTCATAAATTAAAAATATATCCAAATTCAAAACAACATAAAGAGTATCACTTAAAAAAATCATATTGGTGTAGTGTCTCTAATAAATCCCCTACTCCAGCCAACTAACACCCATTATAGGCCATTTACATTTATTAAAGATATTATTATCATATGATCTTCATAGATTAGTTAAATCAGCTGACTCTTAGATTTAAAATTGAAAATAATTTATAAAAAATATATTTCTAAAACCATTCCTCTCAAAGAATTTATCCTAAAATTGGTAAAATAAATATTCACATAAATGAAATAAAAAATAATAATTTAGAAAGCTTGATGAATTACAATTTTTGTATAATCACAATTTCTTGAATAAGGAAATTAAAAGAAATATATATAAAAATAAGTGAATCTATTGAATGAGATTAATCATTGGGAATAAATATTATCTTCAATTTACAAAATCTATTTTCTTCATCATCAAAACAATATTTGGATTCTATCAAAAATATTCATTAGTCTCAAAATACACATCCAATCCTATCAAATTGTATCAAATCAGTAGAATTTATCATGTATTACATTATATTCTACAAACTTTAATAATATATTTTAAAATAATATCATAGAATTACTATTCATGAAAATATAATAAATAAATTTTTAAATAACAATTAGGAGTAATTTACTTCATTATTTCAACAAAATAGATGAACAAAATCAATTAGGTGTCTCCTGATTAAAAGCTCAAAATTTAAAAAAATGAAATAAATAAATATATATACTAAATGATTCTATAACAAAAAATCTTAAAATAATTGTAAAAATCCAAAAAATATATTTACATAAATTTAAAACATTCAAATAGATCTATATAATGTAGAATAAACATATTGTTGACTTGCATATGATTTATTTAAATTCTGATATGATTATATTTTAAATCCTATAGATTTGTATAATATTTAATCCCCATTTATTCATTTAATTTTTAGACAAACTGTTATCAATGATATATAAGAGTAACTAGCATACATAAGTAAAAAATTAACTTATGTAATACTAAATTGAGACTTCAATAACTTTCATAAAAATCATGCCATTCTATATGTGAAACAACAATATAAAATAACTTTGACCAGGATAATTTCATATTTTCAAAACTTTATTTGTATTGAAATATTATCATGTAATATTAAATTAAATTTTCATAAGTTAAATCACTAATGTATGACATTTAATTAATATTAAATCCAACTACATTAGATTTTTTATAAAATATAACCTCTATAGAAAACTGATTTTTTATTTATAGATATGTCTTCCAATATGAATTTCATAAATCCATGAATAAAAAATAATTAGAAGTTTATGAATATAATTATTTCTATTCAATCATTCTTAAAATTTATCATTAATAAAAAAATATGATGGGTTTCCTGTGATTATAAAAATATGTATACATTGGGATAGAATATATCACAAACAATTCCCCATCATAAGGAATTAAATATATATTTATAGTATTTTCCATTATATATTTCCATTAATATATTATTATTTAATTTATATTTTATCTAAAATTTAGTTGATTTTTTACTCTACCCATGTTTTGATTTTCATAATCATGTATCGATATATGTATCATCTGTGATTATAGTTCTTTTAATAAGCATATTAGAAAATCCATTTTAGGTTCTTTCTCACTTACTTGAAGAATCATGTGGAATTATAAATTTTATATGAAGTAAAGTACTTTGATATTGTTCTATGAAGTTATTATTGAATACATAACAATAACAATAACAATATTTGTTTTAATATTTAAGAATTTATCTTTCCACCTAAGGATACTAAGATTTGTATCATATGTCATATATTATCCAATGTTTCACCAATTAAAATAGGGGTCATCAGTTTTGGGTGCTAAAAGACATGATAATTATTGTTTTTATAATAGATTTTTTTTAAAATAATATTAGGAACACGACTTAGAAGAACATTGGTAGAAGTAATGACTTTATGGGGAACAATTAAAACTTCTTATAAATATACTTAATGATTAATGGGGTAATTCATCTATTATATAAAGAAATTTGGCCTACCTTCACTATCGAAACTCGAGCATGGATGCTCTAGGAAGTGATGGTTGGGACCCTAGTCCATCCCCCACTTGTGTTGGGGGGACACCCTCTATTCTCCGTATCCATTCAGCCTACCTTCTTTCCATTTTATCACCCGTAATTTATCCCACCTTTCATAATAATCGATCTTACACCTAAAGTCCTAGATCTTCATGCTAGTTTCCCTAATCTCTAATTATCATTATCATAATTTATCTATTTTATGGAAATATTAAATCTGACATTGGTGGCTCGCTTCAGGAAACATCACCCATCTGTTGATTCCCTCTACATGTTTGTATTTGCATCTTTGGGTTTATAAGATTGAGCTATTATGGGGATTCGTATTAAGCAACACATAGTGATTTTATTTTCATCAGAGGAGGACCTTATCGTAGGGTGGTGTAGAGCTCCTCACATATGCAAAAGTTATAGCTTATACATTTATTAATGGTGATAAGATTTCTACATGATGCATGATGATCCATCTAGGGTCGTATGGGTTTGTTTTCCTAGACTCTATTCCGTTCCAAAACCCAGTGATTATCCCTATGCATGGTAATCTTGTCGAAAAATTTGTGTGTTTTAAGAGTGGAATAGAGTTGGTACATCCCCCCATATCCCCACACATCTATGATGAGGTCTATGTTTCCAAACCTCCTATTGAGTGTATTTGTTCATGGTTGGGGATGAATTATGGTGAAAGAAATTGGTATTATTCAAATCTTGGATAGATTTCTACTCTTCATTCATCGATTGGGGCCCTTGTCCACTGTTTTTCGACATGGACACTCACTTCACACTAGGGACAGGAATAATGTTCCAAAGAGTGGGTCTACCTCTCCAATGGCTCTTACAGTGTAAAATATAGGTGTTAAGGATTCATATATAGTATTTAATCTTCAAAAAGAAAAATTTACTATTGATTATAATGTTTCTCTGAATTTTTATATCTTGAACTGTGACTTGGGAGTCAGCAAATAGGTTGGGAAGATTTTGTAAGAGGACTATCTATAAAATTTTTAAGTTCTCTTTCATTTTCTAAGACCATGAATAATGGAGGCTTGTTCAATGGTAAGGATTATTCCTTTGGATGTAGTTTCAGGGTCGTTGATAAGTTTCCTTTAGTGTCTAGACCACATTAATCATTTTGAGTGCCGCCAGATCGGAATACCATATAAACTCAGGAGAATAGATAAATTGGAAAGATGGATGTTCCAGTACATCATGGTCAAGTCCCTAATCAAGCGGTTTTTAATCATGAAGAAAGTATGGGCGGTCCAATCAGTTATAAGAAGGTACATGTTATAGGGAATGCAATGACCATGTCTAAAAATTATATGGAAACAATTTGTATCAACAATCATATTGAAAGTTTGTTGGAGGAAGGTCTTGCCCAAGAGTAGGAAACTTGCCAGTCATCCAGTGGAGGTATGATGGATGCTCTCCTTTATCAGGACCAGGGGGTTATCCCAAATTTGGTCTTGCAAACACATGTAACATAAGAGAGTCCCTCGTGTAAAAATTTTCTCTCTGAGGATTATTATGATGTTTAGTTTTCTGGTAAAATATTTATTAGTAGTGGGGAGGGGGAAATAATTATATAAATTAAAAGCCTAAGTAGAAACAAAGGATGAAAGGGGAAACATACTATGGGGTGCTGCATTCTCACTAAAAGAAATGGAACTAAATGAATGGAAGATTACTCCTAGCCGCCTTCGTTGATGCAAAAAAGATCATCTAGTAAGGATAAGGGATTGAAATGTGAAAAAAGGGCTCCACACTAGGAATAGAAATCAGGTTCTGGTTTAAGAAGTGTAAAGATTAATCCAAAGTGTTGATACATTAAGGATCAAAGATAGGGTGGTGGAGAGGGAAAGATAGAAGGTGAGTAAAAGAATTTACTTAAGCTCATTCTTCAATCAATGTAATAAATTCATGAAAAGGCAATTAAACTAAATGACCCAAGGGAGGATGTGAAAATAATATTAGAAATAGTGGTCTGAATGGATGTTTCTAAGGACCAAATGGACTGAATCAACAAAAAAATTTGACTTTGGCACAAGGTTTCAATAAAAGGAAGATCAATATAGAGGAGTATGTAAAAACATGGGACAAGATAGAAACTAAATTTAAAGAATCAATCCAAGAATACACGAGCATAATGATTAAATAAATATAATTGTGACTTTATTAGTTAAGTGATTCTAACAATCCATGCCTTATTTTCAATTATTTTTCAATTTAGTTTTTTATTGGATTACCTTCAGCTTTGTTGTTTGTTTTCTTACTTTTTCCTCAAAAGTTTATTTTAAATTTTTTTTGCCTTCAATCCATAAGATTCATATCTATAATAAATATTTACTTAGGATAATAAATTATATTGATATTACCATGTTGATAGTTAATTATTTAAATCAATAAATTATTGAGTTGTTTTTACACAATTACACCTACTATTAGAAACATAAATTACATAAACACTTAAGGATAATATAATGATTTTTCAATTGGTTAAAATAATATTATTAGGGTTTTATTAAACAAATTATAGATATTTTAAGTAATTTGACATATGTTTTAAAAATAATAAATTCCCTATAGTGAAAAATATTAGACTATAGTGGGTCACAACTCTTGATCATGATATGAGGAAATAACCTATATAATGAAGTGGGAACACAAATATATTGGAGGTATAACAATGAGTTATTCCCTTTGAAATATTTTTATAGTCTTGGGACATAAAAATGAGAGATGTGGTTATCTATATATACATTCAAAAATAAAATTTCTATCAATTTTGTTCTTGGATCATGAACATCACGAGTATGAGTAAATATAAAGAATGAAATATAAATAATTCTAAACTATATTTATAACGAAGTGTTTCAATCAAAGTAACTAAAAAAATTTAAAGGAAAATAGTAATTCTATAAATAAATTATGATAAATAATGGAGGAGTTAATGGTAACCTTCAAAATAATTATTGGGTGTTCTTCAAACTATATATGCTTGAAAATACATATAAAATTATGAGAGAAATATTTATTGAATTTTTGTTGGTTAAAACCATTATTATCTGTAACACCCAGATATTATAAAATAAAAACATTGTATTTTATATAATATTCAACATGAAATAATTATTTTAAAAAAATATGAAATATATTTCTTGAAATTTAATTTCTTTGATATCTTTTAGAAAACACAACCCTGAGTCTAATGGAACGTTAATATAACATACCCTAATTACCTAGCCATTAAATTTTTGGTTATGTATAGTAATAAATAAATTATGAAATTTATACGCTTTAAACACATAAAAATTTCATTAGTTATATATTTAATATAAATAATAAAAATATTTAAAATGAAAAAGAAATGTTATTTAAAAAGTAGTGTTTTTTCTAAAAGACTGTTTTTTTCACTTTTCACAAATAATTTAAAATTAAAGAATCACAATTTTATAAAATTTATATGATAAGAAAATAATTTTTTTTAAATATTATATCAAAATTATGTTAAGTAATTTATTTTATTTTTATGAAATGTTTAATTTTTCAAGAAATAGTGAAAAATATTGATTTTTATTGAAAACTACAGGTTTGTTTAAATAATTCGCAATGATAAATTTATTTTTAAAATTTTTTATAGTAAAATAAGTTAAATTATATTAATATTTAACTAATTTATGTCATTAGGTTCAATTTTATATTCAATTTCAATCTAAAACATTCCATACTTATAATAAGTTTCTCTTTAAAAAATCAATTTTTCATTGCATTAGGGGGTTTTGTTTTTGATTGAATTTTCCACATATATGAATTGAATTTGATAAAATTTATATGATATTTTGAATCATAATTATTTATATTTTCTAATAATATAAATATAATTATTGGCTAAAATAAATTGTGAAAAAATTAAAAATTAGTTACAATAGTGAAAGTAAAAGTGGGATTACCGTGGGTTAAACTAAACATATAGTGGTTTAAATGAAATAAAAACTAATCTAAAATATATTTTATGACTTTATTTATCGATGATAATGTATATATCTTGATAATAATCCCTTTTGGACCCTTGTGGCATGTGAAGAATGTGGTTAAATATTTTTATTTTAAAAAATTACAAGTGTTCCACTCACCCCAGTTATAAAAGGTCACCCCATATCATCACTTATTCACACATTAAAACCCTTTTGGGTTGAAAAATACCATGATAAGAAAAAAAAACTCCATAAGCTCATAATATAATATTTTTTGTGTCATAAATTCTTTATTTTAATACTTTTCATATAATCATAAAGAGGATAACTTTTGTGTAATTGTTTAATAAAAAAAGTCGCTAACATACAATGAAACATTATTTTGTTTATATAATTACCTATATCTATCTCATATTCCCTCAAATGGGAAAAATAATGTCTCTCATGTGTACGGCAGACTACTGCCTCCCGAACCGATTTGACGTGTTTTCCTTCAACACCTCTCAGAGTAGGGTATGATGATGGATATAAAGTATATATATATATATGATATTTATTACATAATTTTACTATTTTAATCATTATATCATATATACCTGTTTATATTATCATTTATTAGGTGATATGATAATGTTGATCATGTGTATGGAGAATTACCGCTTCACAAAATGGTGTGATTCATTTTTCACTAACACTTTCCATGAAAGGAAATAAGGATACGTTTTATGAATATATGTGATATAAATGAAATAATTATGATATAAATTCCATATTTAGAAATCTAGAAACATAATATATAATTTTATTTCTTACTTTTTCCCTCACCGAAAGATGATAACGTCATTCGTGTATGTATGGACTACTGCCTACATGAAGTGATTTGACACTCTTTTCACCACTAAAATACATGGATGATATATATATGTATATTTAAATAAATATTATATTATTAATTATATTATTAAAATTTTGTAAACATAATATTTTACTTACCTCCTTTCCATAGTGATCATTGAAAAATGGAAATGTTACTAATCCATACATACGGGCTGCTATCTCCATGATCGTAACAGAATTCTTTTTATCAAAATCATATTTAATTATTGGTATTATAAGTATTAGTGATTTAAAAATATGAAAATTATTTCATTATTAATATTTTAAACATGATAAAATAATGACCTCTTAGACCAATAGTCAACCTAACGAAGTCATTTTTTACACAGAAATCAAATATTATCAAAACACATGATGTAAATGATGTTATTCAAGTAATTGTATATAACATGGTAAAAACTGATATAAAAGGAGTAATAAAAATTAAAAAATATCTTAAAAATGTAAATAATTAGTATAAAATTATTATTCAGGAATGTAAATACCGTACATGATGTGTCGGGATCAAGTTAAGGGACTGTGTCTCAATTATATTTCATTGAGGAATATTGTAATGTTACGCACCTGATTTATTTTATATGTTATACATTCTCCCCCTTTGACAAGTAATATCACGATTTCTTAATAATTCATGGAGTTTTATGTTTCAATTTTAATTATTTGATACAAATGGATTTTGACTTAAAGTTAACATGTGATAAAGAATTTCATAACTCAATTTCCATTCATTTGGTTATATTTCTTCATTATTTTCCATAAAAATCAAATATAATGTGTGTAAATAATTTTTAAAATTATTTTGTTATACTTGTTTTATGTGTATTCTAATTTAATACATGTACAATATTCATTTCTTAATACTCACTTCAATGTTATGATCATTGCAAGTGTTTATTTAAAAATATTATTTTAGTCAGGATAGTTTATAGTTGAGTTTCCATTGAAGGAAATTATTTTATAATCGTATAATAAACCCATTTAATTTTCTTATTCTATATATTTTCATGATTTTTTTCAACTAATATTACCATTTTCCCCACATAGGTACTTAAAATGATTGATAATTTTTTTAGTAAAATCTTACTTTATTTCTGTATATGGTTGAAAATCCTTTTTCTTTCAAAACCATGTTTCTTAAAAAATTCAAAAATGTTTATGATATTATTTAAAATTATTTATTGAATAAATTTTTACCCGTATTTTAATTTTTTTTAAATTGTTTTAATGTAATCTTCATATCATTTTTGAATCAATTACTATTTATATTTTATTGAAAAAGTGAAATGAATATTTGTTTTAATATCTGTGGAATATATGAGATTTACTACCATAATTAAAAATAAATTTTCTAATTATTTATTTATATTTTTCAATGGTTACTTTCAGCTAACTATATTTAATTTTTTTGTTAATATTTATTTTTAAAATGTTATTTTTAAAATGAAAAAAATATTTTCCTCGAGAATGATTTTAATTAATTGTTTATGACATTTATATTCAACAATGACAAAAATCATTTATTTTATATATAATCCATGGTTTTATGTTGTATTAATACATTCCTTATTTTTCCCCTATATGGTTTATGATAAAGTTGATTGAGGATGGTACAAACATTCAATTCCATGATTCATTTTTTGTAGTTATTAACTTTCCCTTACATTATTCACCTTTATGTGATAATTAGACAATATATTTCCCCTCAAAATCCATATTATTTATCATATGTATTCTTATTTTTAAAACCATATCTCATTTATAAAAATGGTTTTTTACTTTGTAAGATATTTGATTAACTATGGAAGTATTGATAACCTGTATTCTTTCTTCAATATTGATATTGAAAGGTATATCATATTTTTTGTAAATTAAATTGGTTATTCAATATAAGAGGATTTATTTGGACATGGAGATATGTGTAGAAATCATTTATATATATATGTATATTATCTTGATGAATTGATAATCACATGTCGTGAATCAGAAAGATATCAATAAATGGGTTTCAACATGTTGTTTTAAACCGTCTTGTGAAAGGTCTTGATGGTAGAGGTATAATATTCATTAGAAATGATGTCAAATAATTAATCATTTACTTTATAAAGAATTCAATTATTATTTTCAATAATGTTTTCATTATCATATTATCTCCAGATGCACTTTATTCTCAGTTTATTGGTTAAATGTCATGTGTTTTCAGATATTTACCTTTTCATTTAGATTTTACCTTATCCATATATGATAGTCATGATATTGATTAAATGAAGTGTGTTACAAGTTATTTTCATTGAAATTTTTATTATGATATTAATTTTATTTAAATGGAATGTGTGTTTAGTTATTTACCTTTCTAGGATGATTATAGTAATTGATTCATGATAGCATCCATTGTAATTAACCCTTACTTACCATTATTTATCATCCTTATTTTTTTCCTTTCCTAGTAATAAAAAAAATTACTATGAATGATATAAAACGATATTATAGAAGTAATAATGTTATTTTTAAAAACAATTATGTTTTTATTTTGGTTTTCAAATGTAATATTTGAATCATGTATGTATCTAGTTTACCAAGAATAGTAATATATTGGATCCTTTAGGATTTTATTCCTTGTATCTTATGCTAATGTAATAAAGTAAGACTATGACTGAGGGATTATAGATTTGTGTCTCTGATTTTCTATGCACTAGTGTTTTCCTTTGTGAATAATGTTTCAGGCATCATCGATAGTTGTTGGCTTTGTCTTCGTGCTTTGGTAGGGATGGTCCAGATCTGGGCGATGAAGTTTGAGAGGTTATGTTATTTACAGGTCTATGTCAGATCTGATTCAGATCCATTCGGAAGGGTTCAAAATGGTGGTTGTGTTAGTGGTATCATAAATATATAGTTTGAGAGAGTGTGATCTGTGTGCTGGCTTCGAAGGGTGCATTTTCATGTAGGAGATGCTTCACGAGCTCAGTGATGGATTCAGATTATTTCCAGACTCCCGATCTGGTGGTAGCGATGCCTCAATTTTTTATTTAGGGAAAGTAATGGATGGAGAGGATTTTGTGTTTTCTTGGGGAGACAACCTCTTGTTCATGTGATCCTGAGTGGAACCCTAATGCGGATGTAACATCCTAGGTAAATAAAGAATATGACATTTTAATATTTATCAATATTTGTGAATAAAATGTTAATATTACTTTAAAGGGAATTCTATGTTTGATGGCGTATCCAATACGCAACAACGAGTTTCTTTGAAATCTTAAGTTGCACACTAATAATATAATAATATTATTTAAAATGGTAGTTAAATCTTAGCCGTTGTAATGGAGGGAATGAATAGAACTAACTAAAAAATGATTATATATGTTTGTTAAATATTTTTACATTTATCCAATAAATGTCAGAGGCTTAAAATGCGAATGAATCCAATTTTAAGCATAGATATTCTAATATTCTTTAAAAGGTCGATTAACCATCTTTTGATGTCGACCCCTTTTTAACACTAATTTTTTTCAATTTTATATATTATATTTGACAAAATAAAATCTTTCTTTAAAATCGGGACTTCAAAATGTACTTTGTGTAATTTTTTGTTATTTTTCTGATAAAATTCATTTTTTAATAAATAGTGAAAAATGTTGTATTTTAATTCAAAACCTCATTTTAATCTAAGTTATTTATATGGTTAGATTATCTTTTAATTGGTTTTAAAGTGTAGTTAAAATATATTTATACCATTTAATTCAATGGTGGTCATTTGAATTAATTTTACTTTGAAATTGGACATAAACAAGTGTCAATCTTTTGATAGATATTGTTTCTTAAAACACGCTATTTATTTTGACAGTGGGAATTAGTAATAAAATTAATTAATGTAACTTATATGTTTTGAATTTGGTAAAATGGAAATAATTTTGTAATTTGGAATATCAAATTTACTTTGGATAATTTTTTGGTATTTTTCTGACAAATGTTCATTTTTAATGAATAGTGAAAAATACTGCATTTTAATTCAAAACTTCTTTTTCATCTAATTTAATTATATATTTAGATTGTAATTTTAATTGGTTTTAAAGAGTAATTGAATTATTTTTTATCACTTAATACAATGTTATTCATTGGAAGTAATTTCACTGTTCAATTGGATGTAAAAACAAGTCAATCTTTTGATAAGTTTTACTTCTTCAAAACCCGTATTTGGTTTTGACCACAGGAATTATTTTTAAATTAATTACTGAAATTTCTGTGTTTGGAATTTGGTAAAATAGATTACATATTTGGAACCACAAGGTCTAAATTATGTAATTAATACTCTTTTGTTTTTGGATATTATGAATAGTAACGACGGCAATTATCTTTAATTATCGTCATTAATTAGTAATCGGGTAGTTATGGGTAATAAAATAATATTATAATAATACAAAATTACCCATCCATGTCTCTTAATTCTATTTTTTGAGTCATGGACGACCATGGGATGCCTTGTGCCAACTTTGGGACCCCCTGGAATCACTTTAGTGTGATAGTGACCTTTTATCATATTATTTTTTAAAGAAAGGAAAATATTACCAAAGTATGTATCACCTAAGTAAAAAAAATTTAGTTTTGTTTATATAAATGATATCTTTGACTATAAATATTCATTGGTGTGCTGAAACTATTTCATAAATCATGGTATTTTTTTATAATTTTTAGACATTAAATAAAAAAATTTATTTAAGACACCATGTTAATGAAGTGATTACCTCATTAATGAACGATTTAAATAAAATGAAACAATAAGGTAAAATATAAGACACAAACTTGTCTAAAACCTATTTAATGGGTGGATTTCGAACCCTTATCACCTTATCCTATAAATATATCATTTTGGGACCTTTAAAATCTGAAAACTATTTTATAATAAAGTAACATTTCAAGACCTTCCAATAGTGACCCTCCTCCCTCTTATAAAAGGCCCCCACCTCTATCCCCTTACCCACACCTCTCAAGCCACTGGATCATCCAACCTATGCTCATATTATCTCTCCACATCCCTATATTACTCCTAGAAGCCTCACTTTGGGCATAAGTCTTTCCAAGGAAGCCTTTGGCTCAAATCAAAAAGAGTTACCCAATTTAAAGGTAATGTCTTCTCTTATGTTCTTTTGTTTTATTTTGCTTCTCCAACCCCCTAAACTATTTTTATTCATTTATTTTGTAAAAAAACAATATCTTCAATATACTAGGATTTTTTAAGAGAAGTATTAGAGCTACACTTACACACACCTCCATCTAATGGGTGAAGAACATACTGTTTCTATGGACGACGGACTACTGCCTCACGAAATGATGATTGTTCAATTATCTCCTACCACCTCTCATGGTGGCCATTAAGATGTCACTGTATTTATATATGATATATATTATGTTTATGATTTCCTTATTCCACTTTAGTTTTCTTTTATGGCATACCTTTATGGTTTCCATGATAGGTAAACGCGATAATTTCATTTTAGGAAGTGCGGACTTTCGACCCCTCAAAGTGATATGACTCGTTCATGCCATAAATGGAACGTATAAAGGATAGAATTTATGAACATATGTAACATATATAACATATATATTATACTGTAATTATAATATACCTATGTATCATTATGTTTTCATTCCATTAAAGTAATAAATAGAAATAAAAGTAGTGTTCATGCGTACGTACGACTTACCGTCTCCACGAACGGTGCATTTCATTTCTTATCTCCAAATGTTATCTACTAATATAAGTACATATATATAATGGATATATATGGTATATATTACATATAAATGATGAATACAATTCTGGATTTAATGAACTTGGTACCACATGAACATCATGTAATTATAAGAAGTCCATTTTTTGACTCATGTACCGAACATCAACAAAAACGTCTGATATGAACTCACATAATTAACTAATTATTATAACATTATAATATGTGATAAGAATTGAATAATAAACTTTAAATGAGGTCATTAAGAAATTATAAATTGACCAAAGTTTATTATTCAAGAATATAAATAAACGAACAAGACAAGTCAGACTTGAGGTAAGGGATCCTACCTCTCTCTTTCTTTTTATGTACTCTCTTTTATGTCATTCCTTTTAAGATCCTATTTCTTATGTTTGGGGATGTTATTTAATATTAATCTTACTTTAATTTTTATGTTCATATGATGATATACCCTATTTGATCTCATTAATCCACTTTTCAAAGTTTTAAGCGGCGCCGTTAGGCTGCCGAATTTTCGTAAGGGGATTTCTTATCTCACTTTTAATTCTGTGAGATTTCCATTGTTCGCCACTTATTTGTTGCATGTGGTGTATTGTGTACTACCATTTCATATATATTATCATGATTCTATTTATATTCATGGTATTATGTGATTCATTTGGTTCTTATTATCTTTTGGTCATACGACTCGATTGATTAAAACGAGGTAAGGGGTTTTTATCTCACTTTCACTACTAGAATTATTGGATTTCAAGGCGGGGGACTTATAGAGGACGCCATTTGGAGGCCACTAATACTATCAAAAGCGGCTACCAAATGGAATCCACTTCACTTTAATATTGAAAAAACTTAATTTTCCCCTCCCCCATTATCCCCTCCTCGACCCCGCGACCCACCCCTACCTGACCCCGCGACCCCGACCCCCGGTGACACTGACCCCTCGACCCGGTGACCCCAACCCCCCGGCGATTTCGACCCCCAGAGACCCCTCCCCGACCCCCGGAGACCCCCCCCCCCCCCCCCGACCCCCAACGATGCCTCCCTGACCCCCGACGACCCCGATGACCCAAACCCCCGACGACACGGACCCCTGGCCCCCGACCCATGACCTCCCGGCGACCCCGACCCCCGACGACCCTGACCCCCAGAGACCCCCACCCCCTTGCCTCCATGTTGCGCCACCCGCAACCCTGGTTACCCCCACCACCTTGCCTCCGCGCTGTGCCCCCCCCCCCCCCCCCCCCCCCCGTGACCCCGACACCCCCACGACCCGGCAACCCCCACCCCATGCCTCTGTGCTGCACCTTTAGACAGTCCAACGACTGTCATCCCCTCCCATCCCTGTTGCATCCCTCTGGAAAGTCCTCCATCCTCCGTTGGACCCTTCCGGTCCGTTGTGCCCCACCATGTAGAACCCTCCCATGCTTCGTCCAATGGTTCCGCTCCTTTCGAGTCCGACCGTTGAACCCCTGTCGTCAATTAACTACGCCGTCATGGATCCGCAATCGAGTCACACCCTGTTAACCACGGTGAAGTCCTCCACAGGTAATGTTTTTTACCCTTCAAATTTGTTTTTTAAATTTTAATAATATGTCTTTTTTTAGAATTTAAATAAGATATTTAAATTTTGATTTATATTAAATACAGATATGGATAGGAGCTGGATTGATATGCAAGATAGATTTTTAGCTGAATATTATGAATGGATTAAGCGATTTATGGATTTCACCAACAGATTTCCAAGAGATATGATTAGTTTTCCATTCAAGAAAATGTGCAAATAGAGATCTCTTCAAACGAGATAGTGTTAGAGAACATTTGTTTTTGAATGGGTTTTTGAACAACTATAAGACATGGACACGTCATGGAGAAGATTCTGTTTCATGTCATCACTTAGAAAGTATTTAAATGAATGATGATTTGAGAATAGTTGATCCGATGAACATAATGCTCAATGATATGATGCGTCAGTTTCAATCTGAAGATAGTAATATCGTAAATGACGATGTTGGATTGAGTAATCCCCGTTCTTATGCAGATGGAGAAGTATTGAAATCTTTGAAATTATTGACGATGCGCGTACTGAATTATATCCTGGATGCACTAAATTTAGTAAATTTTCATTCATCAATGAATTATTACACCTAAAGGCCTTGAACCAGTGGTTATACACCTCACTCGAGATGTTGTTGGTATTATTGAAGAAGGTACTCCCTGATGGAGTGAAGATTCCGGAGTCATTCTATCAAGCTCGCAAGTTTACTGATGATATTGGTTTTACATATGATACAATTGATGCATTTTGCAATAAATTTATGTTTTTCAGAAAAGAGAATGCGTAATTAAATAATTGTACTATTTGCTATACATCTAGGTGGAAGACCAATGAGATTAATCAAGGTAGTCATATTATTCCTGGGAGAGTCTTGAATCAAGGGAAACAAGTTTCTGCTAAACAGTTGCCTTATTTCCCACTGAAACCGAGACTGAAGAGATTCTTCTTTTCCACTAAAATTGCTAAATTGATGACTTGGCATTTAGAGAGAAAGAAAGAGGTTGATAAATTAACTCACTAGTAGATTCTTTGGCATGGAAAGAGTTTGATCAAAGACACCCTGGCTTTTCCCGAGATGACCGTAATATTCGACTGGGTTTGGCAGCTGATGGTTTTAACAACTTTAGGTCCATGGTTGGTGCGACACATAGTACATGTCCAGTGGTGTTGGTTCCATACAAAATTCCCCCATGGGTGTGTATAAAGCAACCTTTTTTGTTACTGTCAATTCTAATTGATGGACCGAGAGGACCTGGTGATAAAATCGATGTTTATATGAAACCTTTGATTGATGAGCTGCAAGAATTTTGGACCGATGGTGTAATGACTTTTTACTCAGCACCTAATGAAATTTTTAGACTTCAGGTCACTTTGTTATGGACAATTAATGATTTCCCAGTGCATGCTAACTTTTCAGGTTGGAGTAAAAAAGGAGAATTTTCTTGCCCTTGTTGTAATAAGAGTAAGAAATCTATATGGCTTAAGCACTTTAGAAAGTGGGCATATCTTGGTCACATACGCTTTCTTCCTCCATTGCACAGGTTCAGAAAAGATCGTGTATTGTTTGATGGGAATAGAGAGTATGACCCATCACCACAAATACTGTCTGGGGTTGAAATTTGTGCACAACTCGATCAAGAAAACATTTGTACAATGTATGATTTTCAAGATTTATTGGTTCCTGCATTGCCTTATATTCCTGCTGAAAATAGATAGTGAAGTCATAATTGGAATAAACGAAGTATTTTTTTTTGAATTTACTTATTGGAAATATAATATTTTAAGACATAATTTGGATGTCATGCACATTGAAAAAAATGTATGTGATAATATTCTGTGCACCATTTTAGGCGTCAAGGGGAAATCAAAGGACAATGCTAATGCTCGAAATGATTTGCAAGAAATGGGATTGAGAAAACCATTACATTTATAGATGGGTAAAGGTAATCGGGCATACATGCCTGCTGCATAGTACACAATGAGTAAAAAAGAGAAACAAACATTTCTATCAATTTTGAAGACCGTTAAGGTGCCAGATGGTTATTGCTGTAATATTTCGAAGTGTGTGAATATGAAGAGCATGAAATTACAGGGTTTAAGAAGTCATGATAATCATATTCTGCTTCAACAGTTAATTCCTATATCAATTCGTGATTGCTTACCTTCCCAGGTTGTTGAGCCGCAGATTGGAGTTTCTAATTTTTTCAGACAGCTATGTTCTAGGAATCATCGCTTGAGTGGTTTGAAAAATCTACATGATAAGATTGTACTTGCACTATGTCACCTAGAAAAACTCTTTCCGCCATCTTTTTTTGATGTCATGGTTCACTTGACCATGCATTTAACTGCTGAGGTCATTGCTGGTGGTCCCGTGCAATTCAGGTGGATGTATCTAATATAGCGATACTTAAATACATTTAAACGGTATATTCACAACAAAGCTCATTCGGAAGCCTCAATTTCCAAGGTATATTTGATGGATGAGTGTACCGATTTCTGGGCTTCATATATTGATGAGGTTGAAACAAAGATTGATAAACCATCCCAGAATGACAAGGGTCCAATTGGATAACGAATAACATTTGATATGCCGAACGACGAGTGGGTTCAAGCTCATCGATATGTGTTGTTCAACACTCCATCAGTTATGACATTTATATAGTAAGTTTCATAGTTGATGTGTATTTTGTTTCTATATTTATTTTATTGCTTACCTTATATTGTGTTGAGATTTAGGATGCATATCGCTGAGTTGAAACGTGAAAGGCCCCGTGCAACTAACTATCAAATCCAAAAACATCATTTCAACACATTTCATGATTGGTTCAAGACTCATGTACGTATAATTGATTTAATATTTTTATAGTGAAACTTAGTTGTATTTTCACAATCCTTTGTCCATTAAACTATGTATGTGAAATTTACAGATTCAAAAGTTATGTGATTTAACCCAGCATGTGAGCGAAGAACCCAACCAACTAGCTGATGGTACATTTATTACAGCTCGTCTCTACAAGTATTTGGATGCTAATGGATTCAAATTTTGTATTAGCAATGTTGACATGAACCGAGCCACACAAAATAGTGGTGTTGGTTGTTCTTTTGTTGGTGAGGGTTATTATTATGGATTGTTGAGAGATATTATTGAGGTTATTTATGGTCGTGGCTTAAAACACATATTTTTAAGGTGTGATTGGGTCGATCTAGTTCGTGGAACCAAGTTGACAATTTCCAATTTACATTAGTAAACTTTAACAATATGCTATATAAAGATGACCAAGTTAGCAATGAGCCCTTCATACTGAAATCGTAGGAAGAACAAGTTTACTTTGTTGGAAATGATTCTAATTGGAAAGTTGTGGTGAAATGTCTAGAAGAGGGGTTTTTTTATTGACCAAGTGAAACTTGAAGTTGTTGCATTTCCTGATCAAACACTTGACCAAACAACAGTAGCTGTATGAGATGAAGATATACAATGGGCGAGAGAGACAATTGAAAGAGATACGATAGAATTTCATGATTAGTGAAAATTGTTGTTATATCCCCAGTTATTATTTTTAAAAATATTTATGAGTTATATATGTATAAAAATTTCTTGATTTAACTATAATTTCTTTTAATGTAGGTATGTCACAGGGTGGTCACAGTGGTTCACCTGATGTTGTCATTATGTATGTTTTCATTTTTCAAAATTAATTGATAGTAATTTTATGTGTATATTTTCCTAACTATTTCTAATCATTAATTTATATTGTAATTGAATCATGAATTTATGTTTATCAGGATCTAATGCTTCTTCCAGCAGACGCAGGGGTCCTAGTAGAGGGGTTCGATCCTGGAACTCTAGATCCCGATTGGATGTGTTATTTGACGACACATTTCATCCAGTTGGAGATGGTGATACTGCATTGAGTCGTCAGTTTGGGCATATGATATGAGACTCACACAGATTCCATCTAACGACTTGTGACAGGAGTACTTTCTCCCAGGATACGATGGACAAATTATAGAGGGAGGTTCAGGTAAATTCAATGTTTAATTTTTCATGATATTGTTATTATTATTGTCCCATCTACTGAAATTTTTTTAACAGGATAATTTGAAATCCTGTCCAGATGAGTTTTTGGCCGTACGTATGTCCAAATGCCGAAAATTATGGAAGGATTACAAGTCATGGGTGAATGGAGATCACTGGACACCATTTGCGGGTGTGCCAAACATTCGACAGCGAGTCCCTCTGGGAATTCTTCCTGCACAGTGGCAGGATTTGGTTGCATTTTGGTCGAGTGAGGTAGCAATGGTAAGATTTATTACTTTTAATATATAAATGACTAATTTTTCAAATTCCTATTAAGTAAATACATTTAATGTAGACCGAGTCTGCTTGTCATTCACATAATCAGGCGATGCGGGGCACGCCTTCCAGACTTGGAACTTGACATGTGTCACAACTCCGACATGATGTAAGTTTAGAATTCACTATTTCATTCATATTTTAAAAATATTGTAGTATAACATGGTGAACCCCTTTATTATAGTTACACCAACACAGCGAGCCAATCGATCAGATGTCCATATGGATGAGGACTCGTAGGGCGGGTGATCCCGATGTTGTCGATGTTAGAGTAAGCAAATTATTTACTAATAAATGTATTTTTATTTTATATAAATTATTCATATTTGTTCATTGATTCATTATATGCTACAGGCTTAGTTTGACGCTCAGTTAGCAGAGTTTCCAGAGGAGCAACATCGTAGTACTTTGCGTAGAGATGAAATATTTCACCGTGTCATGGGGCGCGACGGTCATGGTTATTCTTTGACTTATGGCGGTGGTGTCCCATGACATGCAGTTGTTAGAGAAGATGTGATGGGTGCATGAAGAGAGTCAGGGATGCACACACAGGCTGAGATAGATGCTTTCATGCAAGATATGCAGCGCAATTTTGATGCACAGTTTCAGTAGTTACATGCAGAGTATGAGGAGAGGTTGTCACAGATGTCATCACGTATCGATGAAATGACGACGCAACAAGTGGCTCCACATGTAAACAATAAAACAAACCATACTCAGATTGGATCTTATTGATATGTTTAAGATACATAATATTGATATATATTGTAGGCTCCAAATATAGATAGTGGACATCGTAGTGATATTGGTGATCCAGATGAGAATGAACCCCATTCCCGAGGTAATTTTATTTGTGTTGATGAATTCTATAGAAGTTTTTATATCCTTGATGAATATAATTTTCCTTTTTTTACCTATATTAGTTTGTTTTAGTATTTGTGGATGACATCTTCGTGCACTCCAAGACTGATGATGATCATACCCAATATCTTCACATCATATATATTACAATTATAATGCATCAACTATAGAACAAGCTATATATATGTCATTTTTGTATTGATTAGGTATAGTTATTGGGTCAAATAATCTCAGAGGAAGGTGTGTCAGTGGATGGAGAGAAACTTTAGGCAGTTGTTTCTTGATAGAATCCCAAGAACTCTTTCTATATCTGTATCTTTTTAGGGTGAGTGAATTGTGAAGTGGTCGAGCAGACGACACGTCAATCGGACGTGCTGTGTGCCCGCGGTGACCGAGAACGCAGTTCCGGTGTCATAAACGGCCAAAATGGGCATTTAACGGTCAAATTCATAGAGGATGACATCGTATTGACTTGAAAACACAGGGAAAAAATCTAATTATTATTTGTGACATGTACATGCAGATGGAACATCAATCGGATGTGCGGTGTGTGCGGTATGACTCAATATGCGTTTTTAAGTGTTGGGCATGCTTCATAAACGCGCGTGGGGGGGGGGGGGGGTCCAAACGGGCCGAACAAATTCAGAATGGCCTGAAATCAGACGACATCAACAGTTGAGTTAATTGTGAAGTGTTCAAGTAGACGACACGTCAATCGGACGTGCCATGTGCCCGTGGTGACCGAGAACGTAGTTCTGGTGTCACAAACGACCAAAACGGGCGTTTAAAGGAAAAATTCATAGGTAATGACATCGGATTGACTTTAAATCACATAGAAACAATATAATTGTTATTTTTGACATGTACGCGTAGAAGAAACATCAATCATACATGTGGTTTGCGTGGTATGGATCAATATGTGTTTTTAAGTGTTGGGTGCGCTTCATAAACGCACATGGGGGGGGGGGGGTCCAAACGGGACGAACAAAGTATTAATGGACTGAAATCAGACTAAATCAACATTTAAGTGAATTGTGATGTGTTCAAGCAGACGACACGTCAATTAGACATGTCGTGTGCCTGTGGTGACTGAGAATGCAGTTCTGGTGTCATAAAAAGACAAAATGGGCGTCTAACGGTCAAATTCATATCGAACGACATCATTTTGACCTAAAATCACAGGTCAACAATATAATTATTATTCTTAACATGTACGCATATATGAAACGTCAATCAGATGTGTGGTTTGTGCGGTATGGCTCAATATGCATTTTTAAGTGTTGTGCGCGCTTCATAAACGTGCATGGGGGAGGGGGGGGGGGGTCCAAACGGGTCGAAGAAAGTAGAAATGGCCTAAAATCATATGAAATCAATAGGTTAGTGAATTTTTATGTGGTCGAGTAGAAGGAACGTCAATCAGACATGTCGTGCGCCCGTGGTGACCGAGAACGCAGTTTCAGTGTCATAAAAGGACAAAACGGGCTTCTAACGATAAAATTCATAGCGGATGACATCAGATTGACCTGAAATCACAGGGAAACAATATAATTGTTATTAGTGACATGTACGCGTAGACAGAACTTCAATCAGACATGCGGTTTGCGCGGTACGACTAAATATGTGTTTTTTAAGTGTTGGGCATGCTTCACAAACGCGCGTGGGGGGGGGGGGGGTTCAAACGGGCCGAACGAAGTTGGAATGGCCTAAAATCAGACGAAATCAATGGGTGAGTGAATTTTGATGTGGTCGAGTAGACGACACATCAATCGGACGTGACGTGTGCCCGCAATGACCGAAAACGTAGTTTTGGTGTCATAAACGGCCAAAACGGGCGTCTAACAGTCAAATTCATAGCGGATGACATTGGATTGACCTGAAATCTTAGAGAAACAATCTAATTACTATTCTTGACATGTATGTGCAGACAGAACATCAATCAGACATGCAGTTTGCGCGATACGGCTCAATATGCATTTTTAAGTGTTGTGTGTGCTTCATAAATGCGTGTGGGGGGGGGGGGGGGGGTCCAAACGGGCCGAACAAAGTCAGAATGGCCTAAAATCAGAATACATAAATGGTTGAGTGAATTGTGATGTGGTTGAGCAGTTGGCACGTCAATCGGACGTGCCATGTGCCCACGGTGACTGAGAACGCAGTTCGGGTGTCACAAATGGCCAAAACGGGCGTCTAACATTCAAATTCATAAAATAAGACATATGATTGACCTGAAATCATATGGAAAAAATATAATTATTATTCTTGACGTGTACGCGCAGACAAAACGTCAATCGGACGTGCGATTTACGCGGTATGACTCAATATGTTTTTTTAAGTGTTGGGCGCGCTTCATAAACGCGCGTGGGGGGTCCAAACGGGCCGAATGAATTCAGAATGGTCTGAAATAATACGAATTAAACAGGTGAGTTAATTTTGATGTGTTCGAGCAGACAGAATGTCAATCGGATGTGTCGTGTGCCCGCGGTGATCGAGAACACAGTTCTGGTGTCATAAACGGCCAAAACGGGCGTCTAACGGTCAAATTCATAGAGGACGACATCGGATTGATATGAAATCATATGGAAACAATCTAATTATTATTCTTGATGTGTAAGCGTAGAAGACACATCAATCAGACGTGTGTTTTGCGTGGTACGACTCAATATGCATTTTTTAAGTGCTGGGCACGCTTCATAAACGCGCGTGGGGGGGGGGTCCAAATGGGCCGAACGAAGTCGGAATGGCCTAAAATCAGACAACATCAATGGGTGAATGAATTGTGATGTGGTTGAGTAGAAGGCACGTCAATCAGACGTGTCGTGTACCCGCGGTGACCGAGAACGCAGTTCTGGTGTCATAAACGACCAAAACGGGTGTCTAATGGTCAAATTCATAGCGGACAACATCGGATTGAGCTGAAATTACAGGGAAACAATATAATTATTATTATTGACGTGTACACGTAGACGGATCTTCAATTGGATGTGCGGTTTTCACGGTACGACTCAATATGTGTTTTTTAAGTGTTGTGCGCGCTTCATAAACGCGTGTGGGAAGGTCCAAACGGGCGGAACGAAGTCATAATTGCATGAAATCAGACGAAATCAACAGGTGAATGAATTGTGATGTGGTCGAGTAGAAGACATGTCAATCAGACATGTTGTGTGCCCGTGGTGATCAAGAACGCAGTTCTGGTGTCAGAAACGGCCAAAACGGGCGTCTAACGGTCAAATTCATAGGGGACGACATCGGATTTACCTAAAATCACAGAGAAACAATATAATTATTATTATTGACGTGTAAGCACATAGGGAATGTCAATCAGATGTGTGGTTTGCGCGATACAACTCAAAATGCGTTTTTAAAGTATTACGCGCGCTTCATAAATGCGTGTGGTGGAGTCCAAACAAGCCAAACAAAGTCAGAATGGCCTGAAATCAGACGAATCAATGGGTGAGTGAATTGTGATGTAGTCGAGTAGACAAAACTTCAATTGGATGTGCCGTGTGCCCGCAGTGACCGAGGACGCTGTTCTGGTGTCATAAACGGCCAAAACGGGCGTCTAATGGTCAAATTAATAGCAGATGACATCGAATTGACCTAAAATCATAGGGAGACAATCTAATTATTATTCATGACATGTACGTGTAGACGACACGTGAATCGGATGTGCGGTTTTCACGGTACGACTCAATATGTGTTTTTTAAGTGTGGGGCGCGCTTCATAAACGTGCGTGGGGGGGGGGGTCCAAATGGGAAGAACGAAGTCAGAATGGCCTAAAATCAAACGAAAAAAACGGGTGAGTGAATTTTGATGTGGTCGAGCAGACGGAACATCAATCGGATGTGTCGTGTGCCCGTGGTGACTGAGAACGCAGTTCTAGTGTCACAAACGGCCAAAACGGGCATTTAACGGTCAAATTCATAGCGAACAACATCATATTGACCTGAAATCAAAAGGTAACAATCTAATTGTTATTCATGATGTGTACGCGTAGCCGACACATCAATCGGACGTGTAGTTTGCGCGGTACATCTCAATATGCGTTTTTTAAGTGTTGGGCGCGCTTCATAAACGAGCGTGGGGGGGGGGGTCCAAATGGGCTGAACAAATTCAGAATGGCCTGAAATAAGACTAAATACACGGTTGAGTGAATTTTGATGTGGTCAAGTAGACTACACATCAATTGGATGTGCCGTGTGCCCGTGGTGACCGAGAACGCAGTTCTGGTGTCATAAACGGCCAAACGGGCGTCTAACAGTCAAATTCATAGTGGACGATATCAGATTGACCTAAAATCATAGGGAAACAATCCAATTATTACTCTTTAGGTGTACGCGCAAGTGTCACATCAATCGGATGTGCGGTTTGCGCGGTACGGCTCAATATGCATTTTTTAAGTGTGAGGCGCACTTCATAAACGTTCGTGGGGGGGGGGGTCCAAACGGGCCGAATGAAGTCAGAATGGCCTGAAATCAGATGAATGAAACAGGTGAGTCAATTTTGATGTGTTCGAGCATACGACACGTCAATCGGATGTACCGTGTGCCTGCAGTGATCGAGAACGCAGTTCTGGTGTCATATACGGCCAAAACAGGTGTTTAACCATCAAATTCATAGCGGACAACATCAGATTGACCTGAAATCACAGGGAAACAATCTAATTGTTTTTTTTTTGACGTGTACGTGCAGACAGAAAAACAACTTAATTGTTTTTTTTGACGTGACGTGTACGTGCAGACGAAAAATCATGTGGTCGAGTAGACGACACATCAAGAAGACATTCCGTGTGCTCGCGGTGACCAAGAATGCAGTTCTGGTGTCATAAACGACCAAAACGGGCATCTAACGGTCAAATTCATAGCAGATAAAATCAGATTGACCTAAAATCATAGGGAAACAATCTAATTATTATTCATGACGTGTATGCAGAGACTGCACATCAATCAGAGGTGCAGTTTGTGAGGTACGGCTCAATATGCGTTTTCTAAGTGTTGGGTGCGCTTTATAAACGTGCGTGGGGGGGGGGGGGTCCAAACGGGCTGAACAAAGTTGGAATGGACTGAAATCATGAGAAATCAATAGGTGAGTGAATTGTGATGTGGTCGAGTAGACGACATGTCAATCGGACGTGTCATGTGCCTGCAGTGACTGAGAACACAATTTTGGTGTCATAAACGGCCAAAACGGGCGTCTAACGGTCAAATTCATAGGGGACGACATCAGATTGACCTGAAATCACAGAGAAAAAATCTAATTAGAACCATATAATTAATTATTTTAAAATTTTAAAATGGTAATCAAAATTATGAATAGATTTTGACAATCAAATACTTTTGATCTGTTATAGGAAGTTTGAATTGAAATATGTTAATTTGTTTCAATTATTTGTTTTCTAGGTTTTATTCGGTACTAATTTTGTTATGAAGTTATATTTGATCATGGATGTGGAGCTTGGAAGATTACTGATGAGATTTATTTGGGTATATATTATTGTGTCACTGAATTTTTTTTAAAAAAAATAAAAAATCTATAGCGGCCGCCATTTGGCGGCCGCTAGAGGTGTTTCCATCGCCACCTGTAGCGGCCACCATTCAGCGGTCGGTAGAGGTCTGGGATACAACAGCCCCCAAATGGAATCCACTAAAGCCTATCCTGGATTTCCTACCACATCTGTCAAATGGATGTCGTTGATAGAAACAACGACGGGCCAAAAGAGGCCGCCGATTGGCGGATGCTAGGCGGCCGCTATAGACCTTTAGCGACGGTTTTTGGCAGCTGCTAAAGGTCATGATTGTACTAGTGTTTTTATTCCTATGAGATTAATGCTACATTTTCCACTATTTTCTTTTGTGGGGTGTATATACTTCCCATTATTGTATTCTTTGTGTAATATACTTTAATTTATGGGTATTTACATCTTCATTGTATGACCCTTCTTTCATGGTGTGTACGTTTCGAAAGTTACCCAAATCGGTAAGGGAACCTTTCACCCTCCTCTTTTTAAAAGACTTATTTTTGTTAGGTATTTTAATTTACATATTCTTATGTTGGGATAAGTTCTTATATATCCTTATTGCTATAAATTTTATGTCCAAGTTATGAGATACCCTTTTTATCTCTCATCATCTCATTTTCTAAAGTTTAAAGTGACGCCTTTAGGCTATCAATTTTTTTTGCAAGGGAACTTCGTAATCCAATTTCTATTTTTTGGGTTAAACCACTACTTCTTGATTATGTCATGCTATGAACATGTGTGGATGACCTTTTATTGTTTTACATTTAATATCCACTTATATTGGGTGTATTTATATTTTCCACACATAATTACGTAATTGATTTATCCTTAATCTAAGGATATCATCTTTGTAAAGGACTTCGTCTCGATATCCTTTCATTGAGGCATATTTTATTTCATACACAACTTTCTTTTATATGGTGTATAAACCCCTTTGACTTTTACTTTTATTCAAAAGGAATCTTTTCTCTACGAAGCATTTTACTAAACGACAAAAAGTATGTTTCTTTTTAACGTACGTGGTGACAATGACCTTTCCATCACCACGAGTATTATTTGATCTTTGGCTTCCTTAAAATTCCGTAATATTTTAAAAAAAATAAATACTATATAATCTTTTATGTATTTTGGTATTGAAAATGGTTTTGATAATGGATTTGATATGTCAATATATTTTTATTGAAATGTGGAAATGTTTTCTTTCCTATTTTTTGTATGTGTTATGATTTTATAATGGTACTTGGACATTTGAAGGGTGGTTACGTGATAAAACAAATGACGGGTGGTGTCGTGAAAACCAGGATGGGTGGTTACGTTATAACCTCCAATGCGTTGGGTATGGAAGTCGGCCGTATGGCCATTCCATTTAGTGACTTGTGTGGAAGTCGACCGTATGGTTATTCCATTTAAGTATGTTTATTCCCAAGTTACCTTTATATGTTATGTGTTCTTTATATGGGTTTTATGGTGATATTTTGGTTAAAAATGGGTAATCAATGATCTTTTATTTAGTGAAGAGTATTTACTACTTCATAAAGGCGAACAGTATTACTTATGATAAAGTATTCATGATTTACTTATTGTTTTGAAAAACTAACAGTTTCCCTTCTTTGTGTGTCTCTTACTGAGCTTTTTATGCTCATCCCATGTTTTTGAAATGTTTTTTACAGGACATAAAGTGGAATAGGGTCAAGGATGGGATCTAGGAAATTTCATGTTATCTAAAACAAGGAACTAGACATGTTTCTTTTTAAGAGTTTTTATTTAATGGAAAAAATGGAAACTGAGTAGAAGTGTTTACTTTGTAATCTTGGAAATGTAATAGTTATGTCCTAATTCTCTAAAACTCTAAACCTGAAATTATCCTCAATGTGAATTATTCATTTAATTCATTATTATGTAATTTTTTAAAGTCAGGTCCTTATAGTTGGTTTCAAAGGTCGGTTTAGATTACTTTAGAGGTTAGGATATTCTTTAGGCATAAGTGACATTACCATAATGGTTAGGATTTCAGAAAGATTCATAGTTTTAGATAAAGTGAATTAGTTTAAGATAACATGAATAATTATATCTTAGTATTTACCCTCCTCATAAGGTATTATATGATGATTCTAATGATATACTTACACTGGACTTTTTGATTTTAGTAAATGGATGGATCTAGCAGGCACCAAAGTAACAGTGGATGTGAAGAAAACTGTGACGATTTTCTAAAAGAACAACTGAATGATATTGGAGCTGCAATGAGAACTCTTGTGGTTATTCTCAACCAACTATCAGGAGTCATGATTAACCACTTGAACCTTGGTGAGTTCTCTAATGCATCATATACGAGATAACTAACTCAATGTGGAAGTTCAGATAATAATTATAAAGGTAACCATTAGGGTTTATATGATCCTTACTTTTGAGGTAATTATGTGTTACTATATGTTATGATGTAAAATGAAATGCATGATATAAACTTGAGGTTAAATTATGTTATGGTTATTTTTGAATATTTTATCTCTTTTTGGGGAATTGTTTAAGAATTATATTGTTTTGAAAAAAGGACAACACGCAGACCGTGTGACAACTCGTCGTGTCGGACGAAGCTGCGTGAATCGAAAAAAAAACAAAGTGCGACTGAGATTTATTGCTTACCACTAGACTACGTGAAGTCCCTTGTTAGTATGACTAATTTTTTTTAGTTAGATGATCTTATGAATCAGGAATAAGTCGATTTTGGGTTATCTATGGAAATGATTAACCTATCATGGAGGATATGTGATTAGGTTAATTACTTTTCAGAATGATACTTTAAGAGTAACTGATGTTATTTGGAGATAAATGTTAAGATTTACCTTGGAAGACCATGTGATTAAATCCTTCATAGATTTGGGTTTAAATCTTAGTTTGGAGTACTTTGAAGAATTTTATGGATAACTATTTATTGAATGTTATTTGATGAACTTTGGGTTTCATTGGACAAATTTTGGAGATTAAGAGTAGTTTTTCTTTTTGTAAAATATTGTCCTTTTTTGGGATTATCTGATCTTGTACTGACCATTTTGGTTTTGTTCTAAAGACATCAGAAATATATATTTCTGTTTTGTGGATTAGGTGATTCTCTAGAAGTTGATTTTAGCGCTCTTAATGTGAACAAGTCATCCTAAATACTCATCTTTGGGAGAAAATATGAGTTTGTGTAAGAAATCTAGTAAGAGATGAAAGTCTAAATGACAAGTAAGTTTGTTTCTATATGATTTAGTTAATCTCATAAATAAATTTTCAATAAAAATCAACTTAAAACAAAAACACTGTCTGTTAACTTTTCCTACTGGGGAATCAAATACCGTTTAACCCATCACAAGTTTGTGATTTTCTACTGGTTAACTTTCTCATAAGCATGTTTTCTATCACTCTCCATCAGAACTTGACCCTTTGTTTTCTCTTCCATATCCATGTTTTCCTACATGGAATCCTAGTATGGGTTAACTCAGGTTACCTTTGTACTTCCTTTTCTTTGTTTTAAAGTGACAGTTTAATTGTCTCCTTTTCCGATGTAGGGCTTTCAATGAACTTTCCAAGCTCAATTTTAAAATTGGGAGGACGCAATTCCCAAAAGGGGGGAAGGATGTAACATCCCAGGTAAATAATGAATATGACATTTTCATATTTATCAATATTTGTGAATAAAATTTTAATATTACTTTAAAGGGAATGTTATGTTCGATGGCGTACCCAATACACAACAATGAGTTTCTTTGAAATCTTACTTTGCACACTAATAATATAATAATATTATTTAAAATGGTAGTTAACGCCTAACCGTTGTAATGGAGGGAATGAACAGAACTAACTACAAAATGATTATATATATATTTTAAATATTTTTACATTTATCCAATAAATGTCAGAGGCTTAAAATGTGAATGAATCAAATTTTAAGCATAGATATTCTAATATTCTTTAAAAGGTCGATTAACCGCCTTTTGATGGAGACCCATTTTTAAAACTAATTTTTGTCAATTTTATATGTTATATTTGAAAAAATAAAATCCTTCTTTAAAACCGGGACATAAAAATGTACTTTGTGTAAATTTTTGTTATTTTTTCGATAAAATTCATTTTTTAATGAATAGTGAAAAATGTTGTATTTTAATTAAAACCTCATTTTAATATAATTTATTTATATGGTTAGATTATCTTTTTAATTGGGTTTCAAGTGGAGTTAAAATATGTTTTTACCATTTAATCCAATGGTGGTCATTGAAATTAATTTCACTTTGAAATTGGACATAAACAAGTGTTAATCTTTAGATATATATTGTTTCTTAAAAACACGCTATTTGTTTTGACAACGGGAATTAATTATAAAATTAATTAATTCAACTTCTATGTGTTAAATTTGGTAAAATGGAAATCATTTTTTAATTTTTAATATCAAATTTACTTTGGATAACTTTTTGGTATTTTTCTGACAAATGTTCATTTTTAATGAATAGTGAAAAATACTGTGTTTTACTTCAAAACATCTTTTTCATTTAATTTAATTATATAGTTAGATTTTACTTGTAATTGGTTTTAAAGTGTAATTTAATTATTATTTTATCACTTAATACAATTTTATTCATTGTAAGTAATTTCACTTTTCAATTGGATGTAAAAACAAGTCAATCTTTTAATAAATTTTACTTCTTAAAAACCCGTCTTTGGTTTTGACCACAAGAATTATTTTGAAATTAATTAATACAATTTATGTGTTTGGAATTTGTTAAAATGGATTCCATATTTTTAATCCTATGGTCCAAATTATTTAATTAATAATATTTTGTTTTTGGACATTATCAATAGTAACGACGGCAATTATCTTTAATTATCGTGATTAATTAGTAATCAGGTAGTTAAGGATAATAAAATAATATCATAATAATACAAAATTAACCATCCATGTGTCTTAATGCAATTTTTTAGTCATGGACGACCATGGTATGCCTTGTTCTAACTTTGGGACCCCATAGAATCACTTTAGTGTGATAGTAACCTTTTATCATATTATTTTTTAAAGAATGGAAAATATAACCAAAGTATGTATCGCCTAAGTAAAATGATTTTAGTTTTTTTTATATAAAATATCTCTTTGAATATAAATATTCATTGGAAATCTAAAACTATTTCCTAAATCATGTTATTTTTTATAATTTTTAGACATTAAATAAATAAGTTTATTTAAGACACCATGGTGATGCAGTGATTACCTCATTAATGAATGATTTAAATAAAATGAAAAGATAAGGTAAAATATATGACTTACACTTGTCTAAAACCTATTTTATGGTTTATTTCGAACCCTTATCACCTTATCCTAGAAATATATAATTTTGGGACCTTTAAAATCCGAAAACTATTTTATAATAAAGTAACATTTCAAGACCTTCGAATAGTGACCCTCCTCCCTCTTATAAAAGGCCCCCACCTCTACCCCCTTACCCAAACCTCTTAAGCCATTGTCTCATCCAAACTCTCCTCATATTATCTCGACACATACCTATATTACTCTTAGAGGCCTCACTTTGGGCAGAAGTATTTCCAAGAAATCCTTTGGCTCAAATCAAAAAGAGTTACCCGATTTAAAGGCAATGTCTTCTCTTATGTTCTTTTGTTTCATTTTGCTTATCCAACCCCCTAAAATCTTTTTATTCCTTTATTTTGTAACAAAAAAAATATATTAAATATAATAGGATGTTTTTATGAGATTTATTCGAGATAAACTTACACGCACATCCATCTAATGGGTGAAGAACATACTGTTTCTATGGACGGCGAACTACTGCCTCACGGAATGATGATTGTTCAATTATCTGCTACCACCTATAATGGTGGCCATTAAGATGTCAATATATTTATATATGATATATATTATGTTTATTTTTTCCTTATGCCTCTGTATTTTTCTTTTATGGCATACCTTTATGGTTTCCCTGATAGGTAAACGAGATAATTTCATTTTAGGAAGTGCAGACTACCACCCCCTCAAAGTGATATGACTCATTCATGCCATACGCGGAACGCATAAAGGATAGAATTTATGAACATATGTAACATATATAACATATATATTATAATATAATTATAATATACCTATTTATCATTATGTGTTCATCCCATTAAAGTATGAAATAGAAATGAAAGTAGCATTCCTGGGTATGTACGGCTTACCGTCTCCATGAACGATTCATTTCATTTATTATTTCCAAATGTTATGTACTATTATAAGTACATATATATAATGGATATATATTATATATATTACATATAAATGATGAATATAATTCTGGATTTAATGAACTTGGGACCACATGAACATCATGTAATTATAAGAAGTCCATTTTTGGACTCATGTACCGAACATCAACAAAAACGTCTGATATGAACTCTCATAATTAACTAATTATTATAACATTATAATATGTGATATGAATTGAATAATAAACTTTAAAGGAGTTACTTAATCAATTATAAATTTACCAAAGTTTATTATTCTGGAATATAAAGAAACGAACAAGACAAGTCAGACTTGAGGTAAGGGATCCTACCTCTCTCTTTCTTTTTAAGTACTCTCTCTTATGTCATTACTTTTAAGCTCATATTTATTATGTTGGGGGATGTTATTTTATATTACTATTACTGTAATTTTTATGTTCATATGATGAGAGATCCTATCTGATCTCATCAATCCATTTTTGGAAGTTTTAAGTGGAGTCGTTAGGCTGCCGAATTTTCGTAAGGGGATTTCTTATCTCACTTTTAATTCCGTGAGATTTCCATTGTTCGCCACTTATTTGCTGCATGTGGTGTATTGTGTACTGAAATTTCATATATATTATCTTGATTATATTTATATTCATGGTATTATGTGATTCATTTGGTTCTTGTTATCTTTTGGTCACACGACTCGATTGACTACAACGTGGTAAGGGGTTTTTATCTCACTTTTTATTCCCGTGAGATTCATGCTACATTTTCCACTATTTCCTTTTGTGTGGTGTATGTACTGAAAATTATTGTATTCTTTGTGAAATATACTTTAATTTATGGTTATTTACATCTTCATTTTATGACCCTTTTTTCATGGGGTGTACGTTTCGAAAGTTACCCAAATCAGTAGGGGAACATTTCACCCTCCTCTTTTTAAAAGACTTCTTTTTGTTAGGTCTTTTAATTTACATCTTATTATGTTGGGATATGTTATTTTATATAATTATTTCCATAAATTTTATGTCTAAGTGATTATATACCCTTTTTATCTCTCATCATCTCATTTTCTGAAGTTTAAAGTGACGCCGTTAGGCTACCGATTTTTTTTTGCAAGGGAACTTCTTAATCCAATTTCAATTATTTGGATTAAACCTCTACTTATTAATTATGTCGTGATCTTAACATGTTTGGATGGCCTATGACTGTTTTACACTTAATATCCAATTATATTGGGTGTATTTATATTTGTTACACATAATTACATAATTGATTTATCCTTAATCGAAGGATACTGTCTTTGTAAGGGACTTCGTCTCAATATCCTTTCATTGAGGCATATTTTGTTTTATACGCAACTTTATTTTATATCGTGTATAAACACCTTTTACATTTAATTTTATTCAAAACGAATATTTTCTCTACGAATCCTTTTACTAAATGACAAAAAGTATGTTTATTTTTAACGTACGTGGTGAAAACGACCTTTCCGCCACCACGAGTATTATTTGATCTTTGGCTTCCTCAACAAGCCGTAATATTTTTAAAATGAAAATAAATACCATATACTCTTATATGTATTTTGGTATTGAAAATAGTTTTGATAATGGATTTTATATGTCAATATATTGTGATTGAAATGTGGAAATGTTTTCTTTCCTTTAAATATTTTGTACGTGTTATGATTTTATAATGGTACTTGGAAATTTGACGGGTGGTTACGTGATAAACCAAATGACGGGTGGTGCCGTGAAAACTAGGATGGGTGGTTATGTTATAACCTATAATGCATTGGGTTTAAAATTTGGATGTATGGTTATTCCATTTGGTGACTTGTGTGGAAGTCTACCATATGGTTATTCCATTTAAGTATGTTTATGTCCCAAGTTACCTTTATATGCTATGTGTTCTTTATATGAGTTTTTTGGTGATATTTTGGTTAGAAAAGGGTAATCAATGATCTTTTATTTAGTGAAGAGTATTTACTACTTCATAAAGGTGAAAATTATTACTTATGATAAAGTATTCATGATTTAATTATTGTTTTGAAAAACTAACAGTTTCCCATCTTTGTGTATCTCTTACTGAGATTTTTTATGTTAATCCCAAGATTTTCAAATGTTTTTCACAGGACATAAAGTGGAATAAGGTCAAGGATGGGATCAAGGAAATGTCATGCTCTCTAAAACATGAAACTAGACATGTTTCATTTTAATAGTTTTTGTTTTATGAAAAAAAATGGAAACTGAGTAAAAGTGTCTACTTTGTAATCTCTGAGATGTAATAGTTATGTCTTAATTCTCTAAAACTCTAAACCTGAAATGATCCTCAATGTGAATTATTCATTTAATTCACGATTATGTAATATTTTAATGTCGGGTTCTTATAGTGGATCTGTCTTGGATGGGGGAGACCTCCTTGGCGATGCCATGGTGCATTAGTGGTTAATGGCAGTGGTCTATCATGGGGTGTGATGGATTTGTGGTGGAACGATGTGATGGGACTCCTGACTAGGTCATTTCACTTCACTTGTGTGGTCTAATATTTTTTATTTATCATTTATTTTCCAATGTTCTTGGTCCCTATGGGATTTTGGGCTAATTGAATGGGTTTGTACTAGATTTTGTAATTGGTTCGATCCCTCTAGGTCGATGATCTTGTAATGATGTTTCCCTTACCCATTTCTTAAGGTGTTCATATTTTATTTTTCTTGTTTTAATAATGTGTTTTCCCCTAATCAGTCTGTTAGATTTAGTAAAACATATAATAAGGATTATAACCCTATGAAAAACATTGAGGATAAGTATGGAAGAACATCCAAATTTTTTGTGAAGGAAATGATTATATGGTTTTTCTTTGTAATAAACCATTTTATGTATAATATAACAGGATGTGGTTCTATAATAGTTGTATGTAGGGGTATTAACTCTAAAAATGGGACATCGGGCATGACCCAAATTCACATAGTGCATGAAAAAGCCATACTATTCACCTGGTTTGATACTCTCAGGGGGTGTTCTTTGGATAATTCACATTTTCCTTACAAACCATTATGAGGTTTTTGAATATATTATGAAAATTAATGAAATAGGTTATACATAATGTATCTTATATTAAAAAAATGGTGTCATGATTTAATAATTTAATAAATGTTTATATGATTTTCCTGCTAGGATTATTGTTTTTTACTCTATGTTTTTTGGTTTTAGTCATTGGATGTAACCCAAAAGAATCATGTAAATATTTATCCTAAAGTCCAATGTGGTGACTATGAGAAACCTAATGGTATGATGAACGGAATAAAAATTCTTTTATTATACCTAATTATTTTACTCTGAATATGATTAATAACCTATATCTTATCCAACTCTTAGACTCACCAAATAAAAAAAGGATGAATTTTTCTAAGAGCTAGAGTGGTAGAGACCCCAGAGAAAAGAAGGAGGGATTTCCATCATGTGATTAATGTGGAAGGAGATACCCAAAAAATTGTTTAAAAGGAATGTGAAAATTCATTATGTGTGGATAATAAGGTTATAAATTAAATAATTTTCAATAAAAAATGATGATTATGATGGAAGGAAATAAATCCCATCCAAGGGATTTAGTAATAGATAATTTTCCTAAATGTGGGTAACCTAGTAAATGTATGAGTTGATTCCATCTTATAAAGGTTTACCCATAGACCAAGGAATGACTTATGTTGAAATAAATTGGATGATATTGTGAATCAATAGTTAAATTTTAAAAGTATTTATACTAATGATATTCTTGATATAAGAATCATAAACTATTTGAGGATTATGTTAAATTTTTGAATCATAAATTCCTTAATTAACTGATTATTTATTGATACCATCATGGGATTATGAGTTTATGGTCGATCATAATTTCAAATTCTTAAAAATATTTTTTAGATTTTACGCTATGGTAGTTTACAATGATTTAGTATATTTTTTGAAGACATTTATTCGAATACAAAACATAGTTTTTCTAATGAGCTTGTACCCAAGTGGTTCAGGCTCTTTCTTGGAGTTAAAATGACCTAGGATCAAATCTTGGTAGGGGAGGAATCCTTTAGTTACTATAGAAGTGGAGGTATAGTAGCAGCAGTGGCACTATAGTGGAAATAATATTGTAGCAGTGGCGGGACTGTAGCAGGTAAAGTAGTAGCCCGGGTACCGTAGTATTACTATGTTTGTTAAATATTTTAACAATTACCCAATAAATGATAGAGGCTTAAAATGCGAATGAATCCAATTTTAAGCATAAATATTCTAATATTTTTTAAAAGGTAGATTAACCACCTTTTGATGGAAAACCCTTTTAAAAATAATTTTTGTCAATTTTATATGTTATATTTGAAAATATAAAATCCTACTTTAGAATCAGGGCATAAAAATTTACTCTGTGTAAATTTTTGTTATTTTTCCGATAAAGTTCATTTTTTAATGAATAGTGAAAATGCTGTATTTTAATTCAAAACCTCCTTTTAATATAATTTATTTATATTGATAGATTATATTTTTAATTGGGTTTAAAGTGTATTTAAAATATATTTTTACCATTTAATCCAATGGCGGTCATTGGAATTAATTTCACTTTAAAATTGGACATAAAAAAGTGTCAATCTTTTGATAGATATTGTTTCTTAAAAACACGCTATTTGTCTTGACAACGGGAATTAATTATAAAATTAATTAATTAAACAGATATGTTTTTAATTTTGTAAAATGGAAATCATTTTTGAATTTGTAATATCAAATTTACTTTTGATAGATTTTTGGCATTTTTCTGACAGATGTTCATTTTTAATGAATACTGAAAAATACTGCATTTTACTTCAAAACAAATCTTTCATATAATTTAATTATATAGTTATATTGTCCTTTTAATTGGTTTTAAAGTGTAATTGAATTATATTTTTATCACTTAATACAATGTTTTTTATTGGAAGTAATTTCACTTTTCAATTGGATGTAAAAACAAGTCAATCTTTTCATAAATTTTATTTCCAAAAAACCCGTCTTTGGTTTTGACAACAAGAATTATTTTTAAATTAATTACTGAAATTTCTGTGTTCGGAATTTGGTAAAATGGATTCCATATTTGGAATCATAAGGTCCAAATTATGTAATTAATACTCTTTTTTTTGGACATTATGAATAGTAATGACGACAATTATCTTTAATTATCATGATTAATTAGTAATCGGGTAGTTAAGGGTAAGAAAATAATATCATAATAATTTATAATGACCTCAACATGTGTCCAAATCCTCTTGGTTGTGTCATGGCCGACCATGGGATGCATTTTTTCATATTAGGGACCCCATGTAATAACTTTTGTGTGATAGTGACCTTTTATCATATTATTTTTTTAAAGAAAGGAAAATATAACCAAACTATGTAATACCTAAGTAAAACAATTTTAATTTTGTTCAAATAAATTATATCTTAGACTATAAATAGTAATTGTAAAGATAAAAATATTTCCTACATCATGTTATTTGTTTTATAATTTTTACACATTAAATAAATAAACTTATTTATGACACTATGATGATGCAGTGATTACCTCATTAATGAAAAATTTAAATAAAATGAAAAGATAAGGTAAAATATAAGACATAAACTGGTCAAAAAACTATTGGATGGGTGTATTTTGAACCCTTGTCACCTTATCCTCTAAATATATCATTTTTGTACCTTTAAAATCCAAAAACCATTTTATAATAAAGTAACATTTCATAACATTCCAAAAGTGACCCTCCCCCCTCTTATAAAAGGCCCTCACCTCTAACCCCTTAACCACACCTCTCAAGCCATTGGATCATCTGAACTCTACTCATATTATCTCTCCCTATCCCTCTCTCACTCCTAGAATCCTCACTTTGGGCATAAGTCTTTCCAAGGAAGCCTTTGGCTCAAATCAAAAAGAGTTACTCGATTTAGAGGTAATGTATTCTATCGAGTTTCTTTATTTTATTTTCCTTCTTCACTGACCAATATCTTCTTCTTATTTGATCCCATAATAAAACCAGTATCCTCAATATACTAGTATGTTTTTATGATAAGAATTCTACCTACACTTACACACATCTTCATCTAATGGTTAAAGAACATACTGTTTCTATGGGTGGCGAATTACTGCCTCATGAAACGATGATTGTTCAATCTTATTTTAACACCTTTCATGGTGGACATTATGATGTCACTATATTTATATATGATATATATGGTATTTATTTTTTATATGATTCTGAATTTTATTTTTAAATCACATCGTTATGCTTTTCATGTTGTGGAACTGCGATAATTTCATCTGAGGAAGTGTGGACTACCGCCCCCTCAAGTGATGTGACTCATTCATTACAAACATGGAATTTATAAAGAATTTAATTAATGAACTTATGTTTCCTATATAACACATGTATTATACTATAATTAAAATATATCTATGTCTAATTTATTTTTAAAATCCATTAATATGATAAAAAAATGAAAGTAGCGTTCATGCGTACGTACGACCTACCGTCTCCATGAACGGTACATTTCATTTCTTATCTCCAAACATTATGGAATATTATTAAATAAATATATACTGGATATATGTGATATTTAAATCATGAAAACCATTACTAAGATTATGTACTTATAACTACATGGACAATTCTCTTCAAATAAGTTTATTTTTTACTCATGTACCGAACGTCGACAAAACGTATGATATGAACACACATAATTAACTAATTATTATAACATGATAATATGTGATATGAATTGAATACTAAAATTTAAAGGAATTAATTAAACAATTATAAATTAACCAAAGTTTATTATTCAGAAATATAATGAAACGAACAAGACAAGTCGAACTTGAGGTAAGGGGATTTCTTATCTCACTTTTAATTCCTTGAGATTTCCATTGTTCACCGATTATTTATTGAATATGGTGTATTGTGTACTTAGATTTGATATATATTATCATTATTCTATTTATTTTCATGGTATTATGTGATTCATTTGGTTCTTATTATCTTTTGTTCATATGACTCGATTTATTACAACGAGGTAAATGGTTTTTATCTCACTATTTATTCCCGTGAGATTCATGCTATTTTTGTCACTATCTCCTTTGAGTGGTGTATGTACTACTCATTATTCTACTCTTTGTGTAATATAATTTCGGTCATGGTTATTTACATCATCATTGTATATTCCTTCTTTCATGGGGTGTACGTTTTGAAAGTTACCAAAATCGGTAAGGGAACCTTTCACCCTCCTCTTTTTAAAAGAATTCTTTTTGTTAGGTCTTTTAATTTACATATTCTGATGTTGGGATATGTTCTTATATATACTTATTGCTGTAAATTTTATTTCCAAGTGATGAGAGACCCTTTTTATCTCTCAACAAATCATTTTCTAAAATTTAATGTGACGTCATTAGGTTGTCGAATTTCTGTAAGGGAACTTCTTAACCCAATTTCAATTCTTTGGGTTAAACCTCTAATTCTTGATTATGTCATGATATGAATATGTGTGAATGACCTATTATTGTTTTAAACTTAATATCCAATTATATTGGGTGTATTTATTTTTGTCACAGATAATTATTTCATTAATTTATCCTTAATCTAAGGATACCGTCTTTATAAGGGTCTTCGTCTCAATCTCCTTTCATTGAGGCATCCTTTGATTTATACAATAATTTATTATATATGGTGTATAAAACCCTTTTGAATTTTCATTGCGTTCAATGGGAATCTTTTCTCTAAGAAGCATTTTACTAAATGAAAAAAGGAATGTTTCTTTTTTTTACGTAAGCGGTGACAACGACCTTCTCCGCCGCCGCGAGTATTATTTGATCTTTGGCTTCCTTAACAATATGTTATGGTTTTTAAAAGGAAAATAAATACCATATACTCTTTTTACGTATTTGGTATTGAAAATGGTTTTGAGAATGAATTTATTATTTTAATATCATAAAATGTTATATTGTTATTGCAATTTGGGAATGTTATCTTTCCATTATGCTTAAGTTATGTGTTATGATTATGTTATGGTTCTTGGACATTGTTAAGCATATGAGTGGTTCCATGATAATCCTTGGGCGGGTGATACCAAGATAGCTCTCCAATGCATTGGGTAACATGAATGAGGTAAACGCGAATGTTTCTCCGAAGAGATTTAGGGAATATACTGTGATGCGTATTCCAAATGTGACTCCCTATGTAGCTGTGATAGCTACAATGTAAGTATGTTATGTATACCTTAAGTTACCTTAATGAATTGTGATTACTATGTTTTATTCATAAATATTATGATTTCTGAAGGTATGTTATGATTGAAAATTATGGTTTCATTGGTTTTTATTTTTGATTGGTTAATGTTTCCTTTCATTATATAATAACTCTTACTAAGCTTTTTTATGCTCATCCCAAGTTGTTGAAATGTTTTTCACAGGTTATAAGGAAGGGTAAGAGAAAGGAATTATTCAAGAAGATTTATATCAAGAATAGAATGCTTATTTTATTTAAGGATTTGAAAAAAATAATTTATAGTAGATATGTATACTTTATAATATTCAAGTTGACATGTAATAGTTATGTCCTAATTCTCTAAAACTCTAAACCTAAAAATATCATCAATGTGAATTATTCATTTAATTCAAGATTATGTAATGTTTTAAGGCCTGGGCCCTATATGGATGGCCTTGGTGAAGGTTGGTCATTTTTGAATCCCCTAGAAAATTAAAACCTTTTCTAAACTCAAGTTCCACCACACCTCTTTAAGTTAGATCTAGATTGATGGTACATCTATAGTTTTGGGATTTGTGTTTGAGTGATTGATGGTTTTTATGTTTCTCCAAATTCTTCTATCTTTTTTTACGAATTCTGGTTACAGTCTCATCTAGATCCCTCATATATTCAAATACCTTCCATAACCTATAATCCCTATACTCTTCTCTTTTTAGGGTCTGGAGTAATGGGTACAGAGAGTTTTTTTAATATAGAATTTGGCAGATGATGGTTCTCCTTGTACATTATGCAGGGTGACCTATAGAGGTGGAAACATCACCCACATGGTTCCATTTTTTATTTATTATTTGGTATCATTCATGATTTGTTATAGTGGAAGTCTTCAATGTTCTTCACGATCGTTTTGTATCGATGGTGTTTTGCATCTGATGTGGTGTGCTCATTCTGTATTAATGGGTTGACTATTTCTAGTTCACTAGGGGATGACGACGACATGGAGATATTGTTTTATGGTGGCTCGATGCACTTTTACAAAATCTGGTGAATGGGTGTGGTGCTTTGTCAGAAACATTGATGGTGGTGAAGGATAATGATAATGATTGTGGGTTTCATGATGATGGTTGAAGGGGATGAGACACGACTAACACGTGTGACCCTGAAGCATCATCTTCTATGGGTCTGTGTTCTTTATGGGTTTTTGTTTTTCAAATTTTGAATCAGTCATCCTATGTTTTTGTATCCCATTGGTTACCACTCAACCATAAAGAGGCTTCTTGAGAAGAAAAAATCGACTTTTCAGTATTATAGTTCTAATTCATCTTTTGAATTCTCTTGATGGTTGAGGTAACATGTGCCTAAGAATATGACATCAAATAATTAGTCATTTCCTTCATCGAGAATTCATTTATTTTTATCCATGTGATTTTCTCAATGATATTATCTTTGGAAGAATATCATTATTAGCTTATTGATTAACTGGAATGTGTTTTCGGATATTTACCCTGCCTTGTTTCTTTTTTCATATCCAATTATGATAGTGATTATATTGATAAAATGTAATGTGTGTTAAGTTATTTTCCATTCCATGTTTATTATTCTCATTAATTCATGGTATCTTTTGATTTATTTAACTCCTACTAATAATTTGATCTTATGTTTTTTTTGTTTCCTTTCCATGGAATCTTGGAAGTGTACTAAGAATGATATGTAAGGATATGTTTGAGGGAATATGGTTCTTCTAAAAAAATATAAGTTTATTTTTTTCAAACTTTAATATAGGAATCATGTATATTTATATTAGAGGAAAGTATCTAATGAACACCAGGAGACCGATTTTGAGGTAGTTTTTAGATATATGGTTGAACATCTCCCTCTACAATTCTTGGGCATTTTGGGTTTATTTTCCCTTTAACTTGATCTCACACCTCATGGAGGATCCCTTTCTCACACTTGGGAGGTTTTAATCTCATAGATTCATGTCTCTTTGTAAAAATCATCTCATCAAGGACCAATATCTCACCACTAAAAATCAAAGAGTTTAAATATTGGATGCAAAGGTTCACATTCAAACGCCTATCGGCAGAACCCAAGGGATCACTTTTCTAGATGCTCTGAAGGGAACCACACTTGGAAATGATAATGAATTGAAGGTGCCTGTCTTCAAAAATCTTGACGATGGTGGATACTTGGTGGAATCGAACCCGAATTCTCTTCTATAGCGCACTCAAATGTGCAAATATTCTATTGTGGGCCGCATATCCTACGTCGAAGGTGATCATCCCTGGAACCTTACTGATTTACATTCGCATATTTCTCACTATTATAATTTCTCTAATTCAAAAATGATATTGATAAGAAAAAGGTATTATAATATTTTGTTAAGAACACAAGAGGATCTTGATAGAGTTTGGAGGACTGTAAATCTAAATATGATACTGGGTTTTCTAATATTATCAGAGTGGGACAATTTTTTCAACCCACATAAGTATAAGAACTCAATGGCATAAGTTTGGATTATACTTCACGGTATGAATTGTTTCTTTTGGCATCAAAAAATATTAAATGACACTATTTCCTATGTAATAACCCCTCTCAAAAATATATCATAGAATGTTAAATGTTGACATAGGTATTTTTGAGAGGGTCATGGTTGAAATAAACCTGGATTCAAAATTTCCAAATTCTATTACCTTCAATGAAAATAATTATAAAACTGAAATCAGAATAGAATATGAATGAAAGACCCTTCCTGTGATATCTATAAGATTATTGCTCATAACATTTCTAACTAGAGGGTGGTTTGGAAATAAGTTAACCCACCAATTGAAAATGAATGGAAGAAATTTAATAAAAACAAGAAGGATAAATATATCATTATGGATTTATCAGAAAAAAAGAAAACTAAAGTTTGGGTAAAAAAAACACAACTTGACAATCTTAGGTGACTCCTCAGGTGTCACTTAGGCTGATTTTATGAAGAGGAAGATAATTTCAATATGGACCAAAATTTACGAGCTGAATTGGAAACTTTGGTTCTTGATACCATCAGAATCTCCAACTAGGAACTAGAGAGAGTAGATATTTGTACTTTTATTGAGAAAGTATCATTATATAAACCCAAAAATGATGTCACTAACCTGGGTAGGAGGGATAGACTATCTCCACCTATTCAAATGAAATGTAATTTTTGTAGTGCTTTCACTGCACATAGTCATGGAACATGTTTCCAGGGGTCAATTCTTGTGCAAGCAGAGAAGGATCACACCTTCTCAACTTTGGGAAATGGTCTAATCTAGTACACCCATCCTTGAATTACTCTGATACACTAGGGGTTGAAAATAAATATAGTAACAAGAAAAAAGAATATGATTCTAATAGTCATATACTTGATTGCTCTCAAATTAATAACTTCACTAGTATCAATATTAACACTGGATCTATGCTCTTGAACCAAACTGTTATTAATGTGAATAAATAGCCTATTGATGTTGTCCTAATCTATTCTAGTGAAAATTTCTCAAATGTTATGAAGCCCATTACTCCTGTAGAAGAATCCCCTCTGATGTATGGTCTTATGTAGGATATTTGTCCCCCTGTTGTTCCAGTTATGAAAGATAAAATCTTCCCCGTGGTGGAGTCACAAATGGACTTGGAATCTACTAACACTTTAGTTGGAGGAGAAAACATCCTAATAGCTAACTATAGCAGGTCCATGAAGTCATCAAGGACCAGATATTGACTGTAGAGGCTTCGGGTGTTGAGTAGGAGAATAAACACACCACTAGGAAGAGCAGTTCTTCTTTCTGTTTGAATACAGAACAGAGCGCAGTTTCTCATGCTGGAATCCAAGAAGGTAATCCTAACCCTAGCGCCATACAAGGTACCTGAATCACTACTGTTTATAATATTACTTTGTATAATAAATGTTTATATGCTATTAACAATAAGGATATTAGTAATACTATGCCGTCATCTACTAATAATAACATGCAATATATTTCTATCCAAACATTAACTGTAGGTGATATTACTAACTCCTTGGATTCCACTAAAGGTAAGAAAGGGTCTAATACAAGCCCAATTATGTCAAAAAATGTTAGAAGATCAACAAGGAAGAAAGGCTCGAATAGTGAAAAAAGGGATTTCTAACTCCAAATGTAGGTATAAATGAAGATTTTATATTGGAAATATCAAGGTATTTCAAACCTTGACACCTTAATTATTTTAAAATAAATGGTAAACATTCATAAGCATTTAATTTTATCCATTTTTGAACCTAAAATAAACTTTTCCACTATTTTAGTTCATTTTTGTCGTTTTGGATAGACCTTCATCTGTGCATGTCAAAATAAAACAAATCTTGATACTCTATGGACTTTTTCTCATTCTTCTCCGACTAATGTTAATGTTTTCTGTATTGTTGATCAAAGTTTCACCTATGACTATATGATAGATAACACCCATATCTTATATTCCATTATCTATTCTAAGAATAAATATCAATATAGAAAGACTCTTTGGAATGACCTCTCCTCCTTGAGATCTAAACTTCTTTACCCCTATATTGTTTTTGGTGATTTTAATGCTATTAGTTTTTCTAGTGAAAAAATTGTCCCTCTTCATTCAACTCTATCTATGGGGGATTTTGAGGCTGCAATTGAAAATACCTATCTTACTAAAATTTCTCTCCTCAGTGCCAAATATACTTGATATAGGAATCATTACAATAGAGTGGTTGCGAGAAAATTGGACAGAGCCTTTACTAATGACCATGCTTTAGATAAATGGGATACCATTTCTAGCACCACCCTACCAAAAATTCACTCTAAACATCATCCTATATTGGTCACTATTATTTACAAAACTCTGAAACCTTATATTCCCTTCATATTCAATAATACTTGGTTTTCGGATCTTGAATGTAGTAACCTCATTAACCATTTTTGGACCTCTACGTCTCACTCTGATGATTCTTTTTCCTTTCCTCTTAAATTAAAATATCTCTAACACAAGCTCAAAATTTGGTGCAACATTAAATAAAAACAAATCGATAATGACATCCTTTCTCTTGAGAATGAGCTTCATCAAATCCAAAACAACAACACTCACTCAGACTTTTCTTTGGGTCAAAATCAAGAAATTAACATTACTGTGAAACTTAATTCACTTCTCACTTTCAAAGACAAAATTCGTAAAAAAAATTTCAAAATCAAATGGTTAACTGATGGTGATCAAAATATCAAGTTCTATAATTATTTACAAAGAGTTATGAAATCTTGTAGACATCTAGCTTCCCTAAAATATGGAGATGAACTTTTGGATAAAGAATAAGACATTGCTTAGTATCTTATTTTGAGTCTTTATTCTGTGGTCCTAGAACTAACAAGGACCTTATTAATGACATCATTATGAAAATTTTCACTGATGTTGATAACACTTTAATCATTGGTGTTACCCTTAATCATGAAATCATAGACACTGCTTTCGATTTGAATCCAGAAAGTGCCTCAAGTCCTGATGGTTTTAATAATGGATTCTATAAAAAATATTGGGATATTATCCAAGATGATGTCTAAAAACTCATTAAATCTTTCTTTTCTAATGGTTTTTACAACATAAGTTAAATGCCCAATTCCTTACTTTGATTCCCAAAGTTGATAATGCCTCTGAAATTTATCTCTTTTGTCTTATAGATCTTATCAACACTCTCTATAAAATTATCACCAAGATGATTATGAATATACTTAACACAATTACCAATAAAATTATATCCTGTAATCAATTTTGTTTTATTAAGGGGCGATCCATACAAGAATACATTTGTCTTGCCTTCTAATGCACTAACATGTTAAATAATTAGAATAGAGGAAGTAACATTACCATTAAATTGGACATTAGGAAAGATTTTAACATAATAGATTGGGATTTCATCTTCAAATTTCTACATGGATTTGGCTTCAAGGAAAATTTCATCTCTAGAATTAAAACCCTCTTTAATTATGCTCACATTTACATCTTAATCAATTGCTCTCTTAGAGGTTAATTGAATTACTCCAAAGGCATTAGACAAATAGATCCCCTATCTGCAATTATTTTTTCCATTACAGAATACTATTTATGTCATCTTCTCTCTTGATTTGTTGACCAAAACAAGTTCAAAACTATTCATGCTTATAGAAATGAGAATTCTCCAACTCACCTCCTTTGTGCAGACGACATCATTATATTTCTAAAGGGTGATATAAGAAACATAAGAACTCTAAAAACTACTCTCACTCACTATGTGTAGGTCTCTGGTCAAGTCATTGGATGTCATAAATCCATCATATACTTTGGGAAAAACTTTCTGGCTGGTAGGAAAAATGGTATCATCAATGAGATTAACATCAAATAAGGTATTATACCCTTCAAATACCTTCAGTTTCCCATTTTCTAGGGTAGACCCAAAGCTTTTTACTTCTCCGAAATTATTGATCAAATTCTTAATCAGCTTTCCACTTAGAAGGGAAAATCTCTTTCCATGGTAGGGAGAGTCTGTCTTGTCAATTCTGTCATTGTCTCTAAATTGGTCTACTCAATGATGGTCTATAATTAGCCGGTTGGTCTCATTAAAAAAATGAATGTTCACATGAATTGTTTTTTGGGAAGACACCACCTTGGATAGAAAACTTATAACTATTCTTTGGGATAAATTATGTAAACCATTAGACAAGGGTGGTCTTTGTGTTAAAAACATTAGACTCTTTAATATGTCCCTTCAAGACAAATTAACTTGGAACGTGATTCAAAATGACTCCCCCTATATTACTTTCATCAAAAATAGGTTCCTTGATAGATTGAAAACAGGTAAAAAGAATTTCCCGACTTCTTCTATTTGGCCCCTTGTTAGAAACATGTATGATAATATTATATACAACTCTAGATGGATGATCTCTAGAAACCCTTCAATGAGATTCTAGTTTGACAACTGGATTACAGATCCACTTATATCTTTGACTCCCCCTAAACATATCCCTAATAATATCAACTCCACTATTAGTACTGATCTAAATTCTCATATTGATACCCTTTTCGACAATATTATTCTAATTATTGATACTTACCCCTTTTCTACTTCGAATGATATTTTGATTTGGGATCCTGTTCACAACGGGATGCTAAATTAAATAAATTTCTATAGAAACTCCTTATATAACCCCAAAAATGTCTTTAAGTGTATTAAATGTTTTGACAATCCCTAGATTAAACCCTCAAGACTCATTCTTATTTGGCATCTTTCCTACAATAGGTTTCCCACTGATTCTTGTTCGCAAATTTTTTGAATCTGGCTTTGCTCAAAATTTCGTCTTTAAAATCAATATAGATAAGATACAAATCACTTATTTCTATATTGTGCTGCTTCCACTTCCCTTTGGAACTATATTTTTGACACTTTTTATTGCAGATGGCTGATTCTTAACTCTATCAATGCCCATCTTATTCGTTGTGTTGCTATGGATAACTCCCAACAAATTAGAAACGTGTTCCATACTGGGGTTGCAGAGCTTATTCATGTGATTTGGTATGATACAAATACAATTCTTTCCAATAATTTCTCATAAGAAATTAATTCAGGTAGAATGAGAATTCTCATCATTATTTGCGATGATGCATTGATTCAGAAAGGGTATTGAAACAACTCTATGGAAGATTTTATGATCCTGAGATGTCTTCACGTTGATTCCCTTTTTATATAGCCAAAATGAACTTTTTTGGTTTCTTAGAGACCTCTACAAATAGTTTGGATTAAAATCAATGTGGATGGAGACTCTAATGGAAATCCAGGACCCATAGGGTGTGGCGCCATCTTTAGAAATCATCTTGGTCACATCATTGGGTTCTTTTTTAGAGGTTGTGGTACTACAACCTCTGAGGAAGCCGATATACTAAGTGTGATTCATGCCATATCTTTCTCCTTGCACCTAGGATGGATTAACTTGTGGATTTAAAGTTATTCTACTACTGTAGTTCATTCCATTTAGAAGGGAGTTATTCATCTAGCTTGGCTGCTTAGAACACGCTGGATGAATTGCCTCCACTCTCTCCATGACATCAACTACATTGAAACTCATACCTACCGAGAAGAAAATATGGCCACATATGGTCTCATCGATAAATGAGTTTCTGAGGACATAACCTAGTTGGAGGATCTCCCAGACAACTTTCTTCCTTGGCATGTAAAATATTGTAATATGATTCTGTCTTTTAGACTAATTTAATCTCTTTTTTTTGCAAATAAAATTGCTTTGGTCTTTTGAAAAAAGTTCCAAATTTCTAAAAAAATGAATATTTATATTATACTAAGTCTACAAAACTATTAAGTTGTTTAAGATGTGATTAATTATATATTATGATAATATAATAATGTAAGATAGTTGATCTGAGTTTTTGAAGTTAGGGTTATTACACTATAGGGAACCCCTTTCCCTTAAGAATTTTCTATATATGAGGAGGAAGTGATTGAAATAATCTAGATAGAAAAATATTAATAAGATTCATTTTTATTATGGGTAATATGGTTTTAATAGAGTATTGCATTGCCACATGCATTTGGGAGTTAAAAAACGAACAAATAGAGAGTGAAATTCCAAATATTTAATGTTTTTTATGAAGGAGAACCATTGGGACTTCCATAAAGTTTTGTGTGATTGTTTAATATATGAAGAGTTTGAAATCTTGTATCACGATTCTAAAGTAAATAGAGTTGTGACAATAGTAAAATGATTTTTTATATGATATTAAACATTACTAAAATAATTTTTTAAAAAAGAAACGAAATTTACCCAATATGAGAACATGAGATTAAAAAGGATTTGAACCTTAAAATATTTTATATTTAATAACCACAAGATGTGATTTTATTTATTATGATAATACATTCAAAATCAAAAGACCCAATATTTGATTATGGTTCCATACATTCTGTAATTTACTATATGTTTTCAAAAAACACATAAATAAATTTTGATAAATAAATAAACTATTTTTAAATTACAAAAACTATTGTGGAGTTTATTAGAATGAAAATATATTGTTTTTTCAAATTAAATTTTTATAACCTAGTTATAGACATGGTCCTTGTACTATTATTTTTAGTTTACATAATTTTATGGGTCATTGTACTCTCAAATATTCATGTCCAACTTTATTATATAATAAAATAGGTCATAAATTATGAATCATGTTTGTGAAGGTTATTTTATAGTGTAAATTTTTTCACCTATCTCATGTTTAAAACCACATCATACGGATCATCCTAGACAAATTATTTTAAGGAGATTAATGAGATGAAATAATAGAGGATAAAAATTATAATAATAAAGGATATGAGAACATGGAATTATTTTCAAGTTAATTATTTTTGTACCCCATATAATGGTAAATCTAATTCTTAATTTTATTTAGTATTAATTTGAAACTCATATCTATATAGTAAAACCATATGTCCCTTAAAGATTTTTTATTTTAGAAAAAATATATAGAAATGTGTGATCATGGATTTTTTTAAATATTTCTCTATGTGTAGAAACTTTTTTGGTGATGAAACATTATGATCCAATGAGGTTGTACATTTTTATATAAAATTCATTAACTTAACCAAAAATATCAACAAATGTTTTACTAATATTTATATCTTATTTGAATAAACTAAAATGATATAACATTTTTAAAAAATTAACTTCGATCAAGATAACGCATACTAAGTGTGAAGATAAAACATTTACCAAGGCATGGTTTTATATACTGTATAGCCACTATGAGTTTGTGATTATGTCATTTTGGGTAATAAATGAGCCTTATATAGTTATGAATCTAATAAATGTTGTTTCAATCGAAAATATTGATAAATTTGTATTTATTTTTACTATTAATATGTTAGTCAATTTGATGATATACGATGAAAATAACACCAATTATGAAATATTTAATAAGACCCTAAGGGAAATGGATTAATGTAGGTAATATAGGAAATATAAATTATTACAAAAAAATCTTTGTTTTATTCTTCAAGACAGTTATGGTATTCTAGTTATCCCTCAAATAATAGGGTTATAATTTTTAAAAGACAAATTCATATAATGGAAATTTTTATTATACCTGGAATATAATGTTAGTATCAATGAATTATTCCAAATTTATCTAGATTGGTTAATCTGTTAAATATTTTAACATCTAGAAGTATTATCTTAACATGGTTAAATGAATTAACTATTGATGAAAAGTGAAGAGATGAGTCGACACGGGGAAATGAAATGAATTTCTTCCAAAGATATAACTAATAGTTTAATGTCTAAAATGTAGATTTTTTTGAATTACCCATATAAATTCCTTAATCCATTGGATAACATGAATGATTGAAATCATAAATTTTCAAGGAAAATGGAGAAAGGTAAATCTTGTGGACCCACAACTACAATAATGGTTCTACAAAATGATATTTAATTTTGAGCACTGTTCACCCGCTCATGAACTATGAGGGTTTTATTCGAATCTTATTCAACCAAATATTTCATACCTAGAATATTTACTAATATTATAAAATTTAAACCACTATGACTTGATTCAGAATTATTAAAAAATTCATATAGTAGTAATATTATTGTATTCCACGTATATAAATCCTCTTTAATAGGCGTTTGAAAGAGTTTAATTCTTATATATTCCTATTATGCTTCTTTTTATAAAATTTGATATCATATTCTTCATGGATAGTATCTCTTGATATTTAGTAAATTAAAATTTCAATGATAGTAAAATAAAATCTAAAAAACCCCATGATCACATATTAATACTTGGGTGCATATAAGCATCCTATGACAAAAATTACACCCATTATATTGGGTTATTTAATAAAAATGGTTTCAGAAAAACTCAGTATAGGCTATATTCCTCTTATAAGGGAAATTTTTATTTCACTAATAAAAAAAGATTGTTAGTATGAAACCTTTTAATAAATTAAGTATATATTCATGTATATATTATGGACACTGTGAACTATTTCATTAGTTTAGAATAATTAAAATTATGAGGATGATATTTATATAATGGGAGAATGTAAAAACCTAAAACATTACTATATATTTTACTCAGAATAAATATTATAAAAGTATCATGTAATAACCTAAAAAATAAACTAAAAGTAAAATATTATATACCAAAATAAAATTAACCGTAATAATACATCTATAAAATTAGTAGTTATAAATGTAAGAAACTATATTGAAAAATTTTACAAAGAAAAAAGAATGAAATGACAATGAGTAGTGGAGATATATATTATAATATTAATTTATCTTATCATGGGAATAATTAGTTTCTATATGGATTCATCTATACCATGCCTACATTTAAATCTAACATTTATGACATCAAGAAAATCATATTCATGATAAATTCAAGCTCTTGGAAATTTTCACAAGAAATATACTAGCAGAATCACCACCATCGAATACCACCAGATCTTACTTAATAATTAGATCATATATGGATATAATAAGGGGATATTTAATTAGAAATAAAAACAATTTAATCAAGTAATTATTAATGTAATATGTTATATATTTCATATATTCTACACATTATTTATTTTTGAATTTTAAAGATATAGAAAGTTTATTTCTCTATAAATTTTTTTTTGTACAATTAATATTTAAATTAGATACATATAAACTTTAGAATTTTATTTTGATGAAATAAATTTTTTATAAAATTAGTCATGTTATTATTTTATTTGGGTGAATTTTTTTAGTTTTTTTTTAAATTAAATATTCAGTGAATTGTCAAAATATCTATTTTTCTAAAAAAAATATCTAGTTTATGACATTATATTAACAAAACAACGATTTAAAATATTATAAAAATATTTTCATTTAAATTTTATATATGTAGTAATTAATATAAATTATTTATAAATACTATGTCTGATTTATAAAACACATTTTAACATCTTTTGAACTAGAGCGGTATATTAATCTGGAAATTGTTTTTTAACTTATACTAAAAATTCGTTGTCATCACTTATATAAATTTTATATAAATAATATTTTTTAAATTTTAGATAAAAAATATAATATTTTTCTAAAATTTTAAATTTAATTTTATTTATAAAATTATGAAATCTATGATTAAAGTTAATTACCATGATAATAAGAACGGGTTATTATTAAAGAATGATTTTTCTAATATTGCATAATTTTTATCTATTAAATTAATTTTTTTTTATTTTATATAATTAATTTTATTTTAATTATAAATATATATAAAAATATATTTTCACTGGTTTACTTGGTAATTAATTTTGTATAAAATTAAATATACCTAAGAGAGAAGACATTTTTTTCTACAAAAACTGTTTTTTGGTATATAATTTCTTTAATTTAAAATATAATTTTTAATTATTTATAAATTTAATCTGATTAAATAAATATTAAATTTCTGTTTATCAAAAAAAATTAATGATTATTTTATATTTTTTGTAAAACACATATTACATTTTTAAAAACTAGTAAACTAGGTATAAATGAAAATGGTAAAATGAAAAATATAATGGTAAATGACTTGAAACATGTTTAGAAAATATATTAAAGTAAATTATATATTATTCATCAACCTTATAATAGCCCAAAATACATTATTCCTCGGTGTTGTAACTATTTAAACATTAAGAGTTTCGAAACATTATTGAAAAATAAAGGGTGATCATAATAGTGACTGTTTCTTCACTTATAAATGGGGATCACTTCCACCCTCTCAGGGTTACAAATCCCCTAAAAAATATCCTTCAATTTATAAAATTTTTTACTCTCAAATAATCATATTTCATGAAAAAATACCAAGGTCGATAGTAGTTTTCCTAATCCATTAACTTACATGGTTGGTTTTGAAGAGAATGTTCAACATCCCAAATTGAAAACTACATAATCCTTATCATTTTACTCTTAATAATTATGTTATAAAATTTCCCAAAATATAGTAATATAAAATAACTAAATATAAATAGTATAATGTAGTATTATTATATAAATGAAACCCCCCTTATAATTCTATCTGATAAACATTGAAAAAAATAAACATCATGCATTTGTGTGGACTAAAAACTTAAAAAACACCCTATTTCATGTTTCTATGCTATACCAATTAACTACTTAGAAGGTTTAAATTGAATAATAAACCTGAAAAATATAACAGTATATTTATTATGAATCGAAAATTTTTAAATCTAACTTTATTCCCTCTCATTAATTGGAAAATGAATACGTAAATAGTTTATTTTTCTGACTACGACCTCCATGAAGTACAATGTTTTGTTTTCATTGTGATTTTTATTATTTATCCAAAACATGTAAAATATGTTTTAAATTTTTTTGAAAATATATATAATATCTTTACTGTATAGTCATAATGACGATATACACTTCCTTAACCATACCCACCTATAGAGTTATAGTGCATTTTTTTGGGTCGGTTTAACAACACATTTTAACTATGCTATAAAAATATATCACAAATGAATTTTGGAACATAAATACAAATATAATTATTAAAAATATAATAATTTTTATTATTATTTAATTATTATATTAATAATTAAACTTATTTTTATAATACAATATTTGATCGCTAAACATACCTATATAAGCCAACGTTGATTCCATTTTAACACTACATAACTAAAATAGGTATATAATGAGATAAAATTATTATAAATAAATATAGGTTACCAATACTGGTACGTTAAATTATTGAGGAGTGATTAACTTTGGTACTAATGAATGGATACCCATATTGACAGCATAAAACATGTGTGAATCCATTAATGTTACAAAAATATAATAGTAAAAACAATTAGATATAACAGACTAATATATTTTTAATAAATGATCATAAATGATGAATATAAAATTTAATTTATATGAAAAAGTTTATAAAAATAATATTATGATATTAATTTTTATTATATAGGAGCAAAGAGTTCATTTGGAATAGTAGATAAATGAGTAGGAGGTTCTTTGTCACATATTTATTTTCATATGACATGTTTTTTTAATACACATGTTATCATTACTATATTGTGATTAATGCATAATAATTTTATTTTAACATATCCATTTAATTTTTTAGTCTAAAGAACCATATATTTCTATATTTTAAAAATATTTTGATTTTACAAATACTAACATTGAAAGGATTTTGGTCAACTCAACACCCTTCATTGAGTTATATTGTTTTTTCTTAAACCTCTTTCTCTAATATTGGTTTATTCTAAACTCATATTATATTTCATGTTACTCTATTTCATTATCTAAGTAAAAATAATTTTTTTTATTGAAATCCATCTCCTCGATTATTTTCTTCACCATAAAAGTCATTATATTATTAAGAATAATTCCCATTACTTTTAATGTAAATTTTCTATATTTTCCTTACTGATAATGTTATAATTTTTATTTTTAAATAATAATTATTAATTTTCTCATTTAACATTAATATTTCCATTCTCCTATTTTAAAAACTTTATTTTGTTATCTCTTTTTAAAAATTGCGTTTTTAATAAAGACATTTAAAAATATTTAAATGATTTATGATCCTTTCAAAAGAAAATGTTTTATATTTTACCCCACACTCACCTTTGATAACCACTATATATATTAATGGATCTATTTTTGAATTTTATTTGAAAATGTAACTTTTTTTCAAATATTTTACACCACCATTTAAAAAAATGATTTGAATGTGAAATGCAGCCTCTTTTTTTGGACTGTGATAAGAACATTTTTAAAAACATATGCTATGGTTTTTATTCCATATTTCTAATTATATAAATTTTTTTATTTTCATGCATGATTACTTTCTCTAATTACCCTTTAAAATCACTTATAATATTTTTTTGGATTGATCTAATGATTATCCATAACTTCATCAAACATCCCCAGTCATTGAATATTTTTAATTTTTCTTTTAATGGATTACATATATGAATACTCTATAATTTATTATATTTATTTAAGGGGGTTTACCTGGATACTATACCTGGATTTATTTAAAAAAATTATTCGCTAAACAATATACCCTTTATATGTATGTTTTAAATAATATAATTTTTATTATAATGATTGAAGGATATTTACCAAGAAAGATACAAAATATATTTGAATACCCATTTATTTTTAAAGGGTAAATCATGTAATGATTATTGATGAAATTATAAAAGTTTTACATATGTGATTTCATTTTAAAAATATATATTAGCCATTATTTTTCTATTATTACATTGGATTATGATCAATGAATTTATTTTGGTTATCACATGAATATTTGGATGATGATAAGTGGATCCCTTTATATCCTACCAATGTATTGTTTGATGTTTATATTTCATAAGATAATATTGTGTGAGCCTTTTTAGATATGATCACAAAATAAATCATAGGAATTCTTTGATATGATCACAAACTAAAGGGTGGTGATTCATTGATATGCTCACAAACCAAGTGTGGTCTATCTTCGATATGATCATAATATGATGATTTATTATTCTAATGTCTATGCCATAGATTTATATTTATTCTCATGAATATGTTTTCCTCTCATGGATCAGGTTTATTGACTTATGTCTCCACACACTTTTAATTCATATAATATTTTATTACCCTCTATAATCCATGAATCATGTGTTATGATCTATGATTTATTGGGTATGATTTTCTTATAAACATGGGCTATACCCATATGCATATATCATATTGATGTATTATATTTAACCCCCTTGGTTATGCATACCGTTACAGAGTTCTTAATCTCAAACCTTACATATTTTTCAAATTATCTAGGTTATTAAGATAATTATAACTTATTATTAAACTATAATTAAGTCTATTATAGAATATTTATGGAGGAATGTTCACAAATATTTTAGAATAACTTTTATATATAGTAATTCCTCAATGAAACTAATCATTAAAGTCTTAGGATTAAGATATTATTATTTGATATGTAATGTTTTTAATAAGAAAATGATATAAAATAAAAATATATTTTTCTTGGTTCTATATATTTATTGTTAGAGAAATTTTTACTTATTTAAGGATTATTTCAGTTATTTTAGGGATCAAGATAAAATATTTTTTTCATAAAAATATAGATATTTCTAATGGATATGAATATATATTTATATATATATGTGATAAAATCGTAATGACTTAGTATATTTTAGGTGGTGTGGATATCCTTGAAATTAAATACCTATCTAGATACTTAAAAGTGAACGCGATTGTGGAAGAGATGCCCCTAGGGGTCATCTAATACAAAAAGGTTGGATTAGTTTTATCTTAATAATAACTATAGTGCATGATGAGTGGTCCCAAGACTTCAAACCTGGTTAGAAAATCTTTGTGTATATTTTTTGGTTAATCATATTCTCTTTAATATCCATTATTTAGGGTTTCGTATAATGTAATTAGGTTGAGGAATATTATATAACCTAAAAAAAGAAACCTAGATTGGATTGTTAGCGATTTAGGGTGAAGTGAAATCTAATGTAGTAATTTTCAAGAGTAAGATACTTTGAGGATGGATTTTTCATGTGATTACCTTATAATTATGCTCATACAGTGGTATGTTTCGATTAATCTTGATTTTTTTATTGAATTTAGTAATGGTTAAAGCCTGATGGAATCAACTTAACAATGGATGATAAGGACAATGTAGTGAATTTCCTAAAGAGTTAAATAATGGGATAAGAGGTAGAGTGGGAATGTTTTTAATATTTCATATAAGATCTAAAAAATTATTATTATAAATGTGAACTAATTTTATTTCCCAAACACAAAAATTAAGAGGGTTGTAAATTCTCATGGATTTTTAAGTGAACAATATGATGAAGGAATGAACATTAAAATTTATTCATGTAAAAAAATGTGATAAAATATCCAAGTAAAAATGTCCCAATAGAACTAGTAAATGTTTTCTGTGTGGAGTACGAGGGTATATTGCAACTATTTTACAAGGAAAATTGATGTGCTCTATAGAAAAGGTGAAAGGAAATAGAGTTCTTCTAGAGTTTTCACTATTGTTTAATTCATTTAACATAGTAAACCTAGGAATTACCCAAATAAATGACCTAATATAAGGGATAACACATATGAAATGCATCAGAAATTTCCATGATAGTGGGAAAAAGGGAAATCCTATGCAAGTTCCACAATGTAATTGGTTTTCTAAATATTTTATAGAATGAGGAACTCTGGTGACCCACTATAGAACTGTTAGCATTGTATTTATATCATGCTTATCCCACTATTATGCATATTGTGTTGGAGTTGGTTCCCTGGAAACCAAATTATTTGTATTTTATGATAAACCCGTTTTCATTTGATGAATATTAATAAACTCCTTATCACATCATGATTATTATTCTGTGTGACATAGTCTGTGATAATGTCCTTAGAATAGTTGTCACACTAAAAGGTCAAGGTGTATCTCTTCTATGATGAGAACCCAGAAGTTCCCTAACACTATTCTTGAATAAATTTTCAATGTTTGTATAATATCATTTGAAGGGACACAAATGATACAAGATATCATGGGAGGGGACTCATGAAACATTGAGGCACCTACTCTTGGTGTGCACATTTGGTAATTTATAGGAGATTATTATGAGAACAAGAACCTACAGTTTTAAATCAAGACTCATAAGTGTCATTGGATGTTCCTATCTATAGATGTGTCCATTTGTCTTTATACTTTATGATTATTATTATTGGGTATTACAACTCGCACACTTAAAAGTAATGAAGAAAACCATGAAGACAGATGTTCACGGAAAGTGAGGATATGTTGGGTGTGTCATGACTAATACTGCATTATTGAATAATGCAGGAAATATTTTTCACTTCTAGAGAAGTAACTATCTCATGCCCTTTGATGGAAATGATATATCCTAACTAAATCCATGGCCATGGTGTTCTTTAGGAATGTTCAATTCTGAGAAGTCAATGAATGAGAAATCAAGCACATGGGTTGATGGCACTTGAATGAAACCCACTTGATTGGAGATATCGGAAAAAATGGATCATATAATATGGTAGGCATTCGTATGAGGTGACATGTCTTTGATACATCAAATTCTATCTCTTGGGTTCCCTGACACGTTGGATAAATATTATTCCCGATTATGGTTTAATAATTAATCAAGTATTCATGAACACATTTATTTCACTACTAGTTATTTGAGAGAACATATTGGAGATGAAATATTTATTTATCTACGATTAATGAAGTTATATTTATTTAATAAATAAATAGTCATTATTCAAGGCCCAGTAAATATTGAAGAGGATAGGTAGACCAAGTTATGGTTCTGGTGAGAAATAATATTAAATATCGTTTGGTTAAATAATATTTAAATTTAATGTGCAAGTTAAGAACATTTTATTGAAATAATTGAATTGCTATTATTATTTGAAATGGGGTTTCACATGGAATAATAAAATTATTAATGAAAATATTAGTGATTATTTATTATTACCTAGTGAATTAAATTCCTCGTTATGTTGTTATTCTTTAATTAGCCAAGGTGTCATTTCACTGGCTAACCAATGGTTGTGTTCACAACTTCCTTGGAGAAAAGATCTTGAGCCTAGAAACACTTACCCATCCAAGAATTCTCTCACGAATGAGAGAAATCCTCCTCCACTAGACCTAAGAGAACTATTTGAATTTATTCTCTAGGCGATCAAAGGCGGACATCACAATTTCAAGGATCTTCTACGCTAGCACCCAGAGACTCCTTTAGCGATGTCTGGAGATACACGGAGGATGTGTGGATCACTGGAAGAGGATTTATCTCTTTGGATTCAACATCAAAACAAAGTTGCACCTCAGAACCATGGTTAAACTCATCAACAAAGAAATAATCACCTGTGAGGTAATTAATTTATTAAATTAAATTAATTTTAAAAAGAATATGTTTCTCCTCTCTTATCAGTTTCGGGTTCTCTCCTTTTTATTTTATATTTTATTAAAATATGCGGATACTGAATTTTATTTTCATATTGATCCCAGAATAATCATTGATCCTAGAAATTTGAAAATTTGGGTAAATTCCCATCCTGCGCTTCTGCTGTATCTATATCTTACAAGTTATATCAGAGTAGTCATTTTTTCATTTATAATTATTTAAATAATTTATTAATGATTTAGGATTTAATAATTTAGTTTTTCAATTCATGTTTAATCATTCTTGTAATCGGAATTTCGATATCTATTCTTCCCCATTCATTTCTCACAGATTTAATAGAAATGATTTTTTTTGGATTAAAATTACATCGAGGATATCATCAGGAGGCACCGATGATTCTATCTTGGTAACACGATAGTACACGCTGTGTATTCAGAATTTCACACCATCCAATCTGCCACACATACCGTCTAATTCGGATTACACATCGTATAGTTGTGTTCAATTCGCCCAGAGTAATTCAGAAATTACTGAAGACATGTGCATTAATTAAACATGGTGTAGTTTATTCTTACACCCCGTGTTGATGAGGATAAACTAGGTTACAATCATCTAGACTACACATCGTGTGGCCCACGGGAATTAGAGTGTATTCCTTTTAGGTCAGGGTCAATTTGTGTATCCCATACATGGCTTGCCCAACTGGTGATTGTGTAACATGGAGTCTACATGGTTTATGGCCCACTCGACATGCCTTTTACTCTAAAAATTCCCAAAGTACTCCTCACAAGTTATTTCCCTAGATGTGTACTTTAGATGGATAGTGACGAGGTTAAACACTATGTTGTTGGATCTATAGGTCGTAAACTGTTTCTAGATTACACAAATTATAAATTTTATTATTATATTATGTAATCCTTGAGACATGTACCTTTGTGTTGGAATAATGCGGGGACACAACATGTGATAGGTGTTTGATATATATATATATAAATGTTTAATTAACATATTTGTAGTGTTCAATGATCCACACATCATTTTTTATTTATATTAGAATTATAATTTTTCATGCATGTTACATGTTTCAAATAATAAAGTGTATAAAAGTATAAATACATGATGGGTATTCATTGGGTTGCCTCCAAGGTACAACTTATGTATAAGGTTATGTATGAGAATCTCAAGTAAATTCAGAAAAGGATTCAGATAAAAAGGATTGATTGATAAAAGATATGGATTAATCGATTCAAGTGTAATTTATCCTAATAAGAATTATTAAATAACTGAATTCTTTTTTTATTAAATTCCTAATTCATTGAATGTATGTGGATGATCATGAGCTTGACCATAACTTTGTATGTGATCGGTTACCTTTAAATTTATTTATGAAATTAATAGTTGTTGGCATGCATGCCTTCTCCTCATTAATATGAAGGGAATGCATTACCAAATTTTATTTTTGGTAAAACCCATTTTACCCCTCACCTGTGTGTGTGTTTAAATCAAATGTAATGGATGGAGATCCCAAGAAAGTAGAGGTGGTTCTAATTTGGAGACAAGGTGAAACCAATCCAAGGAGATACAGTGGTGGATATGTGGAAAGCTGTAAGCACAAACCTTAAATGGTTGAAGGTGTTTCTCTCCTAGGCCATGGTTAGATTATCAATGGCAAGATAAACTAACCAATAGTAAACCTCATGATCATACCCTTCCTTTATTTCAATCAGTTTTATTGTTATTCATTATGGATGTTTGATGCGATCACATAATTAATAAAATAAAAAGCATATGAGGTGGAACTAAAATATAAATGGCTTATGCAAAAATATTTTCTATATATGGTTAATAACTTAAGTATATCCCACTTAATATTAACAAGCATGTGAAAAGAAAATAAGTGGCAATTTACGCATAAAGTATAAAATACCTCAATTAAATATTATGTCGGTATAGCCTTCAATTACTTTGGTTAGAATAGAACCATAATTCAAAGTTATTGACTAACCCTTGTTTGGGTGATTTCAATTATCAAGGAATTATAATTTTTGGTTTTGGGTTTACTTGACATAGTTTACATCATGGGTTAAATGCCCTAGCAGAACATGGTGTAAATGAGATGTAAAGGTTAAGGAAATCCAAAAATAAAGGATTTTAGGATTGGGTAGTCCACTCCACAGATCAAGGATCTATGAGTTAATACAGTTGGAATTTAGAATTCCAACATAAAATCTTCCGTGTTTCTTGACCAACCCTGTCACAAGCTATCCCCCAGGGCCTGTGCCCTAACTACCCCAAGCCTGTCTCTCATAGGCCAGAGGCTGGGGACTAACGCCAAGTATTTATATCCAAAATAAATGGGAGTAATTTTCCTATGTACCTACACACACATATTAATCTGATCAATGTAACACCCCAAGGTTCCCCGCAACGATTCTCTTTGAATAATACAGTAGTGTGTGTTGTACGTAACTTCGAGATTCTAACACACCGCGACCAATCAAAGTAGCCGTTATGAATAGTAATACCCACTTTTTGAAATTTTATAAATTTTTTCTCTCAATATGAACTTAATTTTTGGATTCGGAATATCGAAATTAGCCTAGGGTAAAATTTTAGTACTTTTCGGATAACTTTTATATTTTGATGAATAGTGAAAATTAGTAAATTTTAATTAAAAACAACTTTTTTAATCAATATAATTAATAATGATAAATTATTAATTTGAGTGGTTTTAAAGTTTATTTAGAATATATTTTTACCATTTAACACAATTTTGGTCATTAGACATAATTTCACATTTAAACCGGAAATAAACAAGTGTCAATCTTTTGATAGTTAATATCTCTTAAAAACACGCTCTTTTGTTTTAACAACAGGAAATAATTTTAAATTAATTTCTTCCACTTATTTTTTTTGAATTTTAAAAAATTTATTCCATATTTATAATCATAAGGTCCAAATTTTTTAAATAGGTAACTTTTATTTTTAGACATTTTGAATAATTACTTTGGTAAATATTTTATTTACCATGGTTAAAGGGTAAATCTGGTAAATAAGGGTAAAACATAATATTATAATAATAATAAATTACCATAAAAAGTGTCCTAACATTATTGGGTGACAAATGTCCGACCATGGAAATATTTGGGTCGATTTTGAGACCCCTGGGAGCCACTTGCAGGTGATAAGGACACTTTATATTAATTATGTTATAGTAAATACAAAAATGACATAAGCATATATCTTTTAGCAAAACAATTTTCAAATAGGGTTATATATGTTATATTTTTGACTATAAATATTAATTAGAAATATAAAATGATTTCCTACATAATGGTATATTATTTATAATTTTTATACATTTAATAATTAAATTTATTTATGACACAATAATGATGCAGTATTTTCCTTATTAATGAAAGAATCAAATAATTAGTATTATAAAAGTTAAAATAAATATAATTTGAAAGTTTTGATGTCATAATAGAATTTTATTGGTTAATATAAAATTTTCTGATTTCTTAAATGAATTGTTTTTGAATTAATAAAGCTCTAAAGACTTTAACAAAAATCAATTATTAAATATTGTCAAAATTGACATAAATGAGTTTTTAAAACAAGTATTATAATATTAATTGATATTCTATTCCTAAAAATCTAAGTTTCGGCAAAATGAATTATATCATGATAGGTGTATCATTAATGGACCACTTGGTGGTCTCTTGGATGTATATAGTAAGTTTATTAACTATATAATATAAAAATACAAAGTGACATGGTAAATGTCAAACTAATTAACTAAGAGTTAAAACTAAAAGATAAGGTTAATATAATGACCCAAACCTGTCTAAAATATATTGGTTGAAATTATTTATACCCATACCCACATTATACTTTGAATAATTAACTTTTAAGCTATTAGAAAATGAATACTAATTAATTATAAATTAATACTTTAAGTTTTTCTTAAAGAGCCCCTCCTCCCCCTTATAAAAGGACACCACTTCTAACCAATTTTTCATAACTTCAAAGACTTTTGGATCATAAAACCTCTTCCCAAATACCCTCTCAACTATCCTCCCTTCAGCATAGAGGCTTTCCTTTAGTCATAAAGCCAACCTAAGGAGCCCTTTTGATCAAATCAAAAGGAAGAACCCGAAGAAGAGGTAATGTTTTCACCACCCTTTTTCAAGTTCCTTTCTTCTTCAACTTCTTCTTCCTTTGTAATTTCCTTTCTAAATTAATAAATCTAGTATCTTATATATAATATGATGTTATTATAAATATGGTACAACCATATTCAGTATTCTATCCATCCTTTGAATGACATGTCACCATACTTGCGTACGTACGGCTTACCGTCTCCACGTCGTGGTGTAATTGTTATTCAAAACATTATAATTTTGGATGGGTATGATAATGATGTGTAATTTATGTAAATAATAAATATAACATGATAATTATTCTTTATATATGATATACCATCCAATTATATATTATTTTAATATCAAAAGAATGATATTGTCGCTTGTGTGTACGTACGGACTACCGTCTCCACGGACGCGATGAGATTCATTCCCCATCGTATCCATGCAATTATAATTCTCATTTGTTGATTAAATATAATGTTTAAGAACTTTATATCATTATGGATATTAATAAGATACAACCTATCCATAACAAACACGGTTTATGTAACAAAATATATAAAAAAACAAGTAAGTTAACAACTGAAACGACGATAATACTAACAAAGCAATGTTAAAAGATCATATATGATATCATATTAATGTATATGATTCTTGTATAATTCAATAAAAATTATTTAACCATCATATAGGAGGTTAAACTACCATACACCAAGGAAAAGTACAAGGTAAGGGTTTATTTCACAATCTCTTCATTATCTGAGGTTGTTTATACGTAATTGTCTACTGGGGCCTATTTATCATCCACATCCATGTTTCAAAAAAATGTATTTCAAAACATTATTACTATTTTATAGACTATTTTTAAAAGTCATTTAAACCCTTTTTTACTTTTTATAAGATTTTTATAAAGGAATCTTTCTGTCGTTTCCCAAAAAATGTCCTTTTTAACCTTTTCGACAAAATTAAGGTAAAAATGTATTTTTTAACGTATACGGAGGGTGTGGCTATTTTATTCTGTTATAAACTCATAGAAGATTCCCTTACAATCTTATAAGAATATTTTCAAAGTAAATGTTTAATTTTATCATTATTTGACTCTTAAATGATATCTAAATAGAAATAGATATTTCTCTAAAAAGGGTTTTTATTTCATCTATGTCAACATCCTTTGATGGATTTTAATTTTATTTGGAGTTGATTTATTATGATACAAATCTTCCATATTGTATTGAAGGTTTTGTGATATGTTTGACTATGGATGTGCTATTTTTATACCATTCATGATTTATGGTTAAAGTATTTACATTTCGTATGCTAGTTTTAATACAAATGTTTATGATATGTTTAAACCTTTTCATATGAGGAATGTATTGGACTTAGTAAGTGACGGGTGGAGCTCGCTATATCTCCTCGATGCATCATTAGGTCTCATGAGACAACTGGACATGGAATTGGCCGAGGCCCTTTCCCAATTTTATTTATGGTTTTGGACGAGGCCTTAATCATTTTTAGACGTCTTGGCCGAGACCTTGAAAAAATGTTTCAGAATGTACAACATTATACATTCCCTCATTATGGAAATAATATTGATGGTTCATGTGGACATTATACTAGTAGAATACCCATGATTAGGTTTTATTATGGAATTATTTACTCAGATCATATTCTTTCCGTAAAAGTATTCATGTTTATTATAGGTAAAGGCATGTGGTTTAAATTATTTACCATACTTAATATTTATGTAATTTTCTATTGTATTACTTACCCTTACTGAGCATTTGAGCTCACCCCTTTTCTTATGTTTCACTTTCCAAGGATATGAAAAAGTAAGTTATGAGTGACCTGCAGGCATAATCTAGGCGGCTTGGATGTTTCTAATGAAATATATTTGTGTTGTATTTCTCTTCAAGCTGTAAAGTTGAACTTATGTATGAATCTTGTTTCCAATAATACAAATCTGATTGGTCTTTCGAGACATGATTTCCATGTGATCATGCCAATGTTATGTAATAATGCACTGACTCTGGGTAAATAGGGTCGGGGCGTTACAGTTGGTATCAGAGGAAGTTTAGTACAAACCTTGGAAAATAGATTTAGATAAACTCTGATTAGAGCACATAGACCTAAGATAGACTTTGAGGATTAGTATAGAAGAACTTCTTATAATTTTGGTATTGTAGGGATTTTGTGAGTTTTCCAAGCAATACATCCCTATCTGGATACGAGCAGGTAGAGGCGGCTCTGGCACATATGTACCTAGGGGTAAAACCCAAAAACACCTCTTTGAGCTAGACTCGAACGGGAACTAGTGCACGACAACGGGCCTTGCTGCACTGTTGGTTACGACACTCCCGAGGGATATGCTTAGGATAATTCTCATTTTATTTATAAACCATTATGAAGGGTTTATGAGTATATACTTCCTCAAAGAAAACATTTTTTTATGATTATGGATTATATCCAAAAATATTTCAATTTATGTTAAGTGTTTTACAAGTATGGAATTATGTATTTTGATTCATAAACTCACCTAGTTTATGACATTGTTTTGAAATGGAGCCTAGTAGAAGTAATGGAAAACGTATCAATACACACACTCCATGTAGGTATTTCCCTCCTACTCAAGATAATTATAGTGGAGATGGTGATGCAACTGGTGCTAATCAGCTAATCACCATACTGGGACAACTCACTCAGGTTATGAATAATAACCTTACCCGTATAGAGCACCTAGATCCACAGTGTGGAGGATCAATGTTAGATCGCTTCATGAGGAAAAAACCACCAAAATTCAATGGGAGTAAAAATCCATTAGTGGATGAGAAATGGATAAATTCCTTAGAGAAAATATTCTATGCTTTGGGGAGTAGTGAAAGGAAAAAATATATCAGGGCAGTTTACCGCCTCACTGGAGATACTGATCAATGGTGGTCATTGATTCAAAACACAAAGGAAGATGATGAAGTATCAAATATAGAATGGAGGGAGTTCAAAGATATTTTCTTATAAAAATACTTTCCTCATGACCATCGAGCGGATATGGAAAGACAATTTCTGAGTCTGAGGCAAAAGGAGGATGAGAATGTCGCTAAGTATGAGGCTAATTTTACAAGGTTAGTGAGGCATGCTGAAGATTATATATGTAACCCAAGAAGTAAGATTGATCGTTTCTTTGATGGGTTAAAACCATTTCTCCTTCAAGTATTAGTATCACAATCATTCTCATCATATGAAGATATTGTATCATGTGCTATCAAGCTAGAAAAAGAATTCTATTAGTCTTATAACTTTAAATCAAAGCAAGAGAAGAAGAGATCTGCTGAACACTCTAGGAACGACTATAAGGAATTAGGGAAGAAGAGAAGAATTGAATTTTTACCCTGTGATAATTGCGGAAGGAAGCACCCTGGCTCCTGTCTAAAAGGAAAAGAAGTTTGCTACAGATGTGGACAGAAATGTCATCTAGCTGGTGATTGTAAAGGAAAGAAAGATGCTACCAATGTTCAATGCTACAATTTTAGAGAGATGGGACATTATGAAAATGAATTTACTAATCATTAGGGAAAATTTACTTAGAAAATTCCAAGGGATCAAGGTCAAGCTTATGCAACCACTACTTCTAAGGTTGAAGCCTCAAAAGACGTGGTGGCAGGTAATGTAATGGTTTCCTCAAGTTTAGAAAATGATTTATTGGATTCTGGATCATCACATTGTATCATATCTTCCCAGTTTTCTAAGAATATTATATATTTACAATTTTATTTAACATGGGAGTTGTGAGTCAAAACTCCTAAGGGAAGTATCATTGAAACAATGTTTTGTGAATCAGTCCCCATTAGAGCATATAAATGTTCTTTATTTGTTGATCTCATCATCATACCCATGACTGAATTTAATATAATCCTCGGTATGGATTGGATTTCGGACCATGATGTGAAAATTTATTGTAAGAAGAATGAGGTTATGATTTTTGATGATGATGATAAAGAACACCATATCTTTAGAGAATAATCATCAGCGTCTGATTCTTATCTAGATCCACCCCCAGTAGCTCAACTAAATTCAATTATAGGGAAGAAAGAGAATGAAATAACTTTGGCGAGGAAAGGAATGTTCAAATAGAGGATGTACCTATTGTGAGAGAATATGTTGATGTGTTTCCGGAAGATTTACCTGAACATCCTCCAGAACGAGAAATTGAGTTTTCCATTGATTTAATTCCTGGTTCAAGGCCCATATCGAAAACCCCTTATAGAATGGCCACTGTGGAATTAGTTGAACTAAAGAAACAACTAGATGAATTGAGTAATAAGGGATTTATTTGCCCTAGTGTTTCCCCATGGGGAGCCCCTGTCCTTTTTTTAAGAAGAAATATGGATCTATGAGGTTGTGCATTGACTACAGGGAGATCAATGCTATAAAAATAAAGAACAAGTATCCCCTACCTTGCATTGATGGTTTATTTGACCAACTGAATGGATCTAAATACTTTTCAAAGATTGACCTTCGATCTGGATACCATCAGTTGTGTTGGAATAAGGAAGACATTCCGAAGATAGCATTTCGAACCAGGTACAGGCATTACAAGTTCACAGTAATGCCTTTTGGGCTGACTAATGCACCCTATGTTTTCATGGATCTAATGAACAGAGTTTTCAAGGAATATCTTGATGAATTTTTAGTGGTATTTATTTATTATATATTGGTATACTCCAAAATCTACAAAGATAAATAAACTCACTTGTGCATTATATTGAAGACTCTGAGAATACATGAATTATATGGGATGTTTAGCAAGTGTGAATTCTGGCTTCAAGAGATTTCTTTTCTTGGAAATATTGTCTTTAAGGATGAAATCTCTATTGATCCTTCTAAGACAAGAGAAATCCAAGAATTTCCAGCACCGATGAGTATAACTGAGGTACACAGTTTTATTGGTTTAGCAGGTTATTATCGACGTTTCGTCCATAATTTTACCCGATTGGCTAACTCATTAACTAGGCTCACACGTAAAGGGGTTAAATTTGTTTGGAAAAAAGAGTGTGAAGAATGTTTTGAATAACTGAATAGAATATTAGTCAATGATCATATATTGAATCTACCATTGGGGAATGATGGATGTGTTATTTATAGTGATGCATCGAAGAAAGGACTTAGTTGTGTCCTTGTGCAGAATGATAGAGTTATTGCCTATGCATCACGATAGCTGAAAATTCATGAGAAAAACTATCCTATTCATGATCTTGAGTTAGCTACTGTAATATTTTCTTTGAAGATTTGGAAACACTATCTCTATGGTGAAAAATGTGAGATTTATACAGATCACAAGAGTTTGAATTATATTTTATCATAGAAAGAACTCAACATGAGGCAAATGAGATGCCTTGAAATACTCAAGGATTATGATTGCACGATACACTACCACCCGGGGAAAGGCAAATAAGGTTGCAGATGCTTTGAGTAGAAAAGATCACAGATTTTTGAACAAGATGAGAGTTGAGAGGGATCCTATTTTCATGGATCAAGTAAAGATGGATATGGGAATCACCATGGAAGGTGAAACAATAATAATTTTTCAAATGGTTTCCAAACCATCTTTACTAGAAAGGATAAAGAGTTCTCAGAATGGTGATGAAGAGTTTCAAAAGAAGATTAAATCTATGAATGATGGGAGATTGAGAGACTTTATGTATGAAGAAGGAATTTTGAAATTTGGGAAGAGACTTTGTGTTCCTGATATACCTGATCTAAAAAGGGAATTTTTAGATGATGCTCATAGCTCCAATTTCTCTATACACCCTAGGAGAACCAAAAAGTATAGATATTTGAAGGAACATTTTTGGTGGGACAACATGAAGTGGGATATTTCGGATTGTGTCTCAAGATATATGGTTTGTAAACAAGTGAAAGTTGGAAGGCAACAACCTGGAGGAGTCATGCAACCTCTTCCCATACCTGAGTGGAAATGGGATAATATCACGATGGACTTTGTCATGAGACTACCAAAGACTCCTAGAAGAAACTATGCAATATGGGTCATTGTTGATTGTCTTACCAAGTCAGCACATTTTATTGCTATAAGGGTAGATTTACCACTTGAACATCTAGAAAGACTATATATTAATGAATTTTTGAGACTTCATGGAGTACCCCTATTGATTGTTTCTGATCGTGATCCTTGTTTTACTTCAAGATTCTAGAAAATTCTTCCGAAATCCTTGGATACTGATCTTCGTTTGAGCACTACCTACCACCCTCAAATAGATGGACAATCAGAATGGACTATTCAACCCTTAGAAGAAATGTTGAGATCATTCTCACTTGACTTTATGGGTATGTGGGATCAATATTTACCTCTGGTGGAATTTTCCTATAACAATAGCTTCCATTCAAGTATTCAGATGGCACCATATGAAGCCTTATATGAAAAGAGATGTTGCACACCAACCTTTTGGGATGACGTTAGTGAAAGAAAACTTGTAGGCCCAGAACTGGTGGAGGAAATGACGGAAAAGGTAAAGGTAATCCAAAACCACATCAAAGCAGCTCAAAGTAGGTAGAAGATCTATGCCGATAACCGAAGGAAGGATTTGTAATTTTAGGTTGGAGATCATATTTTCTTGAAGGTATCTCCATGGAAGGGAGTTATACGTTTTGTCAAGAAGGGAAAATTGAGTCCCAGGTACATTGGACCTTTCGAAATTCTAGAAGGAATTGGGGCTGTAGCTTACCTTTTGGTAATGCCGCTAAATCTCTCCAAAGTTCACGATGTGTTCCACGTATCACTGTTGAGAAAATACATTCATGACCCAACGCATGTACTCACTTACGAGGAATTAGAACTGGAACCTGATCTATCTTATTGCGAAGATCTTATAAGGATTCTTGATACGAGAAAACAATTCCTGAGAAACCGGACGACTCGTCTGGTAAAAGTTCTATGGAGGAACCATAAGATGGAAGAGGCAACGTGGGAACCCGATGAACTTATGATGAAGAACCACCCAAGTATTTTCATGCGGATGTATTCTATAAATTTCAAGGACTAAATTATTTGAAGGAGGGGAGAATGTATCACCCCATTCTTCCATGGTACGATTTTCTTTGAATAATACAGTAGCGTGTGTTGTAAGCAACTTTGAGATTCTAACACACCGCGACCAAATAAAGTAGCCATTATGAATAGTAATACCCACTTTTTGAAATTTTATAAATTTTATCTCTCAAAATGGACTTCATTTTTGGATTTGGAATATATAAATTAGCCAAGGGTAAAATTTTGGCACTTTTCGGATAACTTTTATATTTTGATGAATAGTGAAAATTACTAAATTTTAATTAAAAACAACTTTTTTAATCAAAATAATTATTAGTGATAAATTTTTAATTTGAGTGGGTTTAAAGTATATTTAGAATATATTTTTACCATTTAATACAATGTTGGTCATTGGACATAATTTCACATTTAAACTGGACATAAACAAGTGTCAATCTTTTGATAGTTATTATCTCTTAAAAACACAGTTTTTTGTTTTAACAACGGGAATTAATTTTAAATTAATTTCTGTCACTTAAGTGTTTTGAATTTAGAAAAATATATTACATATTTAGAATCAGGAGGTCCAAATTTTCTAAATAGGTAACTTTTATTTTTAGACATTTTGAATAATTACTTCGGTAAATATTTTATTTACCATGGTTAAAGGGTAAATCCGATAAATAAGGGTAAAACATAATATTATAATAATAATAAATTACCCTAAAACATGTCCTAACCTTATTGGTTGATACATGTCCTACCTTGGGCATCTTTGAGTCGATTTTGGGACCCCATGGAGCCACTTGTAGGTGATAAGGACACTTTATAATAATTAAGTTAAAGTAAATACAAAAATAACATAAGCATATATCTTTTAGGAAAAAAACTTTTACATAGGGTTATATATGTTATATTTTTTACTATAAATATTAATTATAAATCTAAAAATATTTCCTACATAATGGTATTTTATTTATAATTTTTAGACATTTAATAATTAAATTTATTTATGACAAAATAATGATGCAACATTTTCCTTATTAATGAAAGAATCAAATAATTGGTATTATAATAGTTAAAATAAATATAATTTGAAAGTTTTGATGCCATACAAGAAATTTATTGGTTAATATGACATGTTAGGATCACTTAAATGAATTTTTTTTGAATTAATAAAGTTTTTAAGACTTTAAAAAAAATCAATTATTAAATATTGTCAAAATTCACATAAATGAGTTTTTAAAACAAGTATTATATTATTAATTGATATTATATTCCTAAAAATATAAGGTTCGGCCAAAGTACTTATATCATGATTGGTGTTTCATTAATTGACCACTTAGGGGTCTCTAGAATGTATATATTATGTTTATTAACTATATAATACAAAAATACAAAGTGACATGGTAAATGTCAAACTAATTAACTACGAGTTAAAACTAAAAGATAAGGTTAATATAATGACCATAACCTGTCTAATATCTATTGTTTGAAAAGATTTCAACCAATAACCACCTTATACTTTGAATAATTCACTTTGTAGCCATTAGAAACTGAATATGAATTTATTATAAATTAATACTTTAAGTTTGTCCTAAAGAGCCCCTCCTCCCCCTTATAAAAGGACACCACTTCTAACCAATTATTCATACCTTAAAAGCCTTTTGGCTCAGCCAAACTCTACCCAAATACCCTCCAAAATATCCTCCCTTTATCATATAGTCACTTCTTTAGTCATAAAGACAACATAAGGAGCCATTTTGATCGAATCAAAAGGAAGAACCCGAAGAAGAGGTAATGTTTTCACCACCCTTTTTCAAGTTCCTTTCTTCTTCAACTTCTTCTTCCTTTGTTATTTCCTTTCTAAAATAAAAACTCTAGTATCTTCTATATACTGTAATGTTATTATAAATATGGTTTAACCATATTCAGTATTCTATCTATCCTTTGAATGACATGTCACCATACGTGCGTACGTACGGCGTACCGTCTCCACGTTGTGGTGGAATTGTTATTCAAAACATTATTATTTTGGATGGGTATGATAATGAGGTGTAATTGATGTAAATAATAAATATAACATGAAAATTATTCTTTATATATTCTATACCATCCAATTATATATTATTTTAATATCAAAAGAATGATATTGTCGCTCGTACTTACGTACGGACTACCATCTCCACGAACGCGATGAGATTCATTCCCCATCACATCCATGCAAATATAATTTTCATTTTATGATTAAAAATAATTTTTAAGGACTTAATATCATTTTGGATATGAATAAGGTACAACCTATCCATAACAAACACAGTTTATGTAACAAAATATATAAAAGAAAATGAGTAAGTTAACACCCGAAACGACGATAATACTAACAAAGCAATGTTAAAAGATAATATATGATATCATATTAATGTATATGATTATTGAATAATTTAATAAAAATTATTTCACCATTATACAAGAGGTTAACCTACCATAAATCAAAGAAAATTACAATGAAAGGTTTTATTTCACAATCTCTTCATTATCCAAGGTTGTTTATAAATAATTATCTACTGGGACCTCTTTATCATCCACATCCATGTTTCTTAAAAATGTATTTCAAAAAATTCTTAATATTTTATAGAATATGGGTTAAAGTCATTTATACCCTTGTTTACTTTTTATAAGATGTTTATAAAGGAATCTTTCTATAATTTTCCAAACAATGTCCTTTTTAACCTTTTCGACAAAATTAAGGTAAGAATGTCTTTTTTAACTTATACGGCGGGTGCGGCTATTTTATACCATTATAAACTCATTGAAGATTCCCTTACAAGACTATAAGAATATTTTCAAAGTAAATGTTTTATTTAATAATTACGAGACTCTTAAATGATTTCATAATAGAAAGAGATATTTCTCTAAAAAGGATTTTGATTTCATCTATTTCAACATCCTTTGATGGATTTTAAGTTTATTTGGAGTTGATTTATTATGATACAAAACTTCCATATTGTATTGAAGGTTTTGTGACATGTTTGACTATGGATGTGCTATTTTTATACCATTCATGATTTATGGTTAAAGTATTAACATTTTTTATGCTAGTTTTAATATGAATGTTTATGATATGTTTAAACCTTTTCATATGAGGAATGTATTGGAATTAGTAAGTGATGGGTGGAGCCCACTATAGCTCCTCGATGCATCGGTAGGTCTCATGAGACAGCTAGATGTGGAATTGGCCGAGGCCCTTTCCCAATTTTATTTATGGTTTTGACTGAGGTCTTAATCATTTTTAGACGTCCTGGCTGAGGCCTTGACAAAATGTTTTTGAATGTTCGGAATTATACATTCCCTCATTATGGAAATAATATTGATGGTTCATGTGGTCATTCGACTAGTATAATAACCATGATTATGTTTTATTATGGTATTATTTACTCATCTCATATTCTTTCCATAAAAATATTCATGTTTATTATTGGTAAAGGCATGTGGTTTCAATTATTTACCATTCTTAATATTTATGTCATTTTCCACTGTATTACTTACCCTTACTGAGCATTTGATCTCACACCTTTTCTTATGTTTCACTTTCCCAGGATATGAAGAAGTTAGTTATGAGTGACCTGCAGGCATAATCTAGGAGGCTTGGATGTTTCTAATGAAATATATTTGTGTTGTATTTATTTTCAAGCTGTAAAGTCGAACTTATGTATGAATCTGGTTTCCAATAATACTAAACTGATCGGTCTTTTGAGACATGATTTCCTTGTGATCATGCCAATGTTATGTAATAATGCACCGAGTTTGGGTAACTAGGGTCTGGATGTTACAATCAATATATGATGAAAGGTGAATACAGTAAGTAAACAAACACAAAGTATGTTAGTAGAAAACTGAAGGTAAATGGGTCCAGAATAAAATCGCAAATAAAATAAAAAATTAAAAGTATAGGTCTCTAGAACTCCTCCATAGAAAAACATACCTAAAGCATAGGTAATGAAACAATAGTATGAAGCTGTAGAATCTCATCTTTTTTGTTGGATCTCTCTAATCACAACCTAGCCCTAGTCCACCAAGGACTCTGTTAATGCATCGATCGTCTACACAAGACAAGACACGCAGGGGCAAAGCCCATGAATGGGTGTGTAAAACAATACTAAGTAGGGACCCCAAACCACAATGGTATACAAAAATGAAATACACAAATCATACTACCAAAAAAGTACATGAAGTGTATCCTTTAAGAAGCACAATCAAGAGAGTCACTAAAGTCAGCTCACATAGGTATAACCAAATGTATAGAAAGATATACTATCAGTCGTAAAGGAAAACATCTTGTACTACTGAGGGACATATCCTTGATGAGTCACTGAGGTCTTCCAAGCCATTGAGGTCCACTCTCCCACCAGGCCACTAAGGTCTGTTCGTCATTGAGGTCTGCTAGGCCACTGAGGTCCGCTTGTCTATTAGGCCACAAAGATCCATTCATCTGTTGGTCCACTGAGGTATGCTTATTTTTTGGGTAAATGAGGTCCGCTCATCTGCTAGGCCATTGAGGTTTTCTCTTCTCTTATCCATAATAGTCCACTCCTCTTCTGATTCACTAAGGTCCGCTCGTCACTTCCTTTTCATCACATCCAGTCACTTGATTTCCTCTTATGGCATGCTTGATTACAGGAGAATATACTTCTATATCCATTAGGTGTATCTCAACCTCCTTAGAAACTCACATGGAGTATTCCAAAAAGGTCCTTCTCGTTGGATGTTTTCCAACCCTGCAAATGTCTCGTCAATCTGACGTATGGTCTGAAAGTTATGCTCATTTTACTGAAAAGGGGTTGGTTACGTCTAGCTCTAGTACAACCCGGCTTGGGATCCACCGACCCGAACCATGTCCATCGACCCAACCTGCTGGGCCCAGATTGGGTCATATGGGCCACTGGTCCATGAAGGGATGCCCATCATGGTGGCCCGCCTTCTCCAGCCTTGCCTACCGTGAGCGGGTCAGCTCTCTCTTCCCGAGACGCGGTGCCCGCCGCATCTGCCTCAACCCCAGGGGTCACCGCATGGTCTGCCTCTTCTGTCTCTCTAGACCGTGACACTCCAGTCGCAAGATGCAACACTAATCGCTCTGTTTCTGGTGTCCTTGATCCACTACATGTGATAGTTGTTGCGGGCCTCGTCCACCACTGCGGTGCGCCACCGCGTGTCACCATCGTCTTGTGCTTCCATCAACCATCGCCTGTGATACGAAAGTTCCTTCCACGGGCCACCAGACTTTCTTTGGTGGTTTGTTTTTGCGAGAAGCTCCAGAATCCATGGTTCATCTCCATCACTTCAACATGATCCAATACATCTCACCATTGATCTAGGGTTCTGGTCTCACTCAGAACCATCCGATATAGTCCGACGTGACCACATCGGTTTTTCGGTGAAGAAAAATAGGACGAGGGAAGGAAGAGCACCAAGAACACCTGAGGTACGGATGATGTACTTATTCATTCAAACATCGTTCATCCCATTATAAGGAAAACCAGGAAGGGAGTAATTACCACGTTCTTATCCTTCAAGTCCCTCAATATTTAACCCATCTTGCATGTACAAATGGCCTGTGGATTAACTTGTTAGTTGGATGATCCATGTTTGTCATTTGGAAAGAAAGAATAGGGAAATCCAGATGAAAAAGAAGAAAAAATCTTCCTTGAGGTTCGATCATTCATTGGAAAATATCTCACCACTTTTGTTCGTCATTCCTTAAACCATTGTTGGTGGAGGGATCCTTCGAAGGGGAAGGAAGGAACAAGTAGATATTCTTCACTCACTGTCATTCAATGCTTTCCAATGACACTCCTCCAGAGCCTTAGAGATAATTCTGAATCATTCCAATGATCACATATCTCTTGTTAAACAATTAAATAGGGGAACCTCTTTTAGCGTTTCTGTTACACTGTTTCATTTGTGAAATGAAACAACATTTTTGTTATGCTTGAGTCACAATGTTGTTACGCTATTTCATTTATGAAATAAAATAGATGGCTCAATGTTTTTTTCTATTAAACACATTTATTTTGGATAAAATAAACATTAGTAAGTGTATTTTATTTTTATTTTAAATTCTAAAAAATTAACTTTTAACCTATCCCCGTGCCGGTTGAGGTTAGGCCCCGTCTAAGGAAAGAACACCCTCATGAGCTCAACGATACAATATGATTTCCAAAATGGGTTACCATTTATGATTTATAAGGATATGAAAATAAAATAATCTTTATTTAATTATTTTATTTACAGTCACGTCCCAAATACTATTTTCCATAGTTGTTATGGGCCGACCAATGTTATGCTCTGTCTAAATAAAGCATTCCCTCAAAATCTCAAAACTGGTCTCAAATTTTCAATCCAAGTCCCCATTCATGAGTTATAAGTATTTGAACAATTAAATAATTTTATTTATGATCATTCCATTTTCGGGTTTTTTCGCTGGAGGCCCATGCCGACTAAACTTAAATTGTGCCTAGGGTAAACCTACCAACCTGAATGCCACGATGCCCTAATATTTGTGATTAGAGAACCTGTTTAAGAGTTATTCCACTTTTTTAGGAAAACCACTCACACACGCTATTTAAAAAAATAACAATTTTCAACGGGCTATATAACAACTCTGCTATTTATTACTCAATTAAACCTAATTTATTACATAAAAACGCACTGAAAAAATGAGTGTAAAGAGGTCTAGTGCCATGAGGAATTAGGAACATTACATAACAACTTAGAATATATAATACAACATCTTTATTGAAAAATTCTTTTACATGACCATGACATTCCTCTGTAATTATCATTGCGTGGGACAACCTGAGGACATCCATAAGAAAAGGGTGAGCTATACAGGCCAGTAAGGGAGTAAACAAGGAATAACATGAATAATAAAATACATTTTAATTAGTAGGAATATCAATGGAGCATAAGAGAAACATGTACATATTGTCATGATATTTCATGATTATCAAAACATGCAAATGTGGAAACAATATTTAACATGATATGGGCATGAGCCAAGGATCATTGCACATGGAGCATGAGTAAAACCTCATTGCAATTGAATTAGCATGAGTAAACCCTCATTTCACATGAATTATCATGATTCAACACCCATTACACATAACGTATCATGAGACTATTCTTTACCCAATGCATTGGAGCGCTATCAGGGCACACCCTTTATAAACAATTCATCTTATGTTGAAGTGTGCCACATGGATCATACAACATGGATTCATTAAACATCATAATTTATTCCATGAATAATAGATGTGTAATACATAAATTTAATTCCTCAATCAACAAGTACATGTGCATAAAGGTGAATACTCTTAATAGAGAAATGGGTATGGTTTTCACTTACATGATGATATTGGCATCAGAAATTTTGGTGTAAGTTCGACAGCATAACTATGTCAAATAGAAATTGTAAAATGGGTTAATGGGAGATAAAGGGGTATCTCATCATTTATACATGAAATGTATTGTAATGTTGTCATGGAACATAATATCCCAACATATGTAATGGAATTTAAATGCATAATATAAAAGAATTGGTTGAATGTTAAGGAGGAGAGAGAAATCCCTTATAGAATTTTGGAATGGTAACAGGTGTACACGAGAGGCATTAATGAGAGAGAAAGGGTTCTATCATCATTAAAAAATAATGAGGGAAGTATAAGGAAGGTGAAAAATCATACCCCAACATTTATAATTGAACATAAAAGGGAATAACAATATACAGAATCTTGGACATAAATAAGGAAGGAAGGAAAGCGAGGATCCCTTAAATGGATGTGTGTGACTTCAAGAGATTAAGGAGGGGCTTCTTGAGATATTGGGGATCTTTAGGAGGTTTCTAGAGAGATGAGTAAAGAATAGAGACATTCTCTAAATGGTTTTACTGAAGAGGAATGGGAGATTGAGTGAGTTTATATTGGAAAGTAGAGGGAATTATTTATTATTTAGGTTTTGGACACCACACATTAAACTAATCAAAACCAAAAATCATACCATGGTTTTTTCCCATGGTTATTGCCAAATTGGAATGGAAAACATTATTTTATAAATCCAATGGCTGAACATATTAAAATATTAGGCTTGTTTTTGTAGAGGTGAGTCACAATCTCAAGGAAATCATTATAAAAAGTTAAAATATTTTATAAGTATTAAAGGGTCCACTAAGGCACCATAAAATTAGTCATAAAAATCGTATATTATATTATTTTAAATTTAAAACATATATTGGCGGAATATATTTTTTATTGTATTTTATTACTTCTCTATTAGATCATTATGATGTCATAAAACAAATTATATATTTATTAGATATTTCATTTTTACTCGAAAATTCGACTCTAAGAAAATTATGAAAAATTAAACATTGGATAATTTTGACATCCTGATTCTAAAAATAATATTTATTATATATATATATATATATTTTTAAATATATGAATTTTCACTTTTAAAATAAAAAACAAAATTTACTGACAATTCATGGGTTTTGATGAAAACTGTTTTCAAACATTAATAATAATTACAATTGTATTTATAATAATTGTACGATCATTTATATTTAATAAAAGTTAATTTAGTAATAATATTTTATTAAACTTTTATTTAATTCACAAATCCATTAATTCATCAAAATATATTTCTCAATTGAATTTAAATATTAACTAAAAATATAATTTATGCTTTAAAAAACATTTACAATGTAACATTAATAAAATAAATTTATATTCTTTATTATATACAAAAATAATTAACATAATTATAGTGTTAGGTTCTTGTTACATAGCATCTTATAACACCAACTTAATAACTAAGGGTAAAGTGCACGATGGTGAAACATTCTTGGGGCATCTTGGATAACATCACTCAGGTGGTAATCTCTATTATCTTCTACTTCTCCTGTAGGTGGTTCAATTCATGCTTAACGTGTTGAATCTTGGCTTGATCTTGGTCGAGAGTGAATCCTAGGGACACTACCTCCTATCCAAGAGCTGACAAATGGGCTTCGTATTGAGAAATTCTACTTGATGAGGTATTATCTTCCTCTCTCTGAGTAAATTGGATTTGTTAAATCCCTATATTTATAATAATCATGTGATCACTGTTCAATGGATTTATTAGTAATGGTTACAAATCTTAATGGTATTTTAAAATCCAAAAACACAAAACCCAAGAAGTGAATATGTTTTATATAACCATTTTACATAAAAAGTCATTTAATTAGATTAAGATAAATCTTCATTAATAAAATTTTGGGTCATTAAAATCTTCCCCCTTATGAAATTTCACCCCCGAAATTTCCTTTTCCACACTAAAATAGATAATGGTAACTCTTCTTCATCACATCCTCTGATTCCCACGTTGCTTCTTGAAACTTTTGGTTTCCCCACAAAACATTGACAAGGGGAACTATCTTATTTTGAATAGTTTTTTTTCAATGATCTAAGATCTTCACTAGCTTATCTTCATAGGAGACGTCATTCTTCAGTGGTACCACATCTGTATTGAGATCATGTGTTGGGTCAGGTATGTGCTTCTTTAAGAGTGATACATAGAATACATTGTGTACTTGAGATAGGTTTCGTGGGAGTGCTAGTCGAAATGACACTACTCTAATGTGATCAAGAATCTCAAAAGGGTCGATGTACCTTTGAATAAGATTTCCATTCTTCCAAAATCTTACAACTCTCTTCCATGGTGATATGTGGAGGAATATCATGTCTCCAACCTCAAACTCTAGGTCTTTTAGATGATTTTTAGCATAGCTCTTTCATCGACTCTGAACATCGTTGATGTGTCGTTGCATGGTCTTAACCTTCTCCACTGTTTCTTCAACTATTTCTATACCTAGGAGTTTTTTCTCCCCAACTTCATAACAACATTATGGTGCTTTTCACCACTTCGATAAATGGATTCATAAGGATCCATTTTGATGATTGAGTGGAAACTCTTATTGTACGAGAACACAACTAGAGGAAGATGTTGATCCCATCCTAATTTGAGCCAGATCTCAATATGTCCTCACAAGTTTGGACAGTCCATTCAGATTGGACATCAGTTTGATGGTGATAATCCATAATTATGTTCAACTCAGTATTCAAACAATGTTGGGGACACTTACAGAACATAGAGGTGAATCTTGGATCTTTATTGGATATAATCAAAAGTGGGACTCCATGTAGCATTACCACTTATTTGATGTATATCCATTACAGTTGATCCAATGAGAAATCCTCTCAACTTTTAATGAAGTGTGCAGTCTTTGTAAGACGATGCACAAGAACCCAGATAACATTGTTTCTTTTTTATGTCTTTGGAAGTATGGTGATAAATTCCATGGTGATGTTCTCTCATTTCCACATTAGTATTGGCAATAGTTTCATCACCCCCTAGAATTTTTCCTCTCAGCGTTCACTTGCTGACATACTAAGAACTTTGTTGTATACTCATTGATCTCCTTCTTCGTGTCATCCCACAAATAATAATCTCAAAGATATCAATAAATCATTGTGTTTCTTGAGTGAATGGAGAAATTTGAACTATGTACATCATCTAAAAGTTCATTATTTAACTCCAGATTTGATGGAACACATATTCCTGTCCCAAATCTCACAATTATTGCTTCATTAACATTGAATTCTTAGGATTTACCTTTTCTGATAGTTTCCACTTTCTTCTGAACTCCCACATCATCCTTTTGAGCATCATTTAACCATTAAAAAAGAGATAGATGAGCAATAAATTGTGAAATTATTGATGATTTTTCCTTCTCCATGATTCCCATGTCTATATTTATCAAATCTAAGAATAATAGATCTTTTTCAATTCTCATCAATGATGGAATAGTTGGGTCATTTCTAATTAAAGCATCTGCCTCCTTGTTCACCTTCCCAGGGTGGTAATGTGTAATGTCCCGGTTCTGGGTGCCACTCAATGGGTGCCCCAAACCTGGTTCGCCATGTGACCTCAAGCTCATTTCCGAAAATGCCAGAGGCTGCCGACTAGCAGCGAGGGCCCATGTCTGATAGTGGGGAAACTATGCCCTCATTTGTCAAAGTGTAGTACAACGGAATGGAAATAAAACATACAACAAACAGCGGAAGAAGTAAACCATACACAACTGAAATAAACAAAAGTATATAAATTATGATGCTACATGTCTCAAGTACTAAGAAAACAGACAGAACATGTTATACATCAATACAGTACAACAAAATACAGAGCAAAAAAACAAAGCAAAACAACTGGTAGTGGCATCGTGAGCCTAGGCTTAGTCCCATGCCCTCCTACTCCTCAGCAGTAGTCAAGTACCTGTATAGGGACCCTGGCCCCTATCTACTCCTACAGAAACGTAATCCGTTTGGGCCAAAAAGAATGACCCAAACAGGGTGTGAGAAATATATCTTAGTAGGCACCAACCAAAGCCTCGTGCTCAACTGTGTGTAAAACACGCAACAAGTGTGCAGTAGTAAAATGCAACAAACTAAGCAGTACTCAAAAGTAACTAACTTAATATTCAAAATTCCATTTAATTATTCATTTAATTCATTAAAAATTAGAAGTCACCATAGTGAATTTCTAAGTAAACAATCCACATCCTCAGACAAGAAAAATCTTACCCTCGGGTAAGCAGAATCCAACCCGCAGGTATAGCCCTCAGGCGTAAAAGAAGTTTCCTTCAGGCGTAAAAATTGTCGCCCTCAGGCACATAGTCTATTGCTCTCAGGAACGGAAGAAGTTCCCCTCAGGCTGAAAATATCTACTGCCCTCAGGCTAAATAGTGCAGTGCCCACAAGTGAATCACAACAACGCCCTCAGGTTAAACAGGTAACCAGGCCATTCCCAACAGGTAAACTAGCAGTAAAAAGAAATTCCTATCAAGGCAATTCTACAATTACTACTTTAAAGGCATACCCTCGGGTATCCTGGCCAAATGACTAAACAGTGGAACACACCCTCGGGGTGGTTCCGGATCCAAGCAATGATCCCAACCAGCAATTTAATATCATAATTAAATACCTAATCAATTCTAGGTGTTTAATATAGCAATGACCTCAGCCACACGACACCCCAAAATTGGTTCGTGGCACAAAAACGCACAAAATACACGACAGTTGGATAATTTAACACCAAGCCACCTACCTTGTACGCCAACGAGAGGTATACCCGAACGTCAATTCCAGAAACGCCCAAAAACAGCGTATATCTGAGGTAAGAAAACTTTCATTCAACCTCAAATAACTCCTGTTAGGGAAATAATTGGTCATCAACACGCTAGGAGAAGAGAGGGATTACCCGCATGGTTCCAACGTGATCGACAGAAGCGAGATCGGATTCCCGGTGCTCGATTGGTTGATCCATGAAGATTCGGCCTTCCTCCCGAGCTCTTTCCTCCAGTTCTCATCCAATCCTGTGAACAGGGTTGGATACTGCCCGTTTTAAGCGAAAAAAACAAAGTACACGGTGTGTACATCCAAGTACACGACGTGTACTCCCTTCATTTAATTGTTCCTCTGGCGGCACCGCCACACTGTTCATTCGTCGATATGAGTACACGACCTGTACTCCTAAGTACACGGCGTGTACTGCTGCCCAGCTGGCGGCTGCTCCACTGCCTTACTGTTTAGGCCTGCCGACTGACTACACAGAGTGTACAGGACCACTTCACAGTGTGTAGTCAGTTCCTATACCCTTCGTCACCGAAATGGATACACGCCCCGTGTACGCATCCCACATGGCCAAAAGTACACGGCGTGTGGAAAAGTACATGACGTGTAGTTCCAAAATTTAGGATTTTTCCCCATTTTCCATATTTTATAAAAAACACTTAAGGAAAACAGAAAAGAAGAATCCCGTACCTCAAAAATATGTACCGGGTTCTTACAAACTTCCTCCCTTATATAAATCGTCCCCGAATTTCCCTTCCAAGGGTCATGAAGATATAGTTCAGAACAGATCTGGCCACTGAGCACGTACATCGGCCTCCCTCTCTCAGGTCTCATCCTACACTCGGCCATGCTGCCATAGTACCCGTACGAGAGGAACTGACTGTCCTCAGAGAACCTTCGTGCTCTTATCAATGATACGGATCAGATGCTTCTCAAAGGATGCATCAACTTCCAGCTCAACCTCCTCAGGTTGAAAGATGTGAGATGGGTTGGAATGATAGTGACGCGACTGAGACACGTGGAAGATGCCGTGCATGGATTGGTACCGCTACGGTAATAACAACCGATAGGCATCCAACCTGACTCTCTCCAGAATCTCAAATGGCCCCACATACCTCGGTGAAAGATTACCCTGTCTCCTGATCTGCTTGTGTCCCAGCCTTAGAGAAACACGTAGAAAACCCTGATCCCCGACCACGAACTCCAAAGGTCCTCTGCAGTGATCAACATATGACTTCTATCGAGACTATGTGGTAGCCATCCTATTTCGAATCAACTGGACCTGCTCAGTAGTCTCTTGTACGAGCTTTGGTCCCAGTAAAGCTACCTCACATGCCTCTAACCATCACAAAGGTGAACGGCATGGCCTACCATATAAAGCCTCGTATGGTTCCATCTCAATAGTTTCCTGAAAAATATTGTGATAGAAAAACTTGACTAGGGGTATATGCTTCTCCCCTGAGCCCCCAAAGTCTAGGACTCATGTGCGCCGCATGTCCTCAACCACCTGTATCGTACACTCTGACTGGCCATCGGTCTGAGGGTGGTATGTTGTGCTCAGAAGAACCTGTGTACCTAGTGCCCTCTGAAAACTCTGCCAGAAATAAGACGTAAAGCGGGCGTCCCTATCTGAAATGATAGAACGAGGGACCCCATGAAGACGAACTATCTCTCGGATATACATCCGTCTGAGCACGTCAACATCGAAGGACTCCTTAATTTGAAAAAAGTGAGCTACCTTCGTGAGTCTGTCCACAACAACCCACACAGCGTCATTGCCTCTAGGTGACCTTGACAATCCCGTCACAAAATCCATTAAGACATCATCCCATTTCCACTCTGGAATGGGTGACTGCTGTAACAATACATCTGGTCTCTGATGCTCCTCCTTCACCTACTGACAGGTGGAACACCTTGTAACAAAACCAGCCACATCTCTCTTCATACTCGGCCCCCAGTACTGACATCTCAAGTCTCGGTACATCTTGGTAACCCCGGGATGAACTGCCCAAGCTGAAGCATGAAACTCTCGCATCATCTCCTCGCGTATATCCCCTAGAAACCATAATCACCCATGGAAACACAGGGCCTCATCATCACCTACCGTCCAACCAGGAGAAGGATCCCCACTTGCCACCGACTCCCGTAGAACTAGGCATTCTGGATCCGATAGCTACCTCATCCTCACTCTGTCCAGGAGGGTAGAAGTCACAACTAAAGATGAAAGTAAGTCTACCCCTGACTGTCGTGCACCTCCAGATGCATCTCAGAGAACAAGACCATGAGCTCCCAGTTACCACTGGCCTCCTGCACTACCTGTATCTGAGTCTTCCTTCTCAGTGCATCAGCTACTTCATTACCTTTACCAGGTGTATAGGCAAGCTCAAACTCGAAGGACTGTAGGTACTCGACCCACCTCCTCTGCCTCAGATTCAGGTCACACTGAGTAAAGATATACTTTAGGCTTTTGTGGTCGGTGAAAACCACAAAATGATCTCCCAACAGATAGTGTCTCCAACAGTGCAACACATGAACAACTGCATCCAACTCAAGATCATGCGTCGGGTAATTCCGCTCATATGGCCTCAACTGCTGAGACCCGTACACAAAAACTTGGTCGCTATACATCAAAACTACTCCCAGCCCAATACCTGATGCATCACAATACACTATATAGCTCTTCCCCTGATCTAGGAGTATCCGGATCGGTGCTGATGTCAACCTTCCCTTTAGGTTCTGAAAGTCTGTCTCGCAAGCTTCCGACCAAACGACCTTCACACCCTTCTTAGTCAGACCTGTCAACGGTGCTGCTAAGTGGGAGAAGTCCTGTATAAAGCGTCTGTTGTAACCAGCCAGCCCTAAGAAACTCCGTATCTCAAACACGTTCTTAGGGTGTTCCCAAGAAACTACTGCTCTCACCTTCTCTGGGTCAACTGCAACTCCTGCCTCTGAGATAATGTGACCTAGGAAGTGAATCTGGTCCATACAAAAGTGGCACTTCGAGAGCTTAGCATATCGATGATGCTCTCTCAGTGTACTCAATATGATTTCAAGATGGGTGGCATGGTCGTGTCGAGTGTGAGAGTACACCAAGATGTCATCCACGAATACTACCACAAATGAATCAAGATACGGATGGAATACACGATTCATCAGAGCCATGAAAACTGTTGGCGCGTTCGTGAGTCCGAACGGCATAACTAAGTACTCATATAGACCATACCTACTCCTGAAGGCTGTGAGAGGTATATGAGATGGTCTAATGCATAACTGATGACATCCTAATCTCAAGTTAATCTTCGAGAACACTCGTTCTCCATGAAGTTGATCAAAAAGATAATCAATCCTCAGCAAGGGATATTGGTTCTTGACCATCATCTGGTTCAGCTTCCGATAATTCACACAAAGTCTAAGGGTACCATCCGCCTTCTTCGCAAAAAGGACCGGAGAAACCCATGGAGAAGTATTGGGTCAGATAAAACCCTTCGCCTATAACTCCTCTAACTGCCTCTTGAGCTCTTGCAGCTCAGGTGTAGCCATCCTATAAGGAGGAATGGACACCAGTGCTACTCCTCGCACAAGCTCGATAGAGAAATCCACCTCACGCACTGGAGGTAGACCCAAAAAGTCTTCTAGGAAGACATCCTTGAAATGATCAACCACTAGAGGGAAATCCGTCTGAAAATTACCCTAATCATCCAGATACAAGCTCGCAATCTAGTCCATGACTCCACCTCACCCACGATGCTCTGGTCCAGCTCGACTCGCCTGAACATCCCATTCACCCTTGTATAGAAACTCTCCGCCCTCTGGTGACATGAAACGCACCCTACGATGATAGCAGTCTATGAAGGCTCGAAAGGGAACCAACCATTCCATCTCGAGAATGACATCATAAGCTGTCATCTCTAAGACATAGAGGTCCCAAAGAAAGTGACACCCACAAACCTCAAGGGGTAACTCTTTGCACTGACGCACACCAGCCATTCTAGTCACCAACAAAGTGTCTAGGATCCTGATATCGGAAGAAAAGAAACACCGAGACCAAGGCACTCCACAAAGGGTACAGATATGAAACTATGTGTAGAACCCGTATAAAAAAGTACTGAACATAAGACAGAAGCTACTAGAATAGTACCTCTGATTGTAGAATGTCTAGGATCCTGCTCCTACTGGGTTTGTTGCACTATATATGCCTGCCCAGTGCCGCGGCCCTACGACAAAGCCTGGCTACCCTGAGTTGTCCCGCCCTGCTGCCTTTGAGATCCTGGTGTCTGGCTACCACGACCACGACCACCATCTATGCCTGCATACCCTGTCGTATTCCACTTCCCCGACTGGTAAGAAGCCACTGGTCCTGCTCTTGCACGCGGAGTCTGTACAAAACCCCTCTCACTATCCACCGGTGGAAACGCCCTACAAAAGCGCTATAGATGACCCATCTTGCCGCAAGCTCGGCACTCCGCTGGATCTCGTGGACACTGTGGCCTCTTGTGCCCCTCTCTGCCACACGGGTTGCACCTGACCGGACCACCTGAAGAAGCTGTCTGGCTGGTACTGCCACCCAGAGAGAAGTCCATCTGTCTCTTCCTCTTGCCAGCAGAAATAGTACCAGTAACTGGTGCTGAACCGCCCTGGCCCACACTACTAGATTCCCACAGGTTCCTCTCTATAATCAGCGCCTAATTCATGATAGTGTGTACTGAAGGCAGCCTGAAAACATTCACCAGTGCTTTGATGTCATACCGAAGACCATCCTCAAAACATCTGGCTCTCAACGTCTCATCACCCACTAACACGGGTGAAAAATGCTGAAGCTCGGTGAAACGAGAAGAATAGTCTGTAACCGACATAGAGCCCTGTTGAAGATTCATGAACTCTCGAGCTCTATCTTCCCTCAGCGTCTCTGGGAAAAAGAAGTCATAGAAGACTGCCTGAAAATCTTCCCATGCCATGTCTCTGTGATGGTCTGACTGGGTGGTAACATCCCACCACCTCTTGGTGGAATCACGCAGCGTGTAAGTCGCGAGCTTGACCCTATGCTCTGGAGGCGTCTCAAGATGCTCGAAAATAGTCTGCATCCACCCCAACCAAGACTCCACAGCCCGTGGTCCCCTATCCCCTAAAAACGTAGGCAGATGCTGCTGCTGGAAGATATGAGTCAGCTCGGCCATAGATGTGGCAGCCTGTGGTGCTCCCTGAAAGGTTTGCATGAACTGCATAAAGCCTTCACAAAACTACGCCTCCATGCCTGTGTCCGGTATAACAGCTGGCGCCGCATCTGGCTCTGCTAGAGGATCCACTGGTATCCCATGGCCCACCATCTCTAGAGTATAGTCGTTGTCGCTCTCCTGGCAAACAACGCGCGGTCGTCTAGGAGGCATGACACTATAAGGTCAAAGGAACACCTTAGATTCAAGATTTATCAAATACTGAAAATGAAGAAACCACAAAGGGAACAAGAGGAAGAAGGCATTTCAAAATTTTCAAAACATGACTACACGGCGTGTACAAGATCACTACATGGTGTGTACTTGACCTCCCTTCCCCTTCCCGAGTCCTTCTACACGACTAAGCCACACTACTTCTGTTCAACAAAAACTACATGACATGTGTTATATCTACACAGCGTGTACAATGTCATTTTCCAACTGCCCTTGTTTGTCTGTGACACGACCGACTACCCGGCTTGCAACTACACGGTGTGTTACACCCGCACAAGGTGTTTACACTACCCCGTCTCCTAGCAACACGGTTATGTCCACACGGTCTGTGCTTGGACAAGACTACACGGCATGTCCCACAGGTACACGGTGTGCTCAAGAAGAGGTGACACTGACCCGTGTTGTTAGTTACACGGCCAAGTCCCCAGGTCACACTACATGGCGTGTTCATCATTGACATGACATGTTCTGTATAGGATTTCATCGACCTGTTTTGTTCGTTACACAGCCAGACTCCGGGTCAACACTACACGGCGTGTAAAAAAGCTACACGGCATGTTCGCCCCAAGCTCCTCCCTTCCCCATGTCGCCGCGCACACGGTTTGTGACACGGGAAGAGACTACACGGAGTGTAATCAGGGTACACGGTGTGTACCTAAAAAGTTTATTTTTCTTCCCGAACAGAAGAACATGCATGTTGTGTATGAGGCCCTACATGGCATGTATTCGGGGTTTTCCAGACAGTATGCCTCAGAAACTTCCCCGGAACCCATAAAATACCATAAAACAACACCTAAGTGTCAAATTCCGACCCGTGGGGGCCCATACTCCCCACTAATCAAAGTTTGACATCTTATCTGTGTTATAACTAATATACAGCCAATGAGACACCAAATTCTGCTTAATGAGGGACCATACTCCCCAAAGACCAAAGTTTGGTGTTTATTCTATAAATAGGCTCACATAAAATTACCCTATCACACAACAGGTATTTTATCAGAGCAGCTATCACAACAACATGCTTTTCTCACATATCAACTATCACAACAACATGAAATTTCTAATGCACCTACCTGGCATGGAAACTATGCATGGCATGTGATACCTAGAATGTGACTATATGATGCATGAGATGGCATACCCTCATCTCATCGGGTTGCAACTAAATAAAACCCATAGATAAATTATAAATAACAAAATCTCAAGTGCGTCACCCAACGGTGAAAACAAATCAATAGTAAATTGAAAAATCAGTAAAATTGTAACACGAGGTAAGTTGGATTTTCCCTGTACATGGGTTAGCTACACCCGGGCACAACTTATTACCAACTACCGTTCTGTCCTATTCCTGACTAAGGCTCTAAATAGTAAGTCAAAGAAAAGAATTCCCTCTAATACCACTTTGTAATGTCCCAGTTCCGGGTGCCACTCAACGGGTGCCCCGAACCCGGTACACCACGTGACCTCAAGCGCATTTCCCTAAACGCCAGAAGCTGCCGACTAGCAGCGAGGGCCCAGGTCTGATAGTGGAGAAACTATTCCCTCATTTGTCAAAGTGTATCACAGCGGAATGGATATAAAACATACAACAAACAACGGAAGTAGTAAACCATACACAACTGAAATAAACAACAGTATATAAATAATGATTCTACATGTCTCAAGTACTAAGAAAACATCCAGAACATGTTATACATCAATAAAGTACAACAAAATACAGAGTACAACAAAACAAAGAAAAACAACTGGCAGCGACATCGCGAGCCTAGGCTCGGTCCCATGCCCTCCTACTCCTCAGCAGTAGTCAAGTACCTGTATAGGGACCCTGGACCCTATCTACTCCTGCAAAAACGTAATCTGTTTAGGCCAAAAAGCTTGACCCAAACAGGGTGTGAGAAATATATATCAGTAGGCACCCACCAAAGGCTCGTGCTCAACTGTGTGTAAAACACGCAACAAGTGTGAAGTAGTAAAATGAAATAAACTAAGAAGTACTCAAAAGTAACTAACTTAACCATCAAATTTCCATTTAATTATTCATTTAATTCATTAACTATTAGAAGTCACCACAGTGCATTTCTAAGTAAATAGTCCACGTCCTCAGACAAGCAAAATCTTACCCTCAGGTAAGTAGAATCCAACCCATTGGTATAGCCCTCTGGCATAACAGAAGTTTCCCTCAGGCGTAGGAAGTGTCTCCCTCAGGCACAAAGTCTATTTCCCTCAGGCACGGAAGAAGTTGCCCTCAGGCCGAAAATATCTACTGCCCTCAGGTTAAATAGTGCAGTACACACAGGCTAATCACAACAACGCCCTCAGTCTAAACAGGTAACCGGTCCATGCCCAATAGGTAAAATAGCAGTAACATGAAATTCCCCTCAAGTTAATTCTATAATTACTACTTTAAAGTCACACCCTCGGGTATCTTGGCCAAATGACTAAATAGTAGAACACACCCCCGGGGTGGTTCCAGATCCAAGAAATGATCCCAACCAGCAATTTAATATCATAATTAAATACCTAATCAATTATATGTGTTTAATATAGAAACAACCTCAGCCACACGACACCCCAACATGGGTTCGTGGCACAAAAATGCACAAAATACACGACAGTTGGATGATTTAACACCAAGCCACCTACCTTATATGCCAACGAGAGGTATACCCGAACGTCGATTCCAGAAACGCCAAAAAATGGTGTACATATAAGGTAAGAAAACTTTCATTCAACCTCAAATAACTCCCATTAGGGAAATAATTGGTCAGCAAAACACTAGGAGAAGAGAGGGATTACCCACGCGGTTCCAATGTGATCGACGGAAGCGAGATCAGATTCCCGGTGCTCGATCGGTTGATCCATGAAGATCCGGCCTTCCTCCCGAGATCCTTCCTCCAGTTCTAAGCCAATCCTTTGAATAGGGTTGGCTACTGCCCATTTTAAGTGAAAAAAACAAAGTACACGGTGTGTACTTCCAAGTACACGGCATGTACTCCCTTCATTTAACTATTCCTCTGGCAGCACCGCCACACTGTTCATCCGTCGACATGAGTACACAACTTGTACTCCTGAGTACACGGTGTGTACTGCCGCCCAACTGGCGGCTGCTCCACCGCCTTACTGTTTAGGCCTGCCGACTGACTACACGGCATGTACAGAACCACTACACGGCGTGTAGTCGGTTCCTACACCCTTCGTCGCTGACATGGCTACACGCCCCATGTACCCATACCACATGGCAAAACGTACATGGCGTGTGGAAAAGTACACAACGTGTAGTTCCAAAATTTAGGATTTTCCCCCATTTTCCATATTTTCTCAAAAACACTTAAGGAAAAGAGAAAAGAAGAAGCCCGTACCTCAAAAATAAGAACCAGGTTCTTACATAATGGATTGAGTAGTCATAGTATTTGATCATCTCTAACAACTTTCATTGGCGCATGTTGAACTCTTTATTTGTGAATATATAATTGTGGATTTTGTGATCCATATATATTTCAAAATTCTTCCCAAAGAGGTAATGTCTCTAAATTTTCAAAGTGAATATTACTACATCCAACTCCAGGTCATGTGTTGGATATTGTTTCTCATGAACTTTCAATTGAATTGAAGCATAAGCAATGAATTTTTCATTTTTCATCAACACACAGCCCATAACCTTCTTCAATGCATCACTAAATAACACAAAAATTTCTCCACTTCTGGGTTGTGTGAGAAAAGATTCCTTGATAAGCCTCTATTTCCACTCCTTGAATCCCTCTTCCCATTCATCACGCCAATAAAACATGACTCCCTTACAAGTCATCTTGGTAATAGGTTTTCAAAATTGTGAGAAATTTCTCACAAATCGGTGATAATATCCAGCTAACCAAAGGAAGCTACGGATATACATCACAGATGTTGTCCTAGACCATCCCTCATTTTCATTTCTCTTATTGGGATCCACAGATGTCCCATTTATTGTGATGATATAACCTAAGAATGATACTTCCTTCAACCAAAACTCACACTTGTTGTACTTTTCATAGAACTTCTCCTTTCGCAAGGTCTCTAGTACAATGCTTAGATACTCCTCCTCCTCCTCCTTGGTTTTGGAGTATATTAGAATATCATCTATAAAGAGTACCACAAAGTTTTGTTGGAAATCTATAAAGACTCTATTCATCAAGTACATGGTGACTTTTGGTGCATTAGTGAGTCCGAAAGGTATTAATACGAATTCATATTGCATGTACCTTATACAAAAAGAATTCTTGGGGATATCCTCCTTCTCCACCCATACTTGGTAATATCCTGACTGTAGATCTACCTTAGATAATTATTGTGTTCCACATAGATGATCAAACAAGTCATAAATTCATGGAACATGATACTTTTTCTTTATCAGGATTCTATTGAGATTATGATAATCAATGCAAAGGCACATTGTCCCATCCTTCTTCTTGATGAAGAGGACTGGTGAACCCTATAGTGAAGCACTTGGGCATATAAACCCTTTATCCAGAATATCCTATAGTTATTTATTTATCTCCTCAAGCTACACAATATATATTATATATAGAGACTTTGATATTAGCAAATACCCAAGTATAAGATCAATCGATAATTCAACATCTCTTCTAGGAGGAAGACAAAACAATTATTCAAGAAACACTTTAGTGAATTCTATCATAATAGGAATGGATCAAGGATTGTTTCATACATATACTCAATCATCTGAGCAAGATATGTGTGCTCACAGGGTAGTAATATCCATGCTTGAGATGATGATTCTAAAGAAGATTCATCCTCCTCCTTGCACTTGTTCAGAATTGGGGTTCGATTCGCCATATAGAGTTTGATTTCACACTCATGACAATTTATGTTGGATCTATATATGGAAATCCAATCCATGAAAAGAATTGCATCAAATTACACTAGAGGGAGTATGATGAGGTTAACTGGGAAGTTTAATCGACAAATTGTGACATGGGAGGAGTTATATTCATGGGATGCAATGATTTCCCCATTTATTGTTCTCACAAACTTCTCTACTTTCATTATTTGGGGTGGTGTTGGAGTTGTTCTACTAAAATTTTGGTATATAAAAGAATGTGTAGAAATTCAATCAAAAATCAAGTTCACTATTATAGAATTAATAACTATCATACCTATCACCACTTCATTTTCAAGGTTCTCTTCGGTGGTAATGATGGAAAAAGCTCACCCTTGCCACCTTGGAGGTTGTTGGTTGCCTCTGAAAACCTGTGGCTTATGGAATTTGTTTTTTAAGTAACCTAGTTATTTTTAGTTGAAGTAATAAACAATGCGTTGAGGGTCTAATAGAGTGTTCCTCTCCTCTGTCATAGTAGCAGGTTTTTCTTGTTGACAGTTAATGGCCAGGTTCCCTTGTCTTCCACACATAATGCATTTCCTCACCCCCTTCAGCAAATTTACGGTTTGTTTCTTTCCACAACATTGAGAAGTGGGGTGATTGAATTTATTAGAACCAGTGGATTTACCCTGAGAAACACTAGAATTAAAGTACACTTCTTGATTCTTATCCCCATGGTACCCCTGATATTTACCGCTCTCCATTTTGACTTTGAGGGAACATTGAACAATTTCCTCATAGATATCAAAGTCACAGATCTCTAGGGATTTCTGTATGCTAGGTTTCAGCCCACTAAATAAGTGGTCAACCTTGCATTCAATGGTAATTAAAAATCCATTGGTGTATTATGATATCCTTGTGAAGTTAGCCTCGTATGCTTTGATGGATTCACTGTCTTTTTTATAAAGGGAAAGAAAGTCCCTTTCCATCTTAAGTAAGAGGGTGTGAGGAAAATATTTATCAGAAAACATTTTCTAGAAATCCTTTCATTATAATTCCCCAAACACCTCTTTAGGCATTGTATTTTTGATCAATGACCACCATTGATCAAATTAACCCTCCATAACCTTCTCTTGTTTGGAACATTAATGGGTGGATAAAATATTTTTAATAGAGTTGATTCATTGTTTAGTGATTGAGGGATCAGATGATCCATTGAAAGTAGGAGGCCTTTGTATTATGAAGCTCTCGATTGTGGCTTGTTATTTATTAGGGGTGGGGGGTGGGGGGTTGGACGATCCTCCTGAACCATGTTCCTGTTCCAAACTTGAGCTAACTGAAAGAGTATCATGACAACGTTTGTGATTCCCTCTCCAATCGTATTGTGTATCTAATTAGAAGAATCATCACATTGATCTTCGCATCATTTGTTTGGATGAGTACTCCTATTATCGGCCATTGGATGAAAAGAATGAATTTTAGGGGTAACTCATAAAGAGGAATTCAAATAGAAAAAGTGATAACTTATAAATTACATTTATTTCCTTAACTTATGAATTTATAGGCTTTAATCTATGTTATCCATGATTTACTTCCCAACATATATTCTGAGGGGAGTTTTTTTATTTTATTAATAATTTTAATATTAAAATTATGAATTTACTAAATCATATCCTCTTGGAGTCTTGAACCAAGAGTGAAGCAAAGCCCGTTTTCGTGCACCATTTCCCATTCGAGTTTACCTGAAAGTGGTGTTTTCGGGTTTTACCCCAAGATACATCTGTGAAAGAGTCACCTCTACTTGTTTGTATCCAGACATGGATTTATTTTCTGGATAAACTACTTACTATATACTCACAAAAATTTAGGGATGATTTTCTTATACTTAGTCTTATCCCTAAGGCTTTCATATGGGTTTTCTAATCCTAATCCCTAAACAACTAATCGTATCCTTTATATCAACTATAACAACCTTGCTCTTTATTACACACTTAAACATGATTTATTACAAAAATTGCACTTAATACAACTCTATGGATCGATAGGTCTAGTATCATGGAAAATTGGTAACATTAAATAACAACCTAGACTATAAAATATAGGAACTTTATTGAAAAATTATTTTACATGACCACAATATTCCTTCCTACTTATCATTGCATGGGATAACCTGAGGACATGCATAAGAAAAGGGTGAGATATAAAGCCTAGTAAGGGATTAAAAAAGGCATAAAATGAAGAATAAAATACATGTTAAGAAATATTTATATCAATGGAGTATAGTATAAACATGAATATAAAGGCATGGTATAGCATGGTTATCATAACATAGAAATGTGGCAACAACATTTAACTTGATATTAACACGAGCCAATGATCATTGCATTTGGAGCATGAGTAAACCCTCATTAAACATGAATTAGCCTGGGTAAACCGTCATTTCACAGGAATTAGAAAGATTAAATACTCATTTCCCATGACGTATCATGATACTATTCTTTACCCAATCCATTGGAGCGCTATCAGGGACCACCAAACATTTCATTTCATGAACAAATGTGCCACATGGAAAATACAACATGGATTCATTAAACATCATAATTTATTCCATGAAAAAGAGATGTGGAATACATAAATGTAATTCCTCAGTCAACAAGTACAAGTTCATAAAGGTGAATATCCTTGATAAAGAAATGGGTATGGTATTCACTTACATGATGATTTTGGCATGAGAAATTTTCATGTAACTTTGGCAGCATAACGATGTCAAATAGAAATCATAAAATGGGTTGATGTGAGACAAAGGGGTATATCATCATTTATGAATGAAATGGATAGTAAGGGTTCATGGAACATAATATACCAACATATGTAATAGAATTTAGATGCATAATATAAAATAATTGATTGAATGTAAATGAGGAGAGATAAATCCATTACAGAATTTTGGCATGGTAACAGGTGTACCTGGGAGGAATTAATGAGAGAGAAAGCGTCATCTAATCATTAAACAATAAGTAGGGAAGTATAAGGGAGGTGAAAAATCATACACCAACATTTTTAATTGAAAATAAAGGGGCATAAAAATATAATGAAACATGGACATAAATAAGGAAATAAGGAATGTGAGGATCCCTAACTTGGAAGTGTGTGACTTCAAGAGATTAAGGAGGGGATTATTGAGAGATTGGGGTTAGTTGGGAGGATTCTAAATATAGGAGGTCATAGTAGGGACATGATACAAATTGTTTGAGTGAATAGTAATGAGAGATTGAGTGGGTTTATATAGGAATGGAGAGGGAATTATTAATTATTTAGGGTTTTGACACTTCAAATTAAAATAACCAAAACCACAAACAATTCCATGGTTTTTACCATTTTTTTTTCCAAAATGGAGTGGAAAACATTATTTTATAACTTTGATGGCCTAAAGTATTACAATAATAGGCTTTCTTATGTGGAGGTGAGTCACACTCTCAAGGAAATCAATTGAAAAAGTTAAATATTTTATAAGTTTTGGAGGGTCCACTATGGCACCATAAAATTAATAAAAAAAATCTAAAATCACATTATTTTAAAGTTAAAAAATATATTGTCTGAATATAACTTTTATAGTATTTTATTACATTACTATTGCATCATTATGATGTCATTAAACACATTATATATTTATTCGGTATTTAATTTTTACTCAAATATTCGACTATCTCAAAAAATTATGAAAAATTTACCATTGGATAACTTCAACATCCTAATTCCAAAAATAATATTCATTTTATATAAATAAATTTATAAATATGTAAATTTTCACTTTTAAAATAAAAACTGACATTTATTGACAATTCAAGGGTTTAGAAAAATAAAGTTTTCAAACCTTAATAAAAATTACAATTTTATTAATAAAAATTATAAAATAATTTATAATTAATAAAAAATAATTTAGTAATAATCTTTTATTAAAATATTATTTAATTATAAAATCCGTTAATTCATAAAAATATATTTCATAATTGAATTTAAATATTAACTAAAAATACTATTTGTGCTTTAAAACCCATTTACAAAGTAACAATAATAAAATGAATGTATATTATTTATTCAATACAAAAATAATGCACAAAATTATAGATCTATGGTCATATTACATAACCCATTATAACACCCACATAATACCTAAGGGTATGGTGAGTGATGGTGACAAACTCTTTGGGTGGCTTGGATAACATCGCTTGGGTGGTAATCTCTATTAACTTCCACTTCTACCATAGGTGGTTCCGTTCAAGCTTAAAATGTTGAATTTTGGTTTGGGATTGGTCAAGCGAGAAGCCTAGTGATGTTACCTATTTTTCGAGCTCCAACAAATTGGCTTCGTATGGAGAAATTCTACTAGATGTGTCCATCGCTTCCTCTGTCCGTGTAAATTCGATTTTTTAAAGTCCTAAATTTATTCTAATCATGTGATAATTGTTCAAAATCTATATTAGAAATAGTAATAATTATTTACATTATTTTAAAATTCTATAACATAAATCCAAGGAAGTTAATATATTTTATATAACCATTTTACATAATAATACATATAATTAAATCAAGATGAATTTTTATGAATAAAAGTTTGCGTCATTACAGGATATTCTAGGGACATAGAGCCTCAAAATCGCACACCGTCTCAGTGCATGGCCTCGTAATTTCCCTAGAAATCTTCTAAAAATAAAACCTATAAATATGAACCATTACATATTCCCCACCTTAAGGCTTTATGTCCCCAAAATCTAAACCAAGTTATTCCCAGAAAAATTAGGGTATGAGGATGAACCGGAGCATCCCGCTTCCGTGTGCTCTATTGGAGATTCTTTTGATGCCACAAAAATCACACTAGAAGAATTGATTTCCCATGGAGGGTATTCTCTTATCAATCCTCGATCTCCATCTAAAACTTTGAAAAAGTTTCCCTATCATCACATCCATCTTACCACAGTCAATGATGTGTGATGATTTAGGTATGTATCTCCTCTACTAGGATATGTGGAAGGTTTTTTGAACCCTCTATAACCGTGGAGGTGGAGCCAAGAAATACAACACCTCATCCACTTTATGAAGTATTAGAAAAGGTTAGAAGAATCTTAGAGATAAATTTTCATCCCAACCAAATCTATGCATAACATGTTGAGGAGAGACGCAAAGAAACACATGGTCTACCTCATCAGACTTCAAGGGTATCCACCACCTATCAACATAGGAATTGTGACATATATATGAGGTCTTCATATGCTCATGGATAACTTGAACCTTCTCTATAGTATCCTGACACAACTTTGGGCCTATCAGCATTGAATCTCTGGGGTCATTCCAAAAATTTGGCAACCTACAGGGTTGCCCATACAAGGCCTCAAATAGTGCCATACCAATGGCGGAGTGGTAGTAGTGGTTGTACACAAAACCCTCCAGAGGTAGGTGATCCTACCAACTACAGATGAAATTGAGGATGAAAGCATGTAACTTTTCCTCTAGTACCTGAATGGTCCATTCCATATGGCTGCCTTTCTGCAAGTGGAAAGCTGTGCTCAAGCACAGTTGAGTCCCAAAAACCTTCAGTAATCCCTTCAACTAACAGGATGCGAATTCATCTCCTTGATCCAAGACTATAATTGATTGTACTCTGTTGATTGAAACTATATTTTGCGCATAGAGGCATCCCAATCTTTATATAGGACTGTTTTCCCAAAAATCTAAAAAGTTACCGACATGGTGAGTCAGTCAACAATCACCTAGTTGGTACTATGTCCCCTAGACATACTTGATAAACCTTTCATGAATCCCATTGATATCCTTCCTCACTCCATTATTGTCACCCCTAGGAATAAATGAGAAACCCCTTCCAAGCATAGGGGCTCGACACGGTGTGTTGAAAAACCATGAAATTGATTGAACAAGTGCCCATCTTTTATATCAACAGGTAACCCCAGCTTCAACATGTTCTGTCATCCTTGATGTCTACCTTGACACGAAAATGCATATCTTGATGCATCTAATCACTTTAGGTGTCCACTAATACTACTGTGTAGCCTCTAAAAGGAACAACATGCTCCCCACCTTTGAAATATCCATCTGGGTATTCCTTGTGGGAAACTAAGAACATAAATACTCACAATTAATATCCTTGACCAATGCCTCCATGACTCACTTTAAGTTTGGAGGGGTAACAACCACCAATTTTAGGTAATATTCATCATATATAACTATTAAGGATAACTATAACGAGGGTAACTACTCCATTTATTCATTTATAAACCATGAACTAGATCTCTTTCTGAGAGCATCATATATCTGTTTCCCCTTACCGAGAGTATAGACTACTTTGAATTCACAGTCCTGGAGGAACTCCAACAATCATATTTGTCTCAAGTTCAAATAATTATGAGAGGATATATACTTGATAATCTTATGGTTAGAGTATACAGTAAACCATTTACCCATAGAGGCAATGTTTCCAAATCACCAATGTGAAGACTACCGATGCCAACTCAAGATCAGGGTGCTCATCAAACTCTGTCTTAATTACTAAAAAGATATGGGTACCTTTCCATCCACATGAAAGGAAACCCTTTTCCACTGATCGATTAGTTTATCGTCCCTTTAGTAGTGGGTATTCATTCTCCACAACCACTTGGTTAAAGTGTCGATAATTCACACATATCCTCGAACACTGGGTCTTACTAAGCCCTTCCTCTATAAGTCCCCAACCTAAACCCTCAGCTCATGAAGCTTTGTGAAATCCATTCTATATAATGATGATGATATTGGTACCATCATGGGGTGTAGAATGATGTATAGGTCTATCTCCCTATAGGGAGGTAATCATAGAATCATCATAGGGAAAGATGTCCCTATAATCCTTCCTTAATGCTTGGAACTTAAAGCTCAAAACATCCACTACCACATGGGTAAGGCTAGACGACTCAAGTTTGATCGAATGCACTCTCCTATTCATGAGTTTATCCCATGCTACATGGGTTTTCTTTTTCTCCAACCAAGGAAAACCCCATTCCAACGCAGTGGAAATACCACATATTTTTTACTAAAACAGTCAATCTAAGCATAAACTGTGGATTTCCTATACATACTCAATCTAATTTCATAAAGAATTGAAATTGTAACTAGGAGGTTATAACTGAAAATATCACCCTACGAGTCAGATAACACCACCAACATAAGTGATATTATTGAGTCTCCTCCCATAGGTATCACTAGATGTAAGGGTCAAGTCAACAGTTTAACCAGAAACTCTATGTCTTGAACAAAATTCATGATAAGAAAAAATTATTACCACCTGTATCTATTAATACTATATCTAAGAGTAGACACATACCATACCTCAAATCATTCCTGGAGCACTTGGGTCATAATCCTTGAGCGCATGGAGATAGCCATTCCCCTGTCATCCAGCCCCCTAAGCCTGGTGTGGACCACATTGGGGTGGTGGTTGTAACCTGTCGAAATATATACCACCTCATGTTGCTCTCTCAGATCCTCTATGAAATCTACCACCCTACAGATTAATCTGTTCCTGTCACTGTCTCTGCCCTGTGGCCTGTCCACTATTTCACTATCATCACGACGGGCTAGACAATCTATAGCGAGATGTTCCCTATTGCCTTTGGAAAATAATTTCTTCTTTCAAGGATGTCTGGAATCACTCTATGAACCTTTAACATTAGATCCCCAATCTTGGGACCTCTTCTTAGAATGTCTCACATGTCCAAGTCTCTGATAATGAAGTCAGATTCCTTCTTGCCCACTGCTAACATCCAATGGTTTTATTTTCTCAGCCAATGTAATTTCCACCAAAACGTATCTCTCTATTACCCCAGCAAGAATAATAATTCACAGTAGAATATTTTTGGATAAGATGTCTATAAACATAGCTCCCTCAGAGGTCTGATCCCTAAATCACTAGTCTTATAATATTCCTTGAGTACCTAGAAAGGTCAATATGCCTCGATGAATACTCAGTTACCGATATATCATCCTGCCGAATATGTAGAGGCTCTTGGGCATGCATAAAACATAGCTTTTATGGAAATATACCCTTCTCTGAGAAGGGTTCTCAATATCTATCCATGAAAAAGTAACCTCATCATAAGATTAGGTAGTCTAAACCCATCCATCGTCCTGTAGAGCTACATAGTAGTCTCACTTCCAAGACCACATCTGATCAAATTGTTCCTATAAAAGATGAAAAACTTGGCCACAACCTCAGGAACGTACTTAGCCACCTGTGAGTTGAGATCTCCTTAAAACCTAAGGGGTCTCTGTCACTGAACCTCGTGAAGTGTGCTCAACCTACACATCTCATCTGCTGGTACTACAAGTACCATGTGCTACTCCACAATCATTGGTATAGTTAGAGCACCACCTAGTGTGGATGTCTCTAGTATGAACCCTTGTAACCATCTTGTCACCCTACAGATCATCCTCATGATCATGTGTTGGAATCTTGGCTTACTGTCTTTGTGGAATTATCTTGAAACAAAACATGTTGTACCACAATCAATAGAGTATACCTGGTGAGCTAACTCAAGAAGGACATGAAAAATACAACCCATTCTTATATGATGCATGTTCTATAATTTTCCCCTAAAACTAGTGTTTTCATGTTTCGAGTTGAAAAGAAGAATTTAGGGACCCGATGTATGGATACATCGGTCACTACACCAACACTGGATTCCTTGGCCTGAATGCCAAACTTGAAACACTTAACATTGTTTAACCAAACCAAACTCATAGAATCTAGGATATTAAGGTATAAATGACCCATTGATACAACTCTATCAGAACCCGTCCCTTGTGGCCCGTTCGATGACTTTGCTAGGTCTACCTCCTATTGGTCAGGGGCTGGTTAATAGCACCGAGTAGGAATTTCTCAAACAAATGGGAGGCATTTTCCTATGTACCTACACACACACAAAACTCCAAGCCATAGATGTTGGAAGGATAATACACTAAGTAAACAAACAAAAGGTATGAAAGTAGAAAACTGAAGGTCAATGGGGATAGAATACAGGCCCAACTGAAATAGAAATTAAAACAAAAAGTCTCTATAACTCCTCCATAGAAAACCCAAACTGATGGGTAGGTACAAAAACATCTGTCTAATGCCACAAAAGAACATATCGTTTGTTGTGTCATTCTTAGCACCACCTGGCCCCAGTCCACCAAGGACTCCGTCAAATTATCTATCGTCTACAAAAGAACATGACACATTCAATTGAATCCTATGCTGGGGTGAGTAAAAAAATACTCATTAGGGACCCAAAATCAAAAAGGTATACCATAAAGAAATAAAATAAGAAGAATACCAAATAAGTACATGAAGTGTAGCCTCCAAGAAGTAGAGTCAAGTGATTTATCTCACACAGGTATAACATAAAGTAGAGAAAGTAAGATTATCCGTTGTAAATATGAATATCTTTTACCCTTGAGGGACTCATCCCTGATTATTTACTGAGGTCTGTTGGGCTACTGAGGTCTACTCGTCCACCTGGACACTACATTCCATTCATCACTGTGGTCGGCTAGGCCAATGAGGTCCAATCGTTGGGCGGGTCACTGAGGTCCACTCATTTACTTGGCCACTGATCTCTACTCTACTCATCTATGAGGCCACTGAGGTCTTCTTGTCTGTCGTCACTACTATGTGCTCCAAGTCATCTTGTTGTCGATTAGGGTGTCCGGTCATGCTTAGAACCTCCATGAATAGTACGAAGCGACCATGTGGGTCTGTCTGTGAAGAATGATAGGACGAGGGTAAGAAGAGGACCAAGAACACCCAAGGGACGGATGATGGCCTTTTTCGTTCAGCCTTCGTTCACCTCATTAGAAGGAAACTAGGAAATAAGTAGTTAACAAGTTCCTACCTTTCATGTCCTGCAATATTTAACCCATATCGCATGAGTGAATGAACCGTGGATCAACCTGTTTGTGGGTTGATCCACACTCATCATTTGAATAGAAATAATGGGGAAATCCAGATCATAAAGAATAAAACCACTACCTTGAGGTTTGATCATTCTTTGGTGAAGATTGTACCGCTATCGTTCATCATTACTCAATCTGTCATTGGTTGTTGGATCTTTAGAAGTGGAAGGAAGGAACTTGTGGTGATTCGTCATTCATAATCGTTCACCGCTTACCAATTCCACTCCTCCAGAGCCTCAAAGCTAATACAGGATTACTCCAATGATCTTGTATCTATTGTTAAATAATTAAATAGAGGAATTCATTCCAGCATTTTTGTTACGCTGAATCACCGCGGCATTACACTAACAACGTTTATGTTACGCTTGAGTCACAGTGTCATTACGCTGTTTCATTTATGAAATGAAATAGCTGGATCAATGTTGTTTTATAGTGAAACACATATTTTTGGATAAAATAAACTTTTTTAAGTTTATTTTATTTTTCTTTAAAACTCCCAAAAATTAACATTTACCCTCAACCCATGTCGGTCAATGTTAGGCCCCACCAAAGGAAAGAACACCCTCATGAGCTCAATGGTACTCTTGAATTTCTAATCTGAGTAACCATTTATGAGTTATAAGGATTTGAAAATTAAATAATCTTTATTTAATTATATTATTTACAATCACTTCTTAATAACTACTTTACACAATTGGTCTGTGCTGACCAATGTTAGGATCTTACTAAAGAAAAACATGCCATCATGAGCTCAACAGTGGTCTTATATTTTCAATCCAAGTCACTGTTCATGATTTATAACAATTTAAAAAATAAAACAATTTTATTCAATTATTTTATTTGCAGTTATTCCATATTTTGGGTTTTCTCATTTGAGGGCCATGCTGACTAAACTTAAGTCATGGCTTGGGTAAACCTGCCATCCTAAATGCAATAGTGCACTCTAATTTCTGAATCGGGCTCTCATTTATGTGATATTCAACTTTTTCAAGAAAATAGCTCACACACACTATTTAAAAACTTAATATATTTTGATGGACCATTTTGAGAACACTAGGCCTCAGAATCACACACTGTCTTAGTGCCTGGCCTTGGAATTTTCCAAGAAATTTTCTATAAAATAACCAAAAAACAAATATGAGGCATTACAACCCCTAGATGGGGCAATGAAAATGGAAATATGTATCCTTTCTTCTAGAATGTCTATGCTTCAGAATATTATGAATCCAATGATGAGGGCTATTACGTTACAAAAAAATAGTGGGAGACAAATATATTTTAATTTATTTATTTGTCTATATTTATTAGGATAAATTATATCAACTATGTTCATATTATTTTTATAAACAATATAAAAGATGACATCAAACATATCATTGTGATCCATACTCAAGAAGGAAAACCTTCTCACCAGAACTACTTTTCATTAGTTGAAAAGGAGCCTTCGTGTTATCCTTCACCATGAGAGGAAACATTATGTGTTGTTAGATCATTTACTAGTTGCACCTGGAAATGAGGTGAGTGATTAGGAACTCTCTATGTATGTGAAACATCTGAATGATGATACATATGTTCAGTGCCTCATGCTATCATCCATGACCAATGAGCTCTTGAAGTGACATGATGAAATGGAGGCTTATATCATGATGTCTCACCTATGGGATCTTTCACAAGATAAGGTGAGACAGAAGAGGTGTGAGATCTCAAATTCTTTATATAGTACTATTCTTTGAGAGTATATTCCAGCTCAGCCACATGTATTCAAGATTATTAGCTACATTGAGCGTCTAAAATAAATTATTTTGGTTTTACAGGGATGTTATTTTGTACCTAGTGTTACTGAGAACATAATTTATGTATTGATTTTAGATATAGATGGATTTCTTTTCATGTTTGGAAATAAATGTTTTTACTTTTATGAGGAAAACGTATTTTATGGTATGGAATATTTAAATAATGGTATGTTTGTATTAAATAATGAGAGTCTAGTGTTAGAAATTGGTAAAGAACCAAGTTCACATGACTAATACATCACCCAATTGTGGCATCAATCCCTTGTCCATGAAAATGAATAGTGTCTAGGAAATCTCTATTAAGATGGTTATTTATACTCTTCTGGGTTAAAACCACATGATTGATGTCATGATTGATTAAAAGAAAAAATGACCAAACCACCAATTGGTGGATGGGGAGAAAGGGACACAGAGCTTCCATGATTGGTACCCACTGACGTGTGGAGACAATTTCTGGTAGAAGATAGTGGTGGATATTCTTACTTCATTACTTTTATTGATGACTTGAGTAAATGTGGCTATATCTACTTAATGAGGTATAAGTCCAAGTCCCTTGAAAAATTAAAGGTGTTTAAGAATTAAGTATAGAATCATCTTGGTAAGAAGTTAAAGAAGCTTTAATTGGATTGAAGTGGATAATATTTTAATCAAGAGTTCATCGACCTTTTATGGGAGTCTGGGATTCTATCTCAACTAACTCCACCTTATACACCACAGTGGAATAATGTTAGTGAAAGGTAGAAACATACCTTATTGGACATTGTAAGGTCGATGATGATTCATGTATATATTCCATTATCCTTTTGGGGATATGCATTGAAAATTGTGGCATGAACAACAAACTAAGTACCGAATAAGGTGGTAAATGGGATTCCCTTCAACATATATAGTGGGAAGAAACCCACTTTGTTGGATACACATGTATGGGGACATAAGAAGTTTGTTAATACTTTCTTAGGAAATAAACTAGCACCCCTGGGCATGAATTATATCTTTATATGGTATCCTAAAGAAACAAAGGGATACCACCTATACAACCCCTCAGACAAGAAAGTGATTGTTTCGAGATAGACCATATTTCTTGAGAGAGAGCACACACTCAAAAGGTATAGTGGTAGAAATATTTAATTCTATGAAGTTGATGCCTAGGATACAATGGATTTGGTATAGGAAAAAGTTCTATAGGTCCCCATGGAAGAGGTAGTTCCTGAAACACAAGTACTGTTTAGGAGTACAAGAGAGGTAAGGGAACTAGAGAGTTATGGTTTCCTTATCACCGAGGATGGTGACACATTATTATTAGACAATGATGAACCTCTCTCCTATAAGGAAGCAATCAAGAGACGAAAAACTATAATATGTCTAGAATCTATGAATTTTAAGATGGATTTTAAGTATTAGAACCAAGTAAAGGTTCTGGTCGATGTGCCTGTTGATATAAATCTGGTTGGGTGTAAATGGGTATTCAAGAAGAAACTGGACATGGAAGGTTGTGTTAATACCTATAAAGAAAGGATACTAGCTAAAGGTTTTAAACAGCATCCAAAAATTGACTATGATAAATCCCTTTTTCCTAGTTTCCATGTTTAAATCCATAATAATCATACTTTCCCTAGTATATTTTCATGACTATGAGATTTGTAAGATGGATGTAAAAACTGTATTCCTAAATGGGAACCTTAAACATAATGTCTATATGACACAACCAGAAAGGTTTGTAAAACCAAGTGATTCTAAAAGGGTATTCAAGTTGCAGAGATCTATTTATGGATTAAATTAAGAATCCATGTCATGGAACATTTGATTCGATGAAACAATAATAGAATTTAGTTTCATTATAAATGAATGTGATCTTTGTGTTTACAAGTGGTTTAATGGGAATGCAGTTGTTATCCTAGTAGTGTATGTTGAAGAAATATTTCTTATTGTAAATGAAATACCAGTATTTTAATCTGTAAAGGAATGGTTGAACAAGTGCTTCTCCAGGAATTACATAGGTGAAACAACCTACATTCTTAGGATCAAGATCATTCATGATATATCTAAGAGGATACTTGGACTAAGTAATAATACATACATTGAATAGATACTAAAAATATTTATTATGGAATAATCATAGAGGGGATTGGTTCCAATTTCACATGGTATGATTCTTTCCAAGAAAGTTTTTCCCTAGACATAACATGAGAAATATTGGATGAGTAATATTATATACACTTAAGCGATAAGATCTATCATGTATTCCATGTTATGTACTAGACATGTTGTTGCCTATGCACTGAGCACGGTAGAGAGATATCAAGCAGATCCAAGAGAAAAGCATTGGACTGCTGTCAAGACTATCCATGAGTATCAGATAAGAACTAAGTATATTTTCCTAGTGTATAGTGGAAATGATGAGATTTTATTCAGAGGGTATGCTGATGATGGATTTTAAGCATATCAGAATGATTTGAAAATACATTCATGGTATGTTTTCTATGTCAATGGAGGAGCTGTGATCTAGAAGAGTTCAAAGAAGCCAATCTTCTCTGATTATATAGTAAAGTCTGAATATATAGAGGCTTATGATGTAGCTAAGCAATTCATTAGGATTCATAACTTTGTCGAAGATCTTGATTTAGTACCTAGAATAAAGGATCCCATTATATTATATTGTGTTAATACTACAGTGGTTGATCTTGCAAAGGATCCAAGAACACATTAATGGAAAAAGAACATACTCTGAAAGTATCACCTATTGAGTGATTTCTATCACATGGGTGAAGTTTGAGTGAGAAGAGTTTCCACTGAATATAATTTAGAGAACCACTTGAATAAACTCTTGTCTTAGAAAAATCATGAATATCAAGTGAGAGTTAGAAGATTGAAGATTGGTAGGAGTTGGCTCCAGTAAAAGTGTTAGTATATTGGAGTTGATTCCCTAGAGACCAAATTATTTTTACTTTATGATAAACCTGTATTCATTGTATGAATTTTAATAAACTCCTTTTCACATAGTGATTGTTCTTCTGTATTACATAGTATGTGATAATATCCTAAGAATAGCTATCACAAAAAATTTCATGGTAGATCCCAACTATAATGTGAAATAAGAAGTTCCATGACACTATTCTTGACTATATGTTCTACGGATAGATGATAAAATTTTAAGGGACACAAATGATAAAGGATATCAGGGGTGGGGACTCATGAAACTTTGAGGCTCCTTCTCATTATGTGCGCCCTTGGTAATATCCAAGAGGATATTTTGAGAACAAGACCCTCCAGTAGGAAATCCACATTTATCAGTGTCATTGGATGTTACAATCTATAGATTTGTGTGTTGGTCCATAGACTTTATGATTATTATTAATGGGTCTTATGATTCACTGACTTAGATGTATAAACAAAAAATATGATGACAAATTTTCCTAGATAGGTAAAATATGTTGGGTGTGTCATAGGTAGTACTGCATTAATGAATAATGTTTCACGACCCGTCCTCAGGGCCCGTGCTGTGACTATCCAAAGCCCGCCTTCCATAGGCCAGGGGCTGGCGACGAGCACCAAAGGCATAAAATCCCGATAACTGGGAAGGCATTGCCTTTATAAAAGAAAACAAGCACCACAGAGTACAAGTGGAAGCAAAACACTAAGTACAAAAGAAAAGCTGAAAAGTAAATGAGCCAGAATACAAACCCAAAAGAAAATACAACTACAACTGAACAAGGTACAACAGCAAAAAGACAACAGCTGGAAGTAGGAAGCAGCTCCTGGGTCGTCCTCCTCGGATCCTACCTGAAGGGTAGGTAAAGATAGCGCAGCTCCTGGTCGTCCACCACGGATCCTACCTGGAGGGTAGGTACAGATAGCCTCCTCCACGCTCTCGTCCGTCAACCTCCTCTGTGAGTCGTCACGTCGTGTAGTCCACCTCCGGGTACTGACTCGTCGTGTAGTCCACCTCCGGGTACCGTCCAGTCCTCGAACACTCGGCCTCCGTCAGCACTTCCTGTCGTCTACAACCAGCACAATGAGGTGCGGGCATAGCCCGTGCAGGGGTGAGTATGACGATACTCAGTAGGGACCCCGATACCCTCAAGGTCTCTCCAAAACCAACAAGGATAACCACAAAGAAGATCTCAACAGATAACCTCTACTTAGGTATATGCCCATACATATACCTAAGTTATCAAGTAACCCATCTCAACCATGAGGAAACACAAGGATCATGAAATCAACGGATAACCACTACCCAGGTATATGTCCATACATATACCTAAGTTATCAAGTGACCCATCTCAATCATGAGGTATACACAAAGGTCAAAAGTCTCATCTCAAACCAGGATTTCATTATCGAAACCGTAACTGCTGAAGAGCTCCGTCTCTGGAGTGTACAGTGGTCTTGTCACGACTCCGAGGTACTGCTCACTAACCTAATACTGCTGAAGAACTCCACCCATCGAGTACTGCAGGCCAGCTGCTACAACCAAGCGCTCCCATGTGCCGCTACAACCAAGCGCACCTCTGTCGTGGGTCTTCCGCTACAACCAAGTGTTCCCATGTGCCGCTACAACCAAGCGCATCTCTATCGTGGGTCTGCCGCTACAACCAAGAGCTCCCATATGCCGCTACAACCAAGCGCACCTTTATAACACAACGAGTAGTTAGATCAGCAGTCGTCGGGTCTCAGCCAGCTACAATGTCTCCGTACTCCGCACGCTCGTCACTGGGAGGGTCCGCTCCATGTGCTACAGGTCGATACTCCAAGTATCTCAAAGTCCCACGAAGAAGTATCTCAAATGACCGCCTCGTCATAGGGGTCTCAACGCAACAGACGGCGCGTCAATCGGATGCCCAGTCTGTGAGTTATTAGCCTTTTATCCCAGGGGCCCGGTTGGTTTCGTGTGCGAACCAATCCGGCCGTAACTCAACTATACCCCGAACACTCATAGGGTATACTCATAGGGACCATTTCTCAACGAGATCACCAACGTCGCTGACGGTTCATCAAACGGACGTTCTGTCAGAAAGGTATCAACTTTTCCGTTCCAGGGGCCTGGTTGGATTTCGGTGCAATCCAACCCAGCCACTATCCAACTGCATCCAAAACTCGAGCGGAGGATGCCAAAAGTTCCATATCGTCAACAGGAACGCAACACAACAGACGACGCGTCAATCGGACGTCCGGCCTGGAAGTTATTGGCTTTTTCGTTCCAGGGGCCCGGTTGGATTTCGTGAGCGAACCAACCCGACCGCACTCCGACGACATCCAAACCTCGAGCGGAGTAAGCCAAAAGATCCGTCTCACTTAGAGGAATTCAACAAAGCTGACGGCACGTCAATCGGACGTCCGTAGCTCAATATATGAGCGTTTCCGCTCCGAGGGCCCGATTGGTTTCGTGTACGAACCAACCCGGCCGAACTCAAATTATTCCGAAACCTTGAGTGTGATATACCGAAACGACTGTCTCGATCCAAGGATTGCATCGCCGCTGACGACGCATCATTTGGAGGTCTACAACTCAAGTTATGGGAATTTGACCGTAAGTTATCCGAAAACGGGGGGTCTGGGCCCTGGCCGACCCGAACTGGGTCGGCCTGACCCGGGTCTGACCCGACTAGACCCAGCCCGGCCCGGCCGGGCGCGACCCGACAGAATCGGCAGGTCGGCTCGGCGGCTACGACCGAGCCGAGGGCGGGGGGCGTGCTGCCCCCGCGGATGAGAAGCGCGACCCCTCGTGGGGCCTCCCCGAGTCAACCGGACGCGGTGGCCGGGCCGCGTCCCTCCACCGGTTCCGCGTGGCCGCGGAACCGCGTCGCCGCCGAGGCTTCAGCCGCGACGGGTTTTGCCAGCGGCGTGCCAGTGGGAGTTTCCGTGGGCCACCGGACGCACTCCGGTGGTCCGTTTTGTGTGCGGTCTTCGCCAGTGGTCCTCCCGGGACCCGATCTTCACTGCGAGGCTCTGAAATCGTCTTCGCGGCTCGCTTAATCGTCACCCGTCAATCCGCACGTCAAAACAAAATGTGTCGTCTTTGCAGTTCTCTGGTGTGGCGTGCTGGCGCCGCGCCCCTCCGTTGTGGCCCGACTCCGTCCGCGGAAATCTTCGGGTTTCTTTGACGCGGCGCGACGGCGTCACGTGCTTGTTCTTCCTTTCACGGCGCGGCCGGACGGCGCCGCGCATATCTTCCGCATGAAACCGCATGGTGCGACGACACCACGCTTTCTCGTACCAACCACAAGAAACCAACACGAAAAAAAGGAGGAGGGTCGGCCGTGTTTGTGCGGTCCGACCCCCCTCGCGTTATTCGATAACAAAAGGTTTTAATCCACAATCATCATCAAGTTGGTATTCACGAACAAATATAAATAATTGAATACAAACCCCTACCTTGGGTAAAATCCGATCGGAAGGAGGCATCGTCGTTCGAGGTTCGTCACGGTATGGCATCGCGAGGATGACGACGTCGAAGGGGGACGTCAGCGTTCGTCCGAATCGAGGGAAGGCGAAGCCGTCGTCAGTTGCTACCTGATTCCGCTTCCGAGCTTGTTCGTCGATCCGTTGACGATGAAGGGGAAGAAGAAGATCCGTTGAAGAGTCTCGCTGTGGAAGGAGAGAAATTCCATGGAAGGAAACCGAGCGTTCTTCGTCAGAGGTGGCGCATTCTTCGCGTTCTTCGCGTTCTTCGCGTTCTTCGCGTTCTTCGTCGAAGAACGAAGAATTCTCCCTCTGCTCTCCCAAAGGTTTTACACAACACAAACCCCTCAACAAAAAATAAAATAAGTCCTCAACTTATTTTATTATCATATTAAGAATTTGAAAAACAAAAGATAAGAAATGAACAATTAATTCGAAAAATTAATTGTAAAACTTAACTGCCCAATTAAATTGGGGCATTTCGTAACCAGAAAAACGCATGGTTGACTTCTTTTAATAGGGGGTGCAGGTGCGTTACTTGAGAAGAAAAGAAATGGTGGGGATCATGCGGGCCCCACCTCACAAATATCCTACCAAGAGGGTAGGATATTTTTGGATAGCATCCTATCTGCAACAACTCAACTTAAGATGCTTTAAGTGGCTTCAAGTGGCTTCCAAGCGGCTTAAGTGAAATAAAAAAAAAAAATTTTGTCGCACTATTTATTTTATTTCTTAACTTTAAGCCCGAAAATTAAAAACCACACCCGAGTAAACGCAACTCCGGAAGAGGTGTTTCTAAACAATTACCGGAGCTGCGATTTCATCCGTGCCCTCGGAATTCGATTCCGAGCACCGGTTCAAAAGTTAGAAAAACCCGCTCGTTCGTTCACTGAACGTACCCGAGCCAAACTTCAAAAATTGATTCCGGGCACACCGGGCCTCGGAATCAGGCGCCGTCAGAAACTGTGTTCTTGTAAAATTACAAAGAAAATTTAGGAAAAAAAATTTCCCTTGAAATTTCTGGGTCTTTACATTACTCCCACCTCAGGGCTTTACGTCCTCGTAAAGTTTTATCACAAACTAAAGTCACTAAAGTGGTAGAAAGCACGCATCTGAGCCTTTCACTCCCATGTGCTCACCTGGAGGTTCCCGTATTGTCAAAGAATGTGCACCCAAGGAATCTATCGCCCCCATAGGACCACCCCTGTGGATCCTCGATCCCCAATGGAACCTCCGTGCATGTCTCCCTATCAACGACGTCCAAATCCCTAAGGTCGATGACGTGCGAAGAGTCGAGCACGTATCTCCTCAGTTGAGATACGTGGAAGTCGTCGTGCACTAGGTGCAACTGAGGTGGATGGGTCAAGCGGTAAACCACCACGCCTACCCAGCTGAGGACCTAAGAAGGTCCGCTGAACCTTGGAGATAACTTGCCGCTTTGGCCACATTTCCGCAAACCTCGTCGAGGTGAGACCCGTATAAGGACGTGATCGTCATCCTCGAACTCCAGAAGTCTCCAATTCTTGCTAGAACTGAAACTCAAAACAACTGCTGCCACGAGGGTAAGGTTGACCGTCTCAAGAGTGATCGGTTTCACCCTACTGTGCAAGAGTTACCCTGCGCTGTCTGGGGTTTCCTTTTTCGCTGACCAAGGAAAACCCATCCCGACGTCATAGTTAAACTACAACCTTTTTTCCTAAAACCGTCAATTTGTGTATGAACCGTGATTTCCCAGTCCATACTCAAACCAACGTCGTAAGGCCTCGACGCCGCCACTAAGAGATTCCAACTGAAACTCTCGCCTCGAGGGTCTGACCACACCATCGGCGTAAGTATTATTATCGACTCTCCTCTCAAGGTATCTCCAGACGTGAGGTTCAAGTCCATGTATTATTGGAAACTCTAGGTCTGGAACTTGATTTGTGAAAGCAAGGAATGATTCATATTGACGTCCGTTACTACATCAGCTAGTAGTGGACACAGACTGTCCCTTGAATCATTTCTAGAGCCATTGGGTTACACTCCTTGACCGCATGTAGCCGCACTCTTCCTCCGACTTCCAGCTCCCTGATCCTTGCGGGGATAACTAAGGCGGGTGGTTGTAGCATGTTGAGATGTACACCACCACATGCTGCTCTACTAGATATGCCTCCACGTCTGCTGCTTCGTAGAATCATCTCTCCTTTAAGCTTACTCTTCTTGAAACATTTAACACGTCCGAGTCTCTAAGACTGGAATCAGTTTCCTGTTTCTTACTGCACTGTGTAGTCTTCATCTGCTCCTGGATGAACTGCACCTCCTTTGCATACGATCTGAAAGAGCTGCTAAAATTTCTCCTTTGTCGAAAAGAGAAACCTGGTCTCATCCCCCCTCTGGATGAACCACGCCCATTGCCTAATACAGTCAATCCTGACATGAAGGATGCATTCATGCCATGGATGACGTCGTAAGGCCTCGACGTAACTACTAAGAGATCCAACTGTCACTCTCGCCTCCAAGGGTCAAGTCACACTATCGGCATCAGTGTGAGGTCACTGGGTCTCCTCCAGTAGGAATCTCGAAAGTGAGGGTCAAGTCAATAGTCTTAACCAGGACCACTCAGTATCAACCAAAAAAAAGGACAGGAAAGAAAACATCGCAAAGATAAGTGTTTTTTTATTATTGCAGCTCATAGTACAAAGACAAGAATACAACAACAAAAAGGAACTAGAAGTACAAGGGATGTATCTACTAGTTTCGCTCCTGTCCACCTACTCCAGGAGCTCTACTACCATGGTGGCTCCCCCAAAGCCTGTGGATCAACTGTACGAGGAGTCGTAAAGTCACGTGCCAGATGACCCTTTCCGTCACACGAGTAACACAGTCTGCTTCTGGCATGCCTGGCTCTGACCCCACCCCGGGTGCCCCGCACCACCGGTCCTAAAACCCAAGATCGCCCAACTGCTGGTCTGGTCCTCCTGGACCTCTGCATCATCTGTTTACTGCCCACAGATGACTCGGAAACTGATCGAAAACCCTGAGGCAAAGGTAGAATCTCCTGTACACACTCGGGGTGTAGAGCTACTGGCACAAACTCCACCCTGAAGAAGGTCTCGAAGTCTCCCCATGTGAAGGCCATCCCATCGCAAAACTGGAACAAGTGGCTCCACCACCTGTCTACTGCTGCCTGAAGAAGGCTGGCACCAAAGATCACCATGAAGTCTTTCGGCCTCCCCACTAGCCTGAAGACTCCCACCACAGCCTCCAGCCAATCCTCAGCCGCCTGCGGGTCCATCTCTCCCCGGAACCTGGGTGGCCTCTGGCGCTGGAACTCGTGCAGCGCACTCAAGTAGCGGGCATCGCCTACTGCTGGGGCTGGTGGCATCGGTGGCCCAACGTATGGTAGTACCGCTGGTGCCTCCGCTGGTGCCTCAACTACAAGAGGGCCCTATAATGAAGCCTCTTCACTCGATAGGCTGTCAGTACGCACATCCCTCTCGGCTCTAGCTGGTCGTCCGAGAAAAGGCATCCTGAAAGAAACAACGTAACACGGTCAAACGATTATACCTGGTGAACTGACATGGTTTGAGCTGTTTTAAGGGGAAACCTTTGAAAACACACACGCAATCAGTGTTTTCGTGCACAAAGTCGGAAATCAGTTGTCAGGGTCCTGGTGTATGGATACGTCGGCCGCCCGTACCAACACTGGACTCCCTGAACTGAAAACCACACTCTGTACTCTTAACACTATTGCTTCACAGAAAGAAAATATCAGAGTTATAAGTTCTGCGGTAGAACCGACTCCTTTGATACCAATTTGTCACGACCCGTCCTCAGGGCCCGTGCCGTGACTACCCCAAGCCCGCCTTCCATAGGCTAGGGGCTGGCGACTATCACCAAAGGCGTAAAATCCTAATAAATGGGAAGGCATTTCCTTTATAAAAGAAAACAAGCACCACATAGTACAAGCGGAAGCAAAACACTAAGTTCAAAAGAAAAGCTGAAAAGTAAATGGGCCAGAATACAAACCCAAAAGAAAATACGACTACAACTAAACAAGGTACAACAGGAAAAAGACAACAGCTGAAAGTAGGAAGCAGCTCCTGGGTTGTCCTCCTCGGATCCTACCTGAAGGGTAGGTACAGATAGCGCAACTCCTGGTCGTCCACCACGGATCCTACCTGAAGGGTAGGTACAGATAGACTCCTCCACGCTCTCGTCCGTCAACCTCCTCTGTGAGTCATCACGTCGTGTAGCCCACCTCCGGGTACTGACTCGTCGTGTAGTCCACCTCCGGGTACCCTCCAGTCCTCGAACACTCGGCCTCCGTCAGCACTGTCTGTCGTCTGCAACCAGCACAATGAGGTGCGGGCATAGCCGGTGCAGGGGTGAGAATGACGATACTCAGTAGAGACCCTGAGACCCTCAAGGTCTCTCTAAAACCAACAAGGATAACCACAAAGAAGATCTCAATAGATAACCTCTACTTAGTTATATGCCCATACATATACCTAAGTTATCAAGTAACCCATCTCAACCATGAGGAAACACAAGGATCATGAAATCAACGGATAACCACTACCCAGGTATATGCCCATACATATAGCTAAGTTATCAAGTGACTCATCTCAATCATGAGGTATACACAAAGGTCAAAAGTATCATCTCAAACCAGGATTTCATTATCGAAACCGTAACTGCTGAAGAGCTCCATCTCTGGAGTGTACAGTGGTCCTGTCACGACTCCGAGGTACTCCTCACTAACCTAAGACCGCTGAAGAACTCCATCCATCGAGTACTGCGGGCCAGCTGCTACAACCAAGCGCTCCCATGTGCCGCTACAACCAAACGCACCTCTGTCGTGGGTCTGACACTACAACCAAGCGCTACCATGTGCCGCTACAACCAAGCGCATCTCTGTCGTGGGTCTGCCGCTACAACCAATCACTCCCATATGCCGCTACAACCAAGTGCATCTCTATAACACACCGAGTCGTTCGATCGGCAGTCGTCGGGTCTCAGCCAGCTACACGGTCTTCGTACTCCTCACGCTCGTCACTGGGAGGGTCCGCTCCACGAGCTACAGGTCGATACTCCAAGTATCTCAAAGTCCCACGAAGAAGTATCTCAAAGGACCGCCTCGTCATAGGGGTCTCAACGCAACAGACGGCGCGTCAATCGGATGCCCGGTCTGTGAGTTATTAGCCTTTTCGTCCCAGGGGCCCGGTTGGTTTCGTGTGCGAACCAATCCGGCCGTAACTCAACTATACCCCGAACACTCATAGGGTGTAATCATAGGGACCGTTTCTCAACGAGATCACCAACGTCGCTGATGGTTCGTCAACCGGACGTTCTGTCAGAAAGGTATCAGCTTTTCCGTTCCAGGGGCTCGGTTGGATTTCGGTGCAATCCAACCCGGCCACTATCCAACTGCATCCAAAACTCGAGCGGAGGATGCCAAAAGTTCTGTATCGTCAACAGGAACGCAACACAACAGACGACGCGTCAATCGGACGTCCGTCCTGGAAGTTATTGGCTTTTTCGTTCCAGGGGCCCGGTTGGATTTCATGAGCGAACCAACCCCACCGCACTCCGACGGCATCAAAACCTCGTGCGGAGTAATCCAAAAGATCCGTCTCACTTAGAGGAATTCAACAAAGCTGACGGCACATCAATCGGACGTCCGTTGCTCAAGATATGAGTGTTTCCGCTCCGAGGGCCCGGTTGGTTTTGTGTATGAACCAACCCGGCCGAACTCAAAGTATTCCGAAACCTTGAGTGTGATATACCGAAACGACCGTCTCTATCCAAGGATCGGATCGCCGCTGACGGCGCGTCGTTTGGAGGTATACATCTCAAGTTATGGGCATTTGACCGTTAGTGGTCCAAAACGGGGGGTCTGGGCCCGGGCCGACCCGGCCCGACCCCCCCTGGGTAGGCCCGAACCGGGTCGGCCCGACCCGGATCCAACCCAACTAGACCCGGCCCGGCCGGGTGCGACCCGGAAGAACCGGCGGGTCGGCTCGGCGGCTACGGCCGAGCCGATGGCGGGGGGCGCGCTGCCCCCGCGGATGAGAAGCGCGACCCCTCGTGGGGCCGCCCTGAGTCAACCGGATGCGGTGGCTGGGCCACGTCCCTCCACCGGTTCCGCGCGGCCACGGAACCGCGTCGCCGCCACGGCTTCAGCTGCGGCGGGTTTTGCCGGCGGAGCGCCGGGCACCGCCGCCGTCTTTGACCGCCGGCGCCACCGTGCCGGCGTGGCGCGCCGGCGGGAGTTTCTGCGGGCCACCAGACGTGCTCCGGTGGTCCGTTTTGTGTGTGGTCTTCGCCAGTGGTCCTCCTGGGACCCGATCTTCACTACGAGGCTCTCAAATCGTCTTCCTGGCTCGCTTCGTCGTCACCTGTCAATCTGCACGTCAAAACGAAACATGTCGTCTTCGCGGTTCTCTGGCACGGCGTGCTGGCACCGCGCCCCTCCGTCGTGGCCCGACTCCATCCACAGATTACTTCGGGTTTCTTTGACGCGGCGCAACGGCGTCGCGTGCTTGTTCTTCCTTTCACGGAGCGGCATGACGGCGCCGCGCATATCTTCCGCATGAAACAACATGGTGCGACGACACCACGCTTTCTCGTACCAACCACAAGAAACCAACACGAAAAAAAGGAGGAGGGTCGTCCGTGTTTGTGCGGTCCGACCCCCCTCGCGTTATTCGATAACAAAAGGTTTTAATCCACGATCATCATCTAGTTGGTATTCACAAACAAATATAAATAATTGAATACAAACCACTACCTTGGGTAAAAGCTGATCGGAAGGAGGCGTCGTCGTTCGAGGTTCGTCGCGGTATGGCGTAGCGAGGATGACGACGTCGAAGGGGGACGTCGGCGTTCGTCCGAATCGAGGGAAGGCGAAGCCATCGTCGCTTGCTACCCGATTCCGCTTCCGAGCTTGTTCGTCGATCCGTTGACGATGAAGGGGAAGAAGAAGATCCGTTGAAGAGTCTCGCTGCGGAAGGGGAGAAATTCCGTGGAAGGAAAACGAACGTTCTTCGTCAGAGGTGGCGCGTTCTTCGCGTTCTTTGTGTTCTTCGCGTTCTTCGCGTTCTTCATCGAAGAACGAAGAATTCTCCCTCTGCTCCCCCAAAGGTTTTACACAACACAAACCCCTCAACAAAAAATAAAATAAGTCCTCAACTTATTTTATTATCATCTTAAGAATTTGAAAAACAAAAGATAATGAACGAACAATTAATTCGAAGAATTAATTGTAAAACTTAACTGCCCAATTAAATTGGGGTGTTTCTTAACCAGAAAAACGCACGGTTGACTTCTATTAATAGGGGGGTGCGGGTGCGTTACTTAAGAAGAAAAGAAACGGTGGGGCTCTTGCGGGCCCCACCTCAAAAATATCCTACCAAGAGGGTAGGATATTTTTGGATAGCACCCTATCCGCAACAACTTAGCTTAAGTTGCTTTAAGTGGCTTCAAGTGGCTTCCAAATGGCTTAAGTGAAATAAAAAAAATAAAGTTTGTCGCACTATTTATTTTATTTCTTAACTTTAAGCCCGAAAATAAAAAACCACACCCGAGTAAACGCAACTCCGGAAGAGGCGTTTCTAAGAAATTACCGGCGCTGCGATTTCATCAGTGCCCTCGGAATTCGATTCCGAGCACCGGTTCAAAAGTTAGAAAAACCCGCTCGTTCGTTCACTGAACATACCCGAGCCAAACTTCGGAAATTGATTCTGGGCACACCGGGCCTCTGAATCAGGCGCCGTTAGAAACTGCGTTCTTGTCAAATTCCAAATAAAATTTAGGAAAAAAAAATTTCCCTTGAAATTTCCGGGTCTTTACATAATGTAAGAAAGGATTTTTTTAATTTATAAAGAAGTATATATCTCAGGCACATTGATGGAAATGATATATCCTAACTAAATCCATGGCCATGGTGTTATCTATGAAATTTCAATTCTGGGAAGTCAAGGAATGATAAATTGAGCACATGGGTTGATGTAACTTACATGAAACCCGTTTTAGTAGAGATATCATGACAAATGAATTATATTACATGGTAAGATTTTGTTCGAGGTGTCATGTCATTCCAAAAACAACTTCTTTCTCATGGGTTCCTTGACCCATTGTTAGATTATAATATTGGACTTTAGGCTAGCCCACCAAATTCCAATGAGATAGAGGCCTAGAGGGTCACACACTATGTGTATCTAGTATCTTAGTTAAATAATTTATTATTTTATAAGTTGAATAAATATTATTCCATATTTTAGTTTAATAATAATTCAAGTATTCTTGATCACCTTTATTTCGTTGCTAGTTATTCGAGTGAATAGATTGGAGACTGAATATATATTTTATGGATAATAATGTATTTATATTTATTTAATAAATAAATAGTCATTATTCAAGTCCCGATAAATATTGGGGAGGATTGTAGGACCATATTGTGGGTCTGATGAGAAATATTATTAAATATTATTAGGTTTAATAATATTTAAATATAATGTGAAATTTAAGAACATGTCATGGAAATAATATCATTTCTGTTATTATTTGACATGGGGTTTCACATGGAATAATAAAATAAGTAACGACACTTGTGATAATTATTTATTATTACCTGGTGAATTAAATTACCCATTATGTTATTATTATCTAATTAGCTAGGGGGTCATTCAACCAGCTAACCCATGGTTGGGTGCCCAACATCCTTGGGGAAAATCTCTCTAACCTAGAGAACTCTTCCTTCTACAAGAATGATATCAAAAATGAGAGAGATCCTCCTCCACTGGATCTAGAGGACCGATTTGATGTGATTCTCAAGGAAATGAAAGGTAGACATTTAAAGCATAAGGATATTTTTTACTAGCACCTAGAGACTCCTTAGGTGACATTTAGAGATATGTGGAGCAAGTGTGGATCACCGCTAGAGGATTCTTGTCCTTGGATTCTACATCGCAATGAAGCTGCACCTCAGACTCGTGGTCGAAAACATCAATGCAGAACGAATCACCTTAGAGGTAATTGATTAATTTAATTAAATTAATTTTAAACAAAATATGTCAATCCTCTCTTCTTGGTTCTGCATTCTCTCCTTTGTCTTTTATCTTTTATTCAATTCCATGGATACTGGAATTTATCGTCGTATTGATCCCACATTAATCATCGATCATGGAAATTTGTAAAGTCAGACATACACCCATCCTGCTCTTCCACTATGCCCAGAACCTACATCTAGAATGTGAAATACAATTATAATGCCTCCACCATGATAAAGTGTTGTTGAATAATTATTAAAAAAATTTATTGGTATGATTATTATATTCCAAGTACATAAATCCTCTCTAATAGATGTTTATAGGAATACAATTCCAATGAAATCCTATTATCCTTTCTTTTGTAAAATTTTATGTGATATTAGTCATGGATTTGTGCTCTTCACATAGAGGCCTTCATAAATTCCATGATAAAAAACTACAATCTAAAAATATTCATGACTAGCTTTTATTACATGACTAAATTTAAACTCCCTTTGAAAAACATAGACCCATTATATTGGGATATTTAAAAAAATGGTAAGACTAAAAATAGACATAGGTTATATTCTTATTTTGATAGAAATGATGAGTTCCATTATCTTAAAGAAGATAGTGAGAATTAAACTTTCATAGAAATTAAATATAGAGTAATGTATATATTATTGAAACCATTACGAATTTCGTTATTTTGGAATAATTAAAAATGAGAGGATGTTTTTTATTTATAGGGGGAATGTAAAAACACAAAACATCACTATGTATTTTACTTGAATAATTATTATATTAATAGAATTTTTTAATAAAAATTGATCTAAAGTGAAACTATTATTTTTAAAAATTTTATTCAACAGTTATAATATATTCATTAAATTATTGTGTATAAAAGGAAGTAAACATATTACGAAATATATGGAGGAAAAAAAAGAAATGGCATTAAGTAGAAAAAGTATCCATTATGAAGAACATTTATCCAAGTTTGGGAGTGCGGTAGCTTCACTGGGATTTTTTCTAGACCAAACCCAAGCTAAAAATGAATAATTAACATATGCGTGAAGTCATATACGAGAGAAATTTAATCTCATTGAAATCAACATGAGATCTATGCTAGAGTAATCACCACCATCACAACCATTAGATTTTACATAATAATTAGATATTACATAGATATCATAAGTTTAAATTTAAGTATAATTTATGATGATAGAATTTGGTAATTAATAATGTGATAATTTATTTTACACACATTTTATACACGTGTAACATTTTGACTTTCTTAAACAATAAAGTTTATTTTTATTTAAAAAATATTTTGTTCACATTTTTTATTTTAAAAATAAGTTTATAATTTTTTGAATTTCAATTTTATGAAATGAATTTATTTCAAAAATTAATATTTTCAAAATTAAATAATGGTAAATTTTGGATATTTTTCTAAAAAATATTTATTTTTCTTTTAATATTGAAAATATCGATTTTTCTAAAAAGCATCATTTTTATTACATTATCTTAACACATGAATTTATAAAATGGTTAGGATATTTTTTTAAAATAAAAATATATATATAATATATAATAAAGTCTATTTATAAATTCTATATTGAATTTATAAAACCCATGTTTAATGTTATAGAAAATTGAGTGATATTATACTCTAAGAATTAGTTTTTAGCATATATTAAAAATTAATTACCATCACTTGAAAAGATTAAATCTAAAACATGTATTTCATATTTTAAATTTAAATTTTAGTATTATTTTATATGTTCAATTTTATTTTTATGCTTAAAAGTAGGATTACTGAGATTAATGTTAATAATCACTTTTATAATGAAAGGATGGCATTTAGAGAATTGTTTTATTTCTGTTGTGTAATTTTTATCAAATAAATTTAATTAATACATTTTATAAAATTTTATTTATGTCATTTTTAAACATATATACAAAATATATTTTCACTAGTTTAATTATTAATCTTTGTTATACAAGATTAGAAATAATTAATCATGGAAACATAATTTTTTATAATAAATTTGATCTATATAATTTTTTTTAATATTAACGGTAATTTTATATTATTTATAAATATAATTTGATTAAATGGATATTATATTTAGTTTAATAACTCAAAAATTTGGAATGAGGGGTTTACTTAGTTAATAATAAGTTACCTAGGAAAATATAAGAATTGTAAAACATTAAAACATAATGGTATGTGAGTTGAAACAATTCCATAACTTGTGTAAAAATGATTGGTAGAGGAATAATGAAACACATTACACCACGCACTCCCTTTTTTCTCACTTTTTAACTGTTTACCATTGTATTGTGTCAATCCATTAATATATAATAATTGGTGTTAAAAAAGTGCCATTTTGTTCACTTATAAGAGGGTAATAGTTCTACCCTATAAAAATTACACATCTCTATACAACTTATTTCTAAACCCAAAAAAGTAAAATATACATGAATTACCATTCATGGACAGATACCATATTCTCTACAAGTTATCATAATCCATTCATTTCTTAGAAGACATTCAAGGGAGAGTTGAAAGTCCCAATGTGAGTATTAATTAATCCTTATAATTTTATACATTAGAATTTTTTTAACATAAAGAAAAAATATAAATATAATTTAATTTATCATTAATATACTAAATTTATATTATATTAATGTAAAAACCCTTATTTAGTACTTCTTATACAATTATAAAACTAATAGAATATCGATCATGCATTTGTGCAGACTACCGCCTCCAAGAAGTGACATCTTCGGTTTTCCACCACCCCATCGCTTCCCCAGTTATAATGATAGAGTTGAAAAATAAATGTTAGATATATATTGTAATGGCCCAGACCCTCCTGGTCCATTGATTTTCCAAATTCTAAGTGTTAGTGTGTCCTGGACTCATCAATCTGTCCCACCCATCAGCTTCATAGATCGACTTCACAGATCAGTTTCACATATCAGTTTCACCAAATCAGTTTCAAAGAATAGTTTCACTAAATCAGTTTCACAGATCAGTTTCAGAGATCTATTTCACAGATCAGTTTCACCAAATCGGTTTTACAAATCAGTTTTACCAAATCGGTTTCACAGAGTGGTTTCCCCAAATTGGTTTCACAGATTGGATTCACAAAATCGGTTTCACAGATCAGTTTCACCAAATCGGTTTCACAGATCGGTTTCACCAAATCGATTTCATAGATTGGTTTCACCAAATCAGTTTCAGAGATCAGTTTCACAAAATCGGTTTCACAAATTGGTTTCCCAGATCGGTTTCAACAAATCGGTTTCACCAAATCTGTTTCACAGATCGGTTTCACCTAATTGGTTCCACATATTGGTTTCACCAAATCGGTTTCATAGATCGGTTTCACCAAATCGGTTTCACAGATCCGTTTCACCAAATCGGTTTCACATATCAGCTTCACAGGATTAGCTTCATAAGATCAGCTTCACCCAATCAGCTTCATTGATCGGCTTCATGGGTTCAGCTTCATGGGACCAGCTTCACCCAATCAGCTCCACTGATCTGTTTCATCTATGAGTCTCACAAATCGACCACAGAGGGGTGTCGGGGTTTCTATCCCCATTTTTCCCATAACGCCACTTTTAAGTATTTTAACTATTTTCATTTTGTTCAAAGATGTTTTTAACACCATAAACAACGACTTAAATCCATTGGAGTGGGGTGACCCTCAAGAGACCCGTTTTCCTCTCTTAAATGAAATCCTTTAGTGCACAACAGTTATGTCCACCCCTCCGATGGGAATTATTAAATAGCAATTAAATCCATCGTGTGTAACCATCCAACAGCATTGTGAAACCATGATTTGCCTTTAAATCCGTTCAAAATTCTTATGTTGTAACTCGAGGATCTCGCCTTTTTATCACACAGAAATTCCTTCATTATTCTTCTTGGATAGTTTCTGCCTTTCCATGGTATGTTTGGTCTCCCCTTTTCCAAAAGATAGTGGTGTGCCCATACCAGAGCATTTTCTGCACATTCTTGGACCCCTGCAATTCGTGCATCCCTATTGTTGGTGTGAGAAGAAAAATGTTTTTCGTTGATCATCCTGGTAGGTTTTTTCCTTCGTCTATCTTACAGTGTATCATGTGGGGTGGGTATGAAAATGTTTACTATGGGGATGGATGAAACAAAACCTTAATGAAGATGATAAATGGATTTAAAGAATTAATGGGTGTGTTTGATAATGATTTTGTACTCTTTTATCTATTCTTATATATTTTGAATCAAATAGGTTTATGTCCACCGAAAATCATGGTCGTTGGTGGTCCTTTCTTTTGCACTAATGAACCCCTGTTTTTCTGGATATTTATGTGATTGAATGGATGTAACATGGAAACTAGTAAATCACATAAACTCAGTTGAATAAATGGATTCCCAATTAATAAGAATACTTACATGATCACCCCGGTTAACCAAAGAAAAATATATAACTAAATGAATGGAATATTTAAATTTGAAAACTTACTTACTCTGTTCTGGTGATGTTTACGGTTGATGCTTATGAGGTGACATGGATGGGGATGAGATCCCCTATTGAGCAGTTATGGGATTGTAGACCTAAGGCTGTGTGGGGACATATATTGGGGCTTGGTTTGGTTCCATTACTTTTAGGGATATCACGGATCATCATTGTGACATTACAAGAGAATCAGGTGTGAATGTTTAAATTGATGTTTAGTTATTTTTCCTTCCTTGACTTGTGGCTATGCCTATTAGTTTCCTAATAGTGAAGAATTACCTAAATAGAATCACTTAAATATGAAAACAAGAATGGGTTCAAAGGGGAATTGGTTTCTGGGAACGAGTTGTGACTTGGATGTGGTTGTTGCGATTTTATGAATGAATAGTAATGAGGGAGTTTGTGTTGGGATGGTTTGGAACACCTAGATTGGGATGAGTGCTGGTTACCTATATATATATATATATATTTAGTTTTTATGTTTCTTATTTTCACCCCATCCAAGTTGATCACTTCATACCAAACACCCCCATTTCATGGGGGAGGGTGTTTTCCCAACACTTCTGTGAGTGGCTGGTTATTTTCTCCTTTTCTGCTCCCTTTCCTGAATAGACCATGACTCTTCGAGCAGGCTATGATGGTCTAAGGTCCATTATAGACCTAGATTCTTTGAGCATGGTATGTTGTGGTAGTTGGACCAGGTGTGTGTGGGAAGGTTGTTCCTAAGCGTCTTTGGGATGAAGCCCAGGTGTCTTCAGGTGTGACAGTAGTTTTTCTGTCCAAGATGTCTTTGGGCATGGTTACATGTGGTTATGGACCAGGTGTTTTGGGGAGAGATGTCTGGTTGTGGTAGCCCAGGTGTGTGCGGGTAGGGTATGGTAGTGGGACTGCGGTGAAAATGGAGAGGAAGGTCTGACGCATAGGATGTCTTCAATAACCAGTGGGAAAGTGGTGCGAGGTACCCAAATGTCTATGTTCTATTACTATTACTTTAAAAGACTTGAGTTATTTGGGGAGTGTTCCTCAGTGAGGTTTGGTGGATAAAATCATTTTTATGTGCTTCAGTTGTCTCCTTTTCTTACAGAGCATTAGAATGCCTCCCCACTTGTTCATGAGATATTTTGGTTTTCCCTACTAATTATACATGTATACTCACCCTACGTATATAAAATAATTTTCAGGTTTCCAAGAGGACTTCGAGGATCGTGCAGGACCATACTAGTTCAGAACTTGGGACATTTGCAGTTGTTGTTGCTGTTTTTCTTTTCTTTGGTACTTTCCGTGGAGTTTTCTTGTACTTTTGTAGCACTTACTTTTGGAACATGCATATGGGATTGCTTTGTTTTTTCCATAATTTTACTTCTAGTTTTGGTGTGGATTAAGGATGTACCATCTTATCTCTCTATTATACTAAATAAAAAGGTTAATTCCTTCTATTTTATGTGTGATTCTATACCCTTGGTGCTATTCTCCACTCTAGGACCTATTGAAGGTGGGTTTCAGGGGTCATTATCTCTCATTCAACTTGAGGAAGGAAGGGTCTGGCAACCCGTTGTCCCTTCCCTCATCTTAGTGAAGGCGGGTCGTGATAGAATGGTATCAGAGGAGAGGGTTGAGAGATAGGATGGAGCTCAGGGTTAGGAACAATGAGGATTGCATGGGATGGTAGGACGATAGTATTATGTAATCTTATTGTGTGAAATTGGCCAGAGAATATCGACTAGGACAAGGGATTTTAGGGCCCCCCATGATCCGACACAAGGACTCTGGACTTACTAAATAACCAAGTGAGGCTACACTAATTGTAGGGTAGAGACTCTAGGAAAGGTACATTCATAATAATGACTTGGGTTCTTGTGTGTTCTGGGTGGTCTTGGAATTTTAATGAATAAAAATTTTAAGAAATTTTTAAATGCAGTCTTCTACACTACTCGGGCTTAGGCATTCCTTGTTTACCTTGTAGCTATGGCACCCGGATGACGACCAAGAGTAGTACAGGTGATCGAGACCCAAGAGGCTGATTTGGCTAATCAGCATAGGGTTGACCAAGAGGAGGAGGATGACCAGTGGCAGAGGAAGCTTTGTTTCTTTCAGCAACAGACCCTCGTGAAGTATGAGGGTAGCGTCTCAGACATAGAGACAAAGAGATGGCTTGAAGAGCTTGTTATAGCATTCATATTGATTCGGGCACCGATGGAGTACTAGGTTTCTCTGGCTGTAATCCATATGTGTGGAGCGATGCATCAGTGGTGGACTCTTTATCTTGGGGAGAGTAGGAAGGCTAAAGTTTCGTGGAATGACTTTGAGAGGGAATTCCGAGCAGATTCTTTCTCTTCCACGATGAAGGCGGAAAAGATGCAGGAGCTACTCTCCCTTCAACAAGGGATCATGTTAGTAAGGGAGCTAGGAATCAAGTTCAAGTATATCTTTCATTTTTCTCCGGACCTTTTTCCGGATGAGGAGTCTTGGGTGAGACATTTAATGGAGGCACTCCGTCCTTCTCTTCAGTATGCTATTACTCTTTTCACCCTACCGACGTACATGAAGGTCCAGAAGAAGGATGAAGTTATAGAAAGGATAAACACATAGGGAGGTATGCCCCAAGAGGGGAGCCAATTGGGCTCATCAAAGGTGAATTCCATCAGAAGTAGGCCTCCAGCGGCAGGGCCTTCTAGGTTTCGACCACTGGGGAGGAGGCCCCAACAGTTATAGTTTTGATCTCTAGGTCCTCACCCTTTCCTCAAGGGTCCAAAACCAAGGTGCTTCATCTGTGAAAGCCATGGGTACCTTCAGAATCAGTTCCTAGATAGAGTGCAGTACAGTGGGGGTGGACAGGTTCCGCACGCACCTCAGTAGCAGCAGTTTCCAGCCAGGCCCTTTCAGAAGCAACAACAGGGACAATGATCTCCCGCTCCTCCGAGATCAGACATGGCTGTAGGAGGCTGACCCCATGATGCTTCTCAAGGACCTCGACCAAGGCGTGGTTGGGGAGGCGGCCGAAAACTGATAGGCATAGGAGTTGGGCATGTGCAGTTGCACGCTGTAGAGGAAACAGTTCCAGTAGGCGCATAAGTTGTTTGAGGTACGGTCAACTTGTTTATCACTCTTTCCTATTCTTTGTTTGATTCGGGAGCCTCACACTTTTTTCTTACACCCGTTCTAGCCCATACCTTAGGGATAGACATAGAGAGACTCTCCAAGACCTTGGTGCTGAGTATGCTAGTTAGGGGTCATACCAGTGTGTTTGATGTTTGTCGAGGATGTAGACTGATGTTGGGGACATATGATTCTAGTGGGGATCTCCTTCTGCTGCAAATGCAGCTGTATTATGTCATCCTAGGCATCGACTGAATTTTTTTTTGTGCACGCTGTTATAGATTGCTTCCAAAAAAGATTCATGTTCTCCAATGAGGATGGCCAACATGTGGCTTTTTTTGTCGAACGAAGTTGTTAAGTGGGGAGATGGAATGTGGATCCACTTCTTTTTAAGTGGCCAAACGTTCAGCAGAATCAGTGGATTCCGATATGATGGATGTTCCGAGAGTTATTAGTGAGTTCATTGATGTTTTTCCTAAGGAGGTTGTGACTCTACCCCCTCGACATGACATTGAGTTCGAGATAGATTTTCAACCCAGTGCCCATCTGATTTCCATGGATCCGTATCAGATGGATCCTTCTGAATTGTGGGAGTTGCAGATTCAGATTGATGATCTAAAAACAAAGGGTTTTGTTCAACCTAGCGTGTCACCATAGGGTGATGCGGTCTTGTTCATGAAAAAGGCAGATGGTGGTCGCAGGCTGTGCAAAGATTACTGGAGGATGAATCAGGTAACATTCAAGAACCATTACCCTCTCCCGAGGATAGAAGGTCTCTTTGAACTACTGAGGAGAGAAGGTTGGTTCTCTAAGATCGATCTGTAGTCTGGGTATCACCAGTTAATGGAGAAAGACAGTGATATTCTGAAGACTGATTTAAGGTGCAGGTATGGGCACATTGAGTTCGTAGTCATGCCATTCGGTGTTATGAACGCACCAGCTGTGTTCATGGGGATCATGAACTCTATTTTTCGCGAGTTTCTGGACCAGTTCGATATTGTGTTCATCGATGACCTTTTGATCTACTCAAGATCTGAGGAAGAACATATTAAGAACCTCAGGATGGTCTTTTAAATACTTTGACATCACCATCTCTATGGGAAATTATCCAAGTGTATGTTCATGACACGAGAAGTGCATTTCCTTGGACACATGGTGTCTCAACAAGGAGTAGCTATTTATCTGTCAAAGGTTGAAGCGGTTGTTTCGTTGGAAGAACCCAAGAATGTGACGAAGGTTTGTAGTTTTCTAGGTCTAGAAGGCTATTACCAGAGGTTCGTACTTGACTTCTCTCGAGTTACAGCTCCTTTGAAAACATTTACATAAAAGTACCTGGCCTTCGTATGGAGTGAGCAGTGTCATGCAGCATTCAGCTATTTGAAGGGAAGGTTAGTCAATGCTCTAGTACTCAGGTTTCCATAGGAAGGGGTGTTGTATGAGTTATTTTGTGATTCTTCTGGAATTGTCCTAGGGTGTGTTATGATGCAGCAGCGAGGAGTGATATCTTATGGGTCTAGGTACTTACATCCTCATGAGTGTAACTACGCCACCCATGACCTAGAGCATGCAGTGGTAGTGTTCGTATTGAAGTTGTGGCGACATTACCTCATTGGGGAGAACATTATGGTATTCACGGATCACAATAGTTTGAGGCATATCTTTACCTAGCGGGACCTGAAATTGCGACAAAGAGGGTGGGTGGAGTTTCTTTAGGACTACAACTTTGAGATCTCTTACACTGAAGGTAAGGGGAATGTTGTGGCTGATTCCTTGAGCAGGAAGTCATGGAGGGAAGTTGTTCAGGAATATGTGGATGCTTGGAAGGTAATGGAGGAGTTGGCTACCCTACACCTAGATTCAAGGGTGGATGGTGGTAGAGGTTTCATGTTTCAGATGAAAGTGTTGTCTTATCTATTGTGTCATGTGGAGGAGTCTCAGTGGGATGACTTAGAGAGTGAAGTGATGTGCGATCGGGTTAACCATGGCAGTGCTCCGGAAGGGTGGTCGGAGGATGGTCAGAATCAGATTCTTTTCTGAGGGAATGTGTTTGTCACAGAGGTGATGTGTGAGTGTGTTATTTATGAGTTCAATAACTCACTTATAGTTGTAAACCATGGTGTCTCTAAGATGCACCAAGGCCTAAGGGAACAGTTTTGGTGGCCCGGGGTGAAATGGGTAGTGGCAGCGTTCGTGGTAAGGTGTCTGGTGTGTCAGCAGGTCAAGGTAGAACACTGCGTACCGGGAGGTTTGTTGCAGCCTTTAGATGTCCCCGAGTGGAAGTGGGATGAAATATAGATGGATTTTTTCATAGGACTACCCAGGGTTCAAGGAGGTTGTGATGTTATCTGGGTAGTGGTAGACCGGCTGACAAAATCAACTTACTTCCTAGCGATCAAGGAGGCAAGTGCGGTGGATGCCTTAGCATTGATATATATGGGTGAGGTGGTGTGATTGCATGGAGTTCTAGGGTTCATAGTCTCGAATAGGGATGCATGGTTTACCTCATGAGTATGGAGGGGATTTCTGCATGCTTTTGGTACCCAGCTACATCTTAGCATTGCTTTCCACCCTCACACAGATGGGCAGACAGAGCGAACCATCCATACTTTGGAGGATATGCTATGAGCATGTGTTTTGGACATTAGGGGATCATGGGAATTACATTTTCCATTAATATAGTTTTCCTAAAATAATATCTATCACTCTACTATTGGCATGATACCATTTGAAGCCTTGTACTGGAGGTCGTGTCTTTCGCCCGTGTGCTGGACTAAGTTTGGAGAGGCAAGTGTTCTTGGCCCAGAGTTAGTGCATAACACAATAGAGAAAATTCATCTTGTTCATGAGAGGATAAAGGCATCCCAGGACTGACAAAAGTCATATGCTGATCATAGGAGGAGGCCCTTGGAGTTCGAGGTTGGAGACCATGTTTTCTTGAAGGTTTCCCCTCGACGTGGGAAGCGAATGTTCAGAAACGGGATCAAGCTCTCTCATAGGTTCATTGAGCCTTTTGAAGTGTTGGGGAGAGTCAGTGAGGTGGAATATCAGCTGGCATTTCCACCTCAGTTGGAAAGGATCCACGACATTTTCCACGTCTCCCATCTTCGTCGATATCTACATGATGATTCCCATGTCATTGACTGGGGAGAATTGGATATAGGGGACAACACTACTTTCATGGAGAAACCAGTGAGGATCAAGGATAGAAAAAAGAAAGTGATTCATGGACAAACCATCCCTTTGGATCATGTTTTGTGCAGGCATGGTGGCCTGGAAGAGAGTACTTGGGAGAAAGAATCTCAAATGCGCCCCCAGTACCCAAAGCTATTTTGAGTTTCCATTCCGATCCTTCCTTGTTGTTCTTTTTTTTTTGTGACCAACTGTGATGTAATGTTGAACTTGTTGGTTTATGAGATGTTTTGTTTCCTTTCGTTATGAATGTTTATAAAGATTCCTAATATGTGAGGAATGGAGGACCTGATCCCTAATCAAGACGCATTAAGGTGGATGCGATTAAACCCTTGCAGGCGAGTCTGTACCGCCCAATGAGGATAGTATCTTGACATGGAGGAAATAACTCCCTGATCCATGTGTTGGGAAAATGTGATCCTTGGGATTTTTATGGCTATTTGGGGTGGTTTTTCCCCGAGAGGTATATTTTGGACGGGTTGTTTGGGTTACTCTTGTATTCTTGAGGGCGAGAATAATTTTGAGAGGTATATGACGTAATGGCCCAGATCCTCTTAGTCCATTGCTTTTCCAAAATCTATGTGTTGGGGTGTCCTGGACTCATCAATCAGTCCCACCCATTAGCTTCACAGATCGGCTTCATAGATCAGTTTCACATATCGGTTTCACCAAATAAGTTTTACAGATCAGTTCCACCAAATTGGTTTCACAGATCGGTTTCACCAAATCGGTTTCACAGACCGGTTTCACCAAATCGGTTTCACAGATCAGTTTCACCAAATCGGTTTCACAGATCGGTTTCACCAAATTGGTTTCACATATCAGTTTCACTAAATCAGTTTCACAGATTGGTTTGACCGAATCAGTTTCATATATCGGTTTCACCAAATTAGTTTCACAGATCGATTTCACCAAATCGGTTTCAAAAATTAGTTTCACCAAATCGGTTTCACAGATTGGTTTCACTAAATCGGTTTCACAGTTCTGTTTCACCAAATTAGTTTCACCAAATCAGTTTCACCAAATCTGTTTCATTGATCGGTTTCACCAAATCGGTTTCACATATCAGTTTTATCAAATTGGTTTCACAGATCATCTTCACAGGATTAGCTTCACCCAATCATCTTCACTGATTGGCTTCATGGGATCAGATTCACCTACGAGTCTCACAAATTGGCCACTAAGGGGTGTCGTGGTTTCTTTATCCATTTTTCCCGTAACACCACTTTTAAGTATTTTAACCTTTTTAATGTGGTTCAAATCCATTTTTAACACCATAAACAACATCTTAAATCCCTAAGAGTGGGGAGACCCTCTAGAGACCTGTTTTCCACTCTTAAATTAAATCCTTTAGCATAAAAAAGTTATGTCCACCCCTCTGATGGGAATTATTATATAGCAATTAATCCCACCATGTGTAACAGTCCAACAGCATGGGGAAACCATGATCCACTTTTAAATCCGTTCAAAATTCTTATGTCGTAACTCGATGATCTCGCCTTTTTATCACACAGAAATTCCTTCATTCTTCTTCTTGGTTGGTTTATTTCTTTCCTTGGTATGTTTGGTGTCCCCTTTTCCCGAGGCAAGTGGTGCACCTGTGCTAGAGAATTTCCTACTCATTCTTGGACCCCTTCAAGTCATGCATCCCTATTGTTGGCATGAGAAGAAAAATGTCAATCATTTATCATCCTGGTAGGGTTTTTCCTTCGTCTCTATTATTGTGTATCATACAGGGTGGGTAGGAAAATTTTTCCTACATGGATGGATGAAACCAAACCTTAATGAAGATGATAAATAGATTTAAATAATGAATGGGTTTGTTTGATAATGATTTTGTACTCTTTTATCTATTCATATATGTTGTGAATCGATTGGGTTTATGTCCACAAAAAAATGTGGCTATTGGTGGTCCTTTCTTGAGAAATAATGAACCCCTGTTTTTTTTGGATATTTATGTGATTCAGTGGTTGTAACATGGAAACTAGTAAATCACATAAAATCGGTTGGCTAAATAGATTCCCAATGAATAAGAATCCTTATGTGATCACCCAGGTTAACCAAACAAAAAGACATAAATAAATGAATGGTATATTCAAATTTGAATACTTCTTTGCTCTGTTCTGGTGATGTTTACGGTATATGCTTATGAGGTGACATGTATGGGGATGGGATCCCCTATTGAGAAGTTGTGGGATTGAGAACCTAAGGCCATGTGGGACCGTATGTATGGGCTTGGTTTGGTTCCATTTCTTTGAGGGATCCCACAGATCCCAGTTGTAACTTTACAAGAGAACCGGGTTTGAATGTTTAAATTGTTGTTTGGTTGTTTTTCCTTCCTTGACTTGTTTATGTGCCTGTTAGTTGCTCGGTAATGAAGAATTATCTAAATATAATCACTTTAATATGAAAACAATAATGGGTTCAATGGAGAATTGGTTTCCGGGAACGAGTTGTGACTTGGTTTTGGCTATTGCGCTTTTATGAATGAATAATAACGATGGTGTTTGTGTTGGGATGGTTTGGAAACCCTAGGTTGGGATGAGTGATGGTTATGTATATATATTATTTTATTTTTTATGTTTCTTATTCGTGCCCCATTGAATTTGAGCACTTCATGTCGAACACCCCCATTTCATGGGGGAGGGTATTTTTTCCAACACTTATCTGAGTGGATGATTATTTGCTCCTTTTCTCCTCCCTTTCCTGAATAGACCAAGACTATTTGGGTAGGATGTGATGGCCCAGGGTACATTATAGACCTAGATTCTTCAGGTAGGGTATGTTCTGGTAGTTGGCCCAGGTGTGTGCAGGCAGGTTGTTCCCAAGCATCTTCCGGATGAGGCCCAGGTGTCTTCGGGCGTGGCAGTAGTTGTTCTAGAGTAGATGTCTACAGGCGTAGTGATGTGTGGTTGTGGACTAGGTGTTTGTGGGTGGGATGTGTGGTTGTGGTATCCCAGGTGTGTGCGGGCGGGGTATGGTAGTGGGACTGTGGTGAAAATGGCCGGGAAAGTCTGACGTGTAGGATGTCTTCAACAACCAGTGGGAAAGTGGCGCGGGGTACCCATATGTCGATGTGCTATTACTATTACTTTACTTGACTTGTGTTATTTGGGTAGTGTTCCTCGGTGAGGTTGGGTGGATAGAATCCTTTCTAGGTGCTTTAGTTGTCTCCTTTTCTCACAGGGCATTAGAATTTTTCCACACTTGTGCACGAGAGATTTTGGGTTTCCCTACTGAGTATACCTGTATACTCACCCTACATATATAAAACTATTTTAAGGTTTCAAAGAGGACTTCAAGGATCGCGCGGGACCATACCATTTTAGACTTTAGGATAATTTCAGTTTCTATTTTTGTTTTTATATTTTTTGGTACTTTCCTTGGAGTTTTCTTGTACTTTTGTAGCACTTACTTTTGGAAGATGCATATAAGAATGGTTTGTTTTTTCCTTACTTTTACTTATAGTTTTGGTGTTGATTAGGGATGTACAATATTATCTCCCAATTCTACTAAATAAAAAGTGAATGAATTCCATTTTGTGTATGATTTTATACCCTTGGTGCTAGTCAACACTCCAGGACCTATTGAAGGCAGGTTTCGGGGGTCATTATCTCTCCATCAATTTGAGGAAGGGTCTGGAAACCCTCTGTCCCTTCCCTCATCTTGGTGAAGGTAGGTCGTGAAATATATTATGATTATGATGATTTATATATAAATTATAATCCTCTTTATTTCCCTCCCCTTCATTTGGAATATAAAATTTTAACTATGTGTTGTGAGGACTAACACCTTCCTTAAGTAGTACTTTACATTTTTCATTATGTTTTTTTATTATTTACACTAAAAACTGAAAATATGGTTCAAAACATAAAAATATATAAAAAATATTATTATTTTTCTGATATAATGACATTATAATCTTTATTTAGCATATCCCCCCATAAAGTTATATAAGGTTCTTGTTATAAATTAATGGGTTTATATATTGACATTATAAAACTTGTGTGAAACAATTAAAATTACTAACACATGATGGTAAAAAAATATGATATAAATAAATAATATATTCTCAATAAATGATCATAAATGAAGTATATAAAAGTTAATTTATATTAAAATTATTATTAATTTTATTATTAATATATTTATATCTTTTATTCAGTATACTATAGTATATTTGACTAAGAAGGTAAACAAGATAGGGGTTCTTTGTCTCAGATTTAATTTCTTGAGAGATATATATTATTGTGAACTAAGATATCCTACCTATAGTGTGATTAATGAAAAATTAATATATATTAAAATATTTCCTTATTTTTTATGGTTTGATGTGCCAAATATCATTCTCTATTAAATGTATCTCAATTCAAAAAATAAAAAGATTAGTGGGTTTTTATTAAATCAACTCCTTTCATTAATTTATGATGCCTCTTATTGAAATTATTTCTTAAAATATTAGGTTATTCAAAGAAAAGATTTTATTTGATGGAATGTTATTTACCAATCTAGGTAAAATAAAACAATTTATTAAAATCCTCCACCAAGATTAATTTATTCCCCATAAATAGTTTATGTGTTAATGTAACATCCTAGGTAAATAAAGAATATGACATTTTCATATTTATAAATATTAGTGAATTAATTATTAATTTCACTTTTAATGGGATTTTATGTCTGATGGTGTACTCAACAAATAATAAAATGTTTTTTTGAAATCTTACATTTCACACAACTTTGAGTTATACCGAAAAATAATATAATATTATTATTATTTTAAAAGGTAGTTAACACCTAGCCATTGTATTGACGATAATGAACCGAACTAACTAAAATATGATTACACATGTTTTTTAAGTTATTTTACTTTTATCCAATAATTTTTATCGGCTAAAAATATGAATTAATCTGTTTTTAAGCATGAAATACTTTAATATTTTTTAAAAGACTGATTTACCACCTTTTGATGGAGAACCCTTTTTAAATCTAGATTTTTTTTCACTTTTATATATACCATTTGAATTAACAAAATTTTTATTTAGAATCGGGACATCAAAATTTATTTTGGGTAAAATTTTGGTATTTCTTTGATAAATTTTATTTTTTGATTAATAGTGAAAAATACTGCATTTTAATTCCAAAACACCTTTTAATATAATTTATTTTTATAGTTATATGGTAATTTTAATTGTTTTAATGTTTAATTGAGTTATATTTTTACTATTTAATCCAATTTTGTTCATTTTAAGTAATTTCACTTTGAAATTGGACATAAACAAATGTCAATCTTTTGATAGTTATTATTTCTTAAAAACCTGATATTTGGTTTTGACACACAGAAATAATTTTAAATTAATTTTTTCAACTTATGTGTTTTGAATTTTAAAAATGGATTCTGTATTTGGAATCATGAGGTCTAAATTATGTAAATAGAAAAATTTTAATTTTATACATTATGAATAGTAACTTTGTTAAATATTTTATTTACCACAGTAAAAGGGTGAATTTGGTAAATAAGGGTAAAACAATAATATTATAATAATATTAAATTACCCTAACATGTGTCATAATCATATTGGATGATATATTTCTGACCCTGGCCATCCTTGGGTCGATTTTGGGACCTAATGGTGCCAAATGGGTGTGATAATGACATTTTATATTAATCAATTAAAAGTAAGGTCAATAATAATATAAAAATATATATTTTAGTAAAACAATTGTTTATATTGTTATATAAGTGATATCTTAGACTATAAATATTAATTATAATTATAAAAAGTTTTCCTATGTCATGGTATTTTATTTAGAATTTTTAGACATTAAATAAATAAATTGAATGATCACAAAATGGCGATGAAGTAATTGCTTCATTAATAAAGGATTCAAATAAATTATATTATAAATATTAAAGTAAATTTATTTTGAACCTTTTTATGCCATCCACTAATTTTAGGGGTAATAATGACTTTTTATGTTTGGATTAATGAAAGTAGTTTGAAAGAATCAAGTTGTTATATATATTTTTAAATGTCTTGATATGAATAATTTATAAATTGACATAAATGCGTTTTTAAAACAATTAATAATTTATTAAATGATAGTATAATCCTAAATATCTAGTATTCGTCCCAATAACATATATGATGTTAAAAATGTCATTAACGACCCGTTTTTGGTCTCTTGGAATTTTATAGTAAATATATTAACCATATAGTTTGAATATATAAGAGGACATGGTAAAAGTTAAATAAGTTAACAAAGGGTTAAATAAAATAAATAAGGATTAAAAAATATCCAAAACCTATCCAATTATGATTTGATGATTTTATTTCAACTTATATGTACATTATAGTTTAATTAAATAAGTTTTGGACCTTTTGAAACCAAAAATCATTTTATAATAAAATAATACTTTCAAACTTTCCTAAAGAGACCCTCCACCCTCTTATAAAAGGCCATCAGCTCTAACCCATTACTCGCAATTCTCATGCCCCTTGGCTCGTCCAACCTCTGCTCCAATAATCTCCCAAAATCCCTCTATTCTACCTAGAATCCTTACTTTGGGGATAAAGCAGTTCAATAAAGCCATTGGGTTCAAACCAAAAGAAGTTACCTGATTTAAAGGCAACATCCTCTCTCAAGTTCTTTTATTTTATTTTCCTTCTATACACCCTAGGATCTTCTTATTATTTGTTTACATGACAAAAAAGTATCCTCAATATACTAGATTGTTGTTATGAGCTGTATTCAAACTACACTTGTAAATCCCTGACCCTAGTTACCCAGAGTCAATGCATTATTTCAATACATTGACATGATTACAAGGAATCAAGTCCTGAAGGACCGATCAGTTTAGCAGTCTTGGAAAATAGATTACATACATGAATGTTACATTACACTTAATAATATACAACAAAACATAAAAAATATTTTAATAAAACCATAAGAAAGGGGTGAGATCAGATGCTCAGTAAGGGTAAATAATTTATAAGAAGCTATAAACTTTTAAGGAAATATGTGTAATAAAAACAAAAAAATCATAAACATAAACTTTAACACAATATAGTGAAAATAAATCAAACATTACCATATAAACATGCACATGGATATTGTATTAGTCGAATAATCACATGTAATAACTAATTTCATAATGAGAGAATACCTAATACCGGACATCATTACCACATAGTCAAGGCCTCGTGTCAAGAATAAAAATAAATTTTTTTGTCAAGGCCTTGTTCCAAGACACTAATTTTTCTCATGAGACCTACCAATGCATCGAGGATATATAATGGGCTCCACCCATCACTTACTAAGTCAACTGCATTCCTCATAGGAAAATTTTGAAACATAACATAAACATTCGGATTAAAACTAACATACTAAATGACAATACTTCAACAATAAACCATGAAGGGTATAAAAATAGAACATCCACATTCGAACATATCATAACTCTTTCAATACAATATTTATGATTTTATTTATAATAAATCAACTTCAATCAAGAATAATATCCAAAAATGATGTTGATAGAGTTGAAAATAATTTGTAAAACCCTTTGAGAGAGATATATTTTTTTTCATGAAATAATTTAAAAGTCTCACAATTTATAAAGGAATATATTTAGAATATATTCTTGAATCAATGTTTCCCATAAAAATTTAAAAATCATTAAATTAATCAACATTTTAAAACATTCATGTCCATATAAATAAATCCTCAAAACCATTTTGAAAATATGGGCATTAATGAAAAAGATTTAGGATAATAAATATTAAAACATTTAAAATGATGTTTTAGTAAAAGAGTACCTTAAAAGAATAATTTTGAAAATTCTTTAATGAAACATGGACATGGATAATAAATATTTCCCATAAAATACTAACACATAAACAATCTCGGATAAAAATGAGAATAAGAAATTAACCCTTACATTGTACTTTCCTTTAGTCAAGGGTTTGTTTAACCTCTTATATGATGACCATAGTATGTTATTAAATTATAACATAAACATATTAATATTTAGTATATCATACATGATTCATTTATGACTTTATAATAACCATTTAATAATAATTTCCATGTTAAATTTACATTTCAGGTAATAATCGCATTTTTATTATACGTGTTTCAACTTGTTATTCTTGATCATATCACCTAGATAATGATTTAAATAATTCTAGAATATAAAACATGATTTATATATAACATTTATATAGAATTTAAATATGTATAACAGATATATATATGAAATGGAAAACACTGTTTATGGAGACTGTAGGTTGTATGTACGCATAAACATTGTTTCCAATTTCATATCGTATTGAACGAAACTAAGTGAATAAGATATATGTAAATAAACACACACAAACACACATATAAATAAATATATATATATTTTGTAGAATTATTATTTCATATATTAAATACTTAAAAATATATATATTTTTATAATATTATTTGATTGGTGAATGTGGAAATGAATCTCATCGCGTCGTGGAGACGGTAAGCCGTACGTACAAACGAGCGACGATATCATTTCCTTAATTATTAAAAGGTGTGTAATTTGATGGTATATTAATTATACAGAGACATTATAATTTTATTTTCATTATTTATATACATATTACTCATCATTATATTCATCCAAATTACATAGTGTTGAATAAAAAATTACGCCACGATGTAGTGGCGGTAAGCCGTACGCATGCATGCATGGTGACATTATGCTTCATAGGATGGATAGAATAATGAATATGGTTATACCATATTTATAATAACATCACAGTATATAGAAGGTATTGGAGTTATTATTTTTTTATGGAAATAACAAAGAAATAGAAAGTGGAAGAAGAAGATAACTTTGAAAGAGGTGATGAAATTATGACCTCTTCTTCAGGTGCTTCCTTTTAATTTGAAAAAAAAGGGATCCTTAGGTTGGATTTATGATCAAGGGAAGGACTACAGCTTTAAGTGAGGATAGTTGGGAGGATACTTGGGAAGTATTTTGCTGATCCAATTGGCATTGGAGGTGTGAATTTGAGAGAAGGGTAAGTGCCCTTTTTATAATAGGGGTGAGGGGGAGCTTAGAAAAAACATGAAATATTATTTTATTATATAATCATATTAGGTTTGTAATGGCTCCAAATGAATTTATTTAAAGACTTAGGTGGTTATGAGTCTAAATAATTTCATCCAATAGTTTTTAGACAAGTGTAGGTTACCGTATTAACCTTATATTTTAGTTTTAACTCTTTGTTAAATAGTTTAACATTTACCATGTCTCCTTGTATTTTTATATTATATGGTTAATAAACTTGATATAAAATGCCAAGAGAACCCCAAGTGGTTCATTAATGACATATATATTATTATATAAGTCATTTGGCCTATCCTTATATTTTTAGGACTATTATATAATTTAATAATATAGTATTTGTTTAAAAAACTCATTTATGTCAATTTTGAAACTATTCAGTTTTTGATTTTTTTTAAAGTCATAAAAACTTTATCACTTAAAAATAAATTTATTTAATCAAACTTAACATGTAATATTAACCTATAAAATTAGTTTAATGAATCAACACTTTCAAATTATATTTATTTTAATAATTATAATATCATTTATTTGATTCTTTTATTAATAAGGTAATTATTGCATCATCATTGTGTCATAAATAAATTTAATTATTTAATGTCTAAAAATTATAAATAAAATACCATGAGGTAGGAAATATCTTCATATTTCTAATAAATATTAAAATTTTAATTTATCGTATCCATAAACCTATATTAAAAATGGTTTTGTTATTAAACTTTGAATTTAACACTTTTAACTCTTCTTTAAATAAAATAATGATAAATGTCCTAATATAATCCAAGTGGATAAAAAGGATAATATTTTATTCCTAAGGTATTTTTGGTCTAAATACACTTATAAAATATAATTAGGACATGTGTTAGCGTAATTATAATATCATTTTTACCTTTAATTACCATATTTACTTTTAACTATGGTAAATAAAAGTCAAAAGTTACTATTCACCAAAATTATTTTCAACCTATTGAACCAAATTTTACTTATTAATGTCAACTTTGTGTCTCATATTTTTTAAATTCAATTCACAGAAGCAGTAAAATTATGTTTTATGAAAATTTTTAAATGTGCCTAGGAGGTGGGTAAAAGATGTTAAAAAGTTTAATAAAATTTTATACATCTAATCTTATTATAAAATGGCTCTAATGAATTAAATTGAACATATATATGTATTATATATCTTTTTTGACTTAAAATAAAATTAAATAAAATAAATAATAATTTAAATAAAAGTTAGTTTTAAACAATAACATAGTATTTTTAACTGTTCGTCAAAAATTGAATGTTTTCAGAAAAATACAAAAAATTTACCCTAAGATAATTTTGATATTCTAAATTCAAAAATGAAGTATATTTTACCAAATTAAAAACATATAAATTTAATTAATTAATTTAAAATTAATTCCCGTTGTCAAAACCAAAAAGAGGGTTTTTTAAAAAGTAAAAAATATAAAAAAGATAGACATGTGTTTATGTCCAATTTAAATGTGAAATTACTTATAACAACCTTAATTGTATTTAATGATATAAATATAATATAATTATACTTAAAAACTATTAAAATGTATAATCAAACACTATAAATTATTTTTATTACAAAATTAGTTTTCATTTAAAATTTAATATTTTTCACTATTCATAAAAATATTAATGTTATTAGAAAAACACCAAAAATTTATCCAAACTAAATATTTATGTCCTGATTATAAAGGAAAAGTTTATTTTTTCAAATTGAATATATAAAATTGTCGAATATTGGATTGAAAAAGGGTTTTCCTTTAAAAGGCGGTAAATTTTCATTTTTTTGAAAAACACTTCTTTTAATTGAAAAAAATTAATTTGTTCTTATATTATTTCTAAGAAACACAAAATATGAATTATAAAATTATATGTAGTATATAAAATTCAAAATTCTGTTAATACTATTCATAACTGCTTTTTGAACAACTAGTTTGGTAAGTCGTAGTGCGCTCAAACTTGGTGTTGCGTGTAGTACAATTTATTGAATTACTTTGAAGAGATAACATACTATGAAATCTTGGGGTATTAAAACAATTCCACACACCTCCATATAATGTATATGAATATACAGTTTCTGTGGACAGTGAACTACTGCCTCATGAAACGATGATTGTTCAATTATCTCATACCGCCTCTCATGGAGGCCATTATGAAGGAATTATAATTATATATTATATTTATTTTAACTCCGTTCTTATGAAATTATTATTTATAACATAGAATTATTCTTTTCATGTTGTATAAATAAGGTAATTTCATTTGAGGAAGTGCAGACTACCGCTCCCTCAAAGTGATATGACTCATTCATACCATACATGAATCATATAAAAGATAGTGGTAATGAACATATGTAATGTATATAAAATATGATATTATACTAGAATAATAATATACCTATGTATTATTTGGTTTTCATTCTTTTAAAAATGAAATGAAAATAGCGTTCATGAGTACGTACGGGTTACCGTCTCTATGAACGGTGCATTTAATTTTCATATATACAAATAATATTGTCCATTCTAAATACATATATACTGGATATTTATGATATATATGACATTTAAATCATGAATAAAAATGTGTAGATAATTGACTTTTGACTATAGGGACAGTTTGTAATTATAACAAGTTCATTTTTGACTCATGTTCCGAACATCGACAAAATGTCCAATATGAACTCAAATAATTAAATAATTGTTGTAGCAAGGTAATTGGTGATATAAAAGGAATAATAAATTTTAAAAAGGTTCTTAAGAAATTATAAATTAACTTAATATTACTATTCAAGAATAACAAGGAACGTACGTGACGATTCAGACTCAAGGTAAGTGAACTTCTTAACCCAATTTCCATTCTTTGGGTTGATCTTCTACTTATTGAATATGTTGTGCTATGATTATGTTAAAAATAACTTTTGGTGTAATGTCTTGTATTTATACTTGATTTATTTTTACTTATAGTGAATACACATAATCTATCAATTTTATTTACAAAATGATATTGGAAGCAAAGCTTTCCCCTTCCATTTTTAGCCAAAGACTTCTTTTATGTTATGTATTTGAATTTCCATTCCTTATGTTGGGATATGTTCTTCTATACCATTATTTATTTACATTTTATGTCCATGTGATGAGAGACACTTTTCTCTCTCATCAATTCATTTTCTAAATTTTTATGTGATGTCGTTAGGCTATCAAATTTTTGTAAGGGAATTTCTAAACTCAATTTCCACTCTTTGGGGTTTACGCATACTTCATTGATTATATTATGTCAATATTATGTGTGTAATCCATGTTTATTTATTTATGTTGAACTTTACACTTTTATTTGTGTGTATATACTTTTTCAACACATAATCACCCCATTGATAAATTATTACATCATTTATACGATCTTTGAATGGGATTTTGTCTCAATTTACATTACATTGAGACTTATTTGTTAATATACACCAGTTATGTTTTATATGGTGTATATACTTACATTTGAAATATTATATCAAGAATATCCATATTTATCAGGATATTATAAGCTTTGTTTAATGTTATTATGTAATTATTTTTATTCAGGTATTTTCTCAAGGGGTAAGTGACTTCGTCTCAATCTCCTTTCATTGAGGCATCATATGATTTATACATGACTTTATTTTATATGGTGCATAAACTTCTTTGACTTTTAATTTCATTAATAGGAAATCTTTTCCCTTTGAAGTGTTTTACTAAATGAAAAAAGTCTATTTATTTTTATCGTACGTGGTGATAATGACCTTTCCGCCATCGCGAGCATTATTTGATATTTTGATTCCTAAACAAGTCGTAGTGTTTTTTAAAAAGGAAAATAAATGCCATATACTCTTTTTACATATTTTGGTTTTGAAAAAGTTTTTGAGAATTAAATTATTATGTTCATATATTGAAATGATATATTCTTATTGCAATGTAGAAATGTTATCTTTTCTTTATGCTTTTGTTATGTGTTATGATTATGTTATTGTTCTTGGGCACTGTTTACGTATATGGGTTGTTCCATGATAAACCTACAGCCGGTGAGCCCAAGATAGCTTTCCAATGCATTGGGTAACATGACAGAGGTAAACATTAATGTTTCTTATAAGAGATTTAGGGAATATACCGTGATGGGTATTGCAACGTAACTCCCTATGTAGATGTGAAAGCTATAATGTAAGTATGTTATATATGGAACAAGTTACGATTATGATTTATGATTTCTATGTGTTATTCATAAATATTATGATTTCATAAGGTGGGTTAAAGAGCTTATGTTTTGTATGTTTTGATGGACTAATTATTGGTTTCTTTATTTTATAACCCTTACTAAGTTTTTTATGCTCATCCCATGTTTTTGAAAAGTTTTTCATAGCGTATAAGGAAGGGTAAGAGAAATAATTAATTCAAGAATATTTCTATCAAGAAAAGAATTATTGTTTTATTTTAAGTGTTTTTATTATATGAAAAAAATGGATACTGAGTAGAAGTGTATAATTTGTAAAAGTTGAGATGTAATGAAATAGTTATGGCCTAATTCTCTTAAATTCTAAACCTAAAAAGATCCTCAATGTGAATTATTAAATTAATTAAAGATTTTTTAATGTTTACGATTGGGGCCTTATAGTTTGTATCAGAGGTCGGTTTAAACAACTTTAGGGATTAGAAGTTTTTTTAGACACCAGGTTAGTCTATAAGTCTACTCCTTAAGTTAAATCCTTATTTTGTACCTTTTTTGGATCAAGGAAAGTATATTACAAATGGAAAGAGGAGGATCTCAAATGAAATTCTTATCTCTTCCTGGTGACCTTCTTGCAATAATTATTGCAAAGTAATTTCCAGATGATTCTGAAACATTTTCTAACATACAACACACTTCCAAGAAATTTTTTGAGATATCAGACACCTCCGCTATACCTCGATACCATCGTAGGTCATGGGTTGTATTTAATCAAATTCTATTTTCTCAATATTCTCATATTCTCAAGAAATGTAAATATTATCAAGGAATTTTCAAATATTTTACCTTATCACAATATTTTGAATCATATTATGATTTTGAAAAAGGTGCTGAAGAAGGAGACCCTTATCCAACCTATTTATATTTTCATTGAAATTATAGTCTTTTAGAACATACTTATGGTATTTTAAATGGACCATTGGTGGAATGTTTCAACTCAAACATGGTGCAACTATTTTATAAAAAGAAACAATACAAAAAATGACTTATTCCAATGGAAATTTATTGTTAGATAACATATCTGATGGTAAAAATGAGCAATTCCAACAGATATTAATTTTTATTGGTATTAATTTTAATTACCAATACTTTTTTTCACCAATAGATATATCTATTGATATTGATCTCTCAATATGAATAAATCTTTTACCAATAGTAAAATCTATTGATCTATATACTAATTCCCACATTTTTTACTAACACGTAAATCTTTTATTAATAATAACTTTTACCAACAATTAAATTTTCTATAAATACAAATTTTTATAACAAACCATTCCATAACATCAAATAATTTATCAATATCTAATCAATATAAACCAAATTTTTTATTGATATTACTATTTTTACCCCAAGTTAATATCCATTTTTTGGGTTTTATTAAAAATATGACATTAGTTGAATTTAATATTAAATTTTATTTAAATATTAATATGGTATATTTTTCAATATTTTTCATTAAATAAACATTTAAATATATTTTTAAAGAAAATAAAATAAATCATCATGATGTTTGATATATTTACATATATTTTTATATAATCTTTCTCTATTTAACAAAAAAAAAATTTATAATTAAATATGAAAAAAATAACTAAATAAAATCCAAATAAATTTAATAATTTTATTTAAATTTAAAATGTGGGGATTTTATCTCTTAAAATAATGGATCCCTAGATTTGGGATGGTTGTGTCCCTCCTTCATCTCCAAGGGCCTAACTGCATTGTAAGGGCTCGATTCATCTCATGTCTTAGTGGATCTTCCTAAAATCAAACATTTCCCTAAGGTTCCATGGGTATTAAATGGAAATCTATCGGTGGTTCATGGTGTTTGACCTCTTATTGCTTCCCTCTTATTTTATTTTTATTCTTTTTTTTGGGAGTCTTTGTTTTGATTTAGTAGAATGTATGGTGGTTTTGTGTTCATGTTAAGGTTGTTGTGGTAGATTATTTTCACAGTGGTGAAGGATAGCAACGCATCTTGGGGTCCTAGTATTTCTCGACAATGGTTTTGGTGCCAGAAAATAATGGATCATAGTGCATTGAAGGGTTTGATTTTTTGGATGTAATAAAAGTTCTCTAGTGTTCATCGGTTTGTTTTCTCATTGCTACTATTTCATGCGAGCCTGATTTTGTAGTCATGATGATGGCGATTCTACTGGTTTTATGTTTAGTGTGTCAAATTAGAGTTCAAAGATATCTGATTATTCTGGGTTGGTTTGCTGCTAGTCCTCTTGCAGTTTCTTGAGTGGAAAACAAATTCACTGAATATATTTGATGTTTTCTCAAAGAGGCTTCTTGAACTAGAATCTGGCAATTATTGTGCATTGATTTATCACATGGACAACCTGAAATCTTGTAGCAATAGTGGATGGTTTACGAAGCTGGTGATCTGGTGGACTGAAATGTGTAATTTAGTTCTGTTTTAAACCTGCAGAGTAATGCTATATTGGTTGGACTTAGCTTTTGTTGAGGTGAAACAATGACTTCTATTGGTATTTTTTTTGTGGTTAGTATGGCTCGGAATTTTTAGATTCCATTGTCTTTTTCGTGGGTTCCGGCTGTTGGTATAATTCCTTATTAGAATCAAAGAAAACCCATTGTTTGGTGTTACCCATCAATTTACAGTAGAAAATTTTCATGTTTGAACTCAATATCCAAATTATGACCGCTTTTGACCCTTTTTCTTATGAAAATGCTGAGGATACAGGTGCGGGGGTGAAGGTGTACATCCATGTTTGGGTGGAGAAGTGTAACGAAAGGCAGTGTCTAGCTACTATAAAAGGGTTGAACAAATAATTCAGCTGCAACCGGATTCATAAGGATCTTAAGAGGTTATTCTGTTATAACGATACTATTTTCCAAGAACTAAAACTAGGTTGGGTGATTCAGATCTAGTGCGATTAGAGAATGAATTTTTCCACTTTCTTGATTCAGGTGGGCATAAGCTTCATGGGTTTAAGGAGCTTCTTCTTCCTTTAGTATGTCCTTTTGGTCTTTATAATGTAATATTGGGGGGGTTTTCTATAAATTTTATGGGAAATAACCGCTCTTATAGTTTGAACTTTTGGCAACATTTCAAATTCCATTGTTGGTATGATGGAATTGTTGTTCAACAAGTAGAATTAAGAATAAATGTCATAAAGTAGTTGCTTTATTCATCATGGTGCCCAATGAACCAAAAAGTTTCCTTTTCAAAAAATAAAAAAATGGAATTTGAGGCCATTAGTGATTCTCTCTCATTGGAATTTCCTAAAGCATCTTCTATAACTGATTCTTTATTGATCGCATGTTTTGAGCATCATCAGTCTTTGGTGGATGTATTCAACAATCATGTCAATGATTTTTCATGTATACAACATCACATATTGGTGGTCTTTCTTTACCCAATTATTTCTTATTTGTTTCTTTGTCGAAGAGGATCTAGTGACATACTTCACATTATTTTGGATCTTTATGTTTTCATGTATTTAGGTAGATGTTTTCCTTTCTCATGAAGGACTCCATTGCTACAATGGTTTGGGTGTGGTTACCTGGTCTCCCTATTTCATTTCAAAACCCAGTAGGGCTACAACTCATGGGGAATCTATTTAGGAACTTTTTGTATGCTAATCATCATACTCCCTCCACAAAGCATCCAACAGTTTCTAGAATTTGTGTCAAAATGAATACTGCTTATCCACCTCTTATGTTTTTCTAGATGAGTTTTTTGTTTTATATTTGTTTAATGATTTCAAATACACATTTTTTCAGTTTCATATAATTTTTATTTTATTCTAGGCTAGTTATTAGTCCCAGATACAAGTCTACAAATGCCATGAATTGCTAATTTTTAAAATTTGTATTAATCTTGATTGAAAATTCAACCTAATTCAAAATACCACCGCATTTTGATTTATTTTGTTTTATTTATTTCACATGACTTATTAAAATGAAATTTTTTTATCATGTTTATGATTTATGAATGATTATTAATATTATCTTTGGTTTTTTTTATTTTAGTCCTTTGATATGACCTATTGAGTTTTCTCAAGTTTTTATTTCATTTCAACATTGTGCATACTTCCTAGAGACAAGATATTTCTATGTTTTCTTAATTTTTTCTTATTTTTTATATGTAGTTTTTAAATTCATTTAATGTTATTTAATTACACTAAACTAGTTATAATGGGACACATAATATGATGTGTAGTTGGGTGTCCATCTTATTTAGTTTTTCTTATGTTTTTTGGATATATATGTGTTTTATATGTTTACAACAATAAACCAAGTTGAAATCTAAGCTTACATGGGTAACTCACATGCCTTCCATTTGACTATAAGATTTCTTGTTGACTATAACTAAATTCTCATGTAACAACTCACAAGCCTTCCATTTGAGTCATGGAACTGTAATCATTATTTATACATTCCATGCTCATAGAACTATACACTCCTCGTTAATTTTATTTTTTTTAAAAAAAATTTTAACTATTATCATTGTAATTGGAACACTTTAAAAGGATAATGGCTAAAACATTGGCTTTAAATACTTACCCATTTTTTATGTTGAATGGAAGGATACTTTGGCCTATCAAGTCCTAATTATATTAGATAAATAATATTTTTGGATTAATAATGGATATCATGGAATTTTATTATTGTAAAGATAGTGGTGGATGGGTATGGATTTCATAGGGTATCGATTTTCACACCCTGGGTTTTCATATGTTCTATGTACTTTCTAATATGCTTTCATTATTAGTATTATCAGCACTATTCAGGCCCCTTGGTTTGAATTATTATGCATATTTATCTTATGCGTTGACTATCAATTTATTATTATCATTCAATATTATAGTATTTGAAACTTATCATTGAGTTTTTAATAGTCATTTTTACTTTCTACAGTTACCTTTTTTATTGTTTTCCTCTTTTTAGGTTCAAAAAATGAAATAAATTTATTCTGTCAGCTTTGCCTAAAAAAATTGAATTTATAGGTTTAAATTTTCTATTTCCTTTCCAAAGTTGTTCTAATTTTTTGTTGAGGTTTATTTCAAAAAACATCCCCAGTGTACTATGGAACCATCTTGTGGAATTTCTCATGCTCGATGATTTTTATTTCATAAATTATTTTCTTGAAAACATTCCCTCTTCACTGATGTTATCCAGTGACTACCATTCCATTAAAATATTTCATGGAAGGCTATGTGCACTAAATAACCCATCACAAATAAATTGATTATAACGACCAAGTAAATTTTCATGTATAAATATATATATTTGTCATTATGGTTTCAGTATGCACAAGATTTTGTGATTTAATTACTTTGACAATATAGATTTTGAATCCCTCTAACCCCACAGTTAATCAAGTAATATTTTTCTGGTTATGTATTGGTAACAAAAAATGAGACATAGAGAGTGGGTTTTTTTTATTTAGATTAAATTAAATGTAGTTTTTCTAACTAAACAAAGAATAAAACCCCGAATTTCTTAGAGATAGAGAGAGTCTACCTCTTGGGATTGCAACCATATCTTGAAATCTCTAAATTATAGAATGTCCCCCCTCTTTTACAGAACATTAGTTTCCATATTAATCATAAAAATTTATTCAGCATAAATTACTTTAGAAAAATAGATCACCTTTATGAGTGGGTGTTTGAGTCTTTGCTTCCTTCTTATCCTTAGGTGGTTTGCAGTTTACTAACTTCCTTCCACTTTTCAATTAAGATGATTATGAAAAAAGTGGGTAAATAGTATGAATGGTCTGATGAGTATACATATTTTAAGTAATATTTTGATGAACCAGAGTCCCCGTCTCAGGCTACCTATGAGACCGGGACATCCCTTACACATTCTAGTGTAGAGTGAATCCACAGGACTTAATGAGCTATCACAAACCTCTTCCACTTTGGAGAAATGGTTTCATCGTATTGGTGTTTCCCTCTATTCCTCATTTAGAACCAAATGGTTGTTTTTCAAAAGAAAGGATTTCCATTTATAGAGCCAACAATGTACCCCTTTTCTCATCCCCTATAGCTATTACCAACCCGACATCTTTCTACAGAGAAGAAGACATCTACTTCCACTACAAGAGATCTTACTTAGCCAGCCATCCAGAAACTCATTGATGACCCAAATATCCTCTATAATCTAGAGGCCCACTATGAATATGTATTTTAGTCCCACCAGTATGTAAAGGGCCCTGCTATAGTGATATAAAGGGATCCATTTTTTATCTATCTTCTATGTAAATGGAATATCTCTCAATCAGATTGTCACCCACTGACTAGTATACATAACTAACTTTCCCCTCTAATAAATCATCACTGACAACCTCACCTACCACTGTTATTTTGGACTGGCACCTTACTGGGTAGCAGCTGACACATGTATTGGTTGATACTATTCTCAATTAGGATACTATTGAGATAGTTTATGTCACTATATAAATTCAAAATCCACCTTATATAGAGATTATTGAAGGGTTATACTATTTATATAATAGCGTAGTACAAAATCCCAATGTTCCATGGATTTATTCATGATAGATAGGGACCATAAGCCCCCAAATAGTACTCTCGGGTATGATTTTACCTAGTCCTAATTCTCGTCCAGAGATCAATGTGCCCAGTAAGTCCTCCACAATGTAGATAAATTGTGGCCACTTGTTGTAGAACATCTCAATAGGTTGTGTGAATGAATCTTTGTATTCTTCTATCAACCTTAACATTTCCTTTTCCTTTTCATCTAGGAGTGCGAGAATGGATTAGAGCACATAAGATCATGCTCGGCTCTTATGGATCTCCATCCACCATAGCTGCAGCTGCTTCATCATCTCTGCAATTCACTCAATGTACTGATGTTTAAATATTTTTATTTTTTATACATATCATTGTTTTACATACATATCTTTGTTTCATTAAATATTTGTTTCAATCAATGTACTAATTTATGTATCACATGTTTGTTCATTTTTATTTGTCTTATGGTTTTTATTTCCAGTTGTTAGATAATCCTCTCTTTGTGGTCACTTGGTGGTATTTTTGATCATGGCCTTATTGTAATTCATCATGACTAGTAACCTTTTTCACTACTTTTATGGATCAATAGTTTGTGAATAAAAAATAGTTTTATGTTACTAGTTTAGTTTTTGTCAGTTCATGTTTTGTTGACTTTTTCCTCACACTACCTATAAATGATGTTTTTAGTAAATGGATGCTGATAGGTGTGAACCATTCTAAACATATTCATGTATTTGTGACTTTATCCATGTTTCCATCACGAATTCACTCATTAATGATCTAGTTTCTGGTAAGAGCATGTATGCCCATTTCCATTCCCAGGTATTCCCATGGCCCATTTCCTTGTTATGCTCATTTCCCCATTATGCCCATTTTCTAGTTTATGACCATTTCCTATTACCCATTCCCTATTTATTCCCATTTTCTAAGTATGACCATTTCCCATTTCCCATTGCCTATTTCCCAATTCACACTCACTGTCCTAGTATGCCCAGAACCCATTTCCCATTTCCCATTCCTCATTTCATGCCCATTTCCCATTGGCCATTAGTCATTTCATGCCTTTTCAACGCGTTTATATGTTCTAACAATTTTAAAAATCAAAAATAGCTTTTTTCAACTCATTTGGAGAGGTGGAGTGACTTTTTTTTATGCATGTTTAGCTTAGTATACTTAACATCAGAGATGGACTAAATGTTGTGGTGGGAGGGGGATGTGGGTAAAGGTAATACCTACTATTACTAGATTCATGATATTTCAATAGGGATGATGTAAAGTGATCACTATGAAAATATTATTTTTATACCTCTATTTATATTTTGGTTTCAATTCATGTTAATATTCTGCAGTTATTTGAGCTGGAGGTGACTCTCTATCATGGGTGAGCTACTTCTGGTTCACTGGTCTTTGGTTTTTGGTGCTCGCTTTTCCTTGGTGTGACATGGATAAGTTATTTCTAGCATGGATGAGCTACTGCTGGCTTGCTGGATTAGATGTGTTGCTACTTTGAGTTGTTTTTGGCTCGCTGGTCATGGGTTGCTAGTGCCCATTGGTCCCTAGTGTGGCATGGATGGGCTGACAATTGCATTGGGGGGGGGGGTGTTGTGGGTTGGTTGGTAATGTGATTGATCCTTTTGGGGGGATGGATTTTTTATTGATTCTATTCCATTATTAATATAATTATTTTTTTTCTAATTTTGATCATGTGTGAAAATCAACTTTTCTTTACTAATTAAAATAGATTCATTATATATGATAAATTAATAATAATATATGTAATTTTACTAGAAATAAAAGTTTATAATTTAACAGATTTTATATGTTGGTAATATTATTACCAACCGAAAAAAATTTCATTATAACCTATTGCTACACATGTTAACCAACATATATATTATCTGTTGGTATAATTGTAATTGTAACAGAATGATTTTATCTGTCGGAAAAACATTTAGTGAAAGAGTTTTTACCGTCAGTGTAGTGGCAGAGACATATATGTCGGTAAAACTTTTTACCACCAAAAAATGTACTTTTACCAAAAGATATTCCCCCATTGGAAAAATTGAAATATTTTGGAGTGAATGTTTTATCGGATGTTTTGAAATTATTTGTCATACATGATTATTTTCCAAAACTATTATTTTGCGAATACCTTTATGACCCAAGTTTTACGAGGTGTATTTGGATAAAGGAATTAGATGATTTTGAAGGATCTCTAAATCATTGTTGCAATGCATGGGCCATTTATCTACGTGAACAAGATGATGATGAAACCCAGTGGACACCATAATCATGGTAAGATGTTCTTTCTTTGGGAATAGTGTTATTTTATAGAGGTAAAAAAATGTAAATATATATACTCCTTCATGAATTAAGATATTTTGGTCTGTATGAGTTGGGATGAAAATGAGAGGTATAATAAAACCATTGTGGTTAAATCATGTTATATTTTTTTTTGAGTTTTATAAAAATGGACATAATGCAATATGGGTGGCAACCCGCCGCATCTGGAAAGGCCACGGGAATCGGACCCACAACTGAAGGGTGACAAGGGAGTAACGCCTACCACTAGCCTACGTAAAGCCACTAGTTAGTTTGACTTATTATTTTTAGTTAATTGATTTTATAAATCAAGAATAATTTGATTTTGGAAACATATTTTTTTTCAAATGGATATCCTTAGTACAGAAAAATGATTTGGTGAATAAGTGACAAAGGATAGTTTGGAATACGTTCTATATTTTGGGAACACTATATACCTAAGGAAAATATAATACTATGGGATTTCATTTTTGGAGTAATGGTTGAAATTTTATTTTGGAAGAATCAATGTTTTTATTGTGAACATATAGCGATTTGGGTTATTTATGGAAATGATTAACATATTATAGAGAATATGTGATTAGGTTAATTACTTTTTAGTATGAGAGTTTAAGAGTAGTTGATGTTATTTGGAGATAAATGTTAACATTCTTTTGGAAGAATATGTGACCAAATCCTTTTGAATTTCAGGTTTCAATCTTAGTTTATATTATATTGAAATTTTTTAAGGACAATTGTTTATTGAATGGTCATTGTTGAACTTTGGGAACTCTTTGTTCAATTTTGGAGATTAAGAGTAGTATTTATTTTTTCCTTTTGGGGATTATCTGATATTGTGCTAACAATTTTGGTTTTGGTTAATGTCTAAAGACAAGAGAAATATATAGTTCATCTTTTTTGGATTATGTGATTCTATAAAAGTTAATTCTAGCACTTTAGGTGTGACTAAGTCATCTTGAATATGTTTCATTTAGAGAAAAGATGAGTTTTTGGTAGAAACTTATTAAAGTATGAAACTATACATGAAAATTATATATATTTATTTATGTCCTTATTCAATCTCATAAATAAATTCCTCAATATTATGAAAAGGAACTTAAAACAAAAAGAAATCTATTTACTTTTCCTACTGGGAAATCAATGACCGTTTAACCTATCACAAGTTTGTGATTTTCTGGTGGTTAACTTTGTCCTAACCAATTTTTTTTATCACTTTCCATCATGACTTGACACTTAGTTTCTCCTCTATATCCATGTTTTCCTATAGGAAATACAAGTATGGGTTTTCTCAGGTGACATTTTTACTTCTCTTTATTTCTTTTAAAGTTATAGTTTTATTGACTCTTTTTTTGATGCGATACTTTTAATGAAGTTTATGAGTCCAATTTTAAAATTGTGAGGACTTAATTTACAAAAGGGGGTAAGGATGTAACTTCCCAAATAAATAAAGAATATGACATTTTCATATTTATAAATATTTGTTAATTAAATATTAATTTTAATTTTAAGGAGATTTTATGTCTGATGGCATACTCAACACGCAATAACAGGTTTCTTTGAAATCTTACATTGCACACAACTTTGAGTCATAACAAAAAATAATATAATAATATTATTGTTTTAAATGGTAGTTAACGCCTTTCCATTGTATTGGCGGGAATGAACAGAATTAACTACAATATGATTACACATGTTTTATAAATGTTTTTAATTTTATCCAATATGTTTTAGAGGATTAAAATTAGAATGAATTTCTTTTTAAGCATGAAATACTTTAATATTCTTTCAAAGGCCGATTTACCGCCTTTTGACAACGAACCCTTTTTAAATATTGTTTTTTTTTCACTTTTAAATGTTCCATTTGAATGAATAAAATTTTTCTTTAGAAGGGGGACATCAAAATTTACTTTGTGTAAAATTTTGTTATTTTTCTGACAAAGTTCATTTTTTGATGAATAGTTAAAAATACTGCATTTTAATTCAAAACTACCTTTTAATATAATTTATTTATATAGTTAGATTGTAATTTTAATTGGTTTTAAAGTTTAATTAGATTATATTTTTATCATTTATCCAATTTTGTTCATTTTAAGAAATTATACTTTGAAATTGGACGTAAACAAATGTCAATCTTTTGATAGTTATTATATCTTAAAAACACGTTGTTTGGTTTTGACAACAGGAATTAATTTTAAATTAATTTCTACAACTTCTATGTTTTGAATTTGGAAAAATGGATTCCATATTTGGAATCATTATTTCTAAATTTTTCAAATACTTAACTTTTATTTTTAGACATTATGAATAGTAACTTCAGTAAATATTTTATTTACCATGGTCAAAAGGTAAATATGGTAAATAAGGGTAAACAAATAATATTATATTAATATTAAATTTACCTAAAACATGTCCTAATTCTATTGTATGATAAATTTCTTACCATGAGCATCATTGGGTCTATTTTGGGACCCCATGGAGCCACTTGAAAGTGAAAATGACATTTTATATTAATTAATTTAAAGTAAGGACAAAAATAACATAAACATATATCATTTAGTAAAACAATTGTATATGGGGTTATATAAGTGATATATTGGACTATAAATATTCATTATAAATATAAAACTATTTCTTACATCATGTTAGTTTATTTAGAATTCTTATACATGAAATAAATAAGTTTAATTATGAAAAAATGGTGATGCAATAATTTCTTCATTAATAAAGGATTCAAATTAATTATATTATAAATATTAAAATAAAGTTATTTTGAAACTTTTTAATCCATAAAATAATTTTAGGGGTAATAATGACTTTTTATATTTTAATTAATGAAGGTTGTTCGGATAAATCAAGTTGTTATCGATTTTTTAAAAGTCTTGATATGAATAATTTTTAAATTGACATAAATTAGTTTTTAAAAAAATTCATATTTTATTTAATGATAAAATAATCCTAAAAATATAATATTCTGTCAAATGAAATATATTTTGTTAACAATGTCATTAATGATCCTTTTTGGTTTGAATTTCATTTTATAATAAATATATTAACCATATAGTATGAATATATAAGAGGACGTGGTAAAAGTTAAATAAGTAAAAAAAGGGTTAAAAAGTAAGGATTAAAAAATATCAAAAAACTATCCAATTCTTGTTGGATAATTTTATTTTTACTTATATGTTCCTTATTTTTTTAATTAAATATTATTTGGATATTTTTAAACCAAAAATAATTTTTAATAAAATAATACTTTCAAACTTTATTAAAGAGCCCCACCTCCCTCTTATAAAAGGCCACCAACTCTAACCCATTACTCACACCTCTCAATACCCTTGTATAATTTAAAATATGCTCCAATAATCTTCTAACATCACTCTATTTCACCTAGAATCCTTATTTTGGGCATAAGGCATTTCAATAAAGCTTTTGGGTTCAAAAAAAGTGAGTTACCCGATTTAAAGGTAACGTCTTCTCTCAAGTTCTTTTATTTTATTTTCCTTCTACACACCCTATGATATTATTATTATCTTTTTAAATATAAAAAACGTATCCTCAATATACTAGGTTTTAGTTATTACAATTATTCAATCTACACTTCCAGACACCTCTATCTAATGGATATGAACATACAATTTCTGTGGATGACAAACTACAACCTCACGAAATGATGATTGTTCAATTATCTCTTACTGCTGCTCATGGTGTCCATTATGATGGAACTATAATTATATATGATACTTATTATATTTATTTTATCTAAATTCTTATAATATTATTATTTATAACATAACTTTATTCTCTTCATGTAGTATAAATACGATAATTTCATTTGAGGAAGTGCAGACTACCGCTCCCCCAAAGTGATATATCTCATTCATACCATACATGGAACATATAAAGGATAGTGGTAATGAACTTTTGTAACATATATGAAATATTATATTACACTTTAATAATAATATACCTATGTATCATTTGGTTTTAATTCCTTTAAAAATGAAAAAAATAAAATAAAATGAAAGTAGCGTTTATGCATACGTACAACTTACTATCTCCATGAACGGTGCATTTTAGTTTCATATATCCAAATGATATAGACTATTATAAATACCTATATAAATGATATATATGATATATATGGTATTTAAATCATGAATACAAATCTGGATATAATTTAATTTTGACCACATGAACAATTTGTAATTATAACAAGTTCATTTTTGACTCATGTTCCTGAACATCGACAAAATGTCCAATATGAACTCCAATAATTAAATAATTTTTGTAGCAAGGTAATAAGTGATATAAAAAGAATTAAAGATTTTAAAATGGTTCTTAATAAATTATAAATTAACTTAATATTATTATTTAGGAAGAATAGGGAACATACGTGACGAGTTGTACTCAAGGTAAGGGAACTTTTTAACCCAATTTCCATTCTTTGGGTTAATATTATACTTCTTGAATATGCCATGCTATGATTATGTGAGAAAGAAATTTTGATTTCCTATCTTGTATTTATACTTAATTTATTTATACTTATAGTGAATACACATAATCTATCTATTTTATTTAAAAAATGATCTTTGTAAGGGAACCTTTCACCTTTTTTTAGTCAAAGACTTATTTTATGTTATCTCTTTGAATTTCCATTCTGTTATGTTGGAATATGTTCTTATATATCATTATTTATGTAAAATTTATTTCCATGTGATGAGATAACATTTTCCATTTCATCAATTCATTTTCTTAATTTTTATGTGATGACGTTAGGCTGTCAAATTTTCATAAGGGAGTTTCTAAACTCAATTTCCACTCTTTGAGTTTTACACATACTTTGTTGATTATATTATGTCTAGATTATGTGTGTATTCAATGTTTGTTTATTTATGTTGAAATTTAAGCTTCCCTTTGTGTGGATATACTTTTGCGACACATAATCACCCCATTGAAAAATTCTTACATCATTTATATGATCTTTTAAAGGGACTTTTTTCTCAATTTACATTCCACTGAGACTTATTTGTTATTATAAACCAATTCACTTTTATATGGTGTATAAACTTCCAATCGACTTATTATACCATGAATCTACTTATTTATCATTATATTGTAATTTTTGTTTAATTTTATTTAGTTATTTTATTTATTCAAGTATTTTCTCAAGGGGTAAGGGGCTTCGTCTCAATATCATTTCATTGAGGCATCCATTTATTTATAAACGAATTTATTTTATACGGTGTATAAACCCCTTTGGCTTTTAATTTCATTCAAAGGGAATCTTTTCTCTACAAAGTGTTTTACTAAACACCAAAAAGACTATTTATTTTTAACATATGTAGTGACAATGACCTTTCCGCCGCCATGAGCATTATTTTATATTTGTCTTCCTTAACAAGCCGTAGTGTTTTTAAAAAAGGAAAATAAATATCATATACTCTTTTTACATATTTTGGTATTGAAAATGGGTTTGATAAGGGATTTATTATGTCCATATATTGAAATGATATATTAAGATTTTAATGTGGAGATGTTTTATTTCCTTTATGATTTTGTTATGTGTTATGATTATGTTATGGTTATTGGGAGTTGTTTACGTATACGGGTGGTTCCATGATAAAACTAGGGCTGGTGAGCCTGAGATAGCTCTCCAATGCATTGGGTAACATGAAATAGGTAAATGTTAATGTTTCTCCCAATATATTTAAGAAATATATTATGATGGGTATTCCAACATAACTCCCTATGTAAATGTGAAAGCTACAATTGTATGTATGTTATGTATGCCACATGTTAGCATTATGATTTATTATTTCTATTTCTTATTAATAAATCTTATGATTTCATTTGGTGGGTTAAAGTGATTATGTTTTGTATATATTGATGGACTAATGATTTTATTCTTTATTTTATAACCCTTATAGATCTTTTTAAGCTCATACCAAGTTTTTGAAATGTTTTTTACAGGGTAAAAGGAAGGGTAAGAGAAAGGAAGAATTCAAGAATATTTATATCAAGAAAAGAATTCTTGATTTATTTTAATAGTTTTTATTTTATAAAAAAATGGATACTATGTATAAGTGTATACTTTGTAAAATTTGAGAAATAATGTAATAGTTATGGCCTAATTTTCTAAAACTCTGAATCTGAAAAGATCCTCAATGTGAATTATTTACTTAATTAAAGATTATGTAATGTTTAAGGTTGGGGCCTTATAGTTAAGAGTAATTTCCATTATCTTTAACGATGATTTTTCTTCTATATTCATATTTTCCTTCTAGAAAAATGTAATTTTTTATGTTTAGAAAACCCAATTATGAATTATCTCATGTGACGTCAACATTTCCTTTCTCCTCTTTTTCTGAAAGATGTTTTTATCTCTTTTTGTGATGTGGGTTTTTGATAATGGTATCTCAAAATATTTTAAAAAGTACCATTATTTAAAAAATATATTTATCATTCACCAAACATTACCATTTGATGACCTTCATATATTTTAAATCATTTTTTTAATTTTTTTATGTAATTATTTTTTCATTTCTTCACTTCACCTTTCTAAAAATGGATTTTTAATGTAATCTGTTATCTATTATTTTATTTAAATAATAATAATTTTTTATAATATCACCTTAATTGTTTCACTTAGATGTTATCCTTGATATCAAAAATATTTATCACCTTTTAATATTAATTTCATGAATTCCCATCTAAACTTTCTTTTAAATTTTTTTGGTATTAATCTTATTGAAGTATTTTACATAATTTTCCTTTCCTTTTTATTTAATGTATTTGATTTTTTTGGAATAAATTTCCTCTATAAACACTCTATATTTATATATTTTGATTAAGGTGTGTTATCCTTTAAGTCTTGCAACATTTTATTGGGGAAATTATTGACATAACTGAATAATATTTATTTATATTGTGTAAATACCATATGCTCTATTATCATTATTATAGTGTTTGTTCCTAGAAAGTTATTAAATATATTTTTATACCCATTTATTTTCAATATAAATCCCACGATATGATTATTAATGGAATTATAAAAGTTTTTATTAAAATATTAGATATGAAAAGTTAATGAAATCCATTTTATTTCTATATTTTTCTTATAATATGATGAATGAATTGATTTTATGTGAAACTCATATTTACTAATGATGACATGTGGGGTCTTATATCTTCCTCTAATTCATTGGAAAACAAGTTATATCTTATGGGATAATGTAGTGTATGACTTCTTTGATTATCTTACAAAATAATTTTTGGGACTACTTGGATATGATCAGAAACTAAAGAGTGATACTTATTAGATATTCTCAAAAACTAATGTATGGTCCTTTAAGGATATGATCAAAATTTTATGATACTCTATTCCTATGTTTTTTCCAAAATTATTTTTTCTTTTTCTCAAGTTCATGTTATTCTATCATATCTCATGTATATTGACTCCTATTTCCACACTTTTTTCATACAATTTTTATTATATTACATTCATATGGAATGGGAAATGTTTTATTCTATATGATTAATTTGGTATGATTTTATTAAGTAATTTTATTATAATCATATTATCATCTTATGTTAACTTATGATTATTTATTGTCCTTTTATATTTTTGGCCATATTAATCATTTGAGCTCACCCATTTCTTATGTTTACAATATCATATTTTAATAAGGTGATTAAAACTATTGAGATGTATAGAAAAGAGTCTATTATAGCTTAATTTGAAAGTATATCTCACAAGTTCTTAAAACAAGTTTCTTATGTAGTCATCCCTCAATGAAACTAATCATTCCATTCTTTGAACTATGTGATTATTTTTTGAGATTTAATGTTTATATTATGAAAATTATGTAAAAAAATGATATAGTTTTTTATAGATTTCATTAAAATGACTTTTAAGTTTATATTAATGTTAATGAAACCAAATAAGAGTCATAATATATGGGTATATTTTATCAAGGATTACGATGAAATTTTACACTATTATGTAAAAAATTAAAATAAAGTGGTTGAAACATAGAGTTGGGAGGTTCAATATTTACTATCCAAATTGAGGATTTAAAATTATCCCATAATCATGTGTATAGTATGTTTAGAGATAATAATTATAATGAAATTTTTGATTTCATATCTTTCCCATGTATTTTATGAAATATTTTAGTAGAAACATTTAAATAATGATAACAAGTTTACATCATATTGAAAAAGTATATAGACATATTGAACATTTTAAAACTACCGGAGTTCAACGTTGATAAGGATGGTATCTAAAGTTTTAAAAATTACATAATCCACACTAGTGTATATTAGGATCACCAAGTGGGGTGAATTTTTATTGAATAACTTATAACCTATATACATATATCCCCCACTGCAGATTATGGTATAGGATCATCCATCCAACATATTATGGATGAATGATTGAGAAATAAAATAAGCACACGAGCACAACTTTTTTAAAGTTTTTGTGAAATTTTTTTATTGGTGAGTCATTTCTAATGGGGGGGGGGGTTATACCATTTCTAATTGTCTTTTTCTTTCATAAATTAATTAAAATCAGGGAAAGGGTTTAGCATTGAAAACATTATAGTTGATGAATATTGAAATTAATTTGCATCCAGAACATCACATAATTAATTAATCATATATAATAATGACGAATATTAAGAATAATTATAAATAAAATAAAAATAGAATTCTTCATTGTACTACCAAAGTGGTGACTATAGCAGGTAAATGCTACACACTAAGACTAATGCACAATTAGCTCTTAAATAACATTTATTCAAGAATTTATCTAAAATATAAATTTTATTAATCAAAATTGAATATTATATATTCATATTTGAATTTATAATATCGTTGAGATATGAGTATGAATTTTTATGGTTTTCCTGAAAGGGATGGGTTAGTAAAAAAATTGGATTTTCATGATACAAGTAATTTGTGCGACTTTATCATTATATGAGAATAACATAAAAGATAAAAGAACCTTTTATGTAAAAAAATTGAATTTAAGTAATAAAAATATTCATTTTAAAACACTCGATGAACTTATTAATTTTTTTTCCAATATGTTTAGAACTAAATTAAATGTTACTTTCATATAAAGTTATTTTCGATCTTTTCTTTGAATACAGTATGTGCATGGTGCGATTAAATTTTTTTTCCTTCCATAAAAGACTCAAAAATATTGTTAGACTCTTAATAAATCCAATTTTTCAAAAAATTGGTATCCTACATTATTTTATTTAATATATAAATATAATGTTGAAATACATTACTTTTTTAAAAATTATTTTTTTGTGAAAAAGTGTGTATATATTTAAAAATTAAGATTCGCACCATGATAATTTTTATTTGATAAAATGATTTTAAAATTTTAATTAACAAGTAAAAAATTACTTAAATGTGATAAATATTAATATTTTTCTTTGAAATTAATTACTAAGGTTAGAAATTATTTGCGAAAGTAAACCTAAATTTGGGTAAATGTTTAGAACATATAAGATAATGCCCAAAAACACACAATGTTGTCTAAAAAAGGATTATTTGAGTTTAGTTAATAATCACACATAATTTCCCATATTATTTTCTCTATTTTGTTTCCATTTAACCTTGAGTAGTAACCTTACATTATTCATAATGTAAGAGTTACTCCCAAAACTACGCTCCTCCTCACTTATAAAAGAGTGACATCTCCACCAAATCAAGACTCACAATACCATAATATTTATTAATTAAAATAAAAAAAATTTAACTTTCAATAACCTTATTATACATTAAAATGATTTTTTTCATCATTATTTATCATACACCATTCATTTCCAAAGACACTTCCAAGGAAATTTCAAGTAGTCGACTAGCGTATTATCACATACTTACATTTTCTTATTATCTATCCTCATTTAAATTCATTTTTACCATACTAATATAATGATATTAGTATCATAATTTTTCTTATAATATTATTATATTAATTATATTATAATTATATATTCATTAAGAAAAAAACCACCATTCATTCGTACATACGGACAAACCCCCCTGTGAGCAACAATTTTTTTGGCATCACCACACATCATTGATGGTTCCTTGAATAGTTGTAATGAGGTAATATTATGATTATGATAAATTTTAGTTTTTTATGACATGTTTAATAACCTGTTAATTATATAATCCACAAACCATCAATATTAATTTAATCATTTAATGTAATAGTGTTAAGTATAAAATATTTTATTCAAATCATATAATATTTACTTATCCATTAAATTTTATTTTAATTAATTTACAATTCTAATATGTCACACTAATAAACCATAAGTAATGTCATTATAATTCTGGTACTATTATATTACACGAAAACCACCTCATAATCATTTATTAAATCCGAGTATGTTCATGTTCGGTTTGGTTTAACCATATATTAGAACAACACTTTGAATTTATAACATAAATTACTATGGGAACATAATTACTTTAATAATATTATATAAATGTTTAAATAATTATTTTTTTATTCGAGATATTTTATATCAATATTTAATTCATCAATTCATAAAACATTGTTTATCCTCTAATATAACTGAAAGATTCTTAATATAGATATCATATTCAAGGATAAAGATAAAAACACTCATGAATGGAATTTGAAATATCATAAATAATTATAAATCATTATTATTAGTAAATTTAATAACTAATTATTTAATAGAATTGGAAAAATATTGAATACCAACACCACTATAATTTCACTAGTATAGTTGATCAAAATTATAAAAACCAAATGTGGACAATTAAAATAATTCATATAGAGAATGAGTATATACGAAGAGTACAAATGAAGATGGATATGGGTACAGATATAAGTTAAGTGATTAAAATAGAATTTTTTTGTGATATAATTAGTAAAAATTTATTCATAAAATTTAAGATTTGGGGTAAGGGGTTTCTATATAAAATTATTTATATCAAGACATGTTTTGTACTTTTCACTTAGTTTCCTTTATGTGTTAATATACACAACATATTTGATTTTTTATAACCTAAAATTAATTTTGTTCTTGGTTTTTATGATCAATTTGAATTCATACCCTTAAATATTATTATTCATTTACTAACCATTCCATAACTTGAGTTTTTCATATCAATTTTCATTCATTGGGACTCATTTTATAATCACCACATATTTTCTTCTATGTGGTTCATTCATTTTGAGGTAATGATTTTCATCATGTTACTCATCAAATTTATGGTATTTCTAAGTAAATATTTTTATCTATACCCATGTTATTTTGAATAAAAAGATACATAAACCATCATATAACACATTCCTCACTATCATAGAAAACCATCCTATATTTTAGAAAAGTGAAATTACGTGTAGTTTGACTGAAAATATATTCATTTCATAATATTGTAATTTAGATCTATTTGTGGACCAAATTTACGTATATGTAATGAACCAAAAAATCATTTTTTGAGAATTTAATTAGTGATCACTATGATTCAAAAATAACAAGCCTAAGACAATACACCTAGATATACACTCCCAATGAATATGATTTGGAATGTTTATATGCTCATTATGAATAATAATGAATAATTTATCCTACCATTTACATGGTCTCCTAACAATGAAATATATTAAACCCTAGTATTATCTTTTATATATAAAAAAGTACATTGAAGAAACCCTCACCATAATATTTCATTAATTTTGGTACTTTTTATTACTTTTTTGATGCCCACAATTTTTTTGTTTATTAAGGAATATTATCTTAGATATCAACATTAATATATTGAATTAGGAAGTTTCTAATTCATATTTATCATTATACATATATCAATTATTTTTTTATCCAACAGTTACTTATGGAATATTATGTAAAGTATTAATGAATCCTATGGTAAATACATTATAATTAATCACGATATGGCTAGAGGCTAGAATTATATATCCCTTGGATGAATCAATATTTCTTCTCTGGAAAAACAACTTTTGTTTTAATGAATTTTACCCCCATATTAGTAGATTTTATTGGAAAATTACATTTAAAAAAGGTTTTTCTATCTGTAATTAGATATTTCAATAGTATAGTAGCAATGATTATTTTTATCCATGTTTCATTTATTTCCATGGATATAAAATTCCACCAGTTTCAATTGATTATTTTCGTATATTGTTTCTTTAGTATTTTATATAACATATTCCATGTTTATGTTATGATAGTTTATAGTGTATAATAATTCTTACTAAGCATCTAATATCACTCTTATTTATTCCTTTCTAAAGGAATTCTAAGGGTGGGTTGCATGTAATTTTGAATGATATGATGGAATTACTAATAATGTTCATGAAATATGATCAAGTAGTATATAATATTTTGAAATTTAATATTTATATTTGTATCTAGTCTTCCAAGACTGCTAAACTATTGGTTTATTTAGGAACTCTTATATTTAATGACCAATTATATAATATAACTACTAGCTATAGGTTTATAGTGTTCGAAAAGACATATTTTATACCAGAGGATGTTTAGTAGGAACCATGGGGACTAAATTTAGAGCAAACTGGTTAGATAATATAAGTACTATGAAATCCTATAAAACATTCTTGGTAAAAATCAAGAACACATAAGAGGAAATGTATATTACAATTCAATATAATGATGTAATTATATTTATTCCATTAAGACTGATAGTGACTAATAGGATGAATAGGAACTATATCAACACCAATAGTAAATGCAGGAATATTCCACCTAAATAGGTTATTGATGCTGGAGGTGAGGTTAATTAGTTTATTACTATATTAAATAAATTGACCAAGGTTATGACAAAAAATCTAACCTGTATAGAGTGATCTTATGATCGAAATATAGTGTAATTATTTTGGATGACTAAATGTGCTATCAACCTTCAACATTCGGTGGAACTACTAATCCACTATTATCTAAATAAGGGATTAGGTCCCAAGATAAGATCTTTCATTATTTGGTAAGTAGTAAAAAAGAAAAGTTCAACATTGTGGTATATCCGCTAATGGGAGGTACATACCAACAATGTTTATAATTTTAAAACATTATATAATGGGTCCAATTGTGACCTATGGATAAGAAACATATCCTAAGAATAGAGGATGTACCAATTTTTAATAAATTCATTGATTATTTTCCAAAATAATGAACCGCTTTGGCGATGGCATAGTGTTGGGTGGTCGAGGGCCATAGAAATGGTGTTCAGTGAGGTTTGGGGTTCGATTCCTGGGATCCAAATCTTGGGGGAATTTCCACCTCCCATGTACCACTCATCTTGTTGGGTCACTTGGTGTCTCAACAGGTGGGCAGAATGGCTACACTTCACCTGGATGATAGCATGCTATGTCGGACCATCGCGGATCTAGTTGTTACCGTGTGGTACATTCGGTCATCTTGGATGACAATGACTCCTTCTTGGTTGGGGAATCATGACCTCTTCATGGGAAGAGGGTTTCTTAAAGTGAAGAGTTCAAAAAAACCACTCCAAGGGATTCCCTTTTTCCGACATGTTATTTTAAAAAATAATGAAATATTCATCCACATAATCATGAATTTGAGTTCTCCATTAAACTCATTCTAAATGCCAGAAAAAAATATATAAAATCCATATATAATAGAACTGATAGAGTTGTTGGAGATGAGGAAAATTTAAAAGAAGTTGTGTGATAAAGGATTTAGATGCACTAGCGTTACACCATGAGGAGGCACTATTTTTTTAGTTAAAAATATGTAGGGTTTCATGAGATTTTTCATTGATTATAGAGAGATAAATTACATTACCATGAAGAATAATAATCCTTTACCACTACTGAGATATTATTTGATCAAATTCAAGGATAAAAAATATTTTATTTAAATAAAAATTCTCTTAGGTTATCTTTTTCTAAGAGTGAAGAAAGATGATATACCAAATAAGGCAATTCAAATAGTGTACAAAAATATGTGATTGTGGTAATTTCTCTTTGATTGACTAATGCACATTCTATCTTTATAGATCTGATGAGTAGTTTATTCAAATATTATCTTGATAACTTGAAGGTGGTATTTATTGTTGATATCTAGATATAGTGTTGGAGCAATCAAGGTGATGTGAATCCTCTAAAAATAATTCTAGATAATGACAGAAAAATGAGTTATATGGAAAATATATTAATTATTTTTTTTTTCTCAGTGAAGTTTCTTTTCTTGGACAAATTATCACCATGGATGGAGTAATTTTTAAACCTTAAATGTAAAAGGTTCATGAAAAAATTGCCAAAACTGATGAATATATAATATATTTTAAGTTTCTTTGGTTTAATAAGTTATTATAGGTATTTTATTCAATATTGATCACTTTTTTTCTAACATTTTAACCATGTAAACATGTAAATTTATTTATTGTTCCAATATATTTAATGTTTTTATGAAGATGGGGAGACCAACTCTTGAAGATAAGCGGTGACACCCGATACCCCTTGAGCCGAACCCTAATCGTTGATCCTTCATAGATGTCGTTGCGGGTAGATCTTTGGATCCCGCTGCAAATGACATCGCGGACTCTGATGTGAAGATAGATCCAAAAGCTTACCGACACTGCGGGCAAACAGCCATCGCTTTCTCTTTGGAGGAGGTAAATCTTCTCGCCTCAGACTTGCGATATGTTTTGATTGGTTACCTTACAAAGCGCAGACCTTCCCTGAAATTTCTTAGAACATCACTCGAATCGTTGGGATTCTCATATTTTCACATCAGTCTCCTCATTTCTATACATATTGCTCTTCGGTTTGCTTCAGAGGAAGACTATTACCGGTTCTGGATTCGACAAATCTGTTTCTTTGGGGGATACCCCATGAGGGTTTTAAAATGGACACCCAACTTTGACCCTTCTGCAGAATCTCTGATTATCCCCATTTGGGTAGGATTTCCTGGACTTCCCCTTCATTTGTTCAAACAAATAGCTTTGTTTCCAATAGCAAAGATAATTGGAAATCTTTTAAAACTTGACAATGCAACTAAAAATCTCACTCGCCCCTTCGTTGCTAGAATATGTGTTGAGTTAGATATCTCTAAGCAGTTACCTCCTTATATATGGATTCAAAATGGAAATCATGGTTTCTATCAAGAGGTGGTTTATGAAGAACTCCCTGATTATTGTCAACGTTGTTTTAAGTTGGGACATGTGACCTCCAACTGTGGAAGACCAGTAGGGACAGAGGTCACTAAGTCCGTTTGGGTGGAAAAAGAGAAAGTTGTTGACCCCTCCACTTCAACAAAGAAGACAGACAACTCGGTGCAAGTAGTTCACTTGGATAAGAGGCATGATCTAGATCCTCAAGAGACAGATTTTACTAATGCTGTTAAGGTTTCCACAGAAAAGGATTCGACTCATATGGACAGACTTTCTGATTTACTAGAACCCTCTAACACAGGGGATGATTCTAAAACTATTATTGTAGCAATGGAACATGATATGATCACCCACAACCAGGAAGCCCAAGGGGCTGAACAGGTGGAATCCTTTGAAACCAGTGATGTTCCTCACGAAGTAGAAGACCAGACTAGGCAATTAGAGGAGAATTTCTTGAAATCAATGGCCAGAAATGGCAAAAAACTCATGGTGGATGAAGATGGATACATCACTCATAACCCTAGGAAAACTAGGAAAAGGATAGATTACTCACATATGGAAAGAACCATCACCACTCACTCTATCAATACCACTAAGTCTGTCAATAATGAGATAGTTCATAACACTCCAGCTGATGAGGCTAATGAGATTACACCACAACTCTCCCTTGATGAACAATTAAAGGAATTTGATGCTCATTGGGAAGATAAAAAAGGATTGGCCTATGAGAAAATGAAAATTGGTGAAATTTATGCTGAAACATTTCATAAAACTGAACTAGGTATTTTGAGGAGAAGAAGGCTATTAACCCTCCATAATTCCTGTTGACTATTTCTTTTTCAGTTTGCTTCAGATCAGATATATTTGACTGAGTTTTTTTTCATTGCTTATGTACTTTTACGAATTCTGATTTGGAACTGCTTCTAAACCAGCCTTTGAGCCTGTACTACCAATATTGCATGGACTCTGGATTTTCTATACAGTGAAAACGTTGCTGATTTGTTGGTATTCCTTTAAGCTCTTTTGGTTTTCTTTTTCTGGGATGAGCTCAATATTAGGATGATTTTTAATGAGCAGCATACTCTGACATCTTTTTGAAGCTCTCTTAGGACGTTTTCTGCCTCTGGTTTTGATGTTAAAGGTTTGAGTTAGCTGGAATGCTCGAGTTCGCATTTTTGCTTGACTTTTCAAACATCTGTTTGGTTGCGACCTTGCCTTGATGATGATCTGATTTGTTCTGGAATCTGAGGTAGCAAAATTCTGAAGACATGCTAGGTCTGATCTCTCTCTATTGGCAGTTCGTGTAGATCTTCTTCTGGAGCATTTTGAAGGTGCATACCCTGTTTTGTAATGTTTTACTTTTGTTTATTTTTTTCTATTTTTTAGATGGTGTATTCTTTTTACACCTCGGGATTTCCTTGTAACTTTTCTATTTAATAAATTCTTTCTAACATGGATTGGGAAACCAATCCATGTCACCTTCTAAAAGAAATGTAAATTTATTTATTTCACATGGACAAGGGAATGTGAGTAAGTTTTTAAAATTATGAAGTAGAGAAATATTAATGCACCAATATTAACATTACCATTAGGTATGGAAGTATTGTTAATATATCAAGGTTCATCAAATAGAATTCTTGTTTGTGTCTATGTAGTGAATCATAGAGTTTTTCCTAGACATCAAGGTGATTGAAAATCCATGAAAAAACTAACTTGCGGAAGTCTAGACTATACCAACACTTTTTCCCAATGGTGTTTCTATGCTGTTGGGAAAAAGAACATATACCAACGGTTCTAGTAAACCATTGGAATAGGCTATTATATGTTGGGTTTTCCCAATGGTTTAACAAAACCATGGGGAAAGACAACTATTACTCACAGTTTTTATTAATCGTTGAAACAAATTCACCCAATTTAGGGCTTCATCTCGACATTTCATCCCAATGTGAACCCTCCCTTCACCTCCTAACCCACTCCACCCCTCCCCTCCCCAACCTCCTCTCATCCTCCGCCTCCTCCTCCCGCCCCCCTCCCTCTCCTCTGGCGACGTTCCACTTCCCCTCTCGGCTCCTTCTCCGACGACGACGTCCCCCTCCCCTCTCATCTACCAGAGACATCCCACCTCCCCTCTCATCTCCCTCTCCTGGAAACATCCCCCTCCCCTCTTGGCACAATATCTTCCGATGAAGTCCCCCGACCCCTCTCCAGTCGCGCGCGAGAGCCCCCATGGCTGAACACCCCGCGGGACGTCCCCCTCTCTCGGCTCCCTCTCCTCCCGCCAGGGTTCTTGATCGGTACTTCTAGGTAAGAATTAGTATTTTTTTTAAAAAAATGAGGCAACAAGGAATGCATTGTTTGGATTATATTTAGGATAACCATTCAAGTTAATCGTGCATTTTCTAGAGTTTTGGGTAGTAACCAATTCATGGTGCGGTAAATTACTAGGTAAATTGTAAATTTTTTCAAAATAGAGTATTCCAGAAATGTAGGGTTAGATTCACAGGTTTTATTCCATTCATTAGAACAGTGAATTCAATATAAAGTTCATGATGTTTTAAAAACATCATATTTTCCTCTATAGACTCCTATTAGACCTTATATTGTGTTGGATTTTGTTTGTTAATCATGATATATATGTGATGAGGTTTTATCGTCATTAAGATGTGAAATGATGTGGGTTAATTGGAGGCGAGTGATACTATATAAGATTTTATGGGTTATTGTGAGGATTTTATCTCCCTTTAATTGATTGGTTCATAAAAATTAAGTTGGTGCTGCATATATTAAGTAATTGAAACTGGAAAAGTAAAATGTTGGTCTCAGATTTCCGAGTTGGTTATTTGGATGGTATTCTCTATCAAAAGTGTGTATATCTCTATTGAATATGGGTGTATTTTATAATTAACCAATGTATTTATTATACTGAACATGAAATACACATTTCCCACAATACGGAAGCACCACAGAAATCATAGATAGACACTACACACCACAAGACACCCAAGAGAGACACCCCTTGACATCTACAGATAGTTAAGGGGCAATTAACTTAGGAACTGATGTCTATTGGCACTCAAGACTTGATAAATTCACATTATTGGTAGAAAAGATACCATCACCTTTATTCCTAGTATAGTATAATGAAATGGTTTACACCCTCATGACCGAGTAGACCATCTGGTTCATGGAATGTTGCCCAACCAGGTTCAAGAGTAGGATTAACTACTAAACATTGATTGTGGTCCCTCTGAGGTTCTTTCCATAGTGAAATGGGTTATGTGCACAATCTTCAACTCAACTAATGTATCATAGGTGCATATTCAATGGATCAGTGTACTATTATGGTGTTTCCAACAACGTGCTATATAAAGAACATAATGAAAAATAAAGAGATTATTAATTGGAACTGTTTCCCCCTTGCTTGCAGGAACATGGTTGGACCCATGGGGCGTTGTGGTTCTTATATATTGGGTGGTGACATGTATAGTCATATGATATAGGTATGTTTTTGTTTAATTTTTATTTTATTTTATTTATCGCATTGGCCACTTTGGTATTTTACTTATTTCTATGGATGGAGGGTAGTGATGTTATCCTGACTAGTTGACGTAGATCACTTGTATACTGTAATACCATGAGGTGTGAGTGTGAGGAAACATTGAATGCTAGAGGAGCCTTGGAGTCTTCCATGAGATGGAATTGTTTTTCAAAAACATGTTGTGGGAACATTTCTGGAGTATGTTGGAGTCATGAAATAACCCCAAGTGTCTCCATGAGATAACATAAATAACCCCAAGTGTCTCCAAGTGTCTCCATACATCATATCATCCTCGCATGGGTTGGAAACTCACCCAATCCTATCAAACCTATCCTAGTGTATCCTCTCAGTCACATAGTCTAGACTCATCTCTCGAGGATTATCCCATGCCTTGATGTACATCTCATCATCCAACTAGACAAAGATGATTATTCACCTTATGATTTTCCTAGTCACAAAAGCACACCATGTCGAACCCGTCTACATTATATTCTCAATAATATGGACAAGAACCTCATCAAAATCATGTATTATAACCCAACCCCACTAACCAGGTTCCATCCTAAGCTAAATCACACAAAGCCTTTTGGAATTATAATGCCAATCTATCTGACAATACCCAATACCCACAATAGCATCTCATCCTTTATCTCTTTAGTTGAACTCTTGAATCATTAAATGGAGAAAAACGTTTCATAATACATTTTATATACTAAGAGGGACCATCCCACTCTAAGAACCTACCATGATTCCAATCCATCCTCCTAAGTATTTCCTCATCAAACGCTAGATGTACAATTTCCACACCTATCACTATAAGGCCCAATCCTCTTAGGAATATTTTACTTGATCTAAATCCTCATCATTAGTGAAATCAATCACATTAAAGCGCATAAATGTAAACTGAACCCCAAATTCCAAGAATTATTCATGTGGAAAGGCCCCATGGCAACATGCTAAGAACTAAAACCATAAATAATAATGCCAAATACATGCATCGTTTTTAAATAAATATCTCAAGTGTAAACATAAAAAGCAAGAATAATAAGAACTCATCCCTTATATAAAAAAAAACCAAACTAAGTTGAAACTCAGGCCAAATTGATTATATACCATTAATAAGAAGAGTAATTTTTAATTAATAAGAATGTATTATTTGATAGTATCATTTTGAAACATTGATCTATTTCTCCATTGCTTGCAGGAACATTATTTGACCCATGGGGCACTGTGGTTCTTATATGTTGGGCGGTGACATGTATAGTCTCAGGAGACAAGTATGTTTTAGTTTAGTTTTTACATTATTTTCTTTATCACACTGGTCACTTAGATCTTTGACTACTTTCTATGGATATAGGGTAGTTATATTTTGCGAAGGGGTCTAAAAGGAGTTCAGATTAATTCAGTCCACCAGCTTTGATCTGAGGTAAGATTCTATGGTTACTACTTTTCTCGCACCTCATGTATTTGGGGATTTAGTGTTTTTGACTCTATATTATGTTTTTGGTAGGGTGTTGGATCATTTCGTGTTGGTTCAGGTGGATTTGGTTCTCCGATGCCAATCGTGGTAAGGTTTTAATGCCATTGGTTGGTTTCTCACTGGTTATGTAGCGTCCTTCTTGTGTTTTAAGGTTATTAATGTCCTCTGTGTAGTGTGTTGATCCCTGCTCATTGGTTTCGAGTTGCCAAGTCAAGGGAAACTTTCCTACGTGTTCATAGGTAAGTAAGTATATGTATGTGGGTTCCCCTGTGACGTGTATAATCACCCATGGAAGTGATTATACACATATGGGGCTAGGTTTTCCCATGTAAATAAATAAATGCATACGCATGTGAGTGGATACTGGTATATGAATATAAGCATATGTGCAAGGATCCCCTTGCACATGCTCATGGCCATGCGGGTGTGTGCATAGGGGCTAGGTATCCTTGCATATATGTGAAGGTGCGTATACCAAGTGGAGGAGCATCAGATTTTAGTTAGAAAGCTCCAAGAGACAAAGTGGACGACTTGGTTCTACCTTGTGGTAGAGTCCCTCTCGTAGCCTCTTTAATTTTAGAATGATTTAAATTGAATTTAGCTTCTTTCTTAATTCTGCATAATTATATTGAATTGTATATCTTGAATAAGTTTTCTTTAATATAATTATTTCATTTGATAAATAAAGTCATGTTTTTATAATAAAACCCCTCCAATGGAGGTTCACTGTCTGCGAAAACTCATTGTGATAGTTTAGGATGTATGATTATTTTCCATCATTTCGTTTTCCTTTAGATGTTGCGTCATTGTGCCTCTTACTACAACCTTATGATGATCCCTTTCTATAACATATTAAATAGTCGATTTGTTCTATCATGTCCGTTGTGACCTTATCTTATGGAGAAACCCGTTTCGGGTGTTTTCCTGGCCTCTTGGCCACCCCTTTGGGTGTTTACCTGAGCCTGTATATCTAAAAACACTAATGGTGTCATTGTTTAACACCTGTCTAGATTATGGTGCTCCCCACCATAAGCTTCATCTTAACACCATTTGGGGTGTTTTCTTGGCCTCAATGCACATCTAATTTTTTACATATATGAATTCTCCCATAAGATTTGTGTTGCATGTTGAGATGTTAAAACATACTCAAATTCAATTGTTCTCAAGGTGACTGACGTTTTATTATTAAAGTTCAAAGAAATGCATATACCATTGATAAGTAATACACCTGCATAATTTGACTCCCAATTATTAGTTTCAACTACCTAGTACCACTTTTAAAATCAAAAAATATAAAATATATATCTTTATCATACCATAATCCCAAATCAAGAGTCTGTTTTTTATAACATAAGATCAGTTTATATAATGTGAAGGACAACTACATAGGATTTATTTAGAATCCAGGCTGAAAGATGCTGCCCCGCGGATGTCACTGGACCAGGCCAACACGTCACAGTCAAGCCTTGGTCACACAGCGGTCACACCGCGGTCATGCCATGTTCACACCGCGGACAGGCCGCGGTCATGCCGCGGTCACGCCGCGGTCAAGCCGCGGTAATGCCTTGATTTTTCCCTGCTCCAGGATGACATCTTGTGGCGGTTCGTAGTCCTGTCGGAATTCAATGTATGATACCTAGATAGTTTTAGATACATTACCCACCCATAGTTAATGGGGAGGGAGGCGGAAGAAAGAATGTTTCCCCGCCTCCTCCCGCTCCGTTCGCTCCTGGCCGGAAGATGCTGCCCCGCGGATGTCGCTGGACCAGGCCAACACGCCACGGTCATGCCGTAGTCATGTTGCGGTCACGCTGCGGTCACACCGCGGTAATGTCGTGATTTGGCCCTGCTCCAGGAGGACACCCTGTGGCGTTTCGCAGTCCTTTCGAAATTCGATATTTGATACCTAGATATAGTTTTAGATACATTACTCACGCATAGTTAATAGAGAGGGAGACAATGACCGGAATGTTTCCCCACCTCCTCCCGCTCCCTTCGCTCCTGGCTAGAAGATGCTGCCCCATAGATGTCGTTGGACCGGGCTAACACGCCGCGGTTATGCTGCAGTCACGCCGTGTTCACGCCATGGTCACACCGCAGTCACTCCGTGGTCACGCTGTAGTAATGCCATGATTTTTCCCTACTCCAGTATGAGACCGAAACAACCACCATAATCCAGCCACCAGCAGCAATGAAGAAGCCTCCACATGAAGAGGCACATAAGAAACACGCTAACATCAAACGAACATCCAATCAGAGACCCGAGAATCACACGAAACCGCCCCGTCGTCATGAAAGCACCAAGGTCCACTCGACGCAAGCGACAACCAAGAGGAAAATGCACGCACCCACCCACAAGAACCCACACACCCATCCCATGGAGAGAACACACTCCCACACTTGAAAACACACACACGTACCAAACCACACGAACGCACACTCCCAACCACAAACACAAGGAGGCCACCACAGTCCACCTACGAACCATCATCCACCACAACCACCATAATCCAGCCTGCACCAGCCACTTCCATCCCACACTAGACCCCTTCCACCTTCATTTCTGCCCGCTTCCACCAGCATTCCAGCCTGCAGCAGCCCCCCTGCCACCTTCGAATCAGCCCCCACCACCCCCACCACATGCAACCAGCCCCCTTCAACCAGAATTCAATCCCCCCTTCCACCTGCATTCGAGCCCGCACCAGCCCCCATCCACCTGCAATCCAGCCCGCACCAACCACCACACCAACCACCACACTAGCCCCCACCCCCAGCCTCCTACAAAACACTCATGCCAGCCCTCTTCCACCAAGAAAACAGCCCCAGCCACCAGTTCCAGCCCTCACCAACCCCGACCTCCTACATCCCAACCCGCACCAGCCTCTGCTACATGCCCAACAGCCTCCAGCCACCTGCAATCCATCCAACACTAGCCCCCCTGCCACCTATTCCAGCACACACCATCCCCCTTCCATCCCCCTGCCGCCTACCTTCCCACCTGCACCAACCACTCCAGCCCGCCCCAGCCACCATACCAGCCCCCATCATCCTGCATTCCAGCCCGCACCAACCCCCTGCCACCTACAAAACAACCCCATACAACCTGTTCCAACCCGCACCAGCGCCCTTCCATCCCAATTCCAGCCCCCTTCCACCTGTATTCCAACCAGCAAATCACCAATGAAACTTGTAAGAATCTAAATATGAAATAAGAGAGTCCAAGATGCGTGAGAAAAACTCAATGCAAATCACAAAAAGGAAAGGTGAAAGAAAATCCCCTTTCCTGAACCCTCTTTCCCCCAAAAAGTATCCATGTAAACTTCCATTAATGTTCATCGAGAACATTGGGGTAGAGATGCATCTTTTAACCCAAGACGAGAACTTAGCCGAAAATCTGAGCTGGTCGAAGTCATCCCATAAAATGTCCCACCTGACTAAATCAAAAGCCTCGAATAATTCAATCTTGATGGCACACCTAGGAAACCCATAATCTAGATGGTAACCCCACAATAATTGCTGGGTAAGAAGATTATTTGGAGGGGTTGTCCAAGGACTGTTTGGGGGGGGGATTGTAGGGCAGGGTGGAGGTGGGGTGTCTAGGAGGGGTTTTCCAAGTGGGGTGTGTAAGGGCTGTCTAGGTTGGGGGTGCCGGGGGGTCTGTAGGGCAGGGGGAGGGTGCAGGTGGGGTGATCCGTAGGGTTCTTTCCTTTTCCAGAAGCAGGAGGCACTAAGGTGGAGGCTGAAGGTATAGATGTAGAGGTAGGAAGTATTTGGATCACAATAGGTTGGAGATTCCAGACAGCCTCAACCGAAGACATACCAAAAGGCTATAATTAAGGAGGTAGAGGATCAGAAGAAGAATAAGAGGTGAAGGATGTCATGGGAATCACCTATGGAGAAGCCATTAGAGTATTGGATACATATAGGAAAGGCTTCATAAAATTGAAAATGTATTTAATAATTTTTCCTCATCTCTTAATACTACTAAAGAAATATTTCTTCTCCTCCATGAATATCTTGAGTAGAGTTTTCATCACTTTAAACTGGTCATCATGTCCCTTGAAAACCCATTCTACAGAATCTGCATCAATTAATCCTGATGAGATGAATGTACGTCACATATACCAACATGGAGATACTCTTTGACTATAAACTAGATTGAATCAACATCAACTAAAGCTGAGGGAGGTGGAGCAATAGATATAGAGGCAACAATTGGAATATTCTCCAATCTATTCCATAAGGAATCATTACGGGAATCAAAGGAGGTCCTCATTTCTTGTAAAACAGATCAAATGGTTTCTATATCGCTATCCAACCTTCAATTTTAAATCAAAACATCCTGAATATGAAAACTAATCTTGGGATGAATATGACATACAACCATCTCAAAAATGTTTCTAGCAGCTGCTTCACTAAGCTGAGTGACAAGAGGTTCCTGATAACTCAAAATTCCACTGAAATATAAAAGAAGTATTTCTCTAAAATATTATAAATGTATTATGGATACAAAATATGAATGAAATGGGGAAACAAATCTCTCAACAATCGGAAAAGTAGCCTCTACTGGTTATGATTTGGTAGGTACACTTAAGGGAAAAGCCAGAAGCTCACATGCTTGGTCAATATGCTTAACTAAGGATCCCTTAAGATATGTCCCTACTCCAAATGAGACAGTATGTCCACTATACTCTGGTGGAATATTGTGGTCATCACCATCACTATCTCCATATGAGTCTGGATATGATAGTCCAGGCAATTTGGAACCAAAGGAGGGATCACCCTTATATGATACCTTATCCTCTACCAAGGTGAAACCACCCTGAGCATCTCTATGCTCTCCAGCGTGTTCTTAAACATTTTTAGACTCTAAATAGTCTAAAACAAGATTGAAAAAACCTAGTGAATTTTCCCACTCGTCCTGTGAAGCTACTTCCATATGAGGTGCATGATGGTGAATGTTTACAGGTGATTTGGACGACTGTTAGAGGTGCAGGTTTACAGTAGGTGCATGTTTATAGGTCTAAATTGTGATTTGGAAGCCTGTTAGAGGTGCAGGTTTTACAGGTTTAGAGGTGCAGGTTTACTGCTTGAAGTGGGTTTATAGGTCTGCCCAGCTTAGATGTTTGTTGGGGAGTAGAGTTGCAGGTGCTGGTTTGCTGCTTTGATGTGTGTTATGCTACGATGGGGAGTATTGGATATACCAATGGTTCATAGAACCATTGGTATTTAATTACCTAGGAAACATATTCCAATGCTTCATTGAACAATTGGTATTCAAATGTTGGATATATCCCAATGGTTTCAATTAAACCATTGGGATAGAATATATAACAATGGTTTTTAAACCGTTGGTATTTATGCAAGATGGTATGTATACCAACAGTTTTTGAACCGTTGGTACACATATATTACAAGGGATTTACTTAAACCGTTGGGGAAGATTAATTTCACACCACATATACCAACGATTTGTGAAACCGTTGGGATAGCCTATACCAATGGTTTTAGAGGCTACTCCAACGGTTTAGAATCATTGGAATATGTGAACTTTACAGTAGTGACTTTACAACATATGAACATGTGTGGGAAGCTATAATTTTTCTAAAAAAATATAGAAACACTACCCATATGGTGAAATATGTGATATATATATGGACTGTAATAGATTGATGTGCATATTCTTTTAAAATGATCACAAAATGACACAAAGAAGATGGTGAAAACTAATTAGGGACTATGATTACCTGATACACTACAACCCTGGGATGGGAAATAAACTGGCTAAAGAATTGAATAGGAGGGACGATGAAGTTCTTACCATGATGAGGATTAAGAAGGATACTGTAAAAATAGACCTATTTTTTATGGATACAGTAAGTTTTAAGAAATGGTATCCATCATTCCTTTTCTAAGAAATTGTTACAACAACCTTAATAAAAAATATAGATATGTCATAAAAGGATGAAAATTAATTACAAAATAATATTAATGTCGTAACTGATTATAAATTGACTAACTTCATCTATTTATATGAAGTTTTGATATTTAGAAAGAGTTTTTGTGTTCCATTTAAACCAAATATGAAGAGGGAGCTTCTAAAAAATGATGATAGCTAAAATTTCTGTATACACTCTAGTTTCACAAAAATGTGAAGGGATTTGGGAGAAAATTTATAGTGGGATGGTATAAAGTGATAAATTTCATATAATGTGTCTAGATGCTTCATATACCTATTGGTAATGTTTAAAAGAAAAAATACTAAGGGATTCATGAAACCCCTTTATATTCCTATTTAGAAGTGGTAAAATTTTACAATTGAAGTTTTCGCTAGACTCCCATAGAATACAAGGAAGAACTACGTTATATAAATCATCATTGAACATATCACTATGTTTTCTCATTTATTTGAAATAGGATAATTCTTACCCCATGAGTGAATTTAATATCTTTATATAAATGAAATAATAAGGATTCATAGGGATCTCTATTGATTTTATATGATCATGACCTTTGGTTCACATCATAATTTTAGATGATTATTCAAAGGGCTCTCAACACTAAGTTATATTTCAGTACTATATGACATCTCTAAATTAATGGGAATTATGAAGGGATTAGGAATACATTAAAAGACAAGATAATATTAGGTTCTCTTGACTTCTAGGGAGTCTGGAATTAGTATCTACCTTCAGAGTAATTTTTATATAATAATATCTTCCATTTGAGAATTGAAATACACCCAAAGGGTAATTGTATTGGAATAGGTGTTGTACTTTATCTTGTTGGGAATATTTTATGGAAAGAAATATATTTGGAAAAATGATTTTATAGGAAATTAATGTAAAATTATAGACTATTCCGTACTATATTAAAGTATCCAAGAGAAGATAATAGTGTTATACCAATAATTGAAGGAATGAGTTAGAATATCAAGTTGTTGATTGTGTATTCTTAATGTTTTTACCATGGAAGTTGATGAACCCAAATATATTGAAGTAAATGTGTTTATTTTTTTTAATGTGTTTTTATGATTAAAATTCAATGTGATATTCACCGATGTATAGAGTTATAGACATTGAATTATTCTTGATGCTTAATCTTAAACTGCTATTGATAATCTTACTATGAGTGTTTATTATTTAAATAACGAAACAATATTTTTTATAACGGTAGAGAAGTTATCAATGCGAAAAAATGTGGCATGGGATTATATTTTGGTTAAAAAATTTAGACTATATTAAAAAAATATTTCTACCAGGAGAGCTGAGGAACCTGATCAATCATACACATATGGGAGGAAACCCCTATCGTGTGGGAGAGTCGTCTCATAGAGCTTGGGAAAGAAAAAAATTCAGGTTTCTACACAAAAGTACACATGAAGGAGGTATAGAAAAAATTTTGGGGTGGCGGTATGGAATATATGAATTTAAGTGTTGGAGTAGAACTCATTACTCACATATTTTGAGTCCATGGTTTTTGTTCTATTATTATGTAGTGCTCAATAGAATTCAAATTCATTATGGTATTCAACTTCATAGATATTTTATGTCCTTTTAAAAATATATGAAAAGAAAATTATCCATCTAATATATTCAATATGATCCAATAGATCGAATTCAACATCATCTTCTACCTTTATTCATTGGACGGAAACTGTACAATTGAATTTCTCCATGACACGATGTATGATGATCGAGCCAAATATTTTATTTCTGTGATATCGAAATAGATATTCAAATTATATTGGTTCATGAATGTAGCTACAATTTCCTGAATGGGTGAATTCCAGTACAAGGTAGAGATAATTTCATGGTATGGGAGTTGTTTTGATGAGATGGGTTTTGTAAAATTGTATTGAATAAGGCCAGGTAGTGCATGATGTGAGGTAATTCAGTGGAGAAATGATTATAAATACCTCTAACCATTACCATTTATAAATAGATTTGATTGTGATTTAGAGAGAGATCCAAAATATTGAAACCTATAAAATAATGTTAACAGATTTCATGTGAGGATTTCATGTGTTTTTATATTCTTAATACTTCAAAATATCATGGTGCTTGGTAATATGGATGTTTTTTTCTTTCATGAAACACATTCTTTAATATTCATGGAATAACTTTATACTTATGCCTTGAGATTAAAGTTTTCATAGATAATAGATCTCATATATTCTAATACATTAATTAGAATAATAAAATGAGTTTTATGACTTAAGTCTTTATGATTTATTTCCTTTTAAATAAATTCAATCTCATTAATTTCTTGTGATACACATAACCCCAGGTTGAAAAAAACACAATACTCTATTAAAATAATATTAAACCATGACCACCATAAACTATCAATTAAATTAGAGGGGATGAATTGGACAAAAAAATTAGAAAAATATATAGTTTATAAACATTCATTGAACATATTTTAATTATAAATAAAACCAAGTATCATTTTAAAATTAAGCAAATGTTTTTTGAAAAAATATTTTTTTTCACAAAAAATAGTTTCATCGCTTATTACAAACATATAATAAATTTAATTTTAGACACTTTTAGAAAATTTCCTTGATAATTAAATAAATTTTTTGGAATCATCATATCAAATTTAGATTAGGTTTCATTTTTGGGATTTTTTCTTTAAAGTATCATTTTTCAATAAATAGTTCCCAAGGCTGTTATTTATTCAAAACATTTTTTTTATTTTAAGTGATTTAAAAAGTTAAATTGTATTTTAAGATGGTATTAATGTAAAATTGGTTCCGTTATATAATTATAAAAACCATTATTTCATTGAAATAAATTTCTTATTGAATGTTGATATTAAATGCTTTTATACTTATGTGAATTTTCTCTCTGGAAAACTGCATTTTCATTGCTTCTATAGGTATACTATAAAATTGGACTCTTCCAATTTGATGAGATAAATATGAAAAAATTTATTATATATATGGAATCATAATTATTTGAATTATATAATTAGGATAAATTAATTTTTTACAAATATGAATACTAAAAGTAGTAAAAATTAATTATTGAGGTTAATGTAAAAACTGATTTACTGGGGGGAGTTAAACTAAAAATATAGGTGTTAAAATGACCTAGAAACACATAAAACACATATTTTATCAATATCTTGAGACCATAAAACCTATAAGGGTCAATAATGACCCATTTTAGCATCTTTGGTTCTGATAAGATCATGGTTACAATTGATTATTTTCAAAACAATTGCATTTGTGTCCCTCACCCACTTATAAAATGATAACCCTCTCATCCCATATTCACAAATAAAACTCGATATGGTTTTTAATATACCCACCCAAATAAATTACTTACTCCCCTAAAAAAACATAGATATATTTTTTATGAGAAATCTAACCTAGGAAGTTTTTTGGAGAAAACCGAAAGTGGTCGTCCGATGAAGCGGTAATGTTCTTAAACAATTTATTTTATTTTTTTTATTATTGAAAATAATTAAAATATTGTTAAATAATGATAAAATAATATATAAATTATCTTCCAAAGAAATAAATTATATTATGGTAATTTCATTAACCATATCAATCTCTATTTTCATTAAGTGGGAAATGAAATCATCGATCTTTTGTACAACGGACTACCGCCTCACGAACAAAAGTAAATAGTTTTCCAAAAATACCTATAATTGTTGGTTATATTTATAGAATTAATGTTTATAGATAAAATTTATAATATAAATATACTTATATAATTATAATATTATGTATACCTTCTTTCTTTCCATTTTTATTAAAATATAATAACATCACTCATACGTAAGGAAGACTACCACCTAGCAAAGTGATGTGATATTTTTATCACTTATGATTTAAATGGAAGGTAATAAGGTTATATTTAATTAATAATTGTGAGATATAGGAAATTATATAGATTATTTAAAATGAATATATTATAATCTTCCTTACCCTTTCACAGGTTAAGGGAATGATATTGTCGCCCATGCGTATGTATGACCTATCATCTTCACGAAGCGATGTGATTAATTTCCCATGAAAAAAATTAATAATTTTTATAATTACATATCTAATGAGTAAATATAAAATTTATAAAATTAGTATCATTATGGAGAATAAGTATTTATATACTATGTAAATTAACCTGAATAATCTTTAGAAAAAATGAATGAGAAAACAAGGAACTTAACACACTAAACAATGAGGATAAGGAAATATTATTAACAAATGGGTGGTAAAATTTTATAATAGGACCATATATGATATTATAAATATTATTATGGTTTATGTGTAAATTAATATCATTATTACAACAATTATACTTTAAGTTAGAGATTTTTTATATAAATGAATGTGCGAGGTAAGCGATTTCATATCCATTTCCATTTCATTGATAAGTTTTTATAAGTATACACCTATTTAATTAAATGTGGTTTATATACTACCAAATTGATGTATTTAACATTAATAAATAGTAACTCACTATTATTAATTTTTTGTTTCAAGTTCATTCTTCATGGGGTTATAATTTAAAAGCTAAAAAATATGTAAAAAGTATTGTACAATATTACTTTATATTGTGATTGTCTATATTATTTTGAAACAGTAACATTACTAAGATATATTTTTGGTATATATTGCCTTAATATTATATAAAAATATATTTTTATTATGAATTTGAGTATTTCCTAAACAATATACCTTTTCTAAATATGGTTTTTACTTTTAATTTTATTTGATTAACTATGGAAATATTGTTAAATCTGTATTCTTTACTCAATAAATATATTTGATGATAAGGCATATTGATCATGAATTAAATCAATTATTTAGTATATGATAATTGATTTATATAGTACTATAAGGGTGGTTTCCGAATTATTAAACACCCATTGATGCATCTATAGGTCTAATAAAATAAATTACTTCACAAAATTAGATTGGTTTTTACTCATATTTTTAATCTACTTTTTGAAAGGTCTTGAAATTAGAGATATCATGATGCCTTATATCATGATTTATAATATATAAATGATTACATCATTTATAATTTAGTTATTATTTTTATCCATTGTATTTTCAAAATGATATTATCTATAGATTCATTTCATTCTATGTTTGTTGATTAAATGTAATGTGTGTTTAGTTATTTACCTCTCCATATTGATTACGCCTTATCCAATTATGATAGTAGTGTTATTGATTAAATGGAATGCGTGTTAATTTATTTAACTTTCCATATTGATTATTACTTTTTGATTCATGATAGATACCTCTGTATGTAACCCTTACTAAGAATTTGAGCTCACCATTATTATTTTTTCATTCCATATGTTATGAAGATGAATCATTTGAATGAGTTTCATGGATATTTAGAATTTTATTTTGTAATATTTTATTTTATATTCCCAATATAAATTTTTTATCATGTATGTTTCTTAATATACAAAACTACTGAGATAATCGGTGCATTGGGATTTTACCCAATATATCTATGAAAACGTAACAATGTAGACATTAGCTCTAGGTTACTAGAGTCAAGGACCTTATAGTTGGTATCAAAGTAGGTTTAGTAGAAACATTTGGAACTAGATTAAGAAAAAAATATATTGTGGGAACATTACCCTATGAAATACATTTATGATACTTATAGTGAAATATAGGAATGTTTTGGTAATGAAGAGACTATTTGGTTTCTCATAAAAATTCATCTCTATATGGAGACTACAAGTTGACATGGTTCTAGCACAAATTTACCTAGAGATAATAAATATAAAAAAGAAAAATTTTTCTTGAACTGGTCATCACCCGATTTATCAAAATGGTCCATATTTCCCACCATGTTTGACACTCTCTGGGGGATATGATTCAGATAATTCACATTTTCCTTATAAATAATTATGATGGATTTGAAAATAATGATATCTCCCACAAATCCAAGATTATGATTCTCATATTCAATTGATAATTTTTTAAAATTAGGACATGTGTTAAACTATATTTAGAATTATACGATATCATTTATAATTCATAATCTTACTGGATAATTATGTACATGAAATTGGTATAAATTGATCTTGGAAATAACAAGGGTATCAATAATTGTGGTATATGAAGAGATTTACCTTTTGAGATAGCTAATAGATCTAGTATTGGAACTGATAATAACATGAATATATTAGGATATATTTATTTGGATATAAAATATAACCCAAATCAGATAGAGTAACTTATTGATCCAGAGAGTGATTCACTTATATTGTTTATATTCATGTGACCGAATCCCCCATAATTTATTAAGACATATATTACAATGGTACATAATAAATAGATTAAGTATTTAGATAATATATTTATGGTATTGGGATTCAATGAAAAGGAAAATGGTAAGCATTGAGTGTGCTATATCAAAGGCATTGATGATCAATAGTGGTAATTATACCAGAATACTAGGGTGTAAGATGAAATAGAATACATGTAATGGAAAAATTTTAAGGATAAATTATTTAGAAAATATTTCCCTATTCAGAAATAGAAAAAATTGAAGAGAAAGTTACTTAAATTAATGAAACTTAAGAATAAAGATTTGTGGAGTATGAGGATACCATTACAAGGATATCCAGGTATGATAAAGGATACAAATACAATATAGAATACAATATTTTTGTTTTCTTTTAAGTAAGTTAGCTGAGTTCCCATAGTGCATTATTATCCTAAAAAAGAGAATGTGTCAATAGTTTTATGTTCCTTCAATATGGAGAATTAATTATCTAGATACTATATGCTCAATGAGAATCAATAAAATAATATGTTAAATGATTACTAAGTAAAAGGGAATGTGTCAATGAATAAGAATAGAACAATAGAATTTCTATCTTGTGAGAACCATGAAAAAGGCTATCTTTTGAAATGCATAATGGGCTTGGGAATTTTTAATAAGTGTGGATGTATTGGTCATCAGGATAAATAATGTAATAGGAAGAAATACAACACTTATATTAAGTGTTTTAACTACGGGGATACAAGGAACTATGAAAAAGAATGACCCAAGAATTAGAGGGATTTACTATAGAAGAGTCCTAGCAGAGAAGACCAGGATTACGAAATAACTATTGTTGAGGTGGAAGTAACCAATTATATGGTTGAAATTACATTAATAATTACATAAAATTTACTTAATTATATATTTGATTCATGATCCTAAAACCCTTTTATATATTCCATGTTTTCCAAGAAAATTATATATTTCCCTATAAATTTAATAACGGAGTTGTTAGTTAAAACTCATAGTAGAAGTCTTAAATTAATAAGGATGTTCCCATAAGTACCCATAATAACACATAAATTATTTTTATGTCCTTATTATCATACCAATTTATGAAATTTATATAATCCTATGTATGTACTTGATTTCAAAATTTGATGTGAAATATTATTATATAAAGATGGGAGTTGTGATTCTTGATGAAGATGTAGAATTATATATCATTATAGTAGAGTCTTCATCATTTGAGTAGAGTCTTCATCATTTGAGTCATGTCTAGATCCTGCACTAGTATCTCTTCCATTTTTTCTTCTTGGGGATGAATAGAAAGTAAAATCTATGGATGGAGAAGGTAATGATAAAATTGAATATTCACCTATTATATAAGAATACATTGATGTATTTCATAAGTAATTACTCATACATCCCACATAATGTGAAGTTGATTTTTCCATAGATTTAATCCCTAATTCAAGACTAATATCAAGGAATACCTATATAATGGACACTGTGTAATTAGTATATTTAAAGAAACAACTTGAGGATTTGTGTGGTATGGAATTTATTCACCCTATTTTTTTCAAAATGGGGATCCCCTATTCTTTTTATTAAGAAGAAAGAAGTATCTATGAGGCTACGCATTGATTATAGGAAAATAAATTCTATAAATATTAAGAAAAAGTATCATTTTCCTCACATTGAGTACTTATTTGATCATATTCATAGATCCCAATATTTTTCAAATATTGATAGTTATTCTGTGTATCAGAAATTGGGAGTAAAGAAGGATGTAATTCCATAGACAAATTTCTTTATGATGTATGGATATTCCGAGTTTATAGTAATTCAATTTGGATTGACTAATTAAATCTATATTTTTCTAGGGGTAATAAATAGATTATTTAATTAATATTTTAATGATTTTGTTTTGGTATTTATTGATGGAATTTTGGTGTATTTGAAAATCACTAAGGACCATGAGAATCACATATAGTTTATTATTGAGTCTTCAAGAAATAATATTTTAAAGGGAAATTTAATAAGAGTGATTTATGGCCTCAAAGAAATTATTTTCATGCCCATATTGTCTCAAATGATGGAATCTCAATTAATCATGCAAGGAAAATGTCAATCAGAGAATATCCTACCCCAATTAAAATATATGAGGTATGTAGTTCACTAGTTTAGAAGGTTTCTATATTCGATTAATCTAGAATATTTTACAATTTGTTAACCCATTAAACAAGATTATACGTGACAGGGTTAAGTTCATTTTGAAATAAAATAAAGAATGTTTTGATGAATTGAAGAGGAGATTGGTCAAAGATTTGTTTTTGACTCTACCATCATGAAATGATGGTTTTATGATATATAGTGATGCATCAATCAAGGTTCTTAGTTGTGTTATAAATAAAAATGATAATGTTCTTTCATATGTATCAAGTAAATTTAATAATCATGAAGATAAATATAAATCCCATTTTATAGAGTTGGAGGTTGTAATATTTATTCTGAAGATATACAGACATTATTTATAGGAGGAAACATGCAAGATATACACAGATCATAAAATCATATAATAAATATTTTCACTAAAATATAACAATATTGGACAATGTAGAAATCCATATCTACTTGATTATTAGGATTTGTCAACACACTACCACTCGGGGAAGGAAAATAATATAGAGAATGATTTGAGTAGGAAGGATCATGGAGTTCTAAACCAAATAAAGATTGAGAGGGATAATATTTTCATGTATATAATAAATATGTAGATGGGAATTATTATGGAAGGAGAGACATAAAATATTTTTAAAATTATATTCAAAACCATATTTATTAAAACATATAAAAAGTTATCAAAATTATGATAATAAATTTCAAAAGAAAATTTAGGCTATGAATGATGGGAAATTATCATAAATCAGTTGTTAAGATGGTACCACAATATTTGGATGGTGATTATGTGTTCCATCTATACCATGGATAAAAAGAGAATTGTTTTATGGTTCTTATAGTTCAAATTTCTCAATACACCCTAGTAGCATAGTGATGTGTAAGGATTTGAGAGAATATTTTTGGGTGGGATAACATGATGTCAGAAATTGTAGATTATGTGTCTAGATAATTGGTTTTTCGAAAATTAAAAGCTATGAGATAAAAACCTAGAGGAGTTATGAAACATATTCAATTTTTATGTTTAAATTGGATAACATGACTATTGAATTAATCATAGGACTACCAAAGAATCCTAGTAAGAATGATGAAATATGGGTTATCATTAATCAATTAACCAATTATGTAAATTTCATAACTATAAGCGAATTAAACACTTAAGAATATATTAAGGATCTATATTAATGATGTTGTAAGACTTCATGGTGAAACTATTTAAATTTTGACTAGAAATGATCTCAATTTTACATCAAAATGTTGGATGTTTTTTGAAAAGGTTTTTGATACATGCCTTTATTTGAGCACTAACGGCCATCCTCATACTGATGGATAATCTAATAGGACTATTAAAACAATGGAAGTATTGATGAGGCAAAGCTCAGATAGATTTCAAAGCATGTGGTATCAGCATTTACCTTTGGTAAAAATTTCTTATAATTTTATTATTCTTCAAGTATTCAAATGGAACCATATAAAGCATTATATGTAAGTAGATTTCATACTCCGACATGTTGGGTTGAAATTAATAAATTAATATTTTATCCCAAGAACTTTTTTAGGAGAAAATAATGAAATTTTAGAATATTTAGGCTCATCTTAAAGTATCTTAATGTAGGAAAAATAGTTATATAGATAATCAGATGATGTATTTGAAATTCTAAGTGGGAGATCATGTTTTCTAAAATGTATCTCCATAGAAGGGTTCTGTAAGGTTCAATAAGAAGGTAAAGACAATACCTAGCTACATCAAACTCTTTGAAATTTTTTAATGGATTATATCTATTTCTTATCAGTTAGAAATGCCACAAAGTCTCACAAATGTATTTCATGTGTTCCACATATTATTGTTAACGAAGTACATGCCAGAACCAATGTATGTTCTCACATTTGATGAAATGGAATTTGAACATAAAATATTTTACTATGAAAAACCCAACTATATTTTCGATACTATAGTAAAATTATTGAGGAATCAGAGGATTCAACTAGAATATGAACTTTTTGGAAATCATAAAATAGAGGAAGTAATGTGGGAACTAGTGCATGTTTTGAAGAAGAACTACACCCATCAATTGAAAAGGTAATACTACTGAATTTTTTAGTATGATATTTTCATAAGCAGGAATAATGTTACATTGTAAGTGTTTACTATTTATTTATTTTTAAATAAAGCTAGTCTCTTCGATATATTGTGATTCAAGAAAAGATGAGTTCAAACAAAATAATATACTATATTAAAATATTATTTGAAACTTACCAATATAACATACAATTAAAATTATAGGATAAAAATAGGAATAAATAAATTATAAAAAATCTGTATCTTACACATGTTCATTGGTTACCTATTTTTTATAAATAGAAATGATAATCATTTGAAAGTAAAATAAATAAGTTATGAAAACTGTATTTTTTCCAAATAAAATAGTTTCATCACTTATTTCACACAATTGTTTTTTAAATATCATAATATTTATTTATTTTAAAATATATAAAAATTATCTTAGAGTTTATATTTGGGATTTTATTAAAATTTTCATCCATTTAATTAATAGTTAAAATGCATATTTTTATGAAAAACTACCTCTTAGTTTAAATTATTTATAGAGTTAAATTATTCTTAATAATGGTTTTAAAGTAAAATTAGTTCAATTATATTACATTCAATACAAGTTAGTTCATTTTAATTAATATTATCAAAAAGTTTGACATTAAAAACGTTTATATTTATGAAAATTTTCTCTTTGGAAATCCTTTTTTTTATCGCGTTTGTGGGAATAATATTAAATTTAATTTATACTATTTTGTGAAATTAATTTCTAAAAATAGATTTTATATTTGGAATCAAAATAATTTTAATTTTATTATATTCTTAAAATATATTTTTACTATTATGAATAGTTAAAGCGGTAAAAAATAATTACCACAGTTAAGTTAAAAACTTATATTTTGGTTGGGGTTAAACTAAAAATATAAGGGCTAAAATGACCTAAAAATTTATAAAATACCAATTTTTTAGAAATATTTTGAAATTATCACCTGTAACTATCTATAATGAACTATTTTTCATTCTTGTGGAAGGATAAGAATATGGGTATAATTGATTAATTTAAAAAATTCTATTTGTATCCTATTCCCAATTTATAAAATGCCAACCCATTCCTCCCCTTCAAACACATTAAAATCTAATTGGATTCGATATTACCTTACCAAATAAATTAATTACTCCCCTAAAAAAATCTTATTTCACATTTTTTTTATCACAAAACCACCCTAGAAAATCTTCTAGTTCAAACCTAAAGAGGTCGTCTGAAGAATTTGTAATGTTCCTAAAAAATATTTTTTAATTTACCTACACTTAAACCTATTTAAAAATAATATTAAATAATGATATTATAATAAAAATAATATATAAAATATACTAATATATTATTATATTAATTTCATAACATATATTCATCACCTCTTCCATCAAATAGGAAATGAAAACATAGATCATGTATACGACAGACTACTGCCTCGTGAACTGATGTAACTCATTTTCCATAAAAACCTATTATGATTGGATATAATGATACAATTAATGCATATTCATAATATTTATGATATAAATATTTTTATTTAATTGTAAAATTACATGTTATTTCTTACTTTAAATTCTGTTTAAAATGTGATATCATTGCTCATGTTTATATCAAACTACCACCTTAGGTAGTGATGCGATTCATTTTTCACGCAGGATTTACATGAAAAGAGAATAACGATAAATTTAATGAAAATATCTGATATATTTTAATTGATATAAATTATAAAAAATTCATATATCATACTCCCCCTTACTATTTCACCCATTAAGGGAATGCTATCGTCACTCGTGTGTATGTATGACATACCATATGCTTGAAGAGATGTGACTCTTTTTCCATGACCCAATTTAAATAATGGTTTTAATAATGTATTTAATGAATAAATAATATATTTAGAAAATTATTATAACCTTATATATGATTTATTTATATCATATGTACTATAATTGAAACATTCATAATAAAGCATGCATGAGAAAACAAATAAATTAACACCCAAAACAATAAAAAAGTGATATACTGTTAATGCATGGTTATTAAAAATGTTATAAGAGGATGATACACGGTATTATAAATATGATTATGGTCTTGTAATAAATTAATTACATTCTTAAAACCATTATACATGATATTGGTCGGAATGGCCTGAAGGCCTTCATTTTTTTTATTTTGATAATCCACCTTTCAAGGGGTGAGGTGGAACCCTTACAAGGCCCGAAGGCTTTAGAGACTATTACATGACCCGTAGGTCTTAGAGGGAATCACTCAGACAAGACAACTTGGAACTGCTCCTCCCCAGCATATGTCATGAAATCAGCACTCCACCTTCATAGGGCTGGTCGGCTAGCTATCCTATGTAAAGCTTCACAAGCCTAGTACCGATGGAGAAGACACACCCTCTCATTCTTCGAATTCCAGTTAGCTCTACTCCAGTGAATGTGCCTACCCTGAATCCTCATCTGAAGCCTTGTCCCATGTAGTCTAACTAGTACTTCTTCATTCATGTGGCCCGAAGGCCTTGGGGTGGCCCTAAGGCCTTAAGGTGTCCCAAAGGCCTTGAGAAACAACTGGCCTGAAGGCCTTGGGTGGCTCGAAAGCCTTGCAGGACCTGAGGACCAAACCCGTGGCCCAAAGGCCCAGATGGATGAATAGTTCTGGTTGCTACAGTCTTGAACAGTTCCTTCTACAGTACTGCTATAGTACCCCTAGAAATTCACCTCCACTCGGATTTGATCTCGGGTCTCTTGGATGCACCTGTCGAGTCCTCACCAACCAGGCTAAGGCTCATGTGCCATTCTACATGATGTTAAATCATAGTCCACTAATGTAATGGGTGAAATGAGGGATTTCGTTTTAATTTTTATTTCATTGATAATTTCACTTAATATGCACCAATTCACTTTTATGTTATGAATATATTTCCTCTTTGATTTATATAACATTAGTAAATATTTTTTCATTATCATTAATTTTTCATTTAATGTTAATTGTTCAGGGTATTAAAATTTAGAAGTTACCGGAGAGGTAAAAACAATTATACAACCTCACTTTATATTGTGACTATTTTCATTCTCTTGAAATAATCAATTTATTATGATCATTTGTTATTAAAAATCAAATTTATCTTAAATATACATATTCTTGTATGATGGATCTTTTAATTTCCTAAATCGTACACCATTTTACGTATAGTTTTTACATTGAATGTCATTTAATCAGCTAGGTAATTATTGATAATATTTTTTATTTACTCAAATTGTATATTTGATTATAAATAATATTGTTCATAAATTTAATGTATTATTTGATATATCAAAAATTATGTATACATGTAGATATGTTTGGGTATTGTCATAGATATACGCACACTACATTGACATGTTTCATGAAATAAATCAGTGGGAAAAATCATATGGGGTTCTACATGTAGTTTTAAACATTATTATGTAAGGTATTGAGTGTGGAGTTATAATTATTCCTTAGTTCATGACATCAAAAATACTTTCTATTAGTATTTTTCTTATTTACAATAATTTATTTTCATGTAATTAGTTATGTTATGTTAAAGGAAGGTTCGTACAAGATTGTATTTTCATAGCTTCAGAGTGCATAAACCCTTTAAAAAATTATAAGAGAGGTAGTAACATTTCTATCAAGATTGAAATTAATAAATTAATTAACACCATTGATTATATAATCATTTATAATGTTTTATATAGTTTTTTATTCAATAACACTTTCACAGGATAGGTGAAATATATCTTAGGTTTATCCCACACTTCGGTTCTCATTATTTTTTACCAAAGGATCACTTCAAGTGATATCATGGGGTTTGATAGGGTGACCCTCTCTTAGCTCTTTAATTCTCAATTACTAAATATTATCTCAGTATTCTCCCCACTCATATGGTGGTTCAAAGAAAGGATAAACCAATTCATGCCTCTATGGTTATTTTTTCTCTAACTCATTTACTTTATTACTATGACATTATTCTATTCTTACATAGAAACAATAGGAATATCAAAAAATTTAATGACATGCTCTATCATTAAGAATGTAACACATGGAAATTAATCAATTGGAAAAAATATTTAATTTATATTGGAAATTGGTTCAAATCTTTTAGAAAGTATAGTATTCATTTAGAAATGGGAATTATATAGTTGTTAATACCCTTATCTTGTATGGTAGTTCCTTTGTTTTAGAGAAGACCAAAAATGAGTTACATTCATAGTCTTACTGATAGGATTAAAAACCATCCATCAACTTGGAAGGGAAGGCACTCACAATGTATAGTCAAATTTCACCTGTAATGTTTACAAATTTCTTTAGGATAACTCAATCCTTCATGGTTTAAAGATGTATTATGGTACTAAGGAAAAATTTAATTGATAAAATTAATTTTTTTTTGAGTCTTGGCACTATTGAGTGAACGATGGTCACTGTTACTTGGAAGAAAAATATTGAAATACTCTCCAGTGGTGGTACTGGTATCAAGATAATTCAACACATTAAATAAATCTTAAGGCTCAATTCAATTGGGATGTGATCAATAGTAGTTTGAGGGATTTTTTCTTTTGTGTGATATAAGTTTATAGATTGATTGATTTAAGGAAATAATTGATGAATGGGTTTATTGCTTTGGATTATAATTAAAAATATTTATTCAAATATCATGGATTTGTCTAGACAGATTTGCAATACCAACTTAACCATCAGGTTTGGGATGGATACCTGGATAAGAAACCCTCTAATATTTGAATTCAATCCTAGATATTCTTCGTTGAATTCTTATATTTTAGTAAATTAATACTTTATATCTCATCATATGAATTTACATAATGATGTTTCTGAAATTATAAAACACTACACTTTCATTCCATTTGAGGATGTGATTATCTATGAAGTGGTGTAAAATGACATTCTCAATGTATGATTGTTTGAACAATTTCATATAATGAATTCCAACCATGATTTAAAAGTCATTAAGTGATTATTGAAGTCTTGGATCAGGACCTCATGATTCACTTTGATATGTATATTAGAACATAATCTATTTTCTATGGATTATTACTTATAATGGATTGTTTTTTTACTCAAATCTAAGTGTCGATTAGGAAATCGACATCATGAAGATAAAAACTAACTATTTAAATTCATTATATTATTTAGTGTGGCACTGTTTATTTATCATTGTATCTCAATAACCTTCTTCATGTGATAGTAGAAGAGTTTATTCAAATCATTTAGCAAGGCCATAATTTGTTGATACACCGTAATACCATTTTTAGCCTTCAATATTCTATTGTGAATTTTATTTTTTCAATCATAGAATGTAGTGTACTCCAAAGTGATATCAATGAAAATAAAATCCTTGATTTCACTATATTGAGAATACTTGTCATTTTTTGAAATATTATGTAGCTAGTTAGTACCATAGTAGTTCGCATGAAGCCTCCTTTTTTAAACTAATTAAAATTAGTTCTAATGGTGATTAGGAAGGGAAACCTAGTCTCACTAGATATAGATTTGTCTATAATGATTATAGTAGAGGGATTATTGGATTTTTTATGGATCATGTGGATTGACAATGACTCTTGAATCCAAAATTCTTGGCATGACCAAGTATGTCACCTTTTCTAAACTCCAAGGTTGAAATAATTTATTTCATGAAAGTGATTCAACTATTATTATTCAGGATATAATAAATGGTTTGTTTCATCTATCATAGCATCTCATGACTTTATGGATGGAATGTATGAGTTTTCTCTCTAGTATCAACTATATTATCAAAAATTCTTAATGAGTGTAAAATCACGTGTCATATGGTATTACCAACAAAGGTATTAATATGAATCATACTAGGTTTCATATTATTCTCCATATTTTGGATCTATTAATGATAGATATTTCTATAAAATCCCATCCTTATGACTCACATATATATATATATTTATATTATAAATATTCCTTTGAAACATTAGATAAGGATATAATTGAAAGAAAATTATATAGAATGCGCTTTCAGTTATTTAACTTGGTATATATATTATGGCCTATCCAATTATGATAGTCATGTTATTGGTTAAATATAATGTTTGTTAAGTTTTTTACCTTTATATTCTTATTATGGATTACTGTTTCTTGATAGCTTCTACATTATGTAACCCCTACTAGAAATTTAAGCCTGTCATTATTTTATTTCCTTTATACAAGTTATAAAGATAATCCTTGGAATGAGTTTCAAGGATGAAGAGAATTTTTTTTATTATGTTTTAATTTATATTACCTATTTAAAATGGGATTCATTTATATATCTAGTTCTCCAAAACTGATAAACTGATTGAGAATTTAGTATTTTACACTATATATTAATGGAAATTTAATAATGTCGACATTGGATTTGGCTTAATGTAGTTGGGTTTGTTATATAGAGAACCCTTGAAAACTTAGTTATGTAAAGAGGTTGAGCTGCTCAATGAGCTTAATATCTTCAATAAATATATTTTTTAATGTATTCATGTTACATGTATAACAATATTTTCTTATACAGTTCTTATTTGAATGAGTGTGACATTAAATAGTGTTGTAAAGAGATAAAACCCATGATATTTTTTATCAATTCGTGAATGAAGTGATCTATTCATAGGGTAACATTACCATGATGTTGAATATATTTCAATATATTAATAAGAAAGGGTATTGGGTTTTAATAGACTTCTGATGAAATAATTGGGAATTGGAATTTTTTTCATAAGAATACAATTAATATTAATAACTCATGCAAACCAAGTGAGGGAGTTTTCTCATTTGTTTAAAAATATATTTAAAACAATATATTGAATATAGACGGCTTTCCTAAGATGGAATCTGATAAATATTAATAGAATAATGAGTTGATGTAAAATTTTTACGTTAACGCATGAAGTGATACTAAAATAGAATAGTATATGAAGGACATGAAATATACTTTCATTAATTATGGGAAATAATATAATAATTATTTTCATGAGAAATATATGAAGAAAAAATCAATGAGATGTGTTGGTAAGTTACTACTTCCTTAAACATAGACAGTTTTTAAAGTAGAAAACTTGTGGTGTGTTGAAGAATATTCGGTTATTCATTCTGATATTACAATTATATGAATTGGAATTGTAATTTTTTATTAATTTTGAAGAGTATTGGGTAAAATTTAATATAGTTTTATTTATTATATTCAATGGTAGTTGAATAATTTTAGTGGAAACATCCAGGGTGAAATTATCATATTATAGTGTCTTAAAGAGAATGATTAATTTTTTATTACAATGTAATCTTTGAGTTTGTTTGATCATTCTCATTATGTTAGATTTATTTATTTATACACTAGAGAAAATTAAAATATAAATAAAACTGGTGGGATTCCAGTATCAATAATACTAGTGGGATTCTTGTATAATTTAGGATGTGGTTGATACCTACCCTCCATGTTTTCAAAAGGATACATCATTAAACCACTATAATTGATTGAAATATTATCTATAGATAGTATGTGTCTCTTACATGAATCGAATAAAGAAAGTATGTAGTCTTCCATATAAGGGAAATACCTTATGAAAAGATCTTATATTGTGTTTTGTTGATTTTTTTCTTACATGTGGTGTAATAATTCATGAACATGTTAGATCAATTAAACATAAGAGGTACAAAAGTTAAAATATAAAAGGAGTAAAAAGTAAAAATTAATTAATTCAGTAAAAATTTTGTGAAATTGTTGACACTCCACCCCATTAGTGTACCTATAGGATCCACTTATAATTTTAATTTATATCAGATGAATGATTCTATCTCTCTTTAGATCTACATTACTGCCCTAGTTGTTTGTATCACACATATATGAAGTGCACATATGAATTTTAAGATGTATCAGATTTTCTACAGATTGTATTTTTAAATGGGTTGGCCAAGGTAGTCTAGTATAAGATCCCACAGGTTTGAGACCATGTTGTTTTTACCAAAAAAATCCATCATATAATGCGACCAAAAAATTTCAAGCCCACCCCACCCCACATAAGACCGCATGTGTCCCCCGAGCTTGCCCACATTTTCTAAAATAATACACTATTTATAATCACATAAATATTTTTCTTTTTCTAATTTTAAATGTGAGTTTCGTGTTATTATGAATGGTTGGACCAGTTAATGAAGGATTACTCTCTATTTAATGACCATTTCATAGGAGTTTATTTGGGTTCACATGAGTTCCTTTCATGTTTTTCTAATAAACAAATAAAATTAAATAACAAAAATAATAAATCAACCAAAAAATATTATTATTATTATAATAACTTTTTTTAATTGAAAACATGTTCTAGGGAGATGAGTTCTATTTTTATAGAGGTTTATAAAAAACAATGTTAATATGGTTAATAATTACTATATAAATCTTATAATATCATATTAAAATAATAAATATTGACCTATTTAAAAATAAAATGTGAAAGAATGGTGAACCAGTATGACCATTTCAGTGAGAAATAATATTTTATGGTTGAATCATGATTTTGTTTTGGATAAGAAGTTAAATAATCATAAATTTTTAAAATAATTTTGTTAAAAATTAGGCATTCAGGTAATCCCCAACCTATGTGGGATTAACCCACCATGTCCCGCACACAAACAGGCTCAGCCCACATTGTCCCATGATTTAAACAGTCAAAATTTTTAGGCCTTGCACATCCTGCATCTTCCTTATATTCATGAAGACTGTGAGACTATTTTTCACTACTATCATTAGATGAAAATTTAGTCCCTGTCTCTATTTGTGACAATAATAAATTTTACATAAAAAGATTAAAAAATATGCAACATAAAGAGGAATGTAATCTGAAAAATAGTTTGAAAAATAAGTAGGATACTCCAAATAATAAATGTCATAAGACTGGTAGTCTGTCATTAGTATATGATAAATCAGTTGAAATTTAAACGTTTGATCATTCTAGTACAATGATAGATGAAAAATAAAGTATCAAATTACTCATTTTTTTTATTTAGATGATAAATATTTTCAAAATAATTTTACTATAGAGATTTTCACTTATATATTTAAATTTTTTATGTGACTATATAATGAAAAATTATGGCTTGAAGAAGAATATAAGGAAATAGAGAAAGATTTAGAAATTAATATTTATAGATGAAAACTTATCAAATACATTTTGAAGATAAAAAAAGAAACTATATTACATTGAAATGAAAATTTCTCATAAGCGAAAGAAGTGTTGAAAAAAGCTTTGTGATAAAGTAGGTTCTAATAATGTTCTTACTATTATAAATACGATAACCCTAGTATCCCAGGGATAGTGGGTACTTTATCACATTAGCACTAGATACGTGGAATCACGTCTTGAGTGATAGAATAGTTTATTTTTCCTAGTAAACTAGATATATACATTAACACCACATTGAATTTTAAAATATAAAATATAGAAAATTGAAAAAAAAATATCCTGCATCATTAAGATCATTCAAATATTCCTTCTTCATCTAATAAGAAAAAAAATAGAATATTGATGATTTTATATGTTCAGTATGGGTTACATACAATGGATTATGTCTTGAGTAATTAAAGAATAATAAATATGGCATAGTAAATAATTGAAAATAATTAACATCTAATCAATAACATGAGTATTAAGAATTATAAGACATTAGTAAATTAAGATAAAATGATTCCATTTAAATAATCACATGAGATTTATACATATACAGGTATATTATTAAAAATAATCACATAGACATAGATGAAAGATTTCATAATGAAGGAATCCATAATGTTGTTCATATGAAACTTATCATTGAGGCCCTATTATAAGATATTTTAAACTACCTTCAATGACATTTACCAAGACAATTTAATCGAGGGATAGGTATACACCAAAAACTCATTAAATATGGTGAGCTAACTAGTTTTTCTCTTGAGTCCTAATGATGCATAGAAGGGGATATAAAATTCAATGCCTTAATAAACACTTAATATTTCAATTCTTTCCTCATATGAATAAATAATACAATTTAATCAATATGCTTTATATAAAAAATGTTTCCATATGAAAAAGTAACATACAGTATGAAAATAATTTCCCAATTCAAACTAATCAAAAATAATCTATAGAAATAATAAGGATAATATAATTATAAAATATTCACACTAGAGAATAAAATGGGTTTTTGTTATTGATTAATTGAAATACCATAACATGTTAACTAAAAAAATCCTTAAGGGGAAAAAAATTTCAATTCGAAATTAAATTTTAAAAATTAAAAATTTTAAGACTACTTTGAATTTTTTTATATATCCATGAAAAATTGAAAATGTAGTTTAAAATAATTTAGTAGTCAGGATAGTGTCAAATTTTGTTTTTATCAAGTACCATGAATTAAATATTTATTTTAAATTTTTGATAAAAAATTAAATATGTACATTATTTGTAAAATAAAAAAATATATTACATTTAAAAATTGTTGTAAAAATTAAACCATACGAAAAATAAATTTAAAAAATCATAGTGAAATATTCATTACATTGTTAATAAATTTTTTAGAAAACATGGATATTGAAGAAAAATATTCCCAACAAAAAATAAAATACTTTTTTTTCTTAAAATTTATTTGTTAACTTTTGAGTTATTGGAAAATGAAAATCAAACGATAACATTTAATTTCTAAAAAAACTATCGTGGAAGAAAATATATTTTATTTAAGATAGAAATATCATTTAATTCCCCTTGTAGTGGCTTATACATAAAAATTCTTTAATAGTGATGATATTTTGAATTGAACCCCTACCACTTTGGTAACTTTTGAATCATAATCCACATTAAAAAATAACATCAAGTGAATATTTGAATACCGTGAATAAAAAAATAAAGTACAGCTTTTCATAAAAATGGTAAGTAGTTAGAACACATAGAAGAAGATAGGTGTATAACATAACATATGTCCCAAAGAAGACAATTTGAAGGGAAGAACCCTTAATACATTCATAACATTTAAGTGAGGTTTAATCAATGAAGTTATAATTTAAAAAAAATTAAAATCCAAAAAACACAACTGTAAATAGAACACAATTGAAAAAATTTCATTTTACACTTAACCATGACTTAATATAATCAATGAATAAATGATATAACCTAATGAATGAAAATCGAGTTATGAAACACTTACCACTTGTCATATTTTATATAAAATACCCATAGATAAAGAAATTTGAATTATAATAGAAAATAACATAAATTATGAAGGATTAATCATATAACATGTGAAAATGGAAATATATACATAATATAAAATAAGTTAGGTTTATAAAATTAAAATATGACTCAATAAAAGGAAATTGAGATAAAATAAAATACCAGGGGTACAACTCATCACATACTTTATTTATCATCCTGAATAATAAACATATGTAAATTATTTACTTTCATAAAAAAGTTTACTTTGTATTCATTTTTTTAATTTATTTATTTTCAATTTATATTTTTTTACATAATCAATTATGTTCACAATAGTTGTTTTGATGATATTCGGTTTATTTTTCCAGATTTCCATTTATAAGTTGAATATGGTAAAAGAGGTTATTGTTCAATCATATTAAGAATAATAGTTATAATAAATTATTTTATTATGCTTCAATTATTCTTTTAACATTAACAATTAATTTTGGTTATGATAATTAAACCATGTTACAATCATAGAGACCGTAAGTTGTACATACCCATGAGTAATGTTTCCATTTTCCAATGGTCATCATAGAAATAAAGTATAATTTTACCTTTACAAAAAAAAATTAAATATGAATATAATATTATTTACTAAAATACACTTATATATATCATCTTTATTATGTGGTAAAAAAAATTAATCACTTCGATTTGTGGAGGTGGTAATCTACATGTATGCACGAGAAATTTTATAATATTTCATTGAATGAAATGGTACTAAAATATATGATATATTATTTTTCTTGAATTATAAATATTTTAGAAGTATCATATATATTCATTAAATACATCTTTATAAACAGCACTAAGATGCGATGATGGAAAATGATTTACATCTCTTATTGAGGCCGTAGTTTTCTATATAAATGAACAATAGTGTTGTTTCCCATTTAATGGAAGGGTAGATGGATTTAAAATAATACATTAAAATAATAACATATCTGTATGTTATAGATAATCATATTATTATATCATCATGGTTGAATAATTTTTTAAAGAGGTGTAATAAGAAATAAATAAAAAATTATTGGTTAATAATGATACTTCTTATTTAGACAATATCTTTATGTTTACCCCAAAATCCTTTATATAAGGGTTTTATAATCAAGATAATGACTCTAGTATGTGAGAAGGGAATTAAGGAAGGTATTTTGGTAGGTTTTGGCTGAATTTAAATCCTTTTAAGAGTTAATACAATAGTAGATGAGGATCCCTTTTATATGTGAGGGGAGGGGAACTTTTTCAATTTCATAGACTATTATTATAATATAAATTAATATTAACTTAAAATTAGATCCAAAATGATATTATTTCAATATAGGATACGTATGGGTTGATATATGATCATAAAATAAAATTAGGACAACTTTATTTTAGTTTTCAACACTTATCTCCTTGTTTTAACCCTCGTTAACCATTATTTGAAAATTACTGTGATAAAAAGTATTCTACTCCTTAAGGGTTAGGATAGTTGCTATAAAAGTAAATTTAGATAATAAGTGAACTGGGGTTTATATTTTATACCATATCCCATTAAATTATTATTAAATGTATTTTTTAGGAATTTTAAATCATTGAATAAATTATTATTTATTATAAAATATCATTAATATAATTTTTGGGAATATTCATTTAATTTGACTTTGGAAACAATATGAAAGAAATGGAATTATAATATAACCCATACACATATACCTAACATGTTATATTTAATAGAAAAATTTATGGAACACAATAATTAATTCAATTTAATTAACTTCTAATATTTTGGAATGAATTTAAAACTAGTTTTCTATTAATTGAGTAAATATTGTGTTAGATTTGAATAATAATTTAAGAGAATTATTTCATTAATAAAAATCATAAATAAATTACCATGATAAATTAAAATAAATTTTGTTTTCAATGAGTAATTGGAACTAAATATAATTTTTTTTATCTATGTCGTAATATATTATAGTTATTAAAAGAAAGAAAGTGACATTTCTCTCTCTATATTCTACATAAATATTATAAAGGTAAAAATAAAATAAAAGGAAAAAAGTGTCTATATATTCAACACATTGTTGGAAATGGATGGAATCTACTCATCAAATATGATAGAGGTAATATTTATGAAAAATTATTAGCCCTTATCATATTATTTTTACCTTAATTACCCTATGTGGATTTATCATGATGATAATTATTTATTGTAGTTTCTAACCATAATAGATAAAAATAATAGGGTAAAAAAACCAAAATTTTGACCAAATAATTAAATATATAAATTAAATTTTCAATATTCAATTCATTGAAGTTGAAGAATTTAATTTAAAATTTGATCTGTGAGACGTGATGAAAAACTATTTTTCGGAAAAAAATTCATTTTAAGAATAAAATTTATTATACTATATCCTGGTATAAAATTCATTCAAAAAACTATAATTATATTAATTTATAAGAAAATAAATAATTTAAGTTTAAAACTAATCTGAAATAGAATTTTTCTTTTCAAATAATTTAATAGAAAATATAAATTTAAAAAAAAATCAATATTTTATATTATTCAATGAAACATCAAATTTTTAGAAAAATAAAAAACATTAATCATATGATAAATTTCCAATTATGATTTGAAAATTATTATCAACATTATAAAATATAATTTATAAAAAAGTCCAAAAATTATTTTAATAAATTCTAATAAAAAGTAATAAAATCACTTTTTGAAGAAAACATTTTTTTTAAAGAAAAATATTACTTTACTAAAAAATTGATTGATTATTTTACAAGAACTTATAAATACATTAATATTGAGTAGGACCTTTATATATATATATATATATATATTTCATATAATAATTAATCCAATTCATACATTCCAATTTAATTGCTAGCTTGTAATGATCATATTTAAATAATAATTTTTTTGGTTCATTTAGGTTTGGTGTTGCATGTTGTCTAAGTTGCAGAATATTTTTTGCTTTAATTAAATTTACAACTAAGATGATACATATGATTGAATAATCCCATAAATATACCATCAATTTCTACAACTATCAATTGGATATTAAATAAAAGTAATTGGATTTAATAAAATATTAAGAATGGTACACAATAGATGAAGAATAAAAAGAACAATATATATCACTTTGCAATATGAGATTCAATCTAGTTGAAGATGACTTACAAAAGGACTTTTTTGGAAAGGTTGTAATTTTAAAAGTTTAAAAAAATGTGATCTATTAATTTGAGACATTGCGCATAACCTCTATGAATTTTAATTATACTCAAATAGATATAAATAAAAATATAATTTAAGAGATAAATAATTGTCTAATATAGAAAAATAAAATGCATGAATATGAACAGTCAATAGGAATAAATATTGAAATTAGTTCAATATGTTTTGATTACTCACATCATAAAGTGTCTTAAATTTTAATTGAAATTTAAAAATAAAAAATTGGAAGAAGATGATACTTTCAAAGAAGTAATGAATAAAATGATTTCTATGAGTATTTATGAAAAGTGGCTTACTTCCGAGAAGACTCATTCCAGTGGAAACATGGGAATATGGTTATCTAAATATAAATATATTACAATCTCACTAACATAGGTAACACTTTTCCCATATGTTTTTTATACTAATATTATTTCACCTTTGAGTACATGTTCCCAAATGAAGTATGTTCAACCATAGGTGAAGAATAATGATGATAAACCTTCTATACCATATATTATGTATGTGAAAAGGGGGGTAAATTCTTTTTCCACAGAAAAATATCAAATTAAGAACAATTCTCTAAAAAACCACAATATTTCATATCCAACCAGAATATATCACAAAATAAGAAATCTCAATTTTTCAGAAACTGTTTGTGTTTTAGAAATTTGGGAATCATGAAATTGATTTTTTTATAATTTATCAATGCATGATTACTGTTTAAGTACAACATTAATGGAGAGGAAATCTATTATGATGATAAATTGTTTAAAAATGAAGCATAATATATAAACGTTGAAGAATTTATATCTCATGAGAATATTTTGGGGTCTTCATGATTATTGGGATTTTTGAAGTAGAAGTGGTAACAATTTTTATGGGTTCTAGTATATATCAACCATTCACTCTAAATATAATGATATGAAAAAAATACCCAAACAAATTAATAAAAAAAAGTATATAATCCTCTTATAGTGTATAAATTGAAAAAGATAGTCATGAATACATTTAATCAGGATACACCCAAAGTGAATGATAAAAATATGTTACATCTATAAAGATATGTTTGTAATATGATAGAATAGGACATATCATGTAAATTTGAAAATAGTTCATATGTACTTGTGTTAGTGGAAGAAAGCTAAAGAAGAAAGAGGATTCAATTAAAGAAGAAATAAAAAGTTTCATTTGGTGTACGAAAATGTGTATGAAAAATTATAATTTCATTAGAGGTTGTTAAGAAATTTTGACACAAATGTTTTTAAAAATGGGTGTGGAATTTTTACAATACATGGAAACACTTTTGAAAGTTTCATAAAATGGATAACTTGAAGAATAATTTTTTAGAAATTAGAGGGAGAGCTATAGTGAATTATTTCGAAAAACAAATTTTTTGATAAATGATTATACATGCATGATGTAGAATGATCATGCACCTAAAAAAATTTATTTTATAAGTAAATAATAGTTGAAAATGACCAAGAATTTAGTGTTAGAACAGAACAATAAATGTGCATTATTTTCAAGTGTGGATAAGCATATTTCACATAAGAATAAAAATTAAGAGATCAAGATATCCATATTACCCATAAATGATAAAAGTTTGAAAGAAAATGGATTAATATAAAAGAGTTTTAATATATTTAGAGATAAATTAAAAGGATTTCATTGTTAAAGAAAAATATTGGCCCAACTACTCTAACTAAAAATCATTAAAGGCCCTCATTATTCCTATATATATTTTTTAATTTTTCCTATATAAGGAATTTATAGTACAAAATATATTCATTGGGATAAATAAAGAAATGAAATCCATGAGAAATTATACAACATCCAAGAATATATAAATCACTGAGAACTTTATTTCAATTATTAACATGTTATGTGCTTGAAAAAATTCAATTGATTTCAGTATTACACATGGATTTCATTCATGAATAATTTCATCCATGATGAAGAAGATGGATGTAGTTTACCCCTATAGGGGAGTGAAGATAAAAAACCACTATATATTAATATAACAATGGTATCATAGAAATATTTGATATTTTGGTAATTTCTATATCTGATTATTTAATGTATTGAAATCTTGTAAGTTGAATATTTTTATTAAAGGGGTATGTTCTGCAATATTAAATTGAAATATAATTCTAAATCAAAGGGGAAATGTTTGTTTTTTGACCAAAAAACAACAAATTTTGAAATGGGAAATACATAATTATACTTGAGTTTTTTTAATCAATTTATTGAGATAATTATAGGAAGTTAGTTGGAAGTAATTTTGATCAACCCATGAAATATAATTTAATTATTATTATAGTATACTAAAAATTAATAGACAATGTTGTCTTGATTAGTCACACATTTTTTCTACATAATTATTTTATCATGTAGTGTTATAGTATATTAACTAGGGTCACATTGATAATTGAAATGTGATGTTATCCTACTCTAAGGAATATCAATTCTAATTTCACAAATGTGACATCACTTATGATATAAGAGATAAAATGTGAGAAGGAAAAAATTTTATGTATGAAATAATGAATATGGATAAAATATTCCCCACATATTAGTATTTAAATTTGTAGTTAATAATAGGGAGAATAACATATTATGTTTAGTATTGACTGAGGTGTCGACAAAAAACCAAAGGGTGAAAATAAAGAACCCAAATGGATTGAAGTAATTGTGTTGAATTTATTGTAAAAGTGATTCTATAAAGGAATTTCGATGTGATAGTTATTAATATTTAGAGTTACTGTAATTGAATTATTCTTAAGAATTAATCATGTATTCTAAATGATGTTTTGACTTGATGAGTTGTTTCCCTAAATAAATAAATATTAATTATGATGATTTTGGAGTCATTATTAATTCCCAATACATCTTACAAGTGTATTATGATAATTCACATTTTTTATAATATTGGATATTTTTTAGTTTAATTATTATAAAAAAAGTGTATATTTGAAATATAGATGTTGAGAACCATAGATTGGAATTTTTTATTGATAATTATGTTTTATGGGATTATATTTCAAATGACCCTTTTGTTAATTCTTTTTAAAAAATATTCCATCCAAGAAAGATAAGGAACTAGATCAGTCTAAAAATTATATGAGGAAACCACAACCATATTGGAGAGTAATCTCATAGATATCGCGCATAGGGGCAGTCATGAATGCACATTTGGAGGCATACACAAGATGTAAAAACCACATCATAGGGTATCATTTCAAAGGATATGCATATGAGGTTGTAATAATGCTTATAAATACCCCCAAACCAAGATATTTTAAGATGGATGTCAACAAGAATACAATAGAGAACTAAAATAATAAAATAGAGAAAATAAAAGGCAATACTTTATCATATGGAATCTGTGCATCATTTTATAGTGCCTTATCCTTTTTTATCACATGATTCTTGGTTAAATCATTAAGATTGTGATTATATGAAAAAACATTCACTATGATTCGTTAGATAACTATGGGCTTGTTCCATGAGAATTAAATATTTATGAAGTAAAAATCCTACATATTTTTATATGCAACAAACAATGAGAAACAAATAGCTCATATAACCGTAGTGATATGATGAATATATGTTCCCCACAAGCTTTATAAATTCATGAATAATAGTTTCTACGTCATTATATTATGAAATTAATTGGTTTTCCATATATAGTTCATACATGAATAATTTTTATTTTAAAAGGAGGATCATAGTGAAGAAGCTCTATTTATTTTTTCAAATTTTTTGAAACCAGTGATTTGATTTTCTAGTGTAGTATTACCTTGAGGTTGAAGAAACTTTGGTGAATATAAAAATAGATTCCATGGGTTGAATACACATGTTATAATATAGTGGGGTCGAAGAATTTTGTTTTCATGATGACTGAATGAATACTTATAACTATTATAAAGAAAGAAGGGGGTGGTGGTAATTTTTCTGAAAATATTTCAACTGTATAGAAAGTAGATTTCACTACCCAGATATGTTTTGTGATAACAATTCATGGAATAATGTGTCCATGTTGATTTTTTGTGCATGTATAAAGTGATCCATGAGGAGAATAATATATGATGTCTTTGAAATATACATGAATTAATGATTGAAAACTCTATAAATAGTGTTTTTGTGATAAATATTAAATAATAATTTGATAACTAGTATTAGGAATTTTAAACTTCAATATATGCATATTGTTGATGAAGAGGAAAACATACATTATGTGGATGAATATTTTGTTGTTCATTATGATATTACAATGAGTGGAAGTGGAAGTGTTATATTATATTGGTTATTAAGATAATTGTGTCAACTTGAATATATTGGTATTGATAATATTTATTGTTAGTCAAACAATTTCCATGCAAGCGATTAACTGCAAAATTATCTTATCAAAGTAGCTTGAATAGGAAGGTCAGTCAGGTATTGTAGTGGTATCTTGGAGTCTATGTGATATCTCTCATCGTGTTAGTGTTGTTTTTTTATTCACTGGAGGTAGTCTAGTATAAATAACACTACCGGGGTTATATTATAAAGAACATTGGTGGGATTCAGTATAATATGAAAAGTGGTTGAAAAGTTAATTCAATAGTTTTTCTGAGGGTACATGACTGACCCATTGTAATTGATTGAAATATTATTAGTGGAGAATTTTTCTCTTGAAAAAGATATGAACATAGAAGGGTTATAGTTCCCAATCATCTGGGTAGTTCTATTAAAAATATTTTGTGTTTTGTTTCATTTAATTTATATCTTTATTTTCATGTGATTGTCTCTAAAAAGAAAAGATACATCCATCATAATTATTGAAAAGGTTTAAATTTAAAAAGGAATGATGTGAAAAGAAAATTTTGATAAAACTTGGGTACACTAATTCATCTCCATATCATTATACCTAGAAAATAAAATTGAATTTTCATAAGGAATTTTTAATACATTATAAAATGGGAATGTAAATCACAAGGTACAGTTTTCAATTTTAAATATATCTAATAATTGGAGTTATATCATACTAATAGACTGTAAGATCCAACCATTTTTAATTACATGACATCATACCTATTTAATTATTGAGAAAATAAATGTAATATAAAATTCATGTGATTATATATAAGGTAATAGAGTTAGAGCCTCACATATATTATAATGAAAATTTGTTCAAGATTATTGACCCTAGTGTGAATGTCTTGTAGAATCGAAAAGATTTATTTGTGGGCGTCCTTTGAATAAATTAAAAACTAATGGAGGCAACCTGGGATCCTAAAAAATATATAAATAAGGAACATTAATATTATTTCCATACAATGGCCCGAAGTCCTTCATTTTTTATTGATTTTGAAAATCCACCTTTCAAGGGGTGAGGTGGAACCCTTTCAAGGCCCATAGGCATAAGGATTACATGGCATGTAGGCCATAGAGGAATTCATTGCCCATAGGATTAAAATATTACATACAACCTAGACTAATTAATTAGAACTGGTCCTCCCTAGCATCTTCATCGTGAAATCATCTCTCCACCTTCGTATGTCGGTTATTCTAGGATATCCCATGCATGCACAGGCTTGTACCAGTGGAAGGTGTCATACCCTCTCATTCTTAAAATCTGTGTAGCTTATCCTATGGTGAATACTTCTTTCTTATCATCCTTATATAGATTGTTCCTTTTAGGTTTTTTGGTTTGCATCTGAACTTAAGGTGTCCTGAAGGCCTTGAGGTGGCCCAAAAGCCTTATTAGCCCGAAGGCTTGGGTGGCCCGAAGGCCTTAAAGGACTCGGGGACCAAATCGGTGGCTCGAAGGCCCAAATGAGGGCAAATTCCTGGCTACTATAGTTCCAAACAGTGTCTGCTAATGTCTTGCAATAGTACCTACTATAATACTACACAATTCCTTCTATAGTACTACTACATTACTGCTACATTACCCTTGGAAATTATTCCTCTGCTTGGATTTGATCTCAAGTCACCTGGATTCACTTAACTGTCCTCACCAATCGGGTTGAGGCTCCTATGAAACATCAATATTATTTCAATATCTAATATAAAACATAATTTTTTCTATGAAATTATTTATGTTGGGGGGAGAATGTAATACCTAAGATGCTAAGATAATTGGAAATTATTACACCCTGAAACTACTACCAAATTCACACTCTAAAGAGAATTTATTCATGAATTTATTTAAATGATATATTTTAGAAATTGAGAGTGAAATAACTAACCTTATTGTTTAATTCATGATTTGATAAATAGAATATCATGAATTTAGGATCTTTTTGTTAAAATAATTTTCTTAGTAAAATTATTTTTTTTCAGGAAAATTATAATCTGTAAGAATTTATCTATATGAGAGAGTTTAATAAAAGCTTAAAAACCATTTAAGTAATGAAAATTGGATTTGGGGAATATCATTATTGATTTTTTAAATATTATTTTTACTTATTAATCCTCGGTAAAATAATTTTAGACTTAATTAAAATATAACATTAATATAAATTTTTAATGTCTTTTCATTAATATAATTTTTTAATGTCTTTTCATTAAATCAAGTATTTTCAAAAACATTTTTTACATGATAAACTATATTTATATTAAAATTTACCTTTCACACCATTGAAATAATTACTTGATATTTTTTTTTGAAAATTTAAATTAGAATTATAAAAATATGTAAAATATTTTAATATTAATTTTTTTCATTAAAATAAATTACTAAGGTTATAAATTAGTTACCAATTTAAATATAAATTAGGCTAAAAGAATAAATCTTAAAACAAAAAATCCTAAATGAATCTAATATTTTGAAAAAATATTGTTTCAGGTGAGTTTGGACTGAAACTTACTACCCCAACCTATTTTTTTTATTGTGTAGCCATTTATCTCTTGAATAATAATCCTACATTATTGAAAATGTAGTAGTTACCCCCAAAATTACTCTTATTCTAATATATAAAAGTGTAACTTCTCCAACCCTAGAAGAATCACCTTAAAATTGAATATATATTTAAAAATAAAAATAAATTTATCCACCTAGAATACAGTTACACTTTTAAAATCTTTTGGTCAATATTAGTATGAATAATTCCTTCATTTCGTAGGATACTTCTAAGGGAAATTCAAGTCCCTTACATTAGTGTTGTCAACTAATAACCTTTTCTTATTATTTATCACCATCCAAATTTACTTCACTAAAATTAAAATAGTTATATTATTATCAAATATATATATTTTTTACTATATTATAGTTATTATCATTATCTATTAGTATATCCCATCTATTAAGAAAAATGAAATTGTTTTTAAGCATACGTGCTGACTACCACCCCCATGAGTAACGAAATATATTTTTCATCATCATCAATAATTTATGGTTCATGGAATGTTTTTGTTAATGGAATATTATTCTAATGATATCAATAATTTTTTTATGAAAAATTTGAGATCCTATTAATGAAATTGTCAATAAACCAATATTGTTTATTCCATCATTTGAAATAAGTGTGCTATAAAGAAAATACATTATTCAGATTATATAATTTTTACACATCCACTAATTATTATTCTAAATCCTTAATAATTATGATATTTCACATTAATATACATTAAATAATATCATTATAACTATAGAATAATGATAGTACATGAAATCCAACTTATTATAATTTATTAAATGAGTTCATGTTCATGTTTTGGTGGGTTTAACCACTAACTTGAATGGTATAATGAATTTGTATCATGAATTAGAATGGGAATATAATTACTAGTATAATATAAAATAAATCAAAAAATAATTCTTTTTTTATCAATTCTATAGGTTTTATATCCATATTTATTTTACCTATTAATAAAACACCAATTAATCATCCAGAATCACCAAAACATGCTTGTTATCAATTTCTTCTTTCAAATATAAAGACTAAGATACTCCTGAAATGAAATTAACAAATCAAAAATAATTTTAAAAAATAAAAAATTGTAACTATAATGTATAGTTAATGATAAAAAATGAATAAGTTTTGATACATAAACCACTGTTAATAAATTAGAACAGAGAATAAATACTATAAGCACTCGATGTGGAATATAAATAGAATTTATATAGAGAATGAATAGTTATGAGGTGCGTAAATGAAAATGTATGTAACTGTGGTTTTGAATATATTTTTCATGATAAATATGATTGGGATAAATTATTTTATAGTATGTTCATGGAATATAGGATAAGTGGTAAGGGTTTTTTCATCTCAAATTATTGTCTTTGATAAATGTTTTTCATCAAACTAATAATTTCATTTATGTGGTGTATAAATAATTTATATTTGAATTTCTATATCATGAATAGAAATTTATTTATGGTATTTTAAAATCAGTTTGAAGACCTATCTTTCAGTAGGTTTTGAGTGATTTTCTACCCAATTTATAAGTTGTGTTTTCTCTCTCAGTTTTTGTTATTTTGGACTCATGTTATATGCGACACATATTTCCTTTTTTGTATATACATTTATATGAAATTTTTTCCCATATCACTCATGAAATTAAAGGGATTTAAAGTTCTTAGTTTTTATCCTGATTTTTTATTCATTTTAGTTACTTGATATATAAACTGTTGTATAATCTAATCATTTATTGGAGAAAACAATTTAGGTTTTGGTATAGTAAAAGTGTGTGTGGATTCCTATAAAATAAATCCATGTATGGATACTAGAATGTGGTTGTGGTTATGGGAAAGATTCACCTAGGGGTAATCACCCTAAAAAGGGTTGGATTATAATTGATTCTATAAAAAAAATTTAAGCATGGTTAATGGGATAAAGACTACTCACTTTGATAGACACTCATAAGGGATATGCTTTGGAATATTTTGAAGGTCTTTATGAAAAACAATATAGGATTTATCCTTCCATTTCCTTGGTCACCTACCAATGTAAAATATCTAACCTAATTAATATCTTCTATTTATAACCCATCACATTGAATTTACCGTAACTTCTTTATTTCATTGATTAAGTTACATCCTATTTTTTTTATGATACCCCATAGTTTTTATATTGGTTAAGGGTTGTTCTCATAGAAAAAAACATTATTCAAATAATTGGGAAATTAATAGTTCAATATTTATAATTATATGAATAAAATTATTTTATTGAGAAAATGGATTCTTAGGGAATGGTATTTAATATTTTGTAAACTCTTACAGTGAATATATTAGACATAATAAGGTGATGAGTGGATCTCAGAATTACATAGCCCCTCGATGCAAAAATGTGTCTCATGAGACATAAAAACATGGGTTTTGGTGTATTCCTCTACTATATTATTATAATGACTAGGAAAAAGTAATAGATAATATTTTTGATGTTTAAAATTATGAATTCCATCAAAAAGAGATCAATGATTATTGTTATCCCTGATTTCATTTTTTATCATGGATATAAGAGGACATTGAGTTTAGTTGATTATGGATTCATGTTATCTATTTATTCAAAACATATCACATATTACATGTTTATATTACAATGGCATACACTATATGATAATTTTAACTGAGAATATGAGCACACCCTTATTTTTTTCCTTTCCTCGTGAAACCTAGAGTATGAATATGTGTAATGTTTCATGGATATCATGTAAAGGGTTATAATATCCTCAAAAAATGTTCATGTTTTATCTTATGTTTTGTAATATAATGTATGTATGTATCTATACATATAATACTAATATATTTTTAGATAATTTTTCAAATCTTGTATTCTATATTAATAAAGTAATATAACTATCAACTCTAGATTTTCATAGTGGGGGATGTGACATTACTCCATTATAAATTTCTGATACACCATCGATGTTAATACCTACACTATGATGAAAATCATCCATGCTTTTTTAAAAGGGTATCATAATACGTTTCTTGGTTATCAAATGGAATCACTATTATAATAACTACATTTAAATAGAGTTAACTAAAAAATAGTTTTAAATTAAAAAAAACCATGTTTCTCAAACAATCTTAGAGGGAAAATATTTGGTTAATATCTTTAATCCCATCTTGAAATCTGTAACCTATTTCAAAAAAATCTAAAAAATCCCAAAAATATCGTAATTTTTTTATAGAACATGTTTTTTTCATGATATCTTAAAAAACGAAATTTATGACCATAGTAAGTTGAAATACTCATATTAAATAGTGAAATCCACTTTTTATCTTATAAATAACATTAAGACACATTTTAAAATACCATGACATGTTTTTAGTAACTTTAATTCTTGAAGATACTCTAAAATAGACTTATAGACAAATCTGAAAACAATTAAATTTTATAATGTTTGATGATGTGTTTCATTGAGACATGTAATTTTTTACTGTCTATGTTAGTTAGTTGTTTAATCATATTAATCTATTAACACTTTTAAATTTTATATTTCTTCTTGAACTTAAATAGTACTTCTTGGATATTAATTGTTTCCTATTTTGAATATAATAAATGATATAAATTTTGATAGTCTTCATTTTGTGTTCACATTATTCAAAATCTTGAATAAAACGACTTATCCATTTTCTCATAAAAAACAATATTATGTATTATAGAAAACATTTCATTTCTTTGACCATTTATTTAATTTGTATTCCTTTCAAACCCAAAAAAATATAATTTTACTCAAAACAAACCATGATATTTTCTCATTAAATACATTGAAACATATATTCCCAAACATATTTATCAACATCTCAAAAAAAATCCATTATCTTCCCCCAATGTGATAGTCATATAAACTCTGTATTATTTAATATAGTGATATTTTTATATAACTCTATCTCTCTCTATAGAAAAAAATACTACATTAACCAAAACACTCTTACATCTCATGTTTTACATCAAATAAATTCACTTTCCTAAATATATTATTAAAAATGATATTTAAACTTCTAAAGGGAATATCAAAATTCCACGTTGAATTTGAATTTTCTAGGAAAATTACCAATTGAAATCCAAAAGGAATCATGTAATGTTCACTTCAATCTCTACATTCTCTTCATCTCTGATCCCATTATAATTCTCAACACATTTATATACTTTTTTTCAGGAATTTTTTATCCTAATATAATTTTATACTCCATTTTCATGGAGACCTTCTCCACTAAAAATAAAGATAGTTAAAATACCTCTCCCTAATAATAGAAAATGTAATGGAATATAAGAGGAATGTTAAGATAATATAATAATAAGTAATTTGGGATAATAGACACTAAAAAACTAAAAATTAATGTAATTTATCCTCAATAATGGTAATAACAATAATAAATAGAACATATTACATTATTGAAATATAATTCAGGGAGATTTCACTATAATAAACTTTCTCTTCAATGAAAATATATTTGATATAGATAAAATTTCATATTTAATAATTAATTGTATTTTTTGAAAACTTTATCACACTAAATGTAGTGACATAAAATCCCTAATGGATTTAAATCATCCTTAATTATATCCTATAATTTTGATTTTATTCAGATCATTTGATCTTTTACTGTGATTTTAAAACATATAAAACTTCAATATTATAAAAGGTGAATGAATTTTTCTTTTTTTATGTTTCTTGAGACACATTTTCAAACAAAAAATAATGCTCCATAATAAGTGGATTTTATATAGCCAATGTCACCGTCCAAATTTTCTTCATTAAATCCTTAAATATAAATATATTTACACTTGAAATTCATCAACATATACTCTGTAGTTACAATCATGTATCATAATATCATTATCACTATAGAAATATTGGATTACTTGGGATTATTTGGAATTGAGAAAATAAAAAAATAGTGTAAATAATGTTGGTTATTGCTATCATCTTTCATGTTAAGCTGTCATCAAATTTTCGAGTATTTTATTTTAAATCATTTTCCATCAAAATACTTGGATTTTTTTTCTCAATTCAAATGAGTAAAGTTTATTCCATTAATTCTTCCACTCCCAACTTCATTGAAATAACTGGATAATATTTTTAATTTGAAAAGTAAATAAAACTTGTGTATGTGTCAATAAAAATTAGATGAAAAATATTAACTCTATATTCATAAAATCTTGACATGTTTCTTAATTATAGTAAAAAATGAATCTTGTTATTTTATATTATTTGATGAATAAATAATTTTAAAAACATATATTTTCACATTGAGTTAGTATTATTTCCCTTGACCTAATGATTAAAATCCATATTTTATTATTTGAATCTAATTCCAATGATGAAAATTTAAAGATTTATATACCCTGATCATTGTGTAACAAAATAATATGTTTATATAATAATTAATTCAGAAAATTATATGCATTCAATTGCTTTCTCGACACATAACACTAAACTAAAATAGAATCACGATATATTTAGAAAAAATAAAAATTCTAATTATGACAGTTAAAACTATTTCATTTAATTAGAAGGAAACTAATTTATGAAATATAAGTATAATTAAAATAAATATAACTTTTAATATGAAAAAAATTCAATTAGATTTTCTAAAATGACTAATAAGATAAATTTTTGTTTAGAAAAGTATTTTTCTAATAATTTCATTTTTATGAAATATTAATTTCATTTTAAATAAAATTATGATTAATGGTTATAAGTTATGTTTTATAATAATAATTTAATAACACTACTTTTCTTTTTCAATTATATAAAATAAGAATAATAAAAGTTAATGTTTGTAAATTTAATTTAACAATACAAACAGTCTCTCATTATGTTTTTTTGATTTTATTCAAAAACTAAAATTAAAATTTTAATAATTTTATAGTTTAAAAATTTTCAATCATTTTTGGATTTAGAATAATTTTATTACCGTATGATGTATTTTTTATATTTTCTTAAAATAACTTTCGAGGTGAAAAGTGAAAAATACTAATTTTTCTAAAAACATTGACTTCCATAATAGATGAATGGATTAAATTTTTTTTGAAATAATTTTATACTAAATATTTATATTTATAATTAAAATAAGTATTTTTTAAATTATTATGTTGTTTTTACAGTACCCATATTTATAATATTTGAAACATAATTAATATTTTACTCATAAAACTTTTTTATTACTTATATTTAAATTTACTTTTCATAACATACATTAATTAACTCTTAAAAAATAGATTTACTTGATTAAATCAATATAATTAAATTATTTAAAAAATTAAATTTAAATTTTTGGGAAAAAATTTAATTACAAAGGATAATGTTAATTATCGGGATAGTTTTGAAACTGTTATTTTTTAAGAATTATTTTATTAATATCGAGTAATTTTATCTAATTAATTAAACAAGTATACTTTAAATTAAGACTCTAATATTATGTTTCTATTAATATATAATTATAATAAAAAATTAAATGTATATCATTTCAAAATTATATTAAGAATATATAATGCTTAAAACAACATTTTTTTACAAGATTTTTTTTTACATAAAAAATGATTTTAATAAAAATTGATATTTATCATATTTAGAATTTTAATTAAATTATATGAAGACTAAATTTAATTTCATCACAACCAATTTTGTTTATAGGTATTATGTTATATTTTTGTTAAACCATTAATTTATTACTTAAAAAAACTTATACCCAAGGTAAAAACAAAAAAAATGAAAAAGTAAAAATCAAAGAACCCATGCGTTTAAGTAAATTTCAAAATTGTTTACAAAGAATTTATTTTTGGATTTATAGACCCAATTTCATTTTAAAATATATTATTTATAACCTTTGATTATTTACCCTTAAATAGTGTAACGATATCATTGGAAATTAAAGAGTGTTCTCGAAAGTTCCATTTTATTTTCTTATAAAATGGGGAAATTTCTACCCTTAATTCTATACCCATTAATATTACTTAAATCATAAAAAATTATATTTTTATACTCATATAATACTATCTCATTTTCATAATATTTTGGTTTCAATTAGTTATTCTACACCCTTTATTTCTAAGGAGACTTTCGAGAGAATGTTTAATATCCCAAAGCGAGTATTACGTTATTCTTAACATTTTCTTCGGAATATATATCATAAAAACATATCCATAAGACAATAATATGATATAATTAGAATAGTTATTATACTGAATTTTTATTAAATTAATTTAATAAAAATTATTTAATCATTTTTATCTTCTAAGGAAAAGAAAATCTTTGTTACTATGTGCGCACAAACAACCACCTCCATGAAAATAAAACTTATTTTTTTCCATAACCACCATTCATTTATTATATAAATTATGTTATTGATGTATAAAAATGATATATAAAATATAAATATGATTCGGAAATTTTAAATTACCAAATAATTCACTTACTCTCATTTATTGAGAAATAAAAGCATTGATCATATGTACATGCAGATGACCTCCTCTATGAGACATGCTTGGATTTATGAATCTAATTTCATTTATGAGGTGTGTATACTACCAATTTGATATATCATATAATGAAATTTTATTTTCTCATTGTATTTCATATTGATTTTCTTGACCTCTATTTTTATGGGTGTTGATTCAATGGGTTTTAAAGTCATGATAGTTTTCTTGGTCTCAATTTTGATGATTTGGGACATATTAATTATAATGAAACATATTTCTATTGAATTGTGTTCCATTAATTTAATATAAAATGAATGTTATATACATTATATATTTATAATTATTAGGATACAATATTCTAAATCAAGTTCTTTTATTAAAATGTATTTTGACTCAAATGTTACATGATTCATAAGGGTTTTCTGGTAACTCAATTTTCATCCATTGATTTATGATCATACTCTTGAATTTATTTCATAAAAGTTCGGAGTATTTTTTCCATTCATTTATATTATGTGGTATGCTATATTTTTTATTATTTATAACATATAAACCCCCTATTAATTTTTCCATTATTTATGGATTATTTTACATGAAGGGATACTGATATCTCAAATCTCCTTTTCAAGTTATAATGTTTCATCAGGAAAATTTATTTTCCATGCTTGGGTTTTACATCTTATTTAATTTAGAGTCCAGTTATAATGTTATATATTATTGACTTATTTTTTACTCATTGATTTATATAGTGAAAATATAATATTTTATGTAATTCATATTAGATAATTTTTACCACGAATTTCCGTAATTATATTCACGTGGTAATTTTTGTTCATGTTTTACAATTTTTATTCAAATACAGGTAATTATGGGAATATTTAATATTTATTATATAACAATCCACCTTCATCCTCTAGATGGATTTTTACCATGTTATCCCTTTTATTGGTATATGGAAATGTACTATAATTCTTGATTATTATTGAAGGCTAATACAAGTTAATTATGTATCGATATTCTGTGTTTTTAATTTTATAGATACTCATTCTTTTATTCAGCGAGAGGTTCCTCAAGAAATGGTATAAAGTGTCTTGTTGACTCTTATGGTGATTATATTAGACATAAAAAAGTGATGGGTGGGGAATAGAATTATACAACCCATTTATAAATTTAAAGTTCCAATGAGACAAAAATCAATTGGTTTTTGTGTACACCTCTTCCCATACCAATATAGTTTCCTAAAAAAAGGCTCTGAAAACATATTTTTGATGTAAATCATTATGCATTCCATATGTATAAGATCAGTAGTTATTATTATCTATATTTTCATTTATTTTTAATGGATGTATCATCCATTATATTCTAATTAATTATATAATTATTTAGACTATTTATTCCTTCCATATTATGTATAACATTTAAATGGTTTTGAAATATTTAGTAACACATTTCCCCTACCAATCATTTAATCTCGCTATAGTATTATGTTTTTTATTCCCCATATTATGAGGAAAATTAGTATATTTTAAATTTTTAGATTTATAAAAAAATTGAATGAATTTATGGGAGATGTTGAAGACTCATTATAGATTATTTAGGTTCATATATATTTTGAAAAAAATATATGTTGGATATAAAGATATTTGTATTTATTAGTTTAATTGTTTTCCAAATTATCAAAATATCTACACCGAAAAATATCATTGGGATGAATGATATTCAATAATGGTTCAAAAAAATTTAGTTAATAATGGTTATTTCTATGATATTATAGTTAGTATAAATGTGTATTTTTAAAGTATATTTGTAAGGAATATGATATAGGAGTGTGGGTCTAAGGTTTCATGGTTGGTTTCAAAGAAAAGTACAAGATAATTTCAAAGATAATGATGTTTTTTGGTTATAAATTTATGTTTGATAAGTTATAATTTTTGTTGATATATTATTCTTTATGATAGTATATTATTTAAGGTTATGTAAATAATGCACATTTTATTTTTAGAATAGAATTAAACATTTCTGAAAATCATCAGAATAAGTCTATGTGTATGATGATATACTAAAGATTTGGTAATGTTTTGAGTATGTGATTTCATAAGAAATAAAATAATTTTCTAGATACTGGAATGAAAATGTTTCTATGTAACATATTCATTAATTGATAATCACCCTGAATAAGGATGTTGAGTATTGAATCAATCTCCACGAAATTACTTAGTGAATGGGCACAAGACTACACACTTAAGTGATTTTTTTGGTTTATTACAATCTGTTTATAGACCATGATAACATATTTATTTCCTAATTACTATAAGATATTATGTAATGAAATAAAATGAAACCTACCTTAAAGAAAATTATATTTAATAGGAATTTTGAAAGGATTAAATAAAGGTTTTATTAGAGTAGACATATTTGGATTAAGTTTTTAAATTCATATGATCATTCACTCTACTTTTATTTATGACCATTTTGGGTTTGTGTATTTGTGTGAAACATGATAATGAAAATGAGGATGAGAAAGTTATTTATATATAAACCGTTATGTATTAGAACCAAATAATGGTAAATGATTAAATTATTTAGAGAATTACTATTATGGAAAATGTGAGTTTCCAAATATTACCTTTAATAGTGAGGTTGATATCCTAATAAGAATTATTTATTGAAACTTATAAATACTTTCATTAGTGAGTGATATTTTTAGATCATATCCTCATATATTATATATGTAATTGGGGTTATATGAAGCATCTAGGGATTTTTATTCAGTAGTTTTAGTTTAATGGTTTGGGAAAATATATAAAGTGGAATCCATAACCTTAAAATTTTAATTTAAAAGTTTATATTTCTAGGGATAACTATTAAAGATCACATTATTTATTAATGAAATAATTCTATTTCTAATACGTGCTTAATTTTTTTGTAATAAAGAGTTGTTTGATTTTTATAAATGTGAGTAAGAATGTGTCGCTATAATTGGAATTGATACTAGATTTAATGAAAAAGTTATCCATGACATTTTTTGGAAATTTTATGTCATTTTTGGGACAATGATATATATTAAATACATTGATACCTTATGAATTATAGTATAATACCATTTTAGGGTTAAATAAAGGGTTACATTTTTTGGATGAATATATAACTTTGTTATGGTTTATTAACCTAGAGATTCAAATGGTTTTGGGAAATATATGTTTTTCTGAATATATTATCTAGGTATATAAATTCTTTTTTATATGATTTTAATAATTATTAATATTTTTGGAGAAAATATATCTTTCATAATTTATCCTAAGAGAGTAAATAATATTTCAGTTTAGAAGTTATTTGCTAAATAATTAATACATTATAAATACCATTATAAACATTCTTTAGTGAGTCACAATTAAAATTATTACAACACAATTTAATTGGTGTCTGGGGTGGGGATATAACACAATGCGATTTTAATATATAACTTTGGCTAAACATGTAAATGTGTATTATATTTCTCCCAAAAAAATAATTAACTAAAATGAAACCATGAAATATTTAGAAAAAATATACAAATTATGTTTAGACATTAAAACCAAGCCATTTAATTTGAATAAATAATTTATCCTGAATGGATCGAAGGCCTTATTTTTTTTTATTGATTTTGGATAACCCCCCTTTAAAGGGATGAGGGGGAACCCTACAAGGCCCATAGGCTTATAGATTACAAGGCCCATAGGATTAGGAGATTACATGACTCGAAGGTCTTAGGGAATTCAACCAGACTATCTACAAGGAACCGCCCCTCCCCAACATCTGCATCGTGATATTAGCTCTTCACTTTCACATGGCCATCTAGATAGGCTTCCCATGCAAGAACAGGCTGGTCCAAATGGCATAGCCATACCCTCTCATTCTGAAAATCCATTATCAAATATGTGTATAAAGAAAAAAATTATATTTTTAACATGGATGAAATTTATTTAGTTTACTTAAAATGACTAGTAAGATAAATTATTGTTTAGAAATGTTTTTTTCTAAAAATATTCTTTATATAAAATTTTAATTTCTATTTAGAGAAAAGTATGATAAATGAAGATAAATTATATTTTATATTAACAACATTTTAACACCAATTTAGTTGGTAAATTATATCAAAAAATAATTATAATAGTTAATGTTTGAAAATTTAAATTTCTAATAAAAACAGGGGTTTCATTATATTTTATGATTTTAATAATAAAATTTTTATATAAATTATATAATTTATATTTTATAAAATTAATAAAAAAATCGAGTTAGAATAACTATATTATATTAAAATTAATTTTTGGGATTTTTTATTAAAATAATATGTCTTTAAGCGAATAATGAGAAAATAATAATTTTTCTAAAAACTATCAATTTTATAACACAAGAGTGACATAAATGTTTTTCAAACATTTTTATATAATATATATATATATATAATTTTACAAAATAATTATAAATTAAAATGTTGTTTTTATAAAACCCATGTATATCTATTTGAAATCAAATTTAATATTTTAGTATAAAAAATGTTTTTATTTTCTTATATTAATAATTATTTTTCATCACTTGAATAAATTATATATTGTACGATCAAATTAACTAAAATTTTCAATTTCAATTTTGGGTATGAAATTATGATTTTAATGAAAAGTGTTATTGATTATGATAATAGTTAAACTATTATTTTCAAATAATTATTTTATTAATATTGTATATTTTTTTTGTAATCAATTAAACTAGATCTAATATTACCTTCAAACACATATATAATAACAGTAACATTAATTTAAATGTTAATAAAATTAAAATTAAATTAGAAACACATAATGGTTAGAACCCCGTTTTTTTCAAAAAAAATGTATTTCTATATCTAATATTTTATTAATTTAAAAGTTAATTTTCTAATATTTACTATTTTAATTATATTAAATTTAGTTTTATTATAACCAAATTTTATAAGATATTTTGTTTTATATTTTTATTGATCCATAAATTACATAGCAAAGAAAACTAGTTATCAAGGTTAGAGAAACAAATATACAAGTAAAAAACCTAAGAAAAAATGACTTAAATATATTTAAAACAAGTTTGGAAATACTTGTTTCATGCTTTATAAAAAATTTATCACCCAAAAATTCTTTATTTATAACATTTGGAGTCATTTACCTTTGAATAGTTTGATAATATCATTGAAAATTAAAGGTTGTTCTCAAAAGACCCCTTTTATTTACATTTAATAGGTCAAATTTCCTCCCCTTCACACCACACCAATTATTTATATTTCCTTCTAAAAATACTTCAATTTTTCTACTAATATTAACCTATATTAATATCATAATCCTATGCTCTTAATTATATTTCCTAATCACTTCATTTCCTAGAACACTTTCAGGAGAAATTGTAAAGTCTCAAAGTGTGTATTATGTAATCCATCCAATTTCCTTCTTAATATATCTATTTAAAACCTATAATTAAAATTTTAATATTATTTTGTCAGTTTAATTATTATACCAATGTGTTATTATATTAACTAAATGAAAGTTATTAAATCATTTCCATTCTATAATTAAAATTATTATGTCGTGAGTGTGTGTGTAGACTACCGCCTCCATGAAATGACCTCTTCTATTTTTTATAAAATTTTCTCATGGTTGGTTTAAATAATGTGATTGATGAATAAAAATTATATTTATAAAATTAAAAATATTATTAAATGTATAATTTTCATATACATTACTTCCCTCTATTGAATTGTGTAATAATAACATTAATCATGTGTACATGTGGACTACCGCTTCAATGAGAAACGAGTTTCATTTTTATTCACCATGGATCAAAGATCACATAAAAATATAATTATTATAATAAAATTATTTCCATAACACTATTAATATTATGGATTATTTGAATCTATTTTATGATTTCTTCTACCTTGGTAAACATACACAAGGAATTACAAAACAATTAACCAAACAACCTCAAGTAAACAAAGTATGCAGAAAAATTGTATAATAAATATATAGGATATGATAATAAAAGGTATGTATTAACTAAAATATTGATTAATAATCATAATAATATGTTATCTTATGAAATTAATTTTACTATTTATGAAGAAAGGAACATGCATAAATTGAGTCTGGAACAGAGTATGGGATTTTGTCACAAATTACTCTCTTTCAGACATGTTTTGTATTATGAAATGAATTTCATTTATGTGGTGTATATACTTATTATATGAGATATAATTACATGAACCATATATTAATCATGTAATTTTAGGTTCAATTACGATCCCACTATTTCAAGGAGTTTTTATTTGAATGTTTCTGAAGTCTCAAGGTTTTTCTGGGTCTCAATTTGGATTCTTTGAGATGTTGGGACCACTTTGTGTATATGGTTGTATTTGTTGTCAATAGTTGTCAATGTAGATCAAAATGGAGGATATCAAGAAGTACTCCAATGAAATGGGGGAATGGAAATTCAGACGATTGTTGTACTGATCATAAGTTCAAAGAACGCGTGTCAAAGGTGACACATTTTTTACAACAATGAAGAATGTGAGGTATAATCCATCAGAGGATGATTAAAGAAGAATGAGGTATTGATGAATACCATTCACTTCCTCGTTATTGCATTATAACCATTTATGTAGGGGATTTAAGTCACTTTACCCTACTCAATTAAATTCTTATTTTCCTAAGAGTGTACCATAGTGGCACAACGTAAGGTCGATCACAAGGAGGCCGCTTGCAACACACTGTCTTCCTATTGTCACTATTATAAAATAAATAATATAAAACTAACCTATATAATATATATGGGGGTATATTGAAACAAACTAAACTAATAAATTCATAATGTATTAATAATTATAGATTATAAATCCAAAGAAAACCGAACTGAGAAAACAAACTAGAGAAGGAAGCAGTGGATAAGCTTAAATCTTCAGACATTCCCTTTATCATTGTTGAAACTTTTCTTCTAATTAAATTATCCAATTTATAACTCAAGACCTCAAATTATAAACCTATATTGACCAGAAATCATATCAAGACCTAAAATATGGGTGTTTATCCACTCATGAATGTGATCCAATTGCCCAAACACCTCCAGGCAATTGAAACCAGTTGAACATGTTGGGCTCAATGGGGAGACCTCGCCCAAAGAAATTTAAACAACAAGAAAACTATTTTACAATAATAAGTTGATAAACATTAATATAAAAAAATAGAAGAAAAATAAAACAAGAGAGAAGATACCTCGTTCAATCATGCAATCAAATTCTAGGATTATTTAAATGAAAAGTGTTTACAATAAAAACCACAAACTCAAAAGGGGTAAATGTCCTCGGACCGTCGCCGCCCACCACTGCTTGGAGTTTATCCCATCATGGATCAATTATCAATGGAACTCCTCTTCTCCAGAATGGAATCTCTAACTCAGCTCCCTTTGTTCTAGTCATCCCCAGAATGGTTTTGGGAAAGAACAGAATATGATTTAGATGTAGGAGTTCCTCTCCTTTTATAGGCAGATTTCCTCATCAAAAAGTTGTCGCATTTTCGACCAATTAATTGTCCGATTAATGTGTGGACCTCTTAATAAATATTGTTAATAAATGTGTTTTCCATCCACCCTCCAAATTTCAGATTCATTGGACGCATATGGAAGGCGTTATGATTTTTTTATTGTAAATCGCTTTCTCTGGATGAAGCTTCTAGGAAGTTTTTTTCAAACCTCTATCACTCAAGGTCCATCATAAACGATTACAAACGGATTTAAATTAATTCTGTCAACGTGTTAGTGGATTATCTGTAATATAAAAGTGGAATCTAATCATTTGGAAACGTGTATCCCAAATTATACTTCCATTACTATGGTGGGTTTCGCGCAGTCTACCCGGAAAATTTGTCAAATTTATTGATTTTTTTGGGAATCAAGATGCATGAATCATTTCCTAGGAATGAAGAAAAAGATGATGAAAATAAAATAAGGATTCTAAAAAAATTCTAATCACAAAATTTGGAAATTTATTTTATGATAAATGAACAAACTTCCCCTGTGATAAAAATATGTTAAAAATCCAGAATTATGAAATTTAAACTTTTTATCCCAAAACACACACTAAATCCAAAATTGTTACAAATAAGATCAAATTTTTAAATTTGTGAGGATTAAATCATTTAAATAGACATTAAAAATATTGAAAAAATTAGCTCTATCAATTACCCCAAACTTGGCTCTTGGACTCCTGGACAGGTGAGCACGAAATCAAGAAAAATAAAACACACACCAATGGAGTTTACCAATTTACCACAAAGAATTAAAAAGATATCATGCCTAATTAAAGTAAAATATTTCAAATTCTAAATTCAAATCATTCAATCCATTTCCAATTGTTTTTTATTCTCATATACACAACACACTTACCTAACATTCATTTTCTATCAGCACACAATATAGATTTGCAACAAGGATTTTCTCATCAAACTCATGCAAGAATTACCATAGGCTTGATAAATTTATACATCTCCACCTGATGTAAACCAAAAATATGTGATTATCATGAGGACTTTACAGGGTTTTTCTGTGGCTTGGGGTTGGTAGGATTCAAATGTGAAAAATTTTGTGGCTGAATAAGAAGGGTTTGCCTCTTTTTGAAGCAGAAATGCATGATTCTAATTTTTACTCAAGTATGGCCTCCTCTATATTCTACTAAAATAATCAGCTCTGATCTTTTGTTTTCCACCCCATTCCATCAATATTTCAGTAAAAAATATGACTTTTTTTTTGAAATCATCAGATTGGTCACAACTTATTTGCATTGCGAGCTCCAGACAGGCACAACTCCATTTCATTTGAGAGCTCCAGATAGGCATAGCTCTCAGAAAAATATATTCCAGCATCACAAATATGTCTTCAATGTTTTAATGTCCTCCCAAAGAAACACCAAATGAGGTAGCTCATCAGGAGTCATCTTCCCCCCCCCCACACACTTAAGTTCAACTAGATCATGCATTTATACTTATAGAGAAGGTTGGAAAGGGAAATTTGGTTTGTAATGTGGCTGATCTAACAGGGTATAAATGGCTACTAAGGGCTCAAGAAAAATCAAATGTTCAAGGAAGGCCGAAATAAAAAGGATAATAATGAAAAGGAGGCTCCACTATTCAAACAAATGCCTCAATCATTTTAATCACAAGTATCTCAGCCCTCAAGTTTTGATAGAAATAAATCAAGTTCTGGTTTAAACAAACAATAATTGGTTCTCTCAAGAAAGAGGTGAATGTAAAGAAGATGTAAAAATGGGTTCGGAGGCCTCACAGGAATGATAATTTCAATCACAATGTCAGTGATATATGCCATGAGATTTAAAAATCAATGGTCATTTCCAGAATTTTCCAAATTTTTGAACTTGAAACAATGTCATTTTCATCATTCATTTATGTTCAGTTTCGAAGGATCAGTTGGTTCACTCCTTGGCATGAGTTTCAAATGAAATTCAAGAAATTCCAAAACTTCTTTTTTTTTTGAAAAATAAACACGAATAAAGAAAAAAAGAAAAAAATGGAAAGAAATTATGAAAACAAAAAATTTCAAACAAAAGTTCATAAAAATCTACTTTACCCAGCATTGTGTCCCACCACAGTTATTCTATGTACTGTCCTCATTGTGTAGTTTTTTTTAGTATGAAATTCAAGAAATTAAGGACATAGAAAAAATAAATGATAAGGAAAGACACAACCTAGCATCAATTATATTCTGCGTCATTAATTTGAATCTCCTCCCCTGGAGGATCTTGAAAATTTTCTCGAAATAGCTTCAGCCTATGACCATTAACAGTGAATGATGTCTCTTTTTCTGGATCATTTATCTGTATTACACCAAAAGGAAAAACATGAGTAACAATGAATGGGCCAGACCATTTGGAACGAAATTTACCTGGGAAGAGTTTCAATCTGGCATCAAACAGCAGAACTTTGTCTCCCTCCTTGAAGTTTTTGTTGAGAATCCTTCCATCATGAAAGGCTTTGTTTCTCCCTTTGTATAACCTAGAGCTTTCGTATGCATTATTTCTGATCTCCTCCAGCTCTTGCAAACAATATTTTATTTCTTTCCCAACAGAATAAAGTTTCATGTTACATGTTTTTACAGCCCAAAAAGATTTGTTTTCTAACTCAACTGGTAGATGAAAAGCTTTTACATAGACCAATATAAATGGTGACATTCTAATAGGGGTTTTGAAAGCTGTTATGTGGGCCCAAAGAGCATCATCAAGTCTCAAACTCCAATCCTTTCTACTTGGGCTCACTGTTTTTTCTAGGATTTGTTTGATCTCCCTATTGGGCAACTCATCCATTCCGTTTGTTTGAGGATGATAGGGCGTAGAGACCCTATGATTAACACCATATTTCTTCCAAAGAGATTCCAAATTCCTATTAAAAAAATGGGTACCTTGATTTGTAATTAGAAACTTTGGAATTCCAAACCTTGAAAACAAATTTCCTTTCAAAAAATTGGACACAATTTTTGCATTATCAATTCGGGTGGGGATAGTCTCCACCCACTTGGACACATAATCAATAGCCAACAAGATGTAGAGATATCCAAATGAATTAGGAAAAGGCCCCATGAAATCCATTCCCCATACATAAAAAACATCACAAAACAAAATTGGGTTTTGTGGCATCTCATTCCGCTTGGAAATGTTTCCTTGGAATTGACAATTTTTACAGGTTCTTCAGAGTTTGAAAGCATAACTAAAAATGGTGGGCCAATAGAATCCAGAATGAAGAACTTTTCTTGTTGTTCTCTGTGGTCCAAAGTGTCCTCCACAATTTAATGTGTGGTAGAAATGTAGGATGGATTGAAACTCAGTGTTCGGAATGCATCTTCGTATCATTTGATCACTACCAAGGTTCCATAAATAAGGATAATCCCAAATGTATTTCTTTGAATCACTCACAAGTTTATCAATTTGATTTTTGGAAAACTAGTGCGGATTTTCATCAGAAGCCAAATAGTTTACAAGATTAGAAAACCATGGTATTTCACTTTGACCATCAAATAAATCCTCATTTGGAAAGGTTTCCTTAATTTGGGAACACATCTTAAATTTTCTATTCTCAATAGATGGTATCCTACTAAAATGATTAGCAACAAGGTTCTCACATCCTTTCTTATCTTTTATTTCAACATCAAACTCCTGTAAAAGAAAAATCCATCTCAAAATTCTTGGTTTTGCATCATGTTTCTTCATCAACAATCTGATTACAGAATGATCAGTAAAACAATCACCTTGGAGCCCAGCAGATAACTTCTAAATTTGTCTAGAGAAAAGACAACAGCCAGCAATTCTTTCTCGATTTTTGTGTAGTTTTATTGGGCTTGATCAAGAGTTCAGGAGGCATAGGCAATCACATGAGATTTCTTTTCTGTCTGTTGACTCAATACTGCCCCAAGAGAAAAATCAGATGCATCTTTCATTATTTCAAAGGGAATGTCCCATATAGGAGGTTGAACAATGGGAGGGGTTATCAATCTTTGTTTCAGATCCTAAAACGAATTTATTCAATTCTCATCAAATACAAATGGGATATCTTTTTGGAGTAATCTAGAAAATGGAAGTGAAATTGTACTGAAATCTTTAATGAATCTCCTATAAAATCAAGCATGCCCAAGGAAGGATCTCACATCTCTCACAGTTTTTGGGTATGGTAATGAAGAAATTACCTCAACATTTGATTGATCAACTTGAATTCCATCACGGGACACAACATGTCCAAGAATGATCCCTTTAGCAACCATAAAATGGAATTTTTCATAATTTAGAACAAGGTTCTTTTCAATGCTTGTTTTAAGGAGACGTTCCAAGATTTTCAAACAACTTTCAAAATATGATCCATACACAGTGAAGTCATCCATAAAAACTTCCATGCAAGTTTCCAAAAATTCATAGAAGATGCTTATCATACACCTTTGAAAGGTTCTCGGGGCATTACATAAACCGAAGGGCATCCTTCTGTATGAAAAAGTTACAAATGGTCATGTGAAGGTGGTTTTATCTTGATCCTCAGGTAAAATGTGAATCTCAAAATATCCAGAGAATCCATCAAGAAAACAGTAGTGGTTTTTCCCAGCTAGTCTTTCAAGGACTTGATCAAGGAATGGTAATGGGAAGTGGTCTTTCCTTGTAACCAAATTGAGTTTCCTGTAATCAATGCACATTCTCCATTTATTTGGAAGGCTTATGGGGACAAGATCACCAAATTCTATCCTTGAGATTGTAAATCCACTTTTTTTTGGAACAACACGGACTGGACTTACCCATTGACTATCAGATATGGGAAAAATAATTCCAGTATCCCGCAAGGTGGTGACTTCTTTCTTCACAACCTCCAGAAGTGTTTGGTTCAGTCTTCTTTGAAATTGTCTTACCGGTTTAGCGTTCTCCTCCAGTAAAATTCTGTGCATGCAAACTGAGGGGCTGATTCCTGTTAGATCAGAGAGAGTCCATTCTATGGCTTCCTTGTGGGACTTGAGAACATCCAACAATTGGTTTTCCTGGACTTCTGACAAATCTTTTGAGATGATTATAGAGAATTGTCCATTATGACATAAGAAGGCATACTTGAGGTTATCCGGAAGGGGTTTAAATTCTACCACAGGTGGGTTGGTTTCATTGATAACTGGGAACTCTTCAGAAGTTTTATTATTTAGTGAAGCTCTATGTTCATCATGGAGATCTATTTCTATGATCTCAAGACTTGTTTCATGTGAAAAATTGAAAACCCCTCTGAGAATACCACTAATAGATTCAGTGGTTTCTAGAAATTCATCTTCATCATTGCTCAGATATCTAGTCTCAATATCCCAAGACTCTTCACAGTCTCCAATTTCATCCTCATTTTGATCTGATTCAGTATCATACAAATTTCCATCTTTTTCCACATCAGTTGGTATTTCATCGCAAAAAAAATCAGGTAACATGCCAGATGAAAATCAATCAATCATGTTTACATGGGTAGTTGAATGATCCTCAACTAGGTGTTTCATTGAATGAAAAATGTTGAAATGAACAACATCTCCTCCAAATTCTAGATAAAGTGTTCCCTTGTGAACATTGATGATTTCTTTTGCTGTTTTTAGAAATGGCCTCCCTAGGATGAGGGGAGCATGTGTGCTGAACGGATCACCTTTCATATCCAAAACGTAGAAGTCAAAAGGTAAAATCATGTCTCACTTGAATGAGACCATCCTCTATAACTCCAGCAGGTTTGGTGGTACTTCGATTTGCAAGTTGAATGACAATTCCAGAGGGTTTCAAGTATCCAACCTGAAGATATGAGTAGACAGAACGTGGCATGACATTGATGGAGGCCCCTAGATCAAGCATCACATCTTTGAATTCGAATTTCCCAATGGTACAGGAAATGGTAAATTTCTTAGGGTCTTTACACTTGACAGGAAGGGCATGTTGAATCATCGATGAAACATTCCTTCATAATTTTACTTTTTCACCTCCTTTGAAATTTCTCTTGTTGGTACACATGTCTTTCAGAAACATAGCATACCTCGGAATTTGTTTCACAACATCGAGCAATGGAATATTGACTTGTACTTTCTTGAATGTTTCCAAAAGCTCCTTATCCAATTCTTTTTCAGCACTTGAATTTGGTGGTGGTTCACACCTTGGATAAGGCAGTGGAGGTTTGAATGTTTCTGGGGTATTCTGAGTATGTTTTGGAGGAACATAGGGACTAGACATCATCTTCCAATCATTCTTTGTTCTTTCAAACAAGATTTCTTCTCTTGACTTTGAGTTTCTATCAACTTCATAGTTTTTAACATTTTTATCAAGGGTAGGATTTTCATCAACAGTATCAGCAGAAGGCTTGATGTTCTCAATCTGAGGATTGATCAATTTTGTTCCACTCTTAAGTTCAATTGCACTCACATTTTCCTTCCCATTATTCCTCGGATTTACTTGTGGCTTTGAGGGTAAACCACCACTCATTTGATTTGTTATGCAATTAATACCAGAGGAAAGTTGACCCATTTGAGTCATCAAGGTATTCATTTTGTTATCTTGTTGTTTTGAGTATTCTTTTAGTTCCCTCATTTATTCTTTTTGTTTCCTCATTTCCTCTTGTTGTTTCCTCTTTGATTCTTCAAGGTTCCTATCAAAGTTTTGAGTGGGAGGGTAGGGTGAAAATTTCTTCCAGAATGAGCATTGGCTTGCTCATTGAAATATCTTGGTTGAGAATTACTTGATTGTCCTTGGAAAAATCCTCTCGGTTGTTCAGGTTGAAGAAATATTTCATTTGAGTTGTTGTTCCATCCTTGATTGAAATTTTGGTTGTTTTGAAATGGTCTCTGCTGGTTCGGTTGAAATGGTCTTCCAGTAAAAACCGCATTGCAGTTCTCAGGAGGCTCTGACATTTGCGGGCATTGGTCACTAAAATGTTCATTCGAAGAAAAAATCCCACAGTGGACATGTAGTTGGAAAGCTGCTTCAGGTTAGGGTTTGGTTGGTGGGGTGTTAGACAACATTATTGACCTTACCATGGTGGTAAGATCAGATAGTTTACTTGAAATTATGTTGTTTTCAGGACTCATTGTAGGGAATTCTTGTGTATATTTGACATGAAGAAGGCCTCTAGTTCCAAATTGATGGGCATTCTAGGCCATGTTTGCAATTAAAATCCAAGCAGAAGCTGGTGTCTTATCAACTAAATCTCCTTCTATAGCATCATCGATCATACTTCTATCATTGAGACACAATCCTTCACAAAAGTATTGAATGAGAAGCCGATCACTGATTTGATGATATGGGTAACTAAAACAAAGACGTTTGAACCTTTACCAGTATTCGTGAAGTGTTTCTCCTTGTGTCTGCCTAATTCCACAAATCTCCTTTCGAATGGAGGCAGTTCTAGACGGAGGGAAAATTTTTCAAGAAAAATCTTTTTTAATTCATTCCAATTTCTAATCAAAGTTGAGTGAGAATAGAAAAACCATTCCTTAGCAACTCCATCTAGAGAAAAAGAAAACAACCTCAGCTTCATTTGATCTACATCGACTCCATGAGGTTTCATGTAGACACACAAGTATCGGAATTCTTGAAGGTGTTTGTGTGGGTCTTCACTAGGCAACCCATTGAATTTGGGAAGCCGGTGGATGAAACCGGACTTGATTTCAAATCCAGCAGGGGCATCAGGGTACTCTACAGGATTCTCATGATTTTCGTCATAGGACGAAGCCAGTTCTTTCAAAGTTCTATTTTCAGCCATTTGGATTTTAGTTTCAACTAAGTCCCTCCTAGGTGTATTGGTAGAAGATTCACAACTTCCAACTTGGCTATTAGTACCTCTAACCCTAGTGTGAAAAGTTCTATCAATTTCTGAATCTAAACGTACCAAGTTTGGTTCAGAAGTTCAGGTCATGCACGAAAAAAAAAATAAACTCTAGAAACCTCCCCGGCAACGGCACCAAATTGATGTAGGGGATTTAAGTCGCTTTACCCTACTCAATTAAATTCTTATTTTCCTAAGAGTGTACCATAGTGGCACAACCTTGGGCCGATCACAAGGAGGCCGCTTGCAACACATTGTTTTCTTATTGTCACAATTATAAAATAAATAATATAAAACTAACCTATATAATATATATGGGGGTGGATTGAAACAAACTAAACTAATAAATTCATAATGTATTAATAATTATAGATTATAAATCCAAAGAAAACCGAACTGAGAAAACAAACTAGAGAAGGAACTAGTGGAAAAGATTATATCTTCAGACATTCCCTTTATCATTGTTGACAATTTTCCTCTAATTAAATTTTCCAATGTATAACTCAATACCTCAAGTTATAAACCTATATTGACCAGAAACCATATCAAGACCTCAAATTATGGGTGTTTATCCACTCAAGAATGTGATCCAATTGCCCAGAGACCTCCAAGCAATTGAAACCAGTTGAACATGTTGTGCTCAATGGGGAGACCTCGCCCAAAGAAATTTAAACAACACGAAAACTATTTTAAAATAATAATTTGATAAACATTCATAGAAAAAAATAGAATAAAATTAAAACAAGATAGAATATACCTCGTTCAATCATGCAATTAAATTCTAAGATTATTTAAATGAAAAGTGTTTACAATAAAAACCACAAACTCAAAAGGGGTAAATGTCCTCAGACCGTCGCCGCCCACCACTGCTTGGAGTTTAGCCCATCATGGATTAATTATCAAGGGAACTCCTTTTTTCTAGAATGGAATCTCTAACTCAGCTCCCTCTAGTCCAGACATCCCTATAATTGTTTTGGGAAATAATGGAATATGATTTAGAGGTAGGAGCTCCTCTCCTTTTATAGGCAGATTACCTCATCAAAATGTTGTCGCGTTTTCGACCCACTAATTGGTTGATTCACGCGTGAAACTATTCATAAATATTGTGGATAAATGTGTTGTCCATCCACCCTCCAAATTTAGGATTCATTAGACGCGTATGGAAGGAGTTATGATTTTTTTTATTGTAAATCACTTTCTCTGGATGAAGCTTCCTGGAAGTTTCCTTCAAAACTCTATCACTCAAGGGCCATCATAAACAATTCCAAACGGCTTTAAATTAATTGGGTCGACGCTTCAGTGGATTCTATGTAATATAAAAGTGTAATATAATCATTTGGAAGGCTTTATCCCGAATTATGCTTCCATTACTATGGCAGGGTTCACGCAGTCCGCCCGGAATATTTGCCAACTTCATTGATTTTTTTGGGCATCAAGATGCGTGAATATTTTCCTGAGCCTGAAGACAAAGATAATGGAAATAAAATAAGGATTATAAAAAAATTAGAATCACAAAATTTGGAAATGTATTTTATGATAAATGACCAAAATACCCCTGTGATAAAAATCTGTTAAAAATCCAGAATTATGTAATTTAATCTTTTTATCCCAAAACACACTCTAAATCCAAAATTGTTAAAAATAAGATCAAATTTTTAAATTTTTGAGGTTTAAATAATTTAAATAGAAATTAAAAATATTGGAAATATTAGCTCTATCAACCAGGAAAAATACTTCTTGAAGAATTGAATCATATGTTTTGTATGAAGTAGAGAATGACAGTGGAAGAAGAAGACAATGTGCGAAGGGATTGGAATTCTGAGATGGACATGCACTTCACATTGTATCAAAATATGATGATGATGAAGCTGTTATATCAAAGGATATATATAACGATAGTGGAGTTTTTGATGAAAGCAGAAGAGTTGTTGAAGAAGGACAATCACCAAAAAGAAGCATGAAGGGTACGACCGAAGCATATGTTGAAGGTGGTGATGTTTCCCAGTGGTGCGTGGAAAATAAGGGATGTGTGAGAAATATTTGAGATGGGAATGAAAAACTGCATGGTGCGCGAAATAGTGGAGCAAAGTTTTTCGCGCAAACAATGTTTCAGAATTAGAACGTTGAAAAATGGTAAAGGCATGGGCTGCGTGAAAAACCAGAGCTGTGTGCGGAAAAATGGGAATGTGCGCGGAAAAATGTTGTGCACATAATATCTGGGTGAATTTTTCGCGCAAGTAGTGTATCGAATCATAAATATAGAAAATCGGCAAAGGCAGGAGGTGTGCGAAAAATTAGAGATGTTCGCGCCATGTGCGAGGAAAATCAAACTGGTGCATGTAAAGTTTGTTGTGCACAAAATGTGGGTTTGAAGTTGTACGTGTAAGAGACGATTCATGTTCAGAATGATGAAAAATAGAGAAGTAATGAAATGCACGAAAAACCGAGGTGGTGCGCATGAATAAAAGGAAGGTGCGTGTAATTCAAAGAACTGAGAGACAGTTTTATGCACAGGAAGGGGTTTTACGCGCAGGATCAAAAACACCTATAAATATGAGGTGAACCCATCTCATTTTGAGAGGCTCGACACTTGGAAAAATCCCAAGCTCTGATGCGCAGAAAGATTAAGGTATAGAGTGGTGCGTGAAAAGAAGAAGGGTTGCGCAAAAAATAAGGTGTTGCGTGAAAAAGGGAAGTTTTGCGGGAAAAAGAAGAGTTGCGTGAAAAGCCTTTTACGCGCCAAAATGTATTTTAACGTGCAAGGTTTGAGTATTACGCGCAAGCCACTGGGAAGGGTGTGCGAAGAATTTGGGGGTCCTGTAGGCCTTTGACAGGTGCTTAGCACTCTCAAATCTGCTTTGTGAAGACGGAAGAATAATGAACCATTTGGTTCTTTGAAGAGAAGTGGTTCCGCACACACATGACTGGTGTTTAACACCCTCGTTGTGCTTTGCGAAGAAAAGAATAATGGTTCGTGGAACTAAACTTAGATCTGCACAGAAAGAGGGGAATATATCAATACACTTATGTGTTAGTATTGGAAATCAAAGGAAGAGAAGAAGAAGATATAGTGCATTAATTTATTGCACTAAAGTAGAAGGTTGAATACAAAAGAGCATCAACTCAGGACTCTGATGCAAGCAAAGTCTCATGCAGAACAGGAGACACAGACTTCAATGAAAATCTATTGAAGAGACCTTCACATTTATAAACTGAGTAGGACCTCACCAATGGCAGTGAGCCAGGGGGAGTCAACGGGAGTGACCTGAGGGACGTAGTGAGCTTTCCATGAACCTTTTGTAAAGGCAGTGAGCCTGGGACAAAGTGACTATTCTCGAACTATTGTAATCCACAACTAGTGAAGATTAGTGGAATTTGGTATGACCGGGAACTTTTCGGCGTATGCTCCTTGGACGTAGCCCTTAGTGGTGAACCAAGTATAATTATTGTGTTATCTCTTTGCATTTGAATGTTTCATTGCTGATCATATCCATCATACAGGTTTAAGTAGTTCCTACCAACGTGGGAACAAGATCCTTGGTTTTAAAAGAAAAATTTGACACCCTGATTCACCCCTCCCCTCTCAGGGTGTCCCGGGGTCCTACATGAGATGTGTTACTTATTATGAAACACATTTCATTTGTTTTGTGTTTTATTGACATTAAATCCAATGAATTTTATATAAATTATTTCATTTTAATTTTTGGGATACACTATTCTAAATGAATAATATTCTTTAAATATATTTTGACTCAAGTGTTACCCTAGTTGTAATATTTTTTTGTAACTCAATTTTGAATCATAGATATATTATCAATCACTTGAACACAATACATATAATTTTATTATATTATTACTCTATACTTTATTATACAGTATTCTTTCATTATTTAAATTTTTACCAAAACAAATTAATGGTTTCATACATCATTGAGTATATTTCCCATCGGGGATATTGATAACTCAAACATCATTTCATTTAGTTATAATGTTAAATATTGAACATTGTTTTTTCATACTTGGGATCTCCCAGAATAATATTTTATTGTATGATATTTTATAATTAACTTTTCAAAAATGTATTTTTAATTAAAATGAATGTATTTTTAATCTGAAAAAAATATAAGTTTTAAGAAGAGGTATTTTGGAAATAATAAAAATTGATTTTCCTTTCACATTCATATATTTTTTCATCCCCTCTTATTTGTTCAAGATAAAAATTATGTATTTTTAGAGACCTATTATTAATGATTCATTTCTATAGAGTAATATTTCTCATTTCCCTTTCTATTCACCTCTTTTGAAAAACTTTAATAAGTGACCCATGACTTATTATTTTACATCAATGTAAAAACTTTATTCAAAAAGCTCTTTTATGCTTTTTACTTAAATATTTATTTTCATTTTCAAAATGAATTACCCTGATAGGTTTTATATTTCAATGTTTATAATCTAATATATATTTATAATTTGTGGGAATAATCTCATTGTATCAAATAATCCAATTCTTAATCCCTTCTTAGGTGGTATCATTCATGCATTCTTTTGAGAGGATGTTTTTCATCTATGTCAACAACCTTCTATATTTCCTTTGTTACACTTGGGTTGTCTTCTTTTTAAACCATCCAATTTCTCTTTATTGATGGATTATGATAATATTATTTTAGTATTGACCTATATGTATACTAATTTTTCTATAATGTTTGAACACCACATATTACATAATTTATATTGGATGATAGTCATAAAGAAATTAGGTTATTATATTTGAATGGGGAAAGGAATTAGTGTTTCTTATGTTGTTACTCCAATACAGATGATTATAGGAATGTTGACTATGTATTTTTTAACCATACAACTTCTTCCTCCATATGGGTTATGATCATGTTATCCATTCTATTAATTTTGGAAAAAATACCACTATTCCTGATGACTATGGACTCATAGTGTATGTTGATTATATATTGACATTCTCCAATATTTATTGTATAGATAGCCGAATTTTTTTTAGCTAGTGGTTCCTTATGGAATGGTATAATGTGTCTTTCAAACTCTAATAGTGAATTTCTTTTTGGGAAAAATATATATTCCCTTGAAGAATCAATAGGTATCATGAGACAAAACATCTTGTGTTTTTGTTTGTACCTCTCCCCATATTAGTATAGTGTCTTAGAACAAGGACATGAATATATGTTTTTGATGCAACTATTTGTGAATTCCATCAGTATGAGATCATTAATTATTATTATTCATGTTTTCATTTATTACCATTGATATATCGTGCTCCCAATTTAAGTTGATTGTATAATTATTAAAATTATTTATTCATAAAATATTATTTATACCATGATTATGTTATTCATAGTTTTATTAATATATTTTCCAAACTATGAATTTGATCTCACCCATTTCATTGATTTCTACCCCCCCCCCAAGTTATGAATAAATTTTCACATGTAGTATGTTTAGAAGGAAAATTCATGTGAAATAATTTATATGAGATGTTAGAGACTCAATATAGATTAAGTGGTTTCATATATTGTAGAAAAATTTCTATTTGATGAAAATAACAAGTGGCTTATTAGTTATGGTTTTTCAATATTTATCTAAATCTATAAACCTGAAAGATTTTAGGGATATTGGAGATGAAATAATCAATATTAATTTTATAATTAAGGATGGTTATATCTAAAAATTTACTACTGATATGAAAGTGAGTATGTAAACTACAAATTAAATGTACATCATCTAGGAGTACTGGACAATATAATTACACATTGTTCTTTATTATTCCAATAAAGTATTCTTTTTGTATACACACTTATCTTTAATCATCATTAAAAACAAATCACTCTAGATATTAAATATAAGTCTACTCATCGAGATCCCCATTCAAAATGGAATAAATTACATAAATTTAAAATTTAGAATATTTTCTTATTGCATATCCTACAAAAATATATATAAATAATTTAAAATCAGTCATCATGATCAATTATCATGTTAAAATCTATATTATCAATTATATAATATGAATTAGAAAACTATAATGTTTTGTTTTTGAGTACTTAAACATTATCATTCAACATATTTCTAAAAAATAAATTTTCTCTATCACATTATTCTATTTAAAATGGAAATAAGTTCCAAAGTGTTATTTTTTTGAACATGTTTAATTTTTCTAGAATTAAATCAATCTATTCCTTGTATTATAATGAATCTTCATCAATTTTGGGGGTATCTGGAGAAAGTGATCTTGCATGATTCTCATTTAAAACATTACTTCATGTTTGAAATTCTTTATTATAGTTCCCAATGATTATTTTAATATCAATATGTGTTCTATTTTTGAAACATATTATCACATCATATTTATTTCTTCTCATTTATGAAAAATCTTAAAATCCACATGATATTCATTTAACTATAATCCTCTATAAGAAAATTTATCATGTTGTTCTTTTTTTCACATGATCTTCTTTAAAATCATATTTAAAATACAGAGGTTTTTATTTTCCAAAATTTCTCTCCATGAAAATACAATAGAAATGTATTCATCATATTATTGACATTATTTTAATAACATCAACAACTTCATTATCTAGATATATGTCCAATAAAAATTCTATTAAAGGGTATTTAAAAAAAACATACCAAATGTTATCTATTTGTTATGATTTACCAAGGGATTATAAATACTTCAAAATTATTAAATTTTTTATAATTTTGATTTCATAACTAATCAGTAATACTCATTAAACTTTCTAGTTAAAAATATCTATTTCGATTATAGATTACCACTATTATGTCTTGTATCTAATAAAGTCCTAATGTTTTTTAATTTTACATAATTATTCTTTCAATATCAAAAATAATAATTTTTCACTCTCATGAAAAATTTTATCAAGGTGTGTATGGAAATTGGAGTTGATATCTTATACCATAGTTCTCAACATATACTTGATCTCATGATATTTATATTCAAACCAGTAATAATATTGAAATATCTTGATAACATAACATGTTTTCTTCTTAACATCACTCTTATAGACTTTAAATTATTATAGAGATTATGATTTACTCTACATAAATAATTCTTAATCCATATGGTTATAATAATCCAAAAAAATAAATTTATTATGTTGTATGTATGATTTTAAACTAATAATACAATGCACATATCATTGTAAATGTTTAAGTTTCCAGTTTTTATTGATCTACACCAATTTTCAGATTTTCATCACCATATTCTCTTTATGAAAATCATCACCAGATTTTATCATATCCTAGATGAGATTAAAGATAATTCTCTTATTATCATAACTAAAAATTCTTCCTGTGTTATTAAAATAAAATTAATCAAATCTTTCATTCCATTTTTCCTATTCTTATTTCTTATCATAAAAACATGAATACATCAAATTTTATATCTAAATTATCTTTCTTTTTATTCATATTCCTCTCATGTCATTGAATAAATATTTAAATACTCTAATGACCATTATATTTTTCAATTACACATTTTCTACATTGTCATCCAATTTTCATGCACTAAATAAGTTAGGTATCATGACATCGACAAAATTAATATCCTTTTATGTGATATTTTTTCTTATTGATCTTCATTCCAAAAATGCATTCGATATTTAACACATATAATTATTGAATTTATTAGAACCTAAAAAAATATTTTCAGTCCCTGGAAATATATTTTTCATTATTTTATAATGAACATCCATTATCCACATTCTTATGCTTTTCATGCTCTGGTTCCTTGTATACCACCTCAACTATATTTTCTTATTTACAATCTCTCATATCATAATGAATTTTATTTTTTTCAAATAGATTTAATTTCAAAGATATAATAGTGAAAATATATTTTATAATATTCTCTTTTTATAGTTTTTATGACAAGTGACCCTATGTATTTCAAATATTTTCTAATATTAATTTCTAGATTTAGTAGTTTTGTTGTCCATAATTTATTGTTATATCCCCTGAATTTGAAGGAAATAAACTTTTTGTGTATGAAATATTATACCTTCAAATTCAATATTTCTAATCATATAATTCATTATAATAGAATATACCATCAAAAAAATATTCACATTATCTTAAAAAAAAATTGAATAAAATATATTTTTTTCTTAACACTAGTTGAGATCTCTACTATTTTTTAGAACATTATGATGAATCATTGAGATTATATTCTAACTATCATTTGAATTAGGCTAATTATTTAAATATATCTATATTTATATTATATTTTTTTACTACTTTTGAACACCACCACATACTTAAATAATTTATGAAACATTATTATTAGGATACACAGTTTAAAGAACATGTATACAATGGAAGCATTCAATTAATGGTATTTGATTTTTTTTGAGTTTTATGTAGTAATACAAGGAATATAATACCATAAATCCTATTATCCATGTATTATATATACAAAATAATAATTATGATGAATAATAAATAAATGATACCACTAATTCATGGTATATCTCAATGTATTTTTCTCATCATATGAACATATTTTCTAAATGTATCCAATATAAATTCCCAATATATTATCCACACATGTATCTAAGGTATAGTTTCATAATTTTATGATACTACAATGTTATATCACAAGAGAATAATGTGATATGTGATTCCCATATGAACAGTAGTATAACGTAAACTAGATACCAGAAGTAGGAATCAATCAAATATCATTCTTCTCATTTATTTACATCTCTGTGATTTTGGGAGAATATGGTAGTTTTCAAATTCAATATTGTACAAAATATTCTTATATTGACACTTAAAATACTATTAGACATATTGGTTTCTATATCGTTAATTTTTACTTGTGTCTCTAAGGAATCTTGTCCCTTATAAATGATATAAAGTCACACCAATGATAAATTTGAATATGAAAAAGTGTCATGAACGTATAATAACACACATGTAACACAATATAATGACTCATAATATTATAAAAATATATATTTTCATTTCCTCTAATATTTATTTAATATAAAGTTATTATATAAAATTAATTTGAAAAAAAACTTCTCATATTTTCATATTAAAAATTATATAAAATGTGAATGAGAAATAAAGTCAATGAAAATTACTATCATCTTAAGAAAATTATAATTAAAATTATTTTTTTTACCATTTATATATATATATTTTTAACCCATTGATTGGTTTTCACATTATCATTAACTCTAATTCATTTGAATTAGTGGAACAATTTGATACACTTTGTTTACTACCATCCAAGGCATTATATTAAGAGGAGTGAGTTTAAATAAATAGAAATTTGTGGTATCCATTAAGACATCATGGACATGAATTTGATAATTATTATTCATTTTTGTGACAAAAACCGAACAATACTAATTGTTTAGTAAAAATTCATTGTCTAAATATATATAATAAATCATAATGTTTACTTTGTATCACCATATATTTGGACATTATTTACCATTATATGATTTAATTGGATAGTCTTATCTCCATATAACATGCCCATGGATCAAATTGAGGTATTTTTATCTTATCCTAAGGTATAGTGACATATTTTTTCTATTATTGGAAGTAACATATCTTATTTTGAACATTTTAGAAAATTTAAAACCACAAATGATTCACCTAACACAAGATAACACTTAATAAATATAAATTGTTTGGTTTTTCTTCATTATATAGAATAAGTTATTAATTTTACAAGTTAATTATAATATTATATCAAAATTATCAAATTATCAAATTTAAATTATTGAAACCAATTTCAATAGGGTCCAAAAACATAGTCATAGGCTATGTCCAATGTTTTAGTCATCATGGTTGTATAGGACGTTGTAATAGGTGTCCTCTATATAGAAACCAATTTAAACTATGGACATAAGACCTTATATTCAATTTTTGTGGTAGTATAATATAGGATTTTATGGTTTCAAACCAGGATTGTAGGAAATAATATATTTTTATATTTTGAAACCTTTTTAATATCATTACAAAAATAAAAAACCCAATGATTTTTAAACCCATGATGTATTCTAAATTCAATATAAAACCTTAAAACTGATATATGAATCAATTTATGTATTAATATATTAATTATATATATATATATTTATATACATTTAAACTTTTATATATCATTATTATTATTAAGTTATAAAAAATTTGGAAAAGAGGACATAGCCCATGTCATATACCTGTAATTTTGTGACACTATGGGCCTAGGTTTCCAATGTAGAACATATGGAAATATTTTTCCAATTAATTTTTCATTGATATTTAGTGAAGGATATAATTATAGGATCTTGAATACAATTTTCCATTAGTCATATCTATCGCTACAGTTTTTGGAAATTTATGGTCATAAGTATTTTCTATATTCCTTATGGCCACATATATGGAAAATAGAGGATGAAGGCATTCTCTTTAGGGTCTATAGCCAAAGTTATAAATAAATGTGGCCATAACACCCATCTACCCCCATGGTTGTTGTAAAATTTTTGCAATAGCCTTGTATGTCCGCACATAAGCAATAAGTTTTATAAAATGATGCCCATATCCCTTTGAAAACAAATTTCTTATGAAATTAGGTGTTTTATCTCCACTAGCTACCGCCATTGTTCGACATAATTATGGTTATTATATTACCTAAATATGTTATTTCTATAAAAAAACAATAGTCTGAAACATGTATCCTTACAACCACATTTTAACTCTTACTATGGTATTATTCTATCGTATATCCATGATTTTTCCAACCGTGGAAATACAATTATTATCATAGGAAGATTTTCTAGTTTCATTTTATGATATTGGTGTAAGTGTTCATAGATATGAATATCTAATTGTTAAAACAAATATGCTCTTCTTATTGAAAATACTATCATCAATATATCTTATACATCGTATCATTGAGTGTGAACTTCATGATAATAATTATTAATTATTATGATCCCCAACACCTGATAGTCAAAAATAATTTTTAACTCATCATATGGATGTATCTTGATAATAAATCATATAAAATTTATTTTCAAAATATAATGAAGAACCCATTATAGTTGAGAAAATATATTAATCTGAAATATGATGTATAATATTTGTATGTTGTTATATATCACAATAATAATTATTCTTTCTATCATTATGTAAACTAATCATCCATTTATCACATTATATGCATGATATAGTAATTCAAAAGTAAAATATCATATTACTTCTTATGAACCCAACCTTAAAACAATATTAATTAATTTAGAGATAAAAAACAACTAACTTTAAACTTATTTCTCTAAAATTATAATTATTAATATACTGAGATACATCTTTATATTGTGAGTCTTTAATATTGTCCTCTTTGGATACTTTAAAAAATGTGACTTCATGTTTTATAATCAATACCACAAAATGATGATATTTTTATAATATTTTATTTCTCCCTCTTTAATATCTTAGAATTCATGAAAAGAATCACCGCAATAAATTTATAGCAATTTACATTATGAAAATAATTTAGTTTCTCAGTAAAATAATGTGATTATGGAAAAAAATTCACATTAAATAACTTTATTATATACATTAGAATCCACAATATGATTAAATTTTAGAATCAACCACTACTAGCTATTATCAGTTTATACTACTAATTTTATTATTTAAATTTTGATATTATATCAAATTTATTAGTTTTTAGGCTAGTTTTTATCCCCTCGATAACTCACTCTTATTCTACTCTAAATTGAATAACTAGATCTCTTATATTTCCAAGTACATTAGTGTAGATATAACTATCTCCATGTGCATATCTCACATATTTCATTGATAAAATATCATTATTCTTAAGTTGAAAGAAACATTAAACCTAATATATTTCATGGAATATATAATACATCCTATAACATTATCATAAGGGATTATTTTTATCTTTTTAATCTCCCTCCATATCAAAAAAAATTTAAAAATATTTTAGATAATTATGTTATACGACATGAGGTAAAAATACTTTCTTTAATTTCATTATCTTTTATTTTTTAAAACCTTATAAAAATATAGATTTTGACTTAGTCGAAGAAACATTATAGATAAATATCAATTGATATTATTCCATGGACCACTAATTGTTAATTTCATTCATTCAGGGAGAAATATATTTATTTGTAAAATTCTTATCTAACTCTAATAAAACTTTGGAATTCCTACTATTCTCTTATTGAAAAAAGAATAATTTCATTAATTTAATTATCACAGTATTAAATGTATAATTTGATCAATAAAAATGTATTTACATGTTAAATTTATTATATTATAAACATTTGATGTCATGAAAACTTTTAGATTTATCTATTTTTTTCATAAATATCCTCTTGAAAGAAATTTTTCATATTCAACTACAAAATATAAAAATCAAAATAATCTATTATATAAATTATAAGTCAAATTTGTTTTAGGATATCTATTAGTGAATGTATGTTTTATTCATACATCATAAATTATTTTAAGACCACTAGAAACCGATATTAATATATAAGTATTTAAATTATCATTCACTCCTTGTTCATTCTTGAACACGTATTTCTCCCAATTCACAAGACATGGAACATAAAAACCCATTATTACGTGATATATAATAATGGGTTCAAATTAATATATTTTAAGAATATTTTATTTTTAGTATTTTATAGAATTAGGATCAAATTTATATGTCAAACCCTTAGAATACAAAGTGAACTATTTTGGCTTGGGATAGGGTGGCCAGAGACACTTAGTGTTATTAGGGCTTGAATATGATGACCAATCTTCGCATCTAGCCACTACTAATATCCAAGTTGGTTTCCATATGGGTTTAATCATGGAAAGAGAAGAACCCAATGATTCCATCATCTGTAATGAGATACAAGAATTCATTCCAAAGGTGGTTAGTCATTGACTTCCCATACCAATTACCTATATGAAATCACATTATCATGAATCTTTTACAAACCCCAAAATAAAATCGGTTACACTAACAGTTATAACCAGTTATTAGATTACAACAATGTGTTTTTCTATATATATCCGAGTAATATAATTGATTAAACCATATGTATTTATCATTGGTTCTCGATATTATTATCAATAATTACATATTTATAACATTTTAGGGTTTTCTATGCTTCAAAGACATATATTTGGTTTCCATGTATTTTATTATCATCTGAGAAGGCATTAGATGTTTATATGTCAGGATTGAGCCAAATGAAGGGGATTATTATATATCATTGTGAAAGGAGTCACAACTCATTTAGTTCAGGAAAAACTATACTCATTAAGGTTGCTTGATGTGGATCAATCCACGAATTTTAACTTTAATTGCTAAGCATGATTAAGTCAAATATGTTAATCATTGTCCTAGAGGGGAAATATCATAATGAAATTTGTTTGGTTTTTCTTACATTGAGGACCTATGATAATGGATGCAATTTAGTGTATGAAACGATGAGGATAATATGATTTGACATTAAAGTAATATATCCCTTTCAGTGGGGTAATGATATTATCAAAGATAAGTCCCAATGATAGGATGGTCTATAGTGAATATGACCATAATGCCTGGGACATCCAACTCTTCAAAGTATATCTGAAAAAGGGGATACATATATAATCTCATGGGGAATATGACATAATGAAATTGGAAATGAATTATTGATGATACTAGTTCTGGACCTTGGGAAAGTTATCCTATGTATCATGTCAAGACAATAAAATAATATCTCGTAGTTTTAAGGAAACAATTTAACATTTTGTAAGAGGACCATGCTATGAATATCAACATCAGTAATTGATCATGTTTTCATTAAGTTTAAATATGTGAGACTAGGATGTATATGGAATGATTTTAATATTTTCTATGGGGGATTAATCCTTGTATAGGTATCCTATGTGTCCTTGTGAAGCCAATAATTAGAGTTTACAATGTTTGTATGTTAAATAAATTTGTTTTGTAAAATGTTAATTAACAGAGGATTGAGTGGGGATTATGTATATGAGGATGTGTTATAAATATAACATGTTGATAGCATAATGTGAAACAATAAAGTCATAAAATGGAGGAATTTCCAACATGTTGATAGCATAATCATCATGGAAGTATATGCCCACATTAGTTACTTTAATTTTGAGAAATAATTGATAACAGAATATCATATATATTGATTTTAAGAAAAATATTTATTATGAACATGATTTACAAACAAAGGCTTCCCTAATAGGAATATGGTTATGAATCTATATGGATCTACAAGATAAGACAATATATTTTACAAGGAATATTTTAATTAGAAGGCCATGTGGGAGAATGTTATGAAGAAATTATTGTCTTTAGGAGGAATATATATATGTAGAGAGTCATAGTATAAAAATATGTTGGATATGGATCTTAAAACACTAATATTTCATGTTATTTATTTATGGAATTTTTTATTCTTTTAAATGTAATTTTAATGAAAATACCAATGAAATAATTTTTTTGTTAAATTATTGAAATTTTTTAATCTAGAATTGAAATGAATTTATATTTTTGTTAATTAAAATATATTATCTTAATTTATTTTATGAATTTATCGATATTTTTCTATAATTGAATTTTAATTTTTTGTATCATATCATGTTTTTATAAAAAATGATGGCACGACCTATGTTATCTAATCAAACAATGGTATCCCACCACATAACTGGCTTAAAAAGAACAATTCGACAACACCACCCTCAAGAGGGCTATCTCAAGATGGAAGGGTTGGATGGGGGATCCAGACCATACAGTTTCCCATCGGGTGGATCTCATAGGGATTACAAGTTAGTCGAAGGCCGTGTGCATACATACCTATAGTGGTCATTCCCATGAGGTGGCGGGAGGTGAGATTTGTAGGGATGAAGAAATCCATGGTGGAAGGTGGGAGTACCCCAACCCCCATACGGCCTCACTCCCCTAATGATACATGAATTTTATATTTACAAGATTGGATATCCATGGATCATTTCTAATGTTGGATGGTTTTCCCGTATTAGAAAACAAATTTTAATAATATGGAATCATCATACTCGTTCATAGGACCCCCCGTGCCTAGACACCCGACTCCTCCATCCTCCACCATCCACCCTCGATATAGCCACTCAATGAAACCAAACCACTCTCTCCTATCATAATAGATCACTATCTCTGTCCCCTAGGAAACTTAAACTCTAGAACATCCATCATTCCAATCCTCATGACCATCCATGATCATCCCCAAGTCTTATTCCGACTACCATGAAGGATTCATCTGACTAATTAGAATGATAAATGAAGTAAGAGATTGATCTCCACAACCTCTTCTACAGTATTTCTTTCATGTTTCAGCATCGCTAGGACTCTACCACCATTTCTACATCACCACCTTGATGAAAAAAACAAAGGCCATGTTTCCACTCTTTCTTTTCCAAGAAAAGAAAAACCAATATTCTTTGGTTGTATTTTTGAATATCCATATTCAAAATGGTAAAATATTGATAACAATATTCATTCAAAAAGAAGACCATGAGAAGAAATCCAAAACATACAGAGAATAGAATTCCTAGTATGATCATGTTTTCATACAAGAGATTCTTCACCACTATTGAGAGTGGTTGACACCCACTAGAGAAGGAGAGCTCAGGAACTGCAAAAATTTCTCATTTTTTTCTATTTTAGTTTCTTGTATATTTTTTATTTCTTATACTATAATTAAAATTTAGTTTTATTATTTTATTTCATTTATAAATATAACACATGTACTTTAATTCTTCAATCAAAGTGTTCCACCCTCATTATTCTTCTCATTATTCTTTTTTATTTCATTATGAACTACTTTAATATTTTCTATTATTTTTTACTATTATTATTTTATTATTTTTTTACCCCCTTAATTTTATATTATTTTATTCTAATTATTATATTTATTTCTCTCGCATATTCATCTATTTGTATTTTTTATGGGTATTCTTATTTTATTTTAAATTGTTATTCTTATCATCTATCATTCAAAAAATGTGACTTATTACTCCTATTAATTGGAAGCTGATCCGAGGCTTGGAAAAAAGCAGGTTAGGTGTTCATGAATTATTTCTTAAATTTTATTTTATGATTTGGGTTGATGGGAGTGGCATGCATGGGTGTGTAAATTACCCTTATAACATCCAACTCACGTATACTTTAATTATTTTATTTATTTATTTTCCCTCCATTTCATTGATCTACACCTCATATGATAGAGTTGATAAAATAAATGGTTAAAATGGAATGTAGTGGAGTTGGGTCCTAGAATATGTCACACTTTCAATTGAGGTGTTCTATTGATCTTGATAAGAGGATGAGGTGGAATTCAGGGTGCTTGGGAATTTTTTATTTCACAACTTTTAAATAAAATGATATTAATTCATAGATGATATTTCAGGACTATATTATCATACTAAATGTTATAAAATAAAAGACAATAATGAAAGAATTAAAACTTGAACCACGAACCAAGTTCTTTCTTTCTAATCACATTTTTTATCATTGTATGGGAGTTTAGATAAAATTTTCATTCTTCATGTCTTTTCATTATTTATTAAACTTAAAAAAACTAAAACATTTATCATTTATTTATTATAATAATAATAATAATAAAATAACTATTTTAGGTGAATTATATTATGTATGTAGAAGAATTTTTAATCTCCCCAACTAAGACGACCCTATTAAACCACTATGTTTCACTATGAAACATTTTAGAAATATTATTCATTCACACCCCATGATAGGTGTGCATAAAAAAATGGCTCAGTTTACAGGGATATAATCATTGGTTTTATTATTTTTTGTTTTTCATATGTATTTTTTTTTTTATTACTTTAGAAACCCATAAAAAATTACTTTCATGATTTTTTCAAACAATCATTGTTTTAATTAATGGAATATTTACTCACAGGTGAAAGAAAAAGAAACAAATAATACTGAGGATTCCCTATAATGAAGGACTTATTCACTTATGGTACTAGGAAGGAAGAATCTAAATTACATATAGATAGGCCTCTCACCTCAATATTTTATGGTCATAGTAGATCAACTATGAACTATAATGCACATAGTTGAATCCAAGAGAAAAGTACCACTAGAGATCTCCATTTTTTTAAATACATTAAAGTAGTTAAGGCCCAACTTAAGGACCATCAGTAGCCAAACTATTTTAAGAACCATATTGATGATGACCATGATAATTTGGAGTGTATTCATGATGAATAGGACTTTCCAACTAAGTTGAGTATGACATATAAACAAGATCTTGATGACTTTTGGAATGAGTGTGATTTACAACTTGATCTACCTATTTATATATAGTGTAGAAGATCCATCACCAAATCATATATTTTCCTTCATGGATGAATATGCCACAAATGTGGTGGAATTGGAAAAATAGATGAAGGAGCTTAGCTAACTACCTACACTGGATACTATCTAACTCCAAGAGGCACTAACCATTGAAAATTTTATTGAATCTAAACCAACTAATGTTTTTGATCTTACTCAAACTCTATTTCATTTTATTTTATTCAATATTAATTGATTATTATATTTAATTACATTGAATTTTCATATTGAGACAATACTTTCTTTTTATTATAGGTAGATGGAGAAATTGGACATGCACTTACTAAGGAACACATGAAGCACCCTGATTTTGATGAAGAATCATTTGAGGAATCCCATGAGAATTTCCAATTTTCTGGATGTGAGGAAATAAAGACATAGAGTTCTCATTATAAAAGGGTAATATTTGTAATTATTCATGTTTAAATTTTATTTATGGTAAAATAGATACTTTCATTCCCTCTGATCATTCAATTAATTTATCTCCTATTATCAAGAACTAGAAACGAAGGAAGAGGATGAACATGTAGCAACAAAGAAAGATTTTGTGTAATGAACTGAACCCAGTTACCCAAAGTCAGTGCATTATTTTAATACATTGGCATGATTACAAGGAATAAAATCTCAAAGGACCGATCAGTTTAGAAGCCTTAGAAAATAGATTACATACATGAATGTTACATTACACTTTATAACAAACAACACAACATAAATAATCCTTTATGAACGCCATTATTCCCTTATCTTAACCCTGCATATCAATCACAATACACTTCTTGGAATCCTGGGAAAAATAAAACATATAAAGGGTGAGCTCAAAATCTTAGTAAGAGTATGAAATACAGGGGAAGATATTTGGTTTCTAATGGTCCAAAAATAATTAGGGTAGAAGATAAGATGACTCATGGTCGAAATAAAATCATCCAATAAGAATTGGACATGTTTTGGATATTATTTTAATATATTTAATCTAAATTATTTAAATCATTTATTAATGAGGTAAATACTGTATCATTATTATGTCATAAATAATTTAATTTATTCGATTTCTAAAAATTATAAAAATAATACCATGATGTAGGGAATATTTTTATATTTTCAAATAATATTTATAGTCAAAGAGATTACTTATATAACACCATATAAAAATTAATTACTAAAAGCTTTTTGTTTTTGTCAATTTTGTCTTTACTATAAATTAATTAATATAAAGTGTCATTATCACTCATAAGTGGCTCCATTAGGTCCCAAAATCGACCCAAGTATGCCCATGGTTGGACATTACTCATCCAATAAAGTTTGGACTTGTGTTAAGGTAATTTTGAATTATTACAATATTCCTTTTACCTTGAATTACCCTATTTACCTTTAACTGCGGTAAATAAAAGTTAAAAGTTACTATTCACCAAAAATTATTTTCATCTTATTGAACCACATTTTACTTACCGAGGTTTATCTAATTTTTGAAATTCCACTCATAAAATCATTAAAATAATGTTTTATGTGAATTTTCAAATTCTCCGAGGAGGTGGGTAAAAGACGGTGAAAAGTTCACTAAAATTTTGTATATCTAATATTATTACAAAATGACTCCAATGAATTAAATTAAACATATATAGGTATTATGTATCTATTTTGACCTAAAATAAATTTAAATAAAATAAATAACTATTTAAATAAAAATTCAGTTTTAAATAATAACTCACTGTTTTTCACTATTCATCAAGAATTGAAAGTTTTTGGAAAAATACCAAAAAAATCACCCTAAGCTAATTTTGATATTCAGAATTAAAAAATTAAGTCTATTTTACCAAATTAAAAACATAGAAGTGGCTTTAATTAATTAAAAAACAATTCCCTCTGTTAAAACAAATATTGTGTTTTTAAGAAACAATAATTTTCAAAAGATTGATACTTGTTTATGTCCAGTGTCAAAGTGAAATTAATTCCAATAAATAATATTGGATTAAATGTTAAAAATATATTATAATTAAAATTTAAAACCAATTACAAATATAATCTTACAATATAAATAAATTAGAGTAAAAGACACTTTTGAATTGAAATACAATATTTTTCACTATTCATTAAAAAAATGAACTTTATCGGAAAAACTCCAAAAATTTACACAAAGTAAATTTTGATGTCCCCATTCTAAAGAATAAATTTATTTAGTCAAATTTAATATATATAAGTTTCAAATACTGGATTAAAAAGGGTTCTCCATTAAAAGGAGGTAAAATTTCATTTTTTTAAAAAATACTTTTTTTATCTGAAAAAAAGAATTTGTTCTTACATTATGTCTAAGAAACTCATAATATGGATTCTAAAATTATAAGGATTATATAAAGTTCAAAATTCAGTTAATACTATTCATAACCGCTTTTGAACGGCTAGTTTGGTAAGTCGTGGTGTGCTTGAACTCAGTGTTGTGTGTAGTCCAAGTTATTGAATTACTTTGAAGAAATAATGAACTATGAAATATTGGGGTGTTACATTATTTCCTCCTTCAATAAATTGTGTCCATGCAATTTTAAATTGTTCTTCAAAAATTAATGGTTGAAAATAGAAAATACCTTTGTGGGAAAACCCACATCGGAAATTGGGTTAATAAAATTTAGTCTTAATAAGAGGAAATGGGGAATAAAAAAGTCACTACCAAATTATGATCTCTATTAGGAAAAAATTTGGGGAAATTAGGGACACATAATTGGAGGACAAATGTAAATATTTATAGGGAGTGATTGAGGTCATCAGTCACAAACAATTGTACAATTGAGGGCCTCAAATCCATCAATCTATGATGATTTAAAATATCATCGGTTCAACAAAACACAAGGTATTAGGATAACACATTTTTAGTTTTAAGATCACTTACCTAACGTTTAAGAATTAATTTCCTCATAGAATAATCGAAGACAAAAAAGATATATATATACTTGACATGTAGAGTTGCATCCTTTAAATAATTTCTACCACAAACTCATCTTTCTCTCTAAAAGATAATAGAAATTAAAAAATATTCTATTTATCTTATTCATATAGGGTTCCAAAAAAATGAATTTATAATTCATCTATCATACCCCCTTAAAAACTACATTATACAATCCAAGGACTTCACGTAGTCCACTGGTAGGCAATAAATCTCAATCACACTATGGTTGTGGGTTCGATTCCCGCAGCTTTGTCCGACGCGACGGGTTATCTTACGGTCTGGGTGTTGTCCTTTTTATAAAAATCCAAAAATAACCTTAACAATAGTAACTTAATCCATTCCAACCTTTAGACTTATCCAAAATAAATCTATCCAAACTCACAGTCAAAAATTTATAAGGAAGTTAAACACAATTAAGATCCTTTTTTCCACGTCATAACATGTGAACACCTTCATCTTGTATTATTTTAAAACTTGGTAACACACTGAATTACCATAAAACCTTACTGATTACATTCATGCTCCCTTATCCTTTATATAATACTGGATATATTCTTTATATCCAAAAATATTTAATATTCCAACAATGATGAAATAAACAAACTATTAATCAGTTCAAAGGAAGTCAAGAATATCCAATATAATTTATCCAAATCAATCATCTCTTATTCTAAAATCACTACCTCAGTATCAGAACCATATTATGGTTTACCTTTCTCTCAACCATATATTTTCAAAAAAATTAACTTTCAATTGATTCACTTTTCTTGGTTCCACACAATCTCAAGTCCTTAATGAAATAGTAATGCAGTACAATCCTTATATACTCTATAATTCTTATAACATGTACATCATTAATACAATACTTAAATGACACAATACTTTAATAAAAACGTAAGAAATATAATCATTCCTCTTTATCTTCGGTAGTATGATAACTTTATTATTATCCAATAGCAGCATTTGGGGTATACTCTTATAATTTGTGCATTGATTCGTGTAGTGTCCCAACTCCTTGCAGATGAAGCATTGTACATTGGAAACTTTTTCTTTCCCTTGAAATCACGTACTTAGAGTCTATTTTCTCTACACTTATAAAAAACCCACATTCCCTTCAAGCATTTACCAAGGTGATTCTTTCTACAGTTATCACAAATAGGAAAATCCTTCTTTTCCCTCATCCTTTTATCCATGTTTCTCTCTTCCATCCTTTTCTTCTCTTTCTTCCCATCAAAGCCATATGAATCATAGAATTATTTACTTATCTTATTATCACATGATACCATTTCTTCATATGTTGAGAATACATGGGAAACTATTTCCCTTCTAAATTTAGGCTTAATACCGTGAAAGATAGGATCCTTCTTACTCTTTGGATCATATGTATTGTCGGAGTTCACATTCCTTCTACTAGGTGACATATCTATACAATGGCATAAACTAGATTAGTTTATGAGTAGAAATACATAATTTCAAACTTGTAAAACACTTAACATAAATTGAAAAGTTTATGGATATAATCCATAATCATAAAAATGTTTTCTTTGAGGAAGTATATACTCATAAACCCTTCATAATGATTTTTAAAGAAAATGAGAATTATCCTAAGCATATCCCTTGGGAGTGTCATAACCAAGAGTGCAGCAAGGCTAATTGTAATGCACCAGTTTCCATTTGAGTCTAGTTTAAAGCTGTCTTTTCGGGTTTTACCTCTAGGTACATTTGTTCCAGAGCCGCCTCTACCTGCTCGTATCCATACAGGGATATATTTTCTTGGAAACTCACAAAATCCCTACATTACCAAAATTCTAGGAAGTTATTATAAACTAATCCTCAAAGCCTATCTTAGGGTATTGTGCTCTAATCATAGTTTATCTAAATCTAGTTTCCAAGGTTATTTCTAAACTTCCTCTGATACCAACTGTAACACCCTGACCCCAATTACCCAGAGTCGGTGAATTATTTTAATACATTGGCATGATTACGAGGAATCAAATCCCGAAGGGCAAATCAGTTTAGTAGTCTTGGAAAATAGATTACATACATGAATGTTACATTACAATTTATAACATACAACAAAACATAATGAGGGAATGTATAATACCAAACTTTAATTTCTGTGTAAAGGCCTTATGCCAGGACCTATGGGAAAACTGTAACCGGACCCAAACCCAAAGAGCATCTATAACCAGACTCCATCCCGAAGAGCCTCTATAATCGGACTCCAACCCAAAGACCTCTGTAACCGGACTCCATCTCGGAGAGCCTCTATAACTGGACTCCAACCCGGAGAGCCTCTGTAACCAGACTCCATCTTAGAGGGTTTGCTGTAACCGGACCCCAACCCAGAGGGATTACTTTTATCTGTCCCCAACCCGGAACATACTAGTCCAATACATTCATCATAAGAAAAGGTTGAAATATAACATAAACATTTGTATTAAAACTAGCATAAAAAATGTAAATACTTTAATCATAAACCATGAATGGTATAAAAATAACACATACATAGTAAAACATATCACAAAACCTTCAATACTATAGGGAAGTTTTGTATCATAATAAATCAACTTCAAATAAACTTAAAACCCATCAAAGGATGTTGACATAGATGAAATAAAAACCTTTTTTTATAGAAATATATCTTTCTATTTTGAAATCATCTAAGAGTCAAATAATTATAAAGAAAACATTTATTTTGAAAATATTATTATAATCTTTTAAGGGAAGCTTTAGTGATGTCATAATGGCAGAAAATAGTCTCACCCACAGTATAAGTTAAAAAAAGACATTCTTACCTTAACTTTGTCGAAAAGGTTATAAAGGACCTTGTTTTGAAAATGATGGAAAGATTCCTTTATAAACATCTTATAAAAGTAAAACAAGTGTATAAAGGACTTTAACCCATAGTCTATTAAATAGTAAAAGTTTTTTGGAATACATTTTTAAGAAACATGGATATGGATGATAAAGTGATCCTAGTATATAACAACCTCAAATAATGAAGAGATTGTGAAATTATCCCTTACCTCGTTGTAATCAATCAAGTCGTATGAACAATAGTCAATAACCACCAAATGAATCACAAAATATCATTAATATAAAGAGAATAATGATAATATATATCAAATGGAAGTAAAAAAATAAACCACATGCAATAAATATGTGGTGAACAATAGAAATCTCACGGAATTAAAAGTGAGATAAGAAACCCCTTACCTCGTGTCCGACTTGACCCGTTCATTATTTAAAATCCTGAATAATAAACTAAAGTTAATTTCTACTTGATTAAGAACCTTTTTCAAGTTTATTATTCCTTTTATATCACTTATTACCATGTTATAAACATTATGTAATCATTTAAGTTAATAACGTTCGTTTTGTCGATATTTGTCACTTGAGTCAAAAATAAACACCTTATAGTTACAAGTTGTTCACATGGTCAAAATTTAATTATATCCAGAATGATATTCATGATTTAGATATCATATATATCATATATATCCAATATATACATTTATTTATAATAGTACATATCATTTTGGGGTAAGAAATAAAATGCATCGTTCATGGAGATGGTAAGTCGTACGTACGCATGAACGCTACTTTCATTTCTATTTATTATTTTAATGGAATTAAAACATAATTATACAAAGGTATATTATAATTCTAGTATAATATAATATATAATATCATTAACTCAATCCTCTATACATCCCACATATGGCATTAACGAGTCATATCACTTTGAGGGGGCTGTAGTCCGCACTTCCTCAAATGAAATTATCGTGTTTACCCATAATGGAAACCATTAAGGTATGCTATAAAAGAAAAATACTGAAGCATGAATAAAACATAAACATAATATATATATATATCATATAAAAATATAGTGTCATCATAATTTCCACCATGATAGGCGGTAAAAGGTACTTGAACAATCATTTTTCCTGAGGTGTTAGTTTGTCATGCATAGAAACATTATGTTCTTCACCTATTAGATGGACGTGTGGGTAAGTTTAGTTTGAATACTTCTTATAACAACATCCTAGTATATTGAGTATACTTTTGTTTTTATAAAATAAAGGAATAAAAAGATTTTAGGGGTTGGAGAAGTAAAATAAAAGAAACAAAGTTTAGAGAAATTGTTACCTTTAATTTGGGTAACTTCCTTTGGTTTGAACCAAAAGGAATTAATGAAGTGCCTTATGCCTAAGGTAAGGATTCTAGGAGGGGTAGAGGGATGTAGGGAGCTTAATTTGGCTGATTTTTTACTAGTCTAAAGGCTTGAGAGTAGTGAGGAATTGGTTAGAAGTTGTCTCCATTTATAAGGGGGAGGAAGGGCTCTTTAGGAAAGTGTGAAAATATTATTTTATTATATAATGATATTCAGTTTATAATGATCCCGAAATCATTAGGTTCGAATATAATATGAATCATGGTCGAAATAAAATCATCCAATAAGAATTTTACATGTTTTGGATATTATTTTAATATATATAATCTAATTTATTTAAATCATTTATTAATGAGGTAAATACTGCATCATTATTGTGTCCTAAATAATTTAATTATTTCGATGTATAAAAATTATAAAAAAAATACCATGATGTAGGAAATATATTTATCTTTCCAAAAAATATTTATAGTCAAAGATATTACTTATATAACACCATATAAAAATTAATTACTAAAAGATTTTTTTTATGTCAATTTTGTCTTTACTTTAAATTAATTAATCTAAAGTGTCATTATTATTCATAAGTGGTTCCATGGGGTCCCCAAATAGACCCACAGATGCCCATGGTCGGCCATTACTCATGCAATAAGGTTAGGACATGTGTTAAGGTAATTTTGAATTATTACAATTTCTCTTTACCTTGAATTACCCTATTTAACTTTTACAGCGGTAAATAAAAGTCAAACGTTACTATTCACAAAAAAAATTATTTTCATCTTATTGAACCACATTTTACTTAATGAGGTTAACCGTGTCTCTCGGAGTTTTGAAATTCCACTCACAGAAGCGGTAAAATTATGTTTTATGTGAATTTTCAAATTTTCCTAGGAGGTGGATAAAAGACGGTTAAAAGTTCAATAAAAATTTGTATATATAATATTATTATAAAATGACTCCAATTAATTACATTGAACATATATAGGTATTATGTACCTATTTTGACCTAAAATAAATTTTAATAAAATAAATAATTATTTAAATAAAATGTCGGTTTTAAATAATAACTCAGTGCTTTTCACTATTCATCAAAAATTGAAAGTTTTTAGAAAAATACCAAAAATTCACCCTAAGATAATTCTGATATTAAAAATTCAAAAATGAAGTCTATTTTACCAAATTCAAAACATATAAGTGGCATTAATTAATTTAAAATTAACTCCCATTGTTAAAACAAATAGCGTGTTTTTAAGAAACAATAACTATCAAAAGATTGATACTTGTTTATATCCAGTTTCAAAGTGAAATTAATTAAAATAAATAACATTAGATTAAATGGTAAAAATATATTATAATTACACTTTAAACCCAATTAAAAAATATAATCTAAACATATAAATAAATTAGATTAAAAGGCACTTTTGAATTAAAATACAATATTTTTCACTATTCATTAAAAATGTACTTTATTGGAAAAATTCTAAAAAATTACACAAAGTAAATTTTGATGTCCCCATTCTAAATAATAAATTTATTTAGTCAAATTTAATATGTATAAGTTTTAAATATTGGATTAGAAAGGGTTCTCTATTAAATGGCGGTAAAATTGCATTTGTTTTAAAAATAATTCTTTTATCTGAAAAGAAATGAATTTGTTCTTACATTATGTATAAGAAACTCATAACGTGTATTTTAAAATTATAAGTATTATATAAAGTTCAAAATTCAGTTAATACTATTCATAACCGCTTTTGAACGGCTAGTTTGGTAAGTCATGGTGCGATTGAACTCAGTGTTCTGTGTAGTGCAATTTATTGAATTACTTTGAAGAAATAATGTACTATGAAATGTTCAGGTGTTACAGTTTGATCAATACTTCATCCTACCCCTTCCATACAAGTTATAATTTTTTTGGAAGGGGTGATTTTGTATACTCTATCAATGGATAATTGTAACACCCCAAGCTTCTATGGTACGTTTCCCTTCGAATAATGCGATAGCGTGTGTTGTACGCAACCTCGAGTTCTAACACACACCACAACTAATTAAACTAACCATTGTGAATAGTAATACCTAATTTTTGAAATCATATATATTTTATATTTTAAAATGGACTTCATTTTTGGATTCGGAATATCGAAATTAGCCTAAGGTGAAATTTTGGTACTTTTCGGATAACTTTCATATTTTGATGAATAGTGAAAATTACTAAATTTTAATTAAAAACAACTTTTTTAATCAAAATAATTAATAGTGATAAATTGTGAATTTGAGTGGTTTTAAAGTATATTTAGAATATATTTTTTACCATTTAATATAATGTTGGTCATTGGACATAATTTTACAATTAAACCGAACATAAACAAGTGTCAATCTTTTGATAGTTATTACCTCTTAAAAACACGCTTTTTGTTTTGACAGCGGGAATTAATTTTAAATTAATTTCTGCCACTTCTGTGTTTTGAATTTAGGAAAATGGATTCCATATTTGGAATCAGGATGTTCAAATTGTGTAAATGGGTAACTTTTATTTTTAGACATTTTGAATAATTACTGCGGTAAATATTTTATTTACCATGGTTAAGGGTAAATCCGGTAAATAAGGGTTAAAAAATAATATTATAATAATACTAAATTACCCTAAAACGTGTCTTAACCCTATTGGTTGATACATGGTCGACCATGGTCATCTTTGGGTCTATTTTGGGACCCCATGGATCCACTTGTAAGTGATAATGACACATTATATTAATAAAGTTAAAATAAAAATAAAAATGGCATAAGCTTAAATCTTTTAGAAGAACAATTTTTACATAGGGTTATACATGTTGGATTTTCGATTATAAATATTCATTAGAAATCTAAAAAGATTTCCTACATAATTATATTTTATTTATAATTTTTATACATTAAATAATTTATTTTATTTATGACACAATGATGATGCAGTAATTACTATAATAGTGAAAAATTAAAATAATTGATATTATAAATACCCAAATAATTATAATATGAAACTTTTAATGAATTAAACTAATTTTATATGATAATATGATATATTAGGATTGATTTAATTTACTTTTTTCGAAGTAATCAATCTGTTAGGAGTTTCAAAAAAATAAACTATTGAATAGTGTCAAAATTGACATAAAAGAGTTCTTAAAACAAATATTATATTATTAATTGATATTAAATTCCTAAAAATCTAAGGTTCGGCCAAGAGACTTATATTATGATAGGTTCTTCATTAATGGACCAATTGGGGGTCGCTTGGATGTATATAGTAAGTTTATTAACCATATTATATAAAAATACAAAGAGACATTGTAAAAGTGAAACTAATTAACTTAGAGTTAATACTTAATGATAAGGTTAATATAAGTACCCAAACCTATCTAAATTCTATTGGTTGAGTGGTTTTCGACCTATCCCCACCTTAACCTTTGAATAGTAAACTTTGGAGCCATTAGAAACCGAATATGAATTTATTATAAATTAATATTTCTAGCTTTTCCAAAGGTGCCCCTCACCCCTCTTATAAAAGGGCACTCCTCCTTCTCATTTCTTCACACCTCTAAAGCCTTTTGGTTCGGCCAAACTCTGCCCAAATACTCTCCCAACATCCCTCACTACAACCTAGAGGCCTTAGTTTGATCAGAAAGCCAACCTAAGGAGCCCTTTTGATCAAATCAAAAGGAAGAACCCGAAGAAGAGGTAATGATTTCACCACCCTTCTCCAAGTTCATTTCTTCTTCCACTTCTTCTTCCTTTGTTCTTACCATTATAAAATAATAACTCCAGTATCTCACATATACTGTGATGTTATTATAAATATGGTACAATCATATTCAGTATTCTATCCACCCTTTGAATAACATGTCACCATACGTGCGTACGTACGGCTTACCGTCTCCACGTCGTGGTGTAATTGTTATTCAATATAATATTATTTGGATGGGTATAATAATGATGTGTAACTCATGTAAATAATAAATATAACATGTTAATGATTCTGTATATATGATATACTATCCATTTATATATTATTTTAATATCAAAAGAATGATATTGTCGCTCGTGCGTACGTACGGACTACCGTCTCCACAAACGCGATGAGATTCATTCTCCATCGTAACCATTCAAGTATAATTATCATTTGATGATTTAAAAATTATGTTTAAGGACTAGATATCATTCTGGATATGAATAATATACAACAACCATGGCTTATGTAACAAAACATATAAAGAAAATGAGTAAGTTAACACCCGAAACGACGATAATTCTAAGATATTATTAACAAATCAATGTTAAAAGATCATATATGATATCATATTAATATATATGATTCTTGTATAATTTAATAACAATTATTTCACCATTATACAGGAGGTTAACCTACCCCAACCAAGGAAAAGTACAAGGTTAGGGTTATTTCACAATCTCTTCATTATCCGAGGTTGTTTATATGTAATAATCTACTGGGATCTCTTTATCATCCACATCCATGTTTCTTAAAAATGTATTTCAAAACATTTTTACTATTTACAAGAATATGGGTTAAAGTCATTTATACCCTTTTTGACTTTTTATAAGAGGTTTATAAAGGAATCTTTCCGTCGTTTTCAAAACAAGGTCCTTTTTAACCTTTTCGACAGAATTGAGGTAAGAATGTTTTTTTAACTTATACGGCGGGTGCGGTTATTTTACGCCGTTATAAAATCTTCAAAGCTTTCCTTACAAGCTTATAAGAATATTTTCAAAGAAAATGTTTTATTTTATATGGATCTTAAATGATTTCAAAATAAAAGGAGATATTTCTTTAAAAAGAATTTTGATTTCATCTATGTCAACATCCTTTGATGGATTTTAAGATTATTTGAAGTTGATTTATTATGATACAAAACTTCTATATTGTATTGAAGGTTTTGTGATATGTTTGACTGTGGATGTGCTATTTTTATACCATTCATAGTTTATTGTGAAAGTATTGACATTTCGTATGCTAGTTTTAATACGAATGTTTATGTTATGTTTAAACCTTTTCATATGGGAATGCATTGGACTTAATAAGTGACGGGTGGAGCCCGCTATAGCTCCTCGATGCATCGGTAGGTCTCATGAGACGAACTAGTGTCTTGGCACAAGGCCTTGACAAAATCTTATTTGTAGTCTTGGCACGAGGCCTTGGCTATGTGGTTATGATAGTCTCGCATTATGCATTCCAACATTATGAAAGTGGTTATTGATTTTTGCATGTGATTATTCATTTAGTAGAATATCCATGTGAATAAGTAAATGGCATTATTTCATTTTATTTATGCCATACCATGTTGAAAGTTCGTATTTAAAAGGCTTTTGTTTTAGTTATACATTGCCTTAAATGTTTATTCTTATTTATGAAAGTTTCCACTTTGTTGTTATCCTTACTGGGCATTTGAGCTCACCCCTTTTTTTCTATGTTTTATTTTTCCCAGGATGTGAAGAAGTAAGTTATGAATGACCTGCAGGGATTTTATGAGGGGTTAATATTGTGGATTGTGGAAACATTATGTTGTTGTATTAGTTTTTCATTTTATGATGTAATGTAAAACTTATGAATATATCTAGTGTTTCCAAGGCTACTAAACCAATCGGTCTTTCGAGATTTGATCTTTCTTGTGATCATTCCAATGTTGTGTAATAATGCACTGACTCTGGGTAGCTGGGGTCGGGGCATTACAGTTGGTATCAGAGGAAGTTTAGTACAAACCTTGGAAGCTAGATTTAGATAAACTCTGATTAGAGCACATAGACCTAAGATGAACTTTGAGGATTAGTATAGAAGAACTTCCTAGAATTTTGGTATTGTAGAGACTTTGTGAGTTTTCCGAGCAATACATCCCTGTCTGGATACGAGCAGGTAGAGGCGGCTCTGGCACAGATGTACCTAGGGGTAAAACCTGAAAACACCGCTTTGAGCTAGACTCGAACGGGAACTGGTGCACGACAACGGGCCTTGCTGCACTCTTGGTTACGACACTCCCGGGGGATATGCTTAGGATAACTCTCACTTTCTTTACAAATCATTATGAAGGGTTTATGAGTATATACTTCCTCAAAGAAAACATATTTATGATTATGGATTATATCCATAGATAGTTCAATTTATGTTTAGTGTTTTATAAGTATGGGATTATGTATTTTGATCTAGTTTATGCCATTTTTTAGAAATGGCGCCTAGTGGAAGAAATGGAAACCGTATCAATACACGCACTCCATGTAGGGATTGCCCTCCTGCTCAAGATAATTATAGTGGGGCTGGTGATGCAACTGGTGCTGATCAGCTAATCACCGTACTGGGACAACTTACTCAGGTTATGAATAATAACCTTACCCGTATGGAGCACCCTGATCCGCAGCGTGGAGGATCAATGTTAGATCGATTCATGAGACAACAACCACCAACGTTCAATGGGAGTACAAATCCCTTAGTAGCTGAGCAATGGATATTTTCCCTAGAGAAAATATTTCAGGCTTTGGGGAGTAGTGAAAGGGAAAAAGTTACCATGGCAGTTTACCGCCTCACTGGAGATGCTGATCAATGGTGGTCATTGATTCAAAACATGAAGGAAGATGATGAAGTATCAAACATGGAATGGAGGGAGTTCAAAGATCTGTTTTTAGAAAAATACTTTCCTCGCGACCATCGAGCAGATATGGAAAGGCAATTTCTGAGTCTGAGACAAAAGGAGGATGAGAATGTCACCAAGTATGAGGCTAACTTTACAAGGTTAGCGAGGTATGCTGGAGATTATATTCACAACCCAAGAAGTAAGATTGATCGTTTCTTTGATGGGTTAAAACCATTTCTCCGTAGAGCATTAGTCTCACAATCCTTTTCGTCGTACGAAGACATTGTCTCATGTGCTATCAAGACCGAAAAAGAATTCTCTAAGTCTTATGACTTTAAAGCGAAGCAAGAGAAGAAGAGACCTGCTGATCAATCTGGGAATGGAAATAAGGGGAAGAAGGGAAAGGTTGAATATCCATCTTGTGGTAAATGCGGGAAGAAACATCCTGGTGCTTGCCTGAAGGGAATGGGAGTCTGTTACAAGTGTGGTGAAAAAGGCCACCAAGCTCATGATTGCAAGGGGAAGAAGGAAGCTACCAACGTTCAGTGCTACAATTGCAGGGAGATGGGGCATTATGCAAATGCATGTCCTAAGCGTCAGGAGAACTTACCTCAGAAAAGGCCAAGGGATCAAGGCCAGGCTTATGCTATCACTACTGCTGAGGTAGAAGCTCCGAAAGACGTGGTGGCAGGTAATTTAATGGTTTCCTCAAGTTTAGCAAATGCATTATTTGATTCTGGATCATCGCATTGTTTCATATCTTCCCAGTTTGCTAAGAAAATTAGATATTTCCAATTTGATTTAATAAGGGAGTTGTCAGTTAAAACTCCTAAGGGAAGTATCGTTGCAACAAAGTTTTGTGAATCAGTCCCCATTAGAGCACATAAATTTTCTTTATCTGCTGATCTCATCGTCATACCTATGATTGAGTTTGATATAATCCTCGGTATGGACTGGCTTTCGGACTATGATGCGAATATTTATTGTAAGAAGAAAGAGGTTACGATTCTTGATGATAATGATAAGGAACACCTTATTTTTAGAGCAGAATCGTCACCACCTAATTCTTATTTAGATCCACCCCCTGTAGCTCAACTTAATTCAATTATTGGGGAGGAAGAGAATGAAGTAACTATCGGTGAGGAAAGGAATGTTCAAATAGAGGATGTACCTGTTGTGAAAGAATTTGTAGATGTATTTCCGGAAGATTTACCTGGACATCCTCCAGAACGAGAAGTTGAGTTTTCCATTGATTTGATTCCTGGATCAAGGCCTATATCGAAGACCCCTTATAGAATGGCCACTGTAGAGTTAGTCGAACTAAAGAAACAACTAGAGGAATTGAGTAATAAGGGATTTATTCGCCCTAGTGTTTCTCCATGGGGAGCCCCTGTTCTTTTTGTTAAAAAGAAAGATGGATCTATGAGGTTATGTATCGACTACAGGGAGATCAATGCTATAACGATAAAGAACAAGTATCCCCTACCTCGTATTGATGATTTATTTGACCAACTGCATGGAGCTCAATACTTTTCAAAGATTGACCTTCGATCTGGATACCATCAGTTGTGTGTAAAGAAGGAAGACATTCTGAAGACAGCATTTCGAACCAGGTACGGGCATTACGAGTTTACTGTAATGCCGTTTGGATTGACTAATGCACCCTCTATATTCATGGATCTGATGAATAGAGTTTTCAAGGAGTATCTCGATGAATTTGTGGTGGTATTTATTGATGATATCTTGGTATACTCCAAAACCTACGAAGATCATGAAAATCACTTGCGCATTATCTTGAAGACTCTGAGGAGGCATGAATTATATGGGAAGTTTAGCAAGTGTGAATTCTGGCTTCAGGAGATTTCTTTTCTTGGCCATATTGTCTCTAAAGATGGAATCTCTGTTGATCCTTCTATGACCAAGGCAATCCAAGAATGGCCAGCACCTACGAGTATAACTGAGGTACGTAGTTTTATTGGTTTGGCAGGTTATTATCGACATTTCGTCCAGAATTTTGCCCGATTGGCTAACCCATTAACGAAGCTCACACGTAAAGGGGTTAAATTTGTTTGGACAAAAGAGTGTGAAGAATGTTTCGAAGAACTTAAGAGAAGATTAGTCAATGCTCCTATATTGACTCTACCATCAGGGAATGATGGGTTCGTTATTTATAGTGATGCATCAAAGAAAGGACTTGGTTGTGTCCTTATGCAGAATGATAGATTTATTGCCTATGCATCACGACAGTTGAAAATTCATGAACAAAACTATCCTACTCATGATCTTGAGTTAGCAGCTGTGATCTTTGCTTTGAAGATATGGAGGCACTACCTCTATGGTGAAAAATGTGATATTTATACTGATCACAAGAGTTTGAAGTATATTTTCTCACAAAAAGAACTCAACATGAGGCAAAGGAGATGGCTTGAATTACTCAAGGATTATGATTGTACGATACACTACCACCCGGGGAAGGCAAACAAGGTGGCAGATGCTTTGAGCAGAAAAGACCATGGAGTTTTGAACATGATGAGAATTGAAAGGGATCCAATTTTCATGGATCTAGTGAAGATGGACATGGGAATAACCAGGGAAGGTGAAACATCAATGCTTTTTCAAATGTTTTCCAAACCATCTTTACTAGAAAGGATTAAGATTTCTTAGACCGATGATGAAGAATTTCAGAAGAAGATTAAAGCTGTGAATGATGGGAGATTGAGAGACTTTGTGTATGAAGATGGAACTTTGAAATTTGGAAAGAGACTTTGTGTTCCCGATTTACCTGATCTGAAAAGGGAATTACTGGATGATGCTCATAGTTCCAATTTCTCTATACACCCTGGGAGCACCAAAATGTATAGAGATTTGAAGGAACATTTTTGGTGGGACAACATGAAGAGGGAGATTTCTGATTTTGTGTCAAGATGTATGGTTTGTCAACAAGTGAAAGCTGGAAGGCAACAGCCTGGAGGAGTCATGCAACCTCTTCCCATACCGGAGTGGAAATGGGACAATATTACGATGGACTTTGTCATGGGGCTACCAAAGACTCCTAGAAGGAACGATGCAATATGGGTTATTGTTGATCGTCTTACCAAGACAGCACATTTTCTTGCTATAAGAGAAGATCTACCCCTGGAACGTCTAGCAAGACTATATATTAATGAAGTTGTGAGACTTCATGGAGTACCCCTATCAATTGTTTCTGATCGTGATCCCCGTTTTACTTCAAGATTTTGGAAAAGTCTTCAGAAATCCCTGGATACTGAACTTCATTTGAGCACTGCTTACCACCCTCAGACAGACGGACAATCAGAACGGACTATTCAGACCTTAGAAGACATGTTGAGATCTTTCTCACTTGATTTTCAGGGTATGTGGGATCAATATTTACCACTAGTAGAATTTTCCTATAACAATAGCTTCCATTCAAGTATTCAGATGGCACCATATGAAGCATTATATGGAAAGAGATGTCGTACACCAACCTGTTGGGATGACGTTGGTGAAAGAAAACTTGTAGGCCCAGAACTGGTGGAGGAAACGGTGGAAAAGGTGAAAGTAATCCAAAATCACATTAAAGCAGCTCAAAGTAGGCAGAAGAGCTATGCCGATAAACGAAGGAAGGATTTGGAATTTCAAGTCGGTGATCATGTTTTCCTGAAGGTATCTCCATGGAAGGGAGTCATACGTTTTGGTAAGAAAGGTAAATTGAGTCCCAGGTACATCGGACCTTTCGAAATTCAAGAACAAATTGGGGCTGTAGCTTACCGATTGGCAATGCCGCCAAGTCTCTCCAAAGTTCACGATGTGTTCCACGTATCTCTGTTGAGGAAATACATGCCTGAACCAACGCATGTAATCACCTATGAAGATTTAGAACTGGAACCCGATCTGTCTTATTGCGAAGAGCCCATCAAGATTCTTGATACGAGAGAACAAGTGCTGAGAAACCGGACGACGCGTCTGGTAAAAGTTTTGTGGAGGAATCATAAGATGGAAGAGGCAACGTGGGAACCCGAGGAACTTATGATGAAGAACCACCCGAGTCTTTTTATGCAGTAATACCCTAGAAATTGCGAGGACGCAATTATTTGAAGGAGGGGAGAATGTAACACCCCAAGCTTCTATGGTACGTTTCCCTTCGAATAATGCGATAGCGTGTGTTGTACGCAACCTCGAGTTCTAACACACACCACAACTAATTAAACTAGCCATTGTGAATAGTAATACCTAATTTTTGAAATCATATATATTTTATATTTTAAAATGGACTTCATTTTTGGATTCGGAATATCGAAATTAGCCTAAGGTGAAATTTTGGTACTTTTCGGATAACTTTCATATTTTGATGAATAGTGAAAATTACTAAATTTTAATTAAAAACAACTTTTTTAATCAAAATAATTAATAGTGATAAATTGTGAATTTGAGTGGTTTTAAAGTATATTTAGAATATATTTTTTACCATTTAATATAATGTTGGTCATTGGACATAATTTTACAATTAAACCGAACATAAACAAGTGTCAATCTTTTGATAGTTATTACCTCTTAAAAACACGCTTTTTGTTTTGACAGCGGGAATTAATTTTAAATTAATTTCTGCCACTTCTGTGTTTTGAATTTAGGAAAATGGATTCCATATTTGGAATCAGGATGTTCAAATTGTGTAAATGGGTAACTTTTATTTTTAGACATTTTGAATAATTACTGCGGTAAATATTTTATTTACCATGGTTAAGGGTAAATCCGGTAAATAAGGGTTAAAAAATAATATTATAATAATACTAAATTACCCTAAAACGTGTCTTAACCCTATTGGTTGATACATGGTCGACCATGGGAATCTTTGGGTCTATTTTGGGACCCCATGGATCCACTTGTAAGTGATAATGACACATTATATTAATAAAGTTAAAATAAAAATAAAAATGGCATAAGCTTACATATTTTAGAAGAACAATTTTTACATAGGGTTATACATGTTGGATTTTCGATTATAAATATTCATTAGAAATCTAAAAATATTTCCTACATAATGATATTTTATTTATAATTTTTATACATTAAATAATTTATTTTATTTATGACACAATGATGATGCAGTAATTACTATAATAGTGAAAAATTAAAATAATTGATATTATAAATACCCAAATAATTATAATATGAAACTTTTAATGAATTAAACTAATTTTATATGATAATATGATATATTAGGATTGATTTAATTTACTTTTTTCGAAGTAATCAATCTGTTAGGAGTTTCAAAAAAATCAACTATTGAATAGTGTCAAAATTGACATAAAAGAGTTCTTAAAACAAATATTATATTATTAATTGATATTAAATTCCTAAAAATCTAAGGTTCGGGAAAGAGACTTATATTATGATAGGTTCCTCATTAATGGACCAATTGGGGGTCTCTTGGATGTATATAGTAAGTTTATTAACCATATTATATAAAAATACAAAGAGACATTGTAAAAGTGAAACTAATTAACTTAGAGTTAATACTTAATGATAAGGTTAATATAAGTACCCAAACCTGTCTAAATTCTATTGGTTGAGTGCTTTTAGACCTATCCCCACCTTAACCTTTGAATAGTCAACTTTTGAGCCATTAGAAACCGAATATGAATTTATTATAAATTAATATTTCTAGCTTTTCCAAAGGTGCCCCTCACCCCTCTTATAAAAGGGCACTCCTCCTTCTCATTTCTTCACACCTCTCAAGCCTTTTGGTTCGGCCAAACTCTGCCCAAATACTCTCCCAACATCCCTCACTACAACCTAGAGGCCTTAGTTTGATCAGAAAGCCAACCTAAGGAGCCCTTTTGATCAAATCAAAAGGAAGAACCCGAAGAAGAGGTAATGATTTCACCACCCTTCTCCAAGTTCATTTCTTCTTCCACTTCTTCTTCCTTTTTTCTTACCATTCTAAAATAATAACTCCAGTATCTCACATATACTGTGATGTTATTATAAATATGGTACAATCATATTCAGTATTCTATCCACCCTTTGAATAACTTGTCACCATACGTGCGTACGTACGGCTTACCGTCTCCACGTCGTGGTGTAATTGTTATTCAATATAATATTATTTGGATGGGTATAATAATGATGTGTAACTCATGTAAATAATAAATATAACATGTTAATGATTCTGTATATATGATATACTATCCATTTATATATTATTTTAATATCAAAAGAATGATATTGTCGCTCGTGCGTACGTACGGACTACCGTCTCCACGAACGCGATGAGATTCATTCTCCATCGTAACCATTCAAGTATAATTATCATTTGATGATTTAAAAATTATGTTTAAGGACTAGATATCATTCTGGATATGAATAAGATACAACAACCATGGCTTATGTAACAAAACATATAAAGAAAATGAGTAAGTTAACACCCGAAACGACGATAATTCTAAGATATTATTAACAAATCAATGTTAAAAGATCATATATGATATCATATTAATATATATGATTCTTGTATAATTTAATAACAATTATTTCACCATTATACAGGACGTTAACCTACCCCAACCAAGGAAAAGTACAAGGTAAGGGTTATTTCACAATCTCTTCATTATCCGAGGTTGTTTATATGTAATAATCTACTGGGATCTCTTTATCATCCACATCCATGTTTCTTAAAAATGTATTTCAAAACATTTTTACTATTTACAAGAATATGGGTTAAAGTCATTTATACCCTTTTTTGACTTTTTATAAGAGGTTTATAAAGGAATCTTTCCGTCGTTTTCAAAACAAGGTCCTTTTTAACCTTTTCGACAGAATTGAGGTAAGAATGTTTTTTTTAACTTATACGGCGGGTGCGGTTATTTTACGCCGTTATAAAATCTTCAAAGATTTACTTACAAGCTTATAAGAATATTTTCAAAGAAAATGTTTTATTTTATATGGATCTTAAATGATTTCAAAATAAAAGGAGATATTTCTTTAAAAAGAATTTTGATTTCATCTATGTCAACATCCTTTGATGGATTTTAAGATTATTTGAAGTTGATTTATTATGATACAAAACTTCTATATTGTATTGAAGGTTTTGTGATATGTTTGACTGTGGATGTGCTATTTTTATACCATTCATAGTTTATTGTGAAAGTATTGACATTTCGTATGCTAGTTTTAATACGAATGTTTATGTTATGTTTAAACCTTTTCATATGGGAATGCATTGGACTTAATAAGTGACGGGTGGAGCCCGCTATAGCTCCTCGATGCATCGGTAGGTCTCATGAGACGAACTAGTGTCTTGGCACAAGGCCTTGACAAAATCTTATTTGTAGTCTTGGCACGAGGCCTTGGCTATGTGGTTATGATAGTCTGGCATTATGCATTCCAACATTATGAAAGTGGTTATTGATTTTTGCATGTGATTATTCATTTAGTAGAATATCCATGTGAATAAGTAAATGGCATTATTTCATTTTATTTATGCCATACCATGTTGAAAGTTCGTATTTAAAAGGCTTTTGTTTTAGTTATACATTGCCTTAAATGTTTATTCTTATTTATGAAAGTTTCCACTTTGTTGTTATCCTTACTGGGCATTTGAGCTCACCCCTTTTTTTCTATGTTTTATTTTTCCCAGGATGTGAAGAAGTAAGTTATGAATGACCTGCAGGGATTTTATGAGGGGTTAATAGTGTGGATTGTGGAAACATTATGTTGTTGTATTAGTTTTTCATTTTATGATGTAATGTAAAACTTATGAATATATCTAGTGTTTCCAAGGCTACTAAACCAATCGGTCTTTCGAGATTTGATCTTTCTTGTGATCATGCCAATGTTATGTAATAATGCACCGACTCTGGGTAGCTGGGGTCGGGGCGTTACAATAATTCTTTACAAAAAAAGATATTAAATATGGTAAAATCCATATGTGGTGGTTCGAATCCAAAAAATATCAAACCACCATTAGATAATGGATAAAACATGGTATTATCCTTTAGATTTATTAAAACACCATGGAAAAATTAAGGGATCATACCATGATATCTCTTTTCTTTCTTTCTTTAAATTTCATTTTTATTCATATGATTATTCTAGCATATAGCCCCCTTTCCTCTATTTTTTGAGATAAAATGACAAGAGCATTGTGCTTAATTGATTAATGTACTTATTTAGTACCATGATGGAAAATGGTATCCCCAAAAATGTATAGGAAAATAATACTTATGCTTCATTAGAAAATGGATTTCATTTTTAATGTTTATTTCTTAAACACCATACATTTTTTCAAAAAAATGGTTTTGGACATTAAATTAAAAATTTCATTCCCATTCATGAATTTATTCTTTACTTGAATTATCTAGAAGACGTGAGTTTCTTAGGAACCATGTGATTCCATATTTTTAATTTCAATGATAATAGGACTAAATGAGTAAGTTCCATAATTGAATAATTAATGTGAATCATGGATATTAAAATTAAGACTTTAGATTTTACAGAATTAGTTGAATCATGTAAATGAAATTTCCCTATAATTTTCATGCTTTTAATTTTCTAAATTCATGTGATTTTTTATTTATACTCACTCCATGATTTATTTTCCAATATCATTTTTCCAATTCATGGGTGTATTCAAAGACCAAGTACCTCCTATTTATTCTTGAGAATATTTCTTGAGTGATCTTGGGAAATTACACATACTATAATTTTAATTAGAATTTTTCAAATCTAATGATTGTGAAAAATCAGATTTAAAATTTTTGAGGTATATTTTGAAAAGTTCTTATCCTAGAATACTACCTTTACATTAATACTTGTTTATATCATAGAGAGAATGAATGACCTTGATAGGGGGATCCATGTTTCCAGAAAATTGGTTCAATTCCTAACCGCATCTTTGTATCCTTTTTAATATTCTATGGATGAAGTGTGGACATTCCTACTATGGGTATTAAAAAAGTATTTGATTCATACATTTAAATTTTCTTTTTACCTTCTTGGAAATATATGAAAAAAATTACAAGAAATAAATTAATAGGAATGGGTTGGGATATGGAAGAATAAAAACTCACCTTAACTAAACTAATTATTTTTATAATATATAGTCATGTAGAGGATGTGAGATTCATTATAAACCTAAATTTCTAAAAAAAATTAAAATTAAAATTAAAGAAAAGTATTAAATTAGAGAATAATTCAAGAAGGTTCACATCATTCATTAGTATTTAATTATTCATGAACTAACATTGATCTTGGTAAGCCAATGTTTTTATTATATGTGGGATAATTTCATTGAGATTTTAATTTTTTATATCTTTTTGGATACTTTATAAAGAAACCTCCTCCTATGACTTAATTTCTAAAACCTCAATCCCTTTCTACATTTAAGCCTCAGAGTTATTAGAACCATTATTAAAAATACTAATGATTTTTTGTGACTTTTTTCTTTATAAAGTGGATAAAAGAGTTCCTATAGAAGACTACAAAAAAGGGTAATTTTATCATTATATGATCATAAATCTACATGAATTATATCTTGAGTAATGAGATAAAAGATTCAAAATTAAATTAAATCATGATTTTTCATGTTTAATAATAATTAATTTATAAGATTGAATAAATAACATGATAAATTCCACAAATTTCAAAAGGGATAAAATAAAATACTTGAGTTGATTGTTTCATTAAAAATTAGTCAATTCAATCGATTTTATTTTTGTATTTTTAGAATTTCGTTTACCATTGATATTTATTTTATAATATTTATTTGAAATTTGAATATTGGTTACATTGATCCCCCTTAATTTTAAATGTTGATATTTTTTCTTGATGAAAATATTAGTTTAAGTGTGGGGGTATTTAAAACGCTTAAATTTCAAGTATATTTTTATATAAATTTCAATGATTTTAAAATTATTGTTAATGAAAATACCCATGAACGAAATTGTTTTATGAAATTTTGGGAATTTTTTAATCTATAATTTAAATAAATTTAAATATTGGGTCATGATTGAGTTATCTTATACTAAGTTATTTTACATTTTTATATATATAGTTTTTTAAGTGAATTTTAATTTTTTCTATCTTATTGGGGTTTTAACAAAAATGTGGTCTTGAATCAAAGTAGCCATCAACCAGTGGAAGCCCACCACATAACCATCCTACAGGGGACAACCCAACCAACCCACCACAAAAAGTTCCTAATCAATCCATAAGGGCCTCATGGGGGTGAAGCCTACATGGTTTCCTATGAGGAGTATCCCACTGGGAGTATAGGTGGGATTAAGATCATGTGTGCACTGGCTTATTATAGTTAAGCCCATGAGGTGGTGGGATGAGAGCTTCACCCATATAGGGTGGTACTTGGAGAAAGGTAGGGATACTTCAACCCTCATCTAACTTCACTACCCTAGTGATGTGGGGATTTTATATTAGAGCCAATTGATCCCCATCTCTCTGTTCTGAAGCGGGATGACTTATCTTGGTAACTTCTCATATTTTAATAAATAGATGTCTTCCAGCTCACTCACACGACCCCCTACTCCAAGACACCCCAAAAATACATCTTCCACCATCCTCTATCGATGAATCAAATGACAACACTAGACCAATGATTTCTATCATGGATGATATCCATCTCTAACCCATTGGAATATTGATCTTGGGACCTTCTCCCATGAAAAGTCTTGTGACCACACTTGATAAACATTGGGGTGTGTTCCATCCACCATAAAGGTTTCATATGACCACTTATAATACATAATAAATGAATACATTGATCACTATTTCCTCCAATTACTCACTATCACCATGGTTATACACTATCGAACCACTACTGCCACTAACACATCCCCACATCCATGCATGACCAGGGGATAATCTGTCATGTTGTCTTTTCCAAGATATAAAACACCAGTAATCTATGACTATATTATTTAGAATCCATATTCGGAACTAGAAAATATTAATAAAAATATTCATTAAAAAATAATAATTAGTGAAGATATCTGAATGATAATAAGAAAAGAATACAAATGATTATCCTTTCCTGACTATAAAAGAGATGTTAGACCACTTTTGACAGTGGTTGACACCCCCTAGAGGAGGAGATCTCGAGTATTATTTCTAGTTCTATTTTTTTCTAGTTTATTTAATTTTTTGTTTTCTTTTCATATGTAGTCCAATGTAATTAAAATTATGTTTCTTTTATTTTATATCTTTTAAAAACATAACACATGAATTGTAATTCTTCTTTCAATGTGTTTTTCATCATTTATTATTTTCCTACTTGTTATATTTTATTTCATTCTTAAATATTTTATTAATTATTTTTTCTTTTATTCTTCTTTTTTTATTCTATTTTATTCCCACATATTTATATTTTATTTTAATATTCTACTTCCATCTCTGTCTCTCTCACTTCTTCTTTTATATTTATTTTTTTATTTCATGTGTTTTGTTATTTTATTTTATATTATTATTCATATCTTATCTCTTTCTACCATTCTGACCTCTTACTCTATATAAGGGCAGGATGGATTGAGGCTTGGTCCATGGGAGGTTAGGTTTTCTTGAGTTATTTCTTAAAGTTGTTTTTATTTTTGTAGAAGATGATAGTATCATTCATAGGTGTGGTGGTTTTCACCCTCAATATATAACCCAAATATACTTCTATTCTATTGTTTATTTCATTTATCTCCACTATACGAATCATATATTCACATGATGGATTCTATCCAATCAATGGATGAAATTAAATATAATGTATCTCGGACCTGGAAGATATCACACTCTCAATTAAGGTATTCCATCAATTTTGATTATAGGAGGAGGTAGAACTTATATTTCTTAGGAATTCGGATTTTAAAAATTCTAAATAAATATATAGTAATTATTTAATGATCTTACATGATTAGATTAAAAATCTAAATTTAAAAAATAACTGATAATAATAATATAATTTAAATTCAAACATAAGACCAAGTTCTTTCATTCTAGTCACATTTTATTTAGCATTTCATGGTATTTTAATTTGAATTTTTATTTTCATTCCTTTTCAATATTTTTGTAATTAAAAAAACTCAAACATTAATTATTTATTTCATATAATTACAAAAAAAATAAGTATCTTAGGTGAATTAGACTATTCATGTAGAAAAACTAAGAATATTTTCATGTGAGATGGCCCTAGTTATACACTTTTCCACACTAGTAAACAATTTAGAAATTTTCTTATTCCATGAACCATGATAGGAGTTTGTCTAAGGTTGATCCTTGAAAATTTATCATATGTATCCATATTATATCAGGAATTAATTTACTTATAATTAATGTGTTCTTAGTTTGTGAATGGGTAAGGGGGTTAATAAAACTCATATGGATTATTTAAACATTATCCGGAAAGTAGTATGAAGTATATTAGGGATTTATTCTAGTGTGGATTCTTATAAGGGATATTTATTTAATTGATAATGTAACCCCATTGAAGAAGAATACATTTTAGACATACACAGTTCGAATAAAACATTTGGGAGTTAAGAAATCATATAATGGTCATAGATTTATGTGATTTCATGAAGGAGTCGAGTTCATGTGACTTCATGAATACAAGAGAGTAAAATGATCACATACCAAACTTATGTTTCGTGATCACATGGGGATATCATAGGACCTACATGCCACCAAATGATCAATTGATGGAGGGTTCATTACATGGTTGTGTGGCTGAGAGGTCATCATGTGATCGACACTTGCATAATTGGTCATGAGGAAAAGTATAGAATGAAAAGTTCACACATTATCAAAGGGTCTTTCATATCTTGCAGGGCCATAAATGATACCCACAAAAATTTCATATGAGAAATGTTAAAGTAAATTGAATCTCCATATTTATCTTTTAACCTCTTATGTGCCTCCATCTATCAATTATCTTCCTCGTATATTTATTTTTTCATTTTTCATTGTCAAGGGAGTTTTATACGACTTAGATCCCTATATATATACTAATTTTTATGGTATGTGAGCCACATACATAGGATTGAAGTTGGGGAAGATGTCCACACAACTAGGTAAGAGATCATGCACAACACATGACTAATACTATATATGGATTAAATGATTTCATATCATTATGGAATCACATAATGAAGAGCGGTTGAGGGAATATCCTATAAATTACATTACCCCATTGAATTTGGTAACATAAACTATTAGGGTTTAGGAACTCATGTATCACCAAATGTGTTTCATGATAACGAGCGGTCGTGAGAAGGCTTTATCATAGACATCCTCTCCTTTGAGCCGATCACATGTATTTGTTATGTTTTCACATGCACATTTACTTGGGGTCTTTAATAAGGTTTGAGGGTTATGAAATCACATAATCTGATAGAATGAACCTCATGGTATTTGGTGATCCTAGAATTGGCTATGTTTTCTTTTCAATATGACTTTGTTCCCAAAATAGAACTTGTATTTTTGGGTATATTCACCACATCATTATGGAAATGTTTATATGGAGGACATCAATAAATGTCCACCCTTATAAATGAATACAATATTTTGAAGGCAGTACTTGTTTTTTTGAGGAAGTGGATTCTCTCCTGAGTTCCATGGGATTTCATTTCTCCTTTGGTATTTCATGGGAGTATTGTTATTCTAAATGGAACACCTTTAAATAGAAGATCATGGGGATTCCTCTACACTTTATTGTGACTTGAGAGCTCAATATTTTCGTGATCATACATGAATTCCTTACATAAGATTTTTATTTATGATTAACTCATGTAAATCGTCCGCATATCCATTTATCATGTTACCAAATCATGTAACACCATAAAATAAATTAAAATGGAAACTCACTTTAACCATGTGGTCACATATCCTTGGCATGTTCTTGGGATCACGTTTATTTATTTTTGTAATGATATAGAATAATTATTTAAGTATAATTTTATATAATTACCATGTTATTGTAACAATATCATGTGACTTCGAACAAGTCATGCACTTTCCATGAACCTTAATTAGTCACAAACTCCACATAAACCATTATATATTATACTATATTCTCCAACATGAACAGTCATTAACTTCCTAATTTTCAAAAATCAAACCAAATATATATTTTCTAATTAAGATTACTTTAGTTAAATAAGTTTAAAATGTTGTGTCTTGTTTAAATTCCATCATTGAAAATGTGAAATTTGATCAATGTGATGAAATTCAATCTTCCCATAATATAATTATGTGCATGAAAATGAAAAATAATTTATGGTACCTATTATCCAATTATAATCCTCTATATGGGTTAAATATTAGGAACCACACTCTATTATCACCACCTTAGGTAGGGATCATGCCTCCCTGTTGGATTATAAAGACCCAAAACACAATCAGAGTGAATATTTTTATTTGTAGTTAATTTATTCCCCAAAGAGGAATGCACTGATGATTTTTTTTGAAGTATATAATGATATATTTTTAAGGGATGTACCATGGATAAGACCCGAATTTAACGATTTATAATTTATAAGTCTATATCAAAAACAAAATTCATCTTTTTATATTGTTGGGATATCTGATAAGGTGGGATCTTTAAGATGGATTTGGGTAGACCCTTTTGGTTTTAATGTACAGAAATTTATTTCTCCATTAAATCAAAGTGAATAGGTTTATTCAAAGATATTTGGGTTTCTTACACCCAAATTTACTTCAAAATAGTATAATGGTGGATCTTTTCCGCTGGTGGAGTTCATATAGAAACACATTTCATCTAATCAATTTTTATTTTAGTACTGGTCTTTTAGTAGTAAAAAATAACATTCACACACTAATTCTTGGTCACATATATGATGAATTCTTATATCTTCCATATACCTATGAATATGTGTAACAACCAACTCCCCTCACAAAGCATATTATCCAATAGGATAAGGAGTCCCATGGGAAAGATCTTTATCTAAGGGAGGACATACCTTCAATGAAGTGGGAAATGTTATTTATCAAGGAGACTAGACATAAACCTCTAAATAAGAATACAAAGGCATTACCATTATGAGAATACTATGTTTTAGAGGGTGTGTACTAGGGGATGATTAAATAATTGAAAATCAATGACATGGGATGGAAAGTAACCTCTTAGGACCATTTCCTTATCCATATAACTTCCTTTTTAGTGATGTATATTAGTAGGTACATGTTCTTGGAATATGGAATGGGAAGAGTAAATGTATCCACCTTCATGATGCATGTGATAATGGAATGTCGAATAAACATTCATAGGGTTAGTCTGATACACTAGAGAACTATGTGATACTGATCTAGATAAATTTGAATGATCAATCCAAATTTATGAAATATAGATCTCCAACCAGTGGAGTCACTGAAAATGTCAAAAATGATCCTAAATCTCTTTCTTATCTAATATCCATCTACAATGGAAACTTATCCACAAATATTATTATATTTTTTTGAGTTGTATTCCCTATTACACATTGAGAGGTAGTTTTGGTGCATATAGATTATATGACTTTATCCTCCCCACATTCGATATGATAGGTTTTTATATTCTAGGTCAATTGTCCTATAATATTATTAATAGGGGAAACTCTTATTCAGTTGAAATTCCCTCTAGTTGGTGTAATAATTGGTCTCTCAATTTCCTACGCCAAAACCTAAATCTAGTTGCATATAAATGGTGACTTTACTATATTATTGAATAATTTCACAAAGATATCGATGGGGGATGAGTATAAGGTCTTAGATGATAGAATGTAATCAACAATATAGAGGCATGGTGAATATTTTTCTTCCATTATACATGTATTTCCATAGATTTCCCAGATGAAAACAAAGTTCTTGAAGCCAATGTCTTCATCAAACATGGCATTGATGGATGTATAAATAGTGGGTGGAATACCCACTAGAAACAAACTAGTTGGTTGGGTACCTACTCAAGAAGTGGTAGAGTTTCTCATAATGTGAAAGTAATGTAATGAACGGAGATAGAAGACATCAATTGTTGTAGTCTAGATAGTATTTTTCTAGTAGAGGAAGAGTTAGAGTTTTTTAGGAATGTGATACCTCCAAAAGTAACATCTTAAGGAAAATAGCCTACTTATGTCTTGGAATTCCTTTAATCCCTCAACATGATGATAAATTCCATCAACGTCTTAGTTTCATACAAGTCCAAAGTGTTATAAATGATATACCAACACAACGGTAGCTAGTGATGGTTAGGGACTCCAACATAACTTCTATAAATATGTGAGATAAACTACATTAATACCCATATATCTTTCAAATATTTTAGAAACTGTTCATATATTATTTTTGAAATTTTGGTAGGTTTAATGAATTTTTTCACATCTCATTTACTTAGTATATTATCTTAGGTAAGTAGTTAAAAAGGGTATATCATTAGATGATCAAGAGCCTAATGAGAAGGGATCTCCTTGTAAAATAGAAGTCACACAGGTTGTGTTACATATCGCAAAGAAACTCAATCTATGACTCTATTAATGATGCCTATAGAACCTAGAGAACTGGTTACTTTTGAAGGTCCTCCCTTAGATAGTACTAGTAATGGTAAATCGGAAAGGTTATTGATGAATTTTACCCTACCAAAGTTTAAAAGTAAGAATTGTATTTGGTGAATATTTATTTTTAATTTCTCTAATAGATTTTCTTAAATTGTTCAGTTGTATAGTTTCTTGAATATTTCTATTTTAGGAAAAAATCATCTCAGAAATGCACACATTCTTTCCCTCTGGTTGGACCTTAGGTTTTGGGAGTGTTTTATGGTGGGACATAAATGGTTGAGGTCCAAAAAACACTAGACATGGTTTTTAATACTGATGAACTATCCCTCGTTCCCCAAGAACAAGAATGGGAGAGTTTTATTTTAGATGATCCAAATGTAATATTATATTCTCCTACTGATCATTCTAGGATTCATGCATCGCTGGGTGAGGGTATGTATTTTTTATGAAATTGGGAATATTATTGGATTTTTTCCATATTTTATGACCTATTTTCATGTTTTTATCATTCCAGGGTGATAAAATCAATATTCCCCCTATGTAGTTTACAATGAAAAAGTGAATCCATTTTTTTAGAGGGATTTTTCCCATATGATTTTGTCACTATTACCCCTCATCTCTGGGATGAAAAAGCAAAAGTAGCTACCTTCATAGTAGATAAAGGAAAATTATTAATAGATGAAACTATAATTGACTACATGATAATATTATTAATGTCTATTAACCATCATGATTTATGGTTTTCATTTCAATAGATCCAAATCAAGGATCAAAGATCCTTGATCCTTCATCTTTAAGGTATCACACAAATTAAATGGATGAATAAAATGTCTACACTATATCAATCCCATTATGGGATGCAAGTATGAGTCCCTCACTTGGTGACTTTTTTCTGGAATTCATTCCAATTCTTTGGTTGGGCTCAAGTTGGGGCTTGTAATACTCAATATTTTAGTAACATAAGAGGTGAGAAGTGTGGGGGATATCCAGAGTTTGATCATGGAGGGACCTTTTCATAATCTCAATGGATTATCGTTCCATCACAATTATATATTTATGTCCCCCTCCTAAAATTTGTTCTAATATTGAACACTCCATACTAAGGTAAAGGAGGTGGTTGACAATAAGGATAAAAAGACTTCCCCTGAATTCAGGGTATCAATAGAATAGGACTCCTCTTCAGTTGTACTATGTTGAAAAAAGTCATTTAATGAAATCTCATAGTATCTAACTAAAATAGTTAGTTAATAGAACATGGTGAATGTTGAGATAGATTAAATCAACGGGTTTCAATAGGATTCATTTCACCTATGATACATGTTAAATATTGTAGAGAAGATAGTAATAGAACAACATAGGCTAATTTTATTTGGTGTAGAAGGAAAAAATGATGTTTTTTATAGAGAAGAGGCACCTCAATAAGATGAAATGGTGTAGAATAAATTGTTAGATAAATTTTACCAATCTAGAACTACTCTAGGTAAGAATCTATATCTGCTCATGGAGTCTTCTTATTTAATTTCTTTCTAGTTTTTTAATTTTAGGTTCCCTATTTCATTTGGGGGATCATGGGAGAGGATTTAACATATACAAATTAATACCTTCCTTTTAATTATAAAAAATAGAATATTTTATATTCGATGTACTTTTTTTGGGTCCCCACCATTATTTTCTCTGGAATACTGATGATCCATTATCTAAAAAATTATAGAGACCCATTATACTTCTTCAAAATTTTAATCCTATAATATTATAAATTTCAAAACTATGAACAATATTAATTTCACATGTGTGTGGTTCAGAGAGGATTCTCACTAAAAAACCACAAATTGTACTCTACATCAATTACTTTTGGAATAATAATGATGTTTTTAGTTCAAAAGGGTGAAAAAGTGAGTATACCATGGAGAATGGTGTTCTCTATCTTTTTACCTGGATCGAGGTCTAGCGGGAATATCTTGAATTTTTTAGGGATGTATGGTGGGCCTCACAAGCGTTGTGTCTCATAAATTTACTACCCTTACTTATTCCTAAGATTCACATGAGGAAATATTAGTGGGAATGGATTTGGATTGTTTGTGTACCACCATTTATGGGATTTCATCCTAATATGGGTTATACCTTTTTATTTTTCTTTGAGTTCTCGATATTTTCTTATCCATGAAAGGTTCATGTCTAGAAAGTTTGGTATAGTTATTTTTTCCGGATTCCCTTTACGGGGTTTTAACCAGATGAGTACCATGTCTCCTCCAATGGGAATTTTAAGGCCACAAAATATATATTGATGAGTATCTTATGTTATAGTTTAAACATACATGACCCATAAAATCTAGTGTATAAGGTAATATATATGTTTCTGATGCTTTAGCTGGGGAGCGTGCATCCATCTGTTCAAGTATGGAGATGTGGTTTGTTGCCCCGCATTCCCCCTTTCCAAAGGCGGGTGACATCCATTCCTTGTTCAAGGAAGTTTGCTCTTTAATTGAAAAGGAATGATGGGATGTTGTTTATTCCTTCTGTGTATTCCTCCTTGGAACTTGTCACCAAATCCACATCTCCCTTATAGACTTAAGACATTGTTCGTGAAACTCGTCCCAGTTCCATATCTTCATGGACACCAGTTAATTAGACTGCTTCTGTTGGGACATTCTAAGGGGTCCAGTTAGGGCAGCAACCTTTGGTTGGGGGAGCCGTCATGTTGGACATCACTGGCGTGTATGGACACCGGAACACTGGCGAGTCTGGGTTTTTCCCCCTTATTATAGGGATTCTTTAGTAAGTGAAAGCCTGAGGCTTCCCATGTTGAATGTGCGGAATTCTATTCCACAGTCATGTATATGAGGTTTTCCTCAGATTCCTATGTTTAACACAGGGTATATCGTAGGTTTAATGTCTAGCGGAGATAGACCTGGCAGATCAGAACACTGACTAGAGTGGATCAGGTGAGTGCAACCCCTAGAGGGAACACCGATGTTGGGGATAATGCATGGTTAGCTACCCGATTGTTGTTAAAGTGAATGGGGAATCGAGTGGCATGATCCCACCAAAATTTTGCGGCCTAGGTAAGAACCAAAATGGATGATGGATGGTTAAGTGAAGTGGGTGGAGAATGCGATGGAGTCGACTTGAGGACGACTGTGATGTTGGGATTTAGTCTTGAAGAGACCCGCTACATATCCATGTGGCAGGGAATTAAGTTCCTTATAGTTAACCTGAAAACAGCTTACCGTCAAATGGGCTTGACAACGAATTACTGTTGAATGGGATCACAACGACTTACCGCTGGATAGGGTCACAACGGCTTACCACTAGATGGGTTCACAACGGCTTACCGCTGGATGGGGTCGCAACAGCTTACCACTATATTAGGTCACAACGTTTTATCACTAGATGGGGTCACAACGGCTTACCGCTGGATGGGGTCACAATGGCTTACCGCTGGATAGGGTCGCAAAGGCTTACCACTGGACGGGGTCACAACGACTTACCGCTGGATGGGGTCACAATGGCTTACCGCTAGATGGGGTCACAATGTCTTACCACTGGATGAGGTCACAATGGATTACCGCTGGATGGGATCTCAATGGATTACCGCTTGATGGGGTTGAACCCCATGGAGGCTTCCTATGTACCTTATCGAGGAGATTAGGGTCAAAACCCACCTAGTTCAGGATGCAGCGAGAACCGACGTGAAGATGGCCAGGACCACTGGGTGTTGGGTTTGAACCTCACGGAGGCTTCCTATGTATCTTTCCTTGGCAAGGATCAAAGTCCCCATAGTTCAGAATGGTGGATGAAATTTAACGTCTTGCAAGACGAAGGTGGTCCAACGTGAAGGTGGTCATGGAGTTTAATGTTATGCGGGACGAAGGTGGTCCGACATGAAGGGGGGATAGAACCAATTGTTGTTGGGATTGAACCTCATGGAGGCTTCCTACGTACCTTTCCTTTGCAAGTATCAAATTCCACGTAGTTAAGGTCGGGTGGGAACCAACATGAAGATGGTTGAGACCAATGGGTGGTGGGCTTAAACCTTATGGAGGCTTCCTATGTACCTTTCCTTAGTAAGGATCAAAGACCTCATATTTCAGGTTGGGTTTGGGGCTTACAATTTAGGCTTCTTGGAGATGATTTCAGGGTCAGTGCTTTCTCTAAGCCCACGTGATTCATGCCTAGTGTGAGAAACAATAGGTAGAAAAGATCTGACGATCACATCATGGAAGGTGCATCCGTACAAATTAGACTGGGGGGGATTACGCATGGTTATCATCCCAAATAGGAAACAGTGGATTATGCCTATTATCAACCCAAAGTGATGGATATTGGGACTTACTCTAGGATGGAGGCCCGAGTGGTGGAAAAGCCTAGCGGGAGAGGGATTTTTCCCCTGTGAAGGGAGAAGGAGCAGGAATGCTACCTCCTACAAGAAAAGCTAGGGGCTTACACCAAGGTTGTTTCTCATTCCCCCAAGGACAGGCGCTGCTCCGATAAAGAGGATCTCATTCAATTTGAGGAATGATATCACTCCCATGGAGACCAGTTGGCATGCAAAATGTCCAAGGTAGGGGAACCCCACGTCTGACGCATGGGTTGTGGTCATAGTTTAACATCAGGTGTTGAGGATGATGGTGCTTGGTAGTTTAACATCATGTAGCTCAGACTAAGTGGGTTTTCTCCACACCCCTAGGACTTACATAACCAATACCCACCCTCCCTTTAGGGAAGGAATGAATCAACAATGTCGTGGTGAGGGGTTGTTGTGGAGAGACCCATTGGGGGGGGGGTCCATGTTAGCATGGCTATGTAAATAAGCGATAGCCGTTAGCATGCCTATGCAAAGAAGCATGAGGCGAAGCAACGCAATAGGCAGTATTGTCCAAGGTACATTGAAATTACTTCATGATTATATAAAGGGCCGCATGGGAAAAGGGGTTGCAGAGCAAAGGGGTTCATAGGTAGAAGCCTTGTGAATCTCTGGTGCTCCATGAAGTGAAGGGGCTTCGTGACGGGATGTTCTTTGCAAAGTGAAGTCTCCTAGCCTAGGTATAGGGAATATGTGCATATGGAAGGTTCTTCGAGAAGTGTAAAGTAATTCATGGAGCAAAGCCTTGTGACTCAAGTGTGACTTGTGAAGAATAAAATTGTGAAGCAATGTCCTTCGCGAAGCACAGTGATCATGCCTTAGCATTCATATCAAAAGTGTATGAAGGGTGTTTTGCGAAGCATTAACACTTCGCGATGACCCAAATCCCCTTGGGGATATCTTTCCTTTGTAGAGTACTGTAGGCTCTGCAAAGGGCATCCCTCTTTGAATAGGGGTGAAATTCACACAAAGGGGACGACCCTTAACAATGCAAAAGTACCTTGAAGAGCTCATGGTTCGTAGAGCAGAAATTTCTTCACGATGTGGGAGCTCAGAAGGAGAAAGGTCGGAGGATTTGACCATTGGGCTCGAGGTGAGCCTAGTATTTATAGGCAAGAGGCGCCACAAAGTTTCTCAGTGTGAAGAAAGAGCTTTCTCCACGGTGGGTTCACGAACATCAAAGGGGTTCGCAAATCATCACGCCTCCTTGCTCCGTGGTGGGTTTGCGAACGTCAAAGGGGTTTGCAGAGCATCCCACCTCCTTACTCCGTAGTGGGTTCACGAATTTCAAGTGGGTTCGCTGAGCATCATGCCTCTTTAATTCGCGTCGGGTTCTCAAATGTCAAATGGGTTCATGGATCATCCCGCCTCCTTTCCCCACGACGGGTTCACGAAGGGAGAGCTTTGCGCCTGCCACGGGGCTCTAGGCCTTCGCGACTGGTCATCACGAGGCAGCCCCCTAATTCTCTCATTTTTTTCTTTTTTCCCATGATTTTGGTGTCAAAAATTCCCCCCCCCCCCCTCGGACTTGGAGTTGAGGAGAAAGTGAGGTTCAAAGTCTGAGGGTCATTCTCCAAAATTCCTCAACCATTGTGTAGTGGCCTCACCAAGACAACTCGCAAAGTGGAGTGGTAGAGGTAGGCAGAGCGCGTCGTGAAGCTCGCGGTGGCTCGGACACATCGTGAAGCTCCTAGGGTCCTCTCTTATAAATAGGGGAGATGACCTCTCTTTTTTCCTTTCTCTTCTCGGTGTTTTTGGCTTGTAGAGCTATCGATTAGAGAAGCTCCACATACTCTGTGACTGCTCTCTGAAAATTGGGTCTTCTGCTTCACGGTGCACAACGAGTCTTTGACTTCGCGTCGATGTGTTCTGCGACTGAGCTTTTTGAACTTGCTCCATGAAAGAGCTTCATGATCCAAATTCAAAGAATTCCCAAAATTAAAAACTGAATGGCTCACCAGGTGGCTACCAGGGGGTCCTTGCAGACACTGCTCGAAGGGATGAGATGGTGAACAGCATGGGTCTAGGGGAGTTGATACGGAGCCACTCTGTCCAAAATTCACTGGTGGAGATGCTGTCAGAAATATAGATGAAATTTACACTGTGTAAAAGGCTACTACTATATGGATTTGTGCTGAGGGATGACATATTCATCCCTAAATCAAGTAGGTATGAACCGACTTATTGGTTTAGGAGCACGTTGTGCCAGCGCCAGTGGTCCAGGGCGGCTGACGGCCATGCTTGGGAGGACTTCACACCTGTTATTGCCAATTACCTTTAAAACCATCTGAAAATGTTTATGGGGAGAAATTGCAGCCAGGGACATCCCCCCCTTTGTACTAGATGATCTTGAAGGCGGACCTGAGGAATTCGTCTAAGGTATGGTCTGATGAGTGGGCTCAATGCTAGGGTGGAAACTTTATAGATGACTAGGCCTGGGCCTACTGGGTAGGTGCCTCGTGTGAAGATTTTGGGGCAAAGTTGAGGAGAGTGGGTCTGTACAAGGCAGCTTGGGCCTCCCAATTTCATATCTACCAACTAAAGCAACTGATGTGATAGTTGTTGAGCATGTGGTCTTTGAGGACCAATACCTTTCATTTTCACCACAGAGAGGTTGGAATCAGTTTATGGTACGTACACCATATATCATGGGTCCCAACACTAGGGGCGATGTATGATGAATTAATCACTGTTATGCGTGTGTGGGAGGATCCAGATCAATCGCTGCCACTAGCTATGGCACTAATGGAGCTGGTGCGAAGAGATTACAAGGAAGCAGTGAGAGACATCTACTTCAAACGTTGGTTCAAACAGTTTATGAACATCCCAGAAAATAGACAGTTTCAAGTGAGGCCTCGTACTTTCCGTAAGGGGGCTCAACAAGGAAAGGAGCACTCGTACTGGTGGATCCAAGAAGAGAGCTAGTGGAAAACCTGGGGGTTCAGTGTCAGCACTGAGCAGCAACCAGTAGTCAAGATGGTAGCACTCATCACTGCTCACATCTGCGGTTGGATCCTACTGGTGAAAGATACAAACATGAGCGTGCGACCAAGTACATTTATCATGGCGTCCATATTGGCGACAGGAGGGCGGGTGAACCTCGGAATCATGATGCTTTCCAAGATTTACAAGATTCTATGCATATCAGCGAGGGGAAGTGGCCCCAAGGGATATGCGAGTTATTCCACCTTTTGTATGGGTGGATAGCAGCGCACATCAGGGGATTATTTGAATTTATTAACCCTATCTCTCATCCATGATCGGACTTCTGTCCATCCATTCTGAATGTTTTAGGGAGCTTTCCGGCCAAACTAACTATGCAAGCGGTACTGAAACATGTCTAGAAGATAGAGGAAATCAACATTCATAAGTTCCTGCTGCCAACGGGTGATTTTACCGATGATGGCCAAGGAACAGAAGAGAACCGGTCCTATATCCAGGCTTTTTTAGGTAGAGTTTTGGTGGAAAGAATAGAGAGTGAGCCTCTCTATGAGTCGTACACCCCACATCAGTTTGCCAAGAAATTTTGTTGTATGTTGTGGCTAACCCCACAGGTCTATTTAGGGGTGCACCATGAAGAACATCCATGTGTGATGAGGCAGATGTGCCTTATATTCACACGGGAAGATGAAAAGATGAAGAACGAATTGCCTTTGCCCACGACTATCTTCATGTTGGTGAAAGAGTATGCCAAAAGATGGGAGGTGTCCTATCTAGGAGAGATGTTGAAACAGCCAACCATTTGGGTCGGTGATGGTGTGCCTCCCCAACCTCAAGGTTGGGGCCAGAGGACAGCAAGGACATCCCGCGGTGGCGGGGCTACCATGAGAGCGAGGGTCGTACCAACTGAGGGGGAGGCAGCGGCAGTGGATCCAGCAATGGTGGCGGACCCAATGGTCTCAGAAGAATTGAATTATCTATAGGGGAGACCACCAAGAGGGTTCCATAAAATATCCACCCATGCTTCAGGGAAGCGGTTGCGCCATATAGACATGCCGAAGAATTCTACCTTCTCAGAGGCCTGAGACATTTGGGATATCAACAGGCAGTTCCTCGGCCTGTCCGAGATGTGGCTACACTTGAACCATCTTGGAATGGACTTGCTGGGAATTTTCCCTATCAGGTCCAGCTTTGTAGTAACCCAATAGGAGTCGGAGAAATACCTGGTAGAGCTAGAGGAATTTGTGCACTCTTGTGGGGCCCCACGTCCAATGATTGACCAGGTGAAGGTGTTATTGAATCAGACAACCCCCCACAGTTTTCAGCTTCCAAACTGAGGTAGCACTTTCTTTTTCCAGAGGAATTGGATGAGTCCTCCTGGGGGGAGGAGGCCGGTATAGGGAGCCCATTGGAGGAGGTCGAAGTTTGTGATCAAGACTCAGACCTCGAAGAGTTTGTAGAGGCCCTTGAGTTAAAATCCCAAGCCCATTCTTCAAGGTTTACTTCTAGGTCATTCTTAACTCCTTACTAATACTTGAACTATGCAGGAGGGTCTCAAACACAGAACCCATTATCATCCCTCAATAGATGCTGATACGTAACCTTTATGATCTACTCATGCGGATACATTGATTACTACATCCAGTGGGGCCAGGAAAACCGAGGTGGATCCTCTGAAGATTTCAGACCTTCCAAAAATATAATGGGGGGCATGCCTAGGGGTATAGACTGCTTCAACCCAAGAATAAGACATATAATTCGATCTCTATAAGTGTCCCCAAAGAAAATCATGACTGTCACCCATTGACTATGTCAACTGACGTATGTGCCCCTTTTTGATGTGCACAGTTCTTCAAATGGCATGGGCCGCCTTGGTGAAGTTGTTCAGGACTTCTGGAAACACCTTTCCTAGGGGAATGTCGGTGATCGTGGAGGTGAAGATCTGAATTTACCAAACGGTGGCACTCCCGATCACCAGTGGGACCATTAGTAGGGCTGAACCCAAGATCATTGAGGTGGTATCTGATGATGAGGATCGATCGGACAGTCCAGGCCCCACCAAACCTGATCAAACACCAGATGTGGATCCTGCTGATGAGTTCCTGGGGACGTTCCCTGCATATGAGCCTGCCAACCATGCTGAATGGGACGAGACAACCTCTGATAAAGAGTACAACAAAATAGTCTATCGCTGATCGTGGAAACTGATCAAGTGCTTCATTCATGACACCCCCAAGTGAAATGGCTGGATGAGGTGGATAGACTTCGTTCAAGGCTACGTGAACTGTGTTCTAGGAGATTTTATGCCTAGCATCCCCACATGCTCGTCCGAGATCTTATGGCAGAGAAGATTCGGAAATATGACCGTGGCCTCGGTGTAGGATGGCAGCGAAGGAAAGCGGTGAACATCAAGTGGCTTTGTGAGGCTAAAAACGAGGTTCAACAGCTATAGGTCTGGGAAGATGAGCAATCATCCTCACTCAATGTGCAATTAGAGATAATATTATGATTGAAGACCTAGCTGGTAGAGGCTGGAGAGTGCATGATGCAAGCCTCGACAGAAATGACGGTTGTCCGGACCGACGTGGAGTGGGCCTGAATTGTGGTGGATGAATTGCACCCCATTGCTACCGAGGAGGACCGGGAGCTTAACAGGTGATAGAAAATCTAGGATTCCACAAGCTGGTGGGTGGCGGAGCTATAATTCTCTTTTGATGAGGTTAACCTGTCCATGGGGGGAATTGACCCTCGAGTACTGTAATGTTTACAAACCCTCAAACGTACTTTCCTGCTTTTATTTTTTTATGACAGATGCATGTAAGACTTCTGATATTTCCATATTTTTATTGCATTCCCTTAATATTTCTGGAGCGTCCAGTGATGAATCCCTATGCTCACGTGGGTCGGGCCCAGTGTGAGAAACAAGGGATGACCACCTTGTTATTCCACCCAAATGTAAGAGTGAAAACCAAGCTTCGGGCATATGGGGGTTTTGAACAACCAATCCGGATTTTCGAGAAGGAACAGAGAGGCCCGAATAGAGGATGAGGACCTTGAAACAGTCAAATCAATTCTTTCCCAATGTGCACTTGTGCGCGAGGAGGGTAACGCTTGGGGCATTGGAATTAATCCAAACATAGGGGAGTGTAATGTGTGAATCATGATACCAAAAATTGGAAACACTATAGGATGGAGTGATAATGAATAATAGATGTTGACCATATTCAAAACATAGTCTCCCTATTGTGTTATCCTGAAATGGGGATAACAAATGAGGTCCGACCACTGACCATGTTTGAAAAGTTGGGCTTGACTCGAAATTCTATCCATTTGTCTTCCTGAATATTGGACCAGGAAAGTAGGCAAGCCATGGGCCAATCATCCATACTTCTAGGGTGTTCTTTTAGGTGTGAAAGAGGATGAGGTTCCAAATGAAGGGCACACAAAGCATGGAGTTGGAGTGATGGGTTGTTCGAATGGAGTCCAACACTCTTGAAATCACGCCACTGTGATGAAGGAACATTAGGTGGGTGTATCCATCAGATCATAGATCAATCTTACTTTCGAACATGACCTCTTTGGAAAGGGATCTGGTGCATCCTATGATCAACATGGGGAATTCTGAACATGTTCAGGGTAGAATCACAATTTAGTGTCATGCACTGAGGACATAAGGACTCATGCAGTTTAACATTGTGTGATAGGACGAAGGGTGAAATGTGAGATCCCAAGAAGGGAGTATGGGGTGTGGTAGCTATAAACCCAAAGTGAATAAAGACATAAGGAGTATGTGCCACACCACATATACCTAGAAGCAGTTATTTAGGTCAAGGGACAAAAGGTGGAAGTTAGGTTGGGCCCGAGGTAACATGCTCGGGTGTTCTTATGTACCCCATGAAGATAATAATCAAAACATACGTAGTTTTTAGGGCATAGTTTAACGTCATGAAGGACGAGGAAAGGCATGTGTGGCATGATTGTTCCAGTACACATCCTACCAGAACTACTAAGCCCAAGTGATTCATGCTCGATGTGGGAAACAAGGAGTAGTGATGGGAATTTCCTAGCACAGTAAGTCACATGTTTGGGGCAATGGGACACTAGATGAACGATGTCCTAATGATGTCGAACCACCTATATAATGAACCTAGATGAGTGGAGGGGAAAAGTAGAGTATGTTTGAATTCCACATGAACATAAGGAAGTGGAAATATGTGAATCATGATGCTCGAGATCTGGACCACAATGATGGTGGCGTGATGATGAGGGATAACTGTTGACCATGTTCAAAACATAGTATCCATATTGTGTTAGACTTGAATGGGGACAGACAAATGAGGGTCGACCACTGACCATGTTCGAAACACCGAACCAGTCGAAAATGTCGTTCTGGGTCCTCAGGGACGTTGACCCAAGTCAGTAGGTAAGCCAATGTGGCATGAGACCAGGCCATAAAAGTGGGTCCCTTATAACGTGGAATAGGATAAGGGTCCAAATAATGGGATCACAAAGCTTGGACATGGAACGAGGTGAATGTCCCTGTGAAAATTCCACACTTCGGGCTCTTTGTCAAGATGCATATAAATATGACTATAAGACATATCAGATACAGGGTGTTATGTCCCTTCCCGAGGACATGGCTCCTAGGGCACACACTTCCAACTTAAGGTCTTAGGGTGGACCATTAAGGGAGGACTTGATTTAATGGACTATGCACAAAGCGGTGAAGTATCCAAACCCAACGCATAGTTCCCATAGAGAGATCTTATTTTAGGTTCATAGAACTTGGACCGGATTGGGAAAAGACAAGGGAGGCACATGGCACAACCATTGCAAAACCCGATGTGAATGAGGACCCATGAGGTGCTCGCCACACCACATGTTCCCGAAAGAGTTCAGGCTGAGGGGTCGAAAGAGGGGGAAGATGATTTTTGGATTACTGAGGATAGAACTAGAGACATGATGTCTGGGAGTTCATATGTATCCCATGAGGATGGGAGTCAAGCCGTATGTTGTTCTAGAAGATTTCATGTAGTTTAATGTCTTGCAGCAAGGATGGAGAGTGATCTTAGTTTATGGTCATATAGCTCAGAACAAGATGGTAGGGAACACGAGAGACACATGGTGAGGTAATTATAAAACCCAACATGAATGAGGACATGTATTCTAGATCACCTTATGTTCCTTGAATAAGTTTTAGGTTGAGGGACCAAAAACAAAAGTTAGGCTAGGCCCGAGTAAAAGTGTATGGGCATTCCTACATATCCCATGAGGATGTGAATCAAGCCACATGTAGTTCTACAAGAGACGCGGTAGGATACCAGTGTCAGAGATAATGAGGTTGGGCGGGTCTGGCCCTTGCACCGAAAGAAGTGGTATTTGATAGATCTTGTTTTCCCTTTAGGATGAATGTGTGTTTTTTGAAGCGATTGACCTAGGATAGAAAGTCAAAGAATAACCACAGGAATCAAGCTGTATGATTCATTTACAAATGGTACAGCATATGACCGATACCAAACATGAGGCCCCCTTGAGTGAAGATATCATGGTGTAGTTCCATTTTTCTTCATGCTTCCAGGACAATAATGTCATAGTTTAGGGTGATGTGAGGGGACCAACTATTCATTTTAACGTCATTCAGTACATATGTAATATTTTAATGTCATGTGTGACTAGGCATCATGGTTTAAAGTCATATGGACCAGACATATACAAGAGAGATGAGGTTCTAGAGGGAATGTGCACGGTGTGATAAAGCGTACCCAACGTTAATGAGGACGGGGACCACATCATACCGTGCGCGATTCCAAGGAGGAAACTTTGGCATGAGGGGCCATAAAATGTTAAAGGATATAGGACAGGAGAGGCTAGCCCCCTATGGAGATGGACCCAAGGACAAGATGTCTGAGTGTTCATTTGTATCCCATGAGGATGGGAATCAAGCCACACATAGTTCTTGAAGGTTCCTTTTAATGTCGTGTGGGAAAACATAGTGTTTAATGTCATGTGGGACTGGAAGTAGAAGTGGATAACTCCTATAAAGGGGCGTACGTGGTGCAGATATTTCAAACCCGAAATGAATGAGGGAATATTCCCATGTGCGCCAAGCCATGTGGTCCTATAAGAGTCATATCCCAGAAGGCAGAATAGAAGAGATACATTAGTGTAACTCGATCTAAACCCAAAGAAGAGATGTTTGGGAGTTATAAAAGATATATTATTTTAAGGTCTTAGATCTCAGAATCGGGAGAGGTGGAATCCTTCCAAGTAGGCGCAGACCTCAATCCAATTCCTAATCCCACGTGAGTCAAACTCAGTGTGGGAAACAAGAGCGGAAGAGGGTTTTGCAATACCTGGAATGCACGCCAAAGGGAAGTCGGTTTGGATCCCCAAATGATGCCTTTACTGTGGATTTTGTCCACCTAACGTGCCAATGTGCACTAAGGGATAGTTCCAAGAGTTTCTAAATTCCATTTGGACCTAATGGGGTGGAAAATAATCTGAATCATGTAACCAACATTTGAGGCTTGAAGGGGCTGGTGTGACGATGTAGGATAACTATTGACTTCGTTCAAAACACAGCATTTATATCGTGTGGCCTAAAATGAGAACAACAAATGAGTGTAGAATGCTGAAAATATTCTCAATGTGGGACTTGTATCAATTTTTTGTCTGAAACCCTCAAGGACGTTGTCCCATACTGGTAGGAGATCCCTTAGGCCTAGCATCCATGCCATTTTTGGGTCCCTTCGGGCGTGAAACCTAATGGAATCCAAAATGAAGAGGAAGAAAAGCTTGAAAAATGGGCTAAAGAAGGCCCAATTGGAATCTGACACTCCAGGTTCAAGACCAGAGTACTCATGGGCCAATTAGTTAATCACCAGAGAGGGTCAAAGAACCCAACTTAAGGGTAGTCGGCTCAAAGAGATGAATTATGGGAAGGGAAGCGAAGGTTTCTCAGGAGAGAGAGAGGCATGCGATGTAGTAATTATAAACACAATGTGGATGGGGGAATGAGCCCATACCACACTGTATACCCCTATTATTGAAGAACAAGGGTCATAGGGCCAAAATGGTAGGGAGGTTTCTAAGAGATGGGGCTCGACTCGATTACTAGATGTTTGGGCGGTCCTACGTATCCCATGAGGATGGGAATCATGACACGCATAGTTCTAAAGGATAGAACGACACAGATAAGGGCAAGCTACCACAATGAGGGGTGTGTATGGAACGACGAGTAACCCATCGTGAATGAGGACATGATCCTGCACCACACCGTATAACCCTAAGCGAGAACTTGGGCTAGGGGCCCAAAATAGCCAAAGGGCCTGAGGCTGGGCCATAGACAGAATGTCATGGCCAACTTGCGGTTTAATGTCTTATAGTGAGGATGAAGTTCGAGGTATGGTATCTCATTTAGGGATGTGTACGGCACGACAAGAAACCCGATGTGAATGAGGACATAATCCTGCACCACACCGTACAACCCTAAGTGAGAACTTGGGCTAGGGGCCCGAAAAGGACAAGGGGCCTAAGGATGGGCCATGGAAAAAATGTCATGGCTAGCATGCAGTTTAACATCTTGTAGTGAGAATGAAGGTGGTCTTAGTTTAGGGTCATAGAACTTGGGTAGTGGATTCCTAGTTTAATGTCATATGCATGGGACAAAGAGGGAAAATCATTGTGCTTATGGAAAACTAAAAAGTGGAAACAATGATAGAGGACAACTGTTGACAAGGTTTCAACACAATATCCACCCTTGTGTGACCAGAAGAGGGGAGTACAATTGAGCTTCGACTATTGACCATATTCACAACACGGTACTTGTATCAACTTTTCACTCGCAATCTTTGAGGGTGTTATCTTGTAATGGTAGGAGAGCCCTTGGGTCGAGTATCCATGCCATTCCGGGGCCCTTTAGATATGGAAGGTAAAGGAAGCCCAAATTATGGGACTCACGAAGCATGGAAGGTCCTATACTCACGAGACAGACCATAAATGAAGGGATGGATGCCTCAAGGGGATATGTGTGTCATGGTGAAATAACCCGACGTGAATGAGGACGTGAGTCCATACCATACCACACAATCCTAAATGAGGACTCGGGCTAGGGGGCCAAAGGGGTCAAAGGACCTAAGGCTGGGCACCCCAACCAACTGTACCCATATGGCCTTTCATGAGGGAATTGCCTCATCATAGCTCCTAAGCCCACATGAGCAATGCTCATTGTGGGAAACAAGGAGTAGGATTAGTCTCTCCCTATCACATAAGGGTCTAACAACTAGAATTACCCTCCCACTCGAAGTAGACAGATATTTGGAGAGATAGTGGGGTACAATGAACCACTACACTCCATGTTTGAGACATATGAGGGTGGTGAAAATGACAGAGGATAGCTGTTGACCAGGTTCAAAACCTAGCATCTATATCATGTGACCTGAAATGGGAACAAAAAATGAGCGTCGACCGCTAACCATATTCGCAATGCTGGACTTGTATCGATTTTTTGTCTGAAACCCTCAAGGACATTGGCCTATAATGGGAGGAGAGCCCTTGGGGCTATAATCCATTCCATTTGGGGGTCCCTTTGGGCGTGAAAGTTAATGGGAACCCAAATGATGGGGTGTGTGGAGCAGGAATGTACCCGCCAATCTCTAATTAAGTTAGACAAAATAAGTCATAGAGATATTCAGGAGATAGGGATACACGGAACGGTCATGATAAGCTTGACGTGAATAAGGGAAAAATCCTACACCAGATATTGTTTTTTGTCTCAATGGGAGGTCCCAAAGTTTGGGGATGGGCCTATGGATGAAATGTCTGAGTGGTCCTATATATCCCATGAGGATGGGAATCAAACAACACATAGTTCTGAAAAGTCCATGCAATTTAGAATCCTGTGGTGAGGACATGGGAGGATTAGAATAATGAAGGAGGAAACATGGTGCACTCATCGTAACCCTGACATGGGTGGGGCCAAAGAATCCTACACGACACCATATAAGATCCCCCAGAAGATCTATGCCCAGGAGGGGATAGTCAAAGAGGAAACTGAGGATAGACCCAAGACGAGCTGTCTGAGAATTCCTACGTATCCCATGAGGATGGGAATTAATCCATAAATAGTTCTTAAGATAAAGATTAACATCGTGTAGGATGATGTACAGTTTTAGGTCATGTAGGACCATACAGTTTAAGTTCATGCAGAACCACCATGCAGTTTAGGGTCATGCAGGACCAGCCAGTCTTACGGTCATGCAGGACCATACAGTTTATGTTCATGTTGGACCCAGGGGTTCAAGAAAATTATTGTCTGAGGAACTTGGCCTTGGTGGGAAGAGTTAAATGCTAATAATACACTGTAACTAGTGAGTACGCACCATTGGATTAAACCTTGTGAATGATGTAAGGTATTTACCATTTGGGTTCCAACTTGGGTGGTTTCCTGCCAGGTATCATTGGTGCCCTCAGGGCCAATACTAAGTAGCCTTAAAAGAAGGAGAAAAGGCAAAATTTCTTGTTGAAATATCTAGATATCTTGTTCTAATGCCTTTCCAGATTGTGTAGGGAATAAAGCATGTTCTCTTCAAGCGCTTCTAACTCGGCCAAATGGATTTCAGCTATTTTATCTGGAACTTTCTGATCATAGAAAACTGCGAACAATGAGGGAAATTGAATTTAGATGGGCAGGACGACCTCCATTCCATACACCAGGGAACATGGGGTCACTTGGGTGGAATTATGAGTCGTCGTTTGATAACCACATAGGGATTTGGGGAGCTTGCCTGGCCAACTTTTCTTATTATGACCAACCATTTTTTGGAAAATGTTAGAGAGGGTTTTGTTGAACACCTCGATCTATCCATTTTCTTGCGCATGATTGTGGGAGGTATAGTTAGAAAGGATGTTGTAATTAGCATAGAGTTTCTTCAAAACAACTTCTCAGAAGTTCGTTCCATTGTCAATGAGGACGACACGAGGGAATCCAAATCAGTAGATGATGTTGGAACTTGCAAAGTCAATGATGGAATGGGCCTTGACCTTCTTTAGTGGAACTACCTCTGCACACTTGCAGAAGAAATCTGTAGCCGTAAGGATGAATCTGCACTAGCGAGTTGTTGCCATTGGATAAGGTCCAATGGCATTGAGTACCCACACTACAAATGGCCAAGAGTATTTGGTGGAGTGGAGAGGCTCTCTATACTGATGCAAAAATTTATCATGAATTTGGTAGTCATGGAATCTCTTGGAGAACTCGATGAAATCATAGATCATGGAGGGACAAAAGAACCCTAGTCTCTGGATCTTGTGGGATAGTTTTGGCCCAGCCTGATGGGCCCCGCAGGAACCAATGTGAACTTCTTTAATGATGTGAGAAATCTAGACTCCTTGAATATAACATAGGAGAACCCTGTCAAACCCATGCTTGTAGAGGATTTGTTCATGGCCAGGGCTGTTCTGGAGGGTAAACTACAACACATGGTGTCAGATTCACTCGCGCTCAGCCCGATCAGTCGGGAGGTAACCATTTTGGAGATACTCAACAAAGGGGGCTCTCCAGTTCGGAGTCACTTAAACCATTTCATCTAGGGGACCTAACTTGGAGGCTCTGGCGGTAAGATGGCTCACCTGTATGTCATCGTCGTCATCTGAGGTGACATGAGAAATGACCCTCCGATGTGCCACATGGATAATCAGATCATCCTGCTTGGGTTCTTCACGTGATGTAGCCAGGCTAGCCAGGGCGTCAGCTCGACCATTCTGAGACTGGGGGACATGAGTAACTTCCGGCTAAGATGTGAACTGGGCCATTAGCAGGAGAGTTTACTCCAAAAATGGTACGATATCTGGATTTTTAATGACGTAGTCACTATTTATCTACTTGATGACTAGTTCGGAATCCCCTTTCACATGAAAATGGGGCACATAAATCTCGAGGGATAGCTCAAGGCCAGTGATGAGAGCCTAATACTACACCTCATTGTTGGTGAAGCCTTATGACAACAAGAATGAGTATGGCAGAATGGATTGTGCCGGGGTAAAAAAGATGATACCCAGGCCTAGTCTATTGAGTCTGGGATCAATAAGCCTCCTACCGGTGGGGCTTCGGGAAGCACCATCGAAGTGCATCTGCCACATTACATGGCTTGATCTGCCGAGAGGATTGCCTCATCAGGGAAATTGATATCCAAGGTTTGGTTAGCAGGAGCCAAATGGGCAGCAAGGAAGTCTGCCAATGCTTTCCCCTTAATATCTTTTTGAGGGTCAAACCTGATATTGAACTGCTGGAGAATCACTACCCACTGAGCCAGACGACTTTTCAACATGGTGCGGTTCACGATGTACTTCGTTAGGTATACTTTGGACACCAGTTTTACCTCGTTGTGCTTCATGTAATGTCTCAATTTTTGTACTGCGAATACCAGTGTAAGGCATCTCTTTTCGACGGGGGAGTATCTAGTCTCCGTATTGAGGATCATATGAATAAGTTAGTAAAGGCTATTCTCCATCCTCTCACTGTTCTTCTGGGTGAGAAGGGTGTCGACAGATCATTCTAGGGTGGTGACATAAAGGACAAATGGATTTCTGGAGAGGGGTGGCATTAAGACCGTAGGTTAGAGCAGATACTACTTGATATCCTCAAAAGTAGTCTGACACTCTTCATCCCACTCATAGACAATGCCTTTCTTCATGAGTTGAGAAAAGGGATTAAACATGCCAGCCAGATTATCAATGAATCTACATATGTAGGCTAAGTGTCCTTGGAAGCCTTGAAGATCCCAAATGTTGCTTGGAGGAGACATTTGTCTAATGGACTTGATCTCCTCTGGGTTGATCTCAATTCCCTCATATCTGACAATGAAGCCGAGAAACTTCCCAGAGGTGACCTTGAAGGCACACTTCAATGGGTTCATCTTCAGGTGATGGGAACGGAGGAAGCTGAACACTTTCTCAAGGTCTTTGATATGGTCCTGATGCAGGCGAGATTTGACCACCAGATCATCCACATAGCATTCCACTAACATTCTAAGGATCGGCTTAAATATGCGATGCATAGCCCACTGATAGGTGGAACCCATATTCCTTAAACAGATGGGCATGACTTGGTAATAGAAAGTACCTTTCAGTGCCTTGAAGGATGTAAACTCTTCATCCTAGGGGGCCATTTGGATCTAGTTGTACCTGGAGTACCCGTCCATGAAGGAGAGGTCTTGGAATCCAGCCGCAGTTTCAATCAACAACTCCTTCATATGAAAGAGAAAATCATCCATCAGACAGCGACAACTGAGATCCCAAAAGTCAATAGAGACTATGATCAGTCATTTCTTCTTCATGATTGGGACAATGCTGGATATCCATTTTGGGCAATGGACCTCCTTTATGAAATTGGATCTGATGAGCTTATCAACTTCCACCTCTACCATGGCACTGTGAGAAGGGTGAATCTTTTTGGGAGGCTTCTTGAACCCATGATGATTTACCAGGAGACCGAGGCGGTGGACGGATACATGAGGATATAGTCCTGGAATCTCATCATAACTTTAGGAAAATAAATCACGATGTTTTTTTAAGAAGTCTATGTATTGTCGTTTCTCCTCAAGGGGTATGGCGGCACTAATCAATGTGGATTTCGGGTCTACCTCACTACCGAGGTTCACTTATACCAACTTGTCTATTGTGGCAGAGATGCCCTCTTCACAGGAGGGAGGAGCATCCTCCAAATCCTCTTCTCCACTTATAAAGGAGGGATCCTAGGGGGGAGGAATTTCTTCTGAGTTGGCGGATCCCGACAGGAGGCTGGTACTAGCCAGAGTGGCAGTGGTCACTACATCGGAGGACTCTTGTGTTGATGCAACCATAACGATGAAAGAAGCTGATCTGATCTCATCTTACCTTCATCCCAAGGGGCCACACTTGATGATATCGAAGAAATAGTGGTGTGTTGAGTTGACCCAGTTAATTCCAGCTCGGCGGAACAAGCACTTATGATGTATTACAGTTGCCATGGAAAGAACATCCTGATACCTTATAGGGGTAAGAGGCTCCATGATCACCTGAGCCTAATTTGTATAGCAGTACGAGGTGATCTTCATGTGTCATATAGGCCTGGGAATATGTTCCCCCCTCATTCTAGACATAAAGAATCATTGTCCCATGTCTGGGGTTGTAGCCTCTAATAGGTGGATAGGAAAGACATAGGCATCATCTAGATCTATCCACGGGTCGATCGCAGTTGTGGCATGCTCGACCTCATTGGTCTGAATCTTCTTGTCCTTGCTCTTGTAGTAGTCGACATCCAGATAGAGAGCCTCACAAAGTAGCAAAGGGAGATGCGATACATTGAAGCATGCCCACTTGACCATTGTGGGAGTATTTGAGGCACTGGTGATATAATGAGGTAACTGCCGCATGCAAGTGGAGCCACGACCTGCCCATCAACGTATTATAGGTCGTGTCCTGGGAGATAACTATATTTTTAGTGCTGGTGACTAGCCCATCAAGTGGATCTTGTCGACTGATTTTTGTTCCATCCTATCATAACCTTGTATTCTTAGGTTAGAGGGGCTCAAATCATCTTCAGACTATCCCAGTTTTCACAATGTCTTAGTCGGGATTAGGTTGATCCCAGAGCCCATGTTGACAAGACAACGAAAAACCCCCATGCCATCGAACTGGATGGTGATGTAAAGTGGGAAAATGTGCCCCTATATGGGAGAGCCTTCATCTTCTCCAAAGAATGAGATGATGGCCTATCATTCAGCATTCTCGATTACCTCTACATGGGAGGCTTCTGCGGATACTACTTCCATCTCGAACTTGAGGGGGATCCTTAAAACCTCATCGAGGGCCTCATGCATGTCTGACGATAGGATAAGATCATCAAGGATGGAAACCCTTGCTGGAATGCTGGAAATATGTTTGAGAACATCATAATTTTGTGCTAGGAATGGACTTCTACTTACAAGAGGTTGCTCTATGACAGGAGGTATGGTGGGACCTGTTGACGGGACCAGCAGCTGGCTGGTTCTAGGAATATCTGATTGATCACTAGTCAAAGCCTGTAAAGTGACTACCGAATGAGGTCCACATGACTCAGACTAGCCTATAGTAGCGCGTGTCTGGTCACTTTGAGATCTAGGTAGCTTTTCTTAATCTAGTAGAATGAACGGCGGTAGGGGTGGACATGATGTCGCTAGATGAGAAGGCTGTGTTTGTTGAGCTCTACACTGAGCCTGCTACCTGGTTTCAATTGCATGCACAGCCTGGCTAGATGTGCTGACCGAAGAACTCCGATGGATCATATTTCTAGGGATCTGTCGACATTGTTGATGACTTGGGACGTTGGGAGGATCCTCCTAGCACCCCTCTTCATCAGAAATCATGTATGGATTTACCAACTCTACGGTGTTAACTGAGGCATACCCTTGAACGTCACTCTAAGAGTCGTCCACTACTGGACGAATTCTTGGATGAATTTCTATCTTCGGGGGCACAAATTCATCAAGAGTACAGGATGAAAATGGAATCAGTGGGGGGATTTTCTTTCCCTTACGCCGATGGTGTTTACTCTTCTGAGAATAGGTTGGCTGAGATGACGATGCAAAAGTGGTGGTTTTAGCTTATAAAGGCTTTGGCTGATTCAGGCATTCCCAGATGACACCACTGGAACAAGATACTATCTTTCAAGACATCCATTCATCATACTTCTGGGATCCCTGACTGGAAACCTGATGCCACTCGCCCTTGCTGTAGCTACTGTTGTCTGGCCTCACGAAGATGCATGCCACCTGTGCTGGAGTCGGGCATAAATGAACGATGTTGTTATCTACCTAGTTTTGAAGCGATTATTTGAACACATAACACTTCTTGAGAGTGTTTTCCCTGATCTGGGGTAGGGGATGTAATTATGGTGATCAGTGAGGTTTTCTTCTTCAAGCCTTATACACTCAGGCAAGCGTAGAATTCCCTGCTCCAAGGCATTGCGGATGTAACCGGGGACCTACACCACATTGAACGAGTATTTTTTGTTTCTCGTGTCTGGGAAGGGGCCCTTGGAGATTTACCCTAGAGAGGGGCTAGGGGTGCCTTCCGAGGAGGTGGAGCTTGGTTATCTCGCCTAGGTAGTGGCAGCCCATTGTGCGGGGGCACCAGCCAATTATGAGGTGGGTGTTGTTGGGCCGGTGGTTGTGCCACTACGGTAGGCTCGGCCTTGGAGGTCCTTTTTGCAGGGATCGCAGGAGGCAACAGACATGCCTGTTTAGCCTGCTGTAACGCTTACTCTAAGCTTTGGGCCTTATCAGAGTAGTCTCAGAATCCCCTAGGATAGTTCTGGGCGATCAGAGAGGGGACCATCTTCGTCTTGACATTCCCTATGCACATCATTAGCAATTACTTTTGATTCAGCAGCATATCGAGGGAATACGTGAGACCTTTCCACTAGGCGACAAAGACTGTGACGTGATCATCAGGACTCTACTTGCACTTAAAGAGGTCTGTGATACTCGTCTTCCGAGTGCTTGAGCTGAACTGGTAGAGAAATTGCCTACAGAGGTCTTCCCAGCCGGCTACTGATCTGATGGGGAGCTGACTGTACCAGGAAAATGCAGGCCCTTCTAATTTTTGTATGAAACATTGGAGTTTGGTAGCTTCCTGCTACACTGGAGTTCCCAACATGGGGCCACACCTTGAGATAAAGTGGTACAAGTGCTGTGCCAGGTCCCCTATCCCATTTAAGGGGAAAAGGTGGGATTCCCAAAACCTAGAGATGTTGGCATATCATCCACTCATGCTGGATATGGCTTTCCATCAGGCGGGAGTGCCATTTGTCATGACTCTAATGCCTTGATATGGGTGATGAGCACCACCATTGGATCGTCTGGGCGAAGGTCCCTATCTTGACAGGGATCCCTAACCACCAGTGCGTTGGTGGGTTCTTCAACATGATATGCGGGTCAAACGGCTCATGGAGTAGATAGTGGGATGACCTATAGGTCATCTAGGGGAACATGAGATGGGTTTTGAGAATTTTCACGTCATTCAGTAGGATTTGGAGAGATGTGTCATGCCCTTTTTCCATAATTTCTGGCTTCAACCCTGTCTACATGGGTAGGATGGTCCGGGTCACCTGGAGGCAATTCTCTAAGGGGAAGTTGTGCCTGCCCCTACTGCCCTGGCCGAGGATCACCGTTGTATGGTCGTCACCCTACAGTGCGTTCAGCAAGGAGGTAGTCAACCAAATTCTTCTGTTCAATGAGATGTTGACGCAACACAGATTTTTTTGGTCATCCTACGCCTTCTACACTGAGCCAGATGGGTCAGAGTGCTTGACATCTCTAAGGAGTTACTTTCCCTTGTTGGGATTCCGGCTGAGGACTAGCGCCTCAGTGTGTACGGGAAGACCCATTAGATTCCTCTATTGATGATTAATCCTTCCTCGCAGATCTAAGAAGTATTAAGCTCCCTCTGGGGTAAGGTCCTCTCCAAGAATCTCTAGCTCGTTCTCACCCTTTGGCAGGTCGGCCATTTTAACCGTGACTCTGCCCGGAGGCATATCCTCTATGTCTCCGGGTAAATCAGGTTAACACCAGATAGGACTTAAGATAAGGGCATCATAATGCCCCCATTCAGGGATCTATATGTGGGGAGAAGCATCTTTGATAATCTTATGGAGTACCCTGAATCTCTGAACGCATCATTCTGGAGGGCCCTATAGTGACCTGGTGACTCAGGGCGCTGGGCCACAGGGAGTGCGGCCAAATCGACCAAATAGCATTTCTCTCCAATTTCCTCAAAATGTGCTTGGATCTTAGGGTATTCCACAAACTAATAATGAAGACAGAATTGAGTCACCCATAGGGTCTGGTAGAAACACTTAAACTCTTCTTGGGTGAGGGACTCTGGCGCACAGAACTTTGGAACTGCGACCGGCCAAAACATCTCGGGGAAGTGGTATGCCGCGAGGATATTACAAAAACTTCTGGGCTCAGATTTAGGGTCTATCTCTTCATTTCCCTAGTCATTAATCAGAGGCGGCTGGTAAATGAGTAATGTTACCGAAGCAGATAACTGGGACAGTAGGCTAGCCGGTGTAGAATACGATGAGCAAGTCGAAAAACTGCCACATCTAGGGCTATCCTTAGAAGAGTGAGGTGACTTAGTCATGACATCATGGTAAGATGGGCTAACTACCACAGTTTCTGGCACGGGGGCTACGGCTGCTGGCAGTGGACCACACTTCTATTCGTCCACCATTAGTCCCCATAATAGCTCTCCTTGATCTCTAGTCAAGGTAGAGAGTGCTTATGGCGATAATGATGGAAATCATACAACCATAACCTATGGAGCTGCCAAATTTTTATCTTCCTGGATATACCTTTGGAGGGAGGTGGGAATCTGATGGACCTCGCATTCTAGAAGTACTAGGTTGATGCACTTTGCTCCTACCCCAGCCCTTGACACGAAGGATTTGGGCGAGGGTCCCATCGTTGAGTCGTATTCAGCATCGAAATCTGAGAAGTAGACTGATTTTATCTCAGTTTGAATCTTTTTAGTGTTCTTTTCATTGTGGCGATGACCCACCCTCCTGCCCCGGGATGGTTCTTCGGGGCAAGGTAGATTTCTAGCACGAGGAGGACCTTCGGTCGTACATGTGCTGTGGTGGAGAGGGATTCTGCATGAGCAAGCTGGAGTGCGAGGAGCACCAGGACAAATATCAAAAGGGATTTGGGGAGGACCTCTGTGGGATGTTCTGGAGCGGGTAGGACCTCCGCTCGATCCCACAAGATCATGGGTGTAACCCCCATGCTTGTTTCCCCTGGACACATCAATGTGAGGAAGGTCCTCATACTGGTCGAGCCGAACACGGGTAGGGCCTCCGTGTTGGGTGCTGGTGATGCGAGGCTGGCCTTCACCCCTCTAGTTGCTGAGGTGAGGAGGACCTTTTTCAGCTGCTGTAAGAATATAGGGAGGGCCTCCATGCTGGAAATTGACCGAATGCGCAACTTCCCCACATCGGCGGTCTGTGGCAAGGGGGATGACTCCATACCCGATGTAATGAGCATGAGAGAGGCTTCCATGCTGAGTGTCACCATCATGGGTAGGCCCCTCATTCAGACAGAGGGTAGCACAAGGTAGACCTCCTTATCGATCTTGGAAGTAGGGAACACCCGCATTTTCCATGATGGAGGTATGGGGAAGGCCTCCGTATTGACGGCAACCATTACCTGTGTCGGTGGCCAGGAGAGTTGACCCATTCTGCCCATGGGGCAGTTGGGGCCTTGATCCAGGCTGGGTATACAAGTTCCCCTTCTCAACATATTGAAGGGGTTGATGATATACATTGACGGTGGCCAATGCCACAGTAGTCATTGACGTTGATGCCCCTTGGAGATCATCTTCCTCATCTTGTGCATGGCACTGGCGTCTGGTCAACCGGACTGGAGCCAATGGTGGAGGTGCATGGCTTACCTACTCCTCGACTCGTGGGACCAAAAGGTAGTGTTGGCGGAACCTAGTGGGAGCCCTCCTTTGGGGCCACTGAAAAGGGATTCCGACTAGGCTGCCCCAAACATCCCCTACCTCGTTGGCGTAGGGTAGAGAGTCGTCGAGGCGTTCCAGGGAGAGGCTCCAGAAACAATTGTACATTGGTGTGGGGAGCAGTGGCTCCCTATGTAGCCATTGGGGGTGGTGATGGTGGAAAGGCGCAGACGCCTCCTAATCCTAGTGGGCCATATCCTGGGTTGGGATAATCCACTCTTCCTCGTACCGGCATACAAGGTCATTGATCACTCTCCACTGGATGAATTCATATGGAGAGATGGGGCCTATGCGCCCGACATTTGTAGGCATGGAGATTTTTGCCAAAGCGGTGGAGAGGTGTGGGACAACTGCATTGGAATTACCCTTTCCCCCGTATTGGTGGGAGGGCAACGATCGAATTCATACAACAGATTGGTTCCTTAAAAGTAAATAGATTAACCCATTATTGCTGAAAGGAAAGGAATAGATGACTATTGTGCCAACACCATTCCATCTTCCATGGATGGTAAGATGGATCCACGATTACAACATCGCAGACTAGGATGTCTAACGTTTTGAATGCCCCAACTTCTGGTGAGTTTCACACCAGGACTGCTATTTGCTTGGTGGGACCCGGTGCCGGATAGCTGGATCCGGTGGCATGCTAGTCCACTAATATCGCGATTGCTACTAATCTCCATATCGAGGAGTAGAGATTCATGTTGGGTTCACCATTTCTATTTCCGATGCTTTCACCGAGGTGCGCACGTCTGTCTGTTCGAGGACTGCGATGTTGTTTTTTGTCATGAATTCCCACTTCCAAAGGTGGGTGGCATCCCTTCCTTGTTCAGGGACGTTTGCTCCGTGATCAAAATGGGATGATGGGATATTGGTTCTTTCTTTAGTGTATTCCTCCTTGAAACTTGTCACCTAATCAGGGTCTCCCTTATAGACTCTAGACATTGTTCATGAAACCCTTCCCAGTGCCATATCTTCATGGACACCAGTTAATTACACTGCTTCTATTAGAACATTCCAAGGGGTCTGGTCAGGGAAGCAACCTTCGGTTGGGGGAATAGTCATGTTGGACATCACTGCCATGTTTTGACACTAGAACACTGGCACGTATGGGATTCTTCCCATTATTATAGGGCTTCTCGAGGACGCGGAAGCCCGAGCCATCCCACGTCAAACGCGAGGAATTATATGAAATAGACATGTATATAAGGTTTTCCTTAGCTTACTATGTTTAACATAGGGTATTCTGTAGGTTTAACGTCTAGCGAAGATGTATCGGACTGATAGGAAGACTGACTAGAGCATATCAAGTGAGAGAAACCTCCAGAGGGAACACTGATATTGGGGAAAACACATTGTTATCTAACCAATTATTGTTAAAGTGAATGGGGAATGGAGTGGAATTATCCCACTGAGATGTGTAGGCCCAAGTAAGAACCAAAATGGACGATGGATGGTTAAGTAAAGTGGGTGGAGAATGAGATGGATTCGACTCGAGGAAGACAGTGATGTTGGGCTTGAGTCTCGAAGAGACCTCCTACGTATCCCTGTGGCAGGGAATCAAATTCCTCGTAGTTCACCTAACAATGGATTACTATCAAATGGGGTTCAAAATAGCTTACCTCTGAATGGGTTCACAACGGCTTACCCCTGGATAGGGTCATAATGGCTTACCATTAGATGGGGTCACAACAGATTACCGCTGGATAGGGTCGCAATGGCTTACTGCAAGATAGGGTCGCAACGGCTTACCGCTGGATGGGTTCACAACGGCTTACTATTGTACAGGGTCGCAATGGCTTACAGCTGGATAGGGTCACAACAGCTTACCGCTGGATGGGTTCGCAACAGCTTACAGCTGGATAGGGTCACAATGGCTTACCGCTAGATGGGGTCACAACGGCTTACCACTAGATGGGGTAACAATGGATTACTGTTGGATGGGGTTGCAATGGATTTCCATTGGATGGGGTTGAACCTCAGGGAGACTTCCTATGTACCTTATCTAGGAGATAGGGGTCAAAACTCACGTAGTTCGGGATGTAGTGGGAACCGATGTGAAGATGACTAGGACCACTGGGTGTTGGTCTTGAACCTCAGGGAGGCTTCCTATATACCTTTTCGTGGCAAGGATCAAAGTCCCTATAGTTCAGAATGGTGGATGTTGTTTAATGTCTTGCAGGACGAAGGTGGTCTGACGTGAAGGGGGGGCATGCAGTTTAACATCATGCGGGATGAAGGTGGTCCGACGTGAAGGGGAGCTGGAACCAATGGTTGCTGGGATTGAACCTCATGGAGGCTTCCTACTTACCTTGCCTTGGCAAGGATCAAAGTCCACGTAGTTTAGGTTAGGTGGGAACCGACGTAAATATGGTCGGGACCAATGGGAGGTGGGCTTGAACCTCAAAGAGGCTTCCTACGTACCTTGCCTTGTCAAGGATCAAAGACATCGTAGTTCAGATTGGGATTAGGTCATACACTCTAGGCTGCCCGAAGAGGATGTCAGGGTCGATGCTTGATCTAATCCCACATGAGTCATGCTCGGTGTGAGAAACAAGAGGTAGTAAAGACCTGATGATCACATCATAGAAGGTGCATCCTTGTGAAGTTGAATGGGGGGCTTACGTGTGGTTAGTGTCCCAAAGAGGAAACATGGGTTTATTCTTGGTCAGTAGCCTGAGGTGATGGAGATTGGGACTTACTCTAGAATGGAGGCTTGGGTGGTGGAAAATCCCAGTAGGAGAGGGATTTGGCACCCAGGAAAAGAAAGGAATCAGGGATTCTACCTCCTGCAAGAAAATCTAGGGGCTTATACCATGGTGGTTTCCCTTTACCCCATGAACAGATGCTGCTCCGATAAAGAGGATATCATTCTATGTGAGGAATGAACTCACTCCCGTGGAGACTAGTGGGCATAAAGAATGTCCAAGGTAGGGGAACCCTGCGTCCGACACACAGGGTGTGGTCACAGTTTAACATCATGTGTTGAGGATGATGGCGCTTGGTAGTTTAACATCCTACAGCTCGGACGAAGTGGGTTTTCTCTGCCCCCTAGGACTTACATAATCGATACCTTCCCACCCTTGAGGGAAGGAAGGCATCGACATTGCTATGGTGATGGGGTGTTGTGGAGAGACCCATTGGGGGTCCATTTTAGCATGGCTATGAAAAGAAGCAATAGTTGTATGCGTGCCTATGTAAAGAAGCATGAGGCAAAGCAACGCAACAGGAAGTATCGTCCAAGGCACTTTGAAATTTATTCGTGCAAATCTAAAAGGCCACACGGGAAAAGGGATTGTAGAGCAATGGGGTTCATAGGTAGAATCCTTGTGAAGCTCTGGTTCTCCATGAAATTTAGGGGATTCATGAGGGGATGTGCTTCGCAAAGTGAAGTCTCCTAGACTAGGTATAGGGAATAGGTGTATATAGAAGGTGCTTCACAAAGTGGAAAGGCATTTGCAGAGAAAAGCCTCACAAAGAAAGGATGCCTTGTGAATCAGAACATTGTGAAGAAATGTGCTTCGCAAAGCACATTGACCATGCCTTAGCATGCAGATAACATGTGTATGAAGGGTGTTTCATGATGCATAAACTCTTCAAGATGACCCAAGTCCCCTTGGGGATCTCTTTCTTTTACAGATGCCTATGGGCTTCATGAAGGGAATCCCTCTTTGAAGAGGGGTGGAATTCACGCAAAACGAAAGGCCCTTCGCGAGGCAAAAGTACCTTGAAGTGATCATGGTTTCCAAAGAAGGAATTGCTTTGTGATGTGGGAGATCAAAAGGAGAAAGGTCGGAGGACCTATCCTTTGGGCTCGAGGGGATCCTGGTATTTATATGCTAAAGGCGCAACGAAATAGAGCTCGCTCAGCATGAAGATGGAGTTTGCTCCACGGCGGGTTCGTGAATGTTAAAGGGGTTCACAGAGCATCCCGCCTCCTTGCTCCGCGGCGGGTTCATGAACATCAAAGGGGTTCGTGGAGAATCTCGCATCCTTGCTCCATGGCAGGTTCGCGAACATCAAATGGGTTTGTGGAGCATCCTTCCTCCTTGCTCCATGGAGGGTTCAGAAAGGGAGAGCTATGCGCCTGTCTCAGGGCTCCGGGTCTCCACGAGGAAGCCCCCTAATGATCTCCTTTTGTTCTTACTTTTCCTTTATTTTGGATTCAATTATATCTTAGAGCCTATATTTCTTTAGTTTAAGGTTTTATATCATAGTATATATATTTTTTCATTTTAAGGTCCTATATCGTAGACAATATGTTACTATAGTTTAGTTTTGTATAACTTTGACCTTGTTTCCAAGAATAGATAACAACATATAAAATGATGAACTCATGTAAAAGGTAAAACATGTATCAAAGAGCTTGGATTGGGGGGATTGGATAAGATTGGTATGCCAAAGATGATGAAAAATCACCCATTGGTGATGAGTTCCATTGTCATCTTGTCAGGGAACATAGGGATCGTAGGAACTTTTTCAAGGTGAGAACTCCTCTAATTGGTAGGCCAAAATGGGGTAATATTTGAAAGAGAAAGGGTAATGTATTCATAGTAAGTAAAAGAGTCCATGAAATCATGATACACTCCTTAGCATTTGCCACAAAAGATTTATAGGGATTTAATTGGTCTAGGTATGATGTGATTCATTTGAAATAAGAATTAAATAAGGTTTTTGGAACACTAGTGATAGTTTTTATGGAAAGGGATGAGTGAAAATCATCATGAATAAAGGATCAATTTATATTATAAACTACCTTGGGAATGGGAAGCATTAAGTTTAAGGACTTGAAGCCCAGACAGAACATCGAGGACATTAAAGACACTTAAATATTTGTATTATGGGATATATAAATCACTTAATAAGGTATTTGAACCAAGGATAGACTAGTCATCAGTGACTGTGAATCACACTAGGATGATAATGTTTTTTACATTGTTTCTAGGTCACACTGAGATAGAAGGACATTTTACCACAATTAAAACACCTATGGTTGATAGGCCAAACTGGGGGCACATATGAAGGTTAAATGGGAATGTATGAATTCTCAATTAGAGAGTCCTATGAATCTATAAATTCTACTTACTAGGGGGTGTGAATGTTTCTTGGATTTTGAAAAAATTTACTAATGATATAGGTTATGGGGAAGAGGGTTATCCATGGTGGGTTATAGATACCTAGAGATAGTTTATGAGGAATGGGATGGGCAAAATTGTTCATTAAATGGGTTCCTATTTTTTGTATAGTTTACCTTACAGAATGGGAGAATTGATTTTTTGTTCATGAATCTTGGACAAATTTCACATTGTTTAGGTTCATTCAATGATGACCATCGAAAAGTTCATGAATGAGGTACAACATTCATGTTTTGAGAATTAGTATGGTATATGGTAACATAAGGTTCAGGGTGTTGAATCCAAATTGTTGAGCCCTCTGGAAGATTGTTGATTTCATGTCTATGATTGATGTTTTAATAATCACAAATCATCACATATCATTAATGCTTAATCTGGTTTGATTTCTCATAAACTTAATTACAATCTGTGAATGAATCTGTTATCATGTTTTTGTCTATGCTTATTGACTTACAAAGTATTTTGGAAGTCTTCTGGTTTCAACAGACATCGGAAGCACCGATCCAATATCAACAGACATCGGAAGCACCGATCCAATATCAACAGACATCGGAAGCACCGATCCAATATCAACAGACATCGGAAGCACCGATCCAATATCAAAAAACATCAGAAGCACCGATCCAATATCAAAGGACAACGGTCGCACCGATCCGATATCAAAATGAGCCACTGATCATCTGACTCACCGATCAGATGACAGACCGATGCTGATCAAACTGACTCACTGATCAGATGACAGACCGATGCTGATCAAACTGACTCACCGATCAGATGACAGACCGATGCTGATCAAATGACTCACCGACGCAAAATGACTCACCGATGCAAATGACTCACCGATGCTGATCTATCTGAGTCACCGATCATTACTCACTAATGCTGATGACCTACCGATCACTTGATTCTTCAATAGTCATAAACAACTGTTTGAATTTCTTTATCTTTATCTTTATTTTATCTAACCAACGGTCATATTAGGTATATTTTAATGCTCTGTCAATTAATTAATAAAGGTTGTCGGATGTCAGGAAACCGTACCTCGTACCTGTGGAAAGGAAACTTTTTCTATCTTCTGAAGCACGTGACATAAATACAAGAAGACTCTGTTGAAGAAGAGAGTAGATAGAAGAACACAAGAAGAATATAGAGGAAAGAAATAAGAGGGAGAACCAAACAGAACATAACCTCATACACAATCAAGCCTACTCAAGAAGAGTTTTGTGCATACAAAAGAACATTGAAGAACTTCATCGACTACATCTCACTGCCTTTGAACCTGAAGCATACGACACTCTTCTTCTCAAACAAAAACGAGAAGAGGACTCAGAATAAATTCTGACCAAATACAAAAGAGTCCAGAGCTACACTGAAATCACCAGAGCCATTTCTAAACTCTACATCTTTGCTCTGTGATACATTTGTTTTACATTTTGAGCAGTGTGTGTTATCTGCTGTATTAAACACACACACTGACTCCTGTACTTTCACTGGAGGATCTGTAAATCCTCATCAAACCTTTTTACACTTCATTTCCCACTGTGGATAGTGGTAGAGGTCGTGTGAGACCTGGACAGCTCTAAGCTGTTGTTTGTTTTCCCACACAGAACTGTGGTAGAGGTCTTGTGACCTGGACAGTGTGTTCACTATTGTTAACTCCGATCCAGGGTGTGGATCATTTTTATATAAACTTTTGAGAGGACTAAGTCTCGTCTTGAGACTGAACCTCTAGGTTAATTCTCTGTGTTTGTAGCTACATACTATATCCATACTACATATTTATTTCATATTCCGCTGCTATTACTTTGAAATATAATTTGCCTTCAAAGCTACTCTGATAGTTAAACTCACAAGTGTTTATATTTATTATAAACCAGTAAGTTAGTTTCAAAAGTTAATTTAATCATATGATTAAGTTAACTGAGAACTAATCAATCTTTGAGAAACTAATTGAACCTTTATAATCTGTATAAATTCACTACAGTTTAATCTGTTTTTGAAATAGGGGGATTTAAATAAACATTGTTTTTAACAGAAAATTTTAATTGGAACTCAATTCACCCCCCTCTTGAGTATCCACTCAAACCAACATTTGGTATCAAAGGTTGGAAAATATTTTCTAAAAGTACTCTGTTTTTCAACTGTGATTTTAGTTGTATTTTAAAGTTCTTAAAATTTCTGTTATTTCTAAATTTTTATCTCTTTAAAATTCTTTCTGTGATATCATGGATAATAGACTTGAGGGTGCTGCTACTAACCGGCCACCTTTCTTTAATGGAAACAACTATGCTCAGTGGAAGCTAAAAATGAAAATTCACTTAGAAAGTATGAGCTTTGATATTTGGACTGCCATTGAAGATGAATACAAAATTCCCAGTACTGATAGATCTACTTGGGATGAACCTACAAAGACTGCTTACAATAATAATTGTAAAGCTATGAATGCCTTGTACTGTGCTCTAGGAGATGAGGATTTTAATAGAATTTCTGCATGTAAAACTACATATGAAATTTGGGATACCTTAGCTGTTTCTCATGAAGGAACAACTAATGTTAAAGAGATGAGATTGAATACCTATACTATTAAGTATGATAATTTTAAGATGAAGCCTGATGAACCCATTTCTGATATGTATCTCAGGTTCAATGAAATTGTCAACACAATGACTTCTCTGGGAAAGGATGTTCCAGCAAAGGAACAAATCATGAGAATTTTGAGATGTCTACCTGAAAGATGGAGAGGAACCTCTGTCTCCATTAGAGAATCGTGTGACATTGGAGAACTGCCTTTCAAGGAACTAATTGGTAAGTTGATGATGTATGAAGAAGAACTCAAGGTAAACAAAGAAGAAGATGATGAACCTAAAAGGAAGTCTATTGCCTTCAAGACTACAACCTCAAAGAATAAGGATAAGGAAAAGCCTCAAGCTATCAATGAAAGTTCAAGCAGTGAGGAAAGTGAGAATGATTCTGACAGTGATGCTGAGATGGCTCACATTGCTAGAAGATTTAAGAAATTCTATAGGAGGAAGAAGTTTTTCAGAAAGTCAAACTACAAAGGCAAGTATGATAACAAAGGACACTGGAAAAAGGATTGGAAGAAGTCTGATAAATCAAATGAAGTTGTCTGTTATGAATGCAAAAGAAAAGGACACATAAAAGCAGACTGTCCAAAGCTGAAATACAGAAAGAAGTATGAATACAAGGATAACAAGTACAAGAAAGCCATGAAGGCTACTTGGAGTGCTTCAGAAGACAGCACAAGTGAAGCTGAATCTTCAGAATCTGAAAGGAATCGAGCCAACATGTGTTTCATGACAAACACTTCTGAGGTAACATCAGAAACTCCTGCTTTAAATTCATATTATTCTGGAGATGATTCTGAATGTGATAACATGTCTAAATCTGAACTGTTTAAATATTGTGATATGCTTGAAGAAACCTATAATGATCTTAAAGATAAATATAAAGGTTTAAAGAAACAGTATGCTTTAAGTGTTAAGCATAAATCTGATCTGGATATAGAAGTAGAAAAGAATGCTCAGTTGCTTAAAGAGAATACTGAACTAAAATTGTCTAATGATAAACTCAGAAAAGACTTAGAGAAGTTCACAAATGGCAAGAATACTCTAACACAAATTCTAGGAAAGCAAGTTGCACCTAGATACACTACTGGTATAGGATACCAACCTGGACAAAGAAAAGTTGCCAAAACTAGATTCATTCCTAAATCTGGACAGAAGATAGTTAATTCTGGAACTTCATATGCCTCAACCAGTTATATTCATAGCTATGGATCTAATAAGGTTTATCTTTCAAAGAATGTTATTTCTAAAAATTATATGAGACCCATTAGACAAATATGGATACCTAAAGTATCATTGGCTAACATTTCTGGACCCAAGAAGATCTGGGTACCAAAATCATCTTCCATCTAAATCTGTTTTGTAGGAGACCTTCTTGAAGAGCTTTCACAAGAAGATATGGTACTTAGACAGTGGATGTTCAAGACATATGTCAGGAGAATTTTCATGTTTCAAGAGTTTAGTAAAAGTTTATGGAGGCTTTGTCACTTTTGGTGATAATTCAAAAGGAAAAATCATCGGCTTAGGCCAGATTGGTAACATTGATTCAATCTTGGTTTCTGAAGTTTTATTTGTCGATGGACTTAAATATAACTTGTTAAGCATTTCTCAGTTGTGTGATGATGGTTTTTATGTGAAATTTAAAAATGATTCTTGCAATGTTTTTAACTCAAAAAAATTTTTTAGTATTTTCTGCTTTAAGAAATGAAAATGTTTATGATGTTGATTTAGATTCTTTAGCTAAGCAGAATATTCCTTGTTTAAATGCTTTTCATAAAGATTCTTGGCTTTGGAACAGAAGATTAGGACACTGCAATGTTCACTCTCTTAGAAAACTTTCTAGGAAGAACTTAGTTAGAGACTTACCCAAACATGAATTTTCAGCAGACAAAGTTTGTAATCCCTGTCAAAAAGGAAAGCAACATAAAGTTTCTTTTAAATCAAAGAAAGAAGTGTCAACTTCTCAGCCTCTCAAGTTGGTTCACATGGATTTATTTGGACCTTCTAGAGTTTCTAGTTTGAATGGGAAGCACTATGTCTATGTTCTTGTAGATGACTTTTCAAGATATACTTGGGTATATTTTCTAGCTCACAAAAGTGAAGCTTGTTCTTACTTTGTTAAATACTCCAAGTCTGTAGAAAATATTAGTGGACTCAAGATTAAGACCCTGAGAAGTGATCATGGTCGTGAGTTTGAAAATCATGAGTTTGATTCTTACTTCTCACACAATGTCTATAGTCACAATTTCTCTACCCCTAGGACACCCCAACAAAATGGTGTTGTAGAGAGAAGGAATAGAACCCTGCAAGAAATAGCTAGAACTATGATCAATGAATATGAACTGCCTATTTACTTTTGGGCTGAAGCTGTAAATACAGCTTGTTATGTCATTAATAGAGTCTTGATCAGACCAGTTCTTAAGAGGACCCCTTATGAGTTGTGGAACCATAGGAAACCTAAGGTTAACTACTTCAAAGTTTTTGGCTTCAAAGTCTTCATTCTCAATACTAAAGACAATCTTGAAAATTTGCATCCAAGAGTGATGAAGGAATTTTCCTAGGTTACTCTATCTCTAGTAAAGCCTATAGAGTTTTCAATAAAAGAACCAAATGTGTGGAAGAATCTGTTCACATCAAATTTGATGAAACTGATCCACATGAACCTAAAATCTCTCTTGAAGATGATCTCTCTGGTTTGAATCTCAATGATGAAGACAATGGACCTATAGTTAAAACATCCAGCTCTGGAAATTCTCCAGAACCTGCTTCTGTTGAACCTCAATCTGTAGATGAATCTGAAATCTCTAGCCCTATCTTCTCAAGACCATCTAGGACTCTAAAGAACCATCATTTAGATGTCGTTGTAGGAAATCTAGATAGAGGAACACAGACTAGAGCTTCTCTAAGAAATCATGTTGAACATCAAGATTTTCTTTCACAGTTAGAACCTAAAAATATCAATGCTGCTATCAATGATGAATTTTTGGTAATGGCTATGCAAGAAGAACTAAATCAATTTGAAAGAAACAAAGTCTGGAAATTAGTAGAAAGATCTAAGGACATTTTGACCATAGGCACAAAATGGGTGTTTAGAAACAAAGTTGATGAATCTGGAAACATCATTAGAAATAAAGCTAGGATAGTTGCACAAGGTTACAATCAAGAAGAAGGAATTAACTATGAGGAAACCTTTGCACCTGTAGCTAGATTAGAGGCTATTAGGATCTTAATTGCCTATGCATCACATCTGAATTTCAAGCTATATCAAATGGATGTCAAAAGTGCATTTCTAAATGGTTTTATTGTTGAAGATGTTTTTGTAGAACAACCACCTGGTTTTTTAAATCCTCATTTTCCAAATCATGTTTTTAAACTTTCTAAAGCTTTATATGGTTTAAAACAAGCTCCAAGAGCTTGGTATGAAAGGCTTTCAAACTTTCTTATCTCAAAAGGATTTACAAAAGGAGTAGCTGATCCCACATTTTTTATAAAAAGGATTTCAAAAGATGTATTGATAGTACAAATCTATGTTGATGATATTATTTTTAGATCTTCTAAAAATTCTTTATGTACTGATTTTTCAAAGGTTATGAAAAATGAATTTGAAATGAGCTTAATGGGAGAGCTTAAGTATTTTCTTGGTTTTCAAATTTTTCAAACTAAAGATGGAATTATTTTAAATCAAAGTAAATATACAAAGGATCTTTTAAAATGTTTTGGATTGGATAGTATTAAGGAAAGTGATACACCTATGAGTACTACCTGTAAATTGGATACAGATGAAGCTGGGAAACCAGTGGATCAAACCAATTATAGAGGTATGATTGGGAGCTTACTTTATCTTACTGCTAGTCGACCAGACATTATGTTCAGTGTATGTATGTGTGCTAGATTTCAAGCTAACCCTAAAGAATCAAACTTACTGGCTGTTAAAAGGATTTTTAAGTATCTTAAGTATACTGTAATGTTAGGTTTGTTTTATCCAAAAGGAAAATCATTTAACCTAACTAGCTATTCAGATGCTGACTTTGCTGGATGTAAGTTAGATAGGAAGAGCACATCTGGAACATGTCATTTTCTTGGAAAATCCCTAGTATCATGGTGTAGTAAGAAACAGAACTCAGTTGCATTGTCTACTGCCGAGGCAGAATACATAGCTGCTGGTAGTTGATGTGCACAAATTCTGTGGATGAAACACACTTTATTGGATTATGGATTTGATGTTAAACATGTTTTAATTAATTGTGACAATACTAGTGCAATCAATATATCTAAGAACCCTGTGTCTCACTCTAGAACTAAGCACATTGATGTCAGACATCACTTTCTAAGAGATCATTATCAAAAAGGTGATATTTCTTTAAAATTTATTAGTTCTAAACATCAATTAGATGATATCTTCACAAAGCCTTTATGCTCTGAAATAATGAATTTTATTAAACAAGAGTTGTGTATGATCGATCTGTGAAACTGATCTGTGAAACTGATCTGTGAAACCGATCTGTGAAACCGATCTGTGAAACGGATCTCTGAAACTGATCTGTGAAACCGATCTGTGAAACCGATCTGTGAAACTGATCTGTGAAACTGATCTATGCAACTGATCTATCATACCGATCTTTTTTTTTATTATATTGTAATTAATTAGTAAATTTCTTTTATACTTTTTATGGGAACCCTAAATGATAAAATAAATGATACACGGCTATTTATCTTCCCTAAACCTTTGACCTTTCATTTCCCGCCGAACCCTTCAACCTCTCTTCCCCTCTACTTTGAACCTTCGAACTCCTGCCTTCCCAAAATCCTCGAATGGCTAAGAAAAAGAGACCGAGCAAAGGACCGGATATCCCTGTACCTTCAAAGCGTTCTCGAGGCGAGTCGAGTAGTACCTCTCAACGATCAGTAAATCCGAACCTGGAAACTCGGATTGTTGCTGTAGAAAGAGAAGTCAGCTCTGCGTGGCTTTTGTCAAGTAAGTCACTGTTGCTGCAAGTTCTTGAATCGCAAGGATGGATAGACTGGTTTTCTAACAACTCTCGAATAGACTACTCGAAGCTGGTACATGAGTTCTATATGAATCTGGAAATCACTTTAGATGGTGTGGAGGCTGCCAGGATGTCGTCTGTGGTAAAAGGAAAGAAAATATCCTTCTCATCTAAGCAGTGGGCTGAGTTCTTGAATGTACCTCATGAAGGTCGTTATGAGGATTATGCTGGGAATATTCCTCCAACATCTGATTACTTCTCTTACGAATTAGCTCTAGAGATTCTGACTGAAAACAGAGAGTCACGGAGAATCACAGCTTCAGAATTAGATGGTGAATGTAGACTTCTTTTCAAGTTTATTCAGCACCAACTTTGCCCTAGGAGAGGAGATTTTGCTGCTGTAAAGTACCAGGATGTTTTCCTGTTGTTTCTTCTGAAAACACATGAGAAGATCAATTTGTGTAGATATGTGATGGTGCACATAGCTGGAATGGTAAAACCGTCCAAGAAAGCCACTGCCTTATTTTATTCAAAGATGATATCTACCATGCTCAAGAATCTAGAATGTATTGATGAAGATGATGAAGTTGATGAAACAGATCATACCTTCTGTCTCAACAAATAGATCTGCAAGAGGATGAAAATCAATTGGAATCCATGGAAGAAGTGTTGGGTTGCAGATGAAGATAAATTGTATGAAGCCTACAATCCCATAGATCATGGCAAGAGGCCAAAGGATTTGAGAGACCCTGGCTTGAAACCAGATGAGGAACCAGTTTATTCTGATGATGATGAGCAAGAAGAAGGAAAGGATGAGGCCACCAAAGCCCAAGAGCCAGAAGAAACTGCGACTGAGGAAGGAAGTATGTCATCTCCTGATGATAGGAGTGATCCTGACCCTGCTAGTCCCAAAAGAAGAATAGAATTTAGACCTGCTAGTTCACCCTTAGCCCTACCAGAATCAGAACCCATTCTTGGTGATGAAGAAGATTCTGATACTGAAGAATATCACAGTGAAGCTTCTGAGAAGAGTGATGATGGACATGCTGATGATGTTGAGGCTGCTGTTGATGGTGATAATAGACCAGTGGATGGTCTTTCTGAAGATCAAATAGAATCACCTCAGTCAGAACAAGAAATACATATCAGTGGCAAGGTTGATTCACCAAAAATTAGTGGAACAGCAAGCTATGAGAAACCAAAATACACCCTGTGTGCTGCTGTTTGAGATGACTACCCTGGTTATGCTGTGTTGGGATTAGAATATTCTGAAGAAGAAGAAGCAATGCCAGAATCTGCTGCAGCTGTGAAGAGGAACCTCCCAAGAGAAGCAAGGTCTGTTCCTGCTGTTGATCCTACAAATGTTAATTTACCTGGTTCTGGAATCTCTCAAGCTGATCTTAATAAGTTTAAGATTGAATTGCTAACCGCTGTGAGAGCCACAGTTAGAGAAGAAATTTCTAATGCTCTTACTCAAGTGTCTCTACAAGTTTCTGAAAATTCATTGGAAGCCTTCTCACAAAGAGTATCTAATGTTGTGAAGCCAGACCTGGCCAATACTGGTGAACTTATTGGCAGGCACATAGCCTTTTTGAATCAGACTATAAAGGATCTTCACACCGGCTTGGTATCTCTATCCAGCGAATTCCGATCAACCATCTCTGGTATGATGGAAGTTTTGAGAAATTTGATTGAACATCTCAACAAGTCTGACCTGAGGAAGTTGAAAGCTGAGTTAACTCACATAGTTGGCCAAGCCAGTACATGCAAGGTAACCAAGATCACTACCCGTGAGCTAGAATATCTAAGAGAAGTTGTGCATGATGAGTTAGCTGCTGTTAGACAAATTCTTGATTTAGAATCTCTGAGGAAGATGAAATAGCTCTGTGATAACAGTCATAGGATGGCATTGGTGTATTCCGCAGATGCTAAGAAAGCTCTGCAAGAGATCAAAGAGAAAGTTGATAATTACTTTTCCAAGATTTATACAAAGCATGAAATGGCTGCAAACTTCAAGGTGTTGGCAGAGAATATGAAATTACCTCCAGTCACTCAGGCCTTCAAAACTCAAGTTCATTAGTTGCAAGATTTTACCCCTTCCTTGGCCTAGTTCATGGAGAATAAAGATGATTTTGAAAAAGATATGAAGTATGGGGCAGAAGTCATTCAGGACTTCATTCATCTTTTGAAGCCCTATTTGAATGCACCGGCCACTGCAATAGTAGTTCCTACTTCTAAACCTCTCAGTGACTCTGATGTAGCTCCAAATCAGCTATCTGTTGCTCAAGCTCTATCTCAGTGAAGACCAGTCCCTCAGTAAGCTTCTCAACCAGCTCCTATTTCTCAACAACAACTCTCTGTGGCACCTGCTCCTACACCTGCCCGAGTTGTCCTACCACCACTTCAGATTCACCAAGTCCAGCCTTCCTCCAAGCCTTCAAACTTACCCACTATTGATCCCAAAGACAAAGGAAAATCCCCTTTGTATCCCAACAAATAGTTGTGTATTGTTTTTGATAGGGTGAACAATGTGATGCTTGTAATATTCTGTACTTTATCAAAAAAAAAAATTCCACTCTACTCTATGCTGACTGCTTTTACTTTCACTTTCACTTATATGTTTTCCCTCCTTTTTGATTATCCCAAAGGGGGAGAAGAAAACGAATGATATATGGGAGAAGAGAGATATATGGGGGAGAAAATATGTATATCTCTAAGGTGAGGAGAAAGATCTATATATATATGAGAGATGTATCTATCTTAGGGGGAGAAATCTGTATAATATATATGGGAAATCTGTATAATATATATGGGAAATCTGTATAATATATATGGGAAATATGTATAATATATATGGGAAATCTGTATAATATATATGGGAAATTTAAATTAAGGGGGAGATTTATATATCTCTTTATATTTATTTTCTTTATGGTTTAATTCTCATTATGTTTTTATTTATGATAAAGATTTGTGATTATAAAAAAGGGGGAGATTGTTGAGCCCTCTGGAAGATTGTTGATTTCATGTCTATGATTGATGTTTTAATAATCACAAATCATCACATATCATTAATGCTTAATCTGGTTTGATTTATCATAAACTTAATTACAATCTGTGAATGAATCTGTTATCATGTTTTTGTCTATGCTTATTGAATTACAAATTATTTTGGAAGTCTTCTGGTTTCAACAGACATCGGAAGCACCGATCCAATATCAACAGACATCGGAAGCACCGATCCAATATCAACAGACATCGGAAGCACCGATCCAATATCAACAGACATCGGAAGCACTGATCCAATATCAACAAACATCGGAAGCACCGATCCAATATCAAAGGACAACGGTCGCACCGATCCGATATCAAAATGAGCCACCGTTCATCTGACTCACCGATCAGATGACAGACCGATGCTGATCAAACTGACTCACCGATCAGATGACAGACTGATGCTAATCAAACTGACTCACTAATCAGATGACAGACCGATGCTGATCAAATGACTCACCGATGCAAAATGACTCACCGATGCAAATGACTCACCGATGCTGATCTATCTGAGTCACCGATCATTACTCACTAATGCTGATGACCTACCGATCACTTGATTCTTCAATAGTCATAAACAACTGTTTGAATTTCTTTATCTTTATCTTTATTTTATCTAACCAATGGTCATATTAGGTATATTTTAATGCTCTGTCAATTAATTAATAAAGGTTGTTGGATGTCAGGAAACCGTACCTCGTACCCGCGGAAAGGAAAATTTTTCTGTCATCCGAAGCACGTGACATAAATACAAGAAGACTCTGCTGAAGAAGAGAGTATATAGAAGAACTCAAGAAGAATATAGAGGAAAGAAAGAAGAGAAAGAACCAAGCAGAACATAACCTCATACACAATCAAGCCTACTCAAGAAGAGTTATGTGCATACAAAAGAACATTGAAGAACTTCATCGACTACATCTCATTGCCTTTGAACCTGAAGCATACGACACTCTTCTTCTCAAACAAAAACGAGAAGAGGACTCAGAATAAATTCTGACCAAATACAAAAGAGTCCAGAGCTACACTGAAATAACCAGAGCCATTTCTAAACTCTACATCTCTGCTCTGTGATGCATTTGTTTTACATTTTGAGCAGTGTGTGTTATCTGCTATATTAAACACACACACTGACTCATGTACTTTCACTGGAGGATCTGTAAATCATTAGCAAACCTTTTTACACTTCATTTCCCACTGTGGATAGTGGTAGAGGTCGTGTGAGACCTGGACAGCTCTAAACTGTTGTTTGTTTTCCCACGCAGAATTGTGGTAGAGGTCTTGTGACCTGGACAGTGTGTTCACTGTTGTTAACTCCGATCCAGGGTGTGGATCATTTTTATATAAACTTTTGAGAGGACTAAGTCTCGGCTTGAGACTGAACCTCTTGGTTAATTCTCTGTGTTTGTAGCTACATACTATATCCATACTACATATTTATTTCATATTCCGCTGCTATTACTTTGAAATATAATTTGTCTTCAAAGCTACTCTGATAGTTAAACTCGCAAGTGTTTATATTTATTATAAACCAGTAAGTTAGTTTCAAAAGTTAATTTAATCATATGATTAAGTTAACTGAGAACTAATCAATCTTTGAGAAACTAATTGAACCTTTATAATCTGTATAAATTCACTACAGTTTAATCTATTTTTGAAATAGGGGGATTTTAAAAAACATTGTTTTTAACAGAAAATTTTAATTGGAACTCAATTCACCCCCCTCTTGAGTATCCACTCCGGACAACACAAATGAATATATAGTTATGGGATTTTTAAATAATATATAGAGAATTATGGATAATGTATTATGGGGAAGGATAAACATGGTATAGATTATCATGAATCACACTTGGTTAATAAGTTTTATTGCAATGTTCTAAAGGAATATAGGGATCAGATGAAATTTTTAATAGAAGACATGCCTCTAATTGAGAGGTTGGGGGTCATATATAGGATATAGGGTCACCCAAACATTGTAAAGAATAAATTCCATTTATTCTAGTTATGCTTCAGGAGAAGGGCTATGAATGGTTTGGGAAGATTCAAGCACTTGTGTAATAATATTTTTTATGGGATAGAGAGTTATCCGAAGAGGATTATGGTGCCCTAAAATTTATTTTGTCTTTTACATAAATCATTTTAAGGAACAGATATATAATTTATCATTAGTGTAACTATTTATTATATTTTAATGTAAATATATCATGGATTTATTTTTTATGTTGTCATATGATAGAACCTACAAGCTCTGTGCTACTTATATGACACTCTGTCTTTCGCTAAAACTCTTGAAGTGTGAATTTTAGTGATAAGAGAAATCAAATTTTCTATGATTTCAATTTTAGGATTTTTTTCAAATAATTTTTATTTCACTTTAATTATCAATTTATGGTCTTTTAGTCTGGAAAATAAATGTCTAGAGTTTGTGGTTGTAAATATCTAACAACATTGAACATAATTTACGGTCATGATATATGGACTAGGTATGAGGGATATTTTTGACACAATGACCAAATTAGGATTCTAGAGTTGGAGAGTACCCTAAACACACTTTAAATAGAAGTAGAACATGTTATAAATCATGTTAAATGTTTATAAAATATTTAGTAATGTTTTTATAATGATAGTTTTGGGATAATCGTGAATCACAATAGGGTGACAGACTTTATCTCTATGTTGTCAGGGCACCGAAGGATTGGAGAACCTTTTTCAGTGAAAATTACCCTAGTTAAAGGACCAAATTTTGGGTTCATATGTAGGAGCTAGGGGAATTTAATCATAGTGAATTATAGAGTCCCTTAAAGATATAAATGCACTACTCTAGGGGTCATAAAATGTTTGTGCCAACCTAGTATGTTTAGAACATGAGTGCGATTAATAGACTATAGTGTTCCAGATAATGTGGGGGAACAATATGAAACCTTAGAAATCCACAACTAGTTATTGGGGTCATTTTATAAGGGTTTATAATGGACAATAGTTTTTTCATTTCGTCATTATTCCACAAAGATGCATTTATTGTGTAGTTTAACATCATGGGACAATGATTGAGTCGTTCTTCATTTTACAGTCATGCAATGAGGTCCTCATTCAATGTAGTTTAAAATAATATAGTCTAGATGAGATGCAGAGGGATATCTCTTTTCATAATGTTATGGATATATTTCCATATACTAGGGCCCAATGTATGGGTCTAGATTATATATAGTCAATGAGAGTCTTTGGGACTACACCATTTATTTGTTTAAGGTCTTTCAAGATTGACCATTTCTTATTGCCTCTTATCATATGACGATATTCTTGTAGTAATAATAAATGGGGTGACTATCCAAATCATCTATATAACATGAATCAAGATAAATGTAAGAAATAAGAGGTTTTTAAATAATAACTCATACTATGTGTGTTATGTGTACATGGTAAAGTTAGAACATTAAATGTGGGGAAATTTTTCAATAGCATTGGTTTGTAAATGAGTGGGATCATACTGAAGTATCCTATATAGATATAAATCATGTATAGTATTGGTATATTTCAATTTATATCATTTTTTCTTAATTTTAATTTTTGCGTGAGTAAAAAAATCATCATAGTAATGAGAACAAACAAGACCTGATGAGAATAGCCAGGGATTTTCTTAGGAACCAAGTTTAGTTAGTGGGACTCATGATTTATATGTCTCGACCCATATGGGAGTCACTATATATCCTATATAGAGTGTAATAAACCAAAAAAATTTATTTATTATAACCCCCCTATTATATCATGATCATTTACCTAGGGGTGGTAATTTTTTGTCTAAGATTGGGGTTGGTCCCATGATAAGTGATTTGAGAAACAACATATAGTATATAGATATAAAAGTAAGCCACATGTAGTTATTATATTAGTGTCCCCCAACACAAACTAGGATCATATATCATATAAATGGAAATGGTGTTTCAAATAAGTTCATAAGAATTAAGTCATCCAATAGAGGAAAACCCTCCAATGTGGAATGGGTGATTATCATAACATCATTTTTATGATAAAATATGTATGTGAGCCTAGAATAGGAGATCAAGGCTACTCTATTTATTCATTATGTGTATGACAAAACTTCACATATAGTTATTTTAATATAGTTCATGTTCATAGTTTTAGACTATTGATATTTTATGATGGTGGAGGTCTCTCATTTTGTAAGTGGTAACCACTTGAGGGGGAATCTTTACAATCTCACCATTAAATAAGAATACTATTTTTTATATGGACCAAGCACCAAGGAGGATTATCATATTTATTAAAACCTAGTTAGGACCATGATTATATACTCAAGAATCACTACATATCCTCAAATATTATAAACTAATCCATATGTAGTTTTTGGAAAGAAAATACCTTCTTCAAATTTTTATCATGTTGGGTGGGAGGGAATTTGTTTGTCATTGTGTCTTGGTCTAGTATGTGAGATCTAGGAATAACTATATATTTAGTATTAATATGAATCAATACACATATATATCTCAAAAAATAATGTGTTAACCTATGAATTACATGCTCAAATACAGGGGGAAGGTTCATTCTATTCTCAGAATAGGTCAATAATTGAGATAACTCAAGTTAAAATCACCTACAAAGATCTTGATCATGCACAGGATGGGGGAAATAGTCATATTTTTATTAATAGTAAAGTGTATGGGTTCATGGTTGAGTACATGGATGTCACTATATATCCAATTATGATTTTAAAAAATCATGTGTATAGTTCTTGAAAATATGATTCCTTACATAGATCTATCTAACATATGATGATTATAAGGAATTAATGCTCTAAGGAACTAAGACATTAAATAAATAATTTTATATTGAAAAAATTATTTTTTATGGGATAAATATTCCATAAATAATGTGATATACTATGTAGCTTAGATTCATACCAGATAGGCTTACACCTCATAGATTAATTTCATAATGCAGTGACAATGATCAAGCACTTTAACATCATACGATATGGTTGTGGATTATATGTGATTTAAATTATTCCCTCTATAAAATGGATTATCCAAAATGAATTATGAAATGTATTTATTGTGATACATGGAAAATTTAAGTGGTTTGATGTGATCCCCACCCATCATTGAAAATGAGTATGCTCTATTGAAATATACATTGTGCAAGAGGTGAGGTCTTTCCTACTTCGGTTCTAAAATTGAAGGTTTATTCCTTGTTATAATACTAATTATAAGAACCAAAACCAAATATTCTTGAAAAATGTGTAGAGTTGTACTATCCTCTTAAAATATCTCAAATTTTTATTTTGATTAGTTTACAGGTTGTGCAATGTATACACACTATTTCCATTGAGTCATTATAACTCATCATGTTTATAATGTGATTGTTAATCTTAAAAGATAAGACCACTGATAGTGATTCAATGTGAGGGTATCTAGACTTTGAAGGTAAGAAACTCATATATTACATATGACAGTTACTATGGGGTATCATTTTTGATGTGTGAGTCATCATATGATTGGTCCACAAGGCATAAAGAGTTTTTTTGGACTAGATGTCTTTTATCTACCCACTATTTTATGGAGTATATTTGACATATCCCTATTAAAATACACTATTTTAACATTTTATACTATATGATAGATATATTAATGGATGGAGTTGATGTTTTACTCTTGATAAAATCTCCACAAATTAGAATAATAGAATTTAGTGTCATTGTCCATCGATAGCATGTCAGGGACACCAAATCTGGTTACTATGTTTGGATTCATGAATTGAATGATATTATTCATCCCCACTTCCTTTAGTTCTAGTACATTGACCCATTTGAAAATTAATTTGATGTTATTAATAAAATAATTAAAAAAATTGGTTATAAATTGTGGATTTTAACCCATTGTATCTTTTTCCTATACGGAAAATGGAAAAATGTTTTTAGTAGTATACAACCACTATAAGGGGAGGTGAGTGAAGTTTACATGTATTTTAAGGTAATGAAATCTCCAGGTGATCGTCACACATTCTTTTATCATTATTATTCATAAATAAACAAGCCTTTAATTTGGTTACAGAGCTTTATTCCAAACTTAACGGAACCGTATGAGACAACATGGACTTCTAGAATTACAGTGAGGATATCTCCCTCTCCAATACATATATGGAGGAATACCTCAATTAAAAATTTGTAGAATACTTTTTATTAACTTGGCCTATCATGAAGGGTGAAGTTCACTTCCTGGAATAATAATTTTTCCCTTTTGGATCAATTTAGTGGGATGGAATTATTTTCATGTATCCCATTATGGGGATAATTATTACATGAGTAGATTTTAAATTTTCAAGCCTCAATGCAGTGCTAACTAGATTTATATCAAACATGTCATGGAATATGACTATGGTGTCTACTCATCCTGGTTTCATGAAAAAGACTATCACATACTAGTCGAGATTTTCCAATGTTGTAGCTGCATTATATAGCACATAAGAAAAATCATTTTTGACCTAGGGGAAAGATTCAGAATTATTTTAAAAGGGAACACTTTTATCAGTATCCTTAAATGGCCTGTGATAGGGTTTAACTCTTGATTCTTGTGGAATATTCACCATTGATCGGATTGATCATATTTTTTGAATAGACCTTAATATTCACATGAAATATCTATAGTTTCATCAAAAGATATGGGCATACAATGAATACATGGTATACTTGCACATCATTTTCACACCCTTTGGATAGAAAAAAAGTAATAGGAAAAAAGATCATTATCCAAGGATACAAATATAGTACCCAAAAAAACCTATTGAACATTGGTCTTTCTATTATTTTCATGATCAAACTTTGAGAATATCCATCAAAATAAATATATTGTGTTTAGGGAGTGTTTTGGGAAAATAAAAACACTTATTCTATCAGATAAATTATTTATAGTGTTATTTTTGGAGTAGGATGTATTGTGAGTAAATTGGATAGTTATTTCTACTTTATTTCATTTTATTATATTAATTTGATATCATATTGTTTCATAATAGTCTCACATTGGGTGAGACACCTGGTTAGCATAGGTAAGTTGTGAATGTACTTGGTAAGGTTGATATGAGTGACCAAGTGGAATTTTTTTTGTTTTCTATAGTTCTTAAAATTTTGAAATGCAAAATAAGGGAAAAAAATATTTTTGATATCATAATATTAAGTCTCAAAATATATTAGAATTTTAATGAGATATTAGAGTCTATTTTCTTTCCCCGTGTTATTTATTTTTGTGGGCAGGGAAATAAGAGGTCTCTTCATAACAACCACATATAAGATGATTTTATTCTCTTATACTAGTGTAATTATGACTAGTGGGTGAAAAATATATTTATCGTGGATTTAAAATTCCTCATGGAAATCATTATCCCACTGATAATAAACTCTCTATTTATTAACTTTGTGAAAGGTTGGTATTTTGTGTCCATGATGGCTATGAAACACATAATTTAAGTGAGGTTTAACTAAAATCATCACTAGTATTTTACTTTTTTAAGAGGCAAATTTTATTGGATTTCTCTAGTCTTCTTAACTTTTACCCCAACATCATGATGTAATAAAATAAAGAAAAGTAATTTCCCAAATGTATCCCAAAAGAAAAACTTATGAGAGTTCATCTTTAATTTGTAACAATATATCCTCCTAAGGACTATTTTAATGTTAATGATGTGAACATAGAACTATGATGAATTAAACACCATATAATCAATGTAACACTCCATGATTCATCCCATAACTCGTTTAAAGATGTTATTCATAGTTTTTGTGTGGCAGACACCATCATTATTCAATCCAAATAGCATGACTAAGTTACAGTAATAACCCTTAGGGAACCATAAAATAAATATATTCATGGGAAATATTGATTTTATTATACCCAGAGTACTTTTCTATAATGGAAATGACCTAAAATCATATGGTTGAATAGATTGGAATTTTTGTGATAAAAATTTGGAAATCATCTTACAGACTGTTTTAGTTGACCACACTAAAATCGATACAAACCTTGACCAGACTATTATTTTTCTTAATATGGATTATTTTGGAAAGATATATTGGGAAATTAACCTCTCAGATGAATCTACCCCTAGTAATATTGTCTACTTTAGATTTCCCCTTGGATCCTTGTGAGGTAAGAATTCTTCTTCCCTCCTCCTTGAATCCTAAATGGTCATCAAGAAATCATGGGTGATGGGTGGAAGAATCATGATCTAACCCCAAATTTTCTATGAAATTATAGTATAACACATAAACAATTTTATTAAATAATTATATATACATCTCTTTCTATTCCAGGAGCATAGAAGAACTCACAAATGTGGGCCATGGGTCTTCTTCTATTCTAGGATTTGCTAATTTAAGCTCCTTGGTGGTGGTGGAGATGACTCCCTTGAATGGTGGAAGCTAGTCACTATAGCCATATTATTTTTATTTTATCTCAGTTTTTAATGAATCTTCCTTGGAACTGGTATATAGTACTATAGAATCTATATCCTTAGTGCGGGATACTGTTCCACCCTTGTGCCTTTAGAGTTCTATGGCATTGGTTTTATGATTGAGAAATTTTTGATGACGATCAATTTCAACACTGATGTTTTCAAGGGTAGATAGTGTACAAATATCCTATTTTGTAAGAGATGTTATATGGGAATTTAAAATTTATATAAATTTTTCATAAGATTTCTCAAATCCAAATGGTGCAATGGTTTGACATTATTTTTACATGCCTACGTTAGTTATCTTGGCCTTTTTTACATTGAAATATTCCATTGAACTATATAAATTATGGTGGAATTATGGAACTGGATCTACCAACATGATCAAGTTTACAAGTAGTTTATAGTAATTTATGAGAAATATCTGGTGGTTTGGTTAACACCATTAGTTTTTATAAATTATTATTTTTTGAATAAATTAAAACACATTTATGGATTGAAATTAACAAAACACCAAGTTAAGATTGATTTAAACACAACACAAAGTAATTATTGCACCACATGAAACACTAATATTATGTTGAAATACACATAAAACTATTTTATACCTATGTTACACAAAATTCCACATCTTTTGTTACACACAAGACATAGTTTTTATGAACAACAATATACAATTAATTTTATTGTTAAAATATTATTACAGTTATCACCTAACCACTCGGATGGAAGTTATGAATAAGATTGACTAAGTTATGAAAATATTATTTAATTATATATATAATTAATTATTTTATGACCAATTAATTATAAATTAAAATGAATACTTTATAAAATTAAATTAAATTTTTTACAATAAAATATTTTTAGGCATATAAGTGTGTTTCATGATTACAAAATAAAAAAATCACTTTCAATTATTATTTAAATTATATATATATATATAATATTGAATAAACTATGTAATATTCATTTTATGTGGTCTCTAGATAAGCAATTTGACTAAATCCCATTTTATGTATAAAAGATTTATTTTTCAAAAATGATGTTTTACATATTTTTAATGGGGGGCATACATTAAATATAATATTTTACTTTTTTAAAAATTTATTTGAAAAAATAATATTAATTTTTAAAATTGAAATATAAAAATTATTTTAGGGTGAATTTTTTGTATTTTTTTTTGAGAAGTTTAATTTTTTTCATGAATAGTGAAAAATACTGAATTTTAGTTGAAAACGTCTTTTTTTATTAATTTATTTATATAGTTAAATTTTATTTTAAATTTCTTTTAAAGTAAAAGTTATTAAATTTTACATATATTAATCTAATTTATGTCAATCAAATCAATTTAAAATTGAAATTGTACATAAAAACAGTTAATGTTTTTTAACATATTTCACTTTAAAATCATGTTGTTTTCTCACGACCGCGGGATAAATTTTAAATTAATTTCTGCCACTAATTTTAATTTAATTAGGAAAAATGGATTCCATATTTGGAAAAATAATTTATTATAACTTAAAATATTTACAATATAAATTTTTACTAAAATAATAGTTGAATAAGTTAAAATTAATCATGATTATTAATATAAAAATGAGTTTACAAAGGGCCTAAACTTCAAACAGAAGGTGAAAATGGCCAAGAAACTTTTCCAAATACCATTTTATGGACATATTTATACCATTATTATCTTTTATCAAATTTTTTTTATTATAGTATAATTATGTAAGGTATACCTCCCTATAGTGTTTAATTTTTGGTATTTACAAGAAAGTCACTCCTCATCCACTTTAAAAGGGAACTCTCCCAGCTAAATTATTCAAACATCTCAACCCAATTTTATTATAAAAAATTTCAAAAAAAATCTCCCCAAAATACCAAACTTCATCTTTTAACCATTACTTTGGTAAAAATACAACCAAGTATGTCCTATGGTGAAAACCAAAAGGAGATACCCGAAGAAGAGGCAAAGTTCATCTATTTTTTTGTTCTATTTAGTCCAAAAAAATTCAATTACTTTTAAATCATTATTTTATAATAACATAGGTACATTAAATATTATTATATGTTGTTGTGTTAATTTTACTACCTTAACCTTCACACACATCCATCAAATGGGATACACAATCATTGTTTGTGTGTACGGTGAGCTATCGCCTCGCGAAATAATATTGTTCGTTCATCCAATACCAACATTCAAGGTTGGGAATAAATATTTATTTAGAGTTTATATATGATATATATTATATTTATGATTTTATTAAGATTATTTAATTGATATATTACATATACCTTCATTCTTTCCATTTTATGTTAATACGATATAATCATTTGTGTGTACGGAAGAGTATCGCTGCACGAAGCGATGTGATTCATTCACACATTACATGGAATGTATTAAGGATATGTTTAATAAACATATGTGATATATATGAAATAAAAAATATACTATAATATATATATATATATATTATTTTTCTTTTTTTCTATATGAAAATAAAATGGAATCAACATTCATGTGTACATACAATCTACTTTCTCCCTGAATTGTGTATTTCATTTTAAATTTATATATTTTATATATTATTATAAATAAATATATATGATATTTATATCATTTTTACCTATTTAAATATTAAAATAATTATGTAATTAATATTTCTAGGAATAAAAATTCAAAAAATATGCAAAAAAGCGATTATTACCCGAAACCTAATATTAACAGATAATTATTAATAAAATGGTTATATAAATTAATTAGTCAATAATATATGGTATGAAATGTATTAATATGGTTTTATGATATATTTATAATAAAATTTTGTTTATTATAATGGATTTTGAACAAGTTTGATGAGAGTCATGATTTAAAGTAGAGAGATTTCTAGTCTCACTTTTATTTCTACAATAATTATTCCATTTTCACCCCTAATTTATTTAGGGTCATCTATATGAATACCTAAGACATTTTATATCATAAATTAAATTTATTTACTGATATTAAAAGTTTAAATTTATTTTATTCTTTCACAAATCTCAGTATTCAATTGTCTCTCAAGTAGTAAGGGGTTTTCGTCTCAACTTTCACTTCTCTAAGACACATGTCATATTAATCACATTGTTATTTTATGTGGTGTATATAATTATTAAAAATATATTTTAAGATGATTAACATTTGAATTATTTTTATGTACATATCCATTTTAGGACCTATGTTCATGTGGCTTTCAGTTCAAAATCTACCAAATTGGAAAATGAATTTTATCTAAATTTTCCTTCTTTGACACACATGTTATTTTATGAATCTATATATTTTTTTAGGTGTATATAATACCCCTTTGTAATTTAATAACATGAATATAATTATTTTAATGATATTTGTTGATTTATTTATTGTTATTATTTCATGATTATTTTGATTCGAATTTACTAAATTGGTAGGAGTTTATTACTATGATCTCATTGTTTATCGGTATTGTTTATGGTTATACATATACTGATGAAATATTATAGTCCATATCTCTAGAATTATGATTATACTATTATTATTTAAGGTATATTTAGATAATGGTACCATTTTTCTAACCTTAGGTACTTAGGATAATTAAGATTGTGTTAATAAGAAAATCCAAACTTATTTCTCTCCACAGTCAAAAATCCGTTTTATTCAAAATCCATGTTTTCTATAAATGTTTACAAAATAATTTTTAATAATATTTTATCTCGTTTTTAATGAATATTATATTTAATTATTTTTTTAAAAAAGTGTTTAATATTTTTTAATGCTTTTTTTCTATGTTTTCAAGGTTATTTTCAATAAAAATGATTTTCAAAAAAGATTTATTACTTAAAAAGAGTTTTTCAAAAGAGAAATGATATTTTCCTCAAGAGATTTTTTAAATTATTTTTAAATATTACTTCTTATGGGATGAATTTATTTTTCTAAGAAAATGATTTTGAAAATTTACTATGTATTAAAAAATTATTTTCAAAGAAAGGATAGTTTTCTTAAGAAATTATCCAATTGATCATTAAAAATCCATCTCCATATAAGATGAAATCATTTGATATAGTTAAAGAATAATTGGATATTGGATACAGGGACACCATTATTCTTCTTCCCTTAAATGGTTTATCTTTAAGATGAGAAGTTTCTTATGAAACCAATTTTTCTTACACATGTTTTATGATGATAAAATGCTTTGGAAACCTACTTCCTTTCAAGGGACATTCTATAAAAAATGAATATGAAACCTAAATTTTTCCACATGTTATGATATAATGAAATTTTTATGATAACAATTTTATTTCATGGGTTATGATATTATGTTTATGAAAAACATCTATTTTTAGGGGTCATGATATAATGAATTTTTTGTTTTCTTGTGGATTAAATATGTAGGATTTAATTATGTGATGGGGTTGAAAAATATCTCCCTCAAAAATATTTTGTAATATTAAATATTATATGAGCCCCAAGGGTATATGAGTGGTAAGTGAAATCCCAAAAAAGGAGGGTACATGGGAGGGAATTCAAATCCCTCTACAATTGGGTACACAAGATATCATCCCAAGCCCATGATAAGGGGGTACACAAAAGAGAATTCCAAGCCCACAATAACTAGGTACATGGGAGGTCATCTCAATCCTGATATAGATACACAAGTGATTATCCCAAGCCTAAAATATTATAAAGATCTTGATAGGAATCTTTAATACAATAGTTTTTATTGTTTTGGGTATTCCATAATTCAATGTCTTATTCCTATGCTATAATCCCATGGATTATTCTCTTTATTCTCGTGTGATTCATGTCTTATCATCTGTGAATATTTTTTTCATGCCTTATATTTATGATTTATGATATGTAGGTTATGATCTTAAAATGTTATGATCATGATCTCTTACACTTTTTTTCATTTCATGCTTACATATTTCTATTATTCACCCTCAATGAGAATCTGATATCACCCTTTTTAGGTTTATATTCCTCATCTTAAGAAGAACATTTTGAAGTAGGAGTCTTAAAGGGGAAGATATTTGTGGGAAACATTGACGATATTCTACAAGACTAGAATATTTTTTTCCTTGTTTCCAAAGGCAGTAAAATTTTATCAACCTTAAGAATATATTTGAATAATTTAATTAATTTTCATCTAAAAATATATTATATATATTTATGTTATGACTGGGTATCTAGAGTTAGGATCAAATGAAAGGTTTATCCAACCCTGGGAAACTATGATTTATCTTTAGTGAGATACCCAGGTATATTTCTAAGGATATTTCTAGGGATGTCTCAAAGGATAAGTCTAAGGATGAGTTAAAGTATAATAAAATGTCCTATAATTTTGGTAATGGATTGAAAAATTTGTTACTAAGAAATATATCCCTATCTAGATACTACAAGTTGATGTGGTTCTCGAACATATATAAATATGGGTAATATCCCTGACAACATCGTATTGAGGTAGACTCGATTAGTAACCGGTGCATAATAATAGGCTTTTCTACACACCTAGTTTGAAAATATTGGGGGATATGATTTGGAAATTCCAAAACCCTTTATGAACCATTGTGGAGGATTTATATAGATAATGGCAACGAATAACCTAGGATGAACCCAATTTATGATGAATTAAAGAAGGATTTTTTATGATTTAGACATCATATAATTGATTTTTTATTATCATGTTGTTTTTTATTATTTATGGTCATCATATGATCTATCTTTTGGTTCGTTGGATAATCTTTGTGTTTCACTACAACTATCAATAATGATGACCACATGTTACCCCTGTCAAATTTGATGGTTTTGAGTTTTCACCAATTATGATGAAGTCATGCTATTATGGATTCTTATTACTGGTGATTTTGATTTAGAATATGGGATGATTATGAATCATGTTTTTGAATCTAGGATCATTAATCAAGTTGGATAACATCCCAAGGTGTTGATGTGTTTGTTTTTTGAATTTCGTGTACTTCTTTTTTTAATTTAAAATTTGAATTTGAATTTGAATGTATAGGGGTGTATTTTGAATCATGTATGATAATAATTTTTATGGTGTTTGAATTTTCGTATCCAGTATTGTGAGGTTCCCACTCAAACATAAAGTGGTTCATTCAGTAAATAGAAAACATTATTTAGATAAATATATCATGATATACTATTAACAATGTGAACTTTAGTGAGATTCATTTTACATTGAATAAGTGGGAGATGTAATTTTATGTGGTGGTGAACATAGGAAAAAAGAGTCATCTCAGTTTATATTAAGAAGGTTGGAGAAATATTTGAAGGAGTATCTCAAATGGAATGTAAGATGTTATCAATGTGGAAAAATTGTTCATAGACTGAAAATTTATTGAGGAGTTAAATTTATTTTTAGTGGAGAACATGGGAATATACCAACTCAATATCATGAAAATAATGTACTTCTAGACCAAGGAAGGACCTATTCCATGACCATAATTAAAGTGGAATGATTGGTGTATTTATGTATTTGGATCCAAGATTTATGAATTATGAAATACATAAGGATTTTATAGTATAATTTCTTCCTTGAGGATCTGAAAGGGAATGTTGAATGGTACTAATGACCTAGAAACATTATTTAATGGCATGGTTATATTTTACAGAAATAAAATTATTAAGGTAAAGTAACCATAATATGTTCCTCATGATGGTAAAATGGTGTTTAGTTTGGATAATGATATTTTGGATATGAATAAATTAAACTGGATAGTATTGACACATATGAAATGGAATAATGATTTGTTGATAAATTGGGTTATTATATCATGGATGAATATTATAGTCTTTTTGGACTTATATAATATACCTAATAATCTTAGGAATAATAAATCTTTGATTTTTTTAATAGGTATTTATGGTAATTCAATTTATTACCATGTTTTAAGAGAATGCATAATGAAGGTATACACATGTTTGGTATGTGAAAACAAATAGATGATTTATGATGTATGGGAGATCAATGTTAATCTAATTTTTGGAAATTTAGTTACATTATTTATAATTTTTTTTATTTTCATCTTTAATAAGGGTTATAAGGTTAACCATTTATGTAATGGTTTAAGAAAAAATTTGTATGAGGTTTTATATATTAATGTATTTTCTCTCTAAATAGAGATTTAGAAATATTGGATAACCTATTCTAACCATTTTTCAATGATTATAACTAAATATAGATGTAATTACTTATCATTATATTTATAGATCTCATGATCTTTTAGTGCTTTAGGAATAAAAAATTCACCTTCATTTCCTGGAGTAAGAAATGAAGTGGGAATTGATCAGGCAGCCAAAGGTTGAGAATGTGCATATAGTATAGAATGTAATCATGTTCGTATATGTTCTTTTAAAATTTATTTAAATTTAAGAGAATGATCTTAAAGAGAAAATTTCACACTATTACCTTCATTAATGATGAACTGATGGTATTTTTTATCATAAAATATTTATGGATTTGATCCACTTACCATTCCATTGATTATTCACTTACGTGTGATCAATGGCCTCAATAACTCTCTACAATTATTTATGATTTTATTCTAAATCAACATCATCACTTACCACCGATGTCCTCCAATGCAGATACATCATTATGAGATACATTGGGTAACTTTTATGTTTCCAAATTTCTCTTTTTAATGAATATTTCAGTATTAATTTTTAATATTTGGGTTGTAATGAAAGGAACATTCATGTATTAAAACTTTCATTCCCCAGATTAATTTTTGTGGACAAATTCCTTTAAATGGGGGTATAATATAACACCCCAATATTTTATGACTTTTTTTTTGAGAAAATTCTAATTCTTTAATGGCTTGCATTACATGCTAAACGAAGTTAAGATTGACTTAAATTAAATATAATGATAAGATTTAACTACATGAAACACCAATATTAGTTTCCATTACATGAAACACTAACATTGGATTATGTTACACACAATTCCATGTTTCTTAGATAACATTCATTAGATGCAGGACTGAGTTTTACCGAACTACTATATACTATTCATAAAATTATTAAAATCTCATTATAGTTGTCACCTAGCCATTGGAATGGTATTTATAAATAATATTAACTAAATTATAAAATTATTATTTATGAATTTATATAAAGTTAATTTTTTCATGAGAATTTAATTTGAAATAAACATAAATCATTTTTTAAACAAATGGAAAACTTTTTTTGAATAACTATTTTTATGCACACAAGTGTTTTTTATAAGACTAAATTAAAAAATAATTTTTATTAATTATTTTAATGAAATATTTACGTATATATATATATATATTATTAAATAAACTATTTATAATTTATCTTCTATTATTTATATATAATATATAACAATAAATTCAATTTTATGTATAAAAGTTATATTTTCTAAAAGGTTGTTTTACACCATTTTACGGGAGCACTTATTTTGAATATAATATTTTCCCAATTTTATACATTATATTTTAATAAAATAAAATTTATTTTTGAATGATAATTTTCAAAATTACCTTAGGGTGAATTTTTGGTATTTTCTTGAGTAGTTTTATTTTTTGATGCATAGTGAAAATGAAAATATTTAATTGAAAATATAATTTTCAATTAAGTTATTTATATGAATAAAATATATTTTAAATTGTTTTTAATGTTAAATTAGATAAATTTTTCATCTATTTATCCAATTTAGGTCATTTAAATAAATTTCACATTGAAATTGAATAGATAAACATTTCAAACTTTTTAAAGATTTACACTTTAAGAACCTGTTGTTTCCTCTTGTTTACGAGAATAATTTTAAATTTATTTTTACCACATATTTGAGTTTAATTTGGAATAAAAGAATCCATATTTTTAATTATAATTATTTATAATTTATAGAAATTTCAACTTCCAATTTGAGAAAAATTATTAGTGAAAATAGTTAAAATTAATCATGGCGATTAAGATAAAAACGAGATTTCTAATGGACTAATCTTTAAGCTTATAGGAAACTAAACTTTTCCAAAACCCATTTAATGGACATATATAGACCATATATCATATTTTAACTAAAGTTTTACATTATTTGATACATTCTATGTAAGGGATACCTCCCTATAGTGTTTATATTTTTTTATTTACAAGAATGCCACTCCTTCGCTATAAAAGGGAACTCACCGCCCTCCATTATTCACACCTTTAAAGATATTTTTATCAAAAAAATCCAAATATATTAAAAAATTCCCTCCCTTAAACCTATAACCATATTTATCTTTTTTTAATAAATTCCACTAAGGAAGTCCTTTGGTAAAAATCAAATGAAGATACCCGAAAAAGAGGTCACATTCATCAAAAAACATTTTTATTTTATTTATTCCTCAAATACCTGAAATTATTTATAAATTATGATTATATAATAATAATGGTATATTAAATATACTAATATTTTATTATTTTAAGGTTTTTATCTTAAGTTTCACACACATCCATCAAATGTGATACACAATCATAGTTAGTGTGTACAACGGACTACAGCCCCACAAACAGGTGTCATTTATCATTGCATTAACACATTTAATGATTAGTGATAATGATGGATTAAAATTTTATATATGATATATATTACATTTATTATGTTATTAATATTTTATAGTTTTTATATAACATATTCCTTTAATCATTCCATTTTTTGTAAATACAATAATGTCGTTCCTGTGTATCGTGAAATACCACCTCACAAAGTGATGTAATTTATTCAAATTTTACATGGAATTTATTAAGGATATATTGAAAAAATATATACAATATATATAAAATAAAAACTCTAAAATATTTTAATATATATATATATCATTTACTTTCCTTTATTTCAATATGACATGAAAATGTAAACAACATTAATGTGTATGTGTGACCCACCATCTCCATAAATGGTGTATTTCACTTAATTTTTCTATATTTAATATATTACTATAAATACATATATAATTAATAAATATGATATTTATATCATTTTTTACATTATAAAAATTATTAAATAATGATCAAAGTAATAGGACCATGAATAATAAGTCAAAACATGTATGAAAAACAAAGCAGTTATTTTCAGAAACTTATCATTAGAAAGGAATTTTTAATAAAGGGGTAATATAAAGTCATATGTAAGTAATATATGGTATAATATATTTTAATATGGTACTTTGATATATTTATAATAAACTTACATTTTTTATAAATTATTTTTGAACAAGTACGATGAGATTCAATACTTAATGTAATGGTATTTCTAGTATATTTCTATTTGAATGAGTCTTATGTGACATTACTCAATAATTTATTTTTTGTGGTATATATAATACACTATGACATATTATAAAATTATTTTATTTTTTTTATATTAAAAGTTTTAATTAATTTTATTCTACCACGGATCTCATGATTCAGAAGTTACTCAAGTAATAAGGGATTTTGGTCACACTTTTTACTTCCATGAGACACATGTGATATTCACCACATATTTATTTTATGTAGTGTATATACTAACCATTAATTTATTTTATGATGCTTCAACAATTATTTTTTTTAGATAACCATTTTAGGATCTATAATTCAAGGGTTTTGTTTTTCAAATGTTACCAAATAGGTACAATAATTTTTTCTAAATTTTTATTCTTTGAGAAACATGTTATGTAATGAACCTATATTATTCTATGAGGTGTATATACTACCACTTAGAAATTTTATATCTTTAATATAATTCTTATCATGCTATTTTATTATATATTTAATGTTATTATTTCATGTTCATTTTGATTCAATGTTACCAACATAGAAAGAGTTTGTTGTTACAATATCATTGTTTATTGGGATTGTTAAGAATATGCTTTCATTGATAAAATATTATGATCTATATCTCAACATATATCATGAGTGTTCTTATATTATGGTAATTATTGATATCTAAAAATAATGGTACCAATTTTCCACTCATTGGTACTTAAGATAATTAAGAATTATTTTAAGAAAATATAACCTTATTTCTCTCTTTGGAAATTTATATATTTTATTCAAAACAAATTTCTAATAGTGTTTCCAAAAAATGTATTAAATGATATTTTAAGCCCATTTTACTAGAAAACTAGTTGAAAAATAAAAAAAAATTGCTTTGAATGGTTTTCAAATCTTCATTTATAATATTTCAATGTTATTTTCAAATAAAAAAGATTTCAATATGTTTTAGGATTTAAAAAGAATTTATCCAAAAGGAAAAGATATTTTTTTCAAGAAATTTGTTAAATTATTTTTAAATCTTACTTCATATGTTTTAAAAGTTTATTTAGAATAACTTTATTTTGAAAAAAAAATTATGTATTAAAGCCTATATTTTTTACACAGGTTATGTTTTGATGAAATATTAATGATACCCATTTCATTTCATGGGTTATCAAATGATTTTGATGAAACCTGTATCTTTTTATAGATCATGATTTGATGAATTTTATTTATCTTGTTCCACACAAATGGATGATTTCATTTTGTGATAGGTGGGAAATATATCTCTCTACAATTCATTGATTAATAATAAATGTTTATGAGATCAAAGGGTACAAGGGTGGTCATCACAATCCTGCAATAAGATGGAACACCGGAGGGAATCCCAAGCCCAAAATAAGAGGGTAGATTTGAGGTCATCCAAATATTTCAGAAAAATGGTTTATTGAAGTTCATCCCAAACCTAATGTAGGTACATGTGAGATTATCAAAAGCATAACATATTATGAAGGTCTTGGTAGGAATTGTGATATAATATTTTCTATTATTATGTATATGAAAAAATTCCTTGTCTAATTTGTATTCTATGATATCATGGATTATTCTCTTGATTCCCTTATGAGTCATCTCTTATAATCTAAAATCCTTATTCCATGACTCATGTGTACGATCATTGATATATAAGGTATGATCCTCAAATGTTATTCTCATGATATCATACCCTTATGTTCATTTAAATCTTATATATATCCTTTATGTACCCTTACTGATCATATTATCTCACCCTTTATTATGTTTCTATTCACCATGTTATGAACAAACGTTTCACATATGTGTACTAAAGGGGAAGGAAATTATTGTAAACATTGAAGATCTTTCATAAGAAAAAATTATTGTGTTCTGATTTCTCAAAGGAAATAAACAATTATGGTACTCAGGATTGCATTTATATAATGTAATGAATATTCATCTAAAAATATGTAATATTCAGGTCTTTAAATACATTATCACTATTGTTTTCTAGAGAAGTTCCTAGACATATGGGGGTGGAAACCCACATATTGTCTTCCATCATCTGTATTATTCATTATATTTTGTAAAATCACTTATTAGTGTACAATGAATCAAAATATCAAAAGGGGGGTCTATCACTATATATAATTACTATTTTTTATTGATATAGTAATTCATGGATTGATTATATGATGATGGATCCACTATATGGCTATTAAACAAAGGTCTCTCGAGTAGTTCATTTAATGAAATCTCAATCCATATTAATATGAATTAAGAATTAGACACTAGGCCCCCTAATTTAGATTTTGATATTGATATTTCCAATGGGATTTTTCTTTCCCCTATCATAATGTTGAATGGAGATATTCTTGGTAGAAAACCCGTTCTCACTTTGACCCAAACATCAGAGAGTTTGGAACAGGATGGGATTATTTCCATGACAATATCCATCAGATCCCATAGAATGTCAGCATTTTCGATCCTTTGTGAAATGTATTTGAGTGTTATATTCCCCGGAATTTATTCTTATCTAAATTTATATATGAATGTGATAGTTGTAAGAAATGTTTCTAAAGCGTTTTTTTCCTTATAAACATCAACCATAGTGATTTAAATCTTAAACAATAAGGGACTCTGGAGGACATCTACTAGTTCCTCTCTATGATCTTATGAATGTTATAGGGAATCTAGGATTGAGATTTGGATGGAACACCTATCTACTATTTAGAAACATCATACTTCTATACCTGAGGTATGTAGTTATCAATACGGGACTTCTCAAGATAATTTTACTTAAGATATAAATTTATCATTTTATATAGATTAATAACTTCAATTGAAATTTAAGGAATACCAATTGTTGATGTATTGAGGTAAAATGGTTTTCCCACTTATATAGGTTTATCAGATAGTTTCAATCCCCCAAACCAGTCTTTAAAAATAACTGGGTTTATATAACCCTTGAAATATTATGGGGTGTCTCCGTACTCTATTTTGGCTAATCTAAGTTATTTACCATTTTTATTACCCACATATATGGATTATGTGTTGATTTGGTTTAGATATTGAGCTCAAACATGACTACATTTTCCCATAGTTCCCCTATTTTATGTGGCCTCTTTCTCCTTCTCCCTATCCAATAATGTAAAAAACCAGTTTATATTCATATTAATTATTGTACAAGGGACCTATTAAATGTATTTTCTAAATATAATCTAAAAGTAACACTTACTATGATGTGGGTTCCATTTTTGGGGTGGTGTATATTCTACAAATGACGATTTCAACACGTATGTATGAGTAGGGACAGATTGGAAGTCGAACGAGACTCATACTCTTATGTCATACATTTTCTATGATGGTTTTGTATAAATATTGAGGTTGATTTATATGGTGTCCCTATAGGTAATGTAAGAGGTGTCGATAAAAAAAATTATTTGATTTATTTTTATACTGAGAATATTGTGAGCCAAATTGACTATATTGTAGGTTATCAAATTGTTAAACTTTTATTCATGCATGGGAATAACCTCTTTAGAGTCTTATTCTTATTCTGATTAGGTGGTGGACATAGGGTCCAATTATGTTACGGAAATTCATAGTACCACCTATCTAGAATGAACCATGACCTGGAGCAAGTATATTAAGAAACAATTTTCATAGATCTTGTATCCCAACCTAAAATATATAGATAAATATTCTGGAAGATCACGGACGATGAAATTACCTATTTTTTTATCCAATGGACTAAGGATGTTTTTTTGTTATTTATGAGAAAATAACTAGAAACCTATTCATTTTTTAAGGAATATATTTTTTTCATTCCTCAAATCATGATCCACCTTGATATCTTTTTACCTTTTGATGAGGGAGGTTTTTTTGTGGTTATATCTTAACAGGAGGAATGAGTCAATTTAAAACCTTCTAGGGTACTCCATAAGTCCTTGGTATGGGTTATAGTGTGAAAGTAAATGTTTTTATCTTTCTTATCCATTTTCCTTTATGCTAACATCATAGTCATAGACTTGGACTTGGTTTACTAAATGATGTCTTTTAGAAATTGTATGGTGTTTTCAAACTCTTAGAACCCACTTTTATATTTAAACAGAATCAATGATGTTTTTAATTCATCACAAAAGTTATTTACTCAAAAACCCAAAAGCATCCATTGGGGAGTTTAATACTAAGTGAGTGTAAAATTATTTTCCTATTTAAATAGACTTTAATTTTTACATTTTTTTAGTTTATTACTTCAATGATCGTTGTCTTTATTAGTTCATATATCAATTGGTAAGGTAATTTATGATGAAGGTCTTCCAAGCTTATGATGGACCCTACTAAGAGGCTACTATAACAAATGAATGGTGGCCCCATCAGAGTTTCTTTAAAACACAACAAAAAAGTTACTTATACCAAAATAATTTTATTTTCCAGAAATATATCTATTCTTATAAATGAGTAGTTCCAAAAAAAAAATATGAAGTTTTATTGATATTAATTTAATGTATAAATAATTATTTTTATCAATGCATATATCTATTTTAATTAACTTCTTAATACTAATATATATTTTACAAATAATTAAATTGTTTTATTTATCATCTTAATGTCATGAAATATTTTACCAATAAATAAATATATTGTTATAAATCATTATTACTGATGGGTTTCTCAACATATATTAAAAGAGATAATATTTTAATAGAGAAACATAATCATTGATAGAATACATGATATGACAAACCATGAATAGAATAGAAATAAATACACCAAGAATTTATGATATTTCAATTTTTAAAAAAATTCTATCACTTTCATAAAGAACTATGAACATAACGTCGAGTTTAAACAAAACACGATACTCTATTAAAATATTATTATTTAAAGATAACACATATAACGATGCCTTTAAGCTGGCGAGTGTAACACACCATGTTTTTTTGAATTATATTTCTCAAATAAATTATATTTTCTTGATATCTTACATTACACACAACACCATGTCAATCTTTCTCTACATGAAACACAGGATCAACATTCGTTACACCAAACATTGAGTTTTTATAAAACTATGATATATAATTAATATAGTTATTTAAACATGAGAATTATAACCCAAATATTAAAAATATATATATGAATAGTAACTAATAATTTTAAATAATAAATTATAATAGTTTTATAAAATGGAAATTAATTGTTAAAAAATTACTTAATTTTCTATAAAGTCTTTATATGTTTGAAAAAAACTATTTTATGAAAAAAAATATTTGTTTAAACATTAATAATAATAATTATTCATAGTTTTATAAAATTAAATTGATAAAAAATAAATCTATTTTTGAATTATCATGTTAAAATTATCTTATGGTGAATTTTATGGAATTATAAAAAAAATATTCATTTTTTGATGCAAAGTGAAAAATACTGAGTTTTAATAGGAAAATAATTTTTATATGGATTTATTTATAAAATGAAATTATATTTTAAATTGGGTAATAAGTAAAATTAGTTAAATTATACATCCATTAATCCAATCTAGATCATTGGAATAAATTTTATATTTAATTTTGACATACACTTTGTAAACTTTTGAACATTTTAACTTTAAAAACTCATGTTCTTGTCTCCTCTCCGAGATTAGTTTCAAATAAAAATTTTACACTTCTATGTATAGAATTTGGAAAATGGATTTTATATTTGAAATAATAATATTATATTTTATCTAATATTTTCATCCTATTTTTTAACAAAATAAATACTAAAAATTGTAAAAATTATTTCATGCAATTATAGTGAAAATGGGTTTATTAAAAAGGAAAACTAAAATGATAAGGGTTAAAAATAATCCAAAATTCAAGAGAACCCATTTATTGTAAATATTTATAAAATATCCATTATAAAGTATATAATGGTCTATTATTGGAGACTTTTGATATGAAAAGAATGTGGGTGAATTCTTTCTTTCAAAAAATTATAAGTGTACCAGTCACCTCACTTATATAAGGACACCCCTCATCCTCTCTTATTCACACATTAAACCCATTTTTCTTAGAAAATACCCAACCAAATAACTTCACAACTTATATCCTATAATAATATAATTCTTATTTTGGACATAAATCCAATCTAATAAGTATTCTAGTGAAAACCTAATGGGGATACTTAAAGAAGAGGTAACGTTCATCAATTAGAATTTTTTTATTATCTTCCTCCACATTATTCTATTATTATTATACCATGATGATGTGATAACCCCTATATATTCAATATAATATGATGTTTTTATTTTCATGGATTTACCTAAAACCATCTCATATTCCATCAAATGTGTTACTAAACCTTCAGTAATGTGTACGGCAGACTAGAGCCTCACGAACTGACAAAATTAATTTTCCCATTAAAACCTATCACAATAGAAAATAATGATATATATTTATTATTTATATTTTATATTTATGATATTATTATGATTATATAATTATTAAATCACACATGCCTCCATGATTTCCATTTTCTGGGAATATAATAACATCACTCATGTGTATGGAAGACAACAGCCTCATGAAGCAATGTGATTCATTAACACATTACATAGAAGTTATTAATAATAGTATTAATGAAAATATATGATATATATTTCATAGAAAAATTATTCAATGATAATATATCATTTACCATTATTTTATTTCAATACATTATGAAAAATGAAAACAATTTCCATGCGTATGTATGACCTACCGTCCTCATGAATAATGTTTTTCATTTTATATCTCAATATTTTATAAATTACTATAAATATATATATACAATAAATATAATTTTTATTTATTTAATTATTAAAATTATAGATATAATTAATCCATAATCAATTTAAGAGGACCAAAAATAAAAAATAAAACAATATACGAAAAAACATGGTTATTACACAAAACGTACCTTTTAACATGGAAATATTAATATATGGGTAGTAAAAGGTTATAAGAAAATCAAATACAGTTTTATATATATAAATATTATTTAGAATTTATTTATAAAAAACTTATATTTATTATACTATATGTTTGAAAATGTACGATTCAAGTCATGAAATTAGGTAAGGTATTTTTGTGTCAATTTGAATTCATTGGGATATACATTATGACATGCATCTATATTATTTCACAGGGTGTATGTAGAGACACTTTTACTTATAATACAATAAGGTTATTTATACTCGTAATACTTTAAGTTCAATTTTTTGATATTCCTTCCTGGGGTCTATGATGCAGCGAAACCAAAGTGGTAGTAATATTAACTTTCAATCTCATCATTTATCGAGAATGTTAATGATTATATTTCTATTGATAAAATCATAAGATAAATATCTAAAATAAATCATTAATTTACTTAAAATATTGATATTAATCATATTTTCATGTAATAGTACCATTCTCTCAATCATTGGTTTTTAAAATAATTGAGAAAATGTTTTTAATAAAATATAATATTATCTATCACTTTATTCAGAATCTATTTTATTCCAAAACCACGTTTTCTAAAAATGATTTCAAAAATAATTTAATATTGAAATATGATTTTGATAAGTAATTTTTTCCAATGTTTTGCATTTTAATTTTTTTAAAAGGAACTGTAATTTCTCTTTCAAAATTGTTTATGTATTTTACCAAAAATGTGAAAGGAATATTTCTTTTAATATGTACAATAGAAACAAAAATTACCATAGTAATGACAATTATTTTAATCGAAGATTACTATAAATATTTCTGAAGTTATTTTCAAATAAAATGATTTTAAAAATGATTTGAGTTTTAAAAATTCGTTTTGAAAGTGGAATTGATATTCTAATCTAGAAATATTTTAAATTTTCATTCCAAAACATTTTCCATCTATGATGACATATTTCTATGTTACCTATTACTTAATTGGGTTATGATCCATGTATACCATTCTTATTGTTTCTTTGAATGGTTTATGTTTATGATGACATGATGTTTATGAACCATGTTTCTCTTCTATAGTTTATACCAAGATTGAATTATTATGAAAGCCACTTATTTACCATAAGTTATAAAATTATTAAATGAATAGAAAACATCTATATTTTACATATGTTGTGATATGATGAAATGTTTAGGAAAAAACATTTATTTCATGGGTTATCATATAATGATTTTTTAATTTTATAGAAAACATAAATTGGGTTTTCATTAAGATATGGGTGGGACCTATCTCCCCCTCTAGTGAATTGGGTAATGATTAACAACATTTGAGATCAATGGGTATACTGGAGGTTATCCCAAGAACAAGAGAGGGTATATGGGATGTCATCCCAATCCCAAAGAAGGTATAGGGGTTGTTAGCCTAAGCCTAACATGTTATGAATATCTTGGTGGGTATCATTGAAATAATATTTTATATTATTATTTGTATACCAAAAACCATTTTCTTATGCCAATGTCATTTTATCATGGATCATGATATTTGATTCCATTATGATTCATGTATTTTGAACTTCCAGTCTTTATTCCATGACTCATGATTGTGATATTTGATAATAAGGTATAGTTCTCAAAGGTTATGATCATGTTCTCATACCCTTATATTCATGTTTTGATTATATATTGTCCTTGTTTACCCTTATAGAGAATATGATCTCAGACCTTCTTATGTTTCCTTTTCCCAAGTTATAAAGTAATTTTTTACATATGAAATTACTAAAAGTGTACTAGTTAATAAAATCATTATGTGAGATGATGTAGTTTACACAAGGACTAGTTACTTAGTTTTCGAGGTTTCCATAGACACTAAACTATTACACCCCTCAGGCTTGTGGTTTTTTATGTAATTAATATTCATAAATTAATTATTTAATATCAATGTATAATAATCCTAGGTTGTTATAGTAGGTATCAGTGGCAAAGGAAGGAGGCTGGCCCTTGGGAAATCTCACGTGTGAGAATTGGATAAAACATGGCTCTCCACCCAAGGGATTCATGAAGAAAGGACTTCTACGGGGGTAAGTCTTGTGCCATTCCCAGGAGGTGTATCTAACCACGGAGTTCCCTAAAATGGTATCAATTATAGTAATCTAGATTTGATTATAAACTTTTATATTTGGTATTAGAGTAAAGTATTATTCAACCTTTGGAAACATGGATTAGAAAATTATAGTGAGATACCAAGGGATATATATAAAGATATGTATAGGGATGTCTCTATGGAAAATTATTAGGATGATTCAATGTATAGGAAAATATCAATGAATTTTTTTAATGTATAGGGGGGGTGGTTTCCAATAATTTACCTTCCCGTATGGATACTACAAGTGGATTTGGATCTAAAAAATACATACATATGGGTAATAAATATGAAAAGGATACACTGAGATGGACTAGATCGTCACCCAACACACTAAAATAGGCCTTACTGTAATCCTAGTTTGAAACTCATAGGGGATATGATATTTAATTTCACCATCTCTTTACAATCCATAATGATGGACTTAAATTGACGATGACTATGAATGACCTAGGATAAACCAAATATTTCATTGATTAATATTTTTTCATGATTTAGATATCCAATGATTGATTTTTGACGATTATGTGGTTACAAAACATGATTATTGTTACTTACCCTATGTTTTTTTTGTTTTAATCAATGGATAGATCATAAAGGAATGATGTTAGTATTGATTGTGAAAAAAATGTAATGATTTTCCTCATTAGAATCCAAATGTTATGGGATATGAAATTAATTGTCTTGTTTCTATACTCACACAACTTTCTCAAGCTATGAATCATGCATTAATTCTAAATGAAAAAAGAAGGGAACACCATTTTATTGAGTTATTCACGAGAAAACATCCACCAACATTCAGTGATTATTCTAATCCATATGTTTTTAAACAATATATCTGAACCATTGAAAAGATAATTTCCATTATCTAGTGTTCAGAAAATGAAATATTGATTTTGGATCTCTATAATTTAGTAGGTGAAGTGAATAAATAGTTTAATATTATCAAGAATAAGAGGAAATATTTTGAAATTGACACTATGGATTAATAAAAGTTTATAAACTTATTTTTAATTAAGTAATTTCCTCGTAATATTCATACAAAGATGAAGAAGGAGTTCCAATAAAAAATAAAAATTGATGAAAAATCTATTGGTACCTATGAAGAATATTTTACAAGACTATAAATGTATGATCTTATATTATGATCCATACTGAATGTAAGGATAATCAAATATTTTGTGTCTTAATACCAAGACTACAAAGATAGTTATTCTTAATAGAATTCAATATATATAAAGATATTGTTCAATGGGGTATTAGGGTGGAAATGGAGGGTAGAGTTTCCTATAAATGACATGATTTTGATAAGAAGATAAAAATGTAATTAAAAAATATATAAGAACCACATAGATAAGAATATGATCATTCCATTAAACTCAAAGTATAGGAAAAATAATAGATGAAAGTTTTTTAAGGGGACTACGAAATGTTTTAAGTGTGGAAGGGAAGGTCATCAAGTGACTGAATGCCGAAATGTTTGAAACAAGTTATATAATAACATAAATAATGATAAATCTATAGAAAATTAACCACTCACACTGGAGTGTTTCAAATGAAAGGATTTTTGGAATTATTAAAAAATGTTCCCAGATATGGGGGTTAATAACAACAAATGACACCAGAATCCTCTTAATCCATGGGACAAGGGGAATTCTCATGTTATCAATGTTTCTAGTGAGGGGTTTAATAAATGTTTTCTAAAAGGTATACTTTCCATCCACTCTAGAACTGGTAATTTCATATTTAAATATAGATATACTCATTCTTTCATATCTCAATAATTTGTTAAGGTTATAATGTTTCCACCCCAACAATTAGATGTATAATTTGTAGTAAAACCCTATAATAGTATTATGATCACATATCAAGGCTATAATTTATTTCCAGTTGATGTTGGAAAGAATTTTCTTCCTAAATATATTTTTATTCTTCCTCTGGTTGAGTTTATATTATATTAAAATTGGGTTGAATTTATATAAATAAATCTCACATAAATTATCAAGGAGGGAAAATTACATTTTATATTCCAAACAAACTGATGATATTTAATTAATGTGTTGATAAATGCAATCATTTTATGGGGATAAAGTCAATTAAACAGGCCTTTATTCCCATTCATAAGTGAATTATCTCAAATGGTTTGGGAGAAACCTGACAACAATGATATGAAAATTGTACGGGAATTTATTGATGTTATTCTAGAACAGTTTTCAAGATTTCTGAAAATACTTGATGTTGGGTTCTCAATAGAACTCATACCTAGTGCCATACCAATTTCAATGTATCCTAATAGAATGGAATTGATTTGTAGGAATTTAATATAAAACTCTAGGATCAACTTGAAAAGGGATTTATTCGGTAAAGTGTGTCACTTTGGATGAGCCTTATATTTTTTTTAAAAAGAAATATGGATCAATGTGACTCTTCATTGATAATTAGGATCATAAAAATGACCATAATTAATAATTGTTATCATCTTATTTATACTGATTACTTATTTGGTCAATTATGTAGATCTAAATACATTTTTAACATTGTCATTCATTCAAGATTTCATCATGTGAGGGCCAAGAAAGAGGATATACCTAAGATAGAATTCCATATAGAGTATGCAAAATATGAATATATAGTGATACAATTTAGTCTTACAATTGTTTCCTTCTATCATCATGGATTTAATGAATATAGTCATTAGATATTACCTTGATTAATTTTTGTTAGTCTTTATAGATGATATTATTTTCTATTTAAAGTGTAAAGAATATCAATAAGACCACTTGAAAATTTTACTAAAAAAATAAAGGAAGGAGAAACTATATAAAAGATTTAAAAAGTATGAATTTTATTGGAAACAGGTTTTATTTTTTTGGTTATATAATCTCAATATAGGGTATATCAGTAGATCCATCAAAGATTGAGGTTATTGAATGTTGGACCAGACCAACCAAGGTGACTAAGATTTGTAGTTATTATGGATTAAATGGATATTATTGATGAATTTTGGGGGATTTATCATGAATTTATAATCCCCTAACCAAGATAACTTAGAAGGGATCCAATTTACTTTAAATAGATTAATGTGAGGAAAATTTCAAGTAACTAAAGAGAATATTAGTCAATGCACCTATTCTTACATGACCCATTAGTCGATATGGTTTTTAATCTATAGTTACGCATCCCAGAAAGGATTGGGTTGTGTTCTTATGTAGAATTACATGGTTATAGCTTATGTATCATTAAAATTTATGATTCATGATAAAAATTACCCAACTCTTGATTTTGGGTTAACTATGGTAATATTAACATTAAATATAAGGATTAATTTTATTTATGGATAAAAGTGTGATATATATTCAAATCATATAAATTTAAAGTATGTATTCATATAAATGAGTTAAATATGTGTCAATGAAGATGATTATAGATGATTAATTATTATGAATGATCAATACATTACCACCCTTAGAAGGTGAACAAGGTGGTTGATGCTTTGACCCAAAAGGATTATGGTAGCTTATCTATGATGAGTATTAAAAAAATTCTAATATTTCTAGATTTTCAAAGGATTGATTTGAAAATCCTAAATGGGGAAAATATTATCTCAATCAATTGAATTTTCAATCATCTATCCTAGTAAATTTTAAATATGTACAAAAGGAATATGTAGTGCTATAAAATAATGATACAAAAGTGCTTCATTTTAAACATGGTCATAATGGAATGATAATGTTCAAGAGCTATGTATGTGTCATATCCATGCCAAATTTGAAGAAGTATTTACTATAGGAAGCTCATAGTTATTAATTTTCTATTAATTTTGGAAGTATGAAGATGTATACAGACTTGAAATATTATTTACAGTGGGATGGAATAAAGATATATGTTATAGAGTTTGTATATTGATTCTTGGTCTGTCAACATGTTAAGTTTAAAATGAAAATGTATAAGGGGATATTACATTTATTTCCCATACCAGAATGAATATTGGAAAATAGTATCATAGATTTTATCTCTAGAATCCCCAAGATGTTTAAAGGGAATAATTCTATATGGGTTGTAGTTGATCATGTTGCTAAGCAATCATGCTTGATCACAATCAACAACGAATTCTCTTTGGATCAACTTGCTGGGATATACATTATGTAAGTGGTAAGGTTTCATGGGGTAGCACATTTCATTATGTCTAATAAGGATATGAGTTTTATAATAAAGTTCTAGTGTTGTATTCAAAAATCTCGTGATACATAGGTGAGTTTTACTACTGCTTATAATCCTCGGATATATGGATAGTTTGGAATAATAATCTAATCCATATAAGATATGTTTAGATTTTTTTTATTTTTATTTAAAAGGAGTTTTGGATAAACACCATCCTCTATATGAGTTTTCTAAAAAGGATATCTTTCACTCAATAATTCATATAGATCCATATAAAGACGTATATGGAAAGAAATGTAGTGCTCCAACATTTTTTAATGATATTAAAGAAAGAAATCCACTGGGACATACGATATATAATGAAATGGAAGAGATGGTTAGATCCATTAGTAACACATTGATGAATCTTAGAGTTGGAAGAAAGGATATACATATAATCTTCAGTTTGATTTAGTATTTCACATTTGGTGATAATGTGTTTTTTCATAATTTCTCCATGGATTAAGGTTATAAGATTCATAAAGAATAGGAAACTAAACAATATGTATATCAGTCCATTTGAAATTATTGTTTATATCCAGACTATATATTATCATTTGAAACTTCCAAAAAACCTCTCTCAAGTCCATTATGTGTTCCATGTATCTATCTTAAGTTAGAACATACCTGACCCTTCACCTGTACTGAACTCATAGGTCATACTACTGGAGACAGATCATTCTTATGAAGAACAACAGTTGAATATTCTAGATCATAACAATAAAGTTATATAAAATATAATCACTCACCTAGTCAATGTTGTTTTTGTGAAACCACTAGTTTTAAAAAGATATATTCTTGAGGATGTGATGAGGTAGAGGTTTTCTCATTTGTTTATTTCAGAGCAACAAATTTTGAGGGAGAAACTCATTTTAAGGGGGGAGAATGTTACTCCCTTAGTATTTATAAATCATTATTTTTTAAAATGAATTAAATTTATTTTATATATAAAATTACTTGAAACAATGTGTAAAAATAATACTACATGCAACACTTGGTTATCTTACATTGCACAAAACATTGGGCATTAACAAAACCATGATATATTTTTAATATAGTTATTTAAATGTGAAAACTATAACCTGGATGTTTAACATAGAGATATGAATAATAATAAAAACTTTTTAAATATTAATAATAATCATATTACAAACAATTAAATATTTAGGTAAAAAAGTACATAATTTTTTAATGCCTATATATATTTTGAAAATATTATTTTCTAAAAAAAATGCATTTTATTTCTTTTCATTAACATTAATAAAACTGATTTACAACAATTTTATAAAATTAATTCTAAAAAATATACATAATTTCTGAAATTAACATGTAAAAATTATCTTAGGTGGAATTTTATAGATTTTTCATAAAAGTTTCATTTTTTAATTAATAGTGACAAAAAGAGAATTTTAATTGAAAAGTTCCTATTCATTTAATTTATTTATAAAGTAAAATTAGTTTTTAAACTAGTTTCAAAGTAAAATTATTTCAATTATATATCCAATAATATAATTTAGGTCATTTTAATTAATTTTATATTTATCTCGAATATATTTTTTTAAACTTTTAAACATTTTCTCTTTAATACCCCGCATTATCGTCACATCTACGAGATTAATTTTCAATTAAAATATTCCACTTCTATGAGTGGAATTTGGAAAAAATTATTCCATATTTTAATTCTAAAGAAATATATTATATAATAAGATTAAAAAAATGGATGAATATGAACAGAAAAAATATTAAATTCTTTTACTACAGTTAGGTTAAAAATGGGCTTAACTAGGGTGTTATACTAAAAGTATAAGGGCTAAAAATAACCCAAATATTTTAAAAACATTATAGCCATACTTTTATTTTATACATTATAATATCAAGAATGGTTCATTATTGGATCCTTTTTAAATAAAAAAACATTGGAAGATTTCATTCTTTCAAAAAATGACAGATGTGCCAATCACCCCAATTATAAAAGGCCACCCCTAGTTCTATACTCTTCACACCATAAAATATTTTTTTGGACAAGACCTATAGAAATCACTTCCAAAGTTACATAATATCAACCTAAAACACTTGTATCATACAAAAAACTAGGCTAGTAAATTATTTTGGTGAAAACATAAGGAGGATACCATAAGAAGAGGTAATGACCATCAATGATCATTTTCATTTTATCTATTCCTTCACCCCCTATAATTATTATTATAACATGATGATATAATTAAATATATATATGTGTGTGTGTGTGTGTTTCATATACTTAAATTTATTTATGTTGTGTTCACGACCTACAACCATTTACACTTCCATCAAATAAGTTAAGAAATCATTGTTCATGTGTACGGAAGACTAACACCCCGTCAATCGATGTCATTCATTTTTCCCTAAACGCCTTCTCATGGTTAGACATAATGATGGATTTACTCTATATATATGATATATATTGTATTATTATTCTTTTTTAGATATTATATCATGTATAAATTTCTGTTTTCAATTTTTTTGGATGATGATAACGTCACTATTGGGTACGGAGGACTACCGCCTCGCAAAGTGATGTGATCCATTTACACATTACATGAAACATAATAATGATTTTTTATTGAACATATGTGATTTACATCACATAAAAACGATTCTATAATTATAATACACCATTAATATTTATTTAATTCAATACTTTATGAAAATGGAAATATATTTCATGCGTATGTATGGCCCACAGTCTTCATGAATTGTTTATTTCATTTCCAACCACAATCATTTATAAATCAATATAAATACATATATACTAAATATATAAGATATCCATATCATGTTTAACATTCTGGATATTATGCAACCATTATAAAATTAGAAGGAACAAAAATAACAAATCAAAACATATATGAAAAACAGAGGGGTTATTATCCAAAATATAACTTTATCGTGGAATTGCTAATAAACTGGTAATAAAAGTTCCTGAGAAAATAATATATGGTATGAAATATTTATATATTTTTCGTTAATATATTTATAAAAAAAATATTTATTATACAGGATGTTTGAACATGTATGATGGAAGTAAATACTAATGGTAATGGATTTTGTCTCAATTTTCCTTCATTGAGACATACATTATGTTATGAATCTATATTCTTTCACAGTGAGTATATGTATCCTATTTTACATGTAATATAATTAATTATTTAATCCTTATGATATTTTAAGGTCCATTTTACATAATTATTTATTTATTTTTTACGATTCAAATATATGAATTTGGTAATGATTTTATGTTAGAATATCATTGTTTATTGAGATTGTTTATGATTATGTTTTTGATGATGAAATAATACGATCCATCTCTCAAGGAACTTATTAATTTTATTCTCCTCTATTTATTCATGTCATTTTAAACTAATATTACCATTTTTACTCTTTGGTACTGAAAATAATTAAGAAAATATTTTTAATAAAATATGATATTATTTCACTCTTCGATTGAAATATGTTTTCTTCTAAAACCATGTTTTTAAAAAAAATCAAATTTTTTTTATTATTATCCTTTTATTTATTCAAGATATAGTTAACCATTTTTTTATTTTTTACCAAAAAAATTAAATTAATATTCATTTCCCTTTTCAAACAATGATAGTTTTTCTTTTACCACAAAATGTGGAAGAAATCATTATTTTAAGGTATACAACATAAACGAAAATTTCCACCATAATAACTGTTAAATTCATTAGATATTTCATTATAAATGTTAAAGTATATTTTTAATGAAAATCATTTTTCGAAGATTGTATATTTTAAATACTATTTTTAAAGTGTAAAATATATTTTTCTCAAGAAAGTTTTAAAATGATCATTCAAAATCATTTCGCATCTTGGATAACATCTGTTAATGTTACATATGCCTTATTGGGGATATGATACAAGGATAAAATTATTATTTTGTATCTTAGTGGATTATGTTTATGAATAAATTATGTTTATGAACCCCATTTATCTTCCTTGGGTTATTCCCTGATATAAATCTTATGAAACCTTTTATTCATAGGTTATGCTATGATGAAATTAAGAAATGAACTTGACACCTACATCTTTTCCATAGTTTAAGATAAAATGAATTTTTTTTGAAACTCATTTAATTTAATGGGTCTTGATATGATGAATTATTTATGATCTTGTGGCATATGTAAATATGGTTTTCATTTTTTGATGGGTGGGTCCTATTTCTCCCTCTAATACATTGGGTAATGATAAATGTTATATGATCTACAATGGTACTAAAGTGTTTATATAATGCCCTTAATATGCTACGTAGGAATTCATCCCACTCATGAAGTAAGTATATTAGTGGTTATTTGATTCCTAACATGTTATGAATTTCTTGGTCGGTATCCTGACATATATTTCTCTACACTTAACTGTATGCCAAAAATCTATGTATTATGCCAATGTTATTCACTCATGGATCATATTTATTTATTCATTTATCATTCAGGTATTTTTAATAACCAATATTAATTTTATGACATGATATTATGATCTTTAATATGAAGGGCGTGTTTTTAAAATGTTATGCTCATGGTATCATACCCTTATGCTCTTGTTATGATTAAATATATCCCTTGTTTACTCTTACTGAGTATTCGAGCCCACTATTTCTATTTTTTTCATTCTATATGTTATGAATAAATTTATGATGTATGATAAATCTAAGAATTCTGAGAGTTTTGAAGATCATAGTGGGGGGTTATTTAGTTTTCTTATGGACCAGTAGCTTAAGTTTCTAAGATTCCAAAGACACTAAACTATTATGGTCCTCAGGTGTGTGTTTTCCTATTATAATGAATATTCATAAAAAAATGTTTTAATATCTATATATTATAACCATAATTCACTATAGTTGGTATGAATATTAATAACCAAATTATGATAAGTAATAGTTTAAACATATATAAAAAAACTTTGGTTATCAATTTACTAGAAATGAAAATAAAAAATCATTTGAAAGAAAAAATTCTGAAAAACTCTATTTTTCTAAATTCAAGTTTTTTCATTCTCTGCACACATAATTGAAAATTAATCTCTACCACATTTAGAAAATAAATTTGAAAAAATAAATGTCATTTTAGAAATCAATATTTCAAAATTATATTTCAGTGATTTTTTAAAAAATTTCTAAAAAGATTATTTTTTTTATGAAGTTTTAAAAAATATTGATTTTATGTTGATGGAATAACCCAGAACCATCTCCAATTCCATAAAATAGGAAACAAAACCAATGATCATGTGTACGATGGACTACCTCCTCATGAACTGATGTAATTTGTTTTACATCACCATATTTCAAGGATAATATAATTTTTTATTAAAAGTATGAATATTATATTTAAGATATTATTATACTTAAACAATTATTATATCATGTATACCTTTGGAATTTCCATTCCATGGGGTATTTGATAACATCACTCATGTGTGTTGTAGACTACCACCTCATGATGTAATGTGATTTTTTTTCACTAGAACTTTACATGGAAGATATTAATGTTAAAATTAATTAATATATGTGATATATATGACATACAAAATACTTATGTAAATATAATATCACAAATAACATCTTACCTTTCAAACTATTGAAAAATAATAACATCCCTCATGTGTACGTGTGGACTACCACCTCTACTTAGTGATGTGAATTGGTTTTCATTTTATTTTTACAAAGATAGTAGTTAGGATGGATTTAATTAAAATAAATACTAGGTAAATATAATAATAATTAAAAAATGTGAATTTATATTTATTTTTATTTTTTTCCATCTGTAAATAAAATTTTAAACATTCATGTATATATACGGCTTACCATCTCCTTGAAGGGTGTAATAATATTTCTATCTATAGCATTTATAGATAAAAATAAGTTCGTATATAAATAATATATTTTATGTCTACAGTATGGAAAACATTCTATATATCATTTATCCATGATAAATTTAAAATAAAAAAAATTACCAAACAAAAACATACATGAAAAAGAAGCAATTATCACCCAAAACAATGATTTTAACAAATAAGTTTTAAAAAAGGTCATAAAAGACTATAATTAAATCATTTATGGTATGAAATGAATTATTGTGGTTATATTGTATATTTGTAATAAACTTATATTTATTATGGTTATATAGTAAACCTATACTTATTATACAGGTGGATTGGACACATATGATGGAAGTCGAACCTGCGATACAGGTTTCTCATCACACTTTTACTTCCATGAGATATATTTAAAATTCACCACTTATACCCTTATCATGTTTATATAATAACCATTTGATATGATTTTTCATGAATATATTTATCTTAATGGTATTTAATTTTTAATTTTATGTAATTCCTTTCACTCGTCTTACGATTCAAAAATTAGAAAATTTGTCAGGTTTTATTTCTAAATCTCATCATTATTCGAGATTTTTCATTTGAAACTTATTTTTTTTCTAAATCCAAGTTTTCTAAAAATTATTTAAATATGTTTGTAAAATTATAAAAAATATTTAATAAATAAAATTTTACCCATTTTTTATCTTTTATATTTTTTTGAAACAAATCTTAATGTTTTTTTCTGAAAAAGGCCTCTTTTTCTTTTACTGAAAATGTGTAATGAATCATTGTTTAATATTGTTTTGCATGAATTAAATTTCACTATTTCCTGACAAATCAATGTTTTAAAAAATATTTTTTATATTCCAAAGGTTATTTTGAAAGAAAATTAATTTATAATTAATTTTTTAAATTTTATTTTTAAAAATAATTCCAATGTGATAATATTATTTATCTTAAAAATAATTTTGATGAATTTTGCATGATATTTTTATTCATAAACTACATAAAAATTTTATTGTACTTATGATAGCTTTAGGATATGTTGTATTTATACCTTTATTTTTATTAACACTGATGTTTTATTTTTTAGTTTAACTCGGGATATACAAATTTTCTACAACTCACCATAATATTTTGGATGTTTTAGGATGATTTTTATTGATTGACTTAAGTGTTAAAATTTTATATGTTTTTTAATAAAAATATTTAGTTTGATTATGTATAATACCTTTTATATGAGTAATTAGTTGGTCATGGTAAGTGATATTTTAGGCCTACTATATCCCCTTAATGGAATGATAGGTCTCATGAGACAAAGTAGCTTTTAGTTGATATCAAAGGATGTTTAGTAGAAACAGTAGAAATTATATTTAGGAAAAAAACATTAGAGAACATAAGACTTATATTTTATTTTAGTATAATTATAGAACACCATCATATTTTTTGTTGATGAAGATATATTTTCTTTTTCAAATATAAATTCATCTTTTTCTGGATACTACAAGTGGATGGGGTATTAGAACAGTTATAACTCATGGTAATTGCCCCAAAAAAGGAGTGGTGTGATTAAGTTATGAGTTACTAGGGACATGAAAACAAGACATACTATGGAAGTATTTTGACACTCTTAGGGGGTATATTTGAGATAATTTACACTTTCCTTAAAAAAATTATGAGGGGTTTAAAAATATTTTTATTATTTTAAATCTTTCCCAAAGAAAATGTGTTTAGGATAATGATGTTAGTTTTTTCACAAAAAAATTGATTTATATAAATTATTTTCCTAGGTTTGGGAATATACATTATGTTTCTTAATGTTATGATATAATATAGTGTATAATATTGTTTATAAATAGAACCAATATGATGAAATGGGAACCATATCAGTAGACAGACCCCATGTGTGGATTTTATCCCATGGGAAAGATGATGAAGATAAAGTTAGAGAAATAGTTTGAACTAATAAAATTATAAACATAACAAGGAAATTAAATTGGGTTATGAGAAATAATATTTTCCATATAGAGCATCCTTAGGATCCACCACACAATGTAACAATTTTCACTTGCTTCATGAATCAACAAACTCCATCAATAAATGAGACTATAAATCCATTTGTGGTGAGAAATTGAAATGTTCCATAAAAAAGATATTTCTCACTCTATATAGTAATGAAAAGTAAAAGGTTTTCATGGAATTATATCATCTATAAAGAGTTTCAGGTCAATGTTTTTCATTGATTCAAAACACTAAGGATGAAGAAGAAATTGAAAACATGGAACGTATGGATTTTTTGGTACTTTTATTGGAAAAATAATTCCTACATGAGGAAATAGAGGATACGAAGAGACTATTCTTGATTCTGAGACAAAATGGGGATGAAAATATTTCTATATATGAAGATAAATTTATATTTTTTTCAAGGAATAATGTGGAAAATATACATAATACAAACTAAATGATTTACCATTTTTATGGTCTTAAGAACAATAATTCTAGGAGAAATAGTTCACAAACCTTTAGAAGATACAAGGATATAATATCATGTTATATAAATATAGGGATATAATTCTCAAAATCTTATGAATTATAAAAGAAGAAAGGTAATAAGGATATTGAAATGAAAAAGATAGATAAATGGAAAATGTAAAAAAGGTTTTCCCAAATGTGATAATTGTTGAAATAAACCCCCTGAAACTTACTATAAAGGAATGTGAGTTTTCTATAAGTGTTGAGATAAAGGCCAAAATTATTGTGATTTTAATTGAAATAAATAATCTTAAAATGTGTAATTATTCAAAATTATGGTGATGGGGCACTATGAAAATGAAATATCCTAGCATCCAGGGAGTATACCTAAAAAAGAAACTATTAGATCAAGATCATTCATGAGATATTAATAAAGAATAAGTGGAATTAATAATGGGCTTGTTTATTTAGATTCAAGAATAATTTTATAGAAATATTTTATCAATGATATACAATAATAATGAAAGATATTAGGATTATACTTTAGTAGTATTTATTTAAATATTTTTAAGCATAAGTAGAAAGGTACAAGGGAAAGTGATTCTATGGAAAGTGGATATTTTTTGTAAAATACATGATTGAGAGGAGAAAAACTTCAATAGGTTATTAATGTTGAGATAATAATGATAAAGTGTTTTTTATGAAGGTACTAGTAACTTTTCAATTTTATCTTGCGGTTGATGTCAAATTAAAATGGGTTATTACAATTTAAGAACATTTTAGGAATTATGATAATATTTTTTTTGAAAAAGGACAATGTGTATCATGAGTGAACAACCGTCACATATAGTAAGGTTATGGAGCTTGAACACCCAACCAAAGGTTTATAATGGTTCTACCACTACCATTGGCCTATATTATCTTCTATTAAATATTTCATAAATTTTTCTTAAATGATTTGAAGGAAAAATATTAATGTTGATCCAGTGGTGTTTTTATTGATGTTTTGAGATTAATTTATTATATTGAATAACATATTCTATCAATTTTATTTTTTGTAAAATATCCAAATATATAAAGAATGAACTATCATTATTTTATAGATTTGATAATCCATTAAAAGTAAATTTTAGTTCTTTATGAATAAAATTATCCACTTTAGATATTCAGTTCTTAGAGTAAGATATGAAGTGGTAATTGATCAAAGAACAACCAAGGGATAATTTTTTTAATATAAAATGGAAATATATCAAGTAATTATATTTCCTTATATTCATAGATAGTAAATGTATTCCTCATATTTTGGAAATGGAACTTGAAACAAATATGTTATCATATTATATATTTATCTGATGAATCATTAAAATCATCCCAGATTTATGGTTTTCATGTCATTATTTTTACATTAATCATTTAATTTCTTCTGATCAATGATCTCTATCACTCTATAATTATTTATTCGTTTCCTCCATGTTCATATCTTAACATCCCACTAACTGTCTCCTTCATGGAAACCTAGTTATTTATTATTTTAGATGACTTTTTTACATAACATTATCACTTATAAAGAAGATGTTTTATTAAACATTTTTATATTATGGGTTTCTAAAAATGGTATCTTCAATTTTAAAACTCTTAATTTATGAGATGAAGACAAAATTGTGAGGACACAGTTTCTTTAAGGGGGTGGAATGTAACACTGTAATATTTTAAAAGAGAAACATAATCTTTTATAGCATATATGACATGAAAAACCAAGATTATAAGAGAATAAAACACTTTGAGAATTTAAAATATAAATTTTAAATGAAATTCAATCTCTTCGATAGTTTTCAATGCACACAATACTTAGTTTAAATGAAACGTGACACTCTATAAAAATATTATTGTTTAAACATGGCCAATATATCCTAGATGTTAAGTTGGAATGTATAAATTGCATCAAAAATTTGTTAAATGTATATGGTTCACACATAAAAAAACTATCACATTGTTTATCAACTTTTTAGAAATTGAAATAAACAAATCATATAAAAGATTTTTTTAAAAAAGATGTATTTTTCTAAAAAATGGATTAGTCACAATTTACGCACATATTTTGAAATTAATTTTTAAAAATTATAGAAATTTTATTTGAGAATAAAAATTTAATATATGAAATCTAAACGTCAAAATTATATTTGGTTGAGTGTTTGGGATTTTTTTGAAATGTTTTTTTATGAATATTGAAAAATAATCATTTTATTTAAAGCTTATTTTTCATTTAAATTATTTACAAGGATAGATTAAATTTTAATTTGTCATTAAATTAAAATTAGATCAATTATATTAAAATTTAACAAATTTATTTATTCTGAATCAATTTAAAATTTAATTCGGATATAAAAACAGTTTAAACATTTGGATATTTTTCTTTAGAAATCCTATTTTTTTAACACATCTGCGGGTTTAATTTTTAAGTAAATTATTACACATATATGTATAGAATTAAGAAAAAAGTATTAGATATTTTTAATAATAATTATTTATATTATTTAATAATATAAACTTAATTTTTTACTACAATTAATAGTAGATGTTTTAAAAAATTATTATAGAAGATAAGGTTAAAATGGGGTCACCAAGTGTTAAACTAAAAATATAAGGGTTATAAATCACTTTATACTAGTCGAAAACCCCTTTTATTTACAAATATCAACCTTATAACTTCTATTGATTAATTATTACCAATTATTTATTATTTGTTTCCTGATAAAAATATGGTCATAATTGATTTTCTTCCAAAATTCCAAGTGTGTCCTCTCCCAAACATATAGAAGGCCAGACAGTTTCCCTTCCTATTCACACTCCAAAATCAATTTGGTTCATTCAATAACTAACCAAATATATTTCTTAATTACCACCCCATATAATAGATCCATTATTTTCAATATTAATCCCTCTTAATAAGGATTTAGGTATAAAACTATAGATCTTCACTGAAGTAGAGGTAAAATTCTTAAACCAGCAGATTTGATTTATTTCTTATTCAACCAACATAAAATAATATTCAAGTATGCTAATATAATTACACCATTGATCCCAATAAAATTATATTTTATTATTTTAATGTAAAATACTCAATCTATATCCGCTTCTATTAAATTGGAAATGAAGAAGTTGATCGTGTGTATAGTGGACTATAGTCCCGTGAATCGATGTAATTCATTTTCCATTAAAACATTTAAAAGATGAATATAATGATGTATTTAAAATATTTATATGATATTTATGAAATTATTTTATATATTTAATTATGATATGACATAAATTTTCTCACTTTCCATTTTTTGGGGGATATGATACTTTCGCTCGAGTATATAGTGGACTACTACCTCACAAACGGATGTGATTAGTTTTTCTCTTAAGATTTACATGGAAATTAATAATTTAAAAATTAATTAATATGTGTAATTTAATGAAATAAAAATAATTATGGAAATATAATATCACATATAACTTTTTACCTTCCAATTACTTGGAAAACAACAACGTCACTTGTGCCTATATGTGGACTACCACCTCCATGTGGAAATATGAAGTGTTTTTCATTTAATTTTTAAGTGGATGTTAGTAAGGTTATATTTAATTAATTTAAATCAATATATTATATATTTATTAATATATATAAATATTAATCAATATTTAACTTAATTGTTTTCAATACATTGAGAAAATTGGAAACAACGTTCATGCGTACGTATGACTAGTTGTTTGCATGAACAGTATAATCCATTTTATAGCTATAAATTTTATAGATAAATCCAAATAAATATATAATGAATATATATAATATATATATAGTTTTAAATATTATATATATGATTGAACTATGATCAATGAAAATTTATCAATATAACAGTACATAAACATTCATAAAAAACATACAATTAACTCACAGAACCGTGATTTAAACCAAGAATTATTAATAAAAATGCCATAAAATATATAATTAAATTATATATGGTATGTAATAAATGATTATGGTTATAAGATATATTTATAATAAACTTATATTTACTATAAATTTGGTTCATAGACATATAAATAAATTCAAACCTAAGGCAGGGGTTTCTAATATAACATTCACGTCCATGACACATATTAAAAATTCACCACTTATTCATTTTTATGGTCCACAAACTACCCCTATGATATTTTATATCATGAATATAATTATCTTTGTGGTATTAAAATATTCATTTTATGTTATTTCTTCCATTGGGCTTAAAATTCAGAAGTCCCCAAAGTGGTAAGTGTGTATCTCAAAGTCTCATCATTATTCAGGATACTTTTTGTTTAATTCTCCAGTGGGGAAAATATTTCATATTATATATTAAAACCAATATATTTTTTATCTCCTTGGTTTATTTAGTAACTTTTCATGTAATCATTCCATTTACCTCTCTATGGTACTTAAAATTATTGTTTAAATGTTTTCAATTAAACCAAAATTATTTTTCATTTTAGTTAAAAATGGTTTCCCTTCAAAACACAAGTTTTATGAGAATGTTTTAAAAGATTTTTTAAAACTTATAAAAATTAAATTTAAAATAATATTTTACCCTTTCTTTAATTTTAATAAAAAAAATTAAAGAAATGTCCAGGTTTTTTTCCAAACATGACCCATCTGGATTTTACCAAAAATGTGAAAGAAATATTTCTTTCAAATTGAATGATATGAACATCATTTCTTCCTATCTTGACCAATCAATGTTTTAGAACATATTTTATATGATTAAATGGTTACATTCATAGAAGTTAATTTAAAAAATATATTGGGAAATTTTAGATTAAAACATATTATCACTATGTAAAGGTTGTTTTCCAAAACATTATTATAGATATATTTTTGTTATATTTACATTCATCAATGATATCAACCATTTATTGTACTTATGATCCACTTAGAATATATTGTATTTATAAAATATTTATTAATTATCTGCATGGTTTATGTTCAATTTGACTAGGGATATATAATTGTATTATCATTCTCTATATTACTCTGTATGGTTTTTGATTATGTTTATTGACTGGAGTTTGTGTTAACAATTCATATGCATGTTTTAAAATATGAATTTTTATGTTGATTATGTTTCAACCCATTCATATGTGGAATGTATTGGACTTAATATGTGATATGGGAAGTTATAGATAGACCCTTAATCCATTTACATATCTCCTTATACAAATCAATTAGACAAATTAAATAGGGTTCTACATATAGTTTTAAACTATATTTTGAAAGGTCTTGACATTATGATTCAAATTTATGAAATTATTCATTCCCTGATTATGAGATTATTCATTGATGTCCATCTTATTATTTTATTAGTAATAATATCCATAGAAATGTATAAATATCACATGAATCTGGATATGGAATTATTTAATAATTATTTATTCCTCCTATAATATTTCCAATTAGTTGAATAAATGGAATGTTTTTTAGTTATTTTACTTTCCATATTGATCATGATTTATTTATTTATATCATCCACTATACTAATAACCTTACTGAGAAATTGACCTCACCCATTTTTGTTTTTTTCTGAAGACAACATGTAGTGTTTTATGTATGATATATAGGGACAAGCTAAGGGGTAATATGGTATTCTAAACTATCCTATTTTTTGTACTGTATGTCTTCAATTATAATTTGAATCTCATGTATGTATCTATTTTACCAATTCTACTAAATTATTTAGTACTTCTGGGTTCAATTCCATGTATCTTTAACAAATGTAATAAAGTATCCATCGACTCTAGGCAACTTGGGTCAGGGTCTTTATGATATAAATCAATTTCAAAAATTTATTAGATTAAAATAATGTAACAATAATATTTTTATTATCATAAGTTATAATGTAACTAAAAAATATATTTATATTAATAAATATTAATTGAATATTAATTTAATATATTTAAAAATCCATCTTAAGTATATTCTATTTTAAGAAAAATAAAAAATTTATTTTAAATATCTATTATTTGATATGAAAAATTATACCCCAGTGGGATTTTATAAACTAAAAATAAACATTTTCATTCCCATTTAACAATCATCCATTTAAAAAACCATATTACCTATCTTTGGTAACTTTCTCCCAACACCTCCCCACTCCCTTGATTAATTGGAAATATTTATTGAACACCTACCAAATAGTGATTATCTGTACCAATTATGAAACTCAATGTTCATCATCATCAGCCACACCCAAATTTCACCATTGATCCTTTACCATTTCTCACACCCTCATCTATCTATGTACAATTTATTTTATCATATTTAAACTTTAAATAATATATGTAGGCATGGTCATGGGTAACACCTCATTTATCATTTTATTAGTCATTATTTAGGCCACTTTTCAAATATTTAATTCTTATATTTAACTTTTAAGTACGCAATATCATGGGTATCTAGTGTTTGAATGTAATTTTAATTTGGTTTCAGTGAAATTCATATGAAAAAAAAAATATTTCCTATTAATTTTCATATTTTTAAGGTTATTTAAGGATTAAAATTGCATACTTCTCAAGAGACACTCTAGATGAAATTATTTTTATTCATTTCTCTTTGAAAAATAATTTGATCCCAACATTGAATCTAATTCTTGTATATAAGATTCATCCACCTTCTAATACCTTCTTTGGAATTATACTCCATGAGAAAAGTCATATGCTAAATCATGGAAGTGTTTTCGTTAGTCTTGGACATCATGAAAACAAATTAATGTATTTGTCTATTAGTTTAAAGGTTGGGAGTGCTATTTTGTTTTCTGATTACCAAGAAAAAGATGTTAATTAAAAGAATGATAAGTTTTAAAATCTTTAAACTAACATGATATACTTGAAAAGATTCATGATTAATTAATGAAGAATCTATAAAGGTACAACACTTATTTAATTTTGGGGTGTTATATGAGATGAACCTTTCTATGGGCATATGGAAATAATTATCCTATATGATTTTTAACATATAACTTAATGATAAACCTGGAAGTTTAATTAATCTAATGAATCAATTGAAAAATTAAAATTTGAAGGAAAAATAAAAAAATTCGTATGTAAGGAAATTGTTTTGAGAAAAACAATATGAAATTTCTATCATGATTTCTAAATTTTTGGATATGAATGTTGATTGAATTAATTTATTTTACATTTCAACACTCATAGGTAATAATTTAATTATATTCATCATAAAAGTTATGAACACCTCTAAATAGTTGAATTAATACTAATATATTGGTCATAATGAAAATAAAATAACCTCTTACACAATTTTTTTATGACTCACATTTCCTTTTATATTGAAGAGGAATAAGAGAACCATGATTATGAATGGGTTATTTATTGAAATATAAATTAACTAAAATCCATTATAAGTCTAGTTATATGTAAAAATTACATTTTAAAGGGACTTAAATATTTTTATTCTAAACATTGTAGTAAAATAGGCAATCCATGTTGAAATTTTACACCTTTAATTAGGGGTGGTTAAATTTTTAACATATGAATACATCCCAAATAATTTAATTGGATATGTTATAATTCATACTTTGGTTAATATTTCTTTTTAAATTTTGTACTTGGTTAAAAATAATTATTTGATTTGGTGTGTGGAATGTCATAATGTTTCATGTTTTATTGATTAATGTTTGATTCTTATTCTATGTGACGTGAAAATTAATTATTTTAATTATGATACATCAATTATTTAGTGTACTATTGAATTTTATATTGATAGTATATACTTCTAAAATTATTTATAATGTGTGAATTTGGTTAAAATATTAATTAGTTGAATTTAATAAAATAATTGATATCTATATTCAACTTCATTTACATTTTAACATCATAGTGATATATTTATGTGATTATAAACTTGTATTATTTCTTTTCAATAAATCATAGTTTATTTTAATACATTAAAATTTATTAATTTATACATTATTTGAAAGATAGTTTCTTTGATAATATATTTCTATGATTTTTAATTAATTTCTAATCAATATTATGTTATTAAATTTTCATTCCCATATTAATTATGTGATTTTTAGAAGTTGCGTATAAAGGTTGGAATAAATGTCAGACATACCATAGGTTTGTATATGGTATAATGGTGTTTGTAACCCTTCTGTAATGGAGCATAGAAAACTATTTTGGGTTGGTGAATTCATCTTTGAAGGATGAATTTTTAACACCTAATTTTTCCAAAAGAACAAAACTATGTTCAGTGATCATGAACACTCAATATATGTGGGACTATTATAATCCTATTCCGTTGTTATTTAATTAAGTTCTTATAATGCTGTATTTTTTCAATCAAATATTTTGTGAAAGAATATTATTTACTTTATTTGGTATATGTTATCAATTCAATTCTGATGAACTTGATATTTTGGAATATGTCATAGGTTTCATGTTTCTGTATATATAAAAATATAGTTTTTATACCATTAAATTTTTTTATGAAAGATAGAGATTCCATAAATCACATAAATATTTTTTAAAAAAAGTAAAAATAAATTTAGAAATACCATAGATCTATAAGTAAAAATGGAAATTTTCTAAATAATGAAAATAAATGACATGTGTTTTATGGTTAAATTTAGTAATACTAGTTAAATATTTAATATAGTGATATTTATCTATTTCTAAACAATAAAAACAATTATGTAAAGTTTTCAAATAAATATTTAACATGCGAAATTAATTATTTGATTTTGTTTACTATAATAATTGACCATTTTCATTAGTGATACAAATGTTTGATAATATTGTTAAAATGAAATTAATGTTGGGGAATAGTGTTAGAATAATGTAATTTTTATAATATTGTTTCCCTCTTTAGTCTATAATTTATTATAAATATATATATTTAACACATTTTATCTAATTTTTTTTATTCCAAGAATAGATGAACTGATCCATTTCTTGAAAATAGTTGAATTGACTTCGTTTTGGGTTAATAAAGTGAAATTCAAGATCCTCCATCATCAAAAATTTATAAAGTTATTAGAAAATTTCTAATGATATTTCAATAATAAATCCCTTAAGAAGGCATTGTAATCACTATACAGAAAGATTTGTTGATGAATATTCTTATTTTTTTTATAGTTCTTAACTTCTATTTTATTTCTTCATTCTATTATTCATTATATAACATATAGAGTTTATTTCATTCACTTTATTTAATTTGATAACTTTGTATTGTATTTTTATCTCATTGTTATTATTATATATGGTAACTTTGTTATTTTGATTAGTATGTTGAAATTTATTCTTTTAGTTGTTCTTATCTTTACTTTATTTTACATGGAAATATATATTCTCTTATCTATATTCTATATAATTATATTTCTTAGAGTTGGTTGTTTTCTTAGCATTCATTTATTTTCTCAATGGATTTTTGAATCCTACTAGAGTTGAGTTTCTTATAGTTGTGCAACATTGTCCACAAAACATGGAGACCCAATCAGACCAGACCACTTTTATATCCTTTTCACCACTCCAAGTCTATTTTCACGATTATATATGGCCTCATATCATTTTTAGGTTTTTTTATTTGATATTAAATTTAATTTGTGAATCATATAATTATGTATTTTGATGTTGACATGTTTCTATGAATTATATAGAAATTAATTTCTTTTGAATATGAATCCTCATATGTTGTTATTAAAATTGTTTTCTAATTTTTCATTAGTAGTAGCGCTACATATTTTGAGTTAATTCTAATGGTGGTTGTAGTTCAGTTGATCATGAGTTTGAACCACCTACGTGTTGTAGTTCTCATGGTTTCATTGGGTGATTAGTTAATTTTAAATATATCATTTCATTATAATCATATTCATATATATTATCATCTCTATATCTTGTACTATCCTATACAATACTTCTTAGTATATATATTGTTAAAATAATTTCTACATTATTTATTTTAGTAGATTGTGAAAAACTATAATATACGAGTTTAGAGACTCTATTATGAAATAGTTTGTTATTATAAAAATGGTTTATTATTTATATCATTGTGAATTTATTATAAATCATGCAATTTAATTCAAAATTTTTTAATTATAGTATATATTGTTATTTCATTTTCTTTTAGGAAATTTTTGAAGGGATTACTGGATGGTTTTATTTTAAGGCCAAAAATGCATGACTTTTCCCAATTCAATTAGCCTTTCCACACCAACTAATACTAGATTGAATAATGAGAAAGATATAGGAAACATACTAATATCTTGATTATGCCATCACATTTTCAATTATCCAAGACAAAATAGTACATATCACATTGAATATCTAGTTCAGTTAATATATACTAACCACATAGTAACAAACATATTTATTTCTGTACAAAAATGGGAAGCTACAAAGCTATAACTCTTGCATTGTGGAAACCATATTATCTTAGATGTTGGATTCTTGGTTAATTTCTTTATAGTAATTTCAATTTAATATTGTTTCTAAAAAGTCATTTTATTATGTCTGGTACATTTTATGTTTTATGAATGAATTATAAAATAAATGATATTATAAAACATGTTTGAAAATAATATTCAATTTGTTGATTTGATAATAAATTTTATTTTCTATGAATTTACACTCCTACTATTTTATTTTATGAACAATTTTTTCTTACTGTAAATGTGAGACTGGCGATGAACCACTTATATTCACAAGTGAGAGAAAGGGTACGTTCTTACATGAGTGGAGATGATCATATCATTTTAGTCAAATTTACTTGAAATTAGGGATGACCTAATTCATGTTACCATTGTGGGCCAACTCTAGGTGATCGCTTCCATTTTTTCCATGTCATGAAAGAGTTAGTGGATTAAATGTGTAGACCATTCTGCTAGTATGAACAACAACACACCCTACTAATGTGTGAGAAAAACATATTATGGATAATGTCTTATAGAGGTTCATGTAATTTATCTATGATATTAAACATGATTAAATGATAATTATTTATTGGAGAATTGTTTATTTTATTCGAGTTAAATTAATGTTGAAACTATTTTTTCAAATAAAACCTCAATTTTTTAGTGTTATATATATATAAATTTTACAATTAAAATAATAATTATAAAAAAAATATTAAATTTTATAAGATTAATAAATATAATATGATATTTAAGATATAAATATTGGAATATGTACACATAATATATTACTGAAAATATAATTTACAATTAGATATTATTTGATGGTATTACTTATAAATGGTGATAATGATATTATAGAAAGGTAAATTTTTTTGAATAAATTTTTTTGGAACAAAAATTAGCTAAACTATATATTATCAGTTAGTATTATTATAATTGAAACACAAAAATTTTATTTTTTGTAATAAGATTAAATATCATTTTTTACCAAAAAATTGGTGATATAGATAAATTTTTGGGTAAAACACTTTCTTAGCCAAAAATGTACCTTTACCAAAAGATATACCCCTGTTAGAAAAAGTTAAATATTTCTAGTGAATTTATCTTTGTTTTTGTGAAAATTTCTGGTTTCATGGGCCTATCATAGGTCTGTATTAGAACATTAAGCGTGAAATATAATACCCCATAATTTCCATTTTCCTAAAGGATGAGAAAATAGGATTCACAAAATTTGGAGGATGTGGATTAGTTTCAATAAATTCAGGATATGGATTACTTTTAGTGTCCATCAGGGCATATCACCCCTCTGTAGCTTCCATTAAAGTAGAAAGAGACTTGGTATTGTTGAGGATTTTGGGGGTACCATTTTCTAAACCATCTTCTAGGTGAAGGAAGTGAGAAAATCATGGTATAATTGACCTAAATTAGTTAGATGTTGATATACAGTGCATGTTAGGACTAAGTGATTATCTTGATATGATGTAGGTTTTTGTCACAACAGAGGGAAATCCTAATCTACCACAACTACCATATTCAAATAAACTAGTTTTTTGGATCTTAATTCAACATAATGTTAAAATTACAATTTTATGGGAAACTTTAAACCATATTGATGGGGGAGGAGAAACGTTTTACTATTTTTAGAGGTGATATCCAAATGGAATATTACCCATATGTAATTCATAATTTATCCATCTGATATTAAACATTCTATCCTTATATTCACTAAATTTTCTTCCACACTAGGTAATTTAGCATTTATTAGTGATTTATAGGATATGACCATGCCATTACATTTATCACTAGTATAATTGAATCAAAGGGGTGTAACTTATTTGTTTCGAGGGGTTAGGTTTTGGTTCCTCCTTTGATTTTGGGTACGTTCAGCCTCAATATATACATATGGGGAACCTACTTCTCTGGGTATTTATTCTGAATTGCATCCCTCAATTTCTCTATCTTGATTTGCATCATTCAAATTATAGTTGGTGATAAAGTTAACTAATGAATATCCTAATGAATTATTAATTTTATCATTATGGATGTAGTTTAGTGACCCTATAGTTCCCACATCCCAATCAATTGTTTCCCAAGATCTTCCTCATGACCCATTTTCTCAATGGGTTGCTTAATATTTTGACCACTGCAAGGAATGTACTTATTCATTTTTTATTACATAGATTTGGTTCTTGTAATAGTAACCCTAATGGAATCCCAACTTATAGTTAGTAATCATTATTCAAAAGTGATTGGCTGGTCAGATTGTAGTAGGATCAACTAGAGATTCATCTTCTTGCAACCTTTTTCTAGTCAAGAAAAATAGATTATATTGAAGGGGGTCATAGTTATTTCTCCCATCCTTGAATGATAAGGATGTTATTGTGATACCAACTAAATGTATTAAATATAATAAGGGTTTAATGATGATATAGGTGTTGGTGGTGGTTAAAATTCCACTATCCCTATGGGATAGGGTTCAATTGGAATTGTTGTCAATATCTATTAAACCCATTGTGGATTGGATTCCACTATGGTGGAGGTGGTGGTATAAATTACCTCAAATATGTGGGCTATGTTTTCTCCTGAATAACTTATATGGTAGTATATATTGTGATTTTATTTTTTTAAAACATTTTCCCTCATCAGTAATGTGGGTGAGGAGCCTCCTTAGAATGCAAGATACTCTCCTTGGGTAACTTTCTTACGACCAGAGGTTCTAGTCCCCTTATCTATGATGTGTTCTCTTCCTGTAAGGATTCACATATTAGGATTCTACCAATAGACAACTCTCTATATATTTATAGAGATTTTGTTAACTATAAATAAAAGGAACAATATTTTATTGAACAACTTGAATGCATTTTGTTTAGACCTGTGGCCTATCTAGCAGAAATGATATTGCAATATATAATCATCAAAGGACCATGTTATCCCCAAGATAAATAAAATTCAAATTTCATCTATTTAATCTAAACTAAAATTTTTACACCCATGGTGGCATTAAAATTTACCTATTATAGGGCCTCTAGGATATGAGTACAAGCATATCATAGTCTCCCACAGTGCGTAACTAGACTCAGGTCCCGAGCCACAAAGAAAGTGGAATGATCTATATAACCACAGAGCATGTTGAAACCCTATATATAATCTTCATATCCTTGGTAAGTAAGGTTCATATAATTTATCTAATTATAATTTTATCCAATGATTTGGAATAGGTAAGGAATTAATCTTTCCTTTTGATCATTGGGGACATCTTAGCTGGAAGTTGTGATAGGCCAGAACATACTCTAAAGGATTTTCTTAAACTACTATTACACTTATCCACACTATTTTTCTCATCATCGATGTCAAATTATTCCACTTGGTCTTACTATAAATGTCTCTTTTCTAAAAATAGTGAATCACAACATTTAAATGTTAGGGATGTGGTTCACCGGATTGCGTTACATGCCGATCAAGGTAAGGAGTTGCTGGCGATCGATAGGGAATCATATATAGTTGAACCTAGTGTTTCAGGAACCCCTATATGTGAATTTTCCTTGAAAATTAAAGGATATTCATTACTAATATTGATATCACCATGTTGATATTTTCCATAGTGGATGTCAAGGGTAAAAACCCTATGATCTATCTTCTATGAGGAGGACTTCTGTGGTACATATTTCCTTTTACTTCATTTTATAAGTTGAAGGAACACTGAGATTATATTGATAAGTTTTGTATAATATTAAATATTCTAGTATTGAGAATTGTAAGAATAGTAGAAACAACCTACATCATAATAGAAATATATCAAAATTTCATTTGGGGTTGAGTAGGAGGGTGAGCCTACTGCATAGTGGCAAATGAAATATGTTATTATTTGGGCCTGGCTATTGATGGAATATGCTGCCACTATCCAGACCCTTCTAGGACATATTAGAGTGATTCCAAATTATCCTAAATATTATGATCTCACATTTTGTTCGATGCAAAAATATTATTTCAAGCCTTGGATAATCTTGGAATGTGGTCCCCATTCAAACATTAATTCCCCAAAACAAAAAAAACTGATAGACCTTTTGGATGGGAGAAGGGATATGGGACCCCTCTTATTTGGAATATGAGGGTAATGGTGCATTCATCCATTAGTGGAAGGAGGAAGATGTGTATGGATCCTATTAGCTACCATAATATATTAGAGATATCCAAATTGATTTGTAGGGATTAGTGTTGTCCCTAAGTTGACAACCAGGATATGTCAATGCACCCCCATTAAAGCTAGAATATTTTCTTGATTTTATATTTTTTAGAATATTTTATTGGCATTATTCGGCATGAATATGTTTTTATCTAGAAGTGTCTTTCAAATTAGGTTGACAAACCCCAGTAAGAATAGGGATTCAAGCTTGGCCGTGTGCCTCTTCCTTTATCAGATTATGCTAATGATCCACCTATATGGGTGATGAAAATGTATTTAATCTAGATTAATTAGCATGTCACACTATTCATGCTGATATATATCTATGGATGTTTTAATAGGATTATTTTCATTTTCCTATATTATTTATGAAATATATTGATGAATATCCTTTATTGAAGACTATATATGCTATAAATTTAAATGGTTTTGAGTGATAATATAATATTTATCATTATATGTTTCTATGATATGATTTAATGAATCTAAAATAGAGGTTGTTATAAGTTTCCACTCATTTTATCTATTTTCTATTAGGAAATGTTAATGGGATTCATGCATAGGGGTAGGAATTTATGCCTACCCTTACCTACTATTGGAACCTTCAGGTAGTCCTATTGTGTGCAGGAAAGTATATAGGCCATACTAACTGTTATCATTATAGTTTGTTGGAAGTATCCTCCTAGAAAATAAGGGATATGAGCATTATTTATATATTTTTTTTAAAAGGTTGGGGCCGAAGCCTCGTTTATTATTAAAGAAAAGCAAAGGCCTCTTTAATTGGGTAGAGGGAGACCCATTACATAGCCCAAAGGCCCAGTGGGAAATTAGCCCATTATATGGGCCGTATGCCCATTTTTTTGGCCCAAGTCCCATTCTGTGAATAGTACTGCTACAGTACCCGCGTTGCTGCAGTGCTGCATAGTACCCGCCGCTACTACAGTACCCTACCGCCGTTATAGTGACATGTCACCGCTATAGTGCCTACCGTTGCTACAGTGTCAACGCTACAACAGTACGCTACAGTACCTGTTCCCAATGGATAGATCACCTGGGTTCTCTAGTCTGGATAACTATGGGGGTGGGTGTAACCTATTGGTTAACACCCACAGTAGGTGGTAGATGGGTTATAATTTCTTCATGCTTATAGAAGTTATGAAAAATATCCCTCCTAAGTGACTCCTATATAATAATTATGTCATATTCAACTCCTTGATCCACCTTCCTAAGATAAGGATAGTGTTTATCTTCAGACTTGAGGGACAGGAGACTAAAGTAGTTGGTGGCGGTGACAAGTGCCAACAACTTCGTCATAGAAGTCCTCATATGAGATATAATAGAATGATTTAGTACCTAGAGATTATTGAACATGGAATATATGGAGGGATGGTACTATGTTAGTGGTATTCCCAAGCCATCACATTCACTGTCAGTTCTTGGAGTCACTAAGTAGGTGACATTATCCTTTGATTTTCAGAGGAATTGAGTCTTATGGAAGTTTCATTTCAAGATTGTTTTCATGAAGATTATTTCATTTTCTTGGATTCAAAGAGAGTTATAGTAAAAGGTATATGTAGTAAATAAATACCAAAAAAAGGAATACGGATCAGGGAATCATTCAAAATAAAAGTTCTTTATTAGCTTGATATAGGTATACATAGACACAAATATAAGAAAATAGAAATAATGATTAATGTAAAATCACAAATTATAAGTGTTCTTAGCTAGTTATGTATGGGGAACTATGTTATTTTTGAAAGATTCATGTTAGGTTCACCATATTGGTTTTAACCCTGGATGAATTATCCTTGGAATATTAGTTTTATGGGGGGTGAGAATAACTCCACAATCCTCATTTTATCCATTGATCCAATCTCGAATAGTTTCCAACTAGGTTAATTCATGGAGAAATAATCATCCAATGGTATCCTTATTCATAATGATTTGTGTTCCTATTTTCAAAATGTAGAAAGTTATTGAGATCCCAAATCAGTAAATTTCAGGAACACACATTTATAGAGTGAATGAATGTTTAAGCTCATCACACCTTATTGGTGGAATTATATTTTACTCTTGGACTCACATATAGATTTATGTCATGTTCATGGATCTTTATGAGACCCTAATACAGGACGCAAGATCCCATATTTTTTTAATGTGTGTGTCTATTTATGTTTCAGTTTAAGTCCCTTATTTCAGTTAAATAAGTGTTTCTGAAAGTTAGTGAAAAGTATTGGGGGTTTTCTAGGGGTTTGGGGCATGAAAGAGGAGGAAAAAGTGTTTTTTTTGGCATGTTTCAGAGTTTGGGAACAATTAGTGAAAACATGATGATAATCCCAGGTAACCATACAACCTTAGGTAGAGGCTTGGGCTTAGTTATCGCATGGTTAAAAAACCATGCATAATTCCCAAGAAACCATGTCAAGGGGTGGATTTTGGATAGTGGCTAAAGCACAGTTTTCACATGGTTTGACAACCATGTTGGTAAACCCAACATCCTAGTAAAGTTAAGAAATTTACAAAATTTTCACTTTGTGATTTAAATGCCTCACTCGAGATTTTCATCCTTTCTTCTCCTCTAAACCCTAGTGATGAACCAAGACCTCCAAGATCTTCCAAGGATCGATCTCTCTCATTTCAAGGCCATTTTAGACATTTTTTGTTTCACATCGAAGATCTGTGTAAGTCTAATCTTCCCATTGTATATTTTTCCCTGATTAGGGTTTTTAGTTTCTATCATATCATTACAATGCTCTAAAAACTCTTTTTTATGATTAGATATAGGTTGAGGCCTCAAGTGTTGGTGGAATTAGGATCTAAGGCTTCTATTGAGGGATTTTTTGTCAATGGATTCAAGGTAGGAGGTCTGCATGTTTTATCTCATAGTTTCTTTTGACATTTTTTCATGATTGGGTTTATTTATTGGTTACCTCTTGTTGTTATTTGAATCCCTTGATGAGATTTGGTTATTTGGGTGTCTAAATTATTATTTAGACCCCTCAATGTCCTATTAGGATTCATTGAATAAGAATATAACGTTTTAGGGCCACCCATGGGGCATGCCGACATTCCCGAACATATGAATTGAAAAAGTCAAGGGTGGAGTTGATTCATAATAACATGGATCCTTATAGAATATGATAATATGGTTAGTTGAGTTAAATATGGAATATTTATAGTTATACCTCGGCTGATGAAGGCTTAAGGGGTTTCTTGGCATGGATTAGTAATAAGTTAGTTGATTTAATTGAGATTGTGTCAAAGGGGTTATTAATTGTGATTAGATTCCCAAAAGAATTAGTATATATGATATGATGTGCATGATAAATTAGAAATGGCTTGTGAATTAAAGATCAAGTAAATGGGTTTCATAAGGGAATTGATGAATATATTGAACGAGTTAGTAAATGGGAATTATGGGGTATGCCTGATGGGTTGAATTAAATAGAGTGGTTGTGTTATGTGATATAAGAATTATACTTGAATTCATAAGAGAGAAAATGCTTGAGAAATGATAAATGGGTTAAATAGGCTAACGTAGAGTAATTGATGAATATTAGTTAATGTATGGGAGTTGTTTAATATACTTAATAGGTTAAGGCATGAGGATGGGGGTTTGGCTAAATGGAAATTAATTGTAAATGGAAATGTGTTAATTGGATATAGTACAATATTATTTTCCATATTGCTTTTATGGATTATGATTTCTATATGTCTTGGTTATATTGGTTTTGATATGGTTTGAGTGTGGTGAATGGATGAATAGGCATGTGAACATGGCTTGAGGTGTGGTATAAAGGACTTAGGCTCCTCCCAAAAGTTGACTTTAAATGATTCTTTAACTCCATCCACAATGCACTGGTTAGGGAAGGGGATGCATCTCTATTCCCCTAATGGTTTCAATCCACATAGACTGAGGATTATAGGTGAGAATATTACAATTTTGTGATATGTTATCGCTAGTGAGTTAGGAATTTATTTATTCCCTTATGAAAAATGATAAATTCCATTAACCTTGAGTGAATTATGTGAATGCCTAACTTATAAACTTCATGATTGATGATGAACTAGTAATACAAGAGACATAATTAATTGGAACCTTGGTTAGTAATATCTATTTAGATATTGTTTACTTGTATCCCCCTAATTTTCTTTCATTATATTGTTATTTTTTTATAATTTATTTCTCTATCTATTAGACTGAATATTTTGTAGACACTTTTAGTGGTGGCCTACTAAGTTGTACTCACACCCTACTTGTGCCACCTTTGGGTACCCAATAAGATTTCATTATTGCAGGTGAAGATATATGAAAGGGCTAGTGATAGGGAGTTGATTCAGGCATAGGATGTACATGGATGAGGTTTCAGACTTGGTGTCAGAACCATTTGGGGATTTCCATTGTTTATTTATTTTGGGTTTCTTGCACTTGTGGCACTACTAGTATGTTGTGGCATGGTTATATTTGATTTGGGGTTTGTATCATGTTTGGGGGATTCTTGGTTATGCATGTTCATTGGTTTTCCATATTTTTGTGTCTATTTTTATTAGTAACAATTGTTTCTTACTCTAATAAGGAGGTTATAGACCCTCCCCCCCCCCCACATGACTCATTAGACCCTCACTACTAGTCAGAAACCACTGGAATATTAGGTGGCATGCTTGAGGTCATGTGATGACTCGACTCAGGCCACCAGTTTAGTGGATCCCAAGTTGGGTACATTAAAAATTGCTATCATAGGAGTTCTTTTTCTCTTTCTTACTATTTGGGGATGGTAGAAATGATATTAGGACATTGTTGTGCCTTGGTAATGAGATCATGCTTGGGTGTAGCCGACCCATGTATGAGAGAAACCCCAAGTTAACTAGGGTGGGAATTGTTTTTCTTGATGTGTGTTGTTATAGTTGAATGAAATTTCACCATTAGGTGATTCACATGTTGTTTGATTTGATTTATTTTTTATATTTTTTTCATGGCCATAATGGCATGAGGTTGTGCATTCATGAATCAATTTAGGAACCTAAGGTTTTAGGTGCCATGAATCCTCATAGGCACACACAAGAAGGTTGTGTGGGGAATAGATAGTAGAATAAATTTTACTTATTTGGAAAATTTGAGGAAAATAATGCCTAACAATGGTAATGAAAGTGGGTAAATGAAAATAATTAAATGGATAGTTAATGAATATTCTATATAAATAAACATTATGACTGGGCTAAAAAAGATTTGGTTTGTGGTAAATTGTAAATATTGAATGTTGTCTAAAAGAGAAGGATTTTCTTAATTAGCGGTGAAATAGTTAATGAATTTTGTCTAATGAAAACTGTAAATGTGTTAAAATTATGGTTGTAACAAGTTTTGAGATGAGAAATGTGCCTAAAAGAAAAGATTCATGTGTAAAGGAGTAAATGGTTTAAAGGGTTGTTTGATAAAGTGTTTGGGATTAAGTAATTTGGTTTTCTCTCTGTTGACCATGACTGATTGTAAGAAAGGTTAAAGGTGGTGGTAGATATGTGAACACATGTGTTGGAATGGTGTTTGTGGAGTGGGTTAAGTATGTGAAGTATTTCATTTTCTAGTTTCGGTATATACCAACTAGACATCCTTCTAGATATTTGTTGATGAATGAGTTTGGGGGATATGAATTCGAATAAGTAGGGATTTTGGGAATTTTTGTGTGTATAATATTCTAATGAATAAGCATTTGGGTGCTCCTTGTTGTGTCTTTAGTTAGGTGGTGACCTTTAAGTCTTAAGGTGTTGTTTGGTTATGTAAAAGTAGTAAATCTTGTGGGTTGTAATTGAATGGTTTGTACAATGGAAATTAGAATGAATGTCTTGGTTTTAGTGTCATTAGAAATGGCTGTTGTTGTGGTTGTGGTGACCCATGTGTGTTCAAGGCTTGAGAGTTGCATCTTAGACCATAGAGTTGGGGTTTTGGCTCATGTTTTTTATGTATGTATACGATTACCTTTGGTGCAGAACCTCGACAAAATGGTTGCATGGTGTGCTTGGTGTAGTGTGTATCGGAAAAGGGTGACAGAGTGGTTCGTAAACATTGATCCATTCGTAACTTGATGTGTGTGTGAATCAAGGGCTTTTTCCTATCGTGACTATAGTTTAGGGAACCAGTATAACTCAACCTTCAAGTTGGCCTATGAGATATTTCGTACAGTGTTCCTAGTTCTATTTGGTGTATGAATTATGGGTGGATGTTATACCTTTCTAGTTGGACCTGGAAAATGTCCTTTACTATGGGTTAACCTAGAGGGATAAGTGTGAAGGTCGATGATTTGGTGATGTGACTTGATTTATGGTGATATGTTGGTATTTTTGGAGAAATCATGGTCAACATCCTAGGAGGCTATCCCAATGATGTGGGTGCCTCAAAATAAGAGGCATGGAGAATGCATCGAATGAGGGATCGATGCATTTGAGTATCTTTAAGATTTGGTTAATAGAATCAAATAGATTGGATTGTTTGTTTAAATGGTTTGGTTGTTGGGTGAGATGTAGAGAGTTTATTGGGCCCATGAGGATGACTAACCAAGAGGAACCATTAGGTGAGTAATCAGGCATTGGGCTATGCCATGGAGGTGGTAAGATTGTGGAAACTAGAGTCGGTATGAGAGTGTTCAAAGTAAAGTGAGAAACCTTGAGGGCTCAAAGCGGGTCCAGATGTAGGTACACAATGTCAGGACATGATTTCAAATGGGATAGGCATCTTTCATTCCTTGTGTAACCAAAACATGAATCATGGTAATGCGATAAACTATTCATTTTATTGGCATGTCAAACCATAGTGTTTGATCATTAATTATTAGGTACGTACTCAAAGAACTTGGACAGTGTGGTGGAAGAAGTGCCAAGGAAAACATTGGTTCCCAACTGCATAATAGATGGTCGTAGGGTGGTGTAGGGGAGCCTAAAAACCTCAGAAGATCATGGTGTTCAATATTTTTAGGATATATCATAAATAAATAAGTTTTTTTTGTGTTCTTTGACAACTCCTTAATGTACCTCAGCAATTGATAATCATGCCCAACATATTGACATCATCGCAGGTACATTGAGAGGCTCTGACTTTATTCCTAGAAATGTGAAGGTGTTTTGGTAGGATGATGTATATCATGAGGTTTACGGTCATGGGGGGTATATGTGATGTGTGATGGTGGGATGCACACCATTGATTGTTTCGGGTGAGGTCCTTAGGATTGGATGGTTTCCAATGAATGCCATGGTTACCACCCACTAAATCCAAGATAGAGCACATTGATGTTCAATATCTTGTTCTGTAGAAGGATGGAAAACCATCTCTCAACATTGTAATTTGGCTTGTGATTGGGTGTGAGTAATTGTTATTTGATTCTCATGTGGATAGAAATGGTAAAAACACTCTAAAGGTGGGTAGTGGTGAGTCGGTCCTGACTGTGGGGCAGAAAATGTTGACTTGATGTAGCGGCACCGGGATGTTAATAAGGAACTTGTGAGGTGCATGTCAGGTCTCTCAAAAAGGCCAAGTGGTCCTCGACTATGGTGGTTGATTGATACAATCATTGTATTTGGGCTCAAGGTGGTTCTAAATGGGATTCAAAAGACATTTTTTTAGTCATCAAAGATTGTGGTGAGATTTAACAACAGTTGGTGGAAAGATAGTTTCGGTTCTATAACTTAAATATAAATCAAATTTAGAATAGGGTAAGTTCCCTTAAGTGGTTTTAGAGCACCTAGAAGTACTAAGGAATAGTTCCTGTGTGATGTGGTGTCATTCCAATAGGGAAGCTAAGCATTCTAGGATGAGTCAACCAGGGAAACTTGACTCGACTCTGAGCAAGGGACGAATGTGGAGAGTGGTAAGTCACCTTTGGTGGATGCTTTGGAGGGAGTAGCTTGTCTCAAATTCCATAATGGGTTTGATTGAAAACCAATACTTCTTTAGATAGTGTATTAATGGTAGGAGTGCTATTGATTGGGAATTTTGTAAACACAGTGAAGCCTAACGATGGTAGGGAGGGATGCGATGCCACGATGAAGGGGTTTTACTATATGATAGGGAATGACCTCAGTGGGTGTGTCAGATATCATATGAAAGTCTATTTGACATTATGGTGGTCTTTTATCAGGAGTATAGGTTCCAAATAATCACATAGGGAAGAGAGAACCATAGCTGATAAATGGTTGGTTGATGATGTAATTAGATATTCAAGTTAGAGGGACTTGAGTGGACACTGTTTGTGTGAGTTTTCCCTGGTAGTGGGATTTGGCACAAGTTAAATAGGTTAAGTAATGGAGTTTTTGGGTTGTGTTTGGATGTATGGTTGTGGAATGGGTTCATAGAGACATGAGTAGTGGATCGACGTAAGTTGGAAAATGTGGTTGGGAGGATTGTGTGTTTTTCTTCTAGGAGATATCTGGTTTGGTCACCATTAGAGTTTGGAAAACAGAGGAAAATGATGCCAAGTGATTAGGGTCAGGAGTTGTAAAGGGGATCAGACTGATGGGGTGTTTATTGGATCCTATATAATGATATAATATTGTGTGTGAAGTTTCCATATGTTCTGAGTAAGGCATTTTTTCCTATGTTTTCTCTATGAAGTCCTAGTGTTCGGGTGTGGTTGAAGTGGATTCCTCCTTGAGGAATATCTGGTTTGTGTTGGTGGTTCTGGTGAGGATGTCTTGTGGGTCAAGACTATTCCTGGGTTAAATTTTTGTGGTAGCATTATAATGTTCAATGAGAAACATGGTAAATTGGAATGGATAGGAGGGCCTAGGGACATAACCTCATTTTATGGAATCTCAGTGATTCTCGGGAAGAGCGGCTTGAGGATGAGCCGTTATAAGGTGGGGGTGTAAGATCCCATATTTTCATAAGGTATGTGTTTGTTTGTGTTTCATTTTAAGTCCCTTATTTTGGTTAAATAAGTGTTTACCCAAGTTCACGAGAAGGCTTAGGGGTGTTTTGGGGGGTTTGGATCATGAAAGATAAGGAAAAAGGAGTTTTCTAGCCATGTTTCATAGTTTGCACATGGTTAGAGAAAATCATGTGGAACATCCCAAGTAACAATGTAACAATGGATATAGGCTTGTGCATGGTTATTTTACAGTTAAGTAAACTGTGAATAATTCCTAGTAACCCATCTGAAGGGGTGATTTGGGGATAATGGCTCATACATAGTTTGGAAAACTATACAGGTAAACCATGTAGCCCAGTAAAGTTGAGAAATTAAAAAAATTGGAACTCTGGGATTTTAAACCCTCACTCATGATTTTCTTCCTTTCTCCACCTCTCTACCCTAGTGACAATGCAAGACCTCCAAGAGTTTCGAATGATCAATATCTCTCATTTCAAGGTGGTTTTGGATGCCATTGGTTGCGAATTTAAGATCCAAGTAACTCTAGTATTCTTATTGTTTCTCTATTTTAGGTTAGCGTTTATAGATTTTCTCATCTCTTCTAAAAGCTCTAAAACCCTATTTTTCCGTTGAGATAGAGTTTGAGGCTTCAAGGGTTTGTGGAATCTAGATCTAAGGGTTTTATTGATGTAATGTTTTTCAATGGATTCCTAGTAGGTTGTTTACAGGTTATATCCTATAGTTTTGTTTGATATTTTTTCATTCTTGGGTTTATTTCTTCATTACCCATTACTGTGCTTTGGATCCTTTGATGATATTTGGTGATTTGGTTTTCAAAATGATGATTTGGACCCCTAATGGTTCACATGGGATGCGTTAAGTAAGAATATAACGTGTTAGGTCCACCCATGGGGCGCGCTGACATTCTCAAACCTAGGAATTAACAAATTATAGGGTGGAGTTGACGCATAATAACATGGATCCTTAAATAACATGACAATATAGTTAGTTGAGTAGAATATGGAATATTTATAGTTATACCTAGGTTGATGATGGATGAATGGGTTTCCTGGCATGGATTAGTAATGAGTTAATTGATTTAATTGATATTTTTTCACAGGGGTTATGAATTATGTAGAGATTACCGACAGAATTAGTATATATGAAATGATGTGTGTGCTAAATTTGAAATGTATTGTGAATTGAAGATCATGTAAATGGGATGAATAAGGTAATTGAGGAATATATTGAATGAGTTAGTAAATGGGAATTATGGGGAATGCCTAATAGATTGAATGTAATAAAGTGATTGTGTTATGTGATATAAGAATTGTACTTGAATGTATAAGTAAGAAAATGGTTGAGAGATGATAAATGGGTTAAATGGGATAATGTATGGTAATTGAAGAATATTTTCTAATGTGTTAGAGTTGTTTAATATACGTATTGGGTTAGGGAATGAGGATGGGGATTTAGCTAAGTGACTATGAATTGTAAATGGAAATGTGTTAATGGGTTATGGCATAATTTGATTCACCATGTTTCTTGTTAAGGATTATAATTAAAATATGTCTTGGTTGTGTTGTTGGTTATATGTTTTTTCTGTGATGAATGGATGGATAAGAATGTGTTCATGGCTTGAGGTTTGAGATAAAGGATTTAAGCTCCTCCCACGGGTCGAGTTGGACTAATTCTCTAACTCAAACCACAATACACATGTTAAGTAAGGGGATGAAGCTCTATTCACCTAACAGTTTCATCCTACCCGGGCTAAGGATTTGAGATAAGGATATTGTGATTTTTTGATATGTTATCCCTAGTGAGTTTGGGACTTATTTATTCCCTTATAAAAAATGATAAATTCCATGACCATGCATGGATGATGTGAATGTGTAACTTTGGAAAATCATGATTTATGATGAACTTGTAACACATAAGACATAATGGATTGGAACCTATATTAGTAATAAAAAAGTATAGGTTGTTTACTAGTGTCCACGGAATTATATTTTATTTTCTTTTTATTTATTTATACTTACATGCACTGTCTATTAGACTGGATATTTTGTAGACAACGTTGGTGGGGGCTTACTAAGTTGTACCCGCACCCTTCTTGGACTACCTTTGGGTACCCCAATAGATTTAATTGTTGAAAGTTCATATATTATCAAGTGATAGTTCTAGGGATTTTTTCGGGCTTAGGATATAAATGGTTAAGGATCCGGACATGGAGTCAGAATTATTTGGGAATTTCCATTGTTTTATTTATTTTGGATTTTCTTCACTTGTGGTACTACTAGTATGGCATGAAATTAATATATTGGATTTGGTTTTTGTACCCTATTTAGGGGATTCTTGGTTATGCATGTTGATTGTTTTTCCATATTTTTTTCTCTATTATTATTGAGATCTATTCTTTCTTACTCTCAAAAAGAGGGCATAGTCTCCCCATGTTACTCATTAGACCCTCAATGGTATCCGGAAACCCATGGTGTACGAGGAGGCGTGATTGATTTCATGTGATGACTCGGCTTATGGAACTAGTTGAGTGTCTCCCTGGTTGGGGACATTACATGAGATTAGTTACAAAAATATTTATAATCTTTTATTAGATTAAAATGATTTTATTAACTATATATATGATTTATATCCCATCTGTGAAACCTTTTTTTATGTATTATAGGTTATCTATCTTGTTACCCATTCTTACTAAGTGATTTGGGTTTGGGTATTGCTCTATTTTAATGTAATATATCTAGGTTATCTGGCATTTATTTCCATTTATTAAGGTGGGGGATGTTCGTGATGTCAAGATCAAGGATAATGAAGTGCATTTATATGTATCCTTCTAAAATGAATTTAAATTAACATAGTTTGGGAAAAATATTACTCATTTAGGTCATGTCGTAAAAATTTATCCATAATGTTTAACGTTGTTCAGTATGGATAACTTAGAGAAAGATTTAGGGATATGTTTTTTGTGGGATTTATACCCAATAAGAATTTTTTGGTTAGCCTTGAAGAGAATATGGACTAATGATATTAGGTTGGTTTAACAAGAAATTTGTTACTCAGGGAATGAACTTGACTAGGTGTATTTCCTATTGAGGTTAATATGATATGAACTGGAATAAATATAGCCATCTATGTGGGGCATGATATTATCAAAAATATTGCAAGATGAGAGGATGATCTATAAAGAATATGATCATAATAGAAGGGACATAATGACTTGTGATAGTATATATAGGTGAGGGGAAGACGTAGATGATCTCTTGGGGAATTTGGAAAATGAGGAATAGAAAAATAATATCGGCGATGTTCTATTTAATACTCTAGAAATGATTCTTATGTATTTTGTTGATATTGGAATAAAATTCCATGATGTTTGAAAAATATAATTTAAGGTCATATAATAGGTCTGTACCATGATTTAAAATTTCACGTATCTAGTCGTTTTCATGAATATTAACATTGTGAAACTAGGATATATATATATGGGGACCATTGAATATTGTATATGGAAGATTCAACCTTAGAGAGGTGTCCTATACATTCAGGTGAAGATAGGAATTAGAGTCCATGTTATTCTAATGATGAAGAAATATATGTTGTAAAAGGTGTGACTAAGTATGATTTATTAGGGATTATTAATACGGGAATTCCCTAAAATTATTTATTTAAGTTATTAACCTTTTAAGGAGAAAATAATATAGTCGAGGGTTACATCTAAATAGGAGACCCAAAATAGAGGCATTTCCAACATAGTTATAACATAATCATCATGGATCTATGAGCCCTTATGAATCATTATCGATGTGAGAAAAAGAGATATTATAGGATCAAACATACTACATGTGAGGATGATAATAGATTTGAATAGGGATAACAAACTGAGGCTACCCTAAGTGGAATATTATTATAAGACTGTATAGCTCTATGGGGGAAGACATGTGCTTTCATGAGGAATATTGTAATATGAAGGCTATATGGAGTTATATCATAAACTTATTATAGTATTTACATGAAATATATCCTTGTAGAAAAAATGAGTATAAAAATATATTGGATATAGAGCTCAATAATTGATAATTAATCCCACATATCCTGGTTATATCAAGAGTCAATTTCCTCTTAGTTATTATGTTCATAGCCTTCTGATGGGTAAGGAGAATTATTTAAACTTTTATGTATTATTTCTGCATGGATTAAAAAATATTATAGAGAAAATTAGGGATCTACATCAGGGTATTTTCCCATTTTGTATATACCATTATGATATAATATCACATTATGGTAGAAGAATATAATTTTGAATTAGGATGTAAGCATCACTTTTGGGAGTTAGAAGATTGCATCATGTTTAAGGGGCACACAATCACATGGATGATTTGAGGTAATGTTATTACATAAAGGCAACAGAGTTATATGATCACATAATTGGTCTTAGGTTATTAGTTACATAAAAAATATAACATGACTTATATTTCACCACAAGATCATGTGATCATGGGGTTATTATGAGATCATGTGATTGAGGGGTCACTATGAAAGTAGAACTTTCCCATATGATCACATGGCCAAGTCTTGTATTAGTGGTTCATAGGATCAGCAAATGATCACGCATTTTTCCCATACCCATTGAAGTCACCCAAAAATGTTTGAATAGGAAACTTTAAATTCATGTGAATCTCTTTAATTCTAATTTCATTCCATGTGTTCTATTTTCTATCAATTATCATTTCTTTGCATGTGTGTCTCAAATGTAATAACCTTAACTTTTATGAATAAAATTACCCTTTTCCATTTAATTAAATTTATTATGGTCATAAAAAACACATGCATTGTTTTTGTTTTATTATATCCCATTATATTTAAATTATCATTAAGTATCATTACCATTTATGATATAGTCGTTGAATATTGATCACATTACCAGTATAAATATAGTGTTTTAACAAAATCCATTTGACAGAGAAAAATTATGAGATGGAATCAACCAGTAGGATCATACCCTATGAAGCCCATTTATCATAGATTCTGAGGAGGCTAGAATTTCTGAGATTTTCCCTAGACCAATCCCAATCCAAGATCCAATAACTTTATCCTGAGAAAAAATGTTTACAAGAGAAGTTAGAGCTCATTAAGATGACACCCCAAACCATGTTCTCCAAAACACGCCATGAATGCCCCATCATCGCACACCATAATCTTACGGAATATTTTGGTGTATTAAAGGGATATGTATCAAGACCCTAACAAAACCAGAGTTTAAATTATTTTGTATAGAGTAATGAATATATTTTCATCTTATTGTTGGTACTTTATAAGGGTTCAAAAAAAATTATAGTTAAAAACCCATCATTTACAATAAATGATGGTTTTTATTTTAAAAGTGAAAATTCAAATATTTATAAACTTATTTAGAAAAAATGAATATCATTTTGGTAATCATGAGGTCTAAATTATCAAATGTTGTATTTTTCATAATTTTTTGTGACAGTCAATTTTTCAGGTAAAATTTAAATACCGTGTAAATGTACTTTGTGTTGTATGACATAAAAATGACCCAAAAGTGATTAAATAAATAATATAAATGGGATCCACGACCAAATAAACGTTTTCCATTTAAAATAATGTGATTTTATGTTTGTTTTATTTATTTTTTAAATTTATTATGAATATTTTGTGACTTATAATATATTTTATGATTTTAAAATAATTTCATAAAGAGTGTGACTCACCTCTACATAACCAAGATTAATCTACTACCATTTGGAAGTGACCACGGGAATCAACCATGGTATGGTTTTTGGTTTTGTATATTTTATTATATAGATTCAAAAACCTAAATAATAAATAAAACCCCCCTTCTTGAAAGGTTACCCAAGATCATAAGAATCCCCTCAAAATCCTTTAGAGTCACACATTCAAGTAAAAATCTTCCACTCTCCTCTTTTATCAAGAAATCCTTTAATGTTATGTCATATAATTTCCATTTTATTATGATAGGGATATTTTATTCCATATACCTTTAACATTTTATTTATAAATTATGAGATCCCCTTCACTCTCATTCAGACCTTTTATGAACCTTTATGTACACCCTTTAACATGCCAAAATTTTATAAGGGACTTTCCTCCCATTTCAAATTCAAGAAACTTATTTGAAATTAGTTATTGTAATTTTAAATGGGAATATTATCATTAATTTATAATTAATACCTTACTGTACATTTTATATTATTTAAATAAGGGAAAATTTGTCCTCTCCTATTTTTACCCTTACCTATACTATTAATATACTGAAATTCCATGAGGGATCCTCACATTATCTCTATTGTTCATGTTTCTTTATTGACTTATGCATTCTATTTCAATTTAATAATGTTGTTATAGGTATTTAAATTTCCCTATTACATCCCATTTTATATTAAAATGATGAGATACCCCTTTCTATATCATCAACCATTTTTCGGTTTTTTTATATAACATCGTTATATATCCGAAATTTCGCCACAATTTTCTATACCAAAACAATTATGTAATGAATATGAAACCAATTTTTCATTAATGGGTATTCAACTTCATGCACATATAATAATTTATTGGGGACTTATATATATATATATATATTATACACTCCTTGATCGTGGGATTAATTATGATGATGAATTAATCCATGTTGTATGCTCTATGTAGAACACTTAAGCATGAGAATGAAATGATTACGATGGGTTCACCCATATAGCACTCCAACGAATTTGGTAATGTTTATTATCATGATATGTATTTTTGGGACAGGGGTGAACCTGTTACCTTTATAGGACATTTTTTCACAATGAATTCTTGATAGATTTATCCCTGCCCAATGTTCATGATGCAATGTTTTAATTTTTTTCCTATTTCCCATGTTATGATTATCATGTTATATCATGGATTTTTATTTATATGCTCCCATGATATGCATATTTTCTAACTTATGATATATTCTTCATGTTATTCCTTGTTTATTCCCTTACTGGGATTTATATCTCACTGCATTCTTACGTATGTCCTTAGGTTATACCTTGTTGTGTTAAATAAAAAGGAATTTTTTGTCATGTTAAATATGTTTTTAATAATGATTTTGTTTTTAATGTTTTAAGTTGTTGTGTAATGTACTAAATTTACTAAATTCACTAGACCTATTGATATTTTAGGTTATACTAACTGTACTTTTATGTAATAAAACATGTATTAATGTAAAATAAAGGGCATGGTTTATATAGTTGATATCATAGGATATGTTTAGTTATTTTTGGGATTAGGATTAAAAACCCTAGAGAAAGCCTTACGATTATAGAACTCTAGTAAAATCATTAAGTATAATACTAAGTATAAGAAAACACCCCAAAATTTTGGTTATTATAGAGTAAGTGGTTTATCAAAAAAATACATCTCTGTCTGGATACTACAAGTGAATATAGTTCTCTAATTGATGTACCTAGGGGTAACAACCCCAACAAGATGTTTTGGGCCAGACTCGGGGTAATATGGTACATGATAATGGGCCTTACTATGAACATGGTTTGATACACCCATGGGATATGTATGGTAAATTTATAAGCACTTTATGAACCATTTTAAGGGAAAATTTACCATAAGAATAGATGTTAGGAAGTAGATCCTATATAACATAGATTGAAGGCTCGAAACTTATAAGTTAAGGATATAAATGTAATTTATAAGATATCCCTTTAATTTTATTGGATTCTTGTTTATGTGTATCATAGTTTAAAATTAACCATCCCTAAGTCTCTATTGAATTAATTATAATAATAAAAAGTGAGAGTTGGGTTGTCATCCATTGTTCTATGCATTCCTCTTTATCATGAAATATTATAAGAACAATCCAAAGATCACCAAAAACACGGAAGTATATATGACAGTGAAAATGAAAAATGGGGAAATTATTGCATATCAAGTATATAAATCCTCCCCGATCAATATTTGTGGATTTAACATACCGAACAAACTTTTCATACATCCCTTTCTAGAATTTGATGAAATTTTGGGAATAGAATGGATTTACCTTTATAGAGCCAACATAAATCCCCATAAGGAAGAAATCTCTGTCGGTATGGAAAACAAACCCCCAATTCTGTACATATGAAAGGAGGAGGATGAATCTTCTTTAGCCCCATCATCTCAAGCATAGAAATTTTTTACCTATGACCAAGAGTATCTATCTCAAATTATTGAGTCTAAGGAATGGATCATCCCAGAATACATGCCTACTATGATTGAATACACTGATGTGTTTCTCGAGTTATTTAATTGTCTTCCTCTAAGCTAAGAGGTCAGATTTTCAATTGAGATTATACATGGGGCATTTCTAAAATCCCAGACTTTATATTGGATGAATATTTTGGAACTTGTGGAACTGAAGAATCAACTATAAGAGAATATAGATAAGGGATTCATACGCCAAATTACTTCACATGGGGTGTACCAATTCTCTTCTCCAAGAAGAAGGATGAGTCAATGTGACTTTTCATTGATTATCGTGAGCACAAAAAGAACATGATAAAGAATGAGTATCGATTTCCAAGGATTGATGATTTGTTACTTCTCCAAGGTGGATATATGGTCAGTATATTACCAAGTTTGGGTAAAGAAGGAGGATATCCCCGATACTTCTTTTCGTATGAGGTATGAACAATATGATTTCATAGTACTGCCATTCGGACTCATTAATTCTCAATAAAAATTTATAGACTTTATGAATAAAGTCTTTAGAGATTAAATCAACAAATATTCAGCATTATTTAAAGATGATATTATAATATATTACAAAACCAAGTAAGACTGTGAGGGGAATATGAGAATTGTGATAAAGACCTTGAAAAGGGAGAAACTCTATGAAAAGTACAAAAAGTGTGAGTTTGGTTTAAGGATGTCTCATTATTTGGGTATACCATCACAAGAATTGGGATATATGTGGATCCTTAAATAAAAAACCAATTGAAGGATGTATGAGGAAAACATCCCTGACAAATATCTATTTCTTCCTTGGGCTAGCTAGATATTATCGCTGATTTGTACAAAATATCTCACGATGGTCAAACCCAATTAAAAAGATAACTCAGAAGGTAGTAAAGTTTTCTTGGAATTATGAATGTGAAGAAAGATCCACGGAGTAGAAAAGGAAGCTTATCACATCCCCTATTCTCACAATACCCACAAGTGGGGAACTTTTCAAAAAAAATAGTGATTCTTAAAAGAAGGGATTGGGATGTGTGTTGATGCAAAATGATAAATTCATAGCCTATGATTCAAGGCAATTGAAAACTCTTGAGAAAAACAATCCCACTAATGATATAGAGTTGGTAGCAGTGATTTTTTCATTGATAATCAATCCAAATTATCTCTATGGGGAGAAGTGTGATGTATATACTGATCATAAGAGCCTCAAATATAAGTTCACACAGAAAAAGCATAATCTATTCCTTCAAAGATGGTTAGAGCTCATCAAGGATTACAACTGCTAAATCCATTAACATCTTGTTAAAGTGAACAAAGTGGAGGATGCTCTAAGTTGAATGGAACAAGAAATTATATCATGAATGATAACTGAGAAGGATCTGATCTTCTTAAATTTGAATAGTATGGGCATGGGAATCATAAAAGAAGGAAAATCATTAATCCTTTCACAGATTGTTTTTAAACTGTATCTTTTTGAATGGTTAATAGATAATCAAAAATATTATGTGGTAATTAAAAATAAATTGAAAATTCTATGAAAAGGGAAATACTTTGAGTTCAATTTAATGAAGAAAGAATTGTGAGATTTGAGTAAATAATATGTGTTCCATCAAATCATGAGTTAAAAAAAGGAACTAATGAATGATGCACATAGTTTTAATTTCTCCATTCACCCAGGAAGCACAAATATTTATCAAAATCTTTGTGAACACTATTGGTGAGAGACATAAAGAAGAAGGTCATTGAATATACATTAAGGTTCCTGGTATACCAACAAGTGAAGAATGAAAGAAATAATTCTAAGGTGATGATGTGACCATTACCCATACCAACATGTAAATAGGAAAAAATCACCATTAACTTTGTCACAGGACATCTGAAGACAACCAAAGAAAATAATGCTAATTGGGTTGTTGTGGATCATCTAAGAAAGACTTCACACTTCATTGTGAATCGATAAGATTTATCACTGGATCAACTTACATGGATATAAATTAGAGAAGGGGTGAGGATGCATGGATTAACACTATATATTGTATTGAATCTAGATACAAGATTCACCTCCATGTTATGGAAATGTATCTAACATGCTGTAAAAACATAGGTGAAATTTAGTACATCCTATTATCTTCAAACTAATGGACAATATAATATGAATATCTATCCACTATAAGACTTGTTACAATCATGTTATCTGGATTCCAAGGGAGGATGGGACCAACATATTCCTTTTCATGAGTTCTATTACAACAACAGTTTCTACTGGAGCCTTCAAATGGATCCCTATTATGTCATTTATGGGAAAAGGTACATAACACCATCATGGTGGGATGAAGTTGGGGAATTCTAACCAATGGGTCCAGAAATGGTTAAGTAAATGGTGGAGAATATTAAGACCATTAAGTAGCACATCAAAGATGTTTTGATTCTATAGAAGACCTATGCTGAAAATTGTATAAGACACTAAGATTTTGATTTTGGGGATATGGTATTAATCCACCTATCTCTATGGAAGAAAGTGATAAGATTTGGGAATAAAGGAAAGCTTATTCCAAGGTACATCATTACTTTTAAGATCCTTGTTCATATTGGAGTAGTGTCCTATCGACTAGAACCCTCACTGAACATGTATCAAGTAAATGATTTATTCCACATATCCCTCTTGAGAAGGTACATACCGAACCCATCACATGTAATCAATCCAAATGTGGCTTCATTGGAGAATGACCCTTCCTATTAGGATCACTAGGTGAAGATCTTAGATCATAAATAAAAGTTCCTATGAAATAATAAAATACTAGTAGTTAAAGTGTTGTGGAGAAACAAAAATATTGAAGAATAAATATAGGAACTGGGTGAAGTTATGAAGAAATCTAACCCTTGTCTATTTTAGTGTCTGAAAAGAAATTTTTTGGGGTTAAATTTCTAAACTGGGGAAGATTGTAATGACCTGAACTATTTTGAATAATGTTACCCTTTCTAATTTAATAAAATGTATTATGGTTATCAAATACAGATGCACTTATTTTTTTACTTTTATCCAAATGTATTTATATGACCATTATGTATCATTAACATTGGTAATATTGTCGTTGAATAGTGGTCACATGACTAGTATAAATATAGAGGTTTAATAAACCCATTTGAGAGAGTAAAAGTGATAACCAAAACTAGTAGGATCATACCCTATAAATATCATTTATCGGATATCTTGAGGGAGATTTCATTTATGGTCTTTTCCTTAGACCTCTCCCAAGATGATATCCAACAACATAAGAATGAGAGAAATCATTTATGGGAGAAGTTCAATTTTATAGAGATCATGGTAAAAAGCATGTTCGTCAGACAACCCAATGAAAAGACTCCCCCCCATCGCACACCATAATATTATGGCATATGATGGTGTATTAAAATGATATGTATTGAAAACCTAGTAATACTTTTATTTATATTATTATTTTTGGATTAATGAATTTATTTTCATCTAATTATCGTTACTTTGTAAATGTTTTTTACAAAGAAAAAATTATATTTTTGGTTAATTTTCAATTTTAATTAAGAGATATATTTAGATGAATTAGTGGATTTTTGGAATGAATAATATTTTAATAAAATATTATTGTTAAATAACTTTTATTAAATATAAATGGCTATATGATTTTTCTTAAGTCGAATGTAATTTTTTAAGGTTTCAAAAAATGTTATTGTCAGCAACCTATCATTTTTAAATAAATACGGGTTTTAATTTTAAAAGTGAAAACACGTATTTTTTAAAATTATTTAGATAAAATAAATATTATTTTTTGAATCTGGATTTTTAAATTCTTCAATGGTGAATTTTTAATAATTTTATAAGACTGTCGAATTTTTGGGTAAATATTAAATATTGTATAAATATACATTGTTTCTTATGACATCATAATGTCCCAAAACTGATGTAATAAGTAATATGAATGGGATTTACGACCAAATATAATTTTCCCTTTAAAATAATGTGATTTAAAATTTATTTGATTTATTTTGTAAAGCCATTATGAAACCTCCAAGACTTATAATATATTATAAGATTTTAAAATAATTTCTTTAAGACTATAACCCACCTCCACATTACCAAGGGTGGTTTCTGCACTTAGACTTATAAAATAATGTAAACCACTTCTAATTGGTAAAAACCATGGGCAAAAACCATGTTATTTTTTGTGGTTTTGGATATTTTATTATGTGGAGTTAAAAACCAAAATAATAAAAATATCCCCCTCATTTCCCATATAAACCTACCCATGCTCCCATTTCTCTTTACTAAAATTACTTGGCTAACATAAATTCTCTTCTCTCCACTCCCAATATTCCTCCCAAGGCACCAAAAATCTCTCAAAGATCCCCTCCCAAGCCTTTGAAGTCACACATTCAAGTAATGGATCTTCCACCATCCTTTTTATCAAGAACTACTTTTATGTTACATCTTGTAATTTAATTTTATTACTATTGAGATAGGATATTCCATACCATTACTTAAGATTTTATTTGTAAATTATTATCTCCACTTCTCTCACATTTATCCCTCTTATGTTTCTTTGTGTACCCTCGTAACCATGCTGAAATTTTGAAAGGGACTTTCCTCTCCTCCTTTTAAATCGGAGAAACTTATTTGAAATTAGTTCATGTAAATTAAAATGTTTATATTTTAATTATTTTATAATCATTTCCTTACTTTTTATTTTATTTTAATTTAATGAGGGATCATTTATCCTCCCCCATTTGGACCCTTACCTAATCCGTTACTATACCGAAATTCCATGAGGGATCCTCACCTTATCTTTTTTGTTCAAATTTTTTTATAAACTTATGTATTCTATTTCCATGTACTAATGTTGGTACATGTGTTTTCATGTACCTATAACTTCCCATTTTATGTTTAAATGATGATATACCCCCTTTCTCTCTCATCTTCCATTTTTATGAATTTTTACATAACACCCTTATGTTGATGAAATTTCACAAATATTTTCCATGAAAAAACAATTTTGTAGTGAATACCAGAACCATTTTTCAATCAAGGGTATTCACTTTATTCACATATACTTATTGATTTTGGACTTACATTTATTTCTTACACACTCCATTATCAAGGAATAAATTATGATGACTACCGAATCCATGTTGTATGATCTATGTGGCACACATAAGCTTGAGAATGAAATGATTATGACGAGGTCTCCCAAATAGCGCTACAATGCATTGGGTACTGTTTAATATCATGATACATCATGTTGAGACAGGGGTGAATCTAATTAAATTATACGGATCTTCTACCATTAAGTTTTTGGATTTAGTCTTTACCTATGTTTATGATGAAATGTTTTTAGTTGTCTCCACATTTACCTTGTTATGATTATCATGATATATCATGACTTTTTATTCATATGCTCCATTGATATGCCTATTATCTAAAATTTAATGTATTTTCATGTTATGACTTGTTTATTACTTTAATGGGATTTATAGGTGGCTCATTTATTATGTATATCCTCAGGTTATCCCATGACGTGTTATGTATGAAAGAACATTTTGATCATGTTAAATAAATTTTCAATACGGATGTTGTTTTTCATGTTTTAAGTTGTTATGTAATGTACCTAATTTCCCAAATAAACTTGACCTATTAATATCTTGGATTATAATAAGTGTACTTTTTTGTAATAAAACATGTATTAATTTATAATAAAGATAATGGTTGTTATAACAGATCCCTATAATTGTGCCACCTTATAAGGCATAAGGTCCCGATTCATGGTTTTGAGGAATTTGAAGATGTCTCCATAATTTCGAACAAGAACATGAACAATGGATAACTAAATCCACATGTGTATTGTGTGATTGTGTAACATTAGGTAATCACATGATGTATAATAATTGTGATAATATATTTTCATAGAAAATCTTCTTTCAAAGATGATCACGTGAATTTTTTAGGGTAAGGAACTCATGAATCCTTGGTGGCATTCAATAATGTAAAGATACCAAGAGAAGGCTCAGTCATGTACATCATCTCCTTTGAACTGGTCATATGACATAGTTGGGCTAACAAGATCATGTTTCCTTTGGGGAATAATGTAAATCATTATGGGTTACACAATCTTGTAACCTAATCACATCACACTCAAGGTGTCATCTTGTCTAGGCATTAGGTGTGTTTAAATTTATAAAACAGTTTCTAAAAAAATGGTACTTTTGTATAGCATATTTACACCACCTCAAGTGTAAAATAGTCTTCTTGTGGGCACCAATATGGACGCTTACACTCAATATCTATTTTTATCAAAAAAAATATGAATCCTAAATTTAAACTCTAGTTTCATTAAAAAAACTTCTTCATCAATGTTGAATCCTCATAGAGGAATGATAAACCATGCTATATTTTTTTACTCATCCTTAGTCCCTACTAATTTATTTCTGAAAAAATGATGAGAACAAAAATCATAGTAGGGTTTATAATAAAATCATTAGTCCATTTTGAGATTAATGTAATACCATAATAAATTTTTACATTTTTATATAATAAACATTCGGAACAAATATTAATTTACTTACTCATGAAATAAGTATCATTGTTGAAATATTTTCATGAACCGTCTCATATGATAGTTTTAACGAAAATTTATAATCTTGAGTATTTCTTGAAAAACATGGATACCGATGAAAACATTTTCTTGAAAAACATATTACTCACCCATAAAAGTGTCATAAAATGTTCTATAAACATATGATCATTAACATGACTTATGATATCAATTCAAATCCAGGAGAAATTATTTTAAATAATAGAAAATTCCAGTAGCTACCTTGATACATCATCTTCATGTCACTCTTGCAATCACCCTTGCATGCACTCCTACAAATTTAATTACCTATTCAGTTAATTCCAAAATAATTCCTCAAAAATATAATCATTATATAAAGAATTCAAAATATATATCAAGATTCCACTCCATTATTAATAGTGTAAAAGGAATATAAAATTCATAAGAAATGTATAATATTTCATTCCCATCATAATACCTCATAAAAATACCCATTTAACACATATGAAGAAGCATATTCAGGTTTCCTATAAAAAAAGAAAAAAACATTTTTTAAAACACATTAAAAAAATCTTGAAAAGAATGAAAAAATGAATTATTTAGAATAACAATGAAAGTATTTAGAGGAATATTATTAAATAATAATGGTCATGATGGTGTAAAAGTGTTCTCATTCCATTTATAGTAAAACAAATTCTTTCCAATATAGCTCATTTGAAAAATGTTTGAAATTATTATTTTAAAACCATCACAAAGAAAGTAAAATATATGGTTTAAAATTAATTTTAAGAAAAATTTATGTATATTCAAAATATTATTTAATCACATTAAATAACATGTAATTTGATGTAAAATATAAAAAGAAACATTAAAATTTATAAAATAAAGTTTTAATAAATATTCCTTACCTCAAGTCCGGATCAACTCCTACACACTTTAAATCATGTATAATAAAATAATATTATTATTTTTTGAACAATTAATAAAAATTTATACTTTTATTATATTATTATTATATATTTTATTTAATTTTTTATCACTCCTTATATAGTTATTAAATCAATTGATATCATGTTTGATGTTTTGAGGATATTCGGTTCATAATCACAAAACATCTTTGGTGGGATGGCCATGGTCAACAATTCGTTGTTCCATTATCTCTAGAATATTATTAATTTAATAATTATAAATTTTATACATAAAATAAAATTCCATAACCATCCATGATAGTTATATATGAAAATTGAATAACATCACTTCATGGTGGTGGTAGTCCACACGTACACACAAGCGGTGTTATCATTTTCAAGTGAATTGAATTGTAAGAAATTAAGTAATATATTATATTTGAAGAATAAAATTTATTTATTTAATATCATATATACTCATTAAATCGATCATAACATCCTTACATGTGAGTTATTGATGAAAAATTAAACACACCGTACAATGGAGGTGGTAATGAAAAAGTACGTAAGAGAAATGTTTTATTTCCCCATATGATAGAACGGGAGATTAAAAATGGTTTTAACATTATCATAATAAAATTATAGTATATGTTAGATAATTATGTTATTATTTAGACATGTTTAAAATTATTTTAATGAGTTTTAAGAATAAATTATCAGGAAATACTTGGTATAAAATTAAACCTATTCTATATATAACCACCACTGTATTACACCTTAAGAATTATTAGGTTGGAGTTTTTGTAGGATCAAAATATATAGTAAATGGGGAGTGGTGATTTTAGGGATATATTTAGGTATTTATTAGCTTACATAGATTACTCAAACAATTTTAGAAATGGAGAAGAGTTTGTTACGTTTTACAAGTGAGAGGACTGGAACGCTTTTAATTTTTCAAAACTTTTATAGGTTAGATAAGTCTTAATTATTTTATGGTGGCTCAAAAAATATAAAATTTTAAAGATAATTTGATAAGGGTTAAAATAATATCAACCAATAAAAGTTTAGAATAATTTTTGTGGCATTTTCACATTTTATATAACATAATTAACCTAATTTACCATTTACCATGGTGTCATGTTTTTACCACAATTACTATTCATAATGACCAAATAATTAAATGTACCACATAAATAAATTTTAACCTCAAAATTGAAAATATGGAATCCATTTTTTATGTCTATTTTTTCATATTTTTTTAAAATTACTTTCAATATATGTGCACAACATGTAATGAAAGATATTTTTTTTAAAAAAATTATGTTTTTACAAATAAATATGAACTTATTCAATAATTAAATTTAATATTAATACAAATGGAATTATTTATATTATGTTTTATAAAAAGGGTCTTATGTTACTCTAAAACAAAATATAAACATCAATGGTTCTCTTAAATATCTTAATTTAAAAAATGAAATGACAGTTTAATAAAAATTATTATTTTTCGTTATTCACTCAAAAATCAATTCTTCCATAAAAAGAGTTAAACATAATAACTACTTGATATGATTACAATAAAATGAATTAAATTTTATCTAATTAAATTTTTAAAATTTATAAACCTGACTTTTAATTAAAACAATATAATAAATAGAATGCACTTTAGTTATAACAACATTATTTTTATCGATAAAAAATAATTTTAAAGAATATAAATCCAAAAAAATATAATCATCAATATTAATAAGACATTAAATTAATTTATTATTAACATTATATACTTTTTCACATTCTTCCTCTCTAAAATTAATTTTATTCCTAGTATTTTATCCATCACATTCACAAAAATGGATACTTTCCCTCATAGAATTTTCATGTTCACAGGTTGTTTCATTAATCTTATATTTCTTCCAAAAAATGTTAAAAATGTGGGTTACCTAACTCCATAACACATTAGGATATTTAATCCTAATTTTATTTTACTCATAATAAAAAATATCTTTACACTATACTACATATGGGATCAAAACAAGAGATGCATCAGGTACATATTTTATTAAAAACAAAATAGAAATGCATCATGCACCTCAGATGTACTCGGAGGAAAATTCCCATAGTAATAAATTGATTCCACATTTTCTAAAACATAATATGGACTAATAAATAGTGATATTAACACTACATTGTTTATGAAACACATAAATAATTTCTAGGCATATATTTTATGAAACACGTACTTACCTTCCTCAAATTAAATGTCTTTCCTACAATTATTTATATAACTATTATTCCTAAAATGAACTTTCCTCATGAGATAATGAATAATCTTTACATAATAAACTATTTCTTCTAAAATTTTTGTCCCTAAAAGCTATATTTTACTAATTTTTTCCCCATATTCTGATGTTTTATGTCACTACCCATCCCCTGGGGCCCATGCTGTGACTACCCCAAGCCCACCTTCCATTTTCTAGGGGCTGGTGACTAGCACCAGAAAGGTGTATCCCTTAACGGGAAGGCATTGCCTTTAAACCTGTACAAACACACAAATACATGAGCACAACAAGAGGCAACCATGAAGTAAAATGTTGTCGTAAAAAGTGTGCTGAATGTAAAGGGGCCATAATACAAGACCAATTGGAAAGTACAAGTACAGCTGAAATGCGAAAAAAAATAGCTCCTAGATCATCCACTGAGGTTCCTACCTGAAGGGTAGGTACAACTCATGATCAGTAGTACTACGTCACGCCACGTCAAATGGTCCACCTCTGAGAACCATCTAATCCTGGATCCCTCAGCCTTGATCAACGTTGTCCATTTTCTTCACAAGACACAAAAAGGTGTGGGTGAAACCCATGCAGAAGTGAGTATAAAAATACTCAGTAGGGACCCCGAGACCCCCAAAGGTCTCCCAGAGTTCCACAATGGAAATACCACAAAGTAAGACCTCAATCAAAAAGCATAAAGAAGTCATCAACACTACTTACATATATTCCCATACATATACCTAAGTTATCAAGATATAATCATCTCATACATGATGGGAAAATATCACAAAGGTAACACCATGAAGGCAAAAGTACCACACAGGTAACACCATGAAGATAACACCACAAAGGTAAAAGTTCCACACAAGTAACACCATGAACATATCACCACAAATGTAAATGTACCACACAAGTATCACCAAAAAGGTAAAAGTACCACACAGGTATCACCATGAAAGTAAAATAATCAGCTGATACAGGTATTAGTGAAATATAGAAGTACAAATGATCAGTCGCAAAGCTAGATTATCTTGTTCTGTTAAGAGGCACTATTGTTGACCATACAAATTATGACTCACACAGGATTGATAGGTACTAACCCATGCAATGATCCACACAGGATCCGACCCTCTCAGAGTCGATAGGTACTAACCCCCATAATGACCTAGACAGGATCTGACCCACACAGGATTGGTATGCACTGACCCACATAGGATCGTTGAGTGATGACCCACACAAGATCTGACCGACATTGGATTGGTATGCGATGACCCTCACAAGACTGCTGAGCACTAACCCACACAAGATTGGTGCTGACGCACCTAGGATTTCCTAGTACTAACCTATGTATCATATGTCCCTAACCTCCGCCTCACTACCAGCCACAGGATTCCTGCTCAATGTATGCTTGATTCCAGAAGGATCTGCTCCTCAAGACATTGGTTTTACCTCAAATTCCATAAAGATTCATGAATAAGTATCCCAAAGGACTGTCATGTTGTAAGAGTTTTAACGCGATAGACGGTACATCAATCGGACCCCAGGTCTGTGACTTTTACGTGTTTTAGTTCTGAGGGCCCGGTTGGATTTGGGTTTGATCCAACCTGGACACCCTTCAACTTTCTATAAAACTCAGGTGAAGTAATCCAAAAGTAAATATTCATCTTAAGGGTTCTGGAACTACAAATGTTTCATAAAATGGACCCTCGGTCTGATAGTTACACCCCTTTCCATGAAATGGGGGTGATCGCACCTTGGTCCGGCCTGGCTAGGTCGGGCCCGCTGAAATATGCCAAAGGGACCACTTCCCAAAAGGGATCCCAACACCACTGACAGCGTATCGAAGAGACACTCGGTTCATCAGTTACAGATATTTCTTTTTTAAGGGACCGGTTGGGTCTAGACCCGGTCTGACTCGGATAGACCGGCCCGACGCAACGGGTCCCAGGGTCTACCTATCCCCGTTTTGGTCTGGCCTACTAAGGGTTGGCCCGGTTTACTAGGTCCAGCTCGTCGGGGTCACCCCGGTTCGGTTCACGGGTCCGGGTCGCGGTTGGTCTGGCCTGTCAGGAGGGGATCGACCCACCCGCACTAACCCGCCGGATCGCGAGTCTGGCCCGGATGGCTGGAAAGTTCAGCCCGGCCCACTAGCGGGTCTGACACACAGGGCAGGTCCATCCTTCTTGGCCAGCCCATGCCTGCTCATTTTTCCCAAAGGCGGACCGTTTGGCCCCACTGGCCCCGTGCTTGTGGGGTTGTTCGCCTGTCAGTGGGGAACTTCCCCTCCGCAATTAACTGGTCGGTCCTTTGGCCGACTGGATGTCACCAATGTGGCACGACGTAGGTTGCACCGCAGCTTCTTACCATGATTTTTGGCCACGGTCACTGCCACAGGCAGTGCCTATGGGGGTTGTACTTTTCCCGCGTGGCCGGCTCGGGCCAGCCACAGTGCGCCATCAGGCACCACCTTCCACCACCCGTGACTGGTTTCCACGGGTCTCCTCTGACCACTGTCGGCCGCCGCCAACATGGCGCACCAGCAGTTTCTTTCGCAGGTCATCAGATGTGCTTCGATGTCCGTTCTGGGTGTCCTTTGTGCCTACGACTCTTCCACGCTGCCACTGTCATAGTGTGACCCGACATTTCGTGTTTCCATCAAGTTGTAAATTTTCCCATGAGGTTCACATCAATAAAGAAAATGGAATAGGTTCTGATCCTTGTTCTTTTGGCTCGCTCCCTCTACATTAAGGTGATAGCAAGCTGAAGATAATTTATTTTATCAAAGTTATATTTAAAAATAGACCCCCTACCTCAAGATCATTAGGGAACGTCCGTGCTTGAGGGAGAGTCATAATTCATCGTTCCCACAACATACCACCAACATTTCCATTCAAACATTGTCCTTCAATTCTTGATTCAGTGTCGCTCATCACTGCCCGCTGAAACCGGCTCCTTCCACCAACTGATTGGCGTCGCGGCACTTTATCAGAACTTCTTCGCTTGATGAAGTCATGCCAACACCTCTCCCCAATCTCCATATAAATAGAAGAGTGGTTGAGTGAGTAACGCCCATGGAATTAATGTGGGTTCATCTAATATAAACCTTCCTAATTCAAACATTACTGTTATAAAGGATTTGAGGAGTCAAGACATTTAATGGCTTGACACGTCGTTGGTCCCGCCACTGCTACTTGTCCATTGGAAAAAAGAAATAATTAAATAAAATAACAACGTCATTTTATTACTCTTTTAAAAGTAAAAAATATAACTTTTTCTCTAGACCTATTATAATATCCCAGTTATGGAAGCCACCCCGAGGCGCCCCATACCCAGTTTGTCATATGGCGTCAAGCGCATTTCCCAAAATGCCAGAGGCTGCTGACTAGCAGCAAGGGCATTGGATGTGATAGTGGGGAAACTATGCCCTCATTGGCAGAGTAACACAAAGGAAGAGAAATAGATTACAATAGCGGAAGAAGTAATAATGGAATACAACAGTAAATAGTAGAAGACTGAAAGTAATAAACAAATAGAGAACACATATATAAATGATTCATTATACATATGACTAGGAAAGTAGCCAAACACATCACAATGATGGAATACAGTACTAAACCAAAGTACGAAAGAAAACAAGAAAACAACTCCTCATCATTGCAAGCCTCGGCTTGGTCCCATACTCTCTAACTCCCAAAGTAGTTAAGAACCGAAATTAGGAGGGAGTTTTCCCTTATCTATGCCTACAAAAATCTAATTTTTTGGGCTCGAAAGCATGAGCCAAATAGGGTGTGAGAATAAATCCCAGTAGGAAACCACCAAGAGATCTGCGCCTAATAGTCAGTGAATATATATGGAAGGTAATAATAAAAAGAAGTAGTAAACAAGGAAGTAATCAATAGTAAACATTCCTACAGTTGCAAAGCATTCAAACACCGCATGGAAAGTAAGCAGATAATCACAAATAGGTAACTCTCTGGTATGTTCTCACAGTCTAGCCCATATGGTTCAATCAAAACAACATAGGCAACCCTCTGAGAAGTACACACAGTCTAACCCCTCTGGTTCAGCTTTAGTATAGACTCTTTGAGGAATCACTCACCATAAATTCCCCCAATAGTCTCGTATCATGAACTAAAAATCACTCTGGGGAAGCACTTACATCACATTCCCCCTGTGGCCCGCGTTGAGGAACTACAGACACTTTGAGGAAGCACTTATGTCAAATCCCCCAATGGTCTCCAATCATAATAGTAAAAATAGACACTCTAGAGAATCCCTTACATCCATTCTCCCTATGGTCTACTACATCAGGTTCCCACAACCCTGTGTAAGTCAAACGTTCACAAAAACGCAATACAGCCAAAGTAAACCTCATGAAATACTTGGCTAACAGTTTACAGCATAACATCATGTCAAATAAACATCACTCCATCCGATAATACTAGGCATGGGAAACAAACAAGGCAACCTAACAGGTTAAGCAAGACCAAACGATCACAAACAAAACATTCATGGAAAAACACTTCCAAATCATAGCAATTAACCCTATTCACATTTGATTAACCTCTACTCAAGCATACAAGCATGGAAGGCAATTAATATGGCTAAAATAGTAAATGTGCAATACCTCGTTTAAGGGTATTTGGCCATTTTTCACATATAACTCAAAGACCTTCAACAGAAAGGCACAAACCACCTACCTTGGTGTTTTAGGATCATTGTAAGTGAACCTCTAGCCTTCAATCGCCCATGAACACTGTATATCTACAAGAATGTCTAAAGATTTCAACTGGAGATAACATGAGAAAGAGGAGGAATCAGGAAACGAAGCTCTAGAATAAGGAAGAGCATACCGAGGCTACCCCAATGCAATCAGCGGCAGTCAAATTGAAGGATGGATGCTTTGATCGGGGGCTCGTAGAAGGATCGCGGTTGTACTCTCTCTCTCTCTCTCGGATGAACCAGGCCTAGAAGGAGATGGTTCTGTCCATCAGACATGACCTCGGTGTGTTTAACAAAAAAAATAAAGTACACGACATGTACTTTATAAGTACATGGTGTGTGCATGCCTTCACCAGCCCCCGTATTTGGCGGTCTCTAGGTCACCACACACAGCCGTGTGCATGGCCGTTACAAGGCCTGCACCCGGCTACCCGCGGTAATCGAGTACACACCGTTTACTAATAAAGTACAGGATGTGTACTTAAGAAATTTCCAAAAACTCCTCTTTTACAAAAAAACACCAGAGAAAAGAAAACATACATTAAAAGAATATCGATGTTCTTACAAACTTCCCACCTTAAATAAATTCGTCCCTGAATTTCCCTAGCAAGGCGGCGTAGAAGAAAAATCCTCAAACAGCTCTGGCCACTATGATCATACATTAGCCTCCCTCTCCTAGGTCTTGTCCTTTACCTTCCCATGCTACCATAGCACTCATACCAGAAGAACAGACCGGCCACGGGGAACCTTCATACTGTGATAAAAAATCCAGATAGGCAACTCCTTGAATGAGGTATCCACCTCTAAATCAACCTCCTCAGGTTGAAAAACATGAGACAGGTCTGAGAAGTAACATCGGAGCTGAGAAACATGGAAGACATCATGCATAGCCTGGTACCTCTGAGGTAACTACAACCGATAGGCAACCAGCCCAACTCTCTCCAAAACCACAATGGACGACATACCTCGGAGAAAGCTTACCCTATCTCCTAATCCTCTTGTGTCTCAACCTCAGTTTGACACACAAGAAAACCTGATCCTCGACCTTGAACTCTAGAAGTCGTCTCTGTTTATCAACATAAGACTTTTGTTGAAACTGTACAGTGGCCATCTTCTTCTGAATTAACTCTATCTGCTCTCTGGTCTTCTGGACAAGACGAGGTACCAGCATAGATGCCTCTCTTGCCTCTAGCAAACATAAGGGTGGTCGGCATGGCCTACCATACAAATCCTCATAATGTGTCATCTAAATAGTTGCTTGAAAACTATTTTTGTTGGAAAACTGCACAAGAGGTTTTGTGCTTCTCCCAAGAACCTCCAAAATCCAGGATACATGCTTGAAGCATGTCCTCAAGAACATGAATTGTACGCTCAAACTGGTCATCTGTCTGAGGGTGGTAAGTTGTACTCAAAAGTACCTATGTACCCAAAGCCTTATGAAGCCCCTTACAGGCCCGATATGTAAAATGTGCATCCATGTTTGAAACAATGGAGTGTGGAACTCCATTAAAATATATAATCTCTCAGATGTACAACCTACCCAGTTCATCAACACTGAAGGTCTCCTTCATCGACAAGAAGTGAGAAACCTTCATGAGTTTTTCAATGACAACTCATATAGAATCATTCCCTCAAGGCGACCACGGAAAACCTGTAATGAAATCCATTGTGGCATAATTCCTCTTCCAGTCAGGACTGGGTAACTGCTGTAAAATCCCTGCTATTCGCAGATGCTCCTCCTTCATCTGCTGACAAGTGGAACACCTCATCACAAAACAAGAAACATCTCTCTTCATACCTTGCCACCAATACTGACAGTTTAGATCATGATACATCTTAGTGACGCCAGGATAAACTTTCCAAAATGAGGACTGAAAGACCCGCATCAGCTCCTTGCGTATGTCTGCTGACACCCATATGCGCCCATGGAAACGCAATATCTCATACTCTCATATGGTCCATCAAGGAATAGGGTCGTATCTTGACACTCTTTCCCATAGGACTAGGCCTTCATAATCTAGTATATTCCTCATTCTCACACGATCAAGAAGATTAGAGGTAACAGCTACAAAATAAATAAATGTATACCTCTACCTATCGTGAACCACCAAATACATCTCAGAGAAAAGATCCATAAGCTTCCACTCACAGTTGGCCTCTTGAACTGCATGTATCTGGGTCCTCATACTCAGCGCATCAGCCACTGCGTTGCCTTTCCCAGGCGTGTAGGCATGCTCAAAGTCAAAAGAGTGGAGGTACTCAACCCACCTTCATTGTCTCAAATTCAAGTCACACTAAGTGAAGTTATACTTGAGACTTTTGTGGTTCGTGAAAACCACAAAATTATATCTCAACAGATAATGTCACCAACAGTGTAATGCATAACAACTGCATCCAACATGAGATCATGCATCGGGTAGTTCCTCTCATGTGGCTTCAATTGTCGAGACTTGTACACAATAACCTTTTCTTCCTATATAAGCACTACTCCAAGCCTGATACCAAAAGCATCACAGTATACAATATAGATCTTTCCTAGCTCTGGAAAAACTAGTATTGGTGCTGAAGTCAACCACCCTTTCAGCTCCTGAAAGGATGACTCCAAAGATTTTAACCATAAGAACTTTTCACCTTTCTTAGTCAGGCATGTCAGTGGCGCTACTAAGCGTCAGAAGTCTTGTATGAAACTCCTGTAGTAACCAGCAAGCCCTAGAAAACTATGTACCTCAAAAACATTCTTCATCTGCTCTTAGGAAACTACTGCTCTCACATTCTATGGGTATACTGATACTCCTATCTCTGAGATAACATGACCCAAGAAGTGAATTTGATCCATCCAAAAGTGGAATTTTGAGAGCTTAGCATATAACTGATGCTCTCTCAGTGTACTCAAAACGATCTCAAGATGTGTAGCATGGTCGTGTCGAGTGTGAGAGTACACCAAGATATCTTCCATGAAAACCACCATGAAAGAATCCATGTATGGATGGAACACTCAGTTCATCAGTGCCATGAAAACTGCATGCGTGTTCATAAGACTGAACGGAATAACCACATACTCCTATAGACCATACCTGATTCGAAAGGTTGTAATAGGTATATCAGATGGTCTAACGCGGAACTGATGATAACCAGATCTCAAGTCAATCTTTGAGAGCACCTAGGCCCCTTAAAGCTGATTAAATAGATCATCAATTCTTGGCAAGGGATATCAGTTCTTGACCGTCAACTGGTTCAGATTCTGATAATCTACAAAAAGTCTGAGGGTATCGTCTGCCTTCTTCGGAAACAATATCAGTGTAACCCAAGGATAAGTACTGGTTTAGATAAAACTCTTTTCCTAAAACTCATCCAACTACTTTTTGACCTCTTGTAACTCTGGTGTAGCCATCCTATAAGGAGGAATGGTCACCTATGCCACTCCTAGCACAAGCTCAATAGAAAATTCTACCTCTTGCTCCGGAGGCAAACCTAAAAATTATTCTGGAAATAATTCCCTGAAACGATCCACCGTTAGAGGAAAGTATACCTGTGAAGTCCCCTGTTCTTCCAGATATAGACTAGAAATATGGGTTGTAACTCCTCATAACCCATGATGCTCGGGTCTCACTCTGCTCACATGGACATCCCATTTTCCCTTATGAAGAAACGATCCTCCCTTTGGTGATATAAAACTCACCCTACGGTGATAGTAATAGACAACTTCCGGGAAGGGAACTAACTAGTCCATTCTGAGAATGACATCATAACCTATCATCTCTAGGAAAGAAAGGTCCTATAATAAGTGACACCCACTAACCTCAAGAGGGAACTCCTTGCACTGATGTACACTATCCATTCTAGTCCCCAATGGTGTGTCTAATGTCAAGACATCAGTAGAAGTAAAGATACAAAGCCCAAGGCTCTCCATAACAGCAACAGATATAAATCTATGGGAATCCCTTGTATTGAAAAGAGCAGAAGCTAAAATTGAGGCATCTAGAATCATACCTCAAACTGTAGAGGGTTCGAGATCCTACTCTTGTTGTGTCTAATCCACTACAAAAGTCTAACCTTCACCACGACCATGTGACCCTAACTGAACACCCAAAGATGATCCACCCTATTGTCATTGAAATCCTAGTGACTGACTACAATGACCACGACCTCCACCTCGACCTGAATGGCTGGAAGAACTCTAGTTCCCAGACTGATGAGAAATCGATGGCACTTCTCCTAAATGTGGAGTCATAGAAGAACCCCTGTCACCAGTTGCTGGTGAGAAGATCTGACAGAAACGCTGCAGATGACCCATCTTACTACAAGGTCTGTACTACACTGGGTCTCTTGGGCAATGTGGTCTCGTATGCCTGCTCTTTCCAAATTGGTAGCACACCACCTGGCTACCAGAAGAGGTGTCTAGGCTCCTTGGATCACCATGCGAAGACCCTATGTAGCGCTTCCTACTATCAGTAAGAGGGATACTAACTCCATATGTCGAGCCCCCTGGCTCACAACTCTATAATCCCTCATATTTCTCTCTGTGATCAGTGCCTGGTTGACTATATATGTGATGGAAGTCAACCAGAAGATGTTAACCTGAGATCATTTTTCGTGCCTGAGACCATCCTAAAACTTCCTTTCTAGGAATAACTCATCACCTCCTCGAATAGGCATGAAGCGCTGCAGCTCGGTGAAATAAAAAGAATACTCCATAACAGAAAGAGTACCTTGCTCCAGACTCATGAACTCTTGGGCTCGATCAGCCCTCAAACTTTCGGGATAGAAGTAGTCAAAGAAGGCATGCTGGAACTCATCCCAAGCCATGACCTACTAGCGTCCCACAAGTGAGATCACATACCACCATCTTTTGGAAAAATCCCAAAGCATGTATGTAGCGATCTTCACCCTCCTCTCTGGAGGAGTCTCTAGATGCTTGAAGATAGACAGCATGGCTTCTAACCATGACTCTTTAGCTTGAGGTTCTCCTTCCCCGGGTAAAGTGGGAGGATGCTGCTGATGGAAAGCCCGCATCAACTCTTCCATAGAAGGGGCAGGATGCGGTACTCCTAGGAAGGTCTTCACAAACCTCATGAAGCCCTCTCATAACTATGCATTAGCACCTGTGTTCAGCATTACTGCTGGTTCCAAGTGTGGCACAACTGGAGGATATGTTGGTAGTCCCTGACTAGCCATGTCTGGTTTCTGATCATCGCCTTACAACTGGCTTACAACCGGAGGACGTCTTAGTGGAATGACTCTACCAGGTCAAGTGCACACCTTAGATCAAGTTTAACGGGGACTGAAACTTAGAAAAGTAAGTAGGGAATAGGATAAAGAAAGCATTCAAGTTTTTTTTTCAAAACATGGATACATGACATCTATAATGACTACACAGCGTGTTCCCTTAAGCCTTCACATGGGCATGTAATTCAGCCAAACTGGTCGTGTAACACCCTATACACACGGTGTGTTGTCCTAACACAAGACATGTACTTGAATCCTCTTCCCCTGCCCGAGTTCTCTTACTTGGATAAACCACATGAATCCTCTAGAATAAGACTACACATCATGTGAGTGCCGAACACAGCATGTTCCAAATGGACACAGCATGTACTGGGAAGATTTTGCTAACCTGTGTTGTTAGTTACACGGTCAGGTACTCGGGTTACACTACACATCATGTTCTAGATGGACACGACGTGTATTAGAAAAGACTCAACTGACCCATGTTGTTAGTGACATGACCGGTTACACGATTTTACAACACGGTGTGTACATCCGGTACATGGTGTGCCCTACCAATGATTTCCCAACCTCGTGTCTCTGCCCCCACAGTCTAAGACACGGTAAGAGACTACATGGCGTGTACATACGGTACAAGGCGTGTACTTAAGAAAAACAGTTTATTCCTGAACAGAAGAGAACATGGCATTTATTCAACATTACACGGCATGTATTCTAGGTTTTTTCGGACAGTAAGCCTCAGAAACTACTCCAAAGCTAAGAAAAACACAGAAATAAACATTAAAGTTCCAAATTACGATCCATGAGGGACCATACTCCCAGAAAATCAAAGATTTACATCTTATAAATGTCATATATGAGGAAAAAAGGCAATGATACAACAAATTTAGATCCATGTGGGCCCATAACCCATAGGTCGGAGGATCGAATCCTCCCTCTGATACCACTTTGTAACATCCTAGTTCCGGAAGTCGCCCCGAGGCAGCTCGTACCCGATAGGTCGCATTGCCTCAAGCGCATTTCCCCGAATGCCAGAGGATTATGACTTGTAGTTAAGGACATGGATGTGATAGTGAGGAAACTATTCCCTCATTGGCAGAGTAACACAGTGGAAGAGAAAGAGATTACAATAGTGGAAGCAGTTATAATGGAACACAACAATAAACAGCAGAAGACTGAAATCAATAAGCAACTGGAGCACACATATATAAATGATGCATGATAAATATGACTAATAAAGCATCCAAACATGTAAAAATGATAGAATACAGTACTAAAAAAGTACAAAAAAAACATGAAAATAACTCCTCAGCATCGCAAGCCTCAGCTTATTCTCATGCTCTTCAGATCCCAAAGCAGTCAAGAACCTGAAGTAGAAGGGCGCTTTCCCTTGTCTATACCTGTAACAATATAATCTGTTTGGGCCCAAAATCATGACCCAAACAAGGTGTGAGACTAAATACCAGTAGGAAACCACCAAGAGATCTGTTCCTAATAGTAAGTGAATATATATGGTAGGTAATAAGAAAAAAGAAAAAACAGGGAACTACTCAACAGTAAACATTCCTACAGTTTCAAAGCATTCAAACACCACATGGAAAGTAAGAAGATAATCACAAAAGGTAACCCTATGGGATTTTCTCACATCCCAGCCCCTCTGGTTCAACCAAAACAACACAAGAAACCCTCTGGGAAGTACACACCATCTAACCCCTCTGGTTCATCTTTAGTATAGACTCTCTAAGGAAGCACTCACCATCAATTCCTATTATAGTCTCGTATCAGTAACTAAAAGGTGCTCTGGGGAAGCACTTACGTTACATTCCCCCTATGTCCTGCTTCGAGGAACTACATACACTCTGAGAAATCACTTAGGTCAATTCCCCATATGGTCTCACATCGTAATAGTAAAAACAAACACTCTGGAGAAGCCCTTACATCCATTATCCCTATAGTTTACTACACCAGGTTCCCACAACCCTGTGTAATTCAAACGTGCATAGAAATGAAATACAACCAAATTAATCCTCATGAACTACTTGGATAATAGTCTAAAGTATAACATCATGTCAGATAAACATCAATCCATCCTACAATACTGGGCATGGGAAACAAACAAGGCAGTCTAATAGGCTAAGCAAGACCGAACGGTCACAAACAAAACATGCTTGGGAAAACATATCCAAAGCATAGAAATTAACCCTATCTGGATTCAATTAAACTCTAATCAATAATAAAAGCATGGAATCCAATTAACAGGGCTAAAACAGTAAACACACAATACCTCGTTTAAGGGTATTGGGCAATTTTGCACATATAACTCAAAGACCTTCAATAAAAAGTCACAAACCACCAACCTTGGTGTTGTAGGATCTTTATAAGTAAACCTCAAGCCTTGAATAACTTAATATCACCATAGATCTACAAAAATGTCTAAAATGTTCAACCGAAGATAACATGAGAAAGAGGAGGAACCAGGAAACAAAGCTCTAGGATAAGGAATATCTTACCGAGGAGATCCCAATGCAATTGATGGCGGTCGAATCGGAGGACAGATGCCCGATCAGGGGCTCAGAGAAGGATCGCAGTCGTACTCTCACTCTCAGACAAACCAGACCTAGAAGGAGACGGTTTTGTCCATCGGACGTGACCCCAGTGCGTTTAAAGAAAAAAAGTACACATAGTGTACTTTATAAGTATACTGTGTGTACTTGCCTTCACCAGCCCCCACATTAGGTGGTCTCCAGGTCACCACACATGGTTGTGTGCAGGGCCATTACACAACCTACACCTGGCTACCTACGATAACTGAGTACATGGCGTGTACTCATAAAGTGCACAACGTGTACTTAAGAAATTTCCAAAAACTCCTCTTTTCCTCAAAAACACCAGAAAAAAAAAAGAAAATATACCTGAAATTAAGATCCTAGTTCTTACACCTACTACAGTCAAAGTAAATCCTCCCTTAAGAAAATCACGGTTCTGCGGATTCAACGGTGCCCTCGGATTTTTAATCCCAGCACCGGTTCAAAAGGTAGAAAACATCGCCGACGCGTTTACTAAACATACCTTAAAAAAGATCAAAAAATTATTAACATACACCCTCGACCCGTGCATATCGAGGTTAGGCTCTACCTAAGGGAAACATTTCCCAACGAACTCAATGATACTCTTGGGTTTTTAATCCGAGTTACCATTTAGATGTTATGGATTTTAACAATAAAATAATTGTTACTTAATTATTTTATTTACAGCCAAAAACTAACTTTCATAGTGGGTCTATGTCGACCAATGTTAGTATCTACCTAAAGAAATAATACCCTCAAGAGCTCATCGGTGGTCTCAGATTTTTAATTTGAGTCACCGTTCATGAGTTATAAGCATTTAAAAAATAAAATAACTTTATTTAATCATTTTATTTATGGTTATTCCATTTTCTTGTATTCTCATCGGAGGCCGGCACCGACTAAACTTAAGTCACGTCTAGGGTTAACCCACTATCTTGAATGTAAAGATGCCATCAGAATTCTGATTTGGGCACCCATTTAAGAGTTATTCTATGTTTTCATGAAAACCACCCATGTGCACTATTTTAAACTTAACATTTTTTAATGGATCATTCCAGACACTCTGGGCCTCAGAATCATACATCGTTATATTTCACGGTCTCATAATAATTTCATATAATTAAAAAAATTATACGGAAATTCCGAGACATTACATTCTCCCCACCTTAGGGATTTACGCCCCTGAAAGCCAAAACAAAGGAAAATCAAAGAAAGAGGGTACTGAGGATGGATCTGAGCCTCCACTTTCCATGTGCTCTCCTGGAAGTTCCCATACTTCCACCAAACTCGCACTAGAGGGATCGACCATCCATGAAGAACTCGGTCATGTTGTTCCATTATCTCCACTGGGAACTCCGTAAAAGTCCCCCCATCATCAAAGCCCAACTCTCCCTTGTCGATAATATGTGATGGATCATACACACATCTCCTCAATTGCAACACATGGAAAAACATTATACACCCAGTGCATCTGTGGGGGAAGATATAGATGGTACGCCCCCTCACCAACTCTGCTGAGAATCTATAAAGGTCTGATGAACCTTGGAGATAGTTTTCCTCCCCGGCCAAACCTCTAGAATCCTCATCGGGGTGAGACCCCTATCCACTATTATTGACGCCGGAAGTCCTGGTACACCTCACCACTCTAGGATGTACCACTAAAGGGTATTTATATAACTCCCTCAAAACCTCCCCCCGAAGAATCACTGGAAACATGGTGCATCCTTTAAAGGGAACGACGTTCTCCCCACCATCAGAAAAATCTTTCAGGAGACCGTCCTGAGGATATATGAGCACTTTGGGACTCGCAGTCAACATCCCCATGTTCTGACTCCTGAAATCACTGAAGAATTTGGGGAGTGATAGTCATAGATTGGAGGTAAGATGCTCCATCTTTATCCACAAAAGATATCCTCAGCGCAACTAGCTGCTCTGATGCCTCACTCAGTAGCTGTATACTAGACCTCATGTTGTGTGTGTCTGCTACCACATTTCCCCTTACTAGGAGTATAGACTATATAAAAGTCATAGTCCTGGAGGAACTCTAACCATCGTCACTGAATCAGGTTCAAGTCCTTCTATGAGAAGATATACCAAAGAATTTTGTGATCAGAGTAAAGAGTAAAACGTTCACCCATCAAGTAGTGTCGCCACATCTTCAGTGCAAAGACCACTGCTGCTAACTTCGGGTCATGGGTAGTGTAGTTATGTTCATTCTGTCTCAACTTCCGTGAGCCATAAGCGATCACTACCTGATTCTACATCAGTAAATAACCAATTCTAGTCCCTGATGCATCGCAGTAGACTACATAGATAACGCCCTCTTCTGGTGGCCTCAAGATGGGGGCACTCGTCACTCTATGTCTTAGCTTCTGAAAGAACTACTGACACTTCTCCTTCCACAGGAAAGGCTCCCCTTCTTCATCACAGCTGAAAAGGGTGTCTTTACCCTAGAGAAGTCTGGTACAAATCTCCGATAGTACCCATCCCAAGTAGAAGTCCCTCTCCCTTCTGGTAGGTAATCCTAGAAACATCTTTTGAAAAGATGTCCCCACACTCTTCCACTACTATTGGGAACTGAAAACTCAAAACTCCTTCTTCCACAAGGGTAACATTGGCTAACTCAAGAGTTATTGGATGAACCCCCATATGCATGAGTTTATCCTTTTCTACCTGGGTTTCTTTTTTTCCAACCAAGGAAAACCCTATTACAACGATGTAGATATACTATATCCTTTTTTCCTAAAATAGTCAATCTGAGTATGAATTGTGGATATCCAGCCCATACCCAAACTAACGTCGTAAGGTCTCGATGCTTCCACCAAGAGGTTCTAACCAAAACTCACACCTCAAGGTTCAGATCACACTATCGGCATAAGTGTGATTATCGAGTCTCCTCCCCAAGGTATCTCCAGGCGTAAGGGTCAAGTCTTCAGTTTAACCAGAAACTCGAGGTCTTGAACAGTATTCAGGGTAAGAAGGAATGATTGGTACCTATGTCTATTAATAAAAAATCTATTAGTAGACACATACCATACCTCAAATAATTCTTGGATCCCTTTGGTCACACTCCTTGATCGCATGCAGCATCTCCCTTCCCCTATCCTCCAGCTCCCTAAGCCTAGTGGGGACCACATTGGGGTGGTGGTTGTAACATGTAAAAATGTATACCACCTCATATTACTCTCCTAACTCCACTTCCACATCTACTACCCTGAAGATTTATTTATCCCTATCACGTACTCTTTCTGAAACATTTTGTGAGCCCAAGTCTCTAAGACAGGTGTTAGTTTTTTGCTTCCCCGCTACTAACATTCACTGGTTGTATCTGCCCCACCAAAGAACTATCAACCACAATGGTTCTCTCTAACACCCTAACATAAGTAGGAATGCATAGCGGAATAGTGTTGGCTCGGATGTACCTAAACACACCTCGATCGAAGGTCTGAGCTCTAAAGTACTGATCGTATTGTATTCATTGAGTACCTGGGATGGTTGGTACACCTTAATGAATACTCAGCTACTGACATGTCGTCCTGCCAAAGCTGTAGAAGCTCTAGGGAACACTTACCCATTATATATTTATGAAAAGATACCCCCCTTCTCTGAGGAAGGTTCTCAAGCTTATCCAATTAAAAGTCACCTCTTTGCAAGATCAAGGTAATCTAACCCTCGTCATCGTACTGTTGAGTCACATAGAAGGCTCCCTACCAGGACCATCAATTGATCGAATAGTGCCCTGGCTAGATAGAAACTCGACCACCTCCTCAAGCCAATCCTTAGCCGCCTATGATTCTGACTTGCCTCAGAACCTATGGGGTATCTGATGCTGAAACACGTGTAAGGAAATAAGCCTTTATGTGTCCTTTACTGGTATTGTTGGTTGTAACTGCTGACCAACGGGCAGTGTTATAGCTGGTACACTACCCGAAGGTTCCATCTCAGGAAACGGTCCATATACTGAAGCTTCTTCACCCAGCGGACCATCCTCATGGTAATGCACAGGAAAAGACTAGTATTTAAAATCGCCATCTTCTCTACTAGTGTATAAACTAGGGGAAAAACTCTAGCCACATCCTCCTACCAGTCCTCAACTGCCTGGGAATCTATCTCACCTCAAAAACTCAGAGGCCTCTACTGCTGGAACTCGTGAAATGCACTTAGTCGATGTGCACCGTCCTCCAATGCGGCTGGTGGTAACTAGTCCCCAATGGGTGGGGGTTCCATTGGTACACCGCCCGAAGGTGCGAACATAGTAAGAGGGCCCTGCACCAGAGCCTCACCGCTCAGTGGGCCGTTATCGTGTACTATCTCGGGAATCCTAGCTGGTTATCTACACGGCGGCATCCGGATAAGAAAAAGGTGTTTCAAGGTCATTATGTTATACCCAGTGATATGACTCAAAGATATAATAAAAAAACTTTCCAAAAACAACCGCAATCAGTGTTCTCGTACACTGAGTCAGAAATCAGAATTCAGGGTCCTGGTGTATGGATACATTGGCCACCACACCAACACTGGATTCCCCAAACTTAAAACCACACTCATAACACTTAACACTGTTGCCACATAGAAAAGATCAGAGTCCTAGTTCTTCAGTAGAACCGACTCCTCTGATTCCACTTTGTCACGACCCATCCCCTGGGACCCGTGTCGTGACTACCCTAAGCCTTCCTTCTATAGGCCTAGGTTTGGTGAATAGCACCAGAAAGGTGTGTCCCTTAATGGTAAGGCATTTCCTTTACACCTGTACAAACACAAAAATCCAAGAGAACAAAAAGAGGCAACCATGAAGTAAACTACTGTAGTAATAAGTGTGCTAAATGTAAAGGGGCTGGAATACAAGCCCAACTGGAATGTACAAGCACAACTGAAAAGAGAAAAAAAATCCTGGATTTTTTACCGAGGATCTTACCTGAAGGGTAGGTACAACTCCCAATCAGTAGTCCTACATCACGCCACGTCAAATGGTCCACCTCTGAGCACCTTCCAGTCCTGGATCCCTCAGCCTCGATCAAAGTTGTCTATCGTCTGCACAAGATGCAATAAGGTGTGGGCGAAACCCGTGTATGGGGTGTGTCTAACAATACTCATTAGGGATCTCGAGTCCCCTGAAGGTCTCCTAGATTTCCATGAAGGAAAAACCACAAAGTAAGACCTCAATCACAAAGCACGAAGCATTCATCAACTCTACTTAGGTATATTCCCATACATATACCTATGTTATCAATATATACTAATCTCATACATGAGGGAATAATATCACAAAGGTAACACCATGAAGGTAACCCCGCGAAGGTAAAAGTATCACACATGTAAGACCATGAAGATAACACCATGAAGGTAAACATACCACATAGGTAACACCACGAAGATATCACCATGAAGGTAAAAGTACCAAATAGGTATCACCATGAAGGTAAAAGACTCATATAACAAAGGTATTAGTGAAGTATAGAAGTAAAAATGATTAGTAGGGAAGTTAGATCATCTTATTCTATCGAAAGGCACTGCTTCTGACCATATAGAGTTTGACCCACACAGGATCGATAGGTACTAACCCCTACAATGATCCACATAGGATCCGACCCTCCTAGAGTCGATAGGTACTAACCCCCAAAATGACCCATGAAGGATATGACCCACACAGGATCGGTATGCGCTGACCCAAATAGGATCGTTGAGCGCTAACCCATATAGGATCTGACCCACAAAAGATCTGTATGCACTGACCCACACATGATCGCTGAGCACTGACCCACATAGGATCGGTGTGGACCCACACAGGTTTTCTCGGTACTAACATCTGTATTATTTGTCTCCAAACTCCACCTCACTCGCAGCCACTGGATGCCCACTCATTGTACACTTGATTCTAGGAGGATCCTATACTCAAGCCATTGGATGTACCTCAACTGCCGCGAGGATCCAAGAAGAAGTATCCCAAAGGACCATCATGTCATAAGGGTTCCAACACGAAAGACAACACATCAATCTGACGCCCAGTCTGTGACTTATAAGCATTTTAGTTTTGAGGGCCCGGTTAGATTCTGGTTCGATCCAACCTAGAATCACTCCAACTTTCTCCAAAAATCAATTGGAGTATATCAAACGGACCGATTTGTTTTATGGGTTCTAGCACTATAGATCGTTCGTCAAACGGACGCCTGGTCTTCTAGTTACACCTCTTTCCATGAAACGGGGGTGATCGCACCTTGGCCCTGCCCGGTTTACTGGGTCCGACCCATCGGGGTCATCTCGATATAGTTTGTGGGTTCCATCCACGGTTGGCCGAGCCCGCTGGGTGGGGCTCGGCCAACCCGTGCTGACCCACCGGCCCGCGGGTCCGGCCCAGCCCGCTAGCGGGTCCAGCAAACTGGGCAGGTCCGACCCTCTTGGCCGGCCCGCACCAGCTCATTCTGCACAGAGGTGGACCTTTTCACCCCACTGGCTCTGCTCTTGTAGGGCCATTTTCCCGCCGGTGGGGCACTACCTCACCACAAATAACTTATTGGTCATTTGGCTGACTGAGTGTCGCCAACACGGTGCGGCATGGGCTGCGCCACACCTTCCTACCTCATCCTGTTAGCCACGGACGCTTCCACTGACAGCACCTATGGGCACCACACTTGTCCCGCATGGGCGGCTCAGGCCGGATGCCCTTGTCCTCCACGACGCGTCATCGCGCGCCCCTTCCACTACCCGCGACCAGTTGTTGCGGGTCTCCTCTGGCCACCATCAACTTCCACCGACATGGCGCACCGGTGGTTACTTTCGTAGGTCATCGTACATGCTCTGGTGTCTATTCTTGGTGGCGTCTATGTCTAAGGTGCTTCCGCGCTGCCGCCATCATAGCGTGACCAGCCATTTAGTGTTGCCATCAAGTTGGAAATTGTTCCCCGAGGTTCACATAAAGAATGAAACGGAGGAGGCCTGACCTTGTTCCTTTAGCCCACGCCCTCCACGTCAAGGTGATATAAAGTGGAATATGATTTAATTTATCAAAGAAAAATTTCCAAATAGACCCCCTACCTCAAGATCGTTGGGGAATGTCCGCGATTGAGTGAGACTCTGCATTCACTGTTCCCACAACAAGCCTCCAATGTTGTCATTCAAATGTAATCCTTGGGTTCATGATTTAGTATCGCTCATCACCGCCCATTGGAACTGGCTCCATTATCCAATTTATTAGCATCGCGGCACTTTATCATAACCTTTTCTCTTCGTGAAGCCATGCCAAAACCTCTCCCCAAGCTCCATATAAATAGAAGAGTGGGAGAGTGAGTAACGCCCATGAAATTAATGGGGGTTCATTTAATAGGAACCTTCTTAATTTTAACGGCGCTATTAAAAATGATTTGAGGAGTCAATCCATTTAATGGCTTGACACGTTTTTGGTCTCACCACCATTGGTTGTCCGTTAGAAAAAAATAAAGAATGAAATAAAATAACAAAGTTATATTATTATTCTTTTAAAAAGTCCAAAATCTAACTTTTTCTCGAGACCTACTATAGATGAAGTGAAGCCTCTATTAAGTGAATCTTGATGCTATGGATTCAATGGTGCCCTCAGTTTTTTAATCCGAGCACCGGTTCAAATGTTATAAAGTTCTGCCCATGCGTTTACATAACATACTTTAAAGAAAGTTCAATAAATTATTAACATACACCCTCGACCCATGCCGATCAAGATTAGGCTCTGCCTAAGGGAAACATGTCCCAACGAACTCAATGGTACTCTCTTATTTTTAATCCAAGTTACCGTTTAGAATTTATGGATTTTAACAACAAAATAATTGTAACTTAATTATTTTATTTAAGGCCAAAAACTAACTTACATAGTTGGATCGCGTCGGCCAATGTTTGTATCTACCTAAAGAAATCATACCATCACGAGCTCAGATGTGTTCTAAAATTTTTAATCTGATCCACCATTCATGAGTTATAAGAATTTGAAAAATAAAATAACTTTATTTAATTATTTTATTTACCGTTATGCCATTTTCAGTTTTTCTCATCGGAGGCCTATGCCGACTAAACTTAAGTCACTCCTAGGGTGAACCTGCTATCCTGAACGTAATGGTTCCCTCAGATTTCTGATCTGAGCACCCATTTAAGAATTATTCCACTTTTTCAAAAAAAACCACTGATGCAAGCTATTTTAAACTTAACATTTTTTGATGGATCATTTTGAGCACTCCAGACCTCAAAATCACGCGACGTCATATTTTTTAGTCTCAAAATAATTCCATATAATTAAAAAAAATTGTACAGAAATTCTAGGACATTACATATGACATTTTTTTCTATATAGTGAAACAAAAGGTATGATATGTATATTGTGACAAAAACTATTATTATAAGAAAAGGCCACTAAAGAAATATGTTTATATCAAAATCCCTTGTAATCTAATGATAATGCATGAATCATATCCTCTAATTTTATAATCATTCACGATGACTATCTAAAAAATTATTAATATAATATTTTTTAAAAAATTAATTTATTATACAATGATTTCTGAAGCCCTTTTAGGAAATTTGATATAAATTTGGGATCATAGTCAGATACATTATTGAGAGGGACTCTTTGTAATCTAACTACATCTTTAAGATAACATATTGAAATTTGATCCAAATATACAATCTCTCGAATATAAAAAAAATGAAAAAATTTATTCAATCAATCAATAATAACCCATATCATATTATTACCTCAACATGACTTTTGTAATCCCTCCATTAATGTGATTGGTATATTATCCCATTTAAATTCAGGAACTCACAATGGATTGAGAAACCCCTTCAGTAGTTGTATTGTCACATTAACCTATTTACAAGTCAAACATTACAAGGTAAATTTAGTGATAAACTTCTTTATTACTTACTAGAAATAATATTCAAGAAGGTATTTATATATCTTAGTGTTTCCCAGATGAACCAAGGATGAAGAGATTTAAGATTAAATTAACAATTCCATCTTCAACAAGGGATCACTTGGAACAGAAACCCTATTTCTATATGTTATCACACCTTATTTTTTAAAATCAAATTTAGGAAACTTACCCTTATTAAATAACAAAAATATTTCTTAGAAACCTCAATATTCTATCTGATCATGATTAATTTTTTATGATAAGGATTACTTCTCTACCACCTGATCCAAAAGTGTGTTAGTTCCTATGTTCATAATTTATATGATATCATTCATTAAATAATTTTCCTAAGGACCACATTCCAAACATACCATTGATATCGGTTCATTATCTTTCAGGATTAAGGAATTTTATACCTTTTTTGATTTACTAGGATGATAGTAAATTGTTAAATCATGATCCTTTATCATTTACCAACATCTTATTTTCATCATGTTCAACTCTTTTTGATGGAATATATACTTTAAAATTTCTTGATCAATATATATATGTCACATTTTACCCTATATAAATTATTTATCTAGATTTAAAAAAAAACTATAACTAGTTCAAGATCATTTATGGGGTAATTTTATTCATAGGTTTTAAATTGGCATGATTCATATGCAATTACCCAATCATATTACACTAAGAAATAACCTATTCAATTAACAAAATAATAAATACTAATAAAAACTCCTCATTTTTATTCAATTTAAACAAATCCTCATTAAAAAAATTCTTTTGTGTAGTTTAATAAAAACCATTTTTATTTTAACTTAGTTATTTGAAAAGATAACCAAGGAATGATTTCTTCTAACCATTGGTAGTAGCGCGCTAATATAATATAAAAATTAATCTCAGTGAAATTTGAATTTCTTGTCACTCTTTAACCACCTTATTTTTTGTTAGATTAATAGTTAAACCATATAAATAGAAAATATTTCCATAAAAATAAATATATTAAAACCAATATTCATATTCATTAAATTTTCTATCCAATTGCTTTTTCATTTAATATTGGAAGGAAAATCCTTACATGTATTTAATATTTCTCATAAATTTTAGAATAAATTATACATTATTAGTAAATAAAACTTTGTGTTTATCTAAATACTTTTATAAAACTCATTTCATAAGATCCATGTATATATTGGGTGCATTTGTAGACCCGGCGGGAATAACCACAAACTCTTAATTCCCACACCTAGTATGAAAGTATTTCTTCAAAATGTATTCCTACATAACCTTCACCTAATGATATTTAAACCCGATATCAGTCTTTAAAAAATTATATTCTCCCTAGGGATGATCAAAAAAGTCATTTATTTGAGTAAAATGATACATTTTGTTAAAAATAATGTTATAGAGCACTTTATAATAAATGAAAATACTCATTTAACCATTACTATTTTTAATAAAAATAGTACCACCCAAGAAGAATTACTTAGATGAATATAAAAATTTTCAAGAAACTCGTGTAACTTATTTGTCAATTTGAATAATTTTAATAGGTTTATTTTGTAAATATGTTTTGAAATTAGAGTAGATTATGGAACTTTTTCAATGGTGAATTCAACATTAAAATAAATATTAAAATCTTTAAAATAATATATTAATACATCCACAAATTCATTTACTACTAGCTTATACCTAATTGGAATAACTTCAATTTTTTAAATTTGGAAAAATATAACATTCACTACCAAGTTTAGTTTGTTTCTTCTCTTATTTGTATTTCATCACAAGTATGAACTCATTAAATATCAATCTAAAAATTTAATGTAAATTCTTTATCTTATTAATATATCATATCATGATAAACTTTATTCCAATCCATACCCAAAATAACACCAAAATCAATTATGGGAAAGATAACATCATTTGGAGGAAAATTCATTCCATAAATAACAATAAGATGATTTCTATAAGTCATTTAATCCATAATAATTCCTCCATGAGTTTTTACTAAAATTTATTTCATCATTTTTTGAGGAACTATTTCCAGTTTACTGGAAATTTACATAGAAATAAAACAATGGGTTATCCCCAAATCACACAAGACTTCTGCATAATCCGAGTAAACACGTAACATAACTATAGCAACATCATTTAATGGTCCTATATTTTTCTAAGGTAATGTATAATGGAATTTAAATACCCTTATTATTATAGTCTTGATGGTTCCCATCATTCATTCTTTTATTTGGATGAAAATCATTGTAATGAACCATCCCATTACATTTGAAACAATTCTTAACATGATTATCAAATTTGTTCTAACCATTAACACGATTATTTCAATTGAAATGATGATAAAACTTTCCTTCAATAACACATCAATAATTCATTCTAGATTTCACAATACACTCTCGAAAATGTTCCTTACCAAACTTTTCAAAAGAGGGAAATTTATACCTCTCACATTCAGATTTATTGAACGAATACTTTTCCGTAAGTTTACAAATGCACCAGATTTTTTATTTATTATTTTAAAATTAAAAAAAACTCCATTTCAGCCTTCTTATCGCATCCTGAAAATTTCTAATAGAATTACAATTCATTATAGGAAAATTCACTAAATAAACATTGTTTTAATCCTAAGTAAGATCTATCAATTTTATTATCATGGTCAAGAATGAAATTTTGTGCATTCTTAGACAATAAAAAAATAGTTTTGTAGGAAGCAACTAAGCCCCCACTTTTTTCATATGTTTTTTAAATTTTCAATCCATCCAAAGTAATACAACCTTATGAAAATTCTTCAAAACGAAATTATCTTTAAATGTTGAACACTCCATGCAATAAATCCCATCTTTTTTCCTTTTTTCTTAATTAGACACCTCCACTAATTATAATAAACATAAAAATAGTAATTGGAAATAAATAAATTTTGTTTCTGAGAGAATCCCAAAACCTCAAATATATATTATATAAAATTTATCCACCCATCAGATACAACTGGATCCTAAGTTCTACTAAATGTTTGAGGGTGTTATTCTATAAATGATCCACTCTTGATATATTCCTCTACAGATAGTTTAGTCACTCTCTATAATGGGTACCACCATTAACATCATTCATCAACAAAGTTAAAATAGTTATGAAAATTATACTCTGATTCAAACCATTATTTGTAATTGATTTGGATGTATATTTTCTTCTTGATACCTTTACACTTCATTCACCATATTTTATGTGGGAATACCCATTCTAAAATATGTGTGGATTAGATTAATTAACATAGAAACCCTCAATGTTTTATTTTGGTAATATAATCCATATATAAATATACCATAAATTTCTTTTTTTAATAACATCCTCGCCTATACTATCATATTAACATTTCTTATTATACAAACTAAAACCCAAAATAACTAAAGTAACCCTTAATTACATGATATATAAGAAGGGTTTCAATTTCTTATATTTTGAGAAAAATTTTAGTTTATAGTTTTATAGAAATACTAAAAACAGTTATATATAAAACCCAATAATATAAAGTGGAAGCATCCACTCAAAATCCTTTTTGGACAAAAAATAGGATACTTAAATTTGAACATTTATTTGAGTAAAAACACATTCACTTCATTAAATTTAAATTCCCATAATATAATGTTATAGATTACTGTGTTTTCTTACTCATTATTAGGCCCTATGATTTTTTTTAAACATGGGATGTGAAAAAAAATCCATTAAGTGTTATAAAAAAATGAAAACTATTAGTGCATTTTGAAAATCGTATAATCCCATAATATATTTTACATTTTGATATAATAAACTATTAACTCAAGTATTCATTTTATTACTCATGAAATATGATTTATTACCTAAATATTTTTATAATAAATCCATAAATAAATCATAAATTAAAACACAATCATGATGTGTTCTTGTAAAAAATGGGTACTAATGAAAACATTTTCTCGAAAATCATAATTTTGACCCTTAAAAGGGATATACGCATTCTTGTAAACACAATACCATTATCATAACTTTTTAAATAAAAATAATTACATGAAACTTAATTTTACAATAATTAAAAAATATATATATCTACCTTGTGATATCGTCTTCATATCACTCTTACAATCACTCTCTAAAATGGAATAACCTACTCAGTTGATTCCAATATAAAACCTCATAATATTTTATCCTTACCCAATGAATTAGAGAGATATATTGGGAATAACCATCATCTTGAATAATTTTAAAACATAATAAAATATAAAAAAATCTAATATTGAATTTATTTTATAAATTCACATTAATTATTTTATTTAAACTATATGTAGAAGCACTTTTGGGATTCATGTAAAAATAAAGATAAAAATAATGTTTCCTTGAAAGATTTTGAAATAAAAATTTCTAAATGAAAGGTAAATAGATTATTATATTTAAAAAAATAAATAATTTTATAGGAATATTTTTAAAAACTAATGTCCAAGTTGGAGGGAAATTTATCTCACTCTATATAAATTAAACAAATTAGTTTAATTCCCTCACCTCGAGTATGACATGTCATATATGTTCTTTAAGTCGTATATAAAAAATATTTTAATTTTATAATTGATCAATTTATCTTCTATTAATATTAATTTATTATTATCTATTTTATTTCATTTGTTATCATTCCATATATAGTTATTAAATCAATTAGGTTCATTTCATGCGTTTTGAGGAAGTACGGTTCACAATTGAAAAACAATTTTTGTTGGTTAACTGTGCTAAAATGAAGCATGGTTACATCATGTACATGATATTAACCATGTAATTATTATTATTTTTATACATTAAATGAAATTTTATAACCATCCATCAAATGTGTACATGGAAAATGTATCACATCACTTCGTAGAGATGGAAATCCACATGTATTAATGAGAGACATTATCATTTTTAAATGAATGGAAGGGTAAAAAGGTATGTAAAATTATATAATTCCAAAATAAGAATTGTGTTATTAATAAAATATATATTCACTAAATCAATCATATTATCCATACTTATCATGTGGTGATGAAAAGAAAAACCCATCGCTTTGTAATGGTGTTAATCCATATGTAATTACTTTTGATGTTCCCATTTACCATAGGATGGAATGGGAGAAAAAAAGGATAGTACCATGATCATAATAATATTTATTTATATTTATGATAATTAAATTTATATTTAATCATGGTGAAATAAAATTTTAATGAGGTATAAGAATAAATAACCAAGAAACACTCATTATATAATTATACCACTTCTTTATAAAACCTCACTTGGATTACATATTAAGTCATATTATCTTCATATTTTCATAATATTATATCCTATAGGATGTGGTGAGGGATATTGGGGAGATATTTAGGCTATTATTTTATAATATATAGTTCTAAAAAGATATTATAAAGAGGGGATATGAGTTCCTCTTTTATAAGTGATGGGTGTGGCACACATGTAATTTTTCTAAAATTTCAAATATTTTAAATTTCATTCTCAAGGTAAATTGTCTCAAAAACTATTTTTTAAATATATGGTGATAATGAAAGAAATAAAATCATATAAATATATTTAAGATTAAATTTTGTGTCCTCATCACAAAATATATACTCTAATTAACTGGATTTACCCTTTACTATGGTGAATCATTATTACCATGGTTACTAATAATATTGGAAAACATAAAATTAAAAAAATTAATAAAGTTTAAATAATTAAAAACATTGAATCCATTTTTCAGGATTAAATTTGTATAATTATAAGTAATCTTTATTATTATAATTGTGTTAAATCCAAGGAAAAACATATTTATTTTAGAACGGTATGTTTTAGGAATAAAAATGAACTCATACCAAAATAAATTATAATTTTCATTAATAAATAATTATTTATATTATTTTTAAGAAAATTGATCTTATTTTACTTTGATACCAAATTCAAATTAAAATTGGGCTTTTCAATTAATTCATTTTAAGAAAAGAAATGATAGTTTTATTAAAATTTGTATTTTTCACTATTCACTCAAAACATCAATCAATTCATAAAAATTCCAAAAAACCAACCTAATATATATTTTATATCTTCATTTAGAATATTATGACCATTTTATCAAATTAAATTTCCAAAATTTATAAATTTTACATTTAAATAAAACAATATAATTTGTGTAAGACACTTTAGTTTGAATAAAACAATTTCTTCTATATATTTTTTTGTAATGAATGTGAATATATTTAATGTTAAAATTAATATTAAGAAGAAATAAAATTGATTAAATATTAACATTACAATTTATTTCACAAATGTTTTTTACATTATTTAAATGTTTTTCCAAATAAAGATTTGGTTTTAGAATATAGAATTTATTTTCCAATTTATAGCCACTTTAAATTTGGGAATTTTTTTTCTATTTACTAATTTATTTTAGGATAAAAAGTAATCACTATAAATAAATAATGAATCATATAACATGAAAATGAAAAATCTACTACTAATTTATTTTAAAACATTCTCATGTAGTGTATGATTTTTATTAACTATTTTTATTGGAATCGTGTAGAATTTATCTTATAAATAATTCATGAATATCTTTTCTGTATGATTCTAAGAGATGAACCACATTTTAATAGAAATTTAGTTTTTACATGGATATTAATTCTCTATATAATTAAATATTTTACACAATATAATAATTATAATTTAAAAAAATCCAAATATATCTATTGGATTCTTGATATTATTTTTGTGAAAGAGTTATCATTAATAAAAACATTCATCATTACAAACTAATTTATGATATGATGTATTAATTATTATACTATAACAAATATGAAATCCCATTTTTCTGTTTAAGCAGTGAAAAATTCATTCCCAATGTCATTATTTATGAATAATATCTGAACTGGTAATAAGATACCCATGATACACATCTTCGATCTCACTGTGAAAATCATGGTTTAGTCCTCCTTTTACTAGTATCATTAATCTAATATTAATAAAGACATGTGTGTAGAGGAAACTCCCCAAAAACTATTAAGTTATAAATTATATTTTTGTTACTATGTTCTCAATTTTATCTAATAGAATCCTATTTATCTTTATTCCACTCACTTTTTATACATCAATTTTATATTAATTAAACCTTATAATAAATATAATTTATACTAAATAAAATTTCTGTGTCATATAACTACTGATGACATCATCATATTTTAGTATGTGTAAGAATTTATCTCATGCATCTACTTGAAATATCTTACATACATCATTATAAAATATTTCAAGATTATTTTTTATTCCATGAAAAATAATAAAAAAGTTTCTTACTTTTTGAACCTTTTATGAAATTATGAAAATACCAAAGAGTTGTTAGAATAAAAGAATATAAATAATCTTCTTTGTATTTGTTTTTCATTTTCTTTTAGTATTTCCTCAACCAATATTTATATTGTCACTACATGTTATAATGTGAGTCTAGTGTGAAATATTCACCATTTATTGTAGACATGGGATATCTTTGATTCAATAATATATAAAATATGATTAAACTATGGTATACTACAATAAATTTTATTTCAAAACACAAAATAAGATCTCACTGTGTCTAAAAATTATTGTGGGGTTATTGTTCTTATAATAATCAGTATGTAATAATGGTTTTTGAATTTGAGAATCATTCTACCATGCAATTTGAGTAAGTGAATTTCCATAGTGGATTTCATATTATTTCACCATCTTCGATTCAAATATCCACTTAAAATGCAATAATCATTGTAAACTTTATTGGTTATGTTATTTAGATTGAAATGTGTGACTCAAAAATTTTATATTATCACTACCAAAAAATAAGATTTTATCTGTGCTAAAAAAGGCCTTTTTCAGCAAAAAAAACACCTATAATAATTCCACTATTAAGGGGGGGTTCCCCTTTATTTGTAGTGAAAAAGCACGGATAAAGTGGGTCCTTTATCAGCACGTTTTGTAGCGCTAATAAAGGACCCCGTTTATCAGCACTCTAAAAAGAACTGATAATGGTTATGCTTTATGAGTGCTGTTCAAAGTGTTGATTAAGTCCCCATTTATCAGCACTTCAAATAGCTATAATAAAGTCTCCATTTATCAGGGTTTCAAATAGAACTGATAAAGTCCCCATTTATCATCTCTTCAATTAGCGCTGATAAAGTGTTCGTTTATAAGTTAAATTTGAAGCATTGACAAAGGTTTGCCTGCCTGGGTGTACTGTTTATATAACAGCACACCTAGCCAACTTGAAAAAAATAAAAAGCACCAAACCAGAACAAATAACCTATACAAACCAGTAAAAACCTACTAAAAAATAACCATCCATAGTATATACAAAAGAACCTCATTCATGATGCAAATGATGAAAAAAAAATCAGTGCACCCAATGGTTTGGAAAACAATAATATATAAATTAAATTTACATCATGAATACAAAAATATTCACTCTTGGTATATACCAAAAAAAATCTATATACATTTTGAACAATGTTTCATAAAATTACATTTATAATTATTCAACAAACTGTTAAAAACATTAATGTTTTCTCTTTTGACGTTTGTGGTCCCCTTTAAAAAAATATCCTCTGATGGTAATAGTCACTTAAAAAATCATCCCAACTCGAGAAAAAGGTTCCACCTATATAAGAATTCAAATATTATGTTAGTAATACTATAAAGAAATAAATTAAACATTATTATGAGAAATATATTAAAAATGTCAATTTTAATAAAAATGACACATTTAGAGTTATACTGGTCGCACCAAGAATTTGATTGAGATGGGGTTGAATTCTACATGTCACAAATGATTGAAGGATTGTTGTCCTAAATTATAAAAACAATCTAAATTTATTCCCTTGGTTTTGAGTATGTCAGTTGTGTTTTTTTACTAAAATGTCATTTCAAACAAAAAACATTCAATTTGTGTCATACCGGTCACATTTGCATTAGTTTGACATGATAATTATTCATACACATTGTAAAGGAATTATGAGTCGATGTCCTTAATTTGGAAGACAATCATAGTACATTTTCTTGGTTTTTACTGAGTGACATGTTTTGAGTTAAATGTCAATTTTAAACTGATAGTAGTCACATTTAGTCATACCAGTCACACCATTAATAGGATTGAGGTGGGATTGATTCATACACATCACAACTGACTCATGTATCATTTCCTCATGTATCCAAAGAATCCAAATGAATTTTCTTGGTTTTCAGTATGTCAGTTGTGTTTTTTTACATAAATTAATGTCAATTTTAAAAAAAAAGACACATTTGGAGTCACACCGATGACACTATGTGTTGTATTGAGGTGTGGTTGATTCATTCACATAAAAAATGACTAATAGATAATTTTTTATGAAGTTTCAAAACAATAAAAGGTAATTTCCTCAGTTTTCAGTATATTAGTTGTGTTTTGTTTACTAAAATGTCATTTCAAACTAAAAACATGCAATTTGAGTCACACTAGATGCATCATGTGTTGGTTTGATATGAGAATGCTTCATACATGTCACAAAGGACTTAATAATTTTTGTCCCTAATTTGGAAGACAATCGGAGTGTGTTTTTTTTTGTTTTTAGTGTGTGATACATTTTGAGTTAAAATTTTAATTTTAAATAGATAGTGGACACTTTTAGGCATACAGGTCACACAATTCATCGGATTGATATGGGATTGATTTTTTAATATCTCAACTGACTCATGAATCATTTTCCTAGAATATAAAAACAATAAAAATGTGTTTTCTCAGTTTCTAGTATGTCATTTGTGTTTTCTTACTTGAATTTATGACAATTTTAAATAACAAGACACATTTGGAGTCATACTGGGTACACCGTGCATTACATTAAGATGTGGTTGATTCCTACACATAAAAAATAACTGATAGAACATTTTTCTAAAGTATCAAAACAACCAGAATACGTTCCCTCATTTATCAGTATGTTAGTTGTATTTTCTTACTAAAATTTCATTTCAAACAAAAAACATGCAATTTGAGCCATATTAGTGGCATCATGTATCAGTTTGACATGAGACCACTTGATACACATCACAAAGGACTTACGAACCACTTTCATAAATTCTGAAGACAATCAGAGCATGTTTTCTTTATTTTTAGTGAGTGACATATTTTAAACTAAAATGTCAATTAAACTCACAATAGACACTTTGAGTCATACTGATCAGACGGTGCATTGGATAGAGTTGGGGTTGATTCCTACACATCACAACTATTTCATGGATAGTTTTTCTAATTTATCAAAACAATTCTAATGCATTTTCTTAGTTTTCATTTTGTCACATGTGTTTTTTACATTAATTAATGTCAATTTTATGTAACAAGACACATTTGGAGTCATATCGTTAACATTGTGTGTCATATTGTGGTGAATTTTATTCCTACACATCAAAAATGACTAATTTATTGTTTTCCTAAAGTATCAAAATAATCAGAATACATTTCTTTGGTTTTAGTTTGTCAGTTGTGTTTTTTTACTAAAATGTCATTTCAAACAGAAAACATGAAATTTGTGTCATATTGATCTCATCGTGCATCAGTTTGATGTGATATTACTTAATTCATATCACAAATGAATTATAAATCATTTTCCTTAATTTGGAAGATAATCAGAGCTCGTTTTCATTGTTTTCATTAAGTAACATGTTTTAAAATAAAATGTCAATTTTAAACTCATAACAGAATTGTTTTAGTCATAATGATCACACAATGTGTTGTATTGTGGTGAGATTGATTCATATACGTCACAAATGACTCATAGAATGTTTTCCTAAATTATAAAAACTATTTGAATGTGTTTTATCAGTTTTAAGTATGTTAGTTTTGTTTTTTTACTTGATTTATTTTCAATTTTAAATAACAAGACACATTTGGAGTCATACCGGTGATATCATGCATCAAATTGAGGTGTGATTGATTCTTACAGGTCACAAATGACTAATATATTATTTTCTTAATGTATCAAAACAATCGGAATGAATTTCCTTGGTTTTCAGTATGTTAATTTTGTTTTTTACTGAAATGTCATTTCTAACCAAAAAACATTCCATTTGAGTCATATCGGTCGCATTGTGCACTGGTTTGATGTGAGACTACTTCATAAACATCACAAAGGAATTATGAATTTTTTTCCTTAATTTGTAATACAATTAGAGTGTGTTTTATTTGTTTTTATTGAGTGACACATTTTAAACTAAAATGTCAATGTTAAACTGATAGTAGACACTCTTTGTCATATTGGTCACATTGTTCGTCTAATTAAGGTGGGGTTGATTCCTACACATCACAACTGACTAATGGATCATTTTAATAAAGTATAAAAACAATATAAATTAATTTTCTCAGTTTTCAGTCTGTCAGTTTGTGTTTTTTATATGAATTAATGTCAATTTTAAATAACAAGACACATTTGGAGTCATACCGGTGACACTGTGCATCAAATTGAGGTGCAGTCGATTCATACGTGTCAAAAATGACTGATAGGTCATTTTCCTAAAGTATCAAAATAATCAGAATTCATTTCCTCAGTTTTTAGTTTGACAGTTGTGTATTTTAACTTGAATTAATGTCAATTTTAAATAAAGACACATTTGGAGTCATAACGATGACATTGTGCATAGGATTAAGGTGAAGTTGATTTCTAAACATCACAAATGACTCATGGATCATTTTAGTAATATATCAGAACAATTTTAAAGAACATTTTTCAGCCTGAAAATCAATGTACCCTTGCCTCTAAAACCAAAAAAGAGACCTAACCTGCTTAATATTTTTAATCTACCTAGTTTATAAGGATTATGGAAAAACATTTGATCCCTATATGGTTGACATAGAATAAATCCTCTTTCTATAGCATAAGTTTAGTCGGCCCAGTGAATAACTAACTATCATATATTCTGGACCTGTGAATGAATATATGACAGTTGGTTCTTCACTGGGGTGACTAGAGAGGGGAACTGCCAATGTTGCAGATTGAATTGTTGTGTTTTTGGATAAAAACACTTATCGTTGATGAAAATGAGAATAGTGGAGTAAGATCATGTGCACATTATGTCTTGGGACGTCACAACAAACTCAAGGGATGGGGAAACCCCTTCTGGATACTTGTTATCTTTTTTGGTCTGTCAACAACACACATACCCTACAAATAAGGATCAAAATTTTATTTTAAAAAACCATTCAACATGAAATTCATTTAGTGCACAAAAAAGGACCACTAAGGACCATGATTTTCAGTGGGGAATTTATCCCGTACAAATCACAACATTATCATTAAAAAATATAAAGATAAGGCAGATAAGATTATTAAAGTCGAAATTACTTTAGAAGTTTACCATCTTCATTCTATATATGTACATTCTTCCATCAAGTATGATTCCCATTATTTTCTAATAATATATATATCTTCTTATGAATAACACTATTTTCGACATCCATGTCAGTACTAAAAAAATAAAAATACCTAAAGTATTAATAAGTATTTTTTATGAAATAGAAATTATCTTTGAAAATACATATTCAGGGTTGCTGGTTGTTCATGGAATATGATCTCTTTCATAAATTTACAAACATAATAACCACAGTCTTTAACATTTGTTTCTTTTGGGTACTGTAGAAACATTGAGAAAAAAAATTAGTTTTTTATATGTGTTTGGATGGTGAAATCTTATTATATATATCCTAATTCTTATCCATTCATTGTACTTTTCAGGTTTCTTTTCCTTTTCCCTGGCCTCATTCCATGATGTAGAAGATATTCATACATCACCCCATCATAATATAATCCTCATTAAAATATATTACAAATTATATAACTGTATTTTTAGTTTTAAAATGTTGTATGTAGTGTCTTACAAATTAACAAATGCCATCATGTGTTGTCGGTTTATTGTATTTACGTGCATTGAATCCAAAAAATAAATCTTTGGAGTATCCAAATTAACCGTAGTGAGCATCCAATACTGCCTAATAACACATAAAATAATAAGTAATAAAAAAATTAAAATATATTTGATATGATTAAAATGTTAGGGTTTTACCCCTACATCATTGGTATTAATAAGATTCATTCATCTATAATTTTTTTGTAAAAAAATTTATGCAATCCTGCCACTATTTCACCCTCTTTCTTGAAAGTTATGACTTATTGTTCTATAGAGGTTATGTGAGGACTAACAAGTCCAATTTTTTGTTCATGGGGAAATCCCTTATATTTTTCTTCATATATATGCCTTTGAAAAATATGCAATCTATTTAGTCATAATTATTATAGTATATCATTTTTTGGAAAATCAAATATTGAAAACATACCTCATGTAAACATTTACAACTGAGCCGCCTAACCAATAACAGTCTAGGATTTTAGTTTCACTCTCAACACTAATGAATTATGGATCTTCTCCTACATAGATATTTTCATCAAAATAAATTATGTGATTTCCACCATCTTTCAACTTTGTATCCACATGAGCCATCAATGATAACAAAAGTGGATATAGAATGGGGGGTAGGGTGTGTTGGGTAGATCATTTTGATCAGTTGGTTAATCTTATATATGGTTTTGAACTAGTATTTTGCTTCATCCCCTTCCCTTTATCAATCTTTAATAATATTCACCAGTTCAGAACTTTTTTCATTAAATTTTTAAGTTTTAGTTTTAAAATTAAATTAAAAATGAATACCTCATTGTCGACATGTTTTTTACCAGATGTGATGGACATTAGATGAAAGTTCCAAGATCATATTTTATCGTACGAATATATACATCATCAATTGGAATAGGTAGCTTGATGCTCAGCTCCATGGCTATAGTAATTAACACTCTGACATGATCTGTCGGAAGTGGTCTATTGTGTAGCATGTCATACAAGATATTGAACATTGTAGTCCTCACTATAATGTAATTGGTGGATGTTGATATATATAAATAATAGTCATTTTCACTCTATATAAAATCAATATAGGAAAGTTATTAGTGTATAGTGTGTATCTGATTCACATTTAATAGAAAAAATTGTTAGAAAATTGACTACCTTAGGAAAGAGTTGTTTTTAGGGGAACAGCTCACCTCAAAAGTGGTAGGGGTGAGGTGGGATCTTCATGTGAAAGTTTTTCTGGAGTTGTTTCTTCTCTTAACCTCCCCCATCAAACATGATATCATCTCTCTCTGGTATTTTAATTATGATCAAAACATAACTAATGTTTCTATGATATTTTTCATTTCCTCAGTTTGACCCTCTGCTTGTTTTTTCCTCAAAATATGTTCGGGGTGTCACACCAAAACCCACACCTCTAACATGGCCATACCTTTCTAGTTGCTTAAAGGATACTGAAGTCATGTCTACATCTAGTGTGAGTTTTGTTTATTCTTCTGACTATGTCAGATAGAAAATATAGGAAAATAAGTAATAATTGTTATATAAAAGTGATTTAAATCTATTTTTTTATTATTTCATACTTACACATGTTTCCCACACTTTTGTGTGTTTTCATCTATTAGTTTTCCATATTTAGTTACACATGACTCATTACACAGAACATTGTGTGGGAAGGAATTTTCTATGGATTTGGACTCTTCAAGCAGCAAATAAACAAAATAACATAGATATTGTGTTGTTTTATGTAACATAAAAGTATTATGGTAGATTTAAAATATGTACTAAATTTTTTTCAATTGATGTGTACCAAATCCTTTCTTTATGGTAGGGGTATACTGGTTTTTATGCCTGTTGTTTATTTTCATCTATCAATTGTTGTTTCATAAATTAAACATTATCAATCAAAGTGATGAATACATGTACGATCAAACATTGTATTACTAGACACGATGTACCTAAAAAGACTGCTTCACACGAAGGATAATAAACGCATCCCATGATTCTTGGGTTATTATGTGTGCATAAATAAGAGGTGGGTGCAGTTTTATTTTCCCATCATCATATTTAAGATGATATTTCATTAAAAGTGCAAAAAAATCCTTGTGAATCCTTCCAGTAACCCTTAAGACATAGTCTTTGTGTGATTCATCTACTATAAATGCACTCTATAAGAGATGATTAAGTGCAATTCAATGTTTCATTATTCAATTTTTAGTAAATTAAAAAAATTGTATCATAATGTTACAATAATATCTCCCAACATAAATGTCTTAATCTCAACCACAATATGGTTCCATGAAGTTACATCAATCGCCGCACATTTACGATTGATTATTAAAATGTCAATACTAATAATGGCCTTGTTGGGGTTAACATGTTGTCCTCACTTTTTCCATCCAATCTAATATTTTATACCTTTCTCCTTATACTTAATGATTTTGGCTACATCCATCAAATTATAATTCTCTTGTTTCTTTTGTGTTGCTAGTGTTTCATCACCTTTCATTTCCTTGGATCCACCATCATCAATATGTTCCTATGGATCTTGAGTTCTAGCATCGACATGTGTAGATGGTGGTTGTACCTTTTCATTGGGAGTAGCAACAGGTTTGGAAACTTGTTGTTCTTCTGCACTACAAGTAGTATTAGGTTGAGAAACCTATTGTGCCTGGGGATTAGGAGCATCATCACATGCAAAATTCATTATTATAAAAAAAGGGTTAACATTTAATTTAGATAACATAAAATTAGCAAATAACATATATTAACATATGGAAATAGGTTGAGAAACATGTTGTTCGTCTGCACTACTAGAAGTAACAGGTTGAGAAACCTATGGTGCTTGGGTATTGGGAGCATCATCACGTGTAGAAGTCATTATCTACAATAGTGTTTTAACATTTAATTTATATGACATAAGAGCCATAGTGAAAAGATTATAATATAAAGTAACATGATTTATATTAGAAAAAAATATAATATGATTATTTAACTCTATTTTTTTCAAAGGATGAAGAGATTTTACCCATCTATCAACTATCCAAATACCATCATTGTGGTCTCCTTTGACATAAAAAACACCATATACATTGGGATAGTTGTGAAACGATTGTGATGTCCCAATAAAAGGGTTATCCTATGTTAAATTTTTACATGACTCTTTAGTGGTTTTGGTCGATAACAGAACAATTGACTAGTTTTGGTTTACGGGATCTGGAACAAAAAATACATGTATTATTTGTGATGCCATTATAAATGGTTCATCTTTGTAACCTTACTTACTAAAATAGACTTTCACAAATCCCAACTCATATATTTTAATATCACTTATGTTATCAACCCTCTTGCATTAAAAAATCGGCAATCGGAATGTCGTATAATCCAACTCCCATATTTTTTTAATGATGCCAAAATATGACATATTCGCGTCAATTGGATTTATGTCCTTAGCACTGGAAACATGCCTCCCATTAGCCACAAGTGTAACTACACTATTCTATCTGGTATTTTATTCATCATGTTCATTAGTATAGAATGTATAACCATTAATTACATAAGAATTGTAAGTTAATACATAAAAACTTGGTCTTTTGGATAGCCATCTAATTCGTTTTTGAAATTGAGTATGGATTTTCATTTGAAAATTTACAATTATTGTTCAAAAACCATCCTATAAACTATTTATTATGTTTATTTTATATCCATTTTTTCAACCCTTGATGGATTCAAATTCCTAAGAATTTTTTTATGGATTTCAACATATGGGTCAATGTCTAAACTGTTTTGAAAAATGTAAAGGTGGGCCTACTATCGATCTATAATATTGATTGTGATGACAATATTTACTAAAGTTCATTAACCCGTAAGTCTTCTAGTGTGACTATATTTCATTAAACCAATGTTTTTCACACCAAAAAAGTATTCAGTACAGAATTCAACAGCTTCCTCAACAATATATTGCTCTGCAATACAACCCATTGGCCGACTTCGATTTTTGACATACCCTTTCAAAAATTTTATATACCATTCAATGGGGTACATCCACCTATAGTTCATTGGACCACATATCTAAATCTCTCTCCCTAAGTTAACAATCATATCAAATAATGTCAGTGGGAAAAAAATTCCAATTCAAATAATATAATGATGATTTATCTTTCTATAATTGGAAATTTTTCCGGGTCTATAAGTTTGCTACATATAGCTTTGAAGAAGAAACATATCTTTGTTAATTTATGACAGATATTATTAGAAAAAATTCAATGTAAATCTATATAAATTATATTATGAATCAAAACATGGAATTCATTTGATTTTAGACTTTTTAACTTTAAATTGTGCATTGACACAATGTTCTTGATATTCAATGAATACCCCTCTGAAACATTTATGTCATTCAAGAAGTTGGTAAACTGATATCTCTCCTACATGGAATGAGTGTAAATAGAATGAGGAAGAAATGTTCATTTTTACCCTTCACTGGTGCCAACTCTTCTCATATTCCCATGTCAACCATATAAAACCTAGACTTAATTCCATCCTTTATTTTTTCGGGTGCATTTAGTAACGTTGCGATGACACTATCACATACATTTTTTTCATCACGCATAACATCAAGAAAATTTCTAACTTACAGAAAATTATAGTATAGTAATTCAAAAAAAAAGTTATTTCTTTTTCCAATAGGTTTTCTTAAGGTTTTTCAAAAATAGTTTACCAAAATCACTATACACATATTTAACTTCCTCAAATAGTTGATCACCTGTTAGTAGAGACGGTGTTGTACATTATTCTGAACTTCCATAAAATTATGTCATCCTAGATCAGTACTTATGTTGTCTGGGTAGAAATCTATGACATCTTAGAAACATTGTTTTCGATGAATGTCTCAACCTTATTTATTGTGTACCTTGTTCGTAGATAAGACACCCAAGAGTTCCTTTAATGCTATATCTTGACAAATTTCTATAAATAGGAAAGTCATGTATTGTCCTATACAACATGGATCTCAATATGAAATCTTCATTTCTGTGAGAATTATGCATCTTTACACATGAATCCCAAAATAATTTCAAATAATTGATCAGTGGATCCAAATAAATATCAATATCATTTCCCGGTTGTTTTGGTCTTGATATAAGCATAAATAACATGATGTGTTTTAATTTCATGCATAACCACAGCAGAAAGTTATAATTTTCCAACATAATCATCCATGTACTTTGAGTTCTTATTTTAAAACCAAAAGGATTCACTCTATATATAGATAACCCAAGATAAAGGTTTATCAACTCATTTCTATAGTTTGGATACGCATGATCAATTCTCTTACACTGAGGAGAGTCTTTCAGATGCTGTAGTTTTCCATATTTATTTCTTCTATCTTCATGCCACATCAATTTCCATATAGTATTCTCACTTCCATATAGGCACCTAAACCTTGGAATAATTCGAAAGTACCATGCAACTTTCATAGGACCGGATTCATATTTCTTGTATCAAGAAGCACCACACTAGGAATTCTCTATGTGAATTTTGTTCCTTGATAAATAGTATACAGTCATTAAGGTAGGTGTGTATTCTTTTAGAGATCATACCCATCGATCATAGTATTCGTTGGGCATCATATGTTTTTCTTTGGAGATCATTATCTTTTGGGAGAGTGTCATTAAAGAGAGAAAGTATTTCCATAAATCTGTCATCACTCCATCCATTTCCTTATTTCAAATTATACATCTTTAGTACAATTGAAAATTATATATATTTAGTGAAATCATCATAAAATGGAATCTTTTTAAAACTCTTTAACTTCTCAAACAATTTTGGGAAATCACAAAGTTCATCTTTAACTGTCCTTGACATTTATTTAATACGATCTTTATCATCATACACATCTATAATAATTCCCTTGATACGGTCTTCTTCATTTTCCACACTTATAATCATATCAAATGATCCATAAAATGCAGTTTTATTATAGTCACTAGAAATATTTTCTTTTTCCCCATGTTTAATCCAACATTTATAACTTTGATCTATTCCATGATAGATCAAGAGTTCTTCCAACTCCTTTGGACTAACTTGTCTTGAATAAAAATAGCATAAACATGGAAAAAATTAGAGAAGGATCATATGCATGATCCTTTTAAAACTTGATTAACTCATTCACTCCATATTCATAGTATTTTATTAAAAAATTGGTATCTATCCATTCTTTATTCATATCCATACTATTTGATTAATTGATATTAATATTTAACAAAATAAATATACAAAACATTGATATAAAAATTAACCAAGGCTAAAAATGTTATAGACTTTAAATCTTCATTGAAAACTATTTATATAATCATAGTTGAAATCACATTAAAAACCAACCATTTACACACATTCCTCTTTAAAATAACAAACCCTTTTCAAAATAAACCAATTTGTTCCAAAAATACTTTATCAAAACCCCAATTCTTTTTTAAACCATTTTAATGCAATTTAAAACCAAAAAAGGGTATGTTGAACACATATAATTTTTTAAGAAATGTTTCAAAACACTTGAATAATTTTAAAAGTGAACCCCTAACAAAATAACCAGATTTTATTATCACTTCCCTCTATCTATCCAATTCAAATAATTGATGTAAGAATGCCTTATAAGTCTACAGACACCCCTATCTAGATACGATCACTAGTTTTCAGTGTTCCTCCCATCAACCTTATGGATTGGCCAACCCATCACTGGTGGGTAAACTCTTTTTCTGGTGTTTAAATTCCCCACTGGATACTCAAAACCATATTTACATTTAAATTTATAATTATATATTAACACCATCACACTCACCCATGAACATAGAAACATTCTAACTTATTCACATGTATTATTATGAGTAGATCTTAATGAAATCACCCTCAACTTTTTTGAACCTATATACTTACTAACCTATTCAAATAAAATTTATATATTCTGATATATAATCTTTTAATCAATGAATTGGTGTGAAATATAGGTACTGCTCATATCATAATACATAAATTTGTTTTCCACTTGAAAATCAAATATTCATTATCTCAAAAAGAACCCATTTCAACTGGAGAAAATAAATTCACAATGAAGAAGGAAACCATGTGATCAAGGATCAATATAATATTAAAGAAACCCAATGTTAATAGTTACAATAATAAAACAAGCCTAAGAGTGATGTAATCAATATAATAATTTAATCCTCTATATAGAATCGTCGATCAAGGAACAGAAATTCATGGGATATACCCTAGGTACTAGTGTGTAATGATCCAAAATGGAACTATAACTTCATTGACCAACATCTAATATATGTTTCATCCCACAATAACATGATCCACCCAATTAAATCAGGCATAAATCATCATAATAGATCGTTTCTGCTATCCTTGTCTTAAACACCACTTGGGGGACATAAAAGTGTGTGTACCAACTAGGGTAGCATGAGTCAAGACCTCCCACAATGACACCCAAGTTACCATAAACAAAAAACCATGGATGTGAGAAATAAATCAAGATAATTACCAAAACAAATGTCTCGCACCACACCTCCAACACCATCACATATAAAATCCCATTTTCACGTCTTTCATCCATCATATAAATAATTAATAACCCATAAATGGTGAAACAACTATAGGGGAAATCATTGATGGTCACATGAAAAATAAACCATTTAAAATTTAAAGTGAGGAATGTATATTCACATGAAAACCAACTTAGTATGTAGATTCTTACTCCCCTTCTTTAAAGTCTCATCATTTTAATGATTTTGGAATAACTAGAAAAAATCACTTTTTCTTTCCAAAAATTCTCAAAACACGTGGAAAATTCCATTGAAAAAAAATAATAAGACCTAAATTTACTATAAAAACATTTAAATGACCTTATTAACTATTTCAAATATAATTTTCATGAGAATTAATTTAATTTAAAAATAGTACATGAAATTATTATGAAAAACCCATTATGTCAAGCCTATAATTTAAGAAATAAATTTATAATTTCACCCATGAACCCATAAATTACTATACTTTAATTGAGAATAAATTTATAAAGTATACACAGTACTTGAATTATAAAATAAATTCAGAGAAAAGAAACACCTACTTTAAACAGAATGGTAACTGATAGACAATATGTCACCTTCCATGGGAAACACTCAAAAAACCTAAACCCCTAAATCCTCATGAAAAATGAATTTTAGTTCTTGGGAGAAGGATAATACTATGGGAAATAGATAAGATAATAGGGATGGTTGGGATAAATGATAAAGAGTGGGAAGAATTCATGAAATGTAAAATCAATTGTTTTCTTAAATAATTCAAAAAAATCACATGACACGAACTTAAGAAATCATATAATATTATAATTCTCATTTTAAAAAATAAATCATATCATAATAACATATAAATTGTGACTAAAATATCCCTACATGGAAAACAATACTAATATGAAAAATATTTGTGAAAATAAAAACCTTTTCACAATAAATTTTTAAAACATTGAAGTGAAAAATATATTTAAATTTTTATTAAGGGAAATAGATTACTATATAAAACATTGTTATAAATAGTTTCTAATAAAATGTTTTTAAATAGGAATAATGTTTTTAAAAATGAGAAGTCAAAATACTTTAAAAATATTTACATTTAATATAATTCTTAATAATTCAAACTTGAAAAAGACATAAGGTATTCATGGGGTAAGGCCTCTATAATGTGGTAAACAAGAGACCCTGAAATCATGGTGTTGTATGTGTGTGAGGCAATTAGTTCATTTAGGGAACGATCTATGACTTATCATGGGATGAGTAGTGTGGTGATGAAATCCAAGTCTGGAAATTCGTTTTGGGTGTTATCTCATCATGATAGTTTCTAATTAGAGTAATGATTAGTTTCAGTTCATGAAAATACTATATTTTTTTTGTCACTAATAGTACCATGTGAGGATGGGGATAGTCAAAGTATAAGAGTCATTTCTGGGTAATTGGACGGGACTTTGAGATATTCCATTGGGTTCAGGGATGTGATCATTTATGGGAGTTGTTTGAAATGATTGTGAGTGTCAATATTTAGCGGACAATGAGATATGTTCATGCTTATATTTTGGTAGCGATATAATTTCTTAGTGCACATTGGAATTGGTGTGTAGGTTAACCTAACCTATAGGTAGAGGTGGTTGGTATTTTTTTTACACATAAGTGAATTATTTTCACTATTAGATGATAGATACTCGTGTAAGGGTATTGATTGGAGGAGATCAATAATGAATCAATGATGTCAACCTATAGAACGGGGATTGGGTTGTTAGAGGAACATGGTAATGGGAACTAGTATGGGTTTTTAATCAGTTCATTGGTTGAAACATGTTAAAAATCATAATTAAGTTTTATTTAGACATCTACACTTGGGAAAGTAATAAAAATCGGTATTATTTAGGCATTGTTTGAGAAACATATACTACGAATTATTGATTAGATTGAAAAGGTATTTAGAATGAATGCAGTTCCTAACCTTTGAGTTTTTTTGGATCATGGAAGTATTCAAGAAGAATATTATAATAGGGAGTCTGATGTGCAGGCTCAGTGGCCCAAGATGGTCGGGCATGACCTCTAGAGACACTTATCAAGGATGATAAGTCCTTATAGGGGGAGATTATAATGGACTTAGACTTTCTAGGTGTGTTATTCATTATTTTCGTCCATTATTTTAAGTGATTTTATTTATTGTATTTTAGAGTGATATCATTCCCATAGTTATGTATGTCGATACCCATTTGGTTATTGCCAACCCATGGTGAACTGGAATGTGATTCATGCCCTCTACCGAGCCATCTTGGGTGACATGTCATGTCGACCTGTGTTAGATTGTTATATATATTCACTTGAATACTTTTGGGAATGAACATTTTCATCACCATATGAATCTCATTATCTTATGAAACTAGAGGCTAAAGCTTAATCTAATACATAGTTTGATACATGGTGTCGCCCAAATTTACCCAAGTTCTAAGGTTAAAGCCGTCTCTTTCAGTGTAGCTTGGGTTGTCGAATACTCAGATAACTAAGAAGAACCTTTAGACACTCAATAAAAAGAGATGGATTTTTGGATATGAAGTGTCCAACTAGGGTTGATTTTAGATGGGTTTTAAAAGAGCACTAAGATCTATGTGAATTCAATTTATGAGAAATGAGTTGATCCTAGGTTATAGCTCGGGGTCGATTGGACGACTTCTTTTTTTTAACAATTTTAATTTCATTAACTCGAGAAGGATTCATGCAATGAATTAAAACTAACCTAATCACCTACTGGATAAACAAATTATAATCACATATACACTTGTATGATCATTTTCATGAGCACTCCATGGTAAAGGATCTTATTAGCACATAAAAGTGGGGAGAATAAATTCAGTATGGAAGAGGAAGATAGAAAATAATTGAAAAAATAAACTAAAATAAAAGAAATTAATAACATTTATAGATCAAGAAATAGCTTCCAATATATCCCCTTTCTACCCCCTTGGATCTACACATAAAAGAGTTAGCCCTCCATTGATGACATGTTCCCAATAGAAGCGGGATGTAGACTCATAAGGGCGGAATGGAAGAAGTAAAAAACAAAATAACGATCACTCCACCATTGTGTGAAGAATATCACAAGGTCTGGTGTTAAAAAGTTCACACCTTAATGCAACGGTATCAACATGATATGAATAATAATAGAATAAAATATTAAGAAGAACTTTTATTAAGAACTAATGTGATTCAATAGACTTACATGAGAATGAATAACGATTACAATGCCAAATTGACAGCATAACAATACAATGAAACAAAGCACCAAGATCCTCTAAATCCTCCACCACTAATAATTTAAATAGTCATTTTGTAATTCTTTGGGAGAGCCCCCATCATACCATGTTCCTTTAGTTAATTTGGTTGGGTAAAGATGGGTGGACAATTAATGGAGATGTTACTTTTCCACTCTTCCCCCGAAATGGCATCCAGTTTACATCCACCAGAAAGACACACCGAAAGGTCCCTCTATATGGACTAATTAGAGTGGCTAATATAAGGAGAAAATGTATCCCCGGATTTCTTCTAAAGGTATGTAAAATATCAGCCCAATAAAATGATCGTTTCGTGAGATATGATTTAAATGGTGGGCTGTTTTTCTGGGCCGCGGAATCTGGCCCAGAATTGCATCTTCAAATTGGGAAACCTAGAACTCCATTAAAACATTCGAATTATCTTGGACCAATGTTGAATGAAATGTTTCCCATGATTTATTCTATCTCCATTTAAATTTTTAGACTCATTGGGCTTTAATCATGGCCTCTACAATTGTTTTATTGGGTTGTTGTTCAAATCACTTCACCCAAAATGTGGTTGGTTCAAATCCCACTTTGGTGGCCTTCCAAATTGAATCTCCAAGTGCTCCAAAATAATGAATTGTTCCTTATATCATGGGAGACCTGAAAATATAATATGAAAATAAAATCAAGACCATTTGTTGTTTTATGAGATGTTCAAGAATGTACCATGTAATAGTGCATTTTAGGAAAGAATTGCAATCATGATGTGAAATGATGTTCAAAGTGTAACATGCACTAAAATGGTAGTTATGAATAATAAATCACATGAAAACTATATAAATTAAAAATGAATATTATCCTCTTATAGTGGCTAATCACACCCCCCCAACTTGAGTTTTTCTAGTCCCGAGATAAATATTTCTCAAAAATATGAAATTTGAATTCCCTTTTCCAAAAACATTTAATACACATTTCTCACACAAAAATATCATACCAACAATTATGAAACCCATAAAAATAATTTAAAACAATATATGTCCATAGGCATATCCCAATCCCAATATCATTCCTTTGTTCAAATTCATCGCCATATTTCATCCAAATTCAATTAAGCATGATGAAGTGTTGTGTGTCACAATAGACAAGGGGGTTCATTTTCATTCGAGGGAGAAAAGATGGAATCGCTAGGAGAAATAATATTTTAATATTAATATGAGTAATGATTTTTTATTTTATTTTATTTTATTTATTTATTTTCAATTTTTCCATGGTAATTGAAATTGAACTCAATCGAGTCAACCCATGTAGCAAGACTTTGCCGATGACTCCTAGGCTTAAAGACCTTAGGGAACCAAGTGAAGCTCAAATACTCGGGAATCATCTTGAGTTAACTCAATCAAAACAAATTCAAATTACCTCAAATAGAGATAAAATGCCCAAATCCGGGCTAGAAAACTATGGAGTCATGATCCCCAAGTGCTGAAAACCACACATTAGGTCAATTCATTGCTCGACATGCAAATGATTTTTTTTAATACTTGTGTTAAAATTAAAATGATCACCAACCCTATTCTATTTATTATAGACCCCAAGAATTAAAACTAATACCCCACAATCTAAAGGACGTGCATTATGTTTTTTTTATGGATGAAAATATAAATGGTGAAAAATCACATCGGTCAACTGCACTTTCCAAAATCTATGCACATGAACCTAAACTTGCATTAAAATCAGAATCAGGGCATGCAAAATTATTTGATATACAATTTCAGAGTTTTCAATGTGTGTTGTCATGTTCAAGGTTAATGAAATTTTTCCTTCCACACATTTTTTTATGCACACAAGATCAATTTTTTTATTTCACCTCCCCCCAACTTAAAATAACATTGTCCCCAGTGTTTAAAGAAAATAAATATTTGAAGGGGTAGAGGTAGATGATAGGTGTTCTAAAAGGATTTTGAAACAATAAACCTGGAAAATTTTCACCTGGTTTTTGAGGTTGAAGTTCATGATGCTCCAGATTACTCCTTTGATCTCTTGGGAGATGTAGGCACCTCCTTGATCGAATATGTATCACCCAAAATAGTCCATGAACCATACAAAGAAGAACAAACTAGACAAAACAAACAAAAAACAATTTATTTAAAACTAAGTATCAACATTTTTATGGTTTTCCTTGTTTTTTATTATTTTATTTTTTAATTTTAAAAATCAAACTGATGATACATTGTCTTCTTTATATTTTCTGGGTAAGGTATTACTCAGAGATCACACTGCGTGACATGGATGAATACGGTTCTCCCCTTTCATACCCATCCTTACTCATAAAAGAAGAACAGGTCAACAATCTATTTTTTTAAATACCTATAAAAACATAAAATAAAATAAAATAAACTGATGATACATTGTCTTCTTTTAAATTTTTGGGTAAGGTATTACTCAGGGATCACACCGTGTGACACAAGTGAATATGGTGCTCCCCTTTCATACCCATCCTTGCTCATAAAAGAAGAACAGGTCAACAATCTATTTTTTTTAATTAAACTGATGATACATTGTCTTCTTTATATTTTTTGGGTAAGGTATTACTCAGGGATCACACCGCGTGAAACAAATGAATATAGTGCTCCCCTTTCATACCCATCCTTACTCATAAAATAAGAACAAGTCAACAGACTATTTTTTTTAAAAAAATAACATAATAAAGAAGAAGGAAACAAAATATGATTCATAATTATTGGAAACATGAAAACCATGGGTTGCCTCCCATGCAGTGCTTTTGTTTAACGTCGTTAGTCCGACATAGACCCTAAATCTATCAATTTTTTTTTTGGTTCATATGTTGGCTCAGTTAACTTCTCCTTGGTTTCTTGTTTATTGAATGATTTAATGAATGGTTTTAACCTATGACCATTGACTTTGAAGACATGACCACTTATGGGATCATGAATCTCTATTTCCCCATGAGGGTACACATGATGCACTAGGTATGGACCGGACCATCTTGACCTTAGATTTCCTGGGTGTAGATGAAGTTTTGAACTATACAAGAGCACTAATTTATTCGGTTCAAAGTGTTTGACTTTGAGATTCTTAGATTGGTAGGCTTGAACTTTAGATTTATTGATCCTTAAATTTTCATAAGCCTCCGTCCTAAGTTCCTAGAGTTCATTAAGATCTAATTTCCTTTTTGTTTCAGCCAATGAAATGTCAAAGTTCATTTTTTTATTGCCCAAAAGTCCTTATGCTCAATTTCAACAGGTAAATGACATGATTTTCCATAAAACAATCTATACGGTGACATGTCTAGGATAGTTTTGAAAGCAGTTAGATATGCCCAAAGGGCATCTAAGAGTTTCTCGGACCAATATTTCCTATAGGGATTGACATTTTTTTTTCAAGAATTTTCTTAATTTCTCTATTTTCCAACTCATCTTGATTGTTGGTTTGAGGATGGTATGAAGTGGAAACTTTATGAGAAATGCCATACTTAGAAATGAGTGAAGAGAATGGGCGGTTGCAGAAATGGGTTCCACGATCACTGATTATAGCCCTCGGAATTCCAAATCTAGAAAAGATATGCTCTTTTAGGAATCGGATCACAACTTGATGATCATTAGTCTTGGTGGGAATGGACTCAACCCATTTTGAGACGTAATCAATAGCTAATAGGATGTAGAGATATCCCCTAGAGTTTGGGAAGGGTCCCATGAAATTGATTCCCCAGCAATCAAATATTTCAATCACTAAGATGGGAGTGAGTGGCATTTGATTCCTTTTTGTGATTGACCCTACTTGTTGACACCTAGGACAGCTTTGAAAAAATGTGTAGGAGTCCCTTGAGAGGGTGGGCCAGAAGAGACCACACTGAAGAACCTTAGTAGAAGTTTTCTTAGAATAAAAGTGACCTCCACATGCTTCACTATGATATAATTTAAGGATGGACTCTTGTTCAAATTCTGGGACACACCTCCTAATGACTTGGTCAGGGCAGAACTTATAGAGGTATAGATCATCAAACACATAGTGCCTGACATCATAAATTAATTTCCTTCTAGCTTGATTCCCTAATAATTTTGGAATGACTCCTATAACTAATAAGTTGGATATGTCAGCATACCAAGGGAAATCACTCACAGAGTATAAGTGTTCATCAGGGAATGAATCAGACACATCAAGGTGAGATGATTTTTCATTAAATTCTATCCTAGAGATATGGTCAGCTACAAAATTTTCAACACCCTTTTTTTCCTTGATTGTGAGTCCAAATTCTTGTAAGAGAAGGACCCACCTAATCAGTCAAGCCTTAGCATCTTGATTCTGGAATAGGTATTTTAGCGCAGAATGGTCAGTGAACACAGTGATGGGGGATACTAAGAGGTAGGACCTAAACTTTTATAAGGCAAACATAGCAGCAAGTATCCCCTTCTCAGTGGTGGTGTAGTTGATTTGGGCATCATTTAATTATTTTCTTGCATAAGAAATGACATAAGGAGTTTTCTCACATCTTTCTCCTAAGACTGCACCTACAGAGAAGTCACTCGCATCACACATGAGTTCGAATAGAAGGTTCCAATTTGGAGACTTCATAATGGGGGGAGAGGTGAGAGATAATTTGAGGGTTGAGAATGAACCCTCACAGCTTTTTTTCCAAACGAATGGAGCATCCTTTACTAGGATATCACAAAGGGTACGAGAGATTGAACTAAAGTTCTTGATGAATCTTCTATAGAAACCAGAATGTCCTAATAAAGACCTCACTTCCTTAATAGTTCTAGGTGATGGAAGGTGATGAATGATATCAAACTTTGATTTATCAACTTCAATCCTCCTACCCGAGACTAGATGGTTTAGAACAAGTCCTTCCTTTACTATGAAATGGAATTTTTTCAGTTTAGGATGAGATTTTTATCCTCACATCTAGAAAAAAAACTCTATCTACATTCCTAAGACATCCCTAATATGTATCCCCAAAGACATAGAAGTCATCCATGAAGACCTCAAGAAAATCCCCTACCATAATTGAGAAGATACCCATCATGCACCGCTGGAAGGTTCCAGGGGCATTGCATAACCCAAACTGCATGCGTTTGAAGGAAAAGGTACCAAATAGACAGGTGAATGTAGTCTTCCCTTGATCCTCTATGGAGACCTCAATCTTATTATACCCTGAGTACCCATCTAAGAAACAATAGAACTCATTACCTTTCACTCTCTCAAGGACTTGTTCAATGAATGGTAAGGGGAAATGGTCCTTCTTGGTGAATGAGTTTAGCTTTATATAGTCAATACAGACCCTCCATCCAATACTCACCCAAGTTGGAAAAATCTCTCCATCCTTATTGGTTATCACTGTGATTCCTGCTTTCTTGGGAACCACTTGGATTATGCTCACCCAATCACTCTCAGCTATAGGATAGATGATACCGGCTTTTAAAAATTTCAGAAGTTCCTTTCTTACTACCTCCATGAGATTAGGATTGAGTCTCCATTGAGGTTCATGACATGGATTTGAATCAGATTCTAGAATAATCCTATGAGTCCCTATTAGTGGGCTAATCCCAGGAATATTAGATAGGGTCCAACCAATGGCTTTCTTATGTTTCTTAAGTACATCTAAAAGTATACTCTCATTATTGTCTTCAAGAGAAGAATAAATGACAATAGGATGTGTTTGATTGTCCCCTAGGAAGGCATACTTGAGTGCAGCAGAAATTGCTTTCAATTCCAGATCAGTTTGGTTCATAATTTTAGCAGAATATTGGGACATTAGATCAAGATCGATTTTGTTTCCTAGAGTTTGAGATAGAATCGAATCCCCATGTGTAGAAATTTCAGCTACAAGATTGGTTTGATTAGATTTAGGGAGGGAAGTTTGATTGGTCTCCATGAAAGTGGTTTTCTAAAAGGTTTCACTAATTTTTAGACCTAAGACTTCATCATAAGAGAAATTTGAAAATGATTCAAGCCAAGGAGATAAACTTCCTTGATGTGAAAAAAGGAAATCAATCTCATCCTGACTCAAACATCCATCAAATATTACTTGATTTTATATGGATTCATTATCAATTCTACCTATCATGTTTACTTCATGAATGTCCTCATAATCCCCTATTTGTGAGATTACATTATAGATGTTTAAGTCTAGACTCAAGTTTCCAAAGGTGATGGTCATGTTCCCATTTCGAACTCAGATAACAGAGTTGATTGTTGCAAGGAAAGGAAGACCAAGGATGATTTTGGTTTGTTCCTTATTTCCTAAGTTTGGATGGTTGTCAAGGACAATGAATTCAGTAGGGTAGATGAAGTTTTCAACCTTTACCAGAACATCCTTTAAAATCCCCTTTGGAACCCTAATGCTACGATCAGCAATTTGAAGTGTGACAGATATGGGTTGGAGCTCTTCTAGGCCTAATTGGTAGTACACAACAAAGGGGGTGACATTAACACTAGAACCTAGGTCACATAAGGCCTTGAAAACTTTTCTCTCTCCTAGTTCAACATTGATGTAAGGGAAACCCGGGTCTTTCAACTTAGGAGGAATGGTCCGTTGAATGGTGGTACTCACATTAGCAGCCAAAAGGACTTGGTTTTTATGTGAAAATTTTCTTTTAAAAGTCCACAAGTCCTTAAGGTACTTTGAGTAGGAAGGTGTAGTTTGGATGACATCAAGAAAGGGAATGTTCAACTTGACTTGTGAGAAGATTTCCCTCAATGTTTCACTCAATTCAGGCTTGGTTTTCCCCCTAATGCATTGAGGAAATGTTGCAGGTTGTGGGGCTATTTGTTGAAGAGTTGTTTCTTTCACATTGTTATCAGTTTCTTCAGTTTGATCTGGTGGTTCATTTGAATTTTCATTAGATTTTGAATCTTCACATGGTTTCTGACTTATTTGTTCAGGTTTTTCAATTGATTTCACACTTCTTAGAATAGCCACAGACTTTAATTTTTCATGAGTTGTTTGAGTATAGCTTGACTCTCCCCTTAAATTTGAGGATGGTACCGCCTGATTAGGCATGGGTACCTTTCCAGTTTTGATGGTTTGAAGTTCTTGTTTAAGGGAAGAGACTTCTATGTTCATACTCTCCATTTTTTTTGCACAGTTGTTCTAGTAGGCTATGTGGAACAGTTTGGGTTGGTGCTTAAGAAGATTGGTTTATCATGGGGGGGATATTTTGGAGGTGGGATGTTTTGTTGAAGATGGACTGGTGGTTGTTGGTATTGGATAGGTTGGGTTTGGAACTGGTTGTGGGTTTGGTAGTTCTAATGTGGGTACGGATTTTGTCCCTGTGGTTGGCTAGGTTGTTGGTTATCTCTCTAGTGGAAACCTGGGTGGTCATTATACCTTGGGTTTAATTTGTTTTGGTATTGGGGATTTTGAAATTTTAGGGCATTGAATTCAGCAGGTGGTCCTCCTAGAAGAACATCCTTGATGGATGGAATGGTTGGGCATTTGTCTGTTTTGTGGTCATGTTTATCACAAATTGTGCAAACAGGGTCTACAGTTTGGATTTCATCGATTTTTCTAAGGTCTATCTCTTCAACCTTCCTAGTGAGTGCTGAGAGTTTAGCCCTGAGGCTTTCCTCTTCTCTAAGTGTATGAATTCCAGTAGTTCTTTGTGGATTTTCAGTATAAGGTTATGTTCCCCATGTTTGGTTTTGTTCAGCAAGGATTTCTAGATACTCATAATCATCATTTGGGGATTTGTTTTTAAAGGTCCCATTACACATCATGTCAATGAATTGTTTGTTCCTCGAGCCCAACCCTTCATAGAAAATTCTCACTCGTTCAGGAATAAGAAAACCATGGTGTGGAACCGTGTTTGGGGTGTCTTTGAATCTCTCCCATGTTTCATGGAATGACTCTCCCTCTTTTTCAAAAAAATATTTGGATGCACTTTTTAAGTGCTATTGTTTTGTGGTGGGGAAAGTATTTTTTGTAGAATTCCTTTTTTAATTGGTCCCAAGAGTTTATGGATGATGGTCTCAAAAATTTTAGCCAATTTTTAGCTCTATCCTTTAATGAAAAGGGAAATATCCTCATTTTAGCTGATTCAAGTTAATGTGGGGGACACATAGTTTCTACATTTTCATTGAACTCCTTAATGTGAAGGTAGGGCATCTCAGACTCCATTACATGGAATGTTGGAAGGTGGGTAAGGACATGGGATTTAAAGATGTAGTTGGAATATCCTAGTTAATTGTGTATAATGAATGAAGGGGCATTGGTCCATGCTGGAGTGAGGTAGTCGTTCATGGTTTGATCTACCACATTCCCTATGTTTGGAGCTTCTTGGTTTGGGTTTCCCATTTGATCACCCACAGGGTTTACCATTTGATTTCTTTGAAGACCCTCCATTGGACTTGTTTTAATTGGTGAATTTGGAGCTTCAAAAGTATTTTGATCAAATGTAAACAATCCCTTAGATGAACATGACTCCCCTATCCTAGGAGTTCCCACCCTAACTAATCTGTTTGAGTTATCGCGGGTGTAGGCGGACATGCGCTAAAAGAAAAAAAGTGAGAAAGGGAAAAGATAAGAGAATTTGGGTGCGAATAGAAGAATAGGGGTAAGAAAAGAAGGTTTTTGGTCTAAGGAATTTACTTGGTCCCTGGAAACGGCGCCAAAATTTGGTGTCACCCAAATTTACCCAAGTTCTAAGGTTAAAGCGGTCGCTTGCAGTGTAGCTTGGGTTGTCGAATCCTCAGAGACCTAAGAAGAACCTTTAGAGACTCAATAAAAATAGATGGATTTTTGGATATGAATTGGACAAATAGGGTTGGTTTTAGATGGTTTTTAAAAGATCACTAAGATCTATGTGAATTCAATTTATGAGAAATGAGTTGATCCTAGGATATAGCTCGGGGTCAATTGGACGACTTCTTTTTTAAAATAATTTTAATTTCATTAACTCGAGAAGGATTCATGAAATGAATTCAAAATAACCTCATCACCTACTGGATAAAAACCTTCACAAACACATTCTAATCACATATAAACTTGTAAGATCATTTTCATGAGAACTCTAAGGTAAATGATCTTATTATCACATAAAAGTGGGGCGAATAAATTCAGTATGGAAGAGGAAGAGAGAAAATCATTGAACGAAAAAACTCAAATAAAAGAAATTAATAACATTTATAGATCAATAAATAACATCCAATACAGTCCCTTTATACCCCCTTGGATAAACCCATAAAATAGTTATCCCTCTATTGATGACATGTTCCCAATGGAAGCGGGATGTAGACTCATAAGGGCAGAATGGAAGAAGTAAAAAAACAAAATAACGATCACTCCACCGTTGTGTGAAGAATATCACAAGGTTTGGTGTGAAAAAGTTCACACATTAATGAAATGGTATCAACATGATATAAATAATAACACAATAAAAGATGAAGAAGAACTTTTATTAAGAACTAATGCGATTCAAAAAACTTACATGAGAATGAATAACGATTACAACACCAAATTGACAACATAACAATATAATGAAACAAAGCACCAAGATACTCTAAATACTACACCACTAATGCCTTAAATTGGAATTTATTAAGTCTTTGGAATATCCCCCATCATCCCATGTGCCTTTAATTAATTTATTTGGGTAAAGGTGGGTAGAAAATTAATGGAGATGTTACTTTTCCACTCTTCCCCCGAAATGGCATCCAGCTTGCATTCACCGGAAAGACGCGCTGAAAGAACCATCTAGATGAACGAATTATAGTGGTCCATAGAAGGAGAAAATGTATCCGTGGATGTCTTATAAAGTTCTGTAAAATATCAGCCCCAAACAATTCGCGGTTCGCGAGATATGATTTAAATGGTGGTCTGTTTTTCTGGGTCGTGGAATCTTGACCAGAATTGCATCTTCAACTTGGGAAACCTGGAACTCCATTAAAACATTCGAATTAGCTTAGGAAACTGATGACTTAAATTTTTCTCATGATGTCTTTTATCTCAAGTTAAATTTATAGACTCATTAGGCTTGAATCATGGCCGCTACAATTCTTTTATTGGGATGCTGTCCAAATCACTTCGCCCAGAATGTGGTTGGTTCAATGCCCACTTTGGTGGCCTTACAAATTGAATCTCCAAGTGCTCCAAAAGAATGAATTGTTCCTTATATAATGAGAGACCTGAAAATAGAATATGAAAATAAAATCAAGACCATTTGGTGTTTTATGATATGTTCAAGAATGTACCATGTAATAGTGCATTTTAGGAAAGAATTGCAATCATGATGTGAAATGATGTTCAAAGTGTAACATGCACTAAAATGGTATTTATGAATAAAAAATCACATGAAAACTATATAAATTAAAAATTAATATTATCCTCTTCCAGTGGCTAATAAATACACTTTATTATAGATTTTAATTGTTAACCTCAACATTTCCTAGCTCACACATAAAAAACATATTATGTAGAGTATCTTATAATTTTTCTTTTACTAGAACATGAAAACACGAATTTATCCATAATAGTGTGTTCACATGGACTCCAATTATACATAATCACTCATAATGATATTCCCTATTTGTCATGGAAATCACAAAGTTGGTATAACCACCAAGGTCTTTATAAGACACTTCATGGAATTTATAAACTCTCCATGACATGAATAACTCTTACACATTCCAATCATTGTGTGGACATTATTACCATTAAATGAACCAATATTATATATAAATGGAATTAACTATATTACCATTAAAAATTTCATGAATATTGATATACCATCTCCCATAGTGTGATCAACTACTCACCTTCAAAACATCTTGGATCTTAATTCTCATGGGTCCCTGTACATGGTGTGAATTATTTATCATGAAACCAACCATAGAATGATGTAGATTTATCATAGTGAATTAGGTTGTTCGGATGTCTCTTATATCCTATATATAGAATTTCTATAATTGCTTCCCAAAACCATCCAAAACTCCATTAGCCTTCTCTATGACATCATATTCTCTTTTGGAAGTACCTTAAACATTGGTACATGGGACCTTCATGTATCACTATAAGGTTCTCCATACTTTTCCATTTCATTTAAAATGTGGCCTGAATAATTGTATATATAAAATGATTGTTATGCATTTCTCATTTTTCTAGGAACTCAACTCATGGTGCAACCCTTATACAAGTTCCATGGAATTTTCTACAACTTCTGAAATTTATCAAATGAACTCCATCCAACTCAACTGCATTATCAAAATTCCATAATTATTATTTTAAACATATTATTCCCCTATTAAGGAATATCTTTCAAAAAATATCAATTAATTATTTTATAAATAAATTTCAACACAACCATATAACATTCCAAACACTAATTCTTAATTAAATTTGGAAAATCTCCCCTATTAATTATTTGGAACCACTATCATGAATCCAAAACATCAATACATCATGCTTCCTACTCCACAATTAAGGGACCAGTCAATTCATGGATTCATCATGATTCCTACTACTCATTTCACAAACAAATCCAAATAAAACACTCACCATCAAAGAAAAAATAGAGTATTTGAAAAACCCTCTACCTTATGAAATAAGGGTGTAATTTTCCAGTACATTATCACTCTCCCAAAATTGTATTTATATAAAAAATATAAACTTACCTTTATTTGATACCTCTTGTCATAGTATTTTGTGAAACACATTATGACACTTAATATATTAATTTCTCCATTCAATTATTTCTGTAGTGTACAAAAATGTTTAGTACTACTATTTTCAAGAAAATATTCTTCATTAATTTTATAAGCCCAAGGAATCATCAATAAACATTCTCTTACATTATTGGAATATTCCATTCATTATATTTATGGTTGATAGGCTCCCATTTTATAATAATTTTCATGAATATTTTAACTTCTAACTCATTCTATACTTATTTAAAAAAATTCAAAATTTGAGTTTTAAACATAAGAAAATTTGTTAAATATTACTGAATCCTAAAATATTTTTATGAAGTAATCTTACCGCATAGAATTATACCTTCAAAAAATATATTCAACTGTGTCATAATTTGATATAGGAAACAAAATAGTATCCTAATAACACCACTATAATACATTTCAACCACATAAATTCATAAGATTCAAGGAATAACAATATTTATATTCTTACATGATGAAAACCCACATTGCATTGAAAATTTTTAAATAAAACAATTTAAAATATGGTATAGGAAAATTGAATTTTAAAAAATATTACAAGTGTGCAAACAAGGACCACCAATGACCATGATTTTTAGTGGGATTTTAACCCATACAATTCACAACATCTCCATCAATATCAAATTGTAATAAATGAACAAAATGATAAAGAGGTAAAAAATAATTGAGGAGGTGTGGTTCAACATGTGGAGGAGGTGCATTCATGGTGTAAGAGAGAAGTGACGATAGAGAGGCATGATAGATGAGAGTAAATGGTAGAGGAGAGCCACAACGAAGGAGAGGTGTAGCAGAAGAGAGCCATTGGTCGAGGAGAGACCAGCGGAGGAGAGTTGTGAGGTGAAGCTCGGTTCGCAGTGGCGGAGAAGTCGGCGACCGAGGAGGAGGAAGGAGAGGAGGCTGCAATGGCAGCGGTAGTGGCTGGTATCAGCTTCCACAAGAGCCTGAGGGGTGCGAGGAAGGAGGAGAAAGGTAGGGTTTATTTATAAAATCTCAGTGACACTTTTATCAGCACTAGGTAAAAAGCATTGATAAAAGTAAGTTTTATCAGTGCTAAAATTAAAATTTCGGATAAAATATACTTTTCTCACCACTTTTTAATGCGAATAAAATATCATCATTATCATTGATACTATTGGAAGTGCTGATAAAACTTTCCTTTATCAGTGCTAAAAAAGTGTTGATAAAAGTTTATTTTATTAGAGATTTTTAATTAGCGCTGATAAATTATACAATTTATTCATAATTATAAAATTATAACCAACATATTTATTACATTTATAATATTATAAATACATTTAATTAATATATTTATTGTAACTTAATAATTTAACTTATAATTAAATATTTGTGTGTGTGTTTTCATGTTTGTTTTTGTGTATAAATTTTAATTAAATATATATATATATATATAATTTTATAATTTAAATTATAATTAAATATTTATAAATATAAATTTATATATTATTTTTATTTTTATTTTCATAAGAATATATATATATATATATTTGTGTCTGTGTATATATTCATTAAAGACATATATTTATAAATAAATAAATTCAAAAGGTATTTATAAATATATACTTATCATTTTATAAAAATATTTTTTAATTTTTTAATTATCTAATAATATTTATATTTAATTAGTTATATATAATTATAATTATATATAATATATTTTAAATGTCTATAATTATATACAACTAAATATTTATATTTTTAACTATAATAAATACATTTATTGTTTATTTAAATATATTTATCTTGTTTTTAAGTATTTATGAGTAGATAAAGATTAATATATATAGTAAATGAATGAATATACCATGAATATATAGTACTATATTGTATATGGACAACATAATAGGGTAAAAAATAATGAACATATATTTATTCATGAGAATATGAACGTACGCATCAATTGACACATTCATTTAAAAACATAAATTTATTTAAATATATATATATAATTATTAAGTATTTGTGTGTATATATATATATTAAAAAGTATTTATATATAATATTATAAAAATATAGTATATTTAATATATACTAAATATATAACTAAAACTAACAAACATAATAAACATAAATAAAACATAAACATAATAAACATAATAAAAATGAATTTTTTATTTAATGTATACATATACACATTATTTTTGAATATAATTAAAATATTTTTATATAAATTAACAAAATTTTATATTAAAAACTTTTATCAGCGCTATTATTAGAGCTTATAAAGTCTCCTTTTTATCATCACTTTTTATTAGCGCTGATAAAGGGGGTCTTTATCAATGCTAATGTTAGTGCTTATAAAGGGTAGATTTATCAGTTCTTTTTTCTAGAGCTAATAAAACCCCCCCTTTTATCTATGCTTTCTGATTAGAATCTTTTTATTTTTAATTATATTATACATTATAATTTTTCATCATGTAGGATTTCATTTTACATGTGAAGAAAATAACTTATATCTTATTCTCTCCCTATTAATCTTTGGATTCCTAAAATGATGATGTGAAGGTATATAAAATTTTTCCTTTACTTTCCTCTTTCCTACAATATATAAGAAGTAAATATTTACCACTCATTATGTTCATATAATCGTAACCAAAATTAGAAAAAAAATATTTAGAAGTGATTTATCTATACTTAACATATTATAAGATTCAATGAAATAATCAAAACTCAGTTATAGTGATTAATGAATGAGATATAAGGATTTATCTTTATTCCAGTTGAATCATAATAAGTAAAATCAATCAATTCACTCTATCATATTTAATACATAAGAACTAGATTTAATTTAATATTCCAATTTACATCTGCACAGTGTATTGATAATCTCATTACTTATTTCCCTTACTTTCTCATAGTAAAGTTCTTAGATATATAAAAACATGGTGTAACCAATAGTTCCCAAATGTTTCTTTTATAACTCACTCTAAATTTATTAAAAAATGATGACTTAAAAATTTAATAGATTATATTTTACCACAAAATCCATAATTCTCACAATAACATGATTCTTGAAGTGTCTAATTAGAGAGAGGTGACTCTTGAACACTAAATTTCTCTTCATTTCCTATTATAATGTGTAAGATCTGTGAAAAATCCTAGAAATTTTTATTAGTAGTGATATTTTTTCCAAAAATTTATAATAATTTATATTAGTGGAATAATTTTAAATTTTATCAAAAAAATCATAGATTGGTAGTTTTGTCTTTATAATAAATTGTTTAGAAATTATTTATTTATAATCCTTTATTATCACCCTCTATTTTATTAAAATCATAATAGTTCATGATATGGTTATGAAAAAATTAAAGATTTTATGGTTGGTATTTGGTTGGATTAATTCCTTAATCAATGTCTCCATGATCAATTGACTGGATTTACACATAATAAAGACCATTAAAATTGATTTACATTACACTTTTCCTCTAAAATTACACTAAGAAAGATATAGATTCTTATTTAATGAATGGTTTAGTTAATTCAACCAACCACCCTTGTTAAAACTCCTCGATATGTGAAATCACCTACAACTATAGATGAAAAGAACCCTAAAAATCATTTTTATAATTATTGTGATGTAAGGTGTTAATGAATTAATATCACTTTGAGTAATTTCAATGATAATCAACATGGTGAATGAAACTAGTTCTGTTTATTATTTTATATAATTTAAACTATTTTATTTCATTTAAAAAAACTAAACATGTATAAAATAGATAACATGCATCGCTCTATAATCCATTTTTACATTTTAATTATTTTTATCTTTTATATGTGATAATATTTCATCTATACATTCACAGAGTTTCTAAATATACCAGATAAAAGAAAACATGTAATACGATCAAGAGTTCAATTGAAGTAATTCATTATTCAAGAGAATTATAAATGAACTGTGACTCTAGGGGAACACCTTGAGTAATCAACTACATCAAGATACAACATACTCAGTCTATAATGTATATTTTAACTTTTTTTCAATTATATTATATATTATCTCAAACAGTCTCATTCTATGGATCACCTTATAAACAACCATACACTCACTCATTGGTGGGCAGAACATGACTCGTAAGAGATAAATTTAAATACTAAATATATACAAATATGCTCTTATAAAACATTAAGGATGGTATATGCACATATAATCAATAATTACTATATAATAAGTTGATATTATAAAGCATAAATTACTACAATAATTAAAATAAAATAAATAATAAATCAAACATAAATGGGTTGGTCTCAACTCATGATTACCTTATATGAATCATTATTTCATATAATATATTCAATATATCAAAATTCTATTAGATTTTTTTTAAAGATTTATAATAAAATTAAAGAAATTTAAGTTTCATTATGGCATGTTTCACGGTCCCCAATTTATTTAAATTACTTTTATTCAAAAATATTTTTTTTTTCAAAATTTTATTCATAATTTTTTATTCAATTTGGATGTGTTTTAGGCCAAAAAGTACCTTCATATGGGTATGATCTAGTATAGGTTAGTGTTTTAGGTGGGTGGGGAGAGAAAAACCAAACAAAAATTACCTAGGAAGAGCTAACCAGATTTTCATCATGGGTTTTATGGTTTCTACTTTGATGTTTTCAAGAAACTCATTCAACCAACACACATTGTGGTAGGATTATTCGCCATGTTAATAGGGGTGGTGGGGTGGGGGATTCCAAAGTATATGGAACCAAATACCATTATTCATATATACATTTTAATTTTTATATGTATCTCTATGGGTACAAAATTTCTCAAACACAACACCCCCTAGAAGCACATGGCCCACACACAACCCCTCCCCCGTCCTATATAGAATCTACTTTATTTACAAGGATACAAATCCATATTCCAAACTCCAATTCACAAGCTTTATGAATAATTGTTTTCTAATAAATCCACTCTACACAAATCTAGAAAATTTAATTAAACCCCAATAATTAAATTACATATGACTACTTTGATACCTACTGATGTAAATTAGACATTGTGAAGGAATTCAATTATAAAAATTTTAAAATATTTTTTGATAGATAGATATTATAACACAATATCTATAATTATAGATGTTAAATACCATTGGAATTGAGTGTAAAACAAATTAATCAATAATAAAACTAAATAAATGATTCCAATATCTAATGGTGTGATCCTGATAAGTATCACTCAACACCAAATCATCATAACCCAAAGGTTCCAATTAATAAACTCTCTAAAACATTCATAAATTTCATGAAGCTCCTATTTCGTTCTACTATAACCTTTATATACTAGAACTATAGATTTTATTTCTTTACGGTTCCCATGTTATCACAACAAAAACATGGAATTAATATGAGTATAGATAATCATTCTAAACTTATTTATCACACCTTTTTATCTCTCATTATTTGAGAGGGAATATTATGGAGTGAAAATTAATGTAAGGGATACCTAGCCTTTTAGGCCTTAAATTATATTTAAATGCATCAGTTTATGTTTATTTAAATTATTTTTGGGTCCATAAGGAACTTAATAAAAATTAACATGCCAAAACCGCACTTATACGTTACTTGTCATAAATTTCATGATAATTGTATCACATTATTCAAAAAAAATTATTTCATGAAAATTAATATATTTAAATAGCATTTTCCTCATATATTTATTTATAAATCATTAATACATAACATTATTCTGAGAAATATTTTCTTATATTTACTTATTTCAATTTAAATATATTCCAAAAACCAGGAAAATAAATTCAATTGATATTATTTAAATATTTTATAGGGTTAAATTGAATATATTAAATCTTTGTTGATTTTACAGAATTAAAAAATCACCACTCCACTATGCGGGATCTAACCTCATCTTGAACTCTAAGTCATATTAGTAGATTTATCATCTACATAAACTTTTGTACCCTCTAAATCCTTATCTAAATATTATTGTGTCTTACTCATAGTTCAAGACTGTTATCTTGAAAATATCATAGACAAAAAAGTGATAATAATTGGTTGGGTCATCAGATGATCAAAATATTTATTTATACCATTTTAGAAAAAGTAAAGTATAAAATAGAGTTTAATATATAGGGAATGAGTAAATGTGTTTTACCAAGAAAAAAACAACCTCATAATATAAACATTAAACAATAGAGAAAACAAAAAAAGGTTGTGATTTGTGGTGTCACATTAAATTAAAATTTATGTTGTACTGATGATTTTCAAAGAGAAACAAAAGTAAACCGAGTATAGAATTATCATAATAAAAAATAGCATACAAATAAAGACAATAGCAGATGAAATTGGGGGAATATATATTGGTGTCATTATGAAAATATATTCCAATGTCATGAGATTTAAAGAAGAACTGGATTTACCACCGCAAGATGGTAATAATTGATATATAAATTGGTTTTCTAGTTTTTATTTTGATTATAAATATTTCAATTCATAAATTAGTTAATAATAATGAATTGGTGAATCATTGTTGAAACCTATGTAAGAGTAGATCTGGATTCGACTCTTCTCGATTAAAAAATCTTTTTAAAATGGATTTTTCCTCGTAATTATTAATTAAAATAACATGAAAATTGGTCAAGGTCACTTTTAGTTGAAATTTTATCATTTAATAATTTATTGGTTAAATAAGTAACTATAAAATTTTTGTTATCAAATCCAAAATGAAATGGTATAAAGTAATATAAATAAATGATTTAGTTAATCTTATTACCCTAAGAAGGTTTTTATTGGAAAATTATTTTCATTACCATTCAATGAAGATATCCATTAGAATAAAGTTATATGGAAAATAAAGAGTAGATGTAAATAAATCTCTTTTTTGAGTTTATCAGCTCTACCTCGGATGTCATGATCAATCCTATAATTTATTATCTCCCCTCGATGATCTCTGAATTTAATTTATAAATCATCATCTACTAATGAGTATCTCCATGAATAATAATGATCTATTATATAAATTACTTATAGTAAATGTATTCAATCTATAATATGAGATATTTTTATGGAAATAATCAGTTTTTATTTTCATTCCCACAAAAACTCAAGAAATGCCCCTCAATCATATCATATACCCATGTGGATCATATCTTTGACTCTCTGAATTCTTCAATTGGATGCATCACTCAACATAATTCAATATTCCATTGGCTCTGTAAGTAGTCCTAATAATATTCCATGTGATATTCTTAGTCAGCTACAACACCCCATGAATTTAATTAGAGAAGTTTTAAATTTGGGCCCAAGAGTCATTTAGGTACAACAAGATATATATCTGGCTCTTTGGAGAAAATTATCCTAGACTTCATCCATCCATAAATTTTGAAAAACCCAAAATATACATGACTTCTGATCTAGATGAAACTTTTTATGTATTAAACTTCCATAAGAAATTAATTATGTATGATATTCCCTTAAAAAAATATCATAGGTATCGATATCCCGCTTTGAAAAAATTGTTATTCAATAGCCAACATCGAATTTTTCAAGCTCAAGAAACAAAAAAATTATATTCCACTTAATAAATATGTTACATAATAAAATTTAGTTGCAAAAACATCACACATCACTAATATTCCTTTTAAAAACTTACATATAAATATTTATCATATTTTAAAAACCTTTTAAATATTACACATCGACTTATTCTTCAAAAATTGATATGTATTAACTCTTTTTCAATAAAAGTTTTATTTTTAAATTTATTTTTAAAAGATTCATGTGCATAAAATATAATTAATAGTTCAAAACATGTTAAATTTATTAATTCAAATATAAAATTATAACTTTAAAAAACAATTATAAAAAAAATTAATAATTTAGAAGAAGAAAATACCATGTTATAATAACTCAAATTGATTAAAGAATTATGGAACATTTAAAGAATTTACTCCAAAATAAAAAAACAATTCAATGTAACCTAAACATATTAAAGAAATTAAAATTTCATATAAACATTCAATTTTATATATCTTAATGAATATAAAAATTAAATTAGAAAACCATAGGTCATTTTAGAACAAAAATCACATATTTTCATAAAAATATTCAAAAAAATTAAATTTCTCACTCAAAATTATGATGGTTCCAAATAATATAATGTAAATAAAATTTCATATTCAAAAAAATTAAAACATGATAAAAAACATGTGGTGAATATGTATTGAAATAGTGCCACATAAAATTTTTGTACACCTAATTGATTTCCAATAGTCAAAAAATCTTTATTTATATAAATTCAGTGAATGATAATTTATCTGCAAGTCAAAAGAATTATAATGTCAACATAGTTTTTTTTTAAAGTTTCCCACCCAAGGACACTATCAAATAAAATATCATGTTTTCCCTCTCAAAAAGAATTTTAGGAGGAAAAATTTTGGGTTAGAATTTTGTAAAGGATAAAAAAAAATTAAAATTTAAAGTTGTTTAGATAACTTATTTTTTTCATTAAATTGAACTTACAAAAATCCATTTTCTCCATAGTGAACATACACACATAATTAAAAATCTCATCATAATTAAAAATAATGGATTGTGGTGTTCATTTAATAATTAATAGTAAAACAAACCTAAAATTATCTATATATTTTAAAATACAAATCTCTTTCAAAAATATGAGTTCACTATCTATAAAATTAAATTAAAAAACTATTAGTTTAAATCAAATCAAGAAAATAAAATTATAAAAATTACTACCCAAATTTCACCAAAAACAAGTGTTTTTAAAAGATTAATAAATATATGTTTCCAAGTTGAATACATAGGAAATGGAAATAGATTTATCTCCTCAATGGAGAAAAATAATCTCCAAATTTAAAGTAAAAGTTTTAACCAATAATGATAAATTGAAGAAAAAATATATCCCATTTTGAAAACTATAGTTTAATTTGATTTATTCTTCATGAAATTTAGTTTATCACAACATATGAAATATTGACCACAGTGAAAACCCAATATTCTCACCAATATTGAATATCATGGAAAGAAAATTTTAAACAATTTAAATTCAAATTGATTTGAAATTTAGCATTTTAATAGCATGTAAAAATGGGCATAGTTATGTTTCATAAAATAATTCCCATATAAAACAGTCTATAATATGAATGTTTAAGGTTGATGTTTCAAAATATTTTCAACAATGGTATGAAACATGCAAGTTATGGAACTAATGCAGCATGCGATAAAAAATTAATAGTAATAAAGACCCGTTTGAATTATTATAATGAATTAATATTGAAACCAGTACCTAAAAAATCTAATTAATTAAATGGAAAAAATTAGTATTTATAGAACAAGGGAAGAAAAAAAATTATATAATTGATTATAAACTACCTTGTAAGTGAATATTTATTTATTGAAGTATAGTTAAAATATATCTATTCTTTTACATATCATAAAAGTCTCTGGTTTCCAAATTCAAACTCCTAAAACATAAATAGGTTGACATAAAAACTTAGTTAGTTATTCTTAGAAACAAACTCGATCAAATTTTGAGTTTCGGGGAAGGTAATTCAAGTGGATACAGGATTCATAATATGTATTCCTTGAAAAATAATAGAGGTTCTGATCCACAAGTTTTGTATTTCTTCTCATAGATTCAAATGTACAATATGTTTTGTTTATTCATTAACACTAGGAATGAGATGTATTGATGTTCCTAGATATTATATACATTGAAATATATTTAGAACTATTTCAATGATTATCAAAATAATTTTATCCATTATCTCATTAAAAATTCAATAGGGGGAGCACAACAACAGTTTTATTATTATTAAAATAGTGTAAAAACAATAATGGAATCATAAGTACCACATTTATACTCCCATTAAGACCTTAATTTCATTTTCTTAATTATAGTTAACGAATATTCAGGTTTCAATCACATTGATAGAATCCAAGCCCTCTATCTACACGACATTTTAATGAATAACACACACAAAAATTAACCAAAATAGGTTTATTTTTCTCTATAATGAATGCAACATCCCCATTAACCAATACTCTAAATAGAGTGAAATGTCGAAGAATTTTGGGATTATTTTTTAAAATATATAGTTTGAGTCTAGGATTGACAATTAAAACCTTCTAACCAACCATAAAATATTTGTTTTGAACCATAGTTTCAGGAAAGTTTTATTTTCATTTCTTGTATTAACTAGTATTTTCACAATATTATCTCTTGATCTAATCTAAATCAATCTTCTCTTGTATAATCCCCCACTAGTAACATTAAATATATATTTCCAAACCTTCACTATATATGAATATTTATATTTTAATTTCATAGTTATGGGAATTGAATATTCAAAAAGGATACATTTAGGTAGGTATTCCAATAGGACTCTTATATGTAGATCTATAAGCTCATAAGGATACATAAAACATCAAATAATTTCCTTCAATAGAGCACCCAACATTTATTTATAAAATTTATTAGAACCTGATATTTGAAATATAATCCCGTATATAAGACATGTGATGACATGCGCTCGAGTTTTATCAACACAACCATATCAATCTATAAAATACTTTAATTTAATGTTCTTAATTTTTATTTCATTATCATTGGTAAAAGAATTAGGCACTCTATGTCATGGTAAAAAAAATTGTGGATCTTAGAACACTATTACTTTGATTTGAAGAATTTCCATGGCCTCTACACATTTATAAACATAACAAATAGCTACTGAAATGTACTTATTCCGATCATAAGATGGAAATGGTCCCGCAAATTACAAACCTCAAATATCAAAATTTTCAGCTTCCAAAAATCCTTTCTAAGGAAGTGAATTTCTTCTTCCAACATTGACCAACCTTTAGTACTTATCACATTTATCCCCTAGACATTAACATAATTTAAATATAATTTTCTAATAAAAGCTAGATAAAAAAACTTTTGTGATATCCTCTCTCTCCAATAGCATACTCATATTTATGAAGAGTGAAAAATATATAAAATGAGAATCATATCTTCCTTGGTAACACATCTCATAAAAATTCTATTAATACACCACCTAAACAAGAAATGGGTTATATACAAAGTAATGGTTTTTATTGGAAAACTATTTCACCCTTTGGTTTTGAGTAAGGCCACTATACATGATTCCTAAGGATTGAAAATTCATAAAATATAAAAACGGGGTGGATATGATAAGTAAAAAAATGAGTATTTTTTCATATATGAATAAATAATAAATCTATCTATAATCATAGAAATGAGTTCTATATAGCCATGATGGATGATCATAAAATATTTTTTCAAACCCATGCTTATCCAAGATATCTAAATGAGACTCTTTCAACAATAGGATTCATGTAGTGAGTCAAGGTTTTTCCACTTTCTTGAACAACAGGTACTTTAGGGATCACTAATTAGTATATATTATGAATATGGACCCAATAGAGTACTGTAAACAATTCCCAATTGGAAGAAAAATAGAAAAAAATTATTCTCAATTGCATTACAGTTCCATTGGGAATCATCTAGATGTATAACATTATAATACACAAAACATCCAGGAGCAGGGCAAACCCCCTCCTACCAAATTTTATTAATGAAAATAAAAGTCACAGCATCACAAGAGGGGCTTACAAAGTCTAGTGAAATTGGTGCCAGAGGCATCTGTAGCAACAAGCTGTGAACAGAATTCTTGGGCAAAAAAATACCATTCTGAGCATGATTCAGTAATGGCCTTCTTTTCCAGAGCATCAGAAAACCGGTTCACCTCCCTGTACACATGTGTCACATCATGATTGAGTCCACGTGAATGTTGAATACATTCAAACCCATGCTGGCAGCATCTTCCGTGGGACACTCCTGGATTGGCACCTCAGAATCTCAACTGCCACCACTGAGTCAGATTCGATCGAAACAAAATTCCATCTATAATGAACAGCATAATCAATGTATTTATTATGTCCCAAAGATCTGATTCAATGGTGGGTTGTAGTCCAATATAATGATAGAAACATCCCTTGATGAAACCCCAATAGGTGCAGAAGACACCATCACAGCCCGAAGGCCCAGGTGCACCTGAAACCACCCCATCAACATTGACCTTCACCCAAGAAGTAATCGGGGGAATTCACCTGATCAAGTTCAATACCTATGGTTTTTTTATTCTACCAGGGACCCCGAGGCCTCTCAAAGCAATGAGGTTGTTCATATCATTGTCCATGCAACCAGTCTAGATTTTTGAGGCAGTGACAATAGCTCTGTGAACCGATCTGACCCCAGTTTGAAATGTTGAAGGTTTATTATCAAATACAATAGCATTACTTGATTTTCATAAAAACCCCATAATATTTCCTGCAACAGCCATCAGTATATTCTTCAGATGATCAATGCATGTCACCGAGGGAATGGAGCTCAACAACCCGTCTAGACGATCCATGTAGAGTCGACATCCAACCATGCTCTGTATATAATTCCACAGCCTGCAAGTGAAAGTACAAAATAGAGAAACATGTTCAATTGTCTCCTCAGTAGTAAGACATAAGGGATAGCCTATTGTAAGTTGTAAGACGGTTCATTTTTGAACACACTGGACAAGAATCTTCCTTTTTCAGATTCTCTAGACAATAAGTTAATCAACATGTGAGATGAATGGTTTTCTAAATGCCATAAGCCACCCAGGTGTGATGGGCGACCCATCACCCATATGCCTATACCAAGCACAGGTGCTTAGAATCTCAGTGGAGTGAGGTTTTCAGATGAGTGTGTCCCTGTCTATAAAGTTGTACCACTGGATCTCATCATGCAGATGAGTAGGTATGAAACCATATGAATGAAGATCAGAGGCATGAAGGGTATAAATTGATGTTTGTATTAAATCAAAAGGTATGTCCGCATCCTCATGAATCTGCATGTATAGCCATGGATTTGTCCATTAATTTAGAGCATAATCCTTGCACACCATCCATTTAGAGTATTGCATGAGACTGTTGAAGGTGGATTTTAGAGCAGTCCAGATTGAGGAGGAAAGGTGATGTGGGTTTCCAGCCCACAACTTTGAGATGAACCGTGCTGAGAGAAAATCTATTGAGATGTCATTGGAATTAAGCAGGTTCCATGTGAATTTATTTAGGAGGCCCTCATTGAAAAGGCATAGGTCCTTAATCCCTAAGCATCCCATGTCAGCTGGTCCAAGATACAATAACAAGTTTCTTCTCATTAGTGGACCTAGTCCACATTAAGTTCTTAATCATGATTTGGGGTTCCATGATAAGTGCATTTTGCCATCTATAAATAGAAAACCAATAAAAACATAGAGGTTATCACCGAGTTGACAAGGAAAATTCTTCTGGTCAGTGACATGGGCTTTCCCTTCCAATTTGACATTTGAGTAGTAATTTTGGAGAACATTGGTTCAAGGTAACTCTTTTTTACTTTACCCCAAAATAATGGTACCCCTAGATAAATAAATGGAAAAAACCCTTCTAAATACCAAGATACATCGCAAGCCTTCTTTACTTTCCAATGGATACACCATCCCTAAAAATAATAAGGGATTTGTGCTAGCTAATGGCCTGACTGGCCACATCCTCATATTGCCTGAATATGGATTTAATCAAAGAGACAGCCTGCTTGTCAGCCTACCCAAATAGAAGAATTTCATTGGCATACAAGAGATGAGAGGGGGCATGGAGGTATCTTCCAGCCTTAATCTAGTTATACAATCCATATTGTACTGGACAGCTGATACATAGTCATAGATAGTCTTCAGCAAGAGAAAATAAGATACCAGAGAGGGGGTCTCCTTGTCGAACTCCCCTTGAACAATGAAAGATGCCCCTTGGGGAACCATTGACCAGAATTGAAATCCTGGAACTCTTGAGAATGGCATGAATTAAATTGATGAACTTGGTGGAGAATCCATGCATTCTGAGGATAGAGAGTATGAAACTCCATTTTATCATGTAAAAGTCCTTCGATATTCCAATCTTTAAATCAAGATTCCCCTGCCTCACCTTCCTCCTCATGAAATTGATGCATTCAGATTCTGTGAAGATACAGGTCTGAATAATCCACCATGGAATAAAGCCAGACTGATTCAAGGTGATGATATCCTTAACCATACTTCCTAATCTTGTAGCTATACTTTTTCGAATAATCTTGGGAAGGGTGTTCCCAATTGCAATCGTCCTGAATTCCCTAATTTCCATTGTATTATCCTTCTTGGTTATGAGGTCAAAAAAATTGGGGTTGGCACCATAAGGCAAAGATATATGAGAAAATAATTCTCTTACATCATTAATTACATCATCATGGACAATTTCCCAATTGAACATATAGAATTAGTTTGTGAAACCATCCGATCTTGCAACACTATCAACGTTAAAAGAGAAAAGTGTTTCCCTAACATCCTTCCCTCTAGGGACTTTCACAAGTTTATCATTCATCCTATCATCAATATTAGGTGTAATGTTGTTCATAGTCATATAAGTTCTATCCACCCCACAATCAGAGTAGAGATCAGAAAAATAACTTGTCACCGCATTGGAAATATCATTTTCTGAAGTGATTAGGTTACCATTGATGTTCAGGGTAGTGACACCCCTCTCGAGTTTCCTTTCCTTGTGAATGTGATGAAAGAAATTAGAGTTCATGTCCCCTTCTTTCAACCATATGACATTATATTGCGACCTGGACAAATTCTCCTTGGTATTGAGTAATCCATCAAGCTTGGACAAGGCCTAAATCTCATCATTAGAGGGCATGCTACACTGGTGATTATTGTTTTGACAAAGAAGAAAATGACTTTCAGTAGATTTTATATCCTCATTGTGATTTTTTTTATTCACATTTTATTTTTTTTAATTAAATGCATAATTTAATTTGGCCGTTTGATATTTTGTTTCGCAGTTCCACCTGGAACCGCTTGCGCCTTTTCCACCGACCACGTGTGTCGAGATAGGCGGGCCTGCACTCCGTGTGTTTCATTTTCCCTTGACCCGCCTCGTCTCCCCTTCTTAAACCAACAGAGCAACGAAAATAGGTTTTGAGGTGAGAGGGCAGTGCCTCCTTTTCCAGGCGCGAAGGAGAGCAGCACATTTTAGGTATTTTGGGAGCACTCGGTTTTTCACCGGTGGGAGAGTGCATCACCGCAGATCTGGAGGAGCGCCATTCGGCTTGGCTGAGATACAGGGATCCCTCTACTTTAGAGTTCCTCAGAGATAGACCTGTGCACCTCTGGTTGTCTGGCGCCCCTATGCCGATCTGGTTCGGGTCGTGGTCACTTTCCCCTTGTTCACCGCAAGAAATAAGAGGGAGATCTTGGAAGTCTTTTCTTTTCATCGTCCGAGCAGTATCAATACAGTGACGATGGTTATTCTCCCACATCTTGTTGGGTGGCAACGGCGTTGTGGCGTGGTGGCTGTTCTTGGATCGTTGCGGCTCAGCGGGAGGCATCCAAGAGGTGATGAGGGCCTTTGACAGAAAGGGTGCTTCATGCAAGGGGTCGGCTTCAGTTTCTTTCTCTTCGTCCGCTTGTGGCTCATCCATAGGATGACGAGTCTGGCTTACAGTGGACTTGGACAGAGGCAACACATCTGGACAGCGGCAAGGTTCTTGGACCTGTAGCACGGCGAAAGATCTGGACAGCGACATCGTGCACAACCGGAGTACGGGCGGTTCGGCTTGGTCTCGGCATGTACGCACTCAAGTTATTCGGCTGGGGCAGTGTCGACTTGGGTTTTTATTTGTCCAGGATATTGAGGCCTAATAGAACAGGACAGACATGGTGGACCCAGTTTTGGACGATGACTGTTTCTGTGGGCTTGCGACAAACTTCTTCTTCGACAAAGGTTTGGCTGAACCCTGGAACTCTTCACCGGCAGCGCCTTGGACAGTAGAGGTGGACCTGGATGGGATTGGATCTTCTGGACGGTCGTAGTTCATTGCAGCTTGTTCTTGGAACCTCGGAAAGCGGACACATCTCATTAGTTGTAGCCCTTTTGGACAAGGGTTCTTGTTCTTGAACCTTGAAGGCAACATGGTCATGGACAAGGGAACTGGTTCACGATGACGAACCTGGACAGCAGCGTTGATCATGGAGGATCGGACCTGCTGGACTCATCGACGATGATTTCAGCACCCTGCGACAAGATTATTCATCGATAAGGTGATGTCGAACCCCGGTAAGGGGGTCTCGGTTCTACTATAGTTTTTTCTTTGTCGATTTTCTGTAAGCTTGTGAGTGGTGCTTGTTTATTCATCGCTCACGTCTTTATTTTGTTTCCTGTCCAGTCTAGCTTGTGTGTTGTTGTGTCCTTTGTTTCCTCTTGTACTCCTTTGTTCTTACATAGTGAAAAACCATGATGATCATGCCCCGTTCATGTAGGCCTGTGGCCGAAGCACGTAAATCCTTTGTGTCCCTTTTACTGCTTTCCGTTTCTGCATTTTATTCGACCTGTATACCACTGAACACTCTCTTCTAATATTTGTTCAAGGATGTCTTGAATTTAAATGGTTTAATTGAATATTTTTTGAGCCTTGTTTTGGCTCGGTTTGTCGTTGCTGATATTGCCTTGTAATTTTAACTACAATGCTTGAATGCTATTGTAAATGCCACTGCCTATCAGTGTGTTGTTCACTGATGTTGAATTCATTTGAATATTTCATTTTATGTTCTGATTACAATGCGAACTTTATGGTTTATCCTTATCAGTTTCCATGTTATAAACTGGTAATAAACATCATTTTCACGTTTCGGATTTTAATGAATCAAAACACCCAATAGATCCGGGCTATTTCGTGAGGACTGCCTCCTGCACAGGGGCGCTCCCCATAATACTCAATAATCTTAGAGAAAGAATCTTTGCTCCATTCCCTAAGCATTTGCTTGGTATTCCTTAGATTCGTAGATAGAACCTAGGAGGGACCACCGGTCCTCACACAACTCCAAGCATCAATGACAATCTACCTACATCCTGGAATGACAGGCCAGAAATTATTGATCTTAAAGCGAATAGGAGTTGATCGTGTACCATCAAAGGAAGCTTCAACCAACAAAGGGTTTTGATCTGGGTGAGTTTTTGGGAGAATAAGGTAGGTGGTATTGAAGGATTCATTCCTGTCATTAACCTAAACAAGTCACCTGTCCAGTTTGCTGGATTTCCCCCCATTAATCATGTATCTTCCTCAAGTAAAGTCAGCACCGACAATGGACACCTCAACCAAATTGCAGTCATCAATGTATTTATAAATTCATTGGCTGTAAGTCTATTAAAGCTAGACCCCATTTTCTCCTCAGGCCGAAGGACAGTGTTAAAGTAACCCAACATGATCCAATTATTCCATAACTAAGAGGAAAGAGACTCCATTTCCCTCCATAATTCCTTTCTTTTGATATAAGATTTGGAGGCATAAATAAAGGAAGCAAAGAAGTTAATTCCCTGCATGCCAAAAGAGGCCAAACAAGCTGTTGTCCTTGGTTACAAGATAATAGGGTGAGGGATTCATGCTTCAACACCCACAAATTTTCCACACCATTTTCATTAAAATTGTGAGCAACAAGGGGGTAACCAAGTGCCTCCCATTTGAAATAACTCCAATGCTAAACTTCATCTTCGGCTCAGAAAGTCCAATAAGCAAGGGTTTGTTGGTCATGACAATATGTCTAAGGCAATTGACCATGGGACTATTCCCAAGCCCTTGGAAATTCTAGAAAATGATCTTCATTTATGGATGGCTGCCATACCCCTTGTCTCAGGCCTTCCTTTGATTGTTCATTTTGTAGCCTTGATGCCCTTCCCCTTGTTCTCCTATAATTATCCTCATGAGGTAATTCTGATGTAGGATCCTTTCCCTCGTCCTCCAGTCTAGTAGGAGGATCATCCCTGTCATCCCCCCCCCCCAGAACACACCAGATAGTGGGTTGAAAGTATTAGGGGAGTGTTGTACTTCTCCTGTTGCATTATCATCTATTCCCCTCCTGGAAAATTTATGTAGGGGAACCTGTGTGAAGGCATCATCCCCAACGAAAGTTTCTTCATGCACAGTAGGAGATGCATCATGCATACTTTCCTGTGGCAGAGAAAAGTCGCTTGATAAGGGAGGGATGACCTGACCAAGAGAAGCATATTTCTGCTTGTCTGGGGCCTGCACAAGATCCAACGGGCTGCACTAGTAACCAGGCCTCCATGAGGGAAGAATAGTTTCGGAACATGAAGCTTTTGGAAGAACCAGTGGGAGCTCAGTCATGTCCTACGCAACTCCAGTAGAGGCACCATCATGCAGAAAATATGAGACCTCCATAGAGGGGGCATCATCAAAAACATCAGCAAAGTCTTCATTCCACTTAGACAGTTCATATACTCCAACATAGACAATGTTCATGCCTAAGTAAGCATGTTGAGGTAGCAAATACTTAGTCACCTATTCAATATTAACAATTCCTGCAAGGGGGATTATGTCATCATTGAGATCTTCCATCTCATGGAAATCATGAGTAGGATCAGCACAGGTGGATGAAAAATTCCTCTTCTTATTTGTGGTAGCCTTCTGGCAGTGATCAACATCACGCCCTTTAATGTTCCACAAGGAGCATGTGGGCGACCTCCTGCATTCCTAAGGGATATCTCTTAAGTAGTTACAATACTTGCAAAATACCAATAGTTTAAACACGATAGTCATGTGTGAATGATTTTCCATTTAATAAAATTCCACATTCACAATAAGTTAAAATTAAATAAAACATAATTAATCAACATAAATGATGAATATACCAAAGACCAACTATAATAAAAGTTATTATCCATCAATAAAAAATAAAGAACGAAAAACATTAGATTAACAATTGAATAATAAGAGATAGAAGATAAATGTCAAAAGCATCAAATAACCATGTACTAAGGTGGAACCACTCTTGACCAAGACATGAACCAACATGATGTTCTAACTCCATAAACTATGAGAAAAACATCAAGGAGCACTTCTAGAATAGTAATAAATTAATGTATTTCCTATATCATGGGAAATAAATATCTCAATATGCACCAAGGTGAATATAAAGCGGTGAGTAATCATTCCTTATAGGAAATCCCTAAGATTTTTACCAAATTGCACTAATACTAGATACAGGATATCTCATACGATATAAAATGATTATAGAGAATATCATATTAGTGAATAGATTGAACAATATAAAATATATCAGATGATCGGGTTATCTAAAATTAGTTTAATAAAATTATTTTATATTTATAAAAATTAGAATTAGTTCATAATTTATAGTTTTTCATCATTAAAAAGATTTTGGACAAACACACATGCATGTAGAATGACACCCCTTTGCTCCTGAACAGTGGTACTATTGGGATTTATTGATTTAAAATTTAAATAATGAGGAGAGAGAAAATTATTAATGGAGGGATTTTCTCAACATTAATGGAATATTTTATCCCAACATTAATGAAGAGTTATTCCTAATATTAATTGATGGAATAATGATGGAATTATTAATGTTGACCGCATTAATTGGAGATATGGGTTGGGTGTCTATATAAGAGGATGCGGTAGCATGTTTTGGAATGTGGGCTGAAAAAGATGTAGCCGCCAAGATAGAAATGAGGAAGGGGTTTCCACATTTGTGGTAACTGGTGCGAAGTGAAGATGATAAAGGTGGATGAAGCAGAGGTGATGATGTCGACGATGATGTTGTGTCAATAACAGCGAATGAATGCGTGTGCGTGAAGATGATGATGTGCGACGATGCAGAGAGAATTATCGACGATGGAGAGAAAAGAGATTCATGAAGCTTCCATGTATCTAAAGTCCTCTTGGTTGCAGAGATTAAGCGGTGTGTCCCAGTTGTGATTATTGGTGGTACAACAAAAATGGTATGTTCATGGTGTCGGTGTTGCGTTGTAAAAATGCCTTCAGGTGTGGTGTGAAAATGTCTTCGGGTGTATTGTTAAAAATCCTTTGGGTGAGTATATGTAAAATTCCTTCGGGTGATAAAATGCCTTCGGGTGATGAAAGGTATTTGGGTGAAATATTCTCCTCTTGTGTGTTTTCTGCAACAACGACTTCTGCTACAGCGTCGGGCTCCGAGCCCCAACAGGTACATCCTCCACAAAGCCGATGTGTGGTGAAAATCTCCACCATGTACATTTCTTGTCCACACCAAGTAGAAATTATATTTCAATAATGTATTGTGTAGTGGAATTAGGAACACACGCCAATATATGCCTTTCCATATGTCACTCACAACCCTGTATGTTATAAAGACGTGTTAAAACATCATTCATTCGATAAAACCATTTTTTAACAATTTAACAAGTCCATTATTGAGAAACCCACAATCTAATTTAAAATCTAACTATTAAGAGAATTATATTTGGATATTTAATAGAAATAATCCATTGAAAAACATAGGAGAAATTTCTTTCAAAATATAAGAGCCTTCATGTTCTAATAAAAATTAAAATAGGAAAAACAACCTACCTCAAGACAATTGGAAAGACTGATCAAAGATGATTCCAGCTACGAGACCTATTCCTCCAGTTCATCTATCAAAACCCCATAATATTTCATCAATAAAAATATGAACCCATAGTTTTTTTATTTTAACACCGATCAATTGTTTCATATGAGACAAATCAAGGGATCTAGGATAAAAGGGAAGAACGATACCCTAAGCATTAATATCCAATATTGAACAACCAATAATTCATTGGAATCAAAGGATAGACATCAATTTCAACAAAAAATAACCTGGGGTATCCATATAATTCTAGATGAAGGAACATGAACCAAATTAGGAGTCACAACCAATTTCCAGGTAAAAAAAGATGACCTAAAGAAAATGACATCGTAAGTTAGGGATATGCGTCATAAATACATTGAGGGGTGTATTCCTCCAAAAAATATGTTACCACTAAAATAAATAAAAAATTTAAATTTAAATATTAATTTTTTTCACTAAAATTTTCAGCCAAAAAAATTTCATCGCAGTATTTACACCGTAAAACCATTATTTATGACGTAAATTGTTCTAGTAGATTTCTAGAAGCCCGCTTTATGACAATCTCCTTGTTATTATTATGAACTCTTCAACAAAGGTATTAAATGATGTCTAATGTAAATCAAAAGGCCTAAAATGATTACATACCTCAAACCAAGGGTGCTACATTCTCCCCACCATTGGTCTTTCTATCCTTGATAAGTTGCATAACAATGTTTCCTTCGACCAATTCATGCAATTTCTCTTGTAAAAACTTATCATGTTCCCATGTTACCTATTTAACCAGACCATGCTTCCATATAACTCAAACTAAGGTAATATATCACCCTCATTGTTTCTTTTCCTCTATGTCCAAATCCCAAACTTTTTTATTGATAAAACATACATGAGGATTAAGAGATTCATGATACCAACTAACCACATGACAAGGATCCAAGTAGAAATTATTTAGTTGGGAAAGATGGGAAATGTTATGGACTATGCTAAATCTTTTTGGTACGGCTAATCGATATAAAATAGTTCCAATCCATTCAAAAACCTTGAATTTTCCCCCATAACATGGTGTTAACTTCCCTTATTTCGCAAATCATTGATGGCCAAGCCTCTAAGACATTTTCAATACTATTTGGTTACTCACAATGAAAGATAAGGGTAATGTATGATTATCTACATGGTATTTTTACCTGGTTTGAGCTATAAAGTTATTTTTCTTTATCATCTAGATATTATCTATTGTTTCATCAGAAATACTCAGCCCATTCAATGATTTATCTTATATTTCCACACAACATAGTGTGTAATGAAAAGTAAAACCATATAAGTCCTTGAATGGGTCTTTATATATTGTCTCTTAATAACTATTATTATTGGTAAATTCAACCAAAGGAATATAATCCTCCTATGAACCACAAAATTCCATAAAAAAAAGCTCTAATCATTTCTTCCAATGATTAAATTGTACGTTATAGATGGTCATCCATATATGGATAATATGTTGTGCTCATAATTTGTTCAGTTCTGATAGCCTATTATAATGATCACCAGAATCAATAAGTGAGTTGAGGAACGTTGTCAGATATAATCAATACTAAAACAACATGTAACTTGATCAGTTATAAAACATATAACTTTTTAAAATTCTCTACTAAATTTTACTCTTTAATATGGATAAGGTGAGTCATATTGGTGAGCTTTTACACTATTACTCAAATAGTATCATGTTTTTTCACGTTCTCAATAAACCAATGACAAAGTACATGTCAACATATTTCCATTTTCATATAGGTATAAACATATATTGTATCACACCGGCCAGTCATTGATGTTTAGAATTTACTTGATGACATTCCATACATCTTATAAAAAATATACAATCATTTGTTTCATTCTTGATCAAAAAAACTGAGTTTTAATTACATTTAATGTTTTCGAAATACATTGATTAATATCCAATTTTTAATGGTGATACACTAAAATAATTTGTTCCTAGAAAGAACAAGGAGCGATAATTCTATTTTGAAGATGTAATATGAAGTTTTCATCATTTTTATATCTTTCAGTAGTCTCCCCAAAATTTATAATTTTCAAAATAGTGATACAATTAGAATCTGTAATTTTTAGCCTCTTTTACCCCCTCAAACAAGTTGGGTAAAAAATTCACTAGGAACAATATTACATTATTTTTATATGTGGTGAAATCCAGATGCATGTCAGAAATCATGATCCTAAGTTTCCATTGGTCACAAGCATATCTAAAAAATTATTTATATAGTTTATTACTCAAAGAATCTACCACAGAACTCCATTTATCAGGTGTGTGGACCAATTCAAAGTCAAGCATCTAGAGATAATCCATCGAACTTCATTTCCCCGTATCAAGTAACTTTTAGAAATTATGTATTTGAAACTATTATGGTTAGGGAATATAGAAAACATTTATCTAATAAGATAATGTATCCAAGCCTTTAAGGCGTAGACAATTGAAGCTTATTTAAGTTCATGTGTAGGATTATTTTTATCATTTGTTCACAACTACCATGAACTGTAGGCCACAACATAGTCTCTCATCATGATAACATAACCAAAACCAAAACTAGATGCATCACAATATACCACATAATTTTACCATGTTTTAGCATAATTATGATGGTCACCTAGGTAAGATGAATTCTAAGACCTATAAACATTTTTTGAAAACTAGTATTCCATGTGAACGGAGCACCCTTTCTTGTTAAAAGGATCACCAGGGAAGAAAGTCTAGATAAATATCGAAAAAGAGGCAATAATAACCTGATTACCCTAGGAAAATATATTTCTCAAATATATTCTTTGGTGGATTCCATGAGACTAATTCTTCAATCATTATATGTTCAGTTGATATTCGTTCTTTGGAAATGATAAACTTGTGGAAACAAACTTCTTTGACCCATAATTGACACTTAAATAACATGGCATACAAATGGTGGTGTTGTAATGTACTCAGTACAAGGTCATTCCTACTTCGATATTAAACTAGTATATCATAAAAAAGGAGTCAATATAGCTATGAAGGATATAATTCATCAAAATATATGAATACTTTAGGGGTATTTGTCCATCCAAAGGTCAAACATATTAACAATTTCCTTAGAGACTCAGAAATGTTGACTTTAGGATATCATCTCCTCTGAATCTAATCTAATAGTAACACAACAATAGATCAATCCAATTAAACCACTTGGATCCCATCAATTGATCAAATAGGTTATCAATATGAATATGTGGATATTAATTTTTATTCATAATAGGATTCAACATAAAATAATAAACACATAACAAAATAGAATTATCTTTATTCTTTACAAATAGAACATGTGCAGCCCAAGGTGATGTACTAGGTCTAGCGAAGGCTTTACTTTCCAACTCTTCATGAGGAACCTTTAACTCTTGTAACTATATTATAGGCCATCTATAAAATGGTAAGGAAATAGGTTTTTTTTCAGGTAATAGCTTGATAGAAAATTCAATTACCCTTTTAGGTGGGAACCCAAATACATTATTTGGATAGACAAATAAGAATCGATCCACTATAGAAGGAAGAGTCTTATTTCACATTTCATCGTATGTTTCTAAGGTCATTTCTGTTAACTGGGTATATTTTCTTTCATCCACTATTAGTATAGGTCTAGATCTACCTGTATGTATTTCCTAACCCCCTTTGAATATATGTAGAGCTCCATCTAGTGATGAAAATGTCACCTACCACATAGAGTAGTCAATATGGGCTTGGAATCTAACCAACCAATTCATACCAAATATTAAATTAAAAACAACCATCCCCATCACCCTAAAATCCCATTAAACTTTACAATTTCAATAGAAATGGAATAGTTTGGGTATTTGAATCCACTTACCTCCTACTATCCAAGGGGTGTCTTTATACTTATGATATGAGGCACCATTTCTACATGTAGTCCAAATTTTTTTACCATATAAGAACCAAGGAAATAATGTGATCATCCGGTATTCAATAAGACATGTATAAGAGTTGAGTTAAAAAAATATAACCTCTTCCCATAAAGGGACCTGGTTTCTCACTCTAGGTTTCCAAATAGGCTCCATATAACTACCACTCATCTCCCACATGATAGATCTTACCTTCCTACTGAGGTACTGCCTGAACAATTGAGGATTTTCTCTAGGATTCCAGGTTCACCTAGGATTGTGAACAAGAACTAGTTTGACAAGACTATTTTGTCCTGACATATAAATCTTGGGGCTGAGTTAAGATGGTTCCACCCACTTTTCTCAGAATATTATGACATTAATTATTGGTATTACCCTACTTGTTTTAGTGGTGTAAATTACTTGGTGGTGTAGTTCATTCCATCTTCCTATGTGAAATCATACCAAATTGGAAACAACCAGGTTCAATTTGGTGAAATTTGGATATAATATCGATCCCATGGATTTAATTTCCACTTCTATGATGGGAGTAAATATCCATTGAAAATATAATTATCCTACATGTTTCATAATCTCTATTTTTTTATAGAAAGTAATACAAAACGTTAGTACCTTTGTGGGAACCTCAGGTAGGAGACCTTCTTTAAAGATCCCAGCTCTCATCTTTTTCTAACAACTACCTCCACTAAAAAGATAATAAGATGAGTGAATTTGACATCATATTTTGTCACTAACATACTTCCTTGTTCTAATTGAGACAAGTATATCTCTTCTATATCTGGAACATATCTATATATATTTTGTTATTAAAAATTTACACAAATCATTTCCATGTGAGATCTCAATATAACATAGATTGAACTGTAATATCAAACTATACTAGAACTGGGTATTCAAGCATATTCATTTCTATCATAACCATCATCTCATCTAGATTTCCTAAAATGTAAAAAAACCTTGTCATCCTACTCATCTATACAACTACTTTCATGGGTATATAATCATGAGAATCATTAGAGTACTCTACTATATAAATTCTTCTATGTGATTTACATGATGAGGTTCTTCTACCCTAAACCCATTATCAATAGCCTAGAAATATTTAACTACACTCTAAACCAAATATTGTTTTACTTGTGGTCATAGTGTAATCAATGTCTCAACTGATCCCTCTCACTAATTTATTATTCTCTTTAACGGTGTAATTTATTTACAACACTTTTAAAGAATCTTAAATCTTTTACTTTTTACTACTCATCATTATACAGTTATATTTTATATATCATCACAATAATCACCATATTACAAAATAAAAATCATATATCGATGTAACTATATAGTTTCATTGGGAAAATATCTTTACTAATTCATGATATTTTATACTTATAACAACCAGAGATTTTATAAATTAATTTTTTCAATTAAATTTAATTTCATCGATAGCTTGTGTTACATGAAACACCTTGTTCAAATGATCTGAGATATACTTTTAAAAAATTATTATTTGTGAGATATATAAACTAACTTATAAAATGGCTAGTAAGAATATGATTTACTACTTTATGAAATATATACAAATTTCATGTTCAATACTAATGTATTGATAAATTATTTTTAAATAATCACTCAATTTTTAGAAAAGTTATCTTATTCTTCAAAAATAAGTTTTCTTCAAATAAAATTTTTGATTTTTTGAGAAAATATTATTATTAATATTTGGAACATTTATATATTTTAATTCATAAAATGGAAATCATTTTTTAAATATTTATATTAAAATTATTTTTGAATGATTTTTTCATAACATTTCAGAAAGGATTTATTTTCGAGTGAAGAGTACAAAAATGATGATATTATTCAAAACTATATGTACAATGTTCCATTTTATTTTAAAATGGTTTCAAAGTAAAATTATTCATATTATATTTAAAATAATTTAAGTAAGTCCATTAGAATCAATTTAATGTTTTAATTTTCTATAAAAAAAATTTTATATGCAAAATGAATTTTTATGAAAAATTGTAATTATGCCCACAATGTGTTTATAAATTTATAAATTAAATTTATCAATATTGTTGAATTATTTTAATTCAATTTATATATTATATACTTGTTTAAATGTTTTACCAGTAATCTAATACTGTAGTTGGAATCTAGCATAGTGGAAAAGGCCCCCGGTAATCTTACATCAAGCCCATGATCAAATTTTGGTGGCCCAAAATATTTGGGGTTTTGATCAAGATGGAAAAAATGTAGTCCATGTTAGATGGAGGTAGTGGGATCCCTGAAAGGTGGTAGTGGAAGTGATAAACATGATAGAGTAGGTCGAACCCCTATGTTGATAGGAGTTTGATATTGGGTGAATGCACTGATGGAAGGGGACCATGGAGACGACTGTGGGGCAATGATGGTGAAGAAGCCACACCAGTGGTGTCGGGGAATTTGTCATGTGTCCTTAGTGATGAAATGGGATTTGTTAGGCATTATAGGATGAAGTCAGATATCTTGAATATGGTGATGGATTAGTGAGGTAGGGTCCATAGTAAGGGTGAATCATGGTAATAGGGTTTTGATGTTAGCTTTTTCTATGGGTAACAGAACACCCTTGGAACATATTAGGCTAGGAGATCCCCAAGTGTAGGCATTGATTGAAGATTTATCAGAGTATCAGTCAAATACCTGATGGTATAACTGGGTTGTAATGATGAGAGGGTATGCAATTTTCAATTGGTATTAGGCACCATCTAGTTTTTCATAGGGTAATTTTTTCCTGTCAACTTTTTTTTCTGGGTGCTTTGAAAAATTAAATGAAAAATAGATAGGGGAGGGGTTGTGTTGTGTGTCTGGTCCTTGGGCTATTAGTTCATGTTAAATTCCTTGTTCCTCTGTTCTTATGAGCCATTTAATGGGTTCCCCTAAATTTCATTTAAAAATAGCGGTTATCCAAAAATTAATTAAAATATAAAGGCCTTTGATCTTGAAGAAATAATTTTTTTTCGGAATAGATGCGAATAAATCTAGTTTTCTTCTTAATATGTAGTATTTTTATGAAAATTGGTTTTCATTTAATTGTGAATAGTATTTTAAAGTAAATTTCTAACAAGTATTGGTATATAATATGTTGAAATGGATACCATATTTTGAATTAGGTGGTTCAAATTTTTTAAGTAGGCCGCTATTATTAATATGAATAGTAACCAAGGTAAAATTTATCACCTCATTAAAAGGTAAATTAGGTCAATCTATGTACGAACCAGGTGATAAGGGAATATCGTCTCAACCGAATTCTTATTTAATGATTTTAATTTGTCCCTTATCACCTCAGTCTCAAATTTGATTAGATTAATGTACAATTAAACATGAAAATGACTAATATAATATGTAAATCAATGAATATTTCAAAATGTCACTCTCTTAGTTTTTAATATCTCATATGTTTCCACATAAGTACAAACACATGTTATGAACGAATATAAGTGTCTATTTTGATATTAATGAAATTATTTTAGAGATAAAAAGTTGTTTATAATTTTTATAAATTCTATAATGATCACAATTATTTTTTAATGCTGATACAATATTTATTCATCTAACAGAAAAATAAAATATATGATTTTAAAAAGATATTAAAAATGATTCAATGTGTCCAGAATATTTTTTATATCATTATGAAAGAAAAGGGAGTTTTGGAAGCATTATATTCAAAATTTTAATTTTTTTATGTATTTAATATAAAATTATATTAATAGTGTTAAAATGTAGTTAATGATATTTTATAAAAAATAATATTATATTAAATGATATAAAATTCATAAAAATAATAGATTTTTTCAATTGAATTTGATATGGTTTTAAATTTCATCCACGGACCATTTAGGTGTTTTTTTTAATTTTAAAGTAACATTATTGACCATTAAAATGAATAAAACATTATTTTTACGGTAATTGTAAAAAGGGTTAATGAACAGTTAAAAAAAGAAAAGTGTAAAATTTTGATAAAAAAATTTCCATATTTTATTAGATGAGAGGATTTAAACTAATCCAAAACTTATATTTAAACCGTATTAATAAGAATTCATTTGGAAATTAAAATTAATTTATATTAATTTAATATTTCTTGAGATTCCAAGAGTTCTGCTCCACGCAATTATAAAATAAAGCCATATTTTATCTTCTTCACACAACCATGAGACTTTTAGAATGAACATCCCCTAAAAAAATCATTCTTAATGAATAACTTCTTAATTTTCATTTTCAAAAATGAAAAAAGAATGTTTTGTTTTAATTTTTATGGTATGAGATGAATTTCCCTTCATTATGACCACTAAATTATTTGAAGCTTCCTTTAAACGTTTCAATGGTTTTCTTCAAAGAAAATGTATTCCATAATAGGTTTTAAATTTTTATATTTTAAAGAAGTAATTTCAAAATGGAAAGGATATTTTACCCAATAATTTTTCGATGATATTTTAATGATATTTGTTTTTCATAAAAGACAAAAAACCATGATTTAAATTATTATTTAATTGTATATCATCTATAGATTAAATCCTTATTCATTCAATGGATTTATTCTATTTATGATGATAAGATGTTTATGAAACCTATTTCTTTTCAACATGGCATACTATGTTGAAATGTTTTTGAAACCCATTCATTTCAAGTGTTCTTATATTATGAATGATTTATGATATTGTGTAACATAGAGATATTTTTTTCATTATGTGATGGTAGCTATATTATAACCAATTATGGTTTTTATGTTATAAAAAATGATTTTGCTTATGTTATAAATAATGAAAATGGTCACTTTATAACCAAGTATTTGTGGGACTTGTATCTCCCTCCAATATATTGTGTAAAGATTTTTGTATCATGAGATAAATAGATCTAGAATGGGGAGTGAAACCATTTCAGCAAGGGAAATTTTACACTATAGTCATGGGAGTGAACCTTGAATACTATGATGGTATGGGGAGGGAACCCATTCCACTAGGATAGACTTGGAAATGAGCCTTCACTATAAAATAAATGAATTTACATACTTGTGTGTATGACACAAACTTATGTCTTATGAGAATTATATTATTTCATGTATCATGTTCCTTAATTCCATTATTGTGGGAACCTTATTGTTTTAATGCTCATAAATCATGTTAGTCATGTTTTTTATGGGATTCAAGTTCTCTAATAACATTTAATAATACATGGATTTTTGCTGAATATTTGGCTAAGTATTGAAGAGACCTACCATCATACTTATCTCCCCTCTAGAAAATAATCCCCATTGACGTTCAATCACCACTATAAAAGACTCACTATTGAAGTTGAGTGAACACTAGGTAAAACTCACCATTAGAGATGAGTCACCACCAGGAATGATTAATCACCCGACTTTACCTACCGCTAGAGCATAGTTTCCTTCAGAATTTACCTACTATTAGATAGAATATCATCAGACAAGTCACTGTTCAGATTATTCACTAATGAGACAAGTCAACACTAAGATGAGTTACCAATGAGGATGACCAACCATAAAATGATAAACCATTGATAATGAGTCCCCACTAGAAGACCTACTACCACCCTCACACACTGTTGGCCTGACTCAACTCCATATAATATTTTTCGCCAGTCTGACAAACAGTTTCTTTTCTAGTGAATTAAAAAAATGCCAACAATTATATTAATTCAATTAACGTGATGATTTATATTATGATTACATTTTAACTATTGTAGGGAATATTAAACATGTGTCAAATCTATGTTTAAGGGTGCATATAATTGTGATGATTATTCTTAAATCAAATATCTTTCCCATTGTGATATATATTCAAAAGAATTTTACCTAAATCAAAAAGAGGGTAACCATTATGATTAAGAGATAAACTCACTAAAAACATGAAAGATCATTATAAGAGAGTTTATACATTGAATTATTACTTTCTTTCAATGTTGGTGGAGTGGATCTTACAAATTATATTAACCCTTTCCCATAGTAAGACCAAAGAGAACTTATAATGATCTATTTTATTATGTTTTTTCGATAAATGGCTCAATATTATCTCCAAGATACATATGAGGACTTTCAATCATTTTAATCACTTCAGACTATGTAGAAACACTATTTCTAAACTTTTTCTACTTTCTATTTCAATTTAGTTGTGTTTTACATTTAGGCAGTGTGTTGTTCGACTAATTTATTATCACAAACAATCTCATGAAATATAATGGTGGAATTATAGATATTATATTCACTTTATTTTCATATGTATAACCATGATTTGGTGTAATAGGTACCTATGTTTCTTGTGGTTGTTTTATTCTCACAATTTTTGTGTCATAGGTATTTACAGGGCTTGGACATCTTATTTGTTGTTCGGTACACTCGATCCAGTTTGTGGGTGAAGACTATATATATATATATATAATATTCTTGGTAGTGAGTGATTTCAAAGTGGAGGGTATTAGGTCTCATATTGAGACTGGACCTATTTTTTATTCTCTTTAGTGTTTTTTTTTGTTTCTATCATTATAGTTTTAAACTAATTTTATTTTAAAATGAGAAACGAAATTTACTTTGATAGTTATTCTTAAAGAGTATTTGTATATGTATTTTTTAGGAAAATTTATTTCAAAAGTTAAAGTAAATATAATTTGTTAACTGAGAACTAATCAATCTTTGAGAACTCTTTTAAAATATCAATGTTATATAAAAAAATATTTTGATTGACTAGGTGTTTTTATTTTTACATGGGGGATTTTATTTAGTATATATTTTTATAGATATATTTATGGGGAACTCAATTTACCATCCTCTTGATATTATCAATCTAAAAAAAATTATTATTATTGTCTTATGAACTGTCAGGATTTATTTCATGCCTCATGATTATGACCTATGATAGTTAGGTTATGGATTTCTAATGTTAAGATCATGTTTTCACACCTCGTTATCATGTTATGATTATGTGATCATTGATATCTTACACGATTACCCTTACATAGATATAAGATCACCCTTTATTATGTTTCATTTCCCCTCTTTATGAAAAAAGGTTTTATGAATGATATTCAAAAGAAGGGTGATAGTTGTGAGGAATATAATGGGAGATGAATTTGATATTTTATGAAATAGTTATTTATGTTTACATATTTCCAAAGGAAATAGAATTATATTATTATAGCATGGATATTTACGTTATGTGATAAATATTTTACTATTAATATGTGGTATCTATGTATGAAAAGCATTGGCCATTGTAAATGGTATTACAGAAAGGTTTATTCATGCTTTGAAAAATAGGATGAGATAACTTTAGTGAGAACCTTAGGGATAATTCTATGTATAGGATAGAATATTTATGTTTTGGTAATGATGATGATTGTACAAGGTTAAACCTAAGGTATCATAAAATAAGGTGTCAAGTTTTAGACATACTATGAATGTTTTTTCAAGATTATGTGGTTTTATGCTATAACTAGTGTTTCTCATACTATAATTTTTATTTTTAGTCGATGTCGATAACCTTATAAAATCAAGTTAATGATTAATATAATGGTAAATGGAATGAATTTACTCAAAAAAAAGAAAATTGATATAAGATATGAATGTAAAGCCTTGTAATTATGTATAATCATCTATCTTGTTATATGATTAACAATCCCAACATTGGTGATTTTTTAGACACACATAATATGGAAAGGATAGAGTTTCATAAATACCATGAAGGAAATAATATTTATCTTCCAACATGTCTATGATGTGGGAAGAAGCATTTGAATTAATGTATTAGAGGAATATGAAGATGTTTTTATTTTGATAATGAATGACATAAATACTGTAATTTTCAAGGAAAAATTTAAATTTTAGTTAACAAAATGGATGATAATAATGGAATAACTTTGAAATTCATAAAAATTTAATTTTTAAAAAATTGTAATGTATGGAAATCGGGAAAATAAATTTCCTAGGGGGGGTCTAGAGAAAAGAATAAGCAATTTTATATGATAAATTGTTTTACCAATGACGTTGAAGAGACTATGAGTAATAAATAAATAGTATGAGTTTTTTAATAGTATTTATTATGTTTAATGTAAGAAGAATTATTAAATTGAAGTTGACGAATATTAAGATATGATTCATATTTCATATTATAGGAAATAATTAATGGGGAATAAGATATTAATGCCTAGTTAATGATTTAATAAGGATATTGTGTGATGATTTTTTTTATTTATTTTGATTAAAGATTTATCTTTTATAAGGGTTATACTAATGATATTCTATTTATAATAATCATGACACATATAAAGATTTTCCCAAAGTAGTTTTTCTTTAGGGATTTTGAAACGTATTATGAACAGTACTAATAAATGAAGAATGTAATTTAGTAGTAAGGTGATATTTTGTAGAACACGTGAATAAAAAAATATAAACATTAATATGTATATGATGTGGAGTTAATAACATTTACTTGGGATAAATAGATGATTGAAAATGATAGTATTTGGTTTCCTTGAAACTGATTAGTTGATGAAAATGTGGTTTAGGTTATCTTTGATGAAGTTTATTTCATTTTTTAGATTAATAGAATATATTCAATAGTTTTTTAATATATTTATGGAATAAGGATTATTTTTATTTTTGTGAGTGCATATTATTTTATTTGAGGTTAACATAAATGGTATGGATAACATCATAGGCTAATAAGTTTAAATTGGGTTGTATGTTTAAGGGAATCAACACCCCCTTTTAATGTTATAAGACATCATAAATTAAAGTGATTTGAAACTTTTACTAAGTATTACAAAGAATACAATATTGAGTGTTAAATAACCCTTTGGTATTGATATATGATTTTTTGATAAGTTAATTATGGATTACTGAATAGTGGGATGTAGATAATCTTGATGGTTGAAAAGTGATTCATTAAAAAAGTGGTATTTTTAGAGATATTTATAGTCAAGTTAAGTATTACATTTTTTTTAGTATCTAAATTATAATCATGATATTTTTTTGATGTTCATTACATTACATGATTATATAGTAATTTTTCATGATAATTAATGATATTTGGGAGAATTTCATTAGGTTGAGGTATATGTGACCCTTATGTTTAACAAATGATTTGACATGAATGATTATAAAAGAAGAATGTAATTACTATTTTTCACTAAATATGTTAGATTATGGGTATGATATAAATTTTGAGATTAAAACATTTTTTAATGTTGAGGTTATTGAGATAATTATATTTTTGGACATTAATGTTTTATTTCTTCATATGGTGATTTATTCATTTCTATAATTATCATGGAATATTTTTTTAAATTATTACATATAGGAGGAATATCTAGATATATATTCTTGATCCATTATATGATGATTTTAGTTCTTGAGGCATAGAAAACTATCTTGAATATTCATCCTTTAGAGAAAATAAATTATATTTTCATGGAAATTGATTAACATATGAAATTATAAATCCCAAGTATGTATATTTTATTATGTTATTAATCTAGATGGTAAAGTAATTCATCATCTCTAGGGAATGGATATTAAGAAAAATAATGGTTTGATATAACCATTAATTATGAGGAATTAACTCTCTATTAGCAACTCACTGATTCATGGTTTTGTGGTTGTTCACATTCTCCTGATCATGTTATCCATCACTCTATTAGTCTTTGGGCATTATTTTTCCCTCTCAAATCAATGTTTTCATTTCCTAGTAATGTTTTTATTTTGTAATACCTAGTTTTTTGTTATTCTATATGACCATATTATTTCCCATTCTCTTTTATCAAGAGTATGTCTTACTAACCCTTTTAATGATGTGAGTTTTCAATGAAGTAATTTTTAAATATCACAACCTTGATTAATGAGCATAATTTAAAATTTTTAGGAAACAATTTTTTAAATGGGGTAGAGTTTATCACTTCAATATTTTAGGAAATTATATTTTCAATTAAATTTAATTTCTTCAATAGCTTGTGCTACATGCAACACCATGTGTAAACGAATCATGATATCTTATTAAAATATTATTATTTGTGATAGTTATAACCTATAAATTAAATTGGAGGGTATGAATGGGAATTATTATTTTATGAAATATATTTAAATTTTATTCATGTTATAAATTTATTGATACATTCTTATAAAATTATCACTCAATTTTTTGTAATGTCATCTTATTATTAAAAAATATGTTTTCTTCAAAAAAGGATTTTTATAGATTTTTTTTAAAATATTATGATTAAATTTTTTCAACTTAAATTAATTTTATTTTAATAATTGAAAATAATATTTTAAATCAATATATAAAAATTACCTAACTATGAATTTTCAATAATTTCAAAAAAAAATCCATTGAATAATAAAAATTGTTCAATTTATTAAAATATATACTTACAAAGATACATTTTGTTTTAAAATGGTTTCATATTAAAATTAATTATTTTCATATTTTATATAATCCAATTAATTATATATGAAATAATTTTATTTTTGAATTCAATATAAAAACTTTTTTATAGGTAAAAAAGTCATTTTCCTGAAAAATTATTTTTATGTGGAAAATGTGTTTTAATATTAATAAATAATATTGATAATAATTGGTTCACTATTATAATAAAATATATATACCATATACTCCATAAAATTTCTAACATTAATAAAATATTTTTCTAGGCATGGTATAAGAATAAACCTCATTTAATGCTTAAGGATTGTATTTTTCTAAAATGTGGTTTTTGTTGCATTTTATCACATGTTTTAAAATTTATTTATTTTAATTATATATATTTAAATTTATGAAATGGATTACATATTTGTAATCATTAGTATCAAATTTGGTAAATAGGCCACTTCTACTTTGGTCAATATGAATAGTAACTCTGGTAAAATGTATCACCTCGGTAAAGGGTAAATTGGGATAATATATGTTAATAATAACTGATAAGATAATATTTTTTAATTATAATTATTATTGAATGAAAGAATTCATAACCTTATCACCTTAGGATTTAAATGGTGTAGTTTTATGGACACTTTTCCATGATAATGACTTATATAATATTCAAATCAATGAAAGTTACAAATTGTCCCTCTCTTAGTTTTAAATATATCTTATGTGTCAACATTAGAAAAAAGAAAAGTTATGAATGAATCTAAGTGTGTAAATTTATATTAATATAATTATTTTCATGATAAATATATTTCTAACATTAATAAATTATATAATGACCTTATATTATTATGCTTCACTTATATAGTATTTATTCAATTATCAAAAAAATAAAACTAATGATTAAATAATATGAATAAGATCATGTGTCTCATGAATATTCTTGATATATATGAAATATTTGGGAGGTTTAGAAGAATTATATTTGAATTACCCCTTTTAATTATTTATTTATAGTCAAATTAAATAAATAGTGTAAAAAATGACACTAATGATATTTGACAACAAACAATATTTCATTGAATGATATAAAATCTTAAATAATGTTAGATTAATCCCAATAAATTTCATATAGTTATAAAACTCATGTGTGGTCAATTTATTAGATATTTTTCATTTTATCATAACATTAGTAACACTTAAAGGGTAAAAAATGTTAATATTGTGGTAATAGTAAAAAGTTTTAATGAAGGGTTAAAAGAAAAATATAAACATAAAAATGTTATCTAATGCTATCAAAATGTTATAAGATGAGAGAATTTAAAATCATCCTCAAATTAGGTTATAATATTATCAATTTGGATCCATTTTAAAAATGAAAATTAATTTTTATTGATTTAATTTATTATGAAATTTCAAGAGTGCCCCTCTCATAAATTATAAAATAGAACCCCCAATTTCACTTATTCACAACACACTCTGCATTCTATCTTTACCATACCCTACAAAATTCATTCTAAACCTCCTCAGTCACATTATTTTGGTTCTAGTTTTTCCAAAATACAAACCCTAGATCATGTAAGAGGATATATAAAAGATTTATTTCAATGAAGAGGATGTTCCAATGCAGGTGAAGGAAGTCAGAACTAAGGTAAGAGATTGTGCTATGACTTTTATTTCCATGGGACACATTCCATATTCACCAGAATTATATTTTATGTGGTGTATATATTTAATATTAATATATTTTATAATTATTCTTATGAATTTTTCAATTATTTACATTTCCATGTAAGGTTATTTCATTAATGGTGCTTACTATTCAAATGTTACCAAAACGGTAAGGGTTTTATGTTACAATCTAATTGTTTTTTACTAATTTTTTGATGATGAAATCCTATGATATATATCTCAACAAATTTATTAAATTTATTGTACTTTGGTTATATCTTAAAAAACATGTTTTCATTTCATTTTCCTCACCTTATGTATGCTAGATAATGAAAATATGTTTTAAGGGAAATAATAATTATTTCTCTCTTCAGATGAAAATATTTCTTCTTCTATATCCATTTTTTATAAAAATGTTTTAAGTATGTTTTTACTATTCTATTTTGAATTTAAAATGTCATTTTCACCCATGATTAACTTTTTCATAAAATGGTTGAAAAGGAATATTCTTATCATTTTTTAATGTGGTACTTATTGTTTTCTTAAAAAAATTTAAAAATAATGTTATTATTTTAAATTATATATAATAAATAAAATTTCATGCCATCATGATGACTCATAGCATTGAAACTTCCTTTACATGTTTCCATTTTATTAATAATGAAAATTATTTCTTTAATATTTTTGATATTTTTAGATTTTAAAAAAGATATTTCTAAATTGAAATGATTTTTCCCAAGTATGCTTTAATGGTCTTTTAATTGTATTTTTTTCATTAAATAAAAAAAACCTGATTCAAATTATGATTTTCTAGCAATATGATCCAAGGATACCATCCTTATTCTTTCTATGGATGAATTATTTAATGATGAAATGATTTTTATGAAACCCTTTTAATTTTCATGGGTTATGTTATGATGACATGATTATGAAATCCATTTCTTTGCATAAGTTCTTATATGATTAATGTTTAATTATTTGTGTCACACATATATAAGTTATTCATTATGTGATGGTGGTTACATTATAAAAAAGGATGAAATATATGTTATAACCAAATATGGTGGTTATATTATAACCATGGATGGTGGTCACATTATAAATAAGGGAGGGTAGGCCATATATATCCCATAAATAATTGGCTAATGATTGATATTGAATGAGATAAAAAGGACTACAATGAGGATTTATCCCAGTTTAGTAAAGGGATTAATCCATTATGATAGTCATGGGAGTAAACCTTGACTACTATGGTGATTTGGGGAGTAAACCCATTCCACTATGTTTTCCTTGTAATGATCATTGAATACTAAGAAAATTATTTCATTTTCTCATGTTTATTCCAAAAAAATAATCAATCTTATTCCAATGTTATGATCTTAGAGCTCATGTTCTTTATTTCCATTATGATTCATGTCTTATTAACAACCAAACTCTAATTTGTGATCCAGTATTATGATCTATGATATCCATGTTATGGATTTATAATGTGATTCTCATTTTATAACACCCATATACTCTTATTATGCTTATGTGACAATTGATATCTGTCATGTTTACCCTTGTTAGGAATCTGAGATCACCATTTTTCATGTTTAATTTCCCCAGTTTATGAAGAATGGTTTTTGGAATGATATGTCTAATAATGGTGTTTTTTATTAAGAACATTGTGGGAGATGATGTAGATATTTAATGAATAAATTGTCTAGGTGTCCAAGTATCCAAACTCAATAGGCCTATATGATTTTGGAATGGATCATTATGTTATGTAATTAATATTGATCTATTAAAATGTGATATCTATGTATGATAAGTCTTGTTTTTTATAACACTCATCAGCTAATCCCATGATATTGAGTTGACAAGTTTCCTATAAGTTTCTTTGAACAATTTTTAATCTAACAACCTTGGTAAATGAAATTTCAGTTTAAAAAATTTTATTTATGTATTTTTATTCTATACATTTCATGGTCCAACAATCTTATCTCTTTATTACCAACCCATCTTAAGGACCAAAAAATAATGCTACCATTTCCAACTAAAGTACCCAAAAAATGATACCATTTTTAACATCATATTCAAACACATTGGATTGAGAAGTGGTTAGAGTGTTATAAATCTTATGTGTCATTACCTGAACCTAAAAGGTTAAAAATAAATTCCAAGGGTTTAAAAATAAGATTCATGGGGGAACCTTTTACTCTTTAATAAACTCACACACATAAAACATGGTAAAAATAAATCAAATCGAGCACATCAACATAAATGATGTATTTATAAATACCCAAATATAATAAAAGTGACCAATACACTAATTAACAACAACATAGGGAAAATGTTAGAGTAATAGTGGAAAAATATGGGATAAAACCTAAAACTAAAATATCGAGAATACATAGGTACCAAGGAGTCCCCACTCTAGATAAATTAATGAACAAACACAAATATCCAACACCACTAACTATGACAATTATATCAAGTAACACCACTATAATAATAAATATTTAGTCCCTTTCCTATATCACGGAAGACAACATATTAATATTCACAAAAAAGTATATCCATGGGGTGAGTAATCATTTCTATTTGGAAATATCCAAGATTTTTCCCACATCACACTAAGACTAGAAGTAGGTTAGCTCGTAGGATATAAAATTAATATGTAGAATATCAATGAAGTGAATAGTTTTCATAATATAAAATATTTTATATGAATAAGTTTTTTATAGTTAGTTTAGTAAAAAAATATTATTTTTCCAAAAAGAACAAGTAGTTCCCAATTTTCGTTTGGGAATCATCAGAAAGGGTTTCACACACAAATACACACATGAATTTTGAGTGATTCCCTTATGCTCATGAGGGTAGGTATATCCTCCACAAAACCATTTCTTGGTGGTAATTTATCATAATTTCTTTCCTATTGGCACTAATCACTAAGTCTATTTCAATAAGGCCACATACAACTAAATCTTGAACACACACAAATTTTTTTCTTTCTATAAGGCACTCAAACTATGTTTTTCTAATAACGTGTGTTGAAACAGTATTCATTCAAGAAAACCCTTTTTAAGAATTTAAAATTTCCATTTTGATGACACCCAAAATCCTATTTTGAATCCAACAAGTAAGATAATTTTTATCTAATATTCCCCAAAGAGAAACCATTGAAAAAACGAGGAGAAGTTTTTTAAAAAAATCTAAGAGAATTCAAAATATAATAAATGTATGAAGAGGTAAAAAAATCAAAATAAAGTCGATTTTATTGAGATATCAAATATGATTCCCTCATTCAAAATAATAAATTCCATTAATCTATTAAAACCCCATATTATCTCATCAACACAAATACAAACCCACATATCTGGGTATTATAACATTGATTTCTGGATCTATATGAGAAAAACTGAGGAGATATAAGTAACAAGGAATAATTAGAACATAACCTTTGTTATACACTATTGAATTCCCAAGGATTCATTAGAATCTTATTTTGGATGTCAATGGTCACTAAAAATCACATATGGTAGCTCTAGTAGTTGAGATGAAGGAATAAAAATTAAATTATGAGTTACAATTAGTTAATAGATAAAAAATTACTCAGCCAGGATGGATTTATGTAAAAAATTCATGGGTTTTTCTCATAAATTCTATAAGGGGTGACATCCACTAAAGAGTTATTTTCCTCAATATTAAATCATATAAACACAATTAACAATTTGAATTTCATTTACAAAATAAACTTACTCATCTGAAACATCTTCCTTGTAATATTTAAATAATAAAACCATGACATATAATGTAAATTTTCTTGTATATTTCCAGAACCCTGCTTCTATACTATCTATATGTTATTCCCCTAAACAATTACATTAAGAGTTCCCGATATTTTAAAATGTATAAAAAAGAAAATATATGATAATATACTTCAATTAGGCTGTGATATACACTTTCTGAAATAGTATAGATGATTCACGCGTCTATGATATCGATAAATTCCTATAAAATGAAATTCTTCATGTTTTGATTGAGTATCCTCTGTCCCAAAATACTCATTTTATTCTTAATGTCCACAGGAATACTATTTCTGTATAATGTTTTCTTGATTTTTTTTAATATCATCAATTTCTCAGACAATGATAAATTTTAATTCTCTCAAGAAATTTACGAATAATTTCTATTGTATTTTCTAATATGAGATGATATGATAATTTTTATTCAATAATTTTCAATCATAAATGAAAATTTAATTTTATTTTGAGGATAATGAAGATCTATATTAGGTGTTTCATAGTGAGAGGGTAGATTCCTAGGTATATATATCCCATAGTCCTTAAATTGTCTTTTAATAAAATTATTAATGTAACAAAAAACCTATTACTCATTAGTATTATCCTTTATGTACATATCATTAAACATAGATTCCTTAACTTGGTTAAGGAATATTTCTTGGGGAAACTCATCCAAGTGTTCTAAGAACTCTTTGTCATACTCATGTGAGGGTTCATCCTCAATACTAGAATAGATTCCCACATATGTTTCTATAGGGGTGGAATTAATATTAATCTATATAATGGTTCTCAAAAAGTCTTCTTGAATTATATATATAGATTCCTTCTAATTGATTATAACATAAATATTTTTTTCATGTGTAGGTTCTTTATTCTTCTTGAAAACATTTAATTCTTCTCTTTTCATCCAAATTGAATATCAATTTTCCTTTTAAAAAATAATAAAAACCCCAATAGTGTCTAAGAAGGGCCTAACAAGTATTGCAGGGACTTACTTATCAATTTTTATATCTAGTATCAATAAATCAATATGAATAAGTACTTTTCCTACTCCAACTAAATTTTCATTGACTCCCTCAATGGAGTGAGTAATGGATCAGTTAGCCAACTATAATACAGCTATAGTGGGATTTAAATATCCTAATTTCATGTGTTGAGTTAGTTAGAAAGAGATAAAATTTATTTTAGAATAAATTTTACATAAACTACTAAGAAAAACACTATCTACTAATTCACATGGGATGGTAAAGTATTCAAGGTCTTTGAGTTTAAGAGGAATAATATTCTAAAAATAGCATTGCACCCATGAGGATTTATGTTGTAATATCATTCAAATAATTTTTTTGAAACAATTATATCAAATTATTTCAAATATGAAGGGATATTAACCAAATAGTTAAGTAAATGGATATTTATTTAATTATTATTAAATAACTCAAAGAACATTATATTATTCTAAAATAATTTATTTTTAGGTGAATAGTAAAAATTATTTATTTTATTAATATCATCCCTTTTATGATATTATTATTATAAAATAATGGATTAAAATTAATTGAATTTATTTTAAAAATATATTTTAAAACAGATCATTTTAAAATACTTTGTTTAATTTATAAAACCCATGATTAATGTTTTGGAAACATAAGTAATATTTTACTCTAAAAACTAGTTTTATTTTCTTATATTAAAAATTATTTTCCCTCACTTATAGAAATTAAATATAAAAGACATATTTCATATTTTATATAAATAATTTTATTTTATTCAATATGTTCAGTATCAATTTTGGGAATAAAATTACAATTACTAAGATTAATGTTAATAATCATTGTAATAGTGAAAGAGTTACTTTTAGTGAAATGTTTTATTAATATTATGTAATTTGTATATAATAAATTAAATCTATCTCTTTTATATAATGAATTTAATGTGTTTTTATACATATATAAAAAATATATATTCACTAATTTGACTGATAAACAATTATAAATAATATTAAGAACACAAAATAGTAAGAATAACATTTTTCTACAAAATATTTTTTCTATATATATTATTTTTTAATGTAAAACATAATTTTATAATTTTTATTAATTGAATTAGAATATATAGAGGCTAAATTAAGGATTATAAAATAAAAAATTGACTATGAGGTTTTCTGTTTATTTCTTATAAAATATAAAATACTATGGTAAAAAATAGTTAACAAGGTAAAAACCAAATTGGTAAAGTATAAAAATAAAGTGTTAAAAGGATTAAAACATGTTGAAAACAGTCATGAAAATGGGTGGTGGGATATTTATCAACATTATCACCCCAAAAACTCAATTATTTCTCATTTTTAACCATTTACCATTTAATAGTTTCATTCCATGATTGAAAAATAATAGGTGTTCAAAAAAGTGACATTTTCTTCACTTATAAACGGATATCACTTCCACCATCTCAAAGTCAAAAATTAATTTTTAAATTTTCTTAAACCCTTGAAAATTTTTCCTCTCCTAAAGTCCCATTATATTCTTAATGTTCTTGGTCACCATAAATATAATGGGAAAATCATTTTAGCTCATTACCTAGTAATTTTTAGGTGTTGGAGGTGCATAAAATAAGCGTCGAGGAGGATTGAGAGGAGTTAAGATGAATTTTCTATTGTAGGGTGGGATTTTAATGTAGAGGCTTATGATATGTGATGGGTTACAGTCATAAAATATGTTTAGGGTGTAAATCAAGATTTATGGCATAGAGGCTCGAGAGGGGAAAGTTGGGAGGATCATCTAGTTTTAGTACTTCTGTGCATGGGGGTTGACTATTTTATAGAATCCATAGAGGTATATTTCAGTGGATATAATTTTTAAATATAACTACAAAATAGATCAGGGTTATGGCATGGAATTCCATTTTAGCAATAGGATTTAGTAGGGTTTTATTTTCCCTAGAATTCTAGTCCTTCTTCAAGATGATAAGATTTACAGTATGGCCAATGTCATGTTTCTTAGATGCATATTTGAATAGGTGTGTTTTAGTGTGGTATCTTATATTATGTTGTAGTGTTTTCCTATGTTATAATATTTTTGACCTATTATATGATTTTTCACTTTGGTCTTATAATTTAAAATTTACATATAAATTTATAAACACCCAAAAAACTTTTCTTTATCCCAAATTTTTCTCTCAAACCCCATACACCCAATAAATATTTTTAAAGTCCTTAGAATCCCCTTTAATTAGATTAAACCCTTTATTGTAGAGATTGATTCATGGTGAAATTGAGTGAGTTTCCCTATTTTCTTATGGTTTTCTCTACATTTTGTTTTTTCTCCTCCCATGTTTCATTACCATGATTTTGTTGTCGATATTCAACATTATAATGACATTATTTTGGTGTTTGGTGGTTTGTATGTGGTGGGATTACAATATTAAGAACTCAGTTTTTCACTCAGGCATGGATCCTTTAAATTTGGATCTTATTCTATATTTTTGACCTGATGTGGATACTTAATGATTTATAAAAGGTCTTAGGGGTGTTTAGGGCTTGTTCAGATCCTGGAAAATATCTTTTTTGGGAAACTAGCCATGTTGCACGGTTGGCACAAGGTTTTTCTAACCATGTGGATGGTCGATTTTAGAGAATAACCATATTACAAAGTTGGTACATGGAGATGCAGCCTAACCATATAGTGCCCCTTTTTCCTAGGTTCCCATTCATGGTTTGTGCATAGTTTGTCAAACCGTGCAGACAAACAGTACACTAACTAATTTAAGGGTAATTTTACTATTTTTCCCTTAATGATATTATTATTCCAACCCTACTTACCCAACTTAGGATCCTGTGATAGAACCTCTATTTTCACTTAATTTGGAGCTTTCTGAAGTCCTAGGTAGGGATTAAAAGATCCCCTTCATCCAAGATCTGATCAATATTATTTCTGTCACGTTTGATGTGTATTGGTATATACTTGATTCCTTTTCAGCCTTTATTCTATTCTATGGCTATCGACCTAGTTATTGAGTTGTGACAATTTTTCCCATTTTCACACATCCACTATATTCTAAGCCAAATTAAAGGGAGATATCATAGGAGAAGTATTGTACAAACCTAAGGTGTGTGGTATATAACTCGTCCCTCATGTTTGTTGATTTTGGAATTTTCATGTGGGAACCTCCAATTTCATCAGGCACCATTTATTAAATTTATACGTCATGCTTATAATTTTTAGAACCACATGATTATTCTCTTTCTATATACGTGATTAGTTTTTGTGGTTATTCCCACAACGCCCAACATCCCATGTAGGATGATTTTTTCATAGTAGATTTTTTGGTGTTTTGGAACTTTCTAGCCATCGTTTAGATGTTCTCAAGCTTGACCACAATAATGGAATTCCTCCTTATCATAAATTATTGTTATATCATGCAATAGTGAATGGAAAGTACCATGTCACTTTTAATTGACCCACCTAAGGTAAGTATATCAAATTGATAATTAAACATGAAAGGGAAATTATCAAGTATATTAGGTATATGAAATGAACAGATTAAATGTGAATTATTAAAAGGTTTCATGTACATAGCACACCTTACCTTGTTAATAGAATGTAGTGGAATGAACCTTGATTATTGAATATTCCTTAAACGTAATTAATAAAGGTTTCATGCTACTTGATCTTGTTACACTAATGAAAGGAAAGGTTTGAATGAAATAGATGTATTGATTAATTATGACTTGATAAAAATGTTGCATGCTTCTTGACCTTATCACACTAATGAAAGGTAGGGATTGAATAAAATGAAATGTTACGTGACATAATAATTAAACTGGAGTGTCTTGATTCAATCTCGCCTTTGATGCTTATTAGTGAATGCCAAGAGAACTCGAGAACCCCATTATGATTCTAGGATAAGACTTACTTAGGTTGAGACTCACTTAGATCCCGATCCTTGTCTATTTTTGGATGCTATGTATGACACTACAGGATCCATCACATTGTATTAAAGGATGCATTGGATACACTCCTTCCATCTAGAATTGACAAGTAGGTGACATGGATACAACCCATAGGGCCATGTCTCTAATTAACGCCATTTTACCTTGGATGGTGATCATGGATTCAGTAGTCATATTATTATGTAATGCCTTGTAATATGATTCTTGGATTACACTCTTAACCTTATCCATGAAATAGTAACTACTGAGTTGGTGACCCTTGAGGACTACATTTCCTTGGTTATTACCATGGAACTTCATTATTAAATTTTAGTACAGTTTTCCTTGACATAACTTGGAACCTTCACTGTTGTTAACCTTTGACTTATTTATAAATTGATATTAATCAATTAATGGACAGGTTATGTTCATACACTACCTGAGGGCTAAATCAGGTATTTGGGTATTTAGTTACATTGCACTGCTTTACTTTATTTATGTATGCTTTAACACTGTTAAATTTTCATTACATGGGTCGGATGTTATAGACACCATTGGTGGTGGACCACTAAGATTTATCTCACACCCTTTCCAGGTGTTGTTTGGTACCTGAGGCAGATTACATGTTTGTAGTTGTTGAACAAGGGAAGCATGTTGCTTTGAACACCTGATTTCTTTATAATTAGGATGGAGCTTGATAGCAGATAACTATGTCAGAGCTCTGGATTCTTGGGATAGTCTTTTATTTCCTTTATATGTTTTTCGAACATGTTATGCCTGATGTCTTGTATCCATGTTTTCTAGTTTTCTAAATACACGACATATCATCATCAGTTTTGGTTTGTTATTCCATTTACTTTAGTTGTTGTTATTTTTGTCTCTATTTTTTATGCATGTTCTGTTTACTTGTATTACATACATTATTTACCTCATTTCATATTTATACCTTTCACTACAATTTCATAATGAAGAAATAGTCTCTTTCTGGACACACCCTAGACCCTAGCAGCTAGTCAGAATCCTCTACAATTTGGGGAGATGCACTTGGGGCCTTGTGGCCCACTGGGCTCGGGACACCTCTTAAGTTGCATCTGGTTCCAGGATGTCACAAAGTGGTATCAGTGGGGTTTCCATTCTTGTTTCACTATTTAGAGACAATAGATTATTTATTAAAAATGCTGGGAATGTGGTCATAATCCATGATTTGGTGTCATGAACCCATGTTCGTGGTAAAATCTAAGTTTCATAAATTATAATTGTTATTCTATGTGTCCTATTACAGCTAACAATTTTTCATTGTTGGGTGGTGTACATGCTATGTGGTGTTGTTGATTATTACTCTATTTGAGGAATTTCGTTCATCCTTGGACCAATGATGTGAGGGAAAGGAACTTTTTCACATGAATCATTATAGGCACCTATTATTTTCATGTCGTGCATATTTCCATTCCATATTGGTGAATTTCACTATTTTTTATTGCTTTATATGCTTATGATTATTGAGTGATGTTGTGATAGTTATATTATGCTTGTATTATTGTTGGGTTGATTAGTGATTGCATGAATCAATTCATGATGTGTATGAGCCCACATGGATTGGGATGAGTAAATTAATGAGTCGATCTATTATGCTATAAATAAATGGGTGTTGTTTCCAGTGATAAGTTATATGGGAACTGATTCACCAGAAATGGATATCCATTATAAATTTAATCATGACATCTAAAATGAATTGGTTTTATATCCTTATCTCAGATTTTTGTGTTTATAGAAGGTAAAAGAGTGAACCTAGAAATTAAATGTAAAATGAAATGAAACCTATACTTGAGCACTTACTGATACATGGTCGTCTAAGTGATAGTTGGGGTAATATGAATTGGGTAGTGAGTTTTCTTATACTCATCTTTAGCTAGTGATGCTATCTTTCTACATAAGTGTGTTATGAGGCACGTGCTTGTCATTTTTAGACCAATGCTACCACGACGTCATCATATCGTAGGCCAAGAGGGTGGTGATGATCATGCTCCAAATATAGTGGGCCCTAAGACGCCATTCTTACCTCCAAGAGTTCCACTTGAGGCACTGCCCGCTATACTAGATATGGGCACTAATGTCCAAGTTCCTGGTAGTTTCCTACATCTAATGCAGTCCATGGATAGTGCTCCATGGCTTGCACCTACGATGGATGATATAACTTGCGAGTTCTAACAATAGTATCCTTTGACCATTTTAGGGGATAGCAGTCTGCAGGTGGATGAGTCTTAGCTAGAAACCACCCTATCTATCATTGAGAATCTGGATATACCTATAAATCATATGGTCAATCTTTCCACATACATGCTTCGGGATTTGGCCATGTGATGGTGGGATGTTATGATCCATCTGGTCATCATTAGGGCATGTTATGGGTTGATTTTTAGATTACTGTCTATGATCAATTTTTTCCTTAGATGTTGATAGCTGACAGAGCCAAGGAGTTCATTCATCTCAAGTAGGGTTCTATGTGATTCATAGAGTATTCATCATATTTTACGGAGTTGCAGCACTTTTCACTGCTTCTAGATGGTGATGAGATTTCACATGCTACACGCTTCAAGGATGTGCTTCAGTATGGCATTCATACATAGTTAAAAGTATTTTTCATGCCTACCTTTTCTTCAATAGTCAATTAGGATCTAATCACTTAGAGTAACATAAGGGATGAATATAGGATCGAGCATAGAGTTCCAATTCCGCATCAGGACAAAAGTTCTTTTGGTAGAAGGAAGAATTATTTAAAGGTTTCTCATTAGGGGAGTGACAACCAAAGTGACCATTTAGATAGATCCAAAGTGTTTCATCAGTGTGGATGATAGGGGGAACCTAATGTCTTATTGTGATAGAGACCCTATGGATTGTTGGGTTTTTATTCATATGGTCCATCTTTATCATTTAGGCAGGGCCATTCCACCAGCTTGGAGTGGAAAATGATATGTGGCAGCTTCACCTTTTAGAGTATGATCTTTTGTACCACGTCAGGTGGAAAGTGGTATTAGTACCATAAGGTCTAGCCAAGGAGGAGGTTGAGGTCGTAGAAGCCAAACCCCTGATCACCAATAGTAATAATAGGGTAGTTATGATTGTGGTAGTCCATTTGTTTCCCAATTCTATGATCAAGTCAATTTCATTCACTATAATTGATACCTGAGGATCTGGCTATTGGACCATCTACAGTATGAGGTACTATTATTCTAGAATCTGCTATAGTATCTTCTTTATTTGATATAGGTTCTTTAAACTTTATAATCTATGTATCTATCATGGAAATTATTGTACCATAGATATAGTATTACTATGGTGTAATGACCCTAGATACACAATTAGGGGTATGAACAGAGGGAATACGCTAGTGTAGATAATTCCCCCTTTAGGTAGGTAGTTACCCTTTCTTATAGAACCACTTCGTTCACAAGATGATAGGCTACGATGTCATTTATGGGATGGATTGGTTGGTTCAGTATCAAGATTTGGAAGACTTATATCACCACATGGTATTATTTATGTCACCAGAGGGAAGTAGTTACCTACATAAGGGTGAGTTACAGGTCTAGGCTGGTAGATCTAGACCATACCATAATGGGATAGGTGGAGTGAGCACCCAGATTGAGAATCCCATCTGGGAGATCTAGGATTATGTTAGGATAATTTTCCTCGAGGAGTGGATCATTTTAGGTATGTATTTCCCGTATATTTTTCCATCTTACCCCATAATTGAGAGGTCGAGTTTACAATTGAGCTTGTTCCAGGAGAAGCTCTAGTTTTCCTTCCTCCATACAAAATAGCACCTACAGAGTTTTAGAAGCTCAAGCCGTATCTAGAGGATCTAGAGGAAAAGGGTTTTATACATCCCAATATATTCTATTGGGGTGTTCTCATTCTTTTTTTCAAGAAGTCAGATGGAACCTTACATCTATGTGTGGATTACAAAATTTTGAACCAGCTTACTATCCTGAATCAGAATCCACTTCCTTGAAAAGATGATCTATTTGACTAGATCCAATGATCTAGGGTCTTCTCTCAAATTGACCTAAGATTGGTTTATCATCAGGTGAAAGTTATACCATCATACATACCTCTTATATCTTTCTATAATTTTTATGGTCTGTATGAGTACCTAGTTATGTCATTCAGTCTTACGAAAACACCTGACATTTTCACGGCTCTAATGAATAGGGTTTTCTATCCCTATCTCGATTCTTTTTTATGGACTTTGTGGATGGAATCTTGGTGTATTATTATACTCATAGTGACCATGACAATAATCTTGATATTATCTTGAGTACCCTAAGATAGAACCATCTTTATTCCAAGCTTTATAAGTTCTAATTCTTGATCAAAAAAGACCACTTATCAGGTCATATTATCTTAGAATCAGGTGAATCTGTTGACCCAGAAAATCTTAGTTCTATAGTTTCATGGGAGAATCCCTAGAATGTGTTGATATAAAAAGTTTCTTAGATATGTATGGATATTACATGAATTTTATACTAGGCTTATCACCTATTTATTTTCCTATTACTATCTTAACAAAGAAGGGTGTCAAGTTCCTTTGGTCAGAAGTTTGAGAGAAATCCTTTAAAGAGATTAAATGGAGGCTTGTCTCAGCACCTGTTATAATTCTTCCCAATATTGGTATAGGTTATAGAATATTCTATGATGCATCGAGAATTATCCTAATAGAGGTAATGATGTAGGAAGACAAATTCATTGCATATGGATCTCAGTAGTTGAGGCCTCATGAGAGAAATTACCTGATGCATGACCTTGATCAAGCAACAGTTGTCCACGCCTTATGTTGTTGGAGAAAATATTTGGTAGGTGATCACTTTTTGGTGTAAAAAAACCACAAGAGACTCAAATATATCTTTACTTAGCATGAATTAAACCATATATAGTGATGATGGGTCAAATATTTGGAATCAACTGATTTTGTTATTACCTATACGCCTGGGAAGGGAAAGGTGGTTGAAGATGTAATGAGTCAGAAAACTCAAGTACAAGAAATACGAGAAGTTAGTGATAAATGGAAATTAATGGCCCAATCCTCTGAGCTGGACCTATAGTTTCATGATAATCATGAGTAGTTTCATCTCTCATCCTTGATAGTTACCTTTTCCCTCCATGAGAAGGTAAGGGGAAGACAATTTTCTGATGTGGAAAGCTTGGTACTCTATGAGAGGATATCAGCAGAGAACCCACCTCTGGATTGACCCATAGTTAGATACGAGATCCTGTATATTCATGGAAATATCTAGGTCCCTATATATATGATAGAGGAGTTGATTAAATTGTCTTAGGACTCTTATTGGTAAGTTTATAAAGACATCTCGAAGATGTACAGAGACATGTGACGCCAATATTGGTGTCTTGGGATGAAATGTCAGATAGTAGACTTTATCACTTGGTGTTCCACCTGTCAGTAGGTGAAAGCAGAGCAATAGAGACTTTCAGGATTTTTAGAACCACTTCTAGTCCTAGAATGGAAGTGTAAAGATGTTTTTATGGTCCTTGTAGTCGTTTTACCAAGGTCACCTAGAGGTAGCGACATTGTATGGGTTTTCATTGATAGACTAATGAACATAGACCACTTCATTCCTATTCGATAAACTTTCTATGTTGATGAGATGGAAAACATGCATGTCTAAGAAATCATATGACTCCACGGGGTCCCTCGTACTATCATTTTAGATAAGGATACTTGTTTTACATCACGGTTCTGGAAGGGATTGATGAAATATATCAAAACACATGTGATTTTAAGCATATCTTTTTACCCTTAGTATAATGGAGAATCAGAACGAACAATACAGGTTCTAGAGGATATGCTTCCAGAATGTGTCCCCTATTTCGATGGTTCTTGGGAAAAGCATATCACTCTCATTGAGTTTTCCTACAATAACAGATTCCAGGAAACACATCAGATGGATCCGTTTGATGCCTTATATGGTAGGACATTTTGTTCACCTCTGTACTGGCTGGAGGTAGGTGAGGAAGCCCTACTTGGTTCTAATCTTGTTCAAGAGACATCAGAGTAGATTCAATTGATCATAAACAGTATGCATACTTCCCAGTATAGTCAAAAAATATTATGTTAATCATTATCGAAGACCTCTAGAGTTCAAGTTCATGGATCATATTTTCCATGAGGTATCACCCAGGTTAAGACATATATGGTTATGAAAGTTCGGGAAATTATTCCCTTGTTACGTAGGCCCGTTTGAGATCCTAGAAAGAGATGGGTTGGTAATCCTATCTATTTCTACTACCTCAGAGGTATCGTGTCATGCACGACATTTTCCATGTTTCATGGCTTTTCCAGTATCATGCCAACCCATATCATACCTTTTATCCCGAGGAAGTTGAGTTATATAATTATGCCACCTTTGAGGAGTATCTAGTACACATCGTTGACCGAAGCACAAAGGTTCTCCGAGGTTGGTTCGTCCCTCTAGTATAGGTGTTATGGAAGTATGGCTGTGTATAAGATAAGACATGGAAGAAGAAGGCCGACTTATGTGCTCAGTGTCCAGAATTGTTCTCAGACAGTGTTTCTACACCCTTGAAAGGTGAAATTAGGGACAAGTTCTTTTATTGGGGGAAGACTGTAAGAACCTAGTTTTTCACTCATGTAAGGATCCTTTAAATTTCAATACAATTACTTTTTTAGACCTAATTTGGATTCTAAATGAGTTAGAAAAGGTATTATGGGTGTCTGGGGCTTGTTCAGAGCCGAGAAAACATCATTTTTTTGGGAAACTGGTCATGTCACATGGTTGGCCCATGATTTTCCTAACTATGAGGAAGGTCTATTTTCAGAAAGAACCATATCAAAAGGTTGTTGCACAATCGTGAAACCTAACCATGTTAGTGCCCCTTCTTCCCAGGTACCAATGCCTGGTTTTTGAATAGTTTTTCAAACTGTGCGCACAAACCATGCACAAGCTAATTTAAGGGTAATTTTACTATTTTCCCTTAATGATCTCATTAATCCACCCTTCATCCCCAACATAGAATCCAACAGGATAACCTCCATTTTCTTTCAATTTGGTTATTTTTGAAAACCTAAGGTAGGTATTAAGAGATATCCTTCGTTTGAGATCTGATCGAGCTTCTCTTCAATATTTTGTATGTGCAACGGTAAGTACTCGAGTACATTTTAGCATTTCTTCTTCTCTCTTCCACTTGGGATCATTATTGAAGTGTGATCATTTTTCAATTTCCCTCATATCTACTCTATTCTAAGAAGAATTAAAGGCTTATATCATAGGAGAAGGATATTACAACCCTATGGTGAGTAGTCTAAGTCATCCCTCAAGTTCATTGATTTTGGAATTGTCATGTGGGGCCCACTGATTTTATCGGGTGATGTTTATTGGATTTATAAAACATTATTATAATCTTTAGAACTGTATGATTATTTTGTTTCCATATATATATTACTTTTTAGTGGTTACGCCCACAACTCCCAGCATCCCATGTTGGATGATTTTTCTATAGTTGAGTTTTGGGTGTTTTGAAACTTTCGAGCCATCGTTTGGATATGCTCAAGCTTGAACACATTAATGGTATGCCTTTGTATCATAAATTCTTAGTGTATCATGTAATGGTGAATTTCAAGTACCTTTTCACTTCCACTTAAGCCACCTATGGTAAGTGCTTCAAATTGATATTTAAATTTCAAAGGGAAATTGGAAAGTATACTAGGAATATGATTTAATAGATTAAATATGAATGATTAATAGGTTACATGTTTGTAGCTCCCCTTACCATGTTAATAGAAGGTAGAAAAATGAACCTTGATTTTTGGAATATTCCTTAAAAGGAATTAATAAAGTTTTCATGCTACTTGGCCTTATCACACCAAAAAAATGAAGGGCTTGAACCAAGTGGACTTATTGATTAATTATGACTTGATTAAAAGATTGTTTGCTACTTGACCATATCATACCAATGAAAGGGATGGATTTAACCTAATGAAATATTACATAAGTTTATAATTAAATAGAAGTGTTCTGACTCAAGATCGCCTTGGATTTTTAGTAGGGAATGAAATAAACACTCGGGAACCCAATTATGATTCAAGGATATGGATTGCTTAGGTTGAGACCCACTTAGATACCAATCCTTTTCTATTCTTGTATTCCCAGTATGACACCATAGGATCCCTCACATAGTATTGAAGGATTCCTGGGATACACTCATTGGATCCAACATTGAAAAGTAGGTGCTATGGTTATAGCCCATAAGGCCATGTCTTTTTTATCCATGTTTTACCTTAGATGTTCACCTTAGATTCGGTAGGAATCTTATTGTGAAATTCCATTGAATATGTTCCTTGGATTACACACTTACCCTTATCTTGATTATAGTTACTACTGAGTTGGAGACCATGAGTTCTATGTTTCCTAAGTTATTACCTTGGAAGATAATTATTAAAAGACATTACAGGTTTCATTTTCATAACATGGAACATTCACTATTGTTAACATGTGACTTATTTATAAACTGGTAATAATCAATTAATAGATTGGTTATGTTTAGACACCAGCCAAGGGATGAAGCAGGTACTTGGGTATTCAGTTACATTGTGCTTTATTGCTTTATATATGCAAGCTTTCACATTCTAAAATTTTCATTACATGGGCCGGATATTATAGACAATGTTTGTGGTGGCCCATTGAGATTTTTCTCACAACCTATCCGGGCACCGTTTGGTACCTGGGGTGGATTACATGTATGCAGGTGTTGACAAATGGAAGCATAAAAACTTTGAACACTTGATTTCTTGCTGTTTAGAATGGAACTTGATAGCAGATGATTGAGTCGAAGCTCAGGATTATTGGGATAGTATATGATTTTATTTTATACATTTGTGGAACATGTTATGCCTGTTATCTTGTATCCATATTTTCTAGTTTTCTAGATACATGACATATCATCATCTGTTGTTGTATATTATTCTGGTTATTTTAGTTATTATTGTTGTTATCTCTATTTTATGTTGTGCCTTCTATTTACTTGTATTGCTTCTTCTATTTACCTTAGTTCATATTTATCCATTATGCTACACTTTTCTAATTAGGGTATAGTATCCCCATGGAAACACCCTTAGACTTCACTACTAGTCGGTATCCTCTGGAATTTGGGGAGATGCTATTGAGTCCATGTGGCCCACCAGGCATGAGCCACCTCTTAAGTGGAATCCTGGTCAGGGATGGCACAACAATAGGAGCCATCAGTTCGTTATGAGAGTGGTGATCAAAGATATACACTTGTTTTTCCATTATCATTCAAATAATTTTAAAATCCATGATGTATGGGATTTATTTATATCCCTTTTTTGTAATGGAAAATTTATCATTCTTTATATCATTCGGTAACTATGGAATTAACATTTGTTATGGTTAGACTACATAAATGAAATAATTGGCTCTAAGTTTTAGTATTTACATGTGGTTATGTATTTTTAATGGTTTCCCCCTTTATTTTCTATATAGTGTATTATCATTGTTTATAATATGGTTTTATAAGTTTTTTGTTCTTGGGAATGGGTTTATGAACGTAAATATTGTAATTCTTGTTAGATAAATAATAATTTGGTGTATTTAATTGAATATGATATTTTTTTAATTAATGGAAAATGTATGTTATGATTAAAGAATATTTCAATAATTATTATTTGTTTATAGTTAGTTCCTTAGGTTGCCTGGGGTTGTATCCTATTGAAAATTAATCAGTTAATATAGGACGTTAAGTACTAAGTTGTTTGATGAATATAATTTTTTTGGGGTTGAGTGACCATGTTGGTTTATTAAGCATGGATTATTTGGTTCTAGGTCCTAGTTACTATGTTGATTTTTTTTACTTTCTTCCTTGTGTGATTTCTCTAGAGGAGGATCCTTGATATGTTGTATGATGTCATTTTGGGATGGCAGATACTTTTGATTGAATTTTTATAGATTCCCTATATTGTTTAAGATATTGGAACTTTTTATAGTGATTTGGATGGTGATATGCACGGTAATGTCGAGGATAGAAATTAAATTGATGGTATAAGTTAAATTTGTGATTTCCCATTGTTTTTTTATAAAATTAGAGATAGTTTACAATTAATAAATATACAATAAAGGTTCACTACTAAAAATTCGGCCTATAGAAACCGCCATTGGCGGTCTCTATAGGCCTATAAAGACCGCACAACAACCACCAATGGTGGTCGCTTTATGTTAGGATGGTATGTGACTGAGTATGGTATACTCTATAATACCAAACGTAGGATCGAAATAAGAATGAGATTCTGTGATACAAGAGGGGGGTGAATTGCAACTTTTAAAAATTCCCTTACAAAATTTTGAGGATGGTTATGTTTAACAAAGTTAAACAAGATAATTCACAAGACCTCTATGAGTTCTAATGGCTTGCTTGATTCCAGAAAAGTGATTCCGAAAATGAAACTTAACAAAAGTTACAAAGAATAAGATTCTACCTTAAAGCATATAGAATCTAACTATATCAGAGTACAATGATGAGGAAGTATAAGAAAGTATACTTTCCTCAACAATACAAAATGCAGCGGAAAAACTTGTAACAAAAACAAGTAACAAGTAATAAGTCTTTTAACCCAAAGAGAAGGGTATCCAACAACCTTGGATAAAGGTCCCTTGATTTATAATTTCAAGAATTTATGTCTTACCCACACCAGGTTAAGCCCTTGATATGAAGATCAGAGTATATCTTGCTATCCCCACAAGCCCTCAACTACTAGGTAGTCGGCACCTCTGTCTTCCTCAGTAAGGAATCCCTCAAATTCAAGGTGTTGGAACCCCTACCGTCCTATCCCCAGAATCCCTCGATTGTACACAACAACAATCGGAGTCGCACGAAGCAAATATGCACAAGGAAAAGTTTGAACAAGCTGTTCAAACTTTCTGCATGAAGCTTGAGAGTTGATAAGAGCCTCTCTCTCTAGAAATCACTTCAGGAAGTTCTGATCACCAAAAATTCCAAAAGTCCTGAGCATGTTCAAATGAGCTCCTATTTATAGGTGAAGCTCCAATGATCGGATCCCTCCTCCAATGATCGAATTTTTCCTTGAATTTCGGAGGGACCTGTACACGTGTCACTCAAACAACGGTTAGTCAATAATTGAAAGCATGACATAGTTTTGTAATAAACACGTGTAAGCATAACTAAACTGATATTCAGAATAGAGTAGAAAATGAAAGTTCGGAATGGAAAAGGTTAAAGTTCGGAATGGAAGTAAAAATAAATTCAGATTCTATAAACTTAAGAATATTCGGATTCTGTTTTGTAGGAGTTCGGAACCTGAATTCAGTAGAAATACGGAGTCTGAATTTCAAGGAAATTCGGAGTCTGATTTCACTAGAATTCAGAACCAGAACTTACAGAGTTCGGATTCTAAGTTCATGAGAATTCAGAGTCAGACCTCATCAGAGTTCGGAGTCTGAATTCAGAGAAATTGGAGTCAGAACTTATAGAAGTTCATAATCAGAATTCGGAGTGGAACTTTATGAGAGTTCGTATCCAGAATTTGGAGTGGAACCTCATGAGAGTTCGTATCCAGAATTCTAAGTGGAACTTCATGAGAGTTCGTATCCAGAATTCGGAGTGGAACTTCATGAGAGTTTTTATCCAGAATTCGAAGTTGAACTTCATTAGAGTTTGTATCTAGAATTCGGAGTTGAAGTTCATTAGAGTTCGTATCCAGAATTCGGAGTTAAACTTCATTAGAGTTCGTATCCAGAATTCAGAGTTGAACATCATTAGAGTTCGTATCCAGAATTTGGATCCTAAAACAGAATGCTTCATGTCTAAGTATTATACGATTTCGAGGTTTTAGATATGAATCTGATTTTTACACTTAAGAAAAATATTGATATGAACAATGAAAACAAGGTAGGGGTAAATTTCCTTTGGGAAGGAAATCTTCCTTATGGAAGTAAAACAGGGGTAAAATGAAATTTTCCTTAAAAAAGGTGTTTTTTATTTTCAAAACAAGAGGAATGGTAAATTCATAAGGAAAAACTTATTGAATCAACAATCTCCCCCTTTTTGGGAAGCACAAACATCCTTATGAAAAAGAATGTAATGACTTAGAATAAATTTCTAGACTTGTAATTAAAGCTTATATCCCATTGTTTATGATCAATGGTGAATACGAATAACTCCCCCTTAGTCTTTGAAACTATAAGGGTCGTATTATAGATTTCCGGAATGGGATTTTCATTATGAAAATGGAAGTCTTCGTAATGATCACTCCCCCTTACTTAGGGATAGTTCTTCTTATACTTATAAGTTTTTCTTCTCCCTTTTAGATTTTTCCTTCTCCCTTTTGAGTTCTTTTTCCTTCTCCCCCTTTGTGATTTTCAAAAATAATTTGATGGAATGGAAAAACAATAAAGTACCTGAAACATTAGTAAGACATACAAACAATACAAACAACCAAAGTTTTCATTAAGATTGAAAATATTAGTATAAGGAAAAATACAACAAAATATCATATTAGTCTATTTGTCTTATTTTTCCTTGGGGATTAGCTTCTTCAGAAGGGTTTTCAGCTTCTTTAAGTATTTGTGGTCCTCATCAGCTTGCTTCTCCAAGGTTGTGATCCTTTCTTCTTGAGTTTTCAGGACCTCTACCTAAGCCTTCATGTCCTATTCCTAAATCTTCAGAAATTCATCATGCTTTAAAAGATTCTATTTGATCTCAATCTGGAGATCTCTTTCCCCCATCTAGTTTTGAGCAAAACAGTTAAGCTTCCCATTCATATCCTTCACCTTTTGATTCAGATTATTTTTCTCAATGGTCAGCTTTTCCTGAAGATTCTTCATCTTGGAATCCTCGGTATCAAAATCTTCTTTTACATCATTCTAAAAGGTATCAAGATCTTTCAAGTCCTTATCGATTTTCTTTGACCATAAAGTCATTTTGCTGCAAGATTTTCTGTGGACCTCATAATTGATAAGAAAATTTTTATGCTCTACTTCAATCTTCACACATTTATCCATTACCATGGATACAGATTCTGACTTCTGATTTAAGCTATGCTGAAGCATCTGGCATCTAGAGTCTATTGTAGGAAAGATCGGAATTGTATCCACCAATTTCTTTAGAGGCTCAACAACAAAATCATGTCCCAATGCAGATGACTCTGAATCTGACATCTTTCTCGGTGAATGTTCTTCTTCAATTTCCACAAGCTTTATTTTAGAAGATCCACCAACATCCTTATTCCTTATGATATCTTTCGTTGGGGTGTCCATAAGCACTTGCTTACCCTTATCAACTTTCAGAATGGATTTCTCATCGGGATATTCTTTCTCACTTTCAGATAATTGAACTATCTTGCCTTCATCAGATTTTTACTTCTCTGTTCCTTCCTCAAGAAAGTGATTTTCATACCTTTCTTCCTCAGATAATTCATTCTCTATCTCTTCTTCCTTGTCTTCATCTTTCTTACCATCTTTCTCTTCTTCCTTTCTCGAAGTGACAAGCTTTGAGGACTCGGCCTCAGATGTTCGGAGTGGTAATTGTTCTGATGGATTTTCCTTCTCTTGATAATCTTCAACTTGTTTAATCAGATCATATAAATCACCATTATCTTCTTCTACTTCTTCTTCTACTACTACTTCTTATTCTTCTTATACTCCTTCAAAAACTTCTTTCTCTTTAGATTTTTCCAGAGTGAAGAAATTTTTCCCCGGAGTTTCAGGTAAAGACTCGACTAGGAAAGTTTCTGGTACTGGAATATTTTCGGAAGCTACTTTTGTGGCTTTCAAGAGAGATTATACAACTTCAGCCTCAGACAATTTCTTCTTTAACTTATTCTCGTTTTCTATCTTCTCAAGATATTCAACGGTCTTCTCTCTTAAAGACTTGGCTTCAGTAAGGTCCAATCCAAACTAAGGTTCCCCTTATTTCCTCTTTTCCTTATCTTCCCTCCATTTTACAACCACTTCATCTGGATACGCTTTCTGTTTCTTCGGTTTGGGAGGTGCAGATTGAGCTTCCTTAGCTTTAGGAGTTTTATCTGTCTCCTCCACTTCCTTCAACTTCCTTTTCTTTCCAACCTTCTTCGATGGTTCATCTTTTTCAATCTTTTCTGTATTGGCTTCTGACTCTTCCTCTGGCAGATCATAAAACTCTTTTGACTCCTTTGAATAAGACACATTCATTCTTTTTAGAGTTTCATCACTAACAAGCATAAGTTTTCAATTCCAAGACTTGGATTTGCATGCAATCTTAAATGACTCAAGACATTGAACTATCATCTTTGAAAGTAAGGCAGGAAACATGATAATTTAGGCTCTAATATTCCCCTCCTTGATGTTCTTGATTGTAACAAGTACATGCCTCATCAAATTGATTTTCCTTAGATTTATCAGGAATTCTAAGAAATATATATCACTTTTCTTGAGGGTATCTTTGTCACCTTCTCTCGATACTAAGAAACCTTGTACCCATAGCTGAAGGATCCGGTTGTTAGAAGATAGGTGATAAATTTTGGCTGTCTTGAAATAATCACGTCCAAGACATTATAAGTCCTTTACCTTAACAAAACTACCTAGAACATCCGGGAGTTTGTGTGAGAAAAACTCAGCTTCCCCTTCATACGCCAGACCCACCAAGCTTGCAGCCTTGGTGTAAGTAAGTTTTTAGGTCTTTCCATAACTCTTAAAAGAAAATTTTTCTCTACCTTCTTCTTCGAAGAAGCAAATTGACTTATAGAAATCTATGAGCAATTCCGAATACACCATGTCTTGATCACCTGTCTTAGATATGCATACATATTCCAAACTATTTAACTTGATATTATTAGAGATGATATAATCATACTTGAAAAATTTCGGATGGACCAATCTTTCCCTATATACTTGCCATTTTGAGATTGGCTTCGTGGTAGAAATTTCTTGAGAAGTGGCTTCGACAGACATTCGGATTCGAGGAACTCTGAGAGATTCGGAACAGGCTTTAAGAACTGAGGCAAAGCTTCAAGATGTGAGATCTTAGAAATCGATGTGGGACAGCATTAGGGGTCCTCTTTATATAGGCGATGGTGGTCACCTTTCAACTTCCAAAAATAATCTGACGGTTGAAAAACTATCTGATCTGATCTGACAGTTGAAAACATGCCCGCAAGGAAATCTTGAATCCGATCTTTTGAGATTTTAAGAAAAACATTTGGATTTAATAAGAAATGAATCCGATGAATTGAAGAATGATATCTCCTTTTAGTGTGTGATCGCTAAGAAAGTGATACCTAATATCTATGTGTTTTGCACGAGAGTGATGTACATGGTTTTTACTAAGGGAGACGGCACTTGTGTTATCACACAAAATTTGAGTCTTAATAAAACTCAAGCCATAGTCTATGAGTGTGTGTTTCATCCACAACACTTGAACACAGCAACTTCCAGCTACTACATATTCAGCTTCAGTAGTGGAGAGTGCTAGTGAGTGTTTATTCTTGAAAGACCAAGAGACTAATGAATATCCTAAGAAATGACAAGTTCCGAATGTACTCTTTCTATCTATTCTACATCCACCAAATTCAGTATCTGAAAAACTTCTTAAGACAAAATCATTTCCAGAGGTATAAAATATTCCTAGATCCATGGTTCCCTTTAAGTACCAAAAAATTCTTTTCACTGCCTTTAAATGAGATTCCTTAGGATGGGATTGATATCTTGCACATAAGCATACTGAAAACATTAAGTCTGGTCGACTAATTGTCAAGTAAAGTAGACTTCTTATCATACCTCTAAAAGATGTTTGATCTACTGGTTTCCGAGCTTCATCAATATAAAGTGTGTTTGAGGAACCAATAAGAGTACTTATACTTTGAGTGTTGTCATATCTATACTTTTTAAGAAGATATTTAATATACTTATGTTGGGATATGTAGATTCCTTCTGGTTTTTGAGAAATTTGAAAACCAAGAAAAAATGTTAACTCATCATACTCATTTAAAATTCAAATTTCATTAGATCTGCAAAGGAATTAGTTAAAGATTGATGAGTTGAACCAAATATAATATCATCAACATAAATTTGAACAATCAAAACATTTTTCTTATCTTTCTTTATGAAAATATTTTGATCTGCATTTCCCTTAACATAGTTATTTTCAAGCAAAAATCCTATAAGTCTATCATACCAAGCTCGAGGGGCTTGTTTTAGACCATACAAAGCTTTGGTAAGTCTAAAAACATGATTAGGATGTTTTGTATCTTAAAATCTAGGAGGTTGTTCAACAAAAAATTCCTCTTGAACATCACCATTAAGAAAAGAACATTTCACATCCATTTGAGAAAGTTTGAAATTGAAGAATGCTACAAAGGAAAGTAAAATACGAATAGATTCATGTCTAGATACTGGAGCATAGGTTTCTTCATAGTCTATTCCTTCTTGTTGATTATAGCCTTTAGAAACTAATCTATCTTTATTTCTTACGATGATTCCATTTTCATCACACTTATTTCTGAAGACCCATTTTACTCCAATAACAGAAGTTTCCTTAGGTCTTTTAACCAAGGTCAAGACTTTATTCCTTTCGAATTCATTTAGTTCATCTTTCATGGATTTAATCTAATCATCATCACCTAAATATTCATAAATTATTTTTGGTTCTAATTGGGAAAGGAATGCTAGATGCTCTTCTTCATTTCTTAAGTAACTTCTGGTCCTTACAGGTTGATTTACATCACCAATGATACTATCACTAGGATGATTCTTAATAAATGACTGGTTTGAGTTTTGTAAAACTTGTTCATCAACATAGGTTAGGAAATCTTCTGGGGTAAATGTTTCAGAAGTATCTTCTTGAACATTTTCCTTATCAGAAAGATTTTTTATAAAAGGTTGATAATTAGTTTTTGAAAACACATCTAAAGATGTAGGTTGGGGTTGTTTAAAAACAAAAGGATCAGTTTCATAAAATTTTATATGTATTGTCTCTTCAACAGTACAAGTGTTTTTGTTAAAAACTCTATAAGCCTTAGAATTTGTGGAGTAGCCTAAGAAAATTCCTTCATCAGATTTTGGTGTGAATTTGTGTAAGTTATCTTTAGTATTCAGAATTAATAACTTGCATCCAAAAACCTTAAAGTAGGAAAGTCTAGGTTTTCTACCATTCCATAACTCATAAAGAGTTTTATTAAGAAAATTTCTAATTAAAACTCAATTTATAATGTAACAAGCAGTACTTATAGATTTAGCCCAAAAATTTTTAGCTATAGAATACTCACTCAACATGGTTCTAGTTATCTCTTGAAGAATTATATTTCTTCTTTCAACAACACCATTTTGTTGAGGTGTTCTGGGTGCTGATAAGTTGTGAGTAATACCTTTTCTACTACAAAAAGTTTCAAATTCAGAATTTTGAAATTATCCTCCATGATCACTATGAATAGTTTTCAATGGAAGTTTTTTTCTCATTTTTTACTTGGGCTCTAAAACTTTTGAAATAATAAAAAACTTCAGACTTATTTTCTAGAAAATAGAACCACGTAAATCTACTGTAATCATAAACCAAGATAAATACATAATATTTGCCCCTAATGCTTCCAGTTTGTGTAGGACCAAAAAGATCCATATGCACTAGTTGTAATGATTCTATGGTTGAGACTTCACCGACTCATTTAAAACTTGATTTGTGTTGCTTTCCATATTGACAAGGTTCACAGACTTTTGAAGAATCAAATTTAAGATCTGGTAGATCCTTAACTAAACCTTTCTTAGAAAGTTTATATAAGTTCCTAAAGTTACAGTGTCATAACCTTCTATTCCATAAACAAGAATGATCTTCCATTACACTAAGGCAAGGTAATTCTTGGCTCTTAAGGTCTTCTAAGTTTAGTGTGTAAACATTCTCTTTCCTATAGGCAGAAAGAATAAAACTCTTCCTTGGAATTGTATACTAGGCACTTATCATTCCTAAAATTCACAAGGTAGCCTTCATCACATAATTGACTTATGCTGATGAGGTTTTGCTTAAGACCTTTAAAAAACATTTGAAATTAAAGTTTTTTCAAGAAGAACGATGTTACCTAAACCAATAATTTCTCCCTGAGCATTATCTCTGAAAGTTACTTTTCCTCCTTTCGTTTTGATAATCTTTTCAAAATAGTCTTTGTTACCAGTCATATGTCAGGAACATCCATTATCCATGTACCATGTATTGTTGTTGGTACTTTCCCTATTTTCCTGAAAATAAGAAAAAGTTATGTTTTCAGAATCTAGACTTGCTTGGATCTGGAAATCTTAGAAATTAAAATTTTGGGTACCCACATCTTCTTAGAAAAATAAGCCTTATGAAATCCTAAATATTGGGTTTTGTTTAAGGAATAATTATTTGCCCAGTGACCACCAAATTGACACTTTGTGTAGAATGGGGCACTTTGAGGAACAAAGTAGTTGTTACTAAAAATCGGTTTAGAACATGTGTAACCAAAACCAGAAGTATTCCTTCGAGGTCGAATTTTTTAATACATTTTGTCAAAATTTTCGTTACCTAGGGTAAAGTTAGACAAACACTTACTCAAGGAAAATATTTCAGATTTGAGTTTGATAACAAGGTTCTTGTCTTCAAAAACATCTGATTTTAAACTAGAGTTAGGCTCAGAAAAAAATTTATTAGAAATTGCATTTTCTAGATCTTTAGAAAGTTTATTCTTCTCAGAACGTACTTCCTCAAGATTTTTTGAAATACTTTCAAAATCAGCATTTTTCTTATCTAGATCTTTAGAAAGATTTGATATTTCCTTAGTAAGAATAATATTCCTAGAGTTTGTATTATCGAGTTTTTTCATGAGTTTTGAATTCTCATTTTCAAGAACTTTGGAAAACCTAGAAACTTCTTCATAGGTAGGTAAAGTATTATCTTCATCAGAAGAGGATTCTTCATCTGAAGAGTTATAATATTTACTATCATTAGCATTTAAAGAAAAATTGGTCATTGATTCATCATTTTATACCTTAGCCATCAAGAAATAATTATCAATAGGTATCCTGGATATAAAACCAATATTCTTCTGTCCAGAAGATTCATAATCTGAAGATTCATCTGAGGAGTCTCCACCACTAGCACTCCATGTGTCATTGGCTTTCAACACTTTCTTAGATTTGGACTTGTAATACATTTTTTTGTTTTTCTCAGAATGCCTTTCCTTTCTTTTTTTTCTCTTGAGCATAGGGAAATCAGATCTTATGTGTCCAGCTCTCTTACATTCATAGCATGTAACTTCAGAATCTTTCTTGTATTTCCTTTCCTTCTTCTTGTATTTAGATTGAAAGTTCCTTTGTCCAGCTATCTTGTTCATCCTTCAAGAAATATTTTCTAATTCATTTTTTGAGGACTCACTTCCACTAGATTCGGAATGGATAACAAATTTCTTAGATCTGGATCTAGTAACTCTCTCAGGAGTCTTGGCTTTCATATGATTGGAAGTAGTAGTAAAATCTATATTGCCATTTCCATTTTTCTTCTTCACAATATCAGCATCTCTCTTCATTCTAGTCTCATGCTGAAGAGGAGTTCCAAATAGTTCATCAAGGGTGATTTGAGTGACCTTTCTATTCTCATCAATTGTAGTCCTTTCAGATTCCCACTCATTTGGCATGATGTCGATGATCTTGTCAACAAGGTCTTCATCATCCAAACCTTTTTCACCCATTGATTGTAAACTATTAACTATAGTCATGAATCTCTGTTGTACTTTGCATATGGATTCACCATAAGGAAAACTAAAACCATGATATTCAGTTCTAAGCATGGCTCTTCTTGTCTCAATTACTATTGAAGTTACAAAGTCAGTAACTTCTAGTTTTTTCCATATAGAATTTGCTGCTTCACAAGAAGAAATTTGGCAATATATATTTCTAGTCATTGAACAAAGTAATGTATTGTGTACCTTATAGTTGAGTTGATATTCATTCTTTTCTTGATTTGTAAAAGCACTTACTTCTTTATCAGGAATTTTGTATCCACCGGTAAGCATAACAAAATTTTCAACCCCAGTGTTGATAATGAAAGTATTCATGCGATCTCTCAAATATTTGTAATAATTACCATCAAAGATTGGTGGTCTGGTTGGATTAATATTATCTATGGAACCCACATTTAATCCTGTCATTCTTAAGAAAATCTTTGGTACACAAATTTTTTAGTAGAACGAGTTTGTAAACAAAGAAAATATTCTAAGAAAGAGAATATAGAGTAAAAGTATCACTACAAAAAAGTGAATCCGAACTATGAGTCCAAAAAACAGATTCTAAAAAATATGAATCTGGAAAATTCAATTTATAGAATTCTCTTCTGAATATAATCGTGAGATTACTTCAGATTGAACCAAATGCTCTGATACCAATTGTTAGGATGGTATATGACTGAGTATGATATACTCTATAATACCAAACATATGGTCGAAATAATAATGATATTCTTAGATTCAAGAGGGGGTGAATTTTACCTTTTAAAAATTCCCTTAGGAAATTTTGAGGATGGTTATGTTTTATAAAGTTAAACAAGATAATTCACAATAGGTCTATGAGTGCTAATAGCTTGCTTGATTCCAGAAAAGTGACTTTGAAAATGGAACTTAACAAAAGTTACAAAGATTAAGATTCTACCTTAAAGCGTATAGAATCTAACTATATCAGAGTACAAGGATGAGGAAGTATAAGAAAGTATACTTTCATCAAAAATACAAAATGAAGCGGAAAAACTTGTAAAAAAACAAGTAACAAGTAATAAGTCTTTTAACCCAAAGAGAACAGTATCCAACAACCTTGGATAAAGGTCCCTTGATTTCTACTTTCAAGAAAGTCTTTCTTACCCACACCAGGGTAAGCCCTCGATATGAAGATCGGAGTCTTTCTTACTTTCCCCGCAAGCCATCAACTATTAGGTAGTTGGCACCTCTGTCTTCCTCAGCAAGGAATCTCTCAACTTCAAGGTGTTGGAACCCTTGTCTTCTTATCCTTGGAAGCCCTCGATTGTACACAGCAAAAATCGGAGTCGCACGAAGCAAATATGCACAAGGAAAAGTTTGAACAATCCGTTCAAACTTTATGCACAAAGCTTGAGAGTTGATAAGATCCTCTCTCTTTAGAAATCACTTCAGAAAGTTCTGATTACAAAAAATTCCAAAAGTCTTGAGCATGTTCAAATGAGCTCTTATTTATAGGTGAATCTCCAACGGTCGGCTCCCTCATCCAACGGTCTAATTCTTCCTTGAATTTCGAAGGGACCTGTACACGTTTCACTCAAACAACAGTTAGTCAATAACAGAAAGCATGACATCGTTTTGTAATAAACACGTGTAAGCATAACTAAACTGATATTCGGAATGGAGTAGAAAATTAAAGTTAGGAATGGAAAAGGTTAAAGTTCGGAATGGAAGTAAAAATAAATTTGGAGTCTATAAACTTAAGAATATTTGGATTCTGTTTTGTAGGAGTTCGAAACCTGAATTCTGTAGAAATCTAGAGTCTGAATTTCAAGGAAATTTAGAGTCTGATTTCACTAGAATTTGGAACCAGAACTTACGAAGTTCAGAGTCTAAGTTCATGAGAATTCGGAGTCATACCTCATCAGAGTTCAGAGTCTGAATTCAGAGAAATCAGAGTCAGAACTTATAGAAGTTTGTAATTAGAATTCAGAGTGGGACTTTATGAGAGTTTGTATCCAGAATTCAGAGTGGAAATTCATGATAGTTCGTATCCAGAATTCGGAGTGGAACTTCATGAGAGTTCGTATCCAGAATTCGAAGTTGAACTTCATTAGAGTTCGTATCTAGAATTCGGAGTTGAACTTCATTAGAGCTCATATCCAGAATTTGGAGTTGAACTTCATTAGAGTTCATATCCAGAATTCAGAGTTGAACTTCATTAGAGTTCGTATCCAGAATTCGGATCCTAAAATAGAATGCTTCATGTCTAAGTATTATACGATTCCAAGGTTTTAGATATGAATCTGATTTTTACACTTAAGAAAAATATTGATATGAACAATGAAAACAATATAGGGGTAAATTTCCTTTGGGAAGGAAATTTTCCTTATGGAAGTAAAACAAGGGTAAAGTGAAATTTTCCTTAAGAAAAGGTGTTTGTGATTTTCAAAATAAGAGGATTGGTAAAGTCATAAGGAAAAACTTATTGACTCAACACTTTAGGCCCGACGTTGTTGGCCTACAGCGACCGCCATTGGCGGTCGCTGAAGCTGGCCGAAATGTCGTCCTACAGTGACCGCCTGGCGGTCACTAAAGCTGGTCGAATGTCATCCTACAGCGACATCCACTGGCAGTTGCTGAATCCAACTGAAATTCTTGCCTCTAGTGACTATCATTGGCGGTCGTTGAAGCCGGACGAAATGTCGGCCTACAGCGACCGCCAATGGCGTCCCTAAACTGGAAATATTTTTTAAAAAAAAATCATGGTAGAGAATAAAAAAAACATCATATTAATCATAAAAAATGGAAAACAAATCCAAACACCATAAACATCAAGATCATAATAAATAATAAATAATAGACGTGCTTCAATGATCCACAACCATCTGCTTTAGAAACCTACAATAAGATACAAAGAAAACAACTAAACAAAACAAACATAAATTTGACATATTTATTCATTTATTATATACATATAATAAAATTAAATATGACATATCATGGGTGCTATAATAATTTAAAACACCCAATTTAAGAAATGTTATCATTTTGGAATTTTTTTTCTTGTTTTGGAGTCTTTTCTTTCGTTTCTGAAAGTGTTTTGTTGTCTAAAAAGGAATGTTTCCTGCATTCACCGCATGTCTGATGGATGTGACGTCTCCTCCTAAATGTCATGAATAATATTCTTATCATTTTCATGTGGTTTCAGGTCATTCAGAGCATGTTTTCTCTGAATTCGACCGTGACATGCCGTTTGGGTCTTTTATGACTCCGGAAACACATTTTCGGTCACTACGGTCAAACGACACCTACGATTGATGTATCGTCTGCCTGAACATTTTGAAATTCACACCGCGGTTGTTGTTGTATGATTTCATGGTATTCTGAGGTCGTTCGGGCGGTTTTGACCACCCAACACGCCCTTTTAAAGCACGCTGAACTGCTGAAAACAACATATTCGGTCGTACTATGTACACCGCACGTCCGATGGATGTTTCGTCTCCTTATGAATGTCACGAATAATATTCCTATCGTTTTCATGTGGTTTCAGGTCATTCGGGGCACGTTTGCTCTGAATTCGACTGTGACAAGCCGTTTTGGTCTTTTATGACTCCAGAAACACGTTTCCGGTCACCGCGGTCAAAAGGCAACTCCTATTGACATGATGTCTACCCAAACATTTTAAAATTCACACCGTGGTTCTTGTTGTATGATTTCATGGCATTCTGAGGTCATTCTGGTGGTTTTGACCACCCAACGCGCCCTTTTAGAGCACACCAAACTACCGAAAACGACACATTCGATCGTACTGCATGCACCGCATGTCTGATGGATGTGTCGTCTCCTCCTAAATGTCACAAATAATATTCCTATCATTTTCGTGTGGTTTCAGGTCATTCGGAGCACGTTTTCTCTGAATTCGACCGTGACACGCTGTTTTGGTCTTTTATGACTCCATAAACGTGTTTCTGGTCACCATGGTCAAACGGAACCTCTGATTGATGTGTCATTTACCCTACCATTTCACAATTCACACCTCAGTTGTTGTCGTATGATTTCATGTAAGTCTGAGGTCGTTCGGATGGTTTTGACCACCCAACGCCCCCTTTTAGAGCGCGCTAAACTGTTGAAAACGAAACATTCGGTCGTACCGCACGTACCGCACGTCTGATGGATGTTTCGTCTCCTCATACATGTCACGAATAATATTCCTATCATTTTCATGTGGTTTCAGGTCATTCGGATCATGTTTTCTCTGAATTTGTCCGTGACACACCGTTTTTTGTCTTTTATGACTCTGAAAACGCCTTTCCGGTGACCGCGGTCAAACGGCACCCCCGATTGATGTACCTTCTGCCCGACCATTTCACAATTCTCATTGTAGTTGTTTTAGTTTGATTTCATGACATTCTGAGGTTTTTCGGGTGGTTTTGACCACCCAACGCGCCCTTTTAGAGCGCGTCGAACTGCTGAAAACGACACATTCGGTCATACCGCGCGCACCGCACGTCTGATGGACATGCCATCTCCTCCGACATGTCACGAATAATATCCTTATCATTTTCGTGTGATTTCAGGTCATTCGGAGCACGTTTTCTCTGAATTCGAACGTGACACACCGTTTTGGTCTTTTTTGACTCCCGAAACGCGTTTCTGACCACCATGGTCAAACGGAACCTCCGATTGACGTGTTGTCTATCCGAACATTTCACAATTCACACTATGGTTGTTTTCGTATGATTTCATGGCATTCCGTGGTCGTTCGAGTGGTTTTGACCACCCAACGCACCCTTTTAGAACACGTCAAACTGCTAAAAACGACACATTCGGTCGTACCGCGTGCACCGCATGTCCAATGGATGTGTTGTCTCCTTCTGCATGTCACGAATAATATTCATAATGTTTTCATGTGATTTTAGGTCATTCGGAGCACGTTTTCTCTGAATTCGACCGTGACACGCCGATTTGGTCTTTTATGACTCCGAAAACGCGTTTCCGGTCACCGTGGTCAAACAGCACCTCCGATTGATGTGCCGTCTACCCGAACACTTCACAATTCACACCACAGTTGTTTTCGTATGATTTCATGGAATTTCAAGGTCGTTCGGGTGGGTTTGACCACCCAACGTGCCCTTTTAGAGCACGTCGAACTGCTGAAAACAACACATTAGGTCGTATCGCGCGCACCGCACGTCTGATGGATGTGTCATCTTCTTCTTCATGTCAAGAATAATATTCCTATCATTTTTTTATGGTTTCAGGTCATTCAGAGCACTTTTGCTCTGAATTCGACCGTGACATGCCGTTTTGGTTTTTTATGACTCCGGAAACGTGTTTCCGGTCACATCGGTCAAACGGAACCTCCGATTGACCTTCCGTCTACCTGAACATTTCAAAATTCATACTACGGTTATTTTCGTATGATTTCATGGCATTTTGAGGTTGTTCGGGTGGGTTTGACCACCCAACGCGCCCTTTAGAGCGCGTCGAACTGCTAAAAACGACACATTCAGTCATATCGTGCGCACCGCACGTCCGATAGACATGTCGTCTCCTCCTGTATGTCAAGAATAATATTCCTGTCGTTTTCGTGTGGTTTCAGGTCATTCGGAGCATGTTTTCTCTGAATTCGACTGTGACACGCCGTTTTGGTCTTTTATGACTTCGGAAACGCGTTTCCGGTCACCGCGGTCAAACGACACCACCGATTGATGTGTCGTCTCCCTGGACATTTCACAATTCACACTGCGGTTGTTTTCGTATGATTTCATGGCATTATAAGGTCGTTCGGGTGGTTTTGACCACCCAACGCGCCCTTTTAGAGAGCGCCGAACTGCAGAAAATGACACATTCGGTCGTACCGCGCGCACCGCACGTCTGATGGACGTTTCATCTTCTCCTACATGTCACGAATAATATTCCTATCATTTTCGTGTGGTTTTAGATTATTCGGAGCACGTTTTCTCTGAATTCGACCGTGACACGCCATTTTGGTCTTTTATGACTCTGGAAATGCGTTTCTGGTTACTGTAGTCAAACAGAACCTCCGATTGACATGTCTTCTACCCAAACATTTTAAAATTCACATCGCGGTTGTTGTCGTATGATTTTATGGCATTCTGAGGTCATTCGGGTGGTTTTGACCACCCAACGCGCCCTTTTAGAGCGCGCCGAACTGCTGAAAACGACACATTCGGTCGTACCGTGCGCACCGCACGTCCGATGGATGTTCTGCCTCCTCTTGCATGTCACGAATAATATCCCTATTGTTTTTTTGTGGTTTCAAGTCATTCAGATCACGTTTTCTCTGAATTCGACCGTGACATGCCGTTTTGGTCTTTTATGACTCTAGAAACACGTTTCTGGTCACCGCGGTCAAACAGAACCTTTGATTAATGTGTCTTTTGCCTAAACACTTCACAATTCACACCGCGGTTGTTGTTGTATGATTTAATGGCATTCTGAGGCCGTTCGGGTGGTTTTGACCACCCAACGCACCCATTTAGAGCGCGTCGAACTGCTGAAAACAACACATTCGGTCGTACCGCGTGCACTGCACATCTGATGCACGTGCCTTCTCCTCCTAAATGTCACGAATAATATTCCTATCATTTTCGTGTGGTTTAAGGTCATTCTGAGCACTTTTTATTTGAATTCAACAGTGACACGCTGTTTTGGTTTTTTATGACTCCAGAAACGCGTTTCCGGTCACCGTAGTCAAACGACACCTCCGATTTATGTGTCGTCTACCTGACCATTTAAAAATTCACACCGTGGTTGTTTTTGTATGATTTAATGGCATTCTGAGGTCATTCTAGTGGTTTTGACCATCCAACGCGCCCTTTTAGAGCGCGCCGAACTGGTGAAAACAACACATTCAGTCGTACCGCGCGCACCGCACGTCCGATGTATGTGTCGTATCCTCCTACATGTCACGAATAATATTTCTATCATTTTTGTGTGGCTTTAAGTCATTCGGAGCACATTTTCTTTGAATTCGACCGTGACACGCCGTTTTGGTCTTTTATGACTCTGAAAACGCGTTTCCAGTCACTACGGTCAAACAGCACCTTCGATTGACATGCCGTCTGCCCAACCATTTCACAATTCACACCGCGGTTGTTGTTGTATGATTTCATGGCATTATGAGGTCATTCGGGTGGTCTTGACCACCCAACGTGCCCTTTTAGAGCGCGTACGACACATTCAGTCGTACCGCGCGCACCGCACATCTGATGGATGTGTCATCTCCTCCTACTTGTCACGAATAATATTCATATCTTTTTCGTGTGGTTTCAGGTCATTAGGAGCATGTTTGATCAGAATTCGACCATGACCCGCCATTTTGGTCTTTTATGACTTCGAAAACGCGTTTCTGGTCACCGCGGTCAAACAGCACCTCCGATTGATGTGCCGTCTGCCTGACCATTTCACAATTTAAACTGCGGTTGTTTTCGTATGATTTCATGGCATTCTGAGGTCGTTCGAGTGATTTTGACCACCCAACGCGCCCTTTTAGAGTGCACCGAACTGCTGAAAACAACACATTCGGTCGTACCGCGCGCACCGCACGTTCGATGGACGTTCTGTATCATCCTACATGTCACGAATAATATTCCTATCATTTTCGTGTGGTTTCAGGTCATTCAGAGTACGTTTGTTCTGAATTCGACTGTGACACGCCGTTTTGGTCTTTTATGACTCCGGAAACAAATTTCCGGTCACCGCGGTCAAACGATACCTCTGATTGACGTGCTGTTTACCCGACCATTTTACAATTTACACTACGGTTGTTGTCATATGATTTCATAGAATTATGAGGTCGTTCATGTGGTTTTGACCACCCAACGCGCCCTTTTAGAGCGCATCGAACTGTTGAAAACGATACATTCGGGCATACCACACGCACCGCACGTACAATGGATGTGTTGCCTCCTTCTACATGTCAAGAATAATATTCCTATCGTTTTCATGTTGTTTCAGGTCTTTTGGAGCATGTTTTCTCTGAATTCGACTGTGACACGCTGTTTTGGTCTTTTGTGACTCCGGAAATGCATTTTTGGTAACTATGGTCAAACGACACCTCTGATTGACATTTTTTCTGCCCAACCATTTCAAAATTCACACCTCGGTTGTTTTTGTATGATTTCATGGCATTTCAAGGTCTTTCGGGTGGTTATGACCACCCAACGCGCCCTTTTAGAGCGCGCTAAACTGCTGAAAACGACACATTCGGTCGTACCGCGCGCACCACACGTCTGGTGGATGTGTCGTCTCCTCCTACATGTCACGAATAATATTTCTATCGTTTTTGTGTGGTTTCAAGTCATTCGGAGCACGTTTGCTCGGAATTCAACTGTGACACGCCGTTTTGGTCTGTTATGACTCCGGAAACACGTTTCCGGTCACCGCGGTCAAACGGCACCTCCGATTGACATGCTGTCTGTCCGACTATTTCACAATTCACACCGTGGTTATTTTTGTATGATTTCATGGCATTTCGAGGTCTTTTGGGCGGTTTTGACCACCCAACGCGCCCTTTTAGAGCGCGTTGAACTGCTGAAAATGACACATTCGGTCGTACCGTGCGCATCGCATGTCCAATGGACGTGTCATCTCCTCCTACATGTCACGAATAATATTAATATAGTTTTCATGTGGTTTCAATTTATTCAGAGAACGTTTTCTCTTAATTCAACCGTGACACGCCGTTTTGGTCTTTTATGACTCTGGAAACGCGTTTCCGGTCACCGCGGTCAAACGGTACCTCCGGTTGATGTGTCGCCTATCTGACCATTTAAAAATTCACACCGCGGTTTTTATCGTATGATTTTATGGAATTCTGATGTTGTTCGTGTGGTTTGGCCACCCAACACGCCCTTTTAGAGCGCGCTGAACTACTGAAAACGACACATTCGGTCGTACCGCGCGCGCCGCACATCTGATGGACGTGCCCTCTCCTCCTGCATGTCACAAATAATATTACTATAGTTTTCTTGTGGTTTTAGGTCATTCGGAGCATGTTTTCTCTAAATTCGACCGTGACACGCCGTTTTGGTCTTTTATGACTCCGGAAATGCGTTTCCGGTCACCGTGGTAAAACGGAACCTCCGATTGATGTGTTGTCTTCCCGACCATTTTACAATTCACACCACGGTTTTTTAGTATGACTTCATGGAATTCTGAGGTCATTCGAGTGGTTTTGACCACCCAACATGCCCTTTTAGAGTGCGCCGAATGAATTGGCCTAACGGCCAATTGGCCTATTGTATAGTTGCATAATTGGAATAATGGCATAATGGCCTAATGGCCATTTGTTCTAACATCCAACTAAATAATTGTCCAACTGGACAATTTCCCTAATGGCCTAACAGCTTAACGACCAATTAGTCTATCGTATAGTTGCATAATTGGGGGTGGGGGCTGTCCGGGGTGGGGGTGTTGTCCGGGGGTGGGGGGGCTGTTCGGGGTGGGGGGTGCTGTCCGGGGTGGGGGTGCTGTCCGGGGGTGGGGGGGTTTTCCAACCAATAATGTGATGAAAGATCTCATCCCTTCGCATCGGAAGTTGTCGCTGGTCTTCTGGAAGATGTTATAACTCAGCTTCAAATTGAGTCTGTGAAATATTTAAATATATATACATATATATGTTAATATACAGATTTATGTAATTATTGGTAAGTACAAGCACTTACTATCAATGATTCAGCCTCTGGATCATTGCGATCACGAGTCCTCATCCACACCAACATTTTATCATTTGGTGCACCTTGCTCCCACAATTGTATATGAATAGAATATAAACACCAAATCATATTAATTAATAAATTAAAAAATTAATAATAAATACCTCATGTCAGATCTGAGACACGTGACAAGTCCCGAGCCTGTGAGGTGGTCCCTGTAATGCTCAATTCTCAGAATGGCGTGCTGACACTTCCTGCATTCAATTCATTCAAATTTCAAACAAATCACACATTATTGAAAATATATATACCAAAATAAATATACAAACTGAAACACCCTCAGTAGACCAATACGCAACTAAGTCACGCCACTGAGCCGGGAGGACACCTCTCGGGACTTTTTCCAGAATGTCTGGGGCACCCACATTTGGTACCCAGTGGTCCCTCTTCACTTTTCCTTTATAGTATTTTCACATATTACAGCATTTTCTCATACACACGGTCCGAAACTCATCAGGGCATACTTTCAAATTTTTCTATTAAAGAAAAAAATCACACATATTAGTATTTTTTATACATAGAGAATAAAGTAAAATGGTCTTCTTACCTGAACCTCCCTCCAAAGATGATCTAATGTGTCCTGAGGGATAGAAGCCCAGTCATGCGTGGTCAATGTAAATCGATGTGGGTCACATATGATATGACCCAACTGACGAATAAATGTAGGGGCATTTAGTCCCACAGGATGAAATACCTCATCAAAGGAAACATCAATTTTCGTGTCGGAATTCCATGATAAAATACCACGACCGGGGCCTCTCTTGCGAGAGGAAAAAGCAATCGAGTCTGATCTTGTTGAAATTTTATATATAATTTGACAGATGTTATAAATATATATATATATATATATATATATATGTTTATAAATTACATAAAAAATAGAGACAATGACATTCAAACATACCTCGACCCTGAGATATAGATGCCTTAGATGAATGATGTGGATCTGCTGCCTCTTCCCCTGACATGCATGCAGTCATAGAAAACATTAGTAAGGGGACTATCCAAAGTGTCTAAAATATAAATTGGATTGTTATTAAAAAATCAAACTTGTATAATTGTTAATAAAAAAGGCATTGAATAATTAGTTGTGAATGAATTTTAAAAAATTAGAAAGTTAACAAACAGATAGACAAATTATGCACAAAACCAATCAATGCATAGACAAATTTCAGATTGAATTAATAAAAATTCAAGCAGCACATGAACTATATGAATAATACCTCAAAGGGAAGATACACTGACAATAACATCATTATACCAAGAGTTAAATCACCCTAAATATTTATAACTGAATAAACTTCCAAAAGTGAGGATTAAAACTTACAAGGATTTATAAAATGGTTAGATAATTTATGATATCCTAGGAAATTCAATACTAAATATCGGGAAAACAATTATACCTTTCATTAAGCATGAAAATCAACCATTTCTCCTTCAACAGCCTCTCTGACCCAATAAATATCTTCTTCACGTTGAACTACGGTATGTTGATCAAGCTGTTGGGAAACAAACGGAACAGTCTCAGGTTCATCTTCTTCAAATAAAAACACTCCTCGCCAAGACATTTTGAAAACAACTTCCCAACTTGGATTCGAAGGAAAAGTAACAAAGAATACTTGTTCCGCTTGTGATTTCAAAATGAAAGGTTCATTCTCAACTCGTTCATTTTTGTATAACATATAGTTAAAATTCACCAATGAAAACTGATATTGATCGACTTTACATCCACACACTAGATCAACTCAATTACACTTTAACAATATGTACTTCAACCCATGTGTGTATACAACTTTAATGATGTCTATCAATTGACCATAGTAATAACTAGAATCGATAAATGGACAATTGATGCCACTGTTTTTTGTTTCTCCCTTGTTGTCAAAATCTTTAATGAAAAATCAAAAACCATTATCATAAATAGCTTTATAACGACGATCCGTTATAGATGGACCCTCGTCCAGTTGGATAAATTCTTCAGTTAACGTGGGGTCCCCTAACTTCCTTAGCTTATGAACCTACATAATTTATAAAATTCAATACTGATATATGTATAAATAAATTAGAATAATAATTCACTCATAATGAAAATAAATTTATACGTACATAATCCTTGAACCAATCATGAAATGACACATAATGAGATTGTTGAATTTTCAACTCAGTCGCACGATACATCCATTATTTTATCTCATTAATGTGTTTCCTGCATATGATAATGTGATGTTTAAATGATCAACTTATGCAAACAAAACATGAAAAAGTTAAACAATAAAAGTGATAAGATACTTACTGCATTAATGGTGCAACTGATGGAGTATTGAACAAGATATATCGATGTGCTTGTATCCACTCGATGTTGTCCATATCAATTGTGGTTCCTTCTCCAACTAGACCATCATGAATTTGAGAGGGCTTATCTAATTTTGTTTCAACATCCGTAAGATATTCTGCACAAAAAGTAGTACACTCATCCATCAAATAACCATTGGTTATTGATGCCTCCGGACGAGCTCTGTTGCGTACAAATCATTTCAATGTACTCAAATACTACTCAATAGGATACATCCACCTAAATTTCACTGGACCAACATCCATTACTTCATCAGTTAGGTGCACTATCAAGTGGAACATAACATCAAAAAATGAGGGGGGAGAAGTTTCTCAAAGTGACAAAGTGTAAGTACAATTCGGTCCTGCAAACTTTTTAAATCAATCATTCATTGATTTCTTAAAAAAAGTTATCTAAAAAATTACTCATCTCAATCAATGGCTGAACAACATTGGGGGATAAATAATCACAAATTGCGATTGGAATCAACTACTGAAGTAGTATGTGATTTTCATGACTTTTCAACCCTTGCAATGTCTTTCTCGTCAGATTCACACACTTTGAAATATTATAAGAGTAACCATCGGGCACCTTGAGCATCTTCAAAATGGAAAGAAATGTCTCTTTCTCCTTTGTAGTCATCGTATACTATGTAGCAGGAATATATGCCTTGTTTCCCTCAGATAACTTTAAATGAAATTGTTTCCTTAAACCCATTTCTTCCAAATCACGGTGTGCATTAACATGGTCCTTTGATTTTCCACTGACACCTAAAATGGTCCACAATATGTTATCACAAACATTTTTTTCAATGTTCATGACATCCAAATTATGCCTCAGTATGTTAGTTTTCCAATACAAAAGACTATAAAAAATACTTTTCTTTTTCCAATTGTGACTGCGCTGCCTACCCACAGCACGAATATTACGTACTAGAGGAGCCACCAAATCCCAAATTTCATATACCATGCGGATGTTTTCTTCCTCAATCTGTGATAACATTTTGACTCCTGTCATGATCTTTGGTGTTAGGATGAACTCTCTAAAACCATCAAATGCCACTATGTCCTTTCTGAACCTGTGCTGAGGGGGGAGAAAATGTTTGTGACCCATGTATTCCCATTTTTTGGAATGTTTAAGCCATACAGATTTTTTACTTTTATTTCAATAGGGGAAAGAAAATTCCCCTTTCGTACTCCAGCCTGATAAATTTTCATAAGCTGGGAAGTCATTGATTGTCCACAATAAAGCAGCCTGGAGTTTGAACATTTCATTCGTTTCGCAGTCATAAGTCATCACACCATCGCCCCAAAATTCATTCAACTCATTAATCAATGGCTGAAGGTAAACATTAATCTTATCCCCCATACTTTTAGGTCCATCAATAAGAGTGGAAAGTAATATAAATTTTTGCCTCATAAAAAGCCACGGAGGAAGATTATACGGAACCAACACCACATGCCATGTGTTATGAGTTGCACCAACCATAGACTTGAATGGATTGAAACCATATGCTGTCAATCCCAATCATACATTATGAACATATTTAGCAAAGTCGAGATGTCTCTTATCAAAATCCTTCCATGCATGAGAGTCTTCCAGGTGGGATAAAATATCACTTCCATGAACTCTTTCTTCATGCCATCTCATTAAATTAGAAACTTTAGATGACATAAAAATCTTTTCAACCTTGGTTTAAGGGGAAAGTAACACATTTGCTTTACGACAATCGGTTTCCCCTGTATCGTAATATGACTTTGATGAGTTTGATCTCCCCTGTTCTCTTTCCACCTGGAAGCACCACAAACCATACAAATATCCAAATGGGTAGTTTCCTTTCTAAACAATATACAGCTGTTTGCACATGCATCTATGGTCTCATATGTAAAACTTAAGTTCTCTGTCAACTTATGAGCATGGTAATACAACTCGGGAATCTTAGCATCGACAGGAAGAACCTTTTTCAATAACACCAAAAGCATGTTGAATGATGTGTCTAACCAATTATTCAAAGTCTTCAAATGCAACAACTCCACGATAAATGACAGTTTATTGTAAGAAGTACATCCAGGATATAATTCTGTTTTCACATCATCAAGTGCTTCATAAAACCTCCTTGAATCACGATATGCACCAGAGTGAAGATTTATCTCACTAGTCTCAAGATTCTAGATGTCAATGCCTTCAGGATCCAACCCACGTACCATTTCAATAATCATTTCATGCATTGGATCATTCATCCTTGCATCAACATCCATCTGAACCGCATCCGTATTTGGACAAAAAACATATTCTTCTCCATGATGAGTCCAAATCTTATAATTTTTCAGAAATCCATTAAAGAATAGGTGCTCCCTCACAGTATCTCATGTGAATTGATATCTGTTAGCACATTTTCTACATGGAAATCTAATATAGTCACTTCCAAATCCTCTGGTGAAGTCAATAAACTGCAAAATTCCATTGAAATATTCTCTAGATGTTCGATTTGGAAGATCAATCCAACTCGTATCCATAATAATATCTATATAACAAACATTTACACAATACTTATTACATTTGCATTTTTCAAATAAAATATATTTAAAATAAATACTAATCAATTGTTTGTGAACCATTGATAAAATAATAATGTAAGTGAAAGCTCATGTCATACCTGATTGCACTACAAACCTCGAAGGGAGGGGAGCTGAAGGCGGTGATGCGAGGGAGAGGAGAGGCAGCGAAGGGGAGCCGGAGCTAAAGGTGGTGCGGCGAGGGAGGGGATGGGCGGCGGTGGCGGCGGGGATCCGGAGGAGAGGAGGCGGTGAGGGGACGGGGGACAGGCTGCGAGGGGGGGGGGGGCTGTCTGGGGTGGGGGGGATGTTTGGGGTGCGGGGAGGGCTATCCGGGGTGTGGGGGGGCTGTCCGGGGTGTGGGGGGGCTGTCCGGGGTGGGGCGGTTGTCTGGGGTGGGGGCGAGGGGGCGGAGGCCGGAGGCCGGAGGGCAGAGGGGTCGAAGACTGGAGGGGGCAGAGGCTAGAGGGCGGAGGGATGTCGGAGGGGACAGAGGGTAGGGTGGAGGATGGCCGGAAGGTGGAGGGTGGTCGGGGGGCGGCCAGAGGGTAGAGGGCGGTCGGAGGGCGGAGAGTGGCCAGAGCCGGAGGACAGAGGGTGGAGGGCGCACGGAGGGCGGAGGCCGACAAGGGAAGAGGGTGGAGGGCGGTGAGGGTGGTGAGCAGTGGAGCGCGGCGATGGGGGATGGAACGTGGGGAGGGCAGCGATGGGGTGGGGTGGGGGGCTAGGTCAAGGGTGAGGGAGGAGGCGAGGGGTGTCGAAGCCCCCTTTTTTTGGCAAAGCTCAGTGACTGCCATAGGCAGTCGCCTGTGTCAGGGGGATTCAAAGCCCAATATTGTAGTATTGGTTGGATAACTAGGTTGTTTTTTTTATTTTCCTCACTTCTTGATGAAACCGGTTATGCTTGGTTTATTCCCCTTTTATGGAATCTTAGGCTGATTCCCAGAGTACCTTGAATTATGTAATGATAATGAATGTTAATTGTTTTAAACCATGGGGATTGGAAACTTGATATAATGTAGAACTGAATATAATTATAGAGAAACCATAGATTATATTGGACTATTATGGAAGGGAATGAAATTTAGTTTGTAAATATTGTAAAATTTAAACATTTATTATAAATAATTAAATGACAATCTCTTAAAATGAATTTATTCTTATAATATATCTATTTTTTAGTATTGTGAGTCGGGTGTTTGAGGGATGATAGTTGTAGTTGTGGTTAAGGTTGGGTAGTTTACCATATTTTGATATATATATATATATTCTATATGTTATGTGATTTCATATGAAACCTCAGTCATGTCAGTATGATCACTGACACACAATGGAATTTTTGAGGGTGTTTCACCAATATCCATGTTAGCAATGAATCTTAGGTTAACTACCCAATATTTCCCCACTCTCTTCTCCCGATAGTAAGATGTGTAGGTATGTATGGTGGTTACCATTCCCATATATGTGTGTAGAGGGTTATAATAGATTAACATTATTTGACACACTTGTATCTCCATATAAACTATTCAAAAGATTATTATAGGTTTGTTGTGTATGGTATTTGATGGATTAAGGTACAATACACAACATATGGGAGATTTTGGATCTTAGGAACTACTCAATTACTAAATGGAGATGTGTATATTGTTGAATAGATTATTTGATGCATGGGGTACATGATATGTCACAGTTTCCATGTAGTTTTTGAGAAGGTTCAATTATTTGGGAGAGAGAGACCAAGGCGTGTGACATTGGGGAAAAGTAAAAAACCTATGGGGAAGTGGCAGTAGGTCACAAACAATTAAAATTAGATTAGATATTATATTATTACATATATTTGATTCTTCATTATTGATCCATGGAAAGGTTGATAGTATAAAAAACCTGAATAATAGCTGAGTTAGCGTCACTTGTTTATTTATTGGGCTTTAGTTTTTATTATTTATATTTTTCATGAGAGGATTTGAGGGGGATCCTATTGAGTTTACCTATTATATTTACCCTATGTTGCATAAACTATATTTCAAGTATGTGGGAATTGTTTAGTGATCATGTTGGAAATTACTAGATTTTAAAGTTGGTCAGTTGTTTTTTTGTCTTTAAGGTCACTACTGATATTTCTTTTAGTACTTATAGTCCCTCAATGTTGTTTAGTTTTTATGAAACTATACACAAGTATTTGTATGTTTTATTTATTATGAGAAGGATTTTTTTGGTGGTCCCCTATTATACCTCATTCATTAGATTTATCTCATACGGTAATTCCTCCCATTTGGGTGTAGGGTATACCCTCAGTGATTTTTATAATCTATAGCCTATTAGATATGGGATTTGGAAATCATTATCTCACTTCTCTCATTAATATCATTGGGGAGGGGGGGTACCATTGAGGTGAGTGCCTCATGAAAAATTTGCATGAGATCTCTGGTTGAGGGATAGAATATAGTTTGGAGGTAGGAACTGGTGACTAGTGTTTCATGGGTTGGTAGGGACATAGTGTGATATGAAATTAGTATATAATGTAAAATCAGGAGACCAAAAAAAGAATAGGTATTTAGTAATGACTGTTATCTAATGAGTGGACCATTAATTTCACTTATCCTACTAAGAAAATTAATATTAGTTATAGGGTAGAGACCTTCAAAAGAATCACCGACCATTCTAGTTTCTACATGTGCTTGAAGTGTGTTGGACTTGGTGTTTGGTTGAACCTAATAAATTGATTAATTTTAGATAATAATTATTCCGATATTATGATTCCCTAATAATTATTCCTTTGTAAGGACTATTTTTATGTTGACATTCCCATCATTTTCACACAGAAGATGTTCAGAAGGAAACTCTAGTAGACCCCCCTTGAATTAAAGTTGACGAAAATGAAAAAGTGGATGAGGTAACTCCAATATTTTCAACACTATATTCAATAGATATTTAGGGATATATTTTAGACTCAATTACACAATACTAGTTGGAAAAGTTGTGTCACAACCGCCCTTTCTATTTATTTTATTTTTATTATTTCTTGGTTCCGAGTGTTCGCGCCGAGGTCCGGGCTGAGCCCGGATTAAATATTTGTTTTCGTTTAATGCCTTTACTGGGTTTCAGACCCGTGCACGGCCGCTGCGCGGTTGGTGGTCTCCGTGCATTTGGCCCAAGTGTCAGGAATTTTCCCCTTTATTATTTTTATAATATGGTGTAATTAACATTATATTTTTTTATTTTTATTAATCTTCATTTAGTTGTATTTATTATTTTTATTATTGTGCTATTATTATTGTTATTATTATTATTATTATTATTATTATTTTATCATTATTCTATATATTATTATTTTTATGGTTAATAAATTTTATTAATATTATCTTTATTATTGTAAATTATATTATTATTATTCTGGTATTATTATTAGTATTATTATTCTATTGTTATTTTTATTATTCTATTTCAAATTTTATTATTATTATTTTATTATAATAAAATGAAAAAAACTAATCTAACCCTAATACCTGGAGGCACGCCCTACCCCCCCCCCTTTTCTTTCGGTTCGCGCAACAGGCCCTCGGCCTCGCTCCAGTCTCCTCCCTTTCCTTCAGCACTGCATCCCAGCGCGCACCCTCTGTTCGTCGTTGCACCCAGCCAACGGCCGACCTCCCTCGTCGCCCCCACCACGGATCCAATCTGGTGCACCCTTGTTCTCCGCCCCCCTGCGCAGCCAACCTCACCCTCGTCGTCGCCTCACACCCAGTGCTCCAGCGGTCAACCGGCCTTCGTGGTTTTGGCCTCGCCTCCTCCTTTGGCCACTGCCCTCCCACTCGATCTGTTCTGCGGTGCACCCAGCCATTGCAACCCCTGCTCTTCTCAGTCCTCCCCTTTCCAGTCGACCCTCTCCTTCTCTGTCCACGCATCAGCTCCCAGAAGCCGGCCTCGTCCTCCTCACCGCACCAGGCTACCGCGCACACCCCCTTGCACCCTTTAGCCGCCTCGTGCACCTGCTGTCTGCACTTCGTTTGGCCGCCACACCACCTCCCGGCCAAACCCAGGTCTGGTGACCACATTTCTAGGTCCCACCCCTCTTCCAGCCAGTGAAAATCCCTCCGCACGACCCCCCTTGGCCGGCGCACCCTCCTTCGATCATGATCTCGTCGGTGCATCTATCTCCAGTGGCCGACCTCCTCTTTTTCTCTTCCGGTGACGTTTTCTTTCTTTCTTTTATTAGTGATTTCTTCTTGATTTGAGGTTTTCAGTTTTCCCAAACCCTAGATGATAGGGTTTCAATATTTTTATGGTTGATCTTAAAATTGGTGGTCAAATTTCGATGTTTTAGGTTTGTTTGGCTTCTCGCAGGTGTGGTTGCGGTGCGAACGAGGTTTTTCACTGACTTCAGGAGGGCCATCAGCGATTGAGGTAGGATCTGTCACTTTAACCCTTTAAATTTAGGAGCACTTTGATTTCTTTTATTATGATTATTATCATTATTATTATTCTCAATTTCATTGGTATTAATAATTATTTTTGATTTCTAGAAAAAAAATTCTGTGTGAAATTATTAATTTTTGGTCGAAAAACTTTGTTTGGATAATTATTTTATCTGCTTCACTGATTTGACATATTTTTTGGTGAGTTAGTTCAGTGTGAAATTTAGTTTTTAAATGACTTAGTTTTCATTTTATATCTTATAGCATACTCATGTGGATTAAGATGCGTTTTATGAAAACAAATCATGAGTTGTTTAGTTGTTTTTTATAAATTATGCAATTTATTTATTTAACCATGCAAGTGGTGTGTAGTCCTTTTAGTGGGATGTAGGTGTGTGTTTGATAAAAAAATGTGTTCATTTAATCAGTTTTGTTAATGTAAGACTGTGGGTTTCTCTTCGATTTTGTTTTATAAATTTTAAAGCGGTTTAGTAAATAATCTGGATGGTGCAGGTTGTGTTTTGAAACCGTGTCAAGGTGGTGTTTGCGCTGTTTGTTCGTTTGATTTGTTTTGAGTTTGTGTTTATGTGTTTTTAGTTGTTTGTGTGGTTGTTGCAACGTGTCGGTGAGGAAAACCGCGATACTGCGATCATCAGCTTGTGCGTGCTTTCACGCCTTTGCGGGGCGTGTCGCGTCGTCGTGTTCAAGCTAAAAATTAAGGTAGGTCCCCCACTACACTCACCTTTAAATTTAGAATTTATTAATTGCTTGATGATTTATTAATTTTAATAAATATGAAATAATATAAGATAATTAATTTTTAAATGATTATTTGGTGTAAAAAGAGCCGTTTATTTTATACACGACACTTGGAATATTTTCTTGACAAATGGACACCCAGTAGTGAAAGAATCTCCATTTTTCTTTAAAACATAATTCACGGAATTTAAAATGTAGTTTTGGTTTAAATGATAAATGATTTCTTCTGAATAAATGTTTTGGGTTTTCTTGAGAAATGATGTTTTTCTTTAAAGTTGGTGAAGGCTTGTTTGGCACTTTAATAAAATAAATTATTTTTGAAAAACTCACTTTGGGGTTACTAAGGGGTGATGTTTGTTGTGCGTTGATTGCGTAAGTTTTGTGTGATATTTGTGCATCGCGACTGATTGATTTACATTGTGGACACACCCCTTTTTATTGCATGTGTTAACATGGGAACCTGGCATAGTGAGTGAATCTTCTAAGAATGATTGTTGCACTAGTTTAGATTACGCACTGGATAGTGGCCCCAAAGTAGGGGAATACTGAGTTATTGATGCTATGGGGATTGGGGCCCTCGGTTAGGCCATGTAGGGCTATGCCGAGCATTAGGGTGTTATGACATCATCGAATTAGGGCATTCCTTCAGGATGAGTCACATGTATAGTATGTTCTGGATTGTTCACGAGCTCCTAGGTTCGACCTATGTTTCCTTTATTGTTTGTTTGTATCTGGAAAACGATTGAGAGGTCTAGTTCAGTTGCTGGCCCCTGTGTGCCACTTTTTTCATTACCCTTAGTGTGTGTTGTATGTTGTGTGTGGTTTTCCTTTTTACTAACAACTGAAATTCAGATTTCTAAATTGTTCAAAAAAATGTTTTAAAATGTAATACACCTGTTTCTTTTAAACATTAAACTTGTTTTAAATTAAAAACGGAAACGTATTGTTACTCGTTTTGGAAATGAAAATGTGTGTGGAAACCCATATTTTATATAATTTAGTTCAAACTTGGAATTAGTAAGTTCTTTATTTAAAGGTAGTGCATTGGGGATAGTTTGTTGGGCACGCCTACTGAGTTTTAATACTCATGCCTATAGTGTTTTCCTGTTTTTAGTTTTGTTGCAGGTTTGACTTGAGCTTGCTCGCCGTGGGAGAGAGTTGGTTGTGAACTGGTGAGCGACTCTTGGAGTTGCGAGGAGTTTTAGTTGTGTTCAGGTTAGTTGGTTGTTATTGATCATTCTTTCTTTTCGTGTTGTTTACTTTGCGTTATTATTTTTTTTCTACTGCTTTACTTGTCATTAATTTATGGGCCAAATCATTCCCTCTTGTTTAGTTCGGATGCCCATCACTAGTTGCCAGCCCGTGGGGATCGGGAACGCCCCTCGAGCCATGTCGCAGACCGGCTCGGGTGACCGGTTCCGGGTCGACCTGGGTTGGTTCGTGACAAAATGGTATTAGAGGGCCCTTGTTATTTGGGATGTCCAGTAGATGGGGATTAGGACTGTCAGGACTCGAGAGGTATGTATGGTAAGGACGTCATGAACCCTCGCCCATTCTGAACCTCGAGTTTCCAGGGGTAGTCTGGGAATTGAGTCTTTGTTTCGTTCTGGTTTGTTTTGGATTGAGGGATGACAATGGAGGTAAACTGATGTTACATCGTGATCTCACGTGGATTAGTGACCCATGTGGAGTTCGGGTACACAGTTTGAATTCCTCCTAGTTTTTTATGCTTACTTGGGGCATGGCCCACTACCATGTTTCCAGGTTAAGTGTGACCACTAGTCCCTCACTCCGGTGGTTTAATGCAAGTTGAGTGTCGTTTTCGTTCTGGTCGGTGTAAGTGCTTTTTTAGAAATGAAAAAGGGGTTTTGAAAATGGGACTGATTTCTTTTAAATGAATTTAAATTTATGAAATGGGTTTTAAAACTGAAAGCCTTTGGTTTGGAAAACTGGTGTTTTCTTGGAAATTGGTCGAGAAAGGTTTGGGGTGAAACCTCAGGTACTTCTTATGAATGTTTGCACATGTGAGAGGATGCGTGGAAAGTATTTGTTGGTGCATATGAATGAAAGTGGATGAAGACATGTGCAACGGTTCATGGGATTACCTGGGGGTGTTTGAAATTAAATGCTTAACCTTGTTTTCTAAATTGGATTTTAAAGAGGAAAAATGGGTTTGGAAAGTGAGTTTTGTTTGAAAATTGGATTTGGTATTTGGAAAATGGTCTTGAAAGAAAGCAGTTTTTAAATAAAAAAGGGTAGTTTTGGAATCTAAAATGGAATGGGGATTTTGGATAGGGAATTTTGGGTTGTGTTTGTGGTTGTTTGGTTTTTTTGAGCTGGTTGTTTTTGGATGAGAGTGATTTATTGATGTTGCTTCAATTGATATCGATTTCGGCTTGGTGTTATATAGGTTGTTCAGAAATGCCACCTAGAAAGGTCCCCAGAGTTTTGATGAGTCATGCCCAATTTTTGGTCTTTCTCGGACATTGTCTGTCCTTTATGGTGATTGGAGTCTGTTAGAGATGGTGGAGTGGCTTGAAGAGGTCGAGTGCATCTTCAGGGTATTGGGAACTCTAGAAGTTGTTAGAGTGCATGTTATTTTGGGTTTATTCTAAGGTCCATCTCTGGACGAGTATGAGTTGTTCGCCCTGCCATTACTACAAGTTGGGATGATGTGGTATGTCTTTTAAGCCTTCTTCGTTCGATGGTTTATACTTTTGGAGGTGAAGATGAAAAAAATGGAAGAGCTCATGCGTGTTCAACATGGCCAGCAGATGGTGAAAGCGTATGTTGACCATTTCAAGGATCTTGTGTCTATTTTTCCGAGGGTAGTGTCGCAGTACTTGATGAAGACTTATCCTTTCATCAGGGGTCTTCGTCCAAAGATCAAGTAACAAGTCCTCCCGTTTTAGGAGCATCACTTTTTAGAAGTTGGTGCATGAGTTGTTCTTATCTGATTTGGTTTTCGGAGCGCAAACGGTTTACAATCCACCGTATCCAGTTGCTCGTGAAGGTCCCCCATCTGATGAGCAGAGTGTGTCAGGTAAATTTTTTTCTAAAGAGTTCTTTGTAGTGGCTCTAGCTTCTAGTTCGTCGGACCGTCTAATGGTTTACTGTCAGTATTAACGTTTAGGGCATACAAGTCATCATGTCACACCCCTCTGAAGACCTGCCATCATTGCAGGTGTCTAGGTCATCTAGAGAAGTTTTGCAGGAAGCGTTGTCTGAGGAAGACATTGTGACCAGAAGATTCCAGTGCCTGACTATGAGGCAGGAGATGGTTCAACCATCAGATCCCCAACCATAGGTCTTGGGGTGAAGCTCACGCGCAGTCAGGAGTTGTAGGGGGTGTGACGCCTCATTTTGGGTTTCGTGTTCCGTGTTGGAAATGAAACATTTAAAGTCCTTCCGTTCTCATCCTTCCACTGTTAATGTTTTGGCGTTGTTGTAGGTTCATTGTACTGTCGTGAGGTTGGGATGAATGTGTTCGTTTGTAATCCAAAAAGTCTCGTTTGTCTGATTATGGTGTTTTGGATCGTGCATTTTTTCTTAAAAGTATGTTTGGACCTTTTGTGGGTTAATCTTAGTTTAGCGGTGTTCTTTTGGAGATATAGGTGCCTGCGGAGGAGTCCAGGTTTGCGGTTATGCTCGGGTTTACCTCTTGGGTTAAGTTCTGCTCAGATTTTTTCTCCAGTGTTCAGGCTTTCTTTGGTCCGAGTCAAGAGCTCGAAGTTTGGCGGAGGTGTTGTTTCGCTTGCGGTATAGAGGTTAGTATGGATCGGTTGGGAGTTCCCATGTCCCCCCCCTTCCCAAGGTGGTATGTTTGAGTGTTAAAATTTTCACACTAGTTGAGTTCTCATGGTGGGGAGAACCCTCTCATGTTCTATCATTCTCTTATGTTTTGGTTTCTTCTAGTTTTATTTGGGCATGGATTCTTGTTTGGTCCATCGTTCGGCTGGGTGACTTTTTAGCGGTAGAAAGTGTCTGTGGTGGGGAGAATTGTCACAACCGCCCTTTCTATTTATTTTATTTTTATTATTTCTTGGTTCCGAGTGTTCGCGCCGAGTTCCAGGCTGAGCCCAGATTAAAAATTTGTTGTCATTTAACGCCTTTACTGGGTTTCGGACCCGTGCGTGGCCGCCACGCAGTTGGCGGTCACCGCGCAGTCGGCTCAGGTGTTGGGCATTTTCCCCTTTATTATTTTTATAATATGGTGTAATTAACATTATATTTTTTATTTTTATTAATCGTCATTGTGTTGTATTTATTATTTTTATTCTTGTGCTATTATTATTATTATTATTATCATTATTATTATCATTATTCTATATATTATTATTTTTAAGGTTAATAAATTTTATTAATATTATCATTATTATTGTAAATTTTATTATTATTATTATTATTCTAGTGTTATTATTAGTATTATTATTTTATTGCTATTTTTATTATTCTACTTCAGATTTTATTATTTAATTTTATAATAATAAAATGAAAAAAAAATAACCTAATCCTAATACCCGGCGGCACACCCTTTTTTTCTCCCCCCCCCCCTTTTTGCTTTCAGTTCATACAATAGGCCCTCGGCCTTGCTCCAGCCTCCTCCCCTTCCTTCAACGTCGCATCCCAGTGTGCACCCTCTATTCGCTGTTGCACCCAGCCAATGACCGGCCTCCCTCACGCCCCCGTCGCGGCTCCCATCCGGTGCACACTTGTTCTCCGCCACCCTGCATAGCCGACCTCTCCCTCGTCGTCACCTCACTCCCAGTGCTCCAGCGGTCAACCGACCTTTGTGGTTTCGGCCTCGCCTCCCCCTTTGGCCACTGCCCTCCCGCTCAATTTGTTCCGCGGTGCGCCCAGTCGTTGCCACCACTACTCTTCCTAGTCCTCCCCTTTCCAGTCGACCCTCTCCCGCTCTGGCTACGCATCGGCTCCCGGTTGACGGCCTCATCCCCCTCACCGCACTAGGCTACCGCGCACACCCCCCCCCCCTGCACCCTTTGGTTGCCCCGTGCACCCACTGTTCGCACTTCGTTTTTCCGCCACACCACCTCCCATCCAAACCTAGGTCTGGTGACCACATTGTTAGGTCCTTCCCCTCTTACAGCCAGTGACAGCCCCTCCACACGATCCCCCTTGGCCGGCGCACCCTCCTTCGACCGTGATCTCATCGGCGCATCTATCTCCGGTGGCCGACCTCCTCTTTTTCTCTTCCGGTGATGTTTTCTTTCTTTTTTATTGGTAATTGCTTCTTGATTTAAGGTTTTCGGTTTTCACAAACCCTAGATTATAGGGTTTCAATATTGTTATGGTTGATCCTAAAATTGGTGGTCAAATGTCAATGTTTTAGGTTTGTTTGGCTTCCTGCAGGTGTGGTTGTAGTGCGAACGAGGTTTTGAACCGACTTCGGGAGGGCCATCCGTGATCGAGGTAGGATCCGTCACTTTGACCCTTTAAATTTAGGAGCACTTTGATTTCTTGTATTATGATTATTATCATTATTATTATTCTCAATTTCATTCGTATTAATAATTATTTTTGATTTCTAGAATAATTGTTCTGTGTGAAATTATTAATTTTTGGTCGAAAAACTTTATTTGGATAATTATTTTATCTGCTTAATTGATTTGACATGTTTTGTGGTGAGTTAGTTCAGGGCGAAGTTTAGTTTTTAAATGACTTAGTTTGAGTTTTATATCTTATAGCATACTCATGTGGATTAAGATAGGTTTTATGAAAACAAATCCTGATTTGTTTAATTGTTTTCTTTATAAATTACGCAATTAATTTATTTAACCATGCAAGTGGTGTGTAGTCCTTTTAGTAGGACGTAGGTGTGCGTTTGATAAAAAATGTGTTCATTGAATCAGTTTTGTTATTGTAAGTCTGTGGGTTTCTCTTTGGTTTTTTTATAAATTTTAAAGCGGTTTAATAAATAATCTGGATGGTGCGGGTTGTGTTTTGAAAGCGTGTTGAGGTGGTGTTTGAGCTGTTTGTTCGTTTGATTTGTTTTGAGCCCGTGTTTATGTTTTTTAGTTGTTTTTGCGGTTATTGCAGCATGTCAGTGAGGAAAACCGCGATACTACGATCATCAGCTTATGCATGCTTGCACGCCTTTGCGGGGCGTGTCGCGTCGTCGTGTTCGAGATGCAAATTGAGGTAGGTCCCCCAATGCACTCACCTTTAAATTTAGAATTTATTAATTGCTTGATGTTTTATTAATTTTAAAAAATAGGAAATAATATAAGATAATTAATTTTTAAATGATTATTTGGTGTAAAAAGAGCCGTTTATTTTATACATGATACTTGGAATATTTTCTTGACAAACGGACACCCAGTAGTGAAAGAATGCCCATTTGGATTTAAAACATAATTCAAGGAATTTAAAATGTAGTTTTTGTTTAAATGATAAATGATTTCTTCTGAATAAGTGTTTTGGGTTTTCTTGAGAAATGATATTTTTCTTTAAAGTTGGTGAAGGCCCGTTTGGAACTTTAATATAATAAATTATTTTTGAAAAACTCACTTTGGGGTTACTAAGGGGTGATGTTTGGTGTGCGTTGATTGTGTGAGTTGTGTGTGATATTTGTGCATCGCGACTGATTGATTTACATTGTGGATGCACCCCTTTTTATTGCATGTGTTGACATGGGAACCTGGCATAGTGAATGAATCTTCTGAGAACAATTGTTGCACTAGTCTAGACTATGCACTAGCTAGTGGCCCCATAACAGGGGAATACCGAGTTATTACTACTTTGGCGATTGGGCCCCTCGGTTAGGCCATGTAGGGCTATGCCAAGCGTTAGGGAGTTATGATGTCATCGATTTAGGGCATGCCTTCAGGATGAGTCACATGTATAGTACGTTCTGGATTGTTCACGAGCTCCTAGGTTCGACCTATGTTTCCTTTAGTGTTTGTTTGTATGTAGCGGACGATTGAGAGGTCTAGTTCAGTTACTGGCCCCTGTGTGCCACTTTTTCCATTTCCCTTAGTGTGTGTTGTATGTTTTGTGTGGTTTTCCTTTTTACTAACAACTGAAATTCGTATTTCTAAATTGTTCAAAAAAATGTTTTAAAATGTAATGTACCTGTTTATTTCAAACATTAAACTTGTTTTAAATTAAAAAGGGCAATGGACTGTTACTTGTTTTAGAAATGAAAATGTGTGTGGAAACCCATATTTTATATAATTTTGTTCAAACCTAAAATTAGTAAGTTCTTTATTTAAAGGTATTGCATTTGGAATAGTTTGTTGGGAACGCTTACTGAGTTTTAATACTCACGCCTATAGTGTTTTCCTGTTTTTAGTTTTGTTGCAGGTTTGACTTGAGCTTGCTCGCCATGGGCGAGAGTTGGTTGTGGACTAGTGAGTGACTCTCGGAGTCACGAGGAGTTTTAGTCGTGGTCAGGTTAGTTGGTTGTTGTTGATCGTTCTTTCTTTTCATGTTTGTTACTTTGTGTTATTCTTTTTTTTCCGCTGCTTTACTTGTCTTTCATTTATGGGCTAAATCATTCCCTCTTGTTTAGTTCTGATGCCCGACACTAGTTGTCAGCCCATGGGGATCGAGAACGCCCCTCGGGCCATGTTGCGGACTAGCTTGGGTAACTGGTTCAGGGTCGACCCCTATTGGTTCGTGACAAGTTCTTTATATCCTTCACATTAATCTATGCTCTGAAGGAGCACTAGGTTTCATTGGTGGTGATGATTTTTTGTGTGGTAGAGAGTATTTGGTAGTTTTTATTCCTTGGTGATTATGGAGAGTCATATATTTCATTGCTGAGGTTCCATGATCTGTTTTGATCTAAGATTTTTCTTAAAATTCAATGGTGGATGGCAGGCAAGAGCTATTTACCTTTTGATTGGAGAGATATATTTGGGAGTTTGTGATGTGCTTCATGAATTTTCTTTAATATGATTCACACTTGTATCCAAATGAGGAGGCTTGGGATAGGAATTTAAAGGAAGGGTCAAGTCTATAGTGACATTTCATTGTCACCCCATTCATAATTGATGCATGCATGTCACAATGTGTAGAAAAAGATAATTTATTTTCTTAATAGAGCATATTGGATGACTAGGGTCATCTCAATTGAGGATATTTATAGTTATTTTCCTACTTAATCAAATTCACCCAAGAAAAAAATCATTTTGTTTTTTATTTATTCTATAAAATCAATAAATATTTAAGGAAATAAGACAATGAAAAAAAATTAAACTAATATGAAATGGAAGAATGTGATTATAAAAGAAATGACTTGTCCTTTGTGGTTTGGTTTATGGGTACCATCATTATGCTTGTTGGTGTTTAAATTTTCTTTGATAGTTTAATCAAGAAATATATCTCATCAATTAATATTATTATATTTAGTGATTTTGAAATTTTGAATTCTGATAGAAAACTAAATTCCACCTTCTTATATAATCAAGGTTGATGTCAGACCTTATTCGAGAATGTGAAACCTTCAAAGACCTGACTACATTGTATACCCAATAAGTGGATCAACATTATTTCATGAATGTTTTATGATTTTGAGTTCAGTTTCAGGGTGAGAAATCTCCACACTCATATACTTCTTTCTTTCTCACCACAAACTTTACCAAAACATTTGAACATAAGTACAGAATGAATAGAAGACACCACTTACCTTCCTCTGGACAAGACTTGGGATACCCTCTCATTTTTAGTGTAATAGGTCATGGTGGATAGAGGATAAATAATATAAGAAGAAAATAAGAGAATAAAAATAAAATAAAAATAATATATATATAGAGAGAGAGAATTAAATAATATAAAATATAAAAAGAAGAAAAAAAAATAAGAGGGATAGGAGAATAAGAAAATAAAATGTAATAGAGAATATGAAATTAAAAATAAACCATTGAACTATAAAAGAAATAGAATACAGGAATAAGGAATAAAAATAATAAAATTAAATTGAATGAGTTATTAAATTTAATTCATTAGAATATTTTGAATCAGAAGAAGCAAAAAATAAAAAAATATATAAAACATAAGAAGAAGAATTGGGAGAATAATCATGGGAAGCACATAAAGTAAAAAATAAAATCATGAATTATTTTTAAGAAACAATAATATAAAATTAAATGAATAAGAACACTAAAAAAATAAAAGAAAAGAAAAAAATGTAGCAGCTTCAGCCAAGAAGCCCTCGGCCTCCCCTCTGGGTGTAGAATGAGAGATCTCCCTCACCAGTTGGTTATATCATCCTATTATAGGAAATAAGGGTCCTCTTTTTCCACCTCAATCATGGTGGAATCATCCCAAATCATTTCTTTTATAAAAATTTGAGACCTGATTTTATTTTTAAAAACACTTAATAAAATCAGATGTTTAATATATCCTCGGGGCAACATGATAGAGTGAATTATTTTATGGTGCCTGGGGTACAGGTGGTGCTTCGACAAGGAAGTGGTGCTTGATAAACATGGAAAGGGTAGTGGTGGTGCAATATTACTGGAATAATCCTCTTTCATCTAGCCTCTAATGAAGCCAGATGAAACATTGAATTATTCATCATGGGTGTTGTTCCAGCATACGTAGGTGATCTCAAGTGATTTTGGGAATTTTTAGTGGCATGTGAGCTCAATCTCAAGCTTACCAATGGAATAAATAGATTTTTCCATGTGCTATAAGTGAAAACTGGTGATCTCATGGATAGAGAGCATAATGGAGGATAGTGTTGTGAAATGTGTAAGCGTGGGTGAGTAGGGATGAGACAAAAATGTAGCGTATTGAAATTATGAATAGTAATTGAAAAAATTATGCCCCACGTCAATATGGTGGTCAGGGAGGATGCTTGTATAATAAAAAAGGCCCATAGTACATGGGTTAGAAGCCTGCACAATACTGGGATCCCGAAGACACACATACATATGGATTTGGGCCAGACCACACCGCTTGGTTCATGCAAACCTTCATCTCACCTATGAATGTGGCTAGTTTGTATAGTATATCTCCCACTCATCAGTTCATCTAGTCTTCCCATGAACTATTATTGTCCATTCAGGCTTATTGAGACTTGACTAAGTGGGTTTCTTTCCATGATTGAGGGTGAGATAGGCCTTGATAGATTTTTTGTTAAGCACCTAAAAAGTATGAACAAACAAAGAAGAAATTCAAAAGGAAATAAAAAAATATCAACCAAAATAATAAAATGAATACCAAATTCAAATTATTAAGGCTTTTAAACATTTGAAAACAATTTAATTATTATTTTTTAATATCCAACATTTTACTAAACCATTGAAATACATGGGATTTATTCATTGCAATCCATATGGAACCATTAAATAATATATAAAAATATTCACGAAATATGATTGGGTCAAATACCCCCACACTTAGACTATTATTATTCTCAAGCATAAAATCTCAACATTAAAAATTATAGAGAACTTTTTTTATCATTATTCAAATTATAAAGTTATAAAATAAAATAATTATAAATATGAAATCAAATCTTTAATTCCCACATGAAATATCAATTTAATTTCTCAAATTTTAATGAAAAATATACTTACGAATTTAGTTTTTTCCCATTTGAAACGAATGGTGCTTATCTTATCATTCATTCATATTCCTCAATTCATTATTATTAAACATGTGATATAATTATCTACCTCTATTTTTATCTTTTTCACTCTCTGCACTCACGATAAAATTCAAGAAGAATTATGATCGTATACTGAGAACTCCCACCTTATCCATAATCCTCTAAAGGAACTACATTATTCACTTTGTAAAGAATAAATTCCTATAAATTTTTTAGGAAATTCAATCATAGTTATAATGAATTTGATTATTAAGGTATGTAGGAATTGATGTTTTAAAAAATCAAGGCTCATGGAAGAGGTTTATCTTTTAATATATATTGCATGATAAAAAAAGTGAAAGTGTAATGAAATTATCCCTTTAAAAGTAAAAAATCCAACATCCCCCAAAACTAAAATTAGTGTTTATGATGAAAATAAATCATAATTAATGATTAGTGAACCTTCTTGAATTTTCTATACTTTTATATGTTTTTTTTTTCAAATTTCCCTTTTTCAGTTTTTTTACATTTTTTAAAAATCATTATTGGAATGAATCTAAAAACTACCACGTAACCACATATGATAAAAATCATATTTATAGTGATAGTGAATTTATATTCTTTCAAGTCATAACCCATTCCTATTTTTATCATTTTCTTCAAGAAGGTAAAAAAGTGAAAGTATAATGTATGAAATAAAACCCATTTTCATTGCCCAAGTTAGAAACCACAGACTTTTTCCATAAAATTTATTTCATCCCTTACACCAAGACATTCATTTCCCCCTCACTTAAACTTTAAAATATTATTAAAATTATTAGAGTATGGTATAAATCGATAAAAATATATTGAAATTGGGCTCATTCCCAACAAGGGCATTAATGGTCTCTATGGGATAAACATGGGTTGATGTGAAAGTGGAATTAAAGGATAATGGGTTTTAAAAAGATACCTTAATAATTCTAGATGTTTTTCTTTAACATTCATTAGACTTGAAAAAATTCAATGCCAGTTCTAGAAGGTGGCATGTCCTAAGATCACTCAAACAATATTCTCAAAAATAAATGGGAAGTACTTGGTCTAGAAATCCTCTTGGGAAATGGAATATGAAATTGGTCAATCACTCAAGGAATTAATAATAATAAAAAAATTTACAGAAATTTCATAAATTCAACGAAGGAAAAATGATAGGGAAATTTAATTTAAATAAATCTATTAATTCCCTCAAATCATGATTCCTCATTTTTATATCCATTCATCACTTTCATCATTCCATTCTTTATATTACACATTTAATATTATTTTCATTGAAAAATAAAACATATAATTATAGGATTCCTAAGAAACTAATATATCCTATATAATTCATGTAAAATATAAATTCAAAGGTAGAGCAAGAAATTTCCAGTTTAAATCGAAAAAAGGTTTTTAGACAAAAATTAAATGAGGTTAAAAGATAAATATTTCTAGTGAAACATCTTTCTAGTGAATATTTAATCTTATTCCTACTGTATTTTGAGGATTCCTTATTACAGCATGGTCTTACAAAAGTAAATTAATCAATTAAGTAAAAATACCATGCCATTAGAGCTCAAAATGATTGAGGGAGTGGGATGCATACTGGATTAATCCTAGGAATTAAATTGAAATCCTATAAACAAAGTAAAGATAAATATTCTCTATGATCCCATAGGGGGGCCTTATATTTTTAATGCCTCTTGAAGGAATTACCAGCTATTATTCATAGTAGGATGGTGGATGGATCTTCAGTGACTAGAACTAACTCATTTGGATTTTCCCATTTTGTACTTCTTTCTTATTGGTGAGGAATGATCCATGGATAGAGTGTATTAAATCCTATCACACCACAATAAAGTACATATTGTATGTTTGGGGTAAGATGGAGTACGTATAATCCACCTTCATGGTTTCTACTTGTTCAGTCACCTCTTCTTTTTCTAGTAGTGGTTTAATTTGGGCTGCAAGGATTGAATGATAAAAGGTAAAGTAAGAATATATTTTTACTCGAATAAAATAAAAACATTAATTCTACTTATCCCTTTAAAATTGAGTATCTTGTTTCATGTTTTCCTCAGGCTTAGCCACATGGAATTCTTCATGGGATTCCTCAAACTCATGTTCATTAAAATCAGGGAGCTCCATGTGTTCCTCTGTAGGTGTATTTTCTTCTTTATCATCCTCCTCTAAGCCATAATAAATATTGTTTGAATCAAAAAAATAAAGAAGTGGTAATTAATACACAATTCATATTGAATAAAATAAAATTAAATATGTTTTGAGATAAGTTCAACTCTCGTAGTTAGATAATCATCAATCTTTTATTTAATAGTGAGTTCATTCCTATAATGGCCCTGACCTCTCCAGTCCATTACTTTGTGAAAATGTGGTGTTTGAGTGTTTCGAGAGGTCAAGGTGACTTATCCCCAACACTTAGCCAAATTTCCAATTCTGTGAACAGTTCCATCAGTGAACAGTTCTATCGGTAACCTATAACGGTAAGTGAACAGTGTTCTATCGGTGAGGTTCAGTGAATAGTTCTATCGGTGAGGTTCAGTGAACAGTTCTATCAGTGAGGTTCAGTGAACAGTTTTATCAGTGAGGTTTAGTGAACAGTTCTAACGGTGAGGTCTATCGGTAACCTCCATCGGTAACCTCTAACTGTAGGTGTACAGTAACAGTAGGTGTATAGTGTTTCCAAAACGGTGAGGTCTATCGGTAACCTCTATCAGTAACCTCTAACAGTAAGTGTATAGTAACGGTAGGTGTACAGTAATGGTAGGTGTACGGTGTTTCCAGAATGGTGAGGTCTATCAATAACCTCTATCAGTAACCTCTAACAGTAGGTGTATAGTAATGGTAGGTGTACAGTAACAGTAGGTGTACAGTAACGGTAGGTGTACAGTGTTTTCAGCTTCCTACAAATTCGCTCATTTGACGTTTCCTTTGACGTAAAATACATTTAAAGCCTTATTTTAAGGACTCTTAAGGCCGATTCAAAGGCCATAAATCCTATATTAATTATTCCTATGGCTCGGGATGTTTTTACTTGGTCAAACCGTGTGGGTTAATGCAATCCACTTTTAATGGAGAATTAAGCGTATCTTAAATCGTCGCCCCATTAAATCTTCAAAAGGGACAAGATATCTTCCTCCCTTGTTCTTCCTCTTTGTTCTCGGCTATGAGACACTATAACCTTTCAATCCTTCCCGTAGGAGTTGCACAATCAAACTTTACCCCTCGGATTGGTTCCGCTCTATTTTGATGCAACCAAGCTATATCGATCAATCTTCAATATAAGGTATGTTTTATCGTCATTACCTTGGGGATCATCTTCTCCTGTTTCTCCTTTCCATATGAAAGCATGAAATATCCATTCTTCTAATGGGGTTTTTCTTAGGGTTTGGTTGGTGTGGTCATACCGTGGCATCCTCAGGTGGATGTAGTTGTCGTGAGAGGAGGATCATGACCCGTTGTGTGGATAAAGAACGTGAGAAACTGTTTGAGGTAGGGGATTCGTTGCTTCTCTTTTCTTTTCCGTGCAACTGTATTGTTAGCATTTTTAATCCCATTGGATGACAATGGAATTGACATAATAAATATTTTAACTGGATAAATAAATTGATATAGATCATATGTTATTACATTTTATTTTGATAGATAGTGTGATATCTATACTTGCTTTTCTTAGTTGTTTGTTCTTGATGGAAATTGGTAAAGAACGTAAATCGGGATTAATTGATAATTGTTGGCTAAATATAAAGAGGCATGAAACCGAATCTGGTTCTTGTTGTAATTTGATGTTAATAAAATTAGTGCAGTAAGCATGTTTATTTGTGATAACTTACTGGTTAGGTTTCCCGAATTTGGAACCAACGAATAATAAATCGATTAATCCAAGATGAATTAAAGAACTAGTGGTTGTTAAAAGATAATTGCTTGTAGGGTTCTGAATTACCCTCTTGTTTGTTTAAGGGCCAAGAGCCCAATTGTGAAGATGTTTGTTTTACTATTGCTTGTGTTTTGATGTGAGCCTGGATGGTTGTGGTAATATGTGGAGGCATGGAGGCATTTTTGGTTGTGGCAGCAGATGACGCCTAGAGTGGCGAGATGCATCGGTTTATGCATGTGGGTGTTAGGGAGGACATCAGGGATGATGGAATGGAATGGATGTGATTGTTGGATGCTTGGTAATTTTGATTGGTTGGTTATCTGCTTTACTTTTCCCCACTACTCAAGGTAGCTGGTCTTACTTACCCTTCTTCCGAAAGAGGCGAAGACACGCGGTGTATGCCACGTGCTTTCCGTGTTTAGCTTCTCAAGGAAGGATGGGTATATGCTCTTTCTATAAGCGGCAAAGACTAGATGGGCAGTACATCTACTCACCGTGTTGATCCCCCTTGTGTATAATAGTATAGAATGTTTTTCTAGAATGCCTGAGAATGTGGGAAAGTAATTCTATAATGAATAATTGAATAAATTATGTTAACCCATGGGGATGGAGTTGTTGGAACACAATGACGAGGTTATAATTTTGAAGGAACAATGGACTTTGGGTGTGATGCTAATGAAATTTAATGTGGGATTGTTCATAGTTAATTAATGTTTAAAAAATTAATTAACGTACAGTGGAACTGATAAAAAGGGAATGAAGTAATCTAATAAATCTCTTTAAATGGTTGTGTGCTTATAAGATACCTAGTCTTATAAGTAGCAGCCCGGAGTCTGAGAGACGTTAGCTGCAGTTGTGTTTAAGACTAGGTTATGCCCATAGTGTGGTTGTGAGTTATAGTATATTCTGTACTTTTTGTGTTTCTATACGCTACTCCACCCTGTCAGTAAGGGCAACTGACACCCCGGGGGTTCTGAGCCCTGGGTGGGGGTGTTTTCCCCAACATTCCGGTGGGAGGATGGATGATTGACTACCCCCTTTGGCCCCGCTCTCTTCTCTTGGTAGTTACTTGTGCTGGTAGACACCTTGGTTAGTTTTCCCCATATATGTGTGTAGAGGGATGTAATGGCTTGTGGTTATTCACACACATATATTCTGGATATAGTTTTCTATGGACTACTATTGGTGTAACGTGTATAGGTTGTGATGGCTTGAGGATCCTTACTCGGTGTGTGAGCTGTGATGGCTTGAGGTATAATACCCGACGTATGATACACGTTATGCGAGCTGTGGTGGCTCCCTGAAACTACCTGGTTACTTTGGTGTGTGGACGTGGTGGTTTTGTTGCACGAGGTGCATATTGTGGTGCTTCGCCCAGGTGTCTGCGGAAAAGCCTTTTTGGAGAGAGATGCTCAGGACGTGCGGCGTTGGGGCAAAGCGGCAAACCAGTGGGGAAGTAGTAGCAGGGTACCCTTGATATTATTTATTATATGACATATTCTTGTATGCCTTACTTGGTGAGAGTAGTCATGGTGAGGCTGGGAACTTAATATACCTATTTAGGTGACGAGTTAGTTTCACTTATTGTCCACTGTGCTTTAGCATGATTTCTTTACTTTTGTACGAGAGGCTTCGAGGAGGATCCTACTGAGTATACTGTTATACTCACCCTATGTATATATAAACTGTTTTTCAGGTCACTTGGAGCAGGTTGGAGATCAGGCTGGTGTTTACTAGATTGTGGTTGCAGGAGCTGTTCGACTTGTGGTTGCTGTTGTTTTTACTTTCTTTTGGGTACTTGCAGTTTTTTCCTTCTAGTTATAGTACTTTTGCATGACATTTCATATATGCACTTGGGTTTCTTTTATATTCTAGTTCTGAGTTGGAGTTGATTGGTGTCTATCTTATCTCTCTCTTTTGCACGTGTTCTCTTAGAGGGTAGTGTCTCCCATTTGTGTGTTTATTATACCCTCGGTGCTAGTCGCCAACCCGGGGCCTACTGGAGGCGGGACTCGAGGGTCATTATCTCCCTTCTCACATTGCCGACCCAGGAGAGGTATACTTTGTGGGGAGGGGGTCATGACACTTCCTAGAGTTGCATGGTAGAAAGTGTAGGTTGGTAATTTGGAACCTCTATCATTTCGACAAATTCCACCACTTGGGTTGTATCTTCCTCCAAGGATAGAACAATATGTAATGATGTTGTATCATTAATTTTATAGGGACTAGAGATATCATTTTGTACCTCATAATCATTTTATATGTCATCCAGATCATTTTAGTCCCCCAAATGTAGCTTGGTGGGCAAGTATTCCTCTTTTTAAATTCACAATAGATCATAATGTTCATATTGTATTTGATTATTCAGATGGTTAGATTGTGGATACTCTTCAAGGATGGACTCAACTCCATAGATGTATGTGGAAAAATCAGGGAAGACTAAGGGAAATTCCTCAAGTTTATATTGGGTTTTATGAGGGATACATTGAATTCCTCAATTATACAATCAATTTTTCCTTATAGATCATGTATGATAACTTCGATATGTTTAATTTTTTATTTGAGATTGTTGTTGGACACTTTATCTTAGAAGTTTACCTAGGTAATTTGTTCAGAAATTTTGGGCGAAAGAATGGAAGGATCTACTTTTGTCTCCTCCGACGCCTAGAGCATCTGGCGGCGTGGATGGGGTCGGCGCAGGGTCTCGACGAGGTGGCGGGTCCATGGCAGCGGTGTCTCCAGGCCGGCGGCTTCTCTTTGGCCGTGTCTCTCTTGCCGATTTCGTTCTCTTGGGTCTTTGGGCGACGTCGTCTCTCAGCGGCGGCTATGGATTCTCTCAGCTCAGATTCCGGCTTGCGGCGTCTCGGACCGGCTCTTAGCGGTGGCGTCGCGGTTTACGTCTTTCAGCGGCGGCGACGTCCTTGTTTCTTTTTGTCTGCGGCTTTGGTTTTTTAGCTTGAATTCTGGCTATCAGTAGCGGCGTCTCGATTTTGCTTACAGTAGCGGTGTCTCAGATCCCGGCTTTCAGCAGCGGTGGCAACTTGGTTTCTGGCTTTCAGCTGCGACGTGGGTGGTTCTCCCGATCAGCTTCTGGTCTTCACGGTGGAGGTTTGTTTCGTCTCCAAAGTCTGATCTTTTTTTCTTCCATATGGTTGGTCATTCTGTCTTTTTGGATTTCGTTGGTGTTTCTGTGGATCTAGTTCTGGGTTTTTTCTGCTATGAGGGTTTCGGTTCTGTGATGAACCAGCGATGGCTTGGTCTTCCTCCTTTGTTCCAGCAATCAACAGCGGTGTTTTGTTCAGATTTCAGATTCGATGAGTCCACGTTCTGCTTTTGGTTGAACCAGTTAGCCTTCTTGCAGTTACCTATATTTTTTTGATCTTTCTGATTCATTTTGTGAATTTCATGTTTGTTGGAATGTGGGTGATGTTGGTTTCCTGCAGTTGATGGGCATTTGGGGTCGGCATTTCATTCTGCTTTTGTTTGCTTGGTCTCTTCTCTGGTTCCATGATTACTCTTTTCTCTCCGAGTCGGACCAGTACAATGGTCTTCTTGATCCTTTGGGATGTGAGTTCGAGTGACCAGTTCAGAGAAATCGATGGCGATGATCAGTTCATTATCTTTTTGGTAACATTGTTTTTTTTTGTTTTTGGTTTCTAATCAATGGTGGTTTTTGAATTCTGAAATGGGCGGGATTTGTGACACATTTTTTATTTGGTTTTATTCTAAATTTTGATGGTGGATGAAACCAGCACTCTACAAGGAGCAGCACCAATTGAGGTTTCAGAGCAGGAAACTTCCATCTATGCATGACCATTCGGATTTGGACGAAAGAGATGGTATGACTGTGCCATCGGTACCAGACCCGTGCAACCCTGCATGAGACAGCTTGCTGAGCAGTCATGTGAGGTGAAGGCTTAACATAATGTTGTATTTTCTTGGGAGGGGTAGTTCCTTATAGTCTTGATCTGGATATTTTCATATATTGGGTTTCCCACTTTTCCCTCAAAAGTGCTTTTGAATAAAAAATTATTTTTCAATCTATCACAAGATGTTATAGGATCTCTTTAAGCTCCTGGATGAAGTCCTATAATTGATCCTGCATAATTATTTGGCTTCTGGCTCCCCTGGTCTATCTTGAAAAAGTGCAACACTATCTTCTATAGACCAGGGAGATTCATTTACAATTTCTTTCACCTACAAGTTTCTAATCCATGTAAAATAATATTTATCATTTTAATACCTGACAGAAAAATAATTTTTATGGGGTTTTTTAAATAAATAAAAAAACTCTACTCTATTAATAAGAAAAAGTTATTAATCTAATATCAGATCTCTAACAAGAGTATATGTTTTGACACACACCTATCGTTAGGTATTGAAAAATAAAATTTATTTTCCTAGTGTTTTAGAGTGGATGAATAGGGGTAACTTACTTGAGGAGCTTCCAATGTTGTTTTACTAATTAATATAACTCACCTAAAAACTACTTTTTTTGTTTTTATTTATTCAATAAAATAATTAAAATTTAAATAAAAGAATATAATTCCAAAAAAACTAACATGCAATGACATAACGTGATTAGAAAATAATAAAATTGGCCTCTGCGGTTTGGTATATGGGTTCCATTATTCTCATTTTTCATGTTTTAATTTAATTTTATAGTTTAATCATGGAATATCACTCTTAAACTACTATTGTTTTATTTAGTTATTTTGAAATCCTAAATTCCTATAGAGAATTAAATTCCACCTCCCCCAATAATTATGGTTGATGGCACACCTCAATCAACAATGTGACACCTTACAAGACCTAAATCCATCATATGCACTTTCATCCACTAAATGGATCAACATCTTCACATGATGATATTATGTTTAGTAGAATAGAGGGAAATATATTTAACAAAAGAATATAATTTAGTTTGAGTTCAGTTTAATGTTGGCTAATTGAAACACTCATACACTTTACCCTTTCACACGACAAATGTAAACAAAAAACTAACTTTAAGCACATAATGAATATAAATTAGAACTTAACTCCATCAGGCTGAGCATCAGTTTAGACCCTCATTTTAGAGGGTAAGAGGTCATGGTGGATAGACGGGAATTAGAATAAGAAGAAAAGTAGAGAACAAAAATAAAATAAAATGAAGGGAGAGAGAGATAGAATTATAGAACAGAAAATAAAAGGAGAAGAAAAGGAGAATAAGTGGGTGATGATAATAATAAAGTAAAATAGAAGATATAATAAGAAAATAATAAGAAAACACATGACCTATAAGGAAAATATAAAAGATGAAGAGGGAATAAGTATAATAAAATTAATGAGAATGAGTGATTACAATGAATTAAGTGGAATGTTTAAAAGAATAAGAAATAAAATAAATAGAAAATATAAGAAGATTACAGGGTAGAATAATTATGGGAAGAACATAAAGTAAAACCAATTCATGAACTAGTTTTATGAAACTAAAATTTAAAATGACATGACTAAGAAAAAAAAAGAATAGAAAAAAATGTAGCATATTCGACAAAGAATCCCATTGCCACATCTATGGGCGTCGAACTTAATCCTTCCCTTACCAATGTGTTAGATCCTCATTTTATAGGAAGGGAGGATCTTTGGCCTCCTATTTAGTCATGGGGGAATCTTCCCAAATATTTTCTTTTATAATCCTCCATGACTCACTGTTATTTCTGGAAACACCAAATAAAATAGTGTCTTTATGGTATGTTGTGTACAATAAGGTAGAGTGGCTCTTTTTTGGTGTATAGGGAGCATGGTGGTGTGTCAACCTAGATATGGTGCTTGATGAATGTGGTAGTAGTAGTGGAGGTTCAAAAAATGTGGAAACAACCTCCTTTATCCAGATTTTGAACTGGCTAGATGAAGCTTTGAATTAGGATTTATGGGTGTAGTTATATCCTACATAGACGATCATCAGTGATTTTGGAAATTAAATGTGGGAGTTGAGATCGATCCCATGCTTCCCAGTGGATTCAATAGAGTTTTTCCTATAATATCAATGGTTTCAAATGATCTCTTGGACAACAAGGATGGTGGAGGATGGCGAGGTGAAATGTGTGATCACGAGAAAGTGAGGCCGAGCCAAAAAAACAACTTATCAATAAGTATGAATAATAACAAAAAAAATTATGCCCCACATCATAACAGAGGTTAGGGATCAATCTTGTGTAAAATAAAATGTGTGTGGTACTTGGCTCAGAATCCTACATCAGGATGGGATCCAAAAATCACATGAAAAAATGAATATGGGCCTGGAAAAATAACCTTTCCAGTATGGGCCTTTATCCCACCTATGAACATAGCTAGTCTGCATGGGTTCTCTCCAACTTATTTGATTTTCTAGCCTTCATTTTTGTTATGATTTGTTAATCTGGCCTATTGAAGACCATATAAGTGTCTTGTTATCCATAGTTGAGGGATGGCTAGGTCTTGTCACATTTTTTTGGTAAACACCTAAAAATTATGAACAAACATATAAGTTGTTCAAAAATAACAAACAAAATATAAACTTAAACAATGAAATGAATACGAACTTAAAATTCATAACCCTTTTACTCATTTTAAATCACTTTAATGTTTTTTTATTTTTCTTCAATTACTATAATGATGAAATACAAGATATTTATTCATTAAAATCCAACTTAAATCCTTAAATTATATCTAAAAATATGCATGAAATATGAGTGTGTTAATACTATAGATAGATCTCAAGATTCTGGTTAGAGAAGAGATTCTTTAGAGGATGCTGGTAAGGATTGTATAATCATGAGAGGGGAGTCATTGAGATTATCCAAATAATAGATCTATAGTCTAAGGTTTGTATTTTAATAGATAGAATGGTTTTTAGTTAGTTGAGCATAGGCCCCAGCCCTCTTCATCTTGTTTCTCAAGGGTTAGTTCCTCTGAGACCCTTATAAAGAGATCAGATTATCATTTGTATTGTGTTGTAAAGGTCATCTATGGAATGAGTGCCTTCTATTTTTGAGAAAGAAATTTATTTCTAGTTTTCTAATTTGGGTTCTTCTACTTCATCAGTTTTAGATGAGGAATCCGGAGCAGGGTTCTCCAATATTTTATTAGAATATGGGATATGGGGTAGGTAGATGTAAACCTCATGATGATCCTCATCCATAGACAAAAAAACATGGACAAAGATTTTTTCACCATAAGGGTATGAGAGGTCATGGAGTAGTTTATTGTCATATCCATTCTCTAGAGTTTCAGTGTCTAAAAAATTTGGATGTTGTTTGGGGGACCCATTTATTGTTTTCTTACTGGGTTCATTACTTGATTTATTTAAGAGATAAGAAATTATTTATTTCACCTTCCATTGTATGTGCTTTAGGAAAGAAGGTAGAGAGACATTCATATCCCTTGGAATTGACTATGCTAGTTGATGTTTTAGTTAGTTGATATACTATATGTAGAGATAGATATCTTGTGTTGGGGAAACACCATTATGGAAAATACTTCCTATTATTGGGAATACTACCATATGAAATCATCCTCGACATATATTGGCTATATTACATGAAATTCAACATGAATTGATTTGGTATTTTAAGTATTTTATATGATTCTTATAGTTATTCAACCATGTTAGTTGGTGATAGAGACCCTAAAATATGTAGAAATAATGTTCTATTCTTGACTTCCTTGTTCTATTCTTGACTTCCTTGATGATTGAATTAATGCTGAGTTCATTAGAGATTCAAAAAGAAATTATTCCTAGGATTGTGGAAGAATACCTAGATGTATGCATTGAATAGGATGGGGTACAAACCCTTTAAAATGAGATCAAGTTTTGGATAAATCTACAGTCAAGTGATTCCCAGATTTCATTGTATCTATATAGGATGGTGCCTTTAGATTTTATACAAATCGATGATCTCCTTTGGCGAGGTTTTTGTTCAACCAATCGTGTCAACTTTGGGGGCTTCAATTCTGTTTTCAAATATTGTTAATGGAAGTCTATGCTTATGTATTAATTATCATTACTTAAATCAAGTGATTTTGAATAATCACTACCCTCTTCCACTTATTAATTATTTATTTCTTTAGCTCAATGGAGATAGTTGTTTCTAAAATATTGATCTATGATATGGATATCATCATATGCTGCTGAAGAATGAGGATATAGCGATGACTTATTTATAATGTTGTTATGTATATTATGAGTTCATTGTAATGTTGTTAGGTTTAACGAACACTACAATTGTATCCTTAGTCTTGATGAATGTGGTTTTCTTATATTTTCTAGAAAATTTCGTGGTGGTATGCATCGATGACATCCATATATACTCCACATATAAAGAGGTGTATAAAGAGAATATGTCAGTGGTTTTTGGAGTTTCATCTTCTAAAGATGTTCACGAATCAATCATAATTATATTTTTGGTCCCTTCATGTTTATAATATTTTTATAAGTCATGTCAATGTGTGGTGAATTGGTGGATCCATCGATGATGGAGGTGGTTTTTTCACAGAACTCCTTATGAATATTTCAGAAGTGTGAAGTTTTCTCATTATTACATGCTATTATAGGAGGATTGGACCTACTATCTCTTGGATTATAAATCCTCTGATAACCTTCAATATAACGTGTTTAGAATTTATATGGACTGATTAGTGCCATGCTTCTTTAGAGTATCCTAAGGAGAATCTAGTTATCACCCCAGACCTTTGTTTTCAAGATGAGGGAGTTCAGTTTTATGTTTTCTGCAATACTTCTTATCTTTGTTTGGGTAATATATTGAATAAGTAGAGGGTAGTTTATTCTTATGGGTATCATTAATTATTACCCCATCAATAAAACCATTCCACCCATGATCTTGAGTTTTAACACCCTGACCCAAGATCCACATAACTGGGACCCCAATCAAGTGGTTCACATGGCCTTAAGTGTTCCTCCTCGTGCGCCCGAGACTACTGATTTGTACTCTGGGTCCATGGTGGTGTAGTGGGGAGTCTATACCCTCATATCAAAATGGAACAATAGAAATAATAAGTAAATAGAAATAAAGGAAGCTGGAAATAACATATGGAATAGTGAAACCAAGTATAATAATGAATTGTATAAGAATAAAAAATTAAGAAAATATAATAATTATCAAAATCCAAGATGTAATTATTATACATTGATTCCATCTCATACTGGTATAATAAAAAGGGGGAAAAGTAATAAGAATATATTACATTTTATAGAAAAGTACAAAATGTAAAAATTATGGTTATACTAGCCTCATAAGAATATTTTCGATCCTCACTTCCCAGGTACCTTGATATAAGTAAAGTGGATAAAGCAACTGTGATACAGTGCTTACCCTTATCCACACCTTCAGACTTCATGTGCACTCAGGTACTAATGGTGGACCGAGTAGGGTGTGAGATAAAATTTGTAGGACACCACCAACAATATTGATAAATAATCCAGAAAATGTACATAAAATAGTTGTGTGAAAGTAAAAATGAATGTTAAAAAATTCTAAAGAATAAATAGCAGCTGGATCAGGTTTGAATATGACACTTGGAAGAATTTACATGGTTCATCATTTGCTGGAATGAGTCTGGTTAGTAAAATTTTATATCTATTCATAAACATATAAGAAATCATATTTATTTGTATACATGTATATAATAGATATGTGAGGACATATGTAGGCATATACATGGATACTATGTACTAGCTCAACCAGATGAATTACTCAAGAATCCATACCTATTCTAATGAGATATAGGATCAAGAAAATGGTATAAGACATGAATATCCTATGACTACAAGGAATCTTGCTCATAAATCAAGATAGTTGGGTGAGTCATCATGCCCAAAACCTAATTAAAGGGAAGAAGTAACATAATACCCATCATCCAAATCATATTATCATAGTGTGAGACGTCATTCCCGACACCCGATGTAAGGGATCATGAAACATCATTTTCAATAATTACCTTAACGATTTTTCAATAGCCAATAAACTTGGAATAATAATAGTAATATAAATGAGGGTTCTCCTCTAAAACCACAATAATCCTTTAGTATAAATAACCAAGGGTGCATAATAAAAAGTTTACATTTATAAATATCGAACTTTGGGGATGGTCATTCTATCTAATTCAATTCTTTTAAATTAATAATTACAATTAAATTGTATTTAAAACCCTTTTTAAAGTTAATCTAGACACTTAGACAATGTTTTTCTATTTAAATAATTATATAAAAAAGAAAATTATATTTTCCCTGTCAAGATGAACACTTAATTTGTGTTTGGTCAATTAAACATTTATATAAAAAGTAGGAATTTCATTTTTCACCCCCAATGGGGTGGTAATCAATGATTTATTCATCCTCATATAATTAAACATGGATCTATGAAATTAATTAGACTTGTAATAATTATTAAAATTGGTTTAACACATTTTAGGAAATGTTCCAAAATTACTGGCATGCATCACTATGATGAAATAAAATGAAAACAATTTAACTTTTGGAATATATTTCATAAACATATACATTAATTTGGTAGATGACCAATCATTAGTTATTAGCCTTTCATTTTCATATAAATGGAATAGGTCCATGAAATTGAAAAATTCCCTAAAAAATATGGGAAATGATCTTACATTGATAAAAATATGGGAATATAGACAATGAAAGTTAGCTTGATGCTTCGAGAGAATACCATTAGATATACAATGATTTTGATGGAGGTTTGGTTAGGGTCTAGATGTTGAATTTATCTTGATCCCTAGACGAGGAGGAGGTAGAGGTCATGGGAGAGGTAAAATGGTGTTTTATATGCTATAGTAGAAGAATGAAAAGATGAATGAGGTTTAAAGATCATTAAAGAAAAAAATCATAAAATCACCACAAAAAGATGGGTCACATGGTTTGGATTTTGGTTGTACAAACCATGAAACAACAATTCTCCCTTCAACTATCCAAGGATCACCCTCACACGAGATAGGTGTACAGTTTGAAAAACTATTTACAACCTATGAAAAAGGCCATTATCACATATATGAGACATTTCATACAGTCATGTTACCTAGATCACATTGTTGTAGGCATGTCATGTGACCTCTCCTATAAAGTGGGTACCTCACATGGTTGAGTTTCATGGATATCAATAAAAATGTATTAAATATGTGGACCATACTATTTCTCCAATTTCTAGATATCCCAGATCCAAACAATCATTAGATGCTCTAAAAACATTCTCTAGAATGTATGGGACATTTACTAGTACAAAACATATTTGAACAAAAAAATGATCCTTACCTCTATGAGAATCTAGATAATTACAAACTCACCTCCTTAAAACAAATCATCCCTGAGTTGACCTTATGAGGGTAAAGAGGGAACACTTGAGAAGAGATCTAGCCACTGGGCTATAATAGTATCATCCCACTCCCATGTCTCGTCCTTTACTCTTCTATGCTACCATATCAACCATACTAATGGAACTGATCTTCCTTGAATATTTTTTATACTCTGATCCATGGTACACACTAGATACCCTATGAAGTATGAATCCACATCTAAATCAACTTTATTGGGTTGTAAAACCTGTGACTAATTTAGATAATACTAGAAGAGTTGAGATGCATGGATGGAATCATGCATAAACCAGGTGATATCTCTAAGAAGTGATATATGGTAAACCAATGGTCAGATTCTCTCTAAGAACTTTAATGTAATGATGAATATATGTGATTTATTACCCTAAATTTAAGTTCATTGATGGCCTAACATGGTAAAATATAATAAGAAAACATGATTTGTGCCCTCGAAAGCATGAGGTCATCAATGTCAATTTACATATGACTTCTGTCTAGAATGATCTGTCAAAATGTTATTTGTGATTAATTGGACCTACTATGTATTCTTATGTACAAGACATGGTCTAAGTAAAGTTGTCTCTCCTGCCTCTAACCATAATAAAGGTGATAAACATGGACTACCATATAAGGAATCATAAGGAGCCATCCCGATGGTATCCTAAAAGATTTTATTATACAAAAACTCAACTAGTGGTAGGTGATTCTCCCAAGAACCACCAAATTCATGGACATATGCACAAAACATTTCCTATGACACCTGAATTATATGCTCTTCATGTTAATCATTTTTAAGTTGATAGGTTTTGCTCATAAGCACCTTTTTACCCAATTACTTTAACAAAACTTTCCAAAACTGATATTTGAAGTAATATTTTCAATTAGATATGACATTTAGAGGATATCCATGAATATTTATAACATCCCTAGAATATAACCTCCATATCTCATCTACCAAAAAGGTCTCTCCAGTACGTACTAATGGTGATAATTTCATCAATTGATCAATTAATACCCAAAATATATAATTTTCACAAGGCAACCTAGGTAAAACTATCATGAAGTCTATAGTCTAAACATCCCATTTCCACTCAGGAATAGATAATAGCTGTAAAAGTACTTCTGGTCACTGTTATTAGCGACATAAGTATCAATAAATCTAGGTCACATTGGGATATACTTATCAAAGCGATGCATGAAATTCCCACATCAACTCCTCTTAGATGCCTACTGGGACCCATACACTCCCATGGTAGTGTAAGGGCTCATCATCATCCATGATCCATCCAAAATATAAATTCATATATGAGATACATTCCCTTAGGACATGGACCTAGGTATCTGAGATTTTCCACAATCTCTCCCATTCATGATTGGTATAGGTCACTGATAAATTCTTGAGGACTATCTTCCCATGATCCTTTTGAACCTCAATGTGATCTCTTAAAAATAGGCCATGAGTCTCCACTCACCATTGGCCTCCTGATACACCTGTGTTTGACTCTTCTTGCTTAGAGCATCAGCTACATCATTTCCTTTTCCAAGCATGTAAGAAAGCTCAAAATAAAAGGATTATAGGTACTCAAGCCATCCGCACTTCCTGATATTTAGGTCACAATGTGTAAATATATACTTGTGGATTTTCTAATCAGTGAACACCAAAAAATGATCCTTGAGAAAATAGTTCCTCTAATAGTATAAAACATTCACACCAAGAGTAAGCTCAAGGTCATTTATTAGTTAATTATTCTCATGAGGCCTCATCTATAAAGACTCATATTCTATGAAAAACTCATCCTACATCACAATTGATCCTATATAGACACTTGATGTGTCAAAATTAATAGTATAACTTCTTACTAGATCCTGCATATTTAGGGTCGGTGCTTAAATCAATCAACTCTTGAGAGACTTCTTCACAATATTATGACCTTAAAAATTTCACACCCTTTTTATTAAAACTAGTAATAGGCACTATTATGCATGAGAAATCATAGATAAATCATATTTAATACCTGACTATCCCCAAAAAACTCAATATTTCAAAGATCTTCATGGGTTACTTTCAAGAAACTATAGCTCTCACCTTCTCTAGGTATACTGATACTCTGGACTCTGAGATTATGTGGCCCAAAAAAGTGAAATTTTTCAATCCAAAAGAGTAATTTTACAAGATTATCATATAAATGATTCTATCTTAGTGTATTTATCACAATATTAAGATGTTTAGCATGGTCGATTCAAGAATGAAAATACACTAAGATTTTGTCCAAAAAATGAGTCAATGTACGGGTGGGATACCCATTTCATCACATCCATAAATATTTTTGGACCATTCTTGAGATTGAATGAAATTAAAAAATACTCATAAACAACATACCTACTCCAAAAAAGTTATATGTGGGTTTTATAAATTTCTGACACACACCTGATGATATCCTAGACTCAAATCAATCATTGAAAACACCCTCAATCCTCTTAGTTCATCAAAGAGGTCATCTATTCGAGGTAGTAGATTCCAGTAATTTATTGTAAACTGGTTCAACTATCTGTTATCCACACAAATCCTAGGAGCTCCATCTGCCTCCATGGAAAAAACGACCTAAGAACCCCATGGAAAAGAGATAGGGACTATAAAACATTTAGGATATAGGCCTTCCAACTATTTCTTGGACTCTATAAACTCTGTTCATACCATCCTATACAAAGGAATATAAAATGGTTCCTCTCTTGGCACTAGATCAATGGTGAATTTTACCTTTCTCCCTAGAGGTATACTAGAAAATTCATAATCTAATACATCCCTAAAATGATCCACTATAGGTGGGAAAAATGGGTCATGAACCCCAATCATCCAAGAAAATACTGGCAATCTCTTCTTTCACTCTACCTAGCCTATGATACTCAGGTCCCAATTGATACACGTGGACATCCCATTCTCCCTTATGGATATGTCTACCACCCATGATTAATGTTAACATCACCCTCCAACTAGATAATTCAATATGGGATCGATAGAGAACTAACAAGTCCATCCCAAAAATTACATAAATCCCAACCATTGAGGATGAATAGACTCTATACAAAAATATATCCTCCTATATTAAAGGTAAAATCCATACATCATTGAACACTCTCTTATCGGATACCCAATGAGGTATTGAGTGTTATGAAACCCCAAATGTATTATATTTCATGACCCATACTCTCCATTGTTTCCTCATATATAAAATTGTGTGACTTTCATGTTTTAAATAATATAGACACCAATATAGAGTCTACTAGAATAATAACTCAAATAGTAGAAGACATGGAGATATTCTCCTCTAGTATAGGCTGCAATGCATGTAAATGGAAAATACCGTATCCTTGATTTACTACCCAATTTCCATGATAATGTATTCTCTAATGGGGCGACAAATCCTATTTTTGATTCCCTCTTCCTCATCCACAACCTCATCTTTCATGGTTGATGGAATTCTAGCTACTTACATGGGGAGATACCGTAGGCCCCGCTCTAGAATTTTGAGTAGGTGTAGATCCCCTCTCGCTAATAACTAGTGGAAAAGTCCTACAGAAGCATTGGATATGACCCATCGTAAAGAAGCCCCTACAATCAACTAGATCTCATATACCTTAAGGTTGATTTTTTTTTTCTGGATTATCACAATGGAGACATCTATAGAATCTCTCGGAATGAGTTGTCTGACTGGAGATACCCCAATGAGAAACTTTGAAATGACCCTTTTGTCTTCTTGAAGAACTAATTTCAAATCTGGGTGCTGAACTACCCCTTTTCCCACCATAGGCATGCCTCATATTCCTCTCAATAATGAGGGATTTGTATAATATCTCACAAATAGTGTTAAATGGTAAGAGGTTAACCTATGATCATATGGAATACACTATCCCATCTTAAAATCACCTCACAATCATTAAATCATAACTAGATAGAGTTAGGTTGAATCAAAAAAGATCAGTGAAGCAAGAATCATACTCCATGATAGACATGGATCCCTACTGTAACTTCATCAAATCTCTAGCTCGGTCATCCCTGAAAGTATTTAAGAAAAATTTGTGATAGAAGAACATCCAGAAGTCTATCTAGATCATTCCTTGATATTATTCTTCATGGGTAATGAAATCCCACCATCACTTTGAAGAACCACATTGAATATAAGCAGTGATCTTGAACCTCCACTTTAGAGGCATCTCTAGATGTTTGAATATAGAAAGTGTAGCCTCAATCCATTACTCATCATCATATGGTACGCCATCCCTTGAAAATGTGGCAGGATGTTGTTGTTGTAACTCCCGAGTCAACTCTTATATAGTTTGGGAAGGTCAAGAGACACCTTATATATACTACATATTATGATGAAAACCCTCTCATAATTGGGAGTCAGTACCGATATCAAGAATAGAAGGAGGTTCCATAGGTGGAACTGTAGGAGGCATAACTGGTGGATTATGGACCACCACCTCTGGTGAAAGGTCATCACTTCCTTCCTAGAATACTACTTGAGGATTTCATGGTGGAATGATTCTATAATTCCAAACACATACCTCATAAGAGAGTTCCGTAGTTGAATTATTATAGATATATTATTGGAATAGGTACATTGCCTTCCTCTGAGAAGATCACACATCTATGCCTCCTCCAAAATCTAGTTCTATGTGAATTGAAAAGTACATCACATTTCATAAGAAACATACAACACCCATTTTAAGACCAATAGGGGCCTATATACCCTGAGAGGGGGGGGGGGGTGAATCAGGGTATGGATATTATTTTCTAAATTCTTCCCGCCCCACTGGATCTTGACCTCTTTATTACAAGGGTCACTTTGTTTGAACTTGTGTGTTTATTATGATCACTTATTTTCTTCTTTATCTAATGATGATGCTTTGAATGCAATGCAGGGAAGCATATAGGTAGACATAGATATTTTTACTTGGTTCACCCTCACTGGGCTACGTCCAAGGAGAATACAACGACGATGTGCCATTGTACCAAATCCACTAAATCTCACTACCAATAATATTCGGGCTAGATCATTTATATGCCCAATATCACTACCTTTATAATGTTTAGGGCCATCTCACTACTTTCCCAAGGGTCACTCCCTTTTTCTCTCTCTCAGACTCACTATCGGTAGAAAGGATAACCTTCTTCCTGTTCCTTTTCTCACTGCACTTGGAAGGGATCCACTCATAGTTTATAGAACTGTAGGTCTCTTCATTTGCATGAATACATGAATCCTCAACTGTTGATAGATTCTCTATTGAAGTCCATATTTCATCCACATATGAATATAACTTTTCCTCTAAACACTGGGAAAATACCTTTGGAATTAACTTCTCAAAGCACCCTACTTCGCAAGGCTCCCAATTTCGCGAAGCTCAAACAAGCCTTCGCGAAGCTCTTGCCTTTTCATGAAGTACTCTCGCAAATATCAAGCCTTCGCAATGCTTAGGCTATCACAGAGCTCAAGTCATCATAGAGCAACTTCCCCCATGAAGCTCACTGAGCCAATGCGAAGCACACGACTTTCGCGGAGCTAGATTAGCCACCTCGAAGCTCTTCTTTTGAGAAGCACGCTGCCTTCATGAACCACCTTCATGAACCGAGAGCAAAATACTTTCTATGAAAACTATCTACTTCTCTTGAGGGGGTTGAGGTCTATTTATAGGTGATTCCACTAACCCTCAAACCTTCTACTCAAATTCAACTCCATGTCATCTCAAATTACGAAGCTCCGAAGTTCCCACCGAAATTCTATCAAAATCGTGAAGCACCACGAAAATTTTACGATCACAAAGCTTTTCGTAATCGCAAAGCGTTCCATAATTTACTTCACGCCTTAACCGTGAATCTCCAGTCGCACTCCATGAAGCTCCACTCACAATGCTCTTCTTTTCCTCAATGCTCTTCAAATTTTCCGTTCACGAAGCTCGTCATAATCATGAAGCATCACTGTCAACAATTTTCTGGTCTTCACAAAATCCAATCCATGAATCCTATCTTCTCGAAACACTGGGAAACGGTGCCACCTTGTATCTATTCTTTTTGTACTACCTCCAAATCTTCCATTCCTTTTTCAAGGTTCTTTTTCAACATGGATTGTCAACAACATCTCTAGAACTCGACAATTCACCATGGAAACCTGCTTTGTCAACAAACACAATCAACCCAAAAATGCTACAATGTTACCTTGACGGATTTTTTCCCAACAAACCCCAACTACCCACTATTAAGGTTGGGATTGGGTCCTACTCTCATATCACAGAACTGAGGTTCTGATATATAGAGTTTCAATGACAAGTATAGAGGAAAACACCCTTTAGTTTGCAATTGGCTTCCCCATTTAATGGAAACCAATATCACTTAAAAGTTTAATTTCATTTAAGTTTGTAATATTTTACACACACACACACACATATCATGGTCTAGTAAAATTTGTATTGATTCCCAATATATAAAATTCACGATGCTCATACATTAAAATTGTAATTTCATTTAACTACAACTTGACCATTACATTTGGTAGTAGGATATAATAGGTCCATAAAACACAGATCTAGAACCCACATTATGGTATAATTGGAGAATTAAGGTTTCATCATCAATATATGTATGAAAACCCCATTTAGATTGATGTAGGCACTTTGATTAATCCTATTATGTTATCTTAGGAAGACGCATTATCACATTTTAATATATTACAATCAGGGCACTAAATATATATAGTAGGAAATTTCACAGAAAAATTAGAAGTGGCATGGAAATATCCATGGAATATAAGTCATAAAGTACCTATAATGGTGAATTAGATGATAAATAGTTTTCATACCAGGCCATGGAAATATTTATTTAACAATAAAATCAACAATAGTAACATCACAAATAATGTGAATCTCCAAATCAAGAATTTGTATAAACATTAATAGGAACTATCTAGAAATAGATAAAACCCATCCAAGATAATTTGTGTTTCCCATATATGTGGGTTAGAAACTCCAAGAAATGGGATCATCAAAAAAATTCCATTACATCCTGTTCTCTTATATAATTCCAAATATAAATAAAAATTAAAAGGAAATGCTCTCATACCACATTATAACATCTTCACCTCAGATCCACTTAACGTGGGACCTAAGTCGGTGGCTCACATGGCCTCATGAAAACCTCCTTTTATTCCATAGGCTTCTAAATAGAATCAAGGTTACATGGTGGTATAGTGGGGAGATTATAACCTCATACCAGAGTGGTGAAACAATAATAATTAGTAAAAAAATAGAAAAAGCATGATATAATAGACGAAAAAACAAAAACATGTATAATAGTCAATTGTGGAAGCATAAACAACCAATAAATTTTAGTAATATTCAAAATCCAAAGGGTAAGTCATATACGATGCTTTCATATCATACTGATATAAAAAAAGGGTAAATAAAAGACATGGACATACATTATGCTATTAAAAAGTAAAAAATAATAAATATGGATCTTCTAGCATCATTAGAATGTACTCAATACACTTCTTCTATTCTATGTGCTATAATTAAATCATATTAAGCATATGTGATAGGGATATTTACCTTATCAACACCTATAGACATGATTTACACTTGGGTTCCAAAGATGGATTGAGTTGGGTGTGAGATAAATATAGTAATCCACCACCAATGGTGTCTAGAAATAATACATACACTGTACATATCATTGAATTTTGTAGGTAAAAATGAGTGACAAAAAATGCTAAAGAATAAATACCAACCAACTCATGATCCTATAGAACACCTGGCAGACATTACCTCATTTTTCATTAGAAGGTATGAGTCTAATCAGTAACCATGTACATCCATATATATAGATATAATTAATCATATATTGTATTTATACATATATATATAAATACTAGATACATGATAAAATATATAGACATATATGTGGATACTAGGTTCTATCTACACGAGGGGCATAAATCAAGCATCCATAACTAGTATAATGAGATATAGGCTCCTGAAAAGGGTGGAATTCTTGAATATTATATTAATGTGAGACATATTTCTCATTACTGAAGATGTTCGAGTGAGTCATCATTCCCAACAACTAGTACAACTGAATGTATATCATCATGAACATCATCCCAATAATAGTATTGTAGTATGAGATATCATTCCTAACCCCCAGTGTAAGGGATCATGAAACTTCTTTCTCATAAAGTCACCTAACCATTCTTCCATAAAAAAACCATTTCATTCTAATAATAATAGCATTGAGGGTATGAATCTAAAATAACTAAAATCATTTAGCACAAATAAAAAATGGTGAACACTTCATAATTCAATTTTTTAAAAATAAAACCAGTTTCATGGTCGTTCCACCCACTACCATTCAGTTAAATTAATAAATTCAATTATAAAGAATAGAAAACCATTTCAAAGTTAACCTAGACACTTATACAGGGTTTGGCTATATAAAAAATTATATAAAAGATGGAAATTCTATTTTCCATTTTAATCCAAACACTTAGATTGTGTATGGTCAACTAAAAATTTACATAAAAGGAGATAATTTAATTTGGCACACCCAATGTGGTGAAAATAAATGAGGTTGGAATCCTCAAATAATTTTTCATAGATATATGCACGTAATTGCAAATGGAAGAATTATTAAAACCAATTTAACACATTTTTGGAAACACAGAGGAAATCCCATTGTATAGTACTATGGTGAAATAGTATGACAACACATTGAATTTTGGAAAACATTTATAGACCACCTACCCTAGTTCTTTATATGAAAACTCATTAGGTATCACCCTTTGATTCCTAGAAAAAAAATAAATCACAAAAATAGAAAAATGCCCTAAAATAGGGAAAATGTGATCACACCAAAATAGTGCAAGAGGTGGGAAGATGAACGATTAAATGAAGAAATTAAAATCGAGAGATTACCATTGGATATCCAATTATTATTATGGTAGTCCGATCGGGGTCTACATTAAGGAGTTATCTTTATCCCTAGATTAGGAGGAGGGAGATCTAAAGACAGAGGGAAAACTGTATTCTTTTCACTCTAGGGGAAAGAAGAAAATAGGTGTGAGATTCAAAGATCTTAAAAGGGAAAACTACAAAATCACCCCCAAAATGTTGGTTCTCATGGTTTGATCACATGGTTGAAAAAATTTGGTGCCAACCGTGCACCCTCCAATATCCAAGGAGCTACAGCTCATAGGCTAGTCACACAGTTTAAAAAACCATTCATAGCCAGTGAGAAAACTCCATCGTATCTTATTTGAGAAACTTCACATGACTCTGAGGCTTGCCTCACATAGTTGCAGAAAAAACATGTAGCCTCTCTTATTCACTCAGAACTCAAATAGTTGAGTTGAATGGTTAGCAATAACCGTACACTAACTTTGTGTCCACTCAATTTCTCTAATTTCTAGAACATTAGTCTCTGAACAAGCTCCAAAAGATCCCAAAATATTACTTAGGCTATATAGAATGCTTACCAAGAGAAAAAAGGATTCAAACAGAAAAAAATGATTCAATCCTTTTTTGAGAATCCGTATTGTTATAAGTTTGTACTAGTCATGTTTGTCCTAAAGTTATGGAATCATTACCTCATTAGTGAATTCTTGTTTGTTTTTAAAGACCATGAGAGCATGAGTTATGTCTTCTCCAGGAATTACTTGAACTTTATATTATAACAATTTATTATATTATTATAGGATAATGAATTCAAGATTTATTATACTCTATGAAATTGTAATTTTATTGGAGAAACACTGTACAAGAAGTAACGTAGTGGTGTTGTTCATGATCTAGCCATTCATTGAAAGTGATAGAATATATATTCATGATAAATCTTCAAATGGGAGATTTTATTGGTATAAATGTGCTTTATCAGATGGTGGTGTGGTCAAATTTATTGTAGGAGGTGGAAGCGTTCATTCATGGGTACTCTACGATGTAGGTTTGTAAGTATCGAGTTTTCTACACTATTGGAAAAAAATATTATATCAATGGTTTGGAACCATTATTTTAGGTCCCAAAACCATTGGTATATTGTATACCAAAATTTTGGGTGGATGTTGGCTTTTCTAAAATTTGTATATAACAATAAAAATCATTTTGGGAAATAAGTGGTATATAAGGGATATACCAACAGTTTCTAAACTGTTGGTATAGGTAATATGATATACATATACAAAAAATTTTCAAAACTGTTGGTAAACGTAATTCATAAAAAAAACCTTAACTATTTTTGATCCCCACACCTCATATTTACATATCAATGACCTAAACACTAATCTATAATGTTTTATGGGAAAATAATATGATAAATATGTATATGCATATTTATATTTATGTTAATTTTTGAATAATTCAATGTTATTTGATAAAATAATTCATAAAAACTAAAATACCTATACAAATAGTTTGGAAAATTGTTGGTATAGACCTATTACAATGGTTTTCTATACTGTTGGTATATGTATTTTGATTTTTGGTACCTATACAAATGGTTTTGTAAAAAATGTAGGTATAGGGTCTTTAATTGGAAGCTATACAAATGGTTTGATCTAAACCAATGGTATAAACATCACCTAAACCAATGGTTTTGGATTTTTTTTGGTATAAGGTCATTTTATTAAATCTATACCAATTGTTTTTCTAAAACCATTGATATCTTTATGACCTATACCAATAGTTTTTCCAAAACCGTTGGTATAGGGTCATATTATGCTACTTATAAAAACAATTTTTGCCAAACTGTTGGTATAAGTCATTTTATGGTATATATCCAATTGTTTTCCAAAACTATTGGTATTGGTCTAGTTTATAGTAGTGTTATGGTGAAATTGTGATGTATGGTATGAGGGTGATCGATATCGGGTGTTAGTCTAGGGAAGGATTTTAATTACTTCGATGATATATGAGGTAGATCTAAAAGATTCCATTTATTAGTACACCCTTTTGTGAATAATATATAGTAGTATTTGAGATATCAGTTTTGGTGTCTAGGGTTGATTATTTTTGTTGTATATTTTATATCATGATATTTGTTGTTCTAGAAGGTTAAGTGTGAACTATAAGTTCCTAGTGGTTTACTTATGTTGTCATATGTTCCTCAGTAGATGTGGGAGGAAATTTTGATAGAATATATAACCTTTTTACCTTGATCACATAGATTCTATAATGACATATGGGGGATTATTATACTGTTTTACAAAATAGGCTCACTTCATAAATTAAGGCATTGATATTAGTTTAGGTTTTCACGAGGTAGTATCTATTATAGGTGGTGAGGATTCATGGTGTCCCTAGGATGATAATCTCTAATAATGACCTTTATTTCACCATTAGGGTGTGAATTGGTCTTCATCATGCTATTTGTTTTTAGTTTTTCCTCAACACTACTCTCTATCCATAGACAGATAAACAGAAAGAATGCACCATACAGACTCATAAAGGCATGTGACCTACTGGTGTCCTAAATTTTGGAGATTCATTTTTGAGTAAACTTTCGTTGGTCATGTTGTATTACAAAAAAAACTTCACACCACCATTGGTATGAAATCATTCAAAATAGTGTATGAATGAACTTGTTGTTCTCTATTATATTGGACTGGGTTCTTAGTGTCCACAATTCTAGGGCTAAAAATAGTGAAAATAATAACAAATATTTTTCATATGATTCATGAGAGGATTAATTCAGTGCAATAATGTCATTAGTACTATTATAAACATTAGAGGATACCATTGGAGTTTGATATTTTAGATCCAATATAGCTAAGAGAAGGTGTATTAAAGGGATCACATTCATGTATTTTATGTCCTATGGTGACATAGTGAAATGAAGGAGAACACCTAGGAACATGAGTCACTGATATGTGCATAGTACCCCGTGTTTTATGATACTTATTTTTTCTCTGTAATGATGTTAAATTTTTTCTGAACATTGTACGAATTCTGAGATTGTTCACTCTCCTTAATACCTTATTTGTGGCATTTTTGGTCTTGTTTTAGATATATCTCCCTTAGGAGAGTGTTTTTTAGTTTTTCTCCATGTTCCTCTAAGTTAGGTGGTTATTATTTTATGATGGAGATATTCTTGAGAAGTATTTCATGGGATTATTTTCTATATAACCTATTTTTATTCCCATTTCTCTAGGTTTGGTTTTAAATTTTCAAGGGTGATAACTATTTGAGAGACAATTGATGTATGATCATATATATATATATATATTTTACCATTATGATTTTTGAGTATTAGAGGATCTAATAGGTGGGTTATTATATGAAGGGGGGATTTATGATGAAATTTCAGCTGTATAGCATGATTTTTGGAATGGATTCTTATGTTACACTATGAAAATAAGACAAGATATGTGGTTATAGGTAGAATTATGAACTACAATATAGTGGGTTGAGAAGGAATTTTTTGGTGGATCTTCTATTTTTAGTACCACTAATGTGTGTGGGGTATACTACAATGTCGAATACATGGAGGTATGTTTTAGGGTTTATCCTTTTGGGGGTTTCTACACTTTAGATATGAGTTGTGGATTAGCCTTCTTTGTTGGAAATGAAATTATGTAGTGTAGTGGTTTTCCATCCATCATGATCATTCCCCTTGATTATATAACCTATATCATGGATCATTATTTTTTCTCAGATGGGTCTCTAACTAGGTGGGATGTAACATGGTCTTCTATTTTACATCATATATTTACCCCCTATCACCATCTTTACATGATGGTGTGGGGTTATACGATCTGGACTTACAATTTATAGTTTTCTTATAAATTTTCAAAACCCATTTGAACTTGAATTTAACCAAAAAATTTCTACCAACACCTAGGATCCCATGAGATATTTTCAACATCCATTTAATCCCCTTTGATTGGATTCAACACCATCCTTCTAGAGATTGATTTTTAGTACTTTGCGGTGAGTTTCCTTATTTTACTTATGGTTTCATATCCTTTTAATTTTTTTTCTCCTCTATTACATTTTCACTCAATATAGTTTCTTCTCATTATTCTTATAGATATATTTGGATTTATGGTGGTGTGTTCATGGGGTGATGTCCATTGTGATTATTGATTACTTATAAGATAAGTGATCAAAGATCTACACTTACTGTCCCATTATTGTTTGAAAGACATTGAAAGTATATAGGTAGTTAATTTTTTTCTTCTCTTATTTTTAGGGATATTATATTTTTATTATGCTTTATAACATTTGGTAAAAGTGGAATTAACCTTTATGAATATTGAACCTGAATAAATACATAATTTTTTTTGGGTTTTAATGAACACTTGTGTTTATGTCATGTCAAAGTTTGCCTCTTGATTTTCTAGATAAGGTATAATATCTTTTTATAGTACAGTTTAACATGTTTTTAATGATTGTAAAGTGGATAAATAATATAGTTTTGGTAATTTATATTGGATTAATAATAAATAGGCTTGTTTAATATTTTTTTTCTTATAATTTATGGAAAATTTATGTTATGCATGAATCATGTTCTAATGATTTATAGTTTTTTATAACTAATACCTTAGGTATCATTTGGTTGTAACCAGTGATAAATGATTCTATTAATTATATATGGTAAAAAATTGTTGATTTAAAAATATAATTGTTTGGAAAAAAGTGATCCTTTTTTGTTTATTAAGGATTGATTCATTGGTTCTAGGGCCTAGTCACCTTGTTAACTATTTTTTTTCTTGTTTACTACCTTGTGTGACTGCTCTATATGAGGATCCTAGCTATGTAACATAATATAATCATGGTATGGTTGATGGTTTTTGGATAATTAGAGGACATAATAGAGTTTATGGTATAATTTTTCACTTATGGATGTGGGATTGATAGTTTTATACATGGTGGTGTTGGGGATTGTAATGGGATTGAAGTATTGGGTAGAAGTTGGGCATTCCCATTGTATTTTGTGCTGAAGGCATAGATTATTTTTTATTAATGAATCCACATTATAGGTTGTATGACTTAATTTCTTGTTTTTTATTCCTTTTCCCACTACTAGACATGGTTAGTTGGTTGTGATCTTTTTACATTTTATGATTTCTTAAGAAAATTACTATAGTGCATTGAATTATGGAAAGATAATGAATTTTAAATGTTTTAACTTATGGGGGTTAATTTCTTGAAAATATGTGGAAAATATGATAAATCTAGAGAATCCATAGATTATGTGGGATAATAGATAGTGGAAACAGAATTAAGTTGTTAATTATAATAAAAATGAAATTATTAATAGATTGAACTAATTTAAAGTCTATTAAAATGATTTAGTAATTATAGGATATTTGGTCCTAAGCATTGGATGTTGGGTTCCTGAGAGGTTATAACTATAGTTATGGTTAAGTATAGGTAGTTTTATATAGTGTGGTTGTTAGCTATATTTATTTTTTATGTTATGAAAATTCATACACCACCCTACCCATGTTTTTAGGGAGATAGACACCTAGTTAACTACGGGAGGATGATTTCCCCAACTTCCAGGTTAGAGAAGTAAAGATAGCTGACTACCCTATCATTCGCTCTCTTTTGATTGGGTGTAATTATTTTCTTATACGCATGGTGGTTACATTTACCATATATGTGTGTAGAGGGATTTAATAGATTAAGGTTATTTCAAATACATTTATCTCTAGATATAGTATCATAAAGAATATTATAGGATTTTTTGTGGGATATGGAGTCTTGAGGTATGTTACATAATGTATGGGTTGTTGTGACACTCGGTAACTACTTAGTTACTATGAGGAGAAGTATATGTTCATGAAAAGATGATTTAATGCATGGAGTTCATGATATGTGATAGTTTCCAAGGTGTTTTTGGACATCATCATTTATTAGAGTGAGATGGATCAAGATGTATGGTGTTGGGTAAGAGTGGAAAACCACTGGTGATGTGTTAGTGGGGTACCTTATGTTGATATTATGTTGAATGTTTTATTATTATTTTTTTGTGATACTTGGTGAGATGTCCATGGTGAGGTCGGGAAAATAACATACTGGATCAAAAGATGAGTTTTCTTCACTTGTTTATTCACCGGGATTTTGTACAATTTATTTATATTTTTCAAGAGTGGATCTGGGGAGGATCCTATCAATTATACCATTTATGCTCACCCTTTATTATATGAACTATTTTTTGGTCTACATGAGCTGGTTGGTGATTGTTATAGACATTACGATCTCATAGAGTTGTTCATGATTTGTTTGTGATTCAAGGTCACTATTGAATTTTCTTTTGGTATTTTTAGTCCCTTAGAGTTTTTTAGTTTATATGACATTACATTAAAATATTCTGTTTTTTTAGGATTTTTTGGGTGGTCATATCTTATCTTTCATTCCTCATGTTCATCTGATCATTTAATGCCCCCAATTTGTGTGTATGACATACCCTCAAATATTTTACCCAACTTGGGGCCTGTTAGAGGTGGTTTTATGAAATCATTGTCTCCCTCTTCTAATTTATGGACTAGGTGGGGTACCTATGAGGGAGGATTCAATAAAATAGGCTAACATAATCCTCTCATTTCCAAGGATACATTTGAGAAAATGTTCAATGTCTCAAAGTTTGTATTACATAATCCTTATCCTTTTCTTTTTAATCATTCTATTAAAAACCTACCCAAACCATAGTAATATAAATAAAAAAATATCATAAGTAAAGTGAAGTGTTATTATATTAATGTAACAACCATTATTTATTACATTCCATCCTCTTTGAAAAAAATGAACATCGATCATGAATTGTAAAGACTACTGCCTCTGTAATGTGATGTCTTCCATTTTTCACCATCGCCTATCAACAATGGTTATAAGGATAAAATTTAAGAATAAAATTGACATATATGATATTATTATTATCATTTTGTAAAAATTATAATCTATATTCATTCCCTCTCATTCTTTGGGAAATAAAAACATTAATTATGAATTGTGTGGACTATATCCTTCACAAAGTAATATTCCTTTTTTACCATCAGGATATTAATTATTTTCCAACCCACTTCAAAAATGATTCAAAAAAATAAAAATTATAATATCATTATTATTATATTATAATAATATCATAAAATTCCTCAGTTATATTCACCCATCATGTTATGGCGTGTTCGAGATTAGGTGTATTTAACCAACTTCTTGGTCAAAACTATAAAACAATATCGACGAGGACTATGATAACCTAAATACAAATTAAATTATAATTTAATAAGAAAATAAATATTTGTTTTTATTTCTATAAAGGTTGTATTATGTATTTAACTAACTATTTAAATATTATCTTTGATTTATAAAATTACTAAAATAAGAGAACATTGATTCATTTTTTACACAAACAAAAGAAAAAATATTATAATAAATAAATTTCAAGTGATAATAAATTTTCCATATCAATAAAATTTATATAAATACGGTTATTATGATGTTATCAAATTAACTTAATTTGATTATTTAGTAAGCTGAGTATATATGGATAATGATTTGGGAATATGTTAAGGGTTTCATGTATTAAATTTTTACCCCTTATGAAATATTTCTTATTAAATATCAATTTTTCATTGTAATGGTGTAGATAATACCAAATTAATATTTCTTATCATTATTATCTTAAATTTCATCATTATAATTATTATATTCCATGTTATTTCTATGAGGAATTTTTACTCTAAAATTATAAAATATGTAAGGTTGTATTCTAACTCAATTTTATCCAAATGAGTTATAATATTTCTTATATAACTCTATCTGTACATGGTTTATTTAACCTTATTAATGACTACTTTTTATTTTATTTCATTATTATTTTATAGGGTTCTATAATTATTCCTAGTAAACTCATTATCAACTGATTCTTACCAAAAATATTATACAACATAAAAGTTTATCTTGGTCTCAATTCCACTTTTTTAGACATACTTTGTGTTATACATAAATTGAAATTTATATGATTTATATAAAAACTATTTGTTATATTTTATAATTATTTATCACAAGTTATTTGAATTTGATATTTTATGTCAATATATTTCTCTACCAATGGTTTGATTTAAATGTTACTCAAATTGTAAGGATTCTTTTCCCAACCTCATTTTATAATACATATTTCTCAAATGTGTTATACCATATAGGAAAATTTTATAGTCCTTTTACCCAATATCAAAAGAATTTTCTTCTCCTCTATTTATCCTTTTAGAGTTATTTTACTTAATTTATTTAAAATAAATCATTTATATTATTTTAAAATGATTTTTATTTGCACACAATTATTTTAAAATTATAAAAAAAATTAATTTTTTATGCTCATATTTTACCTCAGACAACACATATTGTGGATATCACAATATTTATTTCAAAAATTGAAAAAAAATCATTTTCAAATACCTTTACTTTCTTAAAAAAATCATTAATATAAAATAAAGATAACATTTACCATATGGGTTGTTTTCAGGAAAAAAATCCCTCAATGTATCTATGTAAACGTATATGTTTACCATATTTTCCATTTTATATGAAACTTTCTCCGTATGTTTTCATGGTTTCTGAAAGAAATTATTTTTTAAAAAGTATCTTTTAAAAATCTTTGAAATGATCAAGGGTATTTCTTATTTACAAAGAGCTTTTTTTAAAACTCATAAAAAGTTTTTTATATGTCACTTTCCTTTTATATATCCTATGATTGATCAAGGAAATTTTTCAAATGATATAATCCACCTTCTTTATCTCGAGGTCTTATGAAATATTCTTTTCTATGATAGAAATGATTCATCACAACCTTTGTATTGCCTTACCAATAAATGTTTATAAATCTTAACTTATTCTATTTCCTTTCATTTGTGAAAACCCTATTTCCCATTTAATATTTTAACTTAAAACACCCTAAAAATTTAGAATACTATTCTCGATAAGTTTTTATACATGTAATGTTGAGTTTTAAGTGAACTATAGTATACTATAAAAAATTATAATTTTAATATATTACCATAATTTCTCAACTATTATAATAGAGGATATGAATATAATATCCATAATATAAAAAATATATATAATATTTCTAAATAATTAATATTTATTTATTAACTAATTATAATTAAGTACACCATTTTTAATGAATTCATTTTATGATTCTAAAATATGATTTCATCAAAAAAAGGGTTTTATTGAATTTGTGAATTGAAATTATAATTAATTTATTCCTTTTTTAGAAAGAGTCATTGAGCAAATGAATAGAATTCCTTAAATAAACTTGACATTATTATATTAGGGTGATTTTTTTAATTTTTCTCAAAATTATTTATTTTTACATTAATAGATAGAAAAACCATTTTTTATAAAACCGTAATTTCTTTTCACTAAATAATGAAATATGAAATATCTATTAGGTTTTGATTTTTATCTTACAGTAAAATAATTCTCCTTCAATTATAAATAATAAAATTAATTATATATGAATTATCATTACATTAAATTTTGGTATTAGTTATTTTTTGGACATAAATAAATTTTTCTATAAGGTTTTTATGTCCAAAAAGTGTTTTTATATTAATAGATTAGATTATGAAATATTTATTAAAGGTTTTAATGAAATTCATAAATTATATATTCAATATAATATTTTAAATGTTTCTTGACTGCTCTTACTATTCATGGAATAATAATATATCCATTTTTATACTTTAAATTAATTTTTCAAAAACTGGGTTTGTTTCGTTTCATCCAAATATTTTAAAATTAATTTATTCCACTTTTAGAAATTGAATACGATAAAATAGATTCAATGTTTTTAATAATAATTTCCAAAATTGGATATTTGGTCACATTCTATAATGTCTTAGAAATTTTTAAATCAAATTCTATTCTAAATGGATAAATTTATTTATTTAAGTAATACAGTTATAGAAAACAAGTACATTATACTCAATTTATAATTTTTACCATTATAAAATATATCCATTATTTTCATTTTGAACTTAAAATATTATTTTTCACAATTACCATTGATAATATATTAATTCTACACTAGACCTTATGATTAAAATATGTTAAGGGTTATAACAGTATCCAATTTTCATAAAAGGAACATGTGATAACCTTAACCAGTAGTATCATACCCTAAGAAGCACATTTATCAAAGATTATAAAGAATTTGGAATCATAAATATTTTTCTTTACCAATCTGAAACTGCGAATCAATAACTAAAAAATGATTGAAGTCATTTATGATATAATTTTGAGATTATTGGGATTATAAAAAAAACTTTGTTCATCAAATAAACCCAATAAAGTACTAACATCACACACTTTACCCTTAGGGTGTACATTGTTGTAATAATGGGTTATTTATTAATACCCTATAAGTATAAATTTTTTAATATTTTCATTATAATAAAATAATTATTATATTTATCCATTTTCATTATTACTTTATATATAAACAAAAATAATTAACAATTCCCCTCTATTTTACTATATATACCCACCCAACATCCCATTAATCGTCACTCAAAACTCATTGATCATGAATATACTCTCCCTCCCCTACTCTAAATCCATTAAAAGTATTACCAATCTATTAATAAGCTCTTTATAAGATTTTTTTGGCACCCTTTTTAGGTAAGATATTCCCTCCTCGTCCTTTTTATTTAAGTACTTTATTTGTACCAATCCTTTAGATTTCCAATTATTCTTATTTTAATTTTTATTTAAACATAAATATACTATCCTTATTATTATTATTATATAATGAGATACCATCTTTCTATCTCATATAATTCTTTTTGTGAACCATTATGTACACCTCATCTATAGCTGAAATTATCTAATGATTTTACATGCCAAAATTTCTTATTGTGAATGCCCATTTAAATTCCCATGCAGGGGCATTCACCAAGATGTAACAATACTTCACTAATTTGGGACTAACATATATGTAAACAATGATCCTTAATTAAAGGAATAAAAGTGATCAAATATATTCATATATTGTATGATATATGTTTTATAAAAATGGATGCACTTAATATAAATGTGATGGGTGTTATTGGAATATTATAGCCCCAAAATTCACTGTGTAATGTTTTTATATAACGATATATGGGGTATATGTGGTTATCCTAAGAACACTATGTTATGGTGTCTTGAAAGATAGACTTAACTTATGATTATGATGTCATTTTTATGATGTTTTCACACTCTTATGATTCCCTGATGTTATCATCTTATACCATACTTTTATGTTTAGATTCTGATTATCATATTTATATGTCATTATATTTATTAATTTATTATTCTGTAAATGGGATCTATAGGTAACCCTTTAATTATGTAGTTTCTCAGGTTATCCCATGCATTCTTAGAATATCAATGGAAATTTAAGAGAAAATTATGGTGTTCTTAAATAATCTCTTTTTACACCTATTACTTAATGTTTTGATATGTATCTAATTACCCAATGACACATGGCCACATAATATTTTGGGATTGTATGATGTGTGTATTTGTGAAACAAATAATAAAGTAAATTTTATAAAAGATATGGTTTATCATAATTGATATCTGAGTAAAGAATATTTATTTTTGGGGGTTAGGATTAGAAAACCATAGTGAATACCATATGGATAAAACTTAACATAAAAAAATTAGAAATTTTGGTAAAGTATATAACGAGTGGTTTCTAAGGAATAAAATCCATGTATGGATACTATTAGTGGATATGGATCTGGAATAGTTATACCTAGGGATAATAAACTTGAGAAGGATCATCATCATGTTCCTAAAAAATAGGACTTGTTTCACAAATGGTTTGAAACTCTAAGTGGATATCCTATGGTAAATTCAAAAATCACTTTATGAAAAATTAAAAAAGGAAAAAGTTACTATGATGTTTAATGATAAAACATGAATAACATATATTAAAACCTAGAAATTTATAAATTTATAAATACATTTCATTATGAGTTTTCCTAATAATGTTCAAAGTTTCCCCTTTGAGTGTTGAAAATTTTCCAAATTCCTGTCTCTACTTTTTTTATATTAGTTAATGGTTGGAAATTATATGAACACAATAAATTAACAAGGGGAAGGAAAATATGATTACCTTCCAAATAACTTTCCCAACCTGATAAAAATAGGATTCAATAACCTCATAATAATAATTAGTCAATTAACTAAAGTTTTTAATTGAAAATTGAATCAGGGGTTAAACAACATCCCCATTGGAAAGAGAAAGTTTTAATTAACAACATTATGAAAAAAAGTTGTTCAAATTATAGTGAATATTCCATTATTTTATTCTAAATATAATTAATAAACTCAATTGAGAACACCATCTCTATACTTCAATTCTATGAGTAAGAAATGGGAGTTCTATCTATTCATTGCATGGAGGGAAAAGTTCATTAATGGTAGATGTTGATCAAGAATAATAATAAGGTGGAAAAAATTGAAGCGACAAAGTATAAAGAATTGAAGAATTTATTTTGTTAAAATTTTTCCACATAGTCTCTAAAAAAATATGTGGATGGAGTTTCTTGACCTCAAATAAAAAAGGAAAAATCCATCATGGTGTATGAGGTAAATTTTACAAGACATTCATTACACACTTTAAAATTTTTCATTGACCCAAATAAAACGTTTACTTATTATTCAGTTAGATACAGATGAATCTATTTTAGTATTATATAATTCAAGTCCATGGAAACTATGAGAAAATTTCCCAGTGTACCCTCAAATTAGAAATAAATATCATTGATTATCAAGGGTATCATGGTTATAGAGATATGAAGAAGAGGATAGATTTTAATTCTTGTGGAATGATTGGGGAATCTCATATTGGTAAGAAATTCCAACATCCCACTTATCAAAATTATGGAAAGAAGAATTTAGAGTATTACCTAAATGGGATAATCAAATTTTATTAGTGTTTTAGGGAAGGTAACATTTATCATAAACACTAATGGGAGAATCCCTCCAAGGTGATTTAATAAAAGAATTATCTAGTGAACCCCCAACCTATTGTCATATTTTCAACTGAAAGGATCAAGGAAAATGTAACACCCCGACCCCAGTTACCCAGAGTCGGTGCTTTATTAAATATAATTGGCATGATACAAGGAATGATGTCCTAAAAGACCAAATAGTTTAGTATTATCGGAAACAAGATATATACATAAGTTTAACATTACAACTTGATATGAAATACAACACTAATTTATTCCTTTATAAACATCCAAGCCTCCTAGATTATGCACGAAAGTCACTCATAAATAAATTATTCATATCCTAAGAAAACGAAACATAAGAAAGGGGTGAGCTCAAATGCTCAGTGAGAGTAAGAAGTACAAAGGAAGATAACATAAAAATTAGGCATGTTGAATAATTGAAAACACATACCTTTGGAAATAATAAACATGAACTCTTTATGAATGGAATATGAGCTGAGTAAATAATTACATAATAAAACATAATCATGGGTATTATACTAGTCTAATAACCACATGAACCATCATTATTATTTTCACAATGAGGGAATATATAATGCCATAATTTCTGAAACATCTTGTCAAGGCCTTGGCCAAGACGTCTAAAAATGATTTAGGCTTCGGCCAAAACCATATATAAAATTGGGAAAGGCCTCATCCAATTACATGTCTAATTATATAATGAGACCTACCAATACATCGAGGATCTATAACGAGCTCCACCCGTCACATACTAAGTTCAATACATTCCTCATATGAAAAGGTTGAAACATAACATAAATATTCATATTAAAACTAGCATACGAAATTTCAATAATTTAACCATAAAACTTGAAGGGTATAAAAATAACACATCCATAGTCGAACATATCACAAAACCTTAAATAAAATATGGAATATTTGTATCATAAGAAATCAACTTCAAACAAGTGTAAATTTTATCAAAGTATGTTGACATAGAATAAATCAAAACATTTTGAGAGAAATATATCTTTCTATTTTAAAATCATTTAAGAACCACATAATTATAAAAGAGAAAATTTATTTTTAGAATACTCTTATATGCTTGTAAGGGAATCTTAGACAATGTTATAATGACAAAAAATATCCACACCCGTTGTATACGTTAAAAAACATTCTTACCATAATTTTGTCGAGAAGGTTATAAAGTACCTTGTTTGGAAAATGATGGAAAGATTCCTTTCAAAACATATAATGTCAAATAAGGGTATAAATGAATTTAAACCATACTCTATTAAATAGTAAAAAAGTTTTGAAAAACATTTTTAATAAAACACGGATGTGGGTGATAAAGAGGTCCTAATAGATACTTACATAAAAACAACCTCAGATAATAAAGAGATTGTGAAATTAACCCTTACCTTGTAATTTTCTTTGGTTTAAGGTACATTAACCTCATATATAATAGTTAAATAATTGTTATTAAATTATACAAGAACCATATACATAAATATGATATCATATATGATCTTCTAATATTTCTTTGTTAATAATATTTTAGTATTATCGTCGTTTTGGGTGTTAACAGATTCATTTTCCTTTATACGTTTGGTTAAATAAGCCATGTTTGTTATGAATAGGATATATTTGATTCATATACAGAATTATATTACAATTTTAAACATTATTTTAAATCATCAAATGAAAATTATTCTTTAATGGTTACGATGGGGAAATGAATCTCATCACGTTAGTGGAGACGGTAATCTGTACGTACGCACGAGCGACAATATAATTATATTGATGGTGAAATAATATGTAATTGGATGGTATATAAAATATAAAGAATCATTAATATTTTATATTTATTATTTAAATTATTTATTCTCATTATTATACCCATCCAAATAATGAAGTGTTGAATAACAAACTACACCACGACGTGGAGACGATAAGTCATACGTTCGCACGTATGGTAACTTTTTCATTAATAGGATGGATAGAATAATGAATATAGTTGTTATATATTTATAATAACATAATAGTATGTATAAGATAATGGAGTTATTATTTTGGTATGGAAGAAACAAAGAAATAGGAAGTGGAAGAATAAAAGAACTTTTATAGAAGTGGTGAAATTATTACCTCTTCTTCAGGTATTTCTTTTTGAGTTGATCAAAAGGGCTCCCTAAATTGAATTTATGGTCAAATTAAGGCCTCTAGGTTGAAGGGGGGATAGTTAAGAGTATATTTGGGAAGGTTTTTTCTGATAAAAATGGCTTTGGAGGTGTGAAATTAAGAAAAGGGTAAGTACCCTTTTATAAGAGAGGTGAGGGTCACTTTCCAAAAAGCTTGAAATATTATTTTATAATAAAATAATTTTCAGTTTCTAATGGAACCAAAAATTTATTTAAATTATATGGTGGGGATGGTCTAAAACCTTTCAGCCAATAGGTTTTAGATAGGTTTTGGTCACCATATTAACCTTATCTTTTAGATTTAACTCTTAGTTAAATAGTTTGACATTTACCATGTCTCTTTGTATTTTTTTAATATATGGTCAATAAACTTACTATAACAATCCAAGAGAACCCCTAGTGGTTAATTATTAATATATATAACCTTATATAAGTCCTTTGGCGGAACCTTAGATTTTTTGGAATATTATATCAATTAATAATATAGTATTTGTTTTTAAAAACACAATTATGTCAATTTTGACACTATTTAGTATTTGATTTTTTTTGATAGCCATAAAAACATTATCAATTTGAATAAAATTTATTTAATAAACCATAAAATTTAATATTAACCTTGAAAATTAGTTTAATTCATCAAAAGTCTCAATTTAAATTTATTTGGATATTTATAATATCAATTATTTTAATATTTCATTATTAAGGTAATTACCGCATCATCATTGTGTCATAAATAAATTAAATTATTTAATGTCTAAAAATTATAAATAAAATACCATTATGTAGGAAATATTTTTAGTATTCTAAATAATATTTATAGTCTAATTTATATTGTGTGTAACCCTGTATTAAAAATGTTTTATTTATTAAACATTGAATTTAAATCTTTTAACCCTTCTTTAAATAAAATAATAATAAATGTCCTAATCTAATCCAAGTGGACCAAAGTGGATAATATTTTATTCATAAGGTTTTTTTTGGTCTAATTAGACTTATCCAATAGAATTAAGACATGTGTTAGGGTAATTATAATATCATTTTTACCATTAATTACCTTATTTACTTTTAACCGTGGTAAATAATAGTCAAAATTTACTATTCACCAAAAATTATTTTCATTTTATTAAACCAAATTTTACTTATGGATTTAAACTATGTCTCTATAATTTTTGAAATTAAAATCATAGAAGTGGTAAAATTAAGTTTTATAAAAATTTGCAAATGCTCTTAGAAGGTGGGTAAAAAATGGTAAAAAGTTCAATAAAATTTTATATATCTAAAATTATTATAAAATGACTCCAATGAATTTAATTTAACATATATATGTATTATGTATATATTTTGACCTAAAATAAATTAAAATATAATAACTAATTACTTAAATAAAAAGTCTGTTTTAAACAGTAACACAGTTTTTTTCACTATTCGTCAAAAAAATTGAAAGTTTTCAGAAAAATACCAAAAATTCACCCTAATCTAATTTCGATATTCTGAATTAAAAAATGAATTCCATTTTGAAAAACAAAATTTATAAAATTTCAAAAAGTGGGTATTACTATTCATAACGACCAGTTTGATTGGTTGTGGTGTGTTAAAACTCTACGTTGCGTAAAATGTAAGCTACCCCATTATTCAAAGGGAAACGTACCGTGGAAGATTGGGGTGTTACATTATCCCCTCCTTAAAAAAAATTTCATCCTAGAAATTTCTAGAATATTACTGCATAAAAAGATTTGGGTGGTTCTTTATTATAAGTTCCTTGGGTTCCCACATTGCTTCTTCCATCTTATGGTTTCTCCATAGAACTTTTACCAGACGAGTCGTTCGGTTTCTCAGCACTGGTTCTCTGGTATCAAGAATTTGGATAGGCTCTTCACAATAAGACAGATCAGGTTCCAGTTCAATTTCCTCATAGGTGAGTACATGCATTGGGTTAGGCATATATTTTCTCAATAGTGATATGTGGAACACATCATGAACTTTGGAGGGACTTGGAGGCATTTACAAACGATAAGCCACAACTCCAATTATTTCTAGAATTTCCAAAGGCCTGATGTACCTGGGACTCAATTTACCCTTCTTACCAAATCATATAACACCCTTCCATGGATATACCTTCAAGAAAACATGATCTCTTACTTGAAATCCCAAATCATTCCTCTGATTATCGGCATATCTCTTTTAACTACTTTGATCTTCTTTGATGTGGGTTTGGATAATCTTCACCTTTTTCATTGTTTTGTCAACAAGTTCTAGGACTACGAGTTTTCTTTCACCAACATCATCCCAACAAGTTGGTGTACAATATCTCTTTACATATAACACTTCATATGGTGCCATCTGAATACTTGAATGGAAACTATTGTAATAAGAAAATTATACCAGAGGTAAATAGTGATCCCACATACCTTGAAAGTCAAGTGAGAAAGATCTCAACATGCCTTCTATGGTTTGAATAGTCCGTTATGATTGTCCATTGGCTTGTGGGTGGTAGGCAATGCTTAAACGAAGTTTAGTATCCAAGTTCTTCTGAATACTTTTCCAAAATATTGATGTAAAACAGGGATCACAATCATAAACAATCAATAGGGGTACACCATGGAGTCTTAAAACTTCATTAATATATAGTCTTGCTTGACGTTTAACTGTTAAATCTTCTCTTATTGCAAGAAAATGTGCTAACTTGGTAAGACAATCAACAATAACCCATATTGCATCATTCCTTATAGGATTCTTTGGTAGCCCCATAAAAAAGTCCATCATAATATTATCCCATTTCCACTCAAGAATGGGAAGCAGTTGCATGAATCCTTCAGGCTGTTTCCTTCTAGCTTTCACTTGTTGACAAACCATACATTTTGACACAAAATAAAAAATCTCCCTCTTCATGTTGTCCCAAAAAAAAATGTTCCTTCAAATATCTATACATCTTGGTTCTCCAAGGGAGTATATATAAATTGGAGCTATGAGAATCATCCAAAAATTCCATTTTTTAGATCAGGTATACCAGGAACACAAAGTCTCTTCCCAAATTTCAAAATTCCATCTTCATATACGAAGTCACTAAATATCCCATCATTTACAGCTTTAATCATATTTTGAAACTCCTCATCATTAGTATGAGAACTTTTTATCCTTTCTAGTAATTATGGTTTGGAACCCATTTGAAAAAGTATTGATGTTTCACCTTCCATGGTAATTCCCATATCCATCTTTACTAGATCCATGAAAATAGAATCCCTTTGAACTCTCATCTTGTTCAAAAATCCATGATGTTTTCTGCTCAATGCATCTTCCACCCTATTTTCCTTTCCCAAGTGGTAGTGTATTGTTCAATAATAATCCTTGAGTAGTTAAATCCATATCCTTTGCCTCATATTGAGTTCTTTTTGTGAGAAAATATACTTTAAAATCTTGTGATTAGTATAAATCTCACATTTTTCACCATAGAGATAGTGTCTCCATATATTTAGAGTAAATATTACAACTGATAACTCAATATCATGAGTGGGATAGTTTTTATCATGAATTTTTAGCTATTGTGATGCATAGGCAACAGCTATATCATTCCGCATAAGGACACAATGAATTAATTTCTTTGAAGCATCACTAAAAATAACAAACCCATCGTTCCCTGATGGTAGATTCAAGATAGGAGTGTTGACTAATCTTCTCTTTAGTTATTCAAAACAATCTTCACACACTTTTGTACAAACAAATTTAACCCCTTTACGTGTGATATTGGTTAACGGGTTATCCAACAGGGCAAAATTCTAGGCGAAACATCGATAGTAACCTGCTAAACCAATAAAACTACATACCTCAGTTATACTCGTCGGTGCTGGCCATTCTTGGATTACCTTGGACATTGAAGGATCAACAGAGATTCCATCCTTAGAGACAATATGACCAAAAAAATAAATCTCTTGAAGCCATAATTCACACTTTCAAAACTTCCCATATAATTCATTTCTTCTGAGTGTTTTCAGAATAGAGCACATTAATTTCATGATCTTTGTAGCTTTTTGAGTATAAAAATATATCATCAATAAATACTACTATAAAGTCATCAATATATTCCTTGAAAACTCTATTAATTAAATCCATGAAGACAGAGGGTGCATTAGTCAATCCAAAAGGCCTTACAGTAAACTCGTAATGCCCATACCTGGTTCGAAATGCTGTTTTTGGAATCTCTTCCTTCTTCACACACAAATGATGATATACAGATCAAAGGTCAATATTTGAAAAATATTGAGCTTCATGAAGTTGGTCGAATAAATCATCAATGCTAGGTATGTGATATTTTTTCTTTATTGTTATATCATTGATCTCCCTATAGTCAATGCACAACCCCATAGATCCATCTTTCTTCTTAATAAAAAGTATAGGGGCTCCCCATGGAGAAACACTAGGGAGAATAAATCCCTTATTACTCAATTCCTCTAGTTTTTTCTTTAGTTCCACTAATTCCACAGTGGACATTCTATATGGAGTCTTTGATAAGGGCCTTGAACTAGGAATTAAATCAATAGAAAACTCAATTTCTCATTCTAGAGGATGTCCAGGTAAATCCTCTAGAAACACATCAACATATTGTTGCACAATTGGTATGTCCTCTATTAAAACATTATTTTCCTCACCCATAATTATTTTATTATCTTTATTTCCAATAATTGAATTTAGTATAGCTACCGGGGGTGGATCTAGATAAGAATCAATTGGTGACATTTCTTCTCTAAAGATAAGGAACTCCTTATCATCATCGAAAATTTTAACCTCCTTATTCTTACAATAAATTTTCACATCATGGTCCAAAACCTAATACATTATGAGGATTATATCAAATCCAATCATGGGTATGATGATGAGATCAGTAGATAAAGAACATTTATATGCCCTAATAGGAACTGATTCAAAAAACATTGTTGTGATGATACTTCCCTTAGGAGTTTTGACTGACAACTCCGTTTTTAAGTCAAATTTAAAATATCTAATTTTCTTAGAAAATTAGGAAGATATGAAACAATGCGATGATCCAGAATCAAATAAATCATTGGCTAAACTTGAGTAAACCATTAAATCACATGCCACCACATCTTTCAGAGCTTCAACCTCAGTAGTAGTGATCACATAAGCTTAGCATTGATCCCTTGGCCTTTTCTGAGGTAAGTTTCTCTGAATTTTAGGACATTAATTTACATAATGTCCCATCTCCTTGAAATTGTAACATTGATCATTGGTAGCTTATTTCTTCCCTCTACAATCACCAGAAACATGGCCTTTCTATCCAAATTTGTAGCATACTCCTTTTCCTTTTAGACAGGCACCAGGGTGCTTCCTTCCACAATTATCATAGGGTGGAAATTCAACTCTTCCCTTCTTCTCTGTTTCCTTATTTCCTTTCCTAGAGTGTTTGACATATCTATTCTTCTCTTTATTTTCTTTAAATTCATAAGACATAGATAATTCCTTTTCTGTCTTAATAGCACATGAGACAATATCTTCATATGATGAGAATGATTATGAGACTAATGCTTGATGAAGAAATGGTTTCAACCCATTAAATAAATGATCAATATTAATTCTTGGGTTCTATATACAATCTATAGCATGCCTTGATAACCTTTTACTGTTAGCTTCATACTTTGCGACATCCTCATCCTCCTTTTGTCTCAGACTCAGAAATTGCCTATCCATATCCGCTCGATGGTCACAAGGAAATTATTTTTCTAAAAAAAGATCTTTAAACTCCCTCTATTCCATACTTGATACTTCTTCATCATCCTTTGTGTTTTGAATTAATGACCACCATTGATCTGCTTCTCTAGTGAGGTGATAAACTGCCATGACAACTTTTTCCTATTCACTACTCCCCAAAGCATGGAATATTTTCTATATGGAACTTATTCATTGCTCAAATACTAATGTATTTTCACTCCCATTAAATGTTTGTGGTTGTTTGCTCATGAAGTGGTCTAACGTTGATCCTTTTCATTGTGGATCAGGGTGATCCATATGGGTAAGGTTATTATTCATAACCCGAGTGAGTTGTCCTAGTATGGTGATAAGTTGATCCACACCAGTTTCATCACCAACTCCACTATAATCATCTTGAGTAGGAGGGAAATACCTACATAGATTACGTGTGTTGATACAGTTTCCATTCCTTCCACTAGGCTTCATTTCTAAATGATTTCATACACTAGATTAGTTTATGAATCGAAATACATAATTCAAAACTTGTAAAACAGTTTACATAAATTGAGAAATTTATAGATATAATACATAATCATAAAAAATGTTTTCTTTGAGGATGTATATACTCATAAATAATTTATAATGGTTTGTAAAGTATATGTGAATTATCCTAAGCATATCCCCTAGGAGTGTTTTAACCAAGAGTGTAACAAGGCCCATTGTCATGTACCAGGATACCCTGGGTCAAACCTGAAACTCCTTGTCAGAGTTTTCACTCCTAGGTACATTTATGCCAAAGCCGCCTCTACCTGCTCATATCAAGACATGGATGTATTGTAAGGAAAATAAAAAAAATCTTTACATTACCAAAATTATAAAACGTTCTTTTATACCAATCCTCAAAGTATATATTAGGGTAATGTGTTATAATCATAGTTTATCTAAATCTAGTTTCCAAGATTTGTACTAAACTTTCTCTGATACCAGCTGTAATACCCCGACCCCAGTTACATAGAGTTAATTATTTATTACATAGCATTGGCATGATACAGGGAATCATGTCCCGAAAGACCAAACCATTTAGTATTATTGGAAACAAGATACATACATAAGTTTAACATTACAACTTGAGAAGAAATACAACACTAATTTATTCCATTAGAAACATCCAAGCCTCCTAGATTATTCCTGCAAGTCACTCATAAATAACTTCTTAATATCTTGGGAAAATGAAACATAAGAAAGGGGTGAGCTCAAATGTTTAGTAAGAGCAATAAGTACATTAGAAGATAACATAAACATTAGGCATGTTGAATAATTGAAAACACATACCCTTAGAAATAATAAACATGAAATCTTTATGGATGGAATATGAGTTGAGTAAATAATTCTGTAATAAAAAATAGTCATGGGTATTCTAAAAGTCGAATAACCACATGAATCATCATTATTATTCTCATAATGAGGAAATGTATAATGACAGGATTTCTAAAACATCTTGTCAAGGCCTCAGAAAAGACGTCTAAAAATGATTTAGGCCTCGGCCAAAACCATATATCAAATTGGAAAATGCCTCGTCCAATTACACGTCTAATTGTCTCATGAGACCTATAGATGCAATGAGGAGCTACATCGGGTTCCACCCGTCACAAACTAAGTCCAATACGTTCCTCATATAAAAATATTTAAACATAACATAAACATTCATATTAAAACTAGAATATGAAATGTCAATAATTTAACCATAAACCATGAATGGTATAAAAATAACACATCCATATTCAAACATATCACAAAACCTTAAATAAAATATGGAATATTTGTATCATAATAAATCAACATCAAACAAGTGTAAATTTTATCAAAGGATGTTGACATGGATGAAATCAAAACTTTTTGAGAGAAATATCTCTTTCTATTTTGAAATAATTTAAGAGTTACATAATTATAAAATTAAAAATTTATTTTAAAAATATTCTTATAAGATTTTAATGGAAGCTTTTACGATGTTATAATGGTGGAAAATAGCTGCACCCTCCGTATAAGTTAAAAAAACATTATTACCTTAATTTTGTCAAAAAGGTCATAAAGTACCTTGTTTGGAAAACAACAGAAAGATTACTTTAAAAACATATATGGTCAAATAAGGTCATAAATGACTTTAACCCATGGTCTAGTAAATATTAAAAAAGTTTTACAATATTTTTTTAAGAAAACACAGACGTGGATGATAAAGATGTCCTAGTAGATACTTACATAAAAACAAGCTCGCATAATAAAGAGATTGTGAAATTAACCCTTACCATGTACTTTTCCTTGGTTGAGGGTATATTAACCTCTTTTATAATAGTTAAATCATTGTTATTAAATTATAAAATATCCATATACATAAATATGATATCATATATGATCTTATAATATTTATTTGTTAATAATATTTTAGTATTATTGTCGTTTCGGGTGTTAACTGATTCATTTTCCTTTCTATGTTTTGTTACATAAGCCATGTTTGTTACTGATAAGATATATTTAATTCATATCCAGAATGATATTATGTTTTTAATCATTATTTTAAATCATCAAATGAAAATTATTCTTGAGTGGTTATGATGGGGAAATGAATCTCATCGCGTTCGTCGAGATGGTAATCTGTACGTACTAACGAGCAACAATATCATTATATTGATGGTAAAATCCTATGTAATTGGATGGTATATAATATATACAGAATCATTAACATGTTATATTTATTATTTAAATTATTTATACTTATTATTATTCCCATTAAAATAATTAAGTGTTTGAATAACAAACTAAACCACGATGTGGAGACGGTAAGCCGTTATGTACGCACATATGATAACTTTGTCATTCATAGGATGGATAGAATAATGAATATAGTTGTTCCATATTTATAATAAAATCATAGTATGTAGGAGATAATGGAGTTATTATTTTGGTATGGAAACAACAAAGAAAGAGGACATGGAAGAAGAAAATAACTTTGAAAGAGGTGGTGAAATTATTACCTCTTCTTCGAGTGTTTCCTTTTGAGTTGATCAAAAGGTAATCTTAGGTTGGAATGATGATCAAATTAATGCCTCTATTTTTAAGGGGGGATAGTTTAGAGTATATATGGGAAGGTTTTGGCCGAACCAAATGGATTTGGAGGTGTGAAATTAAGAGAAGGGGAAGTACCCTTTTATAAGAGAGGTGAGGGTCACTTTAGGAAAAGATTGAACTATTATTATATAATAAAATAATATTAGGTTTATAATGGCTCAAAAATGATTTATTTATAGGATAAGGTGGTGATGAGTCTAAAACCTCTCAAAAAATAGGTTTTAGATAGGTTTAGGTCACCATATTAACCTTATCTTATAGATTTAACTCTTAGTTAAATAGTTTGACATTTACCATGTCTCTTTGTATCTTTATAATATATGGTTAATAAACTTAATATAACAAGACAAGAGAACCCCTAGTGGTTAATTATTAATATATATAACCTTATATAATTCCTTTGGATAAACCTTATATATTTAGGAATATTATATCAATTAATAATATAGTATTTGATTTAGAAACTCAATTTTGTCAATTTTGACACTATTTAGTATTTGATTTTTCTGAAAGCCATAAATCATTATAACTTTGAATAAAATTTATTTAATAAACCCTAACATATCATATTAACCTATAAAATTATTTTAATTCATCATAAGTCTCAATTTACATTTATTTTTATATTTATAATATCAATTATTTTAATATTTCATTATTAAGGTAATTACTGCATCATCATTGTGTCATAAATAAATTAAATTATTTAATGTCTAAAAATTATAAATAAAATACCAATATGTAGGAAATATCTTTATATTTATAATTAATATTTATAGTAGAATTTATATAGTGTGTAACCCTATATTAAAAAAGATCTATTTATTAAACTTTGAATTTAACTCTTTTCACACTTCTTTAAATAAAATAATAATAAATGTACTAATCTAATAAAAGTGAACCAAATAGGATCATATTTTATTAATAATATTTTTTTGGTAGAATTACAATTATAAAATAAAATTATGACATGTGTTAGGGTAATTATAATATCATTTTTACCCTTAATTACCCTATTTACTTTTAACCGTGGTAAATAAAAGTAAAAAAGTTACCATTCACTAAAAATTATTTTCATCTCATTGAACCAAATTTTACTTACTGATTTCAACCATGTCTCTAGGATTTTTTAAATTGAACTCATATAAGTGGTAAAATTAAATTTTATGAAAATTTTCAAATGCTCCTAAAAGGTGGGTAAAAGACGATAAAAAGTTCAATAAAATTTTATATATCTAAACTTATTATAAAATGAATACAATGAATTATATTGAAAATATATAGGTATTATGTATCTATTTTTACCTAAAATAAATTAAAATAAAATAACTAATTACTTAAATAAAAAGTTGATTTTAAACAATAACATAGAGTTTTCACTATTCATCAAAAAAATTGAAAGTTTTCAGAAAAATACCAAAAATTCACCTTGAGATAATTTCGATATTCCGAATTCAAAAATAAAGTCTATTTTGAAAAATAAAATTTATAAAATTTCAAAAATTGGGTATGACTATTCATAATGGCTAGTTTGATTGGTCATGGTGTGTTAAAACTCCAAGTTGCGTACAACGCAAGCTACCACATTATTCAAAGGGAAACGTACCATGGAAGCTTGGGTTGTTGCAGAAAATATGAAAACAAATGAAAAAATCCAAGTTTTATTAATTGTAACCAAAGAAAATAACCCCAAGGGCATAAAGAGTAAGGGAAAGCATATGCCATCAGAATTGCTGAGGTGGATACGGATAGAAAAGTGATAATAATTATGATAGTTATCCATTAAAGGATAGAAAATTTATTATTCTCTTATGGTTATATTTATTCATTCATATCATACAAGATTAATAAATTTATTCAAACACCCCCCTCAAAACAAGGAATTCAAGTTATCAGTGAAAATGAAAAAATTGGATAATTTTTCATCCTAATAATATAACTCATCCCCTATAAAAAGAACACGATGAATTTCCCTATAATCCTTATGATACACCCTTTAGTATAATTCAATTTTGAGCATAAATTGTATTTACATCTACATACCCAAAATAAATTTCTAGGAGAAGGAAATTTACCTATATATCCTCAATCAGCCTCTAATTATATTCATGTATAAGGAGGTGGATGGATCTCCTTTCATATCATAATCTCATGTGTGGATACTATTTCTTTATGGAATATTGTATCTTGCTTAAATGATTGAGACTATAGAGAGGACTATCAATGATGAAATGCACATTATAATAGATTATGTTAATGTGTTCCTTGAATAAATTCTTAGTCTTATTCCAAGAAAAATGGATGAGTACTCAATAAAAATTATGCCCATTTATTTTATAATATCTATAGAACTATATGGAGTGGAAAATTTTGAAATTGAATTGAAAAAGAAGAAACTATAAGAGTATTAGTCTAAAGGTTTTATACACATAAGTGCGTCACTATAGGGTGTTCTGGTCCTTTTCATCATGATGGGGGAGGAGTCAATGTGCCACTAAATTGATTATAGTGAGGTAAACAATATCATAATAAAGACCTAGTATCTTTTTTTCATTGATTTATGATATATTAAAAAATATATTTAGATCATAGTACATCTCTGTGAAGAATCATTGGTTGGGGTATTGTCAAGAAAAGGTGAAGAAGGAAGATATCCCCATGACTAATATTCATACAAGGTATGATCATTATGAATTCATAGTGATTACATATGAACTCACTAAGGCTCCAGTTATATTCATGGGAATAATTAATATTCTCTTTATGGATTACCTCAATAAATTGCCAGAAATCTTTATAGAAGATACTATTATCTACTCTAAAAATGAGGAGGAACATGAGGAGAATTTTAATTCTATACTAAGGACTTGTGAAATAAAAACAATATCTTAAGTATAGTAAATTGATGTTTTGGATTGATAAAGTAACATACATATAGAATGTTACCACCCAAAATGGATATCTATGGATCCGTTGAAAATGGAAACAATTGAAGAATATCCCAAACCAATATCTACTCAAAAAAGATCTGAATTTTTCTTGTATTATTTGGGAACTAGTGTCATTTTTTTGAGAATTTTATCATAATTATAAATCCATGCAACCAAGATAACTTATATGAGAGTGAAGTTTTTGGGGACTAATGACTGTGAGGAGACTTTAAAATACTTAAATAAGAGGCTGATTACTACATCTTTGATTACATTACCCACTAGTGTGAAAGGATTTAGGATCTACAGGGATGTATGAATAAAATTGATTAAGTTGTATAGTCATTTTAAAATGAAAAACTGATAGCCTATTCCACCCACTAATTAAACATCCATGATAAGAACATCCTAATGCATGATCTATAATTGTATAAAGTGATATTCATATTGAATATTCGGAAACATTGTTTGTTTTGGGAAAAGTGTGAAATTTTTATGGTTCGTAGAATAGTCAAATATATGTTCATAGAAGAGGATCTCGATATACTATGATGATGGTGGTAAGATCTAATCATGTATTATTAATTCTCATTTAATTTCCATCCTAGGTAGGTGAATAATTTTTTAAATTCACTGAGTAGAAAAGATCCCATAACTATAACTATGATGAGGTTTGAAAGGAATTTTACATTAAAACAATGATCTTGGGAATAAAAATTTGAATAAAATCCTACCGTTCTCAAATAACTACATGAACATCCATTCTTGATATGGTCACTGGGGGATAAATAGATGATAATGATATATAGAGAAAGGTAGTGAATATTTCAGAGGTTTTATTTTCTAATAATTGATTATTAATGTTTAGAACTCGAATATGTGTCCCATAAAATATTGAACCGAATAGGGAACATTTAGATGATGTTCATACCTTTCCCTACTCTATTAATCTTTAAATAAACGATATTAATAAATATATAAAGAAAAAAAATCTATTGGTATAACATAAAAATTTATATTAAAAAATTTATATCTTAGTTATTTTAATTATAAAATATAAGGGTTAAATGATGGAAGTCTAAGGGTATGATGAAACGATGTCCAATACTATTATGGAAATCAGAAACCATTACAATGTATTTAATAGTAGTAATTTCCAAGACATTTAAATGTAATAACTCAATTTTTTGGTAATTAGTCTCCATAAAAAAGTAGTGTGTTTCATTTCTATTGAGGATGATTTCACTATTGATAAACATTATAAGATATACATAAGAGAAGTGGTAATACAATATGAGGAAACACTCTCCATTTTTTCTAATAGAGTTTTTTGGTTTACCTTGAGGTTTCAGATAACCCTTCTGAAATCATTGGATATAGAGATAATTTTCAATAATACATTCCACTCTTAGATAAATATTTAGTCTGAGAGAACCACTGAAACTGTATAGGATCTACTAATATTTTTTTCAATGGATTTTCTAGGATTTTTTATCATAACCTTACCCTAGTGGATTTCACATAAAATAATTTCCAATCAAAATTTAAATGCAAACTTATGAGGATTTTTATGGGAAGGGTTGTCAGACTCTAACATGTTGGGATATAGATGGGGAGTGGATACTAAATTCACATGATCTTATCCTAGAAAATACAAATTAAGTTCAAAACATTTGGCATTATATGAAATTTATAAAAATATAATAGAAAATTTATGCAAACAATAAATGATTCGAAAAATATTTTTAGGTCAGAGATAATTTTATCCTTCGTATATCCCATAAAATAATTTCATGAGGTTTGAGATGAAGGAAATTCTTAGTCAAAGATACATCATCCCCATTGAGATCCTTGATCACATCAGAGTTGTTTCCTATTGACCATCAATTCCTCCTAACCCATCACGTGTACATAATGTGTTTAATTTATCCTTATTAAGGAAACACATACCAAGACCCTCACATGTAATAAATCTAGTGTTAATAACATTGTACAATGATCCTTCATTCAAAGTGATAACAGTGAAGATCTTAGATCATAGAGAAAAATTTATTTAAAACAAGAAAACCTACCTACTCAAATTGCTATAGAGAAAACACATGTTTAAGAAGAAAACATGGGAATAAAAAGAGGAGATGAAACAAAATCACCTTAATCTATTTTAGTGTGCAAAAATTAAATTTTGAGGGTAAAATTTATGAAGGGTATAACTGAATCACTCAAACTTCTATAAATAAAATTTCATTTTGAATGAATAATTTCTATATAATGTAGTTTAGTTATAAAAATTACATGCATAATACTACATTAGTAATTTTAGAAAATCATAAAATATATCCAAAATCATCTATTAAAACTTAAAATATTGTTGACAATCAAAACCATTGATAATAAAGTTGTTCTATTGTGATCATGAAGATTAGTATATGTTATGTTTTATAATAATGTCTAATTAATATAGAAGGAATAATTTATGGCCTTGACCATTAGGATCAGACCATTTGGTGGATAATTTTTGAATCTACTATAGGAGACGGAGTCACTGGGATTTTCTCAAAACCAATCCCATTAAAAGATTTAATAGGTGGAACTTTGGAGAAACCATTTATGGGAGAAGTTTAATCTTATCAAGATCACATCCCAAACCATAAGCCCTGAATCATTTAAACAATGTGCCACCATCTTATACCTTACCCGTATGGGGTACGGTGGTGTAATTAAGAGTTATGTATCTAAAACCTAGTATATGAATTTTTATATTCCATTTTTAATAAAATAAAGAATATATTTGTACATTTTAATTATTAATTTATATATAAACAAAATTATATAAAGAGTTTCATAAAAAATAGATTTTGATACAATGTTACGACAATTTTATTTTTAGGAAACATATAGTTTCTGTTAATACACTCTTTTTGATAAATTTAGTTATTTTTGAAATAAATTTTATTTTCATCAAATATTCTGAAGAAAAAATATTTAAATATAAATTATAATAGAAATTGATGAATTCCAATGGATGTTTTATAAGTCTTAGAAAGTGGTTTGTGTCATAAGACTATAATTTTCCATCAAATAAATATTTTTTTAAAGTTAAAATTCAAAATATTTAGAAAATTAAATTTGGTGAAATAAATATTATATTTGAAATCATAAACATAAAATTAGTTAATGGTTAATTTTTTATAATTTTTGGAAGCAATCAATTTTTTTTGGTAAAAAGTAAATACGTTATGTATTTTAAAATTATAATTTCAAAAAATTCATGTAATAAATACTATAAAAGTAATTAATGATGAAAATATATTTCCCCTTTTAAATTAATAGATCTTTTATTCTATTTTATAAAAGTTTAAAACATTTAATGAATCTCCAGAAATCTAAATTTTATTTTATGGTTTTGATAACAATTATCTATGAACATAACTCACATTCACATCATGAATGGTATTATTTTAATGAGTGCAGTTCTCAACCTAATTAAACATTAAAACTCATTGATATTTGAAATAAACCATAGTAAAAAACCTTTAGTGGGTTTGGTTATTTTATCACATAGAGTCCAAAACTAGGGTTTGGAAATTAATAAATAATTCCACTCGCTTTTTCTATAAATACCCACACGACCTCCCTTTTACATTCTCTCAAAACCCATTGAGCATGCATTTCCTCGTTGTATCCTTTTTTGAATCCCTCCAATAGTGTTCCCATGCTATTAAGATGATCCTACCATGATTTTAGTTTTACTCTCTTAAGGTAAGACATTCATTCCTTTTCCTTTTTATTTAGGTACATACTTTTACTAATACTTTTGTTGCCAAATTTTTCATATTTTAATATATTTTTACAAATACCTTTACCATACTTATGATTCATAAGTAACAATGAAACATCTTTACCTTTCATTAAAACCTTATTTATTCATTTATGTACACCTATTATGATGTTGGAATTATCATGTGATTTTCCATGCTGATGTTTTGTGTTATGAATACCCATCTATATTTGCATTCAAGGGTATTCAACTAGATCTACCTATCATTCATTTATTTGCATATTCCATGTATGTAACCCATAATCCATAATTTTGGGATTAAAATTGGTGAATTTTACTCTTATGTTTTATGGTCAATGTGGCACACAAATCCAAATACATAATATGAATATGACGGGTGGGCCCATAATTATATATCCCTTCAATGAATTTGTTAATGTTTTTATCCTAGGTGATACCATGAATGGAGCATTATTGGTTATCCTAAGAACACTATTTTATGGCGTCTTAGTGGTTTTCTTTTAGTGATCCTTATGATATCATGTTTTATTTTGTTTCCACATTCTTACAATGAGTTAATGTTATCATCTTATACTATCCACTGATTTTCATGATTACAATTATCACATTTTTATATCATCACGCTATTCCTATTCAATCACATGTACTATTTTAATTCATTATACAGTTTTATTATTCCCTTAATTGGATTTATAGATCACCCCCTTCTTATGTACATCACCAAGTTATCCTGTGCAACTTAAAAGTTCGATGGAAATTCAAGGGGAATTATGGATTTTTAAACATTGTTGTTGAATTAAATTTTCATGATATTTTGATATGTTTCTAATTACCCAAATATAGAAGGCCTCATAAAATTTTAGGATTCCATTATATGTATTATTATTTAAAAATCATGAAACATAGTTTATAAAATATATGAGTTTTCATAAATTCATTTTATACATAATGTATAATAAAATAGAAAAATAGATTACCAAATTTTAGGTTAAACATATTAATAAGGGGGGTTAACCAAGAAATAAGTGTAATAATTCCACATTAACTTCTATAATTCTTATAGTTTGATGTTATTTCAAACCCGATAATCCATAAACTACTATATTTGTAATAGTCAGACTCTTAAGTATTCTTTTTGAAAACATTATTAAAATGTATCCTCATAGTTTAATCTATGGATATTCTACAACTTAGAATGTTTTCATGGTAGGATTTTTCAAATATAGGCACATTGACCCATGTCTCCTTGATCTCTTGATTTATTTCAATTTCTTAAAAATAAAAAAATTATTTAATCAATTATTTCCATCAAAAATTGCACCAAGGAAGCTATATATTTCTATTTAATGAATATTTACATATATCGACCCAAAACATTCATAGGAACTCCTCATTAGGGGGAGTCACCCTCAATTATAGTGGATGAGAACCTCATGAGTATGGTTTTTTCATCTTTAATGGGTGAAAAGTTTTAATGAAATAATATTTTCATTGATGTATTTTATTGTTTTCTTAGAGAATGAAATCCGTTTCTCTTTACCATTATTTTTAAAATGTAATAACAATCACAACATATCCATGTATAATTTGAAAAAAAATATCACGTCTTAATTAGATTTTTTTCAATGAATTATTGTTTATTATTCTATGTGATATTGTGTAATAGTTAAACATAAACAAAATAATAAAGAATGCATATGGTTAAAAATAAAATGACATGACCATTTGATTTTTTTATTGTTTATCCAACAAGAAAGTGATGGATTAACCATGAACCTAGTGGTTACCCCCTTAGTTACATATGAATTGAGTTATATTACACATCCAATCTAATTTTGTTGACTCTCATCTGGTATTTTTTCAAATATTGGCACAAACATTGTACTATTTTAACCAAATAATTATGGAAAAATAAACTAACACATGGGTGAATGGGTATTTATAGTATGGGTCCCAAATTAAAATATTTCTCATGTACACGAGCACCCTTTTATAAATAATGAAGTGAGGGATGTTGTGTAGACTAAAATTTAATAAGTAATTATTATACACAACACACTTTCAAAAATTAATTAATTAAATAATTTCCATACAGGTATTGACCACTCATAAATCAGGATTAGTCTAAATGAATTAAATTCACATAAAAAATTAAATTAGTGAATAATTTTTCTTGAGGTAATTTGTTTTGAATTAAAATAGAATAAAATAATTTAAATTCATAAAATATTCTTCCCATGGTTCTTGAAATAAATTTATAAAAGTAATCATATTTAAAAAAAATAAGGATTATTTTATAATTTTTGGATTCCTAAGGTATTTGAAAACACCCAAAAGGGATTTTAGTTCCTTATTAGGCCCGAACAGGACTAGGCCAATTAAGAAGACCTGTCCCAACACATCCATGGTCATGGTGATCGGGCTATGCTTTTAGGTTAGCTACACAGTTTGTTATTCATGAGTACAGTCCTCAGGGAAGAAACATATATAACTATCATAAATATCCTTAAGAAAAGAATGAATATTTTTTTTAATATTGATGCCCTCATTTCATCATGGTTTTCCATCATGAAAATGAAATGGAAGGTAAACAAGATTTAAGGACCATATAATCTTTTTCTCTTAAAAATAACGACTCCTTTTCACAAACATCATCAAATTGAAAGGAATTAGACCCCCCCCCCCACAACTATGTTCCCCCATCCCTAAATGAGACTGTTCACTAGTATCTAGGCCCACACTGGTGGCGTTCATTGAGTTTTAAAAAATAAAATATATATCATATTAATATTTTAAACCAAAAAACAATTTTTCAATCTTTATATTGCTATATCTTGACCAACTGGCCTCAGATTGAAGTTTTTATGGTGTTGTGGTTTTTATTATTCCCTATACTTGAATTCCTTGAAATTTAATATATGTTCAACTTAACTACACAAAAAATATATCTAATGCCACTTATTAGTATTAGAATCAAAATTGATGTGTGAGTGTACGGGGAAATAATAAATTTTACATTGTGATCGATGTTGAAACATCATCATAGATAAAGCAACACATATTAGTTTACCTAAGAATCTCATGTGAATTAAATAAGCATAAAGAATAAAATAGAAACTATACCACATTATTTTTTATTGAAAACATGTTCCTATCATTTTTAGTGATCAAATATAAATGGAAATTAAACTAGAACCCATTAAATCATTTGCAGGTGCTCCAAAATATTATTGGTACATAAATAATTTATTTAAGGATTAACCATGGAGAATTGATCATTCTTTTGAAATGATGAACATAACCATATCATTATTCTTTGGATCTAGTAATGAAAACATGGATCGATGTGCTCAGATCACCTATATATCTCTATATATATAGGTAGGGGTGGAGAGAGAATCTTAATATCATATGATGAATATTCACCATTTATATGATTGACTCAACTTATATATTAAAGTTGAAGTTCCATAAATTTCACTTCGGCCCCTGAACATGAGTAACATTCAAATAATCACTAAATCATCGATTATAACAAATGAAATTTTCCATCAACGTGTTTATTATTTTATCGCAAACTAGATCTATTAATATTAAGTTTCTTGATAAAATATAAATCATTTTCATGAATCATATCTCCCATAAATATTTTAATGATCCTTGAATAAAAGGAATATTTCTTCATAAAATATTTTTCCATATCTTCACTAAATAATTTTTGAATACTACAAATTAATAAATTAAACTATTATTATTCTAAACAAGAATAAAGTTAAATTTATTTATTTATAATGATTATTCAAACCATGAAATTAACCGACCTCCATCATGAGTCCAATCATGTCCTAAACTAAAATTCATGTGAATTGGTCAAGATTTTGAATAATCCTTGAGTGTGACCCTTTATGCCCTAATCTCAATATCACTAAATCATACTCAAAGACCAAAAATGGTATCTAGTTAAAATAATATTACCTAAAGAGATAATATTTAGTAATAGAAATGGAAACCTATTTTTAATGCACTCTATGTAATTGAATATATGCATATCATGATATCTCAAAAAGTAGGATTCACACCTAATTATTCATCATTGCTTTATTATTTGACCACTATAATGGATAATCTTACCCACTTATACAATGTCCTTGGATTTTGTAAAAGTTCTACCATCAAAGATAACTTGGATTGATATATATCTTCCTTTCAGATTTTACTATTCCATTATTAGTGATTAAATAAATGTCATGACATGAAATATGCAACTGATGCATGATATCTCCAAAAAATATATTTTTCATGGTTTTTTCCTTACATAAAAATATGTGATCAAATGGTAAACATTATTAATGATATCAAGTAGAGAGATGAATGAACATTATTATGGATGGAAATAACTAATTAATCCAAAAAACATATGGTATTCCTATTGGTGGGATAGTCCTCATGATATCCTCCACTTGAGATTGCAAAATGAGAACATCATGTGAATATGCATAAATGATAATAAACTCCCAAATAATTGCACTCAAATATCATCTATTCCATATCAATATAATTTATCTAGACTATAAGACATATGATTATGATTAATGTTATTATATCTCAAGTTTATCATTATAGATGAAAACTATTATAACCCATTTATTAAACAAGTAATCCAATATAATTTCCATATAAATAGTTAATAAAGAAGAATTATCACTATTATGATAAGATTACATCATGCATAACAATTTTCATACATAATATAGTAATCATAAAGAACATAAAATTTTCGTTTTTGGGAACCAAGTTTCATAAAATTTATATAATTATTAAATAAGAAATTATATTTAGTTTTTGATTATTACATATTGGTAGAATTCTACTCAGCAGATCCATAGTATTTTCTATTAATGATTGGTCATGTGGATCCCATAATGGGATGTTCATAGGTGATATTTATAGAGTTACTCTATGAAAGGGATATAAAGATACCCTTAGTGGGATAATATAAGCATAGGTTTCCATGATAAAGATCCCCTATTGTGTGGATAGTGATACATGTTTGGTTTCATAAAGTGTCAATAATAAAATATATGCGGTTTTCCATATTTATTCTTGGTGAATTTCAAGTTAACTGAACCAAATTACTATAGTTTTACTTGATATGAATGTTCATAAGATAGTTTAATTTAATGGGGGGATGTGACTTAATCCTAGATAGGTTATTTTGGTATGTGGATCCTTGGTGATTATGGGCTCCTAAGTGGGAAAATGAATTCAACATGTGATGCCTAATGTGTATATGAGACAACCCTAGAGTATTAGTGTTGTCATTTGAGATTACTTGTGATATTTTTGACATGAGTAACGATATATCAATGGGATTTATGGATTATAAGATGCAAGGTTTATTATCTTGGTGGAGATCCTAGTGGAATTGAGAGTATTCAAGGAATGTTTGCGAGATGAGTGATATGATTAGGTTGGATGGTGTTTTCCTAAAATTATAGAGATGTATTTTGATATACCAGTGTAACTCACTAGAGGGGTTATCTCAGGCTTGTGAGTTCCCTTAGAGACATGAATCATGGTTATATACTTATGAATGAGGATAAATCATGGGTATATTCTTTGTGTGGATATTGAATAAAGGGAAGTGTTATTATATGTGTGGTGTAGGAATTGAGATGTTTTATGTATCTTGTACATGAAAGAACATGTAGTGATTGTGTTGTGGTGGGTTTGACATGCACTTCAGTCATGTAAAGATGATGTATTAGGTAAGTGAGGGATGATGGGTTCAGATGCGTTTCTTATGCACAGGGTAGCTTAGATTTTTGATGAGGATGGAAGGTGTTCCTATATTATGAGATGTAACATTGGAAATGGATGAAAGAGTGATGGTATGTCTTTCTAGTCTTGTTCCATGACATGTCCTGATAGGAATTTGTTGGTGTAGATTGGGAGTAAAAAAATAAATTTGATATTAAGTCTTGTCAGGAATTTTTATTAAGGAGTTTTCTAAGGAAATTCATATCGTGGGGAGAACACCAATGAATTTTGGAGGGTGTGACACTCATTGTAGATGTAACTTTTGAAGATATTGATTATGAAGTTCCCAGTGATCTAAGAATGAGTAGAAATTAGTGTTTTTCAATGAAAATCAATTATGACTAGGATAAGTACATCCTGTAATTATGTATTTAAGTGGATGAAGTATTTTATATGGAGATCATTAATTTTATTAAAAATTGATCTTGAGGATACTTCTATGGTGGGGAGAATTTAATAAATAGTGAAGGTATGATCCTCACATAGGTAGGGTCATGGATATGGTGAAACCAATGGGTGGATCGTATATATGGTGTTGGGATTTTAGTGTGTAGGTAAATATAATTTTTTTAGTTCCTTACTATAAAACAGATTTGAGGTTCAGATATGGTGTTGGAAGGATTCCATGAGTTGGAATTAGGAACATGGTAGATATAATATAATCCGAAGATGGGTAAGCTTAGTGATTCACTAGTTCTTATTGTGAGATCATGATAGATCGTGTGTTTTGTTATGGACCCAACCATGAAATTAATCCAGATGATAATTTTTAATTAGTTTGGTTTTTTGGACGATCACATTATACCTTACATGAAATTAAGAATCGTGATCATGTGATGTGATAGCATCCTGGAATTTATAACTATGAATTGTTCAGAAAAGTCAGTTATAAGAGGATTGTCTAGTGTTTTGTGTGGTTAGGTGGAAACCCGAATGGGCGTGTTAAGAAACTATTGATAGTGTGTTTTGGTATGTGATTTGAATACTGGAGATCACCATTCTTAAAAGAAACCTTGGTGATAAGAGACATATTATAGGGAGAACCACAATATCGAGGATGAATCAGCTAATGTCGCCTAGTTTTTAAAGATAGAGGAGTGTTATTGAGAGGTGTGTTGATTTTTGTGTTTCTAATGATCAGGTGGTTTGAGTTTTGTTGTATAGTGAACCCTATATTTTGTGTTGCATATAGGAAGCTTGTTCATAATTCTAGGTTAAAACACAGTATATTAGTGGGGAATTTATGTCTGAGGTCATTTGATACTAATGGTATAAATTAACCAAGACTTCAATTAGATGAAATGTTTTATAATGGAATGTATATAAATTCTATAATATTTAAAAATTTTAAATTCTGATAGAATTTGAATATTGGTCTCAATACATGAGATGTTTTAGGAACTGGGATTTGGAACTGAGTTATGAGGGTTGGAACATCCCAAATGAGATGGTTTTGGAAGTGGATAGAGGCCAGGGAGGTGTTTTGAGCTACTCAAGTGGATATAAAAATGAGGTTAGGGTGACCCCTATTGTTATTTTTCTATGAATATATCTTTATATCATATCAATTTCATGTTTCACTATATCAAATGAAAATTAGTGAAATGGTCAAACCCAGGATGAGGAGATTACAACATGGTGGATATTTTAGTGGATTTTTGTTAAGGAAAATAATAAAATAAAATTTTTATGCCATGAATTGGAGAATTCACACTATGATAATAATTCTTGAAATTGTTTGAGGGCTCTGAATTTTTTTTCCTTTGGTTCTTTGAATATGAGATTCATTCTTTCCAAACACCTTAAATCATGCCACAATACCCTATCACAAAAGTTTTCAAGGATATTAGTCAAAATACATTATTTCATGGAGGAGGAGGAAGAATCTTGGAGGTTATAGCCTAACCTAGAAAAATAAACATAACAATGTTACCAAGAGGATTATTTCCATTACAGAGGAGGTAGTGGAATTAGTCCCTCTGCATGGGGTAGTCATGTTGTGGACTAAGAGGACCATGACATGATGGACCTTGGTGTGGGGGTGTCATGTCTCAATACTCATTATTATATATGAATGTCCAATAGGCCTATTTTTTTAACAAAGTAAAACTAGTTATTTTATGGTTATCCCTATTCAGTATATAAGGAAAGAGAGAAATTAATAGAGGAATTTTTTACTAATTCCTCTACCCCCTAATTCTACCATATTTTTATCACCCTTGAGAGGGGGGTTTATTTGAAATTTCCATGTTAATTCTTGGTTTTTAATCACATTTACCATTTCTTCCACATTTTATCTTGATATTAAAAACATATAATTTCGTTGAGGAAATGTTTTTTTATGACTTCAGTAGATCATTGTGTAATAATCCTTAACAATGGTTATTTTTTGTACTCTTCCTAGAGGATATCATGAAAGAGTGATCACATGTTTTTTCTTACATTTATCTATAGGTTTTTTTCCTATGGATTTTTTATATGAAGTTTAATAAAATAGGATGAAATTTGAAACTGACTGAGTGATAGTTTCTATAACCTTTGTAGAATCGAAATAATGATGTAGATGCTCAATATAAAATAGGGGGGGGGGGGGTGAATTGTATCCTTTAAAAATTCCTTTGGGACTTTTAAAGTTGATATAAAACATTCTATTGTTTAAAAAAGTTAAACAAGGTAAATTCACAAAACCTCTTGTTTATAAAAACATACTAGATTCTAGAAATATGGTTCCGAAAATGAAACTTAAGAAACGTTTACTGGGGAAAAGATTCTACCTCAAAGCATATATAATCTTACTAATCAGAGTACAAGTATAAGAATGAATAAGATAGTTATACTTTCCTTATTAATCAAAATGTAGCGAAAAATAAACTTGAAACAATACAAGTAACAAGTAGATAAACTTTTAACCCAAAGAGTAGGGTATCCAAAAACCTTAGATAAAGGTCCCTTGATTTATACTTTCATGAAATTATGTCTTACGCACACCAGGGTAAGCCCTCAATAAGAATATCAGAGTCTATCTTGGTATCCCCACAATTCCTCAAACTTAAAGGTAGTCAACACCTATGTCTTTCTTAATAAGGAAGTCCTAAAACTTTAAGGTAGTCGGAACCTCTGTCTTCCTATCCTTGAAAGCCCTTGATTGTACACAGCAACAATTAGAGTCACACGAAGCAATATGAACAAGATGTTCAGTATTCCCAAAGCATGAGAGTCTTTATCTCTAGAAATCACTTTAACAACATGTAATCTCTAGAGTTTTAGAACAATATTGATATCATTCAAATAGGCTCCTATTTATAGTCATTTCTTAAATGGTAGGATCCCTCCTCCAATGGTCATATTTTTATTTGAATTTTAAAGGGACCTGAACACATGTCACTCACACAACCGTTAGTTAGAAATAGAATGCACGACATCATTTAATAACTATAACAAGTGTAGGTAAAATATGGTTGCTCAACCAAATCTATTTTTCAGAGTCTAAGGAAAAAATAAAGTTCATAATCTAAAACATTCAAAGTCTGTATTACATGAATATTCAGATTCTATTTTTCAAGGAATTCGGAATCAGAATTCTATAGATTTCGGAGTCTGAATTCTAAGGAATTTAGAACATAAATTCAAAGGAATTAGGAACCTGAATTCTAAGGAATTTGGAACCTAAATTCTAAGGAATTAGGAACCTGAATTCTAATGAATTATGAGTCTGAAATATAAGTAATTTGGAACCTGATTTATAAGGAATTAAGAGTCTAAATTATAAGTAATTCAGAGTTTGGATTCTATGGAATTCAAAGTCTGAATTCTGAGGAATTCGGAGTCGGAATTCTGAGGAATCCGGAGTCTGAATTCTAAGGAATTCAGAGTCGGAATTCTAGGGAATTCAGAATCCAAATTTCAAAGAATTTGGAGTCTGAATTTCAGAGAATTAAGAATTTGAATTTCATAGAATTTAGAATCTTAATTTCAGAGAATTCAGAATCTGAATTTCAGAGAATTCAGAATCTGAATTTCAGAGAATTCAGAATCTCAAGTTCATAGATTTTGGAATCTGAATTTCAGAGAATTCGACATCTGAATTTTAGAGAATTTAGAATCGGAATTTCAGAGAATTTGGAATCTGAATTTCAGAGAATTCAGAATTTTAATTTCATAGAATTCAGAATCTGTATTTTAGAGAATTCAGAATCTAAATTTCAGAGAATTTTGAATCTGAATTTCAGAGAATTCGGAATCTGAATTTCAGAGAATTCAAAATCTGAATTTTAGAGAATTTGGAATCTGAATTCAGAACTTGAAAGTAGAATACTTTATATCTAAGTATTTATTGGATTTTGATGTTTTAGAAAAAACCTAAATTTTAAATTTATACATAAAAAGAGTTAGGGTTAATGAAACTAAATCATGAAAAATGTAAACAACGATAGGATAAAATTTCCTTAGGGAAGAAAAATCTTCCTTATTAAGAAAAATCATCAGGGAAATAAAATTTGACTTGATATAGAGTGTTTGTGATTTTCAAAACACAAAGGAATGGAAAAGTCATAAGTAAACCTTATTGACTCAACAATCTCCCATTTTTGGAAAGCACAAACATCCTTACTAAAAAGAATATAAGGAATTAGAAATTTTATGGTCTTAAAAATAAAAACTTATATCCCTTTACATATAGATCATAATTAATATGACTAACCCCCCCCTTAGGCTTTGGAATCACTAAAGATCATATTCTTGATTTCCTGAATGAGATTTTTTATTTTCTTGTATTCAGAATATATTGTTGATAAGAACAATCCTCTGGATGAACCCCCCATTACGTAGAGAATTATCTTCTTTAATTTGAATTATTTTTAGAATTCCTTTATCCCCCTTTGTGATTTTCAAAAAGCAATAGACGGAGTAGAAAATAAATTGGTACCTAAAACATTAGTACTAAATAATCAAAAATATGGAGAACAACAAAAATTTAACTAAGATTGGAAGTATTTGTACAATGAGGAAAATACAAAAAAAGATCATATTGTAATGAAATTATCCCTCTTTCTCCTTCAACATCAACTTCTTCACAATATTTTTTAGCTTCTTGAGATATTTTTTATCTTCTTCTGCTCTCCTAAGCAACTGATTTTGGTCTTCGCTTTTCTTCTCTAAGTCTTACATTTTCTCTTCCTGATCCTTAAGAATGTCTACATAAGCCTTCAAGAGTTCTTCTTGCTTAACAAGATTTTCTTCAATCTCCATTCTAAGATCTTTTTCTCTCTTCTAATTCATGGCCACAAAGTTAAGATTTCCATTCAAATATTTAACTTCCTACTTCCGTGTAGTCTCTTCAAGACATAACTTTCCTTCAATACTATTGGTAAGATCTTTAATATTCCCATCATCGGGTATCAAAATCATCCTTGATATTATCATGTAATTCATAAAAGATTCTCATTTCTTCAGTAATATTATTTGACCAACTTGTCATCTTCTTGCACAATCTTTTATGTGCCTCATAACCAATGAGGAAAGTCTTGAAATCTGCCTATAGTGCAACACATTTACCCATCACCATTGAATCTGATTCTGACTTCTGGTTTATGGTATGTTGAAGCATATGACATCTTGAATATATGCTTGGAAATAATAGAATAGTATCAACCGGCTTCTTCAAAGACTGGACAACAAAATCATGTCCAAGTGAAGATGATTATGAATTCGAAAGATTGGATGGTGAGGATTCTTTTTCTATATCCTTAGATTTTATCTTTTATGAGGCACCGTCATCTTTCTTCTTTACTATGGTTTTACTTGGTGTGTCTACAACCATTTTCTTTCCCTTATATGATCTCAGAAAGGTATCTTGTTCTTTAGGAGATTCATGCTCACTATCAGATAGTTTAACAATCTTTTCTTCCTCAATGTCTTGTTTCTCTGCGTCAACCACTAGTTCTTCTGGATGAATAAAATCAGGATTACTACTCTCATCTTCTGTTGGCTTATTCAATTCTTCTTCATTCTTATCATATTTTACTGGTGTGGTAATTTTTGATGATTCATCTTGGGAAGTACGGATTGATAATTTCACAGATGGGATTTCATTCTCATGATACTCTTCAACTTGTTTTATAACATCATCAGATTCATTCCATTAATATTCCACCTCCTCTTCTTCTTCTATTTCTTCTTCCACTTCCTGAGCAATTTCTTCTTCTTAAAGTGATTCTGGAACCACAAATTTCTTTCCCAGAGTCTCTGGTAATGGTTCTGTCAAAAAAGATTATGGTACCAGAATTTGTTCAGAGGCTCTTTTAGTAGCCTTGAGAAGGGATTGAATGACTTATTCTTCCGATAATTTCTTTATTTGATTCTTTTCTTTTTATTCTTTTTCAATATTATCAGCAACCTATTCCTTCAATGCTTTTGCTTCAGTAGGATCCAAACCAAACTGAGGGTCCCCTTCTATATAGTTCTTCTTATCTTCTCTCAACTTAGCCACAAATTCATCAGGATATGTTTTTCTTATTCTTTGGCTTTGGTGGTGCTGAATGAGATTGCTTGGCCATAGGAGTTTTTTATTTCTCTCCCGACTCCTTATCCTTTCTATTCCTTCCACCTTTCTTAGTGGTTTCAGCCACTTCTGGATTCTTTGAAAAATCTTCTAACTCATCTTCAGAAAGATTATAGAATTTTCCGGATTCACTGGAAAATCCAATATTCATTCTTCTTAAGGTGTAATCACTCAACAACATGACTTTGTAATTTTTCAGCTTGGAACTTCATGGGATTTTGAAAGACTGAAGGAAAAGAACAATGATCTTTGAATGAATGGCCGGATACATAATAATCTGAGACTTCATATTTCCATTCATGATATTCTCAATCCTTACCAAGATATACTTCACTAATTATCTTCCTTTGATTCACCAAGAAGTCCAAAATATAGATGTCACTCTTCTTCAGAGTATCCTTATCTCCTTTCCTGGAATTATAAATCCTTGAACCCATAATTCAAGAATTCAATTTTTTTTAAAGATGAATTATCTTTAGAGTCTTCACTACTTTCAAGATAAGGAATTATATTAACTTCTCCTCATTGAAAGATCTTGATTCATCGGGTAATTTTTGGGTACAAAACTCTGCTTCCCCTTTATAAGGGATACCAATCAGACTCACAGACTTGCTATATGAAAGAGAATAGGTTTTTATATAACACTTAAATGAAAATTTATCTATACATACTTCATTGAAAAAACTAACTGATTCATAAAACTCCACCATCAACTCTGGATATACCAGATCCTATTCCTTTGGCTTTGAAATACACAGGCTCTCCCAGCCATTCAACTTAATGTTTTTGAAAAAAATAGAATCATACTTTTTGAGGAATTTCTGATCCACCACCCTTTCTCAATATATCTAACATTCAGATATTTCCTTAATTGTTGACATTTCTTTCTGAGGAGAGGTTTCAGCAGACATCCATAACTGAGGAAAATTTTGAAGATTTAGAACAACCTTAAAATATAGAGGTAGAGCTTCAACATGGAAATAATTGAAAAACCGATGTGGGACAACCATCAAGGGGGCTTTATATAGGCGATTTAGGTGATGGTTCAACTTCCATGGTTGATCCAACGGTTGAAAAAAGTTATGATCAATTATGATGGTTGAGATGATAACCGAAGAGGGATTTTTATAGATTCTGATCTTTTGAGATTAAAAAAAACATCTGGATTTAAGAAAAAAAATGAATCTGAAAAAATTTAAAATAGAAAGAAAATACCTACAATTAAAAGCTGATTACGAAAACTTAGAAAAAAAAATCATACCTTTCAAATTGCTAAGAAAAATATTCGTAATGAGGAAAAACTCTTCTTGAATATCTTTATATTACAAAAATATTAGATTACGAAAATTTTAGACTATGTCAACTTTTGACTCCAAAAAAATTTGATTATGGAAAAAAAATTTCTACGAAAAATTTTACAATGAAAAATTTTGACTACAAAAAATTTTGACTTCGAAAAATTTTGACTATAAAAAATTTGGACTAATAAGAAAATGTACCCCCCTATGAAAAAGAGTTTCTTAATATAAAGAGATAGGTTTCAACAAGGAGTTAACATGGATGATTACCTTACAGTTATCATTCCTAACTTCTGTTTAATATATGAAAATCTATCAGAGGGTAAATATTTTATGAGAATATCAACAAGTTCATCTTGCGTTCTGATAAATTGAAGAATGATTTCTCCTTTTTGCGTGTGATCCCTAAGAAAGTGATGCCTAATATCTATGTTTTTTTTATGAGAGTGATGTGCAGAGTTTTTACTTAAGGCAATGTCACTAGTATTATCACACATTGTTTTTGTTTTGGTAAAACTCATACCGTAGTCTGTGAGTGTGTGTTGCATCCACAACACTTGATCACAACAACTTCCAGCTGCTAAATATTCAACTTCAGTAGTGGAAAGTGCTACTAAGTGTTGCTTTTTTCATGACCAATAAACTAATGAATCTCTTAAGAAATGAAAAGTTTTGGATGTACCTTTTCTATCCATTATACATCCACCAAAGTCAGCATTCGAAAAACTTTTTAAAACAAAATTATTTCTAGAATTATAAAAGATTCCTAAATTTATGGTTCCCTTTAAGTAGAGAAAAATCCTTTTTAATGACATTAAATGATATTCCTTATGATTAGATTAATATCTTCCACGTAATCATACTAAGAACATTAAGTCTGGACGACTAGCTGTTAAGTAAAGTAGACTTCCTATCATACCTCTAAATGTTTTTTGATCTACTGGTTTCCCAGCTTCATCAAGGTCAAGTGAATTTGAGGTACCAATGGGAGTACTTATACTCTTAGTGTTGTCATATACATAATTTTTAAGAAGATATTTAACATAATTATGTTGGAATATATAGATTCCTTCTGGTCTTTGTGAAATCTTAAAACCAAGGAAAATGTTAACTCACTCATCATACTCATTTAAAACTCATATTTCATTAGATCCATAAAGGAATCTATTAAAGATTGCTGATTTGAACCAATTATAATGTCATTAACATAAATTTGAACAATAAAAACATTTTTCTTATCTTTTTTATAAAACGGGTTGCATTATGATTTCCTTTATCATAATTATTTTGAAGCAAAAACCCTGTAATCCTATCATACCAAGCTCTAGGGTCTTGTTTAAGTCCATATAAAGCTTTGGTAAGCTTGAAAACATGTTCAGGATGTTTTGTATCTTCAAAACCAGAAGTTTTTTCAACAAATACTTACTATTGAACAAAACCGTTAAAGAAAGAACATTTAACATCCATTTAAAAAAGTTTAAAATTAAAGAATGCTGCAAAGGCAAGTAGAATATGAATAGATTCTAGTCTAGCTACTGGAGCATATGTTTCTTCATAGTCTATTCCTTCTTGTTGGTTATAGCCTTTAGAAACCAATATAGCTTTATTTATAACTATGATTCCATTTTCATCACGCTTATTTCTAAAGACACATTTTACTCTAATAACAGAAGTTTCCTTAGATATTTCAACCAAGGTCCAGAATTTATTCCTTTTAAATTCATTTAGCTCATCTTGCATAGATTTTATCAAATCATCATCACCTAAAGCTTCATTACTGCTTTTTGGTTCTAATTGGGAAAGAAATGATAGATGTTCTACTTCATTTATTAAAGAACTTCTAGTCCTTACAGGTTAATTTACATCACCAATGATACTATCACTAGGATGATTTTTAAGAAAAAACTGATTTGGGTTTTTTAAAACCCGTTTATCAACATATGGAAAGAAATGTTCTAGGGTAAATGCTTCAGAAACATTTTCTTGAACATTTTGTTTTATCAGAAAGATCTTCTATCAAGGGTTGATAATCAGTTTTTGAAAACACATATGAAGATGTAGGTTGAGGAAGTTTAAAAACAAAGGGATTGGTTTCATCAAATTTAACATGTACTATTTATTCAACTGTACAAATATTTTTATTGAAAACTCTATAATCCTTAGAGGTTGTAGAGTAGCCTAAGAAAATTCCTTCATCAGATTCTGGTGCGAATTTGTGTAAATTATCTTTAGTATTCAAAATGAATACATTGCAACCAAAAACCTTGAATTTGGAATGCCTAGATTTTATACCATTCCATAACTCATAAGGAGTTTTATTAAGATATATTCTAATCAAAACATTATTTATAGTGTAACATGTAGTACTTACAGCTTCAACCCAAAAATTTTTGGCTAATGAATATTCACTCAACATGGTTTTTGTTATTTCTTGAAGAATCCTGTTTATTCTTTCAATAACCCATTTTGTTGAGGAGTTCTTGGTGCTGGGAAGTTATGAGTAATGCCTTTTATACTACAAAAATCTTCAAAATTAGAATTCTGATATTCTACTCCATGATAACTATGAATAATTTTCAAAGGAAGGGTTTTCTCATTTTTAACTTGGGCTCTAAAACTTTTGAAATAAATAAAAGCTTCATATTTATTTGCTAGAAAATAGACCCATGTAAATATAGTGTAATAAAAAACTAAGAAAAATATGTAATATTTTCCTCCAATGCATCTAGTTTGTGTTGGACCAAAAAGATCCATATGAACCAATTGTAATACATTAGTGGTTGAGACTTCACCAACTGATTTAAAAATGGATTTATGTGGCTTGCCATATTGACAAGGATCAAAAACTTTTGAAGAATCAAATCTAAGCTCCAGTAGATCCTTAAATAGTCTTTTCTTAGAGATTTTTCATAGGTTTTTAAGGTTACAGTGTTTTATCCTTCTATTCCATAACCATGAATGATCTTCCATTGCACTAAGACAAGGTAGATCTTGGATTCTGAGGCCTTTTATGTTTAGTGTGTATACATTCTCTTGCCTATTGGTAGAAAGAATAAACTCTTACTTGGAATTGTGTACTAAACACTTGTCATTCCTAAAATTTACAGGGTAACCTTCATCACATAATTGACTTATACTAATAAGGTTGTGCTTAAGGCCCTTAACAAATAAAACATTTTAAATAAAAGTTTGTCCAAGAAGAACAATATTAACTATACCAATAATTTCTCCCTGAGCATTATCTCTGAAAGTTACTTTTCCTCCCTTCATCTTGATAATCTCTTGAAAGAAGTTTCTATTACTAGTCATGTTCCGGGAACATCAACTATCCATGTACCATGTATTTCTTTTGGTACTATCTTTACTTTCTTGAAAATAAGAGTGTTAGACTTTCAGAACCCAAACTTTCTTAGATCTGGAAACTTCAGAAAGCAATATCTTAGAAATCCACATCTTCTTTGAAAAATAAGATTTATGAAAACCTAAAGACTGAGTTTTGTTTAGGGATTTTTTTTGCCCAATTCCCACCACGCTGACACTTAGTACATAATGAATCACTTTGAGGAACAAAATAATTGTTACTAAAAACTGGTTTTGAATTAGTATAACCAAATCCAGAATTATTACTTAGAAGTCAAATTTGGGAATACACAATGTCAAAGTTTTCATTTCCCAAGGGAATGTTTTACAAACACTTACTCAAGGAAAATATTTCTGACTTCAGTTTAATAACTAAGTTTTTATTCTCAAAACACAAGTTTTAGCACTAGAGTTAGTCTTTAAAACATTTTTATTAGAAATTAATTTTTCTAAATCCTTATAAAGTTTATCCTTCTCAGAATTAACTTCTTCATGGGGTTTTAAAACATTTTCAAAACAAATTTTTTTATTATCGTGATCTTTAGAAAGATATGATACTTATTTAGTAAGAATATAAATTCTATAATTTTCCCTATCAAGATTTTTCTTGACTTTTGAATTTTCATTCTCAAGGAGCTTAGAAAACCTAGAAACTTCTTCATAAGTAGGTGAAATATTATCTTCATCAGAAGAAGATTCTTCATCTAAAGATTCATAATATTTACTATCACTATAATTATAATTCAATTATATATTTGTCATGGATTCAGTATTGTGTACCTTGTCCATTAAACAATGATTTTTAATAGGTAACTTGGTAAGTAAACCAGGATTCTTCTGATCAAAAGATTGATAGTCTGAGGATTCATCAGAAGAGTCTCCACCACTAGCACTCCAGGTGTCATTATCTTTCAAAACTTTTTTAGAATTATCTTTGTAGAACTTCTTTCCATTCCTCTCAAAATTATTTTCTTTTCTATCCTTTTTCTTAATCATAAGACAATCTGGCCTTATATTCCTTGCTCTTTTGCATTCATAATAAGTGACTTCTAAGTCTTTCTCATCCTTTCTCTCTTTCTTCTTATATCTATACTGAAAGTCTCTCTTCCCAAAAATCTTGTTCATCCTCTGAGAAATATTAGCTAGTTCATTTTCTGAAGTCTCACTTTCACTAGATTCAGATTGAATAACAACCTTCTTAGATTTAGATATTGAAAATCTCTCAAGAGTCTTGGCTTTCATATGATTTGATGTGGTCGTAAAAGCAACACTTCCATTTCCATTCTTCTTCTTAATATTATCATCATCTCTCTCCATTCTGGTTTCATGTTGAAGGAGGGTTCCAAACAGCTCATCAAGAGAAATCTGAGTAACTTTTCTATTTTCATCTATAACTGTTCTCTTGGATTTCCATTCGTTAGGCATAATGTCTATGATCTTGTCTACAAGGGCTTCATCATCTAAACCTTTCTCACCCATAGATTGTAAACTATTAACAATGGTCATGAATCCTTTTTGTACCTTATATATAGGGTCTCCATAAGGAAATTAGAAATAATAATACTCAGCTCTGTGCATAGCTATTCTAGTTTCAATGACTTTGGAAGTTCCAAAGTGTGTTACTTCAAGCTTCTTCCAAATACTATTTGCAGCTTCATAGAATGAAATTTGGCTATATATATTTCAGGTCATGGAACAAAGCATAGTATTTCTTAACTTAAATTTCATCTGGTATTCCACCTTTTCTTGATTATTAAAGGTTCTATGTTCTTTATCAGGAATCTTATAATCTATAGTTAACATAATATTGCTGTCTATTTCAATGTTTATCACAAAGGTCTTCATTATGTATCTCCAGTATTCATATTCATTTCCATCAAATATAGGTGGTCTAGTAGGATTATTATTGTAAATCAAACCAACATTCATTCCTACCATCTAAAAGAAAATATCTTTCCACAAAAACTTGTGAGTAATAAAAGTTTGTAAACAAGGATAAAAATTCTAAGTAAGGAAAATATAGAACAATGAAAATTTGAGCAAGAAAACTTATATGTAAATATAAGTATTTCAAATACCTCCTCTGATACCAATTGTACAATCGGAATAATGATGTAGATGCTCAAAATACAAGAGGGGGGTGAGTTGTTTCCTTTATTAATTCCTTTGTAACTTTTAAAGTTGATATAAAAATTTCTATTTTTATCAAAGTTAAACAAGGTAAATTCACAAAATCTCTTGGTTTTACAAACTTGTTAGATTATGGAAATATGGTTCCGGAAATTAAACTTAAGAAAAGTTTAAAGGGGAAAAGATTCTACCTTAAAGCGTATAGAATCTTACTTATCAGAGTACAAGTATAAGAAAGTATAAGATAGTTATACTTTCCTTATCAATCAAAATGCAGTGGAAAAAAAACTTGAAACAATACAAGTAACAAGTAGAAAAACTTTTAACCTAAAGAGTAGGGTATCCAACAACCTTGGATAAAGGTCCCTTGATTTATACATTCAAGAAATTATGTCTTACCCACACCAGGGTAATCCCTTGATAAGAATATTGATGTCTGTCTTGTTATCCCCACAAGCCCTCGAACTTAAAGGTAGTCGGCACCTATATATTTTTTAATAAGGAAGTCCTCGAACTTTAAGGTAGTCAGAACCTCTGTCTTCATATCCCCAGAAGCCCTCGATTGTACACAGCAACAATCACAGTCGCATGAAGCAAATAGGAACAAGATGTTCAGTACACACAAATCATGAGAGTATTTCTCTCTTGAAATCACTTCAACATCATGTAATCTCTAGATTTGTTGAACATTATTTAGCTCATTAAAATGAGCTCCTATTTATAGGATTTTCTTCAATGGTAGGCACCCTCATCCAAAGTTTATATTTTTCCTTGAATTTTAGAGGAACCTGTACACATGTCACTCAAAAAACGATTAGTTAGAAACAAAATTCACAACATCATTTAATAACTATAACATGGGTAAGTAAAATATGGTTGTTCAACCAAATCTATTTTTTGGTGTCTAAGGAAAAATAAAGTTTAGAATCTAAAACATTCATAGTCTATATTACATAAATATTCAGATTCTGTTTTTCAAGGTATTCAGAATCAAAATTCTATATATTTTTGAGTATGAATTCTAAGGAATCTGGAACCTGAATTCTAAGGAATTCGAAACCTGAATTCTAAGGAATTAGGAACCTGAATTCTAAGGAATTCGGAACATGAATTATAAGAAATTTGGAACCTGAATTCTTAGGAATTTGAATTCTGAATTCTAAGGAATTCAGAACTTGAATTATAAGGAATTCAGAGTCTAAATTCTATGGAATTAGGAGTTTGAAATATAAGTAATTTAGAGTCTGAATTCTAAGGAATTCAGAATAATAATTTTAAATAATTCAAAGTCTGAATTTCAGAGAATTCAGAATCTGAATTTCAGGGAATTCGGAATCTGAATTTTAGAGAATTCAGAATCTGAAATTCAGAGAATTAAGAATCTGAATTTCAGAGATTTTAGAATCATAATTTCAGAGAATTCGGAATCTGAATTTTAGAGAATTAAGAATATTTTCAGAGAATTCAGAATCTGAATTTTAGAGAATTCAGAATATGCATTTCAGAGAATTTAGAATCTAAATTTCTCATAATTTGGAATCTGAATTTTAGAGAATTCGGAATCTGATTTTTAGAGAATTCAGAATCTAAATTTCAGATAATTCGGAATATGAATTTCAGAGAATTTAGAATCTAAATTTAGAACTTGAAAATAGAATACATTATATCTAAGTATTTATAGAATTCCAAGGTTTTATAAATAAAAACTATTTGTACATTTAGACATAAAAAGATTTAGGGATAATGAAACTAAATCACGAACAATAAAGACAAAGATATGAGAAAATTTATTTTGGGAAGGAAAATTTTTCTTATTAAGAAAAATATTCAGGGAAATAAAATTTTCTTAGAGATAGAGTGTTTTTTATTTTCAAAACATAAAGGAATGAAAAAGTCATAAGGAAACCTTATTTACTCAACTACCTTTTCTCAAGGTTATTTCAACTATGAACTATAGACTTTATAAGTGTGGGTTTTCATGGTCTCAGTGTGATAAGGTGCCTAGTGAGTTTTTTTTGGAAATTATAACTCTTTATATAAATTAATTAATTAATTAATTAATTGGTTATAATTAATTATTTTGAAATTATAGATTGATATTTGAGTTTAGTTGTTGAGATAATCATGGAAGAGGCTTGGATAAGCTTTGGTGAGGGTATTTAATATTTCATAAAGGAAATGACTTCATATAAGGTATATGGTACATGAAAATTTCCTTATGGTGTATGAATTTTTTGAATAAACACATTATATGTAGTCTCTCCACTTATGGAAAGCTTATATAAAATATAAATAAAGGATTTTATTAAATTACCATGAAATTAACTTGTTTAATGGGCCATGATAGACCCTAAGACACTAGCTTCATGCCTCATCCACCAATAGATGGGAGATAGATTATAAATGACTACCTTATAATATAGTGACCTAGGGAGGATGCCATAGAAGTTATATAGATAAAGAGTACATTGTGAAAGGTTCCCTCAAACTTTATAGTGTAAAGTGAACGACTGTCAATTGTTTTCTTAAGAATATGACATGTATGAACATATGAGATATATAATAGACTTTATTCAAGTTGATAAGAAAATGGGGTGAGTTTTCCACCCCCATGAATATGTGAGTACCTAGGTGGGGATAACTTTAGTAAGAACTATGAAAAATTGGGTGTGAGAGGACTGAACATGTTTTGTGTAGAGGGGATATTATATTCGATAATACCTCCATTATGATAATAACATGTCATTGTTGATGATTCTATTTGGGATATGGTGTGAAAATGGATAAATTGATTGATTTTATTCCCTATAGACACAATCTTTGACCCTAATTCTAATAATAGTAGGGAGAAGTGCATGCAGGGTGTCTAATATATCGTGTGCCCTTGGGGTCCTCGATGGGTTCCCCAGTGTGATGTTAACTATGGATATGGGTGTTGTAGTGAAGTAAGTATCATCAATTTTGAGCAAAACCTTAGAATATATGAATTTATGAGATGATCCAAGAGTTTATACTATGATTAGGATGGGTTGAGCACTTGAGAGGCTAAATTACTAGATATGTGACAGGTTTGGGAGAGAGGTGAACCTGGGTATATGGTATAATATTTTGGAGAGGGGATATTAACTTGGGTATACAATATTTATATATATATATATGATATGTCAATTTGGGATCAAGAACCAAGGTGGGATGTATCCTCAATTAATAATGGTATGGTACCTATTTTAGGGAAGAGTACAACCACTGGGTATATGTTTTGTGATGTTATGGGTAGGAAAAGGTCCCCAAGGATGTATATTACATGGTTTTAGGGATATTTTGACACTGAGTGTGTGAGGTGTGGTTTTTAGTAGGTTTTTTTCAAGGTGCATGTGATATGAATTTCTGGGGTGGTACGCCACTTAGATTAATTTTATAATATAAGTATGGGAGATATAGCCTTGAATATATTATATGAGATTCTAGGTGAGCTATGACACTTAGTGTATGATAATAAGAATTTAGTTAGGGGATGAGACCCCCCATGTTGGATGGAATGTTATGGTTTTGTGTAGAGAATGTCACCCCACATATTGGATGGATATATGATTCTCTAGGTAGGGTATGCAGCCCCCCATGAGGTTGAAAAAATGATGGATCCAGATAAGATATATGACCCTCTAGGAAGTTGGTAGATAAAGAGTTCAAGGAAGGATAGAGGTCCCTAGGTGTATGATATTCTCATGGTGTAAGGACAATATTTGGTTCTCCTGGGTATTACACTCAAGGTTCTAGGGATATACATGGTTCGCTCGTCGTGGTATAATATGATCAAAGGAATTAAACACTTTTCTTTGAATGTATGGTCAACTTATAAAATCACCTTAGAACCTGAGTGTCGATGATGTTTATTGTATTGTGTTTATGCACTATTCTAATTTATCTAAGAATATCACATGTGAATACACTACTTCATATGTTATGTTAGGAACAATAATATTATTATACTGAGCTATAATCACACCCTATTTGGGAGACAATGGAACATTGGTACCCGAGCAAACCTCATGTTCATATATTTAAGTTACGAAGAGGATAATGAATGTATTTTTTGGATATATAGATTTGATGGAGTCCAGAGTAGAAAAGATGATTCTCAGGGATGATAATAAGAACTCCATATTTTTTATTTTTTTTATTTATATATGTGACTGAATTAGTGGGAGACTAGTTGATATGTATACTTATTTGAATGCATTTAATTTGATATATAATGGATATATTTACTACTCTTCATAGTCTAATTATTAGGGATGGTTGTTTTCTGTTATTATCTTCTTCTTTTTTATTCCACTCATATGATGGAATTTTATACCTATAGTAAAACCTCAAATACTCATTGATAGAATAACATTTTTTCCATGAGAGGAGGCATTTCTAAGAGAATATGACATCTGTGAGTGGTCTCTAGTTGAGGGATATTACATAGAGTATCACCAATATACAAAATCCTAAAAAAAAATACGAGTAACCAAATTATGGGAAATAAATAGATAAGTTTTTACATAAACCTAGATCAATAAATCAAAATTCTTTTCAATTCAAATTTAAAATTTGGATTGAACTTTCATTGATAAAGTTATTATTATTAAAAATATAGATGCCTACTTTTTTTCAATTGAATCATTTTTAAGAAATGATTTTTTAAGTGACATTATCTATTGAGGTTTACCATTCCTATAACACACTATTAATTTTAAATTACATTTAGAATTTCATTTATATGATTACTTTTTGGACTAGGATGGTTTTATAAGAACTAGAAAATTTTTAGGGAAATAAGGATTTTGTGTTGAAGTTTAACGGGAGATAATTGCTGAATTTTACATCAAATACCATGTAGTAACCATTATTATAGTACCAGGAAGCTGGACGTGTGAAATAGGGTAGAAGTATCTCTATGTAGACTACCGAATGACTATTTTTCCATGGTTGTGAAACCATTTGACCACCAAGTACCTAGTTGGGGGACATAATGTACCCCATCACAATTGAGCTTGTTTTTTTATATTTAGTTAAAATAGTTTCTAGTTTTAAAAATGTGTATACCTTTTCCTTATCACTCATGAAAATCCAACAACCCCCAAGTGATCTCCCTCCCTTTTCTCTCTTCCATTTCAATTTTTTCATCCATGTGAGTTTAAATTTCAATGATATTCCTATTAATGTATCCACTTCGGAATGTTTAACCTTATCTTCCCATCGATTAGTTACTTTCCCCTATGATACAATATTTTTTTTTAAAACACATATTTTATTATAATTTTATATTTCTTATTATTTACTTCAATTGAGGAAAATCAATCTTATGATTTTAAATGAGCAAAAACCTGTAAGAAATATATATTTGGTCTCTAAGTTCATACTTCATATTATATGGAATGTTTGAATTGTATAATGTGGAAGTCATGGAAAGGGGATTTTAATGGCCCAAAATAGTGCCAATGTTGGTTTTTATGTGTGTTAATAGATAAGTAAGTTATGGTTGTCCCATTGTGAACTTTTTATATTTTATTGAAGTTCTCATATCTACTGATTGTTGTGTAACTTATGAAAATTCTTGGGTTGTTTTAAAATAATAACCCATTGAGGGTTATTTAAAATTAGATTTTTTAAACTTTTTTGGTCCACTTTGTACTTGTTCCAAGTGGGAAAAGATCATTATCGGTGATCTATTTGGGTGAGAGTAAACTTAAAGGTGTAGTTTGGTTTGATAATATATTATTTTAATTATTAATTAAATAGGGGTTCTTATGAGTTTGTATAAGTTATGAAAAGGGTATCTGCAATTGAGGTAGGTGTGTCTAGAGTCATGATGTTAGCGTGGTTTGGGATAAAACTTATTTCATGGAAGTTTATCATAGTGTTTGAAAACTAGTTACATGTTTTCCAATCTAGTTTTTAAATTGTCATGATCTAATAAAGGTTTGATATAGTCTTCCACAATTGTTTGAATGTGATGATTGTTAATTGGGTAGACATAGCCTGGCTGAGTATTTTGAAAATGAGGAGAATGGGATCATTAGAAGAAGGCCAACCAAGTATCTCTATTGTGATATAGTTGGATAAGTTAGGAAATTTTCATCTTACTCTATGATGGTGATGATCATAGACATGTTAGATATAGTACAACATAGTCTTGGGATTGTGATAAGTATAGGTGGGTTGGATACAATCCATACAAAATACCTTTTTTATGTCCAATGCTTGGGAAATTTTATCCCATAAACTAGAACTGGTTAAAGTAGTAATGGTCTCTAATATGGGAGACTTTTATCACTCAATTAATTTGTAAGTATTATATTTTTTTATTTATTACATTTACAATTTTGAATGTACTACATATATATGATATTATTTTAGGGTTTAATTGGAGGTTTCATATTGAGTATATTAAATACACCCTACACATGCACCTTGGTGGGAAAATAAAATTCAAGATCCCAGACTTGTGAGAGTGGAAAACTCAATGATTTATTGGAGAGTTTGATATAGGTGATGTATACCTGAAGTTGGGACTCATAATGGTCATAGACCAAATTTTTGGTAGAGTCTATATTCTATTTCATATTAACATACCATTTCTATATAATCAGACTATCATGTGATTATTCTTTAGTTTTATGACGTATATGAAATTACACAGGCCTCATATTTTTCTACATCATGGAACAAGTATGATTATAGTGGGTCCGTATTTTTAATATAGATATTATTTTATGTGTTTTTATATGAGGTTTGATACCATTTTTTATATTTTTATATTAACTTCATATAGGGAATTTTCTCCCAAACAAATTTATAGAACTGAATAAATGGCCTCTAGAATATGGTGAGATTAACTTAATGTATGCAATACTATAGTTTTGGTTGTGTGGGTGTGTTATAAGCTAGAGATGTTAAAAAATTTCATATATAAACCTATTTTAAGTTTTTAAACTACGCAGGACAAGATAAATAGAGATTAGTTGTATATAAAATGGTATGGTGACCATAATTGTGATTAGATAACTCTAGTGTGATAAAATTTCATGGTTCTAGTGTTTTTGAATGTGATTATTATTTATGAGTGTTATGGTTTTGAGATATCTTGGGAAATTATGTGTGAGTAACTATTCATGGTTGTATTCATGGACCAAAATGGAAATAGTATGTGTATACAAGAATCATGTTCTACATGTTGGTTTGTAGGAAATTCTTGTGACTGTATATAGTTTATAAAATCATTATGAATGAGCATTGGTTAATTAAAATTTAAAGTATAAATTATTCATAGTTTTATTGCTTAAATTATTAGTAGCATATTAAACAATTTAACCTATTATGAATATTTTCCTCTTTGATAAATACTTATTACTAATGATTTTAACTACATATGTATTTGGAAACATAGAAAATTAGTGGATAGTCTATGGACGATGGTTCCCTGAGGTGGATGAGAACCCCTATATGATTCTATATTTTAAGGCTGTATTGTTATGGAGTTATTCTAGTGGGTAAGGGTTGATTTTGAGTTTAGAGTCCTATTATGTTATTATTGTTAATTTTTTCCTGAACTACAATATTAAGAAAAATTAAAAAATTTCATGAGTCGTATACCTGGAATTTCAGTTTTATTTCTCTATGAAAGCCTCCAATATAGTTTTTAGTGGGTAGAAATTATGATGTTCCGCATATGGTGGAACATGATCCTATAATTGGTTAGTTTCTCAGAGATATATCACTTTATAAAATCAGATCAACAGATCATGGTCCATCTAAGGGTGATTCATCTATATCAGATTTCACTTCAGAGTTTAGAATTCAATAGCCATGCTTCGTTAAAAATGAAGGTGTACAATAGGATATAGAATATGGGACTGAGTTGATATAGTGTATTTCATATCATATCAAGACATAATATAAGAGTAGGGTTAATCTAGTAACAAATATAGTTCATGGACTATCCATGAAATAATGGTATTTTCTATTCCTTAAAAGTTTACAGAGGGGGTTATGTTTTAAGGAAATTTAGACTCGCCTTTTTATATTTTCCCTCATCCTATCACTAAGGGTGTTTCATATAAATGGTTTAAAGATAAAAAATTATTGATATATTAATATAGAAAATTTCATTAGGAATGAAATGGAATTAATAAAATTTTCTCCAATGTTGGTAAAATAAGTGGGGTTTAAAGACTAGATGTTTTGAAGTTTGGTTGAGACATAAGATATAGGGATAGTTTATATTATTATTTTTGACATATTATTCGTTGATGGTATAATATAAACTTATGCCAAAGGATAACTTGCTGGAGGGTGGTGTATTATGTTAATATAATCCATTTTATGGTTTTAGGATTGTATATTTGGGTTATCAGAAGAAGGAGGTTGATGTTTCTCATGACGGTGATTATAGATGTGGTGGATAAAGAAGAGGTTTATCTCCCCCCCTTAATGGAGGTCCCCTATAAACTATTTTTAGTGTGAAAAATAAGGAAATATATTATCTATGTTTGATATACCAATGTGGTAGTATTATTAAAATGGATATATAGGGAACAAATAGTGGTTTTTTTAGATTTGACCTCATCCTGTTAGTGAGTAAAGACCTAATCAATCATAAAGACCCAAAATATGGTATGGGTGATAAACCAAGTGTGGTGGTCATGTTTTTATAATGAAAAATTATGAATGGGGTTCAAAGGATAGTAATATAAACATGGTGGAATGGTGTAGATAAATTAGATATTCATAGGACTAGATCAACGAACAGGTTTAAGAAAAATTTATATAGTTCAGTATATACAACATGATAGTAGTGTGTAACACCCCAAGTATTTACAATTAAATTTAATATTGAAATGATGAAACTATGAGAATCTAAAAAAAACACTTTTTTATAACTGATCCATTAAACATAATCATTTTTACTTCTGTGATTTGAATTTGGAAAATCTGACATACACGGTTGCGCCCATGGTGATTTTTTGAGTCTGAGATAACAAGACTAATTTTTTGTGAATAGTAATATACCATTATGAAAAGTAACCTACAATTATGAATATTAACCTCATCCATGAAAGTATAAATAAAATTAAGGCAACTTATAAATGAAGTATAATATTTTATAAATTATTAATTAAGTATTCATATTTTTGTGAGTGATAAATATTTGATTACAATTTTAAATTAATTAATTAATTAATTTCCATAAAATGTTTTCCTAAATAAATATATTTTTTATAATGGTTTTATGATAATTTTATGAGAACATAGTCAGTTTTTGAATGTATAATAAAAACATATATAAATAAGGAATCTATATTTTTTAAGGAAATAATGATTTAATTTAAAAATTAAATTTCCCATGTTTAGAAAATAATTTTTATAAAATAGAGACATTTTTTTTAATTCTAAACATAAAGAAATTGTTAGGGTGAATTTTTGATATCTGTCTAAAATTCATGAATTTTTGATGAATAGTAAAATATGATAATTTACGATAAATACTAAATACATGGTTTATTAAGTAATATGCGATGAAAGGCTGATGTAAGAATTCATGGTTCAAACTCACATGAAATTATTAAAAATTTTGGTTGCATGAATCAATACTACTCATAGTCTTGAGAAAAATATTAAACTAATGATTAAAATAATGAGAAACCCCTCCTCTCCTCCACTATAAATACCACCCCCTATTTACTTATTCTCTTCACTCCTATCAAGACTTTTGCCTTTTATAAATTCTTCCAAAATATCCTCCCAAGATCTTCTGCCATGTCTATAAGCCCTTGGTCTCATAAAAAGACCAGATTCTCTCCCCTAAAGAACTTCTCAGGGAAAAATAATTCAATAGGTAAATTCCTCTTTTCAATTATTTTACTTTCCATTCAAGTTCCTTTTTTTTATTATCTATCTTCACCTATCCAAAGAAAATTTTTATTAAAACTTTAGTAACCACCATGTAATATAATTTTTTATGATCACATAATAATTTATTATAATCTCTCATTTACACTCCTTTTATGCTAGTAGTAAAAAACACCATCCGATATGTGCTAATTTACCATATTCAAGGATGATGGGTTTTTAACTTCAATTACCATCTTCAATCCCAATCATGAAAAATTATTATAGTTTAACCATACTATAATATATTCATTATGTCTCATATATGGTTATGTAATCTTTCTATACACATGGTTTCGATTTATAAATCAAATTGTGTCTGTTGTGTTCAAAAACAGCTAATTAACCCAAATGGTTATCATTAAATAATTTATATGATGATTAATCTTAACTCTAAGCAAAAAAATTAAATTTACAACCATTTAACCTTATGTATGTTCAATAATAACATATAACTTTAATTCTATACAGCTATCCTCATTTTAAATGATTCTCCATTCATGTAATATGTATATTGATAATGAAATAAACAGTCCTGAACAATGAAATTGAACCTCTTAAACCATCAAAAAGGTAATGAAATAACTTAATAAAGTTATAATAAATCATTTTCATGAATATTAGGTTCTGGAATTATTAATTAATGATCCTAAATTTGATTATTCTGGTCATTAAGATCAAGTGGTGAACACCATCAAACTTAAGGTATGGGTTTCTTTATCTCACTTCCATTTTTGTAAGATATTTTGTATTCAATACTACTACTTATGTATGGTGTATGTATACTGCTCATTAATGTTTCATACAATTAATCTATTTATTTTCATTATATTCAATTTATCAATTTATTATTATTAATTTTGGGGCATATGATTCAATTGATTACAATGTTTTAAGTATTTCATACCCGAACCTCCATTTTAATTCAGGTTTCTCTTATTCTCTACTCACCTCAATGAAATTATTAGTTATTACCATTTAATCCTCATAAAATATGTTTTAATGTTATATATATGGGTACATATCATAATAATTCTTTATTTTATGGTTAATTACATGTTTTAAATGGATCATTCAAAAAATTGTTCCAAAATGCAAGCATGATTCAAGGAACTTTTCGAATTATTACCTATTTTGTAGTTCACTATATAATATTTTTAAGAAATATTTATCTTTCCAAAATAACACATTTTAACATGAAAAATTTATTTTGGTTCATTTCTTGTTCTGTGAAATAAGGCATTCCTTTGCATTTAAAATCCTTTAATATTTTCTTTAAACCTCACTAAAATGTTTTATTTCTAAAGATAATTTAATAACACTTTTAAATGATTTTACCTCGAAAAGACTTTATTTAGGAATCAAATATAATTTCAATGTCCTTACATTTTATTTTCTTAGATATACATGTTTACAATATGATTTAATGAAAAATACAAATTATTTTCCAAAAAGAACTCTTCTTTCGAATGTAAAATGGATTTTTCAAGGTGGTATGAGACACTATGTTATATTTCAGAATTATTTCCTAAAGGATTTATCAATGGTATAATTTATAAGTATATTCATCAATGTAAACATATTTTGTTTAATCTTGTACTTCATTGAGGTTTTTCACTTATGATATCATCCACCATGTTTTATTGAATAGTTTATTATTAGTTTGACTATGAATGAGCTATCTTGAAACCATTCACCATATTACTCCAAATGATAAATGATTATGTTTAATGATTGAGAAATTTATTTAAATTTCATATTTTATTTTCAATATGAATGTTTATATTGTTTATGTTGATACCCATTAATATGAGTAACGCATTGGACTTTGTAAGTGTCGGGTGGGAAACTATATAGCCCATCAGTGCATCGGTAGGTATAATGAGACAAACTATGATCATGGAATGAGGCCTTGACAATATGATTATTTATAGTCTTGGAACAAGGACATGAAGGTATGGTTATGATGTCTCACATTATGAATTCACTCATTATGAATCTAGTAATTGAAAGTTCATGTAGTTATTCAACATGTAGAATAACCATGATTATGTTTTATTATGGCATTATTTATTTATCTCTTATTCTATCCATAGTATGTACAAGATTATTTTTAATGGAAAGTGTTTTTAGTTATTCACCATGCCAAATTTTTATGTTTATGATATCTTCTGTTGTATTTTTTGAACTTACTGAGTATCTAGGCTCACCCCTTTTCTTATGTTTTATTTTCCCCAGGATGCAAAGTGCTGTATTACGAATGAATTGCAAGGATAAACTTAGAGATCTGGATGTTCCCAATAAAACGTATATGTTTATTTCATTTAAAATTGTAACATTGAACATATGTATATATATGGTTTTCCAAATATACTAAACTATTTAGTCCTTCGGGATAATACTTCCATATAATCATTCCAATGTAATGAAATAATTCACCCACTCTAGGCTTCTGGGGTCGGGGCATTATATAGTGGATGACCATTAGAAATTTAGGGTATGTTCCGCAAGACATATATTTGGATATAGATTTATTCCACATGGGTGTATTTGATTCTCTTTTCTATATGATTGTTTAAATTTTTCTAGTTGGTATTTAAGTGTCTAATGGGATTATTAGGCATTGACAAGACATAGGAAAATTGACCTCATGATATCCATAGATGTCCATAATAGAAGATTATGGTGAGTGGTTATTGGAATATTTTGGATTTTCTTTTAGAATATATATGTTGATTTGACTTGATCCTTGATATAGATTGGTTTATTTATTATAGTGCTCACATCAGTTATGATGGATGGTGGTAGTATTTCACTTATCCCATATATGATTATACAATTTTTTCTATATAATAAATTTCTATGTTTTCTTATCAAAACTTAAGAATCAATAACTTGGAATCATTATATGCCATGTTAAATTTACTATTGTAGGGGATGATGAGGTGATAAGGTATCTAGTGTTTCCATATAACATTGAACAATTTTAGCATTTTATTCTAAATGATTCTTTGGAATTATCAATAAATAGAGATATTGAGTTTATAATCAATATTATTATAGGTATAGTAACTAAATCAATTACACCATAAAATATGCCACTAACTAAGTTGATTGAATTAAAGGTTTAGTAATATGACTTATATGTAAAGTGTATTATTCACCTAAGAACTTCTTCATGGGATGATCAAGTTTTTTCACTAATAATTTAGGAAAAGTTTTTGTTTTTCATGCATTATCAATGGCCAAACCATGTAATAAATATGAATCTTTATCTAATTCCTTGTATTGAGGACATTTATGATTATTTGATAAGATCTTGATGTTTCACAAAGATTCATTTGAGAACAAGTTTTAATTAGAAAATGTTAAGGATAACATATAACACACAAACTACTTTTAGAAGAAGATATAAATTATATTATTTTTTTGATTTTTTAATTCCAATGAATGAAGAGTTATATTGATAAAACTAATGAATTTGAACTTTTAGCTATATCCTGATTTATTAATGTTTATATTTATTAATGAAATCATAATATAATTATTGTTTTATGAGGATTATTAATTTAATCTTGATATTTCAGTTAGTAAAAATAGAAATCATTGATTTTATGCATATCTCTTGATGTGTTGCTTCTAGATATCGAAAGTGTGATTCATGTGGTTTGTTATATATGATTCAAGTATTTTAGTTGACCCAAATAATGATTATATGTTTATTAAATTTTAATTTCCTATGAATATATTCAATATTTTTTGTTTTTTGGGACCGATGAGTTAATATCATCATCTAATTCTAGACATCTCTTGATTAGAATTTCCTATTAAATATCTAACCAATAAATGGGTGAAGTATGAGAAGAATGATCAGTATGAGAGTGTTTATATGAGATGAATAATAGATTGAAATTTTATCAAATATTGACTTTAACTAAGTTGGGTAAATAGTATATTGTGTGTTTTTATGTATCAAGACTGAGGATTATTGGATTTATTATTCAAGATGCTCAGGTTCCAACTTATGGTCCTCCATAATAGAAAATACATTATTCAAAAAACAAGAATCATTCTCTAGAGTGTTGTTTTTCTAGTTCAGACCCTCAAATGTTGAATTTTTTATCTCTTTAGTGTGATGATTGTTTTTAATATTGACTACAAAATAATTTGGTAAATATTATTCCAGTGATACCCAAATATTTTTTATAGAATAAAGTTTGAGTAATTATATCAAATTTCTTTTAATATGGTTTACGCCTTTGATAATTGAAATATATTCTTAGATTCTCTAAACAGGAATATATAGATATCTGTGTAGTTTGAGGCTAGTTATTAGTGTAATTTGATGATAATTTCTCCCAAGATTAATTTAGATATTGAGGATTAACATGGGGTGGGTTTCTTTAATTCTAAATTTTTTACCACATAATTAATTGATAGGGTAATAGAGTGTCAAAAAAAATATTACTACCAGGTGACGAGGAAGAGACTATATTGTGGGAACAACTTCCAAAAAAACCCCATGAAATAATGATGTCCATTACATTTTAAGTTATTTGGTGGTCATAAAAAAACATGATGGAAGAGTATATGTGGGATATATACACTTATATATAGGTAGTATATAAAGGACTTATTAAGTTGTACCATTTTATTTGAGGATAGTTTTGGTGGCACCCGATAAATAGAGACATAATATAATTTGTGCCATACTTACACACATATATTTATGTGAATGATAATAACTAGATGTATGTTTTTATTTAATATCCATTTACCATTCCTATATGAAAATTAAGTGAGGTCATCCTGTATTTTTCAATAGGGATATTGAGCTCATCCTAGAGAAATGATGCATCATTCATCACCATTGATTAGTTAACAAATGTTGCAAGATAATTTCTAATCAGAGAGATATATTCAGTTGAGTAATTTTTTAAAATGCATGTTTGAGAGATATTATTACTTATTGTAGTTTCTATACATATTCTTTAGATCATGATATGATATTCACATACCATATCTTGAAGGAACTATAGTGATCATTAAGAACATAGGTGAGGATCCATATAGTAAACCATCCTAATAATGTTCGATTGTTTAACCAGCTGATCTGTGTCCTTGTGTTCAAGCTTTTAGAATACTCTTGGGATTTTGGAAAATCTTAGATGGATCATATATCACTATAGTTACTCACCTATAATAATATCAATAAGGGATCAATAAAAATGATGCCCTTTGAGTCACTATTGATACGCTATGAAGATCTCCTATATGGTAGTTTGAAGTTAGGGATTACTTAATTATTGGAGCTTTCCATGGTTAAGGGACATAAAATTGTATCCATGTGATCAAGAATTATCTCAGAATAACTCAGTACAGGTAGTGGTACTTTGTTGAATGGTTTTTGTTGACCTTTAAAGCTTGAGGTAAGAAATGCAGTGTTTTTTTAAAGTTTTTTCTTGAATGGGGAATTGGTATTTAAAAAGGTGAGGGAATTTAGTTCCCTACTAAAAGGGTTGATTTTACATTTTAGATATATTAAAAACATTATTAATTGGTTACTTCCTCCATGTATATACAGTACTATAGAAAACATATTTCTTATATCTCAACTTTATATATAGGACCTAACCCATATCATGTGATAAGGGTAATATATGTGAAATTTAAGGTTGAAATATTGTTAGAGGATTTTATTATCTATATAATAGATAAAATATATAAGATACACTATAAAAATAGGTTCCCTAGTAAGAGTGAAGTAGTGGTATGGGCATATGTCAGCGGGGACATGGCGATGCGTGGATTATATATGGAAATAATGGTCAGAATTGTAAAGACCCAGAAATTTCAAGGAATTTTTTTTTCATAATTTCTATGGGATTTTACAAGAACACATTTTCTGATGGCGCCTGATTCCGAGGACTGGTGTGCCCGAAATCAATTTCAGAAGTTTAGCTCGGGTACGTTCAGTGAACGAACAAGCGGGTTTTTATAACTTTTGAACCGGTGCTCGGAATTGAAATCTGAGGGCACCGATGAACTCACAGTGCCGATAATTGCTTAAGAAGACCCTTTCTGGAGTTGCGTTTACTCGGGAGGAGTTGTTATAAAAAAGTGAGGAATAAACATATAATTGTTTTACAATTTTATTTTTATTTCTTGCTAAGTGGTTTAAGTGTTGTGTCACAACACTTTTCCCCTCTCTTATGTGGATATATCCTAAGGGAGTTGGGGGTGGGACCCACTTGTAGTTAACTACCTTTGAGAGGATTAAGGTGGGGTGGGGCCCACACGATCCCAACCCCTCACCTTCCCCTAACATTCATAACTTTCCCCCCTCATTAATTTGTAACTCTCAAAAGGAAAACCCCCCTCTTAACTCTTGCCAATATACACTAATTGATTAATTGAACCTACACAATTAATTAATTACGTGTTTTGAGTTTTAAATTTCAAATGGCATGTGATAATAAAATAATTGGTTGAGCCCTTTTATTTTATTTTGGGGGACACACTTTGTGTTGAGGAATTTGGAGAGAGAGAGAGAGAGAGCCTTGTGAGAAGAAGAAGGAAGAGGAGGGAATTTCTCCTCGTTGAAGAACGATGCCTCTTCAATGAAGAATGGCGCTTCCTTATCGAAGAACGACAACTTTCCTCTTTCGCAACAAGGAAGAAGACGCCGACTGTGGAGACCGATGCCAACAAAAATGTTCTTATACTTCTTCCGACGTCGACAGAATCAATACCATTCTTCCGCGACGTTCGAATTCCGTGACTCGACGACGTGCGACGTCAATTTCGTGGTAGGGGTTTAATCTCCGTCCAAGTTTTATTTAAACGAACTTTGTTGATAATTTTTGGCCGCTTGCTATCATTATAACGGGAAGAGGTTGGACCGCACAAACACGACCGACCCTCCTCCCCCTTTGCTTTCATACTCATTGCGGCTTGAACGAAGGTGACGCGGTGCCATCGCACCGCGCGGAAACAAAGAATAATGGGCGAAGAAGCACGGCGCCATCACGCCGTGACGTGGAGGCCGAACAAAGCTGCGGTGCCGTCGCGCCGCGCCGGAAAACCACGAAGAGGCCGTAGATTGTTTATTTGACGTCCGAATTGACGTACGATGATGGAACGGGACGCAGAGACGATTTGAAGCCTCTGTAGTGATGTTCTTGTCCCGGGAGGACAGCTGGCGAAGACCACAGGCAAAACGGACCACTGGAGCGCGTCCGGTGGTCCGCAGAAGACCCTGTTGGCGTGGGGCACCGGTGAGACGGTGCCGGTGGCCGGATGCCCAGAGGCGGCGGTGTTCCGGTGCGCCGCCAGGAGGGACCACCGCGGCGGAAGGCGTCCGGTCCCACGGCCGCGCGGGACCAGGGGGAGACCGGGGGTCGTAACCCCCGGCTGGAAAGAAGAGCGGCCCCCACGTGGGGGGGCCGCGGTTTGTCAATCAGGGGGGCAGCGCGCCCCCCCCCCTTTCCATGAAATCTCGGCTGAGCCGAGCTGGCCACGCGGGCCAGGCCGGGCCGCGCCCACCGGGCCAGGCTGCGCCCTATTGGACCGGACCCAGACCCAGGTCGGGTCGACCCGGTTCGGGCCGACCCAGGGGGGGTATCGGGCCGAGTCGGACCTGGCCCGAACCCCCAATTCTCGGGAAATTTCATTCAAACGACCATAACTTGGGATACATACCTTTGATCGACACAAAATTAGTGGAAATGCGATCCTTGGATCAAGACGTTTATTTTGGTATATTACACTCAAGGTTTCGGAGAACTTTGAGTACAACTGGGTTGGTTCGAACACGAAACCAACCGGGCCCTCGGAGTGAAAATGCATATAACTTGAGCTCCGGATGTCCAATTGATGTGCCGTAGACATTGTTGGATTCCTCTTGATGAGACAGAACTTTTGGCATACTTAACCTAAGGTTTGGATGTAGATGGAGTAAGTCCGGGTTGGATTGAACCCAAAATCCAACCGGGCCCTGGAACGGAAAAGCTGATAAGTTTCAGACCGGACGTCCATTTGACGAACCGTCAGCGGTGTTGGTGATCACATTGAGAAATGGTCCCTATGAGTTTACCCTATGAGAGTTCGGGGTACAATTGATATACGGCCGGGTTGGTTCGTACACGAAACCAACCGGGCCCTTGGGACGAAAAGACTAATAACTCACAGACCGGGCGCCCGATTGACGCGCCGTCTGTTGCGTTGAGGCCCCTATGAAGAGGCAGTTCCTTTTAGATACTTATTTGTGGGAATTTGTGATACTTGGAGTATCGAACTATAGCTCATGGAGCAGACCCTTCCGGAGACGAGCATACGGAGTACGAAGACCGTGTAGCTGGCTGAGACCTGACGATTGCTTGACCGACTCGACTTGGAGTGAGTCGACTAGCCCAATGGACGGAGCACTACTGTGTTTGGGTGCAGACCAACATTGGATGGAGTTCCTGTTAGTAGGCAGCAGACCCGTGGTACTCAACAGAAGGAGTACCTCTACAGGCTATTGGGGGGGGGGGTGCACTACTGTGTTTGGGTGACAGACCCCAGCGGGAAGCACTACTGTGTTTGGGTGGCTGACCCGCGGTACTTGACAGGAGGAGTACCTCAGCAGTCTTAGGTTAGTGAGCATTACCTCGGAGTCGTGACCGGATCACTGTACTCGTCAGAGACAGGGCTCTTCAGCAGTTACGGTTTCGATAATGAAAATCCTGGTTTGAGCTGAGTCTATGACCTTTGTGTTTACCTCATGATTGAGATGGGTCACTTGATAACTTAGGTATATGTATGGGAATATACCTGGGTAGTGGTTATCCTTTGATTTCATAACCTTTGTGTTTCCTCCTGATTGAGATGGGTTACTTGATAACTTAGGTATAAGTATGGGCTTATACCTAAGAAAGGGTTATCTATTGAGATCCTTCTTTGTGGTTATCCTTGTTGGATTTAGTGAGACCTTGAGGGTCTCAAGGTCCCTACTGAGTATTGTTATACTCACCTCTACACGGGATATGCCCGCACCTCGTTGTGTTGGTTGCAGACGACGGGAAACGCTGACAGAGGCCGAGTGTTCGAGGACGGGATGGTACCCAGAGGTGGACCTCACGACGAATCAGTATCTGGAGGTGGACTTCACGACGAGACGATACTCAGAGGAGGTTGACGGGAAAGAGTGTTGTGGAGGCTATCTGTACCTACCCTTCAGGTAGGATCCGTGGTGGACGATCCAGGATCTGCGCTATCTGTACCTACCCTTCAGGTAGGATCTGAGGTGGATGACCTAGGAGATGCTTCTCATCTTCCAGCTTCTTGTATTTCCTGTTGTACTTTCATTCAGTTGTAGCTGTACTTTCAGTTGGGTTTGTATTCTGGCCCATTTACTTTTCAGCACTTTCTTTTGTACTTAGTGTGTTACTTCCACTTGTACTCTGTGGTGTTTTGTTTACTTTTATAAAGGAAATGCCTTTCCAGTTACCGGGATTTATACCTTTGGTGCTAGTCGCCAACCCCTGGCCTATGGAAGGCGGGCTTTGGGTAGTCACAGCACGATCCCCAAGGACGGCTCGTGAAAAGAAGATTTCACATAGGAGGCTCTGTGATTAACATATCAGATATGAAACGTGATATTGTGTAATTATTTTTATTATCCTTTAATTTAATTTTTTTTTATTTTTATTATTTAGTGTTTAAACTATAATGTGGGCATATTATATTATAAAATAGAAAATTAAGATGAGGTTTAGGTTTTTGGGTGGATGGAAAATTGGTGGGTGTTGTAGTATTTCAATATAGATACCACCATTTAATTATTGTCCCAATAAAACCTTCCTAATGGAGTGATAAATTGGAGTAGTAGTTCTTAGAAGACAATAAAATGAATGATGACCTCCAACTAAGTAGTTAATGGTGGTGTACTGGGTACTTAGTGTATATCTATCTAGTTCTCCAATTTTAAATATTTTTTGTTTTATAAAATGATTAAACCCTTATCCTCATTACTTGTGTATAATATTAAACCATTTAGGCTAGTCTACTCTCATTTATCCCTTCCAAGTGATTTCATACCTTATTTAATATTGGATTTACTTTCACTCATGATTTTATATTCCCGTTAGTGAGTTCAGCTTTCTCTACATTTCAACTTCAAATATCTCATATTGTGAAAATGTTCTTCATTATAAATCCCTATTACGGGATATTTTGTCTTGTTTTACATATTTTTTCATCTATAGACATTTAATCTTATTCTTTTATATTAGAAAAATCCTACAATAAATAGGTATTTTATCCCTATGGTTTTCTGTTTTTGTATATGTGTTTCCTCTACCATATGAAAAGTGAGTGATGATAAGTGAGTGTGAGGGGCCATCGATATAACTAGAGATATTTTTATTCTGATTAATAGAAAAATAATGTTTTCTAAACTCACATTAGACCATATAAGTTGCATTAATTTTCTTATAGAAACTCATGGTTATATCAATTATATAAATTCTTGGGGATTATTGAAATGTTACCCCACATATGGAGTCCATAAAATAATGAGAGTGGTTAATCATTGAGAGGTTTCTTACCATATACTTATTTAAGAGAAAAACTCACGACGGATGATATAATAAGGTGATCATAGACATAGAGGTGTATTATATTAAGATAATATATGGTATTAAATGTTTATTGTGTGTTTTTTTCTTATGGGAAAATGTATGTCACACATTGAATGGTTGGGCTTCTGTTGGGTGTTTAAAAAAAGATGATATGTAATGACCCCTTTTATTTGGTTAATCAAATTAATTTATAATTTTATTATTTATTTAATCAACTTTATATTATATTATAATATAAAATCGGATAATAAATGAGTGAGGCATTAATTATTTAAAATGAATGAGTTTGGTGTTAGATGATCATCAGTAACCCGATAGTCTTTTAGAGGGGGACTTGTGGTCTCTAGGGGGTATCCCAAGATACTTAAACATATTAAGGGTGGATTATCCCATTATACCTGGTATGTAGAAGACATAATATGGTTACAGTTCCACCACTCAGAACCTGGAAGTGTTCCAAAAAATGATAATTTTATTAAAAATTGTGATTATTATAATTTTCTTATATATATTAGGATGGCCTTTAAATTTTTTCCCTACCTCTTCTTATAGAGCTCTATATAACCCCATTTTTCTCCAATTTTATTTTCTATGAATTCCCTTAATCTAATAAATGTTTAGTCTTTCAAAAAAACTTATTGGAATTCACTTATGTAGAGCCTAATGTAAGGTCGTTTCTTCTAATACTAACGCATGTTATAATTACTTTATAAGATAAAACCCATAATCTCTTTTAATCATCATGTTTTATATGTTTCTATTGATTGATGTTTAATATTCCATATCATTAATGAGAATTTATTTTAATATGGTAATTAGTAGTTTACCTTATCTATTATCATATTTTCAAAGGTAATCGATGATATTGGCATAGGATTTCATGGTTAAAAAAAATTCAAATATAGGTTCTTTTTTAAAACAATTTTTTTTCTAAATGTCTATTTGATTTATTTGTTGGTTTATATTCCTTTTATTCCATAAATTATAACATCTTAATTTTTTTTAATCTAAAATGATATATAAAAGATATTATTATTTATTACATATATATAAGGTAAAAAAATTCCCAAATAGGTAAGTATGTGGGTGGAACCACTAGTAACTTATTTATACATGATTTAAAAGGAACTATGATAAATTTATATATTATGTTTTATAGTGAATATTGGTATGTGTTACAATATTTTAATATTTATGATTGACTTTGTCACTTTTACACTTATACCCGATGTCTAAATGGTTATTTTTTCATCTAGTGTTGTTTTATAGATGGTTTTCCCCTCTTAATAATGATATTAATTTTTTTTCAATAGATTTCAAGCATGATTCTGTGATATAGTGGATGGTTTACATGGTGTTTTGGTTATCACCTCGATAACCATCACCAATGGGAAATATATTTTGTTATTGTACATTCAAGTATTTTCTTCCAATTTTATAATTTATGTTTACTTATTTCTTTTATCATTTGTTTATTTTTTTAACTTACACTTATTATATTATTGTTGGGATTATTTGATAAACACCTAAATTCTATAATGTATTCACGCAATACACATATCCCTTGGGGAATATATAGAAATCATAATTCTTGTTTTCATTAATTTAAGTTTAATGTTGGAGATAGTCTGGATATATACATAATGAAATATTGGGAGAGTAGTTTAGGTTTCATTTCATGGAAATTCATAGGGGTGTTTGGTATCTTTTTTGTTCTTTAATACCTATGTTTTATGTAATTAATATTTTCATATTTTATAAAAATTTTGTACTATTATTTTTATTATGTTATTTAATAATTATAAACTAATTGAATGTTATAAATTAGGACTACTCATGGGTTTGGTTATTAATTTTGGGATATGTGGGTGTAACATATTTATCACAAATTACACTTATTCCCCTAACATATATTTTAGACACCAGCAATGAAGAACCACACCCAAGGTATCATAGAATTTAAATTTTTGTTGTTTGATCTAAACTGAGTCATTATAAACATAATAAGACCAGCGTTGTGTAATTGGGATGGTGGAAGGGAGGATATGTGGTTGTTAAGATTCTATAAATAATCAATAAATATGTTATTATTTTATAATTATGGTGGAATAAAGAGTTTATAGGTAATTCCATGATTATGTGATGTTAATATACCAATTAGTGGGTTGTTATCTGTTACACTTATTGGTTTTACCAGTGAGGTGTCATGTATAATGATATATAAGATTGAAAAGGATGTGATTAATTCCTTTTGTTATGGAATGGTTTTTTATTTATAAGCTACAAAATATGTACCTAATTTTTTATTTAATAACTTGTTTGGGAAATAAAATTAACTAAACAAATATGTGTTTTATTATTTCGATTTTTGATGCTAGTTTATTATTTATATTATTTATTTATTATTTAGTTAATTCATGATGTGTGATTTATCAAGATCTGTATTAATTTTATATAATTTTAATAAATAATTAGAGTGGTAATTTTAAAGATTTATTTTTTATTTTTACAATTTATTTATGGGAAATAATTTTGAATCAATAAATTTTTAATTTTATCTAAAATGATGTTATGAATTCTTAGGTATTTGTAAATTAAATGAAACCTAAGGTTTTTAAGAAAAACAAGTAATTTTTAATATTATACTCAAAAAGATTATATTTTGAATAATATTGGTAGAAATTTTGATTTTTTTGACACACTGACCATTCACTCCTAGATTCAATTTCAAATAAACTCATCCATAACATACGGAATATAAAATTAACAAATGAGAAGAAATATAACCATCAATAATTATAACATCACTAACAACTATTGATTCACTTTAATTTGGGAGACTTATGTGATTTAGAGTCTTGGAGAGTTAATAGAATAATTTATCTATTAAATCACATGAATTTATCATCAAATTGATATTTTTTTTACTATATAAGAAACTAAAAAAATCAGCATTTCTGTTCATCATCTCCCATAAATTCTTCATATGAATATTTTTGTTAGAAGTATCACGTGTAATACATTTCCTCATAACCCATGGAAATAAAAAATTAAAAGGGGGTGATATCAAATTCTATGTATGGGTAAACATAATAGATTACAATCAAATATAATAAATGTGTATAATATGAGCATAAATAAAATGGTAGGAATATATAACAAAAATAATAATACCATAACAGAATATAACTAAAAGTATAATATATCCATGGATAATAATACAAATGAAAAATATCATGGATAATAATAAGTGACTTCTTATAGAATAAATTTATAATTTCAAAAAGATAATTCCATTCATTAATAAAATACATCCTAGTCTTTGGTATCATGATCTTACTTTTAAGGCCTTGTGTTGAGGAAATATTTTATTATTGGTATTCATACAAAAAAATACCCCAACTAGTTTTTCTAATGACCTATTGATGCATCGAGGGGTTATTATGATCCACACACAATAAATATTGATTCTAATACATTTATCATGTGGAGGAATAAATAAACTATAAATTACATATCAAACTTTTTTTATTAATCATTAAACATTCATATTGAAATAACGAATATATGTACCATGGATTTTTTTCAAATTAATAAATGGAATATCTTTCTATGTAATCATCCCTAAAAATAACACCCTATAGAGAATGTTTTATATGGTGAATTTATAAATTTCCACAATTAAAGAAACTATGGAATCTAGGTGAACACCATTAAATCAAAGGACGTAAATAAAGTGTGTTCTAGAGGAAAAGAATTGTAAGGGAAATCATGCATATAAGAATGAATGATTTTAAAAGATATATAAAGTGATTAATAATTTATATGAAAAAAATAACATTACATAATACATACATGGAAAAAATTTGGATGATATTATTTAAATAATTTCATTGATTTAGTATAATATATGTCAAAAGTAAATAATTTATAAGAAAAGTACCTTTTAAAAGTTTTATAAAATCAATTTATAAATAATATATTTCCTTGATCTTTGTTAAAATTTTAAAGATAAATAGTTTTTAAATTTTGATAAATGTCATTTATTTTATAAATCATGAAAATAAAGAGATAAAACTCCATATAAAATTAGTTATTCGATGAAAATATTTGTTCACATTAAAAATATTAGAAAGAGAAGACTTTGGAAATTTTATAAATTTAACCCTTATAGAAAACATTAAAAATTTATGTAGAAATTTTAAAGAAGTTAAAGTATTAGAAAATTACCTTAATAAATTAATGGATCATATATAAGGACATCTTAAAAATAATCATAACAATATGGACATAAAAAAATGAAGGTACCTAATTGAGAATAAAGGGTAGAGTTAGTTTTCTTACAATGGGTAAGTAATGTGTCGGGGGAGAACATAAAATAGGGGGAACATAAGTAAAAGACAAGAAATTAAAAGTTGATAATAAAATGATAGGTGTTTCAGAATGAATAGTAAAAAAAAAAATCATATTATGGAATATCTATAAAAAATAATCTAAATCTGAATATGATATTATGGGAAAAACTCCACATGATATTGGTAATGTAATAATCCAAAGAGATTGATGGGAGGTCATTTAATGGACATTAAAATCTCATGAAATGGATGATATATTCATAAATGATTAAAATAGTGAAGTGAATAAACTTTATATAGTAAATAATGTTACAAAATATCAAACATGTCTCACGGAGTTAAAAATGAGACAAAGAACCCCATATAATATCAGAAACCTTCGAGCCAAAATTCATGAAGGGAATGATTTCAAAAAAAACATTGAATTCCATAAATAATGATTTGATCATGAAAAAAAATTATTAATGGTGTGTTAGAAACAAAATTTCATGTAAAACATGGTGTATAATAATAAATATCTCTTAAGGGGTGAAACTTTCAAAAAGGAAGTTCCTAACAGAATTCTAAATTTCCACTAATGAGATTCAATATTCTATATAACCAAGATAAAAATATTTATATCCTATTTCAAAACCTTTTAATGATCTATAAAATTTATAAAAATCATTTAATTTTTTTTCTTATATGTAAATTAGTTATTTATTATCTAATTTTAAAATTTGTTTTGAGTAATATTGATAAATTTGAACTAGTTTTGTAATAGAAATTTGGTTCTTCATTAATCTCCTAATTCTCATCATTCTCTTATCATAAAAGGAACTAGAAATATTTTTTTAAAATTAATTTTAATTTTATAATTTCATTCTAGGAAATTTTTGGTTATGATACTTAAATATGAAATCTTCAATGAGCATATTTTGGTAATTTTGAATGAACCACAAATGGTATCCTAATTAATCAGTTTAAAATTAATGATACCATACCAAGAAAAATAAATAAAGTGTTATTTTATTTTTAATTTAATATATTTTATATAATTATGTTCATGAAGTCATTGATGATTTTATTTTATTTCATTTTTCTAGTTGGTAGTTAGATTGTCCCAAACAAGAACATACCAAAATTAATAGATGATTTAGATTATAAAAGCAGTTCATTTGAAATAATATAATTTTTAGGATAATAATGAAATATTTATATACTTTTATGTTGTGGAATCATTTTTAAATAGATTTTAATAGTTAATAAAGAAACTAGATGTAAAACGAGTAATGTTACTTTGTGGAAGTGGTAGTCCACACAATACACAATTAACATTTTAATTTCTAGATTAATGGGAAGTAAATACCGTAGATTATAACATGAATAATCATATTCATAATTATATTATATATTTCATATTTATTCATCAATTTCATCCATATAACTTTCTCATATTGGTCTTGGTGTAATTTTTAATTTGTCTCTTCATAGAGGTGGTAGTCTGCACAATGCACAAATAACAGATTAATTTTCTTTAATAGTAAAAGGAAATGGTGGTTAATATTTATTCCCTCAGACTAATATGATTCAGTATAAAAATAATAATCACTTAATTATATAGGAATTATAAAAATATATTGGAAATTTTAGAATTAAATGAAAAGGAATTTGGGAAAAAGTACTAATGTTGAGGAATTGGGATTTCCCTATGAAGACACCACATAAATGAAGGTCTTAGGCCCATATATTGTGAACATAGGCTTAAATAAAAGTAATAGGATTCAAGGGGATGAAAATATTTCATATTTTCATTAAGAAACTATATTTTTAAGTATTCTATTATAGGTGGTGAGACACACCTTTTATAAGTGGTGGGAATGGATTTTTTGTAAATATTTCACCTTAATATAAAAATAATGCATGTTTCAAATATAAAAAAGGATATCAAATGGATAATAATTTATTGGGTAATTATATATGGTCATTAAAACCTAGAAAATAATTTTTTTTATCGCCCCAACTTGGGAGACACTTTACTGGTTCTCCAAGTCCTAGGACACATAGCCTTATGAATGCCTCCTAGTACCCAAATGGATTACGACTAGTAGTGCTATCATGGTGAAGTGATAGTGCATAGACTATACCATTTGGTAATGAAAATAATAAGTTCCTTATAATAACATAATTTTAGAAGCAATGAAAAAACATAGCGGAAGTAAAAAATGTTATTGTGGCTATAACTAGCCAAAAACATACTACTAGATACATGCCAGATAAAGTATAAAATTCAGATAGTAATGGAATGAAAGACATACAAGATTTCCCAGGGATGATAATATAACAGTGTACAGAAAATACCCAATAGAAAATTCATCTCAATGAAGGAAAATCCCCAACCCATCTGATATCCATCTCATGAAAATGTGCATCCTTATCTACCAAGGTCCATCCTCTGAGTCAGATCAATTACATGATATTAAAACCAAAACATCTACACACTTCCAGATGGGGCCATATAGGGTGTGCGTATGAACTTAATAGACCACCACCAGCATGTGTGTTTCTTACATCCAAATTTATATAATTTTATGTATATGTAAAAAAATAAAAAAATATACTGACGTATAAAATAAACAACCCTATTCACTCATGTTCAATGGCCATAAGGGATAATTTATGAACTATAGACAACACTGAAGTGGAATAATATAACAATGGTCAAATGTACTGGAAGAACATCAATATCTTATTCACATACATATCACCCATCACTTAGTGTTATTCATTACCACATACAACACATATTGAGAAATACAAGTGTCCCATAATCATTCCAAATAAATGTTTGACAAGTCGCTCAAATTTATACTTGAACAATCACTTCTAGATCAATAGAACATCATCCCAAAATATATCACAAGTCCCTTTGACTTCTTATTGAATAAACTCCATCCAATCAACAACCTGAAATCCTGAGGCATGATAATATATGTCCTTAAATAATTAAACTAATCAATGTCGGCTCAATAGACCAGTATCACAAGGTACAATGAGATCTTTCCTCCCATTATCCGAGACCATCGACCATCAATGTCATGGTGAGCCTCATACCTCATCTGATGGTCTCAATCTCTATTAAACATGGTTTCTATGGTGATAACCCCTTTATAACTTATTCCCAACACTATCCCCTATGATACAAAGTCTATAGAGGTCTCCACCCAAAACAAGTGGTTAAAACCACCCCAAATGAGTTATCATCTATGTGAACATGACTCCAATAGCTTTATTAGAAAATCATGGTAACCAGAAATCACTAAACTGTCAATTCCACACTAATTGGGAAATTCATTTCCTCATGTGAACCTCATCCTTGATCTGTGACAAGGTCATCACCGTCTGCCTCTACCTGAAAATCACATCACCTAAATTCTAATGGTCATCACCATCCATCATATCTCAATCCATTCCCTTATCCTAATGAACCTATCCATCTTAATTCAAGTGATCACATCACCACATGTACTCCATTCCATTCCTTATATGTTTCCACAAAACCAATTTAATCACATAATAATATTAACAATTAAAATTAATCAAATTAAATAACTTTCCCAAACAACTAAAGTACCCATACCCATATTAATACACTTATAGAGACAAGAGATTTCCCATAAGTATCTCACAACACAAATTAAATGGATTAAATTCAAGATTTAATTAATAAGGGTATCACTTAGACAACTCCCCATGCACTCATTTTTAGAAATAAACCCAATATAATGCATATATTTATTTGGAAAGTTAAAGACCACCTACATTATTCTCATAAGAAATCACTCGTCGAATACTAGCTACTAGTAAGAGAAGATATAAGAGAAACTGTAAAATTATATAAATCACATAAAAATATGGGAAAATATCTCACACATAATTATAATTCCAAGAAGCATGATAAAATAATAATAGAATAAGGGGAATTAATGAATCACTGATATCTATCCAATATACATGACAATGTTATAATATGAGCTTGTATGAGGAAGAACCAAAGGAACCTATGTTGGAGAAGAGAGAAACCCCATGAATGCAGGGAGGTGTAAAAAGATGTAAAGAAATGAGGAAGAATAAAGAAATAGAAGGGAGGATAAATTTTTTAATTTCATCCCCATTAACTAACCATATGGTTAGGATATATAGTTTTTTACCATGTGGTAGCACTATCAAAAGTAACCTTCACCTCACAGGATTGGGTACATGGTTTTTCAAACTATGAATAGCCCATGTGCACCCTCTTAAATTTATTGTAGATTCCTAATATAGTTTATTGGACACCTAGCATGGTTTTTTATAATTTTGATCGAGTTTAAATGGGATGAAAGGTTTGGGAAAGATGGTTTCACTATACATGTTCCAATTGTGTGCCTAATGTTTTATCTCTTAAACCTTGGTTCTCAAACCCCCCTACTATCAAAACCAAACTAGACCTATGATACACTTAATTGGACTTAGACCGCATTTGAAAACAAGGTATTGATACATTGTAATGATCAAAATTAAACAATAAATCCAAATTTAGAAGTTTTCTCATCCACCAAACTTAAAAGTTCAAATTTACCTGGGAAATTTGTCATGTTCAAAAAAATGGGGCATTACAATATCTCAACTTTACAATAGATCATATTGGAGGTATGTGGTCTTATGAAAAGATGATACTAAACATACCCATCTCATAATAATCACATCAAAATATCCTAGTTACTTAGTCATAGTTCAATTCCTCTCATGGATCCCCACCTTGGGAATTACCGACCCAATCACTCACCAACCCACGACTGTATTACAAATGAAATATATGAGTCATGCAACACAATCGATGACCAAAAGTCAGGAAAAAAACTGAGGCACAAAAATTGATCCCACATTATATATATATATATGAATTCTCATCAAATTTCTCGATGCTTATGAATATCTAACAAACAACATATCCTTCCTGATTCCCACAAACTAAGAAGAGCCTAGTTAGTTCAATTACAATAACCACACCTCATGCACACATATTATTATGATCAAAAAACATAAAGATTGCACCCATAATCAAATCATATATTTAACCATAATTCTCTCTCGACTTTCTCTGACCCTTCTAGATCAATTATAGAGACCCATAATTTTTTTTCAGGATTGTTACCTCATTTTAAAGATAAAAAAATAACTGTATTACCAAAATAGGATCCAATGGTACAGTGTCTTGGAATAATTATTAACATACACAATTTTCACATAATAAAATAGAAAAAAATATTTGAAAACACATTCTTTATCCTTCTAAAGCTCATGTTCTCCTTAGTACATGTCATCACCTAGGGATAAACATGAAAGAATGTGGTGATCTAAAATCCAAGTAAGAGGAATAATAAGGGGAATTAATAAATATAACATGATTAAACCTACTATTATTCATTATAATAAAATAAAAAAGGGATCAATATCAACATCATTAGGTAAAATTTGGATAATATCATGAAATGTGGAAATAGATAAAAATGAAACATCATATCTTAGTGGTCAAATATCACACATAACTGTGAACAAATATACCATCATTTTCATGAATTAAATATGTCTATAATCATAAAATAATCATTTTTAATAATTCTAGCATCATGTTCATTAATATTACACATCATCTCATGAGACACATCACATTAACTAATTAATTTAAGGGATATATTATTCCTAGCCCACCTATCACATCATAACATTTACATAATCATGCATGCCACATAGAACATATATCAAACAAATTCAGGAATTAAACCATTTAAATGAATAGGGTTTCATAAATATTTCATCAATCATAAATATAAGTGGGGTTCCCAAATGAAACATGGAAAAAAATTGTGTAAGATTCATCATTCTTTTGCAATGATGAAACAACTCAAGAAGAGTTAAAATGTGTTTTGGAAAGAAGATTTATTATAAAAAATATTTTTATTTGACATAAAATTAGATTAAAAACATGTAAATCACTAAAAATAAAAAAGGTATAACAATGAAATAATATTTCAGTAAAAATATAGGAATATCAACACCAAAATTTGGTATGAAAGTGGAATATCCCAAATAAGGAGAGTTGGGTTCAAGTATCTTCTTACATTGTGTTTGGGTGTGTTCTGCACTTACACTTAGATTCCTGAATAATTAAATTAATTAATTAATTAATTAATATATAACCTCTTAAAATTATATGATTTATTATAATTTTATGAATTTAATTTATTTATATTTTTATGAGTAGTGATTTTTTATTTTATTGTTCCAGTAGAGTTTATTTCATGGTTTTATAGTCAGTTCCATTGAGTATAATTATGGGAGTTCATGTAAAATGGAATTAAAACAAAATTAGTGACATGAAATTGTATTAATATAATTAAATAATTTTAAATGGTCACATATATCCTTTTTTATGATATAGGGATGATTCATTACTTAAAATGTTAATAAAATATTTAATTTCTTTAGCGGGTTTTAAGACTATCACTGACTAGTATCATTTTATTTTATATTATGATTATATATTGGTTACATAAAATGATAAAAAAAATTATATGTATATTAAACTATTATTTAACCACAATAATTATTTTATGACCAACATTGAAGGTGGTAATGTAAAATTAAAACTCATCGTCCATGAAGGTAGTGAATCAACACATTACAGATGATGTTTTAATATTTAAAATAAATGGAGAAGAGAAGAGGTATGATGATGGATATTATATTAATAAAATAAAATTATAGTACATATATGACACTAGAGTTATCATGTAACTTAGGATAGGGGTGAGTGTAGGATAAGAAAAGAAAAGAAATTAAAAAAGAAAGAATGATGATTTATCCACCTGAATACCTTCTAATTCAGAACCACTTTAAGGAACTTCAGTTTGGTCTTTTGTGGAGGGAAATAAATCTAAGATGTGGGTAAAAATATTTGGGAAGAAAATTTTTCAAAATGTGTGAGGGGTTGTATAAATAGAAGAAGATAGATGTGTTTTTGATTATTTTATGCATTTTCTTATTTTGGCACAAGACTATCAAAAATGTTAATTCCCATGACTAAATATTGAAACTAGGGAAGTATATTTAAAGTTAATAGTTATTAAATCATCCATACATCATATATGACTAAAAAATTAAAATATTTATCATATAATGTTAACTACAATAAATTTCCATATTTTACTTTTCACCAAACATTCAACCGTGATAGAAAACACCAAAAAATTCACCCTAACCATGTTTCATTGTGAATAATTCAAAAATGGACACCATTTAATAAAAATAATTTTAAAAATATGGGAAAACCATTTTTAATATAAAATCTTCATTAATTCAAAAAATACATATTTTATTTCTATAACTTCTTTTATAACACTATGAAAAATTATTTACGGTCTCATAAAATGGACTTCAAATTTTAATAAGAAAAACTATTAATTTATGAATCTATTTTATGAAAATAAATTTTATATTAAAGAATTTTATTAATTATAAAGTTTTAAATAAACATTTATGCTTTACAAAAATATCAACACTTAATTTATCATTTTTAAAATATTTATTTACTTATAATTTGATATAATTCTGTCATATTTTCATTTATAAGATTACCAACTTTTCATTATGTTTTTATTGTTGAGGGTAATATTCTATCAGATAAATTACTATTTCTTATGGTCATATTACTATTCTAATGGTCAAGTTACTCTTCCATCAGTATAGGTTCCTTAATTTTTATAAATACCAGTTATTTTATTTTTCATTTATGATAATGATGTTTTTATGGGGGTTCTTTATTTAATTTATATGTTTTATAACAGATAATATAATTATAAGAAGATAAATTTTATTGGTAAAATTATAATTCATTACATTCTTTCCATTTTTAAATTTCACCCTAGAATGTTCAATTTACAAACTAAGGTAAAAACAGGTGATGGTATTTATCTTTCATCACTTCCTCCAGTTTCGATGTTGCCTCTTTATAATTATGGTTCCTCCAAAAAGGTTTCACAAGGTGATTCATCTTTTTTCATAATATTTTTTCTCTATGGTCCAATATCTTTACTGGATTCTCTTTATAAAAGTGGCCATCCTCTATTTATACCACCTCCAAATTCATTACTTGTGAGGGGTCAGGTATGTACTTCCTAAGGAGAGATACATGGAAAATTTCATGAATTTGAGCCATATTTTGTCAAATTTCAAGCTAATAGGCCACTGATATAATGCGATCAAGGATCATAATGGGGCTAATTTACCTTAGGACAAGCTTATGTTTCTTTCAAAACCACATAGACCTATTCCATGATGATATTTGAAGGAAAAAATTGAATCTAAATTCAAACTTCATGTCCCATTGACGACTATCAGCATAGCTCTTATTCCATATCTAAGAAGCCTTTATATGATTTTGGATGTCTTGGACCTTTTTATAAATATCTTTTATATGATCATGTCGAATTAGATTTCATTCTATAACTTCTTACAAACATGATGGTGTTCTATATCATTTCCCATATATTACATCATATGGAGACATTTAAATACTTGAGTGGAAGTTATTGATGTATGAGAACTCTACCAATGGGAGAGGCAAATCCCATAAACCTTTGAATTCCACTGATAAAGCTATCCATATCTCCTAAAATGACTTAAAAGTCCTTTCAGATTGTCCATTAGTTTAGGGGTGCTAGGTTGTGTTGAAATTCAAGTCAGTACTTAAAGTGTAGTGAATACTTCTCTAGAATCAAGATTTTGACCTTGAATTGTGATACAAGATGATCAAAAGTGGAACCCCATGAAGAATCACAACTTCCTTCACATATATCTTGGAAATTATTTCAAGCAATAGATATTATCAAATAGAAATTAAGTGTCCAATCAATCCACCACAATATATACCACATTGTTTCTATTGGATGTTTTCAGGAGACTAGTGAAAATGACCATAGTGGAATTCTCCCATTTCCATGTGTGTGTAAGTAGGGGTTTCATCATCACTTTATAATTTTTTCTCTCTACTTTTACTCATTGAAATACCAAAAACCTTGAGATTTATTCCATAGTCTCCTTTATCATATTGTCCCCTAGAAGTGTTCTTGAAGATCATTGCACATCTTTGTACTTCTAGGAAGAATAAATAAAGGCGAGCTATGTGCATTATCCAGTAGCTACTTATTTATCTCAATTGAAAAGGAACACAAATCCTAGTTCCAAATAGAATCAAACCATCATCATCAATGTTCAACTCATGTATCTTCCCTTCCTTTTCCTCTTTCACATTATTGTGTAGCTCCAAGTCGTCCCTTTTTTCCTCTCCCATATTATACTAAATAGATGGTTGGGAAATATAGGAAGTATTTCTAAGCTATTATGATTTCTAGATCCATCTATTGAATTTCATTGAAGACACTACCACAAAACTGGGCAAGGCCAGTGCCACCCCTTTATCAGCACTAACGAAAAAGCGCTGGTAAAGGGGGGGGGGGGTGATTTATCAGCTCTCAAAAAAGCATTGATAAAGGGTGCCTTTATCAGTGCTAAAAAAAGCGCTGATAAAAGTACCCCTTTATCAGCACTTTTTTTAGTGTTGATAAAGCCCCCCCTTTATCATCGCTTTTTTTAGCACTGATAAAGGGACCCCCTTTATCAGTACTTGTTTAGTAGCGCTGATAAAGGTTCAACTTCAAGAAAAAAAATTAAAAAAATATATTAATATATAAATATAGTTATATAGTTATATTGATATAAATATAATATATAATTTTTAAATATATTTTAGATAAGTATAAATGTACATTTACACTTATTATACTTAATATATAAGATATTTAGTGAAAATGGCTTATAAAAAATTTTTAAATTTTTTTTATAATTAATAATTTTCTAATTATTATGGAGTAATGGTCATTTAATAATAATTTGAAGACTAAAAAATAAAAAAAATTAAAAAAAGATCCAAAATATGTTGAAAACGCAACTCGAACATCAAACGACCATAACTTTTGATCCGTGTGTCCGTTTGAGCTCTACCACATATCAAATCGAAGTCTGCGATGAGCTCTAGGTCGTTGTGATCCCGTGGAACCCTAATAAAGCGTTTTTAGAGGCCAAAAGAGGCCCATAAGGCCTCCAAAACTGAGTTTTTAGTCGGGGTACCCAGATTTTTTAACATTTTGTGGATTTTCAGCCTCGTTTAAGGGGGTATTGTTGGATTTTTTTGGTGGGGACTGAATTTATTCCAAGGTATTACATTCATATTGATATTATATCTTTGAAATTTCATCTTTTTTTAATGAACTGTTATTTATAATCAAATATATAACTATATGTACATATTTTTTATATATTGACACCTAAAAATTAAAATTTTTAAATAAATAATTAAACATATTTACATATAAAATATATTAGCATTATCTAAATAATAACTAATATCCATTTTATTTAAAATACCAATATATTAATATTTATATAACTACTATATATTAATATAACTATACATATATTAATATAACTATATGTATATATTAATATAACTATATGTATATATTACTATAACTATATATATCTATTAATATAACTATATATATATATTAATAAAACTATATATATTAATATAAATATATATTACTATACGAATAAATATAACTAAATATATATATAAATAAATAGATATATCATGAATAAGAGAACACATCAATATAGGGTAGTGGAAAAGGCTTTAGGTGCGCAGGGGGGAGGTCTCGAGATCAAATCCGGGTGGAGGTACGGGTGCGCGCGCACGGGTGATTTAAAGGGCTAGCACTGATAAAGGGTGTAGGTGGTGGGGGCGGGCACTGGAGGTGTGAGAAAGTGCTGATAAAGGGGGGATCAAGTGCTGTAAAAAGCCCCCCCTGAGATTAGAAGTATTTTTTAATTTTTTTTAATTTTTTTTTATTTTTATCAGTGCTAAAAAAAAGTTCTGAAAAAGTGGTCTTTTATCAGCACTTTTTGGAGCGCTGATAAAGGGGACCCCCCTTTATCTTCGCTGGCATTAATAGCGCTGTTAATGGCCATTTTTAGCGCTGATAAAAGCCATATTTGTAGTAGTGAGATAGGGTCGTTCAAAATCAACATCATGGAAAAAGTTACTTGTTATTTTTTTCTAAGAGCTTTAACTATGTTGTTTTCCTTCCTAGGATAATAGAGAATTGATAAATTACAGTCCTTAATTGGATATAACCATATCCTTTGACTCATGTTGACCTCTTTTTTGTGAATATATACTTTAGGGTCTTGTGATCAATATATATGTCACACTTCACACAATATAGTTCGGGCCTCTAGATTTTCAAGGAAAAAATCAAATTTTCTAGCTCCAGATCATGTGTCGAGTAGTTTTTCTCATGGATATTCAATTGAAATGAGGCACATGCTATAAATTTATCAATATTAAGGAGTGAATAACCTAAAAAATTATTTCAAGAATCACTTTATATCACAAAAACTTCTCAAAAAGTTGGTAGTGTTAGTATAGGTGTAGTAATTATCCTCTTCTTGAGATCCTTAATTATTTCCTCACATTATTCCATCTAGAAATAATTTACCCCTTTCCATGTTAACATAGTTAACACATTGTACAATCATGATAAATTCCTCACAAATCACTCATAGTACATATCTAAACCAAGAAAACTACAGATTTCTGTGACACTAGTGGTCTTAGGCCATTCCTCAATTGCCTTTATTTTTAATGGGTAGACATGAATTCCTATATTTGTGATCATGTTCACTAAAAATTATACTTTCTTATTGGAAAATTCATACTTTCTAAACTTAGAATATAATTTCTCATTCCTTAATATCGCCAAAAAATATCCTTAGATGTTCTTCATGTTCCTCATTTGTCTTGAAGTAAATTATAATAACATCGATAAAAACTATGAAAACATTTTTGAGGTAGTCCCTAAAGACACTTTTCATGAAAAACATAAGGATTTCAGGAGAATTGTAAGTTCAAATGGAATATTTATGAACTCATAGTTTCTATAACTTTAATGGAAATATTTTTTCTAAATATATTCATTATTCACCTTTAGTTGATGATATCCAGAACAATGATCCACCTTTGAGACATATCAGTCTCCTTATAGTTGATTAAAAAAGTCATCAATACTTGGAAGAGGATACTTGTTCATTATGGTGATCTTATTGAGCTCCTGGTAATTGGAACACAACCACATTGATCCATCCTTTTACTATACAAAGAGAACTGAATAACCCTAATGTGATTCACTATAGTATATGAACCCTTTTTTCAAGTTCCATTTAAGATTCTTCATTAACTCCTCTAGTAAAATTAGGTCCATATTTTATTGGAATTTTAGAATAGGAGTGGCTCCGAGTATATGTTTTATTGAGAACACTACATCACAATCTGGGGGAAGTCCAAGTAACTTTTTAGAAAATACATCACTTTATTCCAACATAATGGTCATTTCCTCAAGTTTGATACTTTCATTAGATTAAACTATTTGGTCTAGGTATACTTATTCATAAATAATCAATACCCACACTACTGAGTGACTATTAAAAGGATATTCACACTCTTCCTTGTAATTGTATTGGAGAATGGGATGGTTTTGAATATTAGAAGATATTTCCTTTTCCCAAAATTTGATGTATGTTCTATATAATGAGAGGAAATCCATGCCCAATATAGTATATAATTCCACTAATGGATGTATTATGATATTATCTAGAATAATATTACCACATATGTTAATAGGATAAGAGTCCAACACATGGTTTTCGATGATCTCACCACTTGGTGTTTTAATGGATAAATCAATTTCAATCTATTAGTGATTTGATTCAATAGTTCTAGAAAATATTCAGGATATAAATGAATTCATATAAACAAAATCAAATTAGACTTGTGACATTGTTGAGTGAATCAAAAGTGTACCCTGTATAACATAATTTTCTTGTTCCACTTTAGCAGTAGTGATGGAATAATCTTTCCCTTTTCCTTCAGCTTTAGTGGCTGCTGATGTTAGTCCCCTTCAAGGACTCTAGGTTTAGTGAACTGGAATGAATTGTGACCTTTCCTCTTATATTTGAAGCATTGAACCATATGTGGTGTGTTAGGAGGTTCCCTGATTTCTTCCACAATATTGTTAGGCTTATTCATGTCTCACTAACATTCATGAACATGGTGGTATTATCTCCCAAACATGAAGCATTTACCCATCCCTTTTAAGGTATTTCCCACAATTTTTCATCCCTCTTTTCTAACATGCGGGTAGTTGGATCCTCTTTCCTCCTTTTTTATTTGACCAACCATCCTAAAATTCCATTCTTCCCTTATTATATTCATATCCATGGGAATATTCTCTAAAATCTATCCCTGCAATGAGATTACATCATACCACTTATTATTAACTCCCAAAGTCCATAATGTCTCGATCCTTTCAAATGTGCGGTTTAAAAACATCAAATAATTTATATATTTTTATATAACTGATTATAAAAAATCAGAGGCATACCATGCAAGCCTTGTGATTTTTTTCACAAGACATGATAGATTTCACTTCATTTTAATTATCTATGAATTCTCACACAATCTGTTTTCAAAGAGTTTGAGGGAAATAGTTAAGAATTATTTTTTAATGTATTCCCACTCAATATTTTCTATTTAATCGCTCATCTTGGTGGTATTAATCAATTACCAACATTGATCAGCCTATCAAACTAAATGATAGATGACTAGAGTCACCTTCTCCTTCACAGAATAGTAGAACACATAAAAGATCTTATCCATTTATTTATCCCACTATTATGAAATAAGTGGACTGAAAGATCCACTAAATGTCAATGGTTGTTTCCAAATAAGACAATTCAATATCTAGTAGCTCCCTCTTAGTTGAATGTAAACGTTCTTCTGGTTCAGGTTAATATATATATCATGAGATAGCGGTGTAAGCATCACCATGATGGTTTGAGCTCAATATCTCATGGTATTGGGGGCATCATTCGGACAATTTTTGCATTGTCCCTCACATGGGTTTCTAGCCTAGATTCTCTTGGATCCTTCCATTCTCTAAAATAGAAAATGTTTGAATAAAATGGATGTCAAGAAAGCATAAATAATTTAGTATTTTATGTAATTAACACTAAATGCATATCTTATGGGATCCAAATGATAAGAAATTTTGTAAAAAAATATTCTTGGATACTTACATATACATAGTCTTATCCTAATAGTTTTCACTAATTTTCTCTAATACTAATTCCTAAACTAACTAAATTTTGATCTGATTCCAACTATAACGACCCTATATTTTCTTATATGACTATTACATCATTTAAACATAAAAAACAATTTTTACAAAACTAGGATACAAAGGTTTAGTGTCTTAGGAAAATTAGAAGCATACATATGTTTTACATAATAAAAACATAAACATTAAATTTAAAACATGTTATTTATCCTTTCAAATATCACATTATTCTTAGTACATGTAGTGAGTTGAGGATATAAATAAAATAATGGGGTCATAAAAAAGAATTAGAAAAGGATTAATAAGAGGAATGAATTAATATAATTTTTTTTAAAACAATCATGATCATCATCATAACAAAAACATGGTTTAAATAAAAACATAATGATTTAAAACTGGATAAAGTTCTGGAATATGAAAATTAATAATAATGAAACATCATGTATTATTAGTGAAATACCAGTCATAGTGGTAAAAAAATCCAGCATCATGTTCATGCATTACATATGTGCATAATCAGAATATAATAATTGTGGAGAAATATAGAATCATATTCATGCATATTACAAATTATCTCAAGAGATACATCATATTACACAATGTATTGGATGAATAAAATTTTTTGGTCCCATATGGCACATCACCACATTTCCATAGACATGCATTCCACATATAACGTTTATCAAACACAACCATGAATTAAAACATGTAATGGAATGAGTTTTATAATGACTTGATCAATCATTAATAAAATTGGTGTTCCCTAATGAAAAATGTAAAAACATATTTGTTATAAGAATCATCATTATTTTTTGTAGAAAAAACAACTCAAGAAGAGTCAAAATGTGTTTTGGAAAGAAGATTTCTTGAAAAAAATATTTGTATTAGTCATAAAATAAGATTAAAAATATGTATATCCCCTAAAATAAAAGGTAATGACAATTAAATTATACCTATGTAACATTAATGTAATATACACAATGAAATTTTGTATGAAATAGGAATAACCCAAAGAAAGAGGGTTTACTTTTAGAATCCCCTTTCCTTGTGTATGGATGCATTCTACACTCCCACTTAATATCCTGAATAATCAAATTAAATGAATTAATTACTAAATAAAGAACTTTTTCTATATTTATTTTATATATTATAATTTTATTAAGTTCATTTATTTTCATTTATATGAGTTATGATGTTTAATTTCATTGTTTTGAGAGTGTTAATTTCATGGTTTTATGGTCGATTCCCTTGAGTATAATTATGAGAGTTATTTTCAAATGGTAGAAAAAATATATAAGTCTATTTAAGTTGTATTATATTAATTCATGAAATTTAAATGGTCTTATATATCATTTATTTTATTATATGAGGATGATTAGTTACATAAAATGTTAATGAAAATATTTAATTTATTTTTGCAGCTTTTTCAACCATCATGAACTAGTATCATTTTATTTTATATTAGGTATATATGTTGTTTAAAAAAATTATAAAATATATAATATGTATATTAAAATTTTATTTGACCATAAAAATGTTTTTATGAATATCCTTGAAGGTGGTAACGGAAAATGAAATCTCGTCATCCATGAAGTTGGTAATTCAACGCATCATGGATGATGTTTTCATTCTTTGAATAAAATTAGAAGATAAAAGGTTTGATGATGGATATTTTTTTAATATAGTATAAATATATTAAATCTATTATACTTGAGATAACATTCCACTTTGTATAGCGGTGGTTATGATATAATAAGAAATAAAAAAAAATTAAAAAGCAAGAAGGAGGATTTTACCTCTTCAATATATTCTCCTTGAGAACCTCCTTAAAGAACTTGGGTTTGGTATTTTATTGAGAATAGAAGATATTGTACATAGGGAAGATGCATGGAAAGTAAATTAGATATAATTTAAGAAACGTTGAAGGATTTTAACGTGTGAGGAAAAGTGGTGGTGATGGTTGGTATTTATAGGGGAGGAGAGGGGTGTTTTTTATTATTTTATTCATTTGTTTGTTATTTTACTCAAGACTATAAATATTATTTATTACCATGATTAAATATGATAAATTGTGGAAGAAATTTTGAGATAAGTGTTCTTATATCATCCACACATCATCCATTACTCAATAATTCATGTATTTGACTAGTAATGTTGACTATCAAAAATTACCATATGCCACTATTCCCCAAAAATTCAACTATTTTAGAATAATCCCAAAAATTAAACCTAATTCTTTTATGTTTATATTTAAAAAATGGGATATATTTTATGAAAGTAATTATATATACACTAGAAATTTAATTTTTAAATAAAATCATCATTCTTTCAAAATATTTTGTTTTTAATATTATAACCGATTTAAGGACACCTTGAAAAATAAAATCGTGTCTTATAAAAGTACCTTATAATTATAATAAGAAAAAATAATAATTTATGAATATATTTTATGAAAATAAAATTTCTCTTAAATCATTATATTAATTATAAAATCATAAATAAACATTCACATTTTACAAAAGTATCAACACTTAATTTACCATTTTTAAAAAATTTATTTACTTATTAGATAATATAATTACATCATATTTTCAATTATATGATGTCTAATTTTTATTTATATTTCATAGGTGAGGTTACTATTCTATTTTCCAGATTAATATTTGTAATGGTCATATTACTATTCCAACTATCAGGTCACTATTCTTATCGGTATAGATCCCTCAATTATTATAAATATCATTTATTTCATTCTTTATTTATGAGAATGATGTTTTTATTGGGGTTTATATGTGATAAATGTGTTTTCACCATATAACATAATTATAACAAGGGAAAATTCATTGATTAAATATTGGGTCGTTACATCTATAGAATTCACCTAGCCTGACGTTTCACTATCGAGGGCCTAACCTCCCTATGAAGATACACTAGGATCTAGCCACTCACCCCATTTTTGGGTCTCACTCTCTCATACATGACCTTTTGTGATTAATTATAACTACTACCATCTCCTGGTACTACTTTGGGTCCTACCTTATATCCATGAGTCTGACCGGGTCCCTAACTTATGGCAGTCCAACAAGACTTTATGCATAACCTCTCCAAGTGGCCCATCTGGACACATTATCCGAACTCCTTCAAAGGAAATTCACAATATGTCTAACATGTACCAATTGTTCACACTAGAAGAAAACCTTTGAATACACACTCCTCATGGTTTTCCCTAAATCAGTTTCCTAACTTCCCTGTTAAGACATATTAAATCCTATCTTTTAATAAGTTGAAGCATCACTACAACTCTCACTGATCACTGTCATCCAGGTCATATAAGTTCTATATTTCATGTTTTCCTTGGATATAAATTCCTGATTTACTACCTTCAATAATGTGGTCACTTAAATATGATCACGTCCACCCTGATGGAATGTAACAAATCAACCTCGAAACCCCTCACCCTGTTCATGTCATCAACTGTCAAAGAAGGTTCCAATTAGGATAGGTTTGTGAAACTCATTTCATATTCACTATTAGATGTATTTCTCTACTATAGGTTAATTAAATCATGGTCTTAGTCCTACTTCTATGTATCCAAAAATAAATATGAACCTATCATCAAAATCCATCCATTCTATTCCCTCTAGTTTACCAACAAGTATCTATATGTCCCACCCACTCTTTACCTATCCTCAGATCATATAAGTAACCAGCTTTACCCTCCAATTGAGGGGTGTATCAAGCTATAAATATAACAATTTTAAGGATTCAAACTTGTTCTCTACTTCCTATGGTCCACCCTCACCATAAAACAATGTTAGGTTCTTGGACTGGAACTTATGTGTTAAATTAACCATGGAAAACTAAACTCCTTGAGATCTCCTATAAATATTATAACAACCCTTCCATTTATTACACAATAAAATATGATTCATTACATAAAATTTCATTTAAATCAACCTTAAATATGAATAAGTCTAGTGTATTTTTGAATTGGGTACATTACATAACAATTTAAAACATAAAAAAAATTCTTTATTAAAATATTCTTTAACATTCTCGCACTTAAAACTTCATGCGATAACCTGAAGAAGTTCATAAGAAAGGGAAGAGCTATAAATCCTAGTAAGGAAAAAATCATAGAATAAGGAATTTTTTTATAAAAAATATGAATATCAAGGAGGCATAAAGATATTGGTAATCATTAACATGAATGATAAGATGTGATATAGCATGATAACATAAAGTCTACATGGGAAATTTGTCAACACCTTAAAACATAGCATCATAGGTCAAGGATAAATGCCAAGAAATCATATTGAAAAATGTATCATAAAGAAATTAGGTTCACTCCCTATCCCAATATAATGTATTATGATACTAAACATTACCTAAGGTATTGGAGTGTTATATAATTCTGGGTGCACCCTTCACTTTCATTTCAATATCATGCTTAAGTGTTCCATATAGATCATGAAACATGGGTTCATTCATCATCATATTTTATTCCATGATCATGGAGTACTGAATAAATTCATGTTTGTCCCAAATAAAAAGTATAATTCTATAAATGTGAATACCCTAGATAGTAAATGGGTATGGTATTCACTATAAAATTTCACTGGAATTGAAAATCACGAAGAAATTTCGGCAGCATAACGACATCGCTTAAAAATTAATAAAATGGGTTGATAAGAGAGAAAGGGGAATCTAATCATTTGTACCTGAAATTAGAAGTAATTGGTAAAAATGAAGACATATCCCAACATTACGAAAGGGATATAATAAATAATTACATAATAAGGAAACTCGAATAAAGAAGAGAAAATAAATAACCATTACCTACATGTGTGACCCCAAAAGACTGAAAATGGAATTATTAAGAGATTGGGGCTCCTCGGAATGATTTTAGAGAGAATATGAGAGATTTATGATAATATTAAAGGATTTTGGTTGAAGATAAATGGGGTATGGGATGAGTTTATATAGGAAAAGAGATGGGTTTATTTAATTTTTAGGTTTGGGAATCAATAAAGTAAAATGTTAAAGCCACAAACCCTACCTTGGTTTTTTCCCATGGTTTCTATCAAAGGTTATTGTTTTTAAATATTTTATGAGGAAAATTTATGAACATATTAAAATAATACCCTTACATATGGGGAGATGAGTCACACTTTTAAAGAAATGAATTTAAAATCATAAAATATATTATATGTTTTGTAGGATTCATAAAGGCTTCATAAAAATAATAAAAAAAATATAAAATCAGATTATTTTAAATGGAAAACATATAATTGGATGAATATATCCACTATAGTATTTATTACATCATTTTTTGTCATTATGATGTCATAAAGCACACCATACATTTATACGGTATTTAATTTTTAAACAAACATTTAGCTATCTAAGAAAATTATTAAAAATTCATTGTTGGGTAATCATGATTTTATGATTGAAAAAATAATATTAATTTTGTCTAAATAATTTTCTAAATATGTTTATTCTCAATAATAACCAACATTTATTGAAGATGTTGTGTTTTTTTCAATAATAGTTTTTGAACCCTAATGAAACATTAAAATGGAATTCATAAAAAGTATTTGATAATTTATATTTAATAAAAATAATTTAATAATAATAGATAATAAAAATATAATTTATTTAAAAAATTCATTAATTCATCAAAATAAATCCCTTAATTGAATTGAATATTAACAGAAAATACTATTTGTGTCATGTTGTAAAAATAAAAAACATTTATAATGTGATGAAAAAATATATTCATTATTGTTTAAAAAATAATGTAAATAATCAATTTTATTATTCCTTGGTACATATCCCTTTAATACACCAATTTACTCCCTAAGAGTAAGCTGTTCGATGGTGGGACTTCCATGGGGTTATTCAGAAAACATGGTTTGGGTTGTGATCTAGATCAGCTTGAACTTCTCCCGTAAATGGTTTCAATCATGCTTAAATTGTTGGATCTCAATTTGGGATTGGTCAAGGTAAATTACTAGTGATTCTATCTCCCTTTAAGTATCCGATAAATGGGATTTATAGGGTAAAATCATACTATATGTGGCCATCACTTTCTATGTTAGTTGGATATGTTAAAGTCCTATATTTATACTAATCATGTGGTCATTGGTTAATAGATATATTATCAATCGTAAAGATCCTTAATTTCTTTTTGAATCCAAATGAATATAATAAAAAATAATTGAATGTGTTTTCTATAACCATATTACATAATAAAACATTAAATCATAAGGTAATTTTATTTATAATAGTTCAGGTCATTACAAAATTCCCCCTTTAGAAATTTCTCCCCCAATATTTTCATTTCATCCCCTTAAAAGGTATAATGGTAATTATGTATCATCAATTCTTTTGGTTCCCTTGTTGCTTATTAAAAATTTTAGTTTACCAATAGTACCATAACATTGTGAACTGTCTTATTTCATTGAACATAGTATCTATGGTATAATATCTTCCCTGGATACTCCTCAAAGGAAAGATCATTCTCCATGGGTACCAACTATTGATTAAGTAAATGTGAGGTGTCAAGTATGTACATCCTCAAGAGTGATTCATGTTACACATCATGAACTATAGATAGGATTGGTGGGAGTGAAATTTGATATTCCACCTCTCTAATGTGATCAAGGATCTCATAGGGGTACTGTATCATGGACTAAGCTTCCAGTTCTTCATGATTCTAATCACTTTCTTCCATGGAGATATGTAGAGGAACACCATGTATCCAACATTAAACTCTAGGTATTTTTTATGATTGTTATCAAAGTTCTTTTTTCGACTCTGATCATCCTTGATGTGCTATTGTATTTTCTTAAACTTTTCAAAAATTTCCTATAACATTTCATGACATATTATTTTTTATTACCCAACTTCATCCATGCATGAAGGTGTTATGTACCTCTTCCCAAAAATTGATTCATAGGGAGCCCTTTGGATGCTCAAGTGGATACTATTGTTGTAAGAGAACTTGACCAAATGATGATGTTGATCCCATCCTACTTTGAATTCAATTTAGAATGCTCCCAAAATGTTCTCAAGTGTCTAGATAATACGTATTGATTGGAAATCAGTTTGAGGGAGACTAGTCATGTTGAAGTTCAACTCAGTGTTTAGAGAATTCTGAGGACCTTCCATAATTTGGTAGTGAATCTTGTATCTCGATCAAAAACAATCAAATGTTTTACTCCTTGATGCCTTAGCACTTCCTTAATGTATATTCATGCAAGTTGATATGGTGAGAATTCCTATATTAGTGAAATAAATTGTGCAGTATTTGTAAGAAGATCCACCACAACCCCTATATCATTATTCCTTCTTGATGTCTTTGGAAAATCAGTGATAGGGTCTATATTGAGGTTATCCCATTTCTTTGTAAGTATGGGAAATTATTGAATCATCACCTTGGATTTATTCCTTTCCACATTAATTTACTGACATACAATAAATCTTGATGTATATTTCATGATATACTTAGTCATATTGTCCCACCAATTGAGATATCTGAGATCTCAATACATAGTTGTGCTTTCTAGGTGGATAGAGAAGGATCAACTATGTGCATCATACAACAACTGCTTATTTAACTCAGGCTTGACAGAAAAAAATTATTTTCCTAAATACTACTATACCTTCATCATTAATATTGAACTCTAAGTATTTCCATTTCCTTATAGCTTCCAATTTCTTCTAAATTCCCACATAAACTCGTTGAGAATCATTTAACCTCTCCAAAAGATATGGTTAATCCATAATTTGTGAAAGGATTAATGATGTTCCTTCTTTTATGATTCCCATGTACATCCTTTCAAATTATAAGAATATTGGATCCCTGTAAATTCTCATGAATTTCATAATTTTTGGGTTCTTTATTTCTAGATAATCCTTCACATTAATGTTTTTCCTTGGATAGTTATGGATAGGGAAATCATATACTTTTATCATCTCTAACTATCTTCATTGGAACATAATCATCTATTTTTGTTTAAATATATACTTGAGGATTTTTTATCTATATATATTTCACACTTCTCCCTAAAGATATATTGTCACAAAATTTTAAAAGCGGAGATCACTACAGCCAACTCCAGATCATGTGTTGGGTAGTTCTTCTTGTAAACAATCAACTGAGTTGAATCATTGGCTATGACTTCTTTATTTTTCATTAACACACATCCCAATCCCTTTTTTGAATCATCACTGAATACCATGACAAATTATCCACTTTAGGGTAGTTTAAGAATAGTGGAAATGATAAGCCTTCTTTTCAAATCCATGAATCTCCCTTCACATTCATCATTCTAAGAAAATATTACTCTCTTTCAAGTTATCATGGTGTGATTTTTTCATAATCACGATAATTTTCTCAAAAATCTATGATAATAACCAACCAACCCAAAGAAACTATGGATATCTATCACAGATATTGGACTCATCCATCCTTCAATTGCTTTTCTCTTTGAAGGGTCTATAGACATCAAATTATTTGTGATGAAATGTCTCATGAAAGAAACTCCCTTCAACTAGAACTCAAATTTGTTTCACTTTTCATTAGAAATATTCTTTCTCAAGGTTTTTAGAAAAGTAATCATATTCTCCTCATGCTTATCCTTACTTTTGGAGTATATTAGAATATCATCTATAAATACTACCACAAATTTTTTGAGGTAATCCCTAAATACTCTATTCATCAAGTTCATGAAGATTTTTGGTGCATTAGTGAGTCTAAAAAGAATCACTATGATCTCATAGTGACTATACCATTTATGAAAAGTAGTCTTTGTAATATTATCCTCCTTCACGCTAAATTTGTAATATCCTGACCATGGATCCACCTTGTAGAAGTATTGTGCTCCACATAGCTGATCGAACAAGTCATTAATCTGTGGTAAAGGATATATGTTCTTTATTGTGATATTTTTGAGCTCATGATAATTTATGCATAGGTGCATTGACCCATACTTCTTCTTGATGAAGAGTATTGGATACCCCATTATGAAGCACTTGGGAGTTTGAACCCTTTATATAGATTCAGTTGTAGTTATTTCTTTATCTCCTCAAGTTCAACAAAATCCATTCTATACAGATTCTTGGATAATGGTACTTCCTCGTGTATAAGATCTATTGGAAACTCAACCTCTCAGCTAGGAAGAAGACCAAAAAATTCCTTAGGAAACACATCAACATATTCTATATCAATGGGAATTTCTTTAAGGATGATCCTTTCCTTAGTATCAATAATTTTACCTAGACTTTCTTTCTTATGGGAAAATAATATATATGCTTGAGATGACCGTTATAAAGAATATTCATCCTTCTCATTTCATTTGTATAGAATATGAGAATGATTCACAACATGGAGAGTAATGTCCTTCTCAGAGTAATTTATGTTGGCTCTATATAGGGAAATCCAATACCTGCCCATAATTGCATAAAATTCCACCAAATGGAGTATTAAAAAGTTCACCAGATAATTTATCTAACAAACTTTGACCTCAGAGGAGTTATATACTTGGGATGTAATAATTGCCCCATTTTCCAAATCCATTGACAGCTCTACTTCAATGATTTTTGGTGGTCTATGTATAGTTATACTAATCATTCATGATATGAAGGATTAAATGGAACTAGAACCAAAAATTATGTTTTATGTTGATGAATTAATAACTAGAATACCTATCACTACTTCTTTATCGGGATTCACTTCGACAATGGTAATGGATGAAGCTAACCCTTGCTTCCTTGGAGGTTTTTGGTTGTCTCCAAAGAACCTTGGGTTACTTCATTAGTTTCAAAGTGCCCTAGTTCCTTGAAGTTGTAACAATAAACAATGCACATAGGGTTGACCAGAGTATTCCTTTCCTCTATTGCAGTAGTGGGTTTATCCTATCATCAATTGTTGGCTAGGTACCCTTCTTTCATACACCTAAATAATTTCATTTTACAATTTTTTAAAATTTTTAGGGTGCTTATTTCTACACCTTTGACTTTTGGGGAGTTGGAATTTATTAGAACCATTAGATATCTCTATAAAACTTCCAGATTTCAATTCCACTTTCTTCTTCTTATCCTCATGATACCCCTGAGATTCACTGATCTCCAATTCGATTTTGACGGTACAACACAACAATCTCTTCATATCTATCAAAGTCAAATATCACTAAGGTTTTTAATATACTAGGTTTTATACCACCAAAGAAGTGTCCAACTCTATAGTTGAGGGTAATGAAAAAGCTAGAGAAATATTGAGAAAGTCTTGTGAATTTTTTCCTATACAACCTGATAGATTCATTATTCTTTTCTTAAAGTAATGGAAATACCATTACATTTTAAGATGGAGAGTGCAAGGAAAATATTTATCAAAAAATGATTTTAAGAAATAATTCCACCCCATTACATTGTTATGTTCTAAAAGTTTTTTATTTTTGATCAATTTTCACCACTGATCATCTTAACCTTCTCTAAGATAAACATCCAACAAAACCCTCTCTTATTTAGAACATTGATGGATGGAAAAGATATTTTCAATGGAGTTTATCCACTATTCCATGATTAAGGGATCAGATGCCACATTAAAATTAGAAGGCCTTGGTCTCATAAATCAATTGATCATGGATTCTTCTATCTTAGGGGAATTTGGACCCTCCTCCTAATCTAGGTTTTTATTCAGAACATGATTCATCTAAGAGATCATCATCATGAAGTGTACAATTACTTCTCATGTCGGGTTGGTCATCTCATTGGAGAAGTCATCAAATTATTCTTCACTTTTATTTTTTACATGATTCCTCCTATATCTAACCATTGGTTAGAATAAATGAAAAAATTAATGATGGGTATTGTTCAACTATTAAACACATAAAGGGAGAATTTAATGACATTAAAGGAATAACTTATAACTTATATGAATTTTCTTAACTTATGAATTTGTATACATCATTATTTGTTATCCATGATCCTTTTCTGAATGTAAACTTTTATTGTAATTTTTTTACTCCCTTAATAATGGTTCATAATGAAATTTTTAATTTACTAAATAATTTCCCTCAATATTTTCAAACCAAGTGTGTAGTAAGGAACATTTTCATGTAGCAGATTACCCCGAGTCAGGCCTAGAACATCTATTCAGAATTGATACCCCTAGGTACATCTATACTATAACCACGTCCACTTTTAGAATCTTGACATGTAATTATTTTATTAATAAACCACTCAATCGATACTTAAAAAAAATTTAGGGATGTTTTAATATAATTAGTCTCATCCCTATGTATTTTTCAAGAGTTTTCTAATCCTAATCTGAAAAAACAAAACATTTACTTTGATAACAAATATAATAACTCTTCTATTTATTACACATTAACACATGATTCATTACATAAAATTTCAAATATTTCAACAAATAATATCAAGAAGTCTAGTTTCTTTAGAAGTTAGGTAAATTACATAACAATTTAAAATAAAAAAACATCTTTATTAAAATCATCCTTAATAAGCTCACACGTTAAACTATACAGGATAACCTGAAGAAATACATAAGTAAGGGATGAGTTATAAATCCTTGTAAAGGAATAAACCTAGAATAAGGTAAATCATGTCAGAAAATAGAAATATCAAAGGGGTATAAATATAATAGGAATCATAAACTTGAAATATAATACATGATATAACATGCCAATATAAAGGCTACATTGGAAATGTTCAAACAACATAAAAACTGTAGCATAGGTAAAAGATCACTACCAATACATCATAATGGAAAATGTACAATAAAGGAATATGGTTGAAATCCAATCCCAACCTAGAATATCATGGTACTATAAATTACCCAATGCATTGGATCACTATATAATTTAGGGAACACCGATCAATTTCACATCTATCTCATGCTTAAGTGTGCTACATAGATCATACAACATGGGTTTATTCATCATTATATTTTATTCCAAAGTCATGGGGTGTGGAATAAAAACATGTAAGTCCCAAATAAAATATGTATAATTGTATAAATTTTAATATCCTTGATTGGGAATGAGTATGGTATTCACTAGACAATTTCTTTGGAATAAAAAATCATTGTGAAATTTTGGCAGCATAACGATGTCGCTTAAAAATTCCAAAAATGTGTTGATGAAGAAGAAAGGGGACTCTCATCATTTGGAAAATTGGATATAACAGGGACATGGAAATATATATACCAACATTAGGGAAGGGATAATTTAAGGCATAACATAATAAAGAAACTTGAATAAATAGGATAAAGGAAATAACCCTTACTAGAGTTTGTGACTCCAAAAGCATGAAAAAAAAGATTCTTGAGAGGTTGGGGTACCATGGAGGATTATAGAGAGAGGAGGGTAGAGGATGTATGTTCAAAAATAATTTTTAGTGAAGAGAAAAGGGATATTGGGTGGGTTTATATAGGAAAAAAGAGGGAATTCTTTAATATTTACCTTTTGGAATCTACAAAGTAAAATATTCAAATCCACAAACCATACCTTTTTTTTGTCCCTTGGTTTCTACTAAAGAGGTTTTTTATTATTTTTTTAGTAAAAGGTCCAAAAATGTTACAATGATACCCTTTATAATATATAGGTGAGTCACATTTTTAAATAAATGAATTAAAATCATAAAATATATTATATGTTTGGGAGGATCGATAAAGGATTAATAAAAATAGTAAAATAAACATAAAATCACATTATTTTTAATGGAGAAAATTTATTTGGCTGAATATACCGATTATATTATTTATTATGTAATTTTTTGTTCATTATGATGTCCTAAAACACACTGTATATTTATACGGTATTTAATTTTCACATGAAAATTGAACTGTCTCAGAAAATTATGAAAAATTCAATATTGGATAATTTTGACATTTTGATTCAAAAAAATGTATAATTATTTTATCTTCATAATTTTATAAATATGTTTATTATCAATAATAACCATCATTTGTTGAAAATGATGGGTTTGTGGGAATAATTATTTTTCTAACCCTAATAAAACATTACATTTAACATCATAAAAAGTGTATGATCTTTAATATTTAATAAACATAATTTAAGAAAAATATTTAATTATATTATTTATTTCAAAAATACATTAATTCAAAAAAATAAATTCTTTTATTTAATTTAATATTACCCAAAAAATACTATTTGTGTTGTATAATAGAAATAAAAATCATTTATAATGGGATGAAAAAATATATTCATTATTCTTTAAAAAATAATTTACACAATCAATTTTATAGAGCCTTGACTAAAATACCTTTAATACCTCAGTGTACACCCTATGAATATGGTGTGAGATGGTGGGACATTCATTGGTTTGTTAAAAAAACATGGTTTGGGATGTGATCTCGATGAGCTTGAAATTCTCTCGTAAAAATTTTCACTCATGCTTAATTTGTTAGATCTGAGCTAGGTCTTGGTCAAGGGAAAATATTGGTGATGCTATCTCCTTCTAAAGCTTCACTAAATGGGATTGATATGACAAAATCCTATTGGATGAGGCCATCACTTTCTGTGTTAATTGGATTTGTTAAATCCCTATATTTATAATAATCAGGTGATAAGTGTTTAACATCTATATTATCAATGGTAAATATTCTTAATGGTCATCTTAATCTAGTTGGATATAATAAAACAAAATAAGTTCATGTGTTTTATAAAACCACATTACCTAATAAAACATTAAATCATAAAATAATTTCATTTATAATAGTTTGGTTCGTTATAAATATTATGTGTGACTCATACCATGATTTACCTAATAAATTCATCTATACATTACCAAATATCTTCCATATATTATGGATTTCCAACCTATATATGAGAAGCCACATGCATCTCATGATCAACCCAACCCTTAAGGGCCTCATCCTGACCCTTATGGTCCTCTTCCCATGAATGATCTACTACACATCTCCACCCTCTTGATTCTCTATAAGATCCCTTTTAGGTGGATGTTTCCGACTCTTTAGTCGGGGTGTGCATGTCTATCGCGTTCGGGGGACGTCGACATAGCTCTACTACCCCGCATTCCTGCTTTCCAAAGGCGGACGACATTCAATCTTTATTCAGGGACGTCTACTGCTTGATCGAAACAAGATGATGGAATGTCGGTTCTTCCTTCCGTGGATTCCTCCTCGGAACTCGTCACCTAGTCCGGGTCTCCCTTATAGATTTAATACGTTGTTCATGAAAATCCTTCCAGTACCATGTCTCCATGGATGCCGGTTAATTACACTGCTTCTGTCAAGAAATTCCAAGGGGTCTAGTCAGAGAAGCAACCTTCAGTTGCGGGAGTATTCATGTCGAGGCATCACTGGCGTGTCTGGATGTTGGAGAATTGGCGTGTCTATCTTTTTTCCCTTATTATAGGGCTTCTCAAGGGAACAAAATCCAGAGGAATCCCACATCGAGTGCGGGGAATCATATGCCATATGCATGTATCTGAGGTTTTCCTCAGCTTCCCATGTTTAACACAAGGTATGCCGCAAGTTTAACGTCCAGCGGAGACGGATCAGACTGATCAGAACACCGATGAAGGTGGATCAGATTGAGGAACCCCCCTTGAGGGAACACTAATATTGGGGCCATGGCATGGATGGCTTCCTAAATGCTGTGGAGGGGAATGGGATGGAATGATCTCACCAGGATGTGGCGGACCGGGTAAGAATCAGGATGGATGATGGAGAGTTGAATGGAGTGGAGGAGGAATGATACGGGACCATCGTGAAGATGACAGTAGTGATGGGCTTGAGCCTCAAAGAGACCTCCTATGTATCCCTATGGTGGGGAATCAAATTCCACGTAGTTCGGTTGGTTTGAACCGACGTGAAGGGGGTCGGAGCGACCAATGAGTGGTGGGCTTGAGCCTTAGAGAGGCGTCCTACGTACCATGCCTTGACATGGATCAAAGTTCACATAGTTTGGAAGTGGATGCCGGTGAACCGACGTAAAGAAGGACCTTGGTCCAATGGGTGTTGGGATTTAACATTGTGGAGGATTCCTACGTACCATGCCTTAGCATGGATCAAAGTCCACGTAGTTCAGGTTGGATGTATGGGGATTACACTCTAGGCTGCCCAAGGATATGGGGTCGGTGAACCGACGTGAAGGTACCAGGGGTCCAGGTGGGCTTGAACCTCATGGAGGCTTCTTACGCACCATGCCTTGACATGGATCAAAGTCCCCGTAGTTCGGAATGGCGTGTTGGTGAACCGACGTAAAGATGGACCTTGGTCCGATGGATTATGGGCTTGAACCTCATGAGGCTTCCTACATACCATGCCTTGGCATGAATCAAAGTCTGTGTAGTTTGGGTTGGAAAGGGGATGTTGAACTAACATGAGGGGGTGTCAGAACAACTGGATGGTGGGGTCACAATGTCTTACTGCTCGATTGGAATGCAGTTTAACATCATGCGGGACGAGGGAATGTTAGAGAACCAATGTGAATAAGGAACTTGGTCTAGGTGGATGGTGGGATTGAACCTCGTGGAGGCTTCCTACGTACCATGCCTTGATATGGATCAAAGTCCCCGTAGTTCGGGATGGTGCCGGAAAACCGACGTGAAGATAGACCGGGGGTCCGATGGGTATTGGGCTTGAACCTCATGGAGGTTTCCTATGTACCATGCCTTGAAATGGATCAAAGTCCTCAAAGTTCGGTTATACAGTTTAACGTCATGTGGGATGGAGGCGTTTAGGACTTACGCTCTGAGGTGGCCCAGGGTGTGTCATGGTCGGTGCTTACTCTAAGCTCACAGGATTCATGCTCGGTGTGAGAAACAAGAGGTTGCAGGGACCTGATGATCACGTCGCGAAGGGTGCGTCCGTGGGAAGTGAAGAGGGGATTATGCGTTGGGCGGGCGATGGTGCTGGGAATTACTCCAGGATGGAGGCCTAAGGGCGATAAAGTGCAGAGGGAGAGGGTAAGTATGGAGGTGCATGGGTGCTACCTCCTGCAAGAAAGGCTAGGGGCTTACACCAAAAAGGCTTCCCTTCCCCGCGGACAAACTCCACTCCTAGAAGGAGGATATAATCCCCTATGGAGACCAGGGGGTGTAGAGAATGTACAAGGTGGGGGCATCCCACGTGAGAGGCACAGGGTGATGTCACAGTTTAACTTCGTGTGTTGAGGATGATGGTTCTTGGCAGTTTAATGTCATGCAGCTCGGACGAGGTGGGTTTACTCTGCACCCCTAGGACTTACTTGACCGATACCCTCTGATCCTTGTGGGAGGAAAGGTACCGGCAATGCCGTGCTGAATGGGGGTCGCAGAGCGAACCATCGAGGGGTCCACGTTAGCATGGCTATGCGAAGAAGAAATAACCATTAGTGTTCCAATGCGAAGAATCATTAGGTGAAGCAATGCCACGGGCGGTATCATCCAGGGGAATTTGAAATCACATCGTGCGAGCCTGGAGGGTCGCATTGGAAAAGGAGTTGCCAAGAAGGGGAGTCCATAGGCATGGTCCTTGTAAAGCTCGATTGCTCTGCGTGGTGAAGGGCACTTGCGAAGGGGTGTGCTTTGTGAAGTGGGGTGCCTTAGCCTTAGCATGGGGTAGAGGTGAAAGTGGGAGGTTCTTTGTGAAGTGGAAAGGCATTCACGGAGCACTACCTCACGGAGCATAGATGCCTCGCGAAGCAAAGTGTCATGAAGTAATTTAGCTTCACGAAGTATAGTGACCTTGCCTTGGCATGTGGGTCACGTGTACAGGAGGGGTGTTTCATGAATCATAAACGCTCCATGACTACCCGGGTCCCCTTGGTGATCCCCTTCCTTCGCGAATTCCCTTAGGCTTCATGAAGGGCATCCCTCTCGGAATAGGAGATCAAAATGAGACAATGCGGAGGTTCCTTGCGAAGCAAAAACACCTCTCGTAGCTCATGGTTCGCAGAGAAAAGGGTGATTCATGATTCGGGAGCTGAGAAAATGAACAGTCAGATTTTCCATCCTCAAAGGCTCAGGGGGAGCTTGGTATTTATAGGCATGATGCACCACGGAGTAGAGTTGACGCGGCGCAAAGCAGGCTTCGGTTGCTTCGCGGTGGGTCGCGAACGTCATGGGCGTTGGCGGATCGTACCACCTCCATTGCTTTGTGGCAGGATCACGAATGTTAGGGGCATTCATGGAGCTTACCACCTCCATTGCTTCATGGCGATTGTGTTACTTGGGGGGGCTCTGCGCCGTGGCTTCGCGAGGCAGGTCGCGGTGCCTCTTTTTCTTCATTCTTTTCCTCCAACATTTTGGGTCCAACAAATGATCCCCCTCAAACTTGGAGACACGGAGGGATCAAGGGTCGAAGTCTGAGGGAAATCGCCAAAATCATCGGCCATTCGCTGTGCTGACTCACGAAGAGGGCTCACGAGGTGGAAAACCGGCGCGCGGTCCGTGCGCGCTGCGAAGCTCATCATGCCCAGAGCTGTTGAGCAGATGGTCGTCTAGGACTAACACGTTTCACCTGCACCATGGGGAGGTCAACATCAGTCTGTGGGATGTCCATCAGATTTATGGGGTCCTGATCTTGGGGCCTATGTATGATGAGTTTCTCCTCGCCATGAGTGTGTGGGAGGATGCGGAGAATATGCCACAGCTGGCGCTAGCACTGATGGGGCTGGTCTTCGGAGAAGACAAAGAAGAGGTGGGGGATGTCCACTTCAAGAAGTGGTTCAAGCAGTTCCTGAACTTCTCGGTGGATCGAGAGTTTCCTGCGAGGCCTCGAACTTGCCCGAAGGGGGATCAACGGTGCAAGGAGCACTCGTATTGGTGACTCTTGGAGGATATCCAGTAGAAGACATGGGGTTTCAGTGTCAATACTGAACAGCGGCCGATAGTCAGACTGAGGGAGTTTATCGCGGCCCTTATCTGTGGTTGGATCCTACCAGTGAGGGATACCAACATGGGGGTATGGACTAGCTCATTCATCAGGGCGTCCATGCTGGACACAGGCGGGCGGGTCAATTTTGGGATTCCAATGCTCGCCAGATTGTACAAGATGCTACGACATGTTAGCGAGGGCAAGAGGCCGCATAGGATATACGGACCCTTCCATCTTCTGTATGGGTGGATCGTGGCGCACATCAGGGGGGTTTACAAATATCCAAACCCCATCTCACCTCCGGGGTCAAAATTCTTCCCATCCATTTGGAATGCTTCCAGGAGCTTTCCAGCAAAATTAACCATGTTTTTGGTACTAAACTGGGTGTGGAAGTGGGATGAGTTTAATTTCCACCCGTTTCCATTGCCGACGGGGGTACTCACCGATGACGGTCGGGGGACGGAAGAGCATCGGGCCTATCTCCTAGCCTTTTGAGGTGGAGTCTTGGTGGAAAGGGTGGACCACGAGTCTCTCTGCGAGCCGTACACCCGACACTGGTTTTCAAGGAAATTCTAGTTCCTACAGCAGCTGACCCCGCAGGTCTACTGGGAGGTGCGCCATGAGGAGCACCCGTGTGTGATGAGGCAATTATGGATCATGTTCACACGGGAAAATGGGAAAATGTGAAATGCATTGCCTCTTTCTATTTCCACCTTCGGTCTGGTGAAGGAGTATGCCATAAGATGGGAGAAAACTTATCTGGTAGAAATGCTGAAGTACCCAACTGTTCGAGCTGGTGATGGCAGGCAGGCCTTCCCCATCTCGAGGTCGGGGTTGAAGGACGGTAAGGGCCTCTCGCGGTGTCGGGGCTGCCGTGGCGGCAAGACCTGCACCAGCTGAGGGTGATGTAGCGGTGGAGGATCCAATAGTGGTAGTGGATCCAATGGCCTAGGAGAGCAGATCTATCCGGAGGGGCGGCCACCGAGGGGATTCCGCAGGATATCCACTCAGGTCCCAGGGAAACAGCTGTTCCATATTGACATGCTGGAGAATGCTGTTTTCCCAGAGGCTTGGGACATCTGGGATGTCAACTGGCAGTTCCTTGGCCTGCCTGAGATGTGGAAATTCCTGAACCACCTCGGGATGGATTTATTGGGTATAGGCCCTATCTGGGCTGGTTTTGTAGTGTCTCCGGCGGAGGTGGAACAATATCTAGCTGAGCTAGAGTACTTTTTGCATTCCAGGGGTGCCTCGCGTCTGATGAAAGACCAGGTGAGGGTACTGCTGGATCAGACGGTTCCCCCAATGTTTCGGCCGCTGAGCTGAGAGAGCGCTTCCCCCTACCAAAAGAATCAGATGAATCCTCTTGGGGGGGCTAGGCTGGTGAAGGGAGCCCGTTGGAGGAAGGTGAATTCGGCGATCAAGAATTAGGTCTCGACGATTTTGCGGAGGCTCTTGAGGTAACATTCCATGTTTCTTTCCTCAGGGTCTTCTCTCAGGCCATTATGGACTTCTTACCAATGTCTGAACCTCACAAGAGGACCTTGTACGCAGACCTTTCTCTCGCCCCTCGATTGGTGATGATGCAGGACCCTCAGAACCCACACCTGTGGCCGTATCCAGTTCTGTGTCTGGCGGGGTTAGGACACCCGAGGTGGCTTCTCTAGAGTCTCCGGACCTTCCGAAAATATATGGAGGGCCACAATTTGGGGTCCCGTCAACATCAACTCAGGATTAATACCAGGAGTTCAATATTTGTAAGTCCTCTCCACTGAATTCATTACTGCCACACGCTGATCGTGCCAACTGACGTCTATGCCCTTCTCTGTTATGTAGAGTTCTTCGATTGGCATGTGCCGCTCCGGCGAGGCTGGTTGAGATTTCTGGTGGCGCCCCTCCCATAGGCACACCAGTAATCATGGAGATAGTTACCTAGCCCACCCAAGATGCAGCTCCCCCCATCATTGGCGGGACCACCAGTGGGGTCGTGCCCAAGGTCATTGAGGTGAGGTTCGACGATGAGGATCTACCGGTCAACCCAAGTCCTGCTGTGTCTGATCCAACGCCAGATGCCACACCTGATCCCATGCCAGATTCAGATCCCACTGAAGATTTCTTGAGGGCGTACCCCACATACGAACCTGCCAACCGCGCAGATTGGGATGAGACGACCTCTGAAGAAGAGGACAATGACATAGTCCACCGCCAATCATGGAAGATGAACGTTCACTTTATCGAAAAGACCCCCTAGACACTGTGGCTGGATGAGATGGAGAGACTTCTCTTGCAGCTGCGTGAACTATGTGCTGGGGGAGTGGATGCCCAACACCCTCATCTGCTCATCTGAGATCTTATGGAAGAAAAGATTCGGGAGTACGATCGCGGCCTCAATGTGGGCAGGCAGCGGAGGAAGGCGATGAACATCAAGAAGCTTCGGGAGGCTGAAGATGAGATCCAATAGCTATGGATCTAGAAGGATGAGTACTCAGCCTCTCTTAATGCACAATCAGATCTGATCTTGCAGTTGAAGGCCCATCTAGAAGAGGCAGAAGAGCATATGAGGCAGGCTTACGAAAAGATGGCTGTCATTCATGCTGACGTAGAGTGGGCCCAAACTGAGGCTGATGAACTGCACCCCATCTCTGCTGAGGAAGAGTGGGAGCTGGGTCGGTGGCAGCAACTCTTGGATGCCACAAGTCGAAGGATGGCGGAACTACAACTCTCTTTTGACGGGGTCAACCTGTCCATGGGAGGAATAAACCCCCGAGTGTTGTAAGGATCACAAACTATCAAACATACTTTCATGTATTGAGTTATTTGATTCCATAACAAGCATGAGTCTCGTTATCGAGGTTGGATTCATACGTGTCTGTTATACTCATGAAATGTCCATTGGTCAGTCCCTAAGCTCACGCAGGTCGAGCCCAATGTGATAAATAAGGGGTGATCAGCACACTATTCCACCTAAACATAATGCATCGACCAGGCTTCGAGTATCCAGGGTTTAAGTAACCAATCCGGATCTTCCAGGAAGACATGGGAGAGGCCCGATCGGAGGATTAGGACCTCAGAACAATCGACAAGCCATTCTTCTGATGTGCTCTAGTTCACAAGCGGGGTAACGCTAGGGGCATTAGGATTAATCCGAACATAGGGAAGTGGAAGGTGTGAATCATTATACCCAAAATTCGCAACATTATGGGGGTGGGGTGACAATGAAGGGTAACTGTCGACCATGTTCGAAACACAGTATCCTTATTGTGTTAGACTAAAACGGGGATAACAAATGAGGGCCAACCATTGAACATGTTCGAAACATGGGGCCTAACTCAAAATGTTACACATTAGTCTTCCGAAACGTTGGCCCAGGACAATAGGCGGGCCATAGGCCGAGCATCCATACTGTTAGGGGGTTCTTCCAGACATGAAAGAGGATGAGGGTCCAAATAAGGGGCACGCAAAGCGTGGAATATGGAGTGAGAGTTTGTTCAGATAGAATCCAAAACTCTTGAAATTATGCCACCGTGGTGGAAGCATACTGGATGGATGCATCGATTTGATCATGGAACATTCCTTCTTTCAGATAGAGCCTCTATGGCGAGGGAGTCGTCGCTTCCTAATGTCATCTTGGGGCATCCCAAACTTGTTCGGGGAAAAATTGCAGTTACATGGTTCCCTATGAGGGGTTAGGCCAGGGGACAGAAATGGGAAGGAACAAGACTTTATGATTCATGTGGGCTAGACCCTAGGAAAAATACCAGGGTGTCTCTTCATATCGCATGAGTGTGGGAATCAAAACACACATAGTTCTGGAAGCACAATTTAACGTCATGTGGGACGATGGGAAGCCTGGTTGCGTCGATACACATCCTACCAAAACTACTAAGCCCACATGAGTCATGCTCAATGTGGGAAACAAGAAGTAGTGATGGGACTTTCCTGACATATGAAGGGAAATGGTGTGGCAAAGGGATGCTCAATGAATACTGGCCCAATGATGCTAACCCGTGTATGTAGTGTACTTAGACATGTGAATAGATAAAGGCAAGTATTTTTGAATTCCACTTGAACATGAGGAAGTGGAAATGTGTGAATCATGATGCTTGGAATTTGGATCACAATGATGGCGGCGTGACAATGGAGAATAACTATTGACCGTGGTGGAAACGCAGCATCCATATCGCGTTATCTTGGAATGGGGGCAGACAAATGAGGGTTGACCGTTGACCATGTTCGAAACATAGGACCTATCACAAATTTCTTCCGAGATCCTTAGGGACATTGGACCGAAACGATTGGAGGGCCCTTAGGGCCCAACATCCATGGAGAGCCCTTAAGCCTAGAATCCATGTCATCCGAGAGTCCTTTTGGATGTGGAAGAGGATGAGGATTTAAATGGCGTTCTCATGAAGCTTGGTCATGGAAAGAGAGGATGTATTCATGAAAATTACACACTTAGGACTCTTTGTCAAAATGAATTTGAATATGTTAACGAGACGTATTAGATAGAGGGAGTCGAGTCCCTTCCCATAGGGAGATCTTACTTTAGGGTCATAGAATTTGGACCATGGATGGGAGGAAACATAGGAGGCACGTGGTGGGGTAACTCAAATATCCAACGTGAATGAGAACCAGGGGTTTCGACCACCACGTGTTCCCGGGGAGAGGTTTTAGGTCTATGGACCAAAAAAGAGATTTGAGATGGGCCTGAAGCAAAGTGAAAAGGCGTTCCTACATATCCCACGGGGATGGGGATCAAGATGCACGTAGTTCTTGAAAGGGTCTTAGTTTAAGGCCTTAGAACTCGGACCATGAATGGGTAAGGAGAGCAGGAGACACATGGTAAGGTGGTTAAAAAACCCGACGTAAATGAGGACATAATCCCTACTTACCATGTGTTCTCTGGGGGAAGTGCTCGAGTCCAGGGACCGAACACGAAAGTTAGGCTAGGCCCGCAGGGAAGTGCCTAGGCGCTCCTACATATCTCATGAGGATGAGAATCAAGCCACACGTAGTTCATGAAACGTGTCATGACACGGTAAGGTACCCGTGCAAAGGATGAAAGGGGCACACAGGTCTAGCCCTCACACTAAGAGAAGCGGTATTTGATAAATCTTGTTTTTCCTTTAAAGTGACTGGTTTGGTTTTTTTTGTGAAGCAACATGCCTAGGGTAGCAAGCCCTAACATCGCCACAAGAATCAAGCCGTAGTAGGCATTGAAAAATGGAATGGCGTATGACCAATACCCAACGTGACTTCCTCTATGATGAGGTCATCACAATGCAGTGCTGTTTTTCGTTGTGCGACCATGACGATACTGTCATAGTTTAGGGTCATGTGATTGGACCAAGCATGCATTTTAACGTCATGCAGCACAGACGTACCAGAGATGATTCTAGGTGGAGAATCTGTACGGTTCCATGAAACATAACCGACGTGGATGGGGACATGATCCCACATCACACCGTATGCAATTCCGAGAGGGGAACCTCAGGCCAAGGGGCTCAAAATAAAGGTGAGAGCGAAAGGGGCCGGGGAAACTAGCTCCCAGCTGAGCTGGACCCGAAAATGAGACATTTGGGTGGTCATATGTATCCCATAGGGATGAGGATCGATCCGCACATATCCATTAATGAAGATATTAGTTTATGGTCTTAGATCTCGGACCGTGGGATCCCCAAAGGACGTTGTATTACAGCTTTGTCCCCCTGACGTGCAGGTGCGCACCAGGGAATAGTGTCAAGAGTGTCAAGATTCCACTTGGACATAATGGGATGGAACATAATGTGAATCATGCAACAAAAATTCAAGGCCTGAAGGGGCTGGTGTGATGATATAAGATTACTGCTGACCATGTTCGCAACATAGGATCTTGTCGCGTTATCCTGAAATGGGGACAAAAAAATGAGCATCGACCACTGACCATATTCACAATGTGGGATTTGTATCAATTTGTTATCCAAAATTCTCGAGGGAATTGGCCCGTAACGTTAGGAGATCCCATTGGCGTGGTATCTAGGTCGTTCTTGGGGTCCCTCTGGGTGTGAAAGATGATGAAATCCCTAATGAAGGGAGACACAAAGCTTGGCAAGTGGAAGGAACTTGCCTAAGTTGAATTTGACACTCCTGGTCCTAGACCAGAGTACTGTTAACACATTAGTGAACCACTGCAAGGGGTCGATGGAATCAATCTTGAGGGAAGTCAAGAGATGGAGGATTCCTGAGAGAAGGGGGACATGGCACCAAAAACCCTGTACCACACCTATATATCCCTCTCGTGGAGAGGGACAAGCCAAGGGGCCTAGGTGACCGGAAGATCGGGAGATCTCTAAAATGTGGGGCTGGACCCAAAGTCTAGACATTCAGGTGGTTCTACGTATCCCATAAGGATGGGAATCAAGCCACACGTAGTTCTGGAGGGTGTCTTTTAATGTCGCACAGGATAAGAAACAGGAGGGATAATTTTTAGAATGGGGTGCGCGTGGTGCGGCTATCGCAAACCCGACGTGAATGAGGACATAATCTCGTACTATACCACGCAGTCCAGTAATCAAAGTCCCGAAGGTGGGACAGAGAAGCCAAATTACCAGACCTCAAGCTAGACCCAAAGACTAAAGGTCTGGGTGTTCCTACGTATCCCATTAGGATGGGAATCGAGCCGTACATAGTTCTGGGGAGATCTTAGTTTATGGTATTAGAGCTCGGACCATGAAGTAATGGTATCTTTTCGAGTAAGCACAGACCTTAACTTGATCCCTAAGACCACATGAGTCAAACTAGGTGTGGGAAACAAGGGAGGAAGATCTTTATTGTAATACTTGGAACTTCCATCAAAGGGAAATTGGTGCAGAGCCCCGAAGGACGCCCTTGCCGTGAATTTATTCCCCTGACATGCAGATGCGCACTAAGGAATAGTGTCAAGAGTGTCGGAGATCTACTTAGACATGAGAAAGTGGGGATGGATGTGAATCATGTAACTGACACTTTGGGCTTAATGGGGTTGGTGTGGCGATGGAGGATAACTGTTAACCATAGCGGAAAGACAGTATCTCTATCGCGTTCGCCTGAAGTGGGAACAAAAAATGAGCATCGACTGCTGACCATATTCACAATGTGGGATTTGTATCAATTTTTTGCCTGAAACCCTCAGGGGCGTTGGCCCGTAATGGTCGGAGAGATCTTAGGTGTGGTATCTAGGCCATTCTTGGGGGTCCTTCTGGGTGTGAAAGGTGATGAAAGCCCAGATGAAGGGGAACATGAAGCCTAAAAAGTGGGTGAAAACATGTCCGAGTGGAACCCAATATTCTATGTACTAAACCATAGTACCCTTAGGCACATTGATGAATCACCGAAAAGGGTTGACGGGGATGCTCAATAGGGAGAGGTACATGGTGTGGTCATTACAAGCCCAACGTGGGTGAGAACATAATCCCATACCATGCCATATATTCCCCTCTCTGGGGAAGGGTAGGCCAAGGGGCCAAGGTGAAATGAAGATTTCTGGGAGGTGGGGCTGGAACCAAATCCTAGACATTCGGGTGGTCCTATGTATCCCATAATTATGGGAATCAAGCCACACGTAGTTCTCAAAATGTAGTTTAACGTCATGCAGGACAAGGAGGGGAGTAGGATACCCCCAAACAAGGGAGGTGTATGGTACGGTGAATAAACCGACATGAATGAGGACATAATCCCGCACTACATCATACACTCCCATAAAAGAGGACCTAGACCGGGGGCCCTAAAAGGTGAAGGGGCCTGATAGTTGGGCTTCGGTTAGGAAGGCCTGACCGACTTGCAGTTTAACATCTTACAATGAGGACGAGGGCCGGGGCCCAAAAAGTTTGGGGAATAGGGTTCCATAGACAAGGGAGGTGTGCGGCATGGTAAGTAACCCGATGTGAATGAGGACATAATCCCACACCACACCATACACTCCGGGTATGAACTTGGGCTAGGGCTCGAGAAGGCCAAGGGGCCTGAGGCTGGGCCTTGGTCAGGGAGGCCTGACCAGCTTGTAGTTTAATTTCTTACAGTAAGGACAAGGTCTGGATAAGATGTCTCGTCCGGGGATATGTACAACACAATGAGTAACCCAACGTGAATGAGGACATAATCCCACACCATGCCATACAATCCTATCAGAGAGAACCTGGGCCGGAGGCCCGATAGTTGGCACCACCCGGAAAGAGTTTTTCTCTTGGGGACGGGGTGGAACAAATCACTACACTCGATGTCTGGGACATCTTGGGGTGGCCCTAATGATTCAAGACAGCTATTGACCACGTTTGAAACACAATTTCCCTATAGTGGCCTAAAATGGGAGCAACAAATGAGCATCGATCGCTGAACACATTCGAAACGCAGGACTTGTATCAGCTTGTTGCTCAACATCCTCGAGGACATTGGCCCGAAGTGGTGAGAGAGCCCTTAGGCCTAGCATCCATACCAATCAACGGTCATTCCAGATGGGGAAGGCGATGGAATCCCAGTTAAGGAGTAGGTGAAGCATAGCTGTACCCATCTATGAAAGAGGCAAACATCTCTAGGGAGCATGGCATATGGCTGGATCGAGGCTTACTCGACGTGAATTGGGGCAGAAGTATGTTCCCCTCCATATTTCTTGACCTGAGGGGAAGATTTTGGCTTTCAGGCTGGGCCAATGGACGAAGTGTCTGGGCATTCCTACATATCCCATGAGGATGGGAATCAATACATACGTAGTTCTTGAAGGCCATGCAATTTAACGTCGTGCGGTGAAGACGCGGGAGGATAGAAGAATAGGAGTGGCCACATGGTGCGACCATTATGATCCTCGTATGAGTGGGGCTAAGGAAGCCTACCCCGCACCATGCAAGGACCCTCCGAGGAAGCTATACCCAGGAGGGATAGTCAAAGAGAAGAGTTTGGGACTGGGCTCAAAACGAAGCGTCTGAGCATTCCTACATATCCCATAAGGATGGGAATAAAGCCATACATAGTTCTCAAAATGAAGTTTAATGTCATGCAGGACGATGCGCAGTTTAAAGTCATGCAGGAACGTCCAGTTTAAGGACACGTAAGACCATAAAGTTTAAGGTCATACAGGACCATCCAGTTTAAGGTCATGTAGGACCCTCCAGTTTAAGGTCATGTAGGACCATCCAGTTTAAGGTCATGCAGGACCCAGGGGATCATACAAAGTATTTCTTAAGGAATTTGTCATTGGTGGGAGGAGTTATACGCTCACCATCCAAGGTCACCAAGGAGTATGCTCCATTGGGGTAAACCTTATGAATGATGTAAGGTCCTTCCCATTTGGGCTCCAACTTGGGTGGTTTCTTGCCAGGGATCATTGGTGCTTGGAGGGCCAACACCAGGTCACCTTGTAGAAAAGAGCGGAGTCAAACCTTCTTGTTGAAGGCTCTAGCTATCATATTCGGATGCCTTTCCAGATTATGCAGGGCACAGAGCCTACTCTCGTCCAGTGCTTCCAATTCTTCTAGATAGATTTTGGCCACCTTATATGGAACCTTCTGGTCATAGACTGTAGTGAGTAATGATGGCAGCTAGATCTCAATGAACAGGATGGCCTTGACCCCATACACCAGGGAATATGGAGTCACCTGGGTGGAATTGCTTGTCATCGTCTGATAAGCCCAGAGGACGTTGGGGAACTTGTCCGACCAAATCTTCTTATTCTGACCAACCATTTTTTGCAAAATTTTAGAGAGGGTTTTTTTGAATGCCTCAATCTGTCCATTTTCCTGCGTGTGATAGTGAGACGTATGGTTTGAACAAATATTGTACTTGGCATACAATTTTTTCAGCTCAGCTGCTCGAAAGTTTGTGCCGTTATCGGTGAGCACAGCGTGAGGGACTCCAAATCGGTAGATGATGTTGGAGCTCACAAAATAGACAATGGATCGATCCTTGACTTCCTTGAATGGGACTGACTCTTCCCATTTGGAAAAGTATTTCGTAGCGGTCAGGATGAACCTGCACTGGCGCGCTGTTGCCAGTGGGTACAACCCCATGACATCGAACCCCCACACCGTGAAGGGCCAAGAGTACTTGGTGGAGTGGAGAGGTTCTAGTGGAAGATGCATAAAATTATCATGAACTTGGAATGCATGACATATCTTGGTGAAATTGATACAATCGTGGATCATAGAGGGATAGAAATACCCCAGTCTCCGGATCTGATGGGACAACTTTGGCCCAGCATGGTGGGATCCACAGGAACCGCCATGAACCTTCTGCATGACCTGAGAAATCTAGACTCCTTGAATTCAATGGAGGAGAACACAATCAAAACCACGCTTATAGAGGATCTGCTCAATACTGGGACCACTCTGGAGGGTAAACTGCAGTGCATGGTGTCGGATTCACTCGCGCTTGGCCCGATCATCCAGGAGGTAGCCATTTTGGAGATACTCGAAAAAAGGTGCTCTCCAGTCAGGATTCGTCTCAACCACTGCATCTGAAGAACCTAGGGCTCCTGATGTGGAGGGTCCAGCGGTAAGATGTCTTACTCATAGGTCGTCTTCATCCTCTGGGGTGACAGGGGCAATGACTCTCCGGTGTGCCACATGTATAATCAGATAATCCTGCTCGGGTTCTACAAGTGACGTAGCTAAGAAGAACAAAGAGTCCTCTCGACCATTTTGTGACCGAGGGACATGGGTAACCTCTGGTCGAGAAGGGAACTAGGCCATTATATGGAATGTGCACTCCAACAATGGCATGAGCTCTGGATTCCTGACAACATAGTCTCCATTGACCTACTTGATGACTAGATCAGAATCCCCCTTCACATGAAAAAAGGGGAAAATCGATCTCAAGGGCCAGCTCGAGGCTCGTGATGAGAGCCTGATACTCTGCCTCGTTGTTGGTGCATCCTTATGACAATAGAAATGAGTACAGAAGAACATCTTGCGCTGGGGTGATGAAAATGATACCCAAACCCACTCTGTTGAGCCTAGGATTGTTGAGCCTCCTACCGGTGGGGCTCCGGGAGGCACCGTCGAAGTTCATTTTTTAACATGAGATGACATTATCGACTGAGAGGATTGCCTCATCAAGAAAATCCAGGTCCAGGGATTGGTCCGCAGAGGGTGGATGGGCAGCTAGGAAGTCTTCCAATGTCTGCCCCTTGATAGCCTTCTAAGGCACGAACCTGATGTCAAACTGCTGGAGAATTACCGCCCACCATGCTAGTCGGCCAATCAACATGGGACGGTTCAGAATGTACTTCAGTGGGTCTACCCGAGAGACCAACTTTACCTCATAGTGTTGCAGGTAATGTCACAATTTCTGTACGGCAAACACGAGCATGAACCATCTCTTTGTTGGAGTTGGTGGTCTAGAACCAACTACTTTGTACTTTATTCATTAAATAAAAGCCTTATCACATCTTAATTATTCTTCTGCGTGACAGGTCATGTGATAATTTCCTAAGGACAGCTGTTTCATTAAAGGGTCGTAGCGGATCCCTGCTATGATGAGAACCCGGAAGTGCCATAACACTGTTCTTGAATGTATGTTCTATGGCTGGATGATATTATTTGAGGGACACAAATAATACAGGTCATTAGGGGTGAGGAATCATAAAACTTTGAGGCACCTTCTCATGGTGTGCGCCCTTGGTAATATCCAGGAGGATATTATGAGAACGAGACCCGCCAGTAGGAAATCCACATTTCATAGTGTCATTGGATGTTCCTATCTACGGATGTGTGTATTGATCCTTAGAATTTAAGATTATTATTAATGGGCATTACAACTCGCGCAATTAGATGTATTGACAAAAACTGTGACGACACACTGTTCGCAGCGAGGTAGGATATGTTGGGTGCGTCACGAGTAATACCGCATTAATAAATAATGCGAGAAAGGATTTGTCCCTTCTGTTCCATAACAGAAGTAGATATCTCAGGCCCTTTTATGGAATTGATATAGCCTAAATAAATCCATGGCCATGGTAAGGTATGGGCAAGTTCAATTCCGGGAAGTCAAAGAAAGAATAATCAAGCACATGGGTTGATGGCACTAGCATGCAACCCGCTTGATTGGAGATATCGAGACAAAGGGATTATATTACACGGTAAGTGTTCGTAGGAGGTAACACGTCATTGCGGCGTTAACTTCTTTCTCTATGGGTGCCTTGGCGTGTTGCTAGACGCTAACCTTGGACTTTAGGCAGGCTCAGCCTAATGCCACTGAGAAAGAGGCCTAGAGGGTCACACACTAAGTGTGTCCATGTATCTCAGTTAAATATTAATTTAACAAGTTAAATAAATATTATTCACGACTGTGGTTTAATAATTATTTAAGGATGTCTGATCGCATTTATTTTGACACTAGTTATTCGAGAGAATATATTGTGGATGAAATAATATATTTATTAGTGAGTAATGCAGTTAAATTTATTTAAGAAATAAATAGTCATTACTCAAGGTCTAATAAATGTGGTGGAGAAAAATTGAAAATAAAAGTACACACCGTGTAGTTTTATGGAAAACAAGTACACGCCGTGTATTAATTATTACACGCCGTGAAGTTTTTCCAGTTGGGATTTTGAGGATTTTAATATTATTTTATTAAATGATATTTATTATAATCAGCGTGGGAGCATGTAAAGGAATTAATAATTCGACATGGGGGGTTTTCAATAAGAGTTAATGAAATAAATAAAACGCGTAACGCGTTTATTTGTTGTCATAACTCTATTAACCTCAAACATGATTATAAATATCCTCACAACCCCAACATTTTGAAGAGACATTGGTTGTGCACAATGGATTTGGAAATACTCTCAAGCCAAGAGAGAATTCTATTTCCACCAAGAACGCCCTCAAGTTACGAGAGCAAGATCCTCCACCAGATCAAGGTGGTCAAAGGCGGATATCGCAAGCGAAGGTTCTTCCGCGCAAGCACTCAGAGATCCCTTCAGCGACGTTCGGAGATACGTGACACACGTGTGGATCACTGCTAGAGGAATCCTAAACTTAGATTCTACGACGCAACGACAGATCACCGAATCGTGACCGGACACATCAACGAAGAAAGAATTCCAACGAGGTAATTCTTATGCATTAATTAAATTAATTATAATCAACATATGATGATCCTCCTAAAGGGATCCGGGACTCTTCTTTTATTTTCATTCTTCGTTCTATTCCAAAGATTCGACATTTTATATCGTGACGGATCTCAGATTGAACATTGTTTAACGTTAAAATCAAAGTTGGTCAAACCCACTAACGCGCTTCCGCTGCGCCTGGAACCTACAAGTGGTATCAGAGCGGTCATATCATTGGTTATAATTTTTTAGTTTTTCGTTGGTGATTTACGCATTTAATAATTTAGTTATTTCAATTCATGTTTAATCGTTCTGAAAATCTGAATCTCGAGATCTGTTCTTCCTCCCTCGTTTCTTGTTCACCTCACAGAAATGGATTTTTCTTGTAATTTTGATTAAAATAAAATAGAGGAACTCATCCAGAGGAGCCAAACGTTTCTGGCCGTATAACACCAGAATACACGGCGTGTATTCGGAAGTACACGCCGTGTAATCTAAGTTCAATGCATTGACTGATCTACCAAATCAGGACATGTATTGGATTCTTTCTAAGAATTTAAGACCCCGTGTGTTGACCAGAAATAGGTGGCACACAGTTTCCGGAATACACGTCATGTGGTCCAATGAACACGGTGTGTAGTCCCTTCGTGTTAGGGTTGGGTCGTGTACTCCGTACACGGCCTGCCTGGCTGGAAACCGTGTAATGCGGAAACTACACGGCGTGTGTCCCACTTTACATGCCGTGTACTCTGAAAATTTCCGAAGTACATTAACACTCCTTATCCCCGGGCATGTACTTCGGATGGACGGTGAAGAAAATTACACGCCGTGTAGTCGGAACTACACGCCGTGTACTCACCCAAATTACGCAGATTTATTAAAATTTATTATTATATTATACAAACCCTTGAGACGTGTACCATGGTGCAGGCGTAAAGCTGAGGCACAACACGTGATAGGTGTTTTATATATATGTGTTTAATTTAACATCTGCGTAATAAATGGGAATTCACCGGGTTGCCTCCAAGGTACAAGTTACATACAAGGATAATTTTAAATGAATTTATTTGTTTAAAATTATGATGGATGAGAATCTCAAGGAAATTCAAAAAATTGATTTAATATAAAAGGATTGATTAGTTAAAGATAATTAATTGATTCGAGCGTGATTTATCTTAAATAAGAATGATTAAAGAATTGAATGCTAGTTTTATTTATGCGTAAATATCGTTGCATGTAAGGATGATCATGAGCTTGACTGAGACCTTTGTATGAGAATGGTTTCTTTTAATTTATTTATTTAAATTAAATTTGTTGGCCTGCGAGCCATCTCCTCATTAATATGTAGGGCCTGCGTGCCCAAGGATTATTTTATGTAAAAACTTCTTTTTACCCCTCACCTGCATGTGAGATAAATGCATATGTAATGGATGGAGCTCCCAAGCTAGTGGAGGCGGCTCAAGTCAGGAGCCAAGGTGAAACCAATCCATGGAGATACAAAGGTAGACAGGTGGAAAGCTGTAGACACAAACCGGAAAGGTTCAAGGTGTTTCTCCCCTAGGTCTTGGGTTAGTTTATCAACCACTAGATAAACTAACCAATAGAAAAGCTCACGATCATACAATTTATTTTATTTCTGTCAGTTGCATGGTTTATTTATTGTGGGTGTGTTGTCACGATCACACAATTAATGAATTAAACGAGCATGCAAGATGGAACTAAAATAAAATTGGCTTATACGTAAATATTATCTTAGACATGGTTAATCACTTAAGTATATCCCGCTTAATATTAACGAGCATGTAATCAAAGATAATAAAATGGAAATTTACGTATAAGGATAAAATCCCTCAAGATAAATATTAAGTCGGCATAGCCTTCCATAATCTTGGTTAGAATCGAACCATAGTTCAAAGTGCTTGACCAACCCTAGTTGGGGTGCTTTCAATTATCGGGGAATTCTAATTTAAGGTTTTGGGTTGACTTGACTTGGTTCGTATCAAGGGTTGACTGCCACAACAAGACATGGTGTGACCAAGAGGCAAAGGTTGAGAGAATCCAAAAAAAGGATTTCAGGATTGGGGAGTCCACTCAGCGAATCAAGGAACTGCGAGTTAATGCAGTTGGAATTTGGAATGCCTACCTAAAACCCTTCATGTTTCTTGACCAACCCTAGTTGGGGTAATGCTAAGGGCAATATGGATCCTTGCCATTAGAATATTCACACAACAGAATATTCCGAAGTCAATGGTGAGGGCTATTGGATTTCGAGAAAATAGTGGGAGACTAATAAGTATTAATTTTTTTGTATCAATTTTTATAATAAAGTACTATACCTTTGCTCATCTCAATTTGTAGAAATGACAAGAAAATGAATTCAAACATATCATTGCGCACCATACTCGAGAAAGAAAACCTTCTCACCGGCACCAATTTCCAAGAGTGGCAGAGGAGTTTACGCGTCGTCCTTCGCCACGAAAGGAAATTATATGTGCTGGAAGAGCCTATTCCAGTTGCGCCTGGGAAAGAGGCTAGTGATGAGGAATTATCTCTCTACATGAAATACATGGATGATGCCACAGATGTCCAGTGTTTCATGCTATCGTCCATGTCTAATGAGCTCTTGAAGCAACATGAAAACATGGATGCGTATAGCATGATGTCTCACCTTAAAGATATCTACCAAGAGAAGGCGAGACAGGAGAGGTATGAGATCTCCAATGCTTTGTTTACCACGAAGCTTGGAGAGTCTGCGCCAGCTGGGCCTCATGTAGTAAAGCTTATTGGCTAAATTGAACGCTTGGACATCTTAGGGATTAAATTCCCGGATGAGTTGCGTACAGATCTCATCCTATCATCACTACCCAAGACCTTCTCTAGCTTCATTGTTAACTATAACATGAGCAGCAATGAGAAGAGTCTATCGGAGCTTCTGCCCTTGATTCGCCAGGTAGATAAGGACATGGGGCGTGACAAACTCGTGGTCCTTATGGTGAACAAGAAAAGGAAGGACAAGGCAAAGGGGACAAAGACTTATAAACGGTCTGAAGCCCCCAAGCACCGTCCCTCCAAGAAGGGGAAGATCCAGAGGCAGGGCAAGGAACGAGAGGCAGTGTGTCTTGTATGTGGCAAGCAGGTCCATTGGAAGAGGAATTGCACCCAGAAGCGTGGGAACGCTAAAGGTGCGTTCGTTATCGAGTGTAATCTTTCTATTTCTACACATTGGGTATTAGATACAGCTTGTGGGGCTCACATCTGTATTCAAATGTAGGAACCAAGTAGATTTAGAAAGATCGCCAGAGGAGAGGTGGATCTTTGAGCTGCCAATGGTGCAAGGCTGGCTGCGCTGACTATTGGCGACTATCACCTCTCATTGTCAACTGGAATGATTTTGGTTTTACAAAACTGTTATTTTGTGCCTAGTGTTACCAAGAACATAATTTCTGTGTCTTGTTTGGATATGGATGGATTTATTTTCAAGTTTGGAAATAAGGTTTGTCTCTTTTATAAGAACAACGTATGTTATGGTATGTCACATTTGAATAATGGTTTGTATGTATTAAATTAAAAAAACCAAGTGTTGGCAATCGATAACGAAACAAACTCACATGACTCATACATCACCCAATTATGGCATCACCGCCTTGGTCATGTGAACGAGAAGCGCTTGACAAAGCTCTACCAAGATGGCTATTTAGACTCTACTGAGCTAAAACCACTTGATAAATGTCATGCTTGTTTACAAGAAAAAATGACCAAGCCACCTTTTGGTGGACAAGGTGAAAGGGCCACAGAGCTTCTAGGATTGGTACACACAGATGTGTGTGGACCATTTCCAATAGAAGCTAGAGGTGGATATTCTTACTTTATTACTTTTACTGATGATTTGAGTAGATATGGCTATGTCTAATTAATGAGGTATAAGTCAGAGTCCTTAGAGAAATTTAAGGAATTCAAGAATGAAGTAGAGAATCAACTTGGTAAGAAGATAAAGAAGCTTCGATCAGATCGATGTGGAGAATATCTGAACCAAGAGTTCATCGATCTTCTACGGGAGTCTGGGATTCTATCTCAGCTCACTCCTCCTTATACACCACAGTGGAATGGTGTTAGTGAAATGAGGAACCGAACCTTTTTTTACATGGTGAGTTCAATGATGAGTCATGCGGATCTTCCATTATCCTTTTGGGGATATGCATTACAAACTGCAGCATACACATTAAACCGATTACCAACTAAGGCGGCAAATGGAATTCCATCCGAGTTATGGAATGGAAGGAAACCCACTTTATCGCACACACGTGTATGGGGATGCGAGGCATTTGTTAAGGCCTTCTCAGGCAACAAACTAGCACCCCGGGGCACGAAGTGTATCTTTATAGGATATCCCAAGGAAACAAAAGGATATTACCTATATAACCCCCAAGAAAAGAAAGTGACTATCCCCAGACAAGTCGTCTTTCTTGAGAGGGAGCACATCCTCAAGAAGGATAGTGGGAGAAATATTGACTTCGACGAAGTTGATGCTCAAGGTACATAGGAGTTGGTACAGGAACAAGTTCCACAAGTCCCTGTGGAAGAGGTTCCAGAAACCCAAGTACTGCGTAGGAGCTCAAGAGAGGTAAGGGAACTAGAGAGATTTGGTTTCCTAGTCACCGAGGATGGTGAATCATTATTGTTGGACAATGATGAACCTCTCTCCTACAAGAAAGTAGTAGAAATCTCAGAAGCTGCAAGATGGCTAGAAGCTATGAATTCTGAGATGGATTCCATGTATCAGAACCAAGTTTGGGTTCTGGTCGATGAGCCAGTTGATGTAAAGCCTGTTGGATGCAAATGGGTATTCAAAAGAAAGCTGGACATGGAAGGTCAAGTTAGCACCTATAAAGCAAGGCTAGTGGCTAAAGGATTTAGACAACGTCAAGGAATTGACTATGATGAAACCTTCTCGCCAGTTGCCATGTTTAAATCCATAAGAATAATACTTGCCATAGCATCTTACCATGACTACGAGATTTGGCAGATGGATGTCAAAACAACATTCCTTAATGGGAACCTTCAGGAAGATGTCTATATGACACAACCAGAAGGGTTTGTGACACCAGGTGAAGCCAAACGGGTTTGCAAGTTGCAGAAATCTATTTATGGATTGAAGCAAGCATCCAGGTCATGGAACATTCGATTTGATGAAGCCATAAATGAATTTGGTTTCATTAAGAACGAATATGAGCCATGTGTTTATAAGTAGTTTAATGGGAATGCGGTTGTCATCCTAGTGGTATATGTTGATGACATATTACTTATTGGAAATGATGTACCAACCTTACAGTCAGTTAAGGACTGGTTGAACAAGTGTTTCTCCATGAAGGACTTAGGAGAACCAGCCTACATTCTAGGGATCAAGATCATTTGTGATAGATCCAAGAGGCTGCTTGGACTAAGTCAGGGTACATACATTGACCAGATACTAAAGAGATTTAGTATGGAAAAATCCAAGAGGGGATTGGTTCCAGTGTCACATGGCTTACATCTTTCTAAGAAAATGTGTCCCCAGACACAATAGGAGAAAGATAGGATGATCAAGATCCCATATGCTTCGGCTATAGGATCCATCATGTATGCCATATTATGTACCAGGCTTGATGTTGCCTATGCACGGAGCATGGTAGGCATATATCAAGCAGATCCAGGAGAACAGCATTGGACTGCTGTTAAGACTATCCTTAAGTATCTGAGAAGAACTAAGGATATGTTCCTGGTATATGGAGGAGACGAGGATCTTGTCATCAGAGGGTATGCTGATGCTAGTTTTCAAACAGATCAGAATGATATGAAGTCACAATCTAGATATGTTTTCTGTCTCAATGGAGGAGCTGTGAGCTGGAAGAGTTCAAAGCAGCCAGTTTTCACCGATTCTACAGCAGAGTCCGAGTATATAGCAGCTTATGATGCAGCCAAAGAAGCCGTTTGGATTCGGAACTTTGTCCAGGAGATTGATGTGGTGCCTAGCAGTAAAGATCCCATTACATTGTATTGTGATAAAACTATAGCGGTGGCTCTTGCAAAAGAACCAAGGTCACATCAACGAACAAAGTACATACTCCAGAAGTATCACCTCTTGAGGGATTTCTATCAAAGGGGTGAAGTTGTAGTCAGCAGAGTATCCACAGAAGAGAACGTGGAAGACCCCATGACTAAAGGCCTATCTCAGTAGAAGCATGAATATCATGTGAGATCTAGCGGGTTAAAGGTTGTTAGCAGTTGGCTCTAGTCCAAGTGGGAGTCTGTTGGAGTTGGTGGTCTAGAACCAACTACTTTGTACTTTATTCATTAAATAAAATCCTTATCACATCTTGATTGTTCTTCTGCGTGACATGTCATGTGATAATGGCCTAAGGACAGCTGTTGCATTAAAGGGTCATAGCGGATCCCTGCTATGATGAGAACTCGGAAGTGCCATAACACTGTTCTTGAATGTATGTTCTATGGCCAGATGATATTATTTGAGGGACACAAATAATACAGGTAATTAGGGGTGAGGACTCATAAAACTTTGAGGCACCTTCTCATGGTGTGCGCCCTTGGTAATATCCAGGAGGATATTATGAGAACGAGACCCGCCAGTAGGAAATCCACATTTCATAGTGTCATTGGATGTTCCTATCTACGGACGTGTGTATTGATCCTTAGAATTTAAGATTATTATTAATGGGTATTACAACTCGCACACTTAGATGTATCGATGAAAACTGTGATGACACACTGTTCACAGCGAGGTATGATACATTGGGTGCGTCACGAGTAATACCGCATTAATAGATAATGCGAGAAAGGATTTGTCCCTTCTGTTCCATAACGGAAGTAGATATCTCAGGCCCTTTGATGGAATTTATATAGCCTAAATAAATCCATGGCCATGGTAAGGTATGGGCAAGTTCAATTCCAGGAAGTCAAATAAAGAATAATCAAGCACATGGGTTGATGGCACTAGCATGCAACCCGCTTGATTGGAGATATCAAGACAAAGGGATTATATTACACGGTAAGCGTTCGTAGGAGGTAACACATCATTGCGGTGTTAACGTCTTTCTCTATGGGTGCCTTGGCGTGTTGCTAGATGCTAACCTTGGACTTTAGGCAGTCTCAGCCTAATGCCACTGAGAAAGAGGCCTAGAGGGTCACACACTAAGTGTGTCCATGTATCTTAGTTAAATATTAATTTAACAAGTTAAATAAATATTATTCCCGACTGTGGTTTAATAATTATTTAAGGATGTCTGATCGCATTTATTTTGACACTAGTTATTCGAGAGAATATATTGTGGACGAAATAATATATTTATTAGCGAGTAATGAAGTTAAATTTATTTAAGAAATAAATAGTCATTACTCAAGGTCTAATAAATGTGGTGGAGAAAAATGGAAAATAAAAGTACACACCGTGTATATTAAACATACACGCCGTGTAGTTTTATAGAAAAAAAGTACACGCCGTGTATTAATTATTACACGCCGTGTAGTTTTTCCAGTTGGGATTTTGAGGATTTAATATTATTTTATTAAATTATATTTATTATAATCAGCGTGGGCGCATGTCAAGGAATTAATAATTCGACATGGGGGGGTTTTCAATAAGAGTTAATGAAATAAATAAAACGCATAACGCGTTTATTTATTGTCATAAATCTATTAACTTCAAACATGATTATAAATATCCTCATAACCCCAACATTTTGAAGAGCCATTGGTTGTGCACAACGGATTTGGAAATACTCTCAAGCCAAGAGAGAATTCTCTTTCCACCAAGAACGCCCTCAAGTTACGAGAGCAAGATCCTCCACCGGATCAAGGCGGTCAAAGGCGGATATCACAAGAAAAGGTTCTTCTGCGCTAGCACTCGGATATCCCTTCGGCGACGTCTGGAGATACATGACACACGTGTGGATCACCGCTAGAGGAATCCTACACTTGGATTCTATGACGCAACGAAAGATCACCGAATCGTGACCGGACACATCAACGAAGAAAGAATTCCAACGAGGTAATTCTTATGCATTAATTAAATTAATTATAATCAACATATGATGATCCTCCTCAAGGGTTCCGAGACTCTTCTTTTCTTTTCGTTCTTCGTTCTATTCCGAAGATTCGGCGTTTTATATCGTGACGGATCTCGGATTGAACGTTGTTTAACGTTAAAATCAAAGTTGGGCAAACCCACTAACGCACTTTCGCTGCGCCCGGAACCTAAACTCTTTTCTATGGGGGAGTATCTGGTCTCCGTATCGAGGAGCATGTGGCAGAGGTAGTAGAGGCTGTTCTCTGTCCCCTCATTGTTCTTCTAGGCAAGTAGGGCATCGAGAGACCGTTCCAGAGCGGTCACATAATGGACCAGCGGATTTTCGGTGACGGGTGGCATCAAGACCGGAGGCTGGAGCAGATAATGCTTGATTTCCTCAAAAGCAGTCTGGCACTCTTCGTCCCATTCATAGGCAGAGACTTTCTTCATGATGTGGGAAAAGTTCTTACACTTTCCAGCTATATTCGCAATGAATTGGCGTATGTAGGCTAAGTGGACTTGGAGACCTTGAATCTCCTGAATATTGCTTAGGGGAGGCATCTGGATGATTGCCTTGATCTTATCTGGGTCGATCTTGATGCCTCGGTATCTGAAAACAAATCCAAGAAACTTCCTAGAGGTGATCCCAAAGGCACATTTAAGCGGGTTCATCTTTAGGTGGTGGGAACGGAGGAAACCGAACACTTTCTCAAGGTCCTTGAGATGGTCCTGGCGGTGGCGAGATTTGACCACCAGGTATTCCACATAACACTCCACCAATGTCCTGATAATTGGCTTGAATATGCGGTGCATGGACCGCTGATAGGTGGCACCTACATTCTTCAGGCTGAAGGGCATGACCTGGTAATAGAAAGTACCTTGGGGGGACTTGAAAGCGGTGGACTCCTCATCTTAGGGGGCCATTCAGATCTGGTTGTACCCAGAATACCCATCCATTAAGGAGAGAGCTTGGAAACCGTCCTTAGCATCAATCAACAACTCTTTCACTGGGAGGGGAAAATCATCCTTCGGACAGTGACAGTTGAGATTGCAGAAGTCGATACAGACTCTGATCTGTCCGTTCTTCTTTCTGACTGACACAATGTTGGCCAGCCACTTGGGGTACTGGACCTCCCTGACGAAGTTGGCTTTGATAAGATTGTCAAATTCAGCCTCAACCATGGCACCGTGAGAAGGGTTCATCTTTATTGGAGGCTTCTTGAACCCACAATGGTTTGTTGGGAGACTGAGGCAGTGGATGGCTACCTGAGGATCTAGTCCTAGCGTCTCATCGTAACTCTAGGAAAACACGTCACGGTGCTGTTTAAGAAAGTTCACATAATGCTGTTGCTCTTTGAGGGACACAGAGACACTGATCAATGTGGGTCTCAGATCTAATTTGCTACCAAGGTTCACCTGTACCAATTCACTGACCGTGGTAGAGATGCCTTCTTCAAATGCATAGGAGCATCCTATAGACCCTCTTCTCTACTTATGGAGTAATCTTTCGTAGGGGAAGTTTCTTTCGAGAAACCAGACCCTGGCGGGAGGCCGATGCCAGCTTGAGCGGCAGTGGTCATCACATCAGGAGACTCATGCTCCATTGAGACCATGTCGATGAAGGCAGTTGACCCAATCCCATCCAGTCTTTAGCCCATGGGGCCATGCTTGATAACATCAAAGTAGTAGTGGCACGTCAGCTTGATCCATTTAATTCCATCCCGGAGAAACAGACACGTATGACGTACTGGTGTTGCCATGAGCCTGACGTCCCGATACCGTATAGGGGTAGGAGGTTCCAGGATCACCTGAGCTTGGGTTGTGTAGGAGTACGAGGTGATTTCTCGCCATCGATTGGACCTGGGAATATGCATTCCTCTTGTACCCGAAACAACAAAACACTACCCCATGTCGGGGGTCGTGGCCTCCAACCGATGGATTGTGAAGATGTAGGCATCATCTAGACCTACCCAGAGATCACTTGTGACAGTGGCGGGTTCAATCTCGCTTTCCAGGATCTTCTTATCCTTTCTCTTGTAATAGTCTTTGTCCATATAGCGGGCTTCACATGAGGCAAAAGGAGATGCATTTCCTTGGATCACGCCTACTCGACCATTGAGGGAGTATTTTAGGCATTGGTGATATGATTAAGGGACCACCGCATGTAGGTAGAGCCATGGATTGATCATCAATGCATTGTATGCAGTGTCCTGGGAGACAACCATGAACTCGATACTGGAAACTAGGCCACTGAATTGGGTCTTCAAATGGATATTTCCTACCGGTCTCTTCTCGGTCCAATCGTATCCTTGGATTCTAAGGTCGAAGGGAGTTAAATCAACCTCAAACAACCCCAACATCCATAGTTTCCGAGTCAGGATTAGGTTAATCCTAGACCCCGTGTCAAAAAGAAAACGACGGACTTCCACGCCATTGAACTGGACTGTGATGTATAGTGGACGAATGTGCCCCTATATGGGAGGGTCTTCTTCTTCACCAGAGAATGAGATAACTGCCTGGCATTCAGCGTTCTCAATTGCCTCAGCGTGGAAGGCTTCTGTAGCTGCTACCTCTATCTCAAACTGGAGGGGGCTCTTTAGGGCCTCGGCGAGCGCCTCACGCATGTCTGATGAGCGGCGAAGAGCCTTGAGGATACAAAGACTCTCTGGGATTCTGGAAAGGTATTTCAAAACATCATACTTCCATGCCAGGTGCGAAATTCTACTTACAGGAGGCCGCTCTGCGATTGGAGGCATGACGGGCTGTGCCGGCTGGACTGGTGGCTAGCTAGTGCAAGGTACGCCCTGTTGCTCACTAGTCGAGGCCCGAAGAGTAGCTGATGGATGAGGTCTGGAAAACTGAGATAATCTTGTAATAGGGCGAGACTGGACGTGGTACGGACGAGGCAGCTTTGCCTAATCTAGTAGCATGAACGGTGGTTGAGGTAGATCTGAAGATGCCGGATGAGGAGGTTGCACGTGCTGAGATCTGCGCTGGGCCTGTTGTTTGGTCTCAGTGGCATGCACGGCTTCGCTGAACACGTTAGTTGACATGCCTTGATGGCCCATGTGGCCACAGTTTCTCTGACATTGACACTGGCTGGGGACATTAGGGAGGTTTTCCTGGCGTTCCCCCTCGATGGGAGTCATATAGGGATTTACCAACTCCATGGTACTAACTGAAGTGTACCCCTGACTGTCGCTTGAGGAGTCATCCACCACCAGGAAGATTATGGGAGGGATCCCCATCTCAGGGGGCATGAAGTCACCGAGACTACGAGACAACGATGACATTGGTGGAGTGCGTTGCTTCTTTTTGCGTCGTCAATGCTTGCTCTTCTGGGAAGAGGCCGGCTGAGATGATGACGCAGAGGTGCTGGTCGCATCTTATGAAGGCTCCGGCTGATTCAGGCATGCCCAAATAATACCATGGGCGCGGAAAATTGTTTCTTGAGCCATCCAGTTCTCGTACTTCTGGGATCCATGGCTAGGAACCTGCTACCACTCACCTTCGTCATCACTACTGCTTTCTGATCTCACAAATACACCCACCACTTGTGCCGGGGTCGGGCCCAGCCTAACTATGTTTTTATTGACATGGTCTTGGAGCCAGTCTTTAAACACATAGCACTACTTGAGGGTGTGTCCCAAAATCCGATGATAGGGCAGTAGTTGGGGCGATCAGTGAGATTTAACTCTACCGGCCTTCTGCACTCAGGTAAGCGCACAATCCACTGCTCTAGGGCACTACGGAAGTAACCAGGGACCTGATCCTCGCTGAATGAGTATGTGTGGTATATTTTTTCCATATAGGGGGCTCTGAGATCCTGGACTTGATGAGGGGACGGAGGAGCCTGTTGAGGAGGCGGAGCCTGATTATCCCGCCTAGGCGGCAGTGGCGCATTGCGTGGGGGAACCTGCCGATTCTGAGGCGGTCGCTGCTGGGCAGGAGGCTGCACCTGAGGTGGTGGACCTCTACGAGGTTGTGTATTCGGTGCTACTGACAGCAATTCTAGTTACCTGGGGTCTTCTATTTGGGCCACCGCAGTGGGCTTGACTCTGGCAGCCCTCTTTGCTGGGATCACAGGGGGCATCGAACGCGCCTGACTAGCCTGTTGCAGAGCTTCCTCGAGGCACTGGGCCTTATATGAGAAGTATCGGAACCCTATAGGGTAGTTCTAAGTGATCAGGGAAGGAACTAGCTCTGTTTGGACATTCCCTACTCACATCGTCATTAATTTCTCCCGAGTTAGTGGCATATCGAGGGAGTATGTGAGCGCCTTCCACCGGGCGATGAAGTCCGCGACTCTCTCATCAGGTCTTTGTTTGCACTTGAAGAGGTCTTTGATACTGGTCTTTCGTGTGGTGGAACTGAACTGATATAGGAATTTCTAGTGAAGATCCTCCCAGCTGGTCACTGATCTAATGGGGAGCTGGCTGTACCAGACAAACGCAGGGCCTTCCAATGTTTGCACAAAACATCAGAGCTTGGCGGCTTCCTGTTGTACTGGAGTTCCCAACATGGGGCCGCAGCTGGAGGAAAAGTGGGCCAGGTGTTGTGGCGGGTCTCCTGTCCCATTAAAGGGTGAGAAAGTGGGATTTCCAAAACCCGTGCGTGCAGGCATATCATCCAACCCCGTGGGATATGGCTTGCCATCTGGTGGGACTGCCACCTGCCGCGTTTCCAACGCCTCGAGTTGGGAGATGAGTGCTACTATAGGATCATCCGGGTGGGGGTCCCTATCTTGGAAGGGATCCCTAACCACGAGTGCATTGCCGGGCTCTTCGACACGGTAGATGGGTTCAGCGGCTTGTGGAGCGACTAGCGGAGTGGCCTGCGGGGCCGCTAGGGGAACCCATGATAGATTTATCGGATTGCCGCGCCATTCGGGAGTGTTTGGTGATATGTATCGCGCCCTCTTGCTGTGAGTTCCTGCTTCTACCCTATTCGCAGGAGCGGTATGGTCACGGTTTCCCGGAGGCATCTCGCCAGGGGGAGTTCTTCCTACCCCTGCTGCCCCGGCCTAGGATCACCGTAGTCGGGTCACCGCTCTATAGCATGCTCGACCAAGAGTTCGTAAACCAGCCTCTTCTGCTCAGCAAGTTACTGGCACAACGCTGCCTTCTCAGGGTCTTCCTCTATCTTCTTCACTGAGGCAGATGGGTCGGAGTGCTTGACAGCCCCGACATGCTCTTTACCCTTACCGACATTCCGACTGAGTAACAACGACTCAGTGGGTGTAACAACCTGATATTTTATGATAAGTATTGTTTTTAATTTATTTGATGTCATGTGTTTTATGCTACAACAAGATTATCTTGTGCTATAGGCAACACCATATTAGCTTGCAGTATACGCATCATTATTCTTAGATTGTGTTACACACAATTTAAAATTCGTTTGATAATAGTCATTCTACGGAACATTGAATGTATATATATATATATATTCAATGTATAAATGAAATATGGTTGGATTTTGTTATATGAAACAACAAAGGAGTCTTGCACAACACGCAACCCTAACTTGGCTTTCATTACACGCAATCGCGACCTTCCTCGATAGCGTGTGTTGTACGCAATACCGGGTTTCACTAAACAACGATATGTTATTATAATATTATTATGAACTAGCCGTTATGAATAGTATTAACTATATTTTGAATTTTATAACATTATTATTCATCTTACACATTTTCTATAACATGGTATAAGAACAAAATAAATTTTTCGGGTAAAATAAGTATTTTTCAAAAAATGCAGTTTTGCCGCCTTTTGATGGCGCACCCACTTTAAATCTAGTTTTTGACATGTTTATAAGTTCAATTTTAAAAAATAAAATTATTCTTTGTAATCAGGATATAAAATTTTACCTTGGATAAATTTTTCATATTATTCTGAAAACATTCATATTTTAATGAATAGTAAAAACACGCTATATTTTAATTAAAAACAACTTTTTTCATCGTAATAACTTATGTGGTTAAATTATAATATTGAATGGTTTTAAAGTATAAATAGAATATATTTTTAACATTTAATATAATTTATGTCATTATTATTGATTTTACCTTGAATTCGTAGGTTAAATCAATTCAATTTTTTTCAATGTTTTAAAGAAAAACCTGTTTTTTTCAACAACGGGATTAATTTTAATTTAATTTATGCAACTTTTGTGTATTGAATTTGGAAAAATGGTTTCCATATTTGGAATCAGTGGGTCCAAATTATGTTAATAAGCTACTTTTTAATTTTGGGAATTATAAATAGTAACTACGGTAATTTTTATTTACCATAGTTAAAGGTAAATCGGGTAATTAAGGGTAAATATAATATTATAAAATTACCCTAACACATGAAAAAATTCTATTTGATGGATAAAAGTAGACCCATATCACTTAAGGGTCGGATTAGAATCATTTAATGGACTTTTTTCATGAAAATAACTTAATTATTATTAAAACCAAAGAAAGTGACAACATGTCACTCTCTTAAATGTTATAAGTATATTAATTTTAATTTAGTGATAAACTTCATGAAACTTAAAAAATTAATAGTCTCTAGAAATCTAATAAAATTATATATATCATATGAATTTATTTATAAATTTTAGGGATTAAATATTTATCATTAATTGTGACACAATAGTGATGCAGAAATTGTTTATCTAGTGAAAAATCAAGAATATAGTTTTTATTAAACTAATAGTGACCATAAAAGGCACAAAACCATGACCAAAACTTATTGGTCATGTAAATTTAAACCATAATCATCCAATGGTCGAATATTTGACCATTTGGAGCCTTATAAAAGCGATTATGACACTTATATTATTTTATTTTAAATGATGCCAAAGTTGTCACTTTCACAATTTAATAAATATAACAATTTAAATATTGTGATTTTAAGATGATAAATTAGAGTAAAAGTATTATTGTGAAAGGTAATATATTTATCTTCATCATAGGATTTTATTTTTAATTTTTATGAAAAAAATAAGTATATTAAATAATTATAGAAAAATGATGTAGTAATTATTTTATTAATAGATAAACCAAATAAATGGTTTTAAAAATAATAAAATAAATATTATATGAACTATTTAATGTTATCCAATAATTTTCAAGATACATATGACCTTTTATGAATCTATTAAAGCTTTTATTTTGAACATATATTTTGTATATATTTTATTTAAATTCAAACAAATTAATAGTGTCAAAATTGACACTATTGTTATTTTATAAAAATAACAAATTTTAAAATTGTTTAAAAATCACAAAAATATTCAAAATTATAAATATAAAATTTATATGGTATAAAATGTTATAAAGTATCCAATTATGGAAAATTCACAACAAATAAGTAATTATTTGTTATAATTGAAAATTTAGAATTTTATTACCATAAATAAAATTAAATTGATTAAATAAGGATAAATCAAGTTGATAATGTTGAAAATAAATTACTAACATGTATAAATTTTATCGGTTGATGATATTACAACCCTATATCATCTAATATTTAAATATGAGTCATTTTTGGAGGTTTTTATGTGGGGTTAGATTTATTATAAATTAATATTTTTAAGATTTCCAAAGGTGCCCCTCTCCTCCCTTACAAAAGGGCACCTCCTCCCTCTCTTCCTCACACTAATTTGAGCCTTTAAGCTCGGACAAAACCTGCCAATTTTCCTTTTCAACTTCCCTAGAAACATCTTAGAGGTCATGGTATTCTTCAAAGACCAATTTTAGTACCCTAAGAGGAGGATTCAAAGAGGCGTGTCAAAAAAGAGGTAATATCCGTTACCGATTCTTTCAAATTTATTTCTTCTTAAACTTCTTCTTATTTAGTTGTTTCATTATGAAGTAATAACATAAATATCCCTCATATAATGATATGTTATTATAAATAATAAACAACCCTATTTCACCTTCTATCCATCCTACGGAAAACAAAATCACCGCACGTGCGTACGTACGGAATACCGTTTCCACACTGTGGTGTAATCTATTTTTCCACCAACACCTTACATGGATGGGTATAATGGTGTAAATAATAACTATATATGGTTATTATAACATCATATTTATTCTGATATATTATACCATCCACTCCAATTCTATAATTATGGGAACGATATCATCGCTCGTGCATACGTACGGACTACCGTCTCCACGACGCGATGAGATTCATTCTCCATGATTAACCATACATGAACGATCATAAAGTTTATATAATGAATAATAATTAAATATATGAAATAATAATGCTACTGGGTTTATGTATATATATATATGTCATCTATTTAGTTTCATTCAATTCAATAAGGAAATGAAAACAGCGTTCATGCGTACGTACGGCCTACCGTCTCCATGAACGGTGTATTTCATTCCTTTTATCGATCTATAATATATATATGTATATTATGAATATATATTATATATAAATCTTTTTTTACATTCTGGAATTATGTAAATCAGGATATAAGTAATAATATCAAGAAATGACAAGTCGAAACACATACGATAAATGAAATGATTTTACCCAAAACGCTACTTTAACATGGAATTTTAAAAATAACGGGTAATATAATGTCATAAGTGAAACATATATAATATCATAACAATGAATATGGTTATGTAATAAGTCAATGACATTATTTAAATCATTATACAGGAGGTTCGGAACCATACGAAGCATATCAGACCTAAGGTAAGGGATAACCTTTCCAATCTCATTCTTATCCGAGATTGTTTATTCGTAAGTATTTACTGGGGTTATTGTTATCATCCAAGTCCATGTTTTATAAAAGTGTTTTTATGTATTTTTAAAGTCCTTTTTACCAATTTTTGACTTTTACTACATGGTATTTATGGAATCTTTCTTTTATTTACGTTATGAGGTACGTTTTTTACTTTTATGACAAAAGTATGAGGAGAATGTTATTTTTAACTTATACGGCATGAACGGATTTTTATGGTTTTATAAAGCCTTATTTTCATGAAGATTACTCCAAAATATTTCATGACTATTTAAAACAAAATCCTATTCTTTTAAAATTTTATGACATTTTTTGAAAAGAAAATGATTTTGAATAATAAAGGATATTTTCCTCAAGAATTCATTTCAAGTGTTTTATCAAAACCATTTTCCATATAAGATGACATTATTTCATATGTGTATGTTTCATGTATAATTTCTCTGTGATTTACATGGTTTCACTTTTCTTATTATGAAATGATATCCATTTCTTTTATATGGATTATGTGATGATGGGATGATGTTTATGAAACCCATTTTATTTATTGGGTTATTATGAATGATGTATGTTTATTTTGTGACACAAGTAAGAATTATTTCATTATGAGATGGGTGAGACCTATATCTCCCTCCAATTCATTGGGTAAAGATTTATATCTCATGAGACAGACATGACTGGAACGACAAGTTAAACTGGTTCAGTAATACAGGACTTGAACGAGGAGTGAACTCGATTCAAAAAGGGACTTTGTCCACTAATATGGTCTTGGCAGCAATGCCTTGGATACTATGGAAATCATATCATGTGCTTAATGGTTGCCACAATTACATGTTTTATTCCCATGCTATTTTATCATTCTTAATGTTTCTTTATGATCTATGCCTTACGTACTTCCATGTTTTATGTCATTGTTCAATCTTTTGATGTTTAAACATTATGTTCATGTTTTTAAGTTCAAATGTATATGGAATGTTTTATTTTATCCATGCTTACCCTTACTGAGCATTTGAGCTCACCCTTTTTATGTTTTCTTTTCCCCAGGATATAAAGAAATGTTTTAGGTAAGAAAAAAAAAGCAAAGATCTTAATGGGAGATGTTGAAGATACACCACGATTAGAAGATTACATTCCAAGTTTCCAAAGACACTAAACTATTACGATCCTTGTGTATATGTTTTTGTTATGTACTAAGTATTCCTCAAAAGTAATGTAATGTTCATGTACGCAAGCCTAGGGTCTCTATAGTTGGTATCAGAGGAAAGGTTTAGTCAACCTTTGGAAACTAGGATGCGAAAACATTAGTGAGATCCCTAGAGATATTTCTAAGTTATGCATAGGGATGTACCTAAGGATAAGTATACATATAGGATATATTCCTAGAACTAAGGTATCGATCTTAGAATTTAACCGAGGATGTTAGATATTGAGGGTACTCCACCTTTACTATGTTGTTTTCTCTAGCATTATTTTTTCTTCTCACAGAATTATTTTTGTGTTTTAGTCAATGGAGGGAACCAGAAGGAATTCGGTTAACATTGAATCCAATGGACAAATTGGTGACTATGAGCAACAAAATTGTGTAATGCCTAGAGAGAATGATATTTTGATTATGCCGAATCAGTCATCGCGATATATGATTAACAAGGTGAAATTTAGTGGTATTCCTAATTCATAAAATAAGAGGAAGATAGAATTTTATGCATGTTTGCATGTTGAGGATCATAAAGAAAGGAAGATTTAGATTTATAAAGAAGGGAAGAAGAACCTTGAGTAATACCTCAAATGGAGGGGAAGATGTTATCTGTGTGGAGAGAAGGGTCATAGAGTGACAGACTGTTATGGAGTTCAATGTCTTATATGTGGAGAACATGGGCATTGCCCAACTCAATGCCCTGACATAAAAAGTTACTTTTAAATCAAGGAAGGACTTATTCCAGGACAATCATTGAAGAGGATGGATTGAAGTGTTTATGTATTGGTATTCAAGAATAATGTTGTTGAGGTACTTTTATGGTGTATTAGAATATTTTTTTATTAGTCTATTGTGGTTTTCAATAATTTTATGGTACCAGTAACCTTGAAAAGTGATTCAAATATTTTGGAAAGCAGATGATATGTGCATAATGAAGGGATAAGAAGATAATGAGATGTTTGATTGTATTCATGATCTCATTATTGATATAAGGACTAAGTGATATCATGGTTTGAGTATATAGAATTTTGAGGATTTTGGTATGTGGAAAGTGTTAACTTTTAACTGCATTCATGTTTTTACTAAGGTTCAATGGGTATTAATTATTCAAGAGAATACATGATTAAGGTATTCACATGTTTGTAATGTGACCAACAAGACATATCTCATGATATATGGGGACCAACGATGGTATTAACATGCTTGTCATATGAACTCTTTGGTAATCATTTTCACTATAATATGAGATTGGACAACAGTATTTTGGATAAGCCTAAAGATTGGAAAGGATTATGTTGGACATAAGTTAGTATTGTTTAAGGATAGAACTTTTTTCGATATTATTGATGGGATGTTATAATAATGTAGTTTTAGAAAAAGGACAACCTGCATGACGGGCGATAGCCCATCGCGTCGGACAAGGCTGTGGGAATCGAACCCACAACCGAAGTGCGACTGACCTTTATCACCTACCACTTGCTTACAATAAGTCCCTGGTTAGTAGAAACTAGTTTTATTTTATTAAGAGGTATGATATATGAAGTATAAGTTCATTTTTGGAATCGTATAAGATTAACCTCACCATAGATGGACTTATGTATATTTAATAACTTTTGATAACCTTTTGTTTGAAAAAGAAGGAATGACCCATCATTCTATCACATGATCTATTAACACTTCATGAATAACAAATTCAACTTCATTTCTTTAAGAGATGAAGTGGAAATTTTTTAAAGTACGAACAACAATGAGATTGTACCAAAATAAAGTAAGTATTTATTCTAATTCAAATTCTTCAACTTTAGGGAAATGATCTTGAAAACCAAAAATGTTGTCCTAGTGCCCTTATATCCGATGAATCAGATGGTACCCTAGATCATCACAAATTTATGGCTTTGTGATTGATGACTTTTCCATAGACATGTTCTCTACCACTCTCCATCAGAACATGATGGTTAGTTTTCTCTTCTATATCCATATTTTCACCTATATGGAAACCCAATGATTAGTTTATTTGGGTAACCGTTACGTTTCATACTTTAGTTTTTAAATACTGGTTTTTGTATTCCTTTTTACGATGTGGGGTTCTATTAAAGAAACTTTCAAGTAGAAAACCATGCATAACAACGATGAATTTCGAGGGAGAAATTCATTTTAATGGGGGTAGAATGTAACAACCTGATATTTTATAATAAGTATTATAAAGCCTTATTTTCATGAAGCTTCCTCCAAAAAATTTCATGAGTATTTTAAAAAAAATCCTATTCTTTTAAAATTTCATGACATTTTGTGAAAAGAAAATGATTTTGAATAAGAAAGGATATTTTCCTCAAGAATTCATTTCAAGTGTTTTATCAAAACCATTTTCCATCTAAGATGACATTATTTCATATGTGTATGTTTCATGTATAATGTCTCTATGATTTACATGGTTTCAATTTTCTGATTATGAAATTATATCCATTTCTTTTATATGGATTATGTGATGATGTTTATGAAACCCATTTTATTTGTTGGGTTATTATGAATGTTGTATGTTTATTTTGTGGCACAAGTAAGAATGATTTCATTATGAGATGGGTGGGACCTATATCTCCCTCCAATGCATTGGGTAAAGATTTATATCTCATGAGATAGACATGGATGGAGCGTAAAGTTAAACCGATTCAGTAATACAGGACTGGAACGAGGAGTGAACTCGATTCAGAAAGGGACTTTGTCCACTAAGATGGTCTTGGAAGCAATGCCTTGGCTACTATGGAAATCATATCAGGTGCTTAATGGTTTTTACAATTACATGTTTTATTCCCATGCTATTTTATCATTCTTAATGTTTCTTTATGATCTATTCCTTATGTACTTCCATGTTTTATGTCATTGCTCAAGCTTTTGATGTTTAAACATTATGTTCATGTTTTTAAGTTCAAATTTATATGGTATGTTTTATTTTATCCATGCTTACCCTTACTAAGCATTTGAGCTCACCCTTTTTATGTTTTCTTTTCCCCAGGATATAAAGAAATGTTTTAGGTAAGAAAACAAAAAAAGCGAAAATCTTAATGGGAGATGTTGAAGATCTTTCACCACGATTAGAAGATTACATTCCAAGTTTCCAAAGACACTAAACTATTACAATCCTTGTGTGTCTATTTTTGTTATGTACTAAGTATTTCACAAAAGTAATGTAATGTTTATGTACGTCAAGCTTCGGGTCTCTACAGTGGGTGTAGGGAAACATAGGAGGTTCCTCTCCTGACGAGTAATCCTCATGGATGGGTCCAGCAATGGTGGAACGCCCTCAGGGGGGGAAGTCTCCATAAAGAAACTCCAGATCATCCTCCTTGTCCACGACATCAGCCATGTGGACTATGACCCTTATCGGGGGCATGTACTCAATATCACATATCGACTCAGGCTATCGTCGGATAGGGATGAAGAGGAGGGCATTGTACTTCCCCTAGCCACAGAATTTCACGTGGGGGGTAGCCTCCCTGATGATTTTTTGGAGTACCCTAAAGCTCTGAACACATATTTGTTGGAGGGTATTCTGGCGACCTGGTGACTCAGGGCACTGGGCCACAGGGAGTGCGGCCAAATCGACCAGACGACATTTCTCTCTGATTTCCTCAAAGTGCACTTGGATCCTGGGGTACACCACCCGATGATATCAAAGACGGAAGTGTGTCGCCCATAGGGTTTGACGGAATCACTCAACTTCCTTTGGGGTGTGGGATTCCGGCGCACAGAAGTTTGATGCTGCAGTCGGCCAGAACTTCTTCGTGAAGTGATCCCTTGCATGAATGTTGCAGAAGCTCCTGGGCTTGGATTCAGGGTTTGGCCCCGTATTTTCCCATTCGTCAACTGGAGGTGGATGAGGAATCAGTAGCGATACTGAAGCAGACCGTTGAGATAGTAGACTGGGCGGAAAAGAATATGGCGAATTATCCAAATAACCACCGAATTCCGGGCCATCCTCCGAGGAGTGAGGTGACCTGACCACAATGTCACGATACGAAAGGCTGACAGCCACAAATTCTGGTGCATGGATCGCGGTTACCGGCGAAGGGTCACGCTGTTTCTCAATCACCATCGGTCCCCAAAATAGCTCTCCATGATCTCTGGTCGAGATAGAGGGCACTTCTAGTGATGATGGTGGTGAATACATGGTCGGAACCTATGGGACTCCCAAGATTTCCTCATCCTGGATGTACTTGAGAAGAGAGGCGGGAATCTGATGTACTTCACACTCTGGAAGGATGAGGCTGATACGCCTTGTTGCTACCCCGATCCTTGACACAGAGAACCGAGGGGAGGGTTCCACCACTGAGTCGTACTCTGCTTCAGAATCTGAGAAACAGACCAGTTTGATATCAGTCTGAAGCTTTTTGGTATTCTTCTTGCGGCAGCGACGACCCACCTACCTGCCCCGAGATGGCTCTTTAGGGAAGGGAAAATTCTTGGCTTGAGGAGGTCCTTCGGCCGTATTGATGTTGGGGCAGGGAGTAATTCTCCTGAGTGGTCCGGGGTGCAAGGAGCATCGGGACAGATGTCAAAGGGGACATGCCCCCCCCCCCCCGTGCTGGGTGCTGGTGTGGGTAGGACCCCTGCTAGAACTGAAGGGAGCACGAGTATGACCTCCATGCCTAGTTCCCTTGGTGACGTCAGTGCAAGGCAGGTCCCTGTACTGATCGGACCAAACACGGGTAGGACCTCCGTGCTAGGTGTTAGTGATGTGAAGTTGATCTCCACCCCTCGGGTTGATAGGACGAATAGGACCTCCATCGGCTGCAACAAGGATGTGAGGAAGGTCCTCACATTGTAGAGTGACTGGATGTACAATGTCCCTACCCCGACGGTCCGTGGCAGGAGGAATGGCTCCATACCCAGTGTAATGAGTGCAGGAGAGGCTCCCATATGAGGTGTTTCTACCATGGGGAAGGCCCTCATTCGGGTCGAAGGTGGCACAAGGCATACCTCTGAGCTGGGCCTGGGGGTGGGAAAGGCCCGCTTCCTCCGTGGTGGTTGCACGGGGAGGGTATCCTTAGTGGGTGGCATTGTCGCAGGTTAGTCCGCGATGGCCACTGCCTATGCCTACAACCGGGAGAGTCGACTCAACCTGCCCATGGGGTGGTTGGGGCCTCGATCCGGGTCGAGCATATAGCTGTCCCTGCTCGGCGTATACAGGGGGTGATGATACACGTCGGCGGTGGATCGGGCCATAGTAGCCACTGACTCTGACGCTCCTTGATGGGCGTCCTCCTCGCCCTGTGCCCGACATTGGCGTTGGGTTATCCGGGCCTGTGCCGGTGGTGCGGGTAGGTAGTCTACCTACTCTTTAGCTCAGGGGACCAAGTGGCGGTGCTGGCACAGCCTGGTGCGGGGCCCTCGCTGGGAACCCCTGGGATGGAACTCTGGCCGGGCGGGCCCGAATATCCCCTACCTCATCGGCGTAGGGTACGGAGTTGTTGAGGAATTCTGGGGAGAGGCTCCCAAAACGGTTGAAGGTCGGAGTGGGGAGCAGCGTCTCCCTACATGGCCCTCGATGGAGGTGTTGATGGCAGGACCTGGACACCTCCAGGTCCAGGCAGGCCATATCCTGCGTTGGGATTATGCCCTCCTCCTCGTAATGACGTACGAGGCCATTAATCACCCTTCATTGGATGACTTCCGATGGGGATATGGGGCATGGGAGCCCCATGTTCGCGGACGCAGATGCCATTGCGGCAGTAGTGGAGCCACGCAGAGTGGCTGTGCTGGCATTGCCCCTTCCCCTGTGGAGGCGGGTGGGCGGTGATCGTGTTCCTGTGGCAGTAACTTGATTCTTGGGAAGCAGGGAGATTAACTCATCAGCACTACTAGGAAAATAAATCAGCAACCAGTGCCCCAACCTCATTCCGTCTTCCATGGCCTGTAAGAGGGATCCACACTGACAACATCACAGAATAGGATGCCCAACGTTCTACTACCCCAATTTCTGGTGAGTTTCACACTAGGACCGCTATTTGCTTGGTGGGACCCGATACCAGATATCTGGATCCAGTGAAACATCACTCTACTAATGTCTTGAGCGCTACTATTCTCCACATTGAGGAGGAGACCTTCACTTTGGGTTCACCATTTCTGTTTCTGATGCTTTCGTCGGGGCGCGCGCGTCCATTGCGTTTAGTGGACGTCGGCGCGGCTCTGTTGCCCCGCATTCCTGCTTTCCAAAGGTGGGTGACATTCTCTCTTTATTCAGGGATGTCTTCTCCTTGATCGAAATGGGATTATGGGATGTCGGTTCTTCCTTCCGTGGATTCCTTCTTAGAACTCATCACCTAGTCTGGGTCTCCCTTATAGATTTAATACGTTGTTCGTGATACTCTTCCCAGTACCATGTTTCCATGGATTCTGGTTAATTACATTGCTTCTATCAGGACATTACAAGGGGTCCGGTCAGGGCAGCAACCTTCAGTTGGGGGAGTAGTCACGTCGATGCATCACTGGCATGTCTGGATGCTGGGAAATTGGCATGTCTGTCTTTCATCCCTTATTATAGGGATTCTCGAGGGTGAAAAATCCCAAGGCATCCCACATAGATCATGGGGAATCATATTCCATAGGCATGTATCTGAGGTTTTCCTCATATTCCCATGTTTAACATAGGGTATGCCACAAGTTTAACGTCCAGCGGAGATGGATAAAACTGATCAGAACACCGATGAAGGTGGATCAGATTGAGGAACCCCCCTTGAGGGAACACCGATATTGGGGCCAACACATGGGTAGCTTCCCGAATGCTGTAGAGGGGAATGGGATGGCATGATCTCACCGGGATGTGGTGGCCCAGGTAAGAATCAGGATGGATGATGGAGAGTTTAATGGAGTGGAGGAGGAATGAGACGGTACCATTGTCAAGATGACAGTAGTGATGGGATTGAGCCTCAGAGAGACCTCCTACGAATCCCTGTGGTGGGGAATCAAAGTCCGCGTAGTTCGGTTGGTTTGAACCGACGTGAAGGGGGTTGAAGTGACCAATGGGTGGTGGGCTTGATCCTCAGGGAGGCGTCTTATGTACCATGACTTGACATGGATCAAAGTCCACGTAGTTTGGAAGTGGATGCCGGTGAATTGACATGAAGAAGGACATTGGTCCAATGGGTGTTGGGATTGAACCTCATGGAGGCTTCTTATGTAACATGCCTTATCACAGATCAAAGTCCACATAGTTCGGGTTGGATGTGTGGGGATTACACTCTAGGCTGCCCAAGGATATGGGGTCGGTGAACCGATGTGAAGGGACTAGGGGTCCAGCTGGGCTTGAACCTCATGGAGGCTTCCTACGTACCATTCCATGACATGGATCAAAGTCCCCGTAGTTCAGAATGGCGTGTTGGTGAACCGACGTGAAGATGGACCTTGGTCCGATTGCTAATGGGCTTGAAACCCATGAGGCTTCCTACATACCATGCCTTGGCATGAATCAAATTCCGCGTAGTTCGGGTTGGAAAGGGGCTGTTGATCTGACATGAGGGGGTGTCAGAATAACTGGATGGTGGGGTCATAATGGATTACCGCTGGATTGGAATGCAGTTTATCATCATGAATGACGATGGATTGTCAAAGAACCGACATGAATAAGGAACTTGGTCCAGGTGGATGGTGGGCTTGAACCTCATGGAGGATTCCTACGTACCATGCCTTGACATGGGTCAAAGTCCCCGTAGTTCGGGATGGTGCCGACCAACCGACGTGAAGATGGACCGGGGGTCTGATGGGTATTGGTCTTGAACCTCAGGGAGGCTTCCTACGTACCATGCCTTGATATGGATCAAAGTCCTCGTAGTTTGGTTATATAGTTTAACGTCATGCGGGATGGGGGCGTTTGGGGCTTACGCTCTGAGGCGGCCCAGGGTGTGTCATGGTTGGTGCTTACTCTAAGCTCACGGGAGTCATGCTCAGTGTGAGAAACAAGAGGTTACAGGGACCTGACGATCACATCACGAAGGGTGTGTCCATGGGAAGCGAAGATGGTATTATGCGTTGGGTGGTCCAAGGTGCTAGGACTTACTCCAGGATGGAGGCCCAAGGGCGACAAAGTGCAGAGGGAGAGGGGAAGTACGTAGGTGCATGGGTGCTACCTCCTGCAAGAAAGGCTAGGGGATTACACCAAGAAGGCTTCCCTTCCCTGTGGACAAACGCCACTCCCAAAAGGATGATATCATCCCCTATGGAGACCAGGGGGTGTGGAGAATTTTCAAGGTGGGGGAACCCCTCGTGAGAGGCATGGGGTGATGTCATAGTTTAACATTGTTTGTTGAGGATGAGGGTGCTTGGGAGTTTAACGTCCTGCAGCTTGGACAAGGTGGGTTTACTCTGCACCCCTAAGACTTACATGACCGGTACCCTATGCTCCTTGTGGGAGGGAAGGTACAGAAAATGACATGCTGAAGGTGGGTCGCAGAGTGAACCATCGAGGGGTCCACGTTAGCGTGGCTATGTGAAGAAGCAATATCCATTAGCGTGACTATGCGAAGAAGCATTAGGCGAAGAAACTCCACGGGCGGTATCATCTAGGGGACTTTGAAATCACATCGTGCGAGCTTGGAGGGTCACACGGGAAAAGGAATTGCCAAGCAGGGGAGTCCATAGGCATGGGCCTTGTGGAGATCAGTTGCTCTGTATGATGAAGGGCACTTGAGAAGGGGTGTGATTTGCGAAGTGGGGTGCCTTAGACTTAGCATGGGGCAGAGGTGCAAGTGGGAGGTGCTTAACGAAGTGGAAAGGAATTCGCAGAGCACTGCCTCACGGAGCATTGGTGCTTCAAGAAGAAATGTTTCGTGAAGCAATGTGCTTCGCGAATTACAGTGACCCTACCTTGGCATGTGGATCACGTGTACAGGAGGGGTGTTTCACGAAGCATAAATGCTCCGCGACTACCTGGGTCGCCTTGGGGATCCCCTTCCTTTGTGAATTCCCTTAGGCTTCACAAAGGGCATCCCTCTTGGAAGAGGGGATCAAAAAGAGACAATGCAGAGGCTCCTCACGAAGCAAAAATACCTCGTGTAGCTCATGGTTCGTAGAGAAAAGGGTGCTTCGCAATTCGGGAGCTGAGAAGCCGAAAGATCAGATTGTCCGTCCTCGGGGGCTCAGGGGGATCTTGGTATTTATAGGCAAGAAGCACCGCAAAGAAGAGCTAAAGCGGAGCGAAGTGGGATTCGGTTTCTTCGCGGCAGGTCGCGAACGTCAAGGGAGTTGGAGGAGCATACTGCCTCCATTGCTTCACGGAGGGCTCGTGAACATCATGGGTGTTCCCAGAGCGTACTGCCTCCTTTGCTTCGCAGTGGTCGCGTTGCTTGGGGGGGCTCTGCACCGTGGCTTCATGAGGCAGGTCACGAGGCCTCTTTTTCTTCATTCTTTTCATTCAACATTTTGGCGCCAATTGTGGCATCATGATGAAGACCAAATAAGATGGTCAATAATAGCCACAATATTATATATATCACAAATACGGAAATATATAACATGAAACACATCTCCCCACCCTTAAAATTTCCTACCGCACCCATATCACATATCTTATGGTCTCATTATCCCCTAACAACCCATATCAAGTCCAATTATCACATATCATGCATATCATATATCATCATCTTGGGGTGGTTGAGTAGAATTACACCAAGAAGTTATGTAGTAAATATTTTTTAACTTTTTTGAAACTTTAAATAGAACACCCCATTCTTTTATCACACACTAATCATATTAGAGTCTTGATAATAAATATCATATAAATAGGATCCTATATCATCTCTTTAAGAACCACATAAATGAGCTTTCAGATTAAAACACCACCAAAAAATATATGAAATAAAATGTTTTTTAGATTTATGTTGATAATTTAAACTTCATAACCCCATTTTTTATATTTCAGGTTCCATAAAAATTTCACAAGAAAATACTAAAATCATATGATATTATGTTCATACCATAATGTAGAAATACTCCTCCAATTCCATGTCAGGTTTAGGGTTAAAATTTCATAATCTAATAAAATCACACCCGGGTGAACCACTTGAGGTGAAAATCAATTAGCTGTAATTGATAAAATCACTACATTGATTTCCTACCACTATAATGTTTGTCTTTCCCCATTCTAGGGGGTATAAGGAACCCAAACACAAGAATTATACCATATTCTGACTAAGATATAGTCTTCAAACTTCCATAGTCCCAGATTAATACAAAAGAAAACATTGATACTATTTATAATCATCCAAACATGAATACCATTCTATACACAAGTATTGTCATGTTACAAGGAAATAATAAGAAATAACATTCCTTAATACCATTTTTAACACCCCAACCATTGAACCTCTTCACTGGTGATTTGGGTCAGTGGAAAATTGGGTCTATGGTGTGCCTCTCCTTATTCCAAAGGTCATCGACTAATAGTGATGGTCTAATTAGGTGACAGTAAAAAGACTACACCCTCTGGTGATTATAATAATAATGGATATACAATTATATCACTACAGTCATAACAAAAAACTCATCTTAAGAAATAAATAAAATGGATAAATAATACTCCAAAATAATATAGCTAGATACAAGACAAATAAAGTATACATGTTAAAAATTCATATATAAATAGGTATGAAGAAATTCATCTGGCCGATCAAATAAGGTCATACTCATAATCCCCAAAAGAAACTCTGGGTATATGTTATAAACCTACAAGGTCCATCTATTATCCAACCAATTCACATGTGTATACCTGATCGATAAGGTCCAACTCTTGAGTATGATCCCTTACCTAATCTCAAAACCCTAATGTCAACACACATCCTGGGGGACCTTGTAGGGTGTGATTATGAACTCAGTAGGCCACCATTAAAGTTTTCCAATATTAAATCCAAATTTATACAATTGTATAAATAAATAAAAAAATAAAAAAATATACACAAGAACAAATTACAAAACACACTTTACATTTTCTCAATAGCCATGAGGACGCCTTTACCTATGTTGTCCAACACTAGAGTAGAAAAATATATCGATATTCATTCATGTTAGAATAACCTTGGAATTTCATTCATATATAGGTCACATAGAACCTCATTCCATTTTATACAACATAAGCCACATATCAAGAAATATATGAATCCCATCAATATTATTAGTAAATGTATCATAAGTCCCTCAGACATCCACTCCAACAGTCTCCATCAGATAAACAACCCAACTTCCCAAGTTCAATTATAAGACCCTAAAAATTCTATTTTAATAACCATAATCAAATCAATAACCCAAAGTCCTATGGCACAATTATTTCTATCCTTCAATGAGGAAATTATTCACCATCATCTCAACAACCTGATGACTAGAAAAACAATGAGATCTATCCCCCCATCATTGTAGTCCATTAGCCATTAATTACAATGTTATACTTACCACCCATATGATAGTCTCACTCACCACCAACCATGGATTTATATAGTAAATATTTTCTCCATAAATGAAGGTCATCATAATCCCCTAAGACACTAATTCTATAGTGGCCTCCACTAAAAATGAGTAGTCAACACTACCCTATCTGATTCCTCATCTGCGTGAACATTTCTCTAATGATTCCATTAGAAAATCACGATGATAAGAAATAACCAACCATAACTAAGATACATATATGAAAAACCTATTTTCCACATTCAAACCTCATCACCCATTTGGGACATATTCATCACCATTTTCCTCATCCTAACACCACATTTCCTCAATTTTGATGGTCATAACCATCCCATGCATCATGGGTCATGTCCTCATCCTGATGAAACTAATCGTCACAATTCTGGTGATGAAATCATCCCATTTATTCTAATCTATCCCAAAACATTCCCATAGAACCAATTCAATAATAATATAATATTTAAAATAATATTTAAAAAAACACCATAACTTGGCCATCCAACTAGAATCCCTTTACCTAACATAACACACATTAATAAACAAGATCATGACCATCAACATCATACAACATAAATTAAATGGTTTAAATTCCGGATTTAATAAATAATTGGTTTACTTGGACAACCCCCATGAATGTTTATAAAAAAGTACAACCCATAGAAAATATATATGCATGGATAAGTTGAGACACCACCTATCTTATGTTCATAGGTTTTTATTCATCAAATACTGATATCTAATCTAGGATAAAATGAGTGAAATCATGAGTTTTGACAGATTCCCAAAAATAGGGAAAAAGAGATCTCATGGAATTATAATTAAAAAAGTGAAATAAAATATTAATTTAAGTAATAGGAAAAAATACTCATTTATAGCTATCCAATACACCTGATCAATTTCAAATCTAAGTTCTTATGAGGAAGAACCAACGGAACCTAGGTGGGATAAGGGGGAAACCCCACAAGTGGAGGGAGTTTCATGAATACAATAAGAAACGAGAAATAAAAAAAAATATAAGGGAGGGGAATGTTCATAATTTCGTCCCGTTTAATGAACTGTATGGTAAGTACATAGGGTTTTCCTAACTTTGCACCAACTTTTCAGTGCCACATTCCAAAGTCACCTTCACCTTTCATGGATAGGCACACAATGTTTCAATCTGTGCAAAACTAATTTTCACCCTTTACAAGTTATTAATGGTGCCACACATGTTCTGATAGAGACCTTGCATAGTTTGTTTTAACCATGCTCTAGGTCAAGTGGGTCACAAAATTTGAGATTCTTGTGAAACGTGTGGCCGATTGTGGCCTATCGACCGGTCAGGGTTCCGGTGCTCTGCTATTGTGTATAACAACACTCGGGTCGAATCCTCGGCGATGGTACTTCGTAATAGTCGATTGTTTTTAGTTGATTGTATTTTGATTAGGGGGTTTGTTTGCAGATCTTAATTGAAATGATTGATTGTATATAATTGATTTAACAAATTGATAAATATTGGTGTGAGTTCATCATTGGGTAGTTAAGCTTGTGATATCCTTGATCTTTTCTTTATATTGCATTTAAATTAACACCCACTTCACAAGTTGACGTCGATTAGAATTCCTAAGTGTTAAAACTTTAATACAAGCCTTAACTTAATTAGGATTCTAATATCAATTATTAAATGTTTATGGTAGTGTATTTTTGGTTCCAATAATCCATGGAAACCACATGCTAAACAAAATATGTCATTAATCCATGACATATTAAGTCCAACATATACAATGTTAAATTTACAAATACTCATCGAGCAAATACTCTCAATCACTTAACATCTCTAAATTATAACTCACCCCAATGAGATATTCACTCAGCCATTTTGGTTATTAGTAATCTGGTTTATTATGTTTAAGGTGATGAATTACAAAGAGAAGAAAAATAAAGGGATAAGAAAAGAGTTGTGAGCCGAACACACACACGAACGATGATGAGAGTAAAAAACCGGACTTTTTATTAAATAATAAAGTAAAAGAAGATGATGGATTTCAGATTGATTTAAACTACAATAAGAAAATTAATATTGAACTATAGAAGGTGGATGAGAATAAGAAATTAAGAAGAAGAAAATTGCATTAAAACAGAATTACAAAGACAAACACTTGCACAATTACAACGAAGAAAAATGCAAAAGTAAATGAAAACAAAGATAAGAGGAAGGGATTATCAAGTAAAAACTCAAGTTTGGAAGATCTTAACAAGCCTTTTGAAGGGCCTTGGTACTGCCAATCAATCCTCATTTTCTCTGAAATTCCAACCCTTTTGAAAGGAGAGGAGGGGATGTATTTATAACCCAAGGTGGTGGACTGTTTACATTCCAAAAATACCCCTCCACTTGGCTCGCAGATATGGACATCAAGACAGCTGAATCTCAAGAAATCTTCTTCTTCAAAGTTTTAGATAATAAATCTGTCCGACTAATCTCAAAATTATGAGTCATTTGGACTTAAGGATCAAAAGTTATGGTCGGTTGATTAAACAAAGTAAAACTGTCCATTTCAATCGAGTCTTTTTGATGTCCAGAATGTGAAAGGGTTTTTGAATATGAAGATGAATTCAAATATGAATGAGTTATTCAAAAAAGTAGGCCGTCTATATCTCCTCTTTCACACTAAAAAATCTCAGCTCGATTTGATTCTTACACCATGAGATATGTCATGCATACTATACTAATTTTAATTCTCGTCCATAATGGTGGGCTGCACTTCAAAGCTTCATTTGGGCCCTTTGTACTTAGATTTGGTCCTTGAAATTTTTATCTAAGATGACATGTAGTGTCCCCCGAATTATTGTGGAGAGTTAATGTTTTTGGACTTCTGGATTGAGCCCAGTAAATCATTCTTCAAGGCTGGTCCAGTCTGTTAACAGATTCTTTGGTCTTGTTTGTGAGGACCATATGACCCTTCAAATGATAGAATTGGCTCATGGTACCTTCTAATGAAATTTTTTATATTTAAAGGAGAATCCTAAAAAATATAAACCACACAATTTGGATCAGTATAGTGATAGTTATTATTAAAACACTAAACTGACTCAATTGGACTACTTCTAAAAATGCTCAAAAATTATACTTAATATTAAAAAATTAATATTTCACACAAATTATGCACATTGCATATAAAATAAGTAAATAGGGAATATAATAAGTCATGAAAATATTAATAACATCAAATCTCCCACACTTAGTTTTGTGCATGTACGTATGTGCAACAAATATAAAAAATGTCAAAATCATTTTTACTCACCAACATATTTTAAAATTTTGTTTTCTCCAATCAGGGGAGGTTTAGACTATTTCACTCGTCCATTTTGAATTCCACCACAAGTTGTTACAGAAACAATTTTCCAAAACTAATTCATTTTTTCATGCTCAAATTTAGAAATGGAAAATGTGGACACTCAAAACTCACACCTCTCAAGATAATAAAATTCATTTGCGGAGGTTCACTCTTTCACCAACCAAAAGTGAAAATCTTAGAGTTTGAAAAGATATCTTAGCTTAAAATCCCTATCCAAAGTGAACAAGAATCAAGAGGTATTTTTAATGGGTTTTTCTATGGCTATGGGACGGTAGGAATATAATGTCCAAGAGATAAGAAGAGGGTTAAAATACCTACATAGAAAAAGCAATGCACATTTTTTTGAAATAAAACATGGAAGGAAATGAAAACACATATTTACAAGGGAATGATTGTGTAAAGAAAGACACAATAGAGGAAGAAAATATGAAGGTAATGAGAAGATGGAATATTTACAAAACAAAAAACTTCACCCAATAAGAATATAATGCAAGTGTTCTTTTTTTCCTTTTTTTTGTTTTTTCGAAAGTTGACCTTGAAACAAATCTCACAATCATATCCCAACCCATGTTTGATCTCCTAATGACACAAATTGTAATAGTTATAACAAGATCAAAGGTTGAGGAAGAGTGATTTTTGACCTACCCAAGACACAACCCATTTTTTTCATTTTTTTTTGATTTTTTTTGAATTTTCTTTGAACACTTTTCAATATCATTTGTAAAATACATTCCCAAATCCCACTGAATGACAAACTCCCCCCACACTAAAATGGATGCTTGCCCACAAGCATATGATAACACACCAGAAAGTAAGGAAATGATACCCAAAAATGAAATCCATTCCCCCCACACTTAAATTTAAAAAACTTATGCAATGAAAATCCATGTTGATATTGGGTGGGATAAGGTATTGGTCTTGTAATGGGGATATCAATGAAAAGGTTTTCATAGGCTTGAAGGGGCTTTCAAAAGGAGGATTAATGTAAGGGAAATGGGAGGCTATTTGGCTATTGTGATTCTCATGTGGTTTAGAAAATGACTCTATCATATTAATACACACTAAGGTAGTAAATTCAGCTCGAAGGTCCACAAACTCAAGACTCACAAATGGGGGTGAAAACACACATTTTGAAAAGATGGCCATAGGTGGCCTTGGCATGAAAGAAAATGTTGTTCCTCACATTTTTGGAAAACCATTTTCCAAATCAAAAATTGAGCATTCAAAATTTGTTAATTTTGACACAAAATTCTTTATCCAAAGTCATGATGAAGACACAAAATTTTTGAGATGAAACCATGTCTGTTAAATCCCCAAAATGGTTGGAAAAAATTTCAAAACTCTATGGTGAGTAAGCATGACTCTTTTTTTTGTATTTTTTTAATTAATTGTGTTTTTTTTGGTTATTTTAGTTTTTAAGGTTTTTTTAAAATACACCCACACAAAAGAGAAAGTGAAAAAGAAAGGTTTTGAAAAAGAAAGTGGTAAAAAAATGAAAGAGAGAGGAAGAAGAATAAAGAGGTAGAGATAGGAAGATATAGAGAGAGAGTTAAAGGGAAAGAGGTGCCCCCTGGTTTGGATTTGGCGGGTCTCCATCTCCATCTAGTGGTGGGTCGAGTACAGAAGTTGGGGATCTAATGGAATTCGATGTTGATCCAAGATTGTGGGATGTTACCTGAAAAATAAAAATCATTATTCATATAATGAAAAACTAAAAAGAAATTTAAATTTCAAAAAAGTAAAATAAAACATGGGTTGCCTCCCAAGAAGCACTGCATTTATTTGTCTACAGCCGGACAGTTGCAGTGGACTACCCATAGTCTGACGGTGGCCATCGTATTTTCTCAACTCCAGTGTGCTTCCAGAAAAACTTTTTCTTTGGGAGGCCTGATGATTCATTGGATAATTTATTCCCATCCTTGTTGGTGTGCTTTAAATTCAATGGGGTTGGAAAGAGAATATTTCTATCCTCACTTTGGTCTTCAACCTGAGGAATGATGTTATCCACAAAGTACTGGTTTTCTATGCTTGGAAATTCAGGAAGATGGATCAATTCTGATGGTTCATTTTTGTAAGGATCAGATAACAAAGAACCACAGTATGAGATCCCAATTGTTTTTGACTCATTTATTTCATCACTTACCAATGTAGAGTAATGAGGATCAGTGGAGTCATAATACTTAATATAATTTTCAATTTCTTTTATGTCAATGTTGTTCGCTAAAGAATTTTTAATTTCAACCTCACCAGTGATCACTTTATTAATTAGGGAACAAATGTCACAACCTTCTCTCCCATCAGGACAATGTAAACAAATTGTTTTGGGTTTCAACACACATATAACATAACTTTCAGAATCCTGGATAGGAAATGATGAATGTGGGATAATCAGATTTGAATCAACAAATGAGAATTCTAGTTCATTTTCTTTATTAGCATCCATGTTGGAGCATTGGAGGTCAGAGGTGATATGAGATTCCAAATAGTTTTCAAGATCCTTTAGATCAATGTAGTTTGCATTTGTAATGTCAACATCAATTTCACCATTTATGACTTTGTTAATCATGGTGCAGATTTCACAAGATCCTTTGTCATTAGAATATAAAGAACATGGTGGATTGGGGTTTGATTGACTCTTAGAAGTGTCCTCAGAAGCATGGATTGAGAATGCAGAGTGATCCTCAGATGGGTATCGCATGGCTTGGAAAATGTTGAACTTGACCAGTTGGTCACCAAATTCCATGGATAAGATGCCAGCATGGACATCAATTTTGGTTTTATATGTCATGAGGAAAGGTATTCCTAGAATTAAGGGAGATCGAGAAGAGTTTGTCTCACCTTCCATGTCAAGGACTTAGAAATCCACAGGGAAGATAATATCATTCACACGAATTAGGACATCTTCAATTATTCCCTCAGGACTGGCTGTACTTTGATTGGCTAACTGGATGACAACACCCGTTGGGTGTAAAGGACCTAGACCAAGGTTGGAGAATATGGACTTGGGCATGACATTAATTGAGGCTCCTAGGTCTATGAGTGCATAATCAAAGTTGGAACTTCCAATTTGGCATGGAACCGTAAAGGTACCTGGATCTTTGCAATTAATGGGTATGGAATTCTGGGTGGAAACATTTTCAAAGGTCCTAAGTTTCCTCTTTTGGGTACACAACTCCTTGAGAAACTTGGCATACTTAGGAATTTGTTTTATGGAATCTAAGAGGGGAATGTTGACTTCAACACATCTAAACATGTCAAGCATTTCAGGATCAGGTTCAAAGGACTTCCTTGTCTTAGAAATAGCTTGAGGAAAAGGAATTGGGTTCCTAAGTTGAATGGAAAGAGCTGATGGAATGGATTCATATTCCTTTTAAATTTTCTTTTTCTTTTCATTTTCTAGGTCAACATTCAAACGAAGGATTTGAGGATTTATCTTGAGGAATATCAAGTTGCTTTCCTGATCTAAGTGCAATTTCACTTACATTACCCTTGGGGTTGGGTAATGGTTGAGCTGGGAGTTGGGAAGAATTTGATTGTTGTTGCTGGCTCAGGTGGGATGCAAGTTGACCTATTTGAGTTTCAATGTTTTTAAGGATAGAATGGGTGAAGTAGGCAAGATCTTCCACTGCACATTCCCATGGTTGCTTGGAAGAAGAGGCTTGTCCCTGATTGGGATTTCCTTGATTTTGGTTCTTGGGAAATCGATTGTATTGGTTTTGGAATTGGGAAGGCTCACTAGGATAATGGAATCCAGGAGAAGGATTGTTCCTTTGAGGTTGAGGAACAAAAGGATAAGGTTGATGGAAGTTACCACCACCTTGACCATATTGGAATTGGTTTGGGTTTTGAGGAGGGAATTGAGGGGGGTGAGACATGGGGTTACCATACCTCAATCCTTGGTTAAAGTTAGAGGAGAATCGCTCAGAGTGAGGTTGGTTGAAGTTTCTAACAAACTGACCTGATAGTTGAGGATTGGTGTTCCGCTAAGCATATGCTGCATTGAGCTCCATTGGTCCAGATGAATCAGATTGATCCTCTTGAAGTTGTGGACATGTGTCAGTTGGATGAGATGGAGAGTTGTAGATTCCACAGTTTTTGACAGGTCCAGGAAACATTGATTGTGGAGAAGATGAGGTTGGAGATTTGGTAGCCACAACTAGTTGTCTCACAAGACCTGTAAGTTCACTCATCCACTCGGTCATTTTGTTCGGTTCAATTGATTGATTATCTTGGGCTTGTTTGACTTGAGCATGTGCTCGAGTATGGAATTGTTTTGTGTTTGCAGCCATGTTACTTATGAGATCTCTTGTAGCTGTAGGAGTTTTATCAACAAGAGCACCGCCACTTGCGGCATCTATGAGAGTTCTCTCCATATCCAATAACCCCTCATAGAAGTATTGGATCAAGAGTTGGTCAAGGATTTGGTGATGTGGGTAGGTTTCCATAAGCTTTTTGAACCTCTCCCAGTACTCATGGAGTGATTCACTTGGGAATTGACGTATACCACTTATTTCCATTCGAATAGAAGCAGTACGAGAAGTAGGAAAGAATTTTTCTATGAAAAGTCGCTTCATGTCATTCCATGTGGTTATGGAACCAGGAGGAATTTAGTAGAGCCATGACTTAGTAGTGTCAGCTAGGGAGAAATGGAAGGCTCTGAGTTTGATTTGTTCTTCAGAAACCCCTTGAGGCTTCATGGTAGAGCACACTACTTGGAACTCTTTAAGGTGGAGATGTGGATCCTCACCGGCTATCCTGTGAAAATGAGGGAGAAGATGAATCAAACCCGATTTGAGTTCGAAGTCATCTTCTATGTTTGGATATTGAATACCAATAGGTTGGTAATTCATATCAAGGGCAGCGAGTTCTTTAAGGGTTTGTTCCCTAGGATTGGTCATTTCAATTTCTACTGGTTGGATGAGGACTGGTTCTTGAATTATCTGAGTATCTCTTATGTTCCTCCTAAGTTGGCGAAGTGTTCGCTCAATTTCAGTGTCAAAAAAATCCGAGGGATTGTTTGGGAGGATACGTGGCATTTAGAGAGATTTTGGAAGAAAGAGGAAGATGAGTTTTTCTTTGTGTTTTTTTTCAATTTTTTTAAATTTTGTTTTTTTTGTATTTTTTTACAATATCCAGAAACTAATGAATACTTAAAGCACCATCCCCGAAAATGGAGCCATTTGAAATGTGCGTCTGATTGTCTCCTATCAACCAGTCAAGGTTCCGGTGCTCTACTAATGTGTATAGCAGCACTTGGGTCGAATCCTCGGCGATGGTACTTCGTAATAGTCGATTGTTTTTGGTTGATTGTATTTTGATTAGGGGGGTTTGTTTGCAAAGCTTAATTGAAATGATTGATTGTATATAATTTATTTAACAAATTTATAAATATTGGGGTGATTTCATCATTAGGTAGTTAAGCTTGTGATATCCTTGATCTTTGCTTTATATTGCATTTAAATTAACACCCACTTCACAAGTTGACGTCGATTAGAATTCCTAAGTGTTAAAACATTAATCCAAGCCTTAAATTAATTAGGATTATAATATCAATAATTACATGTTTATGGTAGTGTATTTTTGGTTCCAATAATCCATGGAAACCACATGCTAAAAAAAATATGTCATTAATCCATGACATATTAAGTCCAACATACACAATGTTAAATTAATGAATACTCATCGAGAAAATACTCTCAATCACTTAACATCTCTAAATTATAACTGACCCCAATGAGATATTTACTCAGCCATTTGGGTTATTAGTAATCTGGTCTATTATGTTTAAGGTGATGAATTACAAAGAGAAGAAAAAGAAATGGATAAGAAAAGAGTTGTGCGCCGAACACACACACGAATGATGATGAGAGTAAAAAACCGGACTTTTTATTGAATAATAAAGTAAAAGAAGATGATGGATTTCAGATTGATTTAAACTACAATAAGAACATTAATATTTAACTACAAAAGGTGGATGAGAATAAGAAATTAAGAAGAAGAAAATTTCATTAAAACAGAATTACAAAGACAAACACTTGCAAAATTACAACGAAGAAAAATGCAAAAGTAAATGAAAACAAAGAGAGAAGGATGGTATTATCAAGTGAAAACTCGAGTTTTACAAATCCTACCAAGCCTTTGGTAGGGCCTTGGTACTTACAATCAATCCTCCTTCGCTTTGAAATGCCAACCCCTTTGAAAAGAGAGGAGAGGATGTATTTATAGCCCAAGGTGGTGGACTGTTTACATTCCAGAAATATCCCTCCACTTGGATCTCATATATGAACATTAATACAGCCGAATCTCGAGCAATATCCTTATTCAAAGTTGTAGATAATAATGTTTTACTACTACTCTAAACATTTGGAGTCAGTTGGACTTAAGGATCAAAAGTTATGTCTGGTTGATTAAACAAAGTAAAACTGTCCATTTCAATCGAGTATTTTTGAAGTCAAGAATGTGAAAGGGTTTTTGAATATGAAGATGCCTTCAAATCAGAATGGGTTCTTCAAAAAAGTCAGAAGGCTATATCTCCTATTTCACAATGAAAAATATCAGCTCTATTTTATTCTTACATCATGAGATATGTCATGCATACTATACTGATTTTAATTATCATCCAGAATGGTGGGCTGGACTTCAAAGCTTCATTTGGGCCCCTTGTACTTAGATTTGGGCCTTGAAATTTTTATCCAAGATGACATGTAGTGTCCCCAGAATTATTGTGGAGAGGTAATGTTTTTGGAATTCTTTATTGAGCCCAGTAAATCAATCTTCATGGCTGGTCCAGTTTGTTCACAGATTCTTTGGTCTTATTTGTGAGGACCATATGACCCTTCAAATGGAAGAGTTGGATCCTGGTTCCTTCTAATGAAATGTTTTATTTTGAAAGGAGAATCCTAAAAAATAAGAACCACATAATTTGGATCAGTATAGTGATAGTTATTATTAAAACATTAAACTGAATCAACTGGACTACTTCTAAAAATGCTCAAAAATTATACTTAATATTAAAACAATAATATTTCACACAAATTATGCACATTTCATATAAAACCAGTAAAGAGGGAATATAATAAGTCATGAAAATATTAATAACATCATATTGGTAAGTAAAAAATGTGCTCCAACAGTGTTTCAAGTTCTATGTCTCCCATACTTTGGTTCTCAATGCTTGGTGCTCTCGAAACCAATACAAGCCCCCAAAAAATTTACTAGGCATTAAACCCCATCTAAAAATAGTGTACTAACAAATTTTATTTTATAAAATGAAACTCTAAACCTCAATTTTAATGTTTTCCCATCCAACAAATAAAAAATTTAAAATTCACTCAGGAAATTCAGCCCATTTAAGAACTTGGAATATTATAAATTCTTTACATTTTTTAAATATGTGTTAATCCCATTAATATTGTAATGTTCAATTTTACCAATTTTTAATTTATAGTGGTAACTCATTTTTACCTAAGTAAACCATTTTTTATACCCAAAAAATAAAGTGTTCCTTATTAAATAATCTCACCTACTTATTAAAAATATGAAATCATCTTTTTCAACTAAAATTTAAATTTGTAAGAAATTTTTTTTAATGTTAGTAAATGAAATGTTTAAACATCCATTTTAAAATTGTATATATTTAATATAAAAATTTTATGAGTAGGTTATAATTATTAATCTATTTATTTTCATATAATAAATTGGTTTATTATAAAATAAAACAAAATTGTGTGGATTTCAAAGTAGGAAAAAACCAATTTTTTTTTTGAAAATAATTTTAATTAAAATAAAAAATAGTTTTTGTTTAAAAAAAAATTACACAATTTGTTAAAATTTTAATTATTTGTTTTATAAATTCATCATAGAATTTTTAAAATTTATAGTTTTACATCTTAATTACATATATAAAAAAAACATTTTTATATACTTATAGACCATTTTTGTATAATAATAATGTGATAAAATATAATATTTTGTTAAAAAATTGTATTTTTCACTATTCAACTAATAATCAACTATTTCAAAAAAAATCTAAAAACTAATACCAAGATAATTTTTTTATTATAAAAAAATGAACTAAATTTAGTGAAAATTATATTCTAAAATATGAGAATTTTACTTTTAAATAATCACATAAATATATAATGAAAACTATTTTTATAGGAAAATAAGTTTTTATGTATTAATTATTCTTAATCTCATTTCCTAAAAATTACAAATTAAATTTCATATATCCATATTACTCATAACAATAATTTATTTTATCCATAATATATTTATTATCATAAAATAAATCATATGAAATTCAACTTTATAAGGGTTTCATTTTAAAGAATAATTCAGTGTTATTAGTTATTTAACTACATTAATTGAGTTTTCATCAATGTATTAGTATTAATAATAACATTAATTTTAAGTTCTAAATATATTTTATAATTAATTTACTTTTATTTTTACTGTCCAATTCTATATCTATAATTTAATTCTTATCTATTATTCTTTGGTTTTCTGTGGTTTGTTGTTATGTGAATCATATGAAATTGAATATTTTCAGACATAAAGTGTTATATAATTTAAAAGATCTAGATGATTAAATTTTTTAATTTATTATCTAATGGTATTGGTTTAGTAAGTGATTATTAAAATAAAAAAAATATTCATATTTAGACTCTTATAGAAATATTTGGTAAAAAAATGAGTTTTATATTAAATTAATGAGATTATATATTCTTTTTGTTTTTATTTTTTAATTATTAAGTTTATTATATATATTTTTGAATGTATTTTTCCTAGTTTAATAATATGAATTGTCGTTTGGTTGGTGAATGTGTAGTTTCATTTAAGAGATAATAACATATTGTTTATAATTATCATTTACATTGTAAATATTTTTTTTCCAATTTTCTGGAAAGATATTGGTTTTTAATTAATATATTCATTAGAATTTGGGTTCTTCTATCAGGTTCTTGGAATAAAAATAGAGTTATGATTTAGGGGCTTATAATGAATCCTGGATTTGGCATGAATGAGGATTATAAATGCTATGGTTTTTTAATTTTTGATTACAAGAATTTTTTAACTAAAAATGGATTTTTTTAAATAATATATATTAATTTAAAAAAAATTACCTCAATTCCTTTTGGATTATTTCATTGAAAATATACAATATTTTTTTTTTCAATTTCGATTTTATTTTATTTTTTGTAGATTTTTTTAAGTTTTGTTTATGCTTTTGAACACCTTGGCCTTGGAGCATAAAAATCTATCATCACTCCAATTTTAAGAGTTTACTAAACAATGGGGTGAGGGGAGGAGATTTATGGTCAACTTAATTTAATTTTTATACCCCTTAATCCCTATTGGACCTTCCCCATTGGTTTCTTTCCATTCATTATTCCTTATATACATCCTCTTAGCCTTCCCTTGTGTCTCTTTCCACAATTTTCGATCCTTTAGTGTTCATTTTAATGTAGATTTCAACCCAAATATGTTTTTTAATTCTTTTATATCTTAGGATCCTCTTCCGGTGATGTATATGGATCTATTTGGTAGATCAACCTACCCTATATGGATCTTATTTTTCTTTTAAGGGTATATTATATCCAAATCAATGGTGAGAGTTATGCTTCCTTATTTCCTTGGTTTCATAGGTTTATGTTGGTGACTCTAGTTATTTAAGGTGATTGTGATTGGATAATCTTCAATATTCTCCCCCTATATTCCTTATTTTATTTCCATTATTAGTTTCTCCTTTAATATATCCCGTTATTTTATGTTTTTCCTCCATATGTGTTTCTATGGTTCTAGTATTCTGATATACTATTAAGGTAGTCATGCATAAAGTTCATCCAAATAGTGAACCTATCCTTTTACACATATTAATACATAATTTTAAGCATAATTAACCATCAAATTACATGCCATGGATCTAAAGTCTAGTGTCTTTAGATGATTATGTACATAAAAATGAAAATAAGTAAATTTAATAAAACATGATTATTCTAGTCATATATAAATATCTCTTATATTATATTGAGCTCCTATATCTACATATGATATCTTGGGGAATACATGAACAAAATGTATGAGCTAAAAATCCCAATAAGGGTGTAAACATAGGAATACAACAAAGAACATGGGTTAGAGGGAATAACATGATGACATTAAAAGGAATGGATTATGAATAAACATATGTAATCATAACACGTAGATAATGGGGAAATTTAATCATGTAATCATAGGAGTATAGAAACAATAAAAAATAAGACATAAGCACGAGTCAAGGCTAACTTCCAAGACCATTTGACATGGCATACAAAGTCCCATAAGAGAATTAGGTTCACTATTTATCCCAACATAACATCTAGTGATACTAAACATTACCAAATTCATTGAAGAAATATATAGGTTCCCCCATAATAACATGTTCATGAATATGTGTCCCACAATAATAATCAAACCTTAGGTACAAACATAAGGGTTACCCAAATAAATAATTGGGTATCATAAACATGTCATAAGGCATAACCAAAGGGCGTCTCATAAAAGACTTCATAAAAGAGTGTATTTAAATCATAAATGGACATTTATAAAGGAAAATAGGCACATATAATGATAAATTTTGTCCCAATTATTTTAGAATATATAAAAGGAGTATTTAGGTGGCTTTATACTTTGGTGCGATTTAAGGGAAATCATTAAAGTGTCTTTAAAACAGAAAGTTACAATTGCTTGTATAAAACCAAAAATGAAATATGATTATATTTCATGATAAAATAATTGATTGTATAAAAATAATAATGGCTGATTAAAACATATTAAGTGTGGTACTTGAAAATGGGTATGAATTTGAGAAGTTTTCTTTAATCAGGCTTGTTTACTGGGAGGAAATTGGATGGGAATCTTATAAAACATGTATTTCCTCCTCAAATAAAGAAGAATAAGGATAAGAACATATTTTTGGAACATAAAAATATAATTATGATTTTTAAATAATAATAATTATGAATTACATTGGGATAAATATAGATAAAGTGTAATCTTAATGGAAAAGGAGGGTTCGAAATAATCCCTTACCTTTTGTGTGAAAGTGTTCTGCACTTGATCATAATGTCCTAGATAATAAAATTAAATCCATTGATTAATTATTTATTAACCATTTATAAATTTATTTGATTTATTATAATTTTATTAAGTTAATTTATTGAATTTTATATGATTTATAGTGTTCAATTCCATAATTCAAGAGTGTTAATTTTCTAGTTTTTCATGATCGCTTCACTTATATAAGAGTACAGAGGTTCATATACAATGAGAATAATTATCCTAAATTTAAATAATTTGTTATTAATGATAATACATAAGTTAAATTGAAATATAATTCATTTAGTTTGAATAGGGTGAGGATGAATCATTAGAAAAGACCATAGTGACAATCATTTAGATTATTTTGGCGGTTTTTTGATCATCATAAACTAGTTTTCTTTCAATATCATTATTATGTATAAAATAGAGTTTTAGAACATAAAAAGGGTTATAAAATAAATTTTAAAATCTATATCAACCATTATAATGGTTTTATGTTCATCCTTGAAGGTGGTAAAGTAAAATGAAAAATTTTCATTACCGAAATAGATAAATCAACACCCTGAAAATGATATTTGTCATTTTTTAAATTAATGGCAGAGGAGAGGAGACTTGATTATATTTTCCATTAACATAACAAAATTATATTATATAAATATACTATATTTATCATTATTTTTTGGTAAGAGTATTTGTGGAGAGTATAATAAAAGAAAAGAAAGTGAAAAGAAAATAAAGAAAGTGAAAGAGGGTTTTTCCACTTGAAATCTTCTCCTTGAGAACCTCCTTAAGAAAATCTGTTTTGGTCTTATATTGAGACAAAAATATCCTATGCATGGGGTAGATACTTAGGAAGATTAATGGGAACAAATTATATATGATTAATGTCTTAATTAGAGTGAGGATAAGAGGTGGTGATTGGAGGAATTTATAGTGGATGAGAGGAGTGTTTTTTATTATTTTATTCATTTGTTTATTATTTTTTATGAAGACTATGAATTGGGTGGATTATTGTAACTAATTATCATAACTAGTGCATATTTTTTCGAACCAATAGTGCTTAGATAATTCAAACATCACCCATCACCCAATAATTCATGTATTTATCTTATACCGTAAATTATTGTATTTCACTATTCAGAAAATTTCACCTATTATAGAAAGATATTAAAAATTAACCCTAAATATTTTTCAATGTTTAGAATTAAAAATAGGTCTATATTTTATTAAAAAAACTACCTAATTATGAGAAATTTAATTTTTAATTTATATCATCCTTTATTCAAATTAAACCAACTTTAAAAATAATAACTCATTTTATAACACTTTGAAAAATTAATTTAGGTCTCATAAAATTAACTTATAATAATAAGACTATAAAATATCAATTTATGAATATATTTTCTTTTAAATCATTATATTAATTATAATATTTCAAATAAAAATTTATGATTCACAAAAAACACCAATACTTAACACATTTACTTGCTATTTATATGATATAAATGCATCATATTTTTATTTATAAGATGCCTAAATTTTATTTATATTTTCATATGTGTGGTTACTATTTTATTTTATGAATTACAATCCCTAAGGGTTACATTACTGTTTGAAAGTCCATGTTACCATTCCATTGGAATATGTTACTTAATTTCTATAAATACTTGTTATTTCAATCATAATTCATTTATAAAGTTTTTATTGTGTTCTATAAGTGATTTTATGTGACATACACAACATAAAATAATTATATGAAGGGAAATTTCATAGATTAAATTTTGTTTCATTGCATTATTCTCCCCTTATGAAATTTCACCGTCAAATGTTTTTACTGACTAATCAAAAAATAGGTTAGGGTACTTCTCATTCATTGCTTCCACAAGTTTTCATGTTATATTTTCATACTTATAGTTCCTACATAGTACATTGACTAGGTGAGTAGCCTTGTTTTCAAGGACATTATCTTTACGGTATAAGATCTTCACTCACTCCTCCTCTAAGGAGATATCATTTTCCAAATGTACCATGTAACACCCAGAACCTAGTTACCCAGTGTAACACCCCAGGTAAATAAAGAATATGAAATTTTTATATTTATCCATATTTATAAATAAAATGTTAATATTACTTTAAAGGGGACGCTATGCTCGATGGCGTACCCAATACGCAACAACGAGTTTCTTGGGAATCTTACGTTGCACTCTAATAATAAAATAATATTATTTTAAATGGTAGTTAACGCCTATCCGTTGTAATGGAGGGAATGAACAGAACTAACTAAAAAATTATTATATATGTTTGTCCAATATTTTTACTCTTTACAATAAATGTTAGAGGATTAAAAATGCGAATGAATCCAATTTTAAGCGTAAACATTCTAATATTCTTTAAAAGGTCGATTAACCGCCTTTTGATGACGAACCTCCTTTAAATCCACTTTTTGACAATTTTATGTTTTATATTTGAAAAAATAAAATTCTTCTTTAGAATCGGGACATCAAAATTTACTTTGTGTAATTTTTTGGTATTTTTCCAATGATGTTCATTTTTTAATGAATAGTGAAAAATGTTGTATTTTAATTCAAAACCTCTTTTTAATATAATTTATTTATATGATTATATTATCTTCTGAATTGGTTTAAAAGTGAAATTAGAATATATTATTACCATTTAATCCAATATTGGTCGTTGGAATTAATTTCATCTTGAAATTGGACTTAAGCTAGTGTCAATCTTTTGAAACTTATTGTTTCATAAAAACACGCTATTTGCTCTGACATCAGGAATTAATTGTTAAATTAATTAATGTAACTTATATGTTTTGAATTTTGTAAAATAGACATCATTTTTGAATTCATAATATCAAATATAACCTAGGGTGAATTTTTGGTAATTTTCTGAAAAACTTCAATTTTTGATGAATAGTGAAACCACTAAGTGGTAGTTAAAGAAACTGATTTTTCGTTTAAATGAAACTTTACCACTTCTATGATTTGAATTTCAAAAATCCAACATACATGGTTGTATTTAAGAAGTAAAATGTGGTTCAATGGGATTAAAATAATTTTTTGGTGAATAGTAACTTTTAAGTTTATTAATCGCGATTAGAGGTAATTAGTGTAATTTAAGGTAAAAATAATGTTTTAAGAATATGAAATGACCTAGACACATGTACTACCCTCATTGGATGTGTCATGTCCTACCAAGACATTCCATGGGTCAACTTGGGGACCCCATGGAGCCACTTTGGTCGGAAAATGACATTAATACCTTTTTATTTAAATTTAAAGTTAAAATGTCACAAACAAGTGTTGTTTTACTAAAACAATTTTTACATGGGGTTATAAAAGTCATATTTTTGACTATAAATATTCATTAGAAATATAAAAATATTTCCTACATCATGATTTTTTTTTTTATAATTTTTAGAGACTAATTAAATTAAATTATTTATGACACCATGATGATGCAGCAATTACCTCATTATTTAACAATTTAAATAAAATGAAAAGATAATGTAAAATCTAAGACCCAAACTTGTCAAAAACCTATTGGATGGATGGATTTCGAAAAATTATCACCTTATCCTCGAAATATATTCTTTTGGGACCTTTAAAATCCTAAAACCATTATATAATAAAGTAATATTTTATAACTTTCCAAGAGTACCCCTCCTCTCCTCTTACAAAAGGTCCCCACCTCTACCACCTTACCCACACCTCTCAAGTCTTTGGATCGGCCAAAACCTGCCCATGTAATCTCTCCACATCCCTATCTTCATCATTAAAGCCTCAACTTTGGTCAGAATCCTTTCCAAGGAAGCCTTTGAGCTCAAATAAAAAAGAGTTACCCGATTTAAAGGTAATGTCTTCCTTTGTGTTCTTTTGTTTTATTTTGCTTCTCCAAACCCCTAAACTCTTTTTATTCCTTTATTTTGTAACAAAACCAGTATATTAAATATACTAGTATGTTGGTATGTGAAGTATTCTAGCTATACTTACACACACTTTCGTCTAATGGTTAAAGAACATACTGTTTCTGTGGATGGTGAATTTCTGCCTCACGAAACGATGATTGTCCAATCTCCTCTTAACACCTTTCATGGTGGACATTATGATATAACTATATTTTATATATGATTTATATGGTATTTATGTTTTCTATATTCTTCTTAATTTTATATTTAAATCATGCCTTTATGCTTTTCATGTTGTGCAAATACAATAATTTCATACGAGGAAGTGTGGACTACCGCCCCCTCAAGTGATGTGACTCGTTCATGCAATACATGGAATGTATAAAGAATAAAATTAATGAACATATGTGACCTATATAACATATATATTATACTATAATTATAGAATATATATCTCTCAATTATTTTTAATTCCATTAATATGACAAAGAAATGAAAGTAGCGTTCATGCGTACGTACGACCTACCGTCTCCATGAACGGTGCATTTCATTTCTTACCTATAAATGATTATGTAATATTATAAATACATGTATATGCTGGATATATATGATATATATGATATAAAAATAATGAATATCATTCTGGATATAATGAAACTTTGACCACACGAACAACATGTAATTGTAAGAAGTCCACTTTTGACTTAAGAACCAAATATCGACAAAACAAACATTATTAACTTAAATGATTACATAATGTTTATAACATGGAAATAAGTGATATAAAAGTAATAATGAACTTTAAAAATGTTCTTAATAAATTAGAAATTAACTCAAGTTTATTATTCAGGATGTTAAAGAACGATCGAGTCAAGTCGGACCCGAGGTAAAGGATCCTACCCCTCTCTTTCTTTTTAAGTACACTCTTTTATGTCATTACTTTTAAGCTCATAATTCTTATGATTGGGATGTTATTTTATACTAATCATACTGTGATTTTTATGTTCATATTATGAGAGACCCTTTTTTCTCTCATCAATACATTTTGGATGTTTTGAGTGGCGCCATTAGACTGCCGAATTTTTATAAGAGATCCAACCTATCTCTTTCTTTTTAAGTACTCTCCTTTATGTCACTTCTTTTAAGCTCCTCTTAGTTATGTTGGGGGATGTTATTTTATATTACTATTGCCGTAAATTTTATGTTAAGATGGTTAGAGACCCTATTTGATCTCATCAATCCATTTTTGGAAGTTTTAAATGGCGCCTTTAGGATGCCGAGTTTTCGTAAGGGATTTTTCATCTTAATTTTATTCCCGTGGGATTTATGCTACATTTGCCACCATTTCCTTTGAGTGGTATATTTAATTCCCATTATTCTACCATTTTTGTAATATACTCTCATTTATGAGTATTTACATTAATGTTGTATTGTCCTTCTTCCATGGGGTGTATGTTTCGAATGATACCCATGTCGGTAAGGGAACCTTTCACCCTCCTCTTTTTAAAATACTACTTTTTTGGGTATTTTAATTTACATATTGTAATGTTGGGATAATTTATTCTATATCTTTATTGATTTAAACTTTATGTACAAGTGATGAGATAACCTTTTTATCTCCCATCAACTCATTTTCTAAATTTTGAAGTGACGCCGTTAGGCTGTCGAATTTTTGCAAGGGAACTTCTTAACCCAATTTTGATTCTTTGGGATAAACTTGTAATCCTTGAATATGTTTTTATATGAATATGTGTGAATGAACTATGATTGTTTTACACTTAATATCCACTTATATTTTGTGTATTCATTTGTCACACATAATTATGTAATTGATTTATCCTTAATCCAGGGATACCGTCTTTGTAAGGGACTTCATCTCAATATCCTTTCATTGTGGCATATTTTGTTTTATACACAACTTTCTTTTATACGGTGTATAAACCCCTTTGACTTTTACTTTTATACAAAAGGAATCTTTTTCTATGAAGCGTTTTACTAAAAGACAAAAAGGAATGTTTCTTTTAACGTACGCGATGACAATGACCTTTTCTACCACCGTGAGTATTATTTGGTATTTGGCTTCCTCAACAAGCCGTAATGTTTTTAAAATGAAATAAATACCATATAATCTTTTATGTATTTTGGTATTGAAAATGGTTTTTAGAATGAATTTTTTTATTTCAATATATTTAAGTGATATATTGTGATCAAAGTGTGGAAATGTTTCCTTTCCATTATATTTTTTTATGTCTTATGATTTTATAATGGTACTTGGACATTTTACGGGTGGTTATGTGATTAACCATATGACGGGTGGTGCCGTGAATACCTGGACGGGTGGTTATGTTATAACCTCCAATGCATTGGGAATGGAAGTCGGCTGTATGGCTAATCCATTAAGTATGTGTGGAAGTTGTCCGTATGGCTATTCCATTAAGTGATATGTGTGGAAGTCGACCATATGGTTATTCCACTTAAGTATGTTTATGTACCAAGTTACCTTTATATGTTATGTGTTCTTTATATGGGTTTTATGGTAATCTTTTGGTTAAAAAAGGGTAAGTAATGATATTTTATTCAGTGAAGGGTTTTTTTACTACTTTATATAGGTGAAGGTATTACTTTGATAAAGTATACATGGTTTACTTGTTGTTTTGAAAAACTAACAGTTTTCATTGTTTGTGTATCCCTTAATGAGCTTTTTATGCTCACCCGAAGTGTTTTTGAAATGTTTTTCACAGGACTTAATGTGGAATAGGGTCAAGGATGGGATCAAGGGAAAGTCATGCTATCTAAAACATGGAACTAGACATGTTTCTTTTTAAGAGTTTTTATTTTATGGAAATTTAGTAGAAGTGAATAATTTGTAATCTTTTGAGATGTAATAGTTATGTCCTAATTCTCAAAAACTCTAAACCTGAAAAGATCCTCAATGTGAATTATTCATTTAATTCAATATTAAGAAAGGTTTAAGGCCGGGGCCTTATAGTTGGTATCAGAGGTCATTTTAGACAACTTTAGGGATTAGGAGTTTTTGTTAGACACATGATTAGTCCCTATATCTATTATTTCAGTTAAATCATTGTTTTATAACTTTTTTCAGGTCAAGTAAAGTCAGTTACGAATGGAAGGAGAAGGATCTCGAACGACATTCCTATCTCTTCCTGATGACATGCTTGCAATAATTATTGCAAAGTCATGTTCGGATGACTGTGAAACTTTTTCTAGCATACAACTCACTTGAGAGCAGTTGTTTGAGATATCAAACACCTCCACTATACCTCGTTATCATCGTGGATCATGGATTGTATTTAGACAAATACTATTTTCAAAATATTCTCATATTTTCAAGAAGGGTAAATATTATCAAGGTATTTTCAAATATTTTACCTTATCACAAGAATTTGAAGCATATTATGATTTTAAAAATGGTGCCGAGGAAGGAGACCCTTGCGCAACCTATTTATATTTTATTTTAAAATATAGTCTCTCAGCACATACTTATGGTATTTTAAAATGACCAATAATAGAAAGTTTCAACTCAAATTCTATCCGAAAATTTTATAGAAATCATGTTTTATCAGATGTTTTGTAATTATATGTCATACATGATTATTTTCCAAAACTGTTTTTCTGTGAACACCCATATGACCCATGTTGTACAAGGTGAATTTGGATGGAGGAAGCAAATGATTTTGAAGGATATCTAAATCATTATTGTAATTCATGGGAATTATACCTATGTGATCAAGATGACGATGAAACCGAGTGGATTCCATGATCAAGGTATGATGTTCTTCATTTTGGGAATCGTTTTATTTTATCTTATGGTGGTGAAATAAGACTTCAAGAATTAAGATGTTGAGATCGTAATGAATTTGGATGAAAATGAGAGGTATAAGGAAACTATTGAGGTTAAAACATATTAGGGTTATTTTTGGAGTTTTATAAAAGGACAACACGTAGACCGTGTGACAACCCGTCACGTCGGACAAAGCTGCGAGAATCGAACCCACAACCAAAGTGCAACTGGTATTTATCGCCTAACATTAGACTACGTGAAGTCCCTGGTTAGTTTGGCTGATTCATTTTAGTTATATTATTTTATGAATTAAAATTAAGTTGATTTTGGGTTATCTATAGAAATTTATTAACCTATCAGGGAGGATATGTGATTAGGTTAATTACTTTTAAATACGAGACTTTAAGAGCAACTGATGTTATTTGGAGATAAATGTTACGATTTAACATGGAAGACTATGTGACTAAATCCTTCAAATATTTGGGTTTAAATCTTAGTTTGGTTTACTTTGAATAATTTTATGGACAAATTTTTTATCGAATGGTCCTCGTTGAACTTTGGGTTTTGTTGGACAAATTTTGGAGATTAAGAATAGATTTTATTTTTATAAAGGGTTATCCTTTTCTGGACTATCTGATCTTGTACTAACCTTTTTGGTTTTTGTTTTGGTTAAAGTCTAAATACATGGGAAGTATATAGTTCTCTATTTTGGATTAGGTGATTCTCTAGAAGTTGATTATAGTACTCTTAATGTGAACAAGTCTTCCTAAATACTCATCTTATAGAGAAAATACGAGTTTGTGTAAGGAATCTAATAAAAGTTGAAAGTCAACATGATAAGTAATTATATTTCCTTATGAATAAATTCCTCAATAAAATGTAACTTAAAACAAAAATGTTGTCTATTAACTTTTCCTACTAGGGAATAGAATACCGTTTAACCCATCACAAGTTTGTGATTTTCTTGTGGTTAACTTTCTCCTAAACATGTTTTCTATCACTCTTTATCAGAACATGACCCTATGTTTTCCCCTCCATGTCCATGTTTTCCTTCATGGAATCCTAGTATGGGTTAACTTGAGTGACCTCTGTACTTCTCTTTATTTATTTTAAAGTGATTTTTTTACCGACTCTTGTTCCGATGTGGGACTTTCAAGGATGTTTCCGAGCCCAATTTTAAAATTGCGAGGACGCAATTCCCAAAAGGGGGGAAGGATGTAACACCCCAGGTAAATAAATAATATGAAATTTTTATATTTATCCATATTTATGAATAAAATATTAATATTACTTTAAAGGGGACTCTATGCTCGATGGCATACCCAATACGCAACAACGAGTTTCTTGGGAATCTTATGTTGCACTCTAATAATAAAATAATATTATTTTAAATGGTAGTTAACGCCTAGCCGTTGTAATGGCGGGAATGAACAGAACTAACTAAAAAATGATTATATATGTTTGTCCAATATTTTTACTCTTTACAATAAATTTTAGAGGATTAAAAATATGAATGAATCCAATTTTAAGCGTAAACATTTTAATATTCTTTAAAAGGTCGATTAACCGCCTTTTGATGAAGAACCTCCTTTAAATCCACTTTTTGACAATTTTATGTGTTATATTTGCCAAAATAAAATTCTTCTTTAGAATTGGGACATCAAAATTTACTTTGTGTAAATTTTTTGTATTTTTCCGATAATGTTCATTTTTTAATGAATAGTGAAAAATGTTGAATTTGAATTCAAAACCTCTTTTTAATATAATTTATTTATATGATTATATTATCTTTTGAATTGGTTTAAAAGTGAAATTAGAATATATTTTTACCATTTAATCCAATAGTGGTCATTGGAATTAATTTCATCTTGAAATTGGACTTAAACTAGTGTCAATCTTTTGATACTTATTGTTTCATAAAAACACGCTATTTGCTTTGACAGCGGGAATTAATTTTTAAATTAATTAATGTAACTTATATGTTTTGAATTTTGTAAAATAGAAATAATTTTTGAATTTGGAATATGAAATATAGCCTAGGGTGAATTTTTGGTAATTTTCTGAAAAACTTCAATTTTTGATGAATAGTGAAACCACTAAGTGGTAGTTAAAGAAACTGATTTTTCGTTTAAATGAAACTTTACCACTTCTGTGATTTGAATTTCAAAAATCTGACAAACATGGTTGTCATTAAGAAGTAAAATGTGGTTCAATGGGATTAAAATAATTTTTTGGTGAATAGTAACTTTTAAGTTTATTAATCGTGATTAGAGGCAATTAGTGTAATTTAAGGTAAAAATAATGTTTTAATAATATGAAATGACCTAGACACATGTCCTACCCTCATTTGATGTGTCATGGCCGACCAGTATAATCCATGGGTCAACTTGGGGACCCCATGGAGCCACTTTGGTAGGAAAATGACATTAATACCTTTTTATTTAAATTTAAAGTTAAAATGTCACAAACATGTGTTGTTTTACTAAAAAAAAATTTACATGGGGTTTTGCAAGTCATATTCTTGACTATAAATATTCATTATAAAGATAAAAATATTTCCTACATCATGATTTTTTTTTATAATTTTTAGATACTAAATAAATTAAATTATTTATGACACCATGATGATGCAGCGATTTACTCATTATTTAATGATTTAAATAAAATGAAAAGATAATGTAAAATCTAAGACCTAAACTTGTCACAAACCTATTGGATGGGTGTATTTCGAAACCTTATCACCTTAGCCTCTAAATAAATCCTTTTGGGACCTTTAAAATCAGAAAATCATTATATAATAAAGTAATATTGTATAACTTTCTAAGAGTGCCCCTCCTCTCCTCTTATAAAAGGCCCCCACCTCTACCACCTTACCCACACCTCTAAATCCTTTGGCTCGGCCAAACCCTGCCCATTTAATATCTCCACATCCCTCTATTAATCATTGAAGCCTCACCTTTGGGAAGAATCTTTCCTAAGGGAGCCTTTGAGCTCAAATAAAAAAGAGTTACCCGATTTAAAGGTAATGTCTTCCCTTGTGTTCTTTTGTATTATTTTGCTTCTCCAAACCCCTAAACTCTTTTTATTACTTTATTTTGTAACAAAACAAGTATCTTAAATATACTAGGATGTTTTTATGTGAAGGAGTCGAGCTATACTTACACAGACCTTTGTCTAATGGTTAATGAACATACTGTTTCTGTGGATGGCGAATTTCTGGCTCACGAAACGATGATTGTTCAATCTCCTCTTAACACCATTCATGGTGGCCATTATGATGTCACTATATTTTATATATTATTTATATGGTATTTATGTTTTCTATATTCTTCTGAATTTTATATTTAAATCATGCCTTTATGCTTTTCATGTTGTGAAAATGCGATAATTTCATACGAGGAAGTGTGGACTACCGCCCCCTCAAGTGATGTGACTCGTTCATGAAATACATGGAATGTATAAAGAATGAAATTAATGAACATATGTGAACTATATAACATATATATTATACTGGAATTATAATATATATATCTCTCAATAATTTTTAATTCCATTAATATGACAAAGAAATGAAAGTAGCGTTCATGCGTACGTACGACCTACCGTCTCCATGAATGGTCCATTTCATTTCTTACTTCTAAATGATTATGTAATACTATAAATACATGTATATGATGTATATATGTGATATATATGATATCCAAATCATGAATATCATTCTGGATGTAATGAATCTTTGACCACACGAACAACATGTAATTGTAAGAAGTCCACTTTCGACTTAAGAACCAAATATCGACAAAACAATCATTATTAACTCAAATGATTACATAATGTTTATAACATAGAAATAAGTGATATAAAAGGAATAATGAACTTGAAAAAGGTTCTTAATAATGTATAAATTAACTCAAGTTTATTATTCAGGATGTTAAATAACGATCGAGTCAAGTCGGACCCGAGGTAAGGGATCCTACCCCTCTCTTTATTTTTAAGTACACTCTTTTATGTCATTCCTTTTAAGCTCATCTTTATTATTATTGGGATGTCCTTTTATATTAATCTTACTATAATTTTTATGTTCATATTATGAGAGACCCTTTTTTCTCTCATCAATACATTTTGGATGTTTTGAGTGCCACCGTTAGGCTGCAGAATTTTCGTAAGAGATCCAACCTCTCTCTTTCTTTTTAAGTACTCTCCTTTATGTCACTTATTTTAAGATCCACTTCGTTATGTTGTGGGATGTTATTTTATATTCCTATTTCTTTACATTTTATGTTAAGATGATGAGAGACCCTATTTTATCTCATCAATCCATTTTTGGAAGTTTTAAGTGGTGTAGTTAGGCTGCCGAGTTTTCGTAAGAGATTTTTCATCTCACTTTTATTCCCCTGGGATTTATGCTACATTTTCCACCATTTACTTTGATTTGTATATTTACTTCATATTATTCTACTATTTGTGTAATATAATTTCATTTATGAGTATTTACATCAATGTTGTATTGTCCTTCTTCCATGGGGTGTATGTTTTGAATGATACCCAAGTCGGTAAGGGAACCTTTCACCCTCCTCTTTTTAAAATACTACTTTTGTTGGGTCTTTCAATTTACATATTGTAATGTTGGGATACTTTCTTCTATATCCTTACTGATGTAAACTTTATTTCCAAGTGATGAGATACCCTTTTTATCTCTCATCAACTCATTTTCTGAATTTTGAAGTGACGCCGTTAGGCTGTCGAATTTTTGCAAGGGAACTTCTTAACCCAATTTTGATTCTTTGGGATAAACTTATAATCATTGAATATGTCGTTCTATGAATATGTTTGAATGAACTCTGATTGTTTTACACTTAATATCCACTTATATTTGGTGTATTCGTTTGTCACACATAATTATGTAATTTATTTATCCTTAATCCAGGGATACCGTCTTTGTAAGGGACTTCGTCTCAATCTCCTTTCATTGAGGCATATTCCATTTCATACACAACTTTCTTTTATATGGTGTATAAACCCCTTTGAATTTTAATTTTATACAAAAGGAATCTTTTTCTACGAAGCGTTTTACTAAAAGAGAAAAAGGAATGTTTCTTTTAATGTATGCAGTGAAAACGACCTTTTCCACCGCTGCGAGTATTATTTGGTATTTGGCTTCCTCAATAAGACGTAATGTTTTTAAAATGAAATAAATACCATATACTCTTTTATGTATTTTGGTATTGAAAATGGTTTTTATAATGGATTTTTTTATGTCAATATATTTAAGTGATATATTGTGATCAAAATGTGGAATTGTTTCCTTTCCATTATATTTGTTTTATGTCTTATGATTTTATAATGGTACTAGGACATTTTACGGGTGGTTACATGATTAACCATATGATGAGTGGTGCCATGAATACCAGGACAGGTGGTTAGGTTATAACCTCCAATGCATTGGGTATGGAAGTCAGCCGTATGGCTATTCCATTATGTATGTGTGGAAGTCGGCCGTATGGCTATTCTATTAAGTGATATATGTGGAAGTCGACCGTATGGTTATTCCACTTAAGTATGTTTATGTCCCAAGTTACCTTTATATGTTATGTGTTCTTTATATGGGTTTTATGGTAATATTTTGGTTACAAAAGGGTAAGTAATGATCTTTTATACAGTGAAGAGTTTTTTTACTACTTCATAAAGGTGAAGGTATTACTTTGATAAAGTATACATGGTTTACTTGTTTCTTTAAAAAACTAACAGTTTTCATTCTTTGTGTATCTCTTACTGAGATTTTTAGGCTCACCCCATGTTTTTTTGAAATGTTTTTCACAGGACTTAATATGGAATAGGGTCAAGGATGAGATCAAGGGAAAGTCATGCTATCTAAAACATGGAACTGGACATGTTTCTTTTTAAGAGTTTTTATTTTATGGAAATTTATTAGAAGTGACTACTTTTTAATCTTTTGAGATGTAATAGTTATGTCCTAATTCTCTAAAACTCTAAACCTGAAAAGATCCTCAATGTGAATTATTCATTTAATTCAATATTAATAAAGGTTTAAGTCCGGGGCCTTATAGTTGGTATTAGATGTCAGTTTAGAAAACTTTAGGGATTAGGAGTTTTTGTTAGACACATGATTAGTCCCTATATATATTATTTCCATTAAATCCTTGTTTTATAACTTTTTTCAGGTCAAGTAAAGTCAGTTACAAATGGAAGGAGAAAGATCTCAAATGAAATTCCTATCTCTTCCTGATGACATTCTTGCAATAATTATTACAAAGTCATGTTCGGATGATTGTGAAACTTTTTCTAGCATACAACTCACTTGAAAGCAGTTGTTTGAGATATCAAACACCTCCACTATACCTGTTTATCATCGTGGATCATGGGTTGTATTTAGACAAATACTATTTTCATAATATTCTCATATTTTCAAGAAAGGTAAATATTATCAAGGTATTTTCAAATATTTTACCTTATCACAAGAATTTGAAGCATATTATGATTTTAAAAATGGTGCTGAGGTAGGAGACCCTTGCACAAACTATTTATATTTTCTTTTTAAAACATAGTCTCTCAGCACATACTTATGGTATTTTAAAAGGACCAATAATAGAAAGTTTCAACTCAAATTCTGTCCGACTATTTTATAGAAATCATGTTTTATCAGATGTTTTGGAATTATATGTCATACATGATTATTTTCCAAAACTGTTTTTCTGTGAACACCCATATGACCCATGTTGTACAAGGTGTATTTGGATGGAGGAGGCAAATGATTTTGGTGGATCTCTAAATCATTTTTGTAATGCACCGGAATTATACCTACGTGAGCAAGATGACGATGAAACTGAGTGGATTCCATGATCAAGGTATGATGTTATTCATTTTGGGAATCGTTTTATTTTATCTTATGGTGGTAAAATAAGACTCCAAGAATTAAGATGTTGAGATCGTAATGAATTTGGATGAAAATGAGAGGTATAAGGAAACTATTGAGGTTAAAACATGTTAGGGTTATTTTTGGAGTTTTATAAAAAGTACAACACACAAACCGTGTGACAACCCGTCGAGTTGGACAAAGTTGCGGTAATCGAACCCACAACCAACGTGCAACTGGTATTTATCTCCTACCACTGGACTACGTGAAGTCCCTGGTTAGTTTGACAGATTCTTTTTAGTTAGATGATTTTATGAATTAAGAGTAAGTTGATTTTGGGTTATCTATGGAAATTTATTAACCTATCATGGAGGATATGTGATTAGGTTAATTACTTTTAAATACGAGACTTTAAGAGCAACTGATGTTGTTTGGAGATAAATGTTACGATTTAAATTGGAAGAATATGTGACTAAATCCTTCAAATATTTGGGTTTCAATCGTAGTTTGGTTTACTTTGAAGAATTTTATAGAAAAATTGTTTATCTAATGGTCCTCGTTGAACTTTGGGTTTTGTTGGAAAAATTTTGGAGATTAAGAATAGATTTTCTTTTTATAAAGGGTTATCCTTTTCTGGACTATCTGATCTTATACAAACCTTTTTGGTTTTTGTTTTGGTTAAAGTCTAAATACCTGGGAAGTATATAGTTCTCTTTTGTGGATTAGGTGATTCTCTAGAAGTTGATTATAGTACTCTTAATGTGAAAAAGTCTTCCTAAATACTCATCTTATGGAGAAAATATGAGTTTGTGTAAGAAATCTAATAAAAGGTGAAAGTCAACATGATAAGTAATTATGTTTCCTTATGAATAAATTCCTCAATAAAATGTAACTTAAAACAAAAATTTTGTCTATTAACTTTTCCTTCTGGGGAATCGAATACCGTTTAACCCATCACAAGTTTGTGATTTTCTTGTGGTTAACTTTCTTCAAAACATGTTTTCTATCACTCTCCATCAGAACATGACCCTATATTTTCTCCTCCACATCCATGTTTTCCTACATGGAATCCTAGTATGGGTTAACTCAGGTGACCTCTGTAATTCTCTTTCTTTATTTTAAAGTGATTGTTTTACCGACTCTTGTTCCGATGTGGGACTTTCAAGGATGTTTCTGAGCCCAATTTTAAAATTGCGAGGACGCAATTCCCAAAAGGGGGGAAGGATGTAACACCCCATGTAAATAAAAAATATGACATTTTTATATTTATCCATATTTATGAATAAAATATTAATATTACTTTAAAGGGGACGCTATGCTCGATGGCGTACCTAATATGCAACAACGAGTTTCTTGGGAATCTTACATTGCATTCTAATAATAAAATAATATTATTTTAAATGGTAGTTAACGCCTAGCCGTTGTAATGGCAGGAATGAACAGAACTAACTAAAAAATGATTATATATGTTTTTCCAATATTTTTAATCTTTACAATAAATGTTAGAGGATTAAAAATGCCAATAAATCCAATTTTAAGCGTAAAAATTCTAATATTCTTTAAAAGGTTGATTAACTGCCTTTTGAGGATGAACCTCCTTTAAATCCACCTTTTGAAAATTTTATGTGTTATATTTGACAAAATAAAATTCTTCTTTAGAATCGGGACATCAAAATTTACTTTGTGTAAATTTTTGGTATTTTTCCGATAATGTTCATTTTTTAATGAATAGTGAAAAATGTTGTATTTTAATTCAAAACCTCTTTTTAATCTAATTTATTTATATGATTAGATTATCTTTTGAATTGGTTTCAAAGTAAAATTAGAATATATTTTTACCATTTAATCCAATAGTGGTCATTGGAATTAATTTCATCAATAAATTTGACTTGAACTAGTGTCAATCTTTTGATACTTATTGTTTCATAAAAACACGTTATTTGCTCTCACAACGAGAATTAATTATTAAATAAATTAATGTAACCTATATGTTTTAAATTTTGTAAAATAGACATAATTTTTGAATTCGGAATATCAAATATAGCCTAGGGTGATTTTTTTGGTAATTTTCTGAAAAACATCAGTTTTTGATGAATAGTGAAACCACTAAGTGGTAGTCAAAGAAACTGATTTTTCGTTTAAATGAAACTTTACAACTTCTATGATTTGAATTTCAAAAATCCGACATACATGGTTGTCATTATTAAGTAAAATGTTGTTCAATGGGATTAAAATAATTTTTTTGGTGAATAGTAACTTTTAAGTTTATTAATCGCGATTAGAGGTAATTAGTGTAATTTAAGGTAAAAATAATGTTCTAAGAATATGAAATGACCTATACACATGTACTAATCTCATTGGACGTGTCATTTCCTACCAAGACAATCCATGGGTCAACTTGGGGACCCCATGGAGCCACTTTGGTAGGAAAATGATATTAATACCTTTTTATTTAAATTTAAAGTTAAAATGTCACAAACATGTGTTATTTTACTAAAACAATTTTTACATGGGGTTATAAAAGTCATATTTTTTATTATAAATAATCATTAGAAATCTAAAAATATTTCCTACATCATGATGTTTTTTTTATAATTTTTAGACACTAAATAAATTAAATTATTTATGACACCATGATGATGCCGCGATTACCTCATTATTTAACGATTTAAATAAAATGAAAAGATAATGTAAAATCTAAGACCTACACTTGTCACAAACCTATTGGATGGGGATTTAGAAACCTTATCACCTTATCCTCGAAATATATCCTTTTGGGACCTTTAAAATCCGAAAATCATTATATAATAAAGTAATATTTTATAACTTTCCAAGAGTGCCCCTCCTCTCCTCTTATAAAAGGCCCCCACCTCTACCACCTTACCCACACCTCTAAACCCTTTGGCTCGGCCAAACCCTGCCCATTTAATCTCTCCACATCCCTCTCTTCAACATTGAAGCCTCACCTTTGGGCATAATCCTTTCCAAGGAAGCCTTTGAGTTCAAATAAAAAAGAGTTACCCGATTTAAAGGTAATGTCTTCCCTTGTGTTCTTTTGTTTTATCTTGCTTCTCCAAACCCCTAAACTCTTTTTATTCCTTTATTTTGTAACAAAAACGGTATCTTCAATATACTAGGATGTTGTTATGTGAAGTATTCGAGCTATACTTACACACACGTTCGTCTAATGGTTAAAGAACATACTGTTTTTGTGGATGGCGAATTTCTGCCTCACGAAACGATGATTGTTCAATCTCCTCTTAACACCTTTCATGGTGGCCATTATGATTTCACTATAATTTATATATTATTTATATGGTATTTATGTTTTATATATGCTTCTGAATTTTATATTTAAATCATGCCTTTATGCTTTTCATGTTGTGCAAATGCGATAATTTCATACGAGGAAGTGTGGACTACTGCCCCCTCAAGTGATGTGACTCGTTCATGAAATACATGGAATGTATAAATAATGAAATTAATGAACATATGTGACCTATATAACATATATATTTTATTTTAATTATAATATATATATCTCTCAATTATTTTTAATTCCATTAATATGACAATGAAATGAAAGTAGCGTTCATGCGTACGTACGACCTACCGTCTCCATGAACGGTGCATTTCATTTCTTACCTCTAAATGATTATGTAATACTATAAATACATGTATATTCTGGATATATATGATATATATGATATCCTAATCATGAATATCATTCTGGATATAATTAACCTTTGACCACACGAACAACATGTAATTGTAAGAAGTCCACTTTCGACTTAAGAACCAAATATCGACAAAACAAACATTATTAACTTAAATGATTACATAATGTTTATAACATGGAAATAAGTTATACAAAAGGAATAATGAACTTGAAAAAGGTTCTTAATAAAGTATAAATTAACTCAAGTATATTATTCAGGACGTTAAAGAACGATCAAGTCAAGTCGGACCCGAGGTAAGGGATCCTACCCCTCTCTTTCTTTTTAAGTAAACTCTTTTATGTCATTCCTTTTAAGCTCATATTTATTATGATTGGGATGTTATTTTATATTAATATTACTGTAATTTTGTTGTTCATATTATGAGATACCCTTTTTTCTCTCATCAATACATTTTGGATGTTTTGAGTGGCACCGTTAGGCTGCCGAATTTTCGTAAGAGATCCAACCCCTCTCTTTCTTTTTAAGTACTCTCCTTTATGTCACTTATTTTAAGATCCTCTTAGTTATGTTGGGGGATGTTATTTTATATTCCTCTTTCTGTAAATTTTATGTTAAGATGACGAGAGACCCTATTTGATCTCATCAATCCATTTTTGGAAGTTTTAAGTGGCGCCGTTAGGCTGCCGAGTTTTTGTAAGAGATTTTTCATCTCACTTTTATTCCCGTGGGATTTATGCTACATTTGTGATTAGTCACTGAAAGTGTCTAATATTAATTGTTAATATCTTTATATTAATTGTTCCAAAGTCCATAAAAATTTTTCTTAGTGAATTACATAAATAGAACTTCATTTCTCATCAAAAATGCAATTCATGTTTAAAAAGAAAATTTGGGCCCAATAAGTCATTTGTTTTTGGACAACATTATATTCATTTTATAAATTTGAAATTTTGGGATATTATTTATCATTTTGTTTGGAACATTTTATCTTTTATGTCCGATAGATGAATCCCAAAGTAATACGGATAATTTTGCGCCTGAAGGCAGAAACTTTCTGGAAAAATGATAATGGGACTAAGGCCCATCAAACAAATGTGGGGCCCACAAACTAAGCCCAATGAAGCTAAAATTTATACAGTAGAAAGATAAAAATATGAGGATAATTTTATTCAACTGTTGCCGGAGCTAATTATGATGTTATCATGATTATAAAGTGATCTTAAGTTGAGATTTAAATGGTGGACCCAACATTAATGCACAGAAATACGTCCCACCATTTAGACCATAACATCCAAAAAATGGAGATAAATTTCCTTAAATATTTAAAACTCATATAGGATAGATGGAAGAAGCTATTTCTCTTCTACAACCCCTCCGGATTCGGCCTTCTTCAATTGAGAAGTCAAACGTCAATATGGTGGATGAATCTGGACAGTTTTCCGGGTCAAATTCGAAACATCAATTTCCTTTTAATTATTCACCCTCCATTTGACTCTATTAATTGTTGGGGTGTGAATTAATTGTTGGGGGATGTAACTATTGCTCCTAATATTCCTATATAAGTAGCTAGTGGTGAAGGGAATAGGGGTGGATATTTTTCTTATCATCTTTTGTTGCTTGTTTCATTGTAAGGTTATGCTTCCAAATTTCCATTGTAATGTTTTCCATTTCCATGTAAGTTTCTTTTTTGTATATTTATGTTCTTAATAAACTTATTTCTCTTATATATTTTCCATTTCATTTATTAAAACTTTATTATCACAAATCACAGCGATATCTCCGTGTTGTTGTGAATTAGTTCACACATAGGTGTGAATTTCATTCACACACACGGAGGAGTGATCGTTATTTCCGCGGGTTTAATTCCTTCAATACAATTATTGTTAGCCATCTTCCGCCCACCATTGAGAGTATACCATCAATGGAGGGCTAACCCTTTAATGGGTTGATCTTAGGAGGATTCAATGTCTGTGTTGAATGTTATTTTATGAACGAATTATTGTTAATTGGATAATTAATTTAATACATCCATTCTTCAGTTATTTATACTCTTCATATTTACTGTGTTTGAGCAAACTAAATTCAATTACTAAATGACCATATACCTCAGAGAGATCATGAATTTGGTTCTCTAAGTGTATAGGAGATTAGTAATTGTGTTTAGTAAGCACCAAACCAGAAAATGATGAAGGTAGTGTTATATTTGAAGAATGGATTCATCAAGAATTAATAAAACCAAAATTGTCTAAAGAAGTAAAATTCATTCAATCCATCCCAAGCATAATCCTAAGATCAACACATTTTCTTTGAATTGAATTCACTTAGTTTTCTTAGTGTTCTTTAAAACCATCCAAAATCAAAACCAAAGTTGGCTACTTCATAGACCATCCTTCACAAAATCATAGAGTCTCAAGGTTACTTCTTTGGTCCTAGTGGACTCGACCCCTACATGTACTACATCGACCGCTTCTACCAGTAGGGTAAATTTGGGCGCAACCAATTTTCCACCATTTCCTTTGAGTGGTATATTTACTGCCAATTATTCTACTCTTTGTGTAATATAATCTCATTTATGAGTATTTACATCAATGTTGTATTGTCCTTCTTCCATGGGGTGTATGTTTCGAATGATACCCAAGTCAGTAAGGGAACCTTTCACCCTCCTATTTTTAAAATACTGCTTTTGTTGGGTCTTTTAATTTACATATTGTAATGTTGGGATACTTTCTTCTATATCCTTATTGATGTAAACTTTATCTCCAAGTGATGAGATACCCTTTTTATCTCTCATCAACTCATTTTCTAAATTTTGAAGTGACGCCGTTAGGCTGTCAAATTTTTGCAAGGGAACTTCTTAACCCAATTTTGATTCTTTGGGATAAACTTTTAATCCTTGAATATGTCCTTCTATGAATATGTGTGAATGACCTCTGATTGTTTTACACTTAATATCCACTTATATTTGGTGTATTCGTTTGTCACACATAATTATGCAATTGATTTATCCTTAATCCAGGGATACCGTCTTTGTAAGGGACTTCGTCTCAATCTCCTTTCATTGAGACATATTTCGTTTAATACAAAACATTCTTTTATATAGTGTATAAACCCCTTTGACTTTAACTTTTATACGAAATGAATCTTTTTCTACGAAGAGTTTTACTAAAAGACAAAAAATAATGTTTCTCTTAACGTACGCGGTGACAACGACCTTTTCCGCCGCCGCAAGTATTATTTGGTCTTTGGCTTCCTCAACAAGCCGTAATGTTTTTAAAATGAAATAAATACCATATAATCATTTATGTATTTTGGTATTGAAAATGGTTTTTATAATGGATTTTTTTATGTCAATATATTTAAGTGATATATTGTGATCAAAGTGTGAAAATGTTTCCTTTCCATTATATTTGTTTTATGTCTTATGATTTTATAATGGTACTTGGACATTTTAGGGGTGGTTACATGATTAACCATATGACGGGTGGTGCCGTGAATACCTAGACGGGTGGTTATGTTATAACCTCCAATGCATTGGGTATGGAAGTCAGCCGTATGTCTATTCCATTAAGTATGTGTGGAAGTCAGCCGTATGGCTATTCCATTAAGTGATATGTTTGGAAGTCGACCGTATGGTTATTCCACTTAAGTATGTTTATGTCCCAAGTTACCTTTATATGTTATGTGTTCTTTATATAAGTTTTATGGTAATCTTTTGGTTACAAAAGGGTAAGTAATGATCTTTTATTCAGTGAAGAGTTTTTTTACTACTTTATAAAGGTGAAGGTATTACTTTGATAAAGTATACATGGTTTACTTGTTGTTTTGAAAAAATAACAGTTTTCATTCTTTGTGTATCCCTTACTAAGCTTTTTATGCTCACCCCAAGTGTTTTTGAAATGTTTTTCATAGGAATTAATGTGGAATAGGGTCAAGGATGAGATCAAGGGAAAGTTATTCTATCTAAAACATGGAACTAGACATGTTTCTTTTTAAGAGTTTTTATTTTATGGAAATTTAGTAGAAGTGACTACTTTGTAATCTTTTGAGATGTAATAGTTATGTCCTAATTCTCTAAAACTCTAAACCTGAAAAGATCCTCAATGTGAATTATTCATTTAATTCAATATTAAGAAAGGGTTAAGGCCGGGGCCTTATACACAGAGTCGGTGAATTATTACAAAACATTGGCATGATCATAAGAGATCAAGTCTTGAAAGACCGATTAGTTTAGTAGCCTTGAAACACAAGATACATTCATAAGTTTTACATTACATCATGAAATAAAAACAACAACAACATCTTGTCCCCTTTGAACACACTTATCCCTTAGACTATCCCTGTAGGTCAATCATAATACACTTATTCACATCTTGGGAAAAATAAAACATAGAAAGGGGTGAGCTCAGATGCTCAGTAAGGATTACAATATAGAAGAAACTTTTATAAACAAGCATAATCATTTAAGGCAATTTTATACCTAAAACAAAATCCTTTTAAACTTGAAATTCAGAATAACATGGAAAAAATAAAATGAAATAATTCCATTTACTTATTCACATGGATATTCTACTCGTCGAATATTCATATGAAATTTCAATAACCACTTTCATAATGATGGAATACATAATTCCAGACTATCATAACCACATAGTCAAGGCCTTGTGCCAAGACTACAAATAAGATTTTTTCAAGGCCCTGTGCTAAGACACTAGTTTGTCTCATTAGACCTACCGATGAATCTAGGAGCTATAGTGGGCTCCACCCGTCACTTAATAAGTCCAATGCATTCCTTATATTAAAAGGTTTAAACATATCATAAACAATGCCCAAGAACCATAATATAATCGTATCACATAAAACTTGCATAAAGGAAACATAACATTTCCACATTTCAATCACAAGATATCAATACAACAAATTGATATAATCAAAACTTTATCAAAACCATTTTCAATACCAAAATAAAATAAAAGTAAAACATGGTATTTATTTTTCATTTAAAAAAATTATGGCTTGTAGAGGAAACTGAAACTAAAATAATGGTCACGGCGGCGGAGAAGTCGTTGTCGCCGCATACGTAAGACAAAAAATTCCTTTTTTCATTTAGTAAAAACGCTTCATATAAAAAGATTCCTTTTGAATAAAAGTAAAATTCAAAGGGGTTTATACACCGTATAAAAGAATGTTGTGTATAAAACAAAATATGCCTCAATGAAAGGAGATTGAGACGAAGTCCCTTAACTCGTGTACGACTTGACTCGATCGTTCTTTAATCTCCTGAATAATAAAATATAGCTAATTTATATTTGATTAAGAACCTTTTTCAATTTCATTATTCCTTTTACATCACTTATTAACATGTTGTGAACATTATGTAATCATTTAATTTAATAACAGTCGTTTTGTCGATCCTTGGTACTTGAGTCAAAAATAAACTTCTTATAATTACAAGTTGTTTATGTGATAAAATATCTATTATCTATAGAATTATATTAATGATTTAGATATCTTATATATATCATATATATCTAGTATATACATGAATTTATAGTATTACATAATATTTAGAGGTAAGAAATGAAATGCACCGTTCATGGAGACGGTAAGTCGTACGTACGCATGGATGCTACTTTCCTTTCTATTTCGTATTTAATGGAATGAAATAATAATGATATAAAGGTATATTATAATTATAGTATAATATAATATATAATATCATTAACTCCATCCTTTATACATCCCACATATGGCATTAACGATTCAAATCACTTTGAGGGGGCTGTAGTCCGCACTTCCTAAAATGAAATGATCGCGTTTACCCATAATGGCTATCATAAAGTTATACCATAAATGAAAAATACAGAAGCATAAGGGAAACATAAACATAATATATATCATATATGAATATAGTGACATCTTAATTTCCACCATGAGAGGTGTTAAAAGAAGATTGAACAATCATCGTTTCATGAGGCAGTAATTCGCCACCCACAGAAACAGTATGTTCTTTAACCGTTATATGGAGGTGTGTGTAAGTGTAGTTCGAATCCTTCTCATAACAACATACAAGTATATTGAGTATACTAGTGTTGTTACAAAAGAAAATATTAAAAAGAGTTTATGTGTTGTAGAAGTAAAATATAAGAAAATAAGTTAAGAGAAATTGTTACCTTTAGTTTGGGTAACTCTCTTTGGTTTGAAACAAAAGGACTCTTGAAGTGCCCTATTCCTAAAGTAAGGATTCTAGGATTAAGGGAGGAATGTTGAGAGGGTATTTGGGTAGAGTTTTTCTGAGACAAATGACTTTTAATGTGTGAATAAGGTGGTAGAGGTGGGGGCCTTTTATAAGAGGAGAGGGGGGGTTCTTTTGGAAAGATTGAAAATATTATTTTATTATAAAATGGTTTACAGTTTATAAAGGCCCCATAATGATATATTTCAAAGATAAGGTAATAAGAGTTCAAAACCCACCCATAAAATAGGTTTTTGACAAGTGTAAGTCTTATATTTTACCTTATCTTTTCATTTTATTTAAATCATTCATTAATGAGGTAATCACTGTATCATCATGGTGTCATAAATAAATTTATTTATTTAATGTATAAAAATTATAAAAAAATTACCATGACGTAGAAAAACTTTTTATATTTCCAATGAATATTTATAGTCGAAAATATAACTTGTATAACCCATTGTAAAAATTGTTTTAGTAAAACAATACATGTTTGTGATATTTTTATTTTTACTTTAAATAAAAGGTATTAATGTCATTATCTTACCCAAGTGACTCCCTGGTGTCCCAAAAATCATCCCATGGTTTTTCTTGGTCATCCATGACTCATACAATAAGAGTATGACATGTGTCAAGATATTTTTATAATCTTATAATATTATTTTACCTTAAATTACCCTAATTACCTCTAATCGCGGTTAAAAAAACTCAAAAGTTACTATTCACCAAAAATTATTTTTATCCCATTAAACCACATTTTACCTAATAATTACAACCATGTATGTCGGATTTTTGAAATTAAATTCATAGAAGAGGTAAAGTTTCATTTAAATGAAAAATTAGTTTTTTTAACTACCACTTAATGGTTTCACTATTCATCAAAAATTGAAGTTTTTTAGAACAATAACAAAAATTTACCCTAAGCTATAATTGATATTATGAATTCAAAAATGATGTCTATTTTAAAAAATTCAAAACATATAAGTTGCATTAATTAACTTTATTATTAATTCCTGTTGTCTAAACAAATAGCGTGTTTTTAAGAAATAATATCAATCAAAAGATTAACAATGTTTTATGTGCAATTTCAAAGTGAAATTAATTATAATGACCATAATTGGATAAAATGGTAAAAGTATATTCTAATTATACTTTAAAACCACTCAATAGTATAATTTATCACTATAAATTATTTTGATTAAAAAAGTTGTTTTTAAGTATTTTTTTCACTATTCATCAAAAATTGGATGTTCTCAAAAAAATAAAAAAAATTCAACTTAGGATAATCTCGATATTCTGAATCTAAAAATGAAGTCCATTTTGAAATATAAAACTTATACAATTCAAAAAGTGGGTATTACAACTCATAACGGCTACTTTGATTGGTCGTGGTGTGTTAGAACTCGAGGTTGCCTACAACACGCACTACTGTATTATTCGAAGAGAAGCATAACATGGAAGCTTGGGGTGTTACATTCTCCCCTCATTCAAATAATTTCATCATAAAAATTTCTAGGATATTACTGCATAAAAAGACTCGGGTGGTTCTTCATCATAAGTTTCTCAGGTTCCCACGTTGCCTTTTCTATCTTATAGTTTCTCCATAGAACTTTTACCAGACGAGTCATCTGGTTTCTTAGCACTTGTTTTCTTGTTTCAATAACCTTGATAGGCTCTTCGCAATAAGACAGATCGGGTTCTAGCTCTAATTCCTCATTGGTGAGTACATGCGTTGGGTCAGACATGTATTTTCTCAACAGTGATACGTGGAACACATCATGAACTTTATAGAGACTTGGATGCATTTCCAAATGGTATGCTATAGCCCCAATTCATTCTAGAATTTCGAATGGTCCAATGTACCTGAGACTTAATTTTCCCTTCTTAGAGAATCGTATAACTCCCTCCCATGGAGATACCTTCAAGAAAACATGATCTCCTACATGAAATTCCAAATCCTTCCTTCGGTTATCGGCATAGATCTTCTGCCTAATTTGAGCTACTTTGATGTGGTTTTAGATTACCTTCACCTTTTCCATCATTTCCTCAACAAGTTCTAAGCCTATGAGTTTTCTTTCACTAACATCATCCGAACAGGTTGGTGTGCGACATCTCTTTCCATATAACGCTTTATATGGTGCCATCTGAATACTTGAATGGAAGATATTGTTATAGGAAAATTCTACCAGAGGTAAATATTGATCCCACATACCTTGAAGTCAAGTGACAAAGACCTCAACATGTCTTCTAAGGTTTGAATAGTCCATTCTGATTGTCCATCAGTTTGAGGGTGGTAGGCAGTGCTCAAACGAAGTTCTGTATCCAGAGTTTTCTGAAGACTTTTCCAGAATCTTGATGTGAAATAGGGATCACGATCAGAAACAATCGATAGGGGTACACCATGGAGTCTTAAAACTTCTTTAATATACAGTCTTACTATACGTTCAAGTGGTAAATCTTCTCTTATAGCAAGAAAATGTGCTGACTTGGTATGATGATAAAAAATGAACCATATTGCATCATTCCTTCAAGGAGTCTTTGGTAGTCCCAGGACAAAGTCCATCGTAATATTATCCGATTTCCTCTCAGGTATGGGAAGATGTTTCCTAACTCTTCCAGGAAGTTGCCTCCCAGCTTTCACTTGTTAACAAACCACGCATCTTGACACTAAATTAGCAATCTCCCTCTTCATGTTCTCCCACCAAAAATGTTCTTTCAAATCTCTATACATCTTAGTGCTATCAGGGTGTATAGAGAAATTGTAACTATGAGCATCATCCAATAATTCCCTTTTTAGTCCATCTATATTTGGAACAGAAAGTCTCTTCCCAAATTTCAAAATTTCATCTTCATACACAAATTCACTCAATCTCCCATCATCCACAGCTTTAATCTTCTTTTGAAACACCTCATCATCAGCTTTATAACTTTTTATCCTTTATAATAAAGATGGTTTGGAAACCATTTGAAAAATTATTGATGATCCACCTTCCATGGTTATTCCCATATCCATCTTTACTAGACCATGAGAATTGGATCCCTTTCAACTCTCATCCTATTAAAAACTCCATGATCCTTTCTTCTCAAAACATCTTCCACCTTATTTGCTTTCCCCAGGTGGTAGTGTATAGTGAAATCATAATCCTTGAGTAGTTCAATCCATCTCCTTTTCCTCATGTTGAGTCCTTTCTTTGAGAAAATATAATTCAAACTCTTATGATCGATATATATCTCACATTTTTCACCATAGAGATATTGTCTCCATATCTTCAATGTAAAGATTACATCTACAAACTCAAGATCATGAGTAGGATAGTTTTGGTCATGAATTTTTAGCTGTGGTGATGCATAAACAACAACCCTATCATTCTCTATAAGCACACAACCAAGTCCTTTCTTTGAAGCATTATTATAAATAACAAACCCATAATTCCCCGATGGTAGAGTCAATATAAGAGGATTGAATAATATTATTTTCAGTTCTTCAAAACATTCTTCACATTCTTTTGTCCAAACAAATTTAACCCCTTTATGTTTCAGCTTTGTTAATGGGTTAGCCAATCGGGCAAAATTCGGGACAAAACGTCGATAATAACCTACTAAACCAATAAAACGGTGTACCACAGTTATACTCATCGGTCTTGGCCATTCATGGATATCTATTGTCTTAGAAGGATCAACAGAGATTCTATCCTTAGAGACAATATGGCCAAGAAAATAAATCTCATGAATCCAGAATTCATACTTGCTAAACTTCCCATATAATTCATGTCTTCTAAGAGTCTTTAGAATAATGCGCAAGTGATTTTCATGATCTTCATAGATTTTGGAGTATACCAAGATATCATCAATAAATACCACTACGAATTCATCAATATATTCCTTGAAAACTCTATTCATTAGATCCATGAAGAAAGAGGGTGCATTGGTCAATCCAAAAGGCATTACTGTAAACTCGTAATGCGTGTACCTGGTTTGAAATGTCATCTTCAGAATGTCTTCCTTCTTCAAACACAACTGATGATATCCTGAGTGAAGGTCAGTCTTTGAAAAGTATTGAGCTCCATGCAGTTTGTTGAATAAATTATCAATGCAAGGTAGAGGATACTTGTTCTTTATTGTTATAGCATTGATCTCCCTGTAGTCAATGCACAACCTCATAGATCCATCTTTCTTCTTAACAAAAAGAACAAGAGCTCCCCATAGAGAAAAACTAGGGAGAATAAATCCCTTATAACTCAATTCCTCTCATTGTTTCTTTAGTTCCACTAATTACACAGTGGCCATTCTATATGGGGTCTTTGATATGGGCCTTGAACCAGGCATTAGGTCAATAGAAAACTCAACTTCTCGTTCTGGAGGATGCCCAGGTAAATCTTCTGTAAACACATCAACATATTCTCTCACAATAGGTACATCCTATATTTGAACATTACCTTCCTCAAACACAATTATTTCATTCTATTCCTCCCCAATAAGTGATTTTAGTTGAGCTACTGGGGGTGGATCTAGATAAGAATTATGTGGCGACGATTCTACTCTAACGATAAGGTGTTCCTTATCATCATCATAAAAAATCGTAACCTCTTTCTTCTTACAATAAATATTCACATCATGGTCCTAAATCCAATCCATACCGAGGATTATATCAAATTCAATTATGGGTATGGCGATGAGATTAACAGATAAAGAACATTTATGTGCTCTAATGGGGATTGATTCACAAAACTTTGTTGCAATAATACCTCCCTTAGGAGTTTTGAATGATAAATCCCTTGTTAAATCAAATTGGAAATATATAATTTTCTTAGCAAACTGGGAAGATATGAAACAATGTGATGATCTATAATCAAGTAATGCATTTTCTAAACTTGAGGAAAACATTAAATTACCTTCCACCACGTCTTTCGGAGCATCAACCTCAGCAGTAATAATCACATAAGCTTGACCATGATCCCTTGGCCTTTTCTGAGGTAAGTTTCCCTGATGCTTAGGACATTCATTTTCATAATGTCCCATCTCCCTATAATTGTAGAATTGAACATCAGTGGCTTCTTTCTTCCCCTTGCAATCATGAGCTTGGTGGAACTTTTCACCAGACTTGTAACAGTCTCTCATTCCCTTCAAAAAAGTACCAGGGTGTTTCTTCCCACATTTAATACAGGATGGATATTCAACCTTCCCATTCTTCCCCTTATTTCCATTTCCAGATTTATCAACAGATCTCTTCTTCTCTTTCTTTGCTTTAAAGTCATAAGACTTAGATAATTCCTTTTCTATCTTGATAGAACATGAGACAATATCTTTGTATGATGAGAAAGATTGTGATAATAAATCTTGATGGAGAAATGGTTTTAACACGTCAAAGAAACGATCAATCTTAATTCTTGGGTTATGTATATAATCAGTAGCATGCCTCGCTAACCTTTTAAAGTTAGACTCATACTTCGCAACCTTCTCATCCTCCTTTTTCCTCAGACTGAGAAATTGTCCTTCCATATCTGCTCGATGGTAATGAGGAAAGTGTTTTTCTAAGAAAATTTCTTTAAACTCCCTACATTCCATATTTGATACTTCATCATCTTCCTTTGTGTTTTGAATCAGTGACCACCATTGATCAGCATCTCCAGTGAGGCAGTAAACTGCCATGACAACTTTCTTCCTTTCGCTACTCCCCAAGGCATGGACTATTTTCTCTATGGAGTTTATCCATTGATCTACTACTAATGGATTTTTACCCCCATTAAATGTTGGTGGTTTTTGACTCATGAAGCGGTGTAACATTGATCTTCCACGTTGCGGATCAGGGTGCTCCATACGAGTAAGGTTATTATTCATAACCTGAGTGAGTTGTCCCAGTATGGTGATAAGCTTATCAGCACCAGTTGTATCACCAGCTCCACTATAATTATCTTGACCAGGAGGAAAATCCCTACATGGAGTTCATGCTGTGATAGAGTTTCCATTCCTTCCACTAGGCACCATTTCTAAACAATGGCATAAACTAGATCTTTTCATGAATCAAAATACATAATTCCATACTTGTAAAACACTTAACATAAATTGAACTATTTATGAATATAATCCATAATCATAAAAAAATGTTTTCTTTGAGTAAGTATATACTCATAAACTCTTTATAATGGTTTTTAATGAAAATAAGAATTATCCTAAGAATATCCCCTAGGAGTGTTGTAACCAAGAGTGCATCAAAGCCCATTGTCGTTCACCAGTTTCCATTCGAGTCTAGCTCAAAGCGGTGTTTTCGGGTTTTACCCCTAGGTACATCTGTGCCAGAGCCGCCTCTACCTACTCATATCCAGACATGGATGTATTTCTCAAAAAATACACAAAATCTATACTTTACCAAAATTCTAGGATGTTCTTCTATACTAATCCTCAAAGTCTATCTTAGGGCTATGTGCTCTAATCAAAGTTTATCTAAATGTAGCTTCCAAGGTTAGTACTAAACTGCCTCTGATACCAACTGTAATGAACAGACCCTAATTACCCAGAGTCGGTGCATTATTACATAACATTGGAATAATCATAAAAGATCAAGTCTCAAAAGACCGATTAGTTTAGAAGCCTTGAAACACTAGATACATTCATAAGTTTTACATTATATCATGAAATAAAAACAACAACAAAATCTTGTCCCCTTTGAACACACTTATCCCTTAGACTATCCCAATGGGTCAATCATAATACACTTCTTCACATCTTGGAAAAAATGAAACATAGAGAGGGGCGAGCTTAGATGCTCAGTAAGGATAACAATATAGCCGAAACTTTCATAAACAAGTATAAACATTTAAGGCAATTTTATAACTAAAACAAAATCCTTTTTAACATGAACATCAGAATAACATTGTAAAAATAAAATGAAATAATTCCATTTAATTATTCACATGGATATTCTACTAGTCGAATATTCACATGAAATATCAATAAAAACTTTCATAATGATGGAATGCATAATTCCAGATTATCATAACCACATATTCAAGGCTTTGTGCCAAGACTACAAATAAGATTTTGTCAAGGCCTTGTACAAAGACACTAGTTTGTCTCATGAGACCTACAGATGCATCTAGGAGCTATAGTGGGCTCCACCCTTCACTTACTAAGTCCAATGCATTCCTTTTATGAAAAGGTTTAAACATATCATAAACAATGCCCAAAAACCATAATATAATCGTATCACATAAAACATGCATAAAGGAAACATAACATTTCCACATTTCAATCACAAGATATCAATAAAAAACATTTATATAATCAAAACATTATCAAAACCATTTTCAATACCAAAATAAAGGAAAAGTAAAACATGGTATTTATTTTTCATTTAAAAAAATTATGGCTTGTAGAGGAAGATAAAACTCAAATAATGGTCACGGTGGCGGAGAAGTCGTTGTCACCGCATACATAAGACAAAACATTCCTTTTGTCATTTAGTAAAAAAACTTCGTATAAAAAGATTACTTTTGAATAAAAGTAAAAGTCAAAGGGGTTTATATAATATATAAAAGAAATTTGTGTATAAAACAAAATATGCCTCAATGAAAGGAGATTGAGATGAAGTCCCTTACCTCGTGTCCGTCTTGACTCGATCGTTCTTTAATCTCCTGAATAACAAACTATAGTTAATTTATATTTGCTTAAGAACCTTTTTCAAGATCATTATTCATTTTACATCACTTATTAACATGTTATGAACATTATGTAATCATTTAATTTAATAACGGTCATTTTGTCGATCCTTGGTACTTGAGTCAAAAATAAACTTCTCATAATTACAAGTTGTTTATGTGGTAAAATATACATTATCTCCAGAATTATATTCATGATTTAGATATCATATATATCATATATATTCAGTATATACATGCATTTATAATATTACATAACATTTAGAGGTAAGAAATGAAATGCACCATTCATGGAGACGGTAAGCTGTACATACGTGTGAACGATACTTTCATTTCTATTTAGTATTTAATGGAGTGAAATAATAATGATATAAAGGTATATTATAATTATAGTATAATATCATATATAATATCATTAACTCCATCCTTTATACGTCCCACATATGGCATTAACGATTCAAAGCACTTTGAGGGGGAGGTAGTCCGCACTTCCTAAAATGAAATGATCACGTTTACCCATAATGGAAATCATAAAGGTATTACATAAATGAAAAATACATAAGCGTAATATATATCATATATAAATATAGTTACATCTTAATGGCCACCATGATAGGTGTTAAAAGAAGATTGAACAATCATTATTTCATGAGGTAGTAATTCGCCACCCACAGAAACAGTATGTTATATAACCATTAGATGGAGGTGTGTGTAAGTGTAGTTCGAATACTTCTCATAAAAACATCCAAGTATATTGAGTATACTGGTTTGGTTACAAAAGAAAATAATAAAAAGAGTTTAGGGGTTGTAGAAGTAAAAGAAAAGAAAATAAGTTAAGAGAAATTGTTACCTTTAGTTCGAGTAACTCCCTTTGGTTTGAACCAAAAGGACCCTTGAAGTGACTTCTGTATAAGGTAAGGATTATAGGATGAAGGTAGGAAAGTTGATAGGGTATTTGGGAAGATTTTGGTAGAGCCAAATGGCTTTGAAGGTGTGAATAAGGTGGTAGAGGTGGGGGCCTTTTATAAGAGGAGAGGAGGGGCTCTTTTGGAAAGATTGAAAATATTATTTTATTATAAAATGGTTTTCGGTTTATAAAGGTCTCAAAATGATATATTTATAAGGTAATTTGATAAAGGTTCTAAATCCACCCATAAAATAGTTTTTTGACAAGTGTAAGTCTTAGATTTTACCTTATCTTTTCATTTTATTTAAATCGTTCATTAATGAGGTAATCACTGCATGATCATGGTGTCATAAATAAATTTATTTATTTAATGTCTAAAAATTTTAAAAAAATTACCATGATGTAGGAAGTATTTTTATATTTCCAATGAATATTTATAGTTGAAAAGATAACTTGTATTACCCCTTGTAAAAATTGTTTTAGTAAAACAATACATGTTTGTCACATTTTTATTTTTACTTAAAATAAAAGGTAATAATGTCATTATCTTACCCAAGTGGCTCCATGGGGTCCCAAAAATCATCCCATGGTTTGTCTTGGTCTTCCATGACTCATAAAATAAGAGTAGTACATGTGTCAAGATATTTTTATATTCTTATAATATCATGTTTACCTTAAATTACCCTAATTACCTCTAATTGCGGTTAATAAAACTCAAAAGTTACTATTCACCAAAAATTATTTTCATCCCATTGAACCAAATTTTACTTAATAATGACAACCATGTATGTTGGATTTTTTAAATTCAATTTATATAAGCGGTAAAGTTTCATTTAAACAAAAAATTAGTTTTTTTAACTACCACTTAGTGGTTTCACTATTCATAAAAAAAATGAAGTTTTTCAGAACAATAACAAAAATTTACCCTAAGATATAATTGATATTCTGAATTCAAATATGATGTATATTTTACAAAATTTAAAACATTAAGTTACATTGATTAATTTTATAATTAATTTCCACTGTCAAAACAAATAGCGTGTTTTTAAGAAACAATATCAATCAAAATATTGACAATTGTTTATGTCCAATTTCAAAGTGAAATTAATTCTAATGACCACCATTGGATAAAATGGTAAAAGTATATTCTAATTATACTTTAAAACCACTACATAGTATAATTTATCACTATAAATTATTTTGATTAAAAATTTGTTTTTAAGTATTTTTTTTCACTATTCATCCAAAATTGGATGTTCTCAGAAAAATACCAAAAATTCAACTTAGGCTAATTTCGATATTCCAAATCCAAAAATGAAGTCCATTTTGAAATATAAACTTTATATAATTTAAAAATTGGGTATTACTATTCATAACAACTACTTTGATTGGTCGCGGTATGTTAGCACTCGAGGTTGCGTACAACACACACTACTATATTATTCAAAGAGAAGCGTACCATGGAAGCTTGGGGTGTTAAATTCTACCCTCTTCAAATAATTTCATCCTCAAAATTTCTAGAATATTACTACATAAAAAGACTCAGGTGGTTCTTCATCATAAGTTCCTTGGGTTGCCATGTTGCCTCTTCCATCTTATAGTTTCTCCGTAGAACTTTTGCCAGACGAGTCGTCCGGTTTCTCAGCACTTGTTCTCTTATGTCAAGAACCTTGATAGGCTCTTCGCAATAAGACAGATCGGGTTGCAGTTCTAATTCCTCATAGGTGAGTACATGCGTTGGGTCAGACATGTATTTTCTCATTAACGATACGTGTAACACATCATGGCCTTTAGAGAGACTTGGTGGCATTTCCAAATGGTAAGCTACAGCCCCAATTCGTTCTAGAATTTTGAATGGTCCGATGTACCTGGGACTTAATTTTCCCTCTTTATAGAATCGTATAACTCCCTTCCATGGAGATACCTTGAAGAAAACATGATCTCCTACCTGAAATTCCAAATCCTTCCTTTGGTTATCAGCATAGCTCTTCTGCATACTTTGAGATGCTTTGATGTGGTTTTGGATTACCTTCACCTTTTCTATCATTTCCTCAACAAGTTCCGGGCCTACGAGTTATCTTTCACTGACATCATCCCAACATGTTGGTGTTTTGGCATCTCTTTCCATATAACGCTTCATATGGTGCCATCTAAATACTTGAATGGAAGCTATTGTTAAAGGAAAATTCTACTAGAGGTAAATATTGATCCCACATACCTTGAAAGTCAAGTGAGAAGCACCTCAACATGTATTCTAAGGTTTGAATAGTCCGTTCTGATTATCCATCAGTTTGAGGGTGGTAGGCTGTGCTCAAAGGAAGTTCTGTATCCAGAGCGTTCTGAAGACTTCCAGAATCTTGATGTGAAACAGGGATCACGATCAGAAACAATCTATAGGGGTACACCATGGAGTCTCACAAATTCGTTAATATACAGTCTTGCTAAACTTTCAGGTGGTAAATCTTCACTTATAGTAAGAAAATGTGCTGACTTGGTAAGATGATCAACAATAACCTATATTTCATCCTTACCTCTAGGATTATTTGGTAGTCCCATGACAATGTACATCGTAATATTATCCCATTTACACTCAGGTATGGGAAGATGTTGCATAACTCCTCCAGGAAGTTTCCTCCCAGCTTTCACTTGTTGATAAACCATGCATCTTGGCACAAATTCAGCAATCTACCTCTTTATGTTGTCCCACCAAAAATGTTCCTTCAAATCTCTATACATCTTAGTGCTACCAGGGTGTATAGAGAAATTGGAACTATGAGCATCATCCAATAATTCCCTTTTTAGACCTTCTATATCGGGAACACAAAGACTCTTCCCAAATTTAAAAATTATATCTTCATACACAAATTCACTCAATCTCCCATCATTCACAGCATTAATCTTCTTTTGAAATCCCTCATCATCAGCTTGAGAAATTTTTACCCTTTATAATAAAGATGGTTTGGAAACCATTTAAAAAATTATTGATGATCCACCTTCCAGGGTTATTCCCATATCCATCTTTACTAGATCCATGAGAATAGGATCCCTTTCAACTCTAATCCTGTTCAAAACTCCATGATCATTTCTGCTCAAAGCATCTGCCACCTTATTTACATTCCCCGAGTGGTAGTGTATAGTGAAATCATAGTCCTTGAGTAGTTCAAGACATCTCCTTTTCCACATGTTGAGTTCTTTCTGTGAGAAAATATACTTCAAACTCTTATGATCAGTATATATCTCACATTTTTCACCATAGAGATAATGTCTCCATATCTTCAATGAAACTATTATAGCTGATAACTCAAGATCATGAGTAGGATAGTTTTGCTCATGAATTTTTAGCTATCGTGACGCATAGGAAATAACCCTATCATTCTGCATAAGGACACAACCAAGTCCTTTCTTTGAAGCATCACTATAAATAACAAACCCATCATTCCCTGACGGTAGAGTCAATATATGAGAATTGAATAATCTTATTTTCAGTTCTTCTAAACAATCTTCACATTCTTTTGTCCAAACAAATTTAACCCCTATATGTGTCAGCTTCGTTAATGGGTTAGCCAGTCGGGCAAAATTCTGGACAAAACGTCGATAATAACCTGCTAAACCAATAAAACTACGTACCCCAGTTATACTCATCCGTGCTGGCCATTCTTGGAAGACTCTTCTCTTAGAAGGATCAACAAAGATTCTATCCTTAGAGACAATATGGCCAAGAAAAGAAACCTCATGAAGCCGGAATTCACACCTGCTAAACTTCTCATATAATTCACGTCTTTTAAGAGTCTTTAGAATAATGCGGAAGTGATTTTCAGGATCTTAATAGCTTTTGGAGTACACCAATTTATCATCAATAAATACCACTACAAAGTCATAAAGATATTCCTTGAAAACTCTATTCATTAGATCCATGAAGACAGAGGGTGAATTGGTCAATCCAAAAGGCATTACTGTAAACATGTAATGCCCGTACCAGGTTTGAAATGTTGTCTTCGGAATGTCTTCCTTCTTCACACACAACTGATGATATCCAGATCGAAGGTCAATCTTTGAAAAGTATTGAGATCCATGCAGTTGGTCGAATAAATAATCAATGCGAGGTAGGGTATACTTGTTCTTTATTGTTATAGCATTGATCTCCCGGTAGTCAATGCACAACCTCATAGATACATCTTTTTTCTTTACAAAAATAAAAGGAGCTCCCCATGGAGAAACTCTAGGGCCAATAAATCCCTTATAACTCAATTCCTCTAGTTTTTTCTTTAGTTCCACTAATTCCACAGTGCCCATTCTATATGGGGTCTTCAATATGGGCCTTGAACTAGGCATTAGGTCAATAGAAAACTCAACTTCTCGTTCTAGAGGATGCCCGGGTAAATCTTATAGAAACACATCAACATATTCTCTTACAATAGGTACATCCTCTATTTGAAAATTCACTACCTCACCCATAGTTATTTCATTCTCTTCCTCCCCAATAAGTGATTTTAGTTGAGCAACTGGGGGTGGATCTAGATAAGAATTAGGTGGTGACGATTCTGCTCTAAAGATAAGGTGTTCCTTATCATCATCATAAAAAATCGTAACCTCTTTCTTCTTACAATAAATATTCGTATCATGGTCCAAAATCCAATCTATACCGAGGATTATATCAAAGTCAATCATGGGTATGACGATGATATCAGTAGATAAAGAAAATTTATGTGCTCTAATGGGGACTGATTCACAAAACTTTGTTGCAATGATACTTCCCTTAAGAGTTTTGACTGATAAATCCCTTGTTAAATCAAATTGGAAATATGTGATTTTCTTTTCAAACTGGGAAGATATGAAACAATGTGATGATCCAAAATCGAATAAAGCATTTGATAAACTTGAGGAAACCATTAAATTACCTGCCACCACATCTTTTGGAGCTTCAACCTCAGCAGTAGTGATCACATAAGCTTGGATTTGATCCCTTGGCATTTTCTGAGGTAAGTTTCCCTAATGCTTAGGACATTCATTTGCATAATGTACCATCTCCCTGCAATTGTAGCATTGAACATCGATAGCTTATTTCTTACCCTTGCAATCACGAGCTTGGTGGCCCTTTTGACCACACATGTAACATACTCCCATTCCCTTCAAGCAAGTACCAGGGTGTTTCTTCCCACATTTACTATAGGATAGATATTCAACTTTTTCCTTCTTCCCCTTATTTCCATTTCCATATTGAATAGAAGATATCTTCTTCTCTTTCTTTTCTTTAAAGTCATAAGACTTTAGAGAATTCCTTTTCTGTCTTTATAACACACGAGAAAATATCTTCGTACGATGAGAAGGATTGTGATACTAAAGCTCAACAGAGAAATGGTTTTAACCCATAAAAGAAATGATCAACCCTACTTCTTGGGTTGCGTATATAATCAGTAGCATGCCTCGCTAACCTTGTAAAGTTAGACTCATACTTCGAAACATTCTCATCCTCCTTTTTCCTCAGACTGAGAAATTGTCTTTCCATATCTGTTCGATGGTCACGAGGAAAGTATTTTTCTAAGAAAATTTCTTTAAACTCCCTCCATTACATATTTGATACTTTATCATCTTCCTTTGTGTTTTTAATCAGTAACCACCATTGATCAGCATCTCCAGTGAGGCGGTAAACTGCCATGACAACTTTGTCCCTTTCAATACTCCCCAAGGCATGGAATATTTTCTTTAAGGAGTTTATCCATTTCTCAGCAACTAATGGATTTGTACCCACATTAAATGTTGGTGGTTGTTTCCTCATGAAGCAGTCTAACATTGATCCTCCACATTGCGGATCAGGGTGCTCCTTACGAGTAATGTTATTATTCATAACCTGAGTGAGTTGTCCCAGTATGGTGATAAGCTGATCAGCACCAGTTGTATCACCAGCTCCACTATAATTATCTTGAGTAGGATAGAAATCCCTACATGGAGTTTGTTCATTGATACGGTTTCCATTCCTTCCATTAGGCACCATTTATAAACAATGGCATAAACTAGATCGGTTCGTGAATCAAAATACATAATTCCATACTTGTAAAACACTTGACATAAATTGAAATATTTATGGATATAATCTATAATCATAAAAAATTTCTTTGAGGAAGTATATACTCATAAACCCTTCATAATGGTTTGTAAAGAAAATGAAAATTGTCCTAATCATATCCCCCGGGAGTGTCGTAACCAAGAGTGCAGCAAGACCCATTGTCATGCACCGGTTCCCGCTCGAGTCTAGCTCAAAGAGGTGTTTCCGGGTTTTAACCCTATGTACATCTATGCCAGAGCCACCTCTACCTGCTCGTATCTAGACAGGGATGTATTACTTGGAAAATACACAAAATATATACTTGACCAAAATTCTAGGATGTTCTTGTATACTAATCCTCAATGTCTATCTTAGGGCTATGTGCTATAATCAGAGTTTATCTAAATCTAGCTTCCAAGGTTAGTACTAAACTGCCTCTGATACCAACTATAACGCCCCAATCCTTGTTACCCACAGTCAGTGCATTATTTCATAACATTGGCATGATCATAAAAGATCAAGTCTCGAAAGACCGATTAGTTTAGTATCCTTGAAACACTAGATACATTCATAAGTTTTACATTACATCATGAAATAAAAACAACAACAACATATTGTCCCCTTTGAAAACACTTATCCCTTAGAATATACCTGAAGGTCAATCATAATACACTTGTTCATATCTTGGGAAAAATAAAACATAGAAAGGGGTGAGCTCAGATGCTCAGTAAGGATAACAATATAGCAGAAACTTTCATAAAAAAACATTAACATTTAAGGCAATTGTATAACTAAAACAAAATCCTTTTAAACATAAAATACAGAATAAAATAACAAAAATAAAATGAAATAATTCCATTTAATTATTCATGTGGATATTATACTAGTCGAATATTCACATGCAATATCAATAACCACTTTCATAATGATGGAATGCATAATTCCAGACTATCATAACTACATATTCATGGCCTTGTGCCAAGACTGCAAATAAGATTTTTTCAAGACCTTGTGACAAGACACTGGTTTGTCTCATGAGACCTACAGATGCATTTAGGAGCTATAGCAGGCTCCACCTGTCATTTAATAAGTCCAATGCATTCCTTATATGAAAAGGTTTAAACATATCATAAACAATGCCCAAGAACCATAACATAATCGTATCACATAAAACATGCATAAAGGAAACATAACATTTCCACATTTCAATCATAAGATATCAATACAACACATTGATATAATCAAAACATTATCAAAACAATTTTCAATACCAAAATAAAAGAAAAGTAAAACAAGGTATTTATTTTTCATTTAAAAAAATTATGACTTGTAGAGGAAGCCGAAACTCAAATAATGGTAATGGCCGCGGAGAAGTTGTTGTAACCACATACGTAAGACAAAAAATTCTTGTTGTCATTTATTAAAAACGCTTCATATAAAAATATTTCTTTTGAATAAAAGTAAAAGTCAAAGGGGGTTTATACAATGTATAAAAGAAAGTTGTGTATAAAACAAAATATGCCTCAATGAAATGAGATTGAGACGAAGTCCCTTACCTCGTGTCCGAAATGACTCGATCATTCTTTAAAATCCTAAATAATAAACTATAGTTAATTTATATTTTCTTAATAACCTTTTTCAAGTTCATTATTTCTTTTACATCACTTATTACCATGTTATGAACATTATGTAATCATTTAATTTAATAACGGTCGTTTTGTCGATCCTTCGTACTTGAGTCAAAAATAAACATCTTACAATTACAAGTTGTTTATGTGGTAAAATAACCATTATCTATAGAATTATATTCATGATTTAGATATCATATATATCATATATATCCAGTATATACATGCATTTATAATATTACATAACATTTATAGGTAAGAAATGAAATGCACCGTTCATGGAGACGGTAAGCCGTACGTATGCATGAACGCTAATTTCATTTCTATTTTGTATTTAATGGAATGAAATAAAAATGGTATAAAGGTATATTATAATTCTAGTATAATATCATATATAATATCATTAACTCCATCCTTTATACATCCCATATACGACATTAACGATTCAAATCACTTTGAGGGGGCGGTAGTCCGCACTTCCTAAAATGAAATGATCGCGTTTACCCATAATGGAAATCATAAAGGAATTCCATAAATGAAAAATACAGAAGCATAAGGGAAACATAAAAATAATATATATATATATATAATATATAAATATAGTGACAACTTAATGGCCACCATTATAGGTGTTAAAAGAATATTGAACAATCATCATTTCATGAGGCAGTAATTCGCCACCCACAGAAACAGTATGTCTTTAACCATTAGATGGAGGTGTGTGTAAGTTTAGTTAAAATAATTCTCATAAAAACATCCAAGTATATTTAGGATACTGGTTTTGTTACAAAAGAAAATAATAAAAAGAGTTTAGGGGTTGTAGAAGCAAAATAAAAGAGAAGAAGTTAAGAGAAATCATTACCTTTAGTTTGGGTGACTTCCTTTGGTTTGAACCAAAAGGACTCTTGAAGTGCCTTCTGCCTAAGGTAATGATTCTAGGATAAAGGGAGGAAATTTTAGAGGGTATTGGGGTGGAGTTTGGCGGATCCAAATGGCTTTGAAGGTGTGAAGAAGGTGGTAGAGGTGGGGGCCTTTTATAAGAGGAGAGGAGGGGCTCTTTGGGAAAGATTGAAAATATTATTTTATTATAAAATGGTTCCTGGTTTATAAAGGTCCCACAATGATATATTTAGAATATAATGTGATAAGGGTTCGAAATCCACCCATCCAATAGTTTTTTAAAAGTTTATGTCTTAGATTTTACCTTATCTTTTTCATTTTATTTATATTGTTCATTAATGAGGTAATCACTGCATCATCATGGTGTCATAAAAATATTTATTTATTTAATGTCTAAAAATTATAAACAAATTACCATGATGTATGAAATATTTTTATCTTTCCAATAAATATTTATAGTAAAAAAGTTAACTTGTATAACCCCTTGTAAAAATTGTTTTAGTAAAACAATACATGTTTGTGATATTTTTATTTTTACTTTAAATAAAAGGTATTAATGTCATTATCTTACCCAAGTGGCTCCATGGGGTCCCAAAAATCGTCCCATGGTTTGTCTTGGTAGGCCATGAATCATCCAATAAGAGTAGGACATGTGTCAATATATTTTTATATTCTTATACTATCATTTTTACCTTAAATTACCCTAATTACCTCTAATTGCGGTTAATAAAACTCAAAAGTTACTATTCACCAAAAATTATTTTCATCCCATTGAACCAAATTTTAATTAATAAAGACAACCATTTATGTAGGATTTTTGAAATTCAATTAATAGAAGAGGTAAAGTTTCATTTAAACGAAAAATTAGTTTTTTTAACTACCACTTAGTGGTTTCACTATTCATCAAAAATTGAAGTTTTTTAGAACAATAACAAAAATTCACCCTAAGCTATAATTAATATTCCGAATTAAAAAATGATTTCTATTTTAAAAAATTCAAAACATATAAGTTGAATTAATTAATTTCATAATTAATTCCCATTGTCAAAACAAATAGCATGTTTTTAAGAAACAATATCAATCAAAAGATTGAAAATTGTTTATGTCCAATTTCAAAGTGAAATTAATTCTAATGACCACCATTGTATAAAATGGTAAAATTATATTCAAATTATACTTTAAAACCACTCAATAGTATAATTTATCATTATAAATTATTTTTATTAAAAAATTTGTTTTTAATTATTTTTTTCACTATTCATCAAAAAATGGATGTTCTCAGAAAAATACCAAAAATTCAACTTAGGCTAATTTCGATATTCCAAATCCAAAAAATGAATTCCATTTTGAAATATAAAATATATATAATTCAAAAAGTGGGTATTACTATTCATAACGGCTACTTTGATTGATTGCGGTGTGTTAGAACTCGAGGTTGCGTACAACACACGCTACTGTATTATTCCAAGAGAAGCGTACCATAGAAGCTTGGGGTGTTACATTCCCCCCTCCTTCAAATAATTTCGTCCACAAAATTTCTAGAATATTACTACATAAAAAGACTCGGGGGGTTCTTCATCATAAGTTCCTCGGGTTCCCACGTTGCCTCTTCCATCTTATAGTTTCTCCATAGAACTTTTACCAGATGAGTCGTCGGGTTTCTCAGCACCTGTTCTCTTGTGTCAAGAACCTTGAAAGGCTCTTTGTAATAAGACAGATCGGGTTCCAGCACTAATTCCTCATATGTGAGTACAAGCGTTGGGTCAGACATGTATTTTCTCAATAGTGATACATGGGACACATCGTGAACTTCAGAGAGACTTGGAGGCATTGCAAAACAGTAAGCTACAGCCCCAATTCGTTCTAGAATTTCGAATGGTATGATGTACCTGGGACTTAATTTTCCCTTCTTACAAAATCATATAACTCCCTTCCATGGAGATAACTTCAAGAAAACATGATCTCCTACCTGAAATTCCAAATCCTTCCTTCGGTTATCGGCATAACTCTTCTGCCTACTTTGAGCTGCTTTGATGTGGTTTTGGATTACCTTCACCTTTTCCATCGTTTCCTCAACAAGTTACGGGCATACGAGTTTTCTTTAACCAACATCATCCGAACAGGTTGGTGTGCAACATCTCTTTCCATATAACTCTTCATATGGTGCTATCTGAATACTTGAATGGAAGCTATTGTTATATGAAAATTCTACTAGAGGTAAATATTGATCCCACATACCTTGAAAGTCAAGTGAGCAAGACCTCAATATGTCTTCTAAGGTTTGAATAGTCCGTTCTGATTGTCCATCAGTTTGAGGGTGGTAGGCAGTGCTCAAATGAAGTTCTGTATCTAGAGCTTTCTGAAGACTTTTCCAGAATCTTGATGTGAAATAGGGATCACGATCAGAAATACTCGATAGGGGTACACCATGGAGTCTAAAAACTTTGTTAATATATAGTCTTTCTAAACATTCAAGTGGTAAATATTCTCTTATAGCAAGAAAATGTGATGACTTGGTAAGATGATCAACAATGAAATATATTGCATCATTCCTTCTTGGAGTCTTTGGTAGTCCCATGACAAATTCCATCGTAATCTTATCCCATTTCCACTCAATTATGGGAAGAGGTTGCATAACTCCTCCAAGAATTTGCCTCCCAGCTTTCACTTGTCGACAAACCATGCATCTTGACACAAAATCCGCAATCTCCCTCTTCATGTTGTCCCACCAAAAATGTTCCTTCAAATATCTATACATCTTAGTGCTACCAGGGTGTATAGAGAAATTGGAACTATGAGAATCATCCAATAATTCTGTTTTTAGACCAGCTATATCAGGAATAGAAATTCTCTTCCCAAATTTCAAAATTCCATCTTCATACACAGATTTAATCAATCTCCCATCATTCAGAGCTTTAATCTTCTTTTGAAACCCCACATCATTAGCTTGAGAACTTTTTATCCTTTCTAATAAATATGGTTTGGAAATCATTTGAAAAATTATTGATGATCCACCTTCCATGGTTAATCCCATATCCATCTTTACTAGATCCATGATAATAGGATCCCTTTCAACTCTCATCCTGTTCAAAACTCCATGATCCTTTCTGCTCAAAGCATCTTCCACCTTATTTGATTTCCCCAGGTGGTAGTGTATAGTGCAATCATAATCCTTGAGTAGTTCAAGCCATCTCTTTTTCCTCATGTTGAGTTCTCTCTGTGAGAAAATATACTTCAAACTCTTATGATCGGTATATATCTCACATTTTTCACTATAGAGATAATGTCTCCATATCTTCAACACAAAGATTACAGCTGCTAACTCAAGATCATGAGTAGGACAGTTTACTCATGAATTTTTAGCTGTCGTGATACATAGTCAATAACCCTATCATTCTGCATAAGGACACAACCAAGACCTTTTTTTGAAGCATCACTATAAATAACAAACCCATCATTCCCTGATGGTAGAGTCAATATAAGAGCATTGAATAATGTTCTTTTCGGTTCTTCAAAACATTTTTCACATTATTTTTTCCAAACAAAGTTAACCCCTTTATGTGTTAGCTTCGTTAATGGGTTAGCCAATCAGGAAAAATTCTGGAAAAAATGTCGATAATAACCTGCTAAACCAATAAAACTGCGTACCTCAGTTATACTCATCGGTGCTGGCCATTCTTGGATATCTCTTGTCTTAGAAGGATCAACATAGAATACATCCTTAGAGACAATATGGCCAACAAAAGAAATCTCATGAAGCCAGAATTCACACTTTCTAAACTTCCAATATAATTCGTGTCTTCTAAGAGTCTTTAGAATAATGCGTAAGTGATTTTAATTATCTTCATAGCTTTTGGAGTATACCAAGATATCATCAATAAATACCACTATGAGGTCATCAAGATATTCCTTGAAAAATATATTCATTAGATCCATGAAGACAGAGGGTGCATTGGTCAATCCAAAAGGCATTACTGTAAGCTCGTAATGCCCATACCTAGTTTGAAATGCCGTCTTCAGAATGTCTTCCTTCTTCACACACAACTGATGATATCCAGATCGAAGGTCAATCTTTGAAAAGTATTGATCTCCATGTAGTTGGTCGAATAAATCATCAATGTGAGGTAGGGGATACTTGTTATTTATTGTTATAGCATTGATCTCACTGTAGTCAATGCACAACCACATAGATTCATATTTCTTCTTAACAAAAAGAATAGGAGCTCCCCATGGAGAAACACTAGTGCGAATAAATCCCATATAACTCAATTCCTCTAGTTGTTTCTTTATTTCCACTAATTCCGCAGTGTCCATTCTATATGGGGTCTTCGATACGGGCCTTGAACCAGGTATTAGGTCAATAGAAAACTCAACTTCTTATTCTGGAGGATGCCCCGATAAATCGTCTAGAAACACATCAACATATTCTCTCACAATAGGCACATCCTCAATTTGAGCATTCCCTTCCTCACCCATGGTTATTTCATTCTCTTCCTCCCCAATAAGTGATTTTAGTTGAGCTACTGGGGGTGGATCTAGATAAGAATTAGGTGGTGATGATTCTTCTCTAAAGATAAGGTGTTCCTTATCATCATCATCAAAAATTGAAACCTCTTTCTACTTACAATAAATATTCTCATCATGGTCTGAAAGCCAATTCATGTCGAGGATTATATCAAATTCAATCATGGGAATGATGATGAGATCAGCAGATAAAGAACATTTATGTGCTCTAATGGGGACTGATTCACAAAACATTTTTGCAATGATAATTCCATTAGGAGTTTTGACTGACAACTCCCTTGTTAAATCAAATTGGAAATATCTAATTTTCTTAGAAAACTGGGAAGATATGAAATAATGCGATGATCCAGAATCAAATAAATCATTTTCTAAACTTGAGGAAAACATTAAATTACCTTCCACCACGTCTTTCGGAGCTTCAACCTCAGTAGTAGTGATCGCATAAGCTTGTCCTTAATCCATTGGAATTTTCTAAGGTAAGTTTCCCTGATGCTTAGGACATTCATTTGCATAATGTCCCATCTACCTGAAATTATATCATTGAACATTGGTAGCTTCTTTCTTCCCCTTGCAATCATGAGCTTGGTGTCCCTTTTCACCACACTTGTAATAGACTCCCATTCCCTTCAAGCAAGTACCAGGGTGTTTCTTCCCACATTTACTATAGGATGGATATTCAACTTTTCCCTTCTTCCCCTTATTTCCATTTCCAGATTGATCAGAATATCTCTTCTTCTCTTGCTTTTATTTAAAGTAATAAGACTTAGAGAATTCCTTTTCATTCACGATAGCACATGAGACAATATCTTCGTACGATGAGAAGGATTGTGATACTAAATCTCAACAGAGAAATGGTTTTAACCCATCAAAGAAATGATCAATCTTACTTCTTGGGTTACGTATATAATCAGCATCAAGCCTCACTAACCTTGTAAAGTTAGACTCATACTTTGCAACATTCTCATCCTCCTTTTTCCATAGACTAAGAAATTGTCTTTCCATATCTGCTCGATGGTCACAAGGAAAGTATTTTTCTAAGAAAATTTATTTAAACTCCCTCCATTCCATATTTGATACTTCATAATCTTCCTTTGTATTTTGAATCAGAGACCACCATTGATCGACATCTCCAGTGAGGTGGTAAACTGCCATGAAAACTTTCTCCCTTTCGCTACTCCCCAAGGCGTGGAATATTTTCTCTAAGGAGTTTATCCATTTCTCAGCTAGTAATGGATTTGTACCCCCATTAAATGTTGGTGGTTGTTTCCTCATAAAGAGGTCTAACATTGATCCTCCATGTTGCGGATCAGGGTGCTCCATATGAGTAAGTTTATTATTAATAACCTGAGTGAGTTGTCCCAGTATGGTGATAAGATGATCAACACTAGTTGCATCACTAGCTCCACTATAATTATCTTGAGCAGGGGGGAAATCCCTAAATGGAGTGCGTGCATTGATATGTTTTCCATTCCTTCCACTAGGCACCATTTCTAAACAATGGCATAAACTAGATCAATTCATGAATCAAAATACATAATTCCATACTTGTGAAACACTTAACATAAATTGAACTATTTATGGATATAATCCATAATCATAAAAAAATGTTTTCTTTGAGGAAGTATATACTCATAAACCCTTAATAATGTTTTGTAAAGAAAATGAGAATTATCCTAAGCATATCCCCCGAGAGTGTCATAACCAAGAGTGCAGTAAGGCCCATTGTTGTGCACCCGTTCCCATTCGAGTCTAGCTCGAAGCGGTGTTTTCGAGTTTTACCCCTAGGTACATTTGTGCCAGAGCTGTCTCTACCTGCTCGTATCTAGACAGGGATGTATTTCTCAGAAAATACACAAAATCTATACTTTACCAAAATCCTAGGATGTTTTTCTATACTAATCCTCAAAGTCTATCTTAGGGCTATGTGCTCTAATCAGAGTTTATCTAAATCTAGCTTCCAAGGTTAGTACTAAACTGCCTCTGATACCAACTATAATGCCCCGACCCCAGTTACACAGAGTCGGTGCCTTATTACATAACATTGGAATGATCATAAAAGATCAAGTCTCGAAAGACTGATTAGTTTAGTAGCCTTGAAACACTAGATACATTCATAAGTTTTACATTACATCATGAAATAAAAACAACAACAACATCTTGTCCCATTTGAACACACTTATCCCTTAGACTATCCCTGCAGGTCAATCATAATACACTTCTTCACATCCTGGAAAAAATAAAACAAAGAAAGGGGTGAGCTCAGATGTTCAGTAAGGATAACAATATAGCAGAAACTTTCATAAATAAGAATAAACATTTAAGGCAATTGTATAACTAAAACAAAATCCTTTTAAACTTGAACTTCAGAAAAACAAGGAAAAAATAAAATGAAATAATTCCATTTACTTATTCACATGGATATTCTACTAGTTGAATATTCACATGAAATATCAATAACCACTTTCATAATGATGGAATGCATAATTCCAGACTATCATAACCACATAGTCAAGGCCTTGTGCCAAGACTACAAATAAGATTTTGCCAAGGCCTTGTGCTAAGACACTAGTTTGTCTCATGAGACCTAACGATGCATCGAGGAGCTATATCAGGATCCACTCTTCACTTACTAATTCCAATGCATTCCTTATATGAAAAGGTTTAAACATATCATAAACAATTCCCAAGAACCATAACATAATCGTATCATATAAAACATGCTTAAAGGAAACATAACATTTCCACATTTCAACCACAAGATATCAATAAAACAGATTGATATAATCAAAACATTATCAAAACCATTTTCAATACCAAAATAAAAGAAAAGTAAAACATGGTATTTATTTTTCATTTAAAAAAATTATGGCTTGTAGAGGAAGGTGAAACTCAAATAATGATAACGGCGACAGAGAAGTCATTATCGCCGCATACGTAAGACAAAACATTCCATTTGTTGTTTAGTAAAAATGCTTCATATAAAAAGATTCATTTTTAATAAAAGTAAAAGTCAAAGGTGTTTATACACCGTATAAAATAAATATGTGTATAGAACAAAATATGCCTCAATGAAAGGAGATTGAGATGAAGTCCCTTACCTCGTGTCCGACTTGTCTCGATCGTTCTTTAATCTCTTGAATAATAAACTATAGTTAATTTATATTTTCTTAAGAACCCTTTTCAAGTTCATTATTCCTTTTACATCACTTATTACCATGTTATGAACATTATGTAATCATTTAATTTAATAACAGTCATTTTGTTGATCCTTGGTACTTGAGTCAAAAATAAACTTCTTATATTTACAAGTTGTTTATGTGGTAAAAAATCCATTATCTGCAGAATTATATTCACTATGTAGATATGATATATATCATATATATCCATTATATACATGAATTTATAATATTACATAACATTTAGAGGTAAGAAATTAAATGCACCGTTCATGGAGACGGTAAGCCGTACGTAAGCATGAACGCTACTTTCATTTCTATTTCATATTTAATGGAATTAAATTATAATGATATAAAGGTATATTATAATTCTAGTATAATATCATATATAATATCATTAACTCCATCCTTTATACGTCCCACATATGGCATTAACGATTCAAATCACTTTGAGGGGGCGGTAGTCTGCACTTCCTAAAATGAAATGATCGCGTTTGCCCATAATAGAAATCATAATGTTATGCTATAAATGAAAAATAAATAAGAATAAGGGAAACATAAACATAATATATATCATATATAAATATAGTGACATCTTAATGGCCACCATTAGAGGTGTTCAAAGAATATTGAACAATCATCGTTTCATGAGGAAGTAATTCACCACCCACAGAAACAGTATGTTTTTTAACCATTAGATGGAGGTGTGTGTAAATGTAGTTAGAATACTTCTCATAACAACATCCAAGTATATTGCGGATACTGGTGTTGTTACAAAATAAAAGAATAAAAAGAGTTTAGTGGTTGTAGAAGTAAAATAAAAGAAAAGAAGTTAATATAAATCGTTAACTTTAGTTTGGGTAACTCCCTTTGGTTTGAACCAAAAGGACTCTTGAAGTCCTTCTGCCTAAGGTAAGGCTTCTAGGATGAAGCGAGGAAAGTTTAGAGGGAATTTGGGAATAGTTTGGTGAGCCAAATGTCTTTAAAGGTGTGAATAAGGTGGTAGAGGTGTGGGCCTTTTATAAGATGAGGGGAGGGGCTCTTTTAGAAAGATTGAAAATATTATTTTATTATAAAATGGTTTTCAGTTTATAAAGGTCAAAAAATGATATATTTCAAAGATAAGGTGAAAAGGGTTCGAAATCCTCCCATAAAATAGGTTTTTGACAAGTGTAAGTCTTATATTTTACCATATCTTTTTCATTTTATTTAAATCGTTCATTAATGAGGTAATCGCTACATCATCATGGTGTCATAAATAAATTTCTTTATTTAATATATATAAATTATAAAAAAATCACCATGATGTAGGAAATAGTTTTATCTTTCCAATGAATATTTATAGTTGAAATTATAACTTCTATAACCCCTTGTAAAAATTGTTTTTATAAAACAATACATGTTTGTGACATTTTTATTTTTACTTTAAATAAAAGGTATTAATGTCATTATCTTACCTAAGTGGCTCCATGGGGTCCCAAAAATCGTCCCATGGTTTTTCTTGGTCTTCCATGACTCATAAAATAAGAGTAGGACATGTGTCAAGATATTTTTATATTCTTATAATATCATTTTTACCTTAAATTACCCTAATTACCTCTAATCATTGTTAACAAAACTCAAAAGTTATTATTCACCAAAAATTATTTTCATCCCATTGAACCAAATTTTACTTACTAATGAAAACCATGTTTGTCAGTTTTTTGATATTCAATTCATAGAAGCGGTAAAGTTTCATTTAAATGAAAAATCAGTTTTTTTAACTACCACTTAGTGGTTTCACTTTTCATCAAAAATTGAAGTTTTTCAGAACAATAACAAAAATTCACCCTAAGATATAATTGATATTCCAAATTAATTTTTTTTGTCTATTTTACTAAATTCAAAAAATATAAGTTGCATTAATTAATTTTATAATTAATTCCAGTTGTCAAAACAAATAGCGTGTTTTTAAGAAACAATATCAATCAAAATATTGACAATTGTTTATGTCCAATTTCAAAGTGAAATTAATTCTAATGGCCACCATTGGATAAAATTTTAAAATTATATTATAATTATACTTTAAAACCACTCAATATTATAATTTATCACTATAAATTATTTTGATTAAAAAAGTTGTTTTTAATAATTTTTTTCACTATTCATCAAAAATTGGATGTTCTCAAAAAAATACCAAAAAATCAACTTAGGCTAATTTCAATATTCCGAATCCAAAAATGAAGTCCATTTTTAAATTTAAAATTTATATAATTCAAAATGTGAGTGTTAATATTCATAACGGCTACTTTGATTGGTTGCGGTGTGTTAGAACTCGATGTTGCGTACAACACACGCTACTGTATTATTTGAAGAGAAGCGTACCATGAAAGCTTGAGGTGTTATATACCACCTCTAAATTAAGTACATATGATGGATATGGAATGTAATTACTTAAGAGGGATTTGTGGACCATATCATGTGCTTGAGACAGGGTTAGTGGATGTGCTTTCAGATAGGCCACAAATCCAACATGATCATGAATCTAAAAGGGGTCAATGTACATGGGATGCTTCTTTCATTTCTTCCCATATCCCATGATCCTCTTCCCTGGAGTCATGTAAAGGAATAAATTTTATCCAAAATTAATCTCTATGTGTCATCAACAATTTTCTCCATAACTATTATTTCAACACTGGTCTTCCTAGATGTGCTAATAAACGGTTTTCACATTTTACACTATTTCATAGACCATTTTAGGTCCTAGAAGCTTATGTTCACTGAATTAATCCCAAAATTTTGGTGTTATGAATATTTTCCCATAAAGGGATTCATATGGTAGCCATTATGACTCTCTATTGAAAGATGTTGTGGTATGAGAACTCAACCATAAGATGATATTGGTCTCAACCTCCTTTATAGATGATAGAACACACTCTCAATGTGTCTTGACATTTTTGAATAGATTACTCACATTATCCATCAGTTTGAGGATGATAGTCGATACTAAATCTTAGCTTAGTGTTTATATAATGTTGGAGACTTTTCCATAAATTTGAGTTGAATCTCGGATCACAATAGAATTCAATTAATAGTGGTACTCCATGCATACTTAGTAGTTCTCTAATTTATATCCTTGCAAGTTTATCTAGAGATAAGTCCTCTCGAATTGTGATAGAGTGGTCTATATTTGTGAGACGATATAAAACAACTCATATTGAATTGTTTCCTCTGGATATATTTGAAAGTCCAGTGACAAAGTCCATGGTGATGTTTTACCATTTCTATATTGGTATGGGTAATGGTTTCATCATCCAATTATAATTATCCTTTTAGACTTCACTTTTTAACAAATTGGGCACTTTAATGTATAATCAGTGATATCATTCTTCATATTGTCCCACCAATAGTGCTCTCAGAGATCTCGATACATGTTTGTGCTCCCTAGGTTAATGTAAAATTTTGAGCTATTTGAATTATGCATAAGATCTTTCATTATATCGAGATTATATGGTACACATATTAATGAACCAAATATTAAAAATCATTCATCATCAATATTGAACTCTGAGATTTCCCTTTAGTCATGTATTCAACCTTTTTTTGAATTCCCACATCATTTCTTTAAGCATTCTTCATTTTGTTCATGAGGGTTGGATGAGAAATAATTTTAGATAGGGTTGATGATGTTACTTCTTTAATGATTCCAATTTTATTCCTTTTAAAATCTTATAAGATTGTATCCTACTAAATTATCATCATTGATAAAGATGTAGGATCATTTCTACATAGAGAATATTACACCTTATTAGCTTTACCAGGGTGGTAGTGGATTGAGAAGGCATAATCTTTAATGAGGTCTAACCAACTTCATTAGTGAATATTAATACCCTCATGTGTGAATATATATTTTATACTATTATGATTAGTATATTTCTCATACTTCTCCCTATGAGGATAATTCCACCACATTTCCAATGTAGTAATCATAGCTGCTAGCTGCAGATCATGCATGGGATAGTTTTTCTTCTGAAGTTTCAACTCCCTTGAGGCATAGGCTATCACTTTATCATTTTTCATCAATAAATAGCATAATAACTTATTTTAAGCATTATTTTAGAAAAATGATTTCCCCACTTGTTGGTAGGATTAGCATTGGTGTAGTGATATTACTCCTTTTAAAGTCTGTAAAGAAGTCTTCAATTCCCTTTTTCCATATAAACATCACTCCCTTTTGAGTCATATATGTTATTATCTTTGAAATTTGTTATAAGTTCTTCAAAAATCATCAGTAATAACTAGATAGCCCAAGGAAACTATAAAACTTCATTATAGATGTTTCCCTGGGTCACTCTTTGATTACCTTTGTCTTGGAAGGATCTAGTGATATTCCTTTGTTGGTAATAACATTCCCCAAAGAATGATAATTTCTCCACCCAGAACTCACATTTACTATATTTTTCATAAATTTTATCCTTTCACAAAGACTTAAACTTAGTATTAAAAATATTCTCATGGTTATCCTTGCTCATAGAGTATATCATAATATCATAAAAAAAGACTACCACAAACTCATCGAGGTAATATCTAGAGACTTTATTTAATGAATCCCCGAATATTGATAGAGAATTAGTGAGTCAAAATGTCATAAATATAAAATCACTGTTTTCATACCTTGTTCAAAAGTCAATCATTGGAATATCTTCCTTCCACACCTTTAATTAAAGATATCCTGATTAAAGGTCCACCTTAGATAAATAACTGGACCCACATAGCTAATTTAATAATTCATATATCAATGGCATGGGATAATTCTACTTTATTGTGATTTTATTTAGATCTTGCTAATAAATGTATATGTTCATTGATTCATCATTCTTCTTGACAAAGAGGAATCGTGCACCCTATGGTGAAGCACTTGAGCATATCAAACCCTTATCCAGATTCACCTATAATTGCAACATTAGTTCCTCCAAACCAATGGTGGTAATTATATAAGGATTCTTTAATATAGGAGGATATCTATGAATAAGATAAATTGATAACTCAATCTCTCAATCAAGAGGAAGACCAATCAATTCTTCAGGGAACAAATCATTGTTGTCCCTCACAATGGGCATATCGTCAAGCATGATTATCTACTTTATCTCAATCATTTGAGCTAGATATGATTTCTTATATGAAACTAATATCCATAATTGAGATGATGATTCTGATGGAGATTCATCCTACTCTTTAAACTTGTACAGAATTAGAGGATTCATCATAATTTGAATATTAATCTCCCTTTACATAAAGTCAATGGGGGGATTTCTATAAAGATATCCAATCCTATCACAATATTTCATCGAACTCCATAAAAGGAAGTATAAACATATTTTCTGGGAGGTTCTATCCACAAAAAATAAATAGAGAGGATTTATATAATTTGTATTGAAGAATATTACCATTTTTTGTTCTCATAGATAACTCAACCTCCGTATTTTTATATGGTGTTTCAATAGTTATATTAAGATTAAAATATTTTAAAGAATGTGAAGAACCAGTATCAAAAGGTAACTTTTCTATTCATGAATGAATAACTAGCATACCTACAACTACATCATTGTCATGATCCACCTTATCAGTAGTGATAACATATTCTCTTATTTTTTTCTTTGGATTTGTTTTTGTTTTTGATTGCCTCAAAAAACCCTCGGCTTATAAAAATGGTTCACATAATTCCTATGTTCCTTGTAGTTGAAAAGATACACTATAGAGTGAGTGTTGATATAAATTTTCATTTATTCTTTCACATTAGTGGTATTATTCATATCCCTTTAGTGGTTATTATCCATATTCACCTCTCTTATTTATTTTAAGCATGTGTCAGTACCCTTTATGTAGTTTCCAGGATCCTTCATCCCACACTTTTAATGAAAGGGATGTTGGGTGTTAATTCCATCATGGTGTATATCTATTTATCCACACATATTAAACTCCATTTTTCTATTTTTTTATTAGGACCATGATACCACTAAGAGTCTCTGGTCTTCATTTCAACTTTAAGGTCACATTGGACAATCACTTAATAATTGTTTTAGTCTCGAATCACCGACACTTTTTGTGGACTTGGATTTAGTACACTAATGAAGCAATCCACCTTACATTTGGTGTTCATAAAAAATACAGTGGTTCATTATGAAAGCCCAGTAAAGTTTTTATCATGCACTCCAATATAAATGTCTTCCTTTTTCTTCAGTCTAAGAAACTCCCTTTCCATATTAAGATAGTGGGTTCATGGAAAACATTTATTAAAAAATATGTTCTCGAAATATTCCCATTCCATAGAATCAATTCCCACCCTAGACATTGTGTTATTGATCAGTTTTCACCACTGATCAGGCTCCCCATCAAAACGACAAACTTCCAGCACAACTTTATCTTCTTTTAAGCACTAAAAGACAGAGAATGTCTTCCCAATGGAGTTAATCCATTGTTCCATGATGATGGGATCATAATATCCAATAAATACACGAGGCCTTTGATATATGAAGGATTCATCTGCAACTTTATATCTCTTAGTATGAGGGAATTATACATGATTCGCGTTATTATTGATAACTTTAGCTAGCTGAGAAAGTACTGTCATTAATTTTTTAGAACCCATTCCCATCAAATTTGGCATATCATTAGGGAATCATCACATTTCCAATCACATTGATTTTTGGAATAGGTTCTTATATTGGAAGGCATTAAATGAGAAAAATAAAGTATAATTATGTGGGATATAATACTTATCTAATAATAATATGAAAAATAAAACACAGAACCTATAAGGGTAAACTTGTTAATGAAAAGTATATCCTGACTTGTGATACCCTAAGTTTTGATCAAGGTTATCCACAAAGATAGAATGATCCCTATGATTCTTACTTATGTTATATAGTACTGATCTAAAAAAATATTTATACCCTTCTTTGATACCAATTACAGGGACCCTATCCTTATACAAACACCAAAACATGATTTTAAACATAATTAACCATTAAATTTCAAGCTAAGGATCGTAAATTATAGTGTCTTCGGATGATTAGGTATATAAAACTGAAGACATGGAAATAGACTAAAACATATTTATTTTAATAATCCATAAATATCTCTTATATTATATTGAGATTCTACATCTGTATAGGATAACATGGGGATTAGATGAACAAAAGGGACAACCTGAAAAACCCAATAAGGGTATAAACATATGAATAAAGGATACAACATGGGTTAGAGAGAATAACATGATGACATAAAAATTCATGGATTATAAATAAACATAATTAATCATAACATATAGAGAATGGGAGCATGTAATCATGGAATCATAGGAATGTGGAAACAACACAAAACATGAAATAATCATGAGTTAAGGATAACTTCCAAGACCATTGTACATGGAGGACAAAGTCTTATAAAGGAATCCTGTTCACTCAATGTGCCAACATCACATATCATGAGACAAAACATTCAACAACACATTGAAGTGCTATATGGCTACACCCATCATAATATTTTAAATCATATGTTAGACAAAAGAAGAATCAAACATGGGGTATAAAAATAAGGCTTACCCAAAGGAATAACTCGGTGTCATAAACATATCTTAAGGAAAAACTAAAGGGTGTATCATGAAAGTGTTCATGAAAGAATGTATTTAAATACTAAATGAATATTAATAAAGGAAAATATTAATATAAAATGATAAATTATATTTAAATGATGTAAATAATTTTAAAAAGTATGTTTAAGAATCATTATAAATTAGCCACTTTAGTGCAGTTTAAGGGAATGCATACAAGAGTCTTTAAAATAGATTTGTAAAAATTGTTTTTTATAAGATATAAATTAAAAAAGATTGTATTTATTGATAATATTACTAATTAAAGAAAAAAATAATAGTGTCTTAAAACATAATATGGATGTTATTGGAAAATGAGTAAGAATTTGAGAAGTTACCTTTAGTCGGGCTTGGTTATTGGGAGGAAATTGGAAGGGAACCTTATAAAACATGTATTTTCCCATCAAAGAAAGAAGAATATGGATAGAAACATATTTTTTGAGGATTAAAACAAAATTTAGGAGCATTAAATAACAATAATTAAGTATTAAATTGGTATAAAGAGATATTAAGTGTAACCTGAAGGAAAAAAGTTGGGTTCATAAAGAATCCCTTGCGTTATGTACGAAAGTGTTCTATACTTAATCTTAATGTCCTTGATAATAAACATAAATAAATTAATTAATTTTTTCATAAACTTATCTAAATGTATTTTAATTTTTTAATTTTATTAGATTCATTTATAGATTTTTAGATATGTTATGGAGTTCAATTTAATCATTTGGGAGTGTTCATTTTCTTGGGTTTCATGATTGGTTCACTTGTAAAAGAGTGTGGAGGTTCATATAAGAAGAGAATAATTATCCAAAATTAAAATTATATGTTATTAATCATCATAAATAATATAAAATGTTTATATAATTTATTTGTTTATATGGGGTGTGGATGATTCATTAGATAAGACAATAATGATAATCGTTTAAATTATTTTGGCGGTCTTTTTTATCATCAAAAACTAGTTCTGTTTCATTGTTATTTATCATGTATAAAATATAGTTTTAGAACATATAATGGGTTATAAAATACATTATAAATTATTTACCAATAATTGTAATGGTTTTATATATAGCCTTGAAGGTAGTGAAGTAAAATGAAAATGTTTCATCCTCAAAGGTGATAAATCGACACCTCATGGGTGATATTTTAATTTTTAGAAAAAAAGGAAGAGGTAAAGAGAAATGATGATGGATTTTACATTATCATAATAAAATAATAGTATATAAAATTTACTAGTGTTATAATGAATATTTTTAGAGAGGAGGTGAGGATTGTATATGAAAACAATAAAAATAAAATAAAATAATGAAAGAGTAAGAAAATTTTACCTCTTGAATTCTTCTCTATGAGAGCCTCATTAGAGAAATTATTTTTCATCTTTTATTGAGTCTACAACCTAATAGACCTAGTTAATAGACTTTTTAATAGGATTGGTTAGAAATTGGTTAATATTCAAGACTTAATAGGTGTGATGAGAAGAGGTAGTGAGGGTGGTATTTATAGTGGAGGAAAGGAGTTTTTTTTGATTATTTTATTCATTTTTTATTATTTTTATCTCAAGATTATGAATAGTGTGAATTATTATAGTGAATTACAATAACTAGTGCATGTGAGTTCAAACCAATGGTGCTTACATTAGTCAAACATTTTCCATGAATCAATAATTCATGTATTTAGCATATACCTTAAATTAACATATTTCACTATTCACCACAGATTCATCTATTTTAGAAGAATTCAAAAAATTCATCCTAAATATTTATCAACATATATAATTCCAAAAGGGGCCTATTTTAGAAAAATAATTCCCCAAATATGATAATTTTAATTTTTAATTAGAATCATCATTTATTCAAAAAATACCAAATTTAAAATAATAATAGATTTTATAACATTTTGAGATATTAATTAAGGTCTCATAAAATTATCTTATAATTATAAGATAGGAAAATATTATTTTATGAATTTATTTTATAAAAATGAAATTTTATTTTATTAATTTTAAAATTGAAAATAAATATTTATGTTTCACAGAAAATACCAATACTAAAAAAATTTATTTACTTATTCCATGACATAAATATACCATATTTTCTTTCATAAGATGCCTAAATTTTATTTACACTTTTGTAGGTGAGGTTACTATTATATTTTCTGAATTACTATTCCTAATGGTCGCTATTACTATTCTAAAGGTCAATTTATTACTCTATTGGTATATGTTTTGTAATTTATAGAAAACTAATTATTTCTTTAATTATTAATTTATAAAGTTTTTATACTATTCTCTAAGTGATTTTATATGATTTATACTACATAACATAATTATAAGAAGGGAAATTTTAGTGATAAAATCTTGGTTCGTTACAAACCATGATTGTTTTCTCTTAAGAAGCTTAATTTCAATATAATTGAATCATTTTGATGAGAAATGATATGTGATGGGAATTGTTTTGGGATTTGGGGTGTTCTTTGATAGTGGATGTTGTGATTTATATACTTTGGTTTTTTCAAAGGTGGTTATCTGTGATGGTTTTCCTTGTGTTGTGTTGGCATTGTCTTGGTTGTGTGGGGATGGTTCTACCATGGTTTATTCTTCTATCACTAAAATATGTTCTATAATTTATGATGGATTCTCTTAGAAAATAGTAATATTTGGTAGGAATTTTTATAGACAACGCACCAGATAAAATGCTGTTACAATATGTTGTACCTATGATGAACCATCTCTAAAATAATTTTTCTATTATATATATATTTCACTAATAATATTTTACAATGGAACTTCTATCTATCATAATAATTTTAAAAAAGGTTTTTTATTGAAATCCTAATCCATAAATAAATAATGTATTTTTTATGGAGTTTTCTAACACAAAACTATTTTCACTGGTATTAATGTTTTATACCAAATAACCATTTTCAATTAAAATATATTTCTATCATAATAAGTTGATATAAGAAAATAAAATATAAAAAAGTATAGAAAACATTGAAAAATTTAATAAAAATTTAACATATTATATGTTAATCAAAAAATAACATAAATTTACTTAGGGGAGGGGGCTAGGAAAAGGGTTAGATGGAGCGAAATTCTTTTGTAAACCATGTATAATTCATCACATGTAATCCATTATCTATTCATGCTACAAACACTACTTCTACTACTACTGGAACAACACTTCCTTATCTCTATATATGATCTATATAATCTCATCCAAATCTAAAAACTTCTTCTCAAACTCCAAAAAAATGATGACTATACATGATCTTTATGTATGTTGACTGGAATCATGGAAGACCAAAAATAACTTTAAATAGTCCATCTCAAACCAAGAAACATTTTGACACCATGCATGGTTTTATGTATCCAATTTTCTTCATTGAAACTATATTCACATGAGGCCTCACGAAGAGTGTTAAACTGAATCTCTCACTTCTAAGAAGTCACAACCACATATGTATCCTTAATGTTTATTTAGAAGTAAAAATAATAAAAAACTTAGGTTTTTTTTTTAAAAAAAACTACTGACCATAATATGACAATTACTATGTTTAGTTTTCTCTCCTTCATTAGGATGACTTAACATCCTCTTGTAAAGATAACACTTCACAAAAGTAGAATAAGTATAATTCTATAAAAATATAGAATAAATTTTTTAAATTGAAAGTATTTTTTAATTAATAAAAAACATTAACTACCATATTTCATCAATAAATACTCTATATATTATTCCCAACTCTATGTGTGGACTTCATCATCCCCTAATTTTGTTACTAGATGAGAAAATCTTAATAAATGTCTCTTCTATCTAATAGGATCAAAATACATCCCAATCCTAGGCTAGCATATGGTCAGTTCAATAATAGAAGTAATATTGATAAAAAAATGTGTCAAAATCTCTCTTAAAGGATCTATTTCTATGATTGTGTAATAACTAATGAAAATTAAATTACATACAAATCTTTCATGCCTCCTAGATAGAGGATCCCATTTTATCATTGATGGGAGACTATAAACCTAAAAAAAATAATTAATAATTGAATATCAATAATATGTATATTTAAAATAAATTATATTATTAATTTAAAATTCATCCATTTACTGAACAAACAATGTACAAGTTCGATGATAGTTTTTCCCATGACACCCAAGGCCCAAAATATAATAATTTTGTAAAATCAATCTTTTCATACCTACAGTTATATATGAAAAAAAATGGGAATAAAAATAAATAATTAGATAATTATTATATAAAAATATAATGAAAATAAATTAAAATTCATTATTGAACATAGGTATAAAAACATGGATCCAAATAAAGATATCAAAACCACTAGGGAATATAGTCTAGAATAATAAAACTTGCTAAGAAAGGACCCCCTAGTCTAAATTGTAGGGGAAGCATCATGTGGGTTGTATAATGGGTCATTTGGTTAACCGCCAAGAAACACAACATTGTTGTCGGAACAAAATATCTCATCATAATATCCTCTAACAATTTATAAAACAAAATATTAAATAAAAATAATTGTTAATACTGATTGAAAAGTTGAAAAATTAAAAAATATTTCTTGAAAAATAATATATATTTACAATGACTATAATTAAAATGAGATAAAAAATACATTATATTCATCATCATATTTATCAGTTTCAATGTGATCATTATCCTACTTAGTATCATAAATTTTTATATGTGTTTCAATTTCATAACCCCCTATAATTTTAAATTATATGGTTAATTCGTCGGTATTATCAACACCATCATGCCTTAACTATAGAATTGCATCATCTAAATTTGTATCACATAGAGTAAGAAATGGATTAGGGGATATTTCAAGAACAAATTAAATATATTCCACTTCCATATAACCACATCAATTTAAAAAAAATATTTTCCTAAGATTTCATTATTATAGGACTCCACTATTTAATAAATCTCATGAAGGATCACCATAATTTTCATAATGACCTTTTTTTGTTTAATAGTTTTTCATAAATGGTTTATTTATTATAATAAAAACATTATATTTATTTTCAATGATTACATTTTGTGGCTGAACACACAAACTTTAATCAATGTCTACCCAATTATGTTTAAAAATTGTCATGTAAATCAATCCAAGATAACATAACTCAATTATTTCATTAATCTTGCTAGAAAAGTAAATTTCACTTTCTTTATAATGGATTACTTTTAAACAAAAAATATTGTACATTTATTTGTTTTATTCATCGGATATGAGTACAGGAAATCAAAATTCATTAGCCATATATACATTAAAACATTTAATCAGTTTGGATGGTGGGTTTCTGAAGCCATAAAATCGAAAATTTGTTTTATTTCAATGTTTTGATACCCAAAATAATAATATATATATACTAAAAAATTTATTTCTTATGGTCAACCACAAATGATTCAAATTAATATCCTTTGAACTAGTAGGGAAAATTATGTTTTCTTAATTCTTAATGATATGTTGATGTAATTTGTGTTAGATTGACGTTTTATATAATTATCTTAAAATCAACAAAAAATTAATATAAATTTACTTTTAAAAAATATTTATTAAAAATAGATGAATCTAGAACATACTACATAAATTTTGACATTTATCCATTGTTGATAGAAACATATGTAAGAGCTATCCATTTTTCATGACCAAATCAATCGGGGATCTTCTAACCAGTAGAAATCTGAGTGTTCCACCCCAAGACCACCTCCAATATGCTAGGGGATAGCTATAAGCAATGATTAGTAATATTTGAAATGTGGGAGGCCTTATCCTATGAAACATGCACGCACACACATCTCTAAGAAAAAATATAATCAATAAAGGATAAAAATGGTTTCATGATATATGTATACAACTAAATCCCATATCAGAGTATAACACAAGTGTAGGTGTAATTCCCTAGAATGTCTCACTCTATAAATAGTTTCCTTACTTGTCACCATATGGCCTCAAGCATGCCTCCCCATATGCTTGAGGATGGAGATTGGCAGTGAGGGTCCAATGATGGTTTGGTGGGGAGACTATAACCTCATTATCAGAGTAGCATTATGGTAAAAATTTAACAAATCAATAGAAAAAGTTATTTAAAGGAAATGAAGAATATTTAAATAATACTAATAATAATAAATAAACAAATAATAAATAATATCATATAAAAAAATATGTCATGTCAATACCAAAATGAAAATAGGAAAACATGTCATCAAGCATAAAATACATGCATAATGCCAAAAAAATAGATCCCAAATAATTTTTCCATGAGAATATAGAGAACCTTATTACTCATACACTCTTAATATCCCATATCCATGCATAAAAAAATTGTCACAACCCTTAATCTGGATCCTGTAACCCTACGGTCTATCCTTGAACCAATTTTCCAATACAACAGGGTGGGAGATAAGACTAATAATCCATTACCAAGGGAGTCTCATAAAATAAATTCACCAAATATAAAATAAATAACTGTGATGGTATAACAAATAAGGAAGTAAAAAAATTAAATATAATCATGTGGGGATCAATTTTATAAAATGGGACCTAGCCAACAATAACTTCTTCAGTCGAAGCCAAAATCTCTCTGTATGATTTTTTTAAAAACCTAAAAAAGAGCTCAGGAACTAGCTCATAACCAAGGAATCCTCCATGGATCATATAAATATAAAGGATGAACGCATCCCAGAGCATTTAAAACCTTAAAAGTAATAAAATGAGGCCACTATGTAGGTAAATCACTGACTAAATCCATGTATATTATTTGAATTGGAAGTCATGTTGCTAATATTATTTAATGAATTAATTAATTTTGAACCTGAACTCATCCAAGGAATTCCATACAAGTATCCTAGGTCACACATTGGTTTTACTATGAACCCATAACCCTATAATCTCTCCTATGTCATTCCTCATAGGAATTCAGGTATCTCTCCTGGCATGATATAAACTGATTTCCCTCTGAGTCTATCCAAGGTGTTCCTCATAAGAAACCCAAGTGCCACTCATGGATTATGAAAATAATAATCCATTTGAGACCATCCTTAACATTCCATGCAGGTAACCCAAGTGTCACTAATATATTAATATAATAAAATACCCTCTAAGCCCTCCATTGGACTTACATATAGGGAACTAAAGTCTCACTTGTGGTGTAATATAATAAGTTTACCTATGAACATATCTTTGGAATTCCATGTAGAGAACCCAACTGTTACTAAATGAGTAATGTAATGAAATTCCCCCTTATCTGGTCCTTGGGACTCCATATAGGGAACCCAAGTGTAACTCGTGTCATAAAACTTAATCTGACCAATGAGACCATCCAAGGAATACCTACTTAAGAAAACATGGCTGATGAAAAGTTTAATATAAGGGAATAGTCATATTTCATCAATTATCTAAACATTCTTCATGAGATTGTCCTGTTCATTTTTTCATTTAAATATATGTAATAAATTTTATTTTAATAACCATTTCATATTATAGTTCATGTATGAATAATAAAGATATCATTCCATTTATAATTACATTATAATCCCATAGGAAGGTACATAAAATTTATCCTTTAAAATAAATCCATTTCATTTATATTTTTTATTAAATAAGATAGCATTCCTCAAGGGTGGTTTTGTTAAAAAAATGGTGCATGATTTTATTACGAACTCATTTAATTCAATTTGAACATATCATACATTAGGGGAAATCAAACACACCTCTAAGGTGATCAAAGTGTATTAAAAGATATATAATCATAATAATTTACACCATCACACCACAAGGGTTTTCTAGTTTCTTAGAAAAGGGATTCAATTCATGGAATATAAGAAATATACCCCAAGGGGGCGGTTTGATTTTAGGTGAACAACTTATAGTTGTTAAATTAATTTCAAAACTAATATATAGTTCAAGGAATTATGTTCTAGATAATTAGTTTCACATTTTATGGGTGAAGTTCAAAAAATATTTCATGAAACACAATAAATTATTTTTTCAATTAATGAATCATTAATGTAAAATCAATATTTTACTCACATCATTGTTAAGATGCTTCACTCATCTATTATTGAGATTTTATTTGATCTGAATCGAGAGAAAACTAAATAATATAAAAACATCCTAAAAATAGGGCATATAATTTAGCATGAATTTAGAATTCCATATGCAGAGATAAAATGAGGAATGAGGAAAAAGGAATTATATAATAACCATTAAACTTCCAATTCACTTGACACTACTTTATTCTAAGTCGAAACGAATGATGACTATGTAATCCTAGGTGTAAGAGAAGGGGGAGATCACGTGGTTTCCTAGTGTTAGAGAAATGAGGGAAAATAGGTATAGATTTTTTTTAAATTAAGTATGGTAAACAGATAAAATCCCAATATTTAATTTACCATAAAATGTATACACATGTCATTCTAAAACCTTCCACATCACTACCTCCAGGTGGCACCCCTCCATATGGTTTGAAAAACTATTAACACACAATGTATATCATCATTGTAATTTTTTTTGAAGACAACCCTCATTGTCGTGCATACTCAAGTGAAAATTTATAAAAACTATGTGAAACCCTATAATCCCTAAATAATTGTAGTTCATGATTAAAATAACTATGATCTAACTATCTGACTCCATTTGGATTTCCAAAAATCTGGTTTTTGAATCCCAATTATCTCGAAACTACACTAAACACCTGAGTTGACTATCGAAACTAAAAACCTATACAAAATAAAAAATTTCATTATTCCAGCACTCAGAATTTTATTTTGAATATTAAATTATGATTCATATCACCAACCAAAAAAATCGAAAACTACATTGCAAATTTCATCTGGTTCAAAACACCAGATATTATAATCTCCTATACTTAAAACTTTTTTATCTATGAGAATCCTTGGGAAAAATGAAACAACACCCAACATACATGAGTTCTAATTTTTTACAGAAATGTCCTCATTTCATTTTTAACATAAAATGAAACTACAATCAATACTTATAATAAACAGTTCTTAAGCTGTTGAAATTTGAGTCAACGCACAAATTCAAATATTAAATAATGAGATGATACTTACCTGATTTATTATAACCTGAAGAATGATCATGTCATATTCTATTTCACCAACTATCCCTTAGTGCTCCTCACCATAAGTTCTAGAATTAGTTTCCAATGTATAGTCTCAGTTCACCAATAAAATTTCAGAATTATGTGATCCCTAAAAGTTATAACAATACACATTGAAATATTTTTGAACTCGATCGAATGGTAAATTCTCAATTAACCACATTTAGATCAGTTGAGAAATACAATAGATGAAATAACATTATACTAAAATAGAATCAACTAGATGATATTCCACAATTATCTCACCATTGATCACATTCAACCAATCAAGGAAAATTCAAGTCAATCAATTCTCGGTCAACTGTCTATGAAAATGATCATATTTCACAATATATGAAACCTAAACCTAGTCCTAACACCTTTAAAATAAGGTACCTAGAGATCTATTAAAGAATATCTATTGAGGCCTGTAACCAGATTTTAGTGACATATCTAGGTTAACTATATATTTCTATCGTAGTTCCAAAACACAACCATAAGTGCATACACAATCCAACACCCTTGGATCGTTACAAACAAATTATATCATGATACTAACCATAAGTTCATGTTTAACTATAATTAAAACACTATAATCCAAGGATATTTTCCAAGGTATTCCATTATTAGGATTTTATATGTTATACTTTGGTACATAGCTAATATTTCCACATATCAAGAATACAGACTAAGCCCAACAACAGAATATCAAATGGAAATCAAGTCAAAGAATCATTTGGTATCCATGAGTCTATATAAGGACTTATTATATATAATTCCAAGAATCACAAAAGATAGTCCACAGATCAATAATAATATGTGTTCCTATAGATAAACTCCAAAAGTATATATTTAACGATCCAAAAAAGAATATGAATTTATTCTGTAGCTCAGTGTGTAACTGATTATCTATCAGTGTACCCTAGATGATGTCAAGATAAAGGGAATGTTCATCAGTAAGAAAAGAATACACTAAGAGTATATCAATGATTACTAATAATACATAAGAAACTCCCTTAATATCCAATACAAAGTGACTGGGATGGTTTACGACCAAGTATATCCAAATCCATATAGGAACCAATAGTCGAACCACCTTTGGAAAACTTCAGTTAAATATATCAACTGAACCTATTTATGTGTTGTCATCAAATAACCCAGATCCCCTCACAAATGAGGCATTCTGTGATTTTCTTAAAAAAACCTACTATAGTCCAAACTTGAATCACAGTCTCTTCAATGGTTGTGTATGTAGCCATCCACTTTATCATCATGCTACCTTGAAAGCAACAGAATATATAAAAAAAATTAATCCTTGGGTTTCTTGTGAATCCTATGTCTTAGTCTATAATTCATACTTGATCCCAAGTCATATTAATGTTTTATGTAGAGAATCTTCTCAAGAACAAGAAAAAATAACATTTTAGCCACACAGGTTTCCAAAATCCATTCTGACCATATCCAAATGGCTATTTACTGGTTTTAATCCCTATACATGGAAGGACACACTAAAACACATTTGATGAGACACTACCTACCTTAGGATTGTCCTAGTCAATATTTACTAAGAATGGGAACTAATCCAACAGAACATGCTCTATACACAACTAAACATGGATTATGAGTGTGGCCAACATGCTTTTTTCATGATCCAATTTGAATATAGAGAAAACAAATATCCACGTAAAAGTGTGATACATTATATTTAATCAAAACATACTCATGATACTCTATTGATCTACACACACACACATCATAAATATTAGGAATATATGGAAAAACTAGACTGATTAGTAGTGTTACAACACTCGAACCATTTGCAATGTCATCCCACAACACCAAGATAATTCCATATTCTCTTTACATCTAGGCCATTCTACTCCAAAAATTAACTATGAATGTAGAAGAATATCTCACAAATTAAACAACACAATCGAACTAGTACGGTTTGTTGCATCACCTTATTACTCAATAGGTACTATGTGTATCAAGGTGTACTACCTAAATATTTCACCAGTGTAGCATAATACCCATTACTACTATCCATTGGTCCATCAATCTTATGAATCACATCATGGGATAGCCCATATGAAATATTTAAATCCATATTTATATTACCTCATATGACTTCTAACCTAGTCGACGACTTATCAAGACATCCACCATTGAAAAAGATGGGTCACGCAACCAAGTAAATTGTTGATAAATTTGTTCGAATGTATAACCTGATAAACTCGAGCATTAATTAACAAGGGTCAATTCATCACCTAAAAACTTCCCAACCTAAGTGTTATTCCACATACTAAATTCCATCCCAAGATAATGAAATAATAAAGAAACGAACATGCATGTAACTCAAGTAAAAATCAGATGTTGTTTTTTACTTGAGAGGCACTACCACAATTGGATAGCCTCTTCATAAGGTATTGAGTCTAAAATAGGGTCAATCCAAGGCTTTATGGCCTAACATATATATCAGGATGATAAGAATATCAAAATATATCCATGGGTAACGTCCATTTTCCCGTTCAAGTAAACACTAAAGGCTTTATTTATAGTACACTCACATAAGAATTTTAGCTATCAAAATTACTTAAAGTATTTATTTCAATCATTTTCATTGATGAAAAATTCTTTTAAATTTTAAAGATACTCAGAAATATTCAACTAACACACCACAAGTAACTATACTTTGAACTTTATTTACCTGATTCCATATATAAAGATAACAAAATTACATTACAATTTTATTCTAATCGTTTAAACATCAATAACCTAATCTCAATTGGGTTAAGTTAAAGAAAATTAAATTAAAATCAACAGGGGAAAACAACATCTATGTTGTGATTGGAATTTTAATTAACTAAAGACCATGTTTACACTGAAATATGTGTGTCATAGGATTGGTCAAGGAACACACCACTGATTCTAAGAAATCTAATCCAAAACATCCCAAAAATTCCTATAAGCGATCACCAACATATGAACCACCAAATATCAGGAAGGCCTAAGTAACACAGAGTCCTAGAGGTAATCTCCACGTATCATCAATTCTGACTCATGGAGGGCTTTGCGACCACACAAAGGGTTAACGGTAACTTCTGTGAAACATTATAGGACTCATAGATCCTGGCCGACTGATGAAGCTCTTATAAATTTATAAAATGTTCTATTATTTGTGAAAATCACACCATATAAATACTCACTTATATCTAACATTTAACTAGATGAGCGACCTTTGAGATTCTAAAAAACTATCTTTGTTCATGATACTCATGGGCTTCATGAGTGAAAAATAAAATGAACGCTCCAAGGTATCCAAACACCATGAAACCTCCATCCTTGTTTTCTTGATAGCCTCCACCCATAGTGGATATTTATTTTTTGAATTCACACACCTTTTACAGAAGAAGAAATAACCCTAAGGTAAGAAATACCTAGTAGGATCTTGGATCTTTTTGACCACCTACCCTTCATGAAGCCCACCATAGGGGAACCATGGAACTGCCAAAAGGTAGGGTCACTCTGTTGTGAAAATCATACTCCTTCAGGAATCCCCTGACCCCTATGAGGCCAATTTTCTTCATGAGGACATCCTCCATGAGTCCTAAAGATTCACTAATAATGTCCTCTAGACCTCTCCATGGTGACTCCCTTCAACTGAAAACCTTTCATGAAGGTCAAGATACTAGAGCCCCCACACAAAACTTAGACCTGTTCAACCACACCATGAGTCCCTTTGTGACCAGTTCACTCCAATCATGAGTCTAACATTTTTTTCAAAATATGGAATATGACATATTCTTATCTATTTATTTTAATAATAGTTACCCTACATCCTATTTCTTCTAAGAATAGGAACCCTAACGTCGGTCTTCCAGATATACAATCCTTTATGGAAGATCCAACACCATGCCCGACCCATATACGCATTAGTGGTCATGTAAGACCTAAGGATGGAATATTTTATGGAAATTGTGTACAAATATTTTTTTAGGGTCCCTATTCATGATATTCTTATCGTTTTGACACAGTTCCTCTTGAGGAGTAAGCCATACCATGTCTGAGATGCATGATGTAAAGCTTCCTAGCTCAACGTCCTAGTTGTAAAACGTTAAACATCACAACAACATCCTAATAACATGAAGTAAAAATATATCCATCCCCTATGTAATAAACACAAGATTCCCCATGTATGATTAAAATGGGATTACCCAACACCTCCAACCCTGTGTCATAAACATAAGATTCCCGGTATATGAATCACATGGGATGACACCTTCACTCCCATCATGGGAGGATATTCCTCCAAAGGGAAGATTACACATTCATTCCCCACAAATTTCCCCCAAGAATGATCCTATTATAGAGGGAAGATTCTACATTTAATCCCCACACCATACCTAATTTACTCTCCTTATAAGAAATGAGAATTCTTACCACATGATGTTAAACTACCTGGATCATTCCCATCACTTGGACTTAAGCTGTGGAATTGAATTATGAGGGTTTTATACCTTTCTATTAAAAATGTTATGTTTGGAACATCCCTAAAGATAAATCCTAACATCAGTAATATCAGGTCTGATACCTTCCCTCCTAGACAAGAAAATCTATAATCATCCTTGGTAATTTTGATAAATGAAAAACTGAGGTGTGAAGTCTTCCCTCCTAGTAAGAAACCTATAGATCTTTCTTAAAACGACATTTTGATATATCCACATTGATTTGAATTATTCCCTCCTAGTTAAAAATCTATTTATATAGCTTAATAGGTAATTTTGATCCATTAGTTTGGTTGTGACATCTTCGGTTCAAGGGACACACCTTTAAATCCACCTCAATAGGGAATTCTAATTTAACTATCATGGTGTGATATCTTCTCTCCTAGGTATAGACATATGGATCTATGTTAACAGGGACTTATGATCCATCATTATTGGTGTGATAAATTCTTTCATTGGAATGTACTTTCATGGTCCAACTAAATCGTGCATTTTAATCACATATCCTATCCCTAGTAAACATTAAACATGTTCCCTACCAGTCACAACACGTCTTTAAACCTACTCCCAACCTATCTTCAAAAAATACTAAACCTACACAAAACCTATCCATATAAGACTTTAAATATATAGTCAAACTATACCCACAAGGATTTTATCCTACACCCAACCTACCCCAATAAGATTTGAAACCTACACCCAACTTATCTTCGTAAGACTTTAAACCTATGCCCAACCTATCCCCACAATACTTTAGCCTTGTGAAAATGTCCCTAGGATGTTAAACTCATTCCCTAACCCATAATACATACCCCATGCAATAACAATTGGATTACTGATGTAAAAAAGTTTGGAAGACTCACACCTATGGCATCAATTACACTATGGTCAACATGGGATGCCTTGGGTTCCACACCTACGATACCTCATCTAAGATTCCCTACAAATAGAATGATTTACAGTTGACCAATGTTCCCAATGTACATACATGTTTATAGATTCCCAATGTGACTACTCTCTTGAACAAAGGTTGCTAGTTTGTTGAAATAAAAGTAGTATAATTAAATAGTGTCCACCTCAATATGGAACTGGGAACAAGTTCCACGTACATGACTTAATCTATGTGGGAGACCAGGACTAGGAAACAATATCCCAGGGGGAATCAATGGAATGAGGTACCGACATCCAATCAACTGTTTTCGATCAATGAGCAGACATCACTAATGAAATTGATACAAGTTAACATCTTTTGTAAAGTGGTAATGAGAGGCAAAGAACAAACACGATGCGTGGCCCCGATGAATTCATTACAAAAAAAAAATGGTGAACCCAACATTAAACTATTATCCTAAAAAATTAGGAATAGTAGAATCCGTGGAATCAATGAATTAAAATATCACCAGTTTTAGACATTTAGAAACGTGTCCTACCAAGTAGATGGTGGGACCAACAAGATAATCACCTCTGAATTATGGCATTTTGCATTGGGAATCCATGGTCTGTGACATTTTTAGTGGTATCCTTCTATGATTTAGAATATTGGACGATGTTGGGTCATTGGGAATAACTTTATTATACATGTACTGATATATGAATCCATTTCATTAAAGGAATTTAGCCACGAGAAACCATAAACCCAGTGATCACAGAAACTAGGGAAAGAGAAACCCTAATAAAACAATATCGCACAGCTTAAAACCTACAAGGGCATTCACATTGTCATCATATACAAGGTTCCCACACCCTTTATCTCCCTCTATGTTCATCCATAAGAGGGTGATTTATTCCCCTATTCTTTGATATGAATAGGATGGGGTCATACCAAATAGCGACATAGCCCTCCAGGACCAAAAGGCATCGCTCCAACATCGATACTATCTCCCCCAAGGGATGAAAAATAGGAAACCAACCTCAATTACAATTAAGAACCTCTTCATGAGTCACCCACTAGAGATATTCGATGATTTTATCCCCTATGTTAAGGAGGTAGGGGATTATTGAGTCATGCCAGAAGCAACCACTATTTGAGATCCACCTAGAAGGGCTCCCACTATTCCTCATCAATGATAGCATCGATCGGTCCCACATGATGAAGAAAGGGTTGATTTTATCTTGTCTTCACTGGACCTGGTCTAGCATACTCAACGCCAACATCGAGAATAGAACCAAAATAGTTCCCAACAAGGGGCACAATCCATGGTTCCTCTAGTCCCTACCATTACCGATGTATCCCTTCAGATCCAAACAATAGGTGAATATAGATTTGTCTTTGACTGACTGGGATCAAGAACCTAACAACCAAACTAGTATGTTGGGATGAATCTTTCAATCATTAGAACCATTTAAGGAGAATTTTTATGAAGTTCCTCTCTATAACAACACAAACCAGTATAGGGGTCATCCCCATACACCCAATAGTCAGTTTGGTGGTCCTCCATATGCTCCTTCTGATCATATCAAAGGTCCTCCCAACTCTATAAAAAACCAGTATAATTTTAAATCAACAACCCAAGTAGAGTTCCACCCCACTTCTTTAACATTCAACACAGAGGTTCTCTGCATGTTATTACTAATCAAAGAAAATTTCCTCCTTTCTCCACTACCAACTAGAGCAAAGGTCCTTCCCATGTCATAGATATAACCGTATGCGGAGAATTATCCTATGACCAGAAGGCTAATACTCATCATCAGAGACAAAAACCTTGGAAGTACCATGTTTTCATTGACCTCATTTTCCTATCATATTCTGATGTGAATGTAGACACAATGATGGATCCTTCACCATATCTTTCAAATTCAAGGGATAAATCCTATAAATTTATATTTTTAATCTCATTGGTCGAGGCGAAGACGATCCCTAGATCACCCTGTAGGCATGTGTAGGTGGAGTACATTTTGGATCCCTTTTAGAAGATCTTATTACATCCACCTCTATCACATCTAGTCTCTCTCATATCTACCTCTACAAAAGGATTTTGAGAGATTTCCAGTTTTGGGCTATCACCTGTAGATGGAGAGAATTCTGATAAACTATAAATGGACATCCTCTCCCTTGCATAGGAGTTTATAGTGAACACCCCATGTTACTAGGATGTGATGATGAGGTAGGAACCACCCCTAATAGATGTTTCAAAATGCAGTAGACATTTGACTCACATAGTGAAACCTCTCATAGTTAACCAGTTGCATAATCTGTCTACATCATTGATTCCACACATATCTCATACTATGTATATTATCATTTGGGACAACTGAGAGAAGCCCGCATCCTCTTAGAAAGGGGGAATTTGGGAGGATATTCCTTCTGACTATATATTGGTGGTGTTATGACCTCATAAAAATCCAAATATTAATATCCTAGAGTCCCTCATAGCAGACCAACCTTTGTGCTTCTTCCATTTATTTGGTCAATGTTTCAACCCCTCAAAGATCATCAATTGTCCTATCAAAGAATCCTAGAGCACCTCAATGCCACCAAGAAGTAGTGTATAAGGGTATAGATCATTGTTAACTCATTCTATTAGCACCCTAAGTCACATGAAAACCTAACATACCCTTCAATAACGATTTTACAGGAGCTTCACAGTGCCCCACCATGTTTTTTAAGAAGTGTATCTACATGTATAAATCAAACGTTTGGGATAATATTCTTCTTTTCATTTAATCCCAATATTTTTATTAGTCTAGCCTCTTTGTCGACGATGAATTCTCCCCTCCATCTACCATTATGGTTTACATGGTCATCCTCAGCCTACAAGAGGACTATATGTGTAGGGGAACCGACACAAGGAAATATATAGAATATCATCCTCAAAGAATGAAATAGTACTAGGAAGATATTCTGATAGGTTTCTTGACTTTTTAGCTTAGGAAGACACTTTTCTTCATAAATTCAACAAAAAAGACATAGTTTCCTCCATTTCCTAACATTGACATGGGAACGGTGAACAATGATTTCTATGATCCATTGGTGGTTGTGTTGAAGTTAAAGATTCAACCAATGGTATCCACCTTACTCCCAAAACTCATGGAATATAAAAGGATCATCACTAACCTCATTGATTAATAGTGTATAAATTTTAGAAAATACATAAGTGATCCCATATATCACAAGTGGGTAAACAATTCCACCTTGTATTGACTACCATGTTCAAACTTGATAGCCTCATGCATTTAGTCAGATATAATGTAGGGTGGTATGGAATTTGATGGAGGTAAAAGTCACCAAACCCACCAAAGTAGCATGATTATCCTGACATATTTCTCCTTTAGTTAATGATCCCTCTAACCATGGTGATGAGTATATCAATTCATTGGTGGCTAGAGCCCCTAGCCAATATGATATGATATCTTATCTCATGGATCTCATAGAGGCCTTAGAAACTAGGTAGGTGGAAATCCCACCACTTTGAATGTTTTACCCAGTATGGGTAGACAAAATCCAAGAACCATCATAGTTTTGAAATTCAATAATTTTCATGTTCAATGGGATGGGTGATCAAGTGAATCACTTTTCAAACTTTATTTCATGGGTTTGGCCTATGTTGAGGACCCCAAAATAATAGGAGGCCACCAAATTCTAATGCTACATTTAGATGTTAGAAGGACCTATATTCATCCGGTATCAATAGTTTCCCATAGGGCCCTTTTCTAGTTGGTTAGACCTTGATATATATTTCCTTTACAATTTCATCTCTACCACATGCAAAAAAAAATATTTCTACATTGTTAACATTAAAACAAAATCCTAATAACTAGGTTGTATAATTTTTCACCTGGTGGAAATTTCTTGCATTTTCATTTGACATGTCACTATCCTAAGAGCAGCTTCTCATGATGTGTATGGGTAATTTAAAGAGTAACATGCTCCCTATCCTCATCATATATAAATACCTAGATGGATTATAGGATTTCTCTAAAAAGGATTAGTGTCTGGATTAATTCTTGCAGTAAACTAGACAATATTTCTGCTTGTTTCCTCTTCTTGATACCATAATAAGGATTGAAAAAGAAGAGATTGATGACACAATTTATGAAAACGTTATCAAGATGGTACTCCTACTAGATCTTCTAAAGAAATATCCTTGATTATTTTTTCCCTTTTAGGGACAACCTCTCCCCACACTACCCCATCAGGCACCACCTGACCATGCGTAGCCTCCAAGATGAGAACATGTGGCTCCAGCCCCCTTTTAGGATCCCAAAGATCAATTCCAAAATAGAAGATAATGTACCAATTACCTCTGGGATTTATATATTCTGGTGTATTTCATTTAAATCCAGAAGAATAAAAATAATAAATTTCCAAAGTTTATAAGGCCCCTAGAGGGTGGAATCACCAACATCCCAAATCACTACATGTACCATAGGATCCTCATTTACACCAATAAGGAATTATACATATTAAAATACTGGAACAAAGACCAAGTGGATTGTGGTTTAGTAATCATGGGTGACATCTCATTATATATGGCACATGTCTCTACCGATAGTGACAGTGAAGGCTCCAGTGAATGGGAGAAGGCTCCTAGCTGCAGGGCACAAAAAATATGATGACAAGTTGGATCACAATGTCATCGATCGTGCTCATGGTATTACCCATTTTCACTTGGGAAATCCTAATAGTCGTGTGGTTTTCATGGCTTCTATGTATGTTGTCCCCTCATTCAAGTCACAACATTCCATTTATCTAAAGGAAAAGTGTCGACGGTGCATGGGAATTAAAAGTTCCCCAATTATGCCCAAGACATCTCTCAATATTGATGAACTCATACCTTTTGAGTTGGTAGATGCACCTTGGGTCCATCCATCTCTATATGACCACACTGAAAATGGGTAATATTATTCCTAAGTTAATAATGTCAATATATTATACTGTTTCATAGTGCTCGATAGTGAGGAATGTCATGAAAACCCCTTAGGTTCCTATAACCAATGCCATTGAAGGAAAGAAAGAGGACATAGAATCCACCAAAAAACTCATTTCAGTGTCCCAAACAAGAATATACATGCTACTGAGATCAGGTAGTAGGTTTTCTAAAGAGATCACCTAAAAATATCCTCCCAGTCTGTGTTATCAAGTACACCTCCATAGCCGACTTTTTTATTTTACTGAGTATCTCAGACACGACTAAACTGGGATCAACCACATCCATTCAGATCCTTAACTTATCTGATAGAGATTTAGTCAATATTTGTTCATAGAATACTATCTACTCAGTGTTAGAATATTTCCAATACTAGTCAGAACCCAATAGTTTAACTAGTTTCATTTTTTGTTCACCCTGCCAAGGGGAAAACCTATGTGGTAAAAAATAAACTCTTTGCATGTAAGAATGATATGTTGAAGCACCTAGTTTGAATACCTTAAAGGATTTCTATCTTTAAGGCCCTATTCTTTATAAACGAAATGAATGATGCCTTGGAAAAATATTTGAATATCCCTATCTATTTTGAATATAATGTTCCTTCCATAGAGGCCAAATATGCATAGGAATCTGAGTAAGAACAATTTAAATCCATCGTCTTGTTTTTTGAGGAATATGAGGGAATAATCATATAGGGGAATATATTACTACTATACATCACTTGCTAATCCAATGGTGTGGCGATACATCGCTACCTAGTATATAATGATACCATGATTAATCTTATCCTGACCCGTAAACTTCACAAGATTAAACTGAAAGAAGAAGAACTAAATCCTTCCAACCTGATGGTTCATGGTTGTGATAAGAGAAACCAAAGACCACAATGAAGGGTTCAGTTGGAGACCCAGTTTAGTGACATGATATCAGACACCGAATTCATGGTTGTCTCACAATACATCAACAATAATGTGATGTTAGGTAGACCCTAGCTTCATTTTCATGTATAAGTCCCCTCCTCATATCATTGGTTCCTCATGTACTCCCTCAATGGTTTATTAGGGGAACTCCAGGGTGATGCATCACTCTTTGAATCATGTAAAGCTCACTGTCTAGATTTTGTCAACTAAAATAGACAAGGGAAATAGGTACAAACTGTTGGAGTTGAACGCATTAACACTCCCAATGAGCTGACAACCATGACAGTAAATTCATGGGTAGAATTATATGATAGCTACACTCTCTTAATCCATAGGTTAGAGGCCATAGTGCCATACCTGTGGGGAAATTTTTTATCTTAAGGAAAAATGGTCTTGGCATACCCAACATAAATGATCACCTGTAGATTCCATCTTACTCCAAAATTGATTAGTCATAGATAATACTAGAATCTCTTACTCCTGTGAAATACCAAGAATTTCACCCTATGTTAAACAATTTACAACATTCCATCATGTTTCATAGAGTATGGATGACTTCAAAGAAATAGACTTTTCCCCACTATTTTGACATCAAGAGTGGACCCTATAGTTTATAAAAAATATAGAATAGGATAGACAACATCCTTTTACATTGTTTCAACATAGCAGGAACCCCTCAGCAAGGATTTTGTGACTGCCCTAGTACACACCAATGCTTACCCTAGGTTGGCAAGCCTGGAAGAGACATGTCCTCCAACCAATTCTATTATCTTAGAAAATGAATAGGTTTTGAAATAATTTTCTCAGGAATTTGGAAAGTGTATCCCCATCTCCATTGATTAGATTATTCAGGTAAACATGGTTCTGAGGAAAATCGAAGGCCAACATTTATTAGTGTAGTGATGTCTCTATAGGATCAATAGTCATACATGAACTTCAAGAAGTACACTGTGATGTTTTCTCCTAGAGCTAGAATGAGATACCAGGGCTATGCCCCCAGGTCATCATTCACAGTCTCAGCCTCCCAACATGTAATTTTTGGTACAAGATTCCTTCTAGTAAGATTAACCCATATCACAGTGCAATGCTTGAGGACAATGTTGACAAGATTATCAAATCCAATATCGTAAAGGAAGTTCATTACCCCATATGGACATAAAAAATCATCCTAATAAAGAAGAAGAGTAGGTAGATCATAGTATGTATCTACTTAAGGGACCTCGGTCTCCACTATTCGAAGAATTATTTTACACTTACAATGGAAGATTTTTTATTGATTTTATATTTAGGTTTCAAGCCATATATATTATGGATAGATATCCTAGGTACAATCAAATCTGTATGTCCCACAAGGATGAGAAATTTGGAACCTTCAAGGTGCCTCATGTGACCTTATTCTATTAGTTGATTCACTTTAGCATAAAGACTGTGGGATCCAATTATCTATGATCCAAGAATCACATCTTCAATCCAACTCTTCACACAATATTGGAATTTTACATAGATTACCTGGTGGTCAAATCCCTCTAGTATTATGATAATCTCACGGATCTTGAGAATGTTTTCTTCTTCCTCTTCTGTTGAAATTTGAAGGTGAAACCCTTGTAGTGTGCATTTAGGTTTACCTCTAGTAAATTTCTCAGCTTTGTAGTAATATATATTGGCATCAGGACTAACCTATAAAAGATCAATTCCATCAACCAAATTTCTCCCCTAAGAAACCTCCAAAATTTTTGAGGCCTCCAAGGCCACCTAGAATACATATATTGATTTATCGCAAATATGGATAGAATGTGTAAGACCTTATCTGGGATAATGAGGAGAGGATCTATTTACTAATGGAATGAGTAATTATAGAATGTGTTTGAGGATATCATGTAGTACATTCTCTAGCATATGGTTCGGATGCCACCCATATCAGGTAAGCTTATTGTCCTTTACATGACTGTACTAGAATAGTCCCTCAATTCCTTTCTAGTTATGAAAAATAATGAGGACATAGAAAAAAAATTATACTATCTCAGTCATATTCTCCTCAAAATGGATACTAGATACTACCTTGTTAATAATAATTGAATCGAACTAGTTTTCACAGTATAGAATTTGCAACATTGTCTGCAACATCACAAGATACACATGATGTCCTAAGTGGACCCACTAAAGTGTATCCCCAATCGCCCCATACCGATAGGATTATTGGTACATTGGGAAGTGATCATCTAATAAGTCAACATTAGGTTTGTTTTGTAGAAATTCTTCAAAGAGAAAGCACTAGAATATATCCTAAGCATCCATCCAGACCTTGAATAAATTCTTTAAGATATCTATTTTTCAAAAGGGGCTATCTTTTTAGTGGATATGATTTTTCTATGATGGGAATTTATTTTTATATAGTGCCTCTCAAAGACAGATCAGTATAAGTCTCAACAATCCAAAGCTTAATAGAGTAGGCCTGTGGATCATCTTCAAAACTATTGAATTAGTCATCCTTTAATATTCATTTATATTATTATAAGGCTACACCAATAGTGAGGCATAGTATCAGGTACTCATCATTGGTATCCAGTTGGACATTGAGAATGATGTTCCTTACATTAATGTGATGGGAGACTTTGAGGTAGTGATCAAACATATCAATGGTGACTAGATCATCATAAACCAAGATCTAGTGACCCTCGTAAAGAATAATCATCAGATGATGGCCTATTTACCATCTCAACTGGAAGTGAATCATATTCCTCAATCTCATAATAGTATAACTGATACCTCATAAAGCATATCTAAGTCTTTGTTAGAGAATAACCAGGATGAACGAGTAATTTATGTGACACATCATAGGGTTATTTTCCTCTCTATTTAGAATGATGAAGACATAAAACTGAAAAAATAGCTTTCTAAACTTATATTTCATGACTCTTAGTTTCCCCATAGAAGAGAAAATTTTAAATTGTAAAAATTCCTTTAGAGAGTATCTACAGTTTCACACTCTCCATAGAAATAGAGTCAACCATGAATATATCATTTGGCATACAATGCATTATACCATCCATATTAGGCATAAAATATGGAATATCACTATAGATATGGGTTTTATGGAAATATTCTCAGTTTAATCCAAGGATATGAGATCCGTTAGGTTATACATCAAGTCCTTGTTATGTCATGTGGAACCTATCAAGAAGGACTAAAACTCTCCTACTAGATTTAGAGGATGGGTAAATTCTATCCCAACATGGTCCAAGACTGCATTGAGTTTTCTTAGAGGATTCACATGTTTCATATACATGCCAAATTTTTTCATCGGCTACTAAAACTTCTCCACACCACCAAAAATTCTTGGACCTTTGTATTATGGGGACTTAATGTCATGGGAACATACCTATTAGTGACAGCACACTTGTGAAGGTTCATTCTGGATATGATTGAATTATTCTACAAGTGGGTAAAATTAATTCCTGTAAAATAATTGAGACCGTAATACTTGATCAAATTTGTGAGGTCCCATATAATTCATATATTTGGAGTTCCCCATGCTATTCCAATTGAAAACAACAAAAAATTTCAGGATTATAAGATAATAAAATTATATTCCAACTGTAGCATCAAATCAAACCATTATTCCCACTACCATGCATAGGAAAATAGAAAAATTGAGGTGTTCAAAAAATCCATTTGTAATACCCTATAAAAAAATATATTCCAAAAAACAAAGATTTGGATGAACAAGATCTCCACTGGCCTCAGAACTATTTCAATGAAAACTCATAATTCCACCCTAGTGACCCCATACTCCCTTCTATATCATGAATAGGCAATACTTCCCATCAGGGTTCAATTTTCATTGATACAAATAGATGTATATGACTAGAATATTCCATATATAATGGAAGAGGCCAATCAAGAAGAGTTTGAATCCCTTAAATAGAATTGGGTATATTCCTTGAACAATCTAGAGAGGAACCAGAACCATATTGTGTGAGAATTTAATAAGAAGGTTTTCCATTGAAAATTCCCCCAATGTGACACATAACTGGATATCAGAACCCATGTGACACTTGGAAAAATATAAAAAGGTTAGAGCCCAAGTGCTAAGTATATTTAATCATTCATAATTTCTATTCCAATGGAGAATAATATTTGATCACCATGGTAGGAGAGTGTATCATAACTCCCACCAACACCATGTGTCATAAGTAGTATTTCATGTGAGGAGCCCCAATGGTCCAAGAAGTAAGAACTTAAACTGATTGAAGCCATGTGGATTATGTAGTATGACATTAATGTTTTTTCAATGGTCTATAAAAAATAATAATAAATTGTTTACAATAGTCCAAGTTTAACAACCTTAAACATTTTCAAATCAGTCCAGAGTATAACCAAACTATTTTCAACCCCTATAAGACAAGTTATATGAAATTAAACTAAAAATACTAATTTTATCAACTCATGAAATTAAATTGTGATCTTACCCTATATAGAACTACATAACCTCATAATAAGAATTTTTTTTATCCCGTATAAAAAATCGGAGGCCTCATGTGATACAAATGGGATTAACCAATGAGTCCTACCCCAGAATAAATATTGATTAATCATATGATAAGTATGAGATTATCAATAATATTACCCTAGTTGAAATTAGGATTCCTTATATAGTATGAGATAAAACAACATCAACATCCCCAACACATGATGTTAAACTATATCCTTACCCTATGTTATTAACATGAGATTCCCATTAGGGAGGATTCCCCAAGAATGCATTTTGGTCTTCTACGATGCCCCCTTCCATAACTACATATGTCCTGATTCCCATCATAATGGGATATGTAGAGAAACCCAAACATTATTTCTTTAGGCCCTGCAATAAATTTATCAACCCTTTGGACTCATTCATGATCCCAACATCACTACCGTAAACTTTGTGTAATTTGTATAGAGGTGTGACTATAGTGTAGGGAGTCTTTGGATCCAATCATGTTGGGTCTTACCTCTTTCATTCCACCAAAATACCCTCTAAACAAACACTCCTCTATGTCCTAGAATCATGACATTAAATTGTTTCCCTATAGTCCTTGCATCATGACTATAAAATATTCTCCATGTTCTATCTTATACGAACATAATCTTTGTGAAATCGGCTTTAGGATCACTTTATGTGGGGAAGGGAAGCCTTGTATCCATTCACATAATGTTTTAACTCTTTTATTACACGTGAACTGTAACACCCGAGACTTTTATGTTATATAAATCATCAAAGGAATCTTTTTCTACACAACACTTTCTTGGCTTGCTTTACACGCAATCGCGACCTTCCTCGATAGCTTGCGTCGTACGCAATACCGAGTTTCACTAAACAACAATATGCTATTAAAACTAGCCGTTATGAATAGTAATAACCACTTTTTGAAATTTTATAAATTTTATTTTTCAAAATGGACTTCATTTTTGGACTCAGAATATCGAAATTAGCCTAGGGTGAAATTTTGGTATTTTTCTGAAAACTTTCAATTTTTGACGAATAGTGAAACCACTAAGTGGTAGGTTAAAAACTGAATTTTGCATAAAACTTAATTTTACCGCTTCTGTGAATGGAATTTCAAAAATCCGAGAGACACGGTTAATATCAAGGACTAAAATGTGGTTCAATGAGATGAAAATAATTTTTTGGTGAATAGTAACTTTTTACTATTTTTACCGCGGTTAATAGTAAATAGGGTAACTAAGGGTAATTATGATATTAATATTACCCTAACACATGTCCTAATTCTATTGGACAAGTGTAATTCGACCAAAAACAAACTTAGGAATAAAATATGACCATTTAGGCCCACTTGGATTAGATTAGGACATTTATTATTAATTTATTTAAAGAAGGGTTAAAATAGTTAAAATCAAAGTTTAATAAGTAAATCATTTTTAATATAGGGTTATACATAAGATAAATTCGATTGTAAATATTCATTAGAAAGCTAAAAAGATTTCCTACATGATGGTATTTTATTTGTAATTTTTAGACATCAAATAATTTAATTTATTTATGACACAAAGATGATGCAGTAATTATCTTATTAATGAAATATTGACAAAATTGATAATATAAATACCAAAATAAATGTAATTTGAGACTTTTTATGAATTCCACTAATTTTCTAGGTTACTATGATATATTAGTATTGATTTAATCAACTTGGTTCGAACATATAATTCTGTTATGACTTTGAAAAAAATCATATATCAAATAGTGTCAAAATTGACACAAAATAGTTTTTAAATCAAATATTATATTATTAATTGTTATTTTATTCCTAAAAATCTAAGGTTCGGCCAAATGACTTAGATAAGGATATATATTTTAATAATAAACAATTTGGGGTTCGTTTGGCATGTTATAGTAAGTGTATTAACCATATAGTGAAAGAAAACAAAAAGTCATGGTAAAAGTTAAATTATTTAACTTAGAGTTAAATCTAATTGATAAGGTTAAAATAATACCCTAAACTTGTCTAAATTCTATTGGTTGATAGGATTTCGACCCATCCCCACTTTGGCTTCGAAATAAGACCCTTTGGAACCATTATAAACCGATTTTGACTTTAATATAAAATAATATTTTGAGATATTCCTAAGGTGCCCCTCTCCTCCCTTATAAAAGGGCACCTCCTCCCCCTCCTCCTCACACCAATTTGAGCACTCAAGCTCGGCCAAACCCTGCCATTTTCCCTTCTCCACTTCCCTAGAATAATCCTAGAGGTCCTGGTCTTCTCCAAAGACCAATCTTAGTTCCTTAAGTGGAGGATTCAAAAAGGCGTTCCAAAGAAGAGGTAATATCCATTACCGATCTTTTCAATTTCTTTCTTCTTCAACTTCTTCTTCTTTAGTTGTTTCATGATAAAGTAATAACATCAGTATTACTTACATACTGATATGTTATTATAAATATGAAACAACCCTAATTCACCTTCTATCCATCCTACGGAAAAATGAAATCACCGCGCGTGCGTACGTACGGAATACCGTCTCCACGCCGTGGTGTAATCTATTTTCCACCATCACCTTACAAGGATGGGTATAATGGTGTAATCAGTAACTATATATGATTATTATTAAGTAATATTGATACTGAAATAATATATATATATACTCCAATACAATTCCACGATCATAGGAACGATATCATCACTCGTGCGTACGTACGGAATACCGTCTCCACGATGTGATGCGACTCGTTCTACATGATCTTCATTTCATAATGATTATATAAATGAATTGAATGAATGAATATGGTATATAATACACTAATACCATTCTGGAAATGAATTATCTATAACCTAAAGATAAGAATAAGAATTTATTCGACAAAACACGCATAAGAACAAAAAGTTATAAAGACCCGAGTAAAAAGTAACAATGAAATATTACTAACAAGAAGCTAATAATATGACCATATATGATCTCATATCAATATGTATGATTCTGGAATAAGTCAATAACATTATTTAAACCATTATACAGGAGCTTCGGACACGAACAAAGCAAATCGGACCTAAGGTAAGGGAAAATACCACAATCTCATTTTTATCCGAGATTGTTTATTCGTAAGTATTTACTGGGGTGTATTTTATCATCCACATCCATGTTCCCTCAATATTTAATATTGTTTCCATACACTTACAATAGTTTAAATCCAATTTTACCCTTCAGTGAGTTTTTAGTAAAGAATATGAACGGAATCTTTTGTCGTTTTTTTTTCGTACGAGGTACTTTTTGACTTTTCCGACAAAAGTACGAAGAATGTTTTTTTTAACTTATACGGCATGAATGGATTTTTAAAACATTAAATCAAAGATTCTTCCTTTACAAGTTTTCAAGTTTATTTTTAATCAACTTCTATTATTTTAAAGTTGTATGACATGTTATGAAAGGAAAAATATTTTTGAAGAAGAAAGGATATTTTCCTCAAGAATTCAATTCAAGTGTTTTATCAAAATTATTTTCCATCTAAGATAATAAAGGGTTCTGTTTCTATCCATATTTTTACATTGGTTTGACTATGTTGTGATGGAATTATGTTTATGAATTCCTTTATCATATATGAATTGATTTATGATTTCATGATGTTTCAAGAATCCCATTTTTGTTACATGTGTTATGCCATGATGCATGTTTTATGATTATGTGGCACACATAAGAAAGGATTCATTATAAGATGGGTGGGACCTATATCTCCCTCCAATGCATTGGGTAATGATTTTATATCTCATGAGATAGACATGGCTGGAACGGAAGGTTATTTCGGTTCAGTGATACAGGACTGAAACGAGGAGTGAACTCGGTTCAGAAAGGGACTTTGTCCACTAAGATAGTCTTGGCAATGAGTCATGACTAACAAGAAATGATTTTCCATGATTATGTGTGCATGCCACAAAGTTTCAAGTTTTATGTTATGATTTTGGGGATCTCATTTTCACTTCTATGATTTATTCCATGTTAAGATATTATGATCTCTTTTGCAGGTTTTGATTTTCAAAAAGATATGATATGATTTTTATTTCCGTTATTTTCCCTTGCTGAGCATTTGAGCTCACCCTTTTATGTTTTCTTTTCCCCAGGTCAGGAAGATGGATATTAAGTAGAATATGCTAAAAGGGACCCTAGATATGATGAAATAAATGGGAGACACTGTAGAAGATTTATGAACCAGTTGTTTATGTTTCCCAGTTTCTAAAGACACTATACCTATACGGTCCTTTGTGGTTTTGTCATATGTTGTAATAAGTGTGATTCAATTTTGAAGTATTAACAATGTATGTAAAGTGTGGGTCGTTATAGTTGGTATCAGAGGAAAGGTATAGTCAACCTTTGGAAACTAGGATGTGAAAGCCTTAGTAATAACCCTAAGGATAAGTCTAAGCATAGAACACAATTTTAGAAATGGCCTTGAATAACCTAGGATAAGACCTTAAGCATGAAAATTTTATTCTTGAATTATGTGGTTTCCTATTATAATTAGTGTTGCTCACACTATTCTTCTTGGTTTTAGTCAATGGCTGGAACCCGAAGGAACCGTGTTAATGCGGAATGCGATGGGCAATGCAATGATTGTCCCCCTGAGCAACCAAACGATATGGGAGCTGGAATGAAAAATCTTGTAGCCATGCTCACACAACTTTCTCAAGCTATGAATCATGCAGGATTTCCAAACGAACAAAGAAGGGAGCAACATTCTGTTGAATCCTTCATGAGGCAGCGTCCACCATCTTTCAGCGGGTCTACTGATCCATTAGTTGCTGAACAATGGATTAGTACTACTGAAAAGATATTTTCAGTTCTTCAATGTTCTGAGCATGATAAAGTCATCCTAGCAGTGTATCGTTTGGAAGGAGATGCGGATCAATGGTGGAATCTTGTTAAGAATATGAGGCAAAGGGATGAAATTGAGTCTATGGAATGGGACGAGTTCAAGAACTTATTTTTCAATAAGTACTTCCCTCATATTCTCCGAACAAAGATGGAGAAAGAGTTCCTTGAACTGAAGCAAAGGGATGATGAATCTGTTAGTACCTATGAAGCAAATTTTACAAGACTTGCAAGGTACGCTTCTGGTATTATTATCCAACCTGAGAGTAAGATCGATCGATTCTTTAGTGGCTTAAAACCAAGTCTTCGAAGGGCGTTAGCCATAAGGGACTTCAATAGCTACGAAGAAATCGTTCGATGTGCTCTCAAAGTCGAGATGGAGATTGGAGTAACCCATCAGTCACATGGGTTTGATAAGAAGAGGAAGATGGAATTCAAAGAAAAATCTAAAGAGCACACGGAAAAGAAGATGAACTTTCCCTTATGCTCAAAGTGTGGAAAGAAACATGGAGGGAGTTGTCTTAAAGGGACAAGTAAATGTTTTAAATGTGGAAAGGAAGGTCATCGGGCATTTGAATGCCGTGATAATGGGAAGAAGATGTCTAATGATGCAAACAAAGGAAGGGATACACAGAATGAACCTGCTACACTTCAATGTTTCAAGTGCAAGGAGATGGGGCATTATGCCAATCAATGCCCAAATCCAAGGGTTGATGATGATGGTCGACGTCAACAAACTCTTAAGGCTAAAGACAAAGGAAAGTCACATGCAATTTCTATCAGCGATGTGGAGTACGATAACGATGTGGTGAAAGGTACACTTACCATCCACTCTAAAGTAGCAAATGTTTTATTTGATTCTGGATCCACCCACTCTTTTATTTCTGAAGACTTTTCTAAGGGTATCACCGTACTACCTCAACAATTAGATGTTGAGTTAGCTGTGACAACACCTAATGGCACATCAATCGCATCAAAAGTTTATAATTCTTCTCCGATCGAAGTTTGTGGGAAAGTGCTTCCTGCAAATCTTGTGATCCTTCCTTTAGTGGAATTTGATGTGATTCTTGGCATGGATTGGCTTTCTCTACATGGAGCTCATATCAATTGCCAAAGAAGGGAAGTCACATTTCATATTCCAGATCAACCTACGATCGTCTATCAATGCAAGGATGAACATAACCTTCCAGTGGAAATTTCTTCCATCTTATGGGTATTGATTCCACTAAATGAAGGTTATTTATCTCAAATGGTTGGTGAGAAACTCACGATTAAGAATATGCCCATTGTACGGGAGTTTGATGATGTCTTTCCGGAGGAATTGCCGGGTCTTCCACCAAATCGTGAAGTTGAGTTTTCAATAGAACTCGTACCGAGTGCTTTGCCTATTTCAAAGACACCTTATAGAATGGCCCCAATTGAGTTGCAGGAATTGAAGAAGCAACTTCAAGAGAATCTTGATAAGGGATTCATACGCCCTAGTGCGTCACCTTGGGGAGCACCTGTTCTATTTGTTAAGAAGAAAGATGGATCAATGAGACTCTGCATTGATTATCGAGAACTTAACAAGATCACTATCAAGAACAAATATCCTCTCCCACGCATTGATGACTTATTTGACCAACTACGCGGAGCTCAATACTTTTCCAAGATTGATCTTCGTTCAGGGTATCATCAATTAAGGGTCAAAAGGGAGGATATACCAAAGACGGCTTTCCGTACAAGGTATGGACACTATGAATTTATAGTGATGCCATTTGGTCTTACTAATGCCCCTGCTATCTTCATGGATCTAATGAATAGAGTCTTTAGAGACTATCTTGATCAATTTGTGGTAGTCTTTATAGACGATATTCTTGTCTATTCAAAGAGCAAGGAAGAGCATGAAGATCACTTGAGAATTATATTGAAGACCCCGAGAAAAGAGAAGCTTTATGCCAAATTTACCAAGTGTGAATTTTGGCTTCAAAAAGTTGCATTTTTGGGTCATATAATCTCAAAAGAGGGGATATCTGTGGATCCAGCAAAAACAGAGGTTATCGAAAGATGGTCAAGACCAACAACAGTAACTGAGATCCGAAGTTTTCTTGGTTTGGCTGGATATTATCGACGTTTTGTAAAAGATTTTTCACGATTATCTAATCCACTCACCAAGTTGACTCGGAAAGGAGTTAAGTTTGTCTGGACAGAGGAATGTGAAGAGAATTTCAAGGAGTTGAAAAGAAGGTTATCCAGTGCACCTGTGCTCACACTGCCTTGTAGTGGAGAAAGGTTTGTGATCTACAGTGATGCATCCAAGAAGGGATTGGGGTGTGTTCTTATGCAAAATGATATGGTGATAGCTTATGCCTCACGACAGTTGAAAATCCATGAACAAAATTACCCAACACATGATTTGGAGTTGGCTGCGGTAATCTTTGCATTAAAGATTTGGAGGCATTACCTTTATGGTGAAAGGTGTGATATTTATACTGATCATAAAAGTTTAAAGTATATTTTCACACAAAAGGAGCTGAATATGCGCCAAAGAAGATGGTTGGAACTGATTAAGGATTATGACTGCTCAATCCATTACCACCCTGGGAAAGCAAACAAGGTGGCAGATGCATTAAGTCGACAAGACCATGCTAGTTTATCCATGATGAGGATCACAAAAGATCCAATATTTATGGATTTACAAAGGATGGATCTTGGAATTATAATGGAAGGGGAAAAATCTTATCTTTCTCAAATGAATGTTCAACCATCTATACATGTGAAGATTAAAGAGGCACAGAAAGAAGATGTCGAGTTACAAAAGAAGGTGAGAAATGTTCCTGAATTCAACCTTGATTGTGATGGGATAATAAAGTTCAGGAATCGGGTTTGTGTTCCTCCCATCCCCGAATTAAAGAAAGAGCTGCTGGATGAGGCTCATAGTTCTTCATTCTCTATTCATCCTAGAAGCACGAAGATGTATAGGGACCTGAAAGAGTACTTCTGGTGGGATGGCATGAAAAGAGATGTTGCTGAATATGTCTCTCGATGCTTGGTTTGTCAACAAGTTAAAGCTGAGAGACAGAAGTCTAAGGGGATGTTACAACCATTACCCATACCCGAATGGAAATGGGAAAACATCACTATGGACTTTGTCACAGGACTTCCTAAAACATCCAAAGGCAATAATGCTATCTGGGTCATAGTTGATCGTCTTACAAAGTCTGCACACTTCATTGCTATTAGAGAGGATTTCTCTCTAGATCAGCTTGCCAAGATATATGTAAAGGAAGTGGTAAGATTGCATGGAGTACCACTTTCTATTATATCTGATCGAGATCCGAGATTTACCTCGAAGTTCTGGCGAAGTCTTCAGCATACTCTGGATACAGAGTTGAGTTTCAGCACTGCTTATCATCCCTAGACAGACGGTCAGTCTGAGAGAACAATTCAAACCCTAGAAGATATGTTGAGAGCTTGCTCTATGGATTTCAAAGGAGGTTGGGATCAACACCTACCTTTGGTGGAATTTTCTTATAATAATAGCTTTAACTCCAGTATTCAGATGGCTCCTTATGAAGCTCTCTATGGAAAGAAATGCAGGACTCCAACTTGCTGGGATGAAGTTGGGGAAAGAAAGCTATTAGGACCTGATCTCGTTGATGAAATGGCAGAAAAGGTCAGATCTATTCAACAACACATAAGAGTAGCTCAGAGTCGACAGAAAAGTTATGCCGACAACCGAAGAAAAGACCTAGAGTTTGAAGTGGGTGATAAAGTGTTCTTACGAATATCTCCCTGGAAGAGGGTTATGAGATTTGGAAAGAAGGGGAAGTTGAGCCCTAGATATATCGGTCCTTTTGAAATACTGGATCGTGTTGGGAAGGTAGCTTACCGATTGGCGCTTCCACCGAATCTCTCTCAAGTTCACGATGTGTTCCATGTATCTCTCCTGAGAAAGTACATACCAGATCCTTAACATGTACTCAGCTCAGAAGTTGTACCACTGGAGCAAGATCTTTCTTATGAAGAACAGCCGATAGAGATTCTGGATCGTAGAGAAAAAGTCCTACGAAACAAGACCACTCGCTTGGTGAAAGTTTTATGGAGAAACCACCAACTTGAAGAAGCTACATGGGAGCTTGAGGATATGATGAGGGAGAAGTATCCTCATTTGTTTGTTGCAAAGTGACGAATTTCGAGGGCGAAATTCTTTTTAAGGGGGGTAGAATGTAACACCCGAGACTTTTATGTTATATAAATCATCAAAGGAATCTTTTTCTACACAACACTTTCTTGGCTTGCTTTACACGCAATCGCGACCTTCCTCGATAGCTTGCGTCGTACGCAATACCGAGTTTCACTAAACAACAATATGCTATTAAAACTAGCCGTTATGAATAGTAATAACCACTTTTTGAAATTTTATAAATTTTATTTTTCAAAATGGACTTCATTTTTGGACTCAGAATATCGAAATTAGCCTAGGGTGAAATTTTGGTATTTTTCTGAAAACTTTCAATTTTTGACGAATAGTGAAACCACTAAGTGGTAGGTTAAAAACTGAATTTTGCATAAAACTTAATTTTACCGCTTCTGTGAATGGAATTTCAAAAATCCGAGAGACACGGTTAATATCAAGGACTAAAATGTGGTTCAATGAGATGAAAATAATTTTTTGGTGAATAGTAACTTTTTACTATTTTTACCGCGGTTAATAGTAAATAGGGTAACTAAGGGTAATTATGATATTAATATTACCCTAACACATGTCCTAATTCTATTGGACAAGTGTAATTCGACCAAAAACAAACTTAGGAATAAAATATGACCATTTAGGCCCACTTGGATTAGATTAGGACATTTATTATTAATTTATTTAAAGAAGGGTTAAAATAGTTAAAATCAAAGTTTAATAAGTAAATCATTTTTAATATAGGGTTATACATAAGATAAATTCGATTGTAAATATTCATTAGAAAGCTAAAAAGATTTCCTACATGATGGTATTTTATTTGTAATTTTTAGACATCAAATAATTTAATTTATTTATGACACAAAGATGATGCAGTAATTATCTTATTAATGAAATATTGACAAAATTGATAATATAAATACCAAAATAAATGTAATTTGAGACTTTTTATGAATTCCACTAATTTTCTAGGTTACTATGATATATTAGTATTGATTTAATCAACTTGGTTCGAACATATAATTCTGTTATGACTTTTACAAAAATCATATATCAAATAGTGTCAAAATTGACACAAAATAGTTTTTAAATCAAATATTATATTATTAATTGTTATTTTATTCCTAAAAATCTAAGGTTCGGCCAAATGACTTAGATAAGGATATATATTTTAATAATAAACAATTTGGGGTTCGTTTGGCATGTTATAGTAAGTGTATTAACCATATAGTGAAAGAAAACAAAAAGTCATGGTAAAAGTTAAATTATTTAACTTAGAGTTAAATCTAATTGATAAGGTTAAAATAATACCCTAAACTTGTCTAAATTCTATTGGTTGATAGGATTTCGACCCATCCCCACTTTGGCTTCGAAATAAGACCCTTTTGAACCATTATAAACCGATTTTGACTTTAATATAAAATAATATTTTGAGATATTCCTAAGGTGCCCCTCTCCTCCCTTATAAAAGGGCACCTCCTCCCCCTCCTCCTCACACCAATTTGAGCACTCAAGCTCGGCCAACCCCTGCCATTTTCCCTTCTCCACTTCCCTAGAATAATCCTAGAGGTCCTGGTCTTCTCCAAAGACCAATCTTAGTTCCTTAAGTGGAGGATTCAAAAAGGCGTTCCAAAGAAGAGGTAATATCCATTACCGATCTTTTCAATTTCTTTCTTCTTCAACTTCTTCTTCTTTAGTTGTTTAATGATAAAGTAATAACATCAGTATTACTTACATACTGATATGTTATTATAAATATGAAACAACCCTAATTCACCTTCTATCCATCCTACGGAAAAATGAAATCACCGCGCGTGCGTACGTACGGAATACCGTCTCCACGCCGTGGTGTAATCTATTTTCCACCATAACCTTACAAGGATGGGTATAATGGTGTAATCAGTAACTATATATGATTATTATTAAGTAATATTGATACTGAAATAATATATATATATATACTCCAATACAATTCCACGATCATAGGAACGATATCATCACTCGTGCGTACGTACGGAATACCGTCTCCACGATGTGATGCGACTCGTTCTACATGATCTTCATTTCATAATGATTATATAAATGAATTGAATGAATGAATATGGTATATAATACACTAATACCATTCTGGAAATGAATTATCTATAACCTAAAGATAAGAATAAGAATTTATTCGACAAAACACGCATAAGAACAAAAAGTTATAAAGACCCGAGTAAAAAGTAACAATGAAATATTACTAACAAGAAGCTAATAATATGACCATATATGATCTCATATCAATATGTATGATTCTGGAATAAGTCAATAACATTATTTAAACCATTATACAGGAGCTTCGGACACGAACAAAGCAAATCGGACCTAAGGTAAGGGAAAATACCACAATCTCATTTTTATCCGAGATTGTTTATTCGTAAGTATTTACTGGGGTGTATTTTATCATCCACATCCATGTTCCCTCAATATTTAATATTGTTTCCATACACTTACAATAGTTTAAATCCAATTTTACCCTTCGGTGAGTTTTTAGTAAAGAATATGAACGGAATCTTTTGTCGTTTTTTTTTCGTACGAGGTACTTTTTGACTTTTCCGACAAAAGTACGAAGAATGTTTTTTTTAACTTATACGGCATGAATGGATTTTTAAAACATTACATCAAAGATGCTTCCTTTACAAGTTTTCAAGTTTATTTTTAATCAACTTCTTTTATTTTAAAGTTGTATGACATGTTATGAAAGGAAAAATATTTTTGAAGAAGAAAGGATATTTTCCTCAAGAATTCAATTCAAGTGTTTTATCAAAATTATTTTCCATCTAAGATAATAAAGGGTTCTGTTTCTATCCATATTTTTACATTGGTTTGACTATGTTGTGATGGAATTATGTTTATGAATTCCTTTATCATATATGAATTGATTTATGATTTCATGATGTTTCAAGAATCCCATTTTTGTTACATGTGTTATGCCATGATGCATGTTTTATGATTATGTGGCACACATAAGAAAGGATTCATTATAAGATGGGTGGGACCTATATCTCCCTCCAATGCATTGGGTAATGATTTTATATCTCATGAGATAGACATGGCTGGAACGGAAGGTTATTTCGGTTCAGTGATACAGGACTGAAACGAGGAGTGAACTCGGTTCAGAAAGGGACTTTGTCCACTATGATAGTCTTGGCAATGAGTCATGACTAACAAGAAATGATTTTCCATGATTATGTGTGCATGCCACAAAGTTTAAAGTTTTATGTTATGATTTTGGGGATCTCATTTTCACTTCTATGATTTATTCCATGTTAAGATATTATGATCTCTTTTGCAGGTTTTGATTTTCAAAAAGATATGATATGATTTTTATTTCATTTATTTTACCTTGCTGAGCATTTGAGCTCACCCTTTTATGTTTTCTTTTCCCCAGGTCAGGAAGATGGATATTAAGTAGAATATGCTAAAAGGGACCCTAGATATGATGAAATAAATGGGAGACACTGTAGAAGATTTATGAACCAGTTGTTTATGTTTCCCAGTTTCTAAAGACACTATACCTATACGGTCCTTTGTGGTTTTGTCATATGTTGTAATAAGTGTGATTCAATTTTGAAGTATTAACAATGTATGTAAAGTGTGGGTCGTTATATGAACATTGTTGAAGACACCCTCTCTTTGTCCGAGATATCTGACCTCAAATTGGAAACCAAAGTCTAAGAACTATAAACTTAAACTATGGTCACACGCCCATAATTTTCATGGTTTTTTTTCATTACTAGTGTTTTATTATAACTATTCCACTAACCACTTACCATAACTACATGTGTCTTCATTCCCATTCTCATGGGATACATAGTGACACCTAGACCTTTAGTATTTTGGACCTACTACAAATTAACTAAAATCCCATATATAACTATTGTGTTATCACCCTAAAATACCCTCATGGGCATAATTTCTATGTGTAAGACCCATTCATTTACCGTGACCCATTAGTGGGATAAGGTTTCCTCATGATCTGACATAAATAAGAAAACCATAGCAGATGAAGTTAAACTATAGCCCTACCTAGTATAAAATCATGATGCCTCTCAGTATTAAATGATTTACCTCATAAGAATCATGAAGCCTATTAATATTATATGATTTACCTCATATTAAATAGGTATTCCCTATATGAAAACTATTGTATGAACAAACACCAACATCCCCAACACCTGACATTAAACTATTTCCTTACACCATATAAATTCGGGATGACTAATACCCAAATATGTGAAGATTTAATATCCACATAAGAGAAGATATCCCCTTTCAAGAATCTATATCCTACCGTTACATGTTCCAAAACTATTTATAGCTTCATTCCCATCCTTATGGGATACATAGTGATGGCTAGATATCTCATCATGGGACTATCCCCCTTTGGTGACTTAATGTGAGTCCTTTCCTTCCCTAGCATTATGATGTTAACCCAAGGCATGGATTATAGAGTTTTTTGGGGAATATGGTCCATTAAATATTCTATTAATGTCATTTTATTAGTCATTTATGACAGAAAAGACACTTTTGGACATCCATACCCATTGTTCAATGAAATTTAACCTCAAATAGAAACTTCCCCTACAGTTATAAATTTATGTATTTAAAATAATATCATTCTTAGTTTGATTTCTCAAACTTAATACTTACAATCCCTACTTCCTTAGTGAACAAAATTAAACTATAACCTTACCCTATATAAGAAACACATAATTAATTATACGGTAAGTATGTGATGATGATTAATTGGTTTTACCCCATGAAAAATTTAGATGCCTCATATTCTAATATGGGATTATTCTTCACCCTCCCAAGAGAGGAAATATCTTTACTAGAATCATTACTCTAACATTTAGTGTTATAGAATTATTTATGGATTTATTCCCATCCTCTTGGGATATGTAGTGACACTCAAATATTTCATCTTAGGATTATCCCAATCATCCACTTATTTTTGAGACACTTCCCACTCCTGCTTCAGTGCTTCATGCTTTTGATAATTTGGATATTGGACATACTTCCAATCTGAATAGGCTTCCTAATAGAATGTTCTCACAAAATACTAGATCAAATACCATCCTATGCATACACTTTGAATGATATTTATAGTAAATGGTAGATCACGTGTTTCTAAAATCAGTTTATATGGAATTTGTTCACCCCATTTCTAACTGGTGTGGGTATTGAAACTATTTTTCAAACATGTCCAACAATTGTTCCCCATCCTTAGGGTTTTCCCCTATTTCACTATCTAGGTCTTCAAGGTCACAATATACCTTGTGTAATTTATTGGTAACTTTTCCTCTTATTGTGTTATTCCATTCATGGAATAGGGACTCTATATCACTCCTTGTTTCTTACACAGATCATGGACCATGTGGGATTTGGATTTGGGAGGGGGTTTGCTTAAGAAATGTTCAAAAACATGAACACCCTATGGTATGAAATCTATGACCTTAAACTATGATCTCAAGTACAACCATCATGACTCTCAACTTCATGCATGTCATCCTAAGAGGAATGTTTGGTGTGGTGTTGGGATTTCATGGCCCACAATTCATATCAGGTTTTTCACTCCACCACACAACACATATAAGTTTGAGATGATTAGTCATGGTCCAAGAATAATGACCTAAAAATATTTTTGATTTGTCTCAAAAAAAATTTATTATGCATCATGTATCTTATTAGGTCCCAACCTTTCACGTTGGGTAACTTTACTTCAATGCTGAGAATATTCCTTCCAGACACGCCACCCTTTTATCTGAACTCTTTGAATGTAAACTGAGATCTCAAGTCCAAACATCATAACCATAAATAGTTTTCCACTATATCATTATGTTCCTATTGGATTGGGGCCTCTCTTTTACCTATTTTTACAATAAGTTACTACTCCTTCATTCCATAGAAAATAGTTTAGTTTTCCCATAGTCAAAATTATATGACCACAAACTCGAATTCCATGTCCTAATATTGAGACTTCAAACTGTGTTCCATTACTCTTGAGAATGTGTCATGTAGAGTAATGTCCCATGTCCCAGCCTTTCATAACAGTTTGTTACTCCTCCATTCGACACATATCCCTTTCGAACATTCACCATACAGTCCAAAATCACAACCTTAAACTATACACGACTTACCCAATATTCCTTATTCTAGTGTAGGTTATTCTAATATTCCTTTTCCTTATATTACCCTCTAGGGATTATACCAATTTTTCAACACTTTTACACATTCCACCACATAGGATGGGCATGTATCATTCACATTGGTCCCATATCCCAATCACATGATGTTAAACTATGTGATACATCATCCGTGTCATACAATGATAATTTTTTTGCTCATCATCCTCACTATATGAGATTAAAATGGATTCACATCATCCTCATCATAAGACATTAATATTTTTTCCCCACTTCCTCATCATATGATGATTTATTGTGTGTCTATTGTACTAATAAAATAATGTTAAACTGTGTTTCTATCTTGAGATTGCATGAAAAAAATATGGAGAATCTTATGCCTCTTCCAATAATCCTTTTCCTCAGGTGAAAGTTACCTACTAAATCATTCTTATTCTCTGTTCGTAACTCAACATTTTAGGTGATGCTTCCCCTAGAAGAAAAGTTTGACCTTCGATCAGACTGATGTCCCTACCCAATGTCCTCAATGTAAGGGTGGAATAATTCTAAGAGTGTTGAAAACCATCCTAACATTCCATAAATTTTTCTTCATGATTTGCGTGTCCCTTAATTTGGATCATAATCCTCCTTCACATCTGAATAGGTCCCCATTAATGGCCAGGTCCCATGCCACACCAGCTCACCTACCATTCAAGAAACATTCCCTGGATAACTTCGAACAAAATTTTGAGATAGTTCACTTGCTTTGAACTTGGTAAATGACTGACCCCCATTTTTTTTCCCATCCACAAAAAAATTATTAATGTCTTGTTTCAAACACAATAATCAATTATCCTATTTCATTAGGCCACCTCCATTGTGTTCTATATCATGGTCATCTTGATTCATTCCATTTATTCCCCCTTTTTGGGTTGAATCCAATGCCCTTGATTTTACCCCATTTGTGAACTATCACACATTGAAAAAGTAATTCAGTTATTCATAGAACACTATTCTCCAGCTATGGACCCTATCACCATGAACTCTATTAGTGTTCAGTCAACAAATAAAGACCTCGAGTGTTTGACGATTGCCTAAAACTCTCAAGTAAATGTGAAATCACATGATCATACCATGTTTTTCACATATATAATGACTCACATGAGCTTCCATATTTTTCGTTAGTTTTCATATGAGTATTATTTAAGTGTGATAATAAAATTAATTGAAATAAATATGTTCTAACATGTTGGAATTTAAAAAAAATACAACCAAATTTCTAGAGGATCATTTAATAATTAGATCATCTCCATTTCAATATTCCCCTAGTTATGAACCCCAAAATTTGTAAGCTAGAGCTCAAATAACCTCAATTTAGTTGACTTGAAAGTATGTTGCTACTCCACTAGGTCAGTGTCCTCTTCCTCGTCTTTTGGATGGAATTCTTCCACACTGATCCACATCTAGTCCTATTCATCCATGAATTCATCCACCAGGTATGTTTCATCTCACGCACTATCCAATATCTCAACCAACTGGTCCCTAAGATGGTTAATGCTCTCACTTTGAGAATTAGTGTTGACTTCATGCTCTTGTGATATCCCATATAGGTGGGTGATCTCTTCTTTATCTTCCTAAATAACCTTAAATCTCTCATATTTGTGATTATTCCAAGAAATATCAATTACTTTCCACTATACATGCACCTAATCAATGTCCTAATAAAAAGCATAAAGGCTGATAGAGTCCACCACATCAGTCCCTAGGTTTACTAGCTAGTGGTAGAGGGATCCAATCTAATTTGGCAGGTTATCCATTAGAGTATGGGTGATGATGTTCCACACACACATCCACACCTTAAGATGAATTACCATGTTCTCCTCGGTGGTGTCCAAGCTAGAATTCATGAATTAATTGGGTGGTGAAAGATCATATAGAGGGAAGACATCCAACATGTTAGTGAATGGATTGCTCGAGGGTATAACTTTGGGTGAAGATGGACTGAAATCTATTTATAGAAATGGGTTCTAAATAGCCCCATGTTCCACCTCATAGGTTGATGCAATAACCCAATCCTCCTCAGTTTCCCTAGTTGGTGGAACAACCACTGTTGAGGCCTTAGATCCTTTAGTTTCTATTAGTGATGATTCCAGGGTAGGTACATCCAACACAGGCTCCCTAGTCTCCCTAGACACCAGAAAAATTATTGCCTCCTCCATTTCAACTTAATATATAATAGTCACCACTAGTGGAACTACTGTGAAATGATCATCCCCATCAATCCCATCAGCTAGGACCATCATGGGTGTTGTCTTGAAGCCCTCCATTGAAAAAAATGGTATCACTAGTACCTTTTGGTGGCACCTCCATAGTTGATTTGACCAACATAGTATCCACGTCCATTTCTTCTGAGAGAATAGTGTGTGCTGTCACTATGTCAGTTGCTGGTGCCGTTGAATTAGATGAATATATTGGTAGCTAATCTACGAACATGGTTTGAACTTATATTAAAAATTAAGTAATTCAAATTTAGAAAGGAAGAAATGGAGACAAATAATCTAAAAGAGGAAAAGAATTATTTTAATAGTGTATCCTAGTGGTGAGCTTGATGAGGTTCATAGGAAATCCCCATAGCAAGGGAATTCCACCAATGACCACTGCCTTGGTAAGAGTCACCTCATAGTCTAATGAATGGCCTCTCATGGCCAAGACATCCAGGAGGAACCCCCACCCTCACCTCTTTAAGGGTTGTGTCTCCCTCTCCCTCTTCTTAAGGTTCATCATGAACCTACCTGCATTTATTCCCTCTGATACCTATATAGGGAAAAGAAATTTTAGAAAACACTCTTAGGGGTATGGTAAGATTCTAAGGCACATGATATCTGAATATTTATGTGTTTGGAAGTAGGGCCTCCATTAACATAAGGATCATAATAGTCATTACTCCCCATGACTCTTCCCAGTCTCCTGGTAGACTCATGCGAGAAGACAACCTGCTGGTTGAGAACTCCAAAGACGAACTCATCCCTAGCCACACCTTCAAATGGGTATTTAGAGGACATGTAGTGCAATGATAGTGGACAAAATATTCCAACTCTTTTATGTGTTACACCAAATAATCTTGAGGAATGAGGGAGTTAACCCTGGTGTGGCCCAACCTCATGATGAATATTCCCTCTCTGTTCAGATCCTGCGACATCCCCAGGAGGGTGTCGATCTATCTAAAGATCCCCCATCTCTCTCAAGCATCAGGAAATACTGCATCACTAGGGATATCTAGATGTTGTAAAAACTTCATCAGGCCTTGCAAAACATCCTTGAGACATCCCCATAGGGTTCACATTATTCACATGATTAGTTTCCCAAGAGATATAATCTTATTGTTTCTCCTCTCACCATAGCCCTCACCTGTGTCAGACTATGGACTATCAACACTACATTTATATCTCTACTAACCATAAAAAAATTCCTCTATGGTTTAATCCAATTTTCATTCACCCTCAGCCCCATATTTGTGAGGCCTATCCATCATTGGCTCAAGTGGTTTTATGGATCAGAATATCACTAGGATATTCACCCTCCAAGTTTAGTGTATACTTAAGAGTGAGCCCATACGAAGTAATAGTCTATGGTAGCTCATAAACCCTCCTTCATTGTGCATCAACATTGACAAGATCTTCATCATGATTGATGGTCAGCGGTCTTAGAGGACCTCCTTATACACCTTATAGGTTCTCTACTACAAGAATCGAAACTATATCATGAAACGGTACATGTCGTACTTCTCAAAGATCATGTTGTAGTCAACCCTTTCCACCAGTACCCCACCTTAGAAGTCTAAGAGTTATGACCATTGATCAATGGTCTCGATAATGAACCTACATTTCTTATATGAATATTACATATTTTAGAGATAAAAAACTTTAAATCATTATAAAACTACGATTCAATTATTTAGTGTGTTGAAGAAATTAGGACCATACAAAAATTATATATAATAAAACATAAACATTAATTTAATTTCTTATTCTCTAGCTTCTTAGTGTCCCTCATGCACTATATAGTATAAGTAATCACCTTAAGATATAAATTAAAGAATGGGGTGAGGTAAAATCCTAATAAAAGGATAGATAACAACACGAATCAATCTAACATGAGTGATCATAAACATTATCATCATTTTTGGTCAGAGTATACTACTCAAGAGGAGGTGATTTGAGTATCTATAAAAATTTCAATTAAAATTGGTCATTTAAAAATTTCCCCCAATTAAAAATATATTCAATGTCAGTTTGTAGTGAATTTATAAAATTCCTTAATATTCAATTAATTTCACAGAAGATTGAATAGTTCTTAGCTATACTAATATGAAGATTAGTATAACTTTTGAAACTAACTTATTAGTTCAAAAATGATTTAAACACTTGAAAAACTAACTATCAAAGTTCAATTTAGTTTTATGAAATTGTGACAAAACAGTGTAAAACCAAAGATTAAAAGACAATGGAAATAAAAAAGAGGTTCAGTATCAAGTTTAGATTTAGTCCTCTTCACTTGGTGATCACCGGCCACCAAGATGTTTATATTAATAAACATGACCCACACCCTAGATCGGGGATCTGAATATTACATAGGATTTTCTAGGCCACACTTGACCTCTACGACAGTTATTCATGGGAAAAACAACAAATAGGTCACACATGACCTCTTCCACTTTTCTACGTGGGATAAAGATTTAAATAGAGAGTGATTTTGAAGATATTATGTATCCTCCTATTAAGAACATGATTCAGTGTGATTGTTATAGATAGATACAAACACAACTCAAAAATGTAAACAAAAGAACACAATAGAGATAAAACTATATAATAAGGGTTAGAAGTCTCTATGTGTTGTCTAGTGAAGATTCAGACTTGTTTTATGTAGAGAAAATGATGTGTGGGTCCTCTTCTCAAAGTCGGCTCGAAAATAGAGTATCACAGTCTATGTAGTCTGGTTTCGAGGAGTGTGAAGTGTTCATCTTCTTACTGAATGATATTAAGTGCAGATCAGTAGGTTTTTCTCATCTTATTGATGTCCTCATATGTTCTGGATTTATGTTCTTGGGATTTTGAAGAAAGCTAGAGAGTTGCAGAAGTTTTTAGTTCTTATGTTCTTTTTTCTTATCAGTGTAGTCCTCATCATATTTTACAATCCATCTTGTAATTTTTTTATACATCGAGGTCTTGTAGGCATGAAGATCTCCCCACGTGCATGTACCTCGTACTGTCTACTGATAGTTCTACAAACAACAATATAATAATATCAAAAACATTAATTTGTCTAAATACGATCGTTAGATATAAATTTGAATTAATATTATAAAAATAGTGTTTATGACTATGAGTGAGTCCTATGTATTGGTGACTCATTGGCATTAGTCAATCATCATCTATCTATCAACATCAGTGACTCTGTTTATTGGGGAGTCTTTTCCATCAGTATCGATGACTTGATGTATCAGTGAGTCTTCTTTGTCGGTCTGTCCGGGCATCAATGAGTCGTCACCAGTGAATCATTTTGAACTATCAGTGTGTTTCCCATCAGTGACTCATTCATCAGTGAATCTTTAATCGGTGAATCAATTTTACTATAGGTGCGACTGATTATCTATTATACCAATGAACTAAAGGTGACTCATATCTATTGTGAGCCCTTATTTATGTCGGTGAGATAGTTGAACCAACAATGACTCATTTTAACTGTCAGTGTCAAGTCCAAAGGTGGGTCTTTTGTCTGTCAGTGTCATGTCCAACAGTGAGTCTTTTCCAACGGTGTCATGTCCAATGGTTAGTCTTTTTTCTTGTAATCCAACAAAGATAGAAACTGTTAATCCTCATAATTACACAAATATAAAAAATTAAAAGCCTGTTTAGACTTAAGAACACATAAATGGTCATATGAATGAAATAATCTAGTATTCAAGATATTGTTTTGTCATAATATTTGATCTAACATAAAATAATATATATGTTAATATATGACTTTATTTTTTATAATTAAAACCTTTAGTTAGAGATTGGAAGCATCTCTGGGCCAATAATCTCCCCCCATTTGATAATCGTAAATCATGAAATCAAATCATTTCATTATTGAATCTCATAAAATTTTGAACCCTTTTGGGATTAGCAAAAAGTGATAGGAGGGAAGAGTGGGAAAAACATTAAAGTATAAACAATGAAACAACATTTAAATATTTATTACATAAAAAAGGATGAAATATTGGAATGCAACACTATCAAATTAAAAATATTCCATAATACAAGACAGAATCAAGTGGTATGATCAAGGGGAGCCTACCCCTTATCAGAAGGATCGATAAAAGGTTGATCAGAAGAGTTAGGTTGAGGGGCATGAGGGTCCAAACTGATTTTGAGATGAGGCAGAGGCACACATTCAGGAACTGTAGAAGCAAGTGTATGTCCTTTTTGATAAAGAACCAAAGATGGAATAGTTTCTACGATGAGTATTCTGATGTGAGATAAAGCTTGAGAAGCTGACATTTGATGTTGAGTATCCATTGAACTAGCAGGGCCAAGTGTTGCAGTTGGAGGGACCACAATGGATTCACTTTGTACAAGAAGATATGGTTTCAATATCTTTATGAATTCTTCAATGATATCTATACCATATCTCATAGTTTTTTCAAAATCTTCCTTGTTTCCTATAAAATTATCCAAAAAAGGATTAAATTCTCTATGTTTTTGAATCTGATCCTTAAAGGATTTTTTCCCTGGAGGAAGAGTAAGATTTGTGGCCAAGTACTTGAAAAAACTATTCAGTTGGTTCTTTGGGATGAGTTTAGAGAAAAACTCATTAATCCCCTTGGTCAACTCTTCATAAGTCCGTGAAGTAACCCTTGTTTAATACTTTACATGATCATTCACTTTATCTAATGTATCCTCATCTTTGACTATGATTGAAGTAAAAACATGTAGCCCCTCATTAAACAATGAACTAATAGTAGAAATATTTGTATGATCTTTATATTGAGAGGATTGAGCAGGTGGAGAAAAACTTGAATCTAGAGTAGAGGAGGTGAGATCGTGAACTTTTTTTCTTATCTTGGCAAACTCAGGAGATTCAAAATGAGAAACAATATTCTCAAGACCCTTCATGAATGTTTCCATTGTATTCATATACTCTATGGCCAAAGCATTGACCACATTTTTCATCTTCTTTATATCATTTCTGAGCTTAGTATTTATTCTCACAATCTTTTCTATAGTTGTGATTATATTTGGATGAATATATTTTATCACCAACTTTGAAATAGAAGCATCATAATCTTAAGATAGGCTAGTTGAATCATGAAAAGAACTAGAAGCACCATCATTCTTTACAACATCAACCACAAATCTTATTAATTTCAATTTCTATGTCAGCTCAGTATTCTGTCTCCTGGATTCATCAATCTCATACCAAATTTGAGATTTCACTGATTGTCTTATGGAGACACATATTTCTTCCAAGAATTGTTCAAAATTGGCTTTAGTGACATAGTCACTAGAAGTGGCCTCATCCACTGGTTCCTTTGCAGCAAGGGAAACATTCTCATCATTAAAAAAACATAATTCAATTACAAAGCTACATAACCAGGATTCCTTATCCATTCAACAAGAATACCAAAATCCAAAGGAGAAATAGTATCAAGCCTTAATCTTCTTATTTTATTCTGTTCATCATCTTGAGGAACTGTTACTTGAGGCTCCCCCTTAGTGTCAGCTCATAGTATAGATGGATCCCCCTCAGTCAAAGTTTCTTGGATAGGTTTCTTTTTTTATGTAGAGTTATTTTCCTATTGTACAAAACTTGAGCAACATGTTCATATGAAGAAACATTTTTTCTTGAGTAGCACCCTAAAAAAAGACACCAGTATTATATTCAGTAACTTCCAAACTCACATCATCTGGATTTTCATCAGGGTGACAAGAGTCACTGTCACATTCACTTTCACATCTTTCTTCATTATTACTGTCTTCATTATACTCATCTTCAACTTTTTCATCTCCTTCTAACATTCCTAATTCTGAACCATTTTCACCACTAATAGCTTTTTTATCTTCATATTCTTCTTCATATTCTTAATTGGATTCAATAATATACTCTACACTTCCTTCAACTTCAGTTTCTTCACTACCTAAGGATTTGAGAATAGGTTCATGAGAGGGTAAATCCATACGTGTACATTTAGGTCCAAGAAATACTATTTTTTTATGGTCCAATAGTGCCTGGGTCACTTTGATCATCAACTGGTGATCCCACAATTCTAATAGAGGTATAATTTTTGTCTTCTTCATCTGAAGAATAAGTTACTTTTTCATCCAGACTGAGATGTAGATCCACTATATCCATTAGCCTAACTAGATGGTCTATGGTATTGAACTTCTCATTCAATCTGTCTTCATCACAAACCCATTCTTTCCTCCAAGGGTTACAATTTAATTTCATTCTTTTACAGATGTCAGATCTTATGAAAATTCCACTGCATTCACTATCTACCACATCCTCAACTTCATTTACACAGACCTTCTCCTTCAGTATAGCAGAAATCATTATTTAATAGAAGAAATAATTTTACTTACACCTAGGTTCTATCATCTCACTGATGTACACCATCAGATATATAAAAAGATTTTATTTAACTTCTTTCTAAATAAAATAAACCCTATATACGGGCCATTTAATGGGATAAATGCCCATTGGGTCTTCGGGCTATGTAATGGGTCTCCCACTACCCAGATAAAGAGGTCTTTGCTTTGATTTAATAATAAACGAGGCTTCATCCTAACCTTTAAAAAAACATCTCGATTCTTGAGAGAAGAAAAGTACCCCTTCATGGGACAAATTTTATGTTGAATAAAGTTATAAATAATTCTGCACTCACCATTCAATTCTGAGGCAATAGGTCTAATGTTCTCTTCATTCCTAGCTATCTATTTCAGAGCGGTCTCATTGCAGAAAAATTCACTTTCAAGAGGAGAAGTACCTTGGTAATCATCAATCATTTCTTCATGAGGTTCCTTAATAAATTCAGCCCAATGTATTTAAGAGAAAAAGATTATATCCCCTTTCACAGTCGACTTCATCCATGAAATATCTCTTCCTTTCAAAAAAAGTTACAGATTTCTATAAATATCACACACCAGTTTCAGATAAAATAATCTATCATTATTTGCAAACCATTCAATCCATCCTTGATCATTCAAAACATTCAACATAAAATATTTTATTTTGATGAGACATTCCACTAAAACTTCCTTCTCTGAAGTTACAACATGGTTTACCAGACTAGGATTAGAAGGACCTAACGATATTCTTCATTCCCCTTTTTGTTTCTTGGATGTATGAGACTCTCCCTCTTAGAGATATCACTTTACTTGTGCCATTAAAATCAGTTCAGTCTGAATGTATGAAGGTGAAAGGTCATGAGTAGAGGAAGCGAAAGGTGGCAGAGATTTAGAGAGAGTAGCAGTAATGGGAGTAGAGTGGATCGATTCAAGTTTATATTATTTAGGGGTTTTATGGTTTTACAATCACAAAATCATGAACCAGGATCACTAGAATTAATCAAATAGTGTTGTTTTGATAAAAACAAACAACGTATAAAAATGACAAGTCATCGGTGTTAGCATGACAGATTTAACAAAACACCAATGGTGTCAGCATAATAGATGTGTCATCATGAAAACCATGTCAGAATGACAATGATGTCAGCATGACAACAGTGTCGACATGACAATAGTTTCGGTATGAAAATGGTGTCTTCATGACTATAGTGTGGACATGACAACTTCATAGAGAAAGATTAAAGGAGAGATAAACATAGGGTCTTATTATTTAATCATTAAAAACTCATTTATGAAGTAATTTATCCTTTCATAGATCAATGGATTGTTGAATATATCAGAAAGATGATATTCAGTTCTAATTAATTCTAAATTAATATCACCCCTTTGATAATGATCTCTCAAAAAGTGATGTCTTACATAAATATGTTTTGTTCTAGAGTGAGAGGCTAGATTCATAGAGATGTTAAGAGCACTTGAGTTGTCATATTTTATAGGTACATGTCTAAATTAATACCCATAATCTAGAAGAGTGTGTTTTATCCAAAAATATTTGTGCACAATAGCTACTAGAAGCTTTGTATTCAGCATCAGCAGTAAATAATGCAACAAAATTTTTCTTCTTACTACACCACGAAACCAATTATTTTCCCAAAAAGTGACATGTCCTAGAGGTTCTATTTCTATCTAAATTACACACACCAAAATCAGAATCATAATAAATCACTATATCAAATGATTTTCCTTTGGGGTAAAACAAGACTAAATTAATATAATGTTTGAGGTATTTTAAAATTATTTTTACAGCATTCAAGTGTGCTTCTTTGTGATTAGATTGAAAATGAGCACACATACACACACTAAACCTTATATTTTACCTACTAGAAGTCAAGTAGAGTAAGCTTCCAATCATTCCTCTTTAAGTGGTTTGATCAACAGATTTACCATCTTCATCAAGATCCGACTTACAATTATTACTCATGGTAGTGTCACTACTTTTAATGCTATCAAATCCAAATATTTTTAAAATATATTATGTATACTTAATTTTATTTAAAGTGATACATTCTTTATTTTGAAAAATTTGAAATCCAAGAAAGAATTTGAGTTCACCCATTAAACTCATTTCAAATTCATTTTGCATCATTTTAGAAAATTGAATACATAAAGGAATTCTTAAAGGTTCAAAAATAATATCATCAACATATATTTGGACTACTAAAACATATTTAGATATTATTTTTATAAAAAGAGTAGGATCCACAATTCGTTTTGTAAATCCTTTTGAAATAGGAAAATTAGTTAATCTATCATACCAAGCTCTTAGAGCTTGTCTTAAACTGTATAAATATTTTTTTAGTTTGAAGATAAGATTTTGAAAATGAGGATTTGTAAAACCATGGGGTTGTTAAACAAAACAATAATGAACTATATACTCATTTAGGAATAAAATATTAACATCCATTTGATATAGTTTGAAATTAATATGGGCAGTATAAGAAAGCAGGATTATGATCACTTAAAGTCTAGAAATAGGTGAAATATTTTCTTCATAGTCAATTCCTTCATATTTACTATAACCTTGTGCAACTAATCTAACTTGGTTTCTAAAAATATTACCAGATTTATCTAATTTATTTCTAAACACCCACTTTGTTCCTTTGATTAAGGCGTCTTTATGTATATCCCCAAGTTTCCAAACTTTATTTCATTCAAATTGATTGAGTAATTCTTTCATACCACTCACCCAAAATTCATCATTGATTGCATCATTGATATTTTTAGGTTGAAGCTGTGACAAGAAGGCTGAATGTTCCACCTAATTTCTAATAGAATCTCTAGATTTTGTTCTTTTATCTAAGCCTCCAAAAAAAGCATCTAAGGGTTGGTTTTTTAAAGGTTCTAGTTGGTCTGGAAAAGGTAGGACTAGTTATTTCAGGTTCATCATCTTGATCTAGTTTATTATTTCTATATTTTTGAGAACTTCAAAAATTGTTTGATTTCGCAGATTGATTTACATAGGGATTAGTTGATTTTTCATTTATGTCTTGATTTAATATATCATCCTCAAGATTTTATAGAGAGGTCTTAGGATCATGTGGATATATTTAATCAAATTTGATATACATATATTTTTTCACACACTTGGTTCTTTTATTTAAGACTCTATAGTCTTTACTAGAGGTTGAATAACCTAAAAAATACTCCCTCATTACAATTGGATGAATGTTTGCAGGATTATCCTTTGTATTAAGAATATATAATTTACAACCAAAAAATTTAAAATAAATGACATTTGGTTTTATATTATTTCATAACTCATAAGGAGTCATCTTTAGGATAGGTCTGATTAAGTCAATGTTTTTTATATAACAATCTGCATTAACCAATTCAGCCCATATGTAAATTGGTAGGTCATATTCATTAAGCATTGTTCTAGAAATATATTACAAGGTCATATTTCTTCTTTCTACAACTCCATTTTGTTGAGGTTTTCTAGGGGGAGAAAAATTGTGGATATAGTCATTTTGTGAGAAAAAAGACTCAAAATTTTGATTTTTGAACTCACGTCCATGATCACTTCGTAGATATTTAATTCTTAGCCCACTAATATTTTCTATTGTTTTAGAATATTTGGTGAAGTAACTACATGCTTCACAATTGTGAGCTAAGAAATAAGTCCATGTATACCTAGAATAGTTTTCTACAAGAATATAGACATAGTGATTCCCATTTAAACTCAAAACATGAGAGGGTCCAAACTAATCCATGTGAACCAAATATAAAGGTTGAGAAGTTGAAAGTTATTTATTTGATTTGAATGATATTTTATGTTTCTTTATTTTTGACATATATTACACACATTATTATTTGGAAACTCTAATTTGGGAAGGTCTTTAACTGAATATTTTCTGGTTAAATTATTAAGGGAGTGTATATTAAAATTTCCTAGTCTTCTGTGCGAGATACAAGACTCTTTTTGAATATCACTTTGACAAGAAGCATTCTGTAAGGCTAATGTGTCTAAATTTATAGCATACACATTATCATTTCTAAGAGCAGTAAATATTATGTTAATCTTGGCCTAAAAAACATGTAATGAATCATTTTTAAGTTTTACATTAAATCCATCATCAAATAATTGTAAAATACTAAGTATATTATACTTTAATCCATCAACATAAAGTACTTTATAAATTGAAATAGAGTTAGGGTTGCAAATCTGGCCTAGGTCAATGATTTTTCCTTTAGCATTGTCACCAAATGTGACATGTCATCCATCAATTTTGTTAATACTTTTGAAGTTTGAGTAGTCCACAATCATGTTTCTTGAACACCCACTGCCCAAGTACCACATATTTCTACCAGAATTATTTAGGAAGATCACCTACAAAACAGTTTATCCAAGAAACGATTTTGGTACCCATATTTTTCTAGGTCCACAAACATTAGTAACAAATGATTTTGGAACCCACACTTGTATTATGGGTTTCTAATATGCAGAATATAGGGTATTTGAAAAATAAACCTTGTTTGGTCCAAAAGAATTGGATGTAGTAAAAGAATTTTTTGAACAAGAGTTTTTAGTAAAATTCTGGTTTTTGAAAAAAGAAGCAGATTTTCCAGTTTTGGTTATAAAATGTGTTTCGATAAATTAATTTTTCATGGTTGATATCCTATTCCAGAAGTGCAATTAGGAGATATCTATTTACAAATCATTTGAGTAAGGTTATTTTTTAAATTGGTAAACTTTTAAAGATACATCTTTAATTTATCATTAGACATTTTTAACTCGTTATTTCATTGAGCAGTTGATCATTCTTTTCTTTTTCAGTAGTAAGTTCAGATTTAATAGTTACAGTAAGAGCATGTTGTTTTTTAAAGATTTATACTTATCCATTAGTTCATTAAATATCTCTTACACCATGTTTCAGTATTAAAATAATATTTCACTTGACATATTCTCATACTCACATTCATTTTTCAGAATAGTATGAATGTTGAACAAGAGAGTCTAAGATCCTCAGATATATTTTTCATAAAACACATATTTGCCATATCTTTTTTGTCATCATGAGAAGAAGAAGATTCACTATAGCTATCCTCAGAGGCACTCTAGGTGGCCTTCATTGCATTCTTATATTTTCGATCCTTATTCTCATACTTCCTTTAGTATTTGAGCTTGGGAAAGTCAGCCTTTACATGTCTATTCATTTTACATTTATAGCACGCTATCTCTTCTGATTTATCATTTCTCATCCAATCCTTTTTTCAATATCCCATATTTTCATACATTTTTTTGTAATTATCTTTTTTAAAATATTCTTCTTACTATAAAATTTCTTGAATCTTTTGGCCAGCTGAGCTATTTTTTCATCACTTTCTAACGTTGATTCTTCACTACAGGAGCTTTCAATAGTAGATTGATTTTTTTCTTTGTCTTTATTTTTAGACGCAGATGTCTTTAAAGCTATAGATTTCCTATTAGGTTCATCATCCTCTTCTTGATTCACGTTGAGTTCCTCTTTATACTTTATCTTCTTTCCAATGAGTTATTTAAAAGGTAACTTGCTGATGTCATGTGATTATATAATTGAGATAGAGTTTCCTCTCAATCTATGAGGTAGGTGTCTGAGGATCCTCATGATTTGTTCTTTGGCAGTGACATCTCTTCTTAGAGAGATCATTGTATTGATAATTTCATTGAACCAGAGATACATATCAGAAAATGATTCATCAGGCTCCATTTTAAAGTTATCATACTAAATAGTATAGGTATTAAGTCTCATTTCATTCACATTAGTGGTTCCCTCATTAGAAACAGAAAAAGTGTCCAAAGTTTCATGGGTAGTTTTACTAGAAGAAATATGATTAAACTCGTTACATCTGAGTGAAAAATATAGATAATTAATTTCTTTATAGTTATTTATTTAGGGAGTTTACATAGGTTCATCCCAATTGGTTTTAGTAGTTTCAAGAATTCAATATTTTCTATCAATAGTAGTCCAAATTCCAAATCCCATGCTTTCTAGATGTATTTTCATTTTAAGCTTCCACTAAGCAAAGTTAATCCTTTGAAAAAAGGTTTTCTATCAGTATCATCTCCTTGAAAACGTTTGTCCACAATATAAATTGTAAAAAGATATAAAAATTTAGAAATAACATAAATTTTAAGACATTTGAAAGACAACTACAATCACAGTTGAACAAGATTTTAAAAAGCTCTAAAAACTGACAAATTTCTAAATTCCACTAATACCAAATGTTGGTCGGAGTAGATTACTCAAGAGGGAGTGAATTGATTATCTCTAAAAGTTTTTTCTAAAATTGGTTCTTGGAAAATTTACCCCAATTAAAAATATAATCAAAGTCAGTTTTTAGGGAATTTATAAAATTCCTAAATGTTCAATTAATTTCATAGATTATTGATTAGTTCTCAGCTATACTAATCTAATGTAAGGACCCAATGTTTTTAATGGAAATTATCTTCTTATAAATATGACATAAAATCACATAATAATGATCTAATAAGTGATAAGTGACCTTTAAACATAAGTTTGTCGCTTCTGTGTTTGGAATTTTGGAAATCTAACATACACGGTTGTGTTCAAGATGTTTTTAGAGTCTAATAAAACAAAAAATAATTTTTGGTGAATAGTAACCTACCCTAATGAATAGTAAAATACCCTTAGGAATAGTGATATACCCTAATGAATAGTAACCTCACCTATAATGGTATAAAAATAATATTCATGTCGGAAGTACGATATACCTATAGTTTAGAATGAGTTAATGAATGTTTTAAAACTGGTTTTGATAATAAATTATTATTTTAATTAAATATTAAAATAATCATATTTAGCATATTATTTTTGAAAAATGAATTTCATTTTTGGATTCTACACGTCGAAAAATGGTTAGGGTAAATTTTTGGGATTTTTCTGAAATACTTGAATTTTTTATGAATAGTAGAATCCAATAATTTACAATAAATGCTAAATAATGGATTAATTGAGTCATTGATGATGTTCTAATAATGTAAGCCCACTTGGTTTGGGATCACATGTTAAAATAACTATTCATGGTCATGTAATACTTACTATTCCTTGTCTTGGGAAGAAATAATAAATTAATGATTATAATATCATGAAATCCCTCCTCTCCTCCACTATAAAAACCCCCTTCACTCCCTCTTATCTCCACTCCTCTCAATCCTCAAGACTTCTCTAAATTCTGCCCAAATCTCTCTCCCAAGGTCTTCCCCCACGTCCAAAAGCTCTCAGCCTCCTCAAAATACCAAAACCTTTCCCCTTAAGAGGTTCTTAAAGGAGGAAGTCTCAAGAGGTAAATTCCTCTTCTCAAATTTCTTCTTTTCTTTTTTATTTCTTTCATCACCTCCATTCACCATAATAGTATGAAAAATCCAGTAACATACATGTACTGTAATGTATTCATGCTAGTGGTATATTTCAATATCTTCTCTCCTTTCTCCACCCTTTTATTTGAAGGAAATGAAAGCATCGTTTGGGATGTGCTAATTTAGCACATTCAAGGACAACGATTTATCAATTTCTTTTATTATCATTAATTTTGGTCATGAAACCATTTGTGTTATGGTTGAAACAAATTATTATATATTTAATATAACCCATTTTTTTTCTGTAATCCTTTGGTACAAATGGAATTTAGTTATAAATCAAAACACATTCTTTGTAATCAAATCCACCGATCTACAAAAACTGTTATCACTATGGTTATATATATATAATAATTCGACTTCACTCTAAGTAACCTAATTAAAAATAAAACCATGTAATCTTATGGATATTAACTAAAGAATATAACTTCAATTCTGGAAAACCAATTTCATCTTGCATATAATCCAAACTTGAATATAAGTGAACCGATATTTTAAAGCCAAGTAAACAAACAAGCCCGAACAATGAAATTGAACCTTATAACTAATCAAAAAGGCTTTGAATAAACTAAAAAGGTTTATAATAAATAAATTACATATATAATAGGTTCTGTAATTATGAATTAATAATCCTAATTTGTTTATTCAGGTCATTAATAACCAGTGGAGAACACCACCGTATTTAAGGTAAGGGATCCTCTCCTTTTCTCTCTTAATCATGATTGTCATCTATACTATGCCTTTTTATGTGTACTTGAAAATGATGGGGTATGTTTAAGAACCTCCCCCATACTTACTTATAGATTTATAAGTGATTAGAAACCCCATTTATCTCTCATTAATCCCTCTTGGTTACACCCGACACCATGCCGATAAAATTGTAACGAATTCTACCCGAACCTTCTTTGTTCTTTCGAGTTGCCTTATAGTTCTTTCAAAATGGTGTTATCTTATCTATTTCTGTGAGTATTATGAATTCTGGTTAGTTTTACAAGATTCTTATATCAATACCCTTTCATCACATTCTTTCGGGGATATACATGATTTGGAAAGATTCCCTCCTTAGAACTTTCTGATAAGAAAACCTGTTTTAATGGGACTTCCCAAATTTTTACCCAAATTTCAAGTGCACCTTATCCTATGTTTTAAAACAACATTGTATTTATAGAGTCAGTATTTTTATTATGAAAACATTCTTGGTTCAATTCTGGTTTTATATAAAAGAATTTCATCTTTTCTATTTGAAAAGCTCTAAAGTGTTTTCCTTAAAACCGCACAAAAATGTTTTAATGCTAATGTTTCTAAAATACATTTTTGATATGTTGTCAGTTATATTTGACACCACTTACCATGTTATATGCCTATATTACCCTATTAATGTCTATGTATGTTCTAATCCTCTCCTTTCATGTACACTTTTGTGATACTCCCATTGGATATATTTTATGTCATGATTGTGGTACCCAATTCTTTCCATGGGTACCCTTATGTTTATGTATGGTTGATTATGTATGATTTTTTATGTGGAAAGATTATTCATGAATATGTTGAGATGGGTGTGCCTAGATAGCACTCCAATGCATTGGGTAAGGTTAAGTCTCATGAGATGTGATGTGAAACGGGACTGGCGGTTAGCCTCGACCCATACTAAAATGGGAAATGGGATTGGCGGTTAGCCTTGACCCGTACTAAAGATATGATTTATGATTCTATCCCATTTATATGATTCCATGTTTATATGATCCCATGCTTATATTAAATGATTTTATAAGTTTCATGCTTTGGATATCATTATTCCATGCCTCCTAACTCATGTGCTTGAGATGTATCCTTATGTTCATTCCTTTACTGGGATTTTTATCTCATCCCTTTGTTCATGTGTTCCCCAAGATACCCTATGCAGATGTAAGAGCTCAAAGGAAGTTAGAATCTCTTTATGGAGATTAAAAAAAGAAGTTTTTTTAGTCCCATGTTTTATGTTATATGTACCTAGTCTTCCAAGACACTAGACTTAATGATCCTTGGCTTGTACTCTGATGATTAATTATGCTTAAAATCTTGAAATGATTTATGTAAAAGGATTGGGTTGCTATAGTTGGTATCAAAGGATGGTCTAGTTATTTTTGGAGATTAGGAATAGAGAAACTTAGTGAGAACATTAAGTATGAGTCTAAGTATAAGAAAATAGTCCTAAATTTTGGTGAGTATAGAGTAAGTGGTTTATCAGGAAAATACATCCCTGTCTGGATACAAGCAGGTAGAGGCAGCTCTGGCAGAGATGTATCTAGGGGTAAAACCCAAAAACACCGCTTTGAGCTAGACTCGAATGGGAACTGGTGCATGATAAAGGGACTTGTTGCACTCTTGGTTATGATACTCTCGGGGGATATTCTTTGGTAGATTCATGAGCTTAATACAAACCATTATTAAGGGACAAAAAATCCCATAAGAATATAAGTTAAGAAATAGATCAAGGATAACCTAGATATAAACCTAAGGAATCAAAAGATAGGATGTACTTCTTCTTTATAAGTTTATCCTTTAATGTTCAATGTTTCCTTTTTATGCTCAATAGTTAAGTATTCAAGACCTCTAATTATACGTTATTTTTGTTAGTTAATGTTGGGAAATATAAGAACACATTCCAACACCCAATGTGATAGGAAATGCAATTATTTCTCTAATGACATGCCCGATGTGATGCAAGCGGGTGATCAAAACTTCATGGCAATACTTGATCAGCTGGCTTGAGTTATGAATAATAACTTGAAATAGGTGGAACGTCCCCATCCTCCAAAGAAAGAGAAAGTTTCCATAGAATCCTTCATGCGGCAATGGCCTCCCATGTTTAGCGAGTCTTTTGATCCCCTCCTCACAGAATAATGGATTAACTCCATTGAAAAGATTTTCTCTATCATCCAATGATTGGAAGAAGAGAAAGTTGTACTGGAAGTCTATCATTCTGATGGGGAATCTGATCAGTGGTGGACACTGATCAATAATAAAAATTCCCAAGAGGAAATTGATTCCATAGATTGGGAGGAATTCAAGAGGATGTTTTTCAACAAATATTTTCCTCGAACCCTCTATCTCAAGATGGAAAGAGAGTTCCTTGGACTCAAGAAAAAGGGAGATGAGTCCATCGGGGCGTATGAAGTGAAATTTACAAGGCTTTCAAGGTACGCCTCTGGATTTTTCATGAACACCGAAAGCAAGGTGGATTGCTTCATTAGCGGATGAAAGCTGAGTCTATGAAAATTGTTGGCGATTCGAGACTTCGACAGCTATGAAGAGATTGTCCGTTGTGCCCTCAAGGTTGAAATGGAGATTGGAGACTCTCAGTGGTCTCATGGGTCTAGTGAAAAGAAGCAGAAAATGGAGAACAACATGGGTGGTTCATCAAACAAATCCCATGATAGAAAGAAGCCTCACTTTCCCCTTTGCAAGAATTGTGGGAAGAAGCATCTTGGTGACTATCTCATGGGAACCATAAATTGCTTCAAATGTGGAATGATTGGTCATCTGGCCAAGAAATTACAAAGGGTTATGAAAAATCCCACTAATGTTGAAGAAGAACGGAAGGTTCAGATCAACACTCAGCCTATAGTACAGTGTTTTAACTACAAGGAGCTTGGGAATTATGCGAACAATTTCCCTAAGCCAAGGGTTTTCAGAGGCAATCAGCAACAACCACCAAGGCACCAAGGAAGGGTTTATGCTATCACTACTACTGAGGTGGAGCTAGAAAACGATGTGGTGAAAGGTATGCTTGTTATTCATTCAATAACAATGAACATACTATTTGATTCTGGTTCTAAACATTCTTTTATATCTTTCAAGTTTAGTAGAACTATTCAAATACCACCTCAAAATTTGGAGGAAAAGTTATCTGTGAGAACAACGAATGGGGAAATTATTGAATCCATGGTTTATAACTCCTCCCCAGTTAATGTTTGTGGAATGAACCTCCCATCAAATCTTGTCATACTTCCTTTAGTGGAGTTCGATACTATCTTGGGCATGGATTGGATATCTTTGTACAAGGCTAACATCAATTCTCAGGAAAGGGAGATTACTCTTCATATCCCAAAGCATCCTCCGATTCTTTACAAGTGCAAGGAGGAAGATGAGTCTCTTTTAGAAGCATCGTCTCAAGTGTAGATATTGCTTCCTTATGAGCATGCAGACCTAGCTCAAATGATTGAAACAAAGGAGAGAATCATGCTTGAAGACATGCCCATCGTGAGGGATTACAATGATGTATTCCCTAAAGAGTTTCTTGGTCTTCCTCCTGACCGAGAGGTTTAGTTATCAATTGAAATTATCCCTGGATCTCTGCCAATATCAAAGACACCTTACAGAACGACCATCGTAGAGCAGGAAGAGCTGAAGAAGCAGTTACAGAAGATTATGGAGAAGGGTTTTATATGCCTGAGTGCTTCACCGTGGGGTGCTTTAGTCCTCTTCATCAAGAAGAAGGATGGATCAATGTGACTATTCATTGATTATCGTGAGATCAATAAAATCACTATAAAGAAAAAGTATCCCCTTCCACGGATAGATGACTTTTTCGATTAGCTTCATGGGGCCAGTTATTTTTCTAAGGTAGACCTTCGGTTAGGATATCACCAACTAAGGGTGAGGAAGAAAGATATTACCAAGACTGCCTTTTAAACGAGGTATGAACACTATGAGTTCATAGTGATGACCTTCAGACTAACTAATTATCTAGAAATATTTATGGATTTAATGAATAGAGTCTTTATAGAATACCTCAACAAATTTGTGGTGGTCTTTATTGATGATATTATGATATACTCCAAGAGCAAGGAGGAACATGAGGAGTATTTGGAAACTGTGTTAAAAACTTTGAGAAGGGAGAAGTTGTATGAAAAGTACAGTAAATTTGAGTTCTGGATGGAGGAAGTATCATTTTTGGGGCATGTTATCACCCAGAAAGGGATATCTGTGGACCCTTCCAAGATGAAGGCAATTGTAGAATGACCGTGTCCAACTTCTGTAACGGAGATCCGTAACTTTCTAGGTCTATATGGGTATTATCGATGATTAGTGAAGTAATTTTCACAATTTTCAAACCCAATGACTAAGCTGACATAGAAGGGAGTAAAGTTCTTCTGGACACAAGAATGTGAATACTGTTTCAAGGAGTTGAAAAAGAGGCTTATCACTGTGCCGATACTCACACTCCCTTGAAGTGGAGAACTATTTGTGGTCAATAGTGATGATTCTAAGAAAGGATTAGGCTGTGTGATAATGAAAAATGATAAAGTGATAGCCTATGCCTCAAGACAACTGAAAATCCATGAGCAAAATTATGCCACGAATGATCTGGAGTTGGTGGTTGTGATCATTGCATTGAAACTCTGGTGGCATTATCTCTATGGGGAAAATGTGAGATATATACTGACCACAAGAGTCTAAAATATATATTCACACAGAAAGAGCTTAATATGCACCAGTGAAGATGGATAGATCTCATCAAGGATTATGACTCCTCAATCCACTACCATCCCGGTAAGGGAAATAAGGTGGCAGATGCACTAAGTAGAAAGGATCCTGCATCTTTATCAATGATGAGAATTGAAAAGGATCCGATCTTCTTGGATTTGAAAAGGATGGACATGAGAATCATTAAGGGAGGAACATCATCAATTCTTTCTCAAATGATTGCTCAACCATCCCTTATGGATAAAATAAAGGTTTCTCAAAGAAGGGATGTGGAAATTCAGAAAAGGGTGGAAGCTGTTAAAAATGGAAAATCCTCCGATTTCAAAATTGATGAGGAAGGAGTTGTAATATTTGGGACACAATTATGTGTACCATCTGATCCATAGATAAAGAAGGAGCTATTGAATGATGCACATAGCTCAACATTCTCTATCCATCCTGGGAGTACCAAAATGTACCGTGATATCCGAGAACACTTTTGGTGGGATAACATGAAGAGGGAGATTGCAGAATATATATCTAGGTTCTTGGTATGTTAGCAAGTTAAAGTTGAGTGACAAAAGTCCAAAGGAATAATGCAGCCATTTCCTATACCCATGTGGAAATGGGAAAATGTTACTATGGACTTTGTCACGGGTCTCTTGAAGACGTCGAAGGGACATAATTCAATATGGGTTGTGGTTGACCAACTCACCAAGACATCCCATTTCATCGCTATTCGGGAAGATCTCTCACTTGAACAACATGAAATGTTATATGTGAAGGAAGTGGTGAGACTACACGGTGTTCCACTATCAATTGCCTCTGACCATGATCCAAGTTTCACATCTAAATTCTGGAGGATCCTTCAACATTCTTTGAGTACTGAATTAAATTTGAACACGACCTATCACCCCCAAACTGAGGGCCAATCTGAAAGGACTATTTAGACGCTTGAAGATATGCTAAGAGCATGCTCTCTTGAATTCAGAGGTGGTTGGGATCATCATCTCCCATTGGTTGAGTTCTCATACAAAAATAGCTTCCACTCGAGTATTCAGATGGCTCTATATGAATCTCTATATGGAAAGCGATGTAGAACTCCAACTTGTTGGGATGAAGTTGGAGAAAGAAAGCTACTTGGACCCGATCTTGTTCAAGAGATGACAGTGAAGGTTCGAGCCATCCAGAAACACATCAAAGCTTCTCAAAGTCGGCAAAAGATCAATGCTGACAACCGTCGATGGGAATTGGAGTTTGACGTTGGAGATAAAGTCTTCCTTTGAATATCTCCATGGAAGAGAGTCATGCGATTCAGGAAGAAAGGGATGCTAATCCCAAGGTATATTGGCCCCTTTGAGATCCTTGACCGCATAGGAGCCGTGGCCTATTAGCTTGAAATTACACCAAATATGGCTCGAGTTCATGATGTTTTCCACATATCATTCTTGAGTAAGTACATACCTGATCCCTCACATGTACTAAACTCAGAGGTGGTGCAGTTGGAAGATGATCTCTCCCATGAGGAATAGCCAGTAAAGATTCTAGATCAGAGAGATAAGGTTCTACGCAACAAGACAACCCATCTTGTCAAAGTGTTGTGGAGGAACCATAAGTTTGAGGAAGCAACATGGGAACTGGAGGAATCAATGAAGGAAAAGTAACCACATCTGTTTTTGTCCTAGAATGTAAAACGAAATTTTGAAGGTGAAATTTCATAAAGGGAGAAGAATGTAATGACCCAATGTTTTTAATGGAAATTATCTTCTTATAAATATTACATAAAATCACATAATAATGATCTAATAAGTGATAAGTGACCTTTAAACATAAGTTTTTCACTTCTGTGTTTGGAATTTTGGAAATTTGACATACACATTTTTGTTCAAGATGTTTTTTAGAGTCTAATAAAACAAAAATAATTTTTGGTGAATAGTAACCTACACTAATGAATAGTTACATACCCTTATGAATAGTGATACACCCTAATGAATATTTACCTCACATATGGTGGTATAAAAATAATATTCATGTTAAAAGTACGATATACCTATAGTTTATAATGAGTTAATGAATGTTTTAAAACTGGTTTTGATAATAAATTATTATTTTAATTAAATATTAAAATAATCATATTTATAAAATTATTTTTGAAAAATGGACTTCATTTTTTGATTCTACACGTTAAAAAATGGTTAGGGTGAGTTTTTGGGATTTTTATGAAATACATGAATTTTTGATGAATAGTAGAATCCGATAATTTACAATAAATGCTAAATAATGGATTAATTGAGTCATCAATGATGTTATGCTGATATAATCCCACTTGGTTTGGGATAACATGATAAAATTACTATTATTGGTCATGGAATACTTAATATTCCTTGTCTTGGGAAAAAATAATAAATTAATGATTATAATATCATGAAATCCCTCCTCTCCTCCACTACAAAAACCTCCTTCACTCCATCTTCTCTCCACTTCTCTCAAGCTCCAATCCTTCTCTAAATTCTACCCAAATCTCTCCCCAAGGTCCTCCCCCACGTCCAAAATCTCTCAGCATCCTCAAAATACCAAAACCTCTCCCCATAATAGATTCTCAAAGGAGGAAGTCTCAAGAGGTAAATTCCTCTTCCCAAATTTATTCTTTTCTTTTAAGTTCTTTCATTTTTTATTTCTTTCCTCACCTCCCTTCACCATAATAGTATGAAAAATCCAGTAACATACATGTACTGGAATTTATTCATGCTATTGGTATATTTCATTATATTCTCCCCTTTCCCCACCCTTTTATTTGAATGAAATGAAAGCACCGTTTGAGATGTGCTAATTTAGCACACTCAAGGACAACAGTTACCAATTTATATTGTTATCTTTAATTCTGGTCATGAAACCATTTGTGTTATGGTTTAACTAGATTATTATATATTTAATATATCCCATTTTTGGTTCTGTAATCCTTCGGTAAAAATGGAATTAATTTATAAATCAACACACATTCTTTGTAATCAAATCCACTGATCTACAAAAATGGTTATCACAATGGTTATATATATATATATATTAATATAATAATTAGGCTTCAGTCTAAGTAACCTAATTAAAACTAAAACCATGTAATCTCCTGGATATGAACAAAATAATATAACTTCAATTCTGTACAACCACTTTCATCTTACATATAATCCAAACTTGAATATAAGTGAACCGATCTTTTAAAGCCAAGTAAACAAACGAGCCCGAACAATGAAATTGGACCTTATGACTAATCAAAAAGGCTTTGAATGAACTAAAAAGGTTTATAATAAATAAATTATATATATAATAGGTTCTTTACTTATGAATTAATAATCCAAATTTGTTTATTCAGGTCATTAATTACAAGTGGAGAACACCATCAGATTTATGGTAAGGGATCCTCTCATTTTCTCTCTTAATCAAGATTTTCCTCTATACTATACCTTTTTATGTGTACTAGAAAACTATGGGGTATGTTTAAGAGCCTCCCTCATACTTCCTTCTGGCTTTATAAGTGATGAAAAACCCCATTTCTCTCTCATCAATCCCTCTTGGTTACACCCGACACCATGCCGATAAAATTGTAACGAATTCTACCCGAACCTTCTTTGTTCTTTCGGGTTGCCTTATATTTATTTCAAAATGGTGTTATCTTATCTATTTATTTGAGTCTTATTAATTTTGGTTTGTCGTAAAATATTCTTATGTCAATACCCTTTCATCACATTCTTTCAGGGATATACATGATTTTGAAAGATTCCATCGTTAGAACTTTCTGATAAGAAAACCTGTTTTAAGGGGACTTCCCAATTTTTTACACAAATTTCAAGTGCACTCTATCCTATGTTTTAAAACACCATTGTATTTATAAAATCAGTATTGTTATTATGAAAAACTTCTTGCTTCAGTTCTTGTTTTATATAAAATAATGTCATCTTTTCTATTTGAAAAGCTCTAGAATGTTTTCCTTAAAACCGCACAAAAATGTTTTAATGATAATGTTTCTAAAATAAATTTTTATTAAGTTTTCACTTATATTTGACACCACATACCATGTTATATGCCTATTTTACCCTATTAATGTCCATGTATGTTCGAATCCTTTCCTTTCATGGACACTTTCGTGATACACCCATTGGATATGTTTTATGTCATGATTGTGATACCCAATTCTTTCCATGGGTAACCTTATGTTTATGTATGGTTGATTATGTATGATTATTTATGTGGCAAGAATATTCATGAATATGTTGAGATGGGTGCTCCAAGATTGAACTCCATTACATTGGGTAAGGTTAAGTCTCATGAGATGCGATGTGAAACGAGATTGGCAGTTTGCCTTGACCCGTACTAAAATGGGAAACGGGATTGGCGGTTAGCCTTGAATCATACTAAAGATATGATTTATGATTCTGCCACATTTATATGATTCCATGATTATATAATCCCATTCTTATATTAAATGATTTTATAAGTTTCTTTCTTTGGATATCATTATGCCATGCCTCTTAACTCATGTGCTTCAGATGTATCCTTATGTTCATTCCTTTACTGGGATTTATAGCTCATCCCTTTGTTCATGTGTTCCCCAGGGTACCCTATGCAGATGTAAGAGCTCAAAGGAAGTTATAAGATCTTTATTGAGATTAAATAAAGAAGTTTTTTATTCCCATGTTTTATGTTATATGTACCTAGTCTTATAAGACACTAGAATTAATGAACCTTGGCTTGTAATCTGATGATTAATTATGCTTAAAATCATGAAATGTTTTATGTAAAAGGCTTGGGTCGCTATATCAAAAGATTAGTATAACTTTTGATACTAACTTACTGGTTCAAAACTGATATAATCACTTGATAAAATAACTATAAAAGTTCAATTCATATTTATGAAATTGTGATAAAATAGAGTAAAATTAAAGAGTAAAACACAGTAGGAAAAAAAAGAGGTTCAGTCTCAAGATGGGGCTTAGTCCGCTTAACTTGGTGATCACCTGTCACCAAGAAGTTTATATTAGTAAACATGATCCACACCCTGGATCGAGGTTCTCAATATTAAACAAGACTTTCTAGGTAACACTTGACCTCTACCACATTTATTAATTAGAAAATCAACAAGAAGGTCACACTTGACCTCTTTCACTTTTCTATAAGGGATAAAGAGTAAAATAGAGGGTGAGTTTGAGGATATCAAATATCCTCCAAATAAGCAAAGGAGATAGTGTGAGTGTAATATACAGATACACACACTGCTAAAAAATGTAAACAAAAGAACACAATAGAGGTAAAACTATAGAATAATATTTATAAGTTTATGTGTGTTATACAATGAAGCTCAGAACTCATTTTATGTATAGAAAATGAAGTTTAGATCATCTTCTGAAAGTCATCTCCAAAGAAGATTATTGTAGTCTCTATGTTTTAGTTTCAAGGAGTGTGAAGTGTTCATATCCTTGTTGAAACATGTTCAATGTATCTCAGTATGTTTTTATCGTGTTATTGATGTCCCCGTACATTCTTTCTTTGAGTTCTTAGGCTTCTGAAGAAAGCCCGAGAGCTACATAAGTTTTCCATTATTCTATTCTCTTTTCTTTTCATTGTATTCCTCATCATAATTTACAATGCATCTTTTAATTATTTTACCCTATGAGGTCCTATAGGAATGAAGATATCTCCATGGGAATGTACCTCATAGTATCTAATAATAGTCCTAAAGAAAACATTAAATAATTTCATAAATATTAATTTGTCTATATATGTCTGTTAGATATAAATTTGAATTAATAATATAAAAACAGTTTTTATGATTATTAGTGAGTCATAAGTATCAGTGACTCATTGGCATCGGTTTGTCATCATCGATCTGTCTACATCGGTGACTCTGTGTATCGGTGAGTCTTTTCCATCAGTATTAGTGACTCATTGTATTGGTGAGTCTTTTCCATCGGTCTATCTAGGAATTAGTGCGTCATCATTGGTGACTCATTTTAAACTATTGGTGTGTTGCCCTTCGGTGACTTGTTCATCGGTGACTCATTCTTCGGTGATTCTCTTGAACTATCAGTGTGACCGATCATCGGTTAGAAAGATGAACTAATGGTGACACATATCTGATGTTATTCCTTTCTTCTATTGGTGAGACAGTTTATCCAATAGTGACTCATTTTTACTATCAGTGTCACATACAATAGTGAGTCTTTTGTCTGTCACTGTCACATCCAATGGTGAGTCTTTTCCAACTGTGTCACATCCAACAGTGAGTCTTTTGTCTTTTTATTCAACACAGTTAGAAACAAGTAATCCTCATAATTACACAAATATAAACAATTGAAATCTTTTTTATACTTAAGAACACATAAATGTTTATATGAATCAAATGATCTGATATTGAAGATACTATTTTGTCATAATATAAGATCTAACATGAAATAAGATATATGTTAATATATGAAATGATTTTTGATAACTAAAACCAGTTTTTAGAGATTTAAATCTTACACGGTCCAACAATAATATCATAAGAATTAGATAATACTCATAATCCAAAGGAATTATTAGATAACGACATGGAAAGGGGAAATGCATAAAAATGAAACAGCATGTCTTATTGGTCAAATTTCACACATATTTTTGAACAAAGATTGCATCATCTTCAAACATAAAATATGTGCATAATCATAAAATCATCATTTTAAAAAAAATATAGCATTACATTCATGCATATTTCACAATATACCATGAGATATATCACATTACCCAATGCATTATAGTGCTATATAATTCTAGGTTCACCTATCCCATCATAGAATTTACATTATCATGCTTGCAACATAGAACAAATATCAATCAAATTCATGATGTAAAACATGTAAATTAATGTGTTTTATAAGTATTTAATCAATCATGAAAAAAAATTAGGTTCCTAAATGATAAAGGTAAAAACATATTTTGTATAAGATTAATCATTATTAAATAAAGACGAAATGAATCAAGAGGAGTTAAAAACTGTTTTGGAAAGAATATTTATCTTTGAAAATAATAGTATTTGTTATAAAACTAGATTATAAACATTTATATCTTAGAATGGAAAGGTATGTAAAATAAAATAATATTTTTGGAACATTAAAAGAAAATCTACACTAAAATTTGGCATGAAATATTAATAACCAAAAGAAGGTAATTGTGTTCGAGAATCCCCTATCCTTATGTTTGAATTATTTATTCACATAGATATCATGGATAATAAAATTGGATTAATTAATTGATGAGTAAATAACATATTGTACATTCATTTTATTTATTATAATTTTATTAATTTCATTTATGGACATTATAATGAGTTATAAATTTCAATTTTGTTGTTCATAGAGTGTTTGTTTCTTGGTTTTCATGATCAGTTCACTTATATAGAAGTATATAAGTTCATGTAAAATGAGAATAATAACAAAAAATTAAAATTATATGTTATTAGTTTAATTATATAAGTTTAATTAGTCTTAAAAATTATTTGGTTTCCAGATATGATGACGATTCATTAGATAAAAAGTTAATGATAATCGTTAAGATTAATTTGGCAGTTTTCTGACCATCACAAACTAGTTTTGTTTTTAATTTAGTATTTTATATATATGTAAGTTCCATAACATAAAAATTTTCTACCATAAATTTTACAATCATTATAAATAATTTTAATGATTTTATGACCGTCCATTATGGTGGTAAAAGAAAATGAAAACTTGTAGTCCTCTAAGGTGATAAATCAACACCTCATGGATGATGTTTCAATTTTTAGAATAAAAGAGAGAATAAAAGAGTTTTGATGGTTTATTATTCCATTAAAATAATAAAATTATAGTATATATAAGATAATAGAGTTATCATTATAAATGTATTAGGTGAGATTATTAGATAATTTGAAAATAAAGTAAATTGAAGCGAAATTTAATGAAAATGAAAGAGGATTTTACTACATAATTCTTCCATTTGACATACTCCTTAAGGAAATTGAATTTTCTCTTTAGTTGTTACCAATGGATCTTGGAAATGTGGAAGAGGAATGTTAAGAGGATTTGGAATAATCTGGATAATCTTCAATGCTTGGAAGGTGTGAGGAGAAGAGTTGGCGAGGGGTGATATTTATAGGGGAGGAGCTTGGTATTTTTTTGACTATTTTATTCATAATTTTATTATTTTGGCTCAATATTATCAATTCTCTAAACATTATCACTAAAGATATTAAATATTTAAGGAGATTTCTATATTGTGTGCATACATCAGGCATACATATTCTATGACTCAATAAGTCCTATTTTTGTTAAATATTATAAATTACTGTATTTCAATATTCACCAAAAATTCATCTATTTTAAAAAAATACAAAAAATTATCCCTAAAACTTTATTGACATGTAGCATTCAAAAATTTTCTACATTTTATTTAAATAATTTTCAAAATGTGAGAAATTTTAATTTTCATTAAAATAATCATTTATTAAAAAAATATCAATTTTTAAATTATAATTTTCTTTATGACACATGAAACATTTGTTAAGGTATCATAAAATTATCTTACAATCATTGGAAAATAAATTATTAATATATTAATACATTTTATTAAAATAAATCTTCTTTCAAATAATTATATTAATTATGAATTTTTAAATGAAATTTTATGTTATATATAAATACCAACACTTAATTTATCATTTTTAAAAAATTTCTTTACTTATAATATGATATAATTATATCATATTTTCATTTACAACATGCCTATTTTTTTTATAATTTCATAAGTGTGGTTACTAATCTATTGGACAGATTACTACTCATAATGGTCATGTCAATATTCCAAGGGTACAGTTACTCTTCCATTGGTATATGTTCATTAATTTCTATGAATATTACTTATTTAATTCTTCATTTATGATAATGAAGTTTTTATTGAGCTCTATATGCTATTTATGTGTTTTATACTATATAAAAAATTGTCAAAAGAGAAGCAATTCCATTGATAAAAATTTGGGTTGTTAAATTCTTCCCCCATTCTGAAATTTCACCTTAAAAACTTTGTTTTACATTAATAGATAAGGGTATTTATCCTTCATCGCTTCCTTCAATTTCCATGTTGCCTCTTGGTACTTATGGTTCTGCCATAATATATTTACTAGGTGAGTATTCTTATTGTATAGACCTATATCTCTAAGATCTAGGATCTCTACTGACTATTCCTTGCAAGACAGATCATTTTCCAACTGCACAAACTTTGGATTCTGTACATGTGAGAACTGCAAAAAAAGTGACATTTACCAACAGTAAATTTATGACAAATAATATATCTGTGGGTAAAAAATGATTAGTTAGAACAGATATTAAATCCTGTTGATATTGTCTATAGGTACCAACAATTGTTTTTACCAATATAAATAATTGTTTTTATTAGTAGTCCAATACCAACAAATCTTTTACCAACATTTAAATCTATTGTATTGTCATAATAATACCAATAATTGATTTACTAATAAATTAATCTATTGTTATTAGTTATTATTACCAACAAATAATTTACCATTAATGAAATCCATTACCACTAAATTATTCAATAAAATCAAATATTTTACCAAAAATTGAATACATAGATATATATATTACACATTATGAGAAGATCACTTTGATAATAAAAATATAGAATTAATTAATATATCCATAATGTAGTAATATTTATTGACAATATATATATATATATATATATATGTGTGTGTGTGTGTGTGTGTTGATACATATATAATCTTTATATAATATATGTTTTATAAAAATTCATAACTTTTTTTCATTATTTATAAATAAATAAATAAATACGCAAAAAAACCCTAATATCCCCCCATCCTGCCGCCCCACCCCCACCCTCGGTCGATCCCTACGACCTCCCTCCCCCAACCCTAACTTTCTAATCCCCGTGGCCGGAATTCCCTGCTGACAACATTCCTGATACCGGAGTTCCCCACGGATGGTGTCTCCGGTGGATGATATTCTCGACACCTAGTGTTCCCCATACCCTCCATTCCCAATGGATGGAATTCCCTATAGATGGAGTTCCTTTCAGACCTCCTTGAAAAACCCCTTCACTATTCCCAGCTAACCTCACCCACATACATCATCGCATAAAACCCCTCCTTGTTCCTAAATGGCTTCCTCAGGAAAAATAATTAATTTTCAGTTGGCTAGGTAGTGATTTGAGTGTCGAAGAATATGGTCAGGAAACAATGGCTCCTGGTTTGGGTGAAGGTGCTCGACAGAGGTCGAAGGAACTTGCTGGAAATGGTTCTGCTTGGGGTCTTTGATCGATGAATCATCCATGGTGTTTGATTGATGAATAGTTTGGTGGATTTTAATTTGAAGTTATAGGTTGTAGTTTTCACTCACAGGTCTACTATATCTGTATTTTTGGATCCAGTGTATCTGTTTGTGGAATTGAAACATTGTTTCAGATTTGTGAATCGATGGAAGTGGCACAATATACTTGAATGACAATTCACAGTCAAAAACTATTTCTATGAAGCAATTAGTTCATAAGAAATGACATAGTGGTAAGTTTTCACCAATATCAATGTTTCATTTATTAACATCAATATCATACACCTTAATAATTATTAAATTATATATTTTCATGTATTTTCTTTAATATCCAATAATTGTGACTACAATAATGAATGCTACAAAAATATGGTTCAATCCCTACACTCTATTCTTGGAAATGTTCAAATCCAGGTCATTTATTATGTACAAATTTCATACTAGTATACATTATAGATACTATATCTTTCATTATTCATGTTATTCAGCTTCGGTTCAATGAAATAATACAATTTAAATAATCAATGTTCTTATATTTTTTTATTCATGCTCTTATGCTTCAGGTCAACTCCTGTGTTTTCTTCCCAGCTTATCAAACAGACATCTACATCAATTGTGAGTGCTTATTAAAATCCACTAATATTTAATAAGAACAAAAAAATCCAATTAATATCTATGAATGTTTAGAGTAAACTACAATATTTGTTCAATTTTAAATTCTTATAGAAAATTAACATTAATATATTAATTATCGTTCTATTTTTTTTTTTTACAAAAATCAGTTTCATATAACTACTTCAAAACTAATTATTAGAAGAGTTCACTACTAATATAGTAATTTGAATTAAATCTATAATTTTATAAAGAATTATATAGTTTTGGAGTTGAGGATGAAGTATGGCCATGTACTGACTCCATAAGAGTCATACTGGACGAAGATATCAGAATTTTACAAATAAAGGACTTCAAAAGGGTAACTGATGACTTCAAAAGAGTAAAAAAACACTTTTTAAGAGTAATAATCACTAGAAACACCCTTCTTGTTCCAAACCTATGTCCCCCTCTGAAATCATTGTAGGAACCCGCACCCATTTCCCAACCAATATCCTCACACGAAACCCCTCATTGGACCTTGTTATCCCTGGTTTTCCAAGCCCCATACCTGCTCTCGACCACCATCATCCACAGTGTTTTAGACTGGTCAAATGTGATGGAGTTTTTAGTAATTTGGGATTGTAAGATGTAGGTTTTCATAGACGGTTTATTTTCTTCTATGATATCCTCTTCTAAGATTCTTTTTTTCTTCTTGGCCAATCTTTGAATGTTGTGGTTATTTTTTATTCTATAACATTTTAATCTCAGATAACTGGTTATGGTTTTCAAAACTACTTATAGGGTGGTTTTCAACCATGTTTAAACAAATGGTATTCTCATGGAAGGTAACACTTCCATTTTGTTGGCACCCTCATGTAGAGTAAATGCAGAACACAGTGGAGGTTAGAGGAAAATAGAAGGAGATTTATGATTCTGTTTAGTGTTGGTTTGGTTCAAGGTTTTAATTTTTTTTTGGTGTTTTTGCATATCTTGGATATTTTGTTTCTAGGTGTTTCTTCCATATCAATGTATAGTTTTGAGGTTGATATACGGTATTGGTGGTTGTCTTTGAGTTTTAAAGATGATGGCGATATTCTGTTGCTTTCTAGAGCTTCAATTTTTTTGGGATCTTATTCCAACGATTAGAGATTTAATGTGTTCATGGTGTGGTTCTAGTTTGGTAATAATTCCATAGATATCATGTGGGTGTTCTCTTTTCTTTCTTGGTAATGTTTTACTTGATGATGATTATAAGACTTTGGGTAATTCAACAAGTAAATCGATTTTTTGCTCAAATTTACTTATTTAAAGAATATAACATTTGATATTTAAAGTTTATATTAATGTTAATATTTTATTTTGAGGCCCCATTTTTTATCATTAAATAATAATTTTTTTATATTTCAGTTCCAAACATAGGACGCATCAAAGACATGAGTTTACAGGGGATCGAGTACGTGTTTTTTTAAACTCTTTCAATTATGTCAAATTTATAATATTTCAGTTTATTAATATTTTTATTTGATTCTAGGATAGTTATTAACTCGACATAAAAGTCTACAAATACCATGAAGTACCAAATTTTGAAATTTGAATTAATTTGAATTGTAAATTCATACCGTGAAAAAAGTCTAATTTTTTGTTTTATTTTGTTCTGTTCTTATTTCACATGCCTTATTAAAATGATATTGTTTTATCATGTTTCTGATTTATGAATGATTAGTAATATTATATTTGGTTTTTTTGTTTCAGGCACATTGATATGACATATTAAGGTTCCTCAAGTTATTATTTCACTTCATCATTAAGTGCACTTCGTAGAGGCATAATTTATTTCTATGTTTTCTAATTATTTCTTATTTTTTATATGTATTTTTAAAATTCATTTTATGTTTTTTAAGTGGGTGTATTTCAAGTAAATTTTTAAATGGTTGTTTTTAAGTGATTAAACTAGATAGAATGTTCTACAAAATAATATGTGAAGGTGGGTTTTCATCTTACATTGTTTTTTTTGTTTATTGTTTTTCGACATACACATGTAATTTATGTTTACAAAAACGAACCAAGTTAAAATCTAAGATTATATGGGTTTTATTTTTATGATTTTATGAAATATCCATGTTATATTTGCTTCTTATAGAGATTATTAGGGAATAGTTTGATGTTATGGAGAAAATATTTTTTCATTACAAGGATCATTAAATCCACACTTCAAAAATGCACTAACAATCACATGAAAAAGTGAATTAGTTATTTAATATTATTTTCACTATAGTGGTTTGATCAATAAATCCACACATCAAAAACACACAAACTATCATCGTTCTATTCTTCACAAGATCAAATTTTTTTTGTGGTCTAGTTTTTTCACCTCAATACATTTAGTTGTTTGTTCTCATGAGTCCCTAAGGAATTGTAAAATTTTTATTTTCCTTGGGATGTTGGTTTATTACTTTCAAATTTACTTTTAATTGGTATTACCATGGTGGTTTAATGATCTAACTAGTATGTTTTCAGTCACTTTAGAACACCTATATATTTTTTTCAAATCAACGATTAGATTTATATGAAATACAGTTGATAAATTATTGGTGATTTTTGAGATCCTTTCGTATGTCGTCTCGATACTAACCAGTTGAGCAACACAGGGTTACTTTTCTTCCTCAAATAATAATGTTTCAATACAGGCTGAATTAACCTTGAAATTTTTATCCTTGATTATCACCTTGATGTATGCTTATTTTTATTTTGTTATCAATGGATCTCATTGTACTCTGGTTAGTCAATTAGTGATTGGATCCTCAATTATTGAAGATTGGAATCTTATAAAGGATCTTTGTATTTGAGACTTTTCAAGTAGGACTTGAGATGATGGTGATATTGATATGGGCATTAGATTTGAGGTTGTTTTTTCCTTTATGATATGATGTGTGGCTGTCATGGTTTTAATTTCAGGTATGATGGGAGTTATTTAATGTCTAAGTGTGATGATGTTATTGTCTAGTTATAGTAAAGAATATAGTTCTTTATATTTAATTTAGGTTATAGGTGATTCATTTTTACTAGGTATCCTCTAATTACATGTTTATGATACCCCTGTTTTTCCTTGAGGATTGAATAAAATTTTGTTGCTCGACACTAGTTTTGGATGTTTTGTTGAAAAGTGGGGCTCAAAGTTTTTTTTTTAGAATATGTGCTGCTTGTTCACTTCATTTTATGTACTTTAATGGTTGTATGTTTCTCTTTTAGAAAGATACACCAATTTTAATTCCACACTTGTTATGCTCTTAAAGGATTTCGGTTTCCCATGGAATTTGATTTGAGGATCTGGATTGCTCAGTATCAGGCACTGTAACAACAACTATCTACATGATCTGTTGAAAATTAAACATTTTCATCTTATCTGTTACAAAGTGCCAGGATCATTCTTCTTTTGTGTTATTTTTTCATTATGTGTTCTAAGGGAACTCCAATTTTTTGACCAAACTAAGGCGGTTCAATGCATGGAGATGATTAAATCTATGTTTCGCACGGAATCCGGGGATGAACTCCTCGACGGGAGATTCAAACGTTCCGATCGGTTTCTAACGGGTTTGTTCGTAGAACCGGAAACATCCAATGATTCCACATCCATTTGGACCTACTTTCCAAAGGCAGGCGCTCATTAGCTTGTGGACTAATGAGGCTTAGGAATTTTCATTGGTCGAGAGGATGGGAGGTCGGACTCATCACACCTTTTTGAGGGGAGTTATTGTCTACTTCGGGACTCTCTTTATAGATTTAAGTTATGTTCGTGAATCCTTATTACATTACCAAGTATAAAATGTGCTTTCCTTTAGTTTTAACAATCAATGATTAAATATGCAAGAAATTTAGAGAATATTTTATATGTATTCGAGGTTCTTCATCAATAGAGAATCATCTATATCTGTTTAGAGATTCTTGGTCAATGGTATCCTTCAAAACATTTATATAAAAGTCTCTTGGTCATTATGATGACCAGGCTGGTTTTAAAGCCACTCAGTGGGGCACTTGAAGTTTATCGTCATTCAGAAGGACAGAGATTATTTCAAAGTTGGGATCGAACCCATAAATGGGCTACCTACGTATCCTTTGTTTTGGAAAAGGAATCAGAACCCACGTAGTTCGAGTGATGGAGTATGATGTTTATGATTGGTGGCTCAAAGAAGAATGTCATAATTACTTTTACACTCTAAGCTCACGTGAGTCATGCTCGGTGTGAGAAACAAGAGGTATTGGTAAAATTTAGACAATTGTGCCATGAAAGATGCAATCATAAGAATTTGTTTGGGGCTTATGTATGGATGAATGCCCAGATAGATGAAGGGTTAGGATTTACTTTTAGGGAGAAAATCCATGAACAGGGTCCATAAAGTTATATGTGCTTCATGGAGATTTGAATACTCTAATCTTGGGGCTTACTCCTAAGGAGGATGCCCAAGTTAGGAGGGGACTTATGATTGGGTTTTACTCCTGAAAAGGAAACCCAAATCAAAGGTAAATTATGACTGGTTAAGAGAAATTTAAGGGGACTTGGGGATTATTCCTGAAAAGGAGACCCAAGGTTATGACTGAGTCTTATTCCTGAAAAGGAGACCCAAGTTAGAGGACTTGGGGCTTACTCCTGAAAAGGAAGCCCAAGATTATGACTGAGTCTTATTCCTGAAAAGGAGACCCAGATTAGGGATTAAGGTTTGGGGCTTAATCCTGAGGAGGATGCCCATATTTGAGGTTGGGGCTTATTCTTAAGAAAGATGCCCAAGATTAAAGGACTTGATTGGGGCTTACTCCTGAGGAGGATGCCCAAGATTGGGAACTTTAAGAATTTGGGGCTTATTCCTGAGGAAGATGCCCAGATTAAAGGTTTTATAACTGGGGATTATTCCTGAAAAGGAGACCCAGGTTAAGATTCTCTCATCTTAAAGGATGAGGTTTAATGAATGATCTCTCCATATTTTAGTGATATAAGGATATTTAAATCACTAGACTTTGAGAGAGATTCCACATAATTCCTTTCAGATAAGAAAGTCAAATCAAGAAATCATGCCATAAATGGCTTTGAAGAGTGTCTTGAAGACTGAATCTTGAAAAGGAAAGGTGAAATGGCTTAAGAGGGGTAAAAATGGGCAAGATGGGCACCCAAAAAGATAGGGGCGCGCAAGTCTTTCAAGGCGCGCAAGTCTTCCGTGGGCGCGCAAGTGTTGGTCGCGCAGGTATACCTGCACGACACATAGTGTACTTGCGCGATTTTCAACCAGCATTGAAATACTTGAGCGACTCTTTTTTAAACCCTTTAGAATGTTCTCGAGGTTCTTCCAAAAAAGGGACGCGCATGTTATATTGAAGGAAATAAGTTGGCGCACAAGTGTTTGATAAGTTTCAACACTTAGGCCTTCCTTCTTCTCTTTAGATCTTCCGTTCTAGGTAAGAAATTACCTTAGAAGTGTTTCAGAAGCTTTGAGAAGGGACTTGGGCGTCGGGAGCTTCAATCCGAGTTTCTGGAAAAAGATCCTCCTGAATGGGGGGCCCACAGGGTCTATTTATAGTCAAAAGAAGACCCCGGGCGGTTACCGGGCGGTTACCATTTAGGTCGCGCAAGTCACCTGCGCGACCAGGGTGGCCGCGCAAGTACACTTGCGCGCCAGTTAGATAACTTGCGCGGTGATGCTGCTTTGATCCTTTCTTCCTTCCTTTGTTGATTTTTTGATGTTTTCTTCAAAGGCTGAATCACTTTGAGCTCAGATATTCCCTTTTCTGATCTTTAGATTCTGTGAAGAAAGGAGCGTCAACAAAAGTCCCCCCTCAGAGTTGGATCCGGAGAGAAATGAGGATTTGACTCTGAGGAAATCTAATCCATTCAAAGGAAAAGGGGGCGCGTAAGTCTTCAGTGCGCAGAGGGCGGCGCGCAAGTCTGCGTCGTGCAGGCCTTAAGCGCTCTGGGTACGGCGCGCAGGTAGGCCTCCTGGCCTATAAATACACGGCCTCACCTCCATACAAGTATCCGGATTTCCGGACTTCATACCTTCTCGAGCTCTCGCCGCGCAGGTCTCCTTAGCCGCGCAGGTTGCTCTGTTTTCTAGTGTTTTCCTTGATGTCGCGCTACTGTAAAGGTATTTGTACTTGCACGGTTTATACTTGCGCGTCAAAAACTAGCGCGGCACACGGATATTTGCGCGCCACGTTGTAGACTTGCGCGATTTAATGCCTTTGCCATTTTTTCAAATTTCTTCACAAATTTTATGAAAAATAAAAACCCATTTAAGAGTTAGTTTATTCATCTTTTGTGCAGATTCAGTGGTTCTCAAGGGAATTGGAACGGCTGATGAACTGGCTAGCAAGCAGATTGTTGACATGATGAACATTATTGGCCATGATTACTATGATATCTGCAACAGCACTCTCCCAGATTTGGCTAAGTATTTGAAGAAATATCATCCTAATTTTTCACAGAGCATCCATCTGCCTTTGTGTGGTCATGGTCATCTGCAAGGAGTCAATGTTCCAAATGCAAAAAATTATACACCTGAGATGCAGCTGCACTGCTACTCCTCTATTTCGGTTATGTTGTGCATTAAGAGCAACAACAATGGTGTGAACTTTCAAATTCTTCCTCCATGTCATTTCCTTGCAGATATGAAAATGGCAAACCCATGGGCTGAAATGTTTTCCACTGCCAGTTGGTGGAGAGAAAAGAAACATGGTATTAGAGAAATATCTGAAAAGAGTACTCTCTCCAAATGGATCTTTACTTCCAAGGCTCCATTCTCAAATCCATGTATCCATATTCCAAGTCTCTTGGACAGAAACAAAGTCATTGTTTTGATCAGCAGAAAATTTTCTCAAACCGCACTCAAGAACATCCTTTTACAAAGAAGAGCTGGTATCACTGCATCTCTTATTGTATCCAGTTGAAAGAATTAATTCCAGGTGGTTGCTGATGAAGCTCGGGATGCCGTAAATCAAATGAAGTGTTATGTTGAAAGCCTCTTGTAATTCTTGAAAAAGAGAAGAGACTCCAGTCTGTGGATGTCCTTCTAACTCTTGTGTATCAATGAAAAACACTTTCGTCTTCAATCATTTGTACCTGCATTCTTTCATTACCTGCTTCAAATTTACTTAAGCCAATGGGCTTAGTAATCATAGTTTGATTTTTACTAGTATTATTACAAATAACCCTACAAACTTTGAATCTTTTAACTGCTCAATATTACCTAAATCATACAAAAAAATGTATATTTAGTGAGCTGGAACTTGACTTTTATTCAGAGTTCCTTTGTCTTTTCTGTGGGCAGTTTAAAGTCATGCACGCCGGACATAAAGGGGCTAATGTTTAAGGTCGAAATAGCTTTAACCGAAATGGATTAAAAATGGATTCAATTCCTTGACAATTTATCTGAAAACATATTACCATACTCAAGTATGAGGGAAAAAATGTAAACTATGGCTTAAGAATATTTGAATTTGAGGAATGATATGAAAAAGAGCTAAAAGGCATTAGAAGAAGTAGTTTCCAAGAATGAAGTTACTATTATTTAACAAAACCCGTTAGGGGGTTGAAATATGCAGGGCCACCTATGGGAATTGGCTGCATGGTCAAATAAAATAGCATCTTTTGGCTGACAAGTCTGTTATGTGGACTGTTTATGCAAGGCCACCTATGGGCACGTGCTGCATAGTCAGGAAAAAGAACTCCCAGAAATTTACTTTCCTAGTGCTAAAAGCCAGTGAAAGTTTATGGAGATTCAAATTTTCTAAAGCATAGAGTTTGTTGTATGGAAAGAGGTACTTGAATATGGAGAAGATATTTCCAAACAAGAATATCGAAGAACTGGATGAATATTACTCCTACGAAGGTCTGACCCAAACATAGGGAAGAAGAATAAACCATAGACTTGAATACTTTCAGATCATGAAAAAGGATATGGGACAAATATGTTAAGGATGGCTGTTTTTTGCGGATCCCGACATATTGTCGTTAAAGACAAATAAGGAAAAAAGAGGCATTCTTCCCAAGAATGAAGTTACTATTATTTAACAAAACCCGTTAGGGGGTTGAAATATGCAGGGCCACCTATGGGCATTGGCTGCATGGTCAAATAAAATAGCATCTTTTGGCTGACAAGTCTGTTATGTGGACTGTTTATGCAAGGCCACCTATGGGCACGTGCTACATAGTCAGATAAAAAAATTCTCAGAAGTTTGACATTTCTGTGACTAGAAGTCATGAAAGGGGTTATGAAGATCTGAAAATATTTAAGGTTAGGATTATAACACATAAAGATGGGTATTGTCCAATGTATATAGAGATACATAGGTCAATAAAAACCATAATCATGTTGTGGCTGGGTCCTGAATTGAAATTTTGGACTTTACTACGTATCTCATAAGAATGAGAATCAAGCCATACGTAGTTCTTGAAATGCAGTTTAACGTCGTGCAGGACGAATGTATGAGTGATCTTAGTTTAGGGTCATAGAATTCAGACCATAATAATGAATACACAGTGTGTGTTTTCATGAGGACTTTTCAGCTAAGGGACTGAAAGTGAAATTTGGGGTTAGGCCCAAAAGACTTGGGACTAGATTCGAGGGACACTCGAATGTTCCTACGTATCCCATAAGGATGGGAATCAAGTCCACGTAGTTCTAGAATTACCCTTTGTACAAATTTGGTTCGTACATGTGAAGGGTGAAAGGGGACTTTAGTGCAATGATGGTTTAACCTGAGATAAAAAGTTTAGGTATTACCATGTATGCACGTAGTCTTTTAAAAATGAAACATGATTATAAAAAATCAATGTTAATAATGGTTCCTTCTCAAATGAGGAAATCAAAGAAATTTGTAGTTTATTGTCGTATCGGACAAAAGTGTTGTATAGTTTAACGTCATATAACAAGGACGAAAGTGAATCAATGTTAAGATATTGATTCCAGGGGCGGTTTCACAAATCAACATCATATGAGGTTGTGGTGAACCGATGTGAAGAGATTGTTTTTGGGCTTGAACCCTGGGAGGTTGCCTACATACCCAGCCTGGAGGGCAAGGATCAAAGTCCGTGTAGTTCAATTAAAGAATGAATTAATGATCAAGTTGTTCTTGTGGACAACGATCTAAATAAAAAAAGTTGTTGGGACTTATACATGGTTAGTGTCCCAAAGAGAGTGTTATGGTTGATGTTTGCTCTAAGCTCACGTGAGTCATACTCGGTGTGAGAAACAAGAGGTAATAACAACCTTAATGATGCACAGTTTAATGTCATGTAAGACATAAAAAAGGGACTATGCAGTTTAAAGTCTTGCAGTTAGGACTATTGGTGCTGCACAGTTTAGTGTCATGTAGCAGGGACAAAATAACAGTTTAATGTCATGTAGGACATATCAAGGACTTTCTGTATAGTTTAGCATCATGTAGTTAGGACGATGGGGACAATACAGTTTAACGTCATATTGGACGAAAGGGGGACTGTGCAGTTTAATGTCATGCAGTAAGGACAAAAGTGTGTACCATTTTAACGTCAAGTCGAATGAAAGTGCGAATAGTTTAAGGTCATATGCATGGACCGTGAATGGTGCAGTTTAATGTCATACTGGACTTTTGAGATTATATAGTTTAACGTCTTTTCGGACGTGAGGGACTTTTATACAGTTTAGCGTCATGTAGTTAGGACGTCACAGTTTAACGTCTTGCTGGACATAAAGGATTTGAAAATAGTTTATGGTCATATACATGGACCAGGGATGATGTAGTTTAAGGTCATGCTGGACGGTTTAGGGAACTTTTTCACAGTTTAATGTCGTGTGGGACGAAGTTGCAGTTTAAAGTCATACTGGACCATTACTGTACAGTTTAAAGTCATGTAGCTAGGACTAAGGTGAACCAATATGAGGATATCAGTTCTGGGAACTTTTTACAGTTTAACGTCATGCTGGACGATGAAAGTGCCACACAGTTTAATGTCATGTTGCCAGGACAAAATATAGTTTAATGTCATCTCGGACATAATATAGGATCTTCTGTACAGTTTAATGTCATGTAGATAGGACATCACAGTTTAACGTCTTGCTGGACATAATAGTAACCAATGTGATTGTTTTGGATCTAGGAACAATATTTTGTGTTTATACAAAATACTTCTTCAGAAATCTGGCATTAGTTGGAGTCGTGATGTGTTCTCCATCCATTGAGATCAGAGAATACGCTCCATTGGAGTAGACCTTATGTATTGAATAAGGTCCTTCCCATTTTGGTTCAAGCTTGGGAGGCTTCTTTCCTGGTATCATTGGTGCTCTGAGAACCAATACCAATTCTCCCTGAATGAATGAACGAAGACAAACTTTTTTGTTAAAAGCTCGTGCTATCCGATTCTGATAGATTTCCAAGTGGTGCAAAGTGCACAATCTTTTCTCATCTAACTGTTCCAATTCATTCAACCGCTTTTGGGATTGCTCATCTATTGATAACTGATCACAAATGGCTATTCTGAGTGAGGGAAATTGAACTTCAATTGGCAAGACTGCTTCTGTTCCATATACCAATGAATATGGAGTAGTCCGTGTTGCATTGCGAGTGGTAGTCCGATAAGCCCATAAAGCATGAAAGAGTTTATCAGGCCATGACCTCTTATCTTTATCCACCATCTTTTGCAGTATATTTGAAAGAGTCTTGTTGAAGGCCTCTATCTGGCCATTAGCCGCTGCATGATATCGAGATGAATGGTTGGACTTAATGTTGTATTCTTGATACAATTTATTTACCTCAGAAGAAAAGAAGTTGGTGCCGTTGTCCGTCAATATGGTATGAGGGACACCAAATCTAGTAATGATGTTAGACTTGATGAAGCTAACAATGCATTTAGAACTGACTTCTTTGAGAGGTACTGCCTCTGCCCATTTGGAAAAGAAATCAGTAGCAGTAAGAATGTACTTGAACTGCTTGGCCGTAGCTGAAGGGTAAGGTCCCACCACATCCATTCCCCATGTGGAAAATGGCCATGAGTATTTAGCTGTATGAAGCAACTTTGGAGGTTGATGAATGAAGTTGGCATATACTTGGCATGAATGACACTTCTTTGTGAAATTAACACAATCTTGTATCATTGAAGGCCAGAAGTATCCAAGCCTTCGAATTTGATCATACAGTCTATGTCCAGACTGGTGGGCACCACAGACTCCTGCATGCACTTCTTTTATGACAGCCATTGTCTCTTCACCATCAATACATCTGAAGAGAACTCCATCAAAACCACGCTTGTAGATAATTTTCTCGAGGTGGTTTGGACCATCATAAAGAGTAAAATTGACCACACGTCGCCGAATTTGTTCTTTCTCGGCTCTATCAGGTGGAAGTGTTCCATTTTGAAGGTATTCCTTGATAGGTGACATCCATCCTGTAGTATGACCATACGGTTCAGGAATGGGACTAATTTCATTAATTTCCTCTGTTCTGACTTGAACATAAGGTGAAATTGCACGACGGTGGGCAATACAGATGGTTTTCTCGTCCCGATTTGGATCTGCTAAAGCTATGGCTATATTAGCCAGTGCATCAGCTTGAGCATTTTGTGATCTTGGGACATAAGAAAATGTCGGTTATGAAGGGAATTCCGACATTAACTCTCTGACGTAATCATACAAAGGGATTAATTCTTCTTTTCTGATGGCATAATCCCCATTGACTTGTTTGATTACCAGGTCTGAATCACCTTTCACCTTTAAGTGATTCACTTGTGCTTGAAGCGCTAACTCCAAGCATGTAATGAGATCTTGGTATTCAGCTTCATTATTGGTACCACCTTCCCACAACAAAAAGGAATAAGGTAACACTGCCTTATCTGGAGAAATGAGCACAATTCCTAAACCAACTTTGTTGAATTTAGGATTTTCCATTTTCTTCCCTGTTGGACTTCTAGAAGCACCATCAAAATACATTTCCCATGTTTGAGGACTCTATTGAATAGAGAAAAATTCCTCATCAGGGAGTTCGATATCTGAATACGTGTCTTCCACTGAAGGATGTTCATCCAGGAAATCAGCCAGAGCTTGGCCCTTAATTTCCTTTTGAGACACATACTGGATGTCGAACTGCTGTAGAATAACCGCCCATCTTGCCAGACGTCCTGTAAGCATTGGACGACTAAGGATAAATTTGAGCGGATTATTACGAGATACCAATTGGACCTCGTGATGTTTCAGGTAGTGTCTCAGTTTCTGAACTGCAAAGATTAATGCTAGGCAGCACTTTTCAATACTTGAATACCGGGTTTCTGCTTCAAGCATAGTTCTACTGAGATAGTAGAGACTATTTTCATTCCCAGCATCATTCTTTTGAGCGAGAAAGGCACCCAATGATCGATCTAAAGCTGTCACATAGAGGATAAGAGGCCTACCCTCAACAGGTGGCATGAGTACTGGTGGACTCAAGAGGTATTTCTTGAGAACATCAAATGCTTCTTGACATTCTTCAGTCCATTGGTAAGTGACTACTTTCTTCAATAATTTGGTAAAGGGTAAACTTTTGCCTACCAAATTAGCGATGAAACGCAAAATATAGGCTAAGTGTCCTTGAAGTCCTCTTAATTCTTTCAAATTCTGAGGAGGTGACATACCAAGGATTGATTTGGTCTTCTTAGGATCGACTTCAATACCACGATGGCGTACAACAAAGCTGAGGAATTTTCCTGAGGTTACCCCAAAAGCACATTTTAAGGGGTTCATTTTCAAATTATGTTGTCGAAGCTTGTGGAATACGACTTCCAAATCAGCCAAGTGATCAAAACGTTGTTTGGATTTAACCACCAAATCATCTACATAGCATTCAACAAACTTCCCTAGAAAAGGTTTGAAGATACGATGCATGGCGCGTTGATATGTTGCACCTGCATTCTTTAAACCAAAGGGCATCACCCGATAACAAAACACACCTTGAGGAGCTCTGAAGGCTGTATATTCCTCATCTTCTGGGGCCATTCGGATCTGATTATATCCAGAATATCCATCCATGAAAGAAAGTACTTCATAGCCAGCCGTCGCATCAATTAAGAGTTCTGTAATCAGAACTGGGAAATCATCTTTAGGACAATACCGATTAAGATCTCTGAAATCGATGCAAACCCTAATTTGTCCGTTCTTCTTCTTTACAGGGACAATATTAGCCAACCACTTGGGATATTGAACTTCTCTGACGAAGTTATCTTTGATAAGCTTATCCACTTCAGCCTCGATTTTGGAAGCATAGGTTGGGTGTGTTCTTCTCGCGGCTTGCTTGAATCCTCGATGTTCTTTTGGCAAACCCAAATGATGGGTGGCAACATCAGGATCAAGGCCATGCATCTCTATATAATTCCAAGCAAAAATATCTTTATTTTGTTTTAGAAAAGAAATATACATCTCTTGTTCTTCAAGGGTCATGGCCGCACTAATTAAAGTGGGGCGTGGATCTTTCTCTGTACCCAGATTTACTTCTCTGAGTTCATCCACAGTGGTAGAGATACCCTCTTCAAATGCTGGAGGATCATCTCTAAGATCTTCCTCTTCCTCTTCATCATGTGTTATTTCTTCCGTTTCTACTTGCAAAGTAGATGAAAAAACGAAATTCTCATGATCATAAGAGATGTCAAAATTTTCACATTTTGAAGAAGAAGCTTCCATTTCCGACCCTATTGATGATAAAGGGTCTTCTTTGGGAAATAAAGAGGAGATGATGGATTGAGAATCGACATCAATATTCACCTCTGGTGTTGCTATAACTTCTTCTGGCCTGATTAGCGAAGTATAGACTTGTTGGATTTCAGCAGACGAAATGAAAACGTCACCACTTATGCTTTCATCACTGCTTGGTAAGTTACCAATTTCTCCCATGTTGTCTGGCTTGATTGCCGTAATTGACATTATGGATCTTTCCATAAGAGTATTTTGATTTGGGCCTATTTTTTCAATTTGACTGATAGGTAACACATAATTTGTACTCACATGTGAAAATGGATTTATTGGAATTTTTTCCAAACCATATGGAGCATTAACTTTGGTAATTTCCTTCATTGTAGATTTTTCTATTCCCTTCATGTGATAAAATTCCGCCTCAATGTATTGAGACTCACATGTCTTGAACGGGGCCTTATCACCATACAATGTTCCAACTTGACCATCGAAACAATATTTGAGACATTGATGGTATGATGACGGAATAGCTGCATGCTGATGTAGCCAGGGTCTTCCAAGCAAGATATTGAAAGCTGAGTCATGATCAAAAATCATGAAATCCGAATTGGAAACAAGATCTCCAAACTGAGTTCTGAGCGTAACTTCTCCCAGTGGTTCTTGTCCATTTTTATCATATCCTTGCAACATCATGGTAGAAGGAGATAAATCAGATTCTGTGAGGCCCAAGCGACGAAGTGTGCGAATGGGCATGAGGTTGACTCTTGAACCATTGTCAATGAAAGCTCTTCGAACATCTATACCATTGACTTTTCCAGATAAGTACAAAGGTTTTATGTGCCCATGCACAACATCATCTTCATCTTTATCAGTAAAAGATATCACTGCATGGCATTCTGCAGGATTATTCTCTATATGATAGATTTCAGCTGTAGCAATTTCAGCTTCAAACTCCTGAGGACTTGACAAAGCTTCGATGAGTGCTTCCCAAAGATCTCTTGACAGATTCAAAGCATCCAAAATTGATAACTTGGCTGGTACTTGGGACAAGTGTTTCAATATATCATAATTTTGATCTAGAGGTCTGCGTTTCCCAATAGGAATATGCGGTTTAGCAGGTACCTTGGAAGCAGATGCTTTGGAAGCTGATGCATCTTGTATTGAAGTTGGCAACATCTTTGGTTTTGGAAGATTAGACTGATTAGATCCATTTACTTGCTGAGATAAAGAAGATGGAACTTTTAATCGGTTCACCATTTTTGTTTCACACGGAATCCGGAGATGACCTCCTCGACGGGAGATTCAAACGTTCCGATCAGTTTCTAACGGGTTTGTTCGTAGAACCGGAAACATCCAATGATTCCACATCCATTTGGACCTACTTTCCAAAGGCAGGCGCTCATTAGCTTGTGGACTAATGAGGCTTAGGAATTTGCACTGGTCGAGAGGATGGGAGGTCGGACTCATCACACCTTTTTGAGGGGAATTATTGTCTACTTCGGGACTCTCTTTATAGATTTAAGTTATGTTCGTGAATCATTATTACATTACCAAGTATAAAATGTGCTTTCCTTTAGTTTTAACAATCAATGATTAAATATGCAAGAAATTTAGAGAATCTTTTATATGTATTCAAGGTTCTTCATCAATAGAGAATCATCTATATCTGTTTAGAGATTCTTGGTCAATGGTATCCTTCAAAACATTTATATAAAAGTCTCTTGGTCATTATGATGACCAGGCTGGTTTTAAAGCCACTCAGTGGGGCACTTGAAGTTTATCGTCATTCAGAAGGACAGAGATTATTTCAAAGTTGGGATCGAACCCATAAATGGGCTACCTAAGTATCCTTTGTTTTGGAAAAGGAATCAGAACCCACGTAGTTCGAGTGATGGAGTATGATGTTTATGATTGATGGCTCAAAGAAGAATGTCATAATTACTTTTACACTCTAAGCTCACGTGAGTCATGCTCGGTGTGAGAAACAAGAGGTATTGGTAAAATTTAGACAATTGTTCCATGAAAGATGCAATCATAAGAATTTGTTTGGGGCTTATGTATGGATGACTGCCCATATAGATGAAGGTTTAGGATTTACTTTTAGGGAGAAAATCCATGAACATGGTCCATAAAGTTATATGTGCTTCATGGAGATTTGAATACTCTAATCTTGGGGCTTACTCCTAAGGAGGATGCCCAAGTTAGGAGGGGACTTATGATTGGGTTTTACTCCTGAAAAGGAAACCCAAATCAAAGGTAAATTATGACTGGTTAAGAGAAATTTAAGGGGACTTGGGGCTTATTCCTGAAAAGGAGACCCAAGGTTATGACTGAGTCTTATTCCTGAAAAGGAGACCCAGGTTAGAGGACTTGGGGCTTACTCCTGAAAAGGAAGCCCAAGATTATGACTGAGTCTTATTCCTGAAAAGGAGACCCAGGTTAGGGATTAAGGTTTGGGGCTTACTCCTGAGGAGGATGCCCATATTTGAGGTTGAGGCTTATTCTTAAGAAAGATGCCCAAGATTAAAGGACTTGATTGGGGCTTACTCCTGAGGAGGATGCCCAAGATTGGGAACTTTAAGAATTTGGGGCTTATTCCTGAGGAAGATGCCCAGATTAAAGGCTTTATAACTGGGGATTATTCCTGAAAAGGAGACCCAGGTTAAGATTCTCTCATCTTAAAGGATGAGGTTGAATGAATGATCTCTCCATATTTTAGTGATATAAGGATATTTAAATCACTAGACTTTGAGAGAGATTCCACAGAATTCCTTTCAGATAAGAAAGTCAAATCAAGAAATCATGCCATAAATGGCTTTGAAGAGTGTCTTGAAGACTGAATCTTGAAAAGGAAAGGTGAAATGGCTTAAGAGGGGTAAAATGGGCAAGATGGGCACCCAAAAAGATAGGGGCGCGCAAGTCTTGCAAGGCGCGCAAGTCTTCCGTGGGCGCGCAAGTGTTGGTCGCGCAGGTATACCTGCGCGACACATAGTGTACTTGCGCGATTTTCAACCAGCATTGAAATACTTGAGCGACTCTTTTTTAAACCCCTTAGAATGTTCTCGAGGTTCTTCCAGAAAAGGGACGCGCAAGTTATATTGAAGGAAATAAGTTGGCGCGCAAGTGTTTGATAAGTTTCAACACTTAGGCCTTCCTTCTTCTCTTTAGATCTTCCGTTCTAGGTAAGAAATTACCTTAGAAGTGTTTCGGAAGCTTTGAGAAGGGACTTGGGCATCGGGAGCTTCAATCCGAGTTTCTGGAAAAAGATCCTCCTGAATGGGGGGCCCACAGTGTCTATTTATAGGCAAAAGAAGACCCCGGGCAGTTACCGGGCGGTTACCATTTAGGTCGCGCAAGTCACCTGTGCGACCAGGGTGGCCGCGCAAGTACACTTGCGCGCCAGTTAGATAACTTGCGCGGTGATGCTGCTTTGATCCTTTCTTCCTTCCTTTGTTGATTTTTTGATGTTTTCTTCAAAGGCTGAATCACTTTGAGCTCAGATATTCCCTTTTCCGATCTTTAGATTCTGTGACGAAAGGAGCGTCAACAATCTATGCTTATGTGAACCTCCATTACTTATTTGTTTTCTCTTCATAATGATTCTTGACTCTCAGCACATTGGCATATTATACATGGAGGGTTGTTATAATGATTTTCTCTAATATGTTCTTTACATTCTTGTTGATTAAATTCGGATTTCTAGGTGACATGGATATGGGTGGTAGTAGGTCCAGGATTAGGAGGGGTTTTTTCCACATGGAGACACTATCAATTTTTATTTCAATGACTTTTTGGAAGAACGCACACCGTTTCAAAGAGGTATGTTACAATGTGTGTTTTTTTATGTCTCTCAAAAACATATTTCACCACATATTTTCCATGTATATCAAATAAAATTTTAAAAATACCATTGTTTTTTTCGATTTCTATTGAAAAGTACATATTATGCCAAACATAGCCTAAAAATTGTTGTGTTTGTTAACTTTGGAACAAACATGGGTCATGAAGAGTTTTTTTCATTGATTTGAGTTGGAGCTTGCTCACTTGTCCTAGGGCATGGGTTGGCTGATGGTGATTTATTTCCCCCTAGGGTGGCATGGATGGACTTGAGGTGGCTCACTAGTCTTGGGGAATGGATGGGTTTCTACTGGCTTGCTGGTCCCTGGTGTTTCATGGATGGGCTGCTGTTAGCTCACTAACATGGATGGTATGCTGTTGTCTCACTGGTCCTGAGGTTCTTAATGGTTCTTGGTGTGGCATGAATGTGGTACTACATGCTCACTAGCTCATTGGCCTGGGGGAAGCCATTGTGGGTTTGTGGGGTGTGTTATGGATCCTTTGGGTGATGGATTTTGTATTGTGTATTGATTCATTATGTATTTAATTCATTATTAATATATATAATATTTTCCAAATTTTGATCATGTGTAAAAAGACTATATATGATAAATTAATAAATATAATATGAAATTTTACTAGAAATGAAAATTTATAATTTAATTTCAAATAGAATTTATAAATCGACATTATATGTTGGTAATATTATTACCAATAGAAAAATTTGTAATTAAAACTTGTTTCAAAATATTTTAACCAACCTATATATTATCTATTGGTATTATTAAAATTGTAATAGAATGATTTTATCGGTCCCAAAAAAAATTAGTGACAGAGTTTTTACTGACAGTTTAGTGACAAAGACATATATGTTTGTAAAAAGGTTTACTAACAAAAAAAGTACTTTTACCAACAGATATACCCCTATTGGAAAAAGTGAAATATTTTGTAGTGTAGGGATCCAGTATGTGCTACCTCAAGAGGAACACAAAGAATACATCACATACTTGAGACATAGTAGTTGGAAGTGCTAGTCGATAAGACATAGCTCTAACATGATCAAGAATCTCAAAGGGGAATATATACATGATACTGAACTTTCATATCTTCCATATCTCATGATACTCTTAAATGGATATATGTGGAGGAATACAATATATCCAACCTTAAACTCTAGGTATCATCAACAATTTTTTATATATAACTTTATTCTACTTTAGTCTATCTTGATGTGGTGCTGAATGGGACTCACCTTTTATTCCATTTATTTAAACATTTTAGGTCTTAGAAGTTTATTTTCACTAACATTATCTAATCATTCTAGTGTTCTGTATATTTTCCCATAAAGGCTTCATATGAATCCATTTGGATGCTCGGGTGGAAACTATATTAGTAAGAGAACTCAGCCAGATGTAAATTTTTGTCACATCTTCCTTTTAAGTCCATAAAACATTCTCTCAATATGTCTTTTGGTGTCTAAATAGTCCACTCAGATTGGCCATTAGTTTGAGGATGATAGGTTTTACTGAATCTTAGATCAGTTTTTAGAGCATGTTAGAGACTATTCTAGAAAATAGAGGCAATTTTCATATCTAAATCATATATAATTGATAGTGGTACTCCATGAAGCCTTAACACTTCCCTAATGTATATTTGGGAAAGTTTATTTAGTCATATGTTCAGTTGAATTCAATAAAGTGATCTTTCTTTGTAATACAATTCACAACAACCCATATATCATTATTTCCTCTGTATGTTTTCAGATGATCGGTGATGAAGTCCATGGTGATGTTTTTCTATATCCATGTTGTTATGGGTAATGGTTTCATCATATACTTACATGGTTTCCTTTCATCCTTCACTTGTTGACATACTGGGAACTGTGATGAATATTCAGTGATCTATTTATTCATATTGTCCCCCAATAGTTTCCTTAGAGATCTCGATACATATTTGTTCTCTCAGGGTGAATAGAGAGTTTTGAGATATGTGATTCATTAAGAATCTCTATCTTAATATCTTTTTTATATGGTACACATAGTTGTGACCCAAATATTATGAATCCGTCCTCATCAGTTTTTAACTTCGATGATTTCTCATTTCTAATAGGCTCTACTTTTTTCTAAATTTCAACATCATTTATTTGATCATCATTTATTTTATCTATATTGGATGCTTGAGCAATAATTTGAGAAATTATTGACGATGTTCTTTCCTTAATTATTACCATGTCTATTTTTTCAAAAATAAGAAGATTGAATCTTTATAAATTCTCATCCTTTATAATGTTACATGATTCTTTCAACATAGAGCATCTTTCACTTTATTAACATTTCTATTACGGGAGTCGATTGATCAGTAATAATCCTTGATCAACTTTAACCATCTCTTTCAGAGCATATAAAACTCCTTCTGTGTTAAAATATATTTGAGGCTCTTATGATCAATATATATATATATTACACATCTCCCCATAGAGTAAATTCATTTAGATTTTCAATGTGAGGACCACAGCTGGATACTCTAGATTATGTATGGGATAGTTTTTTCACATGAATTTTAAAATTCATTGAGTCATAGGATATCACTTTATCATTTTTCATCATTAAAAATCCCAAGCCTTTCTTTTAAGCATTTTTTTATACTACACAAGGCACCCCACTTGTCAGAAGTGTGAGAATAGAAATAACAGTAAGCCTTCTTTTTAACACTTTTAATAATTCTTCACATTCAATGGTCCAAAAAAATTATCCCTTCCAAGTCATATTGGTTACCAGATTTGAAAATTGTGAGAATTTCTTCACGAATTTCTTATAATACCCAACTAGACCAAGGAAACTATAAATCTCTATTATAAATGTTTGCCTCTGCCACTCTTTATTTTTCTTTTGTGTTGGAAGGGACTATAGAAATTATTTTACCAGTGATAAAATTCCACAATAATGATACTTTCTCCTTAAAAAATCACATTTTTAATACTTTGAATAATGTTTCTCCCTTCCCAAATTCTTCAGCACATTATTCAAATGTTATCATGTCCCCCTTGATTTTGGAGTATATTAGAATATCTTCTATAAAGACTACCACAAATTTATCAAGGTAATCTATGAAAACTCTATTCATTAAGTCTATAAATATTGTTGGAGAATTAATGTGTCTGAATGGAATCACTATAAACTTATAGCGAGCATACCTCATTCGAGATGAAGAATTGAGAATATTTTCTTTCTTCACCTTTAATTAGTTATATCCTGACCAATATTCCACCCTAGAAAAATACATGGCATTACATTATTGATCGAGTAAGTTATCTATCTATGGTAGTGGATACTTGTTCTTTATCATGATTTTTGGAGATCATGATAATCAACACATAGGTGCATTGATCCATCCTTATTCTTGTTAAATAGGATTGGAACACCCCATGGTGAAGCACTCTTGTATATAAAACCCGACTCTAAATTATCTAGTAACTACTTATTCAATTATTCTAACACATTGTTGGTCATTAAATAAAAAGTATTTAATATTAGTTGATATTTAGAAATAATTTCAATTGAGAACTCAACCTCTCGATTTGGAGGAATACAATGTAATTTTACAGGGAACACATCTGTGTTGTTCCTCATAATGGGCATGTCTTTAAGCATGATTCTCTCATTTGACTCAATAATTTGGGAAAGATTTTCTTATTCACAAGGAAATAATATACACACATGATACAACTATTCCAAAATAGATACATCTACATCCTTATACATATATAGAATTATAGGATGTCTCATGATATGAAGAGTGATTTCCCATTACCAATAGTTTATGTTGGTTTTGTATAAATATAATCAATCCATGCACAATATAGCATCAACCTCAACCAAAAATACAAGATATGATTTTATAGGGGGTATATTCCAAAAAAATTAACCGTGGAGTAGTTATATAGTTTTGATGCAATAATTTCCCCATTTTATATTTTTACAGTTAAATCAAACTCCATATTTTGAGGTTGTGATTGAACAGTTCTACAAAACATGAAATATATGAAAGAATTCATAGAACTAGAATAAAATAGTACTATCACTATTATTGAAGTAATAACCACCTTACTTATCACTGCATCATTATCAGGATCCTGCTCAGCAGTAGTGATGGAATAATCTTTCCATTTCTCTCATGGCTATGGTGGCTTCTAATGCTAGTTACCCTCAATGAATCCATATTTAGTAAACTAGCATGCATAGTACCCTAGATCCATATAGTTGAAGAATTAAACCATGGGTTGGTCTCTCCTTTACCACATCATGTTTATCGGATTACTTATGTCTTTCTATCATCCATGAGCTTGGTTTCCTTCTCTCCCATAGTGTAAGAATTCCCCCATACCTTTGAAAAATTACCATTACGCTTCTTCCAACATTTTTGAGAGGGAGTGGTAGATTTTTCATTCCACCTTTTTTCATTAGATACACCATCTTAGAATTCTACCATTTTACCTTATCAACATATCTGTGAGATCATTCTTCAAAATCCATATCCACCTTAAGATTACATTTAACAAGTTATTCATAACTCCTAAAGTCTTGTATTTATAGATCCTTTATATGGTTTGGTTTTAAACAAAATAATAATTTATCTATTTTTCCATCATTATTGATAGATAACCTAGGATTACCTTTCAATACATGTGAAATTTTCTTCATAATACATGAAAAATTTACATTATTCATGATTTATATATATTTATTCTCTCTCTATCTTTTTTTGAATAGTTTGATGTAAATAATTATTAAGAAAATTTTTATTAATGTCTTCCCACTCCATCTCTTCTATTACATCCTTCTACCTGGCATTATTAATCAACACCCACCATTTCTAGGCCTCTTAATCTAAATGATAAACATCTAAATTAAGCTTCTCCATCTTATAATAGAAAAGAATATAAAATATATTTTCTATTGAGTTGACCCACTATTGATTGACTAGTGTATCAGAAGATCCACTAAACGTTGGTGGTCATTGCCACATAAAGGATTGATATCCAGTTGGTCCCTCTAAGGGGAAGGTGGATGTTCCACATTATTCTATCTGTTGTTCATATCCTGAGATACTTGGGCAAGCATCGCCATGAAATTTTTCACTCCACCTTCCAAGAAAATGGGGATGTCATTTGGGCAGCTGCTTCATTGTCCCTCACATGGGTTGTTGGCCAATTTTCTCTTGGTTCCCACCATTTTCTAAGATATAAAAGGTTTTAAAAAACATAATTCAACAATTCATGTATAAATAATTTATTACATCATGAAATTAACAATAAAGGTGTATATTATAGGATCCCTATGTTTATAATTTTTCAAAAACAAAGCTTCATGGGATTATAAATATACTTAGAGTAATACTAGGGGATTTCACTAATTTTATCTAATCCTAATTAAAAATTTCACTAAATAGTTCTTCGATATCACCTATAACAACTGTAAATTTCTTACATGATTGTTAAATAATTTTAGAGGCAAACAACAATAAATCATTAGAAAATAAATATCCAAAGATTTATTGTCTTGAAAAAATTAGGACCATACATAAATTTTAAATAATAAAACATAAACACTAATTTAATTCTCTTTTCTATAGATTCTTAGCGTCCCTCATGTACTTTTTAATATAAGTAATATCCTAAGGATATAAATAAAATAATGTGGTTAACTAAAATCCCAATAAAGTATAGATAAGAAGATGAATCAATATAACATGGGTGAACATAATCGTTATCATCATATTGTGTGCAAGAGATCATTATCATAATCATGAGAAGAATCATTAGGTAAAGGCATGGAAGGTATATCAATCAAAGTCAAAAAGTAACCCATGTAATTTAATGGGTTTCATAAGTCTCTAATAAATCATTAATAATATTTGGGTTCTAATATTAAAAATTGATAAACATATTTTTTATAAGATTCATCATTATTTAATGAAGAAGAAACAACTCAAGAGGAGTCAAACTGTGTTTTAGAAAGAATCATTCCTTTGGAAAATAATTTTATTGGTCATAAAACCTTATTATAAATATCTATATCCTAGAATAGAAAGGTAATAATAATGAGGTTATATTTTAGGAATATTAAAAGAACATCCACACTAAAATTTGGCACTAATGTGTAATAACCCAAAGAAAGTAAATTTGGTTCGAGAATCTGCTCACCTTATGTCTAAATGTTTTCATCACTTTATTATCTTGTAAAATCAAATTAAATTGATAAATTAACATAGAAAAAAGATCATATACATGTATTTTATTTATTACAATTTTATAATGTTCATTAATTTTCATTATTATGAGTTATAGATTTCAATTTCGGTATTCTGGGAGTGTTTGTTTCTTGGTTTTCATGATCGGTTTTCTTATATAAAATTATAAAAGTTCATGAAAGATGATAATAAATCTATAGTATTGAAATTATATGTTATTAGTGAATTTAAATTAGTTCAATTGGTCTTATATATTATTATTTTTCTCAGATATGAGGATGGTTCATCATATAAAATGTTAATGATAATCATTTAGATTAATTTGGTGTTTTTTCGATCATCACAAACAAGTTTTGTTTTAATATTTAATATTATATATATATATATATATGTTAGTTAGAGAGAATAAAAAGGTTATAACCTAAATTTAAAAATTATTTTCAACAATTATAGTTCTTATAGGACCATCCTTGAAGGTGGTAAAAGAAAATGAAAACTTTTCTTCCTCAAAGATGATAAATCAACACCTCACGAACAATGTTTTCATTTTTAGAATAAAAGGGATAGGATAAGAGATTTTATGTTTGAGTATTACATTAACATAATAAAATTACAGTATATATATGATATTAGAGTTATCATTCCACACGGATAAGTTATGGTTATAATATAATAAGAAAATAAAATAAATTGAAAATAAATTAAATGAAAATGAAAGAGGATCTTACCTCTTGAATTATTTACCTTGAGAACCTCACTAAAGAAATTGGATTTATGAGTTTGTTGTGAGAAAATGATCATATAAATGGTGTATAGGATTGAGAACAGTATTGGGTGTAATTTAGAAAATCATAGAATCTTGGTAGGTGTGAGAAGAATACGTGGTTAGAGGTGGTATTTATAGGGGAGAATAGGGTGTCCTGTGATTATTTTAATCAATATTTTATTATTTTCCCCCAATACTATCAATATTTTGAAATTTTTTAATAAATATATTAAATAATTAAAGATAGTACTAGATTATGGTATTACATCATTCATACATCATCTATGACTCAATTATTCATGTATTTGTTTAATACAATAAATTATCGTATTTCGCTATTCACCAAAAAAATTAACTATTTTATAAAAATCCCAAAAAATTACCCAAACCATTATTCAGTGTGTATAATTTAAGAATTGACTCTATTTTATGAAAATTAATTTCAAAATATGAGAATTTTTATTTTTTATTAAAATCATTTTTTGTTCGAAAGATACCAATTTTACAATTATAATTGATTTCATGACACATAGAAAAATTAATTAAGGTGTCATAAAATTATTTATAAACATAAGACCACAAAATATTAATTTAAGAATAAATTTAATGAAGATACATTTTCTTTTAAGTCTTTTTATTAATTATTATATTTTAAATAAACATTTGTGTTTTATAAAAATACCAACTCTTAATTTATCATTTTTAAAACATTTTTTACTTATAATATGATATAATTATATCATATTATCATTTATAGGATTTCAAAATTTTATTTATACTTTCATAAGTGAGGTTACTATTATATTGGTTGATAACTATTCATAATGGTCATATTACTATTCCATGTGTCAAGTTATTATTCCATTGGTATATATTCTTTAATTTATATTAATATTACTTATTTTGTTCATAATTTATTAGAATTATGTTTTTATTGGGATATACATTATATGTATATTTTATACTAAATTTCACAATTATAAGAGAGAGAAAATTCCATTGATAAAGTTTTCGATCATTACAGTCTATGTTCTATCATCAGTCACCATTGCTATTGGGAGGGGGAACATGTGAAATATGAAGTGTTTCGCCAGCCCAATATTTTTTAGCACATCCATATGAACCAATTGATAAGGAGACTCCTTGTGATGTTTAGAATCAATGGCCAAAAGTTTGTACTAGGAGGGAAAATAGAAAATGAGTATTCTTATCCACTATGTGCAAGGCTAGCCTACTAAACAAGAAGTGGAGAGGGGAACACATGTGAAGTGATGTCTTTTCAGGGATGATATACCATAGAACCTTGTATATATTCTATTTTATAAGGATATCTAGATTTATACACTACTCATCACCATCATGGTCTCCAGGATGAAGGTTCTCAGTCACACCCACATGTGTGCATCCCTCCCCGAGAGCATCCAATCATACATTAGTTTAGTGATAAATCTATCCACCCAAGGCCTTCGAGCCAGTTGATTCTCAAGGCCTTTGAGCCACCTTAAGGCCTTAGGGCCACCCCAAGGCCTTCAGGCCACATGAATGCAAGCCCAGACACACTACAAAAAAGGAGCATCTCCAGAGGAGGATTCAGAGGAGGTGCACTCACCAGAGCAGAGCCAAATGGATTGTCAGATTGAGAGGGTATGGCTATGCCATCGGTACCAGCCTGTGCTTGCACGGGAAGTCTAGCCAGACGGTCATGCAAAGGTAGAGAGCTACTATCAAGATGCAGATGCTGGGGAGGGGCAGTTCCTTGTAGATAGTCTGGTTGAATTCCCTTAAGACCTTCAGGTCATGTAATCTCTTAAGCCTACGGGCCATGTAATCTCTAAGCCTACGGGCCTTGTAAGGGTTCCCTCTCATCCCTTGAAAGAGGGGTTATCAAAATCAATAAAAAATGAAGACCTTCGGGCCATTCAGGCTAAACATAGGGTCGTCATTATTCAATATGTAACCCCATATATTCCACAATATTTCATGTATAATACTCTAGTAAGAGTTCTCTTTTCCCCACTAAATTTTCTCATGGCATGTGGATGGTCTTCCATGTAGCATATCCACTAACTCATTCAAGAAAAAATATGAACCACTGTTTGAATCAGATTTCCTTTGTCCTTACCTTATTTTCACTAATACCTTGTACCAAACAGAATAACACAATCTCATGAGCTATAATTTTTTCATATTACTCCCACACAATCTCTTCTTTGAGGAATTCATCATGCATCAATCCTTGAATTGGGATCCTAGTGATATAGTGAAGATCTCACAAGAAGATTCAAAACTCCCCATGATGCAGATAGAATGTGTTGCTACTTAGAGAATAAATTATCTTCATCTCTAGTGTGGTATCTAGGTAGTGGTAGACATGAAATTATGATGCCCATTCTTCCTCATAGATCCATACTTTCTTTGAGTTTGCCTCAAATTTACAACATGACAGTTATGTTCTATAAGACTAGGCCCATTCATAGGTAATATTTCTGCCTTGGAATAGGTCCCAGTTGTCTTCCAATCCCTTGAGTGGATCCCAAAAATCCACCTTGAGAATCCTCCCAAACTATGGGGGGGTATCCCATCAACAAACTTCCCCCTTTCGATAATATTGATGGGGTTCCATGGAGTGTGTACCATGAGTGACACATGATCCTTTTGTATATTCCATTCAGTATCCTAGTGCCACTAGTATATTCCAAGTTATCTCCTAAATGAATATGTGGCTTTGTCTCTTCTCTCCTTAGAGAGGAATACTTTTTCCCTCAACCAAAATACATAAAACAATAGCCTCTTCCAAATAAAATACTTCTACTTAGCCTCCACCAGTATTGTGGTAAGTGATGTGTGGTGTAATGAAATATTGATCCCCTCTATAATCAATGTGTTCCCATCCATTTCCTCTTGACAAGAATAATAAACTTTTTAACTTTCCATGGACACTTATTTTAAAAAAATATATTATTTTAGTTAGGTCCATGAAGCTCTGATCATGGAGATCGGTTCATGATGGGCGGGTTCATAGAGTTCATTTTAATTTGTTCTATACCATAGAACATAGTTCATGGAGTACAATTTCCAAAGATGTGGTCTTCCTAATGTTTAGCTTTGTGAGTGGTTGGGATTTTAATCAAAAATAATTCTTGAAGAAAATAATATTTTTGAATAGAGAGAGATCCCTTTTGTTCATGAAATTATCATGTTACCCCTAAGGGGCCACTCCATTATTTATAGGCATACGACTTACATATGTTCATGAAGGGACATCAAAAATGGTCATCATGAGTGGGATTTATGAATACACTTCAAAAATGGGGGGATGATTTCCATTTTGGCGGTCATCTCTCATAATATGACCCATTTTCCCCTTCAACTTCAAATATAAGAAAGGAATTTATTGATGTCGAAATACACATTTATGGGAGTGGTTGAGGAATTCATAAACGATTTAGAGATTATATGAACCAATGCTGCCTAAAAACACTTCTAAGGGACTTGTTTTTTGTGAATCTCGCCATCTTCATGAATAGTCAAATCATGCGAAGGCATGGGGCATGTGGAGGATTTATGGGAACCTCCACACAACATCAATTACGAATCAAATAGGGTTTCATTAAAACATGATGGTTTTATGGTAACCTCCACACAACATCATTCATAATCACAAATCCTTTTCAAGTAAAAATGACCATAGAGGTTCACAAAGGGCTCTGGTTTTTTTCAAACCTCAATCCTATAAATACCCACTTATGTCTGACATTTCAGGGGATGTGAAACCTTTTATATTCCATAAAATGATATTTTTTCATGATAATATGTATCTTTATGAGTAAAAGAGAAAATGGACCACCTAATTTATACAATCATAGAGAAACCTCCTCCCATGTGTTATGGAGAGCCTCCACCCAAAGTAGAGAAGAATTTCATGAAGTCCCATTCCCTTCTTGAAATAAGAAATCCCCCTAAATTAGGAAATCCATCTGAGTCACTTGGGGATTCACAAGGCACCTATCCATCAAAAATAAAAATGTATGGGAATTAGCACCTTACCCTGTGGTATGGTCACTCTGTTTAATGAAGCGTACTCCTTTGTGAAACACCTGGCCATTGTGAGTCCCCTCAGCTTCAAAAAACCATCCTCTGGGAGGCCCAAAACTTCATGAATCACCTCTTTTGGGATTCTCCATAGTTCTGTTTTTATCTATTACACTTTAATAAAGGTTGAGATCATGTGGCCTCGTAACAAATCTGGACCCCTACAACCACACCTGAAGTCTCTATGTAACTAGCTATACCCATTCATGTGTCTATCCATTTTAGTCAAAGTGTGGCTAGGGACTTTATATTATGTGTTTCTTATAATTATAATCAATCTCATTCATGTTTATTTTAATAATAGGATCCCAAAAATTGACCCTCTTGATGAAAACTCCTCAATGGCAGTGCCAACTCCACATCCCTCCCAGATTCACATGAGTTTTGGTCATGTAAGCCCTAAGGATAAAATATTTGAGAGACACTGTGTTCCTGTATTTGTTAAGGTTCCCTATATTGTTCCATCCTCCCACCTTGATGAGGTACCCCTTTAAGATTAATCCCTACCACATTCGATCATCATAACATAACACTACCAAGATCCATGTCTTAGTTGTATGATGTTAAATTGAACAAAAACATCCACAACACTTGATGTAGAAATATATCCCTACCATGTGTAATAAACATAGGATTCCCATTGTATGATTTCAATGGGGTAACCCTGCACCTCTTACCCTATATAATAAACCTAGGATTCCACGTGTATTACTGACTTGGGATGACACCTTCTCTCCCACCATGGGAAATTCTTCTTTTAAATGTATGCTTGCATGTGTAATCCCCACAAAATTCCCCCTAGAGTGACCCTCTTATGAAGGGAAACTTCAATGTGTAAGCCTCACACCATCCCTCGATGAGGATACTTCTGTGACATAAGCTTTGTTACCACAAAATGTTAAACTTCATGGATCTGTCCTATTACATGACCATAAAATGTGTTATAAAACTATGTGGGGTTTGATCTCTATCTCTTAAACAGGGTATATAGGGTGCCACCCTGAGGTTCAATCCCAACATCTGTAAACTCAGGTGTGACATATTCCCTCTAAGTGATGCTCCTTCATGATATTCTGAAAGGGTTTTTTGTTGAATGATAAACATAGGTGTTACATATTTTCTCTTAGGGATGCACCTCTACAACCACCACAATAGGGAATTCTAATCTATCCATCTAGTTTTGACATATTCTTTAAAGGAACATACCTCAATATTAGTACTAATAATTCATTCTAATCTATCAATCCAAGTATGATGTCGTACCTCTTAAGGAAACACCTCTTGATTGGCCTCAATAGGGAATTCTATTCCATCGATCATGGTTTGACATATTCAATCCTAGAGACACACCTCCATATTCACCTCAATAGTGAATTCTGATCTATTCATCCATGCGTGAAAAATTCACTCCATGTGATTCCCCTCCATGATCTTCCTCCATAGGGAGTCATGATCCCCCATACTTTCCTCACAAGACTTTAAACTTGTGCCCAACCTAATACCAAAATACATTAAACCTATTCTTAACCAATCTCCATATGACCTTAAATCTACACCCAACATGTTCCCTCAAGACTTTAAACTTGCACTAAACCTGTCACCACAAGACTTTAAAATTGGTCCAAAAGTATCCCCCAAGTCTTTTATTATGCAGTCCACCTATCACTTCATGACTTTAAACCTACAACAAACCATTCCACATAACATTTAACCCTCTGACCATCTCCCCAAGATGTTAAACTCTCTCCCTAACCCATTATACATACCATGTGAAATAAAAATGGGATTCCTAAGGTAAAAACCATTGGAAGACTCACACTCTTTATGTTACTTACCTTATGGATGACACATGAGGGATTAGGGTCCGCACTTAATATTACTCATGTGAGATTTCCTCTAAAGAGGAAGATTTAAATGTGGCTAATATAAGAAATTTCTAGAAATTCCCATATATTCCTAATGTGAATACTCTCTTTACTAATCTTTACTGCACTATTGAGAAAAAATAAGTTTAATTAATTGGTTTCCACCTCCAGATTTAACTAGGAATGAGTTCCATGAACATGACTTAATCTATGAGGGATACCTAGAGTATGCAATGATCTCTATGGAGGAATACATTGAAGGAGGAATCAAGATCCCCTCACACTGTTTCAATCAAGAAGATGACATCTCTAATGAATGTTATGAAAGATTCCTTACTTTGGAATGCGTGAATGTAGGGAAACATATGTGTGTGATGAGTGGCCCTGATGAAAGTTCCTAAAATAAGCTTATATAAAAACAAGGTCCAAAAACAGACTATATGTTCCCTATCATATCAAAGGAATTGGTTCATAAATATCCCATCATACATTTATACATAACATTGTATAAGTGGCCGGCGAAACATAAAATAACCATCCATATATAAGAGTAGTATACCCCTATGGTGTTAAGAACTATGTAATATGAAAACAAATATAACATAAAAGGGTTAAATCATTCCTACCTAGGTCTATCAAAATAGAAACCAATAGAAGTTGTTTTATTGAATATTAATCACATCCTAAGTGGTTTATCATATATACATAATATTCTTAAACCCATAAACAAGGGCTAAGTAAATTATATAAGGATTCAATTATATAGGTTTACATTCCCCAAATTTGAGGGTATGTTCCTTTTAAGTTGCAACTAACACCCATTTAATCAATATATATAAGAAATAGTTTGAATTTATTAAATCAATCTAGTTCCCTTGAAATTTTAATTCATACATCTAATGTATATATATATATATCATGGTTTAGTTAAATGAATAACAATTACAAAGTTATAAAGTAACATTCCTTTATATGTTACAATTTGTAATCATGTAACTACAAACAATTTTTCACAATCAGTCTCAACATATAAAAATTCCATGCCAAATGGTTGGATTATATGGGCCACCCTTTCTAATTTACAAAGGTCCATACAATATATAAATTTTTATTGGACCCAACTTAATCACCCCCACTAATGTTTCTACCCATTAAAACAATGGTTCATTGCTCGATCATGTCTAGATTGGTTAATTAAGTTACCAAAATCAAGAAATATAATAAAATAGAATTTAGGTTGATGAATAAACTTTAATTAAAAAAATCACATATTATAACTATAATAAATAATTATATTACATATTCATAAATAAATGTGAACATTAAAATGTATCGCAAGATATAGTGTGTAGGTATGCATGCTAAATAATCACCTGAACATGCTATACAAATAAGCTTGCCACTAAATCACATAACACACATCCATCATGTATCTTTGAGTAAAGAAATTCAATCTATATGGAATGGAATATGAATTACATATGAATCTCAATGTGAATTTAATTATGTATGTAATAATACATCCTTATCATACTAGGCCATAGGATAAAATACCATAATATCATAAATCATTTTGTAGTGTAAATTATATCAGCCACTCAATGTGAAATAATAATAAAGTCTAATAATGAAAAACATGAGCAACTGTTCCATCCCTGTGCACATGAACTTTACCTCATATATAGATTAATCACTCCTAGACACTAGATATTTATCATGTTTCGACAAGTTATTGGTCTCCTATACACTAGCCCTAAATAAAAACACAAAGGAAAAGAAAGGATAGGATACCACTTTGAAACAACACGGACCATCTCACTCTATAAACAATTGCCATGCTGGTCACCACACCACCTCAATATGACCTATCCAAACACCAAAGATTGATGAATAATAATGAGGGTACTTTGATGGTATGGTGGGGAGACTATACCATCATTATCAGAGTATAATAGTACTAAATAATTAATAAATCAATGGAATATTCTAAATAAATGAAATATAGTGTATTTAATTCAGCCTAATAATAATAAATGGCCAAATCCAAAAAAGTATCATATAAAATATGATTTCATGTCAATACCAAAATGAATACAAGGATACAAGGTAGCAGGCATAAAATAATTTCATTATGAAAATAAATAATCCCAAAGTTCTTATGTATGAACATCATGATCATTGGATCATACATGTTCTCTTAATCTCATGTATCTATGTTTTCAGAACATAAAATATTCTAGAATCTTGATCCTAAAACCACGATGTCTTCTCGGGTACCAAACGGTGACCCGAACAGGGTTTGAGATAAACCCAGTAAGTTGCAAACAAAGGAATTAAATGTAATTGATACAAGGAATATAAAATACAATAGTGTTCATGTATAAAAAATAAGGCTATTGAACAGATAAATACAATCATGTTGGGTTTGGATTCCTTAAAGGACACCAGGATGACAATAACTTCTTTAGCATAAATCAGAATGTCTCTAAATGATTACCAATTATGATTTAATTTTGAAAATAAGATCGGGACCAGTTTATATCAAATCAATCCCCTACAGATAATTAACCTATAAGAGTTGAACACATACCAAATAAATAAAAACTTTATAAAGGAATAAGAAGAATATTTCATATAGTTAAAAAACCAACTTAATCCATGTATGTTCTTTGACTAGTATAGAAACTCGCTTAAATTAATTAATCAGTTAATTAATTAGGAACCTAACCCTCTACAAAGAGTTTTTTATAGTGAATAAATTTATAAATCTAGGTGAAATATGAATATTTCACACTATAAGAACATCAATGAGATTCTTTATTTAAATGTAGGTATTGATCTAAGCATAGTATAAAGTCAATACCCATTGATTCTATTCTTGGAATCCCACATAGGATACCCAAGTGTCACTCATGGAATAATACAACAAACTTACCTCTAAGATTTTCTTTGAAATTCCATATAGAGAACCCAACCATCACTCATGGTGTAATATAATAAAATCCTCTCTTACCCCGTCCTTGGAATTATATCAAGGTAACCCATGTGTTACTTATGGAAAAATAATAAAAAATATCATATAAGAACATATATAGAATTCGATGAATAGAACCCAAGTGTCAAAAAAGACCTTATATAAAAAAATACACTCTAATCATATCCTTGTCATTCCATGCATGGAACCCAAGTTCCACTAACAAAATAACATTTTTTCAAACCAAGAAGTATGTCAATGTAATTTGTACCTAGAAAAATATGGTTTTCCTATATAGTAATATAAATTCACAAACATATTTTCTTTAATATCTAAACATTGTACATTATATTATCTATTCCATTAATCCATTTAAATATAAGTAATAAAGAAAGAAAATTTAATCATAACTTCATATTATAGTTTAATTAGATATAATAAAGGGTTTATTCCATTTATAAGTAATTAAGAAGGACTTGGTAAGGTCTATATCATTTAATATTTATAACAAATCCATTTTATTTTACCTTTTTCTTAAATAATGAAGTGAACCACATCGGAATTTATATTAAAAAATGGTGAATGGTTGTCATAACAATTCATTTAATTCATTTTAAACATTTCTTATATTAGAGTTAATTCAAAATTCCTCAATGGATATGAAATCATACTATGATATTTTTAGTCATAATAATTTACACTAACACTCCCCGAGGATAGCCTAGTTTCCTAGACATGGAATATAAGTCATTCAATATACTAAAGAAACCCCAAGGTATGGTTTGATATGAGGAGAAAAACCTCTAATGGTTCAATTAAATGAATAATTTCTATTCAATTTAATGCATTTGGTTCAACATAATTAATTTTACATTTTATGGATAATGCATGAAAAATTTGGAGCACGACACAAGTGCGTATTTTATAAATCAATGAAGCATTAAGGGAAATATATAAAAAACCTACCACATGATTATTATGATTCAGTATTCTATTATATATCTTTGATTCATACTAGATCAAGAAAAAATTAAAGAATCGACAAACACCAAGAAAATAGGGACTACGAACACACATGATTTAGCATTCCACACAAATATATAAAAGAAGGAAGGAGGACGAAAGAATAATATGAAAACTATTACGATTATGAAGTACATGGGAGTGATAAATTCTATGTCTGAATGAATGATAATCTAGGAAGCCTATGAAGATATTAAGGGAGAGTTTAGAAAGATTTCTGTAATGGTAAAATGAGGGAGAAAAGGGGTGGCTCGAGGTTACAGAAAGTAGGAAAATGGAAAAATATCCCCATTTAATGTATTGAATGGTTTGGACACATGGTTTGGTAAGAAATTCACCAAAAATTAAACATCACTATGTCAAGGTGAAACCCCCTAGAAAAATTTATGAATGTTTTCTTAAACCATGTGCACATTATGTGAATCAACTAAGTAATTTGTTGTATACTCCACCCATGATTGTGCATCCTTGGGGGCATAGTTTTACAAACCATGTGACAAACTATATGACATGTATGTTTTAGGAGAATAATTATCACTAATAGTGTGCGAACAAGGCATCTCCCATTTTTTTTCCAAAAAATGATATTTGAAATCTTGAATCTTCTAAAAATCTGTCAAACACTCAAGTTACCTATTGAGAATTAAAACCATTCTAAAAAAAATAATCCTAAGTGATCTGATGATTATATATATTTTTTCTAAGGCTCAATATATAATTTTGTGTAACACCCCAAGCTTCCACGATACGCTTCTCTTTCAATAATGCAGTAGCTTGCATTGTACGCAAGTTCGAGATTCTAACACCTTGCGACCAATCAAAGTAGCTATTATGAATAGTAATACCCACGTTTTGAAATTTTATAAATTTTATCTTACAAAATTGACTTAATTTTTGGATTCGGATTTTCCAAATTAGCCTAAGATGAATTTTTGGTATTTTTTAAGAACATCTATTTTCGATGAATAATGAAAAATACTTAATTTTTTTTTAAATCAAAATAATTTACAGTGATAAATTATACTATTGAGTGGTTTTAAAGTATAATTAGAATATAATTTTACTATTTTATCCAATGGTGGTCATTATAATTAATTTCACTTTGAAATTGGATATAAACAATTGTCAATCTTTTGATAGATATTGTGTCTTAAAAACACGCTATTTGTTTGGACAACGGGAATTAACTATATAATTTATTAATGAAACTTCTATGTTTTGAATTTGTTAAAATGGAAATTATTTTTGAATTTGGGATATCAAATATAGCATAGGGTGAATTTTTGGTATTTTTCTGATAATGTTCATTTTTAATGAATAGTGAAAAATGTTGTATTTTAATTCAAAACTGCCTTTTCATCCAATTTATTTATATAGTTAGATTTTAATTTTAATCGGTTTTAAAGTACAATTGAATTATGTTTTTATCACTTAATACAAATTTGTTCATTTTAAGTAATTTCACATTTCAATTAGACGTAAAAACAAGTCAATCTTTTGATAGATTTTACTTCTTAAAAACCCGTCTTTGGTTTTGACAATGGAAATTATTTTTAAATTAATTACTGAAATTTTTGTGTTTGTAATTTGGTAAAATAGATTCCATATTTGGAATCATAAGGTCCAAATTATGTAATTAAGACTCTTTTGTTTTTGGACATTATGAATAGTAACGACGAAAATTATCTTTAATTAACATAATTAATTAGTAATCTCGTAGTTAAGGGTAATAAAATAATACCATAAAAAAATGACCCCATCATGTGTCCTATTGATATTTGTGGTGTCATGGCCGACCATGGTATACCTTTTTCCAACATAGGGACCCCATGGAATCACTTTTGTGTGATAGTGACATTTTATCATTTTATTTTTAAAGAGTGGAAAATATAACAAAAGTTTGTATCACCTATGTAAAACAATTTTAATTTAGTCTAAATAAATGATATATTAGACTATAAATAGTCATTTAAAATATAAAAATATTTCCCACATCATGGTAGTTTTTTTATAATTCTTAGACACTAAATAAATAAATTTATTTATGACACCATGATGATGTCGTGATTACCTCATTAATGAATGGTTTAAATAAAATGAAAAGATACGGTAAAATCTTTGATTTAAACTTGTCTAAAGCCTATTTTATGGGTGGATTTAGAACCCTTATCACCTTATCCTTGAAATATATCATTGTGGGACCTTTAAAATCAGAAATGAATTTCATAATAAAGTAACATTCCAATCTTTCCAAAAGAGCCCTTCCTATCCTCTTATAAAAGGCCCCCACCTATACCACCTTATTCACACCTTCAAATCCATTTGGCTCAGCCAAACACTACCAAAATACTCTATCAACTTCCCTCTCTTACTCGTAGAAGCCTCACTTTGGACAGAAGTCTTCCCAAGGAAGTCTTTGGCTCAAATCCAATAGAGTTACCCAATTTTAAGGTAATGTCTTCTCATATATTGTTTTCTATTATTTTGGTTCTCAAACTCCTTAAACCCTTTTTATTACATTATTTTATAACCACACCAGTATATTAAATATACTAGGATGTTTTTATGAGAAATATTTGATTTAAACTTACACACACCTCCGTCTAATGGTTAAAGAACATACTGTTTCTGTGGGTGGTGAATTAATGCCTCACGAAACGATGATTGTTCAATATTATTTTAACACCTTTCATGGTGGCCATTAATATGTCACTATATTTATATATGATATATATATATTATGTCTATGTTTTTTTATTCTTCTGTATTTTTCATTTATGGCATACCTTTATGGTTTCCTTTATGGGTAAACACGATAATTTCATTTTAGGAAGTGCAGACTACCGCCCCCTCAAAGTGATTTGAATCATTAATGCCATATGTGGGACGTATGTAGGAGAGAGTTAATGATATTATATATGATATTATACTAGAATTATAATATAACTTTATATCATTATGATTTCATTCCATTAATTCTGAAATAGAAATGAAAGTAGCGTTCATGCGTACGTACGACTTGCCATCTCCATGAATGATGCATTTCATTTCTTACCTCTAAATGTTATGTAAAATTATAACTGAATGTATATACTAGATATATATGATGTATATGATATATAAATGATGAATATAATTATGGATATAATGGATATTTTACCACATGAACAACTTGTGATTATAAGAAGTTTATTGTTGACTCAATTACCAAAGATCGACACAACAACCATTATTAACTTAAATGACTATATAATTTTCATAACATGGTAATAAGTGATAAAAAAGGAATAATGAACTTGAAAAAGGTTCTTAATAAAGTAGAGATTAACTCAAGTTTATTATTCAGGAAATTAAAGAACGATCAAGTCAAGTCAGACACGAGGTAAGGGACTTCGTCTCAATCTCCTTTCATTGAGGCATATTTTATTTTATACACAACTTTCTTTTATGCGGTGTGTAAACCTGTTTGAATTTTACTTTTATTCAAAAGGAATCTTTTTATACAAAGCGTTTTTACTAAATGAAAAAAATAAGGTTTTGTCTTACGTACGCGGCAACAATGACTTCTCTGCTGCTGTGACCATTATTTGAGTTCCGGCTTCCACTACAATCCATAACATTTTTTTAAATGAAAAATAAATACCTTGTTTTACTTTTATTTTATTTTGGTATTGAAAATGGTTTAATTATATCAATGTATTGTATTGATATCTTGTGATTGAAATGTGGAAATTTGTTGCTTCCTTTATGCATGTTTTATGTGATACGATTATGTTATGGTTTATGATATGTTTAAACTTTTCATATAAGGAATGCATTGGACTTAGTAAGTGACAGGTGGAGCATGCTATAGATCCTCGATGCATCGGTAGGTCTCATGAGACAAACTAGTGTCTTGGAACAAGGCCTTGACAAAATCTTATTTGTAGTCTTGGCAGAAGGCCTTGACTATGTGGTTATGATAGTTTGGCATTATGCATTCTATCATTATAAAAGTGGTTATTGATATTGCATGTGATTATTCGACTAATAGAATATCCATGTGAGTAAGTAAATGGAATTATTTCATTTTAATTTTTCCATATTATGCTGAAGTTCAAGTTTAAAAGGCTTTTGTTTTAGTTATACATTGCCTTAAATGTATATGTTTATTTATGAAAGTTTCCGCTATATTGTTATCCTTACTGAGCATCTGAGCTCACCCCTTTCTATGTTTTATTATTCCCAGGATGTGAAGAAATATTTTATGACTGACTTGAAGGGATAGTCTGAAGGGGATCTGGGTGTGGACTATGGAGGCTATGTTATTTTGGTTTTTCACTTTATGATGTAATGTAACATTTATGAATGTATCTAGTGTTTCCAAGGCTACTAAACTAATCAGTCTTTCAAGACATGATCTTTTCTGATCATGCCAATGTTACGTAATTATGCACCGACTCTGGGTAACTGGGGTTGGGGCATTACAGTTGGTATCAGTGGAAGTTTAGTACTAACCTTGGAAGCTAGATTTAGATAAAATCTGATTAGAGCACATAACCCTAAGATAGAATTTGAGGATTAGTATAGAAGAACATCCTGGAATTTTGGTAAAGTATAGATTTTGTGTATTTTACGAGCAATACATCCCTGTTTGGATATGAGCAGGTAGAGGCAGATCTGGCATAGATGTACCTAGGGATAAAACTCGAAAGCACCGCTTTGAGCTAGACTCGAATGTGAATTGGTGCATGACAACGGGCCTTGTTTCACTCTTGGTTACAACACTCTCGGGGGATATGATTAAGATAATTCTCATTTTCTTTACAAATAATTATAAAGAGTTTATGAGTATATACTTCCCCAAAGATTTTTTTTTGATTATGGATTATATCCATAAATGGTTCAATTTATGTTAAGTTTTTTTCAAGGTTGTTATTATGTATTTAGATTCATAAACTTAATCTAGTTTATGTCATTGTTTAGAAATGGTGCCTAGTGGAAGGAATGGAAACCGTATCAATGTATGCACACCATGTAGGGATTTCCCTCCTGCTCAAGATAATTATAGTGGAGCTAGTGATACAACTAGTGCTGATCAGCTTATCACCATACCGGGACAACTCACTCAGGTTATGAATAATAACCTTACTCATATGGAGCACCTTGATCCGCAATGTGGATGATAAATTTTATATCGCTTCATGAGGCAATAACCACCAAAATTTAATGGGGGTACAAATCCATTAGTAGCTGAGCGATGGATAAATTCTATAGAGAGAATATTTCAGGATTTAGGAAGTAATAAAAGGGAAAAAGTTTCCATGGTAGTTTACCGCCTCACTGGAGATGCTGATCAATGGTGGTCATTGATTCAAAATATAAAGGAAGATAATGAAGTATCAAGTATGGAATGGAGAGAGTTTAAAGATATTTTATTAGAAAAATACTTTCCTCATGACCATCGAGCGGATATGGAAAGACAATTTCTGAGTCTGAGGAAAAAGAAGGACGAGAATGTTGCAAAGTATGAGTCTAACTTTACAAGGTTAGAAAGGCATGCTGCAGATTATAAGAAGTAAGATTGATTGTTTCTTTGAGGGGTTAAAACCATTTCTCCATCGAGCTTTAGTATCACAATCCTTCTCATCATATGAAGATATTGTCTCGTTTTCTATCAAGATAGAAAATGAATTCTCTAAGTCTTATAACAACAAAGTAAAGAAAGAGAAGAAGAGAACAGTGGAGAAAGAGACAGATAAAAGGAAAAAGGGAATGAAGGATTTTCCATTATGTGATAATTTTGGTAAGAAACACCCATGTACTTGCCTAAAAGGTATGGGAGTTTGTTACAAATGTGGAGAAAAAGGTCCCCAGACTCGTGATTGTAAGTGAAAGAAAGTGGCTGTCATTGTTGAATGCTACAATTGTAGAGAAATGAGGAATTATGAAAATGAATTCCCTAATCGGCAAGTAAAATTACCTCAGAAAAAAACAAGGGAGCAATGCCAAGCTTATGCTGTTACTACAGACGAAGTTTAATAATTATTGTATTAGTTCTTTTGGACTCAAGAACTATATTATGGTTATAAGAATAATGTGATATATATAAGTATTTTACCGTAGTACTTGTTGTTTTCATTAAGGATTTAATATGATGAAGGTAATCAGATTTTTAGTATGTGACAATAAGAGAAACTTTGCTTTGTTTGGGGAATCTGATGTTACAATTGATTTTGGAATTTAGAGACCTTTTAGAGAATGTCTGGATAGAGGTATTTTGGATAACTATAATGGTTGGAATGGATTAAGTTGAACTTTGGATAGTATTGTTTAAGGTTAAAACATTTATGAATATTATTTTTTGAATATTATAATACTATAGTTTTAGGAATATGACAACATGTATGTCGGGGGATAACCCGTCATGTCGGACAAAGATGTAGGAATCTAACCCACAACCATAGTGCGACATGACTTTATTAACTACCACTAGCCTACAAGAAGTCCCTAGTTATTAAAAAATAGTTTTCATATTCTAAATGGTATGTGTTAATATTTGGAACCTTGTACGATTAGGATAAATATAATATTTTTGAGTTCTATTACCTTTTGGAGTGAAAGATGGGTTTGTGGTAAAAATTTATTACAAAATGAAAGTCTACATGAAAAGTAAGTATATTTCCTTACGTTCTTAGTAAATCTCCTAAATAAATTCCTCAACATTATGAAAGGTAACTTAAAACAAAAATGTTGTCAGTTAACTTTTCCTAGTGGGGAATCAATGACAGTTTAACCAATCACAAGTTTTTGATTTTCTTGTAGTTAACTTTCTCCTAATCTTGTTTTCTACAAATATCCATTAGACCATGATGGTTTGTTTCTCCTCCATATCCATGTTTTCATATAATCCTAGTGTGGGCTATCTCGGTTGACCTTTGTACTTATCTTTATTTCTTTTAAAGTTATATTTTTATTAACCTTATTTCTGATGTGGGTTTTCCACAAATGTATTTTCTATTTTGAACCTTTTATTTTTTAAGAACAATTTCAAATTGCGAGGACAAAATTTATTGAAGGTGGGGAGAATGTAACACCCCAATATTCGACGATAAGATTCTCTTTCAATAATGCAGTAGCTTGCATTATACGCAAGTTCGAGATTCTAACACACCGCGACCAATCAATGTAGCCATTATGAATAGTAATACCCACATTTTGAAATTTTATAAATTTTATCTTTCAAAATGGACTTCATTTTTGGATTTGTATTATCATAATTATCCTAAGTTGAATTTTTGGTATTTTTCTGAGAACATCCAATTTTCGATGAATAGTGAATAATACTTAGAAACAAATTTTTTAAGCAAAACAATTTATAGTGATAAATTATACTATTGAGTGGTTTTAAAGTATAATTAGAATATATTTTTACCATTTTATCTAATGGTGGTCATTATAATTAATTTCACTTTGAAATTGGACATAAACAATTATCAATCTTTTCATAGATATTGTGTCTTAAAAACACGCTATTTTTTTTGGAAAACGGGAATTAACTATATAATTTACTAATGAAACTTCTATGTTTTTAATTTGTTAAAATGGACATAATTTTTGAATTTGGGATATCAAATATAGCATAGGGTGAATTTTTGGTATTTTTCTGATAATGTTCATTTTTAATGAATAGTGAAAAATGTTATATTTTAATTCTAAACTGCCTTTTCATCCAATTTATTTATATAGTTAGATTGTCATTTTAATTGGTTTTAAAGTAAAATTTAATTATCTTTTTATAACTTAATACAAAGTTGTTCATTGGAAGTAATTTCAAATTTCAATTGGACATAAAAACAAGTCAATCTTTTAATAGATTTTACTTCTTAAAAACCCGTCTTTGGTTTTGACAACAGGAATTATTTTTAAATTAATTAATGCAATTGATGTGTTTATAATTTGGTATAATTGATTCCATATTTGGAATCATAAGGTCCAAATTATGTAATTAAGACTCTTTTTTTTGGATTTTATGAATAGTAATGATGACAATTATCTTTAATTAACATGATTAATTAGTAATCTGGTAGTTAAGGTTAATAAAATAATATCATAAAAATAAAAAGACCCCAAAATGTGTCCTATTGCTATTGGTGGTGTCATGGACGACCATGGTATGACTTTTTCCAACTTAGTAACCCCATGGAATCACTTTTGTGTGATAGTGACATTTTATCATTTTATTTTTAAAGAGAGGAAAATATAACAAAAGTTTGTAACACCTAGGTAAAACAACTTTAATTTTGTCTACATAAATGATATATTAGACTATAAATAGTCATTGTAAAGATAAAAATATTTCTTACATAATTTTAGTTTTTTATAATATTTAGACACTAAATAAAAAAATTTATTTATGACACCATGATGATGTCGTGATTACCTCATTAGTGAACGATTTAAATAAAATTAAAAGATAAGGTAAAATCTAAAACATACACTTGTCTAAAGCCTATTATATGGGTGGATTTCGAACCCTTATCACCTTATCCTCTAAATATATCATTGTGGGACCTTTAAAATCTGAAAATCATTTCATAATAAAGTAACATTTCAATCTTTCCAAAAGAGCCCCTCCTCTCCTCTTATAAAAGGCCCCCACCTCTAACTCCTTATTCACACCTTCAAAGCCATTTTGATCAGCCAAACTCTGCCCAAATACCCTTTAAACTTTTATATCTTACTCCTAGAAGCCTCACTTTGGGAAGAAGTCTTCCCAAGGAAGCCTTTGGCTCAAATCAAATAGAGTTACCCGATTTTAAGGTAATGTCTTCCCATATGTTATTTTGTTTTATTTTGCTTCTCCAACTCCTTAAACCCTTTTTATTACATTATTTTGTAACAAAACCAGTATATTCAATATACTAGGATTTTTTTATAAGAATATTTTGATTTACACTTACACACACCTCCTTCTAATGGTTAAAGAATATACTGTTTCTGTGGGTGGCGAATTACTGCCTCACGAAACGATGATTGTTCAATATTCTTTTAATAACTTTCATGGTGGCCATTAAGATGTCACTATATTTATATATGATATATATTATGTCTATTTTTTCCTTATGCTTCTGTATTTTTCATTTATGGCATACCTTTATGGTTTGCATTATGTATAGACACGATAATTTCATTTTAGGAAGTGCGGACTACCGCCCCCTCAAAGTGATTTGAATCGTTAATGCCATATGTGGGACATATATAGGATTGAGTTAATGATATTATATATGATATTATACTTGAATTATAATATACCTTTATATCATTATGATTTCATTTCATTAATTATGAAATATAAATGAAATTAGCGTTCATGCGTACGTACGACTTACCGTCCCCATGAACGGTGCATTTCATTTCTTACCTCTAAATGTTATGTAATATTATAAATGCATGTATATACTGGATATATATGATATATATGATATCAAGATCATTAATATAATTCTTGAGATAATGGATATTTTACCACATGAACAACTTGTGATTATAAGAAGTTTATTGTTGACTCAAGTACCAAAGATCGAAAAAACGACCATTATTAACTTAAATGATTACATAATTTTCATAACATGGTAATAAGTGATATAAAAGGAATAATTAACATGAAAAAGGTTCTTAAGCAAGTAGATATTAACTCTAGTTTATTATTTAGGAGATTAAAGAACGATAGAGTCATGTCGGACACGAGGTAAGAGACTTCGTCTCAATCTCCTTTCATTGAGACATATTTTATTTTATACACAACTTTCTTTGATGCAGTGTATAAACCCATTTGACTTTTACTTTTATTCAAAAGTAATATTTTTATATGAATCATTTTTACTAAATGACAAAAGGAATGTTTTGTCTTACGTACGTGGAAACAATGACTTCTCCGCCGCTGTGACCATTATTTGAGTTTCGACTTCCACTACAAGCCATACCATTTTTTTAAATGAAAAATAAATACCATGTTTTAATTTTCTTTTATTTTGGTATTTAAAATGGTTTTATTAGATCAATGTATTGTATTGATATCTTGTGATTGAAATGTGGAAATGTTATGTTTCCTTTATGCATGTTTTATGTGATACTATTATGTTATGGTTTATGATATGTTTAAACCTTTTCATATAAGGAATGTATTAGACTTAGTAAGTGATGGGTGGAGCACGCTAGAGATCCTTGATGCATCAGTAGGTCTCATGAGACAAACTAGTGTATTGGCACAAGGCCTCGAAAAAATCTTATTTGTAGTCTTGGCACAAGTCCTTGACTATGTGGTTATGATAGTCTGACATTATGCATTCCATCATTATAAACGTGGTTATTGATATTTCATGTGATTATTCAACTAGTAGAATATACATGTGAGTAAGTAAATGATATTATTCATTTTAATTTTTCCATATTATGCTGACATTAAAGTTTAAAAGGATTTTGTTTTAGTTATACATTTCCTTAAATGTTTACGTTTATTTATGAAAGTTTCCGCAATATTGTTATCCTTACTGAGCATCTGAGCTCACCCCTTTATATGTTTTATTTTTCCCAGGGTGTGAAAAAAAATATTTTATGACTGGCCTGCAGGGATAGTCTGAAGGGAATATAAGTGTGGACTATGGAGAATATGTTATTTTAGTTTTTCACTTTATGATATAATGTATCATTTATGAATGTATCTACTGTTTCCAAGGCTACTAAACTAATCGGTCTTTCGAGACTTGATCTTTTATGATCAATCCAATGTTACGTAATAATGCACCGACTCCGGGTTACTGGGGTCGGGGCGTTACATTTGGACTACCCAAAAATGGAGAATCCCAAACACCAGTGAATATTCCATCGGAATTCAAAACATTGTATCTTACAGTGAGAAATAAAAAGGGAAAAATACAAACCAAACAAAATTAGAAACGAGTTCAACCTACCAATAAGGATGATACTTCTATAAAAATGAAACTCATGGAACTGAATGTGGTCCATGGAGTACAGATAGGATCCACCACACTAGGTCCTCTAATATATTCATCAAAAGGATTATCATCTTCATAATACACAACTCGTGTAGTCATAACAAATGTTGGGGTGAGTATTAACATACCCAGTATAATACACTAAAATAACCAAACATAAAGTTTCAAAAAAGGTATGATCATTAGAAGTAATAACATAAACCTAGATATACTCAATTTAGATCCCAATTATCATAATTAAATCACATCCCTACAACTATTCTAGGATTACTCTCAATATTTCAAGTTAAATATCGTCTGGGAGAACACACTCCTCGGGTCTTGTTAACACTGGTGGAACTTATCTAAAAGGTTGTTACCATCAGTCCTAACCATGAATAAGTACATTATGGAAATAAAAATATTTTAATACATAGATATGGGATCGCTCCTATGACCTATGATGGATATCTAACCCTACCTTGAGTAATCCACTATGATGGGGAACACATGCCATGAAAGTTAGCAACGAGATACCATACCAAACCTCGAGAAGAAATAAAGAGGATCACACAACCTGAAATAGATTGAGGGATACCTGAATATATATAGAACTATCTTAGAGAGGTTGTCACTCATTCTATTCTTAATATAGGATACCTCATTGTAACCTCATAGGGATGGACCAAGGGAGCGTAACCAACTAATACATAAATAGAATAAATAGTATATGAGATATAACCTATCATTAGAGAATTAAAATATATGTAGATGGAATACACGGACTGTACTGGTTGTCTATACATATAAAATATTATTCCCATTCTTTTTTACGCTTGTCATTATTGTGTAGAATAGTAGTTCTGATGTACACTAGAGGATCTCATGTACACTGGATGTTTCTATGCATGCTCATAATTCCCATGCCCTTGTACCCATGTAGTACATGCTGATTTTCTAATCAAGTGTCACATGGTTTGAGAGATTCCACACAACATGTGATATTTTATTCTTTATGTAAACCCTATATGACATGTAATGGGATCTACAAGGCATGTGATCATCTAAAATATAGGTCATGCAAGTCAGTTTTCCATAAAATCTCAAGCATATTCTATGTATTCACCCACATCACCCCATCCATCTATTCCACTAATAATCACTCCTATATATCCCATATTTGGGGTTTATTAGCCATAATTATTCATTGGTGGCTATATTTCAGCCACCCATGTGCTCAAAAATGCCTCTACTATATCACATTAACGTAATGACAAAGCAAAAATGAGAAACTCATGGTCCAATCCCTAGTCATATCTCTTCATTATAGTTCCCCCAAACATGCCTTAGATCTCGAATCCCAACAAATTGATATTATTTGTTGCTACAATGATCTATTTCTCAAATACTTTTTTTAGGTATTATTCAACCCTGGTCAAATGAAATACCATCGATAATCATTTAATTAATATGGGGAGAAATGTACCAAACAAAAAAGGGTGGACATAAACGTCATACATTGTTTGGTTTGGTCACAATCGATTAAAAGATAAATATTGAACATAATAGATTAATGAGGAATGAAAAAACTAATTCCTAAATTTTAAGGGATATTATCAACCGTAAACCAATCATCGATCCCGGAATTATTTTTTATAGAATTAATTCATGTTTGATATAGAATAATAAAATACGAGTACTAAACCAATCAAATCATAACATCATACCTATAGATTAGATCACTTAGTGATGAAGATTATTATGAATTATTTTCTCTGGTAAGAACCATGAACTACTTTGATGAAGATGAAATACTTGAAAAAAATTAATGATTAACGATTTATAATTCTTCATAGTTCTCCACCATGGTCTCTTCCAATATCTAAGGTTTTGTGGATAAAACTAGGGTTTGGACATAAATACTTTTAAATAAGGTCATATTAGGTCTTGACCATTTAATAAAAAATTAATTAATTAATTAATTAATTTTTAATTATATTATTATTCCACCCATGACATATCCTAAATAAAATAATTGATGCGTGAAAAGGTTATGTTGTTCCTAACATAAAGCATGTAATCCCAATTTTATGGACTCTTGGTTTTACCATACGAAACATTGTTCATGTGATATTCTATTATTTCAACTTACTATTTACATGTGATATAATATATTAAATTTTTTTATTATATAAACATTGTGGCTCCTCAGGCCCTCAAATTCTAGACTAACCACACGCTTATCTCTAAGAACATCTACAAAATATTCTAAAGTATTACAAGGAAATTACCAAATCATCAGATTCTCCCCACCTTATAGATTTTCATCACAAAAATAAAAAAAACTATTAATAAAGATGATGGTACTAAGCACACATCTCGTTATCCCACTCCCTGTACCCCTAGAGGTTCCCATGATTCCATAAAATGGGTATAAGTGAAATTTCATGACAATGAAGGATCTTCTCATGTTGAACCTCAATATCTACAAGGTACTCCTCAAATGTAGCTTTATCCCTTATGTCTATATCACCCCAATTTATATCATTTTATGGGTCATTCACATACCTACACAACTTTTTCATGTGTGACTGATCATATACCTGATCTAGATATAGTAGTAAGGCTAAGTAGTACACCACCTTTCCAACCTTAGATAATATCTAGAAAGGTCCAATTAACCAAAAATATGAAATACCACCCCATTGAAATATATTCAATACTCGCCAAGGTGAAAAATATATGAACACATGGTCTCATTCATTAGTCTTCAAAGGCCTTCGTCATTGTTCTGTATCTGAATTGTAATGGATTTTATATGTCCTCATATGATACAAGAATATCTACACATTCTCTATTGTCACTCACAAAATCTTGAGGCCCATGATCACTAACTCCCTATAATCAGTAAAACACAATTGTGACCTATATGGTCTCCCATAAGAGGCCTAATATGGGTCCATACTATTGGTGAAGTGATAATTATTGTTATATAGATACTCCCCAAGGGTCGTTGATGCTCCCAACTGTTTAAAAATTCAAAATTAATGCATGAAAAAATTACCCAATATTTTAAATGTTCCTCTTAGTCTATAGGTATTTCAAGGGGTGGAACATCATTCTCAACCACAATGGAGAAAAAAAGTCCTCCAATAATCATCTCGATAGTCCAGATGTGAAGTGTACATCATGGTCTTAAATTATTGTAGATGTAACTCCATAAAACCAAGCTATAACTTGCATATAATAGAAACATAATCTCTCAACTGAAAACTGAACTCTGATGGATAATTAGTAGGATGACTTTTTGTTTCATTTTTTAGTCACCGGAATAAAATCATAAATTCTAGTTTCTCATGGAATTTATATCACAAAATCCAAGGATATATTATCCTACTTCCACTCTGATACCATTAAGAATTAAAAAAACTAGTAGAACTTTGTTCTTAGCCTTCGCATTTTGAAAAGTGTGGTATCACGAGATAAACTCATATATGAACCTCTCCATCCCTAGCCACCTAAACTAAAATTTAATGCAATGGTACATCTTTTACACTCTAGGATGTACCACTAAGGGGGTGTATGACAATACCTCCACAACTCTTATCACAGTATGACTGGTACCACCACCCACCATTATAAAAAGGATTATGCAATCCCCACCGTTTTAAAATCCATAAAAATTATATCATTTGGATATCTAAAAACACTATTTCTAAAATTTTATATCTCCATGATGAGCCTCCCTAGCACGCTAAATAAGATGAGGCATGAAAACCATCGATTGGAGGGAATACGAGCCATCCTTATCCATTAAATATAACTATAAAAATGATAAATATATTGATTCCTCACTTAACAACTGTGAATAAGGTCTCCTTATAAAATCATCTACCACTATGTTACCATTTTAATGTGTATATAGTAGCTCAAATTTATAATACAAAAGGAACTCTAACCATCACTGCAGTATCCATTTATAATATATCTATGAAAGGATATACTTGAGAATATTTTTCCCTGAATAGATTATAAATGACTCACCCATAAGTTAGTTCCAACACATATTCATGGTGAAGAACACTACTACCAGATCTAGACCATGTGTAACATATTTTTAATCATGGGGTCTCAGTTTTCGGGACCCATGAATGGTCACCACCTACCTCTACATCAAAATTTATTCAATCATAGTTTTAGAAGAATTAAAAAACACCACATACTAAACACCCTCATCTAGAAGCCTCAAGATGGGGGGGGGGGGGGGGGGTGCTTGTCATCCTCTATCATAACTCTTGAAAATTATACTAGAACTTCCTTTTCAAAACAAAAGGTAACCCCTTTTACTTAAAAATAGTTAAGGGATCCAGAATACTATAGAAATAAGAAAACAATCCCTAATTTTACTCATTTAACCCAAGGAATCTATACACCATAGTCATTTTCTTGGGTGGATCCCGAGATAGCACAACTTCATCCATTACTGAGTCTACTTCCATAACCTCTTATAAGATGACTTATCCTAGGGAATGGTCCTCTTAAATCCAAAATTAACACTTTGGGATCTTTCTATAAATTCAATTCACTCAATGTATGTCTATGACCACACCCAAATATGTCGTATGCTTCTCCTTTGATGTCGAGTGAACATGGATGTAAATTATGAAGACTACCATGAATAGGTCCAAGAAGGGATAAAATTTATGGTTCATAAGATCTGTATTCATTACTATGGTGTTATTTACACATAAGAGAATCAACAAGTACCTATAGTGACATTAGTTCCATTGTAATTCCATATTTGGTAAATCATCATAAAAAACATCAAGATGGTGTTAACCTGAACTTAGTTTAATCATCAAGAACCATTTCACCCCTTTCAACTGTTAGGATAGGTCATAGATTCCCGAGAGTGGATTCTTATTCTTGATAGTCACCTTATTCAAACAATGTTAATACAAACAAAGAATAAATCTCCCATCCACCTTATTAGTGAAAAAATGGGGGCTTTCAAGGGGGGCTACATTGGTCCTAATCAATCTCTTCCTCTATAAATTCTCAAACCATAACTTCAGCTCTACAAAATCCATTTGATATAATGGCCTAGACATTAAGTCTTATTAAGTTTAAAAAAATATGATGTTTAAGGTTTCCATGGGTAGTTTGGGTTTTTTTGGGACATGCGAGTCATTTCAACAATGATTTATTGCAACAGTTTTCCAAATCTCTAGTTTCCAACGGTGACTCGTTTGGTTGTGACTCACGGGCGGTGACTCATCTGGTAGTGAATTGATGGCCGGGACTCATTCATATAGGGAATTATGGGTGGTGACTTTCTCGTGGTGACTCATGTGGGAGGTGAATTTCTGGTGGGGACTCCCTGGTGGTCACTCATCCTAGCGGTGACTTGTTGGGGGTGACTCACTAGTGGTGATTCACTAAGAGAGACTCATTATGGTGGTGACTCACTAGGGTTGACTTATCCAAGCGGTGAACCTATAGAAGTGACTCATTTGGAGGTGACTCATAGGTGTTGAATCTCTGGGGGTGAATCTTCTAGTAGTGACTCATCTGGTAGTGACTATTCTAGTAGTGACTCGCTGGCGGTGACTCGTCATACAGTGACTCACAAACAATGTTTCCAATTTTTTTATTTTTACATCTTTTATAACAATAAATGGGTTTAAATTATTATTTAATATTTTTTAAATCCATTTAAAAATGGATTAATCATATCTATAATTTTATAAATATTTAATAAGCCTTAGAATTGATCAAAACCCAGGGTTTTAATTAGATCATCTTTAATGGTCAACTAAGCTGTTTTAAATCCAGTTTGTTCGGAATCTAATACTTATAATGCGTAGAACTTCCCTTTTTTACATTTCTTATTTTTTTAATTTATATGATAGGTTCTAAATAATTTTTATTTATAGTACAAAAACATGGTTCTGCAGTTGGTTTGATCACCCCTAAGAGTTTATTGTTGTACGAGAACCTTTGTTTTTGGTTCAATAAGGATCTATCAGTCATATTTATTCTAGGTAGGATTTTATTCATCTTTACTGATTTTGTATCAAGTGGGGTGGGTATATAAATGTTTAATATTGTGGATATAAGTTTTTATTAATTAGTAATGATAAAACAAATTGTTTAAATCAAATACAAATGGGAAGGGGAGTCTGATGTATGATCTTATGACTTCAATGTTATTCGGTTAGTGAATTAAATTCCATAGGATTTAATGGCTTGTGTGATGAAACCCACAAATAATGAAGTGTAATTTTATATGATCCCATTTAAAAATATGAAATTATGTTGTGTTGTGGTATGAGATATAGTTTTACAATTAAGTGGTGATAGTCATGATGTGTTTGTGCATCGGGGCTGTGGTGGAAGATGGATTTCGACTTTACTATTGGGGTTTTGTTTCATTGTACAACTTATTCTCTTTTGTGATGTGTTAGTTACCTAGTTGGTATGTACGTAGATAATAATGAGTTTGAAATATAAATAAATGTAAATGTTTTAATAGAACAGGTTGGTAAAGAGGAATACATAAAATGGACAAATAATAATTAAAGATTGAAAATGAATTGTGGCTTATGTTCTGCTTGTGTGGGGTTGTGCATTTAGTCTTGGAAGCAGACAAGGGGGACTTATAAATTGGTTGGTGATCTACTTATAAACCTATTGGAAGGTATTTTGTGGATTTATATATATGTATGTATATATAGTATTTTGCTTTTAATTTCTTTATGCACCCCACCCATGTCAAGCACTGTGTGCTGATGCCCTCATAGTTAGGCGGGGGTGTCTTTCCCAACGCCCCGATGGGAGGATGGATGGTTTTCCACCTCATCATCCATTCTCCCTATTCTAAGAAATAATGGCCGAGATGTCTTCATGAGAGTTTTGGTGTGTGGTCCCAGGATTCATTGGGATGATTTGTGGTGTGCTTTCCCAAGTTTCTTTGGGATGGGATATGATGTGTTTTCCCAACTGTCTTTGGAATGAGATGTGTTATGGTGTCCTAGGTGTGTTCGGGTTGGATGCGATGAGTTTTTTTGGAATGATGTGTAATAAGGTGAGTCCTAGGCATGTATGGGTGGGTTGTGATGAGATATATTCAGAAGAGGTGAGAGCACTGTAACGATTTCCATTGGGGAATGGGAGAGGATAATCAGAAGGAATGTGGTGTGGGGTACCCTATCATTAATGTGATTTATATTATATTATATTACATAGATGTTTTATTTGGTGAGAAATACTTGGGGAGTTTGGTATAAAACCCCATAGATTTTCAAATAAATTTAATATTGAATGCCTAAAACATTGAGTCTCTACAAAACCTGACTTTGTTATAACCTAGCTTGTAAATTTAAATTTTCCATCTCTGTGATTTGAATTTCAAAAAACTAACATACATGTTTGAGTTTAGTAAGATATTTAGAGTCTGATAAGATAAAATTAATTTTATGGTGAATATTGACATACATTTATGAATACTAATATGACCCTTATGAATAGTTAATCATATTGTTATTTTATTGTCTTATGGTTACAAGATAATGAAATCTTTATTACCTTTTCAAGGTGATATAAAACAAATTATAGTTTTAAAATTGTTATTTTTTGAATAAATTATTATTTTATTTAATGATTTAATTAATAATATTTGTAAATTTATTTTCAAAAAATTGATTTCATTTTTTATTTCTACACATTGAAATATAAATATGGCTAATTTTTAGTATTTTTCTGAAATACTCGAATTTTTTATGAATAATAAAATATCGTAGTTTTCTATATATATACATTATTAGTTAAATAAAATATTACTATAATCATGGATAATGTAAGAACACTTGGGTATAAGTCACATGAACTTATTACTACTATGGGATATAGGAATCAACACTATTGGTTGTCTTTAGGGAAATACAAAAATAATGAATAAGATATTCCAAAATCACCCCTCTCCTCCAATATAAAACCCACCTAAATCCCTCCTCTATTCGCTCCTCTCAAACATTGTGACTTGTATAAATTCTTCTCAAATTTCCTCCCAAGATCCTCTCCCATGTCTAGAATCCCTTGGTTTCATTAAAAGACCAAAACCTCTACCCTAAAGTGGCTCTCACGGAAGATAACTTCAAGAGGTAAATTCATCTTCTAATTTATTTTATTTCGAGTTCCTTTTTTTCTTTTTCATTACTCAAATCTCCTCATATAGATGTTATTATAACTCCAATACCTTACATATAATATAATACTTTTTTGATAATTTAGTAATTAGTCATTATATCTTCTTTCCTATTCTTTTATACTAGAAATGAAAACACCATCTGAGATGTATTAATTTATCACATTCTAGGAAAACGAGTTTTCAATATCAATTAACATTTTAAATTATGGTCATGAAAACATTTTAATAGTTGAATCAGAATATTATATATGTATTTTAACTTATTAAATTTCAGGAATCATTATTTACACATCATAATAATTTATATATCAAAATGAGTTTGTTGGGATAAAAAATCGCCAAAAAAAACCAAAACCATTATCAATAATGTTTTATATAATTCTTCATCATAACTACAAATAACCAAATTTAATTTATTAAAATGTAACATTATTAATGTTCACTAATAACATATATCTCCAATTATGGGAAACCATTCTCATTCTACATGTTTATCCATATATGAATATATGTAAACTAATCATGAAATCCAAGGAAGAAAACGCTCCCAAACAATGAAATTGAAAATATTAACCCATAAAAGGCAATGAATGAACATAATAAGGTTATAATAAATCAATTTAATATATTTTTGGTTCTGGAATTATTAATTTCTAAACCTAAATTGTATTCTTCATTTCATTAATATCAAGTGAAGAACACTTTCGGATTTAAGGTAAGGGTTTCCTACCTGAACCTGGATTTTCTTTTGAGTTACTCTTTCTCTCTCTTTATCAAAATTAAATTCTTAATCATTATTATGTACTCCTCATAAATTATGTGTTAATTTTATATGTATGTTTAAAAACCATAATATTTATTTATTTTATGGGGGTTATACTTTTTAAAAGTATCTTTAAAAAATGCTTCCCGAAATACTATCCAGATTCAATGAAATTTCTCGAGTTCATACAAATTTTCAATGGAACTATATAAAATGCTTTTAGAAACCATTATCTTTATAAAATAACTCATTTTATTATGAAAAATTAATATAATTCGCTTCTATTTTTCTACAAATATATTTCCCAAATAACTCTTCTGTTCAAAGTAATGCGTATTTCTCTCAAAAATTACTCAATGATTTTATAAGATTATTTTCACCTATTTCAACACTACTATTGATTATTATGTTTAAATGGAGTTAATTTTTTAATGATGTAATCCACCATATTTTATTGAATGGTCTCTAATTAGTTTTATGGTGGAAATTATTTCTCATTACCATTCACCAAATTACTCTGAATGATTAGTGTTCATGTTTAATGTTTGGGGAAAGTTATTTTTAGTTCATATATTAATAACAATATGAATGTATATATTATTTTGGTTTATCCTTGTTCATAGGATAATGAATTGGTCTTATTATGTGATGTCTGGGGCCTATTATAGTCCATCGATTCATTACTAGGTCTCATGAGACAAACAGATATGGACTTGGATGAGGCCTTTTGCAATTTTTAGATATGGTTTTGGATGAGGCCTCAATAATTTTTATATGTCTTGGTCGACGCCATGATGATATGTTTCAAAATTTCAGGCATATGCACTTCCCTCATTATGAATCCATAAATTCATAGTTCATGTGGTTATTTGACTATTATAATACCAATGATTGTGTTTAATTATGGAAATGTTTTCTCAACTCATATTACGTCCAAAATGTGTTCGAGTTTATTATTTTTTAAAGGCTTTGGTTTTCAATTATTCATCATGCCTAATATTTATGTTTTTGACATCTTCTCCTTTATTTTTTACCCTTACTGAGCATCTGAGCTCAACCCATCTTATGTTTCATTTTTCCCTAGACATGAAAAAGTATATTATGATTGACTTTTAGGGATAATCTAAGAGTGGTGGATGTTCCCAAGGAAATGTTTTTTTTGTAATTCATTTCTAGTTGTAATGTTGAACTTATTTATGTATCTAGATTTACAAATATGATAAACTATTTATTTCATAAGATTATGAATTTCTTGTAATTATGGAAATTTAATGTATTAAGGTACCAGATCCAGGAAATTGGAGTTGGGTTATGGTAAGTCTATCTATTAGGTGCTATTTGGTGTTTCTATTTTATCACGGGTGTATTAGTATGATCCTTCCAATTGTACACTAGAGACTTTTTTGCCTAATAAGTATACCCATATGATCACCCTATGTATATAAAAATTATTTTCAGGTTTCTAGGTAGATTACGTAAACCATGATGGGTATTACTAGCTTGGACCTTAGGACCTTTTTTGTGATTCTTCTCTAGTTTTGTCTTTGGGTATTTACATTGGATACTCTTTTTGGTATTAGTTTTATTTACACATGCATTGTGGGATGATTTTTTGTTTTCTTATATTTATATTTAATGGAGTTGATTTTGGTTTATTCATTATATCTCCCAATATTATTTCTGTATAATGGTAAATTCCTCCCATATCGAGAGATTTGTACACCCATGGTGATAATCGCCAAACCAGGGCCTACTAGAGGTGGGAATCTGGGGGTAATTATCTCTATCCCCTCATTGTGATATCTTTGGATGGTGGGGGTTATGACAGAGTGGTATCATAGGTATGATCTTTTAGAGATAGGATGGATTTTGGAGTTAGGTGTTGTGGGGTTTTCATGGGTTGGTATGGAAATTGTTTTAATTAACCATGGTGAGTAACATATAAAAAGGAGACTAGCTAAGACATGGGATTTTAGGGTCCCCCATGATCAAATACAAGGAATCTGGGTTATAGAATGACCAAGTGAGATGGGACTACTTATAGGGTAGATACGTAGGAGAGGCACATTAATCATGATGACTTATGTTATTTTTTTAATTGTGTTGTTTGGGGAAAGTTAAAATGGATAAAATTAATTAAATGAATTGATGTAATTTAAAATATATCGTAATGAAAATCCATACCACTGATCTTAGGAAATCCTTGTTTCTATTTCAGTTATGGCTCATGGTCAACATTTGCATGTGGATAAGGCATTGGTGGTTCGGTAGGATGACTCGATTGATCGATGGAGGGTTGATCTGGTTGAGGATGATGATCAGTGGAAGAGGATGTTGCACACTTTTTAGTAGTATGATTTGGAAGAGTATGAGGGGGAAATTTATAATTAGGAAACAAAGTGTTGGAGAGAGGAGCTTTAGATAAAGTTTGGTTTGACTTGATCCTAGATGGAGTGTAGGTTCCCTTGGAATGTTATTCATAAGGGAAGAGATTTGTATCTGTGGTGGAAATTTTACCTTGGTGATGAGAGAGAGGTAGATGTTTTAGTGGTTGACTTCCAAAAGGATTTCCAAGCATAGTTCCTCTCATCCACCATGAACAATGAGAAGTGTTTGGAGCTACTCTCCCTCCAGTGTAAAGTATGTCTATAAAATATCTTGGTATTAATTTAGAGGAATTTTTTCACATCTCCCTTTATATTTTTTTTGGATGAGGATTCTTGAGCGAGGTGTCCTGAGGAGGAACTATTTCCTTCAGTCCAATATGCAGTTACACCTTTAATGATTCCAAAAAACATGGATGTTGAGAATAATGAAGATGTAATCCATAGGATTCACACACATGGAGGGTTTCCATGAGATGGGAACCAACATTGTTCTATAAGAAGTGTTTGAGGTGGAAATACTTGGGTGTTGGGTCCTTTGAGTTTTCGACAAGATGGTAGTCAACCTCAGTAACATACCTTTCGAACTACTAATTTTCATGCCTTTCTTATGGGTTTGGGATCGATGTGTATATTTTTTTGGGGTTTGTATCTATCATTAGAACCAGTTATGAGTGACTAATCGATCTCAATTCTACTAAGGCAGAAAAATTTAGTGTTATCCTCACCAGTAGTTACAAAATAGGCCATTCCAATAGCTGGAGAAGTAGGCTTATAGTCAAGATAGGGTAGATGAGGTTGGTAGAGGATGACCTCAGGATGTTCCTCGAGGTTAGGGAACTTGACCTGATAATGTTTGTGGAGGAATTTATCACAAAAGATGTCGGAAATCTAGGTGTTGTCAGTTTGATGCACTAGAGGTTGTAGTGCCAAATGGGTCAGAGATCGTTAGAGGTATGATCATTCTATCATCTACCATTGTTTTTGGTCATTTTATTCTGGAGATTCACACTCCATTATGTAAACCACTCTAGTACATTCTTTGTTTCTATACATATATATTGTTCCCGTAACCCTGGTGTTGGCTGTTCCAATTTAAGGCTATACCAGCTTGTTTGATGTGTGATGGGGGGGGGGTTGACTGATGATAAGACTTCATCAGTATCGTGCAGAACTTTTATTTATTGGGATACATCCATACAATTCCATCACTTTCAATGACTAGTTTCATTTTTTTATGCTATTACTTAATTATTTTTTTGAAGAATCATTTTTTCAGATATAGATATCCATCGTGTGGTTTTTATTGGTGAGTGGAGTTATTAGGTGTGCAGTCAGTGTGTGGAGCCCCTTCGTTCCTTATTGGTTAAGTTTTCAGTGGAATTAGTGGTTTCTAGGATGGTAGAGATTCCTAGGGTCATCGGTGTGTTATTAGGAGACTTCCCCAAGGATTTTGTGACAATAACACCTTTACATGACGTTGAGTTTTTGATAGACTTGTATCCTGATGCTTCCCCAATTTTTATTGCTCCATATCAGATGAAACCCTTTGAGTTGTAGGGGTTGAGGATTAAGATTGATGATTTGATGTAGAAAGGCCTCATCTGTACTAGTTTGTCATTATGGTGTTCTCTTGTGTTGTTCTCTAAAAAGACAGATGGTAAGATAAGTTTTTTATATATTACCAAAGGTTGAATCAGTTGACAATCAATAACTGTTAGTGACAACCAAGGATCGATGATCTTTTCGACCGACTGAGATGTGTGAGTTTGTTTTATAATATTAACCTCTAATCCAGATATAACCATTTCATGGTAAAGGAGGGTAATATCCTGAAAACATCCTTTAGATGTATGTATGGCAACTTTGATTTTTAATCATTCTATTCAGGGTAATGAATGCATTTGTCATGTCAATGGGGATCATGAACTATGTGTTTCATGAGTTCCTATACTAGTTCATCATCATATTCATCTATGGTATCTTGATCTACTCAATGTCATAATAGGATCTTGACAAGCATCTCTCAGGTGTCTTGTAGGTTCTTAGACTCCAACATCTCTATGAAAAGTTTTCCAAGTGTATGTTTTAGACATGAGAGGTATATTTACATGAGCATTTGGTCTAACAATAGGGTGTGGCAGATGACCCAAAAAAGGTTTATGTATTAGATTTGTGGGAGGAAACCAGAAATATGGTAGAGGTTCATAGAATTTTTGGTCTCACGGACTATTTTCATAGGTTTGTACCTAATTTCTATTGATTTTCAGCCCCATTGAAAAAATTGACCAGGAAATACCAAGATTTTGTTTGGACTGATCAATTCCTGGTACCATTTTGTTACCTGTTGGTAAATTTGGTCAATGCTTCAACTTCCATATAAAGGTGCATTGTTTGAGGTTTTCTATGAAGCATCCTTTTTAGTATAATGGTGCATCTTGATGTAGAATTTTGCAGTGATATCATATGGGTATAGTCAACTATGACCCCATGAATGTATCTATTCTACACATGACTAGAGACAATGGTAGTTTTGTTTGTGCTGAATATGTGTTGAAATTATCTCATTGTTGAGTGCTTTGTGGATTTCATGGATCACAAGAGTTTGGGGTATATCTTTTCTTAGCATGACCAGAATCTAAGATAGCGGAGGTGGATGGAGTTCCATTTGTACTATGATTTTGAGGTATCCTACACATCTGGAAGGGGAAATTTAATATATTATGCTTTTAGAAGTATGTCATGAAAGGATGTTGTTTGGTATTTTGTGGATTTTTTTAGAGAAATTGAGGAATTTCAAGCCTTGCACATGAATTCAAGGGTGGTCAATCAAGGTGGTTTTTTGTTCCAAATGATGGTGCAATCTTCTTTGATGCATAAAATAGAGGAGTCTCAGTGGGGATGCACATTGTTAGAGATGAATCAAGATCATGTTGTCCATGGTGATGCTTTAGAGGGAAATTTAGAGGATAGTAAGAACTTGATGAGGTTTTAATGTAGGATGTTTATTATAGAATCAATGCACAAGTTAGTTCTTCATGAGTTCCATAACTCATATTTAGCAGTACACCTGACAATTTCTATGATTTATCATAGTTTGAGGCTGCAGGTTTTCTAGCCTTGGATGAAACATATAGTGGTGGAGTTTGTGGAATGGTACTTTGTTTTATAGTAGGTAATGGAAAATCATCATGTTCTTGTATGTTTTTTGTAACCCTTGTATTTCTCCTAGTAGAAATGGGATTATGTCTCAATGGATTTAATCACAGGGTTACCCATAACTTAGGGATGTTTTGATGCTATCTGGGTGATCATGGATCCGTTGATGAAATTGACCCAATTCTTAGTGATCAATGATTCAGGTGTAGTGGATTATTTGGCTAATTGGTATGTGGATGAGGTGGTTTGGTTTCATGAAGTTCTGAGGTCCATTGTCTTGTATAGATATTTTCATTTTACCTCATAAGTCTGGAGGTTATTACATTATCCTTTTGGAACCCATTCACACTACTATACTACTTTCCACGCTCAGATAGATAGGCAGATAGAATGGATTATTTTGAGGATGGGTAATATTTTATAGGCTTGTGTCGTAGACTTTGGGGATATTGAGAATGACAATTTCCCTTGGTGAATTTTGCATAAAATAATAGTTATCACTCTTCAATTGGTATGGCCCCATTTGAGGATTTGTATAGATGTCTATGTTATTTTCTATTGTGCTAGACTGAGGTTTGAGAGGTAGTAGTTCTCAGTCCTTAGGTTCTTAAGAGAACAATAGAGAAGGTATAATTTGTTTGAGAGAGGATTAAAGTAGCACAAGACTAGAACAAGTAAAATTTTGATCATAGCAGGTGCCCCCTAGTGTTTTATGTTAGATACCATGAATTCTTTAAGGTTTCCACTCAAAATAGGAAGTGGAGATTCAGGAAAGGGAGTAAGATCCCACCCTAGTTTCTTTGGACCATTAGAGGTGTTAGGGTGACTTGATGAGGTGGAATATTTTTTTGAATTTCCACTAGAACTGGGAAGGATCAACAATGTCTTACACATATCTCAACTCCATCGATATCTTCATGATTACTCCTATGGAATTGACTAGGGTGATTTGGATTTTGAGGATGATGTGATATTCATTGAGGAACCAATATAGATCTAAGGCTATCAGAAGAAGGTGATGTGAGTTTGGATCATTCATTAATTTATGTTATATGGGGCATGGTGTCTTAGAGGAGAGTACTTGGCAGTGTGATATGAAAATACGAGCCTAGTACCCAGAGTTGTTTTGAGTTTTCCCTTCTCTATATTTTCTTTGTGATGTGTTTTTTGGACCTTTATGTTCTATGAAATATTTTTCCCTTTTATTTGATGTGTTTCGTGTGATGTTTGATGATTCTCTGGCATGAGAAAAATGGAACACATGATTCCAAATCAAGATTCATTCTACTACAATGCGATTAAACCCATGTGAGTGAGACAAGGTTGACCAAAGTGGGTAGTATCTTGATTTACAGGATGGAATTCCATGGTTCCTAGGTTCAAGACGGTATGGTTGTTTATATATAATGGAAGTTTATCTTAGTGGGTTTGATTTTTGGTGGTATTTTAGGTGTAACGATATCCTAGAGAGGTATCTTGGGGGATGGTTATTCAAACCCTTCCTCTATTTTCATCAAGGTTGGTTTAAAATTCATGAGGCTAAGAATATTTTACGAGGCATTTTATATAACATCCCATACTTTCTAGCCACTTAAATTTCCAAAATTCTAATGTTTAAGGTGTCCAAGGGTATTCTATGTTGTTTTTCAACATACGAGTCATTCCAATGCTGATTTATTCCAAAATTCTGACAATTATCCAATTTTCCAATGGTGAATAATTTGTATATGACTCAATAACAGCGAATCGTATGGTTATAACTCATTTTATGTGACTCATATTACCAGTTAATCCCTAGTGGTGGCACATCCTGGTGGTGACTCGCTGGAGGTGACTCGCTAGAAGTGACTCATCCAGACGATCACTCCCTGGAAGTGACTCACAGGCTGTGACTCATTCTGGAAGTGAATCACTAGCGGTGACTCACTATCATAGACTCATCTTGGTGGTGACTTTTTGGTGGTGACTCATCTATAGGTGGCATACTAGAAGTGACTTGATAGCTAGGACTCCTTTGGGGGTGACTCATCTGGCAGTGACTCGTCTAGCGTTGACTCTCTATGGGTGACTTGTCTGGGGGTGACTCTAGAAAAATGTTTCTAGATTTTCACTTTTTATAACTTATATGATATGAAATGGGTTTAAATCCATATTTCAGAAGTTTTAAATTCATTTCAAAATGTATCATTTGTATTTTTAATTTTTTAAAAAGTCCATAAGCCTTTAGAATATTTAAAATACATAGATTTAATGAAATCAGCTTTAATGGTCAACTAAGAAGTTTCAAACCTCGTTAGTGCCGGATCTATTACTTATAGGGATCGTACCATACCTTAATTCATTCCTTATTATTTCTCTTGATATGATAGGTTTTTAATACTTGTTTATTATATTCCTATAATGTGATTTTGTAGTTGGTTTGAGTCCCCCCTGATGAGTTTCCTACTGTATGTGATCCTCGGTTTTTTAGTGGAACAAGGCTGTGTCTATCATCTATCTTCCATGTAGGATTTCCATTGTCTTTATTGATTTTTAATCATGTGGGTTTGGGGTATAAATTTTTATCTTTATGTAGACAGTAGATTTTGATTTAATAAGGATAAACGAATTGGTTTAAATTAAATATAAAGAGGCAGTGAAATGTGATGTATGATATTATGACTTTTTTGTTTCCTTTATTGATGATATTAATGGTATTGGATAATTACCCACTGAAAATCATGGATTTTGTGGTCCTTTCTTACACTTCTATCTTGTGAACTATGGAATTCATGTTTTTTGGTTTCTGAAAAACATGTAATATGTAATTGGATAATTATGTATAGTCAGTCAATGAATTAAATTATACATGATCAAATGGCTTGTGTGATGAATCCTTTAAATAGAGAAGTATAATTTAATATGATACCATTTGAAAATATGAAAATATGTTATGTTTTTGTATGATTTTGGTTGTGTAGTGGGGTTGTTATGATCCTGATGTGGTTGTGTAGCCCCGCTGTAGTGGAAGAAGGATTTGGACCCAGTTGTTGGGATTTTTTTCATTGTACAACTTATTGTGTTTTGTGTTGTGTTAGTTTCCCAATAGGTATGGATGGTGATACTAATTATTTGGAATATAAATTGGTGTAAATTTTTTTTACTGAATGGGTTGGTAATGAAGAATCTGGAAAACCGAAAAATAATAATTAAATACTGAAAAAGGCATGTGGCCTGCGTTCTACTTCTGTGGGGTTGTGAATTTAATATTCACAGTATAAGTGGGGGACATTTTAACATGGTAGGTAATATACATGTAAATATATTTGTGGATAATGTGTGTATTTAAATATATTTATGTATACATTGTATTATCCTTGTGGTTTCTATACGGACCACACACATATCGAGCACTATTTGTCGACACCTACATAATTTGACGAGGGGTGTCTTTCCCAACATCCCGATTTGTGGATGGATGGCTAGCCACGTTATCTTAACTACTCCCTCTTCCATGATATAATGGACCATTTTTATTTTGGAGAGTTTTGATGTGTGGTCCCAGGTGTATTTGGGATGAGTTGTGGTGTGTTATCCTAGGTGTCCTCAGGATGAAATATGTAGTGGTGTCCCCATCGTCTTTGGGATGAGATGTTTTGTGATGTCTCATGTGTGAACAAGATATATGTGATGTGATGTTATGGACTAGGTGTGTATGTTGGCATGATTTGTTGTGATGTTTTTCCCAAGTGTGTGTGGTAAAGATGTTATGTAATATATTTGGAAGAGTTGGGAGTTCTTGGATGTTTGTTATTGGGGTGTGATGACGGATAATCAGTGGAAAAGTGGTGTGGGGAAACCTATCATGGATGTGATTTATATTATATTATATTAATTGTCTTTTTTATTTTTTGATTGATCCATGGTGAAGTTAGGGTTATGGTTAGTCTTCTTGTTAGGTGTTGTTTGGTTTTTCAATTTTCTCACGGGTGCATTAGTATCCTCTTTCCACTTGTACATGAGACACTTTGGTTTTCCTACTGAGTATACCCATTTTCACACCGTACATATATAAAAACTATATTCATGTTTCAAAAAGGATTATGTGGTTTGTGTAGGGCATTACTAGTTGAGACTTTTGGAGAGTTCTAGTGTTGTTGCTCTAGTTTTTTTGGTATTTACTTTGCAGAATTTTATTAGTATTAGATTTATTTACACATGCATTATGGTATGGTTTTTGGTTTTCTTATATATAATTCTTTGAGTTGATTTTCTTATTCATTATATCTCCCAATATTGTTTCTTTAAAGGGGAATACCTCCCATATTGAGATATGTTTACACCCTTGGTGCTAGTCGCCAACCCAAGGCCTACTGGAGGTGGGAATTGGGGGTCATTATCTCTATTCCCTTATTGTGGTATCTTTAGTGGGAGTGGTTTATGGATTCTAATATGAATGCATAGATATTTATTAATTAATTTTGTGCAATTCTGTATATAAATTGATATCTTGGTCAATAGGTAATCCTGTCACTATCTTAGGGAAGACATCCACATACACTGCCACTTCTATAGAAAACTAGGAGCTCATATCATATGATGCTGCGTTGGTGATACTTTCCAAACAAGGTGAAATTATTTGTATTATCATTTGTATGAGGTCATCCTACTCTAGATAGAATTAATTTTTAGCAATGAATTAAATCATCAACCCATCATCTATTATGTACTATTTTCTCCACTTACAGTATTTTAGAAATGAAAAAATAGGGGAGAGATAGTCCATACTAAGAATGAAATCATAAGGCATCATCATATATGAAAAAATAACCTATAATAATCTATCTCCTCTAAGATTTAGGATAAAATATTGGTATAAATACGTGATCCCCATATTTCTCAATATATGTGTCTCCAAAAGCAAGATTTAAGAAAAAGACTCTACTATAACCTCTAAATCTCAATCAATAAAAGTGGTTAGAAAAGAGTGTCTCATGAATGAATCAATAAATACTACAAATAAAATAAATCATACATATATCATACCACAATTAATCTCTAGAGACTCTAGGTCCTAATCCTCTACTGCCTATAGCTTCCCGCATCCCAGACAACTAGTTCCCCAAGCATGGAATAGACTACCTCCACGTGGTGGTGGAAATAAATCGAAAAGTTAACCACCTCTCATTTAACTTTATACTCCTCTTCCCCATCTACCACCATGTGGAAATCCTTTCTCAAGCCACTATCTCTTTCTCGGTGGTCCATTGAATTTATTCCTATGAGTCATAGTATGGTTCAAACAATACTGCACAATATATCCTCACCCATCATAGGAGTAACATCACCTCTCCCTCACCTAAATGGAACAATATTGCAAAACCTGAACTATAGAAACTATATCTTGAGACAATCTTTGAAACTATCTTTCGTTCATGGATCCCTATATCTATAATTGAATACCATCTACTAATGTCTCGACTCTAGGGTGCACACTTCCAGAACGAACTTTCAACATATGCTCAGTAAAAAATCACCCCACATCCAAGGAATGCTCTAGAACTCTAGTATAGAAAGGGATAACTAAAGATACCACTATATCATATAGATCTCAACATACTCTATATTAAAAGTTTCATTCTTGAAATTTCACATCATGAAAAATGTCTATGGTGTTCCGCGATAGGTTACTAAACCTCGATGCATACTCTGCAACCGACATTATACCTTGAAGGAACTCTATAATATCCTGGATATGTACATCCTACAACATTTATTAGTAGAAATATTCTATAAATAGGAAATGAAACTCTTTGTAAGTGATATTTTCCTCATCAGGATTCTATATCACTAAAACCTACCACCTTTTTTAGATCCATGGAAAATGCACCGTACTATAATCACCATTTGATTACGAGGGGTCATAATAAGGGAAAAAACTCATAGAATTACATCAAGAAAAAACTTTATTATTATGGGGTATATTTAACCCTAATATCTAAGGGTTCTCTACCTATAGAACTTTGGAACCATGATCAACCTACACACATAATCTCTAAGTAATACTATAACAACTAGATTCTTAACAGATGAAGGTAAGTTTAGAAAACCAATTTGAAGTCAACATCTAAAATTGGCGCTCAAAATGAATCCTCATCACATGATGGATCATCCTTGTGGCCATTCTGTGGAATCCTAACTTGTTGTCACCATATAAGAATCATATAAAATTAATTGAACACCACCATCAAATAGTATATCTGGGTAGCTCACTCAATAATGACTTGGAAAACACAATCTATTCATCTATGAATTATTTATAAATGTTTTCCCTGTGACCAGTTCTTAAATGTACTGATTCAATAATAATGGTATTGTAATCCTAGAGAATGGACATGTCGGCCGCCGCACCATCACTAGGTTCCCCATACTGATATCCGAAATTGAGACACATTAATACTATTTCTCAAGTTCCTAAAACAAACCTTGCAGTTAGAATTTATATAATCCATATCCTAAATATAATATATTCCTTAATACAACTCTATCGTGGCCTGAACCCCTAGGTCTTGCCTACCCTATGAACACATAGGGTGACAGCCCAATCCCACCTTTATTAGACTAGGGGTATGAGACAAGTGGTGAGTAGGCATGACACACACATGGATGACCGTATCTTAAATTACATATGCATTTGAACACATATAAAATCACCTATATAATCCAAAAATGATACAAAATATATCAAGAATCATTAATAAAACTAAATCTCGTGTCAGATTATCACATGAGTACGGGAAAGAAAAATGTTTGAATATAAGCCCAAAAAACTATAATAGAGTCTAGTCTACTAGTCAGGAAGGGATGCTATAAAATTAAACACCTGTAACAAAATGTTGTTTATCTAGAACAACTAGCCTCTACATTCCCCTAGTCCTCCAGGTCTCTATCAAAAGGTATGTCATCTTCATAGTATATAACCTGAGTGAAAAAAGCCCATGCATGGGTGAGTATAAACATATCTATTAATTCAACCAAAAAAATCATAAATCATCAATGTCATAAATCTCATAATTAAGGAAAACATCAAACTAGATATAGTAATTATTTAAACTATGTCTCAAAAAATGATCATGTACATACTTCCATCCTAGGATTCTAGTCACCATTTAATGGTAAATCTCTTCTGGGAGAACTCACTCTTTGGGTTTTCAAATAGTGATGTTACTTATCTAAGAGGTAATGTACATTGAGATTCACTGTTAATAAGTATACTGTGTAACATATAATATGTAGATACATAGTTATGGGATCACACCAAGGTTTAATGGGTGATACCCATCACTATTAAGAGTAACCCACTTGGATGGGGATCACACACCCTGGATGTTGGGAATGGGATGCCACACCAAACATATAGAAAAATGATAGAGGATAAAACCTTATTCAAAAGAGGGATACCTAAATCTATTAAAAAACTTCATATAATTTGGTCAACTCATCCTATTAATACGAGAGTATACATCACTATAACCTCATAGGGATGGCTGAAGGGAATGTACCCTTCTAGTACTCATCTTGACTAAAGATGATGATAGCTTCAACATACTCTGGGAGAAGTGCATGAAATATACAGGGAATACATGATGTTTATTATTTATTCCATACTTAACCATATATATTATAGTTCTCATATCCTTAGGCTTGTACCAATGTAATCTTCTCATGCTCATGTAAACTATTTGTGACCATGTACATTGGATGTTCCTTTGTACACTGGATGCGTTTATGCACACCTTTCATCCCCATCACCATGTACCTCTAGGGTATATGTCAAGTTTCTCATCAATGGTCACTTGAAATGTGAGGTGTTACATAGAGTTTCATATTTTATTTGTTTCTATAAATCCTATCCACTATGGAATGGGATCAACATGGAATATGGTCATCAGAACTACACACATTGTAACATGGGTTTTCAAAAAATCACTTTTTTATTCTATGTGTCTCACCCACACTACAACCACTATCTTTTATGAAAATTATAACTCCCTTATATCCCATATATGGGGTCAAACTCACCTAATACATCATTGATATCTAGATTATACGCACTTATTCTTCCGAAAATGCCTCGGTCGCATTGCATCTAAAAAATGCCAAAACATGGATGAGAAACTCTTAATACGATCCAAAATATTCTATCATCAAAATTGTGCTCCCAAAAGTTAGTCCAGTATTGAATCTAAATGAATAGAAATGATTCATTGTGCCAAAATTATTTAGATTAGAATCAATTCCTAAATGGAGAAAATATCATATGTCAGATAATATAGAAGAATCAAATAAATCAATTCTTAATTCTGAAGGGATGTTATCAAAAAATAATAATAATTTATCCATGAATTAAAATGTTATGTATTTAATTCATTTAAAATATGGGATAATCAAATTTAGTGATTAAACAAAAAAAATAAATACACCATACCTAATTATTAGATTGACCACTAATGATAAATGATTTTCCATCGTTTTACTGGTGAGAACAAATAAATCATCTGATGATGATGGACTCCTTAAAAAATCAATAATTGATCCACAATCACATTTTCATTTTTCAAATCCATCTTATATAGTCTTCCCTAATATCCAGTGTTTTTTAGATAACCGCCAGAATTGGCCACAATAGTGTTTAAATAATAGTGCATTATGTAACATCCATTTAATAAAAAAATTATTTATTTATTAGTTATCCAATTATTTTTCCCTCGACTATTTTAAAAGAAAATACCATATGAGTATGAATTTTATGTCACACATACTATAAAATTTTTATTCTAGATTTGGTGGTGTTATTAGTTTTACATCTAAAAAAACATTTTATATATATTCTATTATTACAAAAAAACTTCATCCATGTGATAAAAGATATTTAATAATTTTATTACATCAACAATGGGGATACATGGGCCCTTTAAATCTGTGTGTACCCAACACCTAACCTGTAAAATTTCATTAAAGTATTTCAACGTATTACAATTCATAAATAGAGTTTTACCCAGTTTTTCATCATTTAAAATCCATCATTCATGATCACCCAAAAAATGAAACTCTAGGTAATTAAATACTAATAATCGATGGTATAAGAAATCATCAATATTTTTTCTCATTACAACCCATTTTATTTTTCTTTGAATAACAATAAGATTACAAGTAATAAGAGTATACATTTTAAATTTTCTCCTATTTGTATGCTTCAGCATTAGAACCTTCAATTGATGCCTTATTACAAACATTATTCTTCAATTTTTACACGCATCTCTCATATGTGTACATCCATAAAAACTATATCATCCAATAACATTTTTCTTTATGTGGAAAATTTCATACTTAATGTTTCATTGAATTAAAGGAGGATGGAAATATTTTTTTTCCAATTTATATAAATTTAGAACAAAAATTTTTTAACGCATACTCAGTGAATAGAAGTTTTTATTCATCACACAAACTTAAAAAATATTTTTATATTATGGTCAGAACAACAAAATAAATGATTTCATCAATCCTATATGGTCAATAGACGCTATTATTTCCATTATGAGATGGGAATTATGGATTTATAATAGAGTAATATAACCATTTTGGGTACAGTGACACATATTAGAAGCTTTAGAATCTGGTAACATTAAATATAAAATACAATGATCAATTAAAAAAATTTCTTGAGAAGGATCATATTCTTCATTTGTATTATTTAAATTGTATAGTCCTTCATTTTCAAATTTCTCATTTTTAGGATGCTTAAAAATTGGGGGAAGATATGATCATGTATTTATACTATATTTAATATTTTTAAGAGTTTCCAATATTGTATTAAATATGTTATCAAAGTAGTTCTGATCAATATGGAACTTATCATGTGAAAAACCAAAAAATCATACTAATATAGAATTCATTATAAAATAACTTTCTTTAACCAATTATAATATATCCCAAAGATACCTATTTTTTTAGTTTATATTTTTTCCTAAGGTAATATAAGGTAATTAATAGATGCAATATTTTAACTAAATACCTAATGGAATTACTAGAGGTCTATCTATTTCAATTATACCTTTTATTAAATTATTATTATTTTTTATAAAGAATGAAAACTAGAATAATTATTTTATTACAATAGATAAATAAGGTTTACTAACATTAATAAAAATAAATGTTTTTTTGTCACTCATTTAGTGTGGACATGATTCTTGACCATGCTTACTTCTTCCAGATAATATATCGATTCTTATGAAGTTAATAATTTTCCACATTAATGAAACTTTCATTGTGAAATTATTACATAAAAATATATCATATATAGTTACAACATCACTCAATAATATAATTAACTCATCACTATTTTAATTTTAATAAACATCAATATTATTATTTGGATGCTATAGAATTAGTAACACCCAATAGATATGTGGTTACTTTTCCCACATCTAAGGAGGTAAGCTGTATAGAGTTATGAAAAATAACCAATTTGAATATTTATTGAAATAATCATAAAATAGATAGAAATCACTAGTTGAAATACCTAAATACCTGATATATGGTTCTAAAGAAAAAAAATAAGAACATAATCGAATGGATTCCACAAATCACCATTACATGGATTATTTAAGAATTTGTTGGTGTAAATATTGGATCTATGTTGTGTTATCAAGGAGAATATTTTGTCATAAATAACTAGATGATGAAATCTAATTATAATGGGAAAATACATTCATTATTTTATATAAAAAACTATAATCACTTTTTAAGAATGTGATTTTCCATATACTAGATAATTAACTAATGGTTCATGTTCACCGTAGTAAAAAATGAAATAATTTAATATTCATGGATCCTCAAATACAGAAGACCAAAATTATAGAAACACTTATTTTGTTAATAAAAATATAAAAGAAATTTATTTTAATCCAAAAAAATGATTTAACCAACAAAAATAAATGATTGAGAATGTTATTTAATATTCCTAAATAAGGTTTTTTTATAAAAATTATCTAATAGCTTTAAATTTTATTATCTTTCATCCATGATATAATACCTCCTCAACAGGTTTGAAAAAATAATAAAATTTCGATCGTTCCAATATAGGATTTTAATTATCAATATGTGTTTATTTCTTAAAATGAGGATTCAAAAAAAAATTTCATTTAATTTTCAAACTATGATGAATATAGAACCAAAAAATGTATATCATATTATTAATTGAGTTCACCGTGTTTAAAACAAAAGAAATTATATTTATGAAAACCAAAATGTAATTGATGAACCCCAAAATTATAAAATGTTTCAAATCACATGATACCACATTTCTTACAAGGAAACTTTATTATCTATTTTGAAATAGACTATGAATTTGATACAAAAAATTATATAAATGTTTCAAAACACTAAATTTTGATATAATTTATACCAGAACCATTGGATTTCTATGATTATTTATCCAATCATGATTTTATAATGAATTTTTTTTTCAATATCTTGGGACTATAGTTTTCTAAAAAATTAACATTTATTAGGTTATTATATAAAATGTTACAAAAATATTGTCAAAAATATTTTCACTAAATAGGTTTTGACTATTTTTTCCAATGTATATTATAAAATATAACTGGATTTTTTTTTAAAATACTAGTTTTGGGGGATTGTAAATTTTTCACATGTGCCACAGCCCAGTTGGTGAGGACTCCTTAAGTGCATCCAGGAGACCCAAGTTCAAATCCAGGAAGAGGCTAATTTACAGGGGTATTGTAGCAGCAATATAGCAAGAAACTGTGCAAGACTGTAGTAGGTACTATAGCACGTACCGTAGCCGACACTGTTTGGCACTCTAGCAGTCGGGAATATTCCCCTATTTGGGAATTCGGGCCACTGATTTGTTCACCGAGTCCTTTAAGGCCATCGGGCCACCCGGGCCTTTGGGCCAGTAAGGCCTTCGGGCCACCTCAAGGCCTTCAGGACACCTTAAGGGCAGATGAAAACTAGACAACCTATAAGGAACAAGCTTGACAAGCCTATGCATGCATAAAAGAGCCTAGCCGAACAGCCATGCGAAGGTGGAGAGTTGATTTCATGATGAAGATACTGGGGAGGAGTAGTTCTAAGTAGTTAGTCTGCATTGTATTTAATATTTAAATCCTACGAGAAATGAATTTATTTAAGGCCTATGGGCCATGTAATACTTATGCCTATGATCCTTGTAAGGGTTACAACTCACCCCATGAAAGGTGGATTATCAAAAATCTCTAAAAAATGAAGGCCTTCGGGCCATTGGAGGGAGTGTGAATTTTCTCTCATGTGATCATGGTTGGATGGTGCATGTGACAAGGTTACATGAACATGGTAGATAAAAGAAATGTGTAATGATTGAAAGAGTAATTTGTCCATTCCAAAAATATGACCATCTACTAGTTTAGAAACATTTAATAGCTAGTTAGTATTCCCTATTAGGCCTTTTAGGCCAAATAAATTATAGAAGAGGCTTGACCCACTTGTGTTTATCAGTTCTTGGGTATTTGTACAAATTTAGACTAATGTAGACTAATTTATAATAATTTTACTAATTTATAATAATTCATACTAATTTATAATAAGTCCTACTAATTTATAATAATTTTTACTAACTTTGAATAATTTATACTAATATATTCCATACATTTTTAATAATATATAGTATTTTAAAATAATTTTTATTTCATTATACTAATTTATACTAGTTTATAATAATTTATACAAAATTATGCTAATTTATAATAATTTTATTATAAATTATAATATTTTAAAATAATTTATACTGATTTATACTAATTTATACTAATTATATTAACTTATAATGATTTATTCTAATTTAGACTAACTTTAACTAATTTATATTAATTTATTATAATATATAACAATTTATACTAATTTATATGAATATATAATAATTAACACAAATTTATATTAATATATTCATTATTTTAAGGAAAATTTTAATATTTTATAATTTTTTTTAAAATTATACTAATTTATACTAATTTATTTTAATTTATAATAAATATAACACTAATATTTTTATACATATTTATAAAAATATTAAAATTTCTTTTTAAATAGTATAATATTTTTTACCAATTTAATATAATTTGTACAAATTTTTAATAACTTATAATAACTTATTCTAATTTAGACTAATTTAGACTAACTTACACTGATTTTGTAATGACCTGTAACATAATCAAACAATAATTACCTGATTTATACGAATGGATTTACTTTTTCACATTCCAAATATGTTTTAAGTTGTGAGTTTTTTAGAAATTGTCAAAACAATTACATAACAATGGAACACATTCACACATTGTACTTTTTTGTACAAAAATAAATATTTATGTTAAAATCCTTTTTTAATTAAGGGCACTTTCCTTCATCAAAGATAACTTACCATAGCGGAAATCATGAGCATGGAAAAATTTCAACTCATCCTTATATCTGATGATAAACATTTAAAAACATGGGATGAGAAAAACAAAGCTTCTTAAGGGATACAAAAATAATGGAATCTCAAAATCCATTAAAAACATGAAAACACGTGAGAAAATATTCCTTTTTAACAATAAAACTTTCAGAAAAAAGAAAAAAAATTCAACAGTAAAAATCAATCTCTTCATAAAGAAAACCATTGAACCACAATATAAAGAAAATGAAAAATCATTAAGACATAAATGGGGATCGAGAACTTATAAAAACAATCCTTTTTAATAAAAAAATATTTCCCCTTTAAGCATTCCTTACCTATTGAAATAAAAAGTTTTATATAAAAACCCTTTTTGTAAGCATAATATAGGTGTCTTGGTGCATCATATGCGAAACTCAAAATTGCCCATAATTATCATGTGTTAAAAAAACTGATGCCTTGTTAATTCTATATCATTAATCAATGTGGTTATCTCCCACATGTTCACCTTTGAACACTACATCATTACCCAATTTATTGGATATCTATATTGATCTCACCCATCATCATAAGATTTATCTGGATCACTCATCAACATCTATAATGATCATGAACTATATCATGAACAAATAACTTTTCATTTATCACTTTAAAATAATAAAACTATTGAAAAAATATTTGGAACCCATAAGAAAGACACATTCCATTTTAAAATAATCATATGGAAAAATAATCTTTTTCCTTGAAAAATATTATAATTAAAAAAATTCACAAAAGTTAAATAATAGGATATTATTTCACAAACTATTTTATCTTTTATCTGAATTGTGATATAGAATAATGTATATTATTTCTAGAAATGGTGGTCAAGTTGTAGAGGTTAAAAAACATTATTTTTTACTATATTGGAAAAAATTCTAAATGACTCATATGAGAAATGTTTAAATATTCTTTTCAAAAAAATTAAAAATAAAGTAAAACTTAGTTCAGAATAAATTTTAAAAATATTATATGTATAAATAAGAACCATCTTGGAACATTTTTAAGAACATGGATATGTGGGAGAATGAGTTAATTACTTTAAAAACAACATTTTAAAGTACACTCTCTTAACATAAGTATTTTAATGTTTTATACACTCTCTAAAAGCTAAATAATAAAATAATATTAGTTTTACAATTTTTTGATTCCCTTTTTCATGTCCATTTTCTTATTTTTATTCCTTTTATTTTAATTATTACCATGTTTTATTTATTCACTAAAATGGTCAATTTCATGTTGGTCATTTTGGGGTCCTTCGATTTATAAATAAGAAACCACAATAGTTCATTTATCATGGTCAAGGGGGTTCTGGTTATATTACCAATGTAATTATAAACATGTTAGAATTATCATACCTATATATCAAATACAATTTTAAAACCGACCATATAAGGATGTCATAAAAAATGAATCACGCCATTTTGTGGTCACAACCATGCATGAAGTTATAATTTTCCTACTATGTGATAATGAAATATATTACCCAATACATATATTTTCATGAATCTTAAATATGTTATAAATTACATATTTATTCATTAGTTTAATCATTACTACAATATTTTAAAATAGGGAAAAGAAAATTGATTTTCATTGCTTCGAAGCGGTGGTATTCCACACGAATGTATGAGTAGAATTGTCAATATATCATAGATAGAAATGGTAAGACGGTATGTGATATATTAAATTTACATAATCATAATTATTTAATAAATACAATATATATTCATTTTATCTATCTTTTTAACCATCCATATTATTCAGTGATGAATAACGAAACATGTCACTTCTTGGTGGTGGTAGTCTAGACGTATGCATGAGGAATATTTTCATTTCCCATGGGATAGAAAGGTGATGAAAATGATTTTACCATAATAGTAATAACATTTAAGTATATTAAATACAATTATGTTCCTAAATGAGCATTGTAACATAATATTTTATAGAGGTAGAAGAAGACATAAACATGAAACACTCAGATAAGAATTAAATTCCTTCTTTAGAAATCCTCTTTTGGATTACACCTTTGAAATTATCAGATTGGTAATTCCATGATAGAAGGAAATATAAGATGATGGTAGGGATGTTTTGAGGAATCTAGGTATGTATTGTTCATGTTAAAAGGCTCAATGTGTGTGAATAACGGATGAGGGTAGGTTCCCTTAAATAAGTAAGGGGCGTGGCACACTTAAAATTTTCATAAGTTTAAAAAAACATAAGGTCCCAATCCTTTAAAAGAGGATCTAAACCCATCATATTTAGAATATAACATTAGAAAGTTCAAAACATTATCATATGATAAGAATTAAGAAAACATTTTATGGATTCAACACTTAGTTGTTACTTTAATTAACCCATTTAAACCTTTATCATGGTAACAACTTTTTAACATGGTAACTATTCATAATGAAAAAAATGAAATCTAACATATTACCAAATTTTATACTTCTAATTACAAATATTGAATATATTTTTCAATATTAAAATAATAAAATTTGATAAAATTAATTTTAATATAAATAATCAAACCAAAGGGAAACAAGTTTTAAGAAAAATTCTTTTTTTAAGCATATAAATGATTTTATATTTAATCAAGCATAATGTTGATTGTTGAAAAATTAGTTGGATTTTTTTTTGTAATATATAAATAATTTCACTTTAAGAACAATCCAAAAATATAATCGTACTTTTTATATACTTGGAAATAAATCTAAATTTTATTAACATTCATAATTATTCATTAGTAAATAAAAACTCTACTATTATAGAAATCCAAAAAATCACCGTAATATATATTTGATAAGAATAATTGAAAAATAAAATATATTTTAAAGTTTTCACATTTCAAAATTTTAAAATTGAAATTTTTAATAAAACCATGTAATTCATGGAAAACCCATTTTATTAAATAGAACTATTCTTTTTTCAATTGAAAATTTATATATAGTCATCTATAAAACTATGATGAATATGAATCCAAAAGTGAATAACTATAAATCATAATTTTTATTTATTTTTATAATTACTGTATTATTTTCACATTCTACCACCCCCAAATAAATTCGATCCATGTTATTTTATCAATTACTTAAATAAATAAGGGTTTTATTCCCATAGATAATTTTATGATTCTCACATTTCTACCCTAATGATGTGATTCATCCATAAATATTTTAACTAGTGAATCAACTAATTTTAATGTATATACTATCTTCATTCAAAAAATTTATCCACAATTTCTTTACAATAAATATTCTCTTCTAGTTATACCAACTCTGTACTCAATACATGAGATGCCACAGGTTTGTACTTCCTTACAAAAGAATCATGATTCACATCACATACCTGATATAAACTTTTATTTAATTCTAACAAGTAAAAAACCAACACAAATTTATCTATAATTTCATGATTAAGATTTAATTTTGGAGTTGCATGTTTTATTAAAATTCATTACACTTTTACAATGAGATACTCTTATAAAACCTTGATCATGTACCTCAAATTAAACATCATTACTTCAGTTATATTTAAAAATCTTTTGTCTAATATATGATTCCCTCATATTGTGCTGAATCATCTGTACATTCTCAACCATTTCTTCTATGAATTATTGTATCAATAACTTCCTTTCCCTGACTCTATCTGAACATGATGGGTTTTAACACTACCTTTTATATAATTCCTAAAATGGTTCAATCTATATATAGTAATTACAACTATTATTATAAGGAAATTCCTACAATGAAAGATGTTGATCCCAAAATCCTTTAATTTCCAAAGGGAATAAATGAAACATTATTTCAATGTATTAATTTCTAATTTTTACTAACCTTTAGACTGTGGATGAAATACAATACTGAAAATTAATTCAATACCGAAATACATTGGATGTCCTTTCAAAAAATATGAAGTAAAATAATGATCACTATAAAATTAAATTGACAGATAGATTCCTTGTCATATGACTAATTATTTAAGATAAATTCCTAAAATTGGATCCAAAGTGTAACACCCCAAGCATCCATGGTACGTTTCCCTTTTAATAATATAATATCATGCACTGAAAACTTTCAATTTTTGATGAATAGTACTAAATTTTAAATAAAAACAACATTTTTAATAAAAATAATTTATAGTGTCAAATTATACATTTGAGTGGTTTTAAAGTATCATTAGATTATATTTTTATCATTTAATATAATTTAGGTCATTTTATGTAATTTCACATTTAAACTAAACAAAAACCAATGTCAATCTTTTGATAGATATTATTTCTTAAAAACACGCTTTTTGTTTTGACAATGGTAATTAATTTTAATTTTATTTCTGCTAAATATATGGTTTGAATTTGGAAAAATTGATTACATGTTTGGAATAACAAGGTCTAAATTGTGTAAATAGGTAATTTTTATTTTTAGACATTATGAATAATTACTTCGGTAAATATTTTATTTACCATGGTTAAAGGGTAAATCTGGTAAATAAGGGTAAAAAATAATATTATAATATTATTAAATTACCCTAACATGTGTCTTATTACTATTGGTTGATACATGTCCGACCATGATCATCCTTGGGTCGTTTTTGGGACCCCATGGAGCCACTTGGAAGAGATAATGACATTTTACATTAATTAATCTAATGTAAAGACCAAAATAACAAAAGCATGTATCTTTTAGTAAAACATTTTTATATGGGGTTATATAATTGATCTCTTCAACTATAAATATTAATTTGAAATATAAAACTATTTAATACATGATGATATTTTATTTATAATTTTTAGACATTAAATAATTGAATTTATTTATGAAACAATGATGACACAATAATTACATTAATGATGAAATATTAAAATAATTAATATTATAAATATCCAAAAAATGTAAATTTAGACTTTTGAAGAATAAAACTTATTTTATAGGTTAATATAACATGTTAGGATTGAATATATTAATTTATTCTGAAGTAATAAAGTTGTTAAAACATTAACAAAAATAATTTATTAAATAATGTCAAAATTGAGATAATTGAGTTTTTAAAACAGATACTATATTATTGAGTGATATAGTATTACTAAATATATAGGTTTCGGAAAAATGTCCTAAATAATATTATATATTTCATTAATTAACATATTGGGGTTCTATTTAAAGTTTATAGTAAGTTTATTAACCATATAATATAAAAATATAAATAGACATGGTAAATGACAAACTATTTAAGTAAGAGTTAAATCTTAAAGATAAGGTTAATATGGTGACCTAAACCTGTCTAAAACCTATTGATTTAGAGGTTTTCGGCCCATACCCACATTAGCCTCTAAATAAATAATTTTATATATATTAGTAACCGAAAATTATTTTATTATAAAATAATATTTCAAGCTTTTCGTAAAGTGACCCTCACCTCTCTTATAAAAGGGAACTTCCCCTTCTCTTAATTTCAAACTTCCAAAGCCTTTTTTCTCGGACAATACCTACCCAAATATCCTCCCAACATTCCTACCTTCATCCTAGATGCCTTCCTTTGTTCAGAAAACCAACCTATGGATCCCTTTTGATCAAATAAAAAGGAAGAACCCGAAGAAGAGGTAAATATTTCATCACCTCTTTGAAGTTCTTTTCTTCTTCCACTTCCTCTTTATTTATTGTTTACATTATAAAATAATAAATCCAGTATATTCTATATACTATGAAGTTATTATAAAAATTTTACAACCATATTCTTTATTCTATCTATCCGATAAATGACAAAGTCACCATACATGCGTACGTACAGCTTACTGTCACCACGTCGTGGTGAAGTTTGTTATTCAAACACTTCAGTATTTAGATGGGTATAATAATGATTATAAATGATTTAAATAAAAAATATAAAATGATAATTATTATTTATATATGATATAACATCTAATTATATACGATTTTAATATCAAAATAAAGGTATTTTCTCTTGTGCGTACGTACAGATTACCGTCTCCATGAATGGAATGAGATTCATTTCCCCATAGTAACCGTTGAAGAATAATTTTAATTTGATGAATTAAAATAATATTTAAGAACTTAATATAATTCTGATTATAAATAAAATACATCCTATCCATAACAAACACGACCTATTTAACAAAACATATAAAGGAAAACGAATCAGTTAACACCCGAAACGATGATACTACTAAATATTATTAACAAAGCAATATTTATTATCATATATGATATCAAATTTATGTATATAATTCTTGTATAATTTAATAATTTTTTTTAACTATTATAAAGGAGGTTAACATACCATTAACTAAGGAAAAGTACAAGGTAAGGGTTAATTTCACAATCTCTTTATTATCTGAGGTTGTTTTTACGTAAGTATCTACCGGGACATATTTATTATCCATGTAAAAGTTTCATAAAAGAGTTTTAAAAGGGATTATTTTTAAGGGACCTTTTACTAAAAATCACTTTAAATGTAGTAAATATTTATTTTTATAAACCTTTCTCATTAATGTTCATGTTTTCAAAATGGTTTTAAAAATTTATTTATATGGACATGAATGTTATAAAATGTTAATTTCATTCAAAAGTTTCAAAGTGGTATAGGACACTTGGATTCAATACTATATTTTTAATGACATCCTTTATATGACTTTTAAATGATTTCATGAAAAAGTTTTTTTCTCTCAAAGATTTTTAATAATCATTTTCAACTTTGTCAACATTATATACGGGATATTATTCTTGATCGAGGTTGATTTATTATGATACAATTCTTCCATATTTTATTGAAGGTTTTGCGATATGTTTGACTATGGATGTGTTATTTTTATACCATTCATGGTTTATGGATAAAGTATTGACATTTTGTATGCTAGTTTTAATACTAATGGTTATGTTTTGTTTAAACCTTTTCATATGAGAAATGCATTGGACTTAGTAAGTGACGGGTGGAGCCTACTATAGCTCCTCGATTTATCGGTAGGTCTCATGAGACAAACTAGTGTCTTGGAACAAAGATTTGACAAAACCTTATTTGTAGTATTGGCACAATTCCTTGACTATGTGGTTATGAAGTTTGGCATTTTGCATTCCATCATTATGAAAGTGGCTATTGAAATTGCATGTGATTATTCAAATAGAATAATATATATGTGAATAAGTAAATTGAATTATTTGATTTTATCTTTTCCATATTATGCCGAAGTATATGTTTAAAAGGATTTTGTTTTATCAGGACGAAAAGATAACTGCGAATTATGGGGTTCATTCAAAAATATATTCTTTAACTGAGAATCACATGGCATGCACAACCTCTTTGCAAATCTTAAAAAAATATTCCTTTTAAATTTTAAATTTTGGAAACTTACTGGTCTTGAACAATTCCACCACTTCTTGGAAATCATGATCTTCTTTATGAGCATGCAGATTTTTTTAACAAATATGACTATGCCAATACTTGTACCGAAAGAGAGAATTATACTACATGTAAAATTTCTATGCCAATATTCATCAAATAATTAACCAAATAATAATTTTTCAAACATAACTTGGATAATTATACATTATCTTTTCAACTAATAGAATCATCACTCTTTTTTTCCTTTAATTTAATGATATTGAATCATGAAATCATAATACAGAATAAGTTACAAACATCTTCTATTTTTCATTTTCGACTCTTTTTGATTGAATATATAGTTTAAAAATTTACAATCAGTATATATTTCACAAATTTTATCCCAAATAAATAATAAATCCAAATTTTTAATGGAAAAAACGCCTCTTTAAAAAGCATCAATATAAATAAAAAATCACCATTTTTTTGGAAATGCTAGCACTGGATGATTAACCTATATTCTTTTAAATTCTTAGAAATGTTAATCATATTCTTTTTTCATAATTAATTTAACTCCATTTCAAGTAAACTTATATACTGGGTTAGATAACTAAGAAAATATTTCTACAAACAATTGCTAGTAACCCACTAAAACAAAAAAACTTCAAATAATAGTGATATTTGTAGGTTGTAGATGCTCTTCCAATACTGTAGTTTTAGTGTGGCTAATATCTATGGAATATTTGAGAAACAATATTTTCAAGGAATTAAATTTATTATAAAAAAATATATCTACTTAGTTTTCAATACATGCTAATATTTTAAATGCTAAAACACAATATTTTTGTGTTTTTATGTTCCCTATAATATTTAGAATGAACCAAAATTTCATCAAATAAAAGCAGTAGAAATTTATCCAAATTCTCTTGGAAAAAAATATTCATAAGATCCATAAATATAACAAGTGTATGTTTCCTAAAATTCATAACCACAAACTCATAATTTCCATACATAGTACGAAACTTCTTCCTTATGATGTCTTTTTCTTTCACCTTTAAACGGTGACACCTGGACCTAGGATAAATCTTCTAAAAATACTAACCACACTATAGTTGATCAAAAAAAGTAATTGATATGAAGAAATATATACTTATTCATAAAAGGTTATATTATTGAGTTATCTATAATAAAAAAAAGTTTCACAAAACCATCCTTATTTTCAGCAAACAGAACAAAATCACACAAAGGTGAATTTCTAGGGTAGATGACACCCCTATCAAGAAACTTTTGAAAATATTTTTTCAATTCCAAATGTGTTACAGGAGTAATTCATTAAGGGGGGTTTTAATTTTATTATCATCAAGAACTAATTAAATAGTAATTTGACCACCCGATTAGGAATAACACCAGGAAAATTAATAAAAAATACATCAAGATCTTCAATTACCACTAAAATATCGCTAATTTTAAAAATTATTTTATTTTAAGGAATACGTGCAAGATAACATACAATTACTTATTTTATCTATTTTTTAGCTTCCAGATATGTTATCAAAGATATGAATTTATTCTCATATAAAAAATCAAACTTATTCAGAAAAATAATAATTTTTTCTCGATAATATATCTTAGTGTGAAAAACTGAAGTCCAATCTATACATAGAATAAAATCAAACTATATAATGGGAAAACCATAAGGATTTTCAGAAAACCCACTCCAAGGATGACAACAATAATATTTATACAAATTATTATTTCCATTATAACATCCCTAATAGTTTTTAAAAAGAGTTATGATATCATATATTAATATTAAACTTATATTATACTTTAAAATTTCTAATATATATAATAATATATATCAAACTACGTATTTTCTTAATTTGAATAAACATGTAATGTACCTAAATCCTTGTCATTTTAGGTTCCTACATCTTCTATAGTAGTATAAAAAATTTATCACAACCTTCTATTTACAATCTTGATGATTCCCAACTTAATTTACAAAATTTGGAAATGTGTTAGGATAATGTCCTAACAAATTTAAATTAAATTTTTTTACTTCGGGTTGGCTATTTGTTTTCCCATTACTTTTACTATTTGAAATCTTTTTCATACATTCACGATCCAAATGACCAATAAATACACATTAGTAAAAATTTACAGATCCTATTAAACATTATTAAAAATTTATTTTACCACATTTGGAGCATTTTGGTTACTTATAAATTGATTTATTGGTTGAATAATTCTTCATTTCATGCCACATTGAATTTTTCTTACCATTTTATACATAAAGTATATTTTTTTTTGAGAAATAATTTTCAACATTCTTAGAATAGTATATAACCACCTCATAACTTTAAAATTCATGAGAGAACACCTCACTTAATAAAAATAGTTTCAAAACTATGTAAAATATATCAATTTTACTTGGATGGTCTATAATAATATTTTTTAGATACTTAGAAAATCTAATAAAACCTTATTCACAATTGTCCTCTAATTCCTCTTCCTATTTATTCACCTTTAGAAATTTTATTTACATTATAAGTGTAAAAACATTAAGAAAATACTTCTTAATAAAGAATCATTAAATACCATAAACTCTATAGAATAAATCTCATATTTATCGTTAGTATTCTTTATAAGAGGCTACCAGATTCACCATTAAAATGATAAATAAAAAGAGTTACATTTTCATGTTATATATATCCCAAAAAATCAAATATATTCATCAAAGTATTTATTCATCCTTTAGTTCTCACCCATCATGAAGATCCATAGAAATTTGGAGGGCGTTGTTTCATGAAAACCTCCTCTATGAAGAAGGTGGTCACTCTTAATCATGGATTGCATCATTATTAACACATGTTAATTGAGTTAACACTATCATAAACTACTTTTTCCTAACCATTATAGGTGACTAATTTAAGAGGTTATTATCCTCTTGATTCCTCCTTAATTTAACAACCTTGTTTCCTTTGTGGAAAACCAGTCTAAACAGAGATGGAATAGATTATGTGTTATTTAAGTATTAAAAATATTTCTCATGATAATATAACCATAATTTATCATATATTTAAAGTTTATTCTATCATTCCCCTAACCTATAATGTTATCTAAATAATTCAACTGATGCCCACTATAATGAATAGTAATATAACCAACAAATAATTATATGATTTATGAAAATGGATAAGCATTAATAAATTTAAAATATTTTTTTCTTTTAGTGTTTTAGATAATTTGTTCAGAATTTACATAATAAAATGGAAACATTTATTTAGTGTACATTTAAAAAAAAGAACATTATGTTTACAGTTGTGTTTCATTTAAGACACCTTTTCTTCTATCAAAATGAATTTCCATAATTATAATCACAACCTTTAAAAAATTTATACTTATCCTTATATCAATTGAAAAGAATTTAAAAATTAGGATTTATAAAAACAATTCTTTGTAAAAAAAATAGAAAAGTAAGTGAATTCCATTATTTTTGTGAAAAACATGATAACCCATTGGGAAATTTACCCTTTTCAAAGTAAAACCTTGAAGATATAAAACAAATTCCACAAGTTAAAATAAAAAATTACACAACTAAAACCGTTTAAATTATTTTTAAAGTATAGGAAAACCAATTAAGTCATCTTGAGGCATGTGAAAACTCATAAAAACACTTTATTTAAAAAACAACCCTTTTACCTTTAATCATTCCCTATCATATGAAATAAAAATATTTCCCTGATATCCATTTTTTAATGCATAATATTGGTATCTTGGAGAATTATATTTTCAACCCATGCTCTCTAATGCTTAAAATGTTTCATAATAACTAAATCATAGTTAATTATAGAGGAGTAACCAACTTGTTTATCACCTGCTTTTTCTCCTTCTAAAACTACACAATTTCTAAATGTATTGGATATCTATATCAGGTTCACACATAATAATGAGTTATATCCGTATCAACTAAAATATTATATAATTCTCAAGTTCAATATATTGAAAACATTTTAGTCATTCACTAAATCATCATGAAACCATATAAAAAATATCTTATCCCATAATAAAAGAACTTTCCATTTTCACATATTAATAATGAAATGTTATTTTTTTTAAAACTCTTAAAAATAAAAAAATTAAAAATGAAAAGATTATGATATTTTTTGAAAAAACATGTTTACATAGAGAGGAATGTTTATAACTAATAATGGACACAATGTTGTGAAATGGATTTCATGTCACATATGTTTAAAAAAACTATTTTATACTTTGTTAAAAGAGTTAAAATGTCATGTATGATAAATTTTTTAAAGATTCCATTTTAGACCTTTTTAAAAAATTAAAATTTTGTTGAAAATGAGTTTAAATGATCTTTTATGTATAAATTAGAACATAATTGGAACATTTTGAAGAACATGGATTTGAAGGATAATTTTTTTAAAACATTTATAAATAAGTTTTAATGTAAATTGCCATACCATATGTCTCATCAAGATTCTTACATTATCTAATTCATGAATAATAAAATTATAAAATATTTATACATGGTTTAAAAAATCAGGATATTTTCATTATTATTATTCTATTTATTTTATTTTTTACCAAGTTTTATTTATTTTCTAAAATGGTTAATTCCATGTTGGAAATTTTGGGGTGGTTCGGTTTATAACCAAACAACCACCATGGTGTGTTGACCATGGTCAAAGGGGTTATGGTTAAATTACCTTTATAATTTTAAAAATGTAATAATTATCATGTTTATACAATAAATAAACTTTTAAAACAACCATTTTTGGTGGTCATGAAAATTAATATAAGTGTTTCATGGAGATTGTGGTCTTTATGTATGGATGAAGGGAATTTTAATTTTATTATTGAATGGAAATTAAAAAAATTACTTAATATTTACCATTAAAAAGGTCATTAATGTTTTATAAAAATCATATTTCAAAATTGTCACATCGTTATGACCATCCTTGAACATTGGAAATGGAAATTACTAATATTACATCGTGGAGGTGGTATTCCGGATATAGGCATATGTGATGTTTTCAATTTTCAAATGATGGAAAGTGTAATTTCATGACTCCATGACACCAAAGTGCACCCCTTATAGGCCCGCAATGAGCGAAGGGAGACAGTGATGGCCTCAGTCTTACCTCTAGTAGGTCCCAGGATGGTGACTAGCACCAAGGGTATACAAATTATACAATGGGGGGCGGGATTACCCTCTAAGACAAAAAGTGGGATAGAGAGGTAATAAAAAAAAATAAACACCTTCTCAAAAATATATACGAGAAAATCACAATTGTAAAAAAGAAATTACATGCAGTTATATTACAACTGAAAGGAAAACTACAAGTACCATAATGATAAATACAATATTGACCATGAATCCCAAATAGGTCCAACAAAACCATGAAATAGTAATATCTAGCTAGTTATCCAACCTTCTACAACTAACATGAATAAATTTTTATATAAATATATAGTGATTATAGAAGTATAATCATTAGGATCCTCCCTAAATCCTCTCATGAAAAGGATAAAGTAATCATACTAATTCAATGTGAACAACAATGAAACTAACATGTCTCTTAAATAGGTATACAAAGTTCCCATCAACACCATGGATAACACTCACTATGTATCACATACAAGAGATAAAATAATATAGTAATGAAGCATCAAGGGAACCCATATACTACTTACCCACTAGTTTTCTACTCTTTACCAACATTTCACATCCTAATACATATCTCTCCTAAATAATTCTACCCAAATACACTGGGGTAATGAATCACAACATTCATCTCATGCATCTGATCATCACATCATTACATCATGAAATAATAACATATCACACCTCCATGTAGTATCCAAGTAGTTTTATAGGATCCACCGAGGTCTTTATAATTTGTATAATACATAGGGTATTATACCTCAATCCATCGCAACCCATACACCATTTACGTACCTCAATCCATTACAGCCTATACAAACCATACCTACAATAATCTAATTGATACTACACCCAGGGATCCATGTGTGTGAATAACCACAAGGCATCACATCCCTCTGCACAGATATATTGGAAAACACCATGCACACCAGCACAAGTGGATACCATGAGATGTGATAGGGTCTAGAGGGTGTAGTCATCCATCCATCCTCCTAATTTGATGTTTAGGAAAACACCCTCCCAGAGTCCATATGGTGTCTTTTAACCCTAAACAACATGGGTAGGGAAGAATATGAAATAATATAATATACATGATATAACGCATCTCATAACCACACTATGGGCATAACATAGTCTTAGAATCAACTCCGCCTAATAGTGCTCAGAATCCCAGCTACCACTGCTAATACCCGATATCCTATAAGAACATAAGCATTTAAAATATCTATATTAATTATTTATTTTAATTTTATCATATCATTATGTTAATTAATTTTATATCCATTAATTAACCATTTCTATTAATTCAAATTACCATACATTAAATATCAGAGAAATTCCATTTCCTCTAGTTATAATCTAAATTGATTCCATTGTTTCTCAAGATTTTAAGATCTTTATAATTTTCAGTGTATCAACACCAACCATCTAGATTATGTATTATTTATTCATTATTAGAATAATTCAATGATCCATGTATTCTAGGTTGACCATCCTAAGATACCTCCTAGAGAAAACATGCAACCAAGAATATCCATCTACCTCAAGAAGTGGGAAAATGAATTAATATAAACCAAGAAGGTCAACCATTGACCATTAGACACATTCATTTAAAGAAAGAATCTACCTTTATCCAATCAATGGGTATGCCCAGATTCAACCCATTCCATCATCTCCAATGTCATCCACAACACCCACATGCATATCATTATGCATCTCTCCATCACAAGAATCAAATCTTATCACATGATATGGGCCTCCACACCCACATATCACATCATCCATCCCAATCTCAACTATTCCAAGATAATATCGCATCTAATCATCCCATACACATATCACATCGCATTGTAAAACTCACATCTATAAAACATCCAAAATGTATACAAAAAAAATAAACATAGTTAATATAGAAATGTGGAACATAAAATGAGGCATCCAATCTCCAAACATAAATGAGATCTCATTTTTCCAAAATCAAGGAACCCTTCCTTTTCAAGAAGATAGGAAACTCATGCCCTAGAAATTATCTTTATCAAATAAACAATTTTTAATTTAACTTGAATTAATAAATTCATTATTCATAGATTTTAAATATATGAAACCTAGGGAATAAAACTATAACATTATTATAACATCCTGACCTGAGATCCAATGAAATGGTGCCCTGTGTTGATTGATCACATGGGCTCAAGAACACCTACCCATATGCCCGAGGCTACCAACTAGTAGAAAGGGTCTAAAGATTGTATGGCTGGGAGACTAATTCCTTGCAATCAAAGTAGAAATATGGTATATCAAATATAACCATTTGATAGTGGAAGAGGTATCAACAAAAGGTATAACATCATAAGGTAATAATAAATGACAATGTGGTCAATTCCAAAAATACAACCATGAATACTTGTCTGGATGATTATATATAATAAAAGAAATAATCATGCAGTTGGTGGAACAATAATAAATAGTACATGTATAATGAAAATTAATGAAAATACCAGTGAGAAAAATCTATGATAATATTTGGATTGGGATTAGTCATGTTTTCCTAATCTCACATGTACTAATGAATAGAACAAGCATGATCTATAAACCGATAATCATGCGGTCTATTTAGGAACCCCGATGCAATGGATACCCAAACAGTGTGTGAGATAAACTCCTTAGGCCACCAAAAATAGTGTATAATGTATAGTCTATTATATATGTAGAAGATACATAAAATTATCCTCTATAATATAAATAAATAAATAAATTTTAACAATCAGGCTTTGGTGAAAGGAATAGTTTGGGATATGACTAACATGGAGAGGAAGGTTTAATCAGTTTTGGGAAATTTTTAAACCAATTCAAATTTTTGTCACTTTAACTCTTTGAGATTTTAGGATATCAATTGTCTAATCCTATTTTCATATTTCATATAATAATATTAAAGGTTTAATGAATAGAACATGATATTTTTACAAGGTTCACTACTCAGTATGTGTATCAAGTCCTTGGAATTATCAGGAAATAATAATAAATACACAACCACTTATAAAGTAATCCCGGAAATGTTGTTAATGAAAGCAGGATAAAACCTTTCCATTTCAATAATTGATAGTCAACTGATAGTTCATGTTTTACACATCTTGGATGGATCATTATGCAAGATTTGAATACAAAATACTCCATGTTGATAACGCTTTAAAACACCGAGAAATTTATCCACCGATTGAGACAAATTGATGTAACTATGGTTATTTGTTCTTCCACAACATTGTTCATTAATTATTTACTTTCATGCAGTTAGAATGAAATTCTTCTTAGCTCTTCATACCATAAGACTAAAAACTACACAATCTTATCCAATTTTCCTTTACAATAATGGGAATATGTAGTAGACGGATGAACATATAATTATTCTAACAAAATGATAAACTAAATATAAATTGGTCACTAACTCTTACCATATTCTTATATATTTATTATGTCTTTCTTCTTTAGTGAAAAAAAACTACAGTAATATATACTCTTCTTCCTGATGGAATCAAAAACTTCCTTCATGATTATTAAATCAATCAAGATCAACTCAGCTTAGAATCATCACAATTATTATTCCCTAAATAATAATCAATCTTTATCTGGGAACACTATATTCTTCTTTGACACAAAATAATATGGAACTATGTAGAAGTGTAGAATTCTCTTTCTTCAATAAACAGTATCACAAATTTAGTGTACTGGTTCTTCTTAGTGAAACTACATATTTTGGAAAAAATAATTATCCCGCACTGAACACATCATTTTATTCATGTATAATAATTTATATGTGTCTTGTAAAACATGAAACCCTTAACACAGAATTATTATTGATCGATGATATTATGAATTTATTTTCTTATGTTCATATTGGTTCATGTATTCATGCATGTAATATTACTTTTTATTCTTGTTCACATATTATGACATCTTATTTAGGCAAGATTTTTATATGCACACACTGTCACAATTATCACTTCATGTGAACATGAATTCTCATGTAAATGTCTCTAGGAATTCAATGATCACTTTCTCTTTTCACATATATGTATATGAACACACTTTATCAACATATTCTTCCTTTTGTTTAAAGTGATTTGTATTCCTTCACCCCAACTGCCTTCATCATTCATGAAAACACATTGTATTCTACCTCACATAAGATTATATACATGGATTCACTCTTATTGTATTGTATATTTTTTTATAAATGGAATAACATCTATATTAACAGAGGAAAACTGTTCGGGGATATTCTGATCATTCTATATTAATAGGGTACATGAGTGGTGTTCTATTATTTTCATATAGTGTGGGTGTAATACCAACAAATTGGTTTAGGGAACTATGAATCTTTTTGGATCACATTGAGAGTGTATTTACACAAATCTCATTTTTTTGGATCATATTCATGTAGTATATTCATGGATATTTTTCATTAAATATAATGAATCCTTAAAGTACCCTACTTCATTAATCCTTGAAGGCCCATAGTTTTGTGATTTCTTTTCAAGAACATAAAAGTCGAATATGCTCTATTTTTATGAAAATAAAATCCCTTGAAGAAATACGTGAATGGAAGCAACATTCTTCATCTCAGTGCCTCTCCTTTGATAAGATATGATCACCGACTCTTTTTAGTTGCTTTACCGACTCCAAATCATAGAATATATACAATGTAAATAACATTTTTAAAATTCTTGATGGACTCAGAATTTAAATTTAACAAAAGCTGGATAAAAGAAATGATGAAAATTATGGAATTATTTCTTAGAAACTGGTGTATCTTTTTTGATGAATAGATCATTTTCATGCAGTCATAAACACAGAGAATCCATATTTCCAAATCCCCAAGCACAAATTACCTCTTTTAACTACATTTAATGTTCAGTTGAGGCTTGTATCTCAATTTTTTAAGATGAATCCTGAAAATGATGTTTTAAGGCTCTTTTGATCATGTTCGTATAAATATTTTGACCATTATTTGATAATGGAATCTTTGTGATTGACTGATAGTGGTTCGACCATATTCTCTGGTGAAACAAAGTGCCTCCATCATGATCTCGGAGGAGGAAGGTGATAGAAAATTTGAAAAAAATGTGAAGATTAATTTGAATCAGTGGTAAAGACTAAAAATTAAATTTTTTATTACCAAACACTTTTAGGAAAAGTGAGAAACCACACAACCCTTAAAAATACCAGATCATGAATTTAAGCACTCAAAAAACAAGCACATGCAGAACAACCACAAACCAAACAGCCCAGCATGGGACTACATATCATAATACTTGTGATCATCTCTGCATCCTACACAAGAGTCCCCTTCCACTGTAGTTGATTCCCATGCAGAGGATGATTTATGCCACCTCAAAAGATAATCACTTTTCTCATGGTTCCTCATCTGGTTCAGTAAAGGATGCACTGGGAAATACTACTTGATCAACCTGTCTTTTTTGAAAGCAATAATCACCTCTCTATCCTGCTTAAAGAAAGCACTAGTACTCAATGATCATGGTAGGTAAGAGAAGTCCTTTATTTCCCTTCTTCTTGGTGTATCATACAAAGATCCTTCACACGCAGTCATCCTTTCATTCCCATTCTGCACAATGTAACTGTAGGAAAGGTAGGTTGGACCACACATGTTTTTTTATTACCCCCAGAAAAATCCCTCCCCTTGTTCTTCGAGACATTATCTAAGCAACCAATAACATTCTCCCTTATTTGATCCAGCGTGTTACTATCAATCAAGGAAATACACCCAACCGCATTATCAGCCTCTTCCATGTCTATAGGGACTTTATTATGATGAGGTTGGCTAAGTATTTTTAGTGTTTTTGTCAATATTTTTTAGATATACCCCACTAAAAAATGAAGTAGAATAATTTAATGTATACCAAAATGAAAAAATCCATCCTCAAATTCCTATTATTCAAAACAACCCCTCATGCATTATTATTTATATTGTATATCTCTCTTTCAAGTAAATAAGGAACTAAATATCCACCAAGTCAGCTCTTACATGGTTCTCAAGAAATAATGATATAGTGCATGAAATTATTCAGTTAAATGGAAATAATCATCTGGATGATCATATTAAATTCATTTTCTTATTCTTATCATTTTTTAATATAAATTCCAATGAAATATTCACCATCCAAATCATTCTTTTTCTTTGTTGTAAACAATGTACCTCCTTGGATTTATGTACTTAAACATATAACTAGTTTAAAAATTATCAGAATTACCTGGAGAATAATTCATCCATGAAGTCCAGTGTCATCTAAGGAATCGATAATAATTTTCTAGGTATTAACATGAAACTCAAAGTATTATGTGGATTTTTCTTGTAATATCAATATTCGAGGACTTCATCAGAGATATATTAACTTTAGAACTTATTCATCATTTTAAAATAAATGAAATGTTCATATTTCATTGACCACCATTATTAACCAATGAAAATCATGGACAAAAATACAACTCAAACACAAAATGTACTCTTCAATCTCCCATTTTTATTTTTTAGAAATACCTTCAAAGTTCATTCTAAATGGATGTTTCAATATGTAAAATCAGTCTCTTTCCTATCCCCTTTAATTTTCTAACTTCTATTTCACTTTCTATCACCCTTATAAATCTTAAATACAATTTTCATGGTAAAATGGTATCATTCAATACTTAAGTAATTTTTCATCCATAATTTCACTCTAAGTCTACTTGAGCCTTTCTCGATGTTGAAAATAAGAGGATTTTATTTAGATAGAAAAATTTTCCACTACCAAATAATTGTAATACTTCTAAAATGAGAAATCATATACATGTTTTCAAGGGTTATTCACTTTCATTCCAGGCTGAAGATACTTAATACGGGATGAATCTATTTAATTACAATTAACCTAAAACTCCTCTACTAACTACAACAAATATATCAAAAACATTCAAATTCAAAAGGAAGGACAAGTGACCTTAGGGAACTTCAAAATTTCTTATACCATAGACTAATTAAATTTAACCCCATTTATATTTTTTTTTAATTTTTTGATTACCAAAGATGAGATATTAAGAGAGATATAACTTTTCTAATGACATGACCATCATGAAATTTCAAAATTATTTTTTATACCAATTGAAAAAAAATTCTAGTATCTTATTAATCATTCTTCATTTGTCTCCCATAAAGGTAAATACTTATCATCATCTTCATAATGTTGGATATAATCATGAATTTATTTCATGAAATTCCAATATGGAGAATAAACTAGAATAGAACTTCAACTTCTGATAGTCCAGATTAAAAAAACATTCACAACTATAGCAAGGATAAACTACTTAAAGACTTCTTCTTATGGATACCATGAAATAAGAACAAGAAAAGATAGTATCTTTTTTATCCTTTTTCTATAATATAACATATTCAATTTCATTAAAAATTATTCTCCTTCATATTTTTATTTAAATTACAAAATTAGGAATCAATCAAGGATGGTGAATTCATGATATTTTCTATCAATAATTGAAAACACTCACTACCTCTTAGTTTCTCACCTTAATAACTTTATTCACCTTCAATTAGCTTCATTATAAGTACAAATAAAATATATAAGGATAAAGGGAATAAAGGGGGATACTCCTAGATTCTTCAGTATGAACATCATGGATGGGATTTGTTTTTCAGCCAAGTTGCTCCATTTTGTCCACTATTCACACTTGCACATGTGATCATCAATTATAATTATAGTTGTGTGTCTCTTATAACTTCCTCAACTTCATTGTGTGTGAATATTATTTTTTCAAGGGATTTTAATTCACTTTTATCTCTTGATAACACATTCATTTTCTTAAAGAATTATTTCTATATTGGAATAATCATAGTGTAATTTCGAACAGTATGACTATAAATCTTTCACCTCACAAACCGATCTTCTTTATCTTCATTGGAATATTTTGGTTTCCTTTTTTCACTGCAATAGGTTTCATCCTTCTTACTTACTCTTTTGGATGAACTACCCTATATCTTCATGTATTTATAATCCAAGGACTTCTCACCATTATAATTTGATACCTTCTTGGGAGGATTTCAATTCACAAAATTCTTCTGATTTCATCCAAATGTTTCTTATCCATTCATATAATGATTGCATGTCCTTCCTTTCTTATCAACCATGGATACATGCTGAGACATAATTGTAATAGCAATGTGACCACAACCATCTCATACATCACAGATGCTATCAAGCATTCAAAATATTTTTGCAGTTTACAGATTCATCAGAACTAGGGAATGTTTCTTCTTCTTCTTTGCCTTTCTCCTCCTTGTGATGGGTTTCCTTTGTGATCTTTATTTTTTTAGGATTGTACCAACAACTGAATGAAAAATTTCCAAATCTATTTTAGATCCAAAAATTACCCAAAAATCATGATTTCATAATATATCATTTTTATAAGGTAGTTTTTTCTAATTTATGATTTTTTGTGCACCCAATGGGAAACTAGATTCTTAAATTTTTACTCTATCCACCTTAGCTATAGTGGTATTTTTATTCCTTCCATTATTAGTCCATATTGATTCAGAATTTTTTCCAATCCTACATTGTTTGTAGAAATTGATTTAGAAACATCGTACAACATGGTATGGATGGAATCTTTTTCTTCAAAGATACTTCATATTGATCATCAAAATATGTCATGAGAGTTTTACCACATGTTAGTGGTATGTTAACTATATAATTATCCAGTGAGAATTGAGTAGCAATAGAAACTACTTTCTTATCTTTTTGAAGTCTTAATATGTTTCTTCCCAGGACTTGTTAACCGAAATTCCAAATCTAGACATTTCATGTTGAAGATGATTTTATAATCTTCAATCATAATCATATTAACTTCACAATCCTTCTTTATTATTTAAAATTCAACTTCATGCAGCTTAAATATGTTTTGTATAAAAGAGTGAAGTTCTTTGATATTATTGGATATTTCTTCCAATCTTAAATGCTTTATATCAGTGTTCTTCTTCAAATTTTCTTCATGTGAATAGATATTTTCATTCAGAGTCTTCTTGACTTCATATTTCTCATTAATTTATTTTATACATGTATATTAATATATTTTATATACCATATTTATTAATTAAAAGGTTCCAAATAGTTTAGAGAGATTTAAAAATTCCACAATTTTTTTCTTGTAGACCATTCTCTAAAACATCATCTTCTTCTTCTAATTGGGTGATCTATTTCGGAATAAATTAAAAGACTCCAAAAACAAGGAATTTTATTTCATTAAGAATACCATGCATAAAAATCTTAATATATCAATTGATAATTCTTGAGAAGTTGTAGATTGATCATCATCACCACTTGTTCTAGCATCCTAATCTTGAGGATAATTTTAAAATGTAATAACACATACCTCCTAGCAACTAGAGGTAGGAAGTTTATCCATATTATTAGAGGAAACATGAGCCACATTCTCATTAATTTTCATTCCTAATATGTCTTTATTGTTCCAAGGCACAGTGAGAAATATAATTCCTCGTCTTTATATGATAGTGACTACTTCTTAAAATTTATCTTCTATTAATTTTTCATGTTCATCATGGTCTTGAAAGATATTAAATTATTCGTATAGACAACTGAATTGTCAAAAAAAAAAATTTCATTTTTATATTAAGAAATAAACTCAAATATTCAGAAATATAATAGATTCATTGTAGAGCATCCATCATAGGTGAACCTTGGAATTGATTCCACTTTAAAGGGTAATTTTGGGATATTACGAAAACTAAGAAGTGGTAAATTTGTGTTGGGAACTTTTAAATCCAATTAATTTTTTTATCCCTTTAGCTCTTAGACCTATTAGTATCTCGATTATCTAATTATATTTTCCTTGTCACATGAAAGAACATTGAAGCAGTAAATAATGGAACAATTTTTTTTTATAAATTTCCCTACCTAATAAGATTTTCTAGTCCTTGGCATGGTCTGGAAATAATCATGGACACATAATTACATAGAAAACAATCCATTAAACATGGTGACATCATGTAGGATAAACCCTTTCACATGAAATGAACTCTATTCAATTGATAGTGCATGTTTTACAACTCTTGGATGGATCTATATACTCCCTATAAAGATTGTATCCTACTTACTGATAAAGGTATGTATACTAAGTGTTCCACCTGTTGAGACATATTGAATTTCATTGTACTGGTTTTTTCTTCAATAACCACTACAGGAAAAAGGGGTATTTGCGACGGGTTATTTGCGATGGGATTTATTCCCGTCGCAAATAGTCCTGTTAAAAACTTATTTGCGACGGGAATATTTTCCCATCGCAAATAAGTAGCCTTTTGCGATGAGATAGCTTTCCCCATCGCAAAAGGACTGGCGCGGTTTGCACGCCAAATCGCGGGAAACCTATTTGCGACTGGGGAATATTCCCATCGCAAATAACCGGCGGCGGTAAAAGGTATTTGCGATGGGAATATTCCCCCGTCGCAACTAGTGTGTCGGCATGTGGTTATTTGTGACGGGACCCGTCGCAAATAACTATTTAACCGTTGACCGTAATAAATGATGGCAAAGGTATTTGCGATGGGAATCCCGTCGCAAATGCTCTAACCTATAAATACCTCCATCCATTTTTTTCAAATCATTCTCAAATTCCATCTTCTTCTCCTCTCAAAGTTTTATTTCTAAAGTTCAGTTTTTTTCATGTTTAATTTTTTTTTTCGGAGTCGATATTAAAGTTTTGAAGAACGATCAGAGAAGATCAATTTTCAAGGTATTTATGTTCATTTTAATTTAATATTTATTTTTAATTTTTTATTAGTTTTAATTATTCTTAATTAGTTGTAATTTAATTATGTTTACATTGTTTTGTTACTTAATAAATTTAAATTATTAGTATTGTTCATAGTTAATACTAATTAGGAATAATTAGTAATAATTTTTAAGAATTAAGAATAAATATTAATAATTAGTAATAAATATTAATAATTAGGAATAATAACATTATTAAATTATTAGTATATTTTATTATTAATATTAAAATAATATAATTTTTTATATATATACAATTCTCTTTTCATCTGTGTGTTTGCTGTCTCCACATGTATTATTTGAATGTGGAGATAGAAAACACACAGATGAAAGGAGAATTGTATATAAATTATAAAATTATATTATTTTAATATTAATAATAAAATATACTAATAATGTTATTATTTGCAATTATTGGTACTTATTCCTAATTATTGGTAATTATGCCTAATTATTGGCAATTATTCATTTAATTACTACTAATTAGTAATAACTACCAATAATTAGTAATAATAAGTAATAATTAGTAATAATTAGTAATAATTAACAATAATTAGTAATAATTAGTAATAATTAGTAATAATTAATAATAATTACCAATAATTAGAATTAATTATCAATAATTATCAATAATTAGTAATAATTACAAATAATTACCAATAATTACCAATAATTAACAATAATTACCAATAATTAGTAATAATTAGTAATAATTAGTAATAATTAGTAATAATTAGTAATAATTAGTAATAATTACCAATAATTAGTAATAATTATTAATAATTAGTAATAATTAGTACTAATTACCAATAATTAGTAATAATTAACAATAATTAGTAATAATTAGTAATAATTAGTAATAATTGCCAATAATTAGTAATAATTTCCAAATGTGGAGGTCCGGTACAGTTTCGATGGATGTACCCATTTGAAATATGTATGCAAAAATTGAAAAGAAAAGTACGTAACAAAGCATCTGTTGAAGGATCTATTGCAGAAGTTTATTTTCAAGAGGAAATATCTTTTTTCTGCTCCCATTATTTTGAATCTGAGTATCCTTCAAAACACAACCGAATGGGACAGAACGAGAGGAATATTGATGAAATCGACAATCAATTATCTGTTTTCAACCAGTCAGAGCTTGGTTTTGGTGGAGTTTATGAACGCTGGCTTTCAGATGATGAACATCATAGAGCTCATACGTATGTTCTGCTCAACTGTGAAGAGATGACATCAATTGTACTGTAAGTGTTTATATCACTTATTCTATCATTTATGTTACAGTAAATAACTTTGGTTTTTATAGGTTGTATGATAATCATATCAAGAAACAAATTCCACAAATTACTGCAGCTGCTCTCGAAGAACGCCGACTGAAAAATTTCTCTCAGTGGTTTCAAAAACTGGTAACATAAATTCTTTATCTTTTAGCAACTCATTCAATGTATAGTTTACTATATTGATAATTATTTCACAAATTTTCAGGTGTCTCGACATGCTGATAAAATTGACAAACAGCTGTGTGTATTGAGTAACCCACCTTCCAAACTTGTTAAAACTTATAATGCATATGTGGTGAATGGATTTCGATTCCACACACATGCATATGGGGAATCGAAAAAAACAATGAACAGTGGAGTTAGCTTGAGAGGATATCATCATCGAGAAAATGAAGTTGACTTTTATGGCATACTTGATGAAATCATTGAACTCTGTTATCTTGGACAACATTATATAAACATGTTCAAATGTCGGTGGTTGGATACAGAGAGAGGCGTGCGTGTTCATCCGACTCATGGAATCATCGATATTAAATGTAAAAGTGTTCTCGCAGTAAATGAACTATTCTTATTGGCTCAACAGGCATATCAAGTTAATTACGCAAAGTACTGTGCCACATCAAGAGACTTGACTGATTGGTGGAGTGTAATAAAAATCAAAATTCGAGACAATCAGTTTAGTCAAAGTGAATGTGTTTTCACTGATGTGCAAAGAATTGAAGTTTTTCAAGAGAGTACTCAAAATCAATCTTTTTTACAAAGAGACATGAGTATCGATGACGAAACCCCACATTTAAGAGTCGGTGATGACGATGATGTTAATGATGTCACATATGAATTTGAAATGGTAAGAGATGAAGCAACTGTAACTCGAATGGATATCGATGATGTTGAGGAGGAATATGAAGATGACATTGACATATATGAAGATGATGATGAAGATGAACACTGATAGAATTATATGGTATTTATATACAATCATAATATGTATATATGTATATATAATAGTAATTATCAATTATTTTCTAACATTAACATTTTCTGTTTCAGATGGACGACGCCACATTTCGTGAGTTGGCGGATGCTGACCTGCCTTTCGATGCGGATGAGTTGCTGGCAGATGACCCTCAGCCCGCAGGCGCTCCAGGGAGTACGCGGAGGGGGCGCGGTCTTGCGCGATTGATGATTCCTGACCCCATCCCCGAGCGATGTCCAGGTCTTGGGTTTGATCCATGCACACGGAGGTGTGATAACCTGTGGATTTGACTAAGATTTCATTAATCTATTCACATAATAAATGTTTATTATTTTTACAGTTTTTCGCATATAGCAGTCGGACAGGGCAGCACTATTTTGCGCAACTATTTCTATCAGTCGTGGACCACATGGGAGCAGATTCCCATTGATGTGCAGCAGGCCATGTTCGACCATTGGTTGGTACGTACGTAAATAAATAATTTTTATTTTGAAAATTATTTCATTTCTAACTTGATATTTTGATTTATTTGTAGGGTTTATGGTATCCGATCGAGGATACCATGCGTGACGCCATCCATGAGGCATGGGAGGTGGCCATGCGTGATCGCCTTCATCAGTTTTTGCACAATTTAAGAAAAGCTTCCATTAAGAAAGCAGGAGTGTCAGATTTTGACGAGTCATGTAGAGCACACAGACCAGAGTATATTTCATCCCATGTATGGGATTGATTATGTGCGCACTGGTTGAGTGGTGCCTCTCAGAGGAGATCATCGGTGGGGAGGCAGAATCGGGGGAGACAGGAGGTGACTCATCGAGCTGGGAGTCGTTCTTTCAGTACTCATAGACAGCATCTAGTACGTACATTATTTATAAATATTTTATATAACTATAAATATTAACAGTTTATTTTTTATTCTTATAGGCTGTCGAGCACCCCGATATTACAGAGTACGACGTATATCGGAGGATGTATAGTGATCCTGCTACTGGGGAGCTCATAGGTGATCGTCAGCATTACATCGTGGTCAGTATTATTTGTTTTCAAGTTTAAAAATTAACTGTATATAATATATTCACAATTTTAATTTTAAATTGCCACTACAGGAGTCATATGAGGCCGCAGCATCACAGTCCCGGCCTGAGAGTCAGGCCGAGTAATCAGATCAGACCACTGGCCGTCAGTTTGATGAGGCGGCATGGATGCAGCCCACCCAGTATGCCTTCGAGAAGGGTCGGGTAGTTGGTATCGGCTCTCGACTGACTCCCGGAGATTATTATGGCAGTGCTGCGATGTCGGCGTCCAGCTCGAGAGGAGCTCGTGCATCTTCTTCTACTACACAGTATGAGGATCAGTTGCGATCTCAGACTGCACTGATAGAGAGTCTCTGACAGGAGCAGGAGCAGATGCGTCAGCAGCATGAGGAGGAGCGTCGACGCCAGCAGCAGCTGTACGAGGAGCAGACGAGTCGGTGGCAGCAGCAGCATCAGGAGCAGATGGAGTACATGCGCCGACTCACTCATGCTTTAGGGATGGGGTTTCCTCCACCACCATCTGCAGATCCCCCTCCCCCCTCCTTCAGATTAGAGTTTGTATTTATGTTATAAAATTTGTGAAATCAAAATATGATTTTTTTCTATTCGTAGTTTCTGTATCATTATAAAATATTAATAATATTATATTTTTAAATAACAATATTAATATGAATAATAATATTATTTATATTTTATAATATTAAATTTTTTATATATATTAAAATTTTATAATATTATAATTTAATTATATTTTTTTTACTTGAATTATTTTAATATTTGAATGTAAAATAATTCTATTATTTTTATATTAATTAAAATAACTCATTAATATTTTTTTTATTTATGAATTATAATTCTAATATTATTATATTAATTAAATCATTTATTAATATTCTATTATTTTTTATTTTTGAATTATAATTCTATTATTATTATATTAATTAAAATAATTTATTATTTTTATTTGTGAATTATAATTCTATTATTATATTAATTAAAATCTTTTATTAATATTTCATTATTTTTTTTTTTGAATTATAATTGGATTATTATTATATTAATTAAAATAATTTATTAATAATTTATTTTTTTTATTTTTTTTATAGTATTTGCGACGGGATGCTATGCCCGTCGCAAATAGTATTGCGACGGGTCCCATCACAAATAGTTTTATTATTATATTTATTAATAGTTTTTATTTTTTTTTAAAAAATAGTTTATGCGACGGGCCCGTCGCAAATAGTTTATGCGACGGGCCCGTCGCAACAGGTATTTGCGACGGGACCCATCACAAAAACTATTTTAAAAGTTTTTTACAAATATACGAGGTACTATTTGCGATGGGAAGAATACCCGTCACAAAAAAGGGTTTTAGCGATGGGCTCGTCGCAAATAAATGTTGTTGCAACGCCGTTTTCAGCAACGGGCCATTTGCGACGGGCCCCCGTCGCAACAAGACATTTGCAACGGGATCCTGTCGCAAATGACCCATCGCAAATACCTGTTTTTCTAGTAGTGAACCTTGTTATTCACTTTGTTACTTTCACATCAACATGGAAGTAACACTTCTTACCTCTTCATAATAGGAGACTAAAAATTGCACAATTTTTTTATTCTATCAGTCACAATAATTTGAATGTGTAGTATAATAATGAAAAAAGAATTATTTTTTTCCAAATGATCAACTTAATGTAAATTGGTCACAAAATCTTCCTCTCTTCATCACCCTTTCTTCTCCATTTCTTATTCAGTACAAAAACAAACTCCACTAAGATCTATTCTTTTTCTTAATAGAACAAAAACTTAATTTGTGATTACTCAATCAATAAATATCAGATCATCTTATCATTACCCCATTATTATACCCTAAATAATAATCAATATTTATCTAGGAACACTCTATTCTCTATGGAAACATAATAATATTAAATTGTGTAGCAATGTTGAATTGTCCTCCCCTAGTAAAAAATATCACTAATTGACTGTATTAGTTATTCTCAGTAAAAATGAATATTTTTAAAACACTAATTACACTACATTGAACACGTCATATTATGAATTTAAAATATTTTTCACGGGTCTTATAAAACATTTAAACTTTAACACACAATTATTCATGATCCCGAGATTATGAATTTTTGTTCTTCTATTCATATGGTTTCACATATGCATGCATGTACTCTTTAATTTTATTATTTCTCACTTATTATGCTTCCTTCTTAGTGAAAGACAGATATATGGACACACTATCATGATTATATCTTTATGTACAAATGAATTCACATATCAATGCATAAATGAATTCACTATTCAATTTCTCTTTACACATAGAGGTATACACACACACACTATATCAACTTATTCTTCCTTTAGTTTAATGTCAAATGTATTCCTTCACTCCAACTAACATATTATTTCATGAAAAAAGAGTTTTTATACTTCACATAATATTTTATATGTGGATTGAATATTATTTTATTGAGTAAGGTTTTTTTATATGGAACACCTTCTATTTTTTCCCAACACAACTGTGTGGGGATCTTATAACCATCATGTGTCAACTGGGTAAATGAGAGGTGATCAGTTCACTTAACACAGTGAGGGTGTAATACATGAGAACTAGTTCATGGAACTAACCAACATCACAAATAATTTAGATGGTGTCTTTACACCATTCCCATGGCCACAGGACATCTTCACACATGATATATGTGGATCTACTTCCCATAACTGAATGGACTATAAAACTCCCTTAGATAGAAAATCCTTGAAGGCTCATGGTTATGTGCTTCCTCATAGTGAATGTAAAAGATTAAGATGATCTAATTTTCTATAAACATGATATCTTGTAGGAATACATGAATAGAAGAAACTTGGTTCATCATAGTGCCACTCATCTTATTGGTGATGATAACCTCCTCTTCTTTGTTACTTCACCGACTTAAAATCCTAGAATATATGCCACGATAATATGTTTTTTAAATGTTCGAAGGGAATGGAATTTAAACTCTAAATATGTGTAATAAATGATACACTAAAAATAATGGTCTTCTTGCTTCATGACTGGCATATCTTTTACAGTGAATAAATCATCTTCATGTGATCATAAACACATGTAATCTATCTTTCTGAATGTTTGAGATCAAATGGCCTCCTAAAACTATTTTTTCCATTCAATAGAATATTTTATGTAGGATTATTCCTATGAATCATGAAAATAATGTTTCATAAATCTTTCAATAATTTTTTTTCTAAATATTTTGTCTAGAGTTTGATCATGGTTTCCTTGATTTTGACTAGTGTTGGTTTAACAATCTTCTTTAAAAAAATAGAGTGGTGTTATCATGAGCTGGGAGGAGGAAGATGATGATGAATTTAAAAATATATGGATTAATTTGAATTAGTGGCATGATAGATTGGATGGTTGTGATCACACTGATCAGATGGCCTCGTTTATATCCATGTTTTTACCACTGATAAATAGTGACCGCACAAAACACATCCCACATTGAAACCTCCAATACAATCCACTTTTCCTTATAAACTAAGTCATGAGGCTTTGTTTTTTGAGTTTTCAGTCGGGGATCAACATCAGTACACTATCCAAACATATAGGTTTAATCCCTAAATAATTCCATCCCAACTTATGTACGACCATGCTCATGCACTATGTGGGCCTTATAAATAGTCCCACACTTAGAGGGGTTTATACACGACCCCTATCCCCCCTCTAGATCACCCCAACTAGCCTCCTTGGGGTGTGTTGGACCATTGTGTCCCATATGTGCCTCATGTTGAGGTTGTATAAGGTTTCTTACTAGGCTGGCCAATATTATTTAGTTAAACCCCACTAAAAAATGACATAGAATAATTTTATGTATAAAAAATGCACAAAACCATCCACCACTTCCTCATATTGAAGAAAACCCCTCATGAAAAATAATGTATATTGCATGGGTCTCAGTTATTAAAATCATGATCTGATTATCCTATAGTTCATATCTTACATGGTTCTCAAAAAATAATGATATAGTGCATGACCTTTATCTAATACATGGAAATAATCATTTTCCTAATCATCTTCAATTTATATTCTTCTTATATTTTTGGAATTTACATTCCAAAGAACTTGTCATCGTCCAAATAATTCTTCTTATTTTTTGTAAATATAGTACCTCATTGGATACATATATTCAAAACATAGAATATGTTCAAAAATTGTCGGAATTACTAGTATAATCATTCAACCATAACATCCAATTTCATCTAAGTAATCCATAACAATTCTCAAGGTATCACCATCAAACTCAAAGTATTTAACCAATGATTCTTGAAATATCAAGGCTTGAGGACTTCATCCAGGATCTATTCCATTTGAAACATCATAATCATATTAAAATAAATAAAATATTACTATTTCTTTGATCACCATTATAAACCAATTACAATCATTGAAATCAAATACAACTCATACACAAATTAGACACTTCTTAGGTTCCTCAAGGACACCTGCCCAACGAAACCTGCTTCATACTAAGGTTGGATATATATTAATAGAATTCACTATGTGAATATATCCATATGTATATATATATATATAAGTATTTATGTATATATATATATGTATTATTTATGTCATAACATATATATAAGATAAGTAGTAATATCTAGGAAATTATATATAACTTAAGAATCCAAGAAATAGAGTCTCTGAAACCATATGGAATTCAAGGTAGTCACATGTATTTGAATGTAGTATTATTATCTTGAAAAGGGCCCAAGGTACATAGACAAGGAATCCTATCATAACAACTATAAAAAAATATACCACTTATCATAATTAATAAATAAACATGCATGATAGAATCCATATATCCTATGAGCCCATCCAAGGAGGCCTATAATGGAGGACCATAATATCTCCCTAGGAGTCACATAATTTCATTAATTCATTATCCCATCCTTGGAGTTCCCTAAATTTGAAACATAAGTATTTCTAAAAACATTCAACTGCTCTATGACCCATCTATAGTGTTCTATAAAATGAAACCCTAGTATTACTCAGATCATGTGGAAATTCGTCTTGTTGATGAACTTATCCAAGGAGTTCTGTAAAATGGAATCCCATGTATCAACCAAGGCATAATATAAAAAACATATAATCTATTTCTAGTCATTACATGTAAGGAACTGATGTTTCACTCATGGAATATGTGATCTTATCATCCTTTGATCCCATCCAAGGTGTTCTATAAAGAGGGACCCAAGTATGGATCAAGATGTAATACAATTCAACATATTCATTAATGTTAGAAATAATTAATGGCCATGTTTATAGGCATGACATGTTGTATATTCATGTAATATTATTTAAGAATCCATTTCTGTAATAATTACTCATCACAATTCAATTATAATAAATGACCACCACACCCATTTATCATTTAAATAAATCTATTTAGTTTTCCCCTTTTATTAACTAATACATTTTACCTCATAAGTGGTTTTATTACAAAATGATTAATAGTTTTCATTCCATTTTGTCAAAATTAAAATAATCATCCCTTACATTGGGGATACTAAACACACTATGATATGTGATCAATTAATGGAAAAGAAATTATAATTATATGAGTTTGAAACAACACCTAAGAAGGGTGGTTTAATTATGTAAACATTTATAAAGGTCAAGGTGTATAAACAAATCACCCCAAGGGGCGGTGGTTGTTGATAAGGTGATAAGCTTCCAACAATTTAAATTAATGAAAATTAGTGACATTATTTTAAAGAACTAGGTTGTACATAATTATTATCCTATTTAAAGTGAAACAAATATAGAATCTGGTATTCCACACAATTACACAATTTACAAATGAGTTAGACTTTAGGAGAAAATCTATAGACCACCAACCTAATGATTAGGATGAACCACTCATCTAATATCAACATTTGATGTGATATATTTTGGTAGAAGTTAAATAAATAGAAAAATAAAGTGAAAATAATGTGAATCGGATCTCATAAATATAGAGGAAAAGATATCAAGTAAAATAATGGAAGGAGAAAAAATAATGAAGATATTATATGTATGCATCCAACAAGATTTATCAAAAGTGATTTTGACATTAGATGTGGGATATTGTTCCATGATTAGGAGATAAGGGAGGAAGAGCATGATTTTACCCTACTGTGTTGGTGTTGAAGAATTAAGGTTTGAGAGGGTTAAAAAGAAATCATGGGAAAATGGTCTTTTACATCCTTTTTTGGTGTCACAATGTTTGGACGGATGGTTTGGAAAACCATATGCCAACTGTGTCGTCTCCACTTATAAGAGCCACACCCCACATGATGGTTTCATGGTCTAGTATAGCTATGTACCAACTATATACAACCATTGGTTAAGGGATACTTAGGGTTTGGGAAGGCACATGGTTTGGGAAAATTTTGAGAATCCCATGTATTTCACACCATGAATCTCTACACTAAGCCGCATAGCCACCTGAAATCGTCACACCATTTTGGTAAAATGTTCTTATAATTAAATGGGGTTGCATGATTGACCTATAAATTTAGATTAACCATGTTCCAACTATGCACCTTGGGCTACCTTTCTAAACAAATGGAGCTCACAGAGCCCAATACATATGATACTTTCCCGATTCACTAGAAAACATATAAGACCCCAAAAAATCCAAAAAAGGCCTCTAAATGTTAAAAGTTTAATATTTATATTTTAAATATCAATTTTATTAATCGAATAATCCATAAAAAATAATAGTCATATTCCTTCCAAAATTTGACCTCGTGCAAAACAAAGAACATTAAAACCTCCCCACCTCAGAACTTCTTATCCCGGAGAAATATTTGGGAATAAAAAAAATAACACCTGACCTAATCAAGTAGTAAAGTATAATTTAAAAATTTATGTTTTTTCAAACACACAACATAGGTCCAAAAATAACATTAGGAATATTGTTCATAAGCCATAGAAACTAAATTTTACACTCAAATCCAAAACCAAATCATCAAGAAAGCGCTTACTAGGGATTTTCAATCTTGACAAATGAATAATCTATCATATATTTACAAATCCATCCTATGATGCATCCCACCATAGGTTATACCAGTTAAAGGAAAATTTTGAGCCATAATATCTATACCATCACAATTTTACATTTTAATATTCCATTAGAATTTTAACATAACCCTTTCATGATCTATATATTAAATGACTAGTTAAATATTAATCGACCCCAATTAGACTGGTCAAGTATTCATTTCATGAAAAACCTTGGATAACTCACACTGCACTCAACTCATCATGATGATGTGAAATTAAAAAATTCCTTACTAACTTCATGAAAAGTAAATAATTAAGAATAACTTCCTCAGGTCAAAAACATTCAAAAAATTCTTCTATATGATTGTCGATTCATTTCAAATGATATATCTTGATGCCTTTAAATGAAGGTATCCCAATATTTTCCTAATGGATGTTTAATGTGGTCTATAACTAGCTTCTGATGATGTCTCTCACTAAATAATCCATTTATGTTTCCATGTCTCATCACGAACATGAATTTATACCCACCCATCACACATGGGTTGTTACTCATTAAAACAACTCATTTGATCCTGACTAAAGTCTAAGGTAACCTCAGAATCATCATACATATACCATAGAGATCATCCAAGGTAGTCCATACTCCAACATTTACAAGTGATCTGTTGGTACATAGTCAGGTCATCCATTCATTAGAAAACTGACTGCGCCCAATGGTAACTAAGTCAATGAATTAGTCCGCGTACATGAATATTTTCAAGGACTTCCTACTCAAGAAACCAAGTACCACTCAGGACAACCCCACCTATTAAATGTTCTATGATGAAGTATTGTAACTCCCATAGATGTAACACCCCAAGCTTCCATGATATGTTTTTCTTTGAATATTGCAATAGCTTGCGCTGTACACAATTTCGAGTTCGAGAACACCACGAACAATCAAACTAGCCGTTATGAAAAGTAATATACTCTTTTCGAAATTTTATAAATTTTAATTTTTCAAATTGGACTTCATTTTTAGATTCAGAATATTAAAATTATCTTAGGGTGTATTTTTGGTATTTTTCTAAAAACTTTCAATTTTTTGATGAATAGTGAAAATACTGCGTTATTGTTTAAAACCTACTTTTTATTTAAATACTTATTTATTTTATTTAAATTTTTTAGGTCAAAAGAGATACATAATACCTATATAAGTTCAATTTATTTCGTTGGAGAAAATTTATAATAAAATAAGTTGTATAAAATTTTATTGAACATTTTAACGTCTTTTACACACCTTCTAGGGACATTTTCAAATATGCATAAAATGTAATTTTACAGCTTCTGTGAATTTAATTTCAAAAATATGAGAAACACGGTCGATATCAGTAAGTAAAATGTGGTTCAATTGGTTGAATTTTTTTTATGAATAGTATCTTTTGAATTTTATTTTCCACGATTAAAAGTAAATAGGGTAATTAAAGGTAAAAATGATATTATAATTACCCTAACACATGTCCTAATTATATTGGATAAGAGTTTTTGTACCAAAATAAACCTTAGGAATAAAATATTATCCTCTTTGATATACGTTTATTAGATTAGGACATTTATTATTATTTTATTTAAAGAAGAGTTAAAAGTAATAAATTCAAATTTTCATAACTAAAACATTTTCAATTTAGGGTTATACATAAGATAAATTCAACTAAAAATATTAGTTATAAATATAAAAATAATTCATAGATATTGGTATTTTATTTATAATTATAAGATATAAAATAATTAAATTTATTTATGGCACAATGATGATCCAGTAATTACCTAATTAATGGAAGAATAAAATTATTGATATTAAAAATATCCAAATAAATGTAAATTGAGACTTTTTATGAATTAAAATAATTTTATAGGTTAATATGACATGTTAGGAATTATTTAATTTATTTATTTTTAAGTAATCATGTTTTTTTGACTTTCACAAAAACCAAATATTAAATAGTGTGAAAATTGACATAAATGAGTTTTTAAAACAAATATAATATTATTAATTGATATAATATTTTAAAAAATATATGGTTCGGAAAAAGGAATGAAATAAAGAAATATATGTCATTAATTAAACACTTGGGATTCTCTTGTAATTTTATAGTATGTTTATTAACCATGTAATATAAAAATACAAGAAGACATTGTAAAAGTTTAACTATTTAACTAAGAGTTAAATCTATAAGATAAGGTTAACATGGTGGCCTAAACCTATTTAAAACATATTGGTTGATAGGTTATCAACCTAGAGTCACCTTATCCTAGAAATAAATCCTTTTTGGGCCATTATATACCGAATATGATTTTATAATAAATTAACTTTTCAAGCTTTTCCTAAAGTGACCCTCTCCTCTCTTATAAAGAGTACTTCCCCTTCTCTAAAAATAACACCTCCAATTCGATTTGGATAATACAAACCCTACTAAAATATCTTCCCAAATACCCTCAATTGAACATAGAGTCCTTAATTTTATTAGAAATCCAACATAGGGATCCCTTTTGATCAAATCAAAATAAAGCACCCGAAGAAGATGTAATAATTTAATCACCTCTTTCAAAGTTCTTTTCATCTCCCACTTCTTATTTCTTTGTTACTTCCATACCAAAATAATTAGTAAAATAACTTCTATATACTGTGATGTTATTATAAATATGGTACAACCATATTCATTATTCTATCCATCCTATGAAAGACAAATTCACCATATGTGCGTATGTACTGCCTACCGTCTCCACGTCTTGGGGTAGTTTGTTATTCAACACTTCATTATTTGGATGAGTATAATAATGAGTATAATTGATGTAAATAATATATATAATATGTTAATGATTCATTATATGTGATATAACATCCAATTACATACGATTTTACCACTAGTAGAATGATATTGTCACTCGTGCGTACGTACGGATTACCATCTCCCTAAACATTATTAGATTTATTCCCATCGCAACCATTCAAGAATAGTTTTCATTTTATGAATAAAAATAATGTTTAAGAACATAATATAATTCTGTATTTAAATCAAGTGCGTCCTATCTATAAAAAATATGACTTACATATCAAAACACATAAAGGAAAACGAATCAGTTAACCCCTGAAAAAATGATACTACAAAAATATTATTAACAAAACAATATTAAAAGATCATATATAATATCATATTTATGTATATAGTTCATGTATAATTTTATAAAAATTATTTAACTATTATACAGGAGGTTAACATACCCTTGAACAAGGAAATTTTCATGTTAAGGGTTAATTTTACAATCTCTTTATTATCCGAGGTTGTTTGTACGTAAGTATCTACTAGGAATTCTTTATCATCGTCATCTATGTTTGTTAAAAATGTATTTAAAAATATTTTTACTATTTACAAGAATATTAGTTAATGTCATTTATACCCTTTATTAATTTTTATAAAATGTTTTGAAATGGATATTTCCATCATTTTTCAAACAAGTTACTTTATGACCTTTTCGACAAATTACAGTAAGAATGATTTTGTTAACTTATACAATGGGTGAGACTATTTTCCACAGCTATAATAACTTTTAAGCTTCCCTTACAAGCTTATAAGAATATTTTCAAAATAAAATTTTCTTTTATAATTACATAAAATTTAAATGATTTTAAAATATAAATAGATATTTCTCTCAAATAGTATTTATTTCATCTTTGTCAAAATCCTTTGATGGAATGTTTGAACTTGATTTATTATAATACAATCTTCCATATTGAATTTATAGTTTTGTGATATGTTTGAATGTGGATGTGTTAGTTTTATACCATTCATGGTTTATGGTTAAAGTATCAACATTTCATATGCTAGTTTTAATACGAATGTTTATGTTATATTTCATCCTTTTCATATGAGGAATGCATTGGACTTAGTAAGTGATGGGTGGAGCCTGATATAGATTCTCGATGCATTAGAAGATCTAATGAGTAAAACTAGTGTCTTGGCACAAGGACATGACAAAATCATATTCCTAGTCTTGGCCTGAGGCCTTGGTTGTGTGGTTATAATGTCCGATATTATGCATTCCATCATTATGATATTAGCTATTGATATTACATATAATTATTCGACTAGTATAATATCCATGTAAATAATTAAATGAAATTATTTGATCTATCTTTTCCATATTATGTAGAAGTTTATGTTTAAAAATATTTTTTAGTCTTATACATTCCCTTAAATGTTTATGTTTATTTATGAAAGTTTATTTTATATTGTTATCCTTACTGAGCATCTGAGATCGCCCATTAATTATATTTTATTCTTCCCAGGATTTGAATAAGAATATCATGACTGACCTACATGGATAGGATAATGGATACGAGTGTGTTCTATAGAGACACAATGTTGTTTTTTTAATTCATAATGTAATGTAAAACTTATGCACGTATCTAGTACTTACAAGGATACTAAATTGATCGGTCTTTCAGGATTTGATACCCTGTGATCATTACAATGTTATGTAATAATGCTCCGACTCTGGGCAACAATGGTTGGGGAATTACAGTTGGTATCAGATGAAGCTTAGTACAATCCTTGGTAGCTAGATTTAGAAAAACTATGATTAGAGAACATTACCCTAAGATAGAATTTAAGTATTATTCTAGAATAACTTCCTATAATTTTGGTAATGTAGATATTTTGTGAATTTTCTAATCAATAAATCCCTATCTAGATATGACCAGTTAGAGGCGACTCAGGCACATATTTACTTAGAAGTGAAAACTCCGAAAGGGAGTTTCGAGCTTGATCCAGTGTATCCTATTACACAACAATGGGCCTTGATGCACTCTTGGTTACGACACTCCCAGGGGATATGCTTAGGATAATTCACATTTTCATTAAAAATCATTATGAAGGATTTATGAGTAAATACTTCTCAATGAAAATATTTTTATGATTATGGATTATATCCCTAAAATGTTTATTTTTTTTAGTGTTGTATAAGTTTTGAATTATGTATTGTGATTCATAAACTAATCTAGTTTATGACATTGTTTAGAAATAAATCATAGTGGAAGGAATGGAAGCTGTATCAATGAACATAATCCATGCAGGGATTTCCCTCCTACTAATGTTAATTATAGTGGAGCTCATGATGAAAACAGTGCTGAATAACTTATAACCATACTAGGGAAACTCACTCAGGTTATGAATAATAAACTTACCTGTATGGAGCACCCTGATCCTCAATGTGGAGGTTCAATGTTAGACCATTTGATGAGAAAAAAACCACCAACATTTAATGGGAATAAAAATCCATTTGTAGCTGAGAAATGGATAAGTTCCTTTAAAAAATTATTTTATACTTCCGGGATTAGTGAAAGGGAAAAAGTTGTCATGGCAGTTTATCTCTTCATAGAAGATGTAGATCAATGGTGGTCATTAATTAAAAACATAAATGAGTATGAAGAATTATCAAATATATAATAGAGTGAGTTCAAAGATCCTTTCTAAGAAAAATACTATCCTCATGAGCATCAAGATGATATGGAAAGGAAGTTTATGAATCTGAGGGAAAAGGGGATGAGAATGTCTCAAAGTATGAGCATAACATTACATGGTTAGAAAGGCATGCAACAGATTATATATTTAACCCAATAAGTTAGATTGATCAATTCTTTGTGGGGTTAAAACCATTTCTTCATCGAGAATTAGTCTCACAATCATTCTCGTCAAACAAAACTATAGTCACATGTGCTCTCAAGACAGAAAAGAAATTCTCTAAGTCTTACGACTTTAAAGCAATGTAAGAGAAGAAGAGATCTGCTGAACACTCAAGGAATGGAAATAAGAGGAAGAAGGGAAAAGTTTAATTTTCATCCTACAGTAAATGTGGGAAGAAACACCCCGGTACTTTCTTGAAGAGAATGAGAGTTTGTTACATGTGTGGAGAAAAAGGCCACTATGCTCATGATTGTAAGGGAAAGAAAGTGGTTCTCACTGATCAATGCTACAATTGTAGAGAAATGGGAAATTATTCCAATAAATTTCCTAAGAACTAATGAATCATAACTTAGAAAAGGACATGGGAGAAAGGAAAATATTATGTGGTCACAACTGTAGAGGTTGAAGTTCCGAATGACGTGGTGGCATGTACATTAATCGTTTCCTCAAAATTAGCCAATTCTTTATTGGATTTTGAATCATCACATTCTTTCATATCCTCCTAGTTTTCCATGAAAATTAGGTATTTTAAAACTGATTTAACAAGGTAGTTTTCAATAAAAACTCCTAAGGGATGTATCATTGGAATAATGTTTTGTAAATCAGTTATCATTATGGGTTATAAACATGCATTATCTGCAGATCTCATTGTCATACCCATGATTTAATTTGATATAATCTTTAGTATGGGTTGAATTTTGGACCATGTTGTGAAAATTTATTGTAATATGAAGGAGGTTACAATTTTTGATGATGATTTTAAGGAATACCTTATCTTTAAATCCAAAATGTCACCATATGATTCTTATCTAGATCCACCCCCAGTAGCTCAACTAAATTAAATTATTGGGGAAAAGGGGAGTGAAATAACTATGGGTGAGGAAAATAATGTTCAAACAGAGGATGTACCTATTGTTCAAGAATATGTTGATGTGTTTCCAGAGGATTTACCTGGACATCCTCTAGAATAATAAATTGAGTTTTCCATTGATTTAATTTCAGGTTCAAGGCCCAAATCAAAGACCCCTTATAGAATGGAAACTATTGAATTAGTGGAACTAAAGAAACAACTAGAGGAATTTAGTAATAAATTATTTCTTCGCCCTAGTGTTTCTCCATGGGGAGCCCCTGTTCTTTTTGTTAAGAAGAAAGATGGGTCTATGAGGTTGTGTATTGACTATAGGGAGATCAGTTATATGAAAATAAATAACCAGTATCCCCTACCTCACATTGATGATTTATTCAATAAATTTCATGGAGATCAATATTTTTTAAATATTGAACTTCGATATAGATACCATAAGTTGTGTGTGAATAAGTAAGACATTCCGAAGACAACATTTCGTACCAGGTATAGGCATTACGAGTTTACAGTAATGCCTTTTGGACTAACTAATGCACCATATATCTTCACGAATCAAATGAATTTAGTTTTTAAGGAATATCATGATGAATTTTTTTTGTGGTATTTATTGATGATATATTGGTTTACATCAAACGTTATGAAGATAAGAAAAACCACTTGTGCAATATTCTAAAAACTCTTATAAAAAACAAATTATATGGGAGGTTTAGCAAGTGTGAATTCTGGATTCAAGAGATTTCTTTTCATGGTCATATTATCTCTAAAGATGAAATCTCTATTGATCCTTCTATGAAAAGTTCAATACAAGAATGGCATGCAATGATGAGTATAACTGAGGTATTCTATTTTATTGGTTTAGCAGTTTATTATTGGCATTTCGTCTAGAATTTTTCCCGATTGGCTAACCCATTAACCAAGCTCACATGAAAAGGGGTTAAATTTGTTTGGACAAAAGAGTGTGAAGAATATTTTGAATAACTGAAGAGAATATTATTCAATGCTCCTATATTGACTCTACCATAGTGGAATGATGGGTTTGTTATATATAGTGATGTTTTAATGAAAGGACATGGTTGTTTCCTTATGAATAATGATATAGTTATTGCCTATGCATCATGATAGCTAAAAATTCATGAAAAAAACTATCCTACTCAAGTTCTTGAGTTATCAGCTGTAATATTTTCTTTGAAGATATAGAGACACTATCTATATGGTAAAAAATGTGAGATATTATTGATCACAATATTCTAAAATATATTTTCTCACAGAAAAAACTCAACATGAGGCAAAATAGATGGCTTGAACTACACAAGGATTATGATTTCACTATACAATACCACTCGAGGAAGTCAAATAAGGTAGAAGATTCTTTGAGTAGAAAGGATCTTGGAGTTTCAAATAAGGTGAGAGTTGAAAGGAATCATATGTTAATGGATGAAGTAAATATTGATATGATAATGATCATGGAAGGTGAAACAATAATACTTTTTAAAGTGGTTTCCAAACCATATTTACTAGGAAGGATAAAAATTCTCGGACTGATGATGAGGATTTTCAAAATAAAATTAAAGCTGTGAATGATAGAAGATTGATCTAATTCATATATGATGATGAAAATTTGAAATTTGGGAAGAGACATTGTGTTCCTAATATACCTAATCTAAAAAGGGAATTATTGGATGATTTTCATAGCTCCAGTTTCTCTATACACCCTGGTAGTACTAAGATGTATAGAGATTTGAAGGAACATTTTTTGTGGGATAACAAGAAGAGGAAGATTGCTGATTATGTGTTAATCTGTATGGTTTTTCAACCAGTGAAGGATGGAAGACAACATATTAGAGGAGTCATGCTACCTATTCCTATACCTGAATGGAAATTAGATGATATTAGGATGAAATTTTTCATGTGGCTACCAAAGACACCTAAAAGGAATGATGCAATATGGGTAATTATTGATCTTATTACCAAGTAAGCACATTTTCTTCTTATAAGAGATGATTTACCACCTGAACATTTATCCAGACTATATATTAATAAAGTTTTAAGAATTTATGGTGTGCCCCTATCGATTGTTTCTGATCATTATCCCCATTTTACATCAAGATTATGAAAATTTCTTCAAAAGGCCCTAGATATTGAACTTCAATTGAGCACTGCCTACCACCTTAAGACTATTGGACAATCATAACATACAATTCAATCCTTATAAGACATGTTGATATCTTGCTCACTTGACATTCATGCTATGTGGGATCAATATTTACTTATAGTATAATGTTTCTATAACAATAGCTTCCATTAATGTATTTAGATGGCACCATATGTAGTATTATATGTAAAGAGATGTCGTGCACCAACTTGTGGGGTTCATGTTGGGGAAAGAAAAATAGTAGGCCCAAAATGTGTTTAGGAAACCATGGAAAAGGTGAAGATTATCCAAACCCACATTGAAGCAGCTCAAATTAAGAGAAATAGCTATACCGATAACTAAAGGAAGGATTTGGGAATTCACGTAGGAGATCATGTTTTATTTAAGATATCTCCATGGAAGGGTGTTATACGATTTAGTAAGTATTGTAAATTATGTCCCAGGTACATCGAACCTTCCAAAATTCAAGAACAAATTGGAGTTGTATCTTACCATTTGGAAATGCCTCTAAGTCTCTCCAAAATGCATGATGTGATCCACATCACTATTGAGAAAATACATACCTGACCCAACACATGTACTCACCTATGATGAAATAGAACTGGAACCCAATCTATCTTATTCTGAAGAGCCTGTCAATATTCTTGATACCAGAGGACAAGTGCGGTGAAACTAGACGACTCGTCTGGTAAAAGTTTAATGGATAAAACATAAGATGGAGGAGGCAATGTGGGAACCCAAGGAACTTATGATGAAGAACCACAAAAACATTGTTATGCATTAGTATTCTAGAATTTTTTTGGATATAATTATTTGAAGGAGGGAAGAATGTAATACCCCAAGCATCCACGATATGTTTCACTTTGAATAATTCAATAGCTTGCACTCTACACAACATCGAGTTCTAGCACACCAAGACCAATCAAACCAGCTCTTATGAATCATAATACCCACTTTTTGAAATTTTATAAATTTTATTTTTTAAAAAGGACTTTATTTTTGGATTTAGAATATCAAAATTATATTCAATGGGAATTTTTGGTATTGTTTTGAAAACATTCAATTTTTTTGGAATAGTGGAAAACACTACATTATTGTTTAAAACAAACTATTTATTTAAATAATTATTTATTTTATTTAAATTTATTTTAGGTCAAAATATATACATAATACCTATATATGTTCAATATATTTCATTGGAGTCATTTTATAATAAAATTAGATGTATAAAATTTTATAAAAAATTTTAACGTTTTTACCGACCTTCTAGGAACCTTTTCAAATTTGCATAAAACGTAATTTTACCGTATCTCTGAATTGAATTTAAAAAATCCTAGAGACAAAGTCGACATCAGTAAGTAAAATTTTGTTCAATAGGATGAAAATAATTTTTGATGAATAGTAAATTTTTAATTTTATTTACCATGGTTAAAATTAAATAGGATAATTAAAGGTAAAAATGATATTATAATTACCCTAACACATGTCCCAATTCTAGTGGATAAGTGTTTTCGACCAAAACCTAACCTTAGGAATAAAATATGATCTTATTTTATCCACTTGGATTAGATTAAGATATTTATTATTATTTTATTTAAAGAAGAGCTAAAAGTGTTAATTTCAAATTTTCATAACTAAAACATTTTTAATATAGTGTTATCTATAAGATAAATTAGACTATAAATATTCACTAGGAATATAAAAAGATTTCATAAATAATGGTATTTTATTTATAATTTTTATACATTAAATAATTAAATTTATTTATGACACAATGATGATGTTGTAATTACCTTATTAATGAAAGAATAAAATAATTGATATTTTAAATATCCAAATAAATGTAAATTGAGACTTTTGTTGCATTAAAATAATTATCTTGGTTAATATTACATTTCAGGATTGATTTAATATTTTTTTAAGTAATCATGTTTTTTTACTTTCACAAAAACCAAGTACTAAATAGTGTCAAAATTTACATAAATGAGTTTTAAAAACAAATACAAAATTTTTAATTGATATAATATTCCTAAAAATTTTAGTTTCTTACAAAGGACCTACATAATGATTTACATTTAATTACTGAACCACTTGGGGTTCTCTTGTAATTTCATAGTAATTTCAATAACCTTGTAATATAAAAATACAAGAAGACATTGTTAATGTTAAACTATTTAACTAAGAGTTAAATATAAAAGATAATGATAATATGGTGACCTAAACCTGTCTAAAACCTATTGGTTGAAACGTTTATTCCGATAACCACCTTATCCTCAAAATAAATCATTTCCTATACATTATAAACCGAATAAGATTGTATAATAAATTAATATTTCATGTTTTTCCTAAAGTGACCCTCACCTCTCATATAAATGGGCACTTCCCCTTCTCCCAAAATCACACCTCCAATGCCATTTGGATTATCCAATCCCTTCTCAAATATCTTCCTAACTACATAAATTCAACCTAGAGGCCTTAATTTGATCATAAAGAAAACCTAATGATCCTTATTGATCAAATAAAAAGGAATCACCTGAAGAAGAGGTAATAATTTCATCACCTCTTTCAGTGTCCTTTTCTTCTTCCACTTCCTCTTTCATTATTTTTTACATAGAAAAATAATAAATCCAGTACCTTCTAAATACTATGATGTTATTAAAAATATTTTACAACCATATTAATTATTCTATCAATCATATGAATGACAAAATCACCATACGTGTGTACGTATGGCTTACCGTCTCTATGTCGTGGTGTAGTTTGTTAATCAACACTGCATTATTTGGATGGGTATAATATTGAGTATAATTGATTTAATTAATAAAGATAAAATTTTAATGATTATGTATATAACATATAACATACAATTACATACTACTTTACCATCATTGGAATTATATTGTCGCTTGTGCGTATATACAGATTACCATCTCCACAAACGTGATGAGATTCATTTCCCATTGTAACCATTCAAGAATAATATTTATTTTATGAATAAAAATAATGTTTAATAACTTATTATAATTATGTATATGAATCAAGTACATCCTATCCATAAAAAACATTACTTACATAGAAAAACATATAAAAAAAAAAATCAGTTAATACCCGAAAAAATGATACTACTGAAATATTATTAACCAAACAATATTAGATGATCATATATAATATCATATTTATGTATATTGTTCTTGTATAATTTAATACCAAATATTTAACTATTATAAAGGAGGTTAATGTACAGTTGACTAGGGAAAAGTAAAATTTAAGGGTTAATTTTACAATCTCTTGATTATCTGAGGTTATTGATACGTAAGTATATACTAGTAATTCTTTGTCATCCTCATCCATGTTTCATAAAAATGTAATTTAAAACATTTTTTACTATTTCTGAGATTATAGTTTAAAGTCATTTATAACGTTTTTTGACTTTTTATAAAATGTTTTTAATGGAATCTTCCGATCATTTTCCAAACAAGGTACTTTATGCCTTTTCCCACAAATTATGGTAACAATGCAATTTTTAACTTATACGGTGGGTGCAGATATTTTCCACCTCTATAACACCATAAAAGCTTACCTTAAAAGATTATAATAATATTTTCAATATAAATGTTTTATTTTCTAATTACATGACTTTTAAATGATTTCAAAATATAAAGAGATATTTCTCTCAAATAGTTTTGATTTCATCTATGTCAACATCCATTGATTGATTTTACACTTGTTTGAATTTGATTTATTATGATACAATCTTCCATATTGTATTGAAGGTTTTGTGTTAAGTTTGACTATGAATGTGTTATTGTTTTACCATTTATGGTTTATAGTTAAAGTATTAACATTTCTTATGCTTGTTTTAATATGAATGGTTATGTTATGTTTCATCCTTTTCATATAAGGAATTCACTGGACATAGTAAGTGATGGGTGGATCCCACTATAGCTCCTCAATGCATCGATAGGTCTCATGAGAAAAACTAGTTTCTTAGAACAAGTTCTTGATAAAATATTATTTGTAGTCTTGGAACAAGGCCTTGGATATGTGGTTTGATGTTCGACATTATGCATTCTATCGTTATGAAATTAGCTGTTGATATTACATGTGATTATTCGACTAGTAGTATATCCATGTAAATAAGTAAATGGAATTATTTGATTTATATTTTACATATTATGTTTAATATTAAGTTTAAAAGTATTGTGTTTTATTCTTATACATTGCGTTATATGTTTGTGATTAGTTATGAAAGTTTCTTCTATATTGTAATCCTTACTAAGCATATGAGGTCACCTCTTTCTTATGTTTTATTTTTCCCAGGATGTGAAGAAGTATACTATGACTGACCTGCAGGGATAGGCTAAGGGATATGAGTTTATTCTACAGAGAAAAAAAATTTTTAATTCATAATTTAATGTGAAACTTATGCATATATCTAGTACTTCCAATGCTGCTAAACTGATCAGTATTTCGGGATTTGATCCCTTGTGATCATGCTAATGTTATTTAATAATGCACTAACTCTGAGTATATAGGGTTGGGGCATTACAATAAAATTTATTTATCAATACTGATGACATTTAATTTCACATGGTGTATAACTAGCGATCACTTAGTGGATAGTGGATGATATCACGATAGAAGACATGATCATCACTAAAAAACAGTACACCAACTGGATGTCAACAATTAATAAGATATACAAGACACATCTATCACATCCTAGATGAAGTTCCTGGAATGGTTTCCAACCAACCATATTCATTAATGTATAATAATATCAATTGAACCCCAATAGTTGACTTCCATTGAAAATCACGCTTGCACATGCTGATGTGTAATCATTAACCGATCACGATTTCCTTACCACCTATGGAATTATTAGATCACTCAATCCTAACCAATGGAGTCCATATCAGTGTAATTTTGTATTCTATTGTTTCATATATAGCCACCAATTTTATCAATAATATTATCTATAAGTTTCAATGAATTTTTCAAAACATTACATATCCCGACATTTAAAAACATTTTTAACCATTCCCAAAATGTAATACTTAGTTTTAATTATTTTAAATATAATGAAGTAATTATTCTATTATTTTTGTGAGTATCCCCACTATATGAGTGTAACATTCATAATTTACTAAGAATAAAAACTCATTCCACAACAAACGCTCCATCGACCACTGTCAACAAGTTCTAGACGTGGCCAAAATGCTTTTAACAATTGTTAAACCGAAAGTAGAGATAGATTAACAAAATTTAGGTGAACTATATCATATTTAATCCATATTTATGTGTTAATCTATCCATATAAGTGCTCATTATCATCATTATAGTCACAAATAAGGTTAAAAAACTAATGAGCATGTCAAAACACTCAACCTTCATGGGAATGTAAACCCTAACCATTATGAAAACTTATATTTACTTTAATTCTCAAGTTACTCTTACATGGATATAACCTATAATTCAAGTAAAACATCTCAAAATTTAATATATTCTCTTATTAATCATATCATTCACTGCAACATTTTATCAATTTGCGGGCACCATGTGTATCCACTCATCTTACATCAAGGTTTCATCAACACAATGAAACATCACCAGATATTATCCATAGGATTATTATCCCTTTGAATTACATTACCAGATATCCCATACAAAAGAACTATACTAGAGTGATATTATCCTAAATGACTACAAATCCAGTTGATGACCTCTTAAGTCGTTCGTTATAAAAGAATGAAAAAAAGGTCACACAACCCATTAAGCGGTCGACCATTCCCTAGACATGTCTACCCTGATAAAACTTATACTTAAATGATGCACAACCATTTATCAAGTATAAACTTATTGAATTACCACCCATCTATTATGGGTGTTGTTTTATAAAATATGAGTCCTAATAGGGACAACTGGAATGTGAATGACACCTCAAATATGAAACCCATCACAAAATTTAGAAAGGTTTTAAAGCTCTGAAGGTGCTAATTTCGTTAAGATAGACCCTTATAAAAGAATAAAGTGTTGACCCTATATATAGGTCAAAAATAAAATATCTCTAGAATTTACCACCAATAATTTAGGTTTAGCAGAACCTAATCAAATTCAGTTGATATCCATGGGAAATTTCTCTTCTCTCATCCCAAACATTCAGTTAAGAATATGATAAGGCTAACCCTCACAATAGGATCATGATAAAAATAATATATTGAGGATTCATTTACGTCATTACCTTAATTTTCATTTATTTATTTATACATTTCAAGGATTATTTTAATCATCAATTACCCATTATAAGGAAAATGTTATTGGTGATTTTTTTAGATTACCCCACATGGCACACATACAGGTTGTATCAAACTTTCTTTCAAGAATCATTTATTTAATTATAATCCTATCATACATTTTTATTTTATAACATAATTTCATTTGAAACATCATTCATTTATTCATATTATTTTATAATTATCTTAGTTAAATAAAATTAAAATTACAATCTTTACAGTAATATGCTCTTTAGTTTGTAATTAGAAATTTAATTGAATAACATCTCATATATCAACAACTCTGAAGTAGATGAAATCACTATTGTAAATTAAATAAGAGACTATCCATGTAATATTCTTCCATATATCTATATGTGAACCTATATAAGTTGTTTTGAACCCTTTAAATGACCATCCCTATCTATCATAAACATGTACCCATGGGGATAAATAAAAAGGCATATAATGATAAAGGTGACCTACGGGGGTCCCATCATACCATCCTATGTACATTTAAATCCATCCAAATTTGAAGTCAAAACATTATGATTTGTGAAACACCCTTAATGGGTTTATCTAATAAGAATTTATCATCATGACCCAGTAACATGGGATCATTTTGTTCTATATCTTAACCTTAATAGTTTAAGGATGTCCTACTTGGGTCTATTCATGTAAAAGTTCCATAAGAAACTGATTCTATTAACATAAAAATTTAACCTCCTTTATATTTATATTGTGGTATCAAGGTATATTGAGATCATATGTGATAGTTTGATTATATAAGTTACCATTTCCCTATTTATAAATTTTCTTAACACTTTGTTGATTAAAAATTGGCTCCCATTTAATCGCAACCAATATGTTTTATCCCATCAAAGAATTTTCCATGGCTTAGACATGTCATAATAGATTATTCAAATAGAATTTAAACATAATTATATATAGTAAGACACCACTTTGGTTAATTCTAAAATTCTATTTAACCAACTATGAATCTCAATTATAACAAGGCATGGTATCACAAGTAGTAAATACTACCAATTATGGTAGGCTTATATAAAAATAGAAAACACCCAAGCATGGTATGTAGTTAAACATGATGAATGTGAAACAATTATCATAGAAACATTTGGTATAAGGCATGCCAATTAAATCATAAAATCATGGAATAACACTAATGACACATACCGCTATATCAAGAAGTCTATGAAAGAATCTTATATGTAATGGAATATACATGGAAAGTGAATATTTATGTTCCTATAATGATGCATATAATGATAACTCTTTTCATTCTAGGATAAGGGTAAAATTATGTAAATCCTATAAATTAGTAATGGTGAAAATTTCATCATTTACTCAAGGTTAAATAATATTCAACATTCATAACGAACAACATGAATAAAATTACATCCCTAGAAACTAATAATTTTCCCTATCATGGTTTGATCACTCCCCGACATGGACATTTATCAAGAGGTGACACTTTCTTAATCTACTACCAATAAATTACCATACAAGTAATACAAAGAACCCTCTTCTTGTATCACTTTGTAACGTGTTCACCTGAAATCGATTGAAAAGGTTCCCCGATTTGGTCGTTTTCATGGACTCAAGCATGTCTCCCCATACACTAGAGGATGTCAACTAGAACTGAGGGTCTAGTTATGGTACGATGGTGAGACTATACCCATATAATCAGCATAGAAAATCAGTATATCATATATAATCTACATATAATAGAAGTTGTATAAATAAAATAAAGAGTATAAGAATATGATCACAACTAATAAGATGGTCGAGGCCAAAAGTAAAACCATTCATGCATGTCTATATAAGTCTATATAATCTATGTAATAATCTTACAATAGGTGCTATAATACTAAATAATAAATGTATAATAAAAATGAAAAATAAAATCTAAAAGGGTTAACTCCTTGATAATACCATGCTCCAGCTCAAACATATTCTTCTATACTCCCATGTACTAATGAAAACCAAAGAAAGACCCATAATCCTATAATCATGAGTTTTGTTCAGTTACCCCATTGCCATGGAGGCCCAAATAGGGTGGGAGATAAACTCAGTAGGCCACCACTAATGGTGTATAGAGAAAAATCAGGTCTATGTGTATAAAATATGGAAAATGAGTAGGTATAATAGAAATAAATAAATAAAAGTAAACAGGCATACTCTGATTCATCAATGAAACATGGATGACCATACCAACTTTGGTTTAAGCTGGGATAACTAGTAACAAAATTCACCATGTGGATATAAGAATATGTGTATATATATTTCTAAATAAGTATGTATGTATATATATATATATATATATTACTAACCAGGATCTACATCCTAACCCAAGAATCCTTGAAAGGAGTCTCCAAAACCATGGGCTATTCTGCATTATCATATGATTATGAATGAAATACCATTATCTAGTCAAGGGACTATGGTACATAGTTGTATCATAGCATGAAAAATATCATAATGATATACCACTAATAATATTTAATAAATAAACAAACATGAAATAATTTGTACATCTTATGACCCTTTCCATGGCGTCCCATAATGAGGGACCCATGTATCACCCAAGGAGTCATATATTTGTCAATAATTAATGACCCAGTCCTTTGAGTTCGTTAAAGAGGAAACCCAAGTATTTCATGTAAGATATTACTACCCTATGATCTCTTCCATGGAATGTTTTAGAAATCAAACCCATTTATCTCTTATATAACATGAAGAGTCATCTAACCTAAGATCCCATCAATGGGATTTTGTAAAATGGAAATCTGTGTATCACTCAAGGTGGAATGAAAAAAGAGTAACCTTTGATCACTTCCAAGTCACTCTATGTGAGTAAATGGAGTATCATTCATGGTATATGTAACCTCAATATCCTATTATCACATATAAAGAATTTCCTAAAGAGGAAACCAAGTATCTCTCAAGGTGTAATACATTTCATCCAATCCTTTGAAGTTAACAACAAGAAATATCCATGTTTTTAGTCATTCAATATAACATATTCATGTAAAATTAATTAAAATAACATATCTATTGGAATTCCTCATCACAAGTAAAGTATATTTCAAGAGATCCTTTTTCATGTATAATTTCAAAAAATCTACTTGCTTACCCCTTTTTATTAATTATGAGAGTGCACCTCATACGTGGTTTTATTAAAAAACACAGTATATTTGTCATTTAAATTTAATAAATTCATGTATTCATCCCCTATATGAGAAATACTCAACACACTATGGGAGGTGATCTATTAGTGGACAAGACATTATAATTATAGGCATCTGAAACAACACCTAAGGATAGTGGTTTACTTATCTGAACAAGCATAGAAGTTTGTGTGTATAAAGAAATCACCCCAAAGGGTGGTTTGGGTAGAGGTGAACAACCTTCGATGGTATAAATTAAAAAATTACGGTGATATAATTTAAAAAAGTATGACCTAAAAAATTATTTTTACATTTTATTGGAAACACATTGGGAATATGTTGTACCACATAATGGATTAATTCATTAACCTGGTATATTTTAAGGGAAAATATATAGAACACCTACCACATTCTTATGGTGGTCTGGTGATCCAATATTGATCTTTTATTTGATCCAATTTGAGAGAAATCGAAGAAACATAAAAATTAAATAAATATAGTGAGAATTATCTCACACGAAGACAGATCCAATGATTTTGATGAAAAAAAAAATGAGAAAGTTGAATAAAGAGCATATTGATACACATCCAACAAGGCTGGTGGAGAAAGATTATGACATCGAATAAGGGAGATAGTTCCATAACTAATAGAGTAGGTGATGAGGATTTTGAGTGTCCCCTTGCTATGCACATAGAGAAAAATAAAGGGAGGAATGGATTCAAAAAAATGGAAAATGTTTTTTTGAACCTTTTAAAGAGTGGATCATGTTGGCAGTATGGTTTTTAAACCATGTTCCAATTATGTGGAATATGCAACCTAGGATCAACACCCCTCATGAATAGGTGACACCATATCATATAATCATGCACCAACTTTGTGGTTCTACTAGTTATGTGTCACTAGGGGTGAGGTCTAGGCACACAGTTTGTTGAAAATGTGTTCAGCATCTGTGAGGCCCACCATGCACAATTGCACCAAGACACACTACCACCTGGGCCCCTCATACATTTTAGTTAAATGATTCTTCTGAATAAATGGGTTTGTACAGTTGAACCACATGTTTAAACTAACCATGAAAGAATCATCCACCTTGGGATTCCTTTCCAAAAAAAAAATCTTCCATAGCCTAACACATTTGAAACTCTACCAAATTCTTGAGAAGCCTTTTTAGAAATAAACCTCCACCAAAAATAACCTTTAAGTGATAAATGTTTTAGATTTAATTTCTAAATATCATTGTAATAGTTGACCAATGTTAAAATAGGAAAATTCATATTCCTTTGGAAATTCCAATCTGTTCAAAACATGGGATGTTATAATGATATCAAAATCTCAATTTGATCATATCATTAAAACAAGTTTCATCTAACTATGAGATGTACACTTCTCATTTAATGTTCCTTTTAATTTATTATCAACTAGAAGAATTACCATGATTCAAATTCTTTAACAATTCAATTAGTCATATAAAATATCATTTTGAATTAAACTCTCAAATTGCATCAATTTGATTTCAAACATATTACATGAAACACCATATTCAAATAGGCGTATTCAATAATTATTAACCCCATTAAAAATTAATATATATTTTCATTTTTTATTGATTCCGTCAAGAAACAAATGTTAATACATTTCATAATAAACATGCTAATAAGAATATAATAGATAAAACACTATCTAGAAAAATAATAGGTAACTCATTATAATGGTATAAAGCATCAAAATGTGATTAAAACAACCCATTTATTTATTAATATTGTTCAATAATTATTAGGTTAAATTTATTTCCATGAAAAGGGGAAAACCAAGATAAATTTATGAATTAATTTAAATAAAATAAGAGAACCAATGAATCTTCTACCTCGATGGCACCAACATTCTTCCTATGAGAATGGATCAACATCATAGATCCTCATCACCTCTTCTATAATAAGTTTCATCCATCTATAGACACCACTCCACAAACTTACCAATAAAAAAATAAGAATAATCCATTAGAATTGTGGAATGGAGGATCCATCACATGGAAAGTAGAAGATAGAGGATACAAACAAAATAACCACAAGAAAAAAGTGTGATTTTACTCATATAACCACACATTGAATACAAGAATCCAAGAATCATTTCCCATCAAAAGGATCCCAAGATACATAAATATATCTTTACTAATCACCTTGAAATTGAGAGATAAGAAACAGGCTTGGGAAAAACCCAAGGTGTAGAGAATTTGATGGTGTGTTTCACGTAATATTTCCATGGTGTGAAACCATTTTACATCATGTAAATATTAGGTTTTATATATCATTGAAAGATGAATCACTTAAATACAATTAATCCTGAATATTTATATGTCAGGTCGCACCCTGCAAACCATCTTCACACATGTCATGAACAACTTTCATGATGTGAATTGGATTTTACCTAATCCGTGATCTATGAATTCATGGAGTGAAATATTAACATGCCATGAATTCACCTTACTCCCTTATTTTAGAATCTAAACACCCCTAAACCAATTTTAATTCTCCTACTAACACCATGAGCTTTGGAAACATGCTAAGGGCCAGACAACATGGATTTGGTCTCTTACATTAAATACCACTCAAATAATAATATTCCTATAGATTCAATAACCCAACCTAGTAAGTAAAGTAAAATGTTTAATCAAAATATCCTCACCGTAATATACCTCTTAAGGATCTCTCCCTCACAAGAGCACAACCACATCATCAATGATACATAACAAAATTACTAAATAAAAACAACAATCTCCTAAAAACTCTCTTGGGGGAGAAACCACTAAAATGAGTGTAATTTCAACACCAAGAAACAAGTGGGAACTATCTTATTAACCATAATGGTCAATATCCATGTAATAAAAAAACATTAAAAGAGAAGATCTAAACATTAAATAGCTCAGGTAATGAGTGCATTCCAATTACTAATGTTCCTAGGTACTCTATTCCATGATAATATGACACCAAAAGTCCTAAACCAATAGAATATAATGTCTCACAACACCTTCTCCATATCCACAAACCACTACTTGAAGATATCATCATCTAAAATATTGATCTCACCCCAACCATTGACATGAGGCCGTCATGAAGATATCTATGGAGATACAACATGTGAAAATCATCTTGTATCATCCTCACCTATGGGGGTAGTGCTATCCAATAATCCATTACTCCAACATGATACAACACCTCAAAAGGCCCCACAAACCAGGGATAAAGCATACTCACATCACTAAACCATTACTACCCATGATGAGGAGTCACCTTTAGGAACATGTGACATCAAATTTCAAACTCTATAGGTTGGATACTATGATCATCATAGGATTTTGGGTGATCATGTGTTTCTTTTATCCTCTAATGAATTAATTTTACCAACTCTCCCATATTATATACTAGTATTAGCCTAATATTTGTTTACCTATCTCACCCAATTCTATCATAATATATTATAAAATTTTTGTTTTTACAAATCATTAGATGGTGCCATAGCAATAGTGGAGTGAAAACTATTATTATAAGAAAAAATGACAAAGGGAAGTTGCATCATCCTTGAACCTCAAAAAATATGGACTTAACAAAAAAACATGACTTCAAGAGTCTGGATAGTATGCTATTTATGATTGTCCGTTTGTGGAGGAAAAGAAGTTATAAGTCATAACTGATAACCCAATGCATGTTCGAGAACTCTCCACACCCTAGAGGTATAATGAGTATCCCTATCAATGAAATTAATCCCTTAGAATTAATGGGGTCAGACCACCTCTTTTAGATACCTCTTTGATAGATCCATCACTATGATCAACTCCCAAATCTTGATAATGATGGATTATTTTGTATAATTATACACTACCACTCATATAGAATCATAGCCTCCCTATGATCGAGGTAAACTGGTAATCAAGTACATCTATATGTCCTCCCACTTCCAATAATGAATATATATCACCTATAGAAAAACAATAAGAACATGTTTATCAGCATTCACATTCTGGAAGACCAAGCTTCTAGAAACACACTATGAAACCACATGCTTTCACCCCAGAAACCAAAACTGACCTCTATAATTTTGGTAAATCTTTGTCACACTAGTATTTATTGCTAAAAGAGATCTATGGAACTAATGAATAACCATCTCATGCATCAATGAAGTGATGAAATACCTTCCCTAGATATACCACCTGGTGTTTTCCATCATCATACAAATCCTCAAGGGAATTACCAAAAACACTAGGGTCCCTCTAGAACTCCACCTCAAAATCTCTTTCCTTGGACACCTCCACCTATGAAACCAAAGGTGAGTGCACTGTCATTTGAAAAATACAACCAATGACTCAAAACTCCACTATATCTATATGAATCACTAATAATTATTTCATCACTCTTTAGGAATATATGAATTCACACACAAAATCACTACGTGACTTCCCACTCAATGCATTAGCTATAACATATCTGTTTCCTAATGTATATGAATTTTTGAAGTTTCAGTCCTAAAATAATTCCATCCACTTACATTGGTAAATGATCAATCCATATAGAGATAAGACAAACCTCATGCTCTTATGGTTTCTACACACCATAAAACACTTTCAAAGATGGTAATGTGTCCACAAATTCAAATAAAACACAACCAAAACCAACTCAAGATCATGGGTAGCATAGTTACGATCATGGGGACTTAAATTCAAGGACACAATAGAAACCAATGATATCTACTATAATAGAAAACATTTTACCCTATGTTGTGAAGAAAAAAACCTCAAATTGAACTCCATCTATTGGAAAACAAAAGACTAGAGACCTAGCCAACTTATCATTTAAGTACTTGAATGTTTCATGACACCGGTCATCCCACATGAACAACTTATTATTCTTGGTCTAGGCGGTTAGAGGAGTCACAAACTGACGGAAATATACTACTGACATCTAGTAATAGCCTTCATGTACATGTAAAATCCTCATCTATGCCACTATCTTGGTGGGTTCCCAAGATAGAACAACCTATACCATTGAAGGATCCATAACTACTTATTTTTGGGACACCACATGCCCTAAGAAATGGAGTTCACAAGCACATAACTCACACTTAAAATAATTCCCTAATAGTTGATCATGATAGAGAACTCCCAAAATGGCATGTAGGTTCATTGCATACTCCTATTGGGATTCAGAGTACATGAAAATGTTGTTGATGAAAAAACCACGAACATATCCAATAACACTATGAACACCGCATACATCAAACCCCTAAACATTGATAGGGAATTCTTTACAATAAATGATATCACAATAAACTCATAATTTCTTGGATGAAAAGGGATTTTATTTTTATAAATATCCTAATACTTTACCCGCATCTAATGATATCAAGACCATGAATCAATCTTCGATAACCAAAATATTCAATTTAGTTGATCAAATAAATATTTAATTCATGGAAGAAGATATAGGTTCTTCAATGTCACTTGTTTCAAGCGATGGTAATCCATGAAATGTTACAAACTTCCATCTTCATTCTTCATGAAAAAAACAAGTGAACCCCAAGGTGACACACTCAGCCAAACAAAATCTCACTATAAAATACCAACATGTGGTAATCTAAACTCTTTCAAATTCGAAGGTTCTATCTTATACAAATACATCCTTATAAGAGACATGCCTCAATGTATCTTGATCAAAAACACAATCTTCTATCAATGTGGTAATGTTACAACCTCCTCTAGAAAGACATGATGGAACTCTTGTATGACCTCAGGAAACAACAACTACTAAAAATTCAATGAACAAAATGATAGTTTAGTAATCAAGGAATAAAAGGAAGAAAAATTACTTTGACCCCTCTTAGGGTGTGTCTCTCCAACAAACACAAATGGATCTCCATCAACATTATAGAATACAACCAGCCATTGAAAGAAATACACAATATTTTTTTACCAAATATAAACAATCCATGTTGAGGATTATTTTTTATCAATGTATCTGTAAACATTGTAAATATATACCAGAATGGTGTTTCCTCAACACTAGCTCATAGTATATATATACTTCATACAGGTCAGATCAACATATAGCTAGCATAGTAAATACTAAGGGCACTGGAATCCTCTCCACCTCAAGTCCCAAAGAATAAATTAAGGGTAGGTGATATAAAGAACCATATCATCCCTAAATTAAAAAGAGTGTGCACCCATGAAGAAAAATAGAAAAGGATACCTTTAATGAATCATGGATCACCCAGTACTGAAAACACTATAGCATGAATCTGACTATAACCTTCTCCACAACATCACTGAACCTATTGATGAGCACCTCCATGGTAATGCTCTACTTTTTAGGATTACATGACTATTGAGACACTAATATATTAGACACATCTCCTCTATAATTATCCCTAACTATAATACCCTATTACTATTCCTTATTTGAAACTAGCACAATGGAAGAACCTATAGTAGAGAACCTAGACAATATTTACTAAACAGATTGGTTGGGAACTCTCACTATTTATGACCATTGACTCCACAAGAAAAACACTTGTATGATCCCTTGGCATAGTTCTAATAAATTCAACCCATAGATAAATAGGATAATGAGGGTTGTAACCCACATTTGACTTGAGGAAATATATTTTATCAAAAAAAGTAGGAAGACCAGACCGTAGATCTACTTCATGAGGAATACTGAGTAATCCTATCTCCTGATGATTCTGTTTGACCCAACATCCTCTAAATAACTATTAATATTTCTAAAACTATGAGACACATCTTTAGTGAAAATGGGGTGACCTAGCACCAGATATCAAGATGAAAATCCTCCTAAAATGCCTCAATTTTTTCTCATCATTAAGAAATAGGTTTAAATCATATCATTGAAGTGTCCTAAAATGAATCCCAAACTATCATATACTAGAACTCCAATATTAAATGGTAAGTAGATCATGGTGAATGGTTTCCTTCATGGTTGAGGAAATGAACTCTACTCAAAAATGGCCTCGAAACATATCTCACACGACTGTATAATCCTTGTGATACCAAAGGAAAAAAATCACCACTACCTCACTACTCTACACAACATCATCACAACCAACCAAACTCAGTGCTCCTTCTCAGTACAGATCGAATTGAAAAACATTTCATCTTCTTATAAACAATAATCTATGAATAAATATGAAATGCAACACTCTAACTCATACATATTATAGCACTAAAACTCTCAATGTGTCCTCCTATAATTGTCATCATCATTGACCTCTACTATGTTTTGATCTTCTAGATCATCCTACTGAACATCATTAGTGTGAACCTGATGAGCACATAAACCTAGAGCCATACCAATAAAAAATATTATAGCACTTAATCCTAAAATATGGAATACAAAACAATAATTTATTATTTATTTATTATATTTTTATGGTTTTAAAAAATTCTATGGTCTACCCATTTCAAAAAACAAGAATAAATGAGAATGATGCATGATCTTTTTCTAGTTCTCTACCCTGAAACTAGTATCAATTCATTTGGGAGGCTTATTAAGCTTAAAAGTTAGTGCATCAGATCACAATGGGCCTGAAATACCCATGAATCAACTGGTATATCATGTTTACATTGCTTACTAATCTTAGCTTTCATTATTTTTCTACCAACCCATCTAATCTCACCAGTGCCTACATCCAAAATCCATCATGTACCTCAAACATGAACCTTTGATACCACTATTTCATTAATCTCTCCCCCAAAAGTGTACCCCTCTTTTGTAGTAAATGAGATAAGGGATATTTTGACAACCCAAGTTCTTCCTATGGTCGGCCCCAATCTAGTAACGATCATAGAGGTTGTAATAATCCTATAATGAGATGCTTTACCCTCTATGAAAATTGGTAGAAGAGAGAGATAAAACAAATACACCAATAAACACCTAATAAGAAACATATATAAATAAATACTAAGTGAAAAAATTAAATTCCATATAGTACTATTAAAAGTGAAAGGAAAACTAAAAACACAAAAAAGGTAAAGATAACAGTGACCATGAATCCCAAACAGCTCTTACAAAACCATGATATAGTAATATCTAGCTTGATATCAAACCTGCTCGATCGGACATGAAAATAGATTATATAAATGTAGCAAGAGAATACCAGTTTACTGAGTACAATCCTCTTTGAATCCTCTCATGTGAAAGATAATGGAAGCATGCTAAAGCATAGTAAGCAACAATGAAACTAACTCATCACAGAAATATGTATACTATGTTCCTAGCCCCACAATTGCTACCACTCACCATGTATCACAAAGAAGATAATAAATTATATAGTAATGAAACATTAAGGGTTCCAATTTCCTTCTTCCCAATGGTTTTCCGCTCTTCCCCAACGTTGCTCGTCCTAATCATCACTCTAAAAAATAAGCCTCCTAAAAGACAACTAGGCAAGGCCTCACAACATGTACCCTATGCATCACATCCTCACATATCACATCTCCATTTAGTAACCAAGTTTATTTATGTCATCCAGAATAGCTTATATAATATGTACTATACATTGAGTATTATACGTTAAGCTGTCATCACCCATAAACTAAGTAAGTACGTCAAGCCATCACATCCTATACACATCACACCTATAATAATCCTTTAGATACTATATATTGGGAAACACATGTGTGAATAAACACAAGAAATCACATACCTTTACACACACATATGGTAAACAATAGTCATTCATACAAATACAAGTAACTAATAAGAGATGAGACTGGGGCCAGAGAGGGGTAGTCAACCATCTATCCTCTAGTTGGGATGTTGGGGAAAACACCCTCCTAGAGCCCACTGGGTGTTAGTCTCCATAACTGACATGGGTGGGGTAGCGTATGAAATCATAGAATATACATGACATAATATATCTCATAACCACACTATAAACATATCATAGTTTTTGAATCAACTATATCTAATATTGCTCGAAATCCTAGATTCCACTGTTAAGACAAGATATCCTATAAGGAAAAAATCATTTAAAAGAGATACATTATTTGTCAAAACAAAGAGCTATATTAAATAATTATTTTCATTTTCTCATTTTATTTTCTTAATTAATTAATTATCCATTAATAAACCATTGAAATTATTCTAAATTTCATTACATTAACTATCAGATGTAATTCCATGCCCTCTGAGCATAATCCAAAAAGAAGGGACCTTTGGGGAAAAATAGGCTTTCAAGCCTTGTATTCAGGCCACTTGGCCATGGGACTTCAGGATATGTAATGGGTATCCCTTTACCAAGACAAAAAGGGGTATTTTATTTTATATTAAAATGAGTTTTTGTACCCAACATTAAAAAAACAAGCTACCCACCCATCACCATTAAACAAAATCATTTCAAGAAAGAGTCTAAATTTATCACATCAATGGCTGAACCCATCGTCAACCTATTCTATCATCTCTGGTTTAATGCCCCAAATTGCACATGCAAATAAAAATGCATCTCACCATTACAGGTGAAAAATGATACAATATCACGTTGGCCTCCTCCCCAAAATATCACTTCAGGCATCCTAGGAACATCCATCCTAGGTAAATATAACATCAAGGCCTCACCACTACAAATCACATCGCAAATCAAACTCAAATTTAGATCACATCAAAAAAGAAGAAGAAAAAAACATATACATTAATGATATATATACTCTAAAACAATACATCCAACCTTCACACATAAACAAGCTCTCAGAACAAAAAACCCAAGTCACTCAACCTTCTCAAGAAAACGTTCAACTCAATCCCTAAAAATTATCTTTATCAAACAACCGGATTTTATTCCTTCTTGAATTAAATTGTTTATTATTTACATGTTCCAATGATGATGAACTTAATGAATCAAGATATAACAAATTATCAAAGGATAAACAAGGTATTTTAATTAAAAACACTTTATTCATACTTTTTGAATTACAATTCTCATTTAACATGAATCTAAATTTATTATAAACACCAAGCATTAACATAATTAACATTCCTTAGTAATTCCATTAATAGTATGGAATATCATTTGTAAATAAACATTATTATTGCATCAATTTGATCACCATAAAATTACAGGAAATACTGGATTCAAACATGCCTCTTCTTTAATTCTTAATCCAATTAATCAGTTAATTCCATATTTAAATTATTTATTTATTCCATCAATAACAAGATGATAACACATATCCAAATGAATATTCTAAAAATCAAAGGATAAATAAAACACTATCTAGTAAAACAATAGGAATCACATTATAAACATATAAAGAATCAATATTTGATCAGTACAACCTATTTAATTATTAATATTTTTCAATAATTTTTAGGTTATTTCCACAACCATTTAATGGAATAAACCATGCCAACTTTACAATTGCACATAAATAAATAAAGGGAAGAAATGAAAACCCCACATCAAAGGCATCAATGTTCATTTAATGAAAAGTGAAAAATATTGTAAATTATAATCACCTCTCCCACAAGAATTTCAATCCATCCAAGGACGTCATGCCACAACTACACCAACAAAAAAACCATGAAAACCATATTAGAGAAATGGAGAGGAAGCACTGTCACATAGAAACATGAAGCAGGAGGATCCAAATAGAATTACCATGAGAAAAATTGTTGAACGTACCTCATATCACCACTTATCGAATGTGGGAATCTAAGAATCCATCCCCGTTGAAGGGATTCTAATATTCTTGAAGTGAGGGTTATTGATCACCTGGAAATCAAGAGAAGGGTCTTATGATTAAGAAAAACCAAAGTCATTTTATAATTTAAAAGAGTGATACATAGTGGTTTACACAATGTGAAACCATTTCATTTCAGGTAAATATTGAGTTTCATATCTCATCAAAAAACACATCACCTTGAACTAATTAATCTAAAATATTTACACATCGTGTAGCATGTCGTGAACCTGTTGTGAACCTGTAGTAAGAAATCCAAAAATAGATTTCATTCCATTATCGGTATCTTACCCAAACCATGAACTATGAATTCACATCATGAAATACTTACACACTGTGGATTCCCCCTAATACAAGATTTTAGAATCCAGATAACTCCAAAACCACTCCAAGCCTCTTTCTCACACCACAAGCTTCAAAAACACACAAACTGTCAAAACACACATATTCGGGCCATTACAGGTAAGAAGGAGGGTAATATTTTATCTTTATATAATCATAATTACATCATAAATATCATATATATTAATTTGATCCATTATTTTAACCAACCATGTAATATGGTGATGAAAAATGAAACAAATCACTTAGTGGAGGTGGTAGTCTACAAGAATCCTCAACCGTTGTTTTCATTTATCATAGGATGGAAAATTATATGGAAAAGGTTTATACCATAATCAAAATAAAAAATTAGTATATCAATGATATTGATGTTATTATTTATGAATTATTAAGTATTTGGTTGTTCTTTTTTTATACTAGGCACTCTATGACATATAGAGGGATTTTGGTAAGGTGTTTGGGTAGGGATTGGTTGATCTAAAATTATTAATGTTTGTGAATAAGTTATTGGGAGAATTTATCTTTTATAAGTAAGGGGAGTGGAACACTTTTAATTTTTCAATGTTTTAAACTAATATGAATCCATAATCAATGAAAACAAGATCTAATACTATCCATTTTCAAATATAATTTCAAAAGAGTTAAAATATAATCATTTATTAAGAATTAATTTCTCCTTTTATCCTAATCAACTATTTTTTACATTAGTTATCTCATTTAACCATTTATCGTAGTGACTAATTTTTACCTTGGTAACTATTCATATATACCAAAAATTAGAATGGAATCATTAAAAAAATTAACCTATAGATTCAAAATATGAAATCTAATTTTCATGATTCATTTTTTAGAAGTGGGAATTAATTTAATTATAAATATGAATACCATAACCAAAACATTTTTTAGAAAAATTCACCTTTTATGCATAAAATGATTTTATACAAAAAATCAGAAAAATGATGATTAATATAACATTATTTGTATTATGTTTAGTAAATGAGGAATAATTTAATTTTAAATCAAATCCAAATTATAATGAATCTTTTTAAATACATTAAAATAAAGGACAATTTTATTGAAAATGATATTTTTAACTATTCTCCCAAAAGTCAGTATTTTAAGAACAAAACTAAAAATTTACAAGATGGTTTATTTTATGTTATGAATAAAAAAGGGAATCAATTTTAACATCTTCATACTATAAAATTATGAAATTTTACTTTTATGTAAAACCGTGTAATATGTGAAAAATCCATTCAGTTAAATAAATATTTTCCTTTTTCAATTACATTATAAAAATAAGAGGAATATTGATCCATAAAATGAATTCAATTAAATCATAATATTTATTTATTTTATTACATGGGTTTTCATATATTTAAAAAAATTATATTGACTTAAACTAATTTTTAATAATTTATACGAATTTATACTAATTTATACTAATTTAGAGAAATTAATAATAATTTATACTGTTTTAAAATGATGTATATTAACTGATAAAAATTTATTCATTATTCATTATTTTATTTTGTTTTATACTAATTTATTAATTATTAATTATTTTATGACAACTAATATGATAAATATTTAATATTTTATTTCCAATTTACTAATTTACACTAATTTATATTATTATTCTTAATATTTTTTGTTACTTTTATTATTTTTTCATCATTAAAAACAATATTTTTAATTTTAAAATAATTTAAACAATTTATATTATTTTATAATAATTAATCACTACTTGTTTTCATTTAATATTTAATTACATTTCATAATTATAAGTGACATATATTATTTTAGATTAATTTTTTATCACTAAACTAAATTTCATTAATTTGTTATATTTTAATATCTAATATAATATAAAAAATATTCTAATTGTAGTTTATAATTAAATTAATATAAATTAACTAAAACTTTAAAAAAATTAAGAACGGAACATTTCAATATTAGTAAACCTTAATAAATTTAATGAAATAAAATATTATATAATTAATAAAAAAAATTAAATAAAAAATAATAATAACTGTTAAGAAGGGTTTAAAAGCATACCTTTAAATTTTTTATAGTGAATTGAAAATCTGAGACCCATAAATATTGAAATGGGATTTTGGATTTTAAATAATTATTGGTGATGGACACTTGATTTGTTTTGAAAATAGGGTCTTCATGCAACACCATTTACAACAAAACCACTAGATCCTAACAAATACTTCATACTCGTATAGGTTTTGTGCAATTGAAATACAAATTCCATTACATATAACTTCCTCAAACCTTTGTGAAATAATGGCCACCAAAACCATTCATGAGGTACTTCTATTTTGTCACTGATTACTATTGTTGAAAGGACTAATTTTGAAAAGAAAATAATTCATGTGCAAAAAGTCCATCTTAGCACTATTTTTGACAGACTTCTTGTTCGATCCAGATAACTCATCATAAAAGTGAAACTTTCATGTAGTGTATAATTCTTTCTTAAATGTTGTGTGAATGGTAAATATTATTTGAAGTCCACTATTATATATTATTGGCAGCATGTTGTTCTGTAGAATATCACTTGTTTTTCTGATTTTTTCATATAAGTGTGGTGCTCAAAGTATCAACATCCGTGTGTTAGGTTTGAAAAATGGTGGTGAGATCGATGTGTCAATCCTTACACACATGGTCTTGTTTTTTTTTTGAATTTGGGTGAGTTTGGTTTTTTAACTTATAAATGGTGTTTTGGTGGATTTATTTCTTTATATAGGTTTTATGAGTTCCCACCAAACCCCATAAAAGTGGATATTTAGAAAATTCATAAAAAAATATTAGAGGTTGGTTATGATTTTTATTTTAATGGATTCAAAAATTTCTCAAAAATGTTATCATGGTGTGTGAATTATTTTAATTTAAACACGTGGATTTCAAAGATCATTTTGTTTCTATCAGTTAATTTGGTCTAGCCATTTTTTATAGGAGAACATGTGGGAAATTGTTAGGTTTTTTGAGCCCCTTTATATACTTTAAAATTTTTCAATATGTGGTTTTCTTTGATATATCTATATGGTTTGACTAAATTTTTACTTTTATATTAATTAAAATGATTTTAAAAATAGTGATTAATTTGAGAAAATTAATTTTAATGTTATTTAATAAATTATTTTAGTTAAAAAATATTCTATGTTTTAAAGGAACTGAATATTATTTTACATTGGGTAGATTTTTTTTACAAGTTATATAAAAAAGTGAACAAAATATATTTTTTAGAAAATTAATTCATTTTTAGTAATTTTTAATCATTGTTTTTATAAGAAACATACTTGGATTTATGTAATAATGGATTGACATTTGTTTTAAAATATTATAAAACTATATTGGGGGATAATTATTGTAGTTAAAATAGTTTTTTTCTAATTTCTAAAAGTATTTTTGGAAATAATTATTTTTTTCTTGTTATTGGATGTTGTTTAGACTCATTTTGGGCATTATGCATTATTGGATGGGTTACTAGGTATTTTAAAAATTGTGTTTTCATAAATTCTATTGCTTTTTAACTTTTTGATTTTTTATTTATTTATGTCTTATGCGTGTTTTTCGATGTTTATATTGGGATCATGATGTTAGACTATGTAAGGGATGGTCATGATATGTGCAATTCATTCCTACTTTCTAAATGTTGGTGGCCTCTAACTACCATGGTTTGATGGGGTCATCTACTTGTTGAGAAAAGGATAATGGGATTCCATATCCATTTGTAGAGTTTTCTCCCTTACAAAATTAATAAATTTTCATGAACACCATTCCTTTTGTTGCCTTCATATGGACACCAGTAAATTATGTTTCTTACATCCTTAGAAAGGAGAAAACCTTTAGTTTGAGAGTACAAGTCTTGTAGGAAAGGTTGACATCAGAGAACATTAAGTTCCTAATTTATTTATCTTCCACAAAAAGGACATGAGGGTATCTTTTTCTTGTCACATAATGGGAATAGATGAGTATATAGTTTATATTTATACATGATTGTTGTTTTATCATCATCATGATTGGTCATGAGGTGATCCTCAGTTCCAAACCTAAGGCTTAACCAAAGATTGTCACCTTGGGATTCCTATGCTCTCCTCATGAGGCACCACATGCTCATCAGACATGGAATCTTAGGCTCTTCACTCCCCATTCTTGTCACATGAGACATCCTATACTCATTATACAAGTAATCTTAGGCTTTTAATATAAATCATACTAAGATCATCACATTGGGAATGTTAAAATCATATCCTCATCACCCACTACTACAGATATGGTCTTTAAAAGCACTATAAAAGACAATTTATAGTGCTAAAAAAGCATTTATATTCTCAACGAAGATAAAGGGGGTACCTTTTAGCCGTGTTAGAAAAATCTATGAAAAGACCCCTTTTAACAGTGCTAAAAAAGCACTGATAAATGTTTTAAATGTTTCTACAGATCAGAGGGGGGTTTAACAATGCTTGACCCCCCACTTCAATAGCACTATGAATCACCCCCTGCACACCCATACCCCACCCCAACCCATTAATAGTTATATCACCCCCTTTAACAAGGCTAGAAAAACCCTTCACCACCACGTGTGCCCCTACCTCCCCTGGATTCGAGCTTGTGACCTCCCACTCTACACCTGGACACTTTACCACTCCCCTTTATTGCTTTTTTGTCCATTTAATGATATATATATATAGTTATATTTATTTGTATCTTAATATATATTTCTGTTAACTTATAAATATTTATATTAAAATATCTATTTTGTCATATTAATATATATATATATATTCCTATACTAATATATATATACACGTATAGTTATGTGTATATATCTATATATTTATTCGTATATTAATATATATTTATATCAATCTATTAATATATATTTTTTTATATTTTTTTATCTGTATATTTATTCGTATATTAATATATATCAGTTTTTAATACAGACACAAAAAAATACAAACACACCCAAAAATTATATAAATATATAAATATTTGTATATTTGTAATTTAAATAAAATAGATATTAGTATTTTATTTGTATAAACATTATATATTGGGAAATTTATTTTATATGTAAATAATTTTAATTGCTAATTTAAAAAATTAAATGTTTTATTTGTGAGTATATAAAAAATATGTATATATTGTTATATATTTGATTATAAATAATGGTATATTATTAAAAATGATAAAATTTTAAATCCATAATATCAATAGGAATGTAATGCCTCAAACTAAATTCACTCCCCACTGAAAAAGTAAAAAATCCCCCGTAAACGTGGCTGAAATTCCATCGAATGTTGAAACATTTGGGTATGTGGACTAAAACCTCAGTTTGGGAGGCCTTCTAGGAAATTTTTGGCCACATAATTTTAATGGTTGGGATTGTTATGATCACGATGGCGTATATCTTAACACATTCTTCGATTTGGTATACTGTAGATTTCAAATGGACCCCCATATCAAAAGTTATGGTTGTTTGAAATTTGAGTTATGTTTTCAATTTATTTTATATATTTTATTAATTTTTCTATTTTGTGTCTAAAAAATGTTATTAATTTACTATTACATGGTGATAGTAATAAAATTATCAATTAATAATATTGTTTAAAAAACTTTATAAGGCAGTTTCACTACATATTAATAAAAATATTTTTTAAAATATTTTATTAGGTGAAAATGTCTATTTATAATTATCTAAAATAGATTTATAAAAAATATATTAAACTTATATCAATATAAATATACTTATATATTTAAATATTAATACATTATTTTTTGTGAAATATTTGTTTGAAATATACCCTTTATTAGTGCAAGTAAAAGATGCTGATAAAGCCTCCCTTTATCAATGCTACAAAACAAGCACTGGTAAAGGGGGTCCCTTTAATGGTGCTAAAAAAGTGATGATAAAGGGGGTACCTTTATCAGGGATAAAAATGTTCTGATAAAGGGTCACTTTTAATAGTGCTTTTTTTAGCACTGTTAAAAGGGCCCTTTATTAAGGATTTTTTAAGTGCTGATAAAAGTACCCCCTTTATTAGTGCTTTTTTAGCACTTTTATAGGATAGTGTTGCGAAAATCCAGTTTTTGTTGTAGTGACCTAAGGGAAGTGTGGAGATATCTTATGCACATCACATTAGTTTTTTATACTCATCATGTAACACTCCACAATTTTACTATTTATTTTTTCCATTAAATAAATAATATATTGAATAGATTTTTTCACAATAAACACTAAACTAAAACAAACAATGATATATTTCATTGAGAAAAAATATTAAAAATAAGATAAACATTAATACATTATGAGAATACAATATGAAACATTATTAAGAAAAGTACTAATAGAATTAATCTAGAAGTAAATAAATATACCATGAATATAATATCTTTATCATCATGGTTTTCTATGAACATCGTATCCCTTATTAAAAAATTTAACTTAAGTAAAAAATGTATAAATATAATAGACATGTTGAATGAGAATTAAATATGATGAATGATTTTATAAATTTCTGTAAATATATATATATATATATATATATATATATATATATATATATTAGACTGAAATTTGATGGTTATATATATGGTCATTGGATATATAGTCATTGGATATATGTTCATTTTTTTTAAATTTATCCAATAGTTATATTAAAGTTGTGCAATATTTAGAATTTTTTTAAAATAACATAATTCACAAATAATAAATAATTCTAGATTTAAATAAATGAATAATTAAACAATTTCATTATCAAACTATATTTTATGTGGTGTATAATAATATTAATTATTATTATTATTATTATTATTATCAATGAATTATTTGAATTATTTATGAAATATTAATATTTTTTAAAAACTTATCTATTAATGATATTTGATTTTTTAAAAACTAATTAATTAATTTTAAGGGGAATTGATTAACATTATTTAATGTTAACAAATTATATTTTCCAAGAACTATTATCTAATGTATTGTATATTTCTATATTAAAAAAATAATTGATATATATTAAGTTATGAATATAATTTTATGTATTAATATATAAAGAATTCATTAACAATAATTTATTTTGTAATTTATATGAAATAATATTAAGAACACTTAGTATTTAAAAATACAATTTTCTATAAAAATAGTTTTTTCTATTTATAATTTATTTTCATCTAAAAGTTAAAATTATCTTATTTAGAACTTCCATTAGATTAAACCGAGTGAAATTTTTTTATCTTCCCATCTATATTAGGTAAATATGTAAATTTTATTTTCAGTCATTAAAATAAGTAACAAGTTAAAAATTAGGTTATCACGATAAAGGTAAAATAAGTTAAAAGGGTTTAAACTATGTGGTAAGGAAATAAAATATCCTCGTAACTTTTCTATAAGTTTTTTTTATAAGGTTATAAATGACCCATCTCAACAATTATTCACTTTTTATCCACTTTACTTTTAAGATGGCATCCTTATATGCTAAAGAATAAATATTTTTGGAAATGTCACAAAAAATGAAATAATAAAAGGTCTCACCATTTAACTTTCCCAAACAGTCAATCTATCCAATTATATGTTAAATATATACCCATTTTCTCTATTTCAATGTATTCTTGACCTTTGGTGGCATTTTCTTCCAAGACAGAACCCTGAAACCTTCATTTTGAACAATTCTATAATGAGAAGGAGAGAATTCATTAAAGTGCCTAATTCTTTACCATATTTTCCAATTCCATTCACATATACTCTATTTATAAATATTACTGTGAACATTAGTTATATTGTGTTAACATCATTTTTCTTCATTTATTGTGATAGTACTATTATATAACTATATACTCTTACACATTTGTTAGTATAGCAATTTCTTATTTTTGTTGGTTCAACCACCTTCATAACCGACTCTATATTATCTTCATTATTTCCAACATGAATGAGTTTCATTACATTAATGCTAGTATTATATTATTTTAATGATTAATTTATTTTGTTAATATGGTTTATTAAGTGTATCAAAAAATAATTGTCATTATAAAATAACTTATTGTTATTAGAAAATTACACGAAACATGCTCATCATGATTCAATTCTCAGAAGCCCTTCCCATAACTCCCATTAAATGAACATGTTACTGAATAAATAATTTGAAAAGTATTATTCCACTATCATGAATATTTTTGGAATGATAAACTTGGTATCAAGAAACTAGTATTGGCATCTCCAAAATGAAACTTATATGAAACAATCAAAATAACAAACATCTAACAATGAAAATAAATAATAATTAACTAATATATATATAATGAATGATTATAATTTAAGAGTTTAAAAGTTAAGAGATGTGTATAGGTTTCTAAAAATAGTGATTAATATGGTAATGTTTATTATACAAGAGGTTAAAATGCTTTCATGGAGTTCAGGGGTAAACGTAATGGTTTCTTTACCAATATCATTTTGAAATCAAATTTTTTTGTGTTTGAACTTCAATCTAAGGAAATTATGTATTACTATAGCTAAAAAACTATCAATTTTATTATCCACTAGTGATTAATGTGGTTAAAATGAATTCATACAATTTAATCTCACGTTGGTTCAATATTCAATCAAAATGATTTCTATATGAAGAGCTTACCATATCTCTTATTTTTTGTTTGGAATCATTATTCTCTACGTCCGTATATCCAATAGGTTTTTATAGATTTATTAATATCTTATTTGATGATTTATTTAGGTATTTTTAAATTGAATAATCTTTGTTTTCAAATTCAATCTTTTTTTATCATTTTTTGTATGGTCTTTCTCTACCGACATTGACCTTCATTACAAAACTACTAAAAAAATATCATTTTTATATGGTTCAATACAGCAGCATTTTCCCTGCATCTTTATCAGTTTCCTTTAAGAAACTTATTGAAAATGTTTTATGGGTTTTCCAAATAAATTTATATTCCCTTCATTTTATAAATTTTATTCTGTTAAAATAAAAGGAATCAATAATCTAAAAGGCATATATTCTTTTTTCTCAAGTAATTTTTCCTCTCTTATAAAAGTGTTTTTAATAAATGTCAAAATACATTAATATTTCTTATTATTAACTAGGAATATGATATAATTATACCATCCACCTTATTTATCATGTTGGAAATTAATAATTTCATATGAAAGTTTTCATGAAACCTGTTTCTTTTTATGTGTTAATTAAGATATGACGGAATTAAAAATGTTTTCAGGTTCGTATAATATAAATATGTATATTTTTTTATTGTGTGATGGGTGGGAAATTAATAATATATCTCTATAATTCATTGATTACAAATTTATATTCCATGATATGATATCTATCGGTCTATATAGTAAACCCAATCGACTATGGGACTCTATATGTAGAGTGGTGTGTGAACTCAATCCACTATAAGACTTTATCCACTATACAATGATGGTCTTGGCAGTGAAACTCTACATAGTAATCAATTTTATATTATTATATATTTTTCTACATTCATATTCATGGGTTATATTTTCACATCTCATTACTACCGACTCATGTTTTTAGACTCTTATTATTAATGCCTTATGTTTTTCCAAAGCCTTAATCTATGATTCAAGATTTATTATCTTTTTTTATTGGGTGTTATTGTCTTATGTTATGATCATGTACCTTGGATATGTTCACATACCCAAATTCGCATCTTATGATCAGTTTCAATCTATGATTGATATATCTTATGTTTATCCTTAATTAGAATCTAAGATCACCCTCATGATTATATTCAACAGCTTATAAAAAAGGGTGTTGTGTATGATGATTCTAAAATGGATATCATTTGAGTATAATATTTTTGGAATATGTTCAAAATATTTTAAAAGAGGTGGTTTAGGCATCTTATCTCCAAATATAATAAATATATTGGTTCTAGGGTTTTATTTATTGTGAGATATAATGAATATCCCTTTAAAATACATTATCACACACACACACACCTACTATATATATGAATCCATGATTTACTTCTACCATGTGTCACGCTCACGTTCGTCCACATCAATTTTCCCATATGTGACCTTCCTCCAATTCTCTGTGTCCCCCTCCGTACGATATCTCATGCTTTCTCCACCTCCTTCTCTCACTCCAGTTGAGGTTATCGCACATCACAACCTACACTCCCCTAAGACCCCTTCCTCCATATTTCTCCCTTTCCCAGTCAACCAACACTCCATCGACCTCTGTCTTTGACGTCCTCCTTCTCCCAATTTCAAATCTACTCTCCGTAGTTTTCCTTCTTCCACTCGCGGTCGGTATTAAGATCTTTTTGACCTAGGGTTGACAACTTCCCAAGGGTTCTTCCTCAATTTCACCTCCTTTCACCATCATCTCCTTTCCATCTCTGGCTATCAACAACTCCTCTCTCCGATTCCATTCATGCTCACCTCCCTCATGACCACCCAGTTGTTTTGAGTCAACTTCTACTTCCATTTTCCTGTCGTTTCCATTCCAACTCTTGCCATCAACAACTCCAATGATTCTTTAATCCTCTTCTATATTCAATGCTCCCCAAACACCTGTTACTTCCATCAATAATTCCCTCCATCTACTACCCAAACCCCCAATTCTTACGGATTCATCTTTTCTTCCACTCGTTTACCATTACCCACAAATCAAAAAATTTCTATAGCTCGGTCTACTCATCGATCAATACTTTATTTCACACACAATATGTTTCCATTAATGATTCTATAAAATTCATTACATAACCCTACCTCCTTCAACAATAAAATCCACTCTTAGAAACCCTCAAATCATCCTCCAATTTTCATCTGGTATGACATATTTTTTCAAATTTATTGTCTTCATTACTGTCAAATTTTCCTTGGTTAGGGTTTAGTTTTTTAGAATTATTTTATATGATATAGTTTATTTTATTTTTTTACTTATTCTTATCAGATATTTTTGTTTCATTCATTTACCATTCCCTCAATACCTTGAAGCAGTTCCCTCTAACAGTGGAAGTAGTTACCCATCATCTACACATAATTTATCTCCTTAAATTAGCATCATTGAAAAGATATTACATTAAGAAGATAAGATATGTAATTTTCAATGTATCATGTTACTATTTACCACAAAAAAGTAATTTTCCATCTATATGGTTTGTTCTTCATTTATCACTTCAAAACTAGTAACTTTTTTTACTACTATCTTATGTGAATCATTCTTCTATTGATTAATATAGATGAATATGGTATTTTATACTGCTACTCTAAACTTTTACAAAATTAAATCCATAAAATGTTACTCTTTAGAATATTTATCTTATAATGTTTATTTATAGGATTATTATGAAGTCTGATTGATGTAATCTATTATTTCATGTTTCTCATTCTTTGATTTATCGTAATGAAATCAAAAGATTCATTATATTTTTAAAATGCAATGAAAACACCTACATCACCTCATAATCATAATATCCAATAATAATATACCATTCATTATGATTTTTTAAAAAATATCTATAATAGAATAAACTTATTTTCAATTGATGATAGTTAATATATATGAATAAATTCATAACCACCTCACAGAATTATTACATAAATGTTTTTAGGAACTTCAAGGGAATATAAAGGCATAAAAAGATTGAATGGAAGACTAAAAAACACTACTAAGGAAAAGATCCCCATTGGGAAAGAGAGTTTTATACTTTTTGTTAGTTTTATTTCCATGATTCCTAAATCATTATACTAATTTTAAATTTCATCTCGACACTTATACATTCATTGATCACACACACAATGAACTGGTTATCATTGATCACAGTCTAAATCCCACCTTCAAGGATATTTATGAGTCTATAATCAAATGGGATATGGGAAGGAATATCACAAAATGTCTATTCAAGAAAAAAATGAATTAAATAATATTTATTCTTATTACTAACATGTCACTCCAACTTTCAGTTTTCATATTTCAATAGTCATTAGTATTTATTCTAATTTTTAAACATTATTATACATAAATGGTTGACTGTATAGAAATTGCATGTAACAATTGAAAAAATATCAGATGTCCTATATAAATTATTATTCTCATATTTCATTACTATTTATTAAAATTTTCATACATCTACTACATATACTAATCCTGAATTTCCTTCTTCCATGTCTCACACTCACATTCGTACACATCAATTTTCCCATAAATTCCCTTTGTCAAATTCTCCACGTCCCCCTCTATGTGGTATCTCATGATTTCTTCGCCCCCCTCTCCTCCTCCCACTAAGGTTGTCACGTGTGATGACCTACACTCCACTCAAACCCCCACCTCCATCATCCTCCCTTTCCTAGTCAACCCAAACACTGTATACCTCCATCTCTGACATCCTCCTTATACCAGTTTCAACTCCACTCTTCATGGATTTCCTTCTCCTACTCATGGTTAGGATTGAACTCTTTACGACCTATGGTTGCCAACATCCCTAGGATTCCACCTCACATTCTCCCCAATTTCACTATCATCTCATTTGTATCTCTATAATTCAACACCACATCCCTCTAATTCCATTCGTGATCATGTCCCCCATGACCACCTTGCGATTTTGGGTCAGCTTCTGCCTCCATTTTAACACTATTTCCATTCCCCCTCAAGCCATCAACACCCCCCAACGATTCTTTAATCCTCTGTTATGGCCGAAGCTCCTCAAACACCTATACCTTCAATCAATAATTACCTCCATCCACTACCCAAACAACCAAGGATTACGGCTCCCACTTTTCTTCCACTCATCCACTATTTCCCACAAATCTATGACTTCCTACTACTTGGTCTACTCATCGATTGATACTGTATTTCACATAAAATGTGTTGTGGGTAATGATTCCATTAAAGGAATTACACAACCCTACCTCCATCAACACTAAAAGACACTCCTAGAAACCCTCAACTCATCCTCCAATTTTAATCCAATATTATTTATTTATTTCAATTTATTTTCTTCATTACTGTCATATTTTCCTTGGTTCGGGTTTGGTTTTTTTGAATTATTACATATGATATAGTTTATTGGATTTTTTACTTATTTTTATCTGGTATTTTTTTTCATTCATTTAATTTTTCTTCAATATCATGCATTAGTCTCCTTTGACAGTGGAGGCAGTCACCCAACTCTTACACATAATTTCTCTTCTTCAGTTAGCATCATTGAAAAGATAATACTCAAAGAAGAGCAGATAGGTAAATTTAAATATGTCATGTTACAATTTACCACACCAACTTTATTTTTCATCCATAGGTTTGTTCTTAATTTACCACATCAAAACCAGATTCTTTTTCTACTTCCAACTTAAGTGCCCAATTCACTTATTGATTATTATAGATGAATATGATCGTTTTTATACCGCTACTCAAAATTTTTACATCATTTACTCCAAAAAATGTCACTCTTCAAAATATTACTCTTATTAATGATTATTTATAGGATTATTATAAATTTTGATTGATGTAATCTATTATTTCATGTTTCAAATTCTTTGATTTACCTTAATAAAATATAAAGTTTCATTATATTTTCTAAATTCTATAAAAACACTTAGATCTCTTCATAATCATAATATCCAATAATAATATACCATAAACTGTGATTTTTCTAAAATAACTATAATAGAATAAAATTATTTTCTATTAATGATAGTTCATGTCTATGTATAAATTCAAAACCACCTCAATAAGTTATTACAAAACTTTTTTAGGAACGTAAATGGAAAATAAGGGAATAAGAAAATTTAAAGGAAGACTGAAAAACACAGCTAATCCATATTGATCTATATGATCTTTAACCTGGATGATTCTATGTCTGATAATCCATCATTGAGAAGAAAGAAAAAAGGGGGAAAATGACATATGAAATGACTGACGATGCCCGAGGCATGTCAAACCAGCTAAACCCAAGCATTTCTCATTGCTCACATAAATATAAAAGTCCAAGAAATACATGAACACCTGTTTGAATGAGGGATTCATTTTGAAGATAGGAGTCCTATAGTGTAAAATGACCCCCGAATGACACAAAATGTAAGAAAGTTCTTGGTAAAATTCATCAATACCTGTCACTACTAGCCCATTATGAAGAACAAGCGTCAACCCAAGCCTTTGGTCATTCAAACAAAATTCATAGGCTCAACAGCCTAAAATTTATTGAATTTCTAAATTTGAGAAGGCCTATGGAAAACAACTACAGTTCCGTTCAAAGGAAACTCAGAAGGAAAATCTCAAAGTACCCTTACATGAGGATTTTTAAATAGAGGACACCCCCTTAGGTTCCTTTTCTAAGACCTTTACATTTAAGCATAGTTATTCATTAATAATTAAAATATATAATAAAAACATTAGGTGAAATTTTTCAAACAAGACATAAGGTATTTGATTTTTAACCAACACTGCTAGGGAAAAAGAGCGAGTTTCATAAAAACAACATTTTAAAACATTAAAAATTCATTGAAACTTCATCTTTATTAGTCAATTTAACATGTAAATTCCTTTTAATATAAAAGGGAACATACAAGGGTCCCAATAAGACATCATGTATTCATTACCATGTAACCCAATACCATTTTCTTCATTTTTAAAAATTATAAACACCCAAATGGTTCATCCCATAAGTTACATGTCCCAACTTACCTAATTGGTTCAAGTTGCACAATTTTGAAGGTAACCAATTTTATATAGATTAGAAACCAATCAAATTTCTCATTTGTTTTCATTTGACTATATAACATAGTTGAATACAATAATTTCAACTACTTGGGTTTCCATTTCCCAACTCATGAAGCGTCCACAGACTCCATCGATTGAAAATTTCCTCCCATTAATCAAAACCAATTAAATTAAAATTTTAACATGATCATAAATGAAGAACCAATTGTAAGGGTGGCCACTTACAAACCTATAAATCAACCATACACTTTATAGGTTTCCCTTTTTCTCCCGTAGGGAAAAAAGAAATTACTTTAACATCTAAACTATATCCACCTTACATTTTAACAAAAGATAAAAGATTTTTTGAGTCTATGAGTCACCTTTTACTCATTATAGGGTGACCACACACCAAATAATTGGAAACTATATCCCATTTAATCTCAACCCATATATATATCCCATGAAATCATTTACATATATCAACTCAATACATGCATGCTATCACAAGTAATAAACACAAAATCACATGCTATTAAGAAAAAAACTTCTTGCATAAAAAAACAAGATAAATAAGTAGGTATAATGAAATATAAAAAAGTCATGCTAAACAAAATAAAATAATTGCATTAAAAGAAAGAAACCAAATCAAATCAACTGGAAAACAATAAATGCAACTAAATAGCGTGACATTATGCATGGCATGTGAATTCTTATGTGCCTAGTATAATGCATTCAATGAACTTCCATAGCATATCAGGACACGGGTAAAAATACCATAAATTTCATAAATCAATATGCACTAGAAAATACAATAGTTGCTCAAGGTGAAATAAAAATCAACTGTAATATCAAATAGCACAAACATCAATCCTAGCCCTAGCCACTTGGTCATTTCCCATACATGGGGTGATCGTCCCAAGAATAGCTATTAACCAAGTTCTAACACATTACTAGTCTCCTTTCTACTAAACCAAATAGTAATACAAAAGAATAATATCCTATTATACTACTTTTTAACATCCCAACCTGGATTACTATTAAACCAATAGTTGTACTGGGGGACACATGGCCTCAAATGTGTGTCCTCGTATTCTATAGGCTTTGGAATACCATTGAGGGACTTAGGATGTGATATTGGGGAGACCATACCCTATTAATGGAGTAGAAAAATAGTATTATCAGATAATAAACACAATAAAAAATAGAAACAGTATATAAATAAGTGAAAAAGAAGTGGAATAATAATTTAACAATTTAATATAAGTAGCCAATGACAGTTTATAAAATGTAGGGGTGATGAATGATACATAAGAAAAAGTAGTAAAAAAACATTATTTATAAGAGAATAAATAAGTGAAAAAAATATAGAAAATCCCCAAAGGTGATTTGCATGAGAACCACAAGCTCCATATCGATCCTTTTCTCCTAACTACCATGTACAATAAATGTGGAAAACAACCCATATTCTACAAATATAAGGTCTAATCAGGTACCAAGGGTACCCAAGAAGGGTGCAAAATTTAAACATTATTAGACTAGCACCCACAGTGTCTGTCCCAATATAGTGTGACATAAATTAATTATTGCACAGGTATAGATATTTAATAAAAAAATCTTTATAAATAAATAACACTCATCCAGGTTAATAAGGGGAACTTGATGGCTATACCAGCTCAGCTTGTTGCGAGAATAAAAGTCTGATTATGTTAACTTCATATATATATATATATATTTTCATACTTATATATGTTGTCGTAGATCAGGATGTACCACCACCATCCAATTCCAAGGGAGCTCTAACGGTCTACCCCTAACCCGGGTCCAAGAGCCATTAAAGTCTATTAGCCTCCAAGAAGTTTTATATATCAAAATCATAAATGGAGTGGGGTAAGAATGCCTCCCAAAAATAACATTCATTGCTGGAATGGGGTAGGAATACCTTCCACAAATAACATTTATAACTGGCGTGGGGTAAGAATGCATGCCACCCATAAACATATATAACTGGATTGGGGTAAAACATCCTCCCACCCATAAACATATATAACTAGCATGGGGTAAAAATACCTCCCACCCATAATCATTCATATTTTTCAAAATAAATATAATCATGCCCACAATTTAGAAGTTTAGAAAAATACATTACCTCTTATGTCATATCATCAATACTTTCAAAACAACAAAGTCATGGTCAAGCACAAAATGTGACAAACTAGGCATAAGCTCTCATGTGTTATTTTTGACATGTTCAATTCAATTTAAACATTACATTCCAAAAGAAGAATTTCATGAGGCATGAAATAAAGGGCGTGGTATTTTTATCTGTAGGGGTCATTTCTCTAAAAAGGAAACCACCACTAGAAATTATTCATTTAATACATTTCAAGGGAAATGAACCATTTTGTACAATCTATCATATTCAGGGTCATCCGAATCAAGTTTAATAAACATGACTAATTGATTTAAGGTGAAGTTTCCATGGAAGAAAGTATATTCCTACTTTAGAAATTGCATCAAAAAGGGTCCAAGCACTTTAACATGGAATTTATAAATCAAATATTTAACCATAAAGATAAAATTAATATAGAAAACCAAGAAAACATAAAAGTTTATGCACTGCATTTTTAGATTGAAGGAAGATCACCTCTATTGGGGGGGGGTTATAATAATATAATGACATTTCATATAAAATAGTCATTTATCACATTTAATCATTTCATTAACTCTATTAAAGGAAGCATTTAATCTAATCCATACATCATTAATTAAAATATAAGAGCAGCATGATAATAAATTGATTAATGATTTAATAAAATTAAAGTTCATGGAAAGGGATCCTACCTCAAATTGGAACTGAGCTGAATGCTATGGATTTTTATGCTTTTTAACTAGAAGTTATAGCTACCCCAAAGAATATATGTACCTTCACATACCAATAAATAAACTTATCCTCTATGTATATATTCGAATGGACCATAAATATGTGAAAGGGGATCTTTACATATATTCTTATATGCATACACACGTCTCCACATACCTATGTCTACAGTTTTCGTATATATAAATATAAAGGCACACCTACCACCATACAAATATATTCACTGCCAGGGTGAATATTCATATAATGGGGGAACCTACATATATATACATACTTACCTATTCATACATAGGAAAGTTTCCTTAGAACTGGTGAGTTGAAACCACACAACAAGGTCCAATGCACTGTAAAACAATTACCAAGAGCCTTAAAACACCCATATTATGAAATATAAAAGAGAGAAACCAAACAACAGGTATAAATCATTACCTTGTATGGCGGTAACAACCAAAATATAAGTGAATACCTTTGACATAGGAGGCAGTTTGCAGAATACACTGGAACAATACTCGAGGAATCAATTTCATACCCTAAACACAAAAGATCTCTTGCTAACCCTTGACCTAGAATTTGGTCGAACCATGTAGGGTGGTAGAGAGGTTGAAAATCGGCTGGAAATAGGGTGGGGAAAGGTGGATGGAGCTTACCATGATGGAGAAAAGGATTTTCCTAAGAAAATATGTGCATATTGATGAACTAAGAGGAGACCTTGAGGAGGGGGTCACCCAGCTTCTAGGGGAGCCCAAGGAGGGAGGCGTGACGTGAGTGAGTGGGAGAGAGGGTTGATGTTTTCTAATTTTCTTTTATTTTTATTATTTAATTCAATTCATTTTTTTAAAGAATGTCTCAACAACCGGTTTGTGCCACATGATTTGAAAATCTATGCACCCCCTATTGGACACCTAAGGAATCCCACACATCCTGGATACACAGTTTGGAAACCATGCCCCAAACATATGGTGAAGAGTGTTCAATTATTTCCCATTCCACCTAGCATACAGGATTGGCATACAGTTTGCAAAAACATGCACTACCCATGCACACCACCTCTTCCCACCAGATTTAGGTCACATTGTTAGTTGCTGAGGGAAACACAATTTCAGATGAACCGTGTGCCCTATGAAGGCATCAAAAACATAAAAAAGTAGCCCCACCACTTCTAAAACATGAAGAGAAAACCGGTAAACTTTATGTACCTTCAACCAATCCTAAAAACATTAGCATTAAGTGATCCCACTCTTGAAATTAATTTTGGAAGTTATGTTCTAAAAACATCCCATTATGTAAATGAAAAATTTCCAAAACCATCAAATTCTCACCCTGTTCAAAATCTAGATAATTACACTATAGGATAGTACATGATTGTCTAGCTAAAAAATTGTGTGAGTGGATTCAATATCTAGAAGTTTTCTGGTTCCAATAGAATTATAAAAATAGAAACAAGCTTCGAGAAGTCACCTAGGAGATATATAAACTGGAGGAGAAAGTGGGGGAGCATGATGCCTTCCTCATAACATAAAAAGGTTTCATCCGATATTTAAGGATAAATTAAAGGAGGTTGAGAACCAAATGATGTAGGAAACTACTCAAATTTTCAAACTCTATAAAGAGTAGGGCCAGGAAGATAAAAGAGAATATGAGCTTTATCCCATGACCAATTATGAGGAAAAAGATATTGGGGGAGGTAACAAATCTTAGGGGCCACTCACCAAATATTGGTTGAGTTGAATCACTCAATTAAAGGAGGATAGTTATGGGGGATATTTCTTCCAAGACTCATGAGAGTCTCTAGTTTATGGATGGTCTATGCTATTCCTAGACCCATTTGTTTTATTATGTAACTTTATGAAACTATGGACACATTTCCATTCATTATTTAATCATCAAACCTCAATCATATTTGTGAGACAACTAATGACAAATATCTAAGATCATGTGGGTCATGAAAAATTCAAGAAATAAGGGATGACTAGATAATTTATCACTTTCTATGAGAGTTCCAGATAATCATTAAAGACTCAGGGTTTGTTACCTCTGACCGACCACCGGGATTATTTGGGATGAGAAAGGCGGTGACTATGGAATAGGGATATTGGGAAAAATAACTTTCTTTTTCAATAGACACTAGTTCCTAAAATGGATAACTTTAGAGGATCTAGATACTATTCGAACAAAGGGGAAATTAAGTGTGTGAATCAAAATTCCCAAAATTTAGAACATGAGGAGAGTTTCATGGTGTTATAGGATTACTAATGACCATATTCAAATCATAAAATTTTTTAAGTTATTATTAAATGGGTAAAATAAACTAGGTTTAACCACTGACCATGTTTGAAACTTGTAAACTATCTAATAATTTCACCTTTGTGTTTCAGAACAATGAACCTCAATGGTAGGTGAGCCAAAATAGCCGGATACTAGGATTTTAGGGGGTCCATTTAGATGTGGAAGAGGATGATGATCCTAATAGGGGAACACAAATTTTGGGAGTGGAGTGATGGAATGTTCAAATAGATTACAACACACTTGATATTACACCACTACAGCTTAGAACATTGCGGTGCAAGTGTATAAGTCTGAATAGATATCATATCACTCTTACAAGGGAGTATAATCTCGGATGTCGAACGATAGCTGAAAATAAGACCAATGTGGTAGATGACCAACAATAGAGGAGAGGACCTCTCTAGTGATGGCCTATGATGACTTATAGTTTTATGTTAAGAAACTGAGGATGATAGACACACAATTTAGCATGATACAATTATAAAGATGCATGGAACAATTTAACATTGTTTGATCAAGAAGTGTCTCATAGTTTAATGTCATGTGACCAGGATGATGCTCATAGTGTATGGTCGTTTGGCCTAGACCATGGAAAATAGTTTAATGTCATGTTTCTAGGAATCTAGATATGTCTATTCTTAGAATTTTTGTGAGTCATGGAGGTAATAAACACAATGTGACTGATCCAGAAGAGGATAACGTATCACACAAGTATTAGGAAATAGATAGACATTAACGTGAATGAGGACCAAAGAGCCCATGCCACACCACACATCCATGAAGTTTAAATTCATTCGTGTACATAAAAATTTAGTCTAATTTTAGATATTTTTTTGACCAAATAAAAGGGGGATTCTAGAAATAGGCATATGTTGAACTAATGAGTGAAAAACCTAATGTGAATGAGGGCCGAGAGGGCCTAGATCCACATGAAACTTTCCCAATGAAGCTCTTAGATTAAGGTCATAGAGTTTGGGAAATAAGGGATCTTAGTTTATGTTCACAGAGTTTAGACTATAAGGGATCTAAGTTTATGGTCATAGAGTTTGATCAAATGGTTCATGTGTAGCTTGACCACATCAATTCTCACCCTACTAGAACTTATAAGCCCACGTGATGCGTGATTGGTGTTGGAAACAAGGAATGGCACATGGGGTATTCCTAAATGTGGGTGCACACATTAGGGGTGATACCAAGGGTGGAATCCCACCATGAGAAAAGAGAGTGGGAAGGATTTAAGTCAATATTTTTCATGTTCTAGATAAGGGATTGTTTAGTGAGTAAGGATAGACTATTGGCCATTTTCGAAACATAGGAACCATGACCACACCAGCTAATATTGGGGCATGCAAATTCATAATAAACTATTGATGAAGTTTGAAACACTAGTTTTGTTGCCTCTAGAGATCTCTTATGGAAGTTTCCTAGAATAGAATATGATCCAAAATGGAATGAGGCCAAACTATTAGAGGATCTATCCAGGTTTGAAGGATGATAGAAATATAAATCAACAAATAATTGAAGTGTGGAATAAGCGTATCAGAAATCGAAATCCAAACCTTGATAGTTAAAGTAATTTAAAGTCATGTTTCTTAGACTGGAAAATAGTTTAAATCCATGTTTCTTGGACCATAGAAAAAACATTCAGTCATAGTGTCTATATGTGGTACACGAGAGATAAAAATAAGCTTGAATGAGCCAAGGGGGATCACATAACACACATACCCCTTAAGATAAATATCATAAAGTTGAAGGTCATAATTCAGAGACCATAACTGAGGACAAAGTGCCAGAAGGATGACAGAATTGGGGTTGGACACAAAGAAAAAATTTCTAGGCATCACTTTATATCATTTTAAAGTGGGAATGAAGCCACACATAGTTCTAAAAACTCGTGTAGTTTAGATTAATGTAGTGAGGATGTTGGTGAAACAATATAGAAAAGTGGAGACACTATGGATGGACCCAAGATTGGAGATCCAAGCATCACTACGTATCATGTGTGGAAAGAAATTTAGACATACATTGTTTTTTAAGAATCTGCTTTGCATAGGTATGACCCATACACAAAGAGGAGGAATTTATTGTTGTTCTTTTGGTGTTTTTACTTATTTTTTGTTTTCATGGAAACACCAGGATATAGAATCCCAGAATTGATACATATCCTGTGTGGATAGTAATAAAGTCATATGGAGTTTTTGATTGTGTCATGGTAGATGAACAGTACCGAGGGTGATGTATTCTCAGGCGATAATATCCCGATGTTTTATTGGTTTTTATCATGCATCAAGGTTCATAATTACTGGGATGTTTGAAGTAGTGAAACTAGGATGTGGATGATAGTAAATTTATTGTCATGTGGCTAGGATGATTGGGGATGAAAATAGTTTACAGTCATAATTCTTGGACCAACTGAAAATAGTTTAAGTTCATGTTGTCTGAACCATAGGCTCTTAGTTTAAGGTAATAGATTTTGGACCATGGGAGAAGGGGATTTCTCCAAAATAATGCATTCATAATGAGGGCCTATGAGGCCAACCATCATATGAAAAATTTCAAAGAAACCCCACATTCAGTATAAAGTCATGATGCTTGGAATATGGATCCTTAATTTAATTCCATACAACTCAGACTCGGGAAACATAGTTTAAAGTCATGTTGTAGGGATGCTAGTTATAACATAGTCTATTGTCATGTAATTAGTTCATTGGTGGAGAGGTTTTCTGAGAGGAATGTGTATGATGTGGCAGTCATAACCCAATGTGAATTAGGGACAGAGAGGCTCACGCAACACCATGCACTCCAAAAAAAGACCCATACATAGTGTAAAGACATGATGCTTGGAATTGAACTTCTAGAATAATATTATAGATAAGTTATCAAGTTCCCTATTTTATGTCACATTCTTGAGATGAAAAACTATTTATGCGAAGTACTGCTTTAGGAACTTGGCATTGGTTAGAAAAGTGACGTGCTCCCTATCCATGATAACTAAACAGTATGTACCATTGGGATAAACCTTTTTAATGATATACATTACTTCCCATGAGGGTTCCAACTTTGGTGACATTCTACCGTGTATCATTGGAATTTAGAGATCCAATAATATATCACCTTGGTGGAAAGAACAGAGGAAGGACATCTTGTTAAACAATATTGATATCTTGTTCTGATGCTTCTTTAGATTGTTAAAGGCATGAATCCTACTCTCGTTGAGGGATTCCACCTCATCCAGATAGAATTATGCTATTCAGTCTGACCTTTTCTGGTCATATGCAACTGTTTGGATAGATGGTAACTAGATATCAATTAACTTAACTACCTCTGTTATGTACAACAAGGAAAATGGAGTCTCTTGGTTGAAATTAAAAGTTATCGTCCGATAATCCCTGAGAGAATTGGGATGATTATTTGGAAAACTCTTCTTATTTTGATCCACCATCTTATATTGAATGTTAGAAGGATATTTTTTTGAATGGATCAATCTATCCATTCTCCTAACCAAGACAGTGAGAAGTATGGTTGGAATGGATGTTATACATAGTGTATAAATTCATCAGTTTAGAAGGTCATAAGTTAACGACATTTTTTGTGAGAATATCATAAGGGACTAAGAATTTATAGATGCTATTGGATATCAAAAATTAAAAAATTGATGAAGCCTTGAATTCTTTATGAGGAATCACTTCTATCAACTTGGAGAAGAAATATGTTGTGTTCAGAATGAACTTGTATTGATGAGCAGTTGTTGGTGAATATGGTCCCACAACATCGAGTCCCCACATTGCAAAGGGACAAGAATACTCGATAATATAGAGGGGATCTGGTGGTTGGTGTACATATTTGACCTAATTCAGAAACACATGTAACCTTTTGGTACAATCTATGTAGTCCTGAACCATGGTGGGATAGATGTAACACAACCATCGTATTTTGTGGGAGATCTTCAAACCTGTATGATGAGAACCATAGGACCTAACCTGAACTTTCTATATAACCTGGGGGATCTCATATCCTTGAATATATTGGATGATAATTCTATCAATCCCATATCTATAGAGAGTCCACTCAAGGTTGGGACCACTCTAGAGGTTTAAATGCACTGCACACTGATGGATTTTTTCTCATTTGAATCAATATGATAGGAGAATACCACACTAGAGATACTTGATAAAAGGGGATTACCAATCAGAGGCTTCTTCCCCAGTAGGGGGATCCAGAGGAATATATATAAAGACACAAGTAGTCATATGGTGTACATGAGGGATATAATTGTCATCATCTTGGATGACGGGAGTGATGAACCTTTAATGCACCACATGAATGAACATGTAATCCTGATCAGGCTCTGTAATATTTGCGGCTAAGTTGTTCAGGGCATCATCTTAACATTTTTGTAACTAGGGAACATGGGTCACCTCTAGAGAAGATGGGAACTTGGCCATCAGGTAGTGAGTGCCCTTTAGTAAAGTCAGATTCTCTGGATTCTTAACGATGTAGTCTCTGTGGATCTTCTTGATGAATAACTTGGAGTATCCCTTCATGTGAAAGTAGGGAACATCAATCTTAAGAGCTCTCTTGAGAGTAGTAATGAGAGCCTGACACTCTATCTCATTGTTGGTGAAAATTTATTATATTTGGAATGAATATGACTGGACAACCTATGTCGAGGTGATGAAGACAATCCCTAGGCCTACTCAGTTAAGCCTGGGATCATTGAACCTTCTATTAGTTGGGCACCGGGAGGTTCTATTGAAGTGAATCTTCCATAAAAAATGGCCTGATGCATTGGGAGGATAGCTTCACCTAGGAAACAAACATCCATAAGCTACTCCTCAGGGGTTGGAAGGGAAATAAGAATATGTACCCATTCCCAGACTATGATCACCTTCTAAAAAACTAACATGACTTCTAAATATCCTAGGATCATAGCCTAGTGAACTAGTCTCACTATCAATATAGTGTGGTTTAGGATATACATTAGTAGGTCTACAAAGGCACCGAGTGTATGTAATGATTCTTCAAATAAATCCAAAACTTCTGCATTTTAAAAAACAAGTGTGATGAAACTCTTATCGAAGGGAGAATACATGGAATCAATTTTTAAGAGTATGAGACTAAGATAGTATAAACTATTCCCCACCCCTTTTTTGTTATTCTGGGAGAGTAGGGCACCGAGGTACTATTCCAAGGTGGTCACATAAAGGACTAGAGGCTTCTCGAAGATGGGTGGAATTAGGACTAGAGTCTGTAGTAAATACTTCTTGATTTCATTGAATTTAGTTTGGCACTCTTCATATCACTCGTAGAAGAAACCTTCTTCATGAACTTGGAGAATGGATTAAACTTATCATCCAGATTCACGATGAATCAATGTATATAGTCCAAGTGGATTTGAAGGCCTCGGAGATCCCAGAGGTTACTTCGATAAGGAATTTGGTTGATGGAATTGATCTTATTTGGGTCAATATTAATGTCTATATATCTAAATATTTAGCCGATAAATTACCTAGAGGTGACCCCAATGGGATACTTCATGTTGTTCATCTTCAAATTCTGAGTGGGGAGGAAGTTTAATACCTTCTCAAGATTCTTTATATGGTTCTAAATATGGTGGGACTTAACCAAAAAATCATCCACATAACATTCCAATAGTGTCCCGAGGATCAGTTTAAAAATGTGGCGCATGACTCATTTTTACGTGGCTCCTACATTCTTCAGACATAAAGGAATTTCCTAGTAGTAGGAATTCCCTTGAATGTCTCTAAAGGAGGTAGACTAATCATATTTTGGGGACATCTAGATATCATTGTATCTATAATATCCATTCATGAAGGAGAGATCCTAGAACCTGTTTTTGGCATCAATCCACATATCAGTCACTAGAAGGAGAAAATCATCATTTGGATAGTGACGGTTCACTCCCAAATGTCGATATAGAATCTGATCTTCCCATTCTTCTTCCCAGATAGGATTACGTTGGATAGCCACCTAGGGTACTAAAACTCATTGATGAATTTGGATTTGATGAGCTTGTCATCAGTTTCCCTGACCATGAAACCACGAGAAGGGTACATTTTTTTGGGAGGTTTCTTGAAGTCGTGATGGCTTACCAGGAGAACAAGATCGTGGATGTCGACTTGAGGGTACATTCTTGGCGTTATTTCATAACTCTTGGAAAACAAATCATTATGTTTCAATATGAAATCAAAATACTTCTATGGTTCCTCTATATGCATGGATTCACTGATCAAAATCGGAATTTTATCAATCTTAGTACCAATATTCTCCATAACCATGTCATTGATGGTGGTGGACACACCTTCTTTGAATGTGAGAGGAGTTTCTTCTAAAATCATCTTTATCATCTGAGGTAGGGGTCATTGGGAAGAGAAGGCTCCATTAGGCTGACTAATCCCTTGGGTGTACTGATACCACTTGTTTGGAACTGTGATCTTCAATGGGGGAATTTTACTCTACTGAAACCATGGTGAAATCATATTTAATGCTAATTCCATTAGGTCTTTGACTGTTTGGTCTATTCTTTATATCAAATAGATTATGGAAAGTTGTCTTGTGTAGGTTTAACTAGGCACAATGGAAGAGGTCATTCTGATGTACATGTGACCATGGGTTGAACTTCTCAATACTTTATAGGGGTAGGAGGTTCTGGTATCACCCAAACCTAAACTCTGTAAGATTAAAAGGTAATAATATAATGTTCTTTGTACTTTTGAACGCAGTGCACTTTAATCCCAAAAATGAAAAAAAGATTCCTACGTCTATCATTGTGGACTCCATTCGATGGATCAATAAGATGAAACCATCGTACAATTATGTCAACGGGATATATACAATAGTGGTGTTCTTCACCTCTTTGACATAGACTTGAATTCCCTTTCTCTGGTAATATTTGGTGTCCATATAGTGGGCATCACAATAGTCAAAGGGAGAAGTGTCCCCCTGGAGTACACCTACTCGACCGTTGAGGGAGTACTTGAGGCATTAGTGATGCGATGATGGTACTGCTACAAGTAGATGGAGCTAGGGCCTTCCAATCAAAGATTTATTGGTAGTATAAAATGGTACAATAATTAATTTTTTGTCTTCTACTAATCCCCAAAAATGGTTCTTCAAAGAGATTCTTCCACATGTCTATTCTCAGTCCTGTCATAACCCTGTATCTTCTAGGCTACGGGAATGAGGTCTGATTTAGTCAATCCCAACCTACAAAGCATTCGTGTTGGGATGGTATTGATCCTAGAACATATGTCCATTAAAAATAGGCATACTACCACACCATTGAATTGACATGTGATGTACAATGGGTGGATGTTCCCCTGTATAAGGGATTCCTCATATTCTATAGATAATGAGATAATGGATTGGCATTCTTCTTACTCGAAATATTCGGCATAGAAGTTATCTATGATGGATACCTCTATCTGAAACTCTATGGGGTTCCTCAAATATTTTTGAGGGCCTCATGTATCTCCAATGGTAGAAAGAGGGAGTCAAGGTTTGAGAGATTTAAAAGGAATTCCAGATAGGTGATTCAATAAATCTTACTTTCACGCCATATGCACACGTTTACCCATGTTGGGGGGTTATTCTTTGGAGGGAGCCATGGTAGGCACTATCTATTGAATCACTAGATTCTGGATGACATTTAAAAGACCCTACTTCATGTCATATGACTCATCGTTAACAACCACTAGATGATTTTTGGATGGTTAAGACCTGATTTTAGCAAGATGCGGTCGATCATGATGTGGTCATAGTTGTTCTTCCTAATCATGTAACAGAGTCAGCAGTTGTAGAAAATGTAACAGAATATGTTGGGAGGACTATGAATACTATGTTCTGGAGAGAATATTCTTTCAGGTATCAGTATCATACATGACTTTTCTTGAAGCACCGTTCTTATCATTCTGACAACTCACATGTCCTCGACTTCTTCTTCGTCGATATCAATCGGAGGCACTCATAGAACATTCCTGATAATTAAAACCATTTGGGAACATGTATGGGTATATCAACTCAATGGGATTCACTAAGGAATACTATGGGACACCATCACATGATTCTTCCAATGTAGGGTGGACATTGGGAGTGATTCCTTGCTCTGAAGTCATGAAATCATTAAGAGTGTGGGATAGACTCAGCAACAGTAGGGGAATTTTAATTCCATTTAACTATCAGTGTATTCTCTTTTGAGATGAAGAATGTTGTTATTTGGTTGCAAAGTCATCATTCAAATTAGGAATGAATTTTTTTGGAGGATCAGGTCAGCCTAAGGGTCACATATGACACTATGGGAAGAGAAAACCAATTTGTGAGCCAACCAGCCATTTTACATTCGAGTCTCATGGGTGAAAACTTTCTTCCATTCACATTCAATATCCCTGTCAATATCATAATATATGAATGAAAACTATAATAGGACATGGCCCAACCTAGCTACACCATTATCCACTTGGTCTTGGATCCAGTCTTTGAACAAATAGCACTTCTTGATGGTATGTCCAAGGTGTTTGTGGTAAGGGCAGTGGTCAGGGAGATCAATGAGATCAACTTCTTATGGCCTTCTAAATTATAATATATTTAGATCCCCCTATTCTAAGGCACTATATAAATAACATGGGACCTCTATGTCATTAAAATAGTTGTCTTGATTTTTCCTATCTGAGAAGGGATCTCTAGGTGATTTTCCCCAATTACGGGCTTTAACCACATTCTATCGCTTGAGAGGTTGTTCTTGGTGGGGTGGTACCTACTAATTTTGTACTATATGGGGCTAGGATTAAGGCTATTTTACTCAAATAGTATATCTTTGGGGAAGTAGTTCTTGGTGAGGCTCTACTGGTAATAGCTCTAGCAGCACTGAATCCACTACTTGTACTATAGTGGCAGTCTCTACCTTGACCTTTTAATCTTGAATGAGATGGGAGAGGCAATGTGCATGCCTGATTGGATTGATAAAAGGATTACTCTAGGAAAAGATACATATCCTATAAATCCATAAATCCTCATGGGATGTTCTAAGTGATGGGGGAAGGGACCAATTATGTCTTAATATTCCCATGAACATCATTAATAACTTCTCTTTAGTCAGTGACATAACTAGTGAGTATGTGATACCCTTCCACTAGAAAAAAATGTTTGCAACTCATTAATATGAGAGTTTCCTTCATTTTAAATGGTCTGTAATACTAGTATTGTGGGTGGTGGAGTTGAACTATTAGAGAAAATGCATGCGGAGGTCTTCCCAATTAGTAATGGAACAAATGGGTAATTGGATGTACTAGATGTATGGAGGTCCTTCCAATGTCTATACAAAACATCTGATCTTGGAAGTTTCCTACTGCTCTAGGTGTTGTAGTGGGTCACCCATCCCATTGAAGGGGACAAAGGTAGTACTCTCAAAATCTAGGGGTTCCCGCATATCATCCTCCCAAGATAGATACAACTTACCGTTAGGTTGGATTTCCACCTATCACGTCTCCAGGGCTTCGAGGAATGCAACAAGTGAATCCATCTTTTCTTTGAGGGGATTATTGTCTAAGTGAGGATTACTGACCACCAATGTATTGAAATACTCATTGATATGGTAGTTAGGATCAATAGATTGTGGAGAAAAATGATCTACCATATTTGAAACATTTTGGCAGCCTTTTTCCTTAACAATTATTTCAGTGTTGTATGATATGTATACACCACCACATTGGAAGGTGTGAGGTATGATCAAATTTTTTCAAAATATATGACCACTGATAGATGATCCTGCTCTATGGTGGTATAATTGAGTTGAGATTTATTTAGGGTATGGATGGAATAATAAATGAGGAGGAAGATGTTTCTAATCTGATTTCCAAAAGCAGCACCCACAACCTAAATTATGACATCACACATCAATTCATATTCCTTATCCTAGTCAGGTGAAAATATGTCAGGAGTATCCACCAGGAAATTTTTTAGAGTGTTGAATTCCCACAAAAACTCTCCAATGAAATTTAATTAATTATCCTTCGACAATAGAATTTTTGGTTTCTGAGATATTCTTAGAAAATCATGGATGAATCGGTGATAAAATCATGGATGTCCCAAAAAACTTTTTATAAAATTCACTCTCATGGATTCAATTAAATATTTAATCATTTTGATTTTTTCCAGATCGACATCCATTCCATAATTTGATATATTATGTGTTTGTTAAATTCCACCATGGACAATAAAATTAGAATTTTCCTAGTTTGACACTAGGAAATTATTTTCACAGTGCTATAAAAATAACTCCATATTTCATAGGCAATGATTTATTAATAATCTATATATAGATAAATTATCAATGAAAATACCTATTAATTCATCCAACAAATCATGAAAAGTAATTTTCATACACCATTAGAAATTTTTGGGTGAATTAAACATTTAAAATTACATACTTTGATATGTGAGGGTCCTAGAAGGTCATGTGAATGTGATCTTTGAGTAATTAATTGGGTCAAAACACTTTGATTATATCCATAGTATCCATCCATAAATTAAAATAATTCATGTGCATATCTGTATCAAATGATCTATGGAAGGGAGTGGAAAATGGTATTTCAAACTTATCATGTTTATATTTCTTTAGTCAACACATACTCATAATTCAGTAATGTTCTGGTTTAAGATTAAATTATATTCTTTGTGTTTCCTAACAATCAAGCCACCATTCTTTGGGATGACTTACAACTATCTCACCTAGTCACTTTAAGAGATTGAAAATAGTATATCAGCATATTGAAGATTAAAAACATACTTTTTAATGAATTAAAACATTTTAGGGATGAGATTCCAATGGGGTTTAAATTTTGGTTGGTCACATTATTCCAATATAATTATATGGGTGAAAATCATGGGTTTATTTCCATTGATGTCCACCACACCATTGGAAATTAGGTATTTAATTCATTCCAAGACATCAATTATTTTTTCTTATTCCTCTTGATTCATCTCTAAATTGATGAAAACTGGTAGTTTGGATGCATTTTCAATTAATTAGTACAATAATGTGTTTTTTGGAAGCATCAATTTTAACATTGGTGGATTGCTAAAATGAGGGTATGAATGGTGGAATGGTATCCCGCATCAGATGTTTGTAACATCCTAGTTTCAGAAGCCACCTAGAGGCGCCCTGTACCCGGTTTGTCACATTTCCTCAAACGCATTCCCTTGAACACCATAGGCTACCAACTAGCAGCGAGGGCCTTGGGTGTGATAGTGGGGAAACTATGCCCTCATTGGAAGCATACACAGCGGAAGTAAACAAATAAATTCAAGATAGAAAGCAGTAATAATGACATACTTCAATAAAAACAGAAAACTGAAAGTATAAACTGGAGAACATATATAAAAAGATGCATGGTACACATGTCTAGGAAAACAGCCAAACAAGTCAAAATGCTGGTATACAACAGTGCTAAACCAAAGTGTAAATGAAAGCAGATAAACTCCTCAGCATTGCAAGCCATAGCTTGGTCCCATGATCTCAAGATCCACAACAAATAATGTACCTGAAGTAGAAGGGTGCTTTCCATTATCTATACCTGCAATAATATAATCTGTTTGGTCCCAAAATCATGACCCAAATTGGGTGTGAGACAAAATCTTAGTAGGCAACCACCCAAAGATCTGTGCTTAACAGTCAGTGAATATATGGCAGGTAAATGTACAAAAAATAGTAAACAAGAAAGTGCTCAACAGTAAACAATCTACAGTTCAAATCAAGAAATAGTGAAACAAATAGCTAAAGCTCAAAAAAGTAACCCTCTAGGAATTGAACACATCCTATCCTCTCTGGTTCAGTATATGAAGACTCTCTGAGGAAGCACTCACAGTCAATTCCCATTATAGTCTAAGTTAGTCAGGAAGTCTCTGAGGAAGCTCATGCGGTCAATTCCTCTTATATCCCCAAGGTCAAAGACTCTGTAAGGAAGCTAACTTGTTCAATTCCCCTTATATCCCAGGTCATTCATAGACTCTCTGAGGAAGCACTCATTATTGATTTCTATTATAGTCAAATTAGTTTAGAAATAAAAACAAAGACTCTCTGAGTAAGCTCACGCAGTAAATCCCCTTATGGTCTAAAGAAATCATGGACTCTCTGAAGAATCTCACTCGGTAATTCCCCTTATATCCCCGAGTGGTTCTAGGATCTCTAAGGATGCTCACTCAGTCGACCCCCCTTTTAACCAAAAGTGCTCAAAGACTCTCTGAGGAAGATCACCCGGTCAATTACCCTTATAGTCTACTACACCAGGTTCTCACAACCCTGTGTAGGTCAATGAGCATAGAAGTGTAAATGGAAAAAGTAAACCTATATAATTACATGGATAAATAGTCTATATCATATCAAGCATGTCAGTATACAAACTTCCCATCCTACAACAATCGGCATGGAAAACAGGAAAGGCATCCAAACTAGCTATATAGGACCAAACGGTCGTAAACAGAATATGAAAAGGTAATAAATAAAGATCATAGAAATCATTTCAATTCATATCCAAATTACCTCTTCCCAAGAATACAAGCATGGTAGGAAAACAATAGGGGTAAAACGGTACAGACGTAATACCCCGTTCAAGGGTATTGGTGGAATTTTCACATAATACTCAAAGGTTTAGAACAAAAAGGCACAAACCACCTACCTCGGGGTTAGAAGATCACTATATGTGAACCTCGAAGCTTGAATCTGCTTATAACGCTGTAGATCTAAGAAAACGTATAAAAATTTCCACCCATGATAACATGGAATATAAGAGGAATCATGAAACGAGGCTCAAGAAGAGGAGAGAACTCACTGATGCGATTCCAATGCAACTTACAGTGTTCAATTCAGAGGACGTACGAAGGCTTGGGGGTTCGTTGAAGATCCACAGCCGTACGAAGCTCTCGGTCGAACGAGACATAAAAGAAGAGAATTATGGCTATTATATGTGAACCTGGTGTGTTTAATGAAAAAAAAAGAAATTACACGACATGTAATTTTGATGTACACAGCGTGAACTCACCTTTTCCATACTCTGCTTTAAGTGGCCTCCAAGTCACTCCCACACGACCATGTGTGTGGATACTACATGGCCAGCACACAACCTCCTTTAGCAAGGAAGTACATGGCCTGTACTCATAAAGTACACCACATGTACTCATAAAGCACACGACGTGTACATAAAAATTTCCAGAATTTTCTTTTTCCTCAAAAATGACCAAAAAAGGAAAAACATACATGAAAAGAAGCCCGGGTTCTTACAAAATTCCCCCCTTAAAAAATTTTTCCCTGAATATTTCTAGCGTGGTGTAGAAGAATAAACCCCCAAAAGTTCCAGCCACTACGCTCAAACATCGGCCTCCCTCTCCCAAGTCTCGTCCTACGCCCGCCCATGCTACCATAGCACTCGTACGAGAGGAACAGACCAACCACAGAGAACCATTGTACTATGATCCACAATCTGGATAGGATGATAATCAAAGGATGCATCCACTTCCAACTCAACCTACTTAGGTTGGAAGAAGTGAGACGGGTCTGAGAAGTAACATCGAAGATGAGAAATGTGGAAGACGTCGTGCATATCCCGGTACCTCTGAGGTATCTACAACCAATAGGCAACTGACCCAACTCTCTCCAACACCTAAAACAGACCGATGTACCTCGGTGAATGCTTACCCTATCCTCTAATCCTCTTGTGCCCTAACCTCGGTGTGACATGCTAAAAAACCTGATCCCCAACCTTGACCTCCAGAGGTCGTCTCTACTAATCAACATAAGATTTATGTCGATACAGTGTAGTAGCCATCCTCTTTCGAATCAACTCTATTTGCTCTGTGGTCTCTCGAACAAGATGAGGTCCCAGAAAAACAGTCTTTCCTACCTCTAGCCAACATAAGGGTGATCGGCATGGCCTATCGTACAAAACCTCACAAGGTGCCATCTGAATAGTTTCTTGAAAACTATTATTGTAGGAAAACTCCATAATAGGTATGTGTTTCTCCCAAGAACATCCAAAATCCAGAATGCATGCTCGGAGCATGTCCTCAAGCACCTGAATCGTATGCTCAAACTTGTCATCTTTTTGGGGGTGGTAAGATGTACTCAAATGTACATGTGTACCCAAAGCTTTCTAAATCCCCTGCTAGACTAGTGAAGTAAAACGTGCATCCCTATCTGAAACAACAGTGTGGACTCCATGAAGACGTACAATATCTTGGATGTACAACTGTCCCATATCATCAACACCGAAGGTCTCCTTGATCAGAAAGAAGTGAGAAACATTTGCGAGTCTGTCAAAGAAAACCCAAACTAAGTCATTCCATCTAGGAAATCTCAGAAAACCGGTACCGAAGTCCATCGCGACGTCATTCCAATTCCACTTGGGAATGGGTAACTGCTGTAAAAGCCCTGCTGGTCGCTGATGCTCCGCCTTCACCAGCTGACAAGTTGAACACATCATGATGAAACCAACAACGTCCCCCTTCATACTTGGCCACCAATACTGATGGTGTATATCCCGATAAATCTTGGTGATGCAAGTATGAACTTCCCAATATGAGAAATGAAAATCCCACATCAGCTCCTTGAGTATGTCTGTTGGCTCCCATACGTGCCCCTAGAATGAAAAGATCTCATACTCACCTATGGTCTATCTTGTAATAAGGTCCTCTCATGACACACTCTTCCTTAGGTGTAGGCCTTCATAATATGATAGTTGCCTCATCGAGCTCGATTCAGAAGAGTAGAGGTAACAGCTACAGAAGAGAGAAATGTCTGCCCCTGACTATCGTGCACCTCCAAATGAATCTCAGAGAACAGCGTCATAAGATACTACTCACAACTGGCCTCATGAACTGCCTGTATCTGAGTCCTCATGCTCAATGCATCAGCCACCGCGTTTCCTTTCCTAGGTGTATAGGCCAGTGCAAAGTCAAAGGACTAAAGGTACTCAACCCACCTGCACTGTCTCAAATTCAGACCATGCTGAGTGAAGATATACTTGAGACTCTTGTGGTCAGTGAAAAGTACAAGGTGCTCTCCCAGAAGATAATGTCTCCAATTGCATAAGGCATGAAAAACAGCTGCCAACTCCAGATCGTGTGTCGGGTAATTCCTCTCATGTGGCCTCAATTGTCGAGACTCGTTCGCAATGACTCCATCACCCTGCATAATCACAGCTCCCAGCCCGATACCTTACACATCACAGTAAACTATACAGCTCTTGAACAGATCTGGAAGGACTAGTATCAGTGCTAAAGTCTACCTTCCTTTCAGCTCCTGAAAGGCAGACTCACAAGAATCTGACCACATGAACTTCACACCCTTCTTGGTCAGAACTGTCAGCGGTGCTGCTAAGTGTGAAAAGTCATGTATGAAACGTCTTTAGTATCCAACCAGCCCTAGAAAACTCCGCACCTCAAATACGTTCTTTGGATTCTACCAGGAAACTATAGCTCTCACTTTCTCTGGGTCTACTAATACTCCTTCCTCTGAGATAACATGACCCAAGAAGTGAATCTGATCCATCCAAAAGTGGCACTTTGAGAGCTTAGCATATAACTGATTCTCCTTCAATGTACTCAAAATGATCTCACGATGGGTATCATGGTCATGTCGAGTGTTATAGTACACCAAGATATCATCCACAAAGACCACCACGAAAGAATCCATGTATGGATGGAACACTCGGTTCATCGGTTCCATGAAAACTACAGGCGCGTTCGGGAGACCAAACGAAATAACCAAGTACTTGTGTAGACCATACCTATTATGGAAGGATGTAAGAGGTATATCAGATGGTCTAAATCACAACTGATGGTAATTGGATCTCAGTTAAATCTTCAAGAACACCCAAGCTCCTCAAAACTAATCAAAGAGATCATCAATCATGGGCAAGGGATATCGGTTCTTGACCGTCAACTGGTTCAACTTCTGATAGTCCACACAAAGCCTGAGGGTACCGTCTGCCTTCTTCGCAAACAGGACAGGCGAACTCAAGGAGAAGTACTTTGTCGGATGAAACCCTTTGCCTATAACTCCTCAAATTGCTTCTTGAGCTCCTGCAACTTAGGTGTAGCCATCTTATAAGGAGGAATGGACAGCGGTGCTGCTCCTGGCCCAAGCTCAATAGAGAAGTCTACCTCACACTCCGGAGGAAAACCTGAAAAGTTATCTAGAAAGAAATCTCTGAAATGATCCATGAATAGAGGAAAGTATAACTGTGAATTACCCTAGTCATCTAGGTATAGACTAGAAATCTAGGTTGTAACTCCTCCCAACTATGATTCTCTGGACCCGCTCTGCTCACCTGGACATCCCATTCGTCCCTATGAAGAAAAGATCCACCCTCTTGTGATATGAAACTCACCCTACGGCGATAACAGTTGATGACTACCTAGAATGGAACTGACCATTCCATCTTGAGAATGACATCATAGTCTGTCTTCTCTAGGAAATAGATGTCCCATAAAAAGTGACACCCACCAACCTGTAGAGGGAACTCTCTGCACAGACGTGTTCTAGCCATTCTAGTCCCCAAAAAAGTGTCTAGCATCAAGATATCAGCAGACGAAAAGTTGCAGAGCCCAAGAATCTCCACAATATAAATAGATATAAAGGTATGGGAATCCCTGATATCAAAAAGAGAAAAAGTGAAAATTGAGTCTTCATTGATCGTACCTCGAACGGTAGAAGGTCTGAGATCCTGCTCTTGCTGGGTCTGCTCCACTGTGAAAGTCTGGCCTATACCGCAGCCCTGTGACCCTGCCTGACCACTCTGAGCTGATCCACCCTGATGTTGCTGAAAACTGGGCGACTGGATACCATGGCCATGACCTCCACCTCATTCTAAATGTCTGGAAGAACTACAGTTCCTAGACTGGTGAGGAACTGATGGCTCTTCTCCTGAATGAGGAGTCATAGAAGAACCCCTGTCACCAGCTGCTGGTGAGAGGATCTAATAAAAGTGCTGAAGGTGACACATACTGACGCAAGATCGGCACTCCATTGGGTCTCTTGGGAAACATGGACTCTTATACCCACTTCTCCCACACTGGTAGCACACCACCTAGATACCAGAAGATGCATCCCACCTACTCTGATCTCCTCATGCAACCTCCCAGTTGCGCTTCCTGCTATCAGCTGGTGGAGTAATAACTCTGGATGCCGAACCGCCCTGTCTCAAAGCTCCAGAATCCCTCAGATTTCACTCGGTGATCAGTGCCTGGTTGAGGATAGAAGATATCAAAGTCAACCTAAATATGTTCACCTGAGATCAGATGTCATGCCTCAAACCATCCTCAAACTTCCGTGTAAGGAATAACTCATCACCTCCTAGAATAGGCGTGAAGTGCTGCAGATCAATAAAGCGGGAGGAATAATCCATAATAGAAAGAGTACTCTACTCCAGACTCACGAACTCTTGGGCTCGATCGGCCCTCAAGGTCTCTGGATAGAAGTAATCATAGAAGATGCACCAAAACACGACCCAAGTCATATTCTGCTGGAGTCCCGCCTATGAGATCACATCCCACCACCTCTTGGCGGAGTCTCGAAGCATGTAGGTAGTGAGCTTCACCCTCTTCTCTAGTGGTATCTCCAAATGCTTGAAAATCATCAGTGTGGCTTCTAGACATGACTCTGCAGCCTGGGGTCCTCCATCCCCAGAGAAAGTGGGAGGATGCTGCTACTGGAAGACCTGTGTCAAATCAGCCATCGACGGGGTAGAAGGCGGTTCTCCATGAAAGGTTTGCATCATCCTTAAAAATCCTTCCCTAAACTATGCATCAACACCTACGTCAGGTACAATGGCTGGTGCCAAAGCTGGCACAACGGGAGGATCTACAGGTGGTCCCTGATCATCCATGTCCAGTGTGTAATCACCATCTAGAAACTGGCGTACAACTAGAGGACGTCTCAATGGCATGAATCTGAAAGGTCAAGCACACAACTTAGATCAAGATTATCATGGACCGAAAACAAGGATTTTTAGATGGGAACAAGATAAAGAAAACATTCAAATTTTACAAAACATGACAACTTGGCATGTACATTTTCTAAATGGAATGTTCCCTGAAGTCATTTACATGGGCGTGTACTCCAACCTAAAATGGTCGTGTAACACCCCAAACACACAATGTGTTTTCTTAACACACGGTGTGTACTTGAATCCTATTTCTATGCCTGAGTCCTTCTACATGGTTAAGCCACATGGATCTCCTTAGGACAGACTACATGATGTGTACAATTCCTACATAGCATGTACTAGACAAGCATCACTTGGCCCGTGTTGTTAGTGACACATCCCGACACACGGATCACACTACATGGCATGTTCCAGATAGACATGATGTGTACATGAAGGGATAACACCAACCCATGTTGTTCGTGACAGGGTTGGGTACCTGGGTCAGACTACACGGCGTGTTCAAGGCGGACACATCATGTACATGAAAGGGTAACACCAACCCGTGTTTTTCATGACAGGACTAGGTACCTAGGTCAGACTATTCAGTGTGCTCAGACGGAACACGACATGTATTAAACCATACTTGGCCAACCTGTGTTTTTAGTGACATGGGTGGGCACGGGGTCAACACTACACGGCGTGTTCAACGAGTACAAGGCATGTTACCACCAGACTTTCCCCATCCCGTGTCTATTCCCACATGGCCTATGACACGGTTAGAGGCTACATGGCGTGTACATAAATTACACGGCGTGTACTTAATAAAAACTATTTCTTCCCGAACAAAAGAACAAACATCATGTAATTAACATTACACGATGTGTATTCTGCGTTTTTCTGAACAATAAGCCTCAGAATCCACTCCAGAACCTAGAAAACACTAAAACGAGCATTGAAAGTGCCAAATTCTGATCCACGAGGACCCATACTCCCTACGAATCAACTTTTGGCATCTTATACAAATTATAACATGGCAAAAAAGGTAATGATCCGCCAAATTCCAGTCCATGAGGGCCCATAACACCTCAAGAACCAAATTTTGGCGTTCATTGAAGAAAACGTCCACACAAACAATACCCTATAAAACAGTATGTATCTCTATCAAGGAAACTATCACAACAACATGCATATTTTACACATCATCTATCACAACAACATGGATTCATAAATTCATCCTGGATGGCATGGCAAAAATTCATGACATGTGTTTTTTAGAAAGTGCCTATATGATGCATGAGATGGCATACCCTCATCCCATCAGGTTGCAAGAGAAATAGAACCTCAACAACATCAATAATAACAACACAAATCATGTGAATCACTCAAGGTGAAATCAAATCAACTGTAATAATTGAAAAACCAAAAAAATTGCAATTAAACGAGGTAGATTGGTTTTTCCCTTTACACGGGTTAGGTACTCCCGGGAACCACTTAATACCAAGTACCCATTCCATATTATGCCTGGATAAAGGCTCCAAATAGTATTTTAAGAGAAAAGAAACCCTATGATACCACTTTGTAATGTCCCGGATCTAGAAGCCACCCAGAGGTGCCCCGTACCTGGTTGGTCACATGGACTCAAGTGCATTTCCCCAAACGCCAGAGGCTACCGATTAGAAGTGAGGATCTTGGGTGTGATAGTGGGGAAACTATGCCCACATTGGCAGAGTACACAGTGGAAGTAAAAAAATACATATAAGAGTGAAAGCAGTAATAATGACATAAAACTGTAATAGCAGAAAAATGAAAGCATAAACTAGAGAACATATATAAAATGATGCATGGTACATATGTCTAGGAAAACAGCCAAACAAGTCAAAATGCTGGAATACAACAGTGCTAAACCAGAGTGTAAAAGAATACCGATAAAATCCTCATCATCCCAAGCCATATCTTGGTCCCATGATCTCCATCTCCACAACAAATCAAGTACCTAAAGTAGTAGGGCACTTTCCCTTATCTATACCTGCAACAATATAATCTATTTAGGGCTAAAAGGATGACCCAAACAGGGTGTGAGACTAAATCCTAGTAGGAAAATAAAAGAAGATCTGTGCCTAACGGTGAGTGAATGTATGGCAGGTAAAAGTACAGAAAATAGTAAACCGGGAAGTGCTCAGCAGTAAACAATCTATAGTTCAAATCAATCAATAGTGAAACAAACAGATAACCCTTAAACAGGTAACCCTCTAGGAAGTGAACACAACCTATCCACTCTAGTTCAGTATATGAAGACTCTCTGAGGAAGAACTGACAGTCAATTCCCCTTACAGTATAAGGTAGTCAGGAACTTTATGAGGAAGCTCACACGGTCAATTACCCTTATATCCCCAAGGTCAAGGACTCTCTGAAGAAGATCATTCGGTCAATTCCTCTTTTAGCCCAGGTCATTCATAGACTCTCTGAGTAAGCACTCACCATTGATTCCCCTTATATTCTAATCAGTTCAGGAATAAAAACAAAGAATCTCTGAGGAAGCTCACACCATCAATCCCCTTATAGTCTAAAGCAATCAAAGACTCTCTGAGGAAGCTCACTCGGTCATTTACCCTTATATCCCCAAGTTGTTCTAGTAACTCTAAGGATTCTCACTCGGTTATTCCCCCTTATAGACAAAAGTGCTCAAAGACACTCTGAGGAAGCTCACCCAGTCAATTCCCCTTATAGTCTACTACACCAGGTTCTCACAGCCCTGTGTAGGTCAATGAGCATAGTAGTGTAATATTTCCAAAGTAAACCTACAGAATTACTTGGATAAACAATCTAAAATATATCAAGCATGTCAGAATACAAACATTCCATCCTACAACAATAGTCATGTAAAACAAGCAAGGCAGCCAAACTGGCTTAACAGGACCAAACGATCGTAAACAAAACATGAAAGGTCAATACATCCAAAGCATGGCAATAATCCCAATTCATATCCAAATTACCTCTACACAAGCATACAAGCATGGAAGGAAAACAATAGGGGTAAAACGGTACACACGCAATACCCCTTTCAAGGGTATTGGGGGAATTTTTACATAATACTCACAGACTTTGAATGGAAAGGCACAAACCACCTACCTTGGGGTTAGGAGATCGCTATATGTGAACCTCAAAGCTTGAATCTCCTTATAACGCCATAGATATAAGAAAATATATGAAACTTTCAACCCATTATAACTTGGAAAAGAAGAAAAATCATGAAATGAGGCTCAAGTAGAGGAGAGAACTCACCGATGCGATTCCAACGCAACCACCGATGTTCGATTCGGAGGATGGACGAAGGCTCAAGGGTATGTCGATGATCTACGACTGTACAGAGATCTCAGTTGAAAGAGACCTAAAAGAAGATAATTCTGGTTATTAGACGCGACCCCGATGCATTTAATGAAAAAAAAGAAAGTACACAGCGTGTACTTTTGAAGTACAGAACGTGTACTCTCTTTTTCCGTACACTGCTTTAAGTGGACCCCAAGTCACTTTCACACGGTCGTGTGTGTGGCTACTACACGGCCAGCACACGACCTCCTGTGGAAAGAAATTACATGGCGTGTACTGACAAATTACAAGGCATGTACTTAGAAAATTTACAGAATTTCCTTTTTCCTAAAAACGACCAGAAAAGGAAAAACATACTTGAAAAGAAGGTTCGGGTTCTTACAAGGTTCACTGTAATTCATTTCCTTGTAATCCCTAGATTCATTGTCATTAGGTGACAGGGTCTATCTATCATCCTCAATTGTCAGGTAATCTTATTTATCATCAGTCATAAATATAGCTTAATAATCAAATGAATTAACACCTTATTTAGTGGATTTTACTAAATCGAACACTACCTGTTCATCACCAACTCTGGAAATAAAACATATTTGATTCACATAAATAAACACATTTCTAGCGGTGATAAATGGTCACCCTGGAATGATGATAATGTATATTTATTCCACCATATCCAAGATAAGAAAATCAGCAGAAAAAAATAAAGATACAAACCTTGACTAAAACATCCTCGAGAAACCCCCAAGGGTACATGACTGATTGATTAACCAATTGAAGTGTGAATATTTTTTAATTTAAATCCTCCATTCCCAAAATAAATAATTCATATACATAAGTTTAATAATTTCACTAAATCTATACATGGATTTTTAGAATTGGAATGTTTCGATAGTGAAGGGAATCAATAAGCATTTGGGGTCTCACATATTTGGTTGGAGATTTTACTGAATGAATGTGGACAATTATTCATTCAAGGAAATAATTCCAAGGTCATCCATTTTTTTTGTTTTTAGAGAGGAACTCCTTTATGAATTTTTCATAAGAATTCATCTGATAAATAGCCTCTATAAAGGGTATATTGATGTATAACTGCTTAAACATATATAAATAATTTGTGTGTTCAACCTCTGTCATGAATTACCTAATCTTATCTAGAAAGGTAAGAGGGTGTTTTTATGGTGACGGTTCAACAAACACATATTCTTTTTTTAATATTCACATATATAGTAGCTTCTTTAGTGGGTTTTGATTACATATTTCATTCTTGATAAGATTTACATGTTCTATCATCGCTAACGTTACTTATAATTGTTTCACATATTTCATGTTATTCAAGATTATTTTCACCAACTATAAATAGATGCTTAAAATTCAATGTTTTACCACTTTTAAGGACTATATACTTATCCTTCACTCTTGAATGTGTCTCAGCATTACCAGGAAACATACCTAGTTATCATTATGATAGAGTTTTGGATATTTTCTCCACATGGTGTACAACATTTTGAAGGGAATCCCTCAGATTCTATATCTTTGTATCTTGGGTAATAATCCTCTAATGTACCTTTTAAAAAGTTTCACTAACGTGGTTATAAAGATTTGATTATTTAGTAAAGGCTTGTTGTGGTTGCCTCAGTGAATCTTTTTTATAACATTGTTGTGGTATAAAGTTTTGGGATCTAGGCGGAGAAGGTTATTGAGTAATTGTTTATTATGGTTTTAGAGTAGAATTATGAGGTTGGTACCCCAAAAATACCTTGATTTCATGGTGGTTCATGACAACTCCTCTATTTTTAGTAAACATGATTAGTTTGTTATGACTGTTAAGCAAGTCTTTATTGATAATTTTACAATTTGTATCATTGGTGTTCTTGAAATTTTTGGTTTTTTATTGAAATTTATGTAATTAAAACTATAATTTTGGGGTTATTACATTACTTCATTTAAGTCAACATATGGGTGAGGGCCTCCACGTATTTCAACAACTGAAATATCTATAATATAGGTTGGAGGTGGTAATAGTTGATAAGGTAGAAGAAAAGATTCTTGATTCTTTTTTAGAGTGTCCAATGGGGATGAAATGGTGGTATTACCTTCTACTTGGTCAATTTTGTGGTAAGGTGGTCTTCGATCACTATTCCACATAATTGAATTGTGGGATATTTTATCTAAAAATTCTCCACCAACTTATGGTGTTTTTGAGATTGAGATTGCCATCAGAGTTGGAATCCAGTCTAGTAAGTACAACTGGATGTGGTACATAGTAATATTCTTGAAGCTGTAGCCACACATCATGTATGTGATGTGTGAAATTTTGATTAATCTCTTTCAACTGATCCCATGTTTCCCAATCTGATTATCCATCTTCATAGATGGTATTATGAAAATCATTTATGATCTTCCAGGTTTGTATTCATGGTAAATAATTATCTAAAAGTTTCTTGGATAAAACATGACATTTCATAATAGTATTGGGATCATGCATTTTGAGCCAATACTTAGCTCTATCATGTAAGGAAATGGGGATAAACCTACATATGATAATTTCAAATTTGAAAACAATACTCTTAATTGTGTCACATATTTCTAGAAAACATGATATATATTCATGTGTATCTTCTCTCTAAAGTCCAAAATATTTTCCTTGGTTATGGATCATGTGTATGAAAAAAATGTGTTATTTCGATATAATGTTCATGTATAGGTGAAAAAATGATTATGGGAGCATCACCACTACTATATGGAAATCCATAGTTCAAAATGATTCACTCCCACCACACTGGTTACTCTCATTGATGTGCAGGTAGTGCATATTGAAGAGTTTGAGGGTTAGGTAGTGTAATCATGTTTTGGGTAGCCAGAATTGAGCTATGACATATAGAAATGTATATCTTGATCATGAGATCTAAATAAAAAGGTTCTTGAGATTCAAGGATCCTTGAATGTGTTAGAGGGAACTAGAGCATGCACTAGCTGAAAAAGTGGAAGTAGGTGCTTGTTCATATAATAAAATGTAAAAATAAATGGGGAAGTGAAAAGAGTGTGTGGGGTAATCCTAGGTTCTCATTGAAGAACACTATGTCTAAGAAACAACTAGTCCCCAGGAATAGCACCAAAATTTCATCAGCTCATACAACACCATTTATTCTATATGGCCATTAAGAAATTTAAATTTTTAAATACCAAACAACACTAGCTACAAAGGCATAGAACAATGGTAGGATAGGGTCAAATCCACATGGAAAATCTTGAAAAAATGTTAACATAGAAAATAGAACATGATATATATATTCTTCATATAACTCTCATAGGTTTGGTTTTATAAGTCTTACATAGCTTGGTTTTACTTCATATGAAAGATAATGGATAAGGGTTAATTTTAGGGCTTAGGAAAAAGGTATTTATAGATCTACCTGGGGATTTACCAATCGGTTAGGAATTGAATGTAATGCCCCGACCCCAGTTTCCCAGAGTCGGTGCATTATTACATAACATTGGTATGATCACAAAAGATCAAGTCTCGAAAAACAAATTAGTTAAGTAGCCTTGGAAACACTAGATACATTCATAAGTCTTACATTACATGATAAAGTAAAAAACTAAAACAACATATTCTCTAGTCCGCACTCATATCCCCTCAGACTATCCATATAGGTCAATCATAAAATACTTCTTCACATCATGGGAAAAATAAAACATAGAAAGGGGTGAGGTCAGATGCTCAGTAAGGATAACAATATAGCGAAAACTTTCATAAATAATCATAAAAATTTAAGGCAATGTATAACTAAAACAAAAGCCTTTTAAACTTGAACTTCAGCATAATATGACAAAAATAAAATGAAATAATGCCATTTACTAATTCACATGGATATTATACTAGTCGAATAATCACATGCAATATCAATAACCACATTCATAATGATGGAATGCATAATGCCAGATTATCATAACCACATATTCAAGGACTTGTGCTAAGACTAAAAATAATATTTTGTCAAGGCCTTATGCCAAGACACTAGTTTGTATCATGAGACCTACTAATGCATCAAGGAGCTATAGCGGGATCTACCCATCACTTACTAAGTCCAACGCATTCCTCATATGAACAGGTTTAAACATAACATAAACATTCATATTAAAACTTGCATATGAAATGTCAATACTTTATCCATAAATCTTGAATGGTATAAAAATAACACATCCATAGTCAAACATATCACAAAACCTTCAATACTATATTGAAGTTTTGTATCATATTAAATCAACATCAAATAAGCTTAAAATCCCTCAAAGGATGTTGACATAGATAAAATCAAAACTATTTGAGAGAAATATCTCTTTTGTTGAAATCATTTCAAAATCACATAATTATAAAATATAACATTTACTTTGAAAATATTCTTATAATATTGTAAGGTAATCTTTGAATATTTTATAATGGCGGAAAATATCTGAACCCGCCGTATAAGTTAAAAATACATTCTTACCTTAATTTTGTCAAAAAGGTTAAAAAGAACCTTGTTTGGAATATGATGGAAATATTCCTTGATGAACATATTATAATAAGTTAAAAAAGGGTATAAGTGACATTAAATCATATTCTAAAAAATAGTATGAATGTTTTGAAATACATTTTTAAGAAATATGGATGTGGATGATAAAGAGGTCCCAATAGATAATTACGTATGAACAACCTCGGATAATGAAGAGACTGTAGAATTAACCCTTAATTTGTACTTTTCCTTGGTCAAGGGTACAATAACCTCCTGTATAATGGTGAAATAATTTTTATTAAATTATACAAGAATCATATACATTAAAATTATATCATATATGATCTTTTAACATTGCTTTATTAATAATATTTTAGTATTATCGTTGTTTTGGGTTTTTACGGATTCATTTTCCCTTAATTTCTTTGTTATGTGAGTCACATTTGTTATCGATGGGAAGTATCTTATTCATATCCACAATTATATAAAGTCTTTAAACATTATTATTAATGATCTAATGTAAATTAATCTTGAATGGATACGATGGGGAATGAATCTCATCACGTTCGTGGAGACAGTAATCCGTACGTACGCACGAGTGACGATATCATTCTTTTGATATTAAAATAATATATAATTGGATGGTATATCATATATACAAAATCATTATCATGTTATATTTATTATTTACATCAATTACACATCATTATTATACCCATCCAAATAATAATGTATTGAATAACAATTACACCACGACGCGAAGACTGTAATCCGTACGTACGCACATATAGTGACATGTTATTCAAAGGATGGATAGAATAACAAATTTGGTTGTACCATATTTATAATAACATCACAGTATAATTAAGATACTAGAGTTATTATTTTGTATTGGAAGAAACAAAGAAGAAGGAAGTGGAATAAGAAAAGAACTTGAAAGGGGTGCTGAGATATTTACCTCTTCTTCGGGTACTTCCTTTTGATTTGCTCAAAAGAGATCCTTAGGATGGATTTATGACTAAAGGAAGACCTCTAGGATGAAGGGAGGACAGTTGAAAGGGTATTTGGGTAGATTTTTTCTGAGTTAAATGGCTTTCAAGGTGTGAATTAGAGAGAAGGGGGAGTGTCCGTTATAATTCCTCATAGGTGAGTACATGTGTTGGGTCAGGCTTTTATTTTCTCAACAATGATACGTGGAACACATCGTGAACTTTGGAGAGACTTGGAGGAACTTCCAGACAATAATCTACATCCCCAGTTCATTCTAGAATTTCGAAAGGTCCGATGTACCTGGGACTCAATTTACCCTTCTTACCGAAACGTATAACACCCTTACATGGAGATACCTTCAAGAAAACATGATCTCCTACCTAAAATTCCAAATCTGTCCTTCAGTTATCGGCATAGATCTTCTACCTACTTGAGCTGTTTTGATGTGGGTTTGGATTACCTTTAACTTTCCCATTGTTTCCTCAACAAGTTCTAGGCCAACAAGTTTTCTTTCACCAACATCATCCCAACAACTTGGTGTGCGACATCTTTTTCCATATAACGCTTCATTTGGTGCCATATGAATACTTGGATGGAAGCTGTTGTTGTTGGAAAATTATACCAAAGGTAAATATTGATCCCACATACCCTTAAAGTCATGTGAGAATGATCTCAACATGTCCTCTAATGTTTGAATAGTCCGTTCTGATTGTCCATTAGTTTTTGGGTGGTTGGAAGTGCTCAAATGAAGTTCAATGTCTAGGGATTTCTGAAGACATTTCTAGAATATCAAAGTAAAACGGGGATCATGATCCGAAACAATCAATACGGGTACTCCATGAAGTCTCAAAACTTCATTAATATATAGTCTTTCTATACATTCAAGTGGTATATCTTCTCTTATAGCAAGAAGATGTGCTGACTTGGAAAGATGATTAACAATGACCCATACCGCATCATTCCTTCTAGGAGTATTTGGTAGTCCCATGACAAAGTCCATCGTAATATTATCCCATTTCCACTCTGGTATGGGAAGAGGTTGCATGACTTCCCCAGGCTGTTTCCCTCCATCTTTCACTTGTTGACAAACCATACATATTGACACAAAATCATCAATCTTTCTCTTCATGTTGTCCCACCAAAAATATTCCTTCAAATATCTATACATTTTGGTGCTCCCAGGGTGTATAGAGAAATTGGAACAATGAGCATCATCCAACAATTCACTTTTTAGATCAGGTATATTGGGAACACAGAGTCTCTTCCCAAATTTCAAAATTCCATCTTTATACACAATGTCACTCAATCTCCCATCATTCACAGCTTTAATCTTCTTTTTAAACTCTTCATCATCAGTCTGAGAACTCTTTATCCTCTCTCGTAAAGATGGTTTGGAAACTGTTTGAAAATGTATTGATGTCTCACCTTCCATTGTGATTCCCATATCCATCTTCACTAGATCCATTAAAATAGGATCCCTTTCAACTCTCATCTTTTTCAAAACGCCATGATATTTTCTACTCAAAGCATCTTCCACCATATTTTCCTTCCCTAGGTGGTATTTTATCATGCAATCATAATCCTTGAGTAGTTCAAGCCATCTCATTTGCCTCATGTTGAGTTCTTTCTGTGAGAAAATATACTTCAAACTTTTATGATCAGTATAAATCTCACATTTTTCACCATAGTGATAGTGTCTCCAAATATTCAAAGCAAATATTATAGTTGCTAACTCAAGATCATGAGTAGGATACTTTTTCTCATGAATTTTCAACTGTCATGATGCATAGGCAATAACCCTATCATTCTGCATAAGGACACAACCAAGTCCTTTCTTTGATGAATCACTATAAATAACAAACCCATTATTCTGCAATGGTAGAGTCAATATAAGAGCATTGACTAATCTTCTATTCAGTTTCTCAAAACACTCTTCACACTCTTTTTTCCAAAAAAATTTAACCCCTTTACTTGTTATCTTTGTTAATGGGTTAGCCAACCTGGCAAAATTCTGGACGAAACGTCGATAATAACCTACTAAACCAATAAAACTGCATACCTCAGTTATACTCGTTGGTGCTAGCCATTCATGGATTGCCTTGGTCTTTGAAGGATCAACAGATATTCTATCCTTAGAGACGTTATGGAAAGGAATATAAATCTCCTGAAGCCAGAATTCACAATTGTAAAACTTCCCATATAATTCATGTCTTCTAAGAGTCTTCGGGATAATGCAAAAGTTATATTCATGATCTTAATTTCTTTTGGAGTATACCAAGATATCATCAATAGATTCCACTAAAAAATAATCTAGATATTCCTTGAAAACTCTATTCATTAGATCCATGAAGACAGAGGGTGTATAAGTCAATCCAAAAGGCATTACTGTAAACTCGTAATGCCCGTACCTGGTATGAAATGATGTCTTCAGAATGTCTTCCTTCTTCACACACAACTGATGGTATCCAGATCGAAGGTAAATCCTTGAAAATTGTTGAGCCCCATGAAGTTGGTCAAATAAATCAACAATGCGGGGGAGCGGATACTTTTTCTTTATTCTTATAGCATTGATCTCCATGTAGTCGATCCATAACCTCATAGATCCATGTTTCTTCTTAATAAAAAGGATAGGGGATCTCCATGGAGAAACACTAGGGTGAATAAATCCCTTATTAATCAATTCCTGTAGTGGTTTCTTTAGTTCCACTAATTCCACATTGGTCATTCTATAAGGGTACTTCGATATGGGCCTTGAACTAGGAATTAAGTAAATGGAAAACTCAATTTCTCATTCTGGAGGATTTCTATGTAAATATTCTGGAAATACATCAACATAGTCTTTCCCAATATGTACAACCTCAATTTGAACATTCCTTTCCTCACCCATAGTTATTTCATTCTCTTCCTCCCCAATAATTGAATTTAGTTGAACTACTGGGGGTGGATCTAGATGAGATTAGGGGGCGACGATTATGCTCTAAATATAAGGTGTTCTTTATCATCATCATCAAAAATCATAACCTCCTTCTTCTTACAATAAATCTTCGCATCATGGTCCAAAATCCAATCCATACCGAGGATTATATCAAATTCAGTCATAGGTATGACGATGAGATTAGTAGATAAAGAACACTTATATTCCGTAATGGGAAAAGATTCACAAAAATTTGTTGCGATGATACTTACCTTAGGAGTTTTAACTGAAAAATACCTTGTTAAATCAAATTAAAAATATCTAATTTTCTTAGCAAACATGGAAGATATGAAACAATGCGATGATCTAGAATCCAATAAAGAATTTGCTAAACTTGAGGAAACCATTAAATTACCTGCCACCACGTCTTTCGGAGCTTCTACCTCAGCAGTAGTGATATCATAAGATTAGCCTTGATCCCGTAGCCTTTTCTGAGGTAAGTTCCCCTAAATCTTAGAAAATTCATTTTCATAACGTTCCATCTCCCTGCAGTTGTAGCATTGAACATCGGTAGCTTCTTTCTTCCCCTTGCAGTCACGAGCTTGGTGGCATTTTTCACCACACTTGTAACAGGATCCCATTCCTTTCAAGAAAGTACTGAGGTGTTTCTTCTCAAATTTACTACAGGATGGATAATAAACTTTTCCCTTCTTACCCTTATTTCCATTTCCAGAGTGATCAGCATATCTCTTATTCTCTTGCTTTTCTTTAAAGTCATAAGACTTAGAGAATTATTTTTCAATCGTGATAGCACATGAGACAATATCTTCGTATGACGAGAAGGATTTTGAGACTAAGGCTCGATGGAGAAATGGTTTAAACCCATCAAAGAAACGATAAATATTAATTCTTGGGTTACATATATAATCTGCAGCATGCGTCGCTAACCTTGTAAAGTTAGCTTCATACTTTGCGACATTCTCATCCTCCTATTTCCTCAGACTCAGAAATTACCTTTCCATATCTGATCGATGGTCATGAGGAAATTATTTTTCTAATAAAATACCACTGAACTCCCTCCATTCTATATTTGATACTTCATCATCTTCTATTGTATTTTGAATCAATGACCACCATTGATCAGCCTCTCTAGTGAGGCGGTAAACTGTCAGGATAACTTTTTCCCTTTCATTACTCCCCAATGCATAGAATATTTTCTCAAAGGAATTTATCCATTGCTCATATACTAATGGATATTTACTCCAATTGAATGTTTGTGGTTGTTGCCTCATAAAGTGATCTTACATTGAACCTCCACGATGTGGATCGGGGTGCTCCATATGGGTAAGGTTTTTATTCATAACCTGAGTGAGTTGTCCCAGTATGGTGATAAGTTGAATATCACCTATTGTATCACCAGCTCCAATATAATTATCTTGTACAGGAGGTAAATCCCTACTTGGAGTGCATGCAATGATACAGTTTCCATTCCTTCCACTAGGATCCATTTCTAAAAAATGTCAATATCAAGATTAGTTTATGAATTGAAATACATAATTCCAAACTTGTAAAATACTTAACATAAATTGAACAGTTTATGGATATAATCCATAATCATAAAAATGTTTTCTTTGAGGAAGAATATACTCATAAACCGTTCAAAATGGTTTGTAAAGAAAATGAGAATTATCCTAAGCATATCCCCTAGGAGTGTTGTAACCAAGAGTGTAGCAAGGCCCGTTGTCGTGTAGCAGGATACCCCGGGTCGTGCCCGAAACTCCTTGTCAGAGTTTTAACTCCTAGGTACATCTATTCCAGATTCGGATCTACCTGCTTATATCCATACATGGATTTATTGCTCAGAAAACTCACAAACTCTCTACAACACCAAAATTCTAGGAATTTCTTCTATACTAATCATCAAAGTCTATCTTAGGGTAATGTTCTCTAATCAGAGTTTATCTAAATCTAGATTCCAAGGTTTGTACTAAACTTCTTCTGATACCAACTATAACGCCCTGACCCTAGTTATCTAGAGTTGGTGCATTATTACATAACATTGGCATGATCACTATAGATCAAGTCTCGAAAGACCAATTAGTTTAGTATCCTTGGAAACACTAGATACATTCATAAGTCTTACATTACATGATAAAGTGAAAAACCAAAACAACATAGTCTCCAATCCACACTCATTTCCCCTCAAAATATCTGTAAAGTTCCATCATGAAATACTTCTTTAGATCCTGGGATAAATAAAACATAGAAAGGGGTGAGCTCAGATGCTCACTAAGGATAGAAATATAGTGGAAACTTTCATAAACAAGCATAATCATTTAAGGCAATGAATAACTAAAACAAAAGCCTTTTAAACTTGAAATTTAGCATAAAATGGAAAAAATAAAATGAAATAATTCCATTTACTAATTCACATGTATATTATACTAGTCGAATAATTACATGCAATATCAATAATCACTTTCATAATGATGGAATGCATAATTCCAGACTATCATAACCACATAGTCAAGGCCTTGTGCCAAGACTACAAATAATATTTTTTCAAGGCCATTTTCCAAGACACTAGTTTGTCTCATAAGACCTACTGATGCATCAAGGAGCTATAGCGGTCTCCACCCGTCACTTACTAAGTCCAATTCATTCCTCATATGAACAGGTTTAAATATAACCTAAACATTCATATTAAAACTAGCATTTGAAATGTCAATACTTTATCCATAAACCATGAATGGTATAAAAATAACACATCCACAGTCAAACAAATCACAAAACCTTAAATACTATATGGAAGTTTTTTATCATAATAAATCAACTTGAAATAATCTTAAAATCCATCAAAGGATGTTGACATAAATGAAATCAAAACTATTTGAGAGAAATATTTCTTTTTTTGAAATCATTTAAAAGTTACATAATTATAAAATAAAACATTTAATTTGGAAATATTCTTATAAGCTTGTAAGGGAAGCTTCGACACTTTTATAACGGTGGAAAATAGCCGCACCCTCCATATAAGTTAAAATGACATTCTTACCTTAATTTTGTCGAAAAGGTTAAAAATGACCTTGTTTGGAAAATGAAGTAAAGATTACTTGATAAAAATATTATAAAAATTAAAAAAATGTTAGAAATGACTTTAAACAATAGTCTATAAAATAGAAATTATGTTTTGAAATACATTTTTAAGAAATATGGATGTGGATGATAAAGGGGCCCCAGTAGATAATTACAAATGAACAACCTCAAATAATGAAAAGATTGTAGAATTAACCTTTACCTTGTAATTTTCCTTGGTAAAGGGTAGATTAACCTCTTGTATAATGGTGAAATAATTTTTATTAAATTATAAAAGAATCATATACATTAATATGATATCATATATGATCTTTTAACATTGTTTTGTTAATAATATTTTAGTATTATCGTTGTTTCGGGTGTTGACATATTTGTTTTCCTTCAATTTATTTATTATGTGAGTCATATTTGTTATGGATGGGATGTATATTATTCATATCCATAATGATATCAAGTATTTGAACATTATTATTAATCATCTAGTGAAAATTAGTCTTGAATGGATACGATGGGGAATGAATCTCATCACGTTCGTGGAGACAGTAATCCGTACGTACACACGAGCGACAATATCATTCTTTTGATATTAAAATAATATATAATTGGATAGTATATCATATATACAGAATCATTATAATGTTATATTTATTATTTACATCAATTAAACATCATTATTATACCCATCCAAATAATAATGTATTGAATAACAATTACACCACGACGTGGAGACGGTAATTCATACGTACGCACGTATAGTGGCATGTTATTCAAAGGATGGATAGAGTAATGAATTTTGTTGTACCATATTTATAAAAACATCATAGTATATAGAAGACACTGTAGTTATTATTTTATAATGGAAGCAACAAAGAAAAAGGAAGTGGAAGAAGAAAGGAACTTGAAAGAGGTGGTGATATATTTACCTCTTCTTCTTCTTCTTCCTTTTGATTTGATCAAAAGGGCTCCTTAGGTTGGATTTATGACTAAAGGAAAGCCAGTAGGATGAATGTAGGATAGTTTAAAAGGTATTTTGGCAGATTTTGGCCAAGTTAAATGGCTTTGAAGGTGTGAATTAGAGAGAAGGGGGAGTGGCCTTTCATAAGAGGGTTGAGGGGCACCTTAGGAAAATCTAGAAATATTATTTTATAATAAATTTATTTTCGGTTTATAATGGCTCCAAAAGAGATTATTTAAATTCTATGGTGGGTATGGGTCTAGAAAGACTCAACCAATATATTTTAGACCGGTTTGGGTCACTATATTATCTTTTTCTTTTTGATTTAACTCTTAGTTAAATAGTTTGACATTTACCATGTCTCTTTGTATTTTTATATTATACGGTTAATAAACATACTATATACTTTAAAGAGAATCCCAAGTGGTTAATTAATGATTCAAATATCATTATATAAGTTCTTTTTCCGAACCTTATATTTTTAAAAATATACTATCAATTAATAATATAATATTTGTTTTAAAAACTCTTTTATGTCAATTTTAAAACTATTTGGTATTTTGATTTTTCTAAATTCATAACAGCATAATTACTTAAAAAAATTAATCTAACCAACCCTAACATGTCATATTAACCTATAAAATAATTTTAATTCATGAAAAGTATCATATTACATTTATTTGGAAGTTTATAATATCAATTATTTTTATACTTCATTAATTAGTCTATTACTGCATCATCATTGTGTCATAAATAAATTAAATTATTTAATGTCTAAAAAATATAAATAAAATACCATTATGTAGGAAATATTTTTATCTTTCTAATTAATACTTATAGTTCAATTTATCTTATGTATAACCCTATATTAAATATGTTTTAGTTATTAAACATTGATTTTAACTCTTTTAACTCTTCTTTGAATTAAATAATAATAAATGTCCTAATCTAATCCAAGTGGACCAAAGAGGTTCATATTTTATTCCTAAGGTTGTTTTCGGTCGAACTATAATTATCTAGTAGAATTAGTACATGTGTTAGGGTAATAATAATATCATTTTTACCCTTAATTACCCTATTTACTTTTAACCATGGTAAATAAAAGTAAAAATGTGACTATTCACCAAAAAATATTTTCATCTTATTGAACCACATTTTACTTACTGATATCAACCGTGTCTCCTGGAGTTTTGAGACTCCACTCCAAGAAGTGGTAAAATTATGCTTTATGTGAATTTGCAAATTCTCCTAGGAGGTGGGTTAAAGACGGTGAAAAGGTCAATAAATTTTTTATATATCTAAAATTATTATAAGTGGACTCCAATGAATTACATTTAACTTATATAAGTATTATATATATATTTTGACCTAAAATAAATTTAAATAAAATAAATAATTATTTAAATAAAAATCCGGTTTTAAACTATAACTCAATGTTTTTCATTATTCATCAAAAATTGAAAGTTTTCAGAAAAATACCAAAAATTCACCCTAAGAAAATTTTGATATTATGAATACAAAAATGAAGTCCATTTTAAAAGATAAAATTTATAAAATTTCAAAAAGTGGGTATTACTATTCATAATGGCTAGTTAGATTGGTTATGGTGTGTTAGAACTTGAAGTTACGTACAACACACACTACTGTATTATTCAAAGAGAAGCGTACCGTGGAATCTTGGGTGTTATATTGAAGATGTATGGAAGTCAAAAATTGGTTTTGGTTAAGCTAATTTGATCTACCTAATATAGAAACTACTTTTAGGTCTAGTAATATTCAACATCCTAGGATCACTAATCTTAACTTCAATGGAAGAAAAAAATCACAGGTCATTGGTCCTAGCCTTCTCAACTCCAATAATATCAGGGTCTTACTATTGGAATTCCCCAGACCAAGGCTATATAAAAGAATATGATTTACAATAATTATTAACTTAATTACTAGGCATTGGGTTATCCAGGTTTTGATTATAATATTTATTATTTTTAAGCCACCCCTACTCTTAACACATAACCCTAAGTGGATTAGTTGTACATGATAATGATGGTATGAGAGGCAAGGGAAATTAGAAGCATGATTGAAAAGTTTATTAATAAATTCATATTAATGAAATAAATGATTAAAGAAATAATAGAAAAAAAAACTCTAACTTGATTATATGAAAAATAACAGTATGAAACAATTGGATATGTAAGTGGTAGCCAAACATGAAAAAAATATTGAATTGAACAATAGTTAGAAAAATAACAATCAATAAAAAAATCATTGTAATGATGTTTTGTAGAAAAGGATAAAAAATAAGTAAATAAAAATGATGGAAACAATAACAAGAGAGGTATGGGGAAGAAAACATAAAAGAAGTAAAGAAAGTGTGGTCATCCCCTAGATCAGTGTCGATGCTTGAATATAAATAAGATCGATCACGCCACAACGTGTAAAGGTTTCACATCATGAGATTCATTTAAATTAATCCTGCCATGAAATATCCCTGACGTGTAATAGAAATCCATATATATTAATCAGATCCTAAAAAATCTCTAAATATATTATATCCCTCATATTTCATAGCTTGTATCTTTCAACACGTTCAAAATTCAAAACTTTCTCATTTTGTGATGGATTCACATGATGTATTTATTTGGACTGGATGATTCATGACTTGTACTATTTTCATGGGTTGTCCTTTGTAATTCAGTGTTACTATGATCGAAAAATATATTTCATGAACAAGATTCATGTTGTATAATGTTTGAAATTATAGAAGGTAAAATAATGCCTCCTTTGATAATTGATTTCCTATTTCCAGAAAAAACAGAACAAACTCAATGCATTGTAAAATAAAACATGAATAAATTTTAAAAAAATGTATCCAATATATATATATTAATTAATATTTTCAAAGATAAGGAATAGATTGGGTCTTAGAGAACTTGTATGATCCTATGAAGAAGGGGAATTCTATATATTAGGGGAAAGTCTAATACCGTTATGGATCATTATCCCTGTGTAATCTTGTACAACCTCATAGAAAATGAAAATAGGTTAATGTCCTGATTCTTGGACCATGGATATAAATTTTTAATGAAAATATCTTAGACCATGGGGATTGATATAGTCTATATTGTAATGGGTATGGACATTTCCCAATGTTTATTAAATATTTAGATGTAGATGCACACCACTATAGACATATGTGAACATAGTTTAAGGTCATGATGCATAAAACATGGTTTTATTAATATTAATGTTCATTTATCATAGACTATATCCATCCGAGATTTGAAATATTTTGACATTTATAGAAAGGGATACTTGATTGAAAATTTTCAAGCTCCAAGACTAGCTATAGATAATGATAAAATTATGATTTGGATGGGATCGAAGATATATGAATTGATATAAATATCACTAAGAAATAATAAATACAAATGTAGTTCTATAAGAGGGGATACTTCTGCAAAGACCCATTTCATGTACATAATTTGAAAGGATATAATCTTTGTGGCAGGGACTAGATAGTGGTTATGTGATCCACTATAGATCCCACTGAGTGTGAATGAATTATTATATATTTTTAGGAGGTGATGTGGTGGTTGACCAATATTAGAGTATAAGGGTATTCGTGCAAGAAATATCCCAAACAAAATCTATAGTTTATGCTTCATATGGAAATATTATTGATATGATGTTTTAAGTGATGTTTTTAGGACCTACATATTTTTTAGTTTTATGTCATTTGATAGAGACCATGTTATACTTAGTTTTACACCATGAATTTCGGACTATCTATCATTTAGTTTTAGATTATGTGACATTGACCAATTTCAAATAGCTCAAATTCATTTTGAATGGACTATTTTTAGGAAGTTTAAAGTCATTCAGATTAGACTGGTGTTCCATGAATTTATAGTTCATCTGACATGGATAAATTCCATATAAATTAAATTCACGTATAATGGACTATTTAGATATAGTTTAATATCTTTCAACTCAGTTTGGTGTGTCACACAAGATTAATTCCACAACACATAACAATTACAATTTAATGGTTCACATAATAAACATTAAGGAAACTTATGTTGGTGGTATGCATGTTGTTATCTCTATCCCTGGTGATCAATGAGTATACACCACTAGATTAAACCTTGTGAATAAGGAATTATACTTCCCATTTGGGCTCCAGATTTAGTGGATTATTTTTGGTCATCATTGGAGTTCTCAAAATCAGCACCAAAACACCATAGAGGAAGGGGAAAAGGTATAAAATCTTTTTAAACACTCAAGGTACTCAATTCTGGTGGACCTTAATTTTTTATAGTTCCTAGAGCCTATTTCCATCAATGAACTAAAATTTAGATAACCAAAATTCATATCTTTTATCTAGAATCAACTGTACAATAATGGTTTCCAAGAGAGATGTTAGATGAACCTCGATGGTTAGTAATGATTTTGTAATATAAACTATAGAGTAAGGGGTTACATTAGTGGAAGTCAGAGTCATTTTTTGATATGACCATGAGGTATTGGATATCCTATCATGTTATTTTTTTATTATGATCCACCATTTTCCTAAAAAATATTAGAGATAATTTTTTTGAATAATTTTATCTCTCTATTTACTGATGCATGGATATGGTTAAAAAAATTTGCACACATATAATCGACATTAATTACCTTATAGGGTCATAGGTTAGTATATTTTCCAGTGAGAATGGTGTGAGGTAATCCAAACCGGTGGAAGATAGAGTATTTCAAAAATAAGATCAAGGAATTTTTCTTGACCACCTATAGAAGAATAGATTCATCTCATTTTGAGATGATATTAGTGGAAGTAGAGATGAACGTTAATTTTCAATATATCACTGATCGAAAAGGATATAAGGAATTGATCCCCCCCCCACGTATAAAAATGTTCAAGAGTACTTAGTGGTGTGGAGGGTCTCTAGTTTTTGTTTCATAAATTTGGGATGGAATATGAATTCATCACACATGATGAAAAATTCTATATAGTCACAAACCACAGTGGTCTAAAAATACCCCAATATTTTGATATGGTGAGACAGATCCAATCCTATTTGTTGTGCTCTACAAGTCCCAACATAGACCTCTTCTATGAGGTAATTAACTTCCATACCTTAACTACAGTGTAGAAGTATTTCATCAAATTTGTATCTTTAGAGGAATCACTCCATATTTAAACCATCACATTGGACAAAAATAATGACCAATCTATGAATTATTCCATGATCATCCTGGTTTATAAGAAACATTTCATGATGGGGATAAATTACCGTGGTAACCATTTAGTTATGTGCTTCATTCATTTTAGAATTATTTGAGGGTCCTGACTATGGAAGACCAGTGATGAGTTAATCCACCTTTTATTCATCTTTGTTGAGGGAAGTGGGGATCTTCATTTGATACACTATATGTATGTCCATTTTTTCCAAGTGTATATTTTTAAGGGCTTGTTGAAAATTTTTAAGTGCATCTATCAAATAATTTTTAGACTATGGAACCATATACACACTCTACTTGAAGGGGAACTTACCCTTCATCTCATGGGAGCACTCAAGAAAACCGGTTAGCTCTCACTAATTTACTATATAGTCATTAGGGATTTTATTGATGACTAGATTATAGTTTCCTTGAAATAAAACCTTGGAAATAAGATCTAAAGGTTCAGTTCATGATTTCTGATATGGTATTGGTATTTCATAATATTTTTGGTGGATCCCTTTTCCAAGACGAATGAACACAATCTGAGTTCCTTCAAAAAGGTGTTAAAGATTACACTTGGGATAAAACTTTTGAGTTTAGAGATGTTTATCATTATCCAAGTAGGTTATTTAGATTTGAAATCAAATTTAGTCTACCAAAATTGATATTCTTCATTGATAGATAGAATAATCTTATCTGGTAACACCACATACAAGAGAAACTCCTCCAAGGTCAGGTGCTGGACAAGGAAATTTACTATCACTTTTCGCATTACAATATTTTTGTAAAAAAATGATCTCAAACTAGTAAAGGATCAATAACATCATCCTAATAATCTGGTCAAAATGGTATAGTTAAGGATATACTTTATCAATTATATATAGGAGATAAAATGGACATTATGATTCTAAATTAATGGAGAAGATTTTGTACTACAAATACCATGGCGAGTTAGTTCTTCTTGATGGGAGAATAACCAGAATCAATGTCTAGAATCATGTGGTTGAAGCATTTTAGATTATTCTTATTTCCCTTTTTATTTTTTGGGTTCAGATTGAATATAGGGATCAATCAAGGTATAAAATATAGAGGACCACATGTTTCTTCTAGATAAGTGTCTTTAAATTAGATTCAAAAATAAGTACTACATGATAAATATGAAAGTGGTTTGGAATTATCCATACCACTTATATGTTATTCTTTTATTTATCATCATGTACAAATACTAGCATTTTATTACCATGTAGGTGGTAAAATACTTAATGTATAAAAGTTTACTATAAAAAACTCACATCTCTTGTAGATTCTGATAAGTGATAATTTTAATGATGAAATATAACTTCTCCAAATTCATCATGATGTATCTATATTGGACACTGAAGTTGAGGAATTTTATCTAGGGGATCTAAAATCTACACTTTAAGGCATTTATTTTTTTATTATGGGTGAAGAGTATACCAAATACATTCTCAAAAAATTTGAGATGGTCCTGAAATTGGTAAACTTTTCCCATGAAATAATCCATGTAACACACCGCTACCACTCTGAGGATGGGATTAAAGGTGTAATTCATGGACCAATGGTAAATTGTACCAATATTATTCAAACTGAATGGAATCACCCTAAAAAAATAAGCTCCCTGAGGTTCCTTGAATAATGTTACCTATTCATCATTAGCGTACATCCAAATTTTATTATACGTAGAGTATTCATCCATGTTTGATATGTCTTATAAGCTTGTGGTTTATGTTGATCAACAATTTTTTGAGTATAATAGGGAAGTTTACTTAAACAAATGGCTGATGGGGTCATAAAAGTTGATACTGGATCTGATTTTTCTATTCTTCTTCATAAGTTTCAAAATTTTGGCTTGTTACATAGGATATGAAGCATTCCTAATGTGGTTGGAATTTTTCAACTAATAATTTTCAGCCTCAACCATAATAACATAAAAGGGATGCATCTTTCTGGGGACTATTTTTATCTATGATGGAATGATGAAGGCCAAGACTATGAATGATGACCTAAATATTGATACCTAGCCCCTACTTTTAATTACGCTCAACTAAATCATGATATCACTTTAGGAACATAATTTAATACTATTTTTCTTCAATATTAATGAATATTTTGATCCATTTTATCCTAATATATTCCTCAACACTAGGGTTAACCTATATAAACTCATCAGTGATGGTCAACAATCCTTCTGCAAAAGATGGAGGGTTTTTTTCAAAATCCTCTTCATCAAGTGTCTGAGAATTAGAGGGATGAGATTACTCCTTGGTCATAGATGATTTTGGAATAAAATCATCATCCCATTTTGTGAAATAATCCAAATAAATTTATTCTTTGGGTTCCATAAAGACCATAGTGGTGAATGTCATGGAACCTTTCCCACGTGGTATTCACTGTTGTGGTCCAATTACCATATCAAAGTATTATGTCTTGGTATATAACTAATTATCCAAGAATAATTTTTTTATACGTGATCGATCCACTAATTGTTTTTCATATAGGAGAGACTTTATGGAATTAAACATGAGAGGGTTTCTCAAATTCATAGGAACCTATTCCTTATATGAGTTGTATTTGATCTGATTTCACTCTTTCTTCTCAGGAACAAGAATGTGGTTATTAATTTTTAGGTCTATTACTTCAAAATGGTGGAAAATAAGTGGGGAAATACCATTTAATTCAAACTAGGTATATCCCCAAGTGGGTGTCAAGTCATTAGGGGAATTGATATAATTATCTCCTCCGACTCAGGGCTACTTCTTATCACTTGTGTAATATCTAACCTATAGATAATGAGTTTCACATTAGTAAAAGGGAGTATAATAATCATAGAGCCCCAATAATATATCATTTATAGATTACTTGTAGACATAGTGATATGAAAAGTGATTTTTTTATTTCGGTGAATCTGGTCCCTACCTAGTAAAGCGTTGAAAGAAAAGCCTTTTAAGAACACCATGAATTCTATAATGGAATAAAATCACCAAATTGTTCCTTCATTTGAATCTTCATGATTGTATTTTATTTACTCTTTTTGTATCCTTTAATTTTTAGGTTTTGTAGGGCTATATTATCCTTCATATACACTTGATTGTAGAACATATAGGTTGGGATGAGGTCAATCCCAGAACAAGTGTCCACAAAGATCTAGTGGATATCGATGTTTTTATATTCCCGGAATGGTATAGAGGGAATATGTAACATTAGATAATATCAACTTCATATTATCTAGAGAAAGATATGTAAAAGAAGATATCCTCATGTTCCCCATCCTCTACATAGTATACATGTTCCATATCTTCTTCGATCTCATCTTCTAGGGGTGGGTGTCTTCAAGGCCTCAATAAGTGCCTCATGAAGATCAATTTATAGGTAGAGAACAACATGAGTTGATAGTTGGGATAGTATATTTGAGATTTTATTAATAATATCTTACTTAAAATCTAGGGTTATACTTATACCTCCAAAGGGTCATTCCTTAAAAGAAATCAAGTGTATACAGACTGGCTGGGGAAAAGGTTCTTGGTAAATATTTTATGAGTTATTTTGATAGTTGGATGGATGCAGGAATCAATTGGATACTTTTGGTTTATAAAAATGTTCAACCTAATTAAATGATCATAGAGTTTCATGATAAGATTATTTGTTGAAAATATGATCTTTTTGAGCTTAGAGAAACACTTTTCATATATTACTAGTTTCAAAACAAATTCTTTAAAGAACAATGCTCTAGGAATTGTGCATGTTGGATGGGTTTTTTTCGATGACCTGAGAGAATATATGAGAGAGTCAAGGTGGTTTTAGTGAATATTCTTAATCTTTATCTTAACACAATGGATCACCACACTTATGTCACTAAAAGAGGCATTATTTTGTTCCCCATAAAATGAGATCTATTGAGTTAGTTGAATTATGGGACATCATCTTAATATAGAGGGAATAAAGTCCCTAAGAGTGTATAGAGGATTTGGAACTAGTAGATGCTCCTAATATTCCTTGGTAGGTTGATACCTGTTCATTTTCTATTTGGAGGGATCTGATGGTTATAGTGTCATTGGAAAAGATGAACTAGATAGTGTAGGATTCAGTTGATTTTGCTTAGAAAAAATGATTCAAAAGACTCAAGTGATTGACTTTTAGAGTATCCAATCATAAAAATTAAGTGATCCCCTATCAAATAATTTCTACCACTCCCTATAATCTTTATCATCATCAAGGTAGTATACACACATGTAATATGAGCAATAGGATTTCCTAGTTCTATTATACCACAACATACCATCCCATAGATAAAATATTTATATATGAATCACTCTAGGATGGTGTTTCTATGGAACCTCTTTTTGGTCCAACTGTTAGGAAATTTCTTTAATTCATCCTTATTCAGCTTCAAAATGTTCAAAACCATGACAAGTTTCTCCACCATGGTAAATATGACGAAGTCATGGACTAAATCATCCCAAAACTAAAAGGCCATACTCATACATTCTATGAAATATAAGGATACCAATTACAAAAATGTCCTAGGGAAACATTCTAAATGTGACTTTATTTCTGATAGGGCTTTCTTTGTGGGGCCACAAAGATTCAAATTGACTGAGTGGATAGGGTTTATGTAACAAAAAATACATTTACTCCTACAATATTTCATATTGACTAGGTATGCAAAGAGTGAGGCATTTTCTTGTTCTACTATATTAATTCTTGAAATGATCACATTTAAATAATTCCTAGAATCTTATAGGGTATTTGAGGGAGATTTGTGTGCAGACTATCTCATATCATACATTCCCCCATCACAAACGGAATAAAAAATCAAGGTGAATTTGAACATTGGGGGTTTATTTTAGGACCTTCCAATGAGTTCTGATGTTTGCGACACATACATTATCCCATTTCTTGAACATAGTGAGGCTAGTGGACCTTTTCATTTGAAATGTTAAGATAATCCAGTAATGTAACTATTGATAAAATCATCCCTACTGTTAATGGATCTTGGTGTTAGATTTTTGTACCAAACAATAGCGGGAAATTATAGTTTCAATATGAATTTTTATGTTTTGGATCCCTCAAACTAATCAAGGGTACCAATAATTAGGCCACCTTAATAAGAATAATGGATAAGGTGATGTTATGGGTCACCAATTATATTAATGGAATCATGGATTATATTACTGAAATTTGGAGTTTACGGAATGTGGCCCACCCACTTGTGGTATGTATTCCTTCTGTGCTATACCAAATCCTACTAAGACTCTATGAACTCCATATTTTCATTAATATTACCAGTCACCTCATTCTCAGAAGCCTCATTATCTGTCTACACCTAAAATTAAACACACCCAATAAATTAAGAAGTCGTGATCTAAAGGTAGGATTTCATGTTGATCCATCGTAGAGGGAGCCCCAATGATAGCTAGATTGTTCCTCCTATGGGTAGAACTAATTTCTTTGATCATGGTGGGTAGTTCAAGGGTTATTGGTTATCATAGATCTACCTAAATAGAAATGGGGTCATCTAGAAAATCCACCTTATTGGGGTGGTAACATTGAATGATATTGAAAATGAACTTCTTATAGCCCTCACGATCCTTGATCATTGTATATTTATAAGAATAAATGGATGTTATTTTTTTGGGTATATCGAATAACACAACTATACACTTTACTTTGTTGATGGGTTATTGGGATTCATAATTATGTAAGGGTTCTATGACTTATGGCTTGTATCTACTAAAGGGTATAAATATTTTAGCAGGGTTCAACTCTCTGGTAAAATCCTACTAGGGAATATATTACTTTCATGTTTCCTCAATGGTTTCATGATTCTGCATTTTAGGAGGCTAACTGCGAAAAAATTCACTCTGACAGTGGCTGGGGGTGGTGAATCATCACTGTCATTATAAGGGATAACTCTTTGAATTTTTTATTTTCATCTTATAAGAGTTAATTAGATTGTAGTATATGACCCATATCTGATTGCATTGTCGAGTGCGTCAAATTAGTTGTTTAGTTTTCTAAAATTTCTACATTATAGTATTAACCCTGGGTCATCTCCCAAAAGATCCATAGAAAATTAATTTAAAAGGTGTGTTATGATTATGTAAATAGAAGGGGAATTGGGTTTTATAAAAATTGGGTTTGATGATTAAAGATGGAAATATAAAAGCAAAAGCGATAAAACAAAGTAGACCTGAACAAGATTAATTAAATGTGATCAACCTAGTAAAGTCTTGTGATGCTCATCCTTTATCACTTTAAGAGAAAGGGTATAGATATTTTAATAAAATGTTTGTGACACCTATTACCATAATGTTACTGAGTTTTTTCTAGGATATCTCCTATGGTTCAGTCAAAACACACAATGATTTACCGGGCACGACCAATGATTCAATGATTTGTGTTCGACTTCATAACTGAAACTCACCAAGGAAGCACACAAAGAATAAGATGTGCTATCTTGGATTGTATGTTATTCATTTTTGATACCATGAAATAAATTAAATGATCTTGAATGTTCTTATCTAAGTTCAATTGACCAATATGAACCAGATAAACACTACAATTGAATGAAGGAATAAAAAGGGATAAATGATGTGTGAAACATCACTTGAAAGGGTACCCACAAACATGATATTTTTATTTTGACTATAACATAATAGGATATAAATAAATTACATAAGAATATAGGATTAATAAAAACCACAAATAACCTGGAATTAAAATGATCATTCAATAAAATTAAATCATAAAGCTCGGGATTACATCACATTCCTCTCAGGGTGATCACAAGGGGTTTAGAAATCCATGGGAGGGGAGGAAGAAAAAGATGTTAATGTATCATTTCCCATAGTCTCTAGAACTTATAGAGATGATTAAAAGAGTCATTTGGAACTCCAAAATGGAAGCACCTTTCCTCCTAGTAGAACTTTAGAATGGGGTACCCATGGTGAAAATTTATAGGCAAAGAGGGAAGTGGTTTTGAGCACCCTGATTTTGAGAATCTGATTGGCCCCTGGTTTTGGTTGGGAATAAAGTGTTAAAAAACTTTGGAAAAAAATAAATAGTTGTTGGAATACACTATTTCTACCTCCAGGTCCAATTTGGAGGCCATATATGCTATATAATAAGTGATATTTCCAAAATACAGAGGCAAATTTTTGACCACGTGCAAATTCATTTTATTGGACAGATAAGTTCGTATTTGACTATTAATGTATGAATTGGGCTTCAATTCCTTAGAATGAAATGTTAATAATTAAATTTCAGAGCAAACCTTGGATGCATGGTTTAGTATAAGTATTCATTTTAGTCCACTAATGTGCTTGGATCTTGTGAAAATTGGCCCATTTTTTCATGGACTTCATTATGGACCATCAAAATCACCCCCACATACAATGTAATTACCAAAAGTAGTAACATTTCCCTTTTTAATAGTGTTAAACACAAAATAATAGAATAAAAAATGAAGTGAAATTTGTTATTATACTTGTAATTTCCCATACAAACTAGTTTAATACATTGGTATAAGGGAAAAATAAAACAGTGAATCATGGTACGATCACACCCCCACACCTAAACACTTGAACTCTTGTGAAAAGTATAATAACCTAATCATCTCAATTTCCTAAATAAAATATCAGAAAACATACAAGATTATTTTGAAATGAAATTCATCATATCTCATTTATGGAATCAATTTTCCTATCATTTTTCTTTTCTCACATTTGAATTTGTTCAACTTCATTTGTTCACCCATGAAACATGTTGTAACATACCTCACCTAAATATTTTCCCTCTTCACTCAAAGAACATATGGAAGTGGATTTATTCTCTTTTCCTAGAGTTCATGTGATCTTACCATATGCTTCTCCAGATTCTCATCTCTCTACCGACTAAAACTAGTGTGCTACTCAAGAGTAATTACAACAGGTTCTTCTGAGGTTCAATGGTTGGCAGGATTTAATGTTTAAAAATATAAGGTAGAAAAGGAGTGTTTCATATATATTTACAAAACATGTCAAAATTCACCATGTGTTCACAATGAATGTACACACTCAACTCCTCAAAAATTTTATTACCACCAACTTACTATCCCCAATGTCACGACCCGTCCCCTAGGGCCCATGTCATTACTACCCCATGCCCGCCTTCTATTGGCCAGGGGTTGGCGACTAGAATCGAAAAGGCGTATCCCTAAAATGGGAAGGCATTTCCTGTACTCTTATATAAACATATAGACAAGAAAGCAACAAGATGCAGCCATGAAGTAAAATAGTTGCAGTAAAAGTGTGTACCAAATGTAAGGGGTCAGAATACAAGACCAACTAAAAAGATACAACCACAAATGAAAATAGATTATGTCTCCAGATATCACCCACCAGGGATCCTACCAGAAGGGTTGGTTGAGCTTTTCTCCAATGCTCTCCATGTCAACCGTCACCACCATCCACCGTTATGTCCTAGCTACCCAAGTCTCAGTCAAGGATGCCAATCATCTGCACCAGACCTGTCATGGTGTAGGTGAAGCTCGTGTAGGGGTGAGTATAACAATACCCATAAGGGAACCAAAGACCCCCGAAGGTCTCATATAATTCCACAAAGGAAAACCACAAGCATGTCCTCAATCACAAAGCACAAAGAAAAAGACACAACTCAAACTAGGTATAACATAAGTGTAGTAGAACAAATGACTAGTCGTAAGGCTAGATCATCTTAATCTATCAAGAGGAACTACTATTGATTAACAAAAAAATTCTAGGTGTTAATAGACACAAAATCGCAAGGTGTTGATTCACAAATAATCATTGGGTTCTGATTTACATATAATCACTAGATGCTGCTTCACACAGAATCGTTAGGTGCTGATTCACATAAAATCAGAACATGATGATTCACACCGAATCGTTGGGTGGTGATTAAAAAAGAATCATAGGGTGCTGATTCACACAAAATCGCTAGGTGATGATACACACATAATCGCTCAGTGCTGATTCAAACAGAATATCTGGGTGCTGATTCACACAGAATTTCTCGGTACAGATTCACACAGAATCGATCTTCATTCTTAGCATCTCATCTAGTCATAGGATCCTCTCTCATAGAACACTTGTTTCTGGGAGAAACCACTCCTGAAGCCATCAGTCATATTTCAACTGACATAATGTTCCATGAATAATTTACCCAAAGATCTGTCATATTATAAGGGTTCCAACACAATAGACAGTGTGTCAACCGGATTCTCGGTTTGTAAGTTATTGAATTTTTAGTACCGAAGGCCTAGTTGGATTTGGAGTAGATCCAACCCAACCATACTCCAAAATTCTCCAAAACACTTGTAATGTATTTCAAAAGTACAGTCTCTCTCCAGGGATCCCATCTCCATAGACAGTTCGTCAAACGGACGTCCGATTTGCATGATATGACCTTCTAAGAGTTTTTGGGCTCGAGAGGGGTCCAGGTCCCGTCCGACCCAGTCAGACCGACCCGGTCGGACTGACCCGGCCCGAACCAGCCTAGGCCATAGCAAGATCGGCCCACATGGGTTGTGGCAGGCTTGGCTCTCTGGGTCACAGGCCTCGGCGGCTCGGCCCGCCGGTTGGCACAACCCACACATGGGTTACACATTCCACCTCTCAAATGGCTCAAAGAGACATTCAAATCTTTAATTGATGGAACTAGGAGGTGCCTCTTGGGTGTCCGCTGGTCCTACATGGATCTTTTCCCTCCCTTAATTGCGGCCTGCTTTACTATGGCATGTGACAACGTGCCACCATCCGCCTCCACGACCGGCCCAGAGCCAACCACCTTCTCATCTGTCATGGCGTCGAGTGGCACCACCCTCATCTGTGGCTGGATAACACTAGTCGCTGATTCTTCCACTGACTCCAGTCACCGGTGACACTCTGGTGGATTGTCCGCGGGCCCCTGAGTGAGCTATGGTGGTCCATTCTTCCTTTCGGACATGCCTACGGCCCTCATGGGATATCTTTGTCACTGTGTGCCACCTAGTTTCCTCTCTTTTTCACGTTGAAAATTGTCCCATGAAGAACACATTAAGAAATGAAGAGGTGGAGGGTCTGAGACTTGTTAGTTCTTCCAGCACCCTCTATGTTAACATCATAACATGAAAAATCAATTTAATTTAACAAAGATAAACTTTATTATTAAACCCCCTACCTCAGATTCCATTGGATTTGAAGTAATGGTGCAAGGAGAATCTGCGCTTTATGAATCTAATGACATTTTCCATTTCTAAATCGATTCATCTGACGTTGCCATCCAAACTTCTATTCATTGGTGTAAGTCTCTCGAACACTTCATCAAAGGTTCCTCGCCTTCATGCCAAAAGCCCACGCCCAAGCATCTATTAAATTGAAAGAGGATCCAAACGTGTTACATGACATTAATTTGGTTCATTCATAAACCGAATATAATGTTACAATGTTGAGGTTACAAAATAGATGAGTGAAGCCATTAAATGTCTTGAAAAGTCATGGGTCCCACCACTGACTCTTTACAGTTTTAAAAACGAAATAAAATAACTTTGTTAAGTTATTTTATTATATTTTTTTGTAAAATAAAATTTTTATCTTTTTTCCCTACTAACTATGGTTAAAGTGAAGCTTCTCATAAGAGAATCATGGCGCTGCAAATTCATTGGTGCACTCCAATTTCAATTTCGAGCACTGGTTCAAAATATAGAAAACACTTCTCGTACTTTTATTGAATGTACCTTAAAAAAATTTTAAAATTCCCTTTCAAGAACAAGATGCCTCGAAATCATGCACCGTCAATTTTCATTGACTCGAAATAATCCCATATAATAAAAAAATTACATGGAATTTCAAGGTCATTACATTATCTCCACCTTAGGTCTTTTGTTACCTGAAAGATACAAAAAAACCAGCGAAACAAAAGAAGGTACTGAGAACATATCTAAGCCTCCCACTCCCATGTGCTCTCCTAGAGATACTAATGCTACAAATGAACTCACACCAGAGGAATTGACTTCCCTCAAAGGTCCTGCTCCTATCGATCCTCTATCTCCACCGGGAACTCTACAAACGTCACTACATCGATGATGTCCAGCTCATCCCAGTCGACTATGTGTGATGTGTCATGCATGTGTCTCCTCAATTGTGACACATGGAATAAATTATACACTTGGTTCATCTATGGGGGATGATCTAGGTGGTATGCCACCCTGCCTACTTTGCTGAGGATTTGGAAAGGACAAATGAACCTCAAAGATAGCTTGTCGCCCCTGCCAAACATCAGTACTCATCATTGGGGTGAGACCCGTAGGAATACATGGTCTCCCTCCTCGAACTACAAGGGTATCTTTCCCAGTCGACATAAGTCTTATACCTACTCTATGTAGTCTTTATCCACTCCTGGATGATATGCACCTTCTCTGTAGTTTCCTGTACCAACTCTGGACCCATACGTCCTGACTCCCCTATGTCTGTTTAGAAAATAGGTGATCTTCATGGTCTCCCATACAAGGTTTCAAAAGGATCCATGCTGATGGTGGAGTGATAACTGTTGTTGTATGTGAAATCCACTAGTTTCAGGTGGTCCTCCCAACTACGGCCAAAAACAAGGACACAAACATGAAGCATGTCCCCGACTGTCTGCATGGTCTGATCTGTCTGACCATATGTATAAGGGTGAAAGGAGGTTCTCAAGCGTAGATGAGTTACAAACACCACCCAAAATCCCTTCCACAAGTGATATGTAAAATGCACATTGTGATCTGAGATGATCGTTGATGGCACCCCATGAAGTCGCACAATCTTCGGTGTCTAGAGACATCCCAAGATCTCTACTGATCCTAGTTCTAGGATGGTTAGGAAGTGGGAAAAGATGGTGAGTCTGTAAACGATCACCCATATGCAATCATAGCCCCTAGAAGTATGTATTAGCCCTATCACGAAGTCCATGGATATACAATACCACTTCTACTCTGGTACCTCAAGTGGCTAAGCTAAGACTGCTGGTACCTGATGCTCAGCCTTCACTTTCTGAAAAATGAGGTGTTGGGATACAAACTCTACAACTTCATTCTTTATCCCTAGCCATAGGTACTAATTCCAAAGGTCCTGATACATCTTTACCACTCTAGGATGTACTGCTAAAATGGATGTGTGGAAATCCATCAAATCCTCTTCTCGTAGTGTCATCGGTACCGTGGTGCATCCTCTAAATAAGATGACATGATCCCCACCTTCATAACGTCCATCATGAGCCTATCTTGAGGATATCTAAGAAAATTGGGCCTAACAATCCCCATCCCCATGTTGTTCCTCCTCAACAAACTAAACAAGTGGGGGAGTGATAGTCATAGACTGAAGGTAAGTTGATCCATCTCTATCCAAAAATGATAATTGCAACGTGGATAGATGGTATGTTGCCTCACTAAACAATTGTATAATAGACCTCAAGATGACTAAATCTTAACTACGTTTCATTTCCTAGGAGTGTAGACTATCTCGATGTCATAGTCCTTGTGGAACTCAATCTATCACTCAATCCCTTCTATGAGAAGATATACCTAAGACGCTTGTGATCCGAGTAAATAGTAAACCGTTCAACCATCATGTAGTGTCGCCACATTCAGTGAGATGACCACCACTGCTAACTCCAGGTCATGGGGTAGTGTAGTTTTGCTTGTTTTGTCTCAACTTCGTTGAGCCATAGGCGATCACTGCTCACTCTTGCATCAGGACACAACCTAGTCTGATCTCTGATGTGTTGCAGTAGACTACATACGCAATTCCCTCTTCTAGTAGCCTCAAGATGGGGGAACTCATAATTCTATTATTTATATTCAGAAAACTCTACCAGAACTTTTCCATCCACAAGAAAGGCTTACCCTTATTTTTCAAGGCTCACAAGGGTGCCACTATCTATGATAAGTCAGGTACAAACCTCTAGGAGTATCCATCCAATCCTGGGAAACTCTGCACCTTGGTCACAATCCTAGGTGGCTTCCATGAAAGAGATTTTTCTATCTTCTCTGGATCTAATGCAACTCCATCCTCTGAGATAACCTCCCCCAGGAAGTGGAATTCCTATATCCTAAACTGGAACTTTGAGATATTTCCAAACAGTCGGTGCTCTCAGAGTGTCTCTATAACTAATTGCAGGTGCATGGAATGCTCCTCCCCAGATTCTTAATAAATCAAGATATATTCAATGAATACTACCATGAAGTGAGCTAGGTAAGGATGAAATATCTTGTTCATGAGACCCATGAGAACTTTTGGAGCATTGGTTACACTGAAGGGCATCACCATGTACTTATAATGGTCATACTGATATCAGAAGGCTGTCTTTAGTACGTATTCATCCCGTACCCTGAGCTAGTGATAGTATGATCTGAGGTCTATCTTCAAAAACCATAGAGCTCCATTTAGCATGTCAGAGAGATCATAAATCCTCTTGATTGGATACTTATTCTTCACAGTCACCTAGTTTAGGCGCCGATATTCCACACAATGCCTCAGACTTTCGTCCACCTTCTTAGAGAACAATATTGGGGATTTCCATGGAGAAACACTGGGCCTTATGAACCCCTTCCCTTGAAAGTCCTCTAACTATACCTACAACACACGATGTTTCGTAGGAGATATCAAATATGCTTGTGTAGATATCAGTTCCATCTTGGGGGTACAGATCGATATAAAAGTATACCTCAATGTGAGGAGGTAGTCCCAGAACATCATCATAAAATACATTAGCATACTGGTCCACCACAATAGGATAACTTGAACTCCTCACGTCAAATGCTCTGAGGGTGAGGCTGGAAAACTGGTGAGTGACCAGTTTCACCCTCCTCTGAGTAAGTCCATCCTGTGCTTCATAGGTTCCCTTCTATCTAAGGAATGAAAATCTGGTCCCATCCTCGCAGACACACTGCACTTTGTGCCTAAAATAGTCGATCTGGGCATGGAATGTGGATATAAATTTGACACCTAAGATGAAGTTTTATGGCCTCGACATTTCTAATAGGAGATCCTAGAAAAATATCTCACCTCATAGAGTGATCTCACACAACCTTCACCAGTGTGTAATCATCGAATCTTCTCCCATAGGATTCTCTAATTGCATGGATCTAGCCAACAGATCCATCAGAATCTCTGAGCTCCAAATGAGAGTCATGGAAATAATATAGTGAATGAAACCTATGTCTATATATACTAAATATAGGGGGAATAGACACATATCATACCTCTAATAATTTCTAGAGCACTGTGGTCGTAGGCCTCTACTGCATGTAGTTGTGCTCTCCCATGCCCACCTGATCCCTATGGTCAGGGTGGACCACCTGGGGGTGGTGGTGGTAGAACCTCAAACCTTCATCCACCACTTGCTACATGATCTTATCCTCTACCAAATATTCTACCCTGCAGACCTCTTTGATCGAATCTCTGACGCTGTCTTAGCGGTTCCTTGACCATTTATTGATATTCTGTATGGAGGGTCGAGCAGTCGCGAGCCATGTGGCTCTGCCCGCCGCACATGAAGCAAAATATTCATCCTTGCGGACCCCCTCTACCTCATGAGCTCTAAACCTCTAACCCTACATCCTAGGGTTTCCTTCCAGAAGTTATGTCTCTCCTGGACCTCTGTGTCATCTACATACTACCTGCTACAGTTGACTTGGCTACCGGTCATCTGACGGTGGCTCTCACTGTTGGTGCTTGATTAGATAAGAAGCTCTCCACTGATAATGCTCACTGGAGCACTCCATCCCACATCGAGATATTGAGAGATATCATCGACACTATGATATCCCACCAGAGACCCTGCTCAATGGTCCATGCCCTGAATAATGTGTCTCATACCATGTCGGTGGAGTATCGCGAGAGGTCAGTGAATCTCACCGAGTACTGGGATACTGTCAGGTTTACCTGCTGTAAGTGCAGTATCTCTCAAATACGCACAGATCATAGTGTATTTAGAATGAACTCCATCTTAAAGAGGGTCTCAAAATCCGTCTAGGTGAGGGTCAAATCATCATGTAACTGGATCATCATTATCCATCATCTTCCTGTCATGCCCAGGAAAAGACTATCAACTAAAAACACCATCTTCTCCGCTGGTGTCCCAACTAGGAAAAAAACTCTTGCTACAGCCTCCGACCAGTCCTTAGATGCCTGGGGATCTGTCTCGCCTCAAAACATCAAAGGTATCTACTGTTGAAACTCATAAAACTCACTCAATCAACGTGAACCATCTTCCAGTGGGGCTGGTGAAAACTGCTTCCCAATGGGTGGTGGTGTTGTCGGTGCACCACCCTAAGGTTCTAACCTAGTAAGAGGTCCCTATACCCAAGCCTCATCGCTCAATGGGCCATCATCGTCTACTCTATCGAGAATTCTGGTTGTCTGTCTATGTGGTGACATCCTTAAAAGAAACTGGTGCACTACGGTCAATAATTTATACCTAGTGATATGACTCAAAAGTGATGAAAAGTAAAACATTTCCAAAACACATGTAATCAGAGTTTTCATAAAATGAGTTAGAAATCATAATTCAGGGTCCTAGTGTATCAATACGTTAGCCGTCAAACCAATAATGGATTCCCTGAACTTAAAACCAAACTCAAAACACTTAACACTATTGATCAATGGGAAAGATTAGAAACATAGTTTTCGGTAGAACCAACTCCTCTGATACCACTTTGTCATGACCCATCCCCCAGGGCCTGTGTCGGGACTACCCCAAGCCCGCCTTCCATAGGCTAAGGTTTGGAGACTAGCACTGGAAAGGCGTATCCCTAAAACAGGATGGAATTTCCTTTAAACCTATACAAACACACATAATAGAATGCAACATGATTCATCCAAGAAGTGAAACTATTATAGTAAATGTGTGTACTGAAGGTAAGGGGCTGAAATACAAGAAAAACTGAAGATATACAACTACAAATAAAAATAGATAACAACTCTTGAGATCATCCATTAGGGATCCTACCTCAAGGGTAGGTACAACTCATCTCCATAGCTTTCCACATCAACCTTCACCGTCGTCCATCACCAGGTCCTATCTGCCCAATTCTAAGTCAAGGTTGCATGTCATCTGCACAAGACACAATAAGGTTCAGGAAAATCCCATGAAGGGGTGAGTATAAAAATACCCAATAGGGACTCTGATATGCCTGTAGGTCTCTCAAAATTCATCAAAGGAAAACCACAAGCATGATCTCAATCACAAAGAACAAAGAAAAAGAAATAGCTCAATCCAGGTATAACTTAAGTAAAACAGTATAAATGATTATTCCTAAGGCTAGATCATATTACTTTGTCAAGATTCACTACTAATGATTCACACATAATTGATAGTTTTCTATTCACCCAGAATCACTAGGTGTTGATTCAGAAAAAATTGTTGGGTGTGGATTCACACAGAATCACTAGGTGCTAATTCAATGAGAATCACTAGTTACAGATTAACACTACTAGAAATTTAAGCTATAGCCACGGATCTATAGCCATGATTTTATAGGCCCGCAGATATAGCTTATTTATAGCCACGATTTTGTATATACCGCGGTAGATAATAATTTGTGCTGTCTTTTTTTTTCAAATCCTGTCGGGATCCTCCTTTATTCTCCCCCTATCGCTTTTTTTTAAAATCACGTCGGGCTCCTCCTCCATACTCCCATGATCGCAACCCTCCAAAACTCGGTCTCTCACGGCGGCGACCCTATGAACCCTGGATGTCTCTAACTGCACATGAACCTCCTTCCCCAACCCATCACAACCTCTCCTATCCCTGATCCTCCTCCACTGACAGTGCCCCTCGCGACCCTCCGAACCCTCGACGTCTCTGACGGCGGCACCCTCCTCCCCGATACCCACTGCACGTGACCCTCCTTCCCCGACTCATGGTGACCTCTCCTTTCCCCGATCCTCCTCCACTGACGGTGCCCCTCGTGACAGTGCCATCATTGACACGGAACAAGGCAATCCCACTGCGATCCACTGCCACAGAACATGGGACACCTCACCTCCCCCGCCGATGCTACTCCTAGGTGGCCTCCCCACCTCCTCCAGCGTGCCTCTGATGCGGCCAACCCCATCCAGGTGATCCTCCTCCTGCTTGTTATGAACAATTATTTGTTCATTATTTTGTTATCAGTGTGTAGGAGAAAACTAGAATAGTTTCACATGTTTGAGTATGGTAAATAGGTTTTTAAATTAGATACGTTATTATAATTATAATTTATATACATGGAGTGAGGGAATAGTGGTTTTCTGTGAAGAACCAATTAGTCTAGATTGGGAATCTGCATGGTGGAGTTGTGGACAATTGGAATGGATAAAAAGTGATGGTATCAAATTTTGATGGTTAAATTGGGAATCAGGGGATCATCTTGGATGCTTCTCAAGGATTTCAATTCTTATGGTTTGGAGTTTTTAATGACCCACACAATTAAAGGGTTGGTAATTTTAGAGTAAATTTGATTTTTTTCCTGAAGAAGGGATATTTTCGAGAATTGGGATATGAATTAGAATTTCCAGAGTTAATACATCTATGGGATGTGTTTTCATTTGAGGCTAATGGTTATTTATAGGGTTTATTTCCAAATATTAGGGTGGTGTCTAATTGCAATAAACTACAGTAGTTATTGGGTATTCAATTGGGAGGCACTAGGTGCCTCTTAATGGGTTTGTAAAAACCTACACCCTTTATAAGGTACCCGATGGAGGGGTACCAGGTACTCAGTGGGCCGGAAAGTGTAGAGGACCTTATATAAGGGCCATCAGGTACACAGTGGAGGTGGATTGGTTACCCAGTAGGGATGGGTGTTGTTTTTTAAGGATAAAAAAATAGTTATTCTGGATTCCACCTCTAAAAATGACTTATGGGGTTCTTATACTTTAAATGGATAGAGGTAAATATTCCTCTTCTACCTCCATTATTCTTTCATATTTATATCTTTTAATATTTAGTTTTTTTAGGGTATGGTTTGTGTCAGATTTCACCAAGACTTATTGTGGATCATGAGAATGTGATGTTTCCAAGATTTATTTATCCATTGACGTGTTAGAAAAATTTTGGCACATGGAAACATTGTTTTCTTTTTCTCATTATGTTAGATACTCCAATTCTTTATTAAATTTATACTTGATGAAATCATTACATTTTCACAATTCCCTCATAGAATTTGGTGCAATGACATTAAACTTCCACATTCTCATCTTTAACCAAGATTTCATGTGATATTATTCTTTCTTATATTTTAATATCTTTACCCAAAAAAACATACAAATTGATATAGTATATGTTTACTAGAATGATTATTATTTGTCATGGTTGATTCCCTGCATAAATATTCTCACAACAGTGTTTCTTGTAGATAGATTATATGTTAATAATATTCTCATATTACTTGGATTTAGGTATGGGAAAACATGACCAAGATGTATCATGATCAGATTTAGGTGTTATATTTAAAAATATAGATGTTTTAGAATCATCCCGAAGCTAAAGGTAAGATCATGGAATTTACAGATCGATCCTATAGTGATAAAATAGAATATTTAACTACTTATTTTTCTTTGGTGGTTCATCATTATAAGATTTAAAATTCTCAACAGAGATAATGAAGTTACCATCATCGAAGCTACTATGTGATGACATGGGCCCAATGATATTCTTCCCACTAGGAAAATTTTAAATGTTATATCTTCCTCTTTACCTATAGTTATCAAGAATAATATATATTTTTTCTAAAAACAACAAGTAATTTCATAATTATGAATCTAAACCTCTAAACATGTCATAGTGAATTTAGGTTCTTCAACATGTTCAATTTACTACTTTCGTAAATATTATTGAAAGAAAACATAGTGGAGACACGGTATCTACAAACTATACTAATCCCGGGCGCCTCTCCATTCCATGTGTCCAACATTCAGAAACCCACATTTCTTCTCTTCCTGACTTCCATGCACCTTCTTCGCGTCAATCCCTTCCTCTCCCTCCCTCCCTCGTCGGCACACGGTTTACCTCAGATTCTCCTCCATCTCGGGGTTCATCTCTTATCGACCTAAGGTTCATTGTATTCCTTTGCGTCATACTGTTTATTTTTCCTCACTCCCTCTTCCACACACGGTTTCCCTCGGTTTCTCCCCACGCTCGCGCTTTTTCTCTTATCGACATATTGTCCCCGCAGACCCCAGTCGTCGTCTTCCTCCTAATCTAGGTTCCCATCCACTCCTCGGATTCCCGCACACTATTTCCGCCATCGTACTCTAATACCATCCTTCACATTAATCCACCATAATTACCTCTATTTATTGTTATTCATCCTTCCTTTTCTAGCTCTAGAATTTGTTCACATCAATGCCAAGTATCGATTTCCCTCAGTTTCTCCTCCTGATCGATTATCACCTCCTATCGAGCTAGAGATACCGCCTACCCCGGTCGACATCTCCCTCCATCAACTAGTTCCCCTCCACTCCTCCAGGTGTTCCCAGAATTATCGTTTTCCTATGAGATCTACCTTGGTGAAGCATGCCCTATAGTCACTTCGTGTTTCCATTCACCATCACCGAAAATTGATACTTTCTTCAAAAATCTATCTTACTTTTGCTTCTTAGAAATAGACGAGAGGGTAGAAATGTTCCCTAAGCGCAGATTCATCCATCTCCCAATGAATTATGCATATGGTATTTTCTCTTCTGTAGCATCTTAGTATCATTTTTCTCTGCTCTATAGTTTCACATTTCACTATGTTCATACTAATTTTGTAGGGTGTAATACAATAACACAAATGGTTGGTTCTGATAAGTTTCTAGAAAAAATTTCAGTTCTCTCCAAGATTTAGTTTTTCTAGCTACATATGGATTTTTCAGACATCAATAAAATATATCTCCTATTTTGATTCACCAATTACTACATGTACTTCTTTTTCTTTGCCAATATTTCTTCATCTAAAATTTCTTCCATGGTTGATCAACTTCTATGTTATTAGGCTTTTTTCTCAACACTGGAGTACTTTTCTTTATAGCTCAAAAGTGTTTTGTTTTCTTTGCGCTTTCTTATTTCCCACATTCTAAACATTTATGTTGATGAAACATGGTTTTATATTCTTTCACATGTTTATTATTGTTTGAAAATTTTATATTCACTTGAGAAATTAGAGAACTATCAATGTGTTTCGTTTTTTTGGTTTATCCTTTTATAAATCATCAGACTATATGATCAAACATTCTTTCTTATCATGTTCAAACTTCTTCATAGGTGTGGATCCATTTTTTGTTATGATATAATCTATTTGATTATAAATTGTGTCCTCTAGTATACTTTTATTATCAGGTGGGATAAAAACTTGTATCGAACAAAACCAAATTAAGCTGAAACTCGAGCCATAATAATTATATACCATTAACAGGAAGAGTAATTGTTAATTAATAGGTATGTACTATTTGATAGTATCATTTTGAAACATGGATCTATTTCCCCTTGCTTTTAGGAACATGATTTGACCCATGGGGCATTGTGGTTCTCATATGTTGGGTGGTGACATGTATAGTCACAAAAGACAGGTATGTTTTATTTTAGTTTTTATTTTATTTTCTTTATCGCATTGGCCACATTGGTCTTTGACTTCTTTCTGTGGAGAAAGGGTAATTATATTATGAGAAGGGGGGAAAATGGGGTTCAGATTGATTCATTCCGTCGGCTTTGATCTGAGGTAAGATTATATGGTTACTACTTGCCTTCCACGTCATGTATTTGGGGATTTCAGTGTTTTTGACTCCATGTTATGTTTTTAGAAGGGCGTTGGATCATTTCATGTTGGTTCGGATGGATTTGGTTCTCCCAATTGAGGTATTACTTTAATGCCGTTGGTTGGTTTCTCACTGGTTATGTAGCATACTTTATGTGTTTTAATGTTCCTAATATCCTTTGTGTAGTGATTTGATCCCCTCTCGACGGTTTCGAGTAGCTAAGTTAAGGGAGACTCACCTGCATGTGCATAAGTAATAAAGTATATGTATATGGGTTCCCCCGTTATGTGTATAGTCAACCATGGTAGTGATTATGCACGTATGGGGCTATGTGTGCCCATGTATATATATATAAATGCATATGCATGTGAGTGGAGACAGGTATATGCATATAATCATATGTGCAAGGATCCCTTTGCACATGCTTATGGCCATGCGGTTGTATACATAGGGGCTAGGTGTCCTTGCATGTGTGTGAAGGTGTGTATACCTAGTGGGGGAGCAGCAACTTTTAGTTAGAAAGCTCAAAGAGCCAAAGTGGACGGTTTGGTTCCACCTTGAGGTAGGATCCCTCTTCTAGCGTCTTTAATTCAAGAATGATTTAAATTGAATTTAGCTTTCTAAATTCTACTTAATTATATTGAATTTGATCTCTTGAATACATGTTCTTTAATATAATTGTTGCATTTGATAAATAAAGTTATGTTTTTATAATAAAACCCCTCCAACGGAGGTGCGCTGTCTGTGAAAACTCACAGTGATAGTTATGTTGATCTAGTTGCTTAAATTATTGCATTTGATTTGTACTGAATGAGTTTTAGAATAAATGTTAAATATAATTAAATGAATTTCGTGATAAAACAATAACATGGTTTTATAATAAAACCCCTCCAACTGAGGTGCGATGTCTTCTAAACCAAATAGTAGTGATAGTTATTTTTATCATTTTTATATTTTATTTGAGTCTTTCATATTCCTCTTGTTGGTGTTTGTTTTGTGGCTAGTTAGTTTTTATTTTATTTGAATAATATAAATTGGCTTATCATACTTGTTTAACAGAAATGAAATTTATTGAGTAGGCATATGCCTTGACCATGACCCTTTCTTTTTCACGCTTTAGAATATTATAAATAAAATTTCCATGTTTAGGAAAAGTGAATGAATTTGTAAATGGTTTGTGTAGGGTGTATGGTTCTTTTCCGTCGTTTTTTTCCCTTTAGATGTTACGTCATTGTGTCGCTCACTACAACCTTCTCTGGAGATCCCTTGTTATAACATATTAAATAGTTGATCTGTTCTATCATCTGTCAGCGGGGCGACGAGCGGAATTTTGCCCCGCCTCCTCCTGCTCCCTTCGCTCCTGGATGGAAAATGCTGCCCCATGGATGTCGCTGGACTGGGCCAACACGCCGCGGTCACACTGTGGTCACACCATGGTAATGCCCTGATTTGGCCCTACTTCAACCACATCCATCTCACACCATCCCCCTTCCACTTTAATTTCAGCCCACTGCCACTAGCATTCTATCCCAAAATAGCCCCCCTGCCACCTTTGAATCGGCCCGCACCACCCCCCAGCACCTGCAACCTGCAAGCTTCCCCTTCACCAGCATTCCAGCCTCCTCCGGCTCCCTTTGCTCCTGGCTAGAAGATGCTGCCCTGCAGATGTCGCTGGACCAAGCCAACACTCTATGGTCACGCCGTAGTCACGCCGCAATAATGTTGTGATTTTGGCCCTACTTCAGCCACATCCATCCCACACCAGCCCCCTTCCACATTCATTTCAACATGCTTCCACCAGTATTACAGCCCACAAAAACCCCCCCTGCCACCTTCGAATCAGCCCACACCATCCCCCCATCACCTGCAACCAGCCCTCTTCCACTAGCATTCCAGCCTCCTCCCGCTCCCTTCACTCCTGGCCGGAAGATGCTGCCCCGCGGATGTCACTGGACTGGGCCAACACGTTGCGGTCACACCGCGGTCACGCCTTGGTAATGTCGTGATTTGTCCATGCTCCAGCCACATCCAGTCCACACCAGCCCCCTTCCACCTTCATTTTATCCTAATGACACTAGCATTCCATCCCACAACAGCCCCTTGCCACCTTCGAATCATCCCGCACCATCCCTCCAACACCTGCAACCAGCCCCCTTCCACAGGCATTCCAGCTTCCTCCCTCTCCCTTCGCTCCTGGCCAGATGATGCTTTCCCACGGATGTCGCCGGACCAGGACAACACGCCACGGTCATGCCACGTTTATACCGTGATTTGGCCCTGCTCTAGCCACATCAAGCCCACACCAGCCTCCTTACACCTTCATTTCTGCCCACTACCACCAACATTCTAGCCCTCAACACCCCCCCTGAATCAAGATGGTAGCCCCGCAATAATTCATGGGTAACAAGATTCTTAGGATGAATTGGTTTTGGTGCTAAAGGATGAGGATATTTTTATCCATATTTATATTTATGAGTCTCTTAAGGTTATTTTTGTAACCATCCTACTAGAGGGTCTGAGTTATAGGTGGTGGAATTCTATTATTCATATTAAGCCAGACAAAGACTATTCTTGGAAAAGTTTCAAGTCATTGTTAATTTAGAATTCTTTTATAATAAAGTGAAGGTACTGATGGATATAGAATTTTCTAGGAGGGGATGTCTAGGGGGGGTTTCCAAGGGCTGTCCGGGGGGGGGGGGTCTATAGGGCAGGGGGAGGGTTCAGGTGGGGTGTCTAGGAGGGGCTGTCTAGGGGGGTGTATAAGGGCTGTCCGGGGGGGAGGGGTCCGCAGGGCATGGTGGGTTGTCCAAGAGCTGTCCGAGGTGCCGAGGGGGTCTGCAGGGTAGGGGGGAGGGTGCAAGGTGGGGTGTCCATGGGCTGTTGGTGGACGCATGGTTATTCTCGAACCACATAAATTTGTGTTCCTCGTGTCTATTTTTTTCTTTCTGTATTCTTCTTTCGTTTCTCATTTCTGTCGTTGCACCTCCCGACAATTCTACAATAATTGAATCCCCAATCCATTTCCCATTCACTCTCATTATTTTTATGATACCATCAAAAATTATGTCATCATACCAATCCCTTTCCCATTCCATCTCATTCTTATGGTGATTTTTTTTTATAAAACTATGATTGTTTTCCTGGAAGCCTCCATCCTTTATTTTCCCATTTCCTTGGGGTTTTCCCATTCTTAGGTCATCCATAGGAAGAAAATTTTTACACCATTAATCATCCTAAAAATATTCAAATTAGGTTTCATAATATTAATAATAAAAGGAAACGGATTTAGTATCACATGAGAATTTAGAAAAATGTTGTACCTTTTTCATGGGGATGGTTTTCTCATCATCCTTGGATGGTTCTGCTTGAATATCCACTGAATTTTCATAGACTTATATTATATTCATTAAGGAGTTTCTAGATTTAAGATACCTAGATTGTGCCTCATGAAGTTCCTTTTATTTAGCAACCATTTTTGTATTAAGAGATTATGGTATCCTGTCTTATTATACACATTTCAGCATGTACATTTTTATCTCTTCTATGAGATCATTCTACTTCAAATGACCATCCAAATGACCAGAAGTTGTGTAATTTATGTATAATGACTATGAACCATACTCAGCTTGTGATATGGAGATTTACATGCAGTTTAATTTGATTTTGTGTGATGTCTCGACCTTTTTGGTGGATAGTGATCATCACTAGGGGAAAATTCCTTCTAGTAGCTGTACAGGCTTCGACTGTGCTGCTGGTCTTAATTTTTGGCATGTTATTGATAAGTGTGGAGAGGTTGTAAAGCTTCAACAAGTGATACTATTTTTATTGGTCCCAATGTCTGGTGTTATATTTATGCAACATTCTTGCTAAATATTTTTTATTTTACAATTATATAAAGCTATGATTAGAGAATCCATCCCATCCTACTACAAGGCTTGTTGTGCTGCTTCCATCATTGAGATTTCATTTGTCTCCATCTCATTACCATCGATTGATGCAAGTAGCAAAGATTTTTCCGAAGGACGAAGATGGCTTGGATTTCATTCATCCACGGGACCAAGATGATTTTGAGGGGTGGTTGTCTATTCTTGCTTGGAAGGTTGTTTGATTTATTGGTCTTCCATTTATTGTAGATATCCTGTAATAATTCTATGATACCGTTTATTTATTTAACTTTTTAACAAACCTAGCCATCTATCTTCCATTTCTACATTTTCTCCTCTATTTTTTGCAGGGTATAGCGAATAGAGAGGCTGTGTGGCAACAAATATATTTTTGCATGGTTGGGCCTTTTATCTACATACTCAAAAACCCCGCTTCAAAATCATACAACTAGTGTATCAGGTTTATTACCCCTTTTAATTATTCTATTATGCTTTACATTTTCATGCATGGTACAGGGAAAAAACACCTACATTTTTTTTCAATTGAAGAAAGGTGGTAATATAATGGAATGTGTGAAATTTAAACACTAGAATTTCAAAGTGACCGAGAGATGAGATTTTAACTTCTTTATATTTGTGCAAGCGCAAGTCTCATCTTAAGTTCACCAGAATATGCTATGTTTTCTTGGTCACATGGAGGAAGTAGTAGTAGTGTTTTGTGTGCGTGCACAGAATTTTACTTAGTTCAATGGGTGATACCACAACATTAGAGTAATCATGAATAAATGTATAGGAAGAAGTATCTAAGGTATTTGAACAAGTGAAGGAATTGGAGTATTCAGCTGCATCATTTATTTCAAAGGAATCCATTGAGGAAAAGCCTCTTTTTCAGTGTGCTATTTCTCTTGACTCTACAATCAAAAGGATGCACTCTTTAACATGGTCTCTTCTTGATAATAAAGCCTTGGATTATTCTTTATCTGATATGGTTGGAATTCATTTACTAATATGCTTTAAACCTTATATTCTGATTTATCTTTTCTGTTTTCTTCTAATTAATAATCGATTTGTTCTGCTGTAGGCCTCAATTTGACAGAAGGGGTGTCTCCGCCCAAATTTATGTCACTGGAGTGATATATTACATTATGCTTTTTCTTTATGGCAGCTCGATGAAAAACTGCACAAAGAAAAATGTGTCATGGCCGATGGCGTGGGAGCTTCCTTTCTCCCTATAAATTATCAAGGTACTAATTTTGGGTCCATTATTTTTCCAAATTTCCCTTGCTAGTACCATTGCATTTGCTAATTTCTATCCTTTTCCCACTTCTTTTGAATAATAATGTTGTTGGATGTAGATTATCTTGTGCTATCAATTCCATTTCTTCATTTGAACTATAGGTTTCTTTTTGATGAAGTTTACAGGTCCTATGAATGTGCGTTCTCCTAGGGGGACTGACAGGGGGGGTGCAGGGTGCAGGTAGTGCAGGGTGTAGGCAGTGGAGGGTGTAGTGTAGGCAGTGGAGTGCAGGGAGTGCAGTTCTGGGTGCAGTGCAAGGTGTGAAGGGTGTAGTGAAGGGTGTTTTTCAGGTGGTAGGGGTGTGTGTGTAGGGGGGTGGAAGGGGTGGCGGAGGTAGGGGAGGGGAAATGGGTAGGGGGACTGACGGGGGGGGGTGCAGGGTGCAGGCAGTGTAGGGTGCAGGCAGTGTAGGGTGTAGTGCAGGCTGTGCAGGGTGCATTGTAGGGTGTTTTGTAGGGTGTTTGAAATTGCATGATTTAGTTTTCAGTAATGTAGTTTTTTATGTTGATGTGTTCCAACTGTTAGGTACATAAAATATTGTACTTTGAGAATGCTTAACATATGGATGATGTGTTGGTCTCTTAACATATGGATGATGGGCACTCATGTATGATTAACTAGGTGCAGGGTGTCATGGAGTATAGGGTGCAAGCTGTGCAGTTAACTATCAGATTCAGGTAAGGTTTCTTCAATTTTTATTCTTTGACTCAATTTTAATTAGGGTTTTTGTGGTTTTTGGGTTCCTTTATCTTTTTGCAGTGCGTTTTGGATCTCGTTGAGGATAGTGAAGCACCACAAGACTGGGATATCCTCTCAACCTGTGGGGATTAGGACTTCTAAAAATTCATCACAAGGCCTGGCTCCTCGGTTCAATTTGGTTCAGGTTAGGTTTGCTAGGTTATTTTTTATTGGGTTCATTTTTGTTGGTTTATGTCAATTGTAATAGGTTCATTTTTTTCGATTTGGGGCTATTCAATTCAATTAAATTAATTTTAGATTCAACCAGCTATGTTTAATTAGTTTCATTTTTTTCTTGCTCAATTACACTTTATTGAAGTCAGTTTTGATTTGTTTGAGTCAGTTTGGTTACATTATTTTCAGTTGGGTTTAGTTTCATCTTTTTCAAAACCATTTGGTTTGGTTCCACTCTACTCATTTTGGCTTGATGATGTTTGATTTAGTTCTAATCGTATTACCATGTTTTTTATTAGAGTAGTTCATTTGACTGGAAATTTTTGTATCATATCCATATTATCATGTTTATGGTTTTCACAATTCAATTGACTGGTGTGTTAGGCAGGTTGGGGGGGTCTAGGGGGGGTCTGTTGAAGAGGGGGTGTGTAGGAATGGGGGGGGGGTGCGTCCAGAGGGAGTGGGGGTGTGTAGTGAGGAGGGGGTAGAGGGTGGGGTGCAAGGTGCAGGGGGGTGGGGCAGGGGAGGTGTGCATGAGTAGGGGGGTGGGGGTGCTGGTGTAGGGTGGGGGAGATGTGGGTGGGGGAGTGGGGGAGTTTGTAGTGTCCTCCCAACAGCCATCATGGTGAACCGTGATAGTTTTTTTATGCAGTTGAAAGGCCTATAGCCACGGTTTTAAACCATGGATATAGGGATTTAGCCATAGTTCAATGAACCGTGTCCTTTATTGGCATGGCCATAGGGCTATAGCTACAGTTGGAGTCATGGATTTAGGTATATAGCCACAGTTCGAATCGTGGCTATAGGGCTATAGCCACGGCTTCAAAACGTGACTATAGGCTCTGACCTATAACCACGCCAATACCATCCATAGTTCTTGAAACCATGGCTATAACCAATAGCAACCGTTTTTGGGCCTATAGCCGCGGTTTAGAATTGTGTCTATAGCCTAAATTTATAGTAGTGTCATACAGAATTTCTAGGTGCTGATTCACACAAAATCGCTTGGTGCTGTTTCGCATAGAATCATTGGGTGTTTATTCACACAGAATCGATGGGTGTTGATTCATATATAATCGTTGGGTGCTCATTCACATAGAATCGTTGGGTGATGATTCACATAGAATAGCTCAGTGCTAATTCACACATAATCGCTCTTCATTATTCACATCTAAGCCTTCCATAGGATTACCACTCATAGAACACTTGTTTCTAGGAGAAAACACTCCTCAAGTCATAGGTCATATTTCAATTAGCATGAAGTCCCATGAAGAAGTTACCTAAAGATACGTCACATTATTAAGGTTCCAACACAACAGATGGGGCGTCAACCGAACGCTTGGTCAGTAAGTTATTGGCATTTTAGTGCCGATGGCTTGGTTGAATTCAGGGTCGATCCAACCCAGACGTACTCCAATTTTCTCAAAAACTGTCATGGAGTATCTCAAAATGACCATCTCTCTCCAATGATCCCAACGTCGAAGATGGTTCCTCAAACGGATGTCTAGTTCGCAAGATACGACCTTCTACGTGTTTCTGGGCCAGAGAGGGGTCTGGATCCTATCGGACCGACCTGGCCTAGGTTGGACCTGGCCAAGAATGAACCCTCTTGGGCTGTCACGGTTGGGTTGGGCCATGGGAGGCTCGGCCCGCTAGGCTGTGGACCCGCCCAGCCTGCCCTAGTCGGGCTCAGCCACGGCGGCTCAGCCCACCAGCTGGAACTACCCACACATGGGTTGCATGGTCTGCCTCCTAAATGTCTCAAAGAGACATTAAAATCCTTAATTTGCAGAACCAGGTGATGCTTCCTAGGTGTCTGCAGGACCAAAATGGTGTGGGTCCCTCCCTTCGCTATGGCTTCGAAGTCACGACCTGCTTCACCGCAGCACATGATTGTTCGTCGCCTCCCGCCTCAATGATCGGATGAGAGTCGGCCTCCTGCTCATCCACCATTGCACCATCCTTATGCACCGTCGGTGAGTGCTTCCCACCACCTCTGCTACCGGCGCTAGTCGTCAGTGCCTCTGCGTGAGTGTTGTGCTAGCGAATCTTCCACCCGCCACTGGGTGAGCTCCGGTGGTCTGTTCTTCCTTCCGGACTCGCCTACGACCCTCTCGGGATTCTGATGCCATTGCATACCACCCGATTTCTAAATTTTGTTGAGTTGAAAATCATCCCACAAATAACTCATCAAGAAACAAGGTGGCATTGGGTCTGGGCCTTGTTTGTTTTTCATGCGCCCTCCGCGTTAGCATCATAACATGCTACATAAATTTAAAGCAACAAAGATAACCTTTATTATTAAACCCCCTACCTCAGATTTCATTGGAGATGTCGTGGTGGTGGAAGGATAATCTTCACATCATGAATCCTTCGGTGTTCTTAATTCTCAATTCGATTCCTCTAACATTTTCATCCAAGCTTCCATTTCTCGGTAGATGTCACCGCAACACTTCATCAGAGGTTCCTCACCTTCGTACCAAAATTCCAAGCCCAAGATTCTATGTAATAGACAGAGGATCCAAATGCATTTCATGACATTAATGTGGTTCATTTCTAAACCACATTTAATGCTACAACTATGAGGTCACAAAATAGAAGAGTCAATCCAATAAATGGATTGAAAATTCATGGGTCCCGCCACTGCCACTCAACAGTTTCAGAAAAGAAATAAAATAACTTTGTTATATTATTTTATTATTGTTTTTGTAAAGTCCAAAATTTATCTTTTACTTCCATCCTACTTCGGTCAAAGTGAAGACTCCCTTAAGAGAATCATGGCACTGAAGATTCAGTGTTGCTCTCAGATTTTAATTCCAAGCACTAGTTCAAAAGGTATACAACACTGCCCATACGTTTACTTAACATATCTTAAAAAAAGTTCAAAATTCCATTCTGGGAACACCGGGACTTGGAATCACACGTCGTCAATTTCCACAGGCTCATAATAATCACAAATAATTTAAAAAATTACATGGAATTTTTGTGTCTTTACACCCATTTTCTCTTTGTGTGGGTCACAAAAAAGTTGTGGATAATAATGAGTAACTATATTCTTTTCTCCATTTTATTCTTTTTTTAGTTTTATTTTTCAATATACAGAACTATTTTTTAGTATATAGTTTTTTTGAGATAAAGAGGGAAACATGTGTAAAACAATGATTTAATATTACTTGTGAACCCATTGCCCAAGAAAAATGTATACACCCTTTATATGGACTAAAGACAATGATTCCATTCTGAGAATCCCCAGGGAAACACCCTCTCTCCCATACTTTTTGAAAATAATACAAGAATATACATAATATATGAGAAGGTATGGATAAAGTATCTTGTAATTTGGATACCTAATAGGCATTTTATGGCCACTAATGCTTAATAAGGATAAAATGTAAAGGTGGTCGAAAATAGAAGATAATTGTACAAAGAGTTTTTCAATGAATGATTGCCTCTATCATAAATGTAGCATACTTGAATCTTATGGATTCAAACAGAATCAAGGAAAGTTCTAGTTTCTCTATATGACTCAAGACTCTCAAGAAGGTGATTAAAATGATGAATTTTAAATAATGGGATTTGAATCATTTATGGGTGGAGAAAGAGTGTTTTCAAGAGGGGAATATACCTATTGTGCATAATTAGTTGAAGGAGAAACTCTTTTACCACTAAGATGTGTAATTTCACATACATTACCTTTGTCTTTAGGATTAGAGATGGGTTGGGATGGTAGTTTTCCATAACCTTATATCTTGATCTCACCGATAGTGTTTTTCAACTATCCCACTTGATTTTGTAGGTCTTGAATAGCTGATTGTGTGGTCTGCTAGAAATGGAGTTTTTGGGATGCCATTTGCTTCACCATGTCCTCGAGGCTTGGTTCAAATTTCATCATTGTAGGAGGATCACTTCTACTTTATTATCCCTTTCATTTTATATTTTAATCTTTAATCATCAAACCCCATATTTTCCAAAATCTCAATCCCCTTATTATTTATTTCCTATTATTTATTTATTTTAATTATTAATTAGTACTCTTTTCAATATCCCACCCACATTTTATAGGTTTTTTCTTGGGGTTTTGTCATTTTTATTGTTTTTTTGTGTTCTTTCTCTCTCTTCCTTTTCTTCTTCTTCTTCTTCTTCTTCACTTTCTCACAAAAATAAATAGTATAAAATTATTTTTTCCTTTCTCCTTTGATTTATTAAGTGTTTTTATTTCATTAATATTCCATAAAAAAATTTTAAAAAATAAAAAAAATCAACGAACAGTCAATCAATCAAACTGAACATCATTGTTGCATGACAAGATCCGGAAAAGAGAAACTGCTTGAATTTGACCCAGAAATTGAAAAGACACTTAACTCACAAATCATGGAATCTATAGTAGGTCAATCAAGTAACACTATGGATCAAGTTGTGGAAACTCAAGCGTCCTAAACTACTCCAAAATTGAACACAATCAAACTTAAGAAACATGGATGAAAATAATCAAACATTAATAGAACTAACCACCATGGATGTGGAGTACCAAATTGCGTACATCCAATATCCTAAAGAATCATCCAACCTTGAAATGAGATCATTCCTCATCCACCTACTTCCCAAATTCCATGGTCTTCTTGGTGAGTACCCTCAAAAACATATCGAAGGGTTTTATATTGTGCACTCCACCATGAATCCCCAAAATGTTTCTGAGGACCTAATTAAGTTTAGTACCTTCACTTTATCCTTTGATGGTTTTACCATAGACTGTCTATACTATCTGGATACCACAATTGGGGGATGTAATGACCACAAATGACTATTTCTAGAGAAGTTCTTTTCAGCTTCCCAAACTGCACCAATTATAAATGAAATTTGTGCAATTAGGAAATCACAGGGAGAGAACCTTCATGAATATTGGGAGAGATTCAAAACACTTTTCTCAAGTTTCCCCCAATACTAAATTAGTGAAAATTTTATAATTCAATACTTCTATGAGGGGATAATCCCCATGGATCATGGAATGATAGATGTTGCAGCTGGAGGTTCCCTTATTGATAAAACTCCTTCCCCCGCTCATCACTTAATATCCAACATGGCTCAAAATGAACAAAAATATGGTACATGAGAAATTACACCAACCCTAAGAGTTCATGAGATAAGTTATTCATACCTAGAAAAAAGGTAGATAATAAACATGATCATATGAATACTCTTTTAATGAAATTATCTCAAACACAAGGTAACTCACACTCTACTTCTATTCCATTACACTGTGGTATTTATTCTGATAACACTCATTTTTCTAAACAGTGCACACAACTTAAGAATTCATATGAGTCTTATAAAGTAGTACTCCAAGTGCATCGTTTTCAGTAAGAAACACCCTTCATGAAATAACAATTTAGGCCAAATCCAAACCATAGGTGGAAAACCCAACCACAATACCAACAAGGAGGAAACTCGAGCTACCCTAAGAAAAATTGGTATCAATAATTACAATGTTTGAAATCTTATTTCTCTTAAATTATTGGAATAATCATCCTTCTCCACTTAAATGTGAAGCAATCCTCTAGGACAAGGTAAAGAAAATGGCATCCCAAAACCTCCAGTCCCAACAAACAACACAATCAGCTATTCAAGACCTATGAACTCAAGTGAGACAATTGAAAAGCACTATCAATGAGATCAAGATGAAAGGCTCTAAAAAACTACCATCCCAACCCATTTCTAATCCCATGGACAAAGTTAATGTATGTTTAGTTACAATTCATAGTGGTAAAGAAGTTTCTCCTTCTACTGATTCTACACAACATGTATGTACCCCTCTTGAAAACACTTTTTCACCACCCATAAATTATTCTAGTGAAGAAAAACAAAACCAAAAGGGTAAAGCAGTTATAATTGAGGATTCCCATGACCAATCCAATCCAATTCCTTTCTCGCAAAGACTCTCTAAATATGAGAAGAATTTTGATAATGACATTGATAAAGAAAAAATGTATACATTTTAAAAGGATCATGTTAACATTCCTTTATTGCATGTAGTTACACTAATCCTTTGATATGCCAAATTTTTTAAAGATATTTGCACCCATAGAAAAAGATTGAAGGGGAATGAGAGAGTCAACCTGGGAAGGAATGTCTCAGCGTTGATTTAACCAACAATAGAAACCAAGTGCAAGGATCCGGTAATTTCAAAATACCTTGAACCATAGGGAAGACATTCTTTTCAGACGATAAACTATATTTAAGTGCTTAAATTAACATAATTCCTTACTCTATGTAAAATTATCTGTATCTTGGAGAGAATCATCCTACCAGATTCATAGTTTAACTAGCTAACCAGACCATAACACACCCACCAGAACTGGTCGAGGATGTCCTTGTAAAAGTGAATAATCTCATCTCAACTAAAAACATTTATATTCTTGAGATAGAGGATACGCAAACCTGAGGACATTACCCTCTCATACTTGGGAGGCCATTCCTCAAAATAGTGAATATGATCATAAACGATCACAATGGTATGATTTCCATGTAGATCGGTGGAGAAAAGTTTATTTTTAACATCTTTGAGGCTATGAAACACCCCATTGAAGAGCACTGCACTCAACCAATCAATTTGATGGAAGTGATCTCAAATGACACACACACACACACACAATTAACTCATTGACCCATACTCTGATTCAATTTCTTATTCTTAAACATTGGATGATTTGAGATTTGATTAATGTTTTGAGTGTTGTATAGGTTATGAAAAGTGTAAATTTTGTTCTTTAATTGATGAGTGTGTCCATTATGAGGTAACATTAACCTTAAATGGTTATGGATATATAATTTCAATACATTATCTATTTTTAGAGAATAAACATGGGAAGCTTGGGTGTTTAATGGGCCTCACTCCCCCTAAATCCCATCTGTCGATCCAAAAACCCTCAGTGTTGGAATTTAAACCACTTACATCTAATTTAAAATATTCATATCTTAAGGGTATTGACCAATTGCCCATAATTATTTCCAATAACCTCTCTCAATAGTAGGAATCAAAACTTGTTAATCTTTTAAAATTCTGTAAAGAGGTGATAGGATGGAAATTGACTGATATTTCTGGGAATTACCCATCTATTTGTATGAACTATATACTTTTGGATGATGAGGGTAAGCTCGTAAGAAAATTTCAACTTCGGTTGAATGCCACTCGCCTTGAAGTTTTAAAATTTGAAGTCAGTAAATTACATGATGTGGGGATCATTTATCCTATATATGATTGTAAATGTGTTAGACCAGTTCAAATTTCTCTTAAAAACTGGAATAACTATTGGGTAAAATGAATGGAATTAATTGGTTCCAATACATGTGAAAAACAGTTGAAATGTATGTATTGACCACCATTGTTTATATCAATCCATGAAAACGGACCACTTTCCTCTACCTTTCATTGAAAAATGTTAGAAAAATTGGCCAGTGAGTCTCATTATTTTTTCCTTGATGGATATTCGTGTTATTTTGAAATCCATATAGTCCCTAAGGATCAAGAAAATACAACATTTACCAGATCATCAACATATTTCATATAGAAGGATGCCTTTTGGCCTTTATGAAGCTCTAGGTACTTTTTAGTGTTGTATGTTGAGTATATTTTCAGAGTAACTTTTGAATTTCATGGACGTTTTTATGGATGATTTCATAGTTTATGGAACTTATTTTGATGACTGTTTGTCACACCTAGGTTTTATCCTCCATCATTTCATAGAATAAGATCCTGTATTATATTACAAGAAATTACATTTCATGATGGAATGGGGGATAGTTCATGGGAATGTTATTTCAAAAGATGTAATTCAAGTAGATAAAAAAAATTGAATTCATTTCAACTATTCCATATCCAAAATGTTTTCATGATGTGTGATATTTCTTGGGTCATGCTGGTTCCTACCGCTGATTCATTAAGGACTTCAGTAAGATCACACTTCCCTTATCCTGGTTATTAAAAAAATATTCTAATTTTGTGTTTGATAAAAATTGTGAGGATTCTTTCAATTCACTAAAAAGGAGTCTCACATCACCTCCTGTTATCCAACCACCAAGGTGGGATCTCCCCTTTGAGATTATGTGTGATGCCTCTAACATTGATGTTGGGGTAGTTTTATCAAAAAGGGTTGATAATTCTCCTCATGTCAATGTGTACGCCTCAAGTACCCTTGAACCTACCCAGGAAAACTACACAACCACTAAAAAAGAAATTATTTATATTGTTTTTTCTTTGGAAAAATTCCATTCATATCTTATTGGGTCAAAAATCATTGTCTTCTCTGATCATGTTGCCTTCATTTCCTCCTAAAGAAACCAAATACAAAGCCACTCCTCATTCAATGGATGCTCCTTCTCCATGAGTTTGAAATTGAAATTAGAGATAAGAGTGGAGTATAAAATGTGTTATCTTACCACATTAGTAATATTTCCCCACCATTGGACCATAATGTTGACTCACCCCTCCCCATTGTACAATTCTTCCCTCACGAGAACCTTTGGGATGGTGTGGACCTTACCCCTGGTATGCGGACATTATAAAATTTTCTAGCAACATCTAGGGTCCCCACTGATTTTAGCACTTTAAAATCCTAGGGAATTATTAATAACTCTCGATGGTACATTTGGGATGACCAATACTTGTAGAGAATCTGTAGTGACCAAGTTGTTCATCGTTGTGTCCCTGACCATGAGTTCACCTCTATTTTGACCTTATGCCACACATTGTCAAGTTGGGGTGACTTTGGCTTTCAATATACATATCAATAGGTATATGACTTAGGTATTTATTGGAAAACATTGTATAGAGATGCCCATCAGTTTTGTGAGTCATATACTAAATATTAATTCATAGGGAATATCTCCAAGAGAAATTAAATTCCCCAACAACCCTTGTTATTTTGTGAGATCTTTGATGCATGGGGCATTGACATCATGGGGAATTTTCCAAATTTGTTTAGACTTTTTAGTACGTTTGGTTTACCAAGATTCATCATTAGTGATTAGGGTTAACATTTTTTCAATCACAATTTAAAAAAATATCTTCATAAGTATGTGGTTGTTTATAATGTCTCCACATCATAACACCCACAAACTAAAGGACAAGAAGAAATCTAAAATCGGGAACTTAAGTGAATCCTGGAAAAATGGTACAACCCAATAGGAACGATTGGATTTTTCTCTTGGATGATGAAATTTGGGTGTACGATATAACTTTTAAAACCCAAATCAGAATGTCACCATATAGGATTGTGTTTGGAAATCATTTTCACCTCTTGGTAGAGGTAGAACATCATGCATATTGGTCTCTTAAATTATGTAATATTAATCTTTCAGATACTTGTGAGCATAGAAAGCTGCAGATTCAAGAGTTGGAAGAAATACAACATGATGCATATGGGAACTATCATATTTGTAAATATAAGACAAAGGATATCATTGATATCATGATTCATCAATGGAAGTTTTATATTTGGGATAAGGTTGTCATGTATAATTTTAGGCTAATGATCCACCCAGGTAATCTTTTTTCCCAATGGCTTGATCCTTATATCGTTATTGATGTTTTCCATTTTGGTTCTAGGAAGGTTTTTCATGAGAAGAGTGGAAAAAGGATTACTGTCAATGGAAATAGGATCAATAACTTCTATAAACATTTTCCAAAGCATCTCATAGAGTAAATCCAATAGATAGATTCCACATATGACACCACTTAACAGGTCTTCCCTTATCCCTACCTATATTTAATTGTCTATTTATTTAAAATACTTTCATTAAGGACAATGTAACTTTTAGGTGTGGGGGAGGGTGACATTTCAAGGATAGAATTAAACAAATCCAAAAAAAAACAAAACAAAAAAACTTAAACAAAAAATTAGAATAGAAAAACGTGTTTTCATTTTTATTTCGTTTTCTTAATTTTGTGTTTTTAGAAAAAAATTGATCTAAAATTGAATATCCACAACCAATTTTCAATCTTGAGTTGATTGTGGGGAAAATTCCATTTTTTTGGATTTTTTTTCAAATTAATGTTGATATGAAATCATTTTCCATAATTCATATTTTCAAATCATTCTTATGTGTTTAATGGATTTTTGAATCCAATTATTCATTATCACTTACCAATATTTGGATCCCTTACCCAAGAGACATTATAATACCTTTATTGAATATTCATCCTTTTAATCAATTTCATGTGAGTCTCAGGTCATACAGAGAAACTAGAACTTTCCTTGATTCTATTTGAATTCATAATATCCAAGTATGCTACATTAATGATATTGGAAATTGTTCATTGAAATACCCTTTGTACAATTATCCTCTATTTTCAGATACCTTTACATTTTATCCTTCCCAATCCTTAGAGACCATGATATATCTGTTAGGTAGCCACATTACATGAAAATTTATCCCTACCCACCCATGTCTTGTGTATATTATTATTTTATGTTCTAAAAGTGTGGAAGATAGGGTGTTTCCATGGGAATTCTGGGAAGAGAATTATTGTTATTGGTTGATATAAAGGGTGCCTACATTTGCCTTTGGAAAATCATTGTATTATATATGTATCCCTCTTTATCTCAAAAAAACTAAAGAAATATCTTAATGAACATCTGAAAAAATAGAACAAAAGAATAAAATAGATAAAAGAGTATGTTTGTGCATTATTATTCACATCTTGGTTGTGATCCGCACTAATAGACAAAGGGGATAGTGAGTGGGAGGTAATACACTTTGTGAGGGGTTTAGTGAGTACATTCATTGTGAAAACTTTCTAAATTTTTACATGTTTCGTACATAAAAGATTAAAAACTCCTCTTCAACCTCATATTTTAAATCATTAAATCTTACAAACCCTTGAACCTCAGAACAACCTATTGTAATTTCTCTTGAGGAGCACACTAGTTTCTGCCGGTAGATAACTAAGAATCTTGGAAATAATATGGTAAGAACACATGAACTCTGGGAAAATATAATAAATCCACTTTCATATCTTCCTTGAGTAAAGAGGGATTAATTTTAAGTGAGGTAGGTTGCAACATATTTCATGGGTAAACAAATGAAGTTGAAAAAATTAGAATTTGAGAAAATGAAAATGATAGGAGAATTGATTCCATAAACAAGACATGATGAATTTAATTTCAAATGAATCTTTGATGTTTTAACACCTTTTATTTAGGAATGGGGTTTGATTAGGATGTTATAATTTTCTCTTGAGTGAAAATGTTTAAGAGTGGGGGTGTGATCGTACCCCGATTCACTTTTTTATTTCACCCATATACCAATGTATTAAAATGGTTTTTTATTGGGAATTACATGTATAATAAAAATTTTAATTTAATTTTTCATTCAATTATGTTGGTTTTAACACTGTTAAAAAAGTAAATATTAATTTTTTTGAAAATTACGTTGTACGTGGTGGTGATTTTTTAGGGCCCATGATGAAGTCCATGAAAAATGGGCCAATATGCACATGATCTAAGAACACAAGTGGAATAAAACATATTCTAATACTAAACAATGCCTCTAAATGATCAATAACATTTTTGGATGGTATAAAATTTAATTAAATACATTTCATCTAAAATAACCCAAGACCAATTCGTCTATTAAGAATCCCATACGAACCTATATGTCAAATAAAGTGAATCTACACAGGGTTAAAATGGTGCCTCTGAATTTTGGAAATATCTCTTGTTATATACCATATATGGACACCATATTTTTCATGGGGGTATAATAGGTGTCTTCCAACAACTATTTGGTTTGGTTCAACATTATTTAAGACATTATGACCAGCCAAAACCATGGACCAAGAGGATTCTCGAAATCTGGGTGCCTAAAACCACTTCCCAAGTAACCTATAAATTGGCACCTTGGGAACCCCATTTTGGAGTTCAATGAGGAGGAAAGGTGCTTCCATTTTGGATTCCCAAAGGTTCCTTCCAATAATTCCTATATGTTCTGGTGGCTATGGGTATTTCAACTTCAACATCTTCTTCTTCCCCCCTCCCATGGATTTCTAAACCCCTTGTGATCCCATAGGGAAGAACCTGATGTAATCTTGAGCTTCATGCTTGTATTATTTTGAATAATATTTTTTAATTCCTGGTTTTATGTTTTTGAATTCATCCTCGATTTTTATCAAATTTATTTATATATTGTAATGTTATACTCAAACTCAAATGATCATGTTTGGGGGTACCCTTTCAAATGATGTTTCACACATCATTCATCCCTTTTTCCACCCTCCTTCAATTGTAGTGTTTTTGGGGTTAATATTGGTTAATTGAACTCATATAAGAACTATAAACTCCATGTAAATTTTTTTCAGGGTATTATAAATAAAAAACATACAGACCTATACATCACATTGTGTTCTTCATGTGTTTTCTTGGTGAGTTTTAGTTATGAATTCGAACACAAATCACCCAACCATCGAAGGTGTTCGGTGAATCATTGTGTGTTTTCGACTGAACCCTAAGAGGTATCCTAGAAAAAATTTAGTAACATTATGGTAATATTTTTTATAAACTAGTTATTATAATATCTATACCCTTTCTCTTGAAGAGATGAAGGATGATCATCATGAGACTTCCCTGGGTTGATCATGTTTAACTAATCTTCTTCATTTATACTTTATTTTATACCTTTCATTTTCTATAGTAATATTTTAGAATCAAACCCAATGTTTTCCAAAATATAATTCCCATTTTATTTTCACAATCAAAACTTTATTTTAAAATAAAATATTTAGGGCTTCGTTGATAAATGACTTAGTGATGCTTCTATATGCAGAAAATCTAGTAAAAATTAAACAACTAATTTTACGTGCACAACATTGTGATCAAAAACCTAGGATGTTCTAGAGGATATTAGAAGTTCTAAATAGTAATGGGGACATGATTAGGATATTATATTTTACCAAGGAGTGAAAATGTTAGGTATTGGGTGAAATCGTACCACAATTAACTATTTTATTTCACCCTTATACCAATATATTAAACTGGTTTTGTATTGGAAATTACAAGTATAATAAAAAATTTCACTTCATATTTGATTAAATTATATTGTTTTAACACTGTTAAACATGGAAACGTTACTGTTTTTGATAATTACATTATAGGTGGAGGTGATTTTTGAGGGCTCATGATGAAGTCCAAGAAAAATGGGCAAATATGCACAGGATCCAAGCACACCAGTAGAATAAAACGCAAACTACTACTAAACCGTGTATCCAAATGGTATGAGACTTTCTGGGATGATACTAAATTTAATGATATACATTTAATCTGAAGGAACATGAGCTCAATTATTCAATTAACAAGCCCATACAAACTGATATGTACAATAAAGTGAATATGCACGTGGTCAAAACATTGCCTCTGTATTTTGGAAATATCTATCATTATATACCATATATGGCCTCCAAAGTTGACATGGAGATTGAAAAGGTATATTTCAACAACTATTTAGTTTTTTCCAATGTGATTTAAGACATACTGACTAGCCAAAACCATAGACCAAGAAGACTCTCAAATTATCATGTTTGGGGGTACCCTTTCATGTGAGGTTTCTCACACTGTTCATCCCTTTCTACTTCCTCATTAAATTGCAGTGTTTTTGTGGTTAATATTGGTCAATTAAACTCACATATTCACTGTAAAGGCCATGTAAATTTATTTCATGATATTATAAAGTAATAACATACAAACCTGGATAGCACATCGTGTTCTCCGTGTGTTTCCTTGGTGAGTTTCAGTTATGAAGTCGAACACAAATCACCCAATCATCAACGGTGTCTGGTGAATCATTATGCATTTTCGAAAGAACCCTAGGAGGTATCCTAGCATAAAAAAAGTAAAATTATAGTAATATTTTTTACAAACTAGGGATTAAAATATCTATACCCTTTCTCTAGAATCTATGAAGTATGAGCATCACAATACTTCCCTGGGTTGATCATATTTAATTAATATCATTAATTTCTACTTTGTTTTATGACTTCTATGTTATATTTTCATATTTAATCATCAAACCTATGTTTTATAAAATACCATTACACATCTATTTTCATAATCAAAACCTTATTTTTAAATTAATGATCTAAGACTCCATCAAGAGATGACCTAGGGTTACTGTTATACTACCAAAATTCCATTTAACTAAACATAAAATTTGATGTTCTCAACAACGGGATTAAAATTTATGGTCTTACCTTCCCCCCTTGATGGTGTAGCCAAATACTGGATATACTATCTACCTACCACAGTTGGGGGATGGAATGACCATAAATGACTCTTTCTAGAGAAGTTCTTCCCTGCCTCCCGAACTGCATCAATTAGAAAAGAAATTTGTGGAATTTGGAAATCACAAGGAGAGACCCTTCATGAATATTGGGAGAGATTCAAAATACTTTGCTCAAGTTTCCTCCAAAACCAAATTAGTGAACAATTTCTATTTCAATACTTATATGATGGACTTGTCCCCACAGACCATGGAATGATAGATGTTGTAGTTGGTGGTTCCCTTATTGATAAAATTCCTTCCGCTACTCATGAGTTAATATAAAATATGGCTCAAAATGCAAAAAAAATTGATACATGAGAATTTTCACCAACCTGAGGAGTTCTTGAGGTAAGTCATTCATCCCTTGAACAAAAGGTAGACAATAAGCATGATGATATGCATACCCATTTAAGGAAATTAGCTCAGGCATAAGTTAACTAACACTCTACTTCTATTACATTTCATTGTAGAATTTGTTCAAATAATACTCATTTTTCTAACTAATGTCCATAGCTTCATGATTCATCTGAGTCTTACGCAGCAATATTCCCAGGGTGTCCTTTTTAGCAACCACCACCCTTCAAGAAAGAACCATTTTGGCCAAATCCAAACCCCTAGTGGAAATCACAATAATAATACCAACAAGGATGCAACCTGAGATACCCCAAACAAAATTGGTATCAATAAGTCCAAGTAATTAAATCTTCTTATCCCTCAAATTCTGGGAATAATTATCCTCCACCTCTTAAAGGTGAACCAGCCATAAGGTCATGGTGAAGAAAATGGCTTCCCCAAACCTTCAGTTTCAACAGACCACACAATCAGCTGTTCAAGACCTACAATCTCAAGTGAGAAAACTTGAAAACACTATCGTTGATATCAATATGCAAGTTTCTAAACAACTACCATCCCAAACCATTGCTAATCTGAAAGACAAAGTTGATTTAGGTGCAATTGCATTTCATAGTGGTAAAGAAGTTTCTCCTTCTACTCATTATACACAATAGGTATGTTCCCCTCTAGAAAACACACTTTATCCAACCATAAATGATTCTAGTGAAGAAAAAACAAACCAAAAGGGTAACCAATTATCATTGAATATTCCCATGAACAATCCAGTCCCCTCTCTTTCCCACAAACACTCTCTAAATCTAAGAATAATTTTGATAATGAAATTGATAGAGAAATAATGGAATCATTTTAAATGGTTCATGTTAGCACTAATTTATTGGATGTAGTCAAAAAAATACCTCAATATGAGAAATTACATAATGATATTTGTACCCATAGAATGATACTAAAGGGGAATGAGAGATTCAACCTAAGAAGGAATGTCTTAGCCTCGATTCAACCAGCAATGCCAACCAAGTGCAAGGATCTGGGAACTTTCAGGATACCTTGAACCATAGAGAATACATTATTTTCAGATGATATAATATATTTAGTCACATAAATTAATTTAAATCCTTACTCTTTGTAAACTACTCTGAAGATTGGAGAGATTCAACCAATAGGAATCAAAGTGAAACTTGTCAACTGAAGCACAACACACCCATCAGGAGTGGTCGTGGACGTCCTTGTAAAATTGAATAATATCATCTTCCACGAATAGTTCTATATTATTGAAATTGAGGATACTCAAACCCAAGGACATTCCCACCTCATACATTGGATGAAATTTCTAAAAACAGTAAATATGATCGTCAACGTTCACAATGGTACACTGTCCATGGAGTTCGGTAGATAAAAGGTAAGTTTTAACATCCATGGGGATATGAAACACCACATTGATGAACAATCCACTAATCTTATATATTCTATAGAAGTTATCTCAAATGATACACAAACACGCACACATAATTATCTCCTTAACCCATACTATGATTCATTTTCCTATTCTCCACCTTTAGATGATTTGAGATTTGATTCATTTTTCGAGTGTTCTAAGGGTTATGAAAAGTGTAAATTTTGTGCTTTAATTGATGAGTGAGTTCATTCTATGGTACCGATGACTATTATGATTAAGAATATCTCATTTAAATAGATTATCTATCTTTATAGAATAAATAAGAGAAGATAGAAAGTTTAATGGACCTCACTCCCCCAAAATCCCCTCCCTCATTCCATAACCCCAGCTGTTGGAATTAAAACCACTTCTTTGTAATTTTAAATATTCATATCTTGAGGGTATTGAAAAATTTTACATCATTATTTCCAATAACCTCTATCAAAAACATGAATAAAAACTATTTGATCTTTTGAGAGAGTGAAAAGGGAATTGGGATTGACATTGCATAATATTCTCGAGATTAGCTCATCTTTTTTTATGCACCATTTTCTTTTGGATGCTCAATATAATCCCTTAAGAAAATATAAACACCAGTTAAATCCCACTCTCCTTGAAGTGGTAAAACTGGAAGTCAGTAAATTAGTTACTACTAGGATCATTTATATTATATCTGATAGTTAATGTGCGATCCCAAATCAAATTATACCTAAAAAAACTGCAATAAATGTTGTGTCAAATGAATGGAATGAATTGGTTCCAACACATGTGAAAAGCAGTTGGCGAGTCTGTATTGACTAAGATCAACTGAATCTAGCCACACAAAAGGACCACTTTTTTTGACCTTTCATTGACCAAATGTTAGAACGATTGGCTAGTAAGTACCATTATTGTTTCCTTGATGGATATTTGGGTTATTTTCAAATCCATATATCCCCTAAGGATCAAGAAAAGACAACATTACCTATCTATTTGGTACATTTTCATACAAAAGGATGCCTTTTTGTTTTTTTAATGCCCTAGGTACTTTTCAGTGTTGTATGTTGAGTATATTTTCAAATTACCTTTATAATTTCATGGAAGTCTGTATGGATGATTTCATAGTTTATGGAACTTATTTTGATGACATTTTGTCACACCTAGGTTCTAGCCTTTGTCGTTAAATGTAAATTGATCTTTTATTTAAAATACAAGAAATCCCATTTTAGTGTTGAACATGGGATAGTTTTTGGGAATGATATTTAAAAATTAAGAATTCAATTAGATAAATCAAAATTTTAATTAATTAAAACTCTTCCATATCCAAAATCAGTTTGTGAGGTGCAATATTTTTGGGGTCATGCTAGTTTTTACCACCAATTCATTAAAGAATTTAGTAAAATCTTGCTTCCCTTGTCCAGATTTTTATGAAAAGATTTTGATTTTATTTTTGATAAAAAATTTGAGGATGATTTCAATTCACTAAAAATGAGTCTCACATAACCTTCCATCTTCCAAACACGAAGTTGGGATCTCCCCTTTGAGATTATGTGTGATGCCTCTAAATTTGAAGTTAAAAAGGTTTTTTTATCAAAAAGGGTTGATAAGGCTCCCCAAGTCATTGTGTATGCCTCACATACTCTTGACCCTACCCAGGTAAACTACACAACCACTAAAAGAGAACTTATTTATACTATATTTTATTTGAAAAAATTGCCTTCACATCTCATTGGGCCAAAAGTCATCATCTTCTCTGATCATGTTTCCATTTGTTTTCTACTAAAGAAACCTGAATCCAAGCCCTACCTCATTCGATAGATGCTCCTCCTCCAAGAGTTTTAACTTGAGATTCGTGACAAGAGAGGAGTGGAAAATGTGGTAGTTGTCCACATTATTTAGATTTTCCCACCTTTGGACCATCATGTTGACTCACCCCTTTTTAATGGAGAATTATTCCCTCATGAGAAGCTTTGTGATATTGTGGATCTTACCCTATAGTATGCAGACATTGTGAATTTTCTAGAAACCTCTATGGTCTCCAATGATTTTAGGACATCACAATCCTAGAGACCAAATAATGATTATCAACGGTACATTATTGGAAAACATTGTATATGGATGCCCATAAATTTTTTAGGTCATGTACTAGATGTCAATTCATAGGGAATATCTCTAAGAAAAATGAAATGCCCCAACAACCCATGTTATTTTGTGAGATCTTCGATGCATGGGGAATTTTAAAAATTCTGTTGTCTTTTTATACATCTTATTGTATGTTGACTATGTATCTATATGGGTGGGATAAAATTCCACCAGGATTTATGACTCTCAAGTGGTGGTTAATTTTGTGAGGTCCCAAATTTTTATTTGGTTTGTTTTATCGAGATTCATCATTAGTGATCAGGGTTCACATTTTTCCAATTGAAGCCTGAAAAATTTTCTTCGTATGTATGGGGTTGTTTATAAATTCCCCACAGTATAACAACCACAATCTAATGGACTTGAAAAAACTCAAAATAGGAAGTTAAAGAAATCATGGAAAAATGGTACAACCTAATAGGAAGGATTGGAGTTTGTGCTTGGATGATGTAATTTGGGAATACCGTACATCTTTTAAAACCTTAATTGAAATGTCACCATATAGGATTGTGTTTGTAAATTATTCAAACCTCCCAGTGGAGGTAGAACAACCTGAATATTGGGTTGTTAAACAATGTAATATGAATCTTTTAGATGTAGGTGAGCATAGGAAGCTGCTGATTCAAGAGTTGGAAGAAATACGGCTTGATGCATATGAGAACACCTGGATCTATAAATATAAGAAAAAGGATATCCATGATAGCCTGATTCATCAGCAGAAGATTCATATTGGTGAGAAGGTTCTCATGTATAATTCCAGGCTAAAGGTCCACCAAGGTAAGCTTCATTCCCAATGGGCCGGTCCTTATACTGTTACTGATGTTTACCCTTTTGGTGCTATATAGGTTTTTCATTAGAAGAGTGGATAGAGGATTAATGTCAATTGGCAGAGGCTGAAACACTTCTATAATGATTTTCCAAATCATCTCAGGGAGTAAATCCAACTTATAGATATCACATATTACACCACTTAGGAGGTTATCCATTATCTCTACCTTTATTTACTTGTATATTTATTTAAAATACTTTCATTGAGTACAATTTAACTTTTAGGTATGGGGGGTGAAATTTCATAGTTAGGTTTAAACAAAACCAAAAAATATTTAAAAAGAAAAATGTGTTTTAATTTTGACATATTTTTCCTTATTTTGTGTCTTTAGATAAAAATTGATCTTAAAAAGAATAACTAAAATAATTTTTCATGAATGAGTCGATTGGGTGGATAATTCTATTTTTTGAAAAAAACATTCAAATGAATGTTGAAATAAAATATTTTTCTAGAATTTTTATTTTCAAATCATTCTTAGGTGTTTAATATATTTTCGAATCTAATGCCTCATTAACACTGAACAATATTTTAATCTCTTACACGAGAGACATTCAAAGAACATTATTTCATATTATTCCTTTTAATCAATTTCATGAGATTCTCGGGTCATGTAGAGAAACTAGAACTTTCCTTGATTCTCTTTGAAGTCATTATATTCAAGTATGATGTATTCATGATAGAGGCAATCATTCATTGAAAATCCATTTGTACAATTATCATCTATTTTCATCCACCTTTACATTTTATTCTTATTAAGCCTTAGTGACCGTGAAATGCCTATTAGGTAGCCACATTGAAGTGCCCAGATCAGTGTGAATCACTGAGAGGGGGAGGGGGTGAATCAGTGATCCCTTAAAACTTTTTACTAATTGATTCTTTATCAATTAAACCTCTATGGCTGGTTAAAGCCTCGATCCACTCTTCTTGTATCTCTCACCTTTCCACGAATGATGCAGTAAATGTAAAGGCACTGGACACAAGGATTTACAAGGTTTGGCACCAAAGGCCTACATCCTTGCCATGCTCTCCCAGCATGGATTCTCCATTATAACCTGTTAAAATTACAATGGTCGATACAGAGTCCCACTGTATCTCTCCTGAGTCCCACAGGAGGGTCTTTATACTGCGTCCCACAGTGTTACCAGAGTCCCACTGGCCTGCTCCAGAATCCCACTGAAGACTTCTTCCACCCTGAGTCTCACAGGGGTCTTCTCCTGGCTCCTCGAGTCACACGAGTAGCTCTTCTTCTTGTTCATCTCTTCAAGTATCTTCAGCATCCTGGGATAAAGACTGCTGGCCTTGCTCTTCTTCTGATCACTTGTGGTGAACAGGTCTTCTCGTCTTGCTCAGGCTTTATCTCCTTCTTCTCAGGATGACCTGGCCTCTCTTCAATTACTGAATACTCAGACAAATGATATCTTTAACTTCAGTCTGGTCCAGTCTCACATCAACATCATGCACTGAGTGCATGGCCTTCTTAATTCTTCAAGAACCACTGGTCTTGGACTCCTCAGATGCACACCACTGATTTAGCACTGTTCACGTGTGCATGTGCATGCATGCATGCATGCACTCTCCTTCTTCTTCTTGGTGCAGGATACCCACAAAGGGTGTAACACTTTAAGCACACACCAACTCTGAACTTCACACACTTTATTTCTTTTGATTACACACTTAAAAGTGTGTTATACTTTAGTGTGAGAGTCTTCCACTTCTTCTAAGTGTATACACTTTTAGTGCACACACTAGGTTCGGCCTTCTTGTCTCTTTGCACACAAAACTTCTTCACTTTGGCACACACTTGACTTTGTCCTCTTCCCTCTTCTTGTTGCACACCCTTAACCCGTAGGTTGTTCTTCAATTTTGCACACACAAAATGTGTCTTCACTTGGTGCATACACAAGGTCACAACCCTCGGCCTCTTCAAATGCATACACTTAAAGTGTGTTCTTCTTTGTTCAAATGCACAACCAAGACTATGACTTATTTAATTCTTCACACACACAAAGTATGTTCTTTTATTTGTTCTTCAAAGTGTTCACCCATAAGGCTCGGCCTTCTTCATATACTTAGACACACACACACAACTTAGGTGTGGTCTTCTTGTTTTGCACATACACTACCCGTAGGTGTGTCTTTGGCCTTCACTCCACTTCTTGCACACACACGGCCAAGTGTGCTCTTCCTCTTCACTTAGCACACACAAACAAGGTGTGGTCTCGGCCTCTACTTGCACACACCCGAACTCAAACTAGTCGCGCAAGGGGGTGTGTCCTTCTCTACTCCAACACTGCCTGCCGCGCAAGGCTCAAGCCACAAGGGCCGCGCAAGCCACGGGTGCAAGGCAGGTCGCGCAAGTGCCAAGGTGCAAGGGGCAGCCGCGCAATGTAACCTCCTGCCACGCAAGTCCACGGTCAGAGAGGGGGTGCACAAGTGATGCGCGGCCCAACCTTCTTCCTGCCGCGCAGAGTGCGCACAAGGGACCTCACCGCTCAAGTGTGCGCGGGGCTTTGTCTTCGCGAGGCATAGGTGCACTCACGGTTCTCCGGATCTTCAACAAAGGATCAGCAAGCTGCATAGAGGGCTCGGCCTCATTTTTATAGGGAGAGGCTGCCTCGCATCATCCGCGTGATAATAACTCAAATTCCCGAAGTTTTCGGGTTTTCAAGATTCGGTGAAATCTTGTTTTTCTCCTCAGTTTCCACCGCGGGTTCTTTCCTTACTTTCCTCCACGTGCATGCGACTTAGAACGCATGCACGGCCTTCGGTTAAGGATAATCCATGCAAACCATAAACCCTTCAAAGCCTCGGCAGATTCTCTTGCCTCGGCCTTCTTCGAATTCTTCCAAACATAGCATGCACTCCCATTTTTATACATGGTTGTGTTCAGTAGGGCCGGACGAACTCATTGGAGCCTTCGGATCAAACTATGGTGGCCTGGCGCTCGAAAACAGGTCGTCGGAGGGCCTCTGGTTCAGCGGGGACGTCGCGGGTGGCTTCGCATGGCGCGGGGAAGAAGACGCGCGGAGAGCCGTTGGATTAAAGATTTGGACGACCGCGATCAGGATGGGCCGCGGCGGATTAGATGTGCGGCGCCGATCGTCCGCGAGATCAGATGAGCGGCTGGGATTCGTTCCCGGTGAAAAATGCGCGTCCCACATCGAAGTCTCTCACGGAATTTCCGCGGTATATCAAATAAGCGCTGCCCCAGCCTCCTCAATTGAATTCTCTCCCTCCACGGTGCCGCCCCGCACCGTGTTCTCCCTGCGGGCGCGCTCTGCGCCCACTCTTGCTCCCTGCGGGCGCGCTCCTAGCGCCCACTATGCATCCTGGGTGCGCGGGCTTCACCACCGCGTGCCCTCGGGGGCTTACACACGGCCCCCTCTGCCTCTGCTGCCCGGGCTGGCCACATGGGATCCCCCCTTGGGCGTGGCGCCTTAGGCCCACATGTGCCTTGGGGGTTGAACCCTTAAGGCTGGCCTTGGCTGGCCAATTTTTTGGCAAAGGACAGAATATTACTTTGTCAAAAACAAAGTAACCCATGAATATAAGACAAGTGCCAAATGCCAAATGCCTATCTTTCTCATTTCTCCTTCTTCCTCTCTTCTTCTTCATTTGAAATTCCTCCATTATCTTCAACATGTATTCATCACTTAGGAATGGAATTCCAAACGGTTTCTTCTTAATCTTCTTCATCTCCTCTTCCATATGTGTTCAATACTTAGGAGGGACTTCTTCAACTGAATCTCATGAATCACACATGGTCTTCAACATTCTTCATTGATCTAATCAGAGATCAATTGGAACATCATCTGATTCACATGCACTAAGAGTTAGTACATGGACTTCTTTAATGCACATCATCCACTTAGTAGTTGTGGATGGAACTCCTTTCAACTCCTCATGCATTGTGAAGACAATGCATGGTCTTCAATCAATGTTGTGACTTTGTATCATCAGGATACAAGTTCTTTGTACTTAAAGATCAGCTTCACAATCGTCTGATGTTATAGAGAATGTTTCAACCACATCTCCTATGTCACTTAGTGAATCTCCTAAGTGACATGCATCTTAGTACCGTGGTCATTCTCCTTCACCACCAACACCATCACAACCTTTGGCATTCACATCTTGACAATTCTTGACATCCATTCATTCCAAGACAACTTCATGCCTCGTTGACAACAAATGCAACACAATGCACTTCACACATTAAAAGATAATTTATCCCTACCTACCCATCTATTGTGTATATTATTGTTTTATTTTCAACAAGTGTGGGAGAGATAGTGTTTCCATGGGAATTTGGGAAAGAAAATCATTCTTATGGGTTGATATAAAGGTTGCCTACATTTTCCTTGGGAAATGGGTTCACAAGCCATATTACATCATTATTTTACACATGTTTCCCTATTTATCTCTAAACAACTATATATTAAAAAAAATAGTTTTGTACATTGAAAAAAAAGAAAAAAATAATAAAATGGAGAAAAGAGGGTGTTTACTCATTATTATTCACAGCTTAGTTGTGACCCACACAAATAGACAATGAGGATAGTGAGTTGGAGGTAATAATATTTTTGAGGGGTTGAGTGTGTACATTAATTGTGAACACATGAAAAAATTTGAAACGTTTTTTACATAAGAAATTAAACAATTCCTCATATTTTTTAGCATTAAATCCTACTAACCCTTAAACTTCATAACAACATGTTAGAAGTCCTCTGGAGAAGCACACTAGTTTCAACAAGTAGAGAGTAGATAATCTTTGCATGAATATGGTAAGATCACATGACAATTGGAAAAAAAGAATAAATCCACTTCCACATGTTCCTTAAGTGAAGAGGGAAAATTTTTAGGTGAATTATTTTGCGACATGTATCATGGGTGGTCAAAACAAGTTGAACAAATTTTAATGTGAGAATAGAAAATTGATATGAAAATTGATTATATAAATGAGAAATGATGAATTTCATTTCAAAAGAATAATTGATGTTTTCAAATATTTTATTTATGAATGGGACATGATTATGATATTATAATTTTTCTAGGAGTTCAAATGTTTAGTTGTGGGGGTGTGATCGTACCATGATTCACTGTTTTATTTCACCATTAAACCAATGTATTAAATTGGTTTTTAATTGAAAATTACAAGTTTAATAAAAAAATTCACTTTATTTTTTATCCAATTATTTTGTTTTTAACACTCTTAAAAAGGGAAATGTTACTTGTTTTGATAATTATGTTGTAGGTGGAGTGGATTTTGAGGGCCCATGATGAAGTCCCAGAAAAGTGGGATAATTTGCACACTATCCAAGAAAACCGGTGTACTAAAATGAATTATTCTACTAAACCATGAATCCAAATAGGCTGAAACATTGTGGTATGGTCCAAAATTTAATTATCTACATTTCATATGAAGGAACTGAATCCCAATTCATATATTTAGAGGCTTATACGAATTGATCTATCCAATAAATAGAATTTGAAAAGGGTCATACCATTGCCACTATATTTTGTAAATATATCTTGTTATATTCCATATCAAGACACCAAATTTGACATGGAGGTAGAAAATGTGTTGATAAAAACCCATTAGTTTTGTCCAAAGTGATTTAAGACTGTTGGACCAGCCAAAACTATGGACCAAGTGGATTCTCAAAATCAGGGTGCCTAAAAAACATCCCACTTTGCCTATAAATTGATACCTTGGGAACCCCATTTTAGAGTTCGACCAAGATGTAAGATTATGCCATTTTGGAGTCTCAATGGAGTCTTCTTATCATATTTATATGTTTTGGAGGCTGTGGGAATTTCTACTTACACATCTTCTTGTCCCTCCCCTCCCATGGATTTCTAAACCCATTGTGATCACCCGGGGAGGTACATGATGTATTCTTGAGATTCATGTTTGTATTATGTTGAATGATCTTTCTAATTCCAAGTTGTATGTTTTTTATTAATCCTATATTATTATTTAATTTATTCATATACTAGTATGTTATAATCAAACTCAAATGATCATGTTTGGGGGTACCTTTTCATGTGATGTTTCACACATCGTTCGTCCCTTTTTCTTCCCTTATTCAATTGCGATTTTTATGTGGTTTATATTATTCAATTAAACTCACATAAGAACTGTCAAGGTCATGTAACTTTATGTTATGGTATCTAAAATAAATAAAAAACAAACCTAGAAATCACATCAATTTCTTCGTGCATTTCCTTAGCGAGTTTTGGTTATCAAGTCGAACACAAATCACCCAATCATCGGTGGTGTCCAGTGAATCATTGTGTGTTTTTGACTAAACCCTAGGAGATATACTAACATAAACATAGTAAAATTATGTGAATAGGTGTTACAACCCAGGTATTAAAAGATATATACCCTTTTTCTTAAAGCGATGAAGGATGAGCATCACGAGACATCCCTATGTTGATCACATTTAATTAACATCATTCATTTTTACTTTGTTTATCACTTTAATTTTCTATTGTCATATTTAATCATCAAACCCAGGTTTTATTAAATCACATTCCCCTTTTATTTTCGTAATAAAAAACCTCTTTTTAAATTAATTATCTAAGGCTCCATCGAGAGACGACCTAGGGTTAGTGCAATACTGCAGAAATTCTACTAAACTAAACCTCTTATTTGCAGCGCAATATTACATCACATTTTGAGGTTCCACAAGTGGTTATTAAGTGTTACTTGATTGAACTACTCTATATTATCTTATTTTTGAGTGAAGTGTATTTTCAATTTTAGATTCAAATTCAAGCAGTTTTTCTTTTCAATATCTTGTCATGTAATAATGATGTCTAGTTTGATTGATTGTTGTTTTTTTGGAATTTTTTTTAATTTTTTTATGGAATATGAATGAAATAGAAACACTAAATAAATGAAAGAATAAAATAAAAGAGAATGTTTTACCACAGATTTATAAAGAGGGAGAGAGAGAGAGAAAGAAAGAAAGAAGAAGAATAAGAAGAGTTATAGAGAAAGAACACACAAAAAAACAAAAACAACCCAAAAAACAAAAAATAAAATGGGGGGTGTGATATTTAAAAGAGTAATAATTAATAATTAAAATAAATAATTAAATGTAAATAAAGAATAGAAAATGATATTGGCTCCCTAATAGAAACAAATGTGCTACACAATAGGACTTCCAATAGGTTTTCTAGTGGTTCATGGGTTGGTAGGATTTAATGTTTAAAAATATAAGGTAGAAGTGGAGTGTTTAATCCCTTATGTAAAAAACATGTCAGAATTCAACAAGTTTTCATAATTAATGTACAAACTCAACCCCTCAAAAAGTATATTACCTCTAACTCACAGCCACATTGTCTATTTGTGTGGGTCACCACCAAGCTAGGAATAATAATGAGTAAACATCCTCTTTTCTCTATTTTATTCTTTTGTTATGTTTTTTGAATGTACAAAACTATTTTTTAATATATAGTTATTTTGGAGATAAAGAGGAAAACATGTCTAAAAAAATTATGCAATATAGATTGTGAACCAATTTCCCAAGGAAAATGTAGGCACCCTTCATATCAAACCATAACCATGATTCTCTTCCCAAAATTACCATATAAAAACCTTATGTCCCACACTTTGTAAAAATAAAACAATAATATACACAAGAAATGGGTAGGTATAGATAAATTAGCTTGTAATTTTGCTACCTAACATCCATTTCATTATCTCTAAGGCTTAAGAAGGATAAAATGTAATGGTGGCTGAAAATAGAGGATAGTTGTACAAAGGGATTTTCAATGAACAATTGACTATATAATTACTACAGTATACATGAATCTTATGGATTCTAAAAAAATCATGTCAAGTTCTTGTTTCTCTACACGACTCGATACTGTCAAAAAGTGAATAAAATGAATAATATACAAGAAAGGGCCTAGAATCTCTCTAGGGTAATGGATTAAAATATTGGTCAGTTCAAATGAGGCATGATATTCAAAAATATATAAAACACCAAAGAATGATTTGAAAATATAAATTCTAGAAAAAGATTACATATCCACATTCATTTGAAAAAAAAATTCCAAAAATAATAGAATTTTCTACACAATTAACTCATGAATGAAAAATTATTTTGGATATTCTTTTTAAGATACTTTTTTTTCTTAAAAAAATAAGGAAAAAAGAAATAAAAAATAACAACACATATTTCTTTTTTATTTTTTTGTTTTATTTTTGTTTTGTTTGATCCTAACTCTGGAATGTCACCCCCCAGACTGAAAAGTTTCATTTTCCTCAATTAAATTCTTTTCAATATATAGACAAGTCAATAAAATTAGGGAGAATATACAACCTACTATGTGGTGTCATATATGGAATCTATTAGTTGTATTTACTCCAAGATATGTTTAGAAAATATTCATAGAAAATTTTGAGACTCTTCCCATTGACCGAAATCCTATATCCACTCTTCTCAAGTAAAACATGCGTAGCACCAAAATGATAAAAATCATTAACGGTATAATGAGAAAGCCATCAAGAACAAAGATTTCCTAGTTGGAACGTTATCTTGGAACTATACATGATAACACTCTCACCAATATGAAACATCTACTGATGAATCTTGCTACCATGGATAGCATTTTTAATTCTCTTTATAGATCCAAGAGTTCTCATATTCATCATGCTGAATTTCTTCCAACTCTTGAATTTATAGATTCTTATGCTCACCTACATATAAAAGATTCATATTACATTGTTTAACAACCCAACATTCACGGTTCTCTACGTCCACCGGTAGTTGAAAATCCTTTCCATACACAATCCTATATAGAGAAATTTTTATTGGTGTTTTAAAAGATGTATGGTATGCCCAAATTGCAACATTTAAGTGAAAACTACAATATTTCTTATTAGGTTGTAACATTTTTTTCCAAGATTCTCTTAGCTTCTCGATTTAGTATTTCTTTTTGTTCGTTAGTTTGGGGGTGATATGCCGTGGTGACTTTATGAAGAAACCAATACTTACAAACTAAATTTTTCATGTTGTGATTGCAGAAATGTAAACCTTGATCCCTAATGATGAATCTTGATAAACCAAACCTATTGAAAATTGGGACCTCACAAAATCAACAACCACTCGATAGTCATCGGTCATGGTTGTGTTTTCTTCCACCCATTTATATACATAGTCAAAAACCAATAATATGAACAAAAACCAAAATGAATTTGGAAAAGTCTCCATGAATTCAATGCTCAATGCATCAAAGATCTTACAAAATAACTTGGGTTGTTTTGGAATTTCATTACTCTTGGGGATATTCCCTGTGAATTGAAATCTATCACATGAAATGAAAAATATATGGTTATCCCTACACAATGTTTTCTAATAAATTCTGGATTGAAGAACCTTTCATGCTTTACGTTGAGAGCCAATGTGGCCCGCACAAGCCAGAGTGTGGTATAAGGTCAGAATAGAGGTGAACTCTTGGTCAGGGACACAATAACGAACAACATGGTCACTAAAAATTCTCCACAAGTATGGGTCATACCAAATGTACCATCTAGAATCATGCTTATGTATATGGTATTGTGAAGTGAAAAAATCTGTTAAAACCCTAGATGTTTCTAGAAAATTCACAATATTTGAATTCCTGGGGGTATGGTCCCCAATATCACAAAGGTTATAATGAGGGAAGTATTATCCAATAGGGAGGGGTGATTTAACATGATGGTTTAATGGTGGGAAAATCCTACTAATGTGGTTAGATACCACATTTTTCACTCCTCTCTTTTCAAAAATATCAAGGTCAAGCTCTTGGTGGAGGAGCATCCACTAAATTAGGGGGGCCTTGCTTCAGGTATCTTAGAGGAAACAAAGGGAAACATGATCAGAGAAGATGATGTTATTTGACCAAATAATATATTAATGCAATTTTTCCAAAGCAAAAAAATAGAAAAAAGTTCTTTTTCTGTGTTTTTTTTTGTTTTCATGGGTAGGTTGAAGGGTACGTGAGGCATACACTATGACATGAGGAGCCTTATCACCCCTTTGTGATAAAACTTCCCCAACTACAAAGTTAGAGGCATCCCACATAAGCTCAAAGGGGATATCCCACTATATTGGTTGGATGATGGAAGGTGTGTCTGCATCATTTGAGAACACTTCCATTAAATAGATTTTACGAGTGGAGTGATCTTCAATGGGGTGTTTCATATCCTAAAAGATGTTAAAACATACCTTTCCTCCACTTAACTCTAGTGACATTGTACCTTTATTAACATTGATGATCATCTTTGATGTTTTTAGTAATGGCCTCCCAAGTATGAGAGGGGTATGTCCGTGGGTTCGGGTATCCTCCATCTCAAGAATATATAATTCTGCAGGGAAGACGAGATTATTGACTTTTACATGTATGTCCTCAACCACTCCTGATTGGCGTGTTATGATCTGATTGGAAAGTTACAGTATGGTTCCTATCAGTTTAGGCTCTCCAACTTGCAGAGAAGTGTACACAAAGTATGTTATTACATTAATTAAAGGATCTAAATCGAGCATGGCATCTGAAAAGAATATCTCCCCAATGGTGCATGGTATCGTGAATGTTCCGGTATCCTTTCACCTGGTTGGAATTTCTAGTTGAATCAAGGCTAATAAATTCCTTCCCATGATGAATCTCTCATTCCCCTTCAGTCTCCTTATATGGGTGCAAAGCTCTATAAGAAATTTGGCATATTGAGGGATTATTTTAACTACATCCAATGAAGGAATGATAAAATTCACCTTTTTAAATGTATCCATTATTTCTTTATCAATTTCATCATAAAAATACTTCTTATATTTATAGAGTATTTGGGGTAAAGGAATAACAATGGATTATTCAAGGGAATCTTCAATGATAATTGGTTTACTCTTTTGGTTTTTTTCTTCACTAGAATCATTTATGGGTGGAGAAAGAGTGTGTTCAAGAGGGGAACACACCTATTGTGTAGAATCAGTAGAATGAGAAAATTATTTACCTATACTAAGTGTAATTGCACATACATTAACTTTATCTTTAGTATTAAAAATGGGTTGGGATGGTAGTTTTCTAGAACCTTTCAACTTTATATCACCGATAGGGTTTGTGAATTTTCCCACTTGAGTGCATAGGTCTTGAATAGTTAATTGTGTGGTCTGTAGGAACTGAAGATTTTGGGATTCCATGTGATTTACCGTGTTCTCGAGTCTTGGTTCACATTTGGTATGAGGATGAGTATTATTCTATGAAGTTGAGGGATACGAAGATTTCATACCTTATCCTTGTTGATACTAATTTTTCTTAGGGAATCTTAGGTTGCCTCTTTGTTAGTATTTTGGTTGTAACTTCCACCCAGGGTACATATTTGGCCTAAATGGTTCTTGATTGAAGGGTGTTACTTGTTGAAAAGGATGCCCTTGGAATACTACTGCACAAGACTCAGATGAATTCTGAATTTGTGTGCATTGATCCGAAAAATGAGTGTTATCAGAACAAATATCACAATGTAATGGAATAGAAGAAGAGTGTGAGTTACCATGTACTTGAGCTAATTGCCTTAGAAGGGTAAAAATATACCTTTTGTTCTATGTCTGAATGACCTACCTCATAAACTCCTAAGGTTGGTGAAATTTCTCTTGTACAAAATTATTTTGCATTTTTAGACATGTTGTCTATTAAGACACAATTAGCGGAAGTAGTTTTATCAAGAAGGGAACCACCTGCTGCTGTATCTATCATTCTATGATCCAATGGGAAAAGTACCTAATAGAATTATTGAATTAGAAACTGTAAAATAATTTGGTGGTAGGTGAAACTTGAGAAATTTATTTTGAATCTCTCCAAATATTCATGAAGGGCCTCTCCTTGTGATTTCCTAATTCCATGGATTTCTTTCATAATTGATACGGTTCAAGAGGTAGGGAATAAATTCTCTAGAAAGAGTAATTTATGGTCATTCCATCCCCCAATTATTGTATGCATATAGTATATCCCATCTTTGGCTACACCATCAATGGATAAAGGGAATGACCTAAACATAATTAAGTTTTCAGACACATTTTGGGGTTTCATGGGGGTCACACTTTGTGAAACTCTTTGATATTATTGTGAGGGTCCTCACAAAGATGACTGTAAAATTTGGTATGTAAGTTGATGTTTCCAGATCTTATCTCAAAGTTGGCTGCTAACTCTGGATATTAGATTAATGGAGGTTGATACTCCATATCTAAGGTGGTCAGTTATTTTAAGGTTCGATTATTTGCAGCCATGTTTTATTGGGTTTGATTGGGATCAATTTCTAAGTAGTTTAGTAACAATTGAGGTTCCAAAATATGTTCCTAATTTTTACTTGATTTACTAACTTGAGATTCCCTGATTTTTGAGTTAAGTATCTTTTCAACTTCACGGTCAAATTTAAGCAATTTCTCTATTTCTGATCAGTTCATGCAAATAAGTTGTGATGTTTTTTTGTTTTTCTTGTTTTTTTATGATTTAATATAGTTAAAATAACATAAGAAGGGAGAAATTATAATATAATGTTATAATAAAGAATTATAGAGAGATATATGGATAAGAAGAATAATAAGAGAGAAAGATAGAGGGGGGGGGGGGAACACACAAAAACAAACAAAAATAGAAAAAAAACCAAAACCAAAAACAATAAAATGGGGGTGGGATATTGAAAAGAGTTCCAATAAAGAACTAAAATAATGAAATAAAACTAAATAAAATATAATTAAATGATCTCAGAATCCTGTCAATGGTTCCAAAATTTGATCATGTTGTCGAGCGCGTCAAATTAGATGTTTATTTTACTATAATTTCTACAATATAGCAGTAACCCTAGGTCATCTCTCATCAGAGTCTTAGATAATTAATTTCAAAATAAGGTTTTTATTATGATACTATAATGGGAATGTATTTTATGAAAAAAAAATTATTATAAATGATGACAATAGAAAATGAAAGCGGTAAAACAAAGTAGAAATGTACAAGATTAATTAAACATGATCAACCCAAGGAAGTCTCTTGATGATCATACCTCATCGCTTTAAGATAAAAGGTATAGATATATTAATCCCTTATTTATAACACATATTATCATAATTTTACTTATTTTATTATATGATAACTCCTAGGTTTTATTTTAAAACACACAATGATTCACCAAACACCACCTATTATTGGGTGATTTGTGTTCAACTTCATAAATGAAACTCACCTAGGAAACACATGATGAACTAAATGTTCTATCAAAGTATTTATGTTATTTCATTGTGATGGCATGATATAAATTTACATGACCTTGAAAGTGAATTATTGAGTTCAATTGACTAATATGTACCGCATAAACACCACAATTGAATGAGTGAAGAAAAATGGATGAATGATGTGTACGAAATCACATGAAAGGGTGCCCCAAAAAATGATTATTTAAGTTTTGAGTACAACATAACAGTATATAAATAAATTAAATAATAATAAAGGATGAATAAAAGCAACATAAAACCTGAAATTAAAAATATCATTCAACATAATACAAACATGAAGCACATGATTACATCACATTCCTCCCCAGGTGATCACAAGGGGTTTAGAAATCCATGGAAGGGGAGGAATAAGAAGATATTGAAGAAGCACTTACCATAGCCTATATAACATATAGAGATGAAAAGAATACTCCTTTGGGACTCCAAAATTGAAGCACCTTTCCTCCTAGTCTAACTCTGAAATGGGGTGCCCAAGGTACCAATTTATAGGTAAAGTGGGAAGTGGTTTTTGGCACCCTGATTTCTATAATCCTCTTGCTCCATGGATTTTTCCAGTCATACATTCTTAACTAACTTTGGAAAAAACAAAAGAGTTGTTTACCAACACCTTTTCTACCTCCATGTCAAATTTTTCATCTAGATATGGTTTATAATAAGAGATATATCCAAAATACAAAATAAAAGTTTTGCCTCAGTTCAGATTCATTTTATTGGCCAGATCAGTTTGTATGGGCCTCTTAATATTCGAACTGGGATTCATTTCCAACATAATAAATATATCTAATTAAACTTTTATAATAGAACATAATGTTTCATCCCAAAGGGATTCATGGTTTAGTATAATTATGTGTTTTAGTCCACTGGTGTTCTTAGATCCTTTGCATACTGGCCCATTTTTCTTGGACTTCATCATGGGACCTCAAAATCCCCTCCACCTACAATGTAATTATCAAAACAAATAAAATTTTCCTTTTTAATAATGTTAAAAAAAATAATTTAAACAAACATTAAGTGTAATTTTTTATTGTACTTTTAATTTTCAAAACCAAACTAGTTTAATACATTGGTATAAGGGTGAAATAAAATAGTAAATTATGGTACGACCACTATACCTCGATACAAACATGGGGAGATAATTTTTAACCATATAATAGAGTTATTTAAGGATTTTATTACAAATCATATTTAATTTATTATTTAATCTATCAGAGTTAGGATGTTGATCTACTGGGAGTGTTATGAGATTGACATTTTATCACTATTGTTCAAGGATCTAAAGGTTCATGGTAATTACAATATATGTAAATTAATGATATTAAATGTTGTTTAACATCAACCATAAACTCCATAATATATATTTTGTGTTAATTTATATTAGAAACATTTGGATATGGAACTTCAAGAACGTAGGTGGCAAGAACATGACTGGATATTATTCAATGGAAAAATATTCCTACAAGATTTCATCCTCATCCTCTTAAACATACTTATTGTAATTTTCCTACTATTAGTCACATAATAATTTACTGGAAAACTATGTGAAATCAAGAGGATTAAGTTATGAAAATATTTTCTATTTCAGATCCTTGGATTGGAGTGTCTTTATTTAAGAAATCATTTCTAGTTTTTAGGTGGCAAAATTTTCATCAACATTATAATATATGTCTGAGCTTCTACAAAAACTTTTTTGGGTGTTGAGTGAGTGAATATAAACCTACTAAATTATTCTTCAAATATCATATAATTAAGATATTTCTTTATATATATTATATCTCTAAGGTAGATATATAGAGATGATTTGATGATGGTGCTAAGGGTGGCTATATAGTTAGTCCCAAGAAGGAATTTAATAAATCATATTCATATATTTATTTATAAATGTAATTTGGAAAATTTTGAAGTTTTTTATTTAGAATTGAAATCATAATTCGATGGGTTCTTTCATCCAGTTAAAGTGGTAGATGTGGAAGCACTCTTCAAAATCCCATGTAGTCTTAGACTCCAAATGATCGAGTGTGAACTAACGTTGGTGCACATATTTTTCATTTGGTTCCAACATGTATGTTCCCTAGGTGTGATATTTTGGGATTCATGGAGAGAATTTCCTTGTATATTTTTGGCGGTGGTGTCATGGGGAGGACCTTAATGGTGGTTAGTGGTGACACCGCCCAAAGGAGTTCCTTTGATAATGGGTTTTCGGTATAGGGATGGCCTTTATGATGGCTTATGCTAGTGATAGAGTCTGGGAGAGTTTACCCATTATTAATATATATCATATAGGTAATATACCCATTCCAATGAAAATATATTCCATTTAAGTGGTTAGGATGGAAGGGAATATGGTGGAAATACCAATAGTGACCATCTATGGATTAGAGGTAGTGGGGTTTTCACTAAATAGTGTGTCATGTGTCTTTAATAATGGTGGATAGTATAGGTAAATAGTTGACTATATTTATTTTAGGTTAGTAATTACTATACTCATTGTGATTTTAGGTGTTGAGATCCCACCTTAGTGACTCTTAGATATATAATGAGGTTGTAACAACTTATATGTCCTATAACACATTGGTGTAAGAGAAGAAGCTGTCAATGTGCACCGGGAGGGGCACCTGAAGCAATCAGTTGTAGTAATAATGGGATTTCCCCATATTATAACACCATTACTAGATACACTGACATGGTTTTCTAACATTTAGATCCTATAATACTATATCATATGTGGTGATTACCCCTAACTATTCATATAAATAGTGAAAGGTGTTGATAACCCTCCACTGAATGATATCTATTAGAGAAATTGGGTATGGGTGAAAAAGATATATGAGAGATATGGCATTAACCTGAGTTTAAGTGAAATATATTTCTTGTATATGGGTGCCTAAGGTTTTTTTAGCATTGTGAGAACTCTTCAACGCCCATTCTAGTTAGTGGGGGCCTTAGACCCTTTTCTGGAACATTTTGTGGCTTAAATTTTGCATGAATTTGAATACAACCATGAGAACATATATAATGATTATAATTCCCATTATACTCAATATTTCTCATCCTATCATTATTTCATGACATTGGATTCATGTTTGGTTCAAATCTATTTAAATTCATTAAATAATGTCATTTTTGGTGATGTAATGACATAACTCATCATCTCACTATTTAAGGAGAAGAGATTCTTCAGGTTCACTAATCCATTTTTTATGCTTCTATCACAACTTTTTTTTTCAGAATTCACTATGAATATTTTTGATCTTGGTTAGCTATTACTACATCCTAAATATGAGAGGCTTCTCATAATAGGGGTCGATGGTGTCATCTCTTTGATCGAAATTGGAAGATGGGATATTGTCACTTTTTTATATGTAGTTTTTTTCTCCAAATTCTAGGTATCCCTATCATATTTTAGAAATGTTCTTGAATATTTTTCTCAATTTATTATTCTTGTGAAAATTAGTTAATTTCATAACTTTTTTCTTTGATAAGATGATTATATTTGGTTAAAGAGGTTGAGTTTGTCAGGTATATTAGGAATTTGATAATGTTTAGTGTATGATTTATCTATCTTTCTTATATCAATCCATAAGAGAATCTTTTGCACATTAAACAAGGTAAACCATGATTATTTTGTTTAGAGCTTCATAATATGGTTTTTTTGCCTTCCTCATTATGGGACATGAGGTAAACATGGGATCTTCACATAAAGAAACGTAGACTGATCACCTAGGACTTTTCATACTTATCACATGAAGTATACAATTCTAGTCACACAAGGTATTTTATGCTCATCACCTTAGGATTCCCATTATCATCACATGAATAGTATTTTACTTGTTACACATGGAATCTTCGGATCATCACCTAAGGAATATTATACTCATCACATTGTAAAGCATATATCCTTAAGCTCATCACCTAATGGAAGGATAAAGAGATCTTACTCTCATCACATAGGATTCTTTTTTTTTCACATAACACATATTTTCTTTTCAAACAAGGTATTTCATGCTCATCACATATGGAAGGGTAAAATATTTGGCTCATTACTTTAGGGATTTGTAGAGAGATATTATGATCAATACATAAGATTTTTATTCTTCCTACAAATGTTATCTTATGATCATCACACAAGGAATCCTCAGATTATCACCAATGAAACAATAAAATCATCACCTTAGGCACCCCATGCATTTCATATAATGAACGATGGGCTTCTTATACATCATAAGAGTTGTATAGTTATATTATCATCACATTTAGGGTCTTATGCCCATTGCATATGAAGGATCCACTGGTGCTTGTCACATAAGAGCAGGAAAAATGTAACATCCAGCGGGGAAAATCCAATTATGCTCATCACATAAGGGAATTAAATATTCAAACTCTTGTGAGGATACTAATATTTTATAGTCTAGTCAAGATATTTGAGAAGATTTAAATACTCCAAAAAGATGATTCGAATTCATAAATACAACCTCATAAGTGGGAGATGAAAGGATGATAATGGTAATATTTTTACTCAAAGAGGAATCCAATGTATCCTATTGTGTTAGTAATCAAAACCCACATAGTGGGAGTTACATGGTTTGAGATAATCTAATAAGACCAGTCCATGCAGTTTTAATTTCATGTTGTAAGGATGCTAATGACATGAAGGTGGAAATATTAAGGGATTTATTGGGGCTTACAAATTGGTGTTTCATGTTTCCTAGTTGGGGGAAATTATTATATTCATTTCCAACCATGTATATAGGATAAATAAGAAAAGATATTTCTAATACTGTTCTTGGTGTAAATGGATTAGGTGAGAAGGGAAATAAGCCTGATGATCAGTTTGATTTTTTCATGAGTAATCTAGAATCAGGCAGTTGTGGGTCTCATGGGAAATCAACATTAAAAAAAGTTGTTTTTAAAAGGAGGGATTATATAGGGTTCAATGACATGGGTTTCATGAAATTTTAGAGTTTCAAAAAACCTAGGTTTTATGATATTCACACCTCTAGCATGAACAATGATCTTCATGAATGGAATTGGTATAAAAATCTCAAGAGAAATAAAAAATAATTATATAATTTTTCAACATAATTCATGTTACAATTTCACCTGTATGAGTCCATATGAGGTTTTTGGTTGTGATAGTGCAAAATTTCCATGTTTTAGGAGTTAAGAGCTTTGTAAATGGAATCCCAATGGTTTGATCCTTCAAATTGTGATTTGGGAAGTATTTATAGACCCATAACTCAGTGATGGCTCATGAATGTTCCAAGATTTCATATAGGTATGAGGTTTTGAAGTGACTATAGATATGTTTTGGGGAACTATTTCATGCTCATGAAACTATAGGGTTATGTGGAACCCCTGGAAAATAACTCACGCAACTCAGAGTTGTGTGAAAATTATGCCTTTTTCTTTGGGGTTCTTCCATTTGTCTATATTTTCACTTATATCCTTCGTAGATTTGTTTTTTGATGCCAAATATTTTATAAAATTAAATATTTATGGAGTGGTTTAAATTACATGAAAATCGGTTAGAGTTATGAAAATAGACTTCTAATTTTATATTTTCTATGCATGTTAAATTTTATAAAATATAGTGGGTTGATGCATCATTTTAGATATTTGGAATTTACAATATTATATTCATATTTCCAATGAAAATTCTTTTATTTATAAGAATCTCACTTCATTACATGATTTATGATAATTTATTTGGAAATTAAATTAAATTTAATGCAAATAATAATTATTTTTTTGTTAAAATGATTTAAATAGGTATCATGCTTAGTAAAATGATTTTCTAAATGGTATAATTAAATATAAATTCATCACTCAGTTTTAAGCGTAGTTGTTGATTTATGATTTATTTATATATTTTTATTTTTCTGATTTGGTCATTTATTTTTACTTTAGTTTTCTTTAATCGTACTTTTGAAATTTGTAATGAAAATATCACTTGATGAGTATGATATATGATATGATATATAATGTTTTGATGTGATATTATATTGTATTTATGATATAATTTGAAATTCCATGGGCTATAGAAAAACATGTATATTATTATATATATATATATTTGTATAAATTAGTTAATAGTAAAGCATGTCTACAATAGATGTAACATGTTCAATTTTTTTTATTGTTTAGAATGTTCATTTATATTGGTAATAAAATATTTTTTATTGAATTATTATTTAATTAGATATTTAAAAAAGTGTTTTTTTATTATTTCATTAATGAATTTTTATTATTTTAAATGTATTTTTTTAATAAAGAGAACATTTAGATTATATGTTTTACGTATAAGGGGGTATTAAATTATCATGTTATGTGTGATAGTTTGAGCGAATATCATGATATCATGGTTATTTTAATTAATTAAAATAATATATGTATAATAAATGTGTTTTTATTATATTTCTATAAAATTTCATTCATATAAACTTGTAGTTAATAATGTTAATTCTAAATTCTCCCCTGATGAGCCTTGTTTAGTTGTAATTTTTTATTCTATTTATCCAATAAAGGAATAAATAAATAAGGAATTCATTTTGTTTTTTATATTTATAAATTTTTTTAATATTTTTCCTTGATATTTTAAAACCACATGGTTATAGAATTCATTAGATTAGTTTGAATATTAATAATTTTAGATGAGATTGTGATTTTAATTTTGGAAAGTGATTGTCATTGTAATATTTATAATAAAACCCTATATCTAGTAGCATCATTTTGAAATTTTATTTTTGTTTAAAAAGTTACCTGAGATTTTATATTGTGATTATATTATGATATAATATGTTTTAAATCAGGTTTCATTGAATGGAATGGCATGATTTAATGATGTTAAACAAGAAACTCATTGTTCAAGAATGGTGTTATTAGATTCGTTAACCTAAAGTGACTTAATATTGGTTTGAGAAAAAATATTCAACCATTTATTATTTAATTTATTATGACATAAAGGTTGTTGATTTATTGATTTTTCCCATTGTATCCTTTATTTATATAATGGAAATTATTTATTCTGCCATATAACACGAATGAGTTATAATTCACTGAGAAAAATTTAACCTTTATTAAAAATATTCATTAGTGGTGATGTGATAGTTGAGTTAAAAAGTTATATTGGGGTAATACATGAACTTTAAATCTTTGTATCTATCTCTTTTACTGGATACCTAAATTTGGTAAATCCATGGAAACTATTTTTATTTTTATTCTAATAAGTATTTGTATGGGCCACCAATTTATATATCATTGTCACCAAGGGAACTGATATATTTTAACCTTAGAAGTTTATATTTAGGAGTCTTCAATGGAAATGATTCATCCTTTATTATTTGTCTTATAGAATATTAACACTTGAGATATGGTTTAAAGTTATATTCTTAGTCATAAGTGTATACCATACTAAATAATCTTAAATGATTCTTATGGTTGATAGGGTTGATAGTGGGTCATTTTTAATTACCCATTCTATAAAACCTTCATATTTGAAAATTTATATTCTCCTTTAACACCTAATGTGTTCAATAGTTTTCTTTGCACGTAGTATCAACCCAAAACAAACCAAAAACCATTATATAACCATTAAACCATATATAGGGAATTAAAAGGTATAAATAGAAGCAACCACATTATAAAATATATATAAAAATAAAATTAATGGTAATGCATTGAAAAAAATCAATTAGTATATATAAATAACAAAAAGCCATTTTATGCATTAAAATGTACTTTACTAAAAATTGACCTTTTATTCCCTATGATATTTTATTATATTATGGTTAATTAATTATTTTAATGAAATTTTTAGATATTATATAAAATAAAATAATTTATATTACATATAATAGTAATTAGTATGAATGTAATAATTTTATTTTATGCATGAAATATATATATTTTCAAAAATTGTTTCTGTCAAACGTAATTATATTAAAATTAATTTTCAACACATTTATAAATTGAATTATATGGAAGGATATTCCTATTTTTTAATCATAATGAAAATATAAATTAATGGGTAAAAGTTTATTTTTAGGGAAAAATTATGTTACAATGGTAAATATTAGTTTCCACAGTGATATAAATAGTTTTTAAGGAATGATAATTTCTTAAATATTATTATTTAAAATGAAATTTATCTATTTTAAATAAATGAATCTAATATAATTTTTAAATTAATAAAAAAATAACACTCATTTAAATGATAATAATTTTTAAATAATATTCATATAATTATTTATTAAAAAGAAAATTTTATAAGAAAACATTTTTCAAAATAATATATTTTTAATTTTAAATGTAAATTATCTAATATTTGGAAGTTGAATTAGATTAAATGGATTCAAAATTCTAATTTATAATGTAAGAATTTTATAAGAGGGTCCATCTTATATTTTTAATAATAAAATAATTATGATTATTAAATTTTAATCATGATTAATAAGTGTTAAAATAAGTTATTTAATGTGGGTCGAATTTTACTAAATAAATTTGTCACTAAGACCTTCAGAATACCATTTTTAGGTCAATAATTCATATATACATGTCTCAATCCCATTTCCCCCAGATTACTAACCTAACACTACTAGAAATAAGATCTATAGCAATGGTTTTGGGCAAACAGTTGGTATAGTTCACTTATATGGACCTATACCAACGGTTTGGGCAAAACCATTGGTATATTTCACTAATATAGACATATAACAATGGTTTTGGAAAACCTCTTTGTATATGGGGACCAATACCAACGGTTTGGGTAAACCCTTGGTATAGGTCACTTATATGGACCTATGCCAACGGTTTTGGCCAAACCTTTGGTATAGGTCCATAATAGAGACCCTATACCAACAGTTTTACCCAAACCGTTGGTATAGGTCCCCCTATACCAATGGTTTGTCCAAAACCCTTGGTATAGGTACAAAATCAAAGAATCTATACCAATGATTCTCAAAACGGTTTTGAGTACCGTTGGTATAGTTACAAGTATTTTTTATGGAATATTCTTACAGAGAACATTAAATAAATCAAAGTTTAAAATATTTAGGATAATATATATACATATTTACAAAATTTTGTTTAAAGTAGTCAAGTTAGGTTAGTGGTTAGTTCATTCAATCATAAACTGGAGGTACTAGGATCAAAACCAATAGAATGCTTCTTTTCTGAAATACATATACCAACGGTTTTATGGAACCATTGGTATAAATTTTTCATATTACTTATACCAGTAGTTTTGAAAACTATTGGTATATGTCTATACAAATGTTTTTTCCAAAACCGCTAGTATAGGTATATTCCAATGGTTTTTCCAAAACCGTTGGTATAAGCCTATCCCCACACCTTACTAGCCAACGGTTCTCCAAACCATTGGTATAGGGTATTTTTATAGTAGTGTAACTCTCATTCAATACCATTCATACTCATTACCCAACATTAATTTCCAATGATTTAACCCACTTATCACATATAAAAGAATCCCACTTCAAACCATTTAAATCAACACCTCTAGTTCTAAATTACATTGAAATTATCTCCACTTTAATTTTTAAAGATCCCATATACATGTTTAATAGCCACTTTCCTCATCAAAGAGCCACATGTTACAATTCTACCCTTTTTATTGGCTTGAGGGGTGATAGGGGAGCTACTAGGACTTATATGGAATCTCCAAGACACTAAAGGTTGGAAATAAATACCAAGGGTATCAAGAGAACTTGGGGAATGATTTTCCATTTTTAATATAATACCATTGAACAACTTACATAATAAACATCATATCATGTATTTGAAATGTGAGTACAAATGAAACTCAAAATATAACCAAAAAATTAAACAATATCAGATTATAAGAGAATAAAACATAACTAGAAAAGGATAAAAGTATAATAAAAACGAATATACTAATGTGGAATTAATAAAAACACCACCCAACTTACTTTAGGCTCAAACTCCACATGCATAACCCATGATATCATGTATAATCACTAATGAACTAAGATACCTGATAGAGATAATATTATCCACATTTTCTCTATATATTTTAATTGTTTTAAGCATCCCAAATAATCAATTTGAGATTATATGAATCAATTTTGTATTTATGATGTGTTTTGAGAAAAATGTTGAAAAACTCATAATTCTGGATTTTAGACAGATTTTTACAATAAGGGTATTTTAGTCATTTAATGAAAAAAAAGAAAATTTTTTATTAAATTTTTTTAGAATCCTGATTTTGTTTCCTTCAACTTTTCTTCTAGACCAGGAGCTGCTTCGTCCATCAAAAGGGACTAAAAATTCATTGAAATAAGAAATTTTTCCGGGCGGACAGCGTGAACCACACCATCGTAATGAAACCACAACATTGCCTACACACATCTATTTGAGGTTATTCTACTAGTTATAGTACGAGGAAACATTGGTACGTCTCTTCAAAAAATTCAGAAATGTTTTTAAGTCATTAATGCGTCCATTAAATGACATACTTTTGGAAGAACCTTCCTGGAAGCTTCGTCCCGAAACATAAACCACAAATGAAAAATTCATAACGCCTTTATCCGGTGTCCAAAGGATCTGAAATTTTGAGGTTAAACACCCAACATATTTATGAACAATATTGAAGAAGGGGTCCATGTGTTAAACTTCCATTTAAGGGGTCAAATGAAATTACTTTCGGAGTACAGATTTCTTCCTATAAAAGGAGGCCCTCACCTCCTTCCCAAATCATCACATTCTTCATTCCATTCCTTCAAGGAACCAAGGAGGAGATCTACACTGAGGGAGGATGGCTGTAATTCTTCCCCATTTCTTTTTTATTTATTTCTTTTATTTATTTTTATTTTAGTTTTCAATTGTAATTTAGATTTTTAATAAAATTCATGCATTGTTTTTATTTCTGTGTCCACTCATCCACCATCGTTTCTTCTTCTCATCTTACCATTTTGAACTATAATACTCATGATCATGAATAACTAATCTAAGGAATATCCTGAGGGAGTAATCAGGTTCTTGAACCCAAGACCATGTTTTTAATATTTTTTGAGTTAATTCTATGGATAATTTATAGTGGGTGTAATCCCCATTGTGGTTGTCTAAATATTAACTTCTTAATCTACAACCATTTTCCCTCGATTGAGGTGGTGGATGGAGGGTGTTCTTGGCGATCTCTAAGTAGAATTTTAATTCATAATCAGGGTAGAATAAGGTGTGCACACATACGATGGAGTGTGTTCACTAAGAATATTTGAAGCTGGCCAATGAAGGTGCTCCCTGAATGTTCTCTCAAGAGAACTTCCTTTCTTCTCTAATTATATTCTGTTTTGCATTGCATGGTAATTTAGAATTAAATTTTAGTTTCTTCTGATTTATGAATTTCATTTATTTTTTAAAATTCCATTTTTTTCATAAAATATGAAACAATAAAAAGAAGTAATTTAGGTGAATTATATTAATTAGGTGAACAAACTGAGAAAGATCCTCAAGTGAGATGGCCCTGGTCAGCCTCTATTTTGTACTAGGAAAACATAAAAATACGCTTTTGCCACATCCTACGACAGGTGTGCATAAAACTTTCACTGTTTACGGGGAGCTAATCAATAGTTTACTTATCTTTTTCAATTTTTACATTGTAGATAAATTTTAATTTTTTTTAAAAAAAATCCAAAAAAAGAGTAAAATTCCCAGGATGTATCCATACTACAATTACTATGCATGGAATGACTACTTACAGATGCAGAAACAACAAAAAGATGCTTCTTTAGAGTACAACAGAGCTCACATGAATGATCTTAAAGAGTCCATATAAGGACTAAATATTCAAATAGAAAGGATAACAGAATATGTTCATACTACCCAAGAGCAACCTGACCCTGAGCCGGAGTAAGAACCTAAGGAAGTGGTGAATGAAATTTCACCACTCGTCATTGAAATTAGTGAACCATAGGAGGTAAATGTTGAGGTAATTAATGATTCATTCATCCTCAATCAACCAATTATTGGATAGATAGAAGAAAAGGGCTCACTTGATGAGCTATATGGGGGAGATCAATAAGAAATGGATGTATTTTGGAATGATTTGGAGGAACTATTTGATCTCCCAAAACCTTGCAACTGAAGAAGAGCTAGAAACACCGAAATAAGAAACCACTCGAGTGGTGGAATTTGAATTTAAGATGGAGGCGCTTGACTACCAACCTCCATCCAGTAATGATCAACTCCAGGGGGAACTTTCAATTAAAGAGGATATTAATGTTAGACCAACTCAGGGAGATACATTCTTGAACTCAAATTATTTTAATTTTTTTGAAACTAATTTGAGTATCTCTGCTAATTCTACTGAATTTTCATATTTAGAAAACTCATACTACACCTTGGAGGATGATGTGAAAAATTAAGCACCTATTTAGGAACTCCCGGAGCTCCCTAAAGTAATTGAATATTTACTGGAAGACCCCAATCATGAAGAGATCCTTATTGTTGAGCCTGAGGAAATTATAAAAGAGGCTGAGGCCCCCATAAATATAGCATATGAAGACAATATGGTTGCACAAGTAGAAAAGAAATTATAAGAGGTTCCCTACTTCATCCAACACATGCCATGCATGATGTACCAAATTATGAAGGGGGAAGATCTAGTATATTCTTACCATGGAGTCCTCCTCAATAAGAACAAAGAATTTCTATCTAGTAAAAGATATATGTGGTGATTTAAATCAAAGAAGCTTCATCCACTGACATATTATGGATAAAAGCTGGTACTTCCCTCTGAAGGTAATAAAAGATTCCAGGGCCCACTTGGGGGAACATACCAAGATTTATCTTTACATGCTTTCTAGTAATTTAGATTTTTATTTCTTTTATTAGAAAATAGTCTAGCATGCGGCCCCTCTCTATTTTTTTGATCTATAATGACATGATCTTTTTTCTTAATTGAGTTGTTTTATATTATAGGTTCATGATGGAAGAAGGAAACCCAAAGCATTGGATGAAGAGGACCAAAGAATTATTTCACATTTTAAGATTATCTCTTAAACTCCTTACATTTTTTGTTCCAAAACATGATTTTACATTTAAAGATAAGAATTGTATACCCACACTCAAATTAATGCTTAACCAGACTTATCTAGGAGACATGAGTTTCTTAGTAATCCAGTGATGCCATGTTTTAGATTTTAATATTAATGAAATTAAAATATTAAAATTGAAAATTTAATGTTTAAAGTGAAGCATTGATATTGATATAATAACTCTTAATTTAAGGGAATTAGTTGATTTATGTAAATGAAATTTCCCTACCATTTTTCATACTTTGAATTTCTGAAATTTATGTGAATTAATTTGTTATTATTGATCATGACTTTAGTGACTTTACAATATCATATTTCTCATTCCTGAGAGGATTTCTAGACCATGTAATTAATATTTATTCTTGATCATATGTCATGAGTGATCTTGGGACATGTCATCGACCAGAACTTGCATTTTAACTTGTTGAAGCTATGACTATGCAAAAACATATTTAAAACGATTGAGGCATCTTTTGAAAATCCCTTATCCTTAAAAGACCACTTTACATAAATCCTTCTTTTAACCCATAGAGACCATGAATGACCTTTATAGGGATGATCCATGTTTTAAGCCATTTTAATCCATTCCTACCTTTCTCTTGGTATTTTAGTGATATTTTAAAGTTAAAGTGTTGGGGTAAATAGAATCATGGTGGACGGGATGATACACATTGTGAGGAATAAGTGTGGGGGGTGATATTGTGGGAATTGTAAAAGGTTGTGAAATCCTTTATTGTACTATATTATTTTCCCCTCTTGAATTGAAAATAAATGATGACAAAAATGAAAAAAATATCCAAAAAAATGAAAAAAATGTGTTGTGATTTGGGAGAACAAAAAATAACCATTTTCCAGACTGATGATCTTATGATCGTATGTGGTTAGGTGATGGATGTGAGGTTTTATATTATCATAATTTTCAAAAAAAAAAGGAAAAAAATTACAAAAAAATCAATAGGGTGTAGAAATCATCCATTATGCTTACTTGATCATAACCTTTTCTTTGAGTTTTGGGAAGTGGGTGTTGCAACTTTAAAGGGGAGAATTTCATTACATGTTTACTTTTAATATCATGCATTGTACTTCAGATATTATCAACCTATTTGAGCCTTAGTTTTTAAAGCATACAATCCTACCAACCTTAAGCCTCAGAGTCATTTGAACTTTTATTGCAAGTCCTCGTGATTTTATGTGCCTTTTGCCTTTACAGAGTAGAGAAAGTACTTCTTTTACAAGCTTATGGATATGGTTCATGTTCTCACGATATGAGCATAAGTCTACTTGAATTGTATCATGAGAGATGAGAGGAAAAATACAAAGGTTAGGTAAATCATGATGTGTCGTTCTTAATAATAATGAATTGAGAAGCTTGAATGAAAGATAGAAGAAGATCCATTTTTTTCAAAGGTGAAAAGTAAAATACATGATTTAATTGTTTCTTTGAAAAATGGTAAATTAAATCAATATTTTATGTGGATTTTTTAATATTTTATTTGACATTGAAAATTATTAAATTTTATTACTTTGGAATTTGAATATTGGTAACATTGGTGTCCTCTCAATTCCATGTTGAGATTTTATGTTTGAGGACAAGCATAGTTAAAGTGTGGGGGAATTGATAAAGCTAATATTTTACATATTTTTTGCATGTATTTAAATTTTCTAAAGCATCCTAAATAATCAATTTGAGTTTATATGAATCAATTTTGGATTTATGATGTGTTTTGAGAAAAATGGTGAAAAACGAATAATTCTGGATTTTAGACAGATTTTTACATAAAGGGTACTTTAGTCTTTTAGAAAACAATATAAATCCAAATTTTTTGATTACATTTTTTTTGAATCTTGATTTTTTTCCTTCAACTATTTCTTTTGGAGCAGGTGGTGATTATGCCATCTAAAGGGACTACAAATTCATTGAAGTTATAAATTTTTCCGGGCAGACAGCGTGGACCCCACCATCGTAACGAAACCACAATGTGGCCTACACACGCCCATTTGAAGTTCTTATACCTGGGACATCACAAGGACACATAGGTATGTCTCTAAAAAAAATTGGGGAAGTTTTTAAGTCATTAATACGGTTATTAAATGACATTCTTTTGGAGGAACCTTCCTAGAAGTTTCGTCCAGAAATAGAAACTGCCAATGAAAATTTCATAATGCCTTAATCCAATGCCCAAAGGAGATAAATTTTTTAGGGTGAATGACCAACATATTTATGAACAACTTTTAATAAGGGTTCTATGTGTGAAACTTCCATATAATGGTTCAATAACATGAAAATATTTGGAGTACAGATTTATTCCTTCTTTTTTGAAATACATATACCAACGGTTTTATGGAACCATTGGTATAGATTTTTCATATTACTTATACAAACAGTTTTGAAAACTATTGGCATAGGTCTATACCAAAGGTTTTTCCAAAACCGTTGGTATAGGTATATACCAATGGTTTTTCCAAAACCGTTTGTATAGGCCTATCCCTATAGCTTACTAGCCAATGGTTCTCCAAACCGTTGGTATAGGGTATTTTTATAGTAGTGTAACTCTCATTCAATACCATTCATACAATTTACCCAACATTAATTTCCAATGATTTAACCCATTTATCACCTATAAATGAATCCCACAACAAACCATTTAAATCAACACCGCTAGTTCTAAATTACATTGAAATTATCTCCACTTTAAATTTTAATGATCCCATATACATGTTTAATATCCACGTTCCTCATCAAAGAGCCACATGTTACAATTCTACCTATTTTATTGTCTTGAGGGGTGATAGGGGAGCTACTAGGCCTTAGATGGAGTCTCCAAGACACTAATGGTTGGAAAAAAATACCAAGGGTATCAAGATAATTTGGGGAATGATTTTCCATTTTTAAGATAATACCCTTGAAAAACATACATAAAAAACATCATATCATCTATATGACATGTGAATACAAATAAAACTCAAAATATAACCAAAACATTAACCAATATCAGATTATAAGAGAATAAAACATAACTAGAAAAGGATAAAAGTATAATAAAAACAAATATACCAAAGTAGAATCAACAAAAACACCACCCACCTTACTTTACGCTCAAACTCCACATGCCTAACCCATGATGTCATGTATAATCACTAATGAACTATGATACCTGATAGAGATAATATTTTCCACATTTTTTGTATATATTTCAATTATTTTAAGCATCCCAAATAATCAATTTTACCTTATATGAATCAATTTTTTATTTATGATGTCTTTTGAGAAAAATGGTGAAAAACGCTTAATTCTTGATTTTAGACAGATTTTAAATCAAGGATATTTTAGTCATTTAATGAAAAATATAAATCAAAATTTTTAGATTAAATTTTTTTAGAATTATGATTTTGTTTTCTTCAAAATTTTCTTCTAGACCAAGATCTGCTTCGTCCACTTAAAGGGACTAAAAATTCATTGAAATAAGAAATTTGTTCCAGGCGGACAGCATGGACCCCACCATCGTAATGAAACCACAACGCGGCCTACACACGTCCATTTGAGCTGATTCTACTAGGGATAGCATGAGGACAAATAGGTCCTTCTATTAAACATATTCAGAAAATTTTTTAAGTCATTAATGCGTCTATTAAATGACATACTTTTGGAGGAACCTTCCTAGAAGCTTCATCCATAAACAGAAACCACAAATGACAAATTCATAACGCCTACATACGGTGTCCAAAGGATCTTAACTTTTGAGGGTGAACGCCCAACATATTTATGAACAACTTTGAAGAAGGGGTCTATGTGTGAAACTTCTATTTAATGGGTCCAAAACGCGATGAATTTCGGTGTACAGATTTCTGCCTATAAAAGGAGGCCCTCACCTCCTTCCCAAATCATCTTATTCTTCATTACATTCCTTCAATGCACCAAGGAGGAGATATAAAATGAGGGAGGGCATCTTAAATTCTTCCCCATTTCATTTTTATTTATTTATTTTCTTTATTTTTTTATTTTTCAATTGTAATTTAGATTTTTAATAAAATCCATGCATTGTTTTTATTTCTCTGTCCACTCATCAACTATCGTTTCTTCTTCTCATCTTACCATTGTGAACTATAATACTCATGATCATGAATAACTAATATGAGGAATATCCGGAGGGATTATTCAGGTTCTTGAACCCAAGAACATGTTTTTAATATTATTTGAGTAAATTCTAAGGATAATTTATAGTGGGTGTAATCCTCACTGTGGTTGTCTAAAGATTAACTTCTTAATCTATAACCATTTTCCCTCGATTGAGGACGTGGATGAAGGGTGTGCATAACGATCACTAAGTAGACTTTTCATTCAAAACTGGGGTAGAATAAGGTGTGCACACATATGATGGAGTGTGTTCACTAAGAATATATGATGTTGGCCAATGAAGGTGCTCCCTGAAAGTTCTCTAGGAGAACTTCCTTTCTTCTCAAATTACATTCTCTTTAGCATTGTATAGTAATTTTGAATTAAATTTTAGTTTCTTATGATTTATTAATTTCATTAATTTCATTAAATTGCATTTTATTCAAAAAATATAAAACAATAAAATGAAGTAATTTAGGTGAATTAGACTAAGTAGGTAAACGAACTGAGAAAGCTCCTCAAGTGAGATGACCATGGTCAGCCTCTATGCTGCACTAGGAAAACATAAAAATACACTTTTTCCACGCCCTATGATAGGCGTGCGTAAATACCTTAACTTTACCAATGTCTTGATATATGATATATGCAAATTCACAGTAGTGACCAAGTAGGGGGTGAGTTTAAATTCAGCAGGGTTTCCCCAAAGACTTCCCAACTCACACCAATATGATAAGAAATGGTTAACACATTTTATATTAAACTATTTTAATTTTTAAAAATATATTATATAAAATCCATTAAAATATTTCAGGGAAATCAATAAAAATAAGACTCTTAAACATTTCTCAATTTATTTGGAATACACAAAACTATATACCCACACACAAACACCTTTCTTTCCCAAGTGATAATTATATACTAATTATTAGTATCTCATTGATCCACCAAGTCATCGAAAGTTATCCAATACCTTGTGCCCCAATGGCGTACACCCTTTCTATAGTTTCATAGAATTTAATTTACTCACACCAACCAGGTATGCTGAATACCATAAAAACAATTTCTCATAAAAAAGAAAAAAAAATTATTTAAATAATTTCATAAAATAACTTGTGTCCAACAAACCATTTCATAATCTTAAACCAATGTTTTTAAAATCATAACCAAAGAGGGTTATCATGAAATCCATCAAATTTGCCCAATTTTAAAACCACAACCTAAAATGATATTTTCATCATGAATGACAGAAGGTTTGAAAAATAACTTCCAGAAATAATTTTAATCAAAAATTCTCCTTCATGTTCTAAGTTTAGTAGAGATAAGAGAGAAGTCACACACCTCTAAATGGTGGTAAAAACAAAATAATACACTTAAAACAACTATATCTGATCACAAACCATGTTCCCTTTACTAGATTGAAAAATATGTTATCCATATTGACATAAAAAAAATAGATATATTCATAACGAACTAGAACAATGATACTGATAGATAGAAGAATAAAGGATCTGGGAAGAATAGTAAAAAAAATGAGAACATACTGATGAACCCAGGTCTTCAACAAAATTTTATTTTCCTAAGAATCTCTTCTGGGTCAAAGGTGTTCATCTATCAAGACTGAGGAGAAAACATATTTCATGATATTGAAGTATTATCCATTAAAGGATGTTTCAAAACATAATTATTATGATACCTATATTTTTAAAGATTCTAACTATATAGAGCATGGTTAAGCCACATGTTTTAGAAAAATATGTTTCAAAAATGTAGTGAAATTGTTTCAAGGACACGCCTCACATGGTTGGCTCACATTATTCGAGTAACCATGCACCAACTGTACTTTTTTCTATGGTTCAAACTACATAGTTTTCCATTGTCACTCACATAGTTTGGCCAAATCATATTAATATTGTGCCCCACCTAGGGACCACTATATTCCTTTTCATAGTTTCCTAGAGATGTTGAATAGTTTCTACTAACTGAGAAAAATCTATACACCTATTGAAATTCCTCCAAAACCTGACAAACCACACTATAACCTCCAAAAACAAAACCCGAGAATTATATGAACTCAAAATACAAGAATAAAGTTTCATGTTCCAAAAATAAATGTTTCTAAATTCTCACCACCATTTTTCTTTCAATTACTAAAAATTTATAAAACTGGTGCTATATTGAAAGAGTTCATCCCTTTTTATCAAACATTTACTTTTCTTTCTCCCTTTATTTTTCCCCAATATGACCATGCTTCTATAAAACCCATACTGGACCTATTCTTTTCCCACAAAAGATCTTTTATTTCTGGTACATAATCTATACTGTAACATGAATGAATTTAGTATCTAACTCTAGGTATGTCTGATCCCATTAAATCACATTATTGGGATGTGATTGGTACTTTTTATGTTAATATTCATTAATCACATTATGCAATCAACTAAACCTTGGTGGAAAATACAACCAATATTCCACCTCACAAAATTGTTCAAGTATCTCAAAAGGTCATATGTACTGAGGATAAAAATATCCATTCTTACTAAAATACTAATTCCCAATCCTCAAACTAATTCTAAAGAAGACATGATAACTCAACTCAAATTAAAATGGTCGGTGATGATGATCCATGTATGTTTTTTGAAAATTTTGATTTCTATCTATCGAATTTCTGATCAAATAAATCTTCTATGATGTCGCTTGGAAATGAATGGGTCCAATTAATGAAGACTCACATGTTTCCATCCAATAATGTATGGAAAGATAAGGTCTCCCATGAAATGATTTAAAAGGATCTATGTGTATCTATTTAAAATAAATGTTATGGAATGAGAACTCCACTAAAGGTATATTGCCCTCCCCATGAGCCCCAAAAATACATCAAACAATCCCTATTCATGTCCTCTAACATTTGGATTATCCTTTGGGATTGTCCATTAATTTGGGGATGATAAGCCATGTTCATAATCAACTACGTTCCAAGTTCTTGCAGTAAGGACTTCAAAAAATGAGGCGTAAACCTAGGATCAATGTTAGATACAATCCATACTGGATTTCTTTTCATATTTTAAAAATCTTAAATATAGATTTTTGAATGGACTACTATCGTATTAGTTTTATGATTTGTGATGAAGTGAATTAACTTTGTTAGCTGATCCATATTCACCCATACATAATCATGTTTTATAACTAAACATGGTGAACGTATTGTGAAATATAAGTCTATCTGCTCCCATTTACATATAGGTATCAATATAGACTACAACATACATACTATTTTTTGATTGTATTCCTTGACCTACTAACATGTGATGCATCTTGAGACAAACTCTACCACTTTTCACATCATGAATACCAATAAAAACTATTCCCTCAAAATGTTATACATTTTCTGAATTATTGGATGGAAAACTCATCTTAAATGGTGGTAGAAACTAACAACTTATTCTTGATAAACTAATGGTTATACCATATGATATATAAATTTAAACACTGAAATCCCATCTATCTTATTTCCCTTAGTGGCCTCACTTTCATTGTGTTTTTACCCCATGGTAAGACATCAAGGATTAGTTTTTTGATCATCTATAACCTGCAAAACCAATTAAGGAAATTGAGAAACCAAAATGAAAATAATTTCACCACCTTTGTCTAAGAAATATAGAATCATAACCTCTATGATTGATATTACTTTCCACTAATCCAAAGCATCTTTATCCAACTGACTATATGAATTCATGCTTAGTGGATCCACCATAGATTTCTCTTTACCCAGTGCATACATCAAGTCGATGTTAAACATTTTCAAAAACTATATCCATCTTTTATTCCTTAAATTCAAATCTATTTGGGATAAAATGTGTTTAAAACTCTTATAATCCATAAGCACTATGAATTTATCACAAAAAAGGTAATGACACCAAGTCATCAAATCATGGACCATAACATCCCATTTTAAATCATGTGTTGGGTATTTTTTCACATGCATCTATAACATCCATAAGAATATGCCACAAGATGATCACCCTACATAAGAATACAACCCAACCCTAATTCTAATGCCTCACAATAAACTATATATCCCTATCCAAGATCTAGAAACCCAATGATATGTGTTTATTTAATTCTAAACTTGTGATCATGAAAGGATTTATTGAATTTATTGTTCCATTATAAATTATTACCATTCTTCATGAAAGCTATCATCGGGGAATCCAAATGGGAAAAATCATCACAGAAATGCATTTTGTGTCCTGCTAATCAAAGGAAGATTTTTATATCAAAGAATTTTTTTTGTGGTTTCCAAGAGGTAATGGATTATATATTTTTACAATTAATATAAACTCAATTTTCTAAAATGGAATGGTCAATGAAATTACCTTATTGTTTCTAGAAATCACACTTTGATAACTTAGCATAAAGGTGGTGATCCAAAAATATACCCAACACTATATCCTAGTGTTTGTCAGGATCCACTTTTGTCCTAGAATAAACTATAATATCATCAAGAAACACCACCATAATAGAATCTAGATACCTTTGAAATGTTTGATTCATCAATTTCATAATGATAGTTGATGAATTCATAAGACCAAAAGGCTAAATTACATACTCATAATGGTTTTATCTTCTTATGAAAGAAATTTTAGTAATATACACCTTATGGAATCATATTTGGTGATACCCTGATATTAATTTGATTTTAATGAACCACTGGGATCCCCTTAATTAGTCAAAAATGTTTTTGATTCTTGAAAATAGATACTGATTTTTTATCAAAACTTGGTTAAGATTACAATAATCCCCACAAATCTTATGGTTTCTACCAAAATTATTCCCAAAAAGAACATGTTATACCCACATAGACGTTATTGGTCAAATGAACCCTTTACTTTTCAATTCAACCAATTGAACTTTCAACTCCTCAATTATGATAGTGAAGTACTATAAGATGGATGTAAAATTGTACTAGTCAATATTAGGATATTATTTGAAAACATTAATTCTATTTTTGGTAGAAAACCCAAGAAATTTTCAGGAAAAAAAATTAGGAAAGTGTTTAGTGATAGTTATAAAATATCTATTTTTAATCTCATCTATAGATTCTAGGGTAATCACTAACAACTCATAAGAGCTTGTTCCAACCCCCGATGCCACAAGTACTTCTCTATTATTCTTTTCATCCTAATATCCTATGAAATATTCTAGATTCCATTAAGAGATGTGAAATTAACTTTCAAGAGTAACCATTGAAGTGACCATTGAATGATTCCAACCAATACATACCCAAATTCATGTAATAGAAATCTATATCAAGCATAGAGAAATCCCAAAACAACTCATCCCCATAGATAGTTATTGAAAAATATTTACACACTAAGGATTGACATTCTCTCTAGACAAGAGTAGTTTTAAGTTTCAAAATAGAAAGCATCATTTCAGTATAAAAATAAATTATAATAATATCATGAGATGAAATAAATGAGTGGGACATGCTTTTATCCAATATGGATATCATAAGGGTAGAATTTAAAAGGATCATACTTATCACTGTCAAATGACCTGATTGATCATATATGATCACTTACTATGCTCCATACTACTTCTTACTAGATGCTATTTTATATTTATTACCCTATTGATATTTCATATGTTGATGAGTCATGGTGTTCCTAGAATCACCTTAGTTCACTCGATTATAATGACAAGTATTTTTATACAGTACTTATCCTATCTGAGTATAAAATGTTTTAGAAACATGAGTTTTATCTATAACACCCAAACTTGGAGAACTACAACAATAATACTAAAGATCTCCCATATGATTACCATTGTGGCATGATCAAGTTTCTCTTGTACAATCTCGCTTCACATACTCAAAAATCACACATTAAAAAATATCAGCTTAATTTTTAGCCAAGGGGAAAGTCTTACTGATCTAGTGGTATGATTTTGTGGTGTCTCACTACTCTTGAAGTAGGTTCCCATATTTTAATTATTCCAAACATTAGATTTTACAACAGTTCACATATTAATAAACATGCTTTCTCCAACTGTACTTTCCAATATATCATTTTTGGCCACCACTGATCTATTGAGACCATTTCTACATAGTCCATTACACAAAGAATTAAAATATTTTAGTAAATGTTTATTCATAACCTAAAATAAAAAATAAATTCATTCAATGATGAAACAATAGAAAATTCCAGGGAAAAATGGACTAAATGAAAAAATTTAGCCACATACTATTTTACCATGATGTTTTATTACATTATAAAAAAAGTATGTTATTATAGTGATTTGGAATATGCAAGGATATAATTTCATGTTAAAAAATTCCTCAAAATCCTATGGTGTCATGCCTTGGTTAACATTAAAATGATAAACCAAATCCTAACAGTGGAATTCTAGATCTTTAAACACATATATTTTTAACTTTACCATTAAATTTTCTTGTGTCCTAAGGAAATCACAAATTTGATTCATCCAATTCAACAAAACTTCTACTTTTTATGGCTCAGAACACCCCCCAAAGGTGGGTAGGTTTTGATTTTAGAACTGATAAAATTGTCAGATTTTCTAGGATCATAATTATTATTACCCCTATCCACAACCTAAAAATCCTTAAAAATACTTTAGACTAGTTGTTGGTTCAGTTATGTCTTAGGTATAACAACATCTACAACTACATATTCAGGTTGATTCCAATAATGTCTACTTGATTCCATTCATAATAACCCAAATGAAACATCACTTTCTCTCATAATGAAGAATCTAAAGTATTATAAATTCCAAATTACCATATCAATGCATACCATAGACATTCATTTAAAAATTAAATCATTATCAACATTTTAATAATTTTCAAAAACATTACAACCTTTCTATTAAAAATCAACATATATAACTATTTTAAAAAATCAACACTTTTCCACAAATTCATTAACCATTAAACATAGAGTTAAAAATACTTTCATAATTGGAAGTCATACTATCAAATAATTACATGAAATTCTCATCAACTAAACACATGGAGATGAGGTGAAAAACAACTAAAAGTGTCCTAAAATAGTTATATTCCTAAACACCCCTGTAACTTGAATTTTATCAAACAAAGGTTAGATGCATATTTTTATGATATAAATTTCATGTTATTATGATCCTACTTCCTTGATATGATCCCAAAGATAGACTAATACCATTTCTAACTCAAATACCACAAAACGATGTTTCCATTTTCCCAAGTGAGAGACGATCCAACCAATACTGATACCATTTGTAGCACCATGACCCTCCTCATTGAATTAAGGAGTGATAGGGAGCAACTAGAACTTAGGTGATATCTCAATGATAGAAAAGGTGGTTAATAAATTCAAAAATCCTCAAGGAAATTTGTGGTATTATTTTACCATTTTAAGATAAAAAACATAAACAAAATATTCAAAAAATGTCTAATCCTCTATACGATTCATGAGTTCAAATAAAAATCATGACACAACTAAAAGGTTAACCAATATCAAAGTATAAGAAGATTCCAAAATATAAAAAATAAAAAATAAAAAATGTACAATAAAAACCAAAGACACCAAAGCGGTATTAAGAAAAAAACACCCAACACACTCTATTATCCAACTCTACATGCTAAGTCTATGGTGCCAAGAAGAATCACAGAATAATTGAGATACCTATAATATTTCAGTGTTTTGATAGATGAAATCTATAAAATTAAAAGAGTTCCAAAGAAATTGTTTATTCTAATCTTAGAAATATTTCTATAAATACTTCTCAATTCATAATATGAGGAAAAGAACTAGTTAGAAATTTTTATAAACAAAATCTAAGCAATAAAATTAATTTATATCAAATCCATAAAAAATTTCCATGGAAAGAAATTATTATTTTTAAAAAAATTATAAAATTTGCATAGAATACCCATTACTATGTATCCATACACACATCATGAAAGACCAAGTGAAAATTCTATACTAATGAGAAGTCTCTCATAGATCCACCAATTTATCACTAGGTGACCAATACCGGGTGCCCTAATGGCACACCATCCATCCACAGGGTCATGTTAATGAATGTAGTCACATAAACCATATATTCCAAATACCATGACAAAACATTTCTCTTAAAAATAACAAAAAAAATTGTTTCAAACATTCCATAAAATTATTTATGTGAATAAAACCATTTAATAATTTTAAAAAAATAATTTTAAAGTCATGACCATGGAGGTTTTCTTTAAAATTTATCTAATTTCACAAATTTTCCGAACACAACCAAAACCAGATTTATATCCTGAATAAGACAAAATATGAATTTTTTTAGGAAAAACTTTTAATAAAAACTAAAACTCCATGTTATAAGTCAAGTGGATTTGAGAGGGAATCCACCTACCTCTCAGTAGTTGATGAAAATGAAGAATTGTTCATAAAACATAAAGATATAATCATAAATTGTGTCCCCTTCAATAGAGTTAATGGGATCTTATCATGATTGACATCACAAAATATATATAGTTCTATAATGGGCTATATATATGATTCTAATAGTGAAAATATAAAATGATCTATAAATAGAGATGAATAATGAGTACTTACTGATGAATCTGGGTCTCTGACGCACATTGATTAACCAAAAAATCACTTCGGGATGGAAGAGGAATCTCTCTCTAGACTTGGCAGGAAAAATAATTCATGATATTGGTGTTATATGTGATTGAATAATGTTTTAGAACATAATTTAGATTAGATCCAATTTTTTTGGGGTTCCAATAATATGCCACATGGTTAAACTACATTTTTTGGAAAACTGTACAATAACCATGAAATGATACTATATCAAGGACCCAACTCTCACGGTTAGCTCACATGGGTTAACAAACCATGTGCCAAACATGATTTTTCCTCTGATTCAATCTTCATGGTTTTACCGGGGAACTTGCATATTTTGGCCAATCCATGTTCCAATCATGTGCCTTCCTAGTGACCACTAACTTCCCTTTCACAGTTTATTGAAGAGGGTGTATGGTTTCTACTAATCATGTATAATCTATTCATGTCAACAAATGCCTCAAAAAAATTCTGTAACCCTTGTAACCCTCCCTCCCCCCCCAAAATTAACCCAAGTATTATATAAAAGAAAAATAAATTAATAAAGGATCATGTTTGTAAAATTAGGGGTGAAACACCTTCAGTAATTAGTTTTTAAATAATGCATCAAAAGAATATATAAATTATCAATATAATTATTACTTACCCTTTATTGTCCTTTCTTTATCCTTATTAAACACCCCACTCTTAATTTTTTAACCATATTTATAAAATTACATCAGTATAAATAATATAAGTAACTATTATTATATATAAAGAGTAACCATTATCTACCCCTCCCATTTAATTGAAAAAATGAAAATGGTGCTCATGTTTGTGTTTTGACAACCACAACCATGAGTGAAACATTTCGTTTTTCATCACCGCAGTTCAAGGTTGGTTATATAAAAAGTTTTTTTGAATATATAAGTTATTTACATCATCATTAATATTCTATTAATATAAATTATTCATTTTATATGTAATAATATTAAAGATATTATCACTGTAAAACTATACGCTTATGATGATCAAACTAAAAGAAAAAATGATATATTTATAAGTAAAAAAATTATTTTCATTTACCATATTATTATAACTATACCCAATTATGATTTCACACATTAATAACTCCTAAATAATTTCATTATATTTTTTTATGGTTATATTATATGAAAATATTATCTTTTATTTTCACACTAACACATAAATTGGAGAATGTAATCGTTAGGTATATTTGACCCGCTACATGAACAATGCAATAAATTTTTATCAAGGACTGAATTGGAATAATTAAAATGGGTAATAATATGTAAATAATAATTTCTTTCAATAATGGTAATAGTAATCTTTAACTCATTAATCAATACAACATTATTAGTTCATTATAAATTACCAAAACTAGCTCTCCACTGACTTTTACATCATGAATAATAAATAGAATACTTATGAAATGAAATTATTACAATATTAATAATTATTAAAAATCAATTATAGTACTATGTATGTTCTCGTAATGAAGAAAGTTTGGAGTATAATAAAGAAAAACACTAATATTATGAAACTAAGACAAAATAATAAAGATTGCTCACACTCAGAATTAAAAATAGATAATAACTAACCAATATACATGTTGATAATAATTCTAAATAAAGTGCATAAAAGTTTATAGATATGGATAATATTATAAAATTAGTTCTTAAGATATTGTTTTATATAGTTTATTCAATCTATTTAGTGGATGTCGAGAAATCAAGTAAGGGGTTTCTTGTCTAGAATTTATTTTCTTGAGAAGTATTTCTAATTGTGCCCCATGATATATTTACTATTGTCTAATTACTTACATATGAATTTATTCAACCATATTCTTTAAATTTATGGGGTTTTAAGATCCATAAAATTTCCTATATCTATTTGATAGTTTTTTCTAAAGATACTGAATCTCTATGGTTTTCTGTTAACTAAAATCCTTTCACTTAGTTATAATTATTCTTCTTGAAATTCCTTCATCAGTGATTTATTTCTTATACCCTAACATTTTTTATATTAATTTTTCCACATACAACAGTATAAATACTTTTTAATCAAAATATTTTACCTAAATGAATATCATCTCAAAATATTATATCATTGTTAAGAGTCAATATCATCTTCTTTAATTGCGGGCTCCCCTACCTGTACATATTTTCTTTTCCTATTAATGTTATAATTTATAATTGGAAACCTATTTTTATGTTATCTTAGTAAAAATTCATTTTTCCCTTATCTTATTTTAAAAATAATATTTTTTACTATTTTATGATATGAGTTTTTCAAAATTATATTACAAAATATTAAAAAGGTTTTACATATTTTGAAAATTAAATGTTGTATCTTCCACCCCATGTTTGTTTTTATAAACATTATTTCATTTAAATGACATAAAATTCATGTTTTTTTTCAAAATAAGTTCTTTTTCATAAAATTTTAAATTTACCTTTTTTAAAATAACTTTTAAATGTGACCCATAATAAATTCTTTTTATAATAATGTTGATTTTTTTTTCAAAATCTATTTTTATGTTTTTATTCCATTTGAACAGATATTTCCACCAATTTTACTGTCACTATGATACACTATCTCTACACATTCATAGTTTCTCAATCAAATTCTTACTCTCCCAGTTTTATAAATGATCATTTTAAAATGTTATTGGATATATCCTATTTCAATAGAAATTTTTTTACTGATCATTGAATGGGTATTTTCCATCTATGCCAACACCCTCTATTCATTACAATGATATTATCTTACGATTCCATCAACTATTTTCTCTACATGGAATGTTATTATTTTTTTAATTATCATGTAATCCATTTCCTTCATGGGTGAATTATGTTTTTATGCAATTATGTATGATTTCATTATTTGGAACACAAAATGTTAAAAACATGAGTGGTGTTTCCTAATAGCGATAGAACACATTGGGTAAAGAATTAATCTCTAGATATTAAATTTTCATGATACATAAGAAGCATTATTTGGTAATGTTCTATAATAACTTATTGAATAAACTTGGTAATATTATTTTAGGACGTCTTTTTTATGAACTTTGGTGACATGCTTATTAATGTATCATGTTTATGTTAAATCCCCATTTCCAAGTCACGATTCATGTACTTACAAACATTTTTATACCAGATATGATTATCATTATGTTTATATGTTCATATTCTTATTTTATTCCCCATGTCTTACACCTGATATATTCCACTTACATTGTTTATCTGTTCCTAATCATCCGAGCTCACCCCTTTCTTATGTTCCCATTTCCTAGTGTTGTGAAGAAAATTTATAAGTATGATGGGCATAGAACAGTGAATTATATAGAAATAGATATTTAAATATTATTATATATTAATAATATTCTTATATAGTGGAAAATATATGGAATTTTAAAAATAAATGTGTTTTTTAGATAATTATTTTTCATAATTCTCTAAAATAGTAAATATAAAAGATATTGGGAATGTATGTAATGAAATATTTTATATAATTCATTTAATTATGAAATGGTTATATATGTCATGTCATACATTCCATATAATTTATGAAAATTATTTTAAAATTTAATTATTTCATTAATCAATAGTGTAATAAGATATAAAAGTGAGGTTGGATCGAGAGGACAATCTTACAACTAGTCTTTTAGAAATGGGTGCACGAAGGTCTCCACATGGGTAAGAAATGATATTTCCACCCCCATTAGGTGGTTAGTAACTTTTCACATGTTAATTAATATCCACAAAGTCTTCAATGAACACATAATGTGTACCTAATAATGTCCAAAACATACAAAAACAATTATGGGGAAAAGTATAAGTTATTGAGTCGTTCTATAAAAATGGTGATGACCATCTGGGTTTTTGTTCAAACCTTCCCATGGATCTCCCTCACTTCCATTTTTTTTCTCATTTCCACTTCTATGAATTTTCTTTATCCTTACATTATTAGTTCTACCACCAAAAATTTTAAGGGATTATCATTTAGATAGTCTAAGGTAATGTGGTTCTTCTTCCACTAATTTAACATATAATTATTTTATAATATAAAATTGATAATCTATATTCCGGTTATACTCATTTATCGATGTAAGAATATTCACCCCTATCCTTATTTATAATGAAATTTGGTATGATAATTAGTGTGTGATCAATCATATTTTTGAAATATTCAAAGTGTTTCAGTGACAAAGAAAATGGTTCGAATGGGAAAGATATTTAAACCTATTTTAAATTATAGTTAATCTATTTCTCTTATTTTCTATGATATTTGGTAACAACAAGAGATTTTATAATTAATTTTCTAATAAATAATTCATTATTATTTAATAGATTGTGATTCACATAACTCCAAACTAAAATGAACAATGTCTCAATTCCTTGTGGTATAAAATTATAATAAAACTAAATATATTACAAGAAAGAAAATGAAATATAATTAGAAAAATTCATAAAGTAATGAAATCATAAGTAAATAAAAGTAATAAAATGCTCAAATTGTCATCATAAAGATCTTACATGAATAAAATACCTCTAATAAAAAGTATATAAATAACATAACATGTTTGGAATGTGATAAAAAACTCGAAAAATAAATATGACGATAGGATGAATGGTTTTAATGATTTATGTAAGTCTATATATTGGAATATAATATGAAAATTATATATATGGTTGTTAGTTATATGGTCATTGTATATATGGTTGTTATATATTCATTTATTAGATATTTGATCTTTGGATATATTTCTATCTTATTTCTATACTGACGTTGTATTATTTTTTTAAATAAATTAAAAATAATATAATTCACAAATAATAATGAATTTTAGAATGAAATAAAAATGATAACAATAAATTAAAATATTTTATTATAAAAATATGTCTTTTTATTTGTTATTTATTATTATTGTTATTGTTTGTATTTTTTTGATTTTTCAAATAATGATTTGATTGTATATAAAATTGAAAAAAAATTATAATACCAATGAATTTATAAAAATTAATTGTTATAACATAAGTATTTAATGGGATTTGTTAAAAATTATTTAATATTGAAAAGGTATATTGTTAAATAAAAGGATTTTTATAAATATTTTGTATTTTTGTCTTAATAAATTTAATGTATCACGTTTAAATGATGATTCTAAAAAAATTAATGTTTCAATGTATAAATAAAATTATCAACACTCATTTAATTAGTAAATATATTTAGAACATTAAGAGTTTAAAAATCTATTTTTCTATAAAAATAGTTTTTATATATTTTATGTTTTTATTTAAAAGTTAAATTCCACATATTTAGAAGTTTACAAAAATTAAGTCCAAAATTTTAATCATCACATCTAAATTATCTAAGAGTGTTAATTTTATTTTATTTTTGTCAAAAAAAGTTTCCAATATAAAATTTGAGTTATAATGATTAAGGTAAAATGAAATGAAGGGATAAAAGAATGTAAAAATTAATATAATATATCTATAATTATCTATAAATTGTGCAGGAGAGGTGAATCATATCCCATATCCATTATTTTTCATCTTTTAATACAATTTCAATGTAAAATGATAAGATTATACATCAATTAACGAGTATTGATGAAAATGTCGCTTAACATTACCTATGAATGGAACCCTCCACTACCCATATCAACACACTATTTTAATTCTATTATATATTCAATATATAAAAAAATTATCTCTAACAATTACTTAGTACCATTTTAGTGTCTTATGGTTCCAATAAAGTGGCATAAATCCTTTATTATGAACAAGCCTACTTCGAGGAGTGAATTCATCAATTTCAGTATCCAGTTCTTTGAAATATCATTAAATTAACTTACCATATCATTTCTTTCTAAATATAAATATACAACCAATTTTTTTTCATTAAAATCATTAATCTTAAATGAAAATAATTTTACTATAAAATAACTCTACACTCCTACTCATTCATTAGTATATCCTGTTTTTATTTGGGTCCACTAAATCACCTACATGAATGTTATTATACCAGCACCATAATTCTCATAATGGATTATTATTAAAATATTAATTTGGGTAATATATAACATTAATGATTATTTTATGTTATGAATATATATTTAGAACGGTTACACAAAAAATAGTTTCCATTATAAAGTAAATTATTCTTATTAGTAAATTAACCAAAACATGATCATTCCAAATTCCATTATCAAAATCCACATGCGTACCTTATATCAAATAAACATAGGAATAAAAAAATAATTATGACATAATTATTTGACTACCTTTAAACATCATAAAATAATGAGTTTTTATCAAATAATGTTGATAGACATCATTGTTACAAAACTTATACTAAACAGTCAAAATCAGTAACATATTATGATTAAAAGAAATAATAACTAACTGGTATATGTCTAATAAATAATTATAATTAATGAGTATAAAAGGTCATTATATGTGAATAAGTTTATAATATTTTTTGTTAATAAATTTATCATTATTATAAATGATGATAAATCCCCTTCATGAAAGTCAAGAGTAAAGATAAGGATTTATTTTCAAATCACACTTCGAAATCATGATTATCTATGAAAAAAATTATTTATGAAAGTTATGTAAATATTATATATATAAATAAATTCAATTTATTTTCCTATTTTTATTTCTAGGTTTTACATGTATTTTTACCATTTTACTCTCCTTTGGTTCATAATTCATCCGAAATTATACTTGTAAGTGGAGTCAACCTTATCAATTATTTTTAGTTGGGAATATTTCTCCTCTACGTACAAGTTTTTCATATTATTTAATATATTTCCTTATCCATAATTATATGATTCATTAATGTAATTTTTATTTAATTTTACATTCTTTTACAAAAATTTGAATGGATTTTTTTTAACATTTCTTCATGATCAATTTCTCTTGTTATTTTCTTCAATTTTCTTTACTAAACATCCTTTAAGATATTTTAGAATTCATAGAGTATTTTTTTAGTTAAATTATTATTATTCATATAAGACAATTGTTTTAAAAAAAATTTCCTTTTATATTAAAATTTATCAAAAATTATAGGATATTATTTAAGAAAAACTATTTCTCTTATAATGTTATTTTTTTCATTTATATAAATACCCTCTAAAGATTCATATGATTATCTAGGGATGTTCTATAATGATATTATTCACCTTATTTTTATATATGGATATTGATAATATATTTTCTCAATTTTCATGAATGTTATTCTTATCTCATGTATTATGTATTTTATGGTTTATTTATGAATGTGATCTTGTTCATGTGGAACTCATATGTACGAAATTTCTTAATGTAATGGGTGGGCCTAGAATTATATAACCCTATAGTGAATTCCGTAAATCTTTACATCTCATGTGATAAAATGTATGGTACTTTGGATTAAACCTAATCCAATATATTTATGGGAATTTGGGGTGAAGCCAATACACTATGTTATGGTAGATTGTCCACTACGTGACAATAGTCATGGCAATGGTCCTTGACATAAAAAATATATTATTATGTTTCTTCTACATTATTAAGTTATATTTATATGGATTATGTTAATTATATCACTATTATAAATTACTCTGACTCATTTTTCATTATATATAAAAATAATTCATGCCCCCACCTGTACCCCTCCTAAGATAGAAGTGAAGATGGGAGTGACCCTCCAAACTGTCCTTTAATAGTCCATAGTTCGACAACTTGTAAAAAATGTATAAAAATGGATAAAAGGAGATTCAATAAACTCAATATATTTAAAATACACCATAAAACACTATATTATAAATAAAAATCATAAAAATACATGGAATGTCATACAATTTGGAAACAAATGAAAATTCCAAGAACAATTCTTATGAAGTGACAATGAAAACCTGTAGCTCCTAAACAACAATTATAAGATAGTAACATCATAATCAATCAAAAAATATTCTGTTGAGAAATAATATAGATTATATATATGGGTTAGTATAACATTATACTCAATTTCATCCACCCAAATACCTCTTATCAAAATGTGAAATAAGCATGTTAAAGCCTAGTGAATAAATAGTGGAAATCAACTCATTACATAAATCTGTTGAATGAAATCCCTACATCGCCATGAATCAATCAATTTGTAATGAATTGAAGTGGGTAAAATAATTTTAAAAGTATATAAAGGTTAAAGGTACCTATAAACCACATCCCCATTGTTTTTCCACTCTCATGAATAAATGGTAGACACCATTTTCTCTAATCCCCTATCTACCCATGCAATCACACCATATATAAAGTCATATCTAATGTGAATCGGAACTCATCCCTACCTACCCAAACTTACCATATGTTCAATGGTTTTTTTATCATCAATATATAATAGAAAAAATGATACTGTAACCATATTCATATTTCATTATATTCTATAACCATTTAGTAAGACTACAAGCCAACACACCCCATATAATTATCCATTATACCACAACCCATTATAGCATGTGCATTTGTAAACATATAACAAAATTAAATATTAAAATTGAGATACATGTATATTCAATACGCATAATCCACTAAAACCCATTTTTGACTCCTATATAATCAAAATGAAGTGAAGTAAAGAAAACACCATGTGGTCTACCATGTTTCATGTAGCTCTGAGGAATGAGCTCACCGAATTACCTCTTACTCACCATGTGGTTCTAAAAGAAAGTCACACAACACTTCCACTTACCCAATGAATGAATCCATGTTGAGCCTATAAAATTCTCACTCCCATATCCCACATGTTTTAAATATAATATTTCCCTCACTTCCTCACATGAACTAATATCTTACAGATCATGTTATTATGAGATAAAGATTACTCATGGTCACTGACCCCCTATGAAACTACTCACCACATGGTTATGATATTATAACATTAATATTAAATCACTTAGTAAAATTTTATCATTTATGAATGCACATTTAGAAAAAATATTTCATAGATATACACTCTTTACCATGAAATCGCCTAATGTGGAAAGTGGTTTACCCAATCCTTCCTACAAATACCAGAAGCTTACATTTTAACAAAGGGTTAAATGAGAGGAAAATACATATAGGATGAGATAGAGGGGAAATGGTAAATAAAGACATGGGGAAACTTTTTAGGTAAATCTCAATCAAACTTTAGATATCATTCCTCACTTCTGCGAAGCCCCATACCTGATGGTTTGTTCAAAAGACCAACATGTGGTCACTATTATACATGTATTATTTATCCATTGATGTTTCATTTTATCATGAATTCCTTATCTTTTTAATCTCTAATATATATCCTTCACCAACCTATATACCATAGGTGGATCAAAATCTATAACTATGGCTTCATAGTGGACTAATCTATTTTAAAAAGCACCCATGTATACTCAGCTCCTTCACAGTCTCCCCAATTGAGTCTCTCTATGTGTGCCTATATAAATAATGGAACAAGTTGCATCCCTAGATAACTAAAAGTAATCTCTTACATTTTGATCAAACAATATGAATGGTCATATTTTTTCTACAAACAATGTGGACCCACCTCTTTCATGAACCAACCATGTGAACAATGCTCCATTGGGTTGTTTGAGCCACTCCTTCAACTAATATCCTTTTTCAAGCTATTAAATTCACCTATGGATATCTTTTTAAAAAGACACCCTTAAAAGGATATGATGAGGCCTACTCTAAATACAAAAAACATTAATCATTAGTTACTTTGGAATACCAGTGTTCCCAATCACTAATCATTAATTTCCTTGATAAAAGGAACCTCCCACATTTCATTCCAAATTTATGGGGGATCGGGGTTTTCAATCATCCATGTTCTTGATAATGAGGGAAAAAATTATTAAAAAGAATAATAACACTCTGATAATAGTATTCCCATTCTATCTACAAATTCCAATTAGTGATACATTTATGTCATGGCTTCCATACCCGATACAAGTCCCATGACGGTTCATATTGATGATGTATTTAGATTTAATCATTAAGGGAGCCATGTATAAGGAAAGTGATCTAGGAAACACATATTTGAGTTTTTCTCGAGCACTATCGAGGTAATTTTCATTCATGTGTAAGCTTATATTCACAGTCTCCTAATTCACGAGTAGAAACATGTGTATCTAATCAGGGGTAACAACTAACTATCTCCCACTTTTACCTATGTTACCAATTTTGTTATTATTCATGGAAGATTCATATGTGTAAACCCAATGCAATCCTCTATAGTCACAAAAGTCACGATATAGATTTCTTTGTTCTATGACATAAATTATATGGTCAATATCCTAGTCACATGATGCTAGACTCCATAAAAATATCCTTACCTAATGACATTAAACTAAATAGTACACTCCTACAACAAAACATTAAATTATATCACTCAAACTGTGTAAGATTTTATTCCTTTCAAGAAGGATAAAAATGATTCCCCCTAGATGTTCAAACCAAACATATAAAACGTCTTATATCCACACGTATATGACCAAATTCCTCATTTTGTCCACCCTCATTAAGAAATATTATTCATGTTCGTGGAGGATCTCACTCATTTTGATATATTCTATATGATACCCCATTTAATTCCACAAGGAACATATTCCCTATGAATAATTATTTCACTAGTCCGTATTACCTATGAAACCATTCTCCCCAAGAAATATATATTCTTTTTAGGCATCATGTAAAGACCCGGAAATTTCAAGGAAAATTTTGTCTTAATTTTATTTGGAATTTTACAAGAATGCAGTTTCTGACGGCGCCTGATTCCGAGGCCCGGTGTGCCCGGAATTAATTTCCGAAGTTTGGCTCGGGTACGTTCAGTGAACGAGCGAGCGGGAATTTCTATCTTTTGAACCGGTGCTCGGAATTGTAATCCGATTGCACCGATGAACTCGCAACGCCGGTAATCGCTTAAGGGAACCTTTACCGTAGTTGCGTTTGTGCGGGAGAAGAAGTTAATTTTTTGGGGGTTTTATTAAAAAAGTGAATAAAATTGTTAAATCAATTTTATTTCATGTTAAGTTGTTAACTTCTCCCATGGGAAGTTGGTGGTGGGCCCATATCCATCCAACTTCCCATGTGTGGATATTTGAAAGGGTGGGGCCCACACAAACCCCTCCCCACCTCTTCAAATTCCTTAACTTTCCTAACCCCTCTAAACCCCCCATTTAAGTTTTGATAACTTAACACCTCCTTATTTTTATAACATCTTATGTTAATAACTTAAGTGAGTTAAATATGGGTTTTGAATTTTCAAACTCTTGAAATTCAAAACCTATATTGGGTTAATAAAATAAGTGGGAGGATTATTTTATTTTGGGGTTAGTTGTTCTTGTGGTGGAGACTTGGGAGAGAAAAAGCCTAAGTCTTCTTCTTCTTCGACATCGACGAAGAACGCGGAGAACACCTCCAACGAAGAACATCTCCACCGAAGAACGTGACGTCTTCTTCCAACGACGTTTCCCCTTCGAACGCACCTCGACGACAACTGAGTCGACGTTCTTTCCCCGCGACGCCCGACCTCCGCGAGGTTCGTCTTCCGCGGGTTGTTGACGTGCACCGTATCTGAATCGAGGTAGAGGTTTATTTATCTAATTGTTCGTGAATACAAACTTGGTGATAATCGTGGATTAAAACCCTTTTTGTTATTGAATAACGCGAGGGGGTCGGACCGCACAAACACGGCCGACCCTCCTCCTTTGTTTTTCGTGATGGTATCTTGAGGATGATACGAGAAAACGTGGTGTCGTCGCACCACAAGATTTATTGTGGAAGATACGCGCGGCACCGTTGCGTCGCGCCGTGGAAGGAAATCCAAGAACGCGATGCCGTCGCATCGTGTCGAAGAAAGTCAAAGGTGTCGCGACCGGAGCGGGGCCGCAGCGGAGGGAAGCGATGTCGTCGCATCGCGCCGAACGGCATAGGCCGCGACCGGTTCCGGGCCGCGGCGGAGCAAGATGACCGGCGGCCGGCACCGGGCCGCTGGTGTCGGCGAAGGAAGGACCGGCTGTCGCCGGTCCTTGGTGGCGAAACCGGCCGGCCAGTGCGGGGCGGCCGGGCAGTGGAGACCGGGGGAATTAATTCCCACAGCCGGGTCTTCAAGCGGCCCCAATTAAGTGGCCGCGGTTTCACAAAGGGGGGGGGGGCTTTGCCCCCCGCGCGCAGCACCCGAACGACGCGCTGGCCGCACCGCCGGTCGGGTCGCGCCGCCGGTCGGGCCGGGTCCAGCCGGACCGGGTCGGGTCGACCCGGTTTGGGCGGACCCGGTTTGGGTCGGACCAGGGGGGGTCGGGCCGGGTCGGCCCGGGCCCAGACCCCCAGTTTCGGACCACTTTTGGTCAAATGCCCGTATCTTGGACTACGGGCCTCCAAACGACTCGCCGTCAGCGGCAACGCGATCCTTGGATCGAGACGGTCGTTTCGGTATACTATACTCAAGGTACATCTTCCTTTTCGGGAGGCTACGTGGTTAAAACTCCATAGTTAAGCGTGCTTGGCCTAGAGTAGTGATCAGGATGGGTGACCTCCTGGGAAGTTTCCCAGGGTGGGTGTGAGACGGAAAAGCCAATAACTTTCAGACCAGGCGTCCGATTGACGCGCCGTCTGTTGCGTTGCGTTCCTATTGACAATACGGAACTTTTGGCATCCTACGCCCGAGTTTTGGATGTAGATGGATAGTGGCCGGGTTGGATCGCACCGAAGTCCAACCGGGCCCCTGGAACAGAAAAGCTGATATCTTTCTGACAGAACGTCCGTTTGACGAACCGTCAGCGGCGTTGGTGATCGCGCTGAGAAACGGTCCCTATGAGTTTACCCTATGAGAGTTCGGGGTACAGTTGAGATACGGCCGGGTTTGGTTCGCTCACGAAACCAACCGGGCCCTTGGGACGAAAAGGCTAATAACTCACAGACCGGGCGTCTGATTGACGCGCCGTCTGTTGCGTTGAGACCCCTATGAGGTGGCGGTCCTTTGAGATACTTCTTCATGGGACTTTGAGATACTTCGAGTATCGACCTGTAGCTCGTGGAGCGGACCCTCCCAGTGACGAGCGTGCGGAGTACGGAGACCGTGTAGCTGGCTGAGACCCGGCGACTACTGATCGAACGACTCGGTGTGTTACAGAGGTGCGCTTGGTTGTAGCGGCACATGGGAGCACTTGGTTGTAGCGGCAGACCCACGACAGAGGTGCGCTTGGTTGTAGCAGCTGGCCCACAGTACTCGATGGGTGGAGTTCTTCAGTAGTCTTAGGTTAGTGAGCAGTACCTCAGAGTCGTGACAGGACCACTGTACACTCCAGAGACGGAGCTCTTCAGCAGTTACGGTTTCGATAATGAAAATCCTGGTTGAGCTGGGACTTTTGACCTTGTGTTTACCTCATGATTGAGATGGGTCACTTGCTAACTTAGGTATGTGTATGGGCATATACCCGGGTAGTGGTTATCCATTGATTTCACAATCCTTGTGTTTCCTCATGATTGAGATGGGTTACTTGATAACTTAGGTATATGTATGGGCATATACCTAAGTAGAGGTTATCTGTTGAGATCTTATTTGTGGTTATCCTTGTTGGTTTATTGAGAACTTGAAGGTCTCGGGGTCCCTACTGAGTATCGTTATACTCACCCCTGCACGGGCTATACCCGCACCTCGTTGTGTTGGTTGCAGACGACGGGCAGTGCTGACAGAGGCCGAGTGTTCGAGGACTGGACGGTACCTGGAGGTGGACTATACGACGAGATGGTACCTGGAGGAGGACCTCACGACGAGACGGTACCCAGAGGTGGACGTGACGACGAGGCGGTACCCGAAGGTGGACCACTGGGCGGACATACTCGGAGCGGACGGCGGGACCCGAGGAGCATAGGAGCTATCTGTACCCACCCTTCAGGTGGGATTTCCTGTGGACAGCTCGGCGTAGCAGCTTTACTTTTCAGTTGTTGTTTTCCCTTCGAGTTGTACTTTACAGTTGGGCTTGTATTTCCGGCCCCTTTTTACTTTCCACACTTACTGTTGTACTCAGTTTTTACTTAGTGTTTACTTCTTTCGCTTGTACTCTGTGTGATTGTTTACTTTACAAAGGCAATGCCTTCCCTTTTTACTGGGATTTATGCATTGGTTCTAGTCGCCAGCCCCTGGCCTATGGAAGGCGGGCTTGGGGTAGTCACGGCACGGGCCCCGAGGATGGGTCGTGACAAATTGGTATCAGAGGAGTTCGGTTCTACCGCAGAACTTATAACTCTGATGTTTCTTTCTGTGAAGCAATAGTGTTGAGAGTACCGAGTGTGGTTTTCAGTTCAGGGAGTCCAGTGTTGGTGCGAGCGGCCGACGTATCCATACATCAGGACCATGACAACTGATTTCTGACTTTGTGCCCAAAAACACTAATTGTGTGTGTGTTTTCAAAGGTTTTCCCTTAAAACAGCTCAAACCAGGTCAGCTCAACAGGTATAAACGTTTGACCGTGTCACGATGTTTCTTTCAGAATGCCTTTTCACGGACGACCAGCTAGATCCCCGAGAGTGGTACGTACTGACAGCCCTCCAAGCGACGAGGCCTCAGTATAGGGCCCTATCCCAGTTGAGGCACCAGCGGAGGCACCAGCGGTACTGCTACCCGTTGGGCCACCGATGCCACCAGCCCCAGCAGTAGGCGATGCACGACGCTTGAGCGCGCTGCACGAGTTCCAGCGCCAGAGGCCACCCAGGTTTCGGGGAGAGACGGACCCGCAGGAGGATGAGGTTTGGCTGGAGGCTGTGGTGAGAGTCTTCAGGCTAATGGGGACGCCGGCAGACTTCATGGTGATCTTTGCTACCAGCCTCCTTCAGGTAGCAGCAGGCAGGTGGTGGAGCCACTTGTTCCAGTTTTGCGATGAGATGAACTTCGCATGGGAAGACTTCGAGACCTTCTTCAGGGTGGAGTTTGTGCCAGTATCTCTACACCCCGAGCGTGTACAGGAGATTCTGCCTTTGCCGCTTTCTTTTCGATCAGTATCCGAGTCATCTGTGGGCAGTAGACAGATGATGCAGAGGTCTAGGAGGACCGGACTAGCAGTTGGACGATCTCGGGTTTTAGGACCAGTTGTGCGGGGCACCCGAGGTGGGGTCAGAGCCAGGCGTGCCAGAAACGGACAATGTTACTCCTGCGGCGGAAAGTGTCACCTGGCACGTGACTGTCCGACTCCTCGTACGATTGATCAGCGAGTGTTGGAGGAGCCACCGAGACAGAAGCAGCGGTGAGTGCTTGAGTAACAGCCGAGCAGTGGACAAGGCAGTAGAGCTCTGATAGAAGGTGGGCAGAAGAGGAACTAGTGGATACGTCCTTTGTACTTCTAGTTCCATGTTGCTTTGTATTCGTGTCTTTGTATTATGAGCTGCAATAATAAAAAGATACTTATCTTTGTTGCTTTCCTGTCCTTTTATTTGGTTGATACTGAGTGGTCCCGGTTAAACTGTTGACTTGACCCTCACTTTCGGGATTTCTACTGGAGGGGACCCAGTGACCTCACACTGATTCCGAAAGTGTGACTCGACCCTTGGAGGTGAGAGTGACAGTTGGATCTCTTAGTAGATACGTCGAGGCCTTGCGACGTCATCCATGGCATGAATGCATCATTCATGTCAGGATTGACTGTATTAGGCAACGAATGTGGTTCATCCAGGGGATGAGACCGGGTTTCTCTTATCGGCAAAGAAGAAATCATAGCAGCTCTTGTGAGACTAAAGGAGGTCCAGGACATCCAAGAGAGGATGAAGACTGCTCAGTGCAGTAAGAAACAGGAAACCGGTGCCAGTCATAGAGACTCGGGCGTGTTAAGAAGAGGAACCTTAAAGGAGAGATGAGTCTACGAAGTAGTAGACGTGGAGGCAGATCTAGGAGAGAAGCATGAGGTGGTGTACATCCTAACATGGTACAACCACCCGCCTTAGTTATTCCTGCCAGGCTCAGGGAGCTGGAGGGCGGAGGAAGAGTGCGTTTGCATGCGGTCAAGGAGTGTGACCCAATGGCTCTAGAAATGATTCAAGGGACAGTCTGTGTCCACTACTAGATGTTGTAGTAACGGACATCGATGTGAATCATTTCTTGCTTTCACAAATCTTGTTCCAGACCTAGAGTTTCTGGTAAGCCGTGGACTTGACCCTCACATCTGGAGATACCTTGGGAGGAGACTTGATAATCACACTTACGCCGACGGTGTGGTCAGACCCTCGAGGCGAGAGTTTCGGTTGGAATCTCTTGGTGACAGCGTCGAGGCCTTACGACATTAGTTTGAGTATGGAATGGGAAATAACTGTTCATACTCAAATTGACAGTTTTAGGCAAACGTCGGGATGGGTTTTCCTTGGTCGGTGAAAAGGAAACCCCAGGCAGCACGGGTTAAACTTTTTCACGGGAGGGTGCGACCGATCACTCTTGAATCGGCCAACCTTACCCTCGTGGCAGCAGTCGTTTGAGTTCCAGTTCTAATAGGAATTGGAAACATCTGGAGCTTGAGGATGGAGACCACGTTCTTATACGGGTCTCACCTCGACAAGGTTTACGGAGATGTGGCCAAGGCGGCAAGTTATCTCCAGGGTTCAGCGGTCCTTCTTAGGTCCCCATCTGTGTAGGCGGGGTGGTTTACCGCTTGACCCATTCACCGCAGTTGCACCAGGTGCACGATGACTTCCACGTATCTCAACTAAGGAGATACGTGCTCGACCCTGCGCATATCATCGACCATGAGGAGCTGGACGATGGCGATGGGGTGTCTTTCACGGAGGCTCTAGTGGGGATCGAGTATCGACAGGAGCAGATCCTACGAGGACGATCGATTCCTCGGGTGCACTTTCTTTGGCATTACGGAACCTCTAGGTAAGCACATGGGAGCGGAAGGCTCAGATGCATGCTCTGTACCGCTTTTGTGACCCTAGTTTGTATTGAAGCTTTACGGGGACGTAAAGCCCTGAGGTGGGAGTAATGTAAAGACCTGGAAATTTCAAGGAAAATTTTTTCTTAATTTTCTTTGGAATTTTACAAGAATGCAGTTTCTGACGGCTCCTGATTCCGAGGCCCGGTGTGCCCGGAATTAATTTCCGAAGTTTGGCTCGGGTACGTTCAGTGAACGAGCGAGCGGGAATTTCTATCTTTTGAACCAGTGCTCGGAATTGTAATCCGATTGCACCGATGAACTCGCAACGCCGGTAATCGCTTAGGGGAACTTTTACCGTAGTTGCGTTTGTGCGGGAGAAGAAGTTAATTTTTTTGGGGTTTTATTAAAAAAGTGAATAAAATTGTTAAATCAATTTTATTTCATGTTAAGTTGTTAACTTCTCCCATGGGAAGTTGGTGGTGGGCCCACATCCATCCAACTTCCCATGTGTGGATATTTGAAAAGGTGGGGCCCACACAAACCCCTCCCCACCTCTTCAAATTCCTTACCTTTCCTAACCCCTCTAAACCCCCCATTTAAGTTTTGATAACTTAACACCTCCTTATTTTTATAACATCTTATGTTAATAACTTAAGTGAGTTAAATATGGGTTTTGAATTTTCAAACTCTTGAAATTCAAAACCTATATTGGGTTAATAAAATAAGTGGGAGGATTATTTTATTTTGGGGTCAGTTGTTCTTGTGGTGGAGACTTGGGAGAGAAAAAGCCTAAGTCTTCTTCTTCTTCAACATCGACGAAGAACGCGAAGAACACCTCCAACGAAGAACATCTCCACCGAAGAACGCGACGTCTTCTTCCAACGACGTTTCCCCTTCGAACGCACCTCGACGACAACGGAGTCGACGTTCTTTCCCCGCGACTCCCGACCTCCGCGAGGCTCGTCTTCCGCGGGTTGTTGACGTGCACCGTATCTGAATCGAGGTAGGGGTTTATTTATTTAATTGTTCGTGAATACAAACTTGGTGATAATCGTGGATTAAAACCCTTTTTGTTATTGAATAACGCGAGGGGGTCGGACCGCACAAACACGGCCGACCCTCCTCTGTTTTTTGTGATGGTATCTTGAGGATGATACGAGAAAACGTGGTGCCGTCGCACCACAAGATTTATTGTGGAAGATACGCGCGGCGCCGTTGCGCCGCGCCGTGGAAAGAAATCCAAGAACGTGATGCCGTCGCGTCGTGTCGAAGAAAGTCAAAGGCATCGCGACCGGAGCGGGGCCGCGGCGGAGGGAAGCGATGCCGTCGCATCGCGCCGAACGGCATAGGCCGTGGCTGGTTCCGGGCCGCGGCGGAGCAAGATGACAGGCGGCCGGCATCGGGCCGCCGGTGTCGGCGAAGGAAGGACCGGCCGTCGCCGGTCCTTGGTGGCGAAACCGGTCGGGCAGTGGAGACCGGGGGAATTAATTCCCACAGCTGGGTCTTCAAGTGGCCCTAATTAAGGGGCCGCGGTTTCACAACGGGGGGGGGGGGGGGGGCTTTGCCCCCCGCGCGCGGCACCCGAACGACGCGCTGGCCGCACCGCCGGCCAGGTCGCGCCGCTGGTCGGGCCGGGTCCAGCCGGACCGGGTCGGGTCGACCCGGTTCGGGCTGACCCGGTTCGGGTCGGACCAGGGGGGGTCGGGCCGGGTCGGCCCGGGCCCAGACCCCCAGTTTCGGACCACTTTTGGTCAAATGCCCGTATCTCGGGCTACGAGCCTCCAAACGACTCGCCGTCAGCGGCAACGCGATCCTTGGATCGAGACGGTCGTTTCGGTATACTAGACTCAAGGTACATCTTCCTTTTCGGGAGGCTACGTGGTTAAAACTCCATAGTTAAGCGTGCTTGGCCTAGAGTAGTGATCAGGATGGGTGACCTCCTGGGAAGTTTCCCAGGGTGGGTGTGAGACGAAAAAGCCAATAACTTCCAGACCAGGAGTCTGATTGACGCGTCGTCTGTTGCGTTGCGTTCCTATTGACGATACGGAACTTTTGGCATCATCCGCCCGAGTTTTGTATGCAGATGGATAGTGGCCAGGTTGGATCGAACCGAAATCCAACCGGGCCCCTGGAACGGAAAAGCTGATATCTTTCTGACAGAACGTCCGTTTGACGAACCGTCAGCGGCGTTGGTGATCGCGCTGAGAAACGGTCCCTATGAGTTTACCCTATGAGAGTTCAGGGTACAGTTGAGATACGGCCGGGTTTGGTTCGCTCACGAAACCAACAGGGCCCCTGGGACGAAAAGGCTAATAACTCACAGACCGGGCGTCCGATTGATGCGCCGTCTGTTGCGTTGAGACCCCTATGAGGTGGCGGTCCTTTGAGATACTTCTTCATGGGACTTTGAGATACTTGGAGTATCGACCTGTAGCTCGTTGAGCGGACCCTCCCAGTGACGAGCGTGCGGAGTACGGAGACCGTGTAGCTGGCTGAGACCCGACGACTGCTGATCAAACGACTCGGTGTGTTACAGAGGTGCGCTTGGTTGTAGCGGCACATGGGAGCGCTTGGTTGTAGCGGAAGAACCACGACAGAGGTGCGCTTGGTTTTAGCAGCTGGCCCACAGTACTCGATGGGTGGAGTTCGTCAGTAGTCTTAGGTTAGTGAGCAGTACCTCGGAGTCGTGACAGGACCACTGTACACTCCAGAGACGGACCTCTTCAGCAGTTACGGTTTCGATAATGAAAATCCTGGTTGAGCTGAGACTTTTGACCTTGTGTTTACCTCATGATTGAGATGGGTCACTTGCTAACTTAGGTATGTGTATGGGCATATACCCGGGTAGTGGTTATCCATTGATTTCACAATCCTTGTGTTTCCTCATGATTGAGATGGGTTACTTGATAACTTAGGTATATGTATGGGCATATACCTAAGTAGAGGTTATCTATTGAGATCTTATTTGTGGTTATCCTTGTTGGTTTATTGAGACCTTGAAGGTCCCGGGGTCCCTACTGAGTATCGTTATACTCACCCCTGCACGGGCTATACCCGCACCTCGTTGTGTTGGTTGCAGACGACGGGCAGTGCTGACAGAGGCCGAGTGTTCGAGGACTGGATGGTACCTGGAGGTGGACTATACGACGAGATGGTACCTGGAGGAGGACCTCACGACGAGACGGTACCCAGAGGTGGACGTGACGACGAGGCGGTACCCAAAGGTGGACCACTGGGCGGACATACTCGGAGCGGACGGCCGGACCCGAGGAGCAGAGGAGCTATCTGTACCCACCCTTCAGGTGGGATTTCCTGTGGACCGCTCGGCGTAGCAGCTTTACTTTTCAGTTGTTGTTTTCTCTTCGAGTTGTACTTTACAGTTGGGCTTGTATTTCCGGCCCCTTTTTACTTTCCGCACTTACTGTTGTACTCAGTTTTTACTTAGTGTTTACTTCTTCCGCTTGTACTTTGTGTGATTGTTTACTTTACAAAGGCAATGCCTTCCCTTTTTACCGGGATTTACGCCTTGGTGCTAGTCGCCAGCCCCTGGCCTATGGAAGGCGGGCTTGGGGTAGTCACGGCACGGGCCCCGAGGACGGGTCGTGACACATCATCATATTTATTTCTTTAGTTAATCTTCATAAAAACCATATTTTGATGAATGGTTCATAATCTTACAATCCAAACCAACCTCATACCAAATAGGACTATATTCATATTGAAATCAACCTATATTTCTTAGGATATATTCTATCTAAAGTTATCATGATGGGGTTTCTCATGTGGATGTCCCACACCATATATCACTAGGTTTCTTTCACCCACTCATCCTTACCAAGTGATATTATACTACATGAATTTCTCCTTTTCACAATACCCTAAAATGAAAAACCTATCCATTTAAGCAGCACCAAACTACATGGTTTGTAATTACTTTTATAATGACATGAAGGAATCCCTATTAAAGAGCCCAATCCCAACTCTATAAATACATATTCTCATGATTATATTTGGGAAGGATTCATTAATATGATTTAAATATATAAGATAGTCACATAATAGTAATTAATTATCCCTTAATAGGTGAAAATTTTCTCGTCCTAAAATACTATCGAACAAAGTGAAATTAAGTGTTCCATTGGTAAATTACCAATGATCACGAACCTTTGAATTGTAGTTCATACCCAACTCAAGATGAGAATGGCACAGTTGCACATCATAGGTTACCATTAGAAATAGAATCGAAAACCTGAAGTGAATCTTTCAACTCCTACGAACCATTGACATATGAAAAGGGTAAATTTTTAATTGTATTTCAGCTTAAACTTTAATAAGAATTTCCCATCATATATAGAATAGTGAACCTATAAAACCATGGGTTTTAAAAGAAGTACATTGTGTTTGATAGTGTATATGACATGAAACACTAAGCGTAAACAAGCCATGAATTGTTTTATTTAAATATGACCATTATAACATAAACATTTAGTTGGAATATATTAATAATAATAACTAAATTATTAGAATTATGTGTTTTACATATGTATAAAATAATTTCATTTTTTTTAATATATTGAAATGAAAATAAAAATCTTTTGCAAGTAAAAGAGATGTTTTTGTAAAAAACTATTTTTTTGAGCACAATGTATTTTTAACTTAATAAGTATTAATGATTGATTTTAATGGAATTAATAAAGTATATATTTTATAAAATATTTTATCATTCATCAAATTTTCTTCTAAGAATTGGATAAAATTAAATCCATTTTTATTCTAAAAAATTGTATTTTTTTGAGGAGTTGATTTTTCATGTTTTGAACACTTATTTTAAAATTAAATTTTACCAATATTAGAAAACATATTTGAAAAAATGAATCCAGTTTTTTAAATAATAAATTTAAAATTATATATTGGTGAAAATTTTTGGTTTTCTAAATTAATGATTTTAAAATGTGTAGTGAAAAATACTGCTTTTTGTGAAACTGACATTTCTTTTTAAAATATTAAGTAATTTAAAAATATCAATAAGATTTGAATTTAATTTAAAAGTAAAATAAATATTATGTCAATATATTTAATCAAATTAATTACATTTGAAAAATCATTATACCAGATTTCTGTATAAGTTTATTTGTTAGGCATTAAAACATGTTTTTCTAAAAACTTCAATTAAGGGAATAACACTTCTTCATTTTAATTAACTGAAATAACCTGTAATGAAAAATAATTTAAATAAAATTTATAGATTATATATTTATCTATGTTAATTAAAATTAATATAAGGATTATTAAATGTTGTGGAGTTAATATAAGATCGTATTATTTTTGAAAATATATTTCTTAACAACTTGTTTTTGACACGTTTTACCGATCATTCTTAAATTAATTTCTTCTACTTGTGTTAATTGAATTTTATAAAATGGATTCCCTATTTAGAAAAATAATGATTAGAATTAGTTAATAATTTAAATATTGTTTTGTTCATAATTAATAGTTAAAATATTAAAAATTAATTACTATGTTTAAGGTTAAAATGGGGTTGTGTATATTACATGCAATTGTGTTAAAATTAATTTTCCAGAGAAATTTTTCTCTTATTTGTTAAATTGGATTTAATAATAATAATTAGTGAATTCAAGTCATTATTTATAGCTCCTTTTGTTTTAGGATTAATGGATAAATAACTAAGGTAAAAAACTAGTTATTTTGGTGAATACTAAAATGATAAAATTCAGCAACCTTAAAGGTAAAGGGAATAACAAGTTTAAAACATATTTGTTTTTATTTTACAAAATAGGGGATTTTTTATTTTTTATCCCAAAATTTGGAAATAATATTTTTTTATGTTAACTTCATGGATGAAATATTCCTAAAATTATAAAAACTGGCCATTTTGTATCTTCCTTTAAAAGTATACGAGGCTCAATTAAAAGATATTTTGTCCCTACAGTTCTCGAAATTTATTGTTTTTAAAATTTATTTTCAATGTAAAAAGGTTATTTTCGTCATAAATTTTATACTGATATTTTTAAGGTATTTCTATTCATTAACGAAAAAACCCTTAATTTTACTTATAATCTATAGGGGATATATTTTAATGGGTCCATCTTTATTCTTTCTCTCTACGATTTATGATCTATTTGACTAAAGAAAGTATTAATATTCACTTTCTTGATTATTTTAATAGTAATTAACTTTCTCTTAAAAAATTCACTTTATTTTGATCATTAAACATTATTTTTATATTATGTATTTATATTATTTGAATCATGAATATAATTATATCTTAAATAATAAACCATTTTTATATATGGTGTTCTATTATGAAAGTTATTTTATTAACTGGGGAATATTTTGATAAATTTTTATTCTTACATAAATACAAATATTTTTTTATTAGTAATATGTTTCATGAATTAAATTGGTTATTTTATATATGATTAATTCATTTGACATGACGTGATGGGTGGTGCCTAGAATTATATATCCCCTTAATGCATCAATAGGTTTCATGAGTCAAATCAATAAGCCATAATTAAATGGTTCTTTGATGTATACCTACCCATCAATTAAAATATCATAGTGAGAGTTCTTAATTATATAGATATCATGATGTTTGAGGTCATGATGTACAATATTAATAATTTCCATCATTGTGAATGTATTTATTTTTATCCATGATATTACTGCATTGATATTACCCATTGATTTCCTTAAAGATCATGTGATTATTTATAAGGAATTATTTTATCCTCGTTTTTTCTTGCCATAATATTATTCATGAATAAGTTATTGATTAAATGATTTTTTTATATATTTACCTTTCCTTGTAATTTATGCCTTATTGATCTATGATATCTTCCTCTGTATGTAACCCTTACTGAGTATCTAAGGTCACCATTTATTTATTTTCTTTTCCCCATGATAGAAAGAATGAATATCTAAATGGGTTGAAGAATACATAATATGTACATTCACTATATTGTAATTTTTGTTTTCTAAATATAATTCAAGACTCAATTATGTATCTAGTTTACCAAGACTACTAAACTATTCTGTTCTTTGGTATTTGATCTCTTGTATCATATGCCAATATAATGAAACAACCAATAAATATAGGATACTGGAGTTAGGGAATTTACAGTTTTCATTAGAGAGATTTTAGTAGAAACCTTGGGAAATGTATTTAAGAAAACATATATTAGGGAACATATCCTTATGATAAAAAATAAATATATTCCAAATTGTTGAATAATATTGTAATTTTTCTGGTAAGGTACAGATTATATTATCTTTCCTAACAATAAATCCCTAACCAAATACTAAAAGTGGATGTGATTCTAGCACAGTTGTACATTGCGTTAATTACACTAAAAATGGATCATTGGGATTTTACTTGATCGTCACCTAGTGAATGAAATTTTTCCTTAATACACACCTAGTTTGACACACCCAGGGTACATTCCTTGATTAATTCACATTTTATCTATGAAAAAATATGATGATTTAAAGAATAAAACATATTGAAACCTATTATATGACATAGTGAAATGGGATAAACCAAAAGTGTCTTGGGATGGTATGTCTAAGGTTGATCATATGTTTAAATTCATAAATATACATTTTATGATTTTGTGTGATGGTAATATGAAAGAGCGCTGTCGTGGGCGCCCTCAAATGATTAATGTGATTTGGGGTACTTAGGTGCAGCAGAGTGGCTGACCAAGGTCGTCTCTCAAAGGAGGAAGTGAATAAAAACAATTTTTAGAGGTATTATAGAAGTAAAATAAAAGAGAATAAAAACACTACTTTAAAGGATGGGGGTGGTTGTTTATAGTTTATGAATCTAGAAGAAGTTTGCTGGAAGAAGATTTCATTTTTTTTGTTTTTAATTTTGAAATGAAGTTTCGATTAGAATGACACAACAAGAAGATGTTTTTTTTATAAATCTATTTTAAAAGGCGTAATCGATCTAACTCTACCTATTCAATAATTTATTAATCATTATAATTTAAATTAATATTCACTTAATTACGATCCCTTAATTTTTTAAATCCCGAACCCTACGAGAATTAACTTTACCACGAATATTGAAGTGAATTTAACCTTAGGCTAACTTCGGAACATGCAATCGCAACACCCTGCTTTGATTGATGTTATAAAATTAGCTTATGGTCAGTGGTAAATTAAGGCACATAACCACTCTGTAAATGAGGATTAATTGAGTTTAGGGATTATATTTGAACTCTACAAATTGATCCCATGTGGTTTTGAATTACCGGTTATGGTTGCGCTCTCACAGTTCACACAATTCCCGACCTCGCGTGTTTTGTGTTAACTATTCAATTGCTTTCTTAGTTTCATTTAAATTAAAAACTCAATTAATAGATCATAATATGTGAATTACAGTAGCTCATTGATTCAAAATAAATGAATGAATAAGGATAGAGGTCGATCGATTACTAAAAAGAACTACTCTTCCATGGGTGGTGTAGTCATCGTGGAGACGTTTTGCATAAGCAACGGATTGAAAGGGTAGAACCCAATCTTGTCTCCACTCTTGATTCCAACCCAATTATGAAGATTAAGATAAGAAGAAGAGGGATGAACACAGAATATTATTTGAAGAAAAATTCAAGAAACAAACATGAAAGAAAAGAAATACAAAGAAGAGGTGAGAGAGGAGAGCCTTTTTGGAAGAGAGGTTTGCACAAAGGCTTACTTCTTCCAAGAGTTGTGAGGGGCTCCCAAGAGACAACCTTTCGGAAACACCTTCCCAAAGCCTCTAACAGCCCTCTCAAAGAGTTAAAACCCCCTTTAAATAGAGTTTGTGAGGGCTAGGGATACATAACTTTTTAAGTGTGAAATGAAAATCTCGGCTAAATATTTTATTCCAACTTGCACCGCCAATTTGACCTCGAAAACGCGTGAACTGACTGGCCATCCAGTAGGCTGATTTGTGCCACATCATGTCTCCGAGCTTTCCTCAAAATTTGGGCTCAATCCAATCCCGTATGTAGAGGATATGGCCCAAATACAGAACCTTCTCCATTCTGGCGATCCCATCCCAACTTTGAATTCATGGCCCAATTTCAACAACCACATGAACTCTTTAGCTCTAGTGTTATGAATAAAAGTTGTAGATAATTAAGTTAGGAACACTTTTACAAAATTGCAAATTCAAATAATAAATATAAAAATATTTATCTTCGAAATACTACAATGCACTATTAAGGGTAAAACTGGAATTTTCACCAAATTTTCAAATGAATGATCAAATCCCAAATATTTTATAAATAAACATATTTAACACAATGTGAGGAAATTATTTAATTTATTATCAATAAAATATTCAATAAAATAGTGTTTTATCATAATATAACATGATTACCAATATTTTTGGGAAAACATTTATGGGAACACAACTCTTTGGTTTAGCATATGTTTTAGTGAAAAATTTTATTTTTCATTTGATGTTTTCATATTTTATGGGAATAAGTTTGAAGGTTTTGATAACCTTTAGGTTTAATAATATCATTAATGATAAAGTGACAATAGTCAATTAAAATTAAAAAAATTTGTTAAAAAATAAGGTGTATAGGAAACATTGGGGGTTAAAATGTTATTTAATGATTAATTTTATATTCCACATATTATTTGTAATGTTATAGGAATTATATAAATATGGTTTTTGAAAAAGGACAACATGAATGTTGGATGACAACCCACCACATTCGTCATGATCATGGGGCTTGAACTGACAACTAAAGGGTAAAAAGGGTCTATCTCCTAACACTAGGAAACTTGATGTCATTGTTCATATAAAATTATTTTTATTTAAATTATTTTATGGATAAATACCTATAGGATAGATTAAGTTTAAATTTAGGTGTTATTTTTTACTTTTAAGATATTAATGTTTTTTATTGGATAACTTGCTCTGACCATTTTGGTTTAGGTAAATATTTAGATACATACAAAATGTTTTTCACTCTTTTATGGATCTTATAATCCATTAAAAGTTAATTTTAGTGCTTTAGGAATAAAAAAAATTCATCATGGATATTAATTTTCTTGAGTAGTAAATGAAGAAGAAATTTATCGAAGAATAACTAAATGATGAAATTATCCCTCAAATCTTTGAAAAGGATCATGAAACAAAAATTTTATCCGATTAAAATCATTTCCAATGAATGGATGGTATTTTCACGCATCATAGATTTAACGGTTGTTATCTTTCTATTGACCATGTTATTTATCAATCTATACTAGTATTTGGGATTTTTTTCTTCTCTATGTTAATATTGTCACCTCCATTAAAATTTTCCTACTAGGATATCTAGTTAGGTGTTATTTTAAATAAAATTTTACCCCCTTTCTCTCTTATCAAGAGGATGTTTTATTTAACATTTTGATGATTTGAGCATTCAAAAAAGGTATTTTCATATTAAGATCCACTTTATTTCTGAGTGAATGTTTAAATTTATGGGATACGAATTTTTAAAGTTGGAAAGAATGTAACACCCCATGTTTCTAAAAAATGAATATTTTGTTAAATATATTATACGACATGCAAAACTAATCTTAAACAAATCATGAAATACATTATTTTAATATGAATAATATAAACAAGCTATTAAATTCTAGGAACACTTCCTTTATACTATTTTAGGGATTGCACACTATGTCCCTTAGAACACTTGCATCGACTCCCCATAGATCACTACTTTGAGAGAAGTCTAACTCAGATTATTGAGATGAAGGCCACTTCAATAGATTATAATTAATATATTTTTTCCATCTAGAATGAGAATTTTCTTCTATAATTAACCTAACTAAATGAAATCTGAAATCCCTATTCACTGAAAAACTAATATTCAAAGCTCACTACCTTCACCAAGCTAACTGCCATCGCTAAACAATATACCTTCTCAAATCTCACTAATTCAATATATAATGATATATCATTATGATGAAATCATTAATCTAAATCATTTACATTAGTTGATACTCAATAAGTATTTTCATGATGCTCATGCTTGGATGGAATTTCAGTTTCGCAGAGCTCCCCTAGCTTAGGGAAATCAGGGTGATTCAGGATTTCTCTTGGAAAAAATCATCTGAAATGAATAGGGGTATCTATATACTTATAGAATCAAACATTTTTAATACTCTTCCACCAGTTGGAAGATTTTTCATATCTTTCATAAATATCTTCTCGATGCTCCTTCTATTGTGAAGATCTATGGAAATTCACAGTTCATGATGCTTATCATAATCATGGTGCTTTCGGTAAAAACATTAACACCTTTGCGAAGCACAATAAAACATATCAATGAGGTGTGGATCCATTGAAAATTTTATTTTATCATGAATCCTTACTTCATACCCTCACACACTCGTGATTCTCAAATTCTCATAATTGTGGAGATCACTGTCACCATTCACAATGCTCCTCGTCTTCACAAACATCATCCTAGTATTCACAAAACCCATGAATTTACCATTTTACTGAAGTGATGTTTCTAAAAAACTCCCTTAACAATAATTTTTTCAATTTTAATTATAAGATCCATTTCCTTTCAAAATCATTGATCTATTATATTATTACTGGAAATAAACACAAACCATACTCCATTTTTAACAAATAATAGCCTTTATTCTAATAAATAATGTCTCTCAATTTTAATTAATTCAAATAACCCCTAAAAAGGAATTATTTAAATGAAATATATATATATATATATATATATTACAATTAAAATACCAATTATTACTAGTCATGAGTATAATTTAAGATAGTCATATTCTTGAAAAATACATTTCACGAAACATAATTTTTTACATGTTTTATGATGCATTTTTAAATTAAATTATAAAATTTTGTGGATTAAATTTGATAAAATATTTTACATTTATGGAATCATAAAAATTAATATTATTTAACATTTTAAAATTATTTTTTAGTCATAATTAATAGCAACATAGTAAAAAATATTTATTACGATTATGGTTAAAATGAGGTTTTGCGCATTACATGTTATTGAGTTAAAATTAATTTTCCACACATAGTTAATTTTGATTTGATAAATAGGATTTAATATTAATAATAATTGGTTCTAAATTATTCAATATGTTTTATTTTATTTTATTCTTAAATTCTAAATTACCTTGGTTAAAAAACTAGTTATTATTTTGAAAACTAAATTGGTTAAAAAGAGTAAACTAGGATTTAAAGGGAATAACATGTTTAAAAAATGTTTATTGTTAGTGGTGGTGGTGTGGATAGACCATATATTTCATAAAACCATTATTTATCAATTTTTGAGGTACTTTTTTTGAGATTGAAATCCCATTATTGAATAGATTAGTGTATTTATAAAAATGTCACTACCCAATTATAAAAGGGAACCATATGCCCTCACTTATTCTCAACTCTCAATATAATTGTCTTGAAAAAATCTATCAAAATATCACTCCAAAACACTTAGAAACTTTATATAGGTTTTTCAATTCTCAAAAAAACCCTATGGTTTGTAATAAAATATCCAAAGTAATTTTTTATAAGGGAAGGTAATCATCTTCAAAAAAGTATTTCTTTTTAATTATTCTTTTACCACCTTAAATTATGTTTATAAAATTTCAGTATAATAAAAAAAATTATGTATCATAAAAATAGATATTATTAGGTTTATGGAATAATATTTATCCATCACCTTCTCTATCAAATTGGAAACAAATACATCACTTGTGTGTATAGTGGACCACCGCCTCACGGACTAATGAACATTATTTTACATCTCTGATTCACTTGGATAGTCAAAATGATGAAAATAATATATATATATATATATATATATATATATTATAAATATTAAATGAAATTAATTTATTAAAATTAATATATCATACACTTGATTACCATTTAACACATCGAGGGAACGATATCATCGCTCGTGCAAACGTACGACCTAACGTCACTACGAAGTGATGCGATTCATTTTCCAAGCCCAAATGTCAATAATGATTATAAAATTGTATATAATGAATAAATATGATATTTATAACTTTAATATAATTGTTTAAATTATGTTACAATATCATATTCATAATAAATTAAATTTTTGTGAAAAAAAATACATGAGAAAACAAACAGTTATCACCCAAAAAATGGAAAAATGAAATTTTATTACAGAACATGTGATCAAATATTTTGATAATATCATATATTTCATTATAAATATGAGTATTTTTATATTATAAATTAATAAAAAAATTTAAAATGATTATAGTATAGTTTAAGTAATGTTCAACTAACGGGAAAAGCGACGTAAGGGATTCCTTCCCAATTTCCATTCATTGGGACATATTTTAATATATTTCACCAATTTTGTTTATATAGTGTGTACAATTCCGTTTTAAATGTTATATCATGAATCCTTCATACTTCATGTTATTTTATCTTTTAATTACAATTATTTCATCAGAAGATTTAATTATAATGTTACCAAAGGGTAAGTGTTTCATAAAAAAAGTTTCTTTTCATTGGGTAATTCTGATTCTTCATTGTATTTATTATAATATCATGCGTATAACGAATTTTTATTATTTTATGTTTTATATAAATTTCTTTTGTGGATTTACTTTTCATACACATAATAAATTAATTTATCAATTATCACATTAAAAGCATGATCTTTGTATAAAATTTCATCGAAATTTATACTCTATTGGGTCATATTTTGTACTATTCGCCATTGTTTTATATGTATCAACTATGTAATGTCCAAGTTTTTATTAATACTATTTTCTCCCTTAATAAATTTTTGTTTTATTATCATATATAATATTTTACACATAGAAAATTTAGAGAAACCAATAAAACATTATTTCATTACTAAATACTGTTACATTAATCTACAATGAAACCGATTTAAATTACAAACATTATAACTAGATATTAAATATAAAATGGGAGAATATTTATCACCCTAATCTATTATAATTTCCACCCCCTGTCAACACTATAGAGAGGAAAAAAATATTAGAAAACCAAGAAACATTAAAGAAAATGGAAATATAGAACCATTAGAGTAATTGATTTGAATAATGAATAATGGAAGGTATATGTATTGATATAAGGTAATGTGACCCTTGGAATTAAAACCTGGCCATTGGGAAAAGTAACATTACTATTAAAAATAATAACATAATTGGTGGAATAGTAAATTTTCCTCAAAGTAATTATTTCTTATATAAATATTATTTATCATGATTAATTTAATTAAATATAATTATTATAATACCCAAAAATAAATATCATGATTAAAAATATCTAAGAAAATATGAGGAAATTTTTAAAACATTTTATTTCATAGTTTTTAATAAAAGTAATATTTTTATATTAAAAATTAAAATTCACTATTTTAGATTTTTTTGATAAAATGAAGATCATTTTTGAAATCAACATGTTGAAATTTTCTAAGGTTAATTTTTTGGGTAATTTTCTGAAATAGTTCATTTTTTTGGGTAAATAGTTAAAATACAAATTTTCACATAACTGGTGTATCTTAAATTACATCATTCATGTTATAATAATGGATTTTTTTATAGAACACCAGGTTCAATATAGATATTGTTTTCATAAATGATTCATTAAAAGACAACAAAACTAATTTTAAAACCTAAATATAACATTCGATAATATTAAGTCAAAAGTAATTCTTTAAAATAACAATTTATTATTTTTTCCAGTTTCCTTTTAAATAAAAAAGTAAATTAAAAATATAAAGAGGGTTTAGAGTCCTAAACCAATTATTTTATATTTATATATAAATTATATTCTAAAAAATTCACTATTACATGTTTTACATTAGATATATTATTTTATTCAATATTTTATTCTAAAATACCCCTCTAATCAAGTATAAATAACCCATCTCCTTCACTTGGAAAACCACTCTTACCATCCATTAAAAGTATGAAAATCAATGAATATCCTCTATTTAAAAACCATTATAATACTTAGGGAAATTGTTAAGTAATAAAACTCAAGAAACTAATTGATTTATAGTGTCTTAGAAGAGAATCTACACAGAGGATAAAGTAAGTCTTTAATGAATCTTCCCTATTTTTTTCTTATCTTTATTATTTTTCCCATTTCATTTATACAACATATACCCTAAAATTAATTATTTAGTAATTTTAAATTATATTAATGATTATAACCTACTATAATTATTATATTTATGAACAATTTAAATGTCATACTCCCTTTCCCTCTCATTTAATAACATCCTGTTAAAGGTAGATTAACCATCTACGGAGAGATTTACAAGAAAATTATTATTACCACCTTTATGGAGGAATATTATTAATTATATATAATATAAAAAATATTTCAAGCATCATAAGCTTCTGGAGTTAATCATACTTTTCTATAAATAATCTTTATTGAAATTAGATAAATCAATGTGAAAAGGGAATTTTTAAAAAAAATCATGATATCAAAATGATTCAATTTCATCATTGTAAATTATGAAATAAAATCCAATGATTATAATTAATAAATAGTTATATTGGTTACGATAATTCTTTTATGGATCACAATTTTAATAAATCTAATTTTATTGTTCAGGATTTGCAAAAGAAATTAAATAAAGAGAGAATTATGGGAATGTGATTCGCGAACCCAACTCATTATATTTGGGTTATCCCTATTTTAGTACATATTTGATATGAATACTCTAATAATGTTTCTTAAATGTAATTTAATTATTCCTATCCATTATTTTTTAGGATATACATGTTTCCCACTTGATTTTATTACAAATATAATGATTTTCTAAAATTAATCTTCTTTTAAAAACACATCTTGATTCAGCTTGAGTTATTCCTTCTTTGATAAAAAGTAATGATTTCTATACCAAATATGTCTTTCCTTTTTTTAATTTTGTAACCACAGGATTATTCAAGTAATCATGATTGATGAAATTCTAATGAAACTCATTCCTTTTTATGGGCTATTTCATGATGGTGATTGTTAGGTGTTCTATGGGGCATGCAAAATTATGTACATATTATATTGTGACGAGTAGCCCTTTAATTATATAATCCTCAAATTCATTAGATAATGTGATGTATATCATTATATAATGTATACTATTCATTAACTTGATACTATATTTGTTCACAATGATGATGTTATGGATATGCACATATGTTACGCATGAACATGATGCTAGATTTATTCACAACTATATGTGGTATTTGACCACTATGAAATGATGTTTCATTATTATTCATTTCCATATTCCATTACTTGATCACATGTTTCCATTGTGATGTTGATGATGATCCTATTTTTATGATATGATGATTACTATTATGCTCACCCATTTTTTATTGATTCACATCCATTATTCATCCTCTTACTGGTATTTTAGATCACCCCTTTCTTGGATATATATCATCAGGTTACAACATGTACTAAGGTGAATGTTTGATTTATAATGATAAATAATATTATTTTAAATAAATATTTTTTATTACGTATAATTGATGCATGTTCATAATTTTTCCAAGATAATAATCCTTTGTATCATGGATTGTAACACTTTTATGATGTTTATCTTTAAAATTATGTAATATCCATGTAAGAAAGAGGAGGGTCCCTATTATTATTATTATATCATAGTTTAGTTAATTTGTGAAATATGATTAGAGAATGTTGGTGACAACCCTTAGGAAATCTTTAATTATATGTAAATATCCAAGAATATTTGTTTAGAAAAAGGCTAAACATAAGGATCGAATAAAAAATATCTTTAGGGTTAATTTTGTAAAACAATAAATTATTCATGATTTATTGACTTATATTTAATCCTTTTGTACTTTAGAAAATTTTGAGAATAGGGAAAACCCATTCCAGTAACCAATGTGAGAGACAATACAATGATTACTCAAATGACATCCCCAATTCCATGTGAGTTGGAGTTCAAAAAATTATGGTTATTCTTACCCATTTGTCTCTAGTTATTAACAATAACCTAAACCACATTGAATTTCCATCATCACCCAAGGATTAGAAAATTTATATTGAGTTTTTTATGTGGAAACAACCACTAATGTTTAGTGGAATTATAATCCAATTTTTGTGGACAAGTGTGTTAACCCAATAGAGAAAATATTTTTTGCAATACATTGTTATGAGAAGGAGAAGGTGACTATGACCATATATCACTTAGATATAGAATCTGATTAATGGTGTCTGTTGATAAAGAACACAAATAAAAAGGATTAAATAGAAGAGGTGGAGTAATAAGTCTTTAAGAAAACATTTCTTACCAATTATTTCCCTCAAACTCTTCAGACAATGATATAGAGAGAATTCATAGTGATGAAGAAAGGGGAAGCTGAATCCATCATGGATTATGATAAAATCTACACAATGATGTCAAGATACACCTATGGTTTTTTATCAAAAATTATATAAATACATAAGGAAAATTTAGTTGATTAAAAACACAAATTTTAAAGGATCTAGCTATCTGAGACCTTGGTAGTTATGAAAATGTGGTTTGATGTTCTCTCAAAGAAGAGATGCAGTTTGGATAATAGTACCATGGTTATAGAGATAATAATAGAATAATGGTGTTTCAGACTGTTGGGAAAATTTATAAAGGAATAAAGAGGATCCAACTACCCATATGTCAATAATATGGGATGAAGCGTCATGGTAATTGTTTCCAGGTGTCCAAGTCCTTATGAAAAACTCGAATAAAATATGACAATTGGTAGAAAAATATGACCATTGGGATTTTCTTATTAATAGCCTATCATTCAAATAGTTTGGATATTTTAAAAAATATGGATTATTACTTTCATTCCTAATTTTTATAAATCTTACATGGAATGGGTAGTTTGTTCCTAGTCTTTTGTAAATCTTTAGGGTGAGTCTTCTTAAAGAACCCCTAATAGGATTTCCCCTTAATAATTATATTGTAATTGTTTCTATGACTGATCTATGATTATGATCAATGGATTCTAGGGATAGGAATATAGATAATCCAATCATCTTGATCAAGGGATCATTGGGATATTTAGAAAAATAATATGATCCATTGGATTTTGGATTCTGTGGCTGGGAAGACAAATCTGATCTTCATATCAAGGGAATTCCTTTCTGAGGAAAGATATAAATTCATGTATGTATAAAAAGGGGATACCTTTAGTTAGATTTAGTTATTACCTTACTTATAATATTAAAATAGATATTTTTTAATATCATAAAGTCATTCTTAATTTTTATAAATATTGTATTAATATTTTCTTACAAGTTATATATTCCACTACCCATCGTGTGTTTCTTTTATCGTAAGGTATTTCACTAAGATAAACATAAATCTATAAATCATATCTACTATAAATCATATCTATTTACTCTGATATAACAAAATATTATGAGAGTATGATTATATTATTATGATATATAGAAATAAATCATGATTAAGAAACATTGTTAATTGGACTAAGGGCCATGTCTGAATCCTATAGTTTTACTTAAAGAGGTTTGTAAAAAAGTTTAGTTTACACTATTTTAAACTATTTTTTATAATTAAAATTCACCCCCTTGTAATAGGTCCATTAATAAAATATTATTTTGATCTTAATTAGTATAATTCTAATATATAGATTAAAAAGTTGGTAATAGATCAGGATTCCACATATCAAATACTTTCTCAGATTTTTAAATTTCTTTACAATTCATTGTTTGTTATGTTTTATAATAATGTTTTTTTATAAAACTTTTGTTACACTAACATGTACTATGGAAAATGATATATCTTTGGTTCTAATAGTTATAGAATGAATTAATATCATATCCAACGAAAATATGAATCCCAATAGACCAAAAATCGTTGATGGTGCTGATTATGAATACTGGAGGGATATGATGAATTATTTTGATATCAATACCGAAGTTAATTACATTTTTATATTAACTAGGAACTATAAGATTCCTAATAATGATGTTGGATATTTAGAAATAAAGTGAAAATAGAATATTAACTAAACTATTAAGTTAAAAATAGTTTTTTATGTTCTATGAATAAAACAATATATAGTCATATTTCATCTTGGGAACCAACTAATAATGTTTGGATAAAGCTTGAGGTTACATATTTTGGTATAACCAATGTTTTTGAAAATAGAAGAGTTGTGTTAATAACTAACTAACAAGATTTCAGTTTTTTAACTAGAAAATTATTTTCAACAATTCATCATAGACTCGTGACTATCATTAATAGTTTATAGGCTACTAGATAAAAATTCCATGATAATGGAAAACTTTTTGAAAATATTATTGACATCATTCCCAATTAATGGGATTGAAAGAGGGATATTTTTTATGAAACAAGTAAGGGGAGTAACCTTACCTTATAGGATCTCATTATAACTCTTATGCAGTATAAAAGTAGAATCAAAATAGATGCCAATAAGTTGAAGAATAAAAATAATGGAGTAGCATTTTCTTCAACATCAACTTTATGTGTGAAACTACAATCTACTGAAAAGGTTGTTCTGTCTTCAGGAATTAAGAAATTAAATTTTCAATCAGATTTAGAATATTCTAAACATTTAAAAATAGATTTAGATAATTTTTCAAGAAGGATTAATAAAATTATTAAACATAATGATTTACAATACATATATAAGAGAGTTTAAGAAGATATAAATGAAAACAAGGATGAATTTACATGTTATGAGTATAAGAGATCTAGACATATCTGAATATATTTTTGAAAGCATAAAATGAAAAATATAAATGGGTAATTTTAAAATGGAATATGAATATGTATTAAAAATCAAATGGAAAGAGTGTCTTGAAGGCCACTGACACATAAAGTGCTAGTGGAGGTGACTCTTCAAAATGATATTTTTTATGATGATTATTCCCAATAAAGGAACTTAGCTCTTTTGTCAAGATTACCAAAAGTAAATCAATGTTCTATGGAAAATGTGTGAAATTATGAGAATATTACTAATATGTATCTTAGAGAAAATTATCCTAATTATAAGGATTCAAAATAATCAGATGAATAATCTTCCTTAGCCAGTGATGATAAAACCTTACCCTCTTAATCAAAAGTTTTACATTTTGTTAAACTCTTAGGAAATAAAAATTGTGTTTCATGAAAAATATATGACAAGGATAATCCAATAATATATGTTTTGAAAAATGCAATAAAATATCTTTCTAAATATCTAGATAAGGCTTTTTCTTAACAAGAGAGTTCACAAACTAGTTTTGATAAACGTAGTTCTGAAAATATTATTAAAAATGATAAAATTTGGTTAAAAAACTAAAGTCTAAAATTTCTTCTTTGAAGAAACTTTTGAAAAACATTACTACTAGTAACTAAAACCTTGAAAAAATGTACAAAAAATCTATCCTTATGGAATGAATTTTGAAAAGTTATTTTCTTACCAAAAATTTTTTTTTAGTAATATTTTTTCGATCCTGTAGTCTTCCATTTTTTCACCAAGTGTTGAAGTGGGGGACATTGGAAGAAACATTGTTCTCTTAATAAGTTTCAATCCTAAGGATTTAATAAATCCTATTATTCAAAATTGATGTGGGTTCCTAGAATTCTATTTTATATCCCTACCAGACCAAAAAAAATGTTGTGTGAGGAAATACTAATATTTTTGCTTTCATGAACAAAGACAATACAAATAAAAAGAATACATAGTACATTTATAGTGGCTATTCTATACATATAACTCATAATATTTTTTTTTGAAAATATTAACAATATGAAAGTTGGTAAAGTTACTTTTGGAGATAATTCTCGAGGATAAATTATTAGTAGACGTAACATTGTGTTTCATGGTAAGCCCTGAATTTTTAATGTTTTGTATGTTAATGGTCTTAAAAACAACCTTATAAGCATAGGTCAATTATTTTATAAGGTTACCATGTGTTTTTAGGAATGATAAGTGTTTAGTTCATAGTTACAAGGATGAATTCAATCATTATTTTCAAAGGCGTGATATTTTTTATACACTTAACATAGAATAACTTTGGAACCAATACTTACTTTTCCTTAGTGCAATGGAAGATCAATCATAGTTATGACATGGAAGTTTAGGACAACATAACCTTAGAAACATATCTATGTTTACTAAGAAAAGACTTATTAAGTATCTACCAAAACTGAGGTTTGATTCTTCAAAAGGTTGTGACCCTTGTCAACATGGAAACCAACATAAGTAGAGTTTTAGATCTACTTGTAATGTCTCAACTTCTGATGATTTATAGTTAGTGAAAATGAAATTATTTAGCCGTACAAAAACTATGAGTATTGTAGTAAAATACTATTTATATGACTTGGTTTAGGACTACACAAGATATAATTGGGTATATTTTCTTTCAACGAAATCATAATCTTTTTTTATATCAATACTTCTATAGATAAAATTAAAAATAAGAAAAAAATTCCCTTGATAACTATTCATACTGATCATGGTATGGAATTTGAAAATTATGATTAGAAACCTTTTTAGTAAGAAAGGTATATAACATAACTTTTAATCCACTGGAACTTTTAAAAAATGGTGTTTTTGAAATAATAAATATAATTATTCAATAAATAATAAGAACTTCATTATGTGAATACAAAATTGATAATTTTTTTGGGATGAAGTGGTCAGTATTTCCTTCTATACTATAAACCATGTTTTAATTTGACATTTTCTTAATAAAATTCCTTATGAGCTATAGACTACTGAAAAACCAAAAGTTTTATAATTCATATTTTTTTATTCAAATTATTAATCCTTAATACGAAGGATAATTTATATAAATTTTTACCCAAATCCGAAGAAGGTGTATTTTAAATTTATTCCACTATTTCGAAGGCATATATTGTTTTAAAAAAAATATTGTTCTCTTAAGGAAATTATGCATGTTAAATTTTATTAAACTTGCCCTTTTTTATTTAAACAACAACAACCAACATCCTAAAATGCTATTTCGAAAACTAATTTTCAACATTTGTTACAAAATTCTTCTTATAAATAAATTTATCCAGAAATGGTTTGTGAAATCATTCCTTAGAAATATTTATTACATTAGTTTTAAAAATAAACATTTCTAAAACCCAATAAGTCAATTGTTTCTTAGTAATAAACCTAGTGATTGTATCATTGGTGATGTTGATAAAGATGTAATACATAAAAGTTCCTTATGAAATGAAATTGAACATTTAACTTTCCTTTCCCAATTTTAACTTAAGAATCTAGATGAGGCTTTACATGATGAGGATTCTATAAATGATATAAAAGATGAGATAAATGAGTTCCAGAGGAACCAAATTTGGAACTTGGTTGAATGAACTAAATAAACTTCTATAATTGGAGTAAAAATATGCATTTAGATAAAAATATGATGAAAATAGAATATTTTTTGAAAATTAAGTAAGACTTATTACTAAAGATTATAATCAATAAGAAGGCATGGACTATGAAGAGACCAATGAAATGGTATAAATAATAGAATCTATTTGTATTATACTATCCATTAATGCATTATTTTATTTCAAACATTGTTAAATTGTTGTGAAGTCTATATTCCTAAATTGGCATGTTTAGGAAGATTTTTATGTAGAAAAAACACCTGCTTTTGAAAATAGAAAACATACTGAATACATTTATAAACTTACCAAATATTTATACTAACTTAAAAAACACCTAGACCCTGGTATGATAGATCTACATGTTTTTTGTTACAAAAATTTTTTGTTAAGAGAGATATGGAGCCAACACTTTTTATAAAATAAGTTAACAAAAATATTATGATTGATCAAATATCTGTTAGTTAGAATATATTTAGATTATATCACAAAATTTTAAGAGATTAATTTTTGGAACTTATGAAATTTGAGTTTTAGATGAGTATCATGGGTAAGTTAACATATTTTGTAGTTTTTAAAATATCACAAAAACCATAATGAAATTTGAAATCCCAATATAAGCATATAAAATATCTTCTTAACATGTTTTCATTCAAAAATAATAATAGTATTAGTACTCCCATCAGTAGCTCAAATACACTGTATCTCGATGAGGTTGGGCAACTAGTTGATCAAAATACTTTTAGAGTTATGATATGATGACATCATTACTTAACTTCCAGTCATCTTGGATTAATTTTTAGGGTATTCTTGTGTTCAAGATACCAAGAAAATCCAAATTAATCCCATTTTAAATTATTAAAATGGATTTTTAGTTATCTAAAATGAACTATGGGTTTGAAATTTTTTTCTTCCCAATTTTTTTTGAATTAAATGTTTTTTGGATGATGACATTGGTGGTTGTAAAATAGATTCGAAAATCACATCTAGAGATTGTAATTTCATAGAAGATTCATTATTTTCTTGGTCATTTAAGAAACAACACTCATTATAACTTTCCACAACTAAATATGAATATGTGGTAGCTAGAAGTTGTTGTGATCAAGTGTTGTAGATGCCACACAAACTCACTGACTATGGAATGAGTTTTACAAAAACCCAAATAATTTGTTATAATACTGGTGACATTTCCTTAATAAAAAACCCATCACATCACTCAAGTTAAAAGCACATAGATATATGACACAATTTCCATCGAGATCATGCACTTAAAGAAGATATATTTTTACAATATATCAAAACCCAACATTAACATGATGATATTATTACAAATCCATTACCTTCAAACATATTTGTATAAATAAAATCTAAGCTATGATTTATCAATGTTAAATGATTGTTCATATATACATACTTTTTAACCATATGCTTACATTGATATACTTCTCTTCATAGAGGGGGCATATATATTTGAATTTAATTTAAAAAAATTATTTTTATAAAAACAATTCAAAATATTATCAAAATGAGTTTTCAAACTCATATTTTAATAAAAATATTTCCAATCCAGAATTATCTAAAGTTTTATTTGACTCAAAAAATGTTATAAATTTTCAATAATCAAATTTCATAAAAAAATATTTTTAAAATTTTAAAATCCTTTACACTCAGTTGTTTATAATGAATTTTTATTGAAATAATATTATGTTTTAATTAATATCATATTAAAAATATTATGTTGATTTAAAAAGAATTTATTTAGTTTTTTGTATTAAAACTATTATACATTGTCTTTTAAAAATATCGTAATCTGTTAATAAGAACATCGTTATCATACTGATAAATCCTTCCAAATCCAAAAGGAATTATTCTTATCATTTAATTATTTTCCGCACTTAATTATAATTGTGTATCTTTTTTGTTGTTGTAATTCATTTATTTTTTATAAAAAAAATTCTTTGTTTTGTTTTTCACAATTCTTCTGAAAATATTTCCAGAATCGTATTCAGTATCGATACGATAAAACTTTAAAATATTCTAGAGTTAAAAATTCTCTAAATATTTCATTAGATCATTTTCAACCGTTAGATAATATTGGGTTTGATCTTACCCATTATATTTTATTGGAAGATGAACTGGAAATCCTATCACATATATAAAGGGGTACCCTCTATTTCCCCCATCAATTATTCAATGGATTATGTGTTGAGTAGATGATGCCTTCTAAATCCCTCATACCAAAATCCTTCCATATGTCTGAATAACTAGTTTCTTCTCTGAATATGATGGAATCTAGTAAATATTTCATCATATGGTTCTTATTCTTATAAAGGCCTTCCGAAAATAATTTTATGAAAACTATGCTTCCACAATGAAGAAAATTATAAAATTACTAGGTTGGGAATCTCTCTATGTTTAAAATTCTGATGAGGATTATGATTTTATTTATCTTGATATCATTAAATAATTTTATAGTTCAATAAAGTTTTATAAAAAGGATGTAAAACAAAAAAAATTCATTCACAATATATGCCAAAGGGTATGAGATGTTATATAATAAAACTGCCAGTTTTGTTGGAGTACCATCATATGGTGAAGTATATTGTCCTTCTCACAAATTACTAGATGAGCTTGGTTATTTTGACAAGAAGTAAATAGAGGATTCCATATTCAATAATTATGAAAAGGTTTGAAATTTTTCACATATAACTTCAAATAATAGGGTCATTATTATATGGATGCAATGTTTCTTAATTGCAATAAAGGAAGATAGACACACTTTTGAAGCCTTAAATGTTTTTAGAATATATATATTAGTCAACATGATAAAAATTAATATTTTGGGATTCATTTTTCTATCTATTGAAAATGTCAATACCATATCCATTAAGTCAAAGATTATTGTGTTCCTAGATGTGATAACTAAGATAATGGTTGTATTAATTATGTTTTTCAACATAGAAAACAAATCAAAGATGAAAAGGATGAAAATTATTTTCATTAGTGATGGTAAAATAAGGACCATGAGGTATAGCTTTGTCACCTAATCAAAGTAGTTTGTTGATAAGGTTTTGGAAGTAAAACAATAAAATAATTCTAAGAAATGTTATCAATAAAAGAAAAGGAAAAAAGATAAATAATCATTGATAAAATGAAATAAACAAGATAGATTTCATGATAAAGTATATAGTTAGTTGTAAAACAAATAAATAAGAAAAAAATTCAAGAGTTTCATTTATCGAAATCAACCCAACTAAGGATAAGGCCTTGAAGTTACAATTAACCAATACCTTAGAGAAATAATAGAATAAGAAACTAAAAGGTGCTAAAATTGTACAATCTTTGATGAAAGGTGTTAATATGGTCTCCAAAGATGTTGTTTTACCTCTTTCATTGTATGATCAACGAAATACGAATGTCCGGTTGTTTTTCTTGGAAACTGAAGTTGTTCATGCTGATATTTCTACTATTATATTCTAGGGAAAAGATAAATTTGTTGATAAAGAATTATTACAAGTTAAAGTAGAAGAATCAGAATCAGCACCAGCTGGAAAGGGTGACCTAGGAATATAAAGAAATATTGAATAAGAGTTTCTTATAGTAATGGAATAAGGTGCTATAAGGATAGATAAATTTTAAAAATAATGAGAATAAAAAGTATGAAGTTAAGATGTATAATATAAATAAGTGGTTTTGCAATAATAATAAGATGTTGAAAAACATGAAGAGGAATATGATGAGGAAAATCATAATGAAGAAAAAAGGGAAGATGGATAACTCAATTCGATAAACATTAATTAAAGTCATTAGAGGCATAATAATCAGATCTACCATCTAGAACTGATTAATAAAAATCAAAAGGTGTTGAAAATTAAAAATATTCATCAAAAGAAGAAGATGAATCTTTATCTAAGATAGATGATAAAAATATAAATTCAAAGATAAGAGGTTATAGTTCTAACACCGATGATAAGGATGTCATTGAATTATCTAATGGAAAAGAAGATGGTGATAAAGTTTCTAAGAAAGATTAGAAATTGACCTCAAATAAAGAAAAGTTAAATGCAAAGGTAACTGAAATCAGAACTAGTCATGTTGAACTACTTGAAATTTAGAAAGTTGAATCGTATTCAGTGAACACAATAAATTCTCAAGGAGTTGATTACATCATTCAACCTCTCAATATAGCTGAATTAATAATTCTATATTTCGGAACACATTAAGTGATGGGTGAAATTATTCATTAATTTCTTGATTTAAATTAGAATCTTTAAATATGTTAACAAAAAGGTTAATTCACAATGAGGAGATTTGAATAATTTACAAGAAAGTTGTATAACTCATAGAACGTAATGAAATATGGTGGGAAAGTGATCCCATAAAATTGATGTCAATGTAAAGCTTCATGTTGAAAATTTTGATGATATGAATAATATTTGGAATGAATCCTTCAAACCATTCAGTCAGTTATCTAATGATATTTAATGTGGGGTAAAATTTGTGGAACAGTTCAAAGATACAACAAAAAACCAAACTAAGGAAGTGAAAGAGTTTAAATGAAAGATAAAATATTTATAGTTGCAGTCATCATGACTTGAATATTATAAATAGAAAATCATCTGTTCAAAAAATTACGATAAAGAACTCTATGAGAAACTTTGTATTCAAAAAAGAATTTTTAGATTCGTGAAGAAAGGATTGAGAAGTTGGAGAAGAACAAAAATTATTTTAGGAAGATCATATATTTTATCAAAACCCTTATGATGAATGAATATTATTCTAGAAAACTTATTGTATTTTAAATATTTTTAATTATTATTAATGAACTATCTTTTTTCATCAAAATATGATTGTTTGAATTTTTTTCCAATTCTGACTGGTTTAATATTCTTTTATAATTTTTGTGGATAATTTGTTAGTTCATTATGTTTTTTTACATATTTTCTTTTCTAACCCTTTTCAGGAAACTCCATATTTTTCCATTACTTTTGAATATAACAAAAAGGGATAATTTTATTGAAAGGGAGAGAAGTTTTCATAAATGGGATTTATTACATTAAGGAGGGTAATACGATCCTTAGGGATAGTTTTTATCCTATAGGGGAATTAATCATATACATCCTCATATTAATATTAGTCAAAAACATATGGGAGATTAGTATTAATGTTTAATTCTGAATATAAATCACTTAGAATTAAATGTACTACAATTTTTTCAAAGATATATTTTCATTTATGGTTTGGGTTTGTCCTTTCCAAAAAGGGGAGACCATTGAGTCAAAATTTATACTTATGAAATTTATATTTCTTTTATTTTGGAAATCACAAACAATTTCATATACACTTGATTACTATAATTTCATTTCCTAAGTGTTTTAGAATGGTTTTTTAGAAAATATAATATTTTACCATACATTAAATATGTTATAATTAATTATGAAGATACACATTTATTTATTCATTTTGATCTTCATAATGAGTATGGATTTGATAAACATTAGATTCACCCTTATCAAAGCATATTTAATACTTTATATCTTTTCATTAATACTTACAATGTTTTAACAATCAGAATGATATAGATACCAATGAAAATCAGACTAATAGAAAGAAATATTTTCAAATTAAAATAGTTAATGAAGTCCTTCATACTGACTTAAGTTTATTATCATATTCGAAATAACTTTTTATAATGTAAGGTAAATGTTTTACACTATAATGATATAAATAAAGAAGATGTCATACATTATGTTATGTAATGTTGTTATGAGCTCTCAAGTTCTCGGTGTCCAAGTCCTCGTGAAAATCTCGGATAAATATGACTGATGGGAGGAAAATATAACAGTTTGGGGTTTCCTTATAAATACCCAATCTTTCAGAGAGTTTTTAGTTTTTGAAAAATCTATTTTATTACTTTAGATCTTGATTTTTCTAAAACTTAAATAGTTTTAACAGCTTGTTCCTACTCTTTTGTAAATCTTTACAGAGTCTTCATTTGGAAACCTTGTCAGGTTTCCTCCTTCAGTATTGTTTTGTAACTGTTTCTATGACCGATTTGTGATTATGATCAAGGCCTTATAGGGATAGGAAGATGGAGAATATGATCTTTTATATTGAGGGATCATGGGGAAAGGGAGATAAGAAATCTGATCCATCATATTGAGGGATTATGTGGCTAGGAAGATAGATGTATTCTTCATATTGTTGGTTTTCCTTACTGAGGAAAGACAAACTTTCTTATAGTATAAAATAAGGGATATTTTTAATTAGGTATAGTGACTAAAATAAACTTAAGGATAAAATTGATTATTATTTTAATAGTTTTAAGAATTTATAACCTTTTTTAATCTATTGTATAACTTGTATCTTACAAGTTTTATATTCTACTTTACAAATTGTATTTTCTTTATCGTAACTTATTTGAATATGATAAACATAAATCCATAAATCAGATCTATTATGAATACGATCTATTTACTTTGATATTATCAAATCATATGAGATTATTATTCAATTATTATGATATATTGAAATCAATTTTTATTATGAAACATTTTCAATCAGACTAAGGAAAAAGTCTTAATCTTATAGTTTTACATAAATAGGTTTCTGAATTTGTTTATTTTAAAGTCTTTTAAACTAAAATTCACCCCCTTTTTTAATAGATCAATTTGGAATATATTATTTCTATCTTAATCTGTATATTTCTAAAATACTAATTCAAAAAATTGTTGGGAGAAAGGACACTATGCATGATAGTGCAAAAAACTGAAGGTCCTTGAGGGTAATTAGTTTTAAAAACTACCAAAGCCAAAGAAGTAAGAGAAATATTATTCCATCACTATGAGTGAAGTGGATCATGAAAATGAATTCATACAAGGTACACATCTTATTCACTCAAAAATGGAAAAAAGTTTTATTTTATTATGGTTCTATGCATTATTTTATATCCTTCTTCTTTTCTATAACTGTTAAATCAGAGCCCTGATTCCTTGAAGTATATCTATCTATAAAAACACATAGTGGTGTAATGATTGCAACCCAAGTGTTAGATATTATCCTATAAGTTTCTATAGGAATAGTATTACATAAAATCTTGTAATACATCCCTAGATGGAATTCGATGCTATATTGGGCCTGGATTGGCTCTCATTACATAGATCACACATCAAATTTCAGGGAAAAGGTAATATCTTTTCATATAATGAACCATCCAATGATCCACTAAAAATGCAAGGAATATCTTGAATATCCTTTGGAAAATCTATTATCAGTGTCGGTGTTGATACCCTATAATAAAGAATAAAATTCCCAAATGGTTGAGGAAAAGGAAGGTATCAACCGAGGGAAAATTCTTATTATTATCAAATACACTAATGTATTTCCCGAAGAGTTATACAGACCTCCCCAAGATCATGAGGTAGATTATCTAATATAACTTATACCCGGTGTCACTCCTATCTCTGAATTCCCTTATTGGGTGGCCCAATAAAACTGGAGGAGTTAAAGATGAAGCTATAAGGGAATTTGGACTAAGGTTTCACATTCCCTAATGTATCACCATGGGGTTTGATGGTTCTCTTTTTAAAGAATAATTATGGATCAATGCAGTTTTGTATTGATTATTGAAAGCCCAAAATGATCACCATAAAGAACAAGTATCCTCTTACAAGGATTTATGACATGTTCAATCAACAATTAGGTGCTCAATACTTCAAAAATGTGGATCTTAATTGTGTATATAATAAAATTATGGTGAATAATGAAGATATTCATAAGATTGGTTTATTAGAAGGTATGTGCACTATGAGTTCACTGTGAAGCCCTTTGGACTTACTAATTCCCATTAAATCTTCATGGATTTGATTAATTGAGAGTTTATATGCTACCAATACATGTTTTTTGTATTTCTTGTCTATGAAATTATCATTTAATCTAAGAGAAAGTAGTAATATGAAGATTATATAAATATTTTATGGCAACATTAATGAAGGATAAAATGTATGCTAAATTCATCAAGTGTGACTTTTGGATGAATCAAGTCGTATGAATGGGGAATGATTTCACAAGTAAGGCAATTTATGTGAACCCATCAAATGAAAAGGAAATTAAGGAATTCACTAGACTCATTAGTGTGAAACAAATTAGTAGTTTTCTTAGATTAACAGGGTACTACCAAAGTTTTGTGAGAAATATATCATGATTTTCTAGTCCACTAACGAATTTAACATTGAAATGGGTAAAGTATATATGAATGTAAGAATATAAATAAATATTTAAGGAGCTCAAGAAGAGGATAATCACTTATATTATACTCACACTACTTGTAAGTGGAGAAAATTTTGTGATGTACATTAATGATTCAAAGAAAGGATTGGGTTCTGTACTCATGAATAAGGATAAATTGATAGTTTATGCCTCAAAAAAGATGAAGATCCATGAGAAGAACTACCCAAGGAATAGTCTAGTGTTATTAGTTGTGATCTCCACTTTTAATATTTTGTGTAACAACCTATATGGTGAAAAGTTTGATATATATACTTATTATAAGAGTTTAAAATATATTTTCAAAAAAAAATATCTCAAGATGCATCAAAGAATCTGGGTAGAGATAATCAAGGACTACGATTTCCCAATTCACTACCATACTACAAAGGAGAGTAAAGTAGTTGATTTTCTTAAAAGAAAAGAACCTACTAATTTGTCCATGATATAGATTAAGAAAGACCCCATCTTATTGGATATTTAAATAATGGATCTTGATAATGGTGTGATTTGGTTTGGAATGAGGCTTTATATTCCTTCATCACCTTTGTTAAATAATGATATATTTGATAATGAACATAAAAATCCTTTCTATCTCCATCCTATTTGTACCAAGATGTACTGTGATCTTTGAGAATACTTATGATGGGACAACATGAAGAAGAAGATTATGGAATATATCTCACGGTGTTTCGTATATCAAAAAGTTACAACCAATCGACAAAAGTACAAATTGATTACGAAACCATTATCTATAGCCACATGGATGTGGGAGAATTTGGCAATTGATATTTTTCAATGGTCTTCCAAATAAATTGAAAGGAAACAATGTGATTTGGATTTTGGTGGATCAACTCACCATGGCTTCCCACTTCATTGATATTCATGAAGGTTTATCGCTTGAAAAACATTCTAAGATATATTTTAAAGAAGTAGTGAGGCTATATGGGATTCCAGTTTCAATCATCTATGATTGTGATCCATGTTTCACCTATACATTATGAATAGGTCATCCACATTACTAGAGTAATAATTAAAATTTTAGAAAGTCCAATCACCCTAAAATTGATGGTGTAACACCACAAAATTATAAAAAATATAATTTTATTAAATATAATTTTTGAAATGAAACACCAAGCATAGAAGTGAATATAACATCCCAATACATTAAAATATATCAAATATTTTAAAAAATTATATCTATTATATATCTTTAAATGAAGAAAACACTGATTTATCTTATCTTACACACAAAAATGATTTTCTTTGATAGCTCGCATTACATTCAAGATCGAGTTTTACTGAACAACAATATCTTATTAAAATATTAATAATTTATCTAATAAGATAAAACCTTTCCATTATATTGGTATTTATGAATAATATTAACTAACTTATAATATATATATGTATATATATATATATTCATTGGTTACCAATTAATTGTAAATAAATATAAAAAATAGTTGAATATAAAAGAAATGTTTTTATAAATAACTATTTGATACGCCCAAAGGCGTTTTATTTTAATAAATAAAATTAACTACTATTAGTAAATTATACTAACGATATTTATATATTATATATTCAATAAAATGTTTTTAACATAAATACAATCGATTTGGTAGTCATTATATAGTAACAAATCAAATTTTATGCATAAAAGCTATATTTTTCTAAAGGGATTTTTGATGCCTTTTAATGGAGAAAATATTTTAAAAATAAATTTTGGAACATTTATAAATTATATATGAAACATTAAACTTAATTTTGGATATATTAATTTCAAAATTATCTTATGGTGAGGTTTTGGTATTTTTTCAGTGAAATTTATTTTTCATGAATAATGAAAAATATTTTATTTTAATTTAAAAATGAATTTTATATAAATAATTTATAGTGTTAAATTATATTATAAATTTGATTTAAAGTAATATTATTAAAATTATAATTAAATTAATACAATTTAGATCATTTGAATAATTTTTATATTTAATTTGGATATAAAATCAATTAATGTTTTTGAACATTTAAACTTTAAAAATTCGCTTTCTCATCCCATCTGCGGGATTAATTTTATATTAATTACAACAATTTAGGTGTTTAAGATTTGTAAAAATAGATTAAATATTTTTAATCTGAATAATTTATAATATAGTGTAAGTTAAACTAATTTTTTTTTAAAAAAATTAGTGAAATCAATTAAAATTAATTATAGAGATAAAGATAAAAGTGTGTTTATTTAGTGGTTAAAATTTTATCTTAAGGGTCCTAATGGTCACTAAAATTGTCCAAAATATATATTTTGGACATATTTAGGCCATATTCCATATTTTATTTAATTATTACCATTATTGGATATACATAATGGAAGGGATACCACCAAATAGTGGTTACCTCTTTATATTTACAACAATGTCACTCCTCCACTATAGAAAGGTACTCACCCCCTCAGTTATATACAACTATAAAGAATATTGTCTCATAAAAACCCTACAATGATAAATTAACAACATCCCTACTCTAATCCATGAAGCCTATATTTTTCAATAAATAAAACCAAATATGTTTTTTGGAATAAACTAAAAGAAGTTACCTGAAAAAGAGGTAGCATTCTTCAATGGGGACTTTTGTTTTATTTCATTAGATAATTCATAAATTATTCTTATATATTGATTATATAATATAATAATAATAATAAATATACAATTAAATTTTTATCTTAAGGATATGATGAACACCTTTACACACTTTCATAAAATGTGAAACACAATCATCATTCGTGTGTACGGCAGACTACCGCCTCGCGAACTGATGTCGTTCGTTCTTCCATTACATTTTAAAAGATAAAAATAATGATGGATTTATATTTCATATATGATATATATGATAAATATAATGTATTTATAGTTCTATAATTATTTTATAACACATACCTCCATGATTTCTATTTTATGAGAACAAGATAACATCATTAGTGGACTATCGTCTCCTCGAAGCGATGTGATTCATTCAGGCTTTAGATGGAATGTATTAGGGATGGGTTAAAAATATATATTATATATATGAAATAAATATGGTACTATATTATAATATACATACATATCACTTAAATTTATTTATTTTAAAATGATAATAAAAAGGAAACAATATTCATGGATACGTATGACCTACCAGCTCCATGAACAGTGTATTTCATTTCCTATCCCCTGATTTTATTGATTACTATAACTATATAAATAATAAATATATATTATATTATAATAATGGAATAAATTATTAATATTATTAATTCATGAATGATGTAAGATAACCAAAAAATAACCATTCAATGCACACACAAAAACTAGGCAATTAACATCTGAAATAGTGTAAATAATGATACATTATTAATAAATGGGTCAAAAGTTATTTTAAGAACATCATAAATTATGTTATAAATATTAATATGGTTCTATATTAAGTTATAAACATTTAAAAAACATTTTACATTTGGTTAAATGGTGTTCAATCAAAAGAAGTGTTAGGTAATGGGATTTCTACTCTCACTTTTATTTCTACTAGAATTTCACAATATTCAAAACTCGTTTATTTTGTGTAGTATATATAATTTCCAATGAAATTTTATATCATTATTTTAATTTATTTTATGGTATTAAAAGTTTAAATTTATGTTATTTTCCATGTATCTCATTATTCAAATGTAAGTCAAGTGGTAAGGGATTTCATCTCAACTTCTTTTCATTGAGTCATATTGTAATGTTATGCACCTCGTTTTTTTATATAGTCTATATGCTACCCATTTGACATGTAATATCCAGAATAATTAATTATTCATGTTATTTTAAGTTTCCATTTGAATTATTTAATCTTAGTTAATTTTAATTATAGTTACCAAATGGTAAATAATTTAATAACTCAACATCCTTTCATTGAGTTTTATTACTTCTTCATTTTTTTTAATATTATTGGATTATTTATATATTGAAAATTTTAATTATATTGTTTTATTTACACTTAATTTATGTGGATTTATATTTTATTTAGATAATTGATTCATTTTTTGATTATCACATCAACATTATGGTCATTTATAGGGTTCACTACACAATCTCATTTTATTCAGGATTATTTACACATGAATTTATATTAATTGAAATTATTTGATCATTGATTAATAAGAGCTTTAATTTAAATCTAATATGGTTATTCAAGATAATTATCAATTAAAAGTTCCATTTTATCACTCTTTGTAACATAAAATATTTTATATAATGTTTTTAATAAAACCCGACTTCATTTATCTTTCAGTAAAAAATATGTTTCTTAAAAAATAATGTTTTTTAAAAATGTAATAAAATTTGTTTTCTTTAACATTTTTAAAATTATTTATTTAAATAAAAACATTCCCACTTTTCCTTTTACAAAAAAAAAATCAAAGGACTCTTCTTTTCTCTTTCTAAACAAGGAACTTTCCTCACATTTTTACAATACAAAAGGTATGTTCTTCTTACCTCATACAGAATTAACTGCCGTCATTTGTAAGAATATTTCATTGAAATTTGACAATTATATTTTTAAAGAATTTTTTTTAAATTTGATTTTGAATGAAAATTATTTTTCTGATGTTTTAAAAATGGAATTTATGTTTTCTTCCAGAATGATTTTAATGATCTTTATATTTCATCAATTACAATAACCATTGTTCTTAATTATATAGGTATATATCTTATTGATACCACCTTTATTCTTAATATGGATAGTTTATGTTATTTTTGACCATGTATAGTTTTGAAATTCACTTCCTTAAATCAGTATTTTTTTCATTAACTTCCCCATGGGTTATTATATTTCTAGTGACCACTAGAAATTAAATTTACCATAAACAATCACATTATTTATCATGGATATGAATATTTACTAAACCACAAACAATTTTTATATATGGTCTTATCTTTGATAGTTATTTGATTATATGTGGAAATATTGATAAATTCATATTCTTTACTCAATATTAATATTTGACCAAAAAATATTGGTTGTTAATTAAATTTATTATTAAATATATGGGTAATGATTTGGACTGGCAGAGATGAAGGGCCCCTAAAATTATATAGCCCCTAGAAGCGCTGATAGGTTCTCATGGGACAAATTAGTTGGAAAAAATATACAAGATTCTACAACTGGTTTTAAACCATGTCGTGAATGGTATTTATTTTACAGGGTTTCATGTGCCTTGGACCTGACATCCAATAATTAAGCATTAACTTTATTGATAATATAGTAATTATTATTATCGATAAGATTTTTTCTTTGACATTATTTAAGGATGCATTTCATTTATCAATTTATTGATTAAACTACATGTGTTTCATTTATTTACCCTTCCAGATTTATTATTCTTTATCTAGATATATATTTTTCATGTGGGTTAAATTTTCTACCTTCATATGTCGACTATAATTATTAATTAATGATAACTTATGATGTACAAAACGCTTACGAAGAATCTGAGCTCAAGCTTATTTTTTTCCTTTACACTGGATCCCATATAGTTTAAAGAGAAATATATCCATGGATATGCGATATGGAATAACTTTTTTTAGAAAAATAAACTATGTTATAATTTATGTATTTATTTATTATACAATAATAATGTTTATATCTAGTTTACAAATACTACTAAACTTTTCAATCATTTGTGACAAGATTTTCTTATATCTATTCCAATGTAATGGTATAATGTACTGATTTTGGGATAAAAGTGTCTAGATGTTATAGTATATATCAAAGAAACTTTATTATTATACTTGGGAACTATATTTAGGAAAAAATATATTATCAAACACAACCGTGTGATAAACTTTGAGTATAAGTATAGAAGAACATGATAATGTTTTAGTAAGGTAGAGATCATGTGGTCTTTCAAAGTAATACTTACCTTTATAGATAATATCATTCCATTATGATATAAATATCGATGAAAAGTTAAATGACATAAAAACCTATTATATGGTTTTATATTACAGGGGACTTCCATGAATAAATATATTTTTTATGAAATTAATGGCAATACAACCCACTAGTTTAGTACATGTTTTAGTTGAAAAATTATTTGAGTAATAATGCCTTTAAATTTTATAGACATATGTTTAAAGGTATTGATTGACTTTAGGGTTAATATGATCATTAATTACATTGTAATAATTTTCAAATAAGATTATTATACTTTGGAAAAAAAATTAGTTGTGTTGAAAACATTAAGAAAAATGTCATTTAATGATTAAATTTCAATATTTTCTATCATACTTTTTGGAAATGTTTTTGGTATTATATTAATGTAGTTTATAAATAGGAAATATAGTATGTAGGGTGAAAACTTGTCACATTTGGTGTGGTGATGGGGATTGAACCCATGACTGAAGGATGATAATGGTTTTACACCTTCCACTAGACAATGTGATGTCCTAGTTTACATGTCATTGTTATTATTTAAAAAAAATTGATGAATAAATATTATTGATGAACCAATAGAATTAGGTTTTTTGGTTTATATATGAAGGTATTAAAAGTATTGGATTTAGAAAAATGGTTAGAGATAGAAAGAAATACATGTCACTCTTTTATGGATCTTCTAATCAATTAAAATTGAATTTTAGAGCTTTAGGGATTAAAAAATAATTTATGTATATTATTTTATTAAATTAAGTGTTGAAATGTAAATTTATCAAATAAATATAAAAGAATGAAATAATTTTTTTTAAAAAAAATATGCCAAGTTAGTATATTTCATTATATTCTAAGGCACTGAAATAATTTCTCAAAATTATGAAAATGATCTAGAATTTTTTTTTGTCCAAATACCTTAATTTATTTTGAACCAATGGTCTTTTATATCTTTATTTTTTTTTATTTGAGTCCCTAAACATTCCATTAATCATTCAACTATTTGGGATCAATGACCATAATCACTCTCTGTAATTATTTAGGCTTTTCCTCCAAGTCTGTACCTCCCCTTTCCAATAATGTTCTCCAACTTTGAAACCTAGGTATAAGTTATTCCATGTGACCTTTGTAGATATCATTCTATCTTATAATGAGGATATTTTATTAAATCTTTTATAATGTGCGTTTTTCAAAATATTAATTTTCAAATATTAAATCCTATATTACCAAGATCAAGTTTAAATTATGAGGACTCAATTTATTTATTTTGGAGAGAACATAACACCCCAAAATCATGAAAGAATAACATTTTATTCAATAACTTGTATTAAAATCAACACCAAGAATAAAATGTTATTCTTTCATAATTTTGGGGCCAAAATCTTTTACAGTCTCTAAGAATGGGGTATTTAATTTATTATCTCCAAATTTTATAGATTAATATAAATACATATTTAATAAATTTATATGATATTATAATAATAATTTCATCTATTTATATTATGAAATCATTTTCAAAGTAATAGAAAAAAATAACAAGTCAAAACAAACTAAAAAACTAGTAAATTAACACCCGAAATAGTGAAGTTAATGAAATATTATTTACAAAAAATGATAACATATATTATATTAAGATCATAAAAGATGTTATAAATATTAATATGGTGGAATTTTTTTTATTAATATGGTTAAAACCATTACACAATATTTTAAAGGGTGTTTACTAAAAATAAGCTTAATGTGAGGGGATTTCTAGTCTTACTTTCATTTCTACGAGACTGGTGCCATATTCACCACTCACTTATTTTGTGTGGGGTATATACTTCCCTGTGACATTTTATTTCAAGTAATTATAATATTTAATGATATTAAATGTTCAAATTTATGATATTCTTTCATGTATCTCACGATTCGAAAGATACTCAAGTGGTAAGGGATTCTATATCAACTTTATTTCATAAAAGAATATTGTAACGTTATGAACCTATTTACTTTTATATGGTGTTTACTCTAACTATTTGACATGTAATATCATGAATAATTAATTATTCATAGTATTATATGTTTTTATTTGAATTGTTTCATCTATGTTTATTTTAATTAAGAGTTTCTAAAAGTTTAAGAATTTTATAACTCAATTTTTTCATTTAGTTATATTACTTCGTCATTTTTTAATAGTCTAGGATTATGAATATAAAGTATTTTTAATATATGTTTTTGTATTTAAACTTATTTGGTGTTTATTTATAGTTGATACACATAATCTATTCATTTTTTAATTCTCACTCCAGCATTATGGGATTTTCATGTGTTTACTTCACAATATTATTTTATTCGGGATTGTTTACACCTAAATTCCCACTAAAATAAATTATTTTTTAATTAATTAAAAACCCTTTAATTGCCTTTTACCCTAGTTATCCATGATTATTTTGAAGTAAATGTACCATTTTTCACACTTTGGTACTTAAAATGTTTTCAATAAAATATTACTTCATTTCACTCTTCGATCAAGAATTAATTTTATTACAAAATCAAGTTCTATAAATGTTTTTTCAAAGATACATCATTTAAAATTTTAAAAAATGTGTATTGAAAGACTGTTTTCTCAAATTTTATTTTATAAAATATTTTCAATGTAATATTTTTATTGATTTCTGAACAAGACACTTTCCTAAACTTTTTACAATACAAAAGTGATGTTCCCTTTACCATGTATGGAATTATCCAACATAATTTATTTGAATCTTACTTTGAAATTTTACAATGATATTTTAACAGAATTTTTTTAATATTTATATGAAATGAAAATTATTTTATATTTTTTTTCAAAATGAAAAGGTTATTTTTCTCAATATATTTTAATGTTATTTTTCTTTCATCAATAAAAATAACCATTATTCTTTCTCCAATGGGTATACATCATACTGATAACATCCTTATTATTCATATGGATAGATTATTATTATTTTTATCAAGGATAGAATTTACATTCACTTATATGCATCATTTTTTCTCTTATTAACTTCCCCTTAAGTTATTCACTTTTTAGTGACCATTAAACATAAAATTTTACAATAATAACCCCATTATTTATCAAATATTTGACAATTTCATAAACTTTATACCATTTATACCTACGGTGTTTACTTTTATAATTATTTTATTATATGTATGAATATTTATAAAAAATATTATTTATTCAATTAAGATATTTGATAAGGTATGATGGTTATTAATTAAATCGATTATTTGATATATGGGTAATGATTTGGACTATAACCAATGGTTAGTGCATAGAAATTATATAAAATATTGATGCATAAAATGGTTCTCATGAGGAAAATCAGTTAGAAAAAATATATTTTTTGTTAAAACCATTTTTTAAAGATGTTGTTTGCATAGGTTTTCACATGCCTCAGACATATCATCTAATAATTAATCATTTCAATTATTTAGAAATCAATCATTATTGTTATCCACTATATTTTTTTATTGGAATTATATAGGGATACATTTAATTATCAGTTTATTAATTAAATTGAATGTGTTTCAATCATTATTTTTGGGATGAAGTTGGAGAAAGAAATATTCTTGGACCAGATCTTGTGCAAGAGATGATAAAGACGGTTAGATCCATCCAACCACATTTAAAATCTTCTCAGAATTAGAAAAATATATATGCTGATGACCATATATGAGAGTTGTAGTTTTATGTTAGAGATTATATTTTCATTCAAAAATCACCAAGGAAGAGAGTCAAGTAGTTTGAAACGAAATAGAAGCTTAGCCTAGGTTATATAGTCACTTTTTGTGATCCTTGATTGCATAAGATCAGTGGATTATCAACTTTCACTTTCACTAAATGTGTCTCTCAAGTTCATGATGTATTCCATGTATCACTCTTAATGAATTACATACTTGATCCCTCACATGTTAGAATCTATATGTGGTACTATTGAGGAATGCACAACTATAGGAAGAACAACTTATGAAGATCTTAGAATGTAGAGATAATGTTCTATACAAAAAGAAAATTCACCATATCAAAGTGTTGTATAAGAATCATAAGTATGATATGGTGACATAGTAACTAGAAGAGACAATAAATCCAAAGTTCCCTAATATTTTTCAACTAAGAATATGAGTTCAAATTTAGAGGATGAAATTTCTAAATGGGGATGAATGCAACAACCTAGTGTTTGTTAGTAATATTTGTTTCTCGAATAAATGTGTGGGTGTTATATTATATAATATTATAGACATACACAACATATAAAATGAAATAAGGAATTTATTTCATTACTATGTAATGTTACATTGTATTGAAACCAGTTAAAATTCCAAACATTACAATTGGACAAAAAATAAAAAATAAAAAATCCAAAATGCGAAAATACAGACCGTCCCAATATACTAGAATCATCACCCAATTGATAACACAATAGAGAAAACAAATTTAAGAAAACCAATAAAATATATTCAAAATAAAAATATAGAACCTTTAATGGAATTGAGTTTTATAATTAGGGAATGAAATTGTAGGTATTTATAAGAGGTAATGTGAGTGTTGGAATAATAATGTAGCCATTGGTAATAGTAACCTAACCATCAGGAATAGTAACTTGACCATTGGAATAGTAATTTTACGTAAAAAATAAATGTTGATATAAATAATATTTATCATGATTAATTTATTTATTAATTAATATTATAATTCAAAAAATAAATATCATGATTATAAAACTCAAAGAATATATAAGCACATTTTTAATAAACTATATTTTAAGGTATTTCGTAAAATTTGTAAATATTACATTAAAATTTCAAATATGATATTTTAGAAATTTATCATTATAAAATGAATTTAATTTTTGAAATCATCATTTTGGAATTTTCCTAGGGTTAGTTTTTGGTAATTTTCTGAAATACTTCATTTTATGGGAGAATCGTAAAAAAAAATCTTTCAGATAACTAGTGAATCTTAAATTACAACATTAAAGATGTAATAATGAACTAATATTTTCTTGAAATTTAGGTTCAGTAATGATATATTTTATTTTATAAATTATTCATTACAATATATTAAACTTAATTTCCAACCCGAAAAAGAACTTTCTAAAACCTAAATTCAAAAGCGATTCATTAAAATAACAATTTCTCTTTTTACCACTTTCATTTTTAAAAACTAATGAATTCAAATTATAATCTGTATTTAATGTCTTAAAACCATAATATTATAAGTATATATGATTTATATTGTAAAAAATTCACTATTACATATTTTACCATGGATATAATATTTTGTTCAATATTTTATTCTAAAATTACACCTCTCATCAAGTATGAATAACTCATCTACCTTTTCATGGTAAACCACCCATAAAACCCATTAAAATCCCAATATATTCCTAATTACTTATTATTAATCATCTTATAATACTTATAGACATTTTGGAGAAATCCAACTCCAATAAACAAGGTATATATAGTGTCGTACAAGAGAAGCTACACCGTGGAGAGAGTAAGTCTCTATTAACTCTTCCCTCTTTTCTTCTTCGTTTTATTCCTTTTGTAAATTAATTTCAAAAACATATACTATAAAATTAATTATTCAGTAAAGTAAAATATATATTAATTATGGAAACCTATGGTAATAATTATATTTATGATAGATATAAATGCCAAGCTTCTCTTTCCCATTATTTCAACAATGTCAAGTGAAAGGCTGGTTAACCACCTATGGAGAGATTGAAAAAATTATTATAACCACATTCACAGATATTTATTATTAATTATATATAATATATAAATAAGTATTAAATTTATTATAATAGTATTTGATTAATCATACTTTTTAATAAATGACCATGAACAAAAACATAGAAATCAAAGCTAAATAAGAAATTTAAAAAAACATGATATAAAAACCCATTGATTTCATCAATGGAAATTGATTAATATAATTCAATGATTATAATTGATTAATAGTTGTATAAATGAATAATATTTACTTATAGAACAATTTTTTTATTAAATATATGCTTATTTTAAAGGCACAAAAGTGACAAAAGAATGAGACAATTAACGTCAGGGAATTCTCAAACCCTACTCTTTTTCATTGACTTATCCATAATTCATGACATATTTGGTATGAATAATCCACCAATGTTCCATAAATATAATTTCATTATTCATATCTTTTTTTCCAAGCTATACATGTTTCATTCTTTATTTTTTAAAAATAGAAATATTTTTCAAATGAACTCTTCCCCCCAAACCACATCTTGATTTCTTTTAAGTTGTTTCTTCTTTGCTCAAGTGTATTGGTTTCTATACAAAATAAGGTTCTACCTTTTCCGTTTTTGAACAAATATTTTATTCATGATGTTATTATTGATTAAATCCTTATAAAACCAATTCCTTTCTATGGGTTATTTCATGACTATGATTGTTTTTTGTTTTATGTGGCATGCATGATCATGGAATTATTATGATGTGACGGGTGTTGCCAAAATTATATATCCCTTTAGTGAATTGGGTAATGTGTCGAATCTCATGATATATTGTGTAATATTCATGAACATGATTCTTGATTTGTTCACAAATATGATTTTATTATTATTCACATATGTTTTGTGTGAACATGATGGTAGTTTTATTCCCAACTATGTGTGGTATTTGACCACTATAAAATGATGTTTCATTTTCATGAATTTCAATATTCCATGTCCTTATCACGTATTTTTCTCATGATTTTTATGATGATCCTATAATTAAGATATGATAATGTGGATTATTCTCACCCATGTTATATTGATTCATTCCCCTTAATCTTCCCCTTACTTGGATTTTAACTCACCTCTTTATTTAATTTATATACTAAGTTGATTAAATTTACTAATGATAATATGAGAATTAGAAAGATAAATAATAGTATTTCAAAAAATGGTTATCTATTTTATGTATAAGTTATTTTTTGTCCTAAATTTCCCAATATAATAACCCCTAGATCATGTATTGTGACTCTTTTATGTTTTTTATCTTTAAAATGATGTAATAGTCATGTAAAAAATGTACGGTATTTATAAACTACAACTTTGATATTTTATATCATGATTCAATTCATATTAATGGTATTTTATGTTTCACTTGAATTTAATTCTTTCACGGGGGTTATGATTCCAAAGTTACCAAAGCATTATGGGTTTGTGTTTCAATCTTATTTTTATTGGTATTGATTATGCATACATTTCCATTAAAGGAAATTATTTGATCATTTTTTAACAAAACACTTATATTTTCTTATCATCTAGTTATTTAAGAAATTTTTGAGTAATAATGCCATTTTTATCATTGTGGTACATACTTTTTAATTTTTTTTAATAAAATCCAACTTCATCTCTCTTTGCGGTCAACAATTATTTTTCATCAATATCAATATTTTCCTCAAATTATTTTAAATAATGTTTTTTATATCCAATAAAAATTTATTAAATATATTTTTACCCATGATTAAATTTTAAAAAATATTTTTAAAAATAATCTTTTTTTTATTTTCCAAACAAGACACCTTTTTACTTTTTACCCAAAATTTGAAAGAATATTCTTTTTCACATTCTTAACATGGATGGAATATCCATACTATAATGAACACTCACTATTTTGAATCTTACTTTAAAAGTATAAAAGGTTATTTTCAATTAATGTTTTCCCCTTATATTTTGTAATTTATTTTTTGTTTTTAAAAGTGATTTTAAATATAAAATTTTATTTCCCTCAATAATGTTTTAATGATCAATTTACTAAATTTTTATTCATTAAAAATAAAAACCTTTTATTTTGATTATAATCTAATAGGAATATGTTGTAATTATATCATCCTTATTCATTCATTGGATGTTTTATGATCAGTTTGACCAGATAAAGTATATACATTCACATTTTTGATTAATTTATTATTCATTAACTTTCTATTGTATTATTCTTTTTATTGTGATCATTAGACATTAAGTATCTCTTAAAAATACATGTTCATTATACCATGGATATAATTATTTTGAAAATCATATACCATTTTTTCATTTAGTGTTTTATTATGAAAGTTATTTTCTTGACTGAAGAAAATTTTGAAATATCCGTTTTCATTACACAATATGGATAATTCTGGATAAGGCATATTGTTCATGAATTAAATCGGTCATTCAATATATAGGGTATGCATTCGGAATGCATTTATTGGTGGGGACCATAATTATATATACCCTAGATTAATCGAGAGGTCTCATTAGGAAAATTTATAAGCTTTCATTAAATGGGGTTTTGGTGTATACTCATGCATCGATTAAAATATCATGTTGCATGGTCACCATGATAAAGATATCATGATATCTGGGATCCTGCTATTCAATATTAATCATTTCCATTATTGAAAAATCAATAATTATGATCCATGAGATTACTACATTGATATTATACTTGTATTAGCTTCTATATCATTTGATTATTTATATGGAATTATTTCATCATCATTTATTCCTACCATATTATTCTTTATGCACAAGTTATTGATTAAATGACATGTTTTCTTAGATATTTTCCTTAACATACTATTTATTCCATACTAATTCATGATAGGTTCAATTCTATATAACAATTATTGAGCATGTGATCTCACCCTTTATTTGTTTTCCTTTCCCTGGGATATAAACAAGGAATCGTTAATTGAGTTCAAGGATGTATAATATTTACATTAACTATATTGTAGTTTACATTTTCAAATATAAATAAATTCTCATGTATGTATCTAGTTGAATAAAACTAAAAAACTATTCAGTCTATTGGGATGAAATTGATTGTATATTATGCCAGTTTAATAAATTAACCACTGATTACAGGCTAATAAGATGAGGTCATTATATAATATCGCATCAATCCAAAAAATATTTTAAAAATTAATATGGTATTTTTTTACTTATGACACTGCTTTGAAAAGATTTATTATTTGGGTTTGTTGATATTTAATGTAATATACGAACAAGATACCCTTTTAATCCAATCAAATTGACTCATCACAATGATAGAAATAGTCATCATCTACTAACAATGATAAGGCCTAGTAAAATGGGAAGACATTGTTTCCAACAAAGCATCTATAGTAGTAGTTTACCAACACATTTGTGAATGAGTACCAACACAATGGTACCATCCACACCTTATATGTATCATGAGAGAGCCTAAAGACCATAAATACTAATTTATTACTTCACCAGTAATGGAAGACCTGGGTTATGTAGGAAACCCCTATCACCATCTCTAACTTTTTAGGGAGCCTCTCCCTAGAACAAAACAACAGTGACCTACCTTATCATATAGAGGTGGATCCGGAGGTCTATTTCAGAAATAAATCTGCTTAGAAGTAACTGAGGATGATGATTTCCAATCATCGATTCCTCCAGTGTTACATGGCCTTAATCCCTCACCAACCCATTGAATATCCCACCATGTTGGTCTATGATTCAATCACTCATACCCGAACATCCATGATATCTCACCAGGAGAATCAAAACACTAATAAAAAAGAGTGGGATCATATCCCCAATTCCATGAAATAATATTTCTATAATACTATGTAAGAATCTAGTGAGAAGGAAAATATATCTATTCGCACCCATCAACTCTACGTATAAACCCTGGAAACAATGATGGAACCATCTTGGCACATCCCAAAATATAATAGGGGTGAGAATATATTCCCTCTCCCACGAGTCAAGCATGCCAACATACTCCAGAAACATTATAAAGAGCATGAAGGCATATCTTTGTAGATATCATGGGGTTATTACATGTTCCTTCTCCCACATATAATGCCATTTGCTATATCTTGATAGTAACTGAAGGAAAATAGCGGGGTTATATTCCCAATTTCATTGAGGAATAGGCATATACTCTTATTCCAATGAAAGAATTCTTCCCACATATGCTAGATAAAATCACAGGGTAATCTCATATCTATTATTAAATTATGAAATAATATCTTTATATCCTAGGATATGTAGTATAATTCTATCATCCACAAATCTCGGTGATCAATAAGAGACATGAAAATTTTCTTTCCCCCTCCACCAGAGTATGTCATCAACATAATATGATATATACAAAGGATAACATAAATATTCATAATACCATTAAGGATGGTTTTTGGTACATTATTTCAAGGAATAAAGAATAACATTGGGATCATAACCCCATTCTGACTTGAGATCATCTACCCATTTCAACATCAACTTTTGATCAAGAAAATACTCCCAAAAACTCTGTAAGTACTCTAGTAAATATCAAAATTCACTAAGGAGTATGAAAATAATCTATCTCCTTATCAATGTATACAACTTAATTAGTACATCATGATGAATATGAAAAGGTATACCCATTTTTATACCAATTCTAAATGAACCCATCATCATATTCTATTGGAAACATGGGTGTCACCTAGGAGGGAAACCAAATGTAAAGGTCATTATGCATAAAAGATGACCCTATACACCAATAGACTACATCTAATAAGATGTCTCATCAAGGTAAAAAAATCACAAGAGAAGGAACATATCCATACAATTCATAATAATTTTTTCCTGAATCCATGAATAATATTTTTATAAGAATCCAAGAATATATAGATTCATTTTTTGAAAGAGGAAGAAGCTATGGTTACAGAAAAAATTCCTATGAAAATATCACTAGTAGCTCTTGTGGTCCTCCATAGAGTGTACACTATAAATTTTATCCCTATATAAATATTAAAATGGGTTATATGAACACTTATCATGGTGGGAGATATGAATATCCTACACACAGCTAGATGATCTATCTATTTAAAGATCCTCACTTTATAGTTTCAATCATTGTCCCCCTTAAAGGTCCTCCCTAGAGTTTATTCTATATGAATACTTTCTACAACTAGATAGTATGACATGATGGTAGTCCTCCCCATAGTGGTGTTCTCTATAATGGTACCCCCCATGAAATCTTATTTTAGAAAGAGGTATCTCTCCTTGTATAAGCTACTCTGAGAAGGACCTCTTATTCAGTGGCACCTGAGAGATCATGCACGACTACTTTATGTTACTAATATCTGATAGTTAATATCCCTTATAAAACATAAGATGATTTAAAGTAGTTTCTTTTATCTCTAATTCATTCAGATCATCCACTCGTTCATATTGTGGAGAATATTTTGACCAATCTTGCTCCCCTTGATAAGTATATCTATAAATAACATTTTTGGGAAAACGTTTAGAGGAATCTATCATGGAGGATGAAGATAACGTCATGAACATGAAGAAATAACTGTACAAGGAAAACATACAGGTTATGTTCTATCCCATTGAAACGTCCCATTGTTGCATTCTAAAGACTTTGATGGGGAAATTTATACATTATATTAATCTAAATCTATGGTTGATCTAGCACCATTTGATGAAAAATAATATATATTATGGAAAATATAAAAGCCACATTAATATAATGGAAAAATTATAATGCTAGATTGAATTGGATACCATCTTAGAAACATTAAACCCAAAATTAGAAATATATATTAGAGATCTCAGATAATCGGGCATCGATAGTTAAATGGATCTATGTCTATATATTGTTTATTCTCTATCAGACTAACACAACATTGGATGAGGTGAACATGAAGTGTTTCAATCCACTTTTCTCCCCAATAAATATAGTCTACCAAAAATGGTGCCATCAAAAATCATTGCTTCATTCCAAATATCATTTCCATTTCTATATATAATAGCTGGTTGATCAAGAAAACCAACATCATATCCAAATCCGAGAAATAAACAACTCAATGAGAAATATCCATCAATAGACTCCTCCATCAAACCTCTAAAAAATTTCATTCGGCCTCTCAACTACGAAAATAAAATCCATTTCATATAAATCCACCTTTAATGGTGATTATATAATTTTGAAAACATGTATTGTATTCAATTCACACATAAAAAAGACAACAAAATTAATAGGGTAAAAGTAATGGTCATCTCAATAGTAATGTGGGAGAAACCGCAGCCTGCTAGCCTAGGGGATACTTACAACCACTTCCACCCATAAGACTATAAAATCCACAATGGGAATAAGATTATGGGTTAGAGAACCAAAATAACCCTAAAACACAAGACTATGGGTATTTATATTATAAATTACATATCCTCCATGGCTTTTAGTATTCTACAAAAAATATAAATGTCACAATAAATACCATCATAGTTTATCTCATTGTTTGGTCCACCCATTTCATTAAGAATGTTCTTTGAAAGTGTTTCTATTGGCTCCCTCAGGGTCACCCATAATAAATTAGTTCCATGGGAGCACTTGAAGGAGAATAAAAAACTTTACAAAGGCCACATTATGAAATGATCCACCAAAAAGGGAAACACCAAGGACAATTACAACTTGTTTCCCAACAAGTAATCAGAAGGAAACTAATCCCCTTATACTTCTAATGAGGACATGATTCGGGAATCACAATACACATTAATGAATGTCATTAGTGCTAACCATATATATGATTTAAAGAATTGTTTTAGTTCAAATGAGGAGGTTGTGGAAGTCATTTTCAAGAATATAGTCCACATTAAAATGGTAGAAAACAATTTGTGTACCCAACACTATAGATAAGTAATTTTTTGTCCCCCCAAATGCCTAGTTAATAATGATTCAGTGATTATAAACTAAAAAAAAGAAGAAGCGTGTTGTTAAAACTCACCCATCACTTAAATAAGTTGATCATCCAACTATAAAATAAATATTTTATCAATATAAAGCAAAGTTAAAGGATTTAAAAGAATCCAATGATGAAATACTTAGGGGAATTATTACTAGTGAGTATAACATATATAAATTGACTAACATTTCACCTTTATAAAATCTCCCAATATGTGGATAAGATTATACATTTATGAGAGAATAATCCAACCATCTAACCAAATTATGACCTAGAAAAATAGCCTAGAAAGACTCCATGGATGTGGAATTTTAGTAAAACCATATGTTAGTGTAGTATCTAAGACCATATTAGAAGAGCTAAACAAGTGCAACTTATATGGGTTATTAGTGAAAAATATAGGCTATTTGACCATATTAAACATTTTTAATTTCCCTCACTCAAGTTTCTATTCATATAAATATCCCACCAAAACATATTTACTCTCTTAGATCCATGGAATATCAAATAGATTCCATGGAAGGGTTGTGTGCACCTTTGTAGCTTGAAAGGAATCCATACCATAGGTGGGTGGAAAAAACTACTCCTCTACATGACTTTATAAATAAAAACATTCCAATATTTAATAGAACTAGGGACCCCTAGTAGAACCTCCTACATTTTTATCATGATATTAACCCAAAAAAGGATCACTTGAGCAATAATAGGGAGAAAATATCAGATGTTTATAGTGTTTGTATTGTATAACAACTTACTATTTTGGATTATCATTGATTGGGAATATCTTTGTCAACAATTTCTATAAAAATTCATCTCAATAGCGGGAATGGAAATGGACACTGATCTATCAAATTTCAAGAAACATGTGAATGAGAGGGTCTTATAATTCAATTAAAAATGGAAAGGTATTTCCTAATACTTAAATATGTAACTCCTATTGGAGAATCTAAAAGAAATATTTGTAGAAAATTTATATTATGAGTTGCAGATGTTGTGGATCCCACTCAAAAACATTAGTGGATTCTGTGAGTTCACTATAGTGAAATAAAGGTTAAAGGACATTGTTATTAAAAAAACTATAATCCTTATCTAGATCCATAAGTTTAAGGAAATATTACTTTAAAAGTCTAAATATTTACTATCAAACTTAAGAAATATCTAGAACCATCTTCAATTTATGAAACAAAATAATATCACATAATAACCCATCATGAAAGGTAGAAATAATAGTATATTCCATGTTAGGATAAGAGAAATGAAGAGAGGTTCATAGCATGTGAAGATCAAAATAATAAATTTTATTCTTTATAAAAATAGTAGGTTCATTGTTACTTCATAAATACTATAGAGAATAACATGTTGAAGTTTCTAAAACCTTAGAATCCTAAGAAATTTGGGCTTAGTGACTACCCAAATTTTTCTTCTTTTTAATGAATGTTGGGGAACATAATAAATTAGTCTTTTGTATTCAATGACAACCCCCAAAATATGGTATAATTTGGGAAAGTTATGTTTCGAAATACACTAACATAAGTGGCTTGTGTATCTTCCATCCCATAAGAACATTGCGAAGAAAAATATAAATTACCAAGAAAGTGAACATGGAAGTTTGATTATCAGATGAATAGAAAGAAGTAAAACTCAGTTCATGTAATCCTTAAGGAATTGATAAATCAACCAGTTATGACCCAAACTACCTTTTCAATAATTTATTTAACCCCTTTGAAACCACATTCCTCCAAGATCCAATACTCTAGGAACTGGTGAAACTACAATAAAAATATTATGTTTTAGGAAGAGGAACATGTGTTGATGTCTAAATCAGTTCATAATTGTCAGAATTTCTTGTCTTTATTAGTATGCAGATGGTACCTACCCTATAAAATGGTCCATTAGGAAATGTACCATACAAATAAATCATTATTGGATAAAGAACCCAAATATAGATCCATCAATATAATTCACATGGTCAATTCCTACTTTCAAGAATAATATAAATATGATCCCCCCCCCCATCATGATAAAGGAGAGGGAGGAAGAGGTTTTTAGGGTTGATGGGGTTGATAAATATGAGGTTGACATGGATCTTGATATTGATGGCATATCCCTGCTAAAACCATATATTTTATAGATACCAAAATACATGAACTCCAATATACACAACAAGATAAAAAATCTACTCTTGAGTTATCTCAGGCTCATTCTTACCCAATCATACAGGATCATCAATTAAAAATCAGAATCTACCTCGTTGACATCAAAATAGGGAATATCAACTGAAATAAACTGATAAATGATAAGAATACCATCAAATTACCAATATTAAAACCAACCACCAATATAGAAGTATCTATATTTTAAGCCTCATACCAAATATAACCCTCATAAAATACATTCTTGGCCTCTAGGTCAAAAGTATGTTATCTTGAAATAGACGGTTGTGGTTCCATCCAAACATTCAATAATCAGTTCCCTCAACCATCTAATGGAAATTTAAGAAGAATTTGTTTAGTCTCTATTAATTCATATGGACTTCAATGTTATGTTTATTACTATTAAAGTATATTTCAATGATAAAACCCCTAAAAATTTTCATGTGATCGCCTCCTTGATAGAGAAACATAGGGAAATCACCTTACAAGACATATCAGTACATTGTATATACCTTGATGTCTTGAAAACATTTATATTCACATAGAAATCACTAATAGTAGTTCATAAATAAATAACCTTCCAAATCAGACCCTTAGATTATTGTGTTATAGTATGGATGTTATCTATCCCTCTAAACATACAATCAAAGCAAATTTCAAGAGTGAGAAAAGTTTCCAGGTCAATAAAGGACATAACACAATTTAGAGGCCTTTTTTCTAATTCTATGTTCACATTTTTCCTTTGTGGAATGGATTTCAACACTCGATTAAGAATTTCATGTATTTATTCCTATAAGGTAGTGACTTAATCATACAATCAATGTCTCGGGTATTCACTTCATGGACATGCTAGAGTGTGTCATGGTGATAGTCCTCCTTTAGATTACAATGAATTTCAACATATAGTTATTGGATTCTATATAAGTGAGGAGAAACAACCAATGATAGGTCATGTCATCTTAAACACTACCCCTACCAGTCTATAAATGGCCCCTTTATATCCTTTCCATGAAATTATTGAAGATTATATATTTTACATCAACTGAATTAAGGTAGTTACTCTAAATTTGGGGATTCCTAGGACCATTAGAACCCTATTTTAGAGGAAAATTATTGGATAAATATCATTCCTAAACATACCTACAAAAGGCCAATATTAATTATCTCTATCACTAGTCAACATAACTTAGACACCTAGACCATGTGAATATGAATCTCAAGAGTAAAAGGAAGGAATGATTTGTTGGCACATTTTCTTCTTCCATCATGATATCATTAATATTAACTAAATATAGTTATGAACATGAATATTTCAATCTCAACCGTAATGAAAATTTTATAAATGAAAATGCTTCCTCTCTTTCTCCAATATCTCAAGAGATCCTCACACTACTATCTAGAATGGAAATCAACACAATGTCACTAGTTAGAAAATCAAAATATCCACATGTCATATCCAGAATGAAATAATTTTAGAACTTTTTCTTCCCCTGATGATAGTACATATGAAATAGAGCTTATTTAGTATTCCACTGATAATAATTTCCATGCATTAGTACACTCAGACTTCGGTGATTAATCTTCATAAGTAATGGAAGGTGTAAATTTCCAAGAATTTTCATATACTTATATAAATTTCCTTCCATCGCCCACTTCTACAAAAATTTAGGTAGAAGAAAAAGATTAAGAATATATTATAGATTCCCCTTCAATGTGGAACATCCTGAACTGGCTTACCATTGAACTAGTATCTAGGCCTGTGGGTAACATGGACTTAAGTATGTCTCCCCATATAATAGAGGCTTTCGAATAGTAGTGAGGGTTTTAGGAGGTGATAGTGGGGAGACTATACCCTCATACTAGAGTTCCTGCAATGGTATTATAAGATTATCAAAATTAGAAAACAACTAACAATAGTGGAATTAGTAGATAAATAAAAAATAGAAACAGGAGGACAAAAAATAACCATTGGATAAAAGTGGACAATGCTAGTTTATATAATGCATGCATGGATGTCAAAGGGATAATACATAACCAAAAGCAGTAAACAAACAACAACATTTAAATTATAGTAAAAAATAACGAAAGATGGTAAGGCCCCACATGCGATCTAGAAGAGCATCCATAGCTCCATCTCAGTATTTTTCTCTTATCTCCCATGTACAAGTGGCACAACAAACAATCTAGGTCCCTCAAACAAGAAGATATACTCAGGTACCCTAGTACAATGGTGACCTGAGTAGAGTGTGAGATATAAATCGTAGTTGTCCTGCACCACTGGTGTCTATCCCAATCTAGAAAGTATAATATTAATTAAGTAGTGTGAAATTATAAAGAGATAATGAAAGAACTAAATAAATAAATAACATCCATCTGGGTTCTTATGGGACACTCTATGACCATACCAACTTCTGTTCATTGTCAGGATTAGAGTCTGATCAGTTCAACTATGTGTTCAAATATATATATATATATATATATATATTATCAATACATATAAATATATAAGTAAAAAGATATATGTTGGGGTGGATCATGATATACCATCTTCATCCAATTCTAGAGAATCTCTCATGGTCTACCTCTAACCCAAGACCAATATCCCTTTGTATCTTGGCAAGAAAGAAATATATTCTTGTTGGGGTGGATTCGGACATACCCCCACCATCCAAATTCCAAGGTTTCTCTCATGGTTTTCCCTAAACCTTGGCCCATGATCCCTTAGTCTCTTAACCCTCACATAATAGATACAAGATGGGTGGATAGGGACATTCCATCACCATCTAAATTCTTAGGGGAGATATCATGGTCTACCCCTTACCAATGTTCAATGTCCATCATTGTATCATGACTTATTCGCATTAAATATACACTTTGGTATGGATCGGGATGTACCACTACTATCCCATTATAGGGGAGATCTCACGGTCCACCCCTAGCCCAATACCAAGAGTCATTACCATCTCTTGACATTCTTGAGTTTATCATTTGTCAAAATCAAAAAATGGTGTAGGGTAAGAATGACTCCCACCCATAAAATATACATAATTGGTGTGGGGTAAAACTAATTCCCATCCATAATCACTCAATCCATCATAGTTATAATATAGTTCATAAAGAAATACCTCTTATGAATTTCATATAGCCATACCATATTCATAATCTATACAAATATGTTATAACCTCCTACGCAATTCAAATTAACACATTTTATCCCATTTAATACATTCCAAATAAATCATTTCATTAACTATATTTCATACCATCTCTTGGAACCATTTTTCCATGACCCGTCCCCCGGGGCCCGTTCCGTGACTACCCAAGCCCGCCTTCCATAGGGCAGGGGCTGGCGAATAGCACTAAATGCGCAATTCCTTAAAACTGGGAAGACATTGCCTTTATAACCTGAATTGCACACAACAGAGTATGAGATGGAAGAAAAACAAAATGTGAAACTATATAAAAAGAGAGTGATGAAAAGTAAAAAGGGGTCATAAATACAAGCCCAACTGTAAAGTACAAGGAAACTGAAAGTACAAGTACAATTGAAAAGGAAAAAATAGCTAAAAGGTGAAAAGAAGCTCCTGGATCTTCCACCACAGTTCCTACCTGAAGGGTTGGTACAGATAACCTCCTCAAAACTCCATGACTGTCGATCTACTCCATGTACCGACACGTAGTATGGTCCAACATTGGGTACTGTCTAGTCCTGGTACACTTAGCCTCAGTCAGCGCTATCTGCCGTCTGCATCCAACACAACGAGGTGTGTGAATAGCCTGTGCAAGGGTGTGTATAACGATACATAGTAGGGACCCTGAGACCTTCAAGGACTCACAAAACCAACATGGTTCAACCAAAATAAAATTAAATCAACAGATAACTCCACTTAGGTATATGCCCATACATATACCTAAGTTATCAAGTAATCCATCTCAATAATGAGGTAAATAGAAGTTAATGATTCAGCTCAAACTAGGATTTTATTCTCGGGGTAGTATTAAGTAACATCCCCAGTCACACTGTCAAAACCTCAGATGCTGAATAAATCCTCATCTATCGAGTATAGTGGGTCTGCCTCATCACACAGAGGCGATTCCCACTAAACTTGGACTACTGAGGTTCTCCTCTTGTCGAGTATCGTGGGTTTGCAACGTCACAGAGAGGCACCCCGAACTGTTGGTTTGTCGCATCACACAAAGACTCTCCCCCCTCATAGACTGTTGAGAAACTCCTCCTATCAATTACAATGGTTTTTCCATGTCACACAGAGGCGTTCCCCATCGTGGGTCTGCAGCGACACCAACGCACTCTCTACTGGGCCAGTCGAGTCACTCTGAGTCGAAACAGTCAGCAGTCGTCAGGTCTCAGCCAGCTACTAGGTCTCCGCTCTCTGCTAGATCGTCTCTAGGAGGGTCCGCTCCATAAGCTACTGGTCAATGCTATAACTTCCATGAAGTACCACATATAAGTATCTCAATGGTCTGCCAAATCACAAGAAACTCAACATGACAGACGGTGTATCAAATAGACGCCTGGTATGTGAGTTATTGGAATTTCCGTTCCGAGGGACCGGTTGGATTTACGTTCGATCAAAACCGGTCATACCCCAACTGTGTCCAAACCTTGAGTGGGGTATACCAAAATAAACGTATCCTTCCAAAGTTTTTTTCACTGTAGATGGTTCTTCAATCAGATGCCCATAGCTCAAGTTACGAGCAAAAGTATGGGAACATGCCAAAACTGGTCCGGACTTGGGTCTAACCCAGTCCGCGGGTCTGACCTGGTTCGTAGGGATGGCCTGACCCGTGAGGGCGGTCCGACCCACAATAGGTCCGGCCCGCTCTGGGTCAGGTCCGGCAGCCCGTGCGGCTGGCATCCTGTGGGGTCCTCCCTAGATGCATCCCAGGGGGATCCCACGCCCCCAGGATCCCATATGGCTAAGCTGTTCGGGTGATTTCCCAAAATCAGTGCCACGTGGTGCAGGTCTACGTCATGTGGGACACAGCAAGGGGTCCCGCTCCTCCCGGCTAGCTGAGCGGCCTGCCGCCTCTCGTGCGACACCGGTGCGCCCCACCTCCTCCAGCGACACGACGTCTTGGGCCACCAATTTTCATCATGGTCGGCCTTACGCTGGCCGCCGTTGCACCGCCGTATCCAGGGGCAGTGGGCCCCTTTTGCTTCACCATGTGGCGCGGTTGAGCATCACCTACTCTAGCGACCTGATGGCTTGGGCTGCTGGTTTTCTTCACGTATGGGCTTGCGCCGACTGACACTGCACCACTATAGACCGAAGGCCACAGGCTCCTCCTCTGGAGACGCGGTTGCACCGCCACCTTCCATGCGGTGATGGATGTCGCTCCATCCACCGATGAACTTTCCACAGGTCACCATATGAGTTCTGGTGGCCAGATTCTCATTCTGGAAGAATTCTCCACTCCTCGGAAAGTTGACTTCTATCATCAACCATTGTTGACGAGTGATGCTCATCCTGTACTCAAGCCACATTGAACTTCAAATTCCATAAAGAAGGAGGAGGGTTTGGGGCGTGTTTGTTTATCCTGTGCCTTCTACATTAGGGTGATATCAAGCAGCTTCAAATTCTAATCCTCGATGGAAAATGAAGAACATGAAATAATTAACTAAGCTTTAATCCCCTACATTTTCTCGTTGATCATTGACAAAGTTGGGGAAAGGCGGACATCATTTTTTTGTAGACGTACGTGTCCTACATCGAGGAGATTCCTTGGAAGGAATTCGAAGTTAGGATCGAGGTCGACGTTCTTCGTCGGTTGGGGTGTTCTTCATCGGTGGAACACGTTCTTCACTGGGAGCCTTCACCCAAGTTCACCCCTCTCCCAAGTTTCCACCCAAAAGACAATTGGCAACCAAAATAATAGATTATACTTACCTATTATTTAATCGTTGGCACATAATTCAAAAAGATTCAAATTAATTAATCGTTTCCCAATTAATTAATGGAGTGGATTTGGCACCATAAAGTGGGAAGATCAAGAGGTTTCTCCCCACTTAATGGATATTTCAAGAGGTTTTAACCTCAAGTGGTCCCCACAACATTAAACATGAATAAGAGGTTAGGGTTGGGTGGGACCCACCACCATTACCTCTCATGGGAGGTTAAGGTGTGGTTGTCCGCACCTCCAGCCTTGTTAGGAAAAAATCCCTCAAGATAACATTACAGTATTTTTGGGTTGGTTGTGTTTGTTGACAAAGAAGGTTTCCATGGTCAATTGTCATGTTCCAGATATATTGTTGACAATCAATGTTGACAGTGTTCTTCGCGATTACATCAAGTTTCCCGAACAGCAGAGGTTGAAGTGCATCACGGTGGTGAAGGCCTTTGTGAGGGAGCTTCGTGTTAAAGGCGTGAAGGGATTGACGGTGATGCTCTGTGATTATGTCAAGCTCGGTGATTGGAAAATTTTCATGTGGCTTTGCGAGATTGAGAGAATTTTGGAAGAAACTTCAGAGCTTTTCCATTTGTGATGACGTGGCGTTGACTTCGCGTGGAAGGATTGAGGGTCGGTGGAATTTCCTATAAATAGAGGTTGACCCCCTCGAGAGAAGTAGAGATTTTTCAAAGAAATTATTTTTTCTCTCGGTTCGCGACGGTGGTTTGGGAAGGTATTGTTCTTCATGAAAGAGAGGTGCTTCACGACAGCTAATCTAGCTCCGCAAAGGAAGTGTGCTTCGCAATTCCGCATGCTCTAAGGAGTGTGCTTCACGAATAGGCAAGAGCTTCGCAACGACCTATGCTTTTCAAAGGCTTGAGATTCGCAAAAAGGCAGGAGCTTCGCGAAGGATTTTTTGAGATTCTCAAAATTGGGAGCCTCGTGAAGTAGGGTGCTTTACGAAGGTGTTTCCAAAGGTAGTTTCCTAGTGTTCATAGGCAAAGTGGTATTCATATATGGATGGAAGTTGGACTTCAATAGAGAATCTATCAACAATTGAGGATGCATTCTTTCATGAAAATGAAGAGACCTACAGGTCTATAAACTGTGAGTGGATCCCTTACAAGTGGAGTGAGCAAAGGAATAGGAAGAAGGTTATCCTCTCTACCAACAGTGAGCCAGAGAGATAGAAATAGGGAGTGACCCTTGGGAAAGCAGTGAGCTGACCAAAAACATTGTAAAGGCAATGATCCTGGGCATAGAAGTTATCTAGACCGATCATTATTGGCAGTTAGCTTTAGTAGATTTGGTATAGTGGCACAACGTTATTGTATGCTCCTTGGACGTAGCCCAATGAGGGTGAACCAAGTAAAAATATTTGTGTCTGCAACCTTGCTTCCCTGCATTTCATTCAAAGCATCATCATCAGATAAAGAAGCAAATAAGTGATCATAATTGACACACAAGTGAAAACAAAGTGACCCTTGTAATAAAGAGGTCAAGATCTAGTGGGGAAGGAAGAATTTTGAAAAAGAATATCCATACCATGATTCACCCCCTCTCAGGTTATATAAACCCCGATTGGTCCTTACAAACCTCCACATATATTTTTTAACAAACTAATAAAAATAATGTTTGAAACATTATTTTTATTTAATTTTATTCATTAAAACCCCAAAAATATTTTTTATTTCTGACCATCTGTCGTCGAGGTGAAAGTCTTCTTTAGCAAATACCAGCGTTGCGAGTTCAACTGTTCCCTCAGATTTCAATTCTGAGCACCAATTCAAAAGTTATAAAAACATGCTCGTTTGTTTACTGAACTTACCCGAACAAAACTTTAGAAATTGTTTCCAGGTGCACTGAGCCTCAGAATCTTGTGCCGTCAGTTTTTTCGGACTCGTAAAATTCTCATGTATTTTTTTAAAAAAATTCCACTTAATTTCAGGGTTTTACATTCTACCCACCTCAAGGATTTATGTCCCTGTATGCTACAACGCGAACTAAGGGAACAAATCGGGGTACTGAGCATGCATCTGATTTTCCTGCTCCCATGTGCTCTCCTGGAGGTTCCCATGATGCCAATGAACGCACACCAGATGTATTGATCATCCATGAAGTACCAACTTCTATCGATCCTCAATATCTACTAGAACCTCTGTAAAAGTCACCCCATTGTCGACGTCCATCTTCCCATGGTCGATTTTGTGAGAAGGGTCATGCACGTGTCTACTGAGATGGGATACATGGAAGACGTCATGCACCCGTTGCAACTAAGGTAGAAGAGCTAATCAGTACGCCACCTCACCAACTCTACTAAGGACCTAGAAAGGTCTGAAGAAATGTGGAGATAACTTGTTGCCTCATCCAAATATCTGTAATCCTCATCAAGGTGATACCCATAGAATAACTTCGTCGCCATCCTCGAACTCCAGAGGTTTATATCTCCTATTAGCATACAACATTTGTCTTATCTTTGCAGTCTTCATCTACTCCTGGATGATCTATACCTTCTCCGTGGTATATCATATCATCTTTTGTCCCACTAGTGATGACTCTACAGGGTCAGTCCAGCAGAAGGGGGATCTACAAGGTCGCCCGTATATTGCCTCAAAAGGTCCCATCCCTATAGTGGAGTGATAGTTGTTGTTGTATGAAAACTCCAATAAAGGTATGTGATCCTTCCAGCTACGACCAAATTTTAGGAAACAAGCACACAACATGTCCTCGAGGGTCTGAATGGTCCGCTTAGTCTGACCATATGTCTGAGGATGGAAGGCGGTGCTCAGATGAAGATGCATCCAGAAAGCCTCCTGCAACCCCTTCCATAGATGGGAAGTAAACCATGCGTCATGATCGGAGACAATAGAATAAGGTACTCCATGTAGCCTCACAATCTTCTGCACATATAGGTATCCCATTCTCTCTACTATACCCTTCTCTCTGATTGGTAGGAAGTGGGACAATTTGGTGAGTCTATCAATGATCACCCAAATCGAGTTGTGACCCCTGGACGAACATGGAACTCCTGTCACAAAGTCCATGGATATCCTATCCCACTTCCACTCTGAGACCTATAAAGGTTGAACCAAGCCTGCTGGTACCTGGTGCTCCGCCTTCACTTGCTGACAAGTGAGGCATCGAGAGAAAATCTCGGATACTTCCTTCTTCATACCTGGCCAATAGTGCTGTCGCCAGAGATCCTGGTACATCTTCGCCACTCCTGGATGTACCACTAAAGGGGATGTGTGGAACTCCTTCAACACTTACTCATAAAGTGACACTGGTACCATAGTGCATCCTCTAAATATGATGGTGTGATCCACACCTTCAGAAAATCCTTCAGGTGCCTACCCTGTGGATATCTGAGCATGTCATGTCTCACAGTCAGTGTCCCCATGTTGTGAATCCCTGACTCGTTGAAGAAGTGGGGGAGTGACTGTAAGAGACTGAAGGAAAGCTGATCTATCTCTATCCACAAAGGATATCTATAAAGTGGCCAGCTGCTCTGTCGCCTCTCCTAGAAACTTTATACCAAATCTCCTGCTGAGTGCATTTGCTACAACATTCCCCTTTCCAGGAGTATAGACTATCTGGAAGTCATAGTCCTGGAGGAACTCAATCCATCATTGTTGTCTTAGGTTCAAGTCCTTCTGAGAGAAGATATACCTGAGACTCTTGTGATCAGAATACACGGTAAAATGCTCTCTCATCAGATAGTGTCTCCACATCTTCAGGGCGAATACCACTACTGCTAACTCCAACTCATGGGTAGCGTAGTTTTGTTCGTGTTGTCTTAGCTTCCGAGAACCATACACGATCATAGCTCTCTCCTGCTTCAGAACACACCAGAGTCTGGTCCTTGATACATCACAGTAGACTACGTACCCTATGCCTTCCTCTAAAAACCTCAAGATGGAGGCACTAGTCAACCTCTGCCTCAGCTCCAGAAAGCTCTGCTTGCATCTCTTCGACCACATGAAGGGTTTCCCCCTCTTCGTCAAGGCTGATAGTGGTGCTGCAACTCTAGATAATTCTGGAATGAACCTCTAGTAGTTACCAGCCAAATCCAGGAAACTCCGTACCTCCGTCACACTCCTGGGTGGCTCCCAAGCAAGTACCACCTCAATATTCGCTGAATCTACTACAACTCCAGCTTTTGAGATGACATGTCCCAAAATGTGAACCTCTCGGATATAGAACTATAACATCAAGAGATTACCATAAAGTTGGTGCTCTCGAAGTGTGTCTAGTCATACATGAAAATGGTAGGCATGATCCTCCTCAATAGTCGAGTATATCAGAATGTCGTCGATGAAGTCTACGACAAAGTGATCAGGGTATGGCTGGAAGATCCTGTTCATGAGTCCCATGAACACTACTAGAGTGTTGGTTGAACCTAATGGCATAACCAAGATCTCATATTGGCCATATCGAAATCTAAAGGTTGTCTTCTGCACATCCTCGTCTCGAACTCTGAGCTGGTGATAGCCAGATATGAGTTCTATCTTTGAGAACCATCGTGCTCCCTTCAGCTGATCAAATAGGTATTCAATCCTTGGGAGTGGGTACATGTTCTTCTGTGTCACCTGGTTCATGTGACGATAGTCAAAACAAAGCCTCAAGCTCCTGTCCACAATCTTGGAGAATAGAATCAGGGATGCCCAGGGAGAAACACAAGGCCAGATGAATCCCTTCCCCTGTAAGTCCAACAGCTATACCTGCAGCTCAAGAAGCTCTGTGGGAGCCATCTGATATGCTGGTGTAGATATCGGAGCCTTCCTGGGGTACAGTTCAATGTAGAAGTCCACCTCTCTATGAAGAGGTAGTCCTAGAACATCATCAGGGAAAACATCCGCGTACTGTTCCACAACTACAGGATAGCTCGAACTCTCCACATCAAATGCTCCGAGTGTAAGGTAGGACAACTGATTATTGATCGGTTTCACCCTCCTCCAAGTAAGTCCGGCCTATGCGAAAAAGGCTCCTCTCTCACCAGTGAAGGTGAACCTGGTCCCATCTGTGCAGACACACCGCACATTGTGCCTCATACAGTTGATCTGAAAATGGTCTATAGATAACCAGTCCATACCAAAAATGACATTGTAAGGCCTTGACACCACTACAAGGAGATATCAGCCAAATATATCGCCTCCTAGGGTAAGCTCACACTATTTTCCCCAGTGTGTGATCATCGAGTCTGCTCTCGTAGGAGTCTCTAGATATAAGGATAAAGCAAACAACCTCATCAGAATCTACGAGCTCCGAATGAGGGTAGTGGAAATGGAAGAGTGACTGGCACATGTGTCTATAATAACTGAAAATATGGTGGAGTAGAAACAGATCGTACCTCGAATCATCTCCGGAGCACCGTGATCATAAGCCTTAGCTACCTAAAGCTGATCTCTCACATGTCCACCTGCTCCCTACGGTCAGGTTGGACCTTCTGGTGGTGGTGGTGGTAACACCTCAAAACGTCTCTCACCACAAGCTGCGCAACCAGCTATTCCTCCACGTCCACCTGCTCCCTATGTACTGCCTTGATCGAACCTCTGCCTCTACCTGGAAAGTCCCTCAACTATCTACTGATCATCTGAACGGTGGGTCGGACAGTCACTAGCCATGTGACCCTGCCCACCACATGAGTAACATTGTCTGCTCCTGGCATGTATATCACTGCCCTGGGTGCCCCGGACAACTGATCCTGAGTCATGTGGTCATCCACTTGTGGGTATGGTCCTCATAGACCTATGCGTCATCTGTCTACTGCCAGGTGTAGAATACTCCACTGCATGTCGACTATGGTTGGGTCTCTTTTCTAGAGACTGCTCCTCAAGGAAATTGTCAACTAAAAGGGGTCACTCCAACACCCCTTCCTGCATCAGGATGATGAGGTAGATCATCGAAGCCCTGATCTCTCTCCTGAGCCCCTGTTCGAAGGTCCATTCCCTAAAGAATGAGTCCCGTACAATATCTGTGGAGTAGCGCAAGAGGTCAGTGAACCTCACTGAGTACTGAGCTACCATCATGCTACCCTACTATATATGCAGTAGCTTCTGTATGCGCACCACATGAAGAGTCACTGGAACAAACTCTGCCCAAAACAGGCACTTGAAGTCTTCCCAGAGAAGTTTCATTTCATCATGCACCTGGAGCATCAAGCTCCACCATCTGCCTTCTACCGCCTGAAATAGACTTGTGGCAAGGATCACCATAAGGTCGGCTGGTGTCCCTACCAGTATGAAGACTCTCACCATAGCCTCCTGCTAATCCTCAGCTTCCTGTAGGTCTGTCTCTCCCCTGAACCTGGGAAGGCGATAGAACTTGTGAAATGCGCTCAGGCGGCGTGCACTCTCTACTATTGGGGATTTTGGAATCGGTGTCTCAACATGTAGTGGTGTCACTGGAGCCTCCGCTGTAATAGGGTCCTATACCGAGGCCTCATCACCCAGTGGGATACCATCTCATACAAAGACTGGATTATTTGGCTAGCTGTCTACGTGGGGGCCATCCTAAAAAGAAACAGGTGTGCCACGGTCAATAAGTTATACCTCGTGAGCAGACTCAATGAGAAAACTTTTGAAAACACACACACAATCAGTGTTTTTGTGCACTAAGTCGGAAAACAGTAGTCAGGGTCCTGGCGTATGGATACATCGGCCCTCGCACCAACACTAGACTCCCTGAACTGAAAACCACACTCATTACCCTTAACACTATTTCTTCACAAAAAAGATCAGAGTCTTATGATCTGTGGTAGAACCGAATCCTCTGATACCAATTTGTCATGACCCGTACCCCGGGGCCTCTGTCATGACTACCCCAAGCCCGCCTTCTATAGGCCAGGGGTTGGAGACTAGCACCAAATGCGTAATTCCCTAAAACTGGGAAGGAATTTCCTTTATAACCTGAAACGAACAGAACAGAGTTTGATCTAGAAGCAAAACATTAAGTGAAACTATATAACAAGAGAGTGATGAAAAGTAAAAAGGGGCCAAAAATACAATCCCAAATGTAAATTACAAGGAAACTGAATGTACAAGTACAACTGAAATAGAAAAAATAGCTGAAAGGTGGAAAGAAACTCCTGGATCGTCCACCATGGTTCCTACATAAAGGGTAGGTACATATATCCTCCTCAGCACTCCAAGTCTTTCGGTCTCCTCTGTGTTCCGACATGTCGTATGGTCCACCACTGGGTACTGTCAAGTCTCGGTATACTCAGCCTCAGTTAGCGTTGTCCATCATCTGCATCCAACACAACGAGGTGCGGGCATATCACATGTAGGGGTGAGTATAATGATTCTCAGTAGGGACCCCGAGACCCTCAAGGTCTCAAAAAACCAACAAGGTTAAACCACAAAGAATGAAATCAATAGATAACTCCACATAGGTATATGCCCATACATATAACTAAGTTATCAAGTAATCCATCTCAATCATGAGGTAAACACAAAGTTACTGACTCAGCTCAAACCAGGATTTTATTCCAGGGGTAGTACCAAGTAACATCCCCAGTCACACTATCGAATCCTAGACTATTGAAGAACTCCTTTATCGAGTACAATGGGCCTACCGCGTCATACATAGGTTATTCCCATTGACCTTAGACTACTGAGGTACTCCTCCTGTCGAGTACTCTGGGTCTTCTACATCACATAGAGGCGCTCCCCACTGTGGGTTTGCCGCGTCACACAGAGGTGCTCCCCTCTCATAGCCTGTTACGGTACTCCTCCTGTCGAGTATCGTGGGTCTACCAGTTTACACAGAGGCACTCCCCACTGTGGGTCTTCCACGACACCAAGGCACTCCCTACTGGTCCAGTCGAGTCACTCCGAGTCGAAACAGTCAGTAGTCTTCAGGTGTCAGCCAACTACTCGGTCTCCAATCTCTGGTAGCTCATCTACAAGAGGATCAACTCCCTGAGATACTATTCTATGCTCCAAATACCATGAAGTACCATGTAGAAGTATCTCAAAGGCTCTACACATCATAAGAAACTCAACGCAAAAGACGGTGCGTCAATCAGACGTCCAGTCAGTGAGTTATTTGCATTTCTATTGCGAGGGCCCGATTGGATTTATGTTCGATCCAACCTGAAAATACCCCAACTACGTCCAAACTTTGAGTGTGGTATTCCAAAAGAACCATCTCCTTCCAAGGTTTCCATTGTCGCAGACGGTTTGTCAATCGGATGCTCGTAGCTCATGTTATGAGCAAAATTTTGGAAACATGCCAAAATGGGTCTGGGTTCGGTCCGGCCCAGTCAGACCGAACCGGCCAAACCCGGGTCCTTACTAGGGGCCGACTCGGTCCGCGGGTATGACCTGGTCCGCGGGTCTGACCTGGTCCGCGGGAACGGCCCTACCGGTGAGGGCAGCCCGGCCCGCGGGAGCAGCCCAGCCCGTGGGGGCGGCCTGACCTACGCTGGGTCTGGCCCAGTGGCCCGCGTGGCTGGAGGCTCATGGGTTCCACCCTAGCCAAGTCTAGGGGGAAGCCGTGCCCCATGGATCCTAAATGGCTAATCCATTCTGGTGATTTCCCAAAACCGTCACCACGTGGCACTGGTCCGCGTCACGCAGGACCCAACGAGGGGTCCCGCTCCTCCCGGCTAGCCGAGCAGTAAGCCACCTCCCGCGCGGGGCCGTTGCACCATGACTCCTCTGGTGACCCAGCGGCTTGGGCCACTGGTCTTCATGACGGCCAGCCTTGCACCTGACCCTGTTGCACCTCTACGACCAGGGTCCGTGGCCCCCATTTTCTCCACTCCATGGCGCGGTTGTGTCGCGCCTTCTCCGGTGACCCAGTGGCCTGGGCCACTGGTATTCTTCGCGACGAGGCTTGTGTCGGCCGCCGTTGCACCACCGCAGCCCGAAGACCACGGGTTACTGCTCTGGTGGTGCAGTTGTGCCGCCGCCTTCCATGCGGTGATGGTTGTCTCTCCATCCGCCAGCGAACCTTCCGCGGGTCACCGGATGAATTCTGGTGGCCCGATTCTCATTCTGGAAGAAGTCGAACACTCCATGGGATTCCACCTTCGATCTGAAACCATTCTTGACTAGTGACACTAATCCCAGAATCAAGCTTCCTTTGGCGTCAAATTCCACAAAGAAGGCAGATGGGTCGGTCCGTGTTTGTTCGGCCCGCGCCCTCCACGTTAGGGTTATATCAAGTGGCTTCAAATTCTAATCCTCAATGGAAAACGAATAACATGCAATAATTAACAAATCTTGAATCCCCCACCTTTGTTCGTTGATTTTTGACGAAGATGCGGAAAGGCGAATGTAGATTTGTTGTTGAGGAACGTGTCCTACGTCGAGGAGATTCTGAGAAAGAAATTCAAAGTCAGGTTCGAGGTCGACGTTCTTCATCAGTTAGAGCGTTCTTCGTCAGTGGAACACATATTTCACTGGGAGCCTTCTCCCAAGTTCTCTCCTCTCCCAAGTTTCCACCCAAAAGACAATTGTTAACCAAAATAATAGATTATCCTTACCTATTATTTAATCGTTGGCACATAATTAAAAAAGATTCAAATTAATTACTCATTTCACAATTAATTAATGGAGTAGATTTGGCACCATAAAGTGGGGAGCCCAAGAGGTTTCTCCCCACTTAATGGGGAGTTCAAGAGGTCTTAACATCGTGTGGTCCCCACCACATTAAACATGAAGTATAGGATAGGTTCGAGTGGGCCCCACTACCATAACCTCTCATGGGAGGTTAAGGTGTGGCGGTCCCCACCTCCAACCTCTACATGGAGGTTTTAACCAACTAATAAAAATATAGTTGACAAATTTAATTTAATTTAATTATATTCATTAAAACCCAAAATCTATCTTTTATTTTCGACCATATGCCATCGAGGGGAAAGTATTCTTAAGAGAATACTCGTGCTGTGAGTTCAACGGTGCCCTCAGATTTCAATTCTGAGCACCAGCTCAAAAGTTATAAAAACATGCCCGTACGTTTACTGAACGTACCCGAACAAAACTTCATAAATTGATTCCGGGCACATTTAGCCTCAAAATCATGCACCTTCAGTTTTCCCGGACTCATAAAATTCCCATGTATTTAAGAAAACAAATTCTACAGAATTTCTCATTCTTTACACTTTTAAAGTAATCCATTAATAAAGGTGAAATAGATTAGTATGGCTAAACCATTTATATAAGGTATTCCATTTGGTGTGGGTTATCCTACTCACGGTCACTCCACTTAATCTTACTAAACATGGAAACCTGTTTCAATGTACAAGTGTCAAATAAGGAAATCATTATTATTACCCTTAAAATAATCCACAATCATTTATAATACATTCTAATCATTTTTTTCCTTTCTAAAACATTTTTATCCTTAGAACATAGTGATTAATTTTTAAGGGAAAAAAATTATAGGGTGGATTCATGGAAACAAAGCATGTAACTACTTGGAAAATGGATGATAAAGGGGTACAAGCACCCTAACATTCAATTTAACAATTATATTTAAATTATTAGTAAATATAAAGGCAACAATTCGAGTATCATAAAATTTTATCACTAAATATTGAGCTTTAAGGCAACACACCTTCATTGGAGAGGTTTTATTAAGAAATAATGAATTTGAAAACAAACAAGCCTTGATATTATTTAAGCTTCTATTCCATTTAACTACAGAGAAACATTAATGAGACACTACAATAAATGGAAAAATTTTAATAAGAATTTTTGAATGAACAATTAACTAATTAATTATTGATTTCATAAACTATAAGGGCATGGAAAGGGACCCTACCTCATAGTGGAACCAAGCCACCCAATTTAGCTATTGGAACTTTCTAACTAAAAGATGATACCCCCCAGTGAGTATATTCACTTTCACATATATATAAGGACACATATCCCTTATACACACACCCACATGGCCATAACCATGTTCAAGGGGATCCTTACACATATTCTTATAGGCATACACCTTTCTCCAGTCACCTACTAATGCATTTTTCATGTATAAACATGGTTAAACCTAGAATCATACAAGTATAATCACTACAACGGATGATTATACATGTAATGGGGGAACCCAAACATATATATTTACTTACCTATGCACACGCAGGAGAGTCACCGTAGACCCGGTGACTTAAAACCACACAAGACAGTGCAACACCCGACACATAACATACTAAAAACATTAATACAATCAAAGGATGAAATATAAACTAATCTAATCCACACAAAAAAATAAAACCCTTACCTCAAGTTGTGGCATCCAAATGAAACAACCGGAACCACCATGCCTATGGAGGTGGTTTCCAGAACTCGTAATTATAACACCTTAAGAAGCCTTCACATAACTGAGGAATAGAAAAGAAAAAAAAATCCATGTTAGACACAAAATTAGGTTCGCTCGAACCTCATCGAACAATGGATAGCCTGAAATCTGACAAAAAATAAGGAGGATAAGGTGAAAGAATCCTTACCTTGATGAATCGTGGGATAGATTGAGGGAGATCAGTCTAGAATCAAAGATTAGAATATATCCAAGGGAGGGGGTCGGGTGTGTCGAGAGGGGGAACACACCCGAGATGCATCACACTCGGGTCTGAGGGGTGAGAGGGAAAAGTTGTATTTTTTGTCTATTTTTTATTTTATTTATTTAAAAAATTTCATTAAAACACCCACACTACATGATTTATGCCGCATGGTTTGGAAAATTGTGTGCCCACCATGTTCCACCCCTTGTCTAAGAGACACCCCTCACACTGGCTAGGTACATAGTTTGGGAAACCAAGTGCAGACCATGAAAAAAAATCATCCCTCATAAATAAAGCCATGTGATTACTTACAGTGGGCCACATGGTTTCTAACAAACTGTTCTCCCTCTGTAGTTTTACAAAAACTCTGTTTTTTGTGTATTGTGCTCCCAAAACTCATTGAGCCACCCATAAAACTTAACGATGTATCACCCAAGACCAATAAAATTACTTTGAAGTTACCCAACTCTTAGTATAATGTTATGAATATCAGTTTTAAAAAAGACCCATTCAGTATTTGAAAATGTTCAAAAACCATTGCTTTTTAGTCTGGTCCAAAACATAGATCACTAAATACAGATAAAAGAATGTGTCTCTACAACCATTGATGAAAATAAACAACTGGATCTAGACACATAGAAAGACTTTTTTTCCATGTTAATTAGAACCACCAAGTCTCCCAAATATAAATTCAAAATTATCATATTCTTAAAGAGAAATTGACATTTCCTCATCTAGAATTACACAAAAATACATTGAATCAACTCATATGTGTGAACCATGCACTTTTTGTACTTAAAGATCTTCATGGTTGTAATCAGGAACCAAGGGGAAAGAATATGGATCAAACTTTCAAAGAAGAAGACAATGTTGACAACCTCATCCAAGATAATTTCATTGAAAATTTCAGTGCCCAAAATGGATTTCCAACATCACTACTATCAATAAGAAGAATGGGAAGAACAATATCTGAATCGATTTCTAGTATCTCAATTATTAATTCCAAAAAATGAATTCCCAAATCCAATTAGGTAGAATTTAATAGATTAAAATACAAGTTTTTAGGACCTATTCATCAAGGATGTATAATTTGGTTTTAACCAAATCTACATGGATACCAAAGATGTGGAGTTCATTTTTTCCTTGGTAATCCCATGGGGGTGTATTTCTTTCTAGTTACTCATTTTTTCTTGAAAAATGTGTGATCCAAAAATCTATATTTTATGAAAAATATCTTCAATCTTTTATTAGGGAATCCAATTGAGTGTTATGTGGATGATTTAGTGGTCAAGTGTCACTAATTTTATGATCGCCTTTTCGATATCAGTACACTTTAAGAAAAACTAAAAGAATACAACCTAAATATAAACCCTTTGAAATGATATTTTAAGGTGACATCGAGAAAGTTTCACGATTTTTTGATATGTCATCACAACATCTTGTTCAACCTAGAGAAGACTAATATTGTCCTTAAATTTCCACATCCTCAAAATATTAATGAGATATGAGGGAATCAAGGACAACTCTCTTGCATTATATTCTTTATAGCAAACCTTATATGTAAATTCATACCCATCACAATGTTTTTTAGTAACTGAGTTACCTATGGGTGTAATTATTATTATAAATAATCTTTTGAAAATATCAAGAATATTATCTCAAGAAAACTAGTATTGATGCCTCCATTTGAATGGAAGACACTCATTCTATACATGGAAACCAAGGAGTTTTCAATTAGTTCCTTTATCAAACAAAATAATGATACAAGGAAAGTGATTGTTCTCTAATATCTTAGTAAAACTATAATAGATATTATGGCTCAATATTCTTACAATGATAAAATTTTCCTTTAATTAATTTTCATTGTTCAGAAACTAAGATACTCCTTATAGAATTGTGATATCCAGATGGTCTATTAAATTTACCTACTCAAATACATCATTAGTCATCTACTATTTGTTTTATTTCTTCAATGATGGGTAGTTATACCACAAAAGTTATATTTTCAATTAATTCAAAAAAAGTAGGAAAATGGAAAGTGATGATAAACATTATAACTACACATCCCACCTCACAAGAATTATGTTAGATATATGACTACCACATGATGAGGAATTATCCATTCATGAAACTCCCCAGTCAAGGGAGATATACTTTGATGGTTCTTCAAGAATCCCAACAGGGAGAAGGATGGAAAGTCTAAAACATTTCGAAGATAGTTTGGAGATTATTCTACTCTCTACTACAAAAGTATATTTTTAATATTCTTTCTTATTGTTAGAAGGATAAACCAACAATGAAGCATAATACCATGCCTTATTTTTAATCATTCAATCATAATTATTGATATTAGTGGACCACCATAATATCAAAGACTATTTATAGTTAGTGATCAATTTGATTAATAGTGAATATACCAATAATAAAGAGAAACTGATTTCCATTCTTGATTATGTATAAGGATGGATGGATAAGTTTCTCTCATAATGAACACTACCTCACATATTGAGTTCACAGAATGCCTATCTATATCCATTTTCAAATGAAACCATAACCTTTTAAGATCTAAACAAGGATGAGACATTCATCAACATCACTGTAACTCGTTGACCCTAGTTACCTAGAGTCGGTGAATTATTACATAACATTGGCATGATCACAAGGAAGATCAAATCTTAAAATACCGATTGGTTTAGTAGCCTTGGAAACACTAGATGTATTCATAAAGTTTTACATTACATCATAAAGTAGAAAACTACTAAAACAACATATTTTCTCCATATTCCACACTCATATCCCCACATAATATCCCTGCAGGTCATTCATAAATTACTTCTTCACTTCCTGGGAAAAATAAAACATAGAAAAGGGGTGAGCTCAAATGCCCAGTAAGGATAACAATATAGAGGAAACTTTCGAAAATAAGCATAAACATTTTAGGAAATGTATAACTAAAACAAAATCCTTTTAAACTTAAACTTCAACATAGTATGGAAAAAGTAAAATGAAATAATGCCATTTACTTATTCACATGGATATTATACTAATCGAATAATCACATGGAATATCAAAAACAACTTTCATAATGATGGAATGCATAATACCAGACTATCATAACCACATAGCCAAGGCCTCGTGCCAAGACTACAAATAAGATTTTGCCAAGGACTTGTGCCAAGACACTAGTTTGTCTCATGAGACCTACCGATGCATCGAGGAGCTATATCGGGCTCCACCCGTCACATATTAATTCCAATGCATTCCCATATGAAAAGGTTTAAACATAACATAAACATTCGTATTAAAACTAGCATACGAAATGTCAATACCTTCACCATAAACTATGAATGGTATAAAATAGAAAATCCACAGTCAAACATATCACAAAACCTTCAATACAATATAGAAGTTTTGTATCATGATAAATAAACTTCAAATAAGCATAAAATTAATTAAAGGATATTGACATAGATGAAATCAAAACTCTTTTTAGAGAAATATCTCTTTCTATTTTGAAATCATTTAAGAGTCTTATATTTATGAAATAAAACATTTTCTTTGAAAATATTCTTATAAGCTTGTAAGGGAAGCTTTGATGATTTTATAACTGCGGAAAATAATCGCACCCGCCGTATAAGTTAAAAAAACATTCTTACCTTAATTCTGTCGAAAAGGTTAAAAAGCACCTTGTTTGGAAAACGACGGAAAGATTCCTTTATAAAAATCTTATAAAAAGTCAAACAATAGTATAAATGACCTTAACCCATATTATTTTAAATAGTAAAAATGTTTTGAAATACATTTTTAAGAAACATGGATGTGGATGATAAAGAGATCCCAGTAGATTATTACGTATAAACAACCTCGGATAATAAAGAGATTGTGAAATAACCCTTACCTTGTACTTTTCCTTGGTTGGGGTAGGTTAACCTAATGTATAATAGTGAAATAATTGTTATTAAATTATACAATCATCATATACATTCATATGATATCATATATGATCTTTTAACATTGCTTTGTTAATAATATCTTAGTATTATCGTCATTTCGGGTGTTAACTTACTCGTTTTCTTTTATATGTTTTGTTACATAAGCCATATTTGTAATGGATAGTTTTTATATTATTCATATACATAATGATATCAAGTCCTTAAACATTATTTTTAAATCATCAAATGATAATTATACTTGAATGGATACGATGGAGAATGAATCTCATCGCGTTCGTGGAGACGGTAGTCCGTACGTACGCACGAGCGACAATATCATTATTTTGATATTAAAATAATATATAAATGGATGTTATATCATATATAAATAATCACTAACATGTTAAATTTATTATTTACATGAGTTAAACATCATTATTATACCCGTCCAAAAAATAATATATTGAATAACAATTACACCACGACGTGGAGACGGTAAGCTGTACGTACGCACGTATGGTGACATGTTATTCAAAGGGTGGATAGATTACTGAATATGGCTGTACCATTTTTATAATAACATCACAGTAAATATATGATACTGGAGTTATTATTTTATAATGGTAATACCAAAGGAAGAGGAAGTGGAAGAAGAAAGGAACTTGGAAAAGGGTGGTGAAATCATTACCTCTTCTTCGGGTTCTTCCTTTTGATTAGACCAAAGGGCTCCTTAAGTTGTCTTTCGGATCAAACTAAGGCCTCTATGTTGTATTGAGGGAAGTTGGGAGAGTATTTGGGAAAATTTTGGCCGAACCAAAAGACTTTGAAGGTGTGAAGAAATGAGAAGGAGGAGTTCCCTTTTATAAGAGGGGTGAGGGGCACCATTGGAAAAGCTAGAAATATTAGTTTATAATAAATTCATATTCGGTTTATAATGGCTCCAAAGTAGATAATTTAAATGTTATGGTGGGTATGGGTCGAAAAAAACTCAACCAATAGAATTTAGACAGGTTTGGGTACTTATATTTAACTTATCTTTAAGTAATAACTCTAAGTTAATTAGTTTCACTTTTACAATGTCTCTTTGTATTTTTAGATTATATTGTTAATAAACATACTATATACATCCAAACGACCCCCAAGTGGTCTATTAATGATACACCTATCATTATATAAGTTTTTTGTCCGAACCTTGGATTTTTAGGAATTTAATATCAATTAATAATATAATATTTGTTTTAAAAACTCTTTTATGTCAATTTTGACACTATTCAATAGTTGATTTTTGTGAAACTCATAACAGAATGATTACTTCGAAAAAATTTAATTAAATCATTCCTAACATGTCATATTAACTTAGAAAATTAGTTTAATTCATAAAAAGTCTCAAATTATATTTATTTGTGTATTTATAATATCAATTATTTTAATTTTTCACTATTATGGTAATTACTGCATCATCATTGTGTCATAAATAAATTAAAATATATAATGTCTAAAAATTATAAATAAAATATAATTATGTAGGAAAGCATTTTATATTTCTAATTAATATTTAAAATAGAATTTATCTTATGTATAACCCTATATTAAAAATGTTTTTGTAAATAAACTTTGATTTTAATTCTTTTAACTCTTCTATGAATTAAATAATAATAAATGTCCTAATCTAATCCAGATGGACCTAAATGATAATATTTTATTCCTAAGGTTGTTTTTGGTCGAGATACACTTGTCCAATAGAATTAGGACATGTGTTAGGGTAATATTAATATCATTTTTACCCTTAATTACCCTATTTACTTTTAACCGTGGTAAATAAAAGTAAAAAGTTACTATCCACCAAAAATTATTTTCATCTCATTGAACCACATTTTACTTCTTGATATTAACCGTGTCTCTTGGATTTTTGAAAATCCATTCATAGAAGCGGTAAAATTATGTTTTATGAAAAAATTCACTTTTTTTAACTACCACTTAGTAGTTTCACTATTCATCAAAAATCGAAGTTTTTTCAGAACAATGCCAAAATTTCACCCTAAGCTATAATTGATATTCCGAATTCAAAAATGATGTCTATTTTAAAAAATTCCAAAACATATAAGTTTCATTAATTAATTTTATAATTAATTCTTGCTGTTACAACAAATAGCGTGTTTTTAAGAAACAATATATATCAAAAGATTGACAATTGTTTAGGTCCAATTTCAAAGTGAAATTAATTATAATGAACACCATTGGATAAAATGGTAAAAATATATTCTAATTATACTATAAAACCACTAAATAATATAATTTATCACTATACATTATTTTGATTAAAAAAGTTGTTTTTAAGTATTTTTCACTATTCATAAAAATTGGACTTTCTCAGAAAAATTCAACTTAGGATAATTTCGATATTCTGAATCCAAAAATGAAGTTCATTTTGAAATATAATATATATATAATTTCAAACAGTAGGTATTACTATTCATAAAGGCTAGTTTGATTGGTTTTGGTGTGTTAGAACTTGATGTCGCGTACAACACACGCTATCGCATTATTCAAAGAGAAGTGTACCGTAGAAGCTTGGGGAGTTACATTCTCCCCTCCTTCAAATAATTTTGTCCTCGAAATTTCCAGAATAGTACCGCATGAAAAGACTCGGGTGGTTCTTCATCATAAGTTCCTCGGGTTCCCACGTTGCCTCTTCCATCTTATGGTTTCTCCACAAAACTTTTACTAGACACGTCATCCGGTTTCTGAGTACTTGTTCTCCCGTATCAAGAATCCTGACGGGATCTTCGCAATAAGACAGATCGGGTTCCAGTTCTAATTCCTCGTAAGTGAGTACATGCGTTGGGTCAGGCATGTATTTCCTCAACAGAGATACGTGGAACACATCATGAACTTTGGAGAGACTTGGCGGCATTGCCAATCGATAAGCTACAGCCCCAATTCGTTCTAGAATTTCGAAAGGTCCGATGTACCTGGGACTCAATTTACCCTCCTTACCAAAACGTATGACTCCCTTCCATGGAGATACCTTCAGGAAAACATGATCACCGACTTGAAATTCCAAATCCTTCCTTCGATTATCATCATAGCTCTTCTGCCTACTTTGAGCTGCTTTGATGTGATTTTGGATTACCTTCACCTTTTCCATCGTTTCCTCCACCAGTTCTAGGCCTACAGGTTTTCTATCACCAACGTCATCCCAACAGGTTGGTGTACGACATCTCATTCCGTATAATGCTTCATATGGTGCCATCTGAATACTCGAATGGAAGCTATTGTTATAGGAAAATTCTACCAGAGGTAGATATTGATCCCACAAACCCTGAAAGTCAAGTGAGAAAGATATCAACATGTCTTCTAAGGTTTGAATAGTCTGTTCTGATTGTCCGTCTGTCTGAGGGTGGTAAGAAGTGCTCGAATGAAGTTCAGTATCCAGGGATTTCTGAAGAATTTTCCATAATCCTGAAGTAAAACGGGGATCACGATCAGAAACAATTGACAGGGGTACTCCATGAAGTCTCACAACTTCATTAATATATATTCTTGTTAGACGTTCCAGGGGTAGATCTTCTCTTATAGCAAGAAAATGTGCTGACTTGGTAATACGATCAATAATAACCCATATTACATCATTCCTACTTGGAGTCTTTGGTATCCCCATGACAAAATCCATCGTAATATTGTCACATTTCCACTCCGCTATGGAAAGAGGTTGCATAACTCCTCCAGGTTGTTTCCCTTCAGCTTTCACTTGTTGACAAACCATACTTCTTGACACAAAATCCACAATATCCCTCTTCATGTTGTCCCACCAAAAATGTTCCTTCAAATCTCTATACATTTTGGTGCTCCCATGATGTATTGAGAAATTGGAACTATGAGCATCATCCAACAATTCCCTTTTTAGATCAGGTATATTGGGAACACAAAGTCTCTTCCCGAATTTCAAATTTCCATATTCATACACAAAGTCTCTCAATCTCCCATCATTCCCAGCATTAATCTTCTTTTGAAATTCTTCATCATCGGTCTGAGAACTCTTAATCCTTTCTAGTAAAGATGGTTTGGCAACCATTTGAAAAAGAATTTCTATTTCTCCTTCCCTAGTTATTCCCATGCCTATCTTCACTAGATCCATGAAAATTGGATCCCTTTCAATTATCATATTGTTCAAATGTCCATGGTCTTTTCTTCTCAAAGCATCTTCCACCCTGTTTTCTTTCCCCGGGTGGTAGTGTATCATACAATCATAATCCTTGAGTAATTCAAGCCATCTCCTTTGCCTCATGTTGAGTTCTTTTTGTGAGAAAATATACTTCAAACTCTTGTTATCAGTATAAATCTCACATTTTTCACCATAGAGGTAGTGCCTACATATCTTCTAACCAAAGATCACAGCTGCTAACTCGAGATCATGAGTATGATAGTTTTTTTCATGAATTTTCAACTATCGTGATGCATAGGCAATAACCCTATCATTCTGCATAAGGACACCACCAAGTCCTTTCTTCGATGCATCACTATAAATAACGAACCCATCATTCCCCGATGGTAGAGTCAATATAGGAACAATGACTAATCTTCTCTTCAGTTCTTCGAAACATTCTTCACACTCTTTTTTCCAAACAAATTTAACCCCTTTATGTGTGATCTTCGTTAATGGGTTAGCCAATCGGGCTAAATTCTGGACAAATCGTCGATAATAACCTGCCAAACCAATAAAACTACGTACCTCAGTTATACTCGTAGGTGCTGGCCATTCTTGGATTGCCTTAGTCTTAGAAGGATCAACAGAGATTCCATCTTTAGAGACAATATGTCCAAGAAAAGAAATCTCTTGAAGCCAGAATTCACACTTGCTAAACTTCCCATATAATTCATGTCTTCTCAGAGTCTTCAAGATAATGCGCAAGTGATTTTCATGATCTTCGTAGGTTTTTGAGCATACCAAGATATCATCAATAAATACCACCACAAATTCATCGAGATACTCCTTGAAAAATCTATTCATCAGATCCATGAACATAGAGGGTGCATTAGTCAATCCAAAAGGCATTACAGTAAACTCATAATGCCCGTACCTGGTTCGAAATACTGTCTTCGGAATGTCTTCCTTATTCACACACAACTGATGGTATCCAGATAGAAGGTCAATCTTTGAAAAGTATTGATCTCCATGCATTTGGTCAAATAAATCATCAATTCGGGGTAGGGGATACTTGTTCATTATTGTTATAGCATTGATCTCCCTATAGTCGATACATAACCTCATAGATCCATCTTTCTTTTTAACAAAAAGAGCAGGGGCTCCCCATAGAGAAACACTAGGGCGAATAAATCCCTTATTACTCAATTCCTCTAGTTTTTTTTAGTTCAACTAATTCTACAGTGGCCATTCTGTAAGGGGTCTTCGATATAGGCCTTGATCCAGGAATTAAATCAATGGAAAACTCAACTTCTCGTTCTGGAGGATGTCCAGGTAAATCTTCTGGAAATACATCTAAAAATTATTTCACAACAGGTACATCCTCTATTTGAACATTCCTTTCCTCATCCAAAGTTATTTAATTCTCTTCCTCCCCAATAATTGAATTTATTTGAGCTACTGGGGGTGGATCTAGATAAGAATTAGGTGGTGACGATTCTGCTCTAAAGATAATGTGTTCCTTATCATCATCATCAAAAATCGTAACCTCTTTCTTCTTACAATAAATCTTCGCATCATAGTCTGAAAGCCAGTCCATACCAAGGATTATATCGAACTCAATCATATGTATGATGATGAGATCTGCAGATAAAGAACATTTATGTGCTCTAATGCGGACTGATTCACAAAACTTTGTTTCAATGATACCTCCCTTAGGAGTTTTAACTGACAACTCCCTTGTTAAATCAAATTGGAAATATCTAATTTTCTTAGAAAACTGGGAAGATATGAAACAATGCGATGATATAGAATCAAATAATGCATTTTCTAAACTTGAGGAAACCATTAAATTACCTTCCACCACGTCTTTCAGATCTTTTAGCTCAGTAGTGGTGATAGCATAAGCTTGACCTTGATCCCTTGGCCTTTTCTGAGGTAAATTCTCCTGAGGCTTAGGAAATTCATTTGCATAATGTCCCATCTCCCTGCAATTGTATCACTGAACATTGGTAGCTTCCTTCTTCCCTTTGCAATCACGAGCTTAGTGGCCTTTTTCACCACACTTGTAACAGACTCTTCAAGCAAGTACCGGGGTGTTTCTTACCACATTTACCACAGGATGGATATTCAACCTTTCCCTTATTCCCCTTATTTCCATTCCCAGATTGATCAGCAGGTCTCTTCTTCTCTTGATTTGCCTTAAAGTCATAAGACTTAGAGAATTCCTTTTCGGTCTTGATAGCACATGAGACAATGTCTTCATACGATGAAAAGGATTGTGAGACTAATGCTCGATGGAGAAATTTTTTTAACCCATCAAATAAAATATCAATATTACTTATTGGGTTACATATATAATCTCCAGAATACCTTGCTAACCTTGTAAAGTTAGCCTCATACTTTGCGACATTATCATCCTCCTTCTGTCTCAGACTCAGAAATTGCCTTTCCATATCTTGTCGATGGTTGCGAGGAAAGTATTTTTCTAAAAACATATCTTTGAACTCCCTCCATTCCATATTTGATACTTCATCATCTTCCTTTGTGTTTTTAATCAATGACCACCATTGATCAGCATCTCCAGTGAGTCGGTAAACTACCATGATAACTTTTTCCCTTTCACTACTCCCCAAAACCTAAAATATTTTCTCTAGGGAATTTATCCATTGCTCAACTACTAAGGGATTTGTACTCCCATTGAACGTTGGTGGTTGTTTCCTCATGAATCGATCTAACATTGATCCTCCACGCTGTGGATGAGGGTGCTCCATATGGGTAAGGTTATTATTCATAACCTGAGTAAGTTGTCCTAGTATGGTGATTAGCTGATCAGCACCAGTTGCATCACCAGCTCCACTATAATTATCTTGAGCAGAAGGGAAATTCCTACATGGAGTGCGTGCATTCATACGGTTTCCATTTCTTCCACTAGGCGCCATTTCTAAACAATGGCATAAACTAGATTAGTTTATGAATCAAAATACATAATCCCATACTTATAAAACACTTAACATAAATTGAACTATTTATGGATATAATCCATAACCATAAAAATGTATTCTTTGAGGAAGTAAATACTCATAAACCCTTCATAATGATTTGTAAAGAAAATTAGAGTTATCTTAACCATATCCCCCGGGAGTGTCGTAACCAAGAGTGCATTAAGGCCCGTTGTCATGCACCAGTTCCCGTTCGAGTCTAGCTCAAAGCGGTGTTTTAGGGTTTTACCCCTAGGTACATCTGTGCCAGAGCCACCTCTACCTGCTCGTATCCAGACAGGGATGTATTGCTTGGAAAACTCACAAAATCTCTACAATACCAAAATTCTAGGAAGTTCTTCTATACTAATCCTCAAAATTCATCTTAAATCTATGTGTTCTAATCAGAGTTTATCTAAATCTAGCTTCCAAGGTTTGTACTAAACTTCCTCTGATACCAACTGAAACGCCCCGACCCCTGTTACCTAAGTCAGTGCATTATTATATATCATTGGCATGATCACAAGAAAGATCAAATATCGAAAGACCGATTGGTTTAGTAGCCTTGGAAACACTATATATATTCATAAAGGTTTACATTACATCATAAAGTGGAAAAATACTACAAAAACATATTTTCTCCATTTTCCACACTCATATCCCCACATAATATCCCTGCAGGTCATTCATAATTTAGTTCTTCACTTCCTGGGAAAAATAAAAGATAGAAAAGGGGTGAGCTCAAATTCCCAGTAAGGATAACAATATAGCGGAAACTTTCAAAAATAATCATAAACATTTAAGGCAATGTATAACTAAAACAAAATCCTTTTAAAATTAAACTTCAACATATTATGGAAAAAGTAAAATGAAATAATACAATTTACTTATTCACATGGATATTCTACTAATCGAATAATCACATGCAATATCAATAACCACTTTCATAATGATGGAATTCATAATGCCAGACTATCATAACCACATGGCAAAGGCCTCATGCCAAGACTACAAAAAATATTTTTCCAAGGCCTTGTGCCAAGACACTAGTTTGTATCATGATACCTACCGATGCATCAAGGAGCTATAGCAGGCCCCACCAATCACATATTAAGTCCAATGCATTCCCATTTGAAAAGGTTTAAACATAACATAAACATTCGTATTAAAACTAGCATATGAAATGTCAATTCTTTCACCATAAACTATGAATGGTATAAAAATAGCACATCCTCAGTCAAACATATCACAAAACCTTCAATACAATACAGAAGTTTTGTATCATGATAAATTAACTTCAAATAAGCATAAAATTCATCAAAGGATGTTGACATAGATGAAATCAAAACTCTTTTTAGAGAAATATCTCTTTCTATTTTGAAATCATTTAAGAGTCTTATATTTATGAAATAAAACATTTTATTTGAAAATATTCTTATAGGATTGTAAGGGAAGCTTCGATTATTTTATAACGTTAGAAAATAACAGCACCCTCCGTATAAGTTAAAAAAACATCCTTACCTTAATTCTGTCGAAAAGGTTAAAAAACACCTTGTTTTGAAAAAGATGGAAAGATTCCTTTATAAAACTCTTATAAAAATTCAAAAAAGGGTATAAATGACCTTAACCCATATTCTTTTAAATAGTAAAAATGTTTTGAAATACATTTTTAAGAAACATGGATGTGGATGATAAAGAGATCCCAGTAGATTATTATGTATAAACAACCTCGGATAATGAAGAGATTGTGAAATAACCATTACCTTGTACTTTTCCTTAGTAGGGATAGGTTAACCTCCTATATAATAGTGAAATAATTGTTATTAAATTATACAATAATCATATAAATTCATATGATATCATATATGATCTTTTAACATTGCTTTGTTAATAATATCTTAGTATTATCGTCATTTCGGGTGTTAACTTACTCGTTTTCTTTTATATGTTTCGTTACATAATCCATGTTTTTCATGGATAGGTTGTATATTATTCATATAAATAATGATATAAAGTCCTTAAAAATTATTTTTAAATCATAAAATGATAAATATACTTGAATGGATACGATGGAGAATGAATCTCATCACGTTCGTGGAGACGGTAGTCCATACGTACGCACGAGCGACAATATCATTATTTTGATATTAAAATAATATATAAATGAATGTTATATCATATATAAAGAATCATTAACATGTTAAATGTATTATTTACATGAGTTACACATCATTATTATACCCATCCAAATAATAATATATTGAATAACAATTACACCACGACATGGCGACGGTAAGTGATACGTACGCACGTATGGTGACATGTTATTCTAAGGGTGGATAGAATAATGAATATGGTTGTACCATATTTTTAATAACATCACAGTATATATTTATGATACTGGAGTTATTATTTTAGAATGTTAATACCAATGGAAGAGGAAGTGGAAGAAGAAAGGAACTTGGAAAAGGGTGGTGAAATCATTACCTCTTCTTCGGGTTCTTCCTTTTGATTTGATCAAAAGGGATCCATAGGATGGCTTTCTGATCAAAATAATGCCTATAGGTTGTAGTGAGGGAAGTTTGGAGATTATTTGGGTAGAGTTTAGCCGAACCAAAAGGCTTTTAAGGTGTGAATAAATGAGAAGGAGGAGTGCCCTTTTATAAGAGGGGTGATGGGCACCTTTGGAAAAGCTAGAAATATTAGTTTATAATAAATTCATATTCGGTTTATAATGGCTAAAAAGTGGATTATTTAAATTTTAAGGTGGTGATGGGTCGAAAAAAAAACAACCAATATAATTTAGATAGGTTTGGGTACTTATATTAACCTTATCTTTAAGTATTAACTCTAAGTTAATTAGTTTCCCTTTTACAATGTCTCTTTGTATTTTTATATTATATGGTTAATAAACTTACTATATACATCAAAACTACCCCCAAGTGGTCCATTAATGATACACCTATCATTATATAAGTTTCTTGGCCGATCCTTAGATTTTTAGGAATTTAATATCAATTAATAATATAATATTTGTTTTAAAAACTCTTTTATGTCAATTTTGACACTATTTGGAAAATTGATTTTTGTGAAAATCATAACAGAATTATTACTTCGAAAAAAGTCAATTAAATCAATCCTAATATGTCATATTAACCTAGAAAATTAGTCTAATTCATAAAAAGTCTCAAATTATATTTATTTGGGTAGTTATAATATCAATTATTTTAATTTTTCACTATTATGGTAATTACTGCATCATCATTGTGTCATAAATAAATTAAATTATTTAATATCTAAAAATTATAAATAAAATATCATTATTTATGAAATCTTTTTATCTTTCTAATGAATATTTATAATATAATTTATATTATGTGTAACCATACATTAAAAATGCTTTAGTAAATAAACTTTGATTTTAACTCTTTTAACTCTTCTTTGAATTAAATAATAATAAATGTCCTAACTAATCCAAGTGGACCTAAATGATAATATTTTATTCCTAAGGTTGGTTTTGGTCAATATACACTTGTCTAATAGAATTAGGACATGTTTTAGGGTAATATTAATATCATTTTTACCCTTAATTTCCCTATTTACTTTTAACCGTGGTAAATAAAAGTAAAAAGTTACTATTCCCCAAAAATTATTTTCATCACATTGAACCACATTTTACTCCGTGATATTAACTGTGTCTCTCAGATTTTTGAAATTCCACTCACAGAAGTCGTAAAATTAAGTTTTATGTGAATTTTTAAAATTCTCATAGGAGGTGGGTAAAAGACGGTGAAAAGTTCAATAAAATTTTTATATATCTAAAATTATTCTAAACTAAATCCAATGAATTATATTGAACATATATAGGTATTATGTATCTATTTTGACCTTAATAAAATTTAAATAAAATAAATAATTATTTAAATAAAAATTCGGTTTTAAACTATAACTTAGTGTTTTTTCACTATTCATCAAAAATTGAAAGTTTCCAGAAAAATACCAAAAATTAGGCCTAAGGTATATTTGATATTATGAATTCAAAAATGATGTTTATTTTACCAAATTCAAAACATATCAGTTTCATTAATTAATTTAAAAATTAATTCACCTTGTCAAAACAAATAGCGTGTTTTTAAGAGATAATAACTATCAAAAGATTGACACTTGTTTATGTCTGGTTTAAATGTGAAATTACGTCCAATGACCAAAATTGTATTAAATGGTAAAAATATATTCTAAATATACTTTAGAACCACTCAAATTCATAATTTATCACTATTAATTATTTCGATTAAACAAGTTGTTTTTAATTAAAATTTAGTAATTTTCACTATTCATCAAAATATGAAAGTTATCCGAAAAGTACCAAAATTTCATCCTAAGCTAATTTCGGTATTACGAATCCAAAAATGAAGTCCATTTTGAAAGATAAAATTTATAAAATTTAAAAAAGTAGGTATTACTATTCATAACGGCTAGTTTGATTGGTTGTGATGTGTTAGAATCTCGAAGTTGCGTACAATGCAAGTCATTGCATTATTCAAAGGGAAACGTACCGTGTAATCTTGGGGTGTTACAGTGATCTTGTGATCTTTGTAAATAAGAAGGATGGATAAATGCGGCTATATATCGATTATCAAGAACTCAACAAGATCACCAAAAAGAACAAGTATCCTCTTCCAAGTATTGATGAATTTTTCGATCATTTGTCTGGATCTCAATACTTCTCAAAGGTGAATCTTTATTCTGGATATCATTAGCTAAAGTTTAAGAGGTAAGATATTCATAATACTGCCTTCCATACAAGGTATGGGCACTACGAGTTTCCAGTGATGCCCTTCAGACTAACTAATGCCCCTGCAATCTTCATGGATTTGATGAATAGAGACTTTATACATTACCTTGGAAAAATTGCGATAGTGTTTATCGATGGTATTCTCATCTACTCAAAGAGCAAGGAGGAACATGAAGAACATCTAAGTCTTGTTTTGGCAACATTAAGGAAGGATAATTTATACTCCAAGTTCAAAAAGTATGACTTTTGGATGTAACAAGTCACATTTTTGGGGCATATGATCACAAGTGAGGGAATTTCTGTAGACTCTTTAAAAAAAAGTCAATTAAGGAATGGACTGGACCCCTTAGTGTCATATAAATCTACAGTTTTCTTGGATTAACTAGGTACTATCGAGGTTTCGTGTGAAATTTCTCATGATTTTCAAGCCCATTAACTAAGTTAACAAGGGAAGGGATAAAGTATGTATGGATGGAAGAATGTGAGGAAAGCTTCATGGAGCCAAAGAAGAGGCAATCACTGCACCTATACTCACATTACCGAAAAGTGGAGAAATTTTTTGGATATATAGTGATTCTTCCAAGAAAGGCTTGGGTTATGTACTCATGCATAATGATAATGTGATAACCTACTCTCCACGACAGTTGAAGATCCATGAGTAGAACTACTCGATGCATGATCTGGAGCTAGCAACTATGATTTTTTCCTTGAAAATCTGGCAGCACTACCTCTATGATGAGAAGTGTGATATATATACCAATCACAAGAGCCTAAATTATATATTCACACAAAAGGAGATCAACATGCATCAAAGGATATGGTTAGAGCTAATCAAATACTATGATTACTCTATTCACTATCATCGCGACAAAGCAAACAACGTAGTTGATGCTCTAAGCAGAAAGGAACCTGCTACTCTATCCATGTTGGGGATTGAGAGAGAACCTATATTCTTGGATATGAAAAGGATGGATTTGTAAATCATAACGGCATGGAATATATTCTACATTAACCAAATGATTTCCCAACCATCTATCCAAGAGAATATTAAGGAGGCATAAAGGGTTGATCCATAGTTATAAAATAAGGAGAATGAAATAAAGGAAGAGAAGCTAAAAGAGTTCCATGTCGATGCTGATGGTGTGATTCAATTTGGAATAAGGATTTGTGTGCCTTCATCACCTGGGATAAAGAAGGAGCTATTGGACAATGCACATAGATCAACTTTCTCTATCCATCCTAGGAGTACCAAGATGTACCGTGATCTCTGAGAACACTTATGGTGGGACAACATGAAGAAGGAGATTATTGAGTATATCTCAAGGTGCTTGATATGTCAGCAAGTTAAATTTGAGTGACATAAGTCCAAAGGGATGATGAAACTATTGCATATACCCATGTGGAAATGGGAGAATGTCACTATAGATTTTTTCATAGGCCTCCTGAAGACATCCAAAGTAAATAATGTGATATGGGTTGCGGTGGACCAACTCACCAAGACTGCCCACTTTATCTCTATTCGGGAAGATCTCTCGCTTGAACAACTTGAAAAATTATATGTGAAGGAAGTGATGAGACTACATGGAGTTCCACTATAGATTGTCTCTTATCATGATCCTAGGTTCACATCAAAATTTTGGAGGAGTTTGAAACATGATTTGAGAACTGAATTAAATTTCAGCATGACCTGTCACCCCCAAGATGATGACCAATCTGAAATTAGTATTCAGACTCTTGAAGATATATTAAGATCTTGCTCTTTATAATTCAAAGGTGGATGGGATCAACATCTCTCATTGGTTAAGTTATCATACAAAAATAGCTTCTACTCAAGTATTCGAATGGATCCATATGAATCTCTATATGGAAAGCGATGTAGAACTCCAACCTATTGGGATGAAGTTGGAGAAAGAAAGTTACTTGGACCTAATCTTGAGCAAGAGATGACAGAGAAGGTTCAAGCTATCAAGCAACATATCAAATATGATTAGAGTTGGTAAAAGAGCTATGCTGACAACCATCAAAGGGACTTGGAGTTCGATGTTGGAGATAAAGACTTCCTTCGAATATCACCATAGAAGAGGGTCATGCGATTTGGAAAGAAAAGGAAGCCATGTCCAAGGTACATTGGCCCCTTTGAGATACTTGATCGCATAGGAGTCATGGCCTATCATCTTTCACTTCCACAGAATATGGATCAAGTTCATGATGTGTTCCACATATCACTCATAAGGAAGTACATGCCGAATCTCTCACATATATTGAACTCAGAGGTGGTACAACTGGAAGATGATCTCTCTTATGAGGAGTAACTAGTAAATATTCTATACTGAAGATAGAAGGTTCTACGCAACAAGACAACCCACATTTTCAAAGTTTTGTGGAGGAACCATAAGTATGAAGAAATAACTTGGAAACCATAGGAGGTGATGGAGGTGAAGTACCCTCACAAGTTTATGTAAAATGAAATTTCGAGGGTGAAATTTCAAAAGGTGGAATGATGTAACGACCCAAACTTTTATCAATGGAATTTCTCTCTTCTTATGGTAATGTCACATAGTATAAATCACATAAAATCACTTAGAGACCATAATAAGAACTTTATAAATGAATAATTAATAAAATAAGAAGTATTTCTATAAATTAAGGGACCAATACCGATGAAATAGTAACCTGAACTTAAGAATAGTAATATGACCCTTATGAATAGTAAACTAGCCAAATGAATAGTAACCACACCCATGAAAGTATAAATAAAATTTAGGCATCTTATAAATAAAATTATGGTATAATTATATCACAATCTAGGTAAATAAATGTTTTAAAAATTATTAATTAAGTGTTGGTATTTTTATAAGTCATAAATATTTAATTACAATTTTATGATTAATTTAATAATTTAAAAGAAATTTTATTTTCATAAAATATATTCATAAATTAATATTTTGATGTATTATGTTTTTAATATAATTTTATGATACCTTAAGTATTTTTTTCAAAGTGTTATAAAATCAGTTATAATTTTAAAATTTGTATTTTTGAAATAAATGATGATTTTAATTAAAAATTAAATTACTCATATTTAGAAAATTATTTTAATAAAATGGAATTCATTTTTTAATTATACACGTTGAAAAATATATAGGGTGAATTTATTATATTTTTTTGAATTACTTGAATTTTTTGTGAATGGTGAAATACGGTAATTTACGATATATATATACATTATAAGCTAAATACACTATTCATTGAGTCATCATTGATGTACGCACCATTAGTTCTAACTCGTATGATATAATTATTTTATGTAGTCTCGAGAATCAACAATATTGCTTGTATTGAGCAAAATAATAAACAAATGAATTAAATAATAAGAAAACACTCATGTTCTCCACTATAAATACCACCCCTCACACTCTCTTAAGCTTTGAGCCTTACCCAAATTCTATCCAACACTCTTCCCTAGCCCCTCCCTCATGTCCAAGAGATTTTGGTATCATAAAAAGAACAATCCTAGGTTCCTTTAGTAGAATTTCAAGAGGATAATTCAAGAGGTGAATCATCTCTCGTTTTCTTTTAATTTCCTTTCAATTTCATTTCTTTTCTTATTATCTCCTCACCTACCTTCATCCAAATGGAATGATAACTCCAGTACCTTAAATATACTGAAATTATATAATTTTAATGGAATATACATCATTAAACTCTTCACTCTCACTCTTTTATTATGAAAATTAAATCATCACCCGTGATGTGTCAATTTACAGACATCGTGAGCGATGCACTTTCATTTTCCTTAAACGCCTTCAAGGTTGTGAATCAAACAATTAAATGGTTTAAAACAGATTTTAATGTGTATGATACAAATCTATTTATGTTAATGAACTAACATTTATACATAATACTAAATGATAAAACAAAACAAGTTTGTTGTGGTCGAAAAACCGTCAAAATTTACCTAAAATGATCATCATTAAATTTTATATAATGATTCATCCCCGTGGTATATAACTAAATTCTTTATAAGACCATTTAAACTTCTAGAAGATCATTAAGAATACACAATAACAATTTTGGTTATTTATCAACATTTTACACGAACTTCCATTCGTGTATATAAGTGAACCGATCATGAAAATCATGAAAACGAATGCTCCCAAACGATGAAATTAAACTATATAACTCATCCAAAAGGCCCATAAATGAACTTAATAAAACTATAATGAATCAAATTCATGTATATAAGGTTATGGATTTTTAATTAATGAATATAATGTGATTATAAATGATATTAAAGTGAAGAAAGTATTCGGACACATGGTAAGGGGAATTCTCAAACTCAACCCTCTTTCTTTGGGTTTTTTCTCTTTTACCCCATTTCAGTATGAATATTCCTTAAATATCATTTCTTCATCGTCTTACCTTTTTTGGGATATACATGTTTTCTACTTGAGTTTATGAGAAACAAATGTTTTCGAAAAGAAATCTTCTTTCAAGAAAAACATGCCTTTTACTTCTCGAGATTGTTTCTTCTTTACTCAAGGTTGATGATTCTTATATCACGTATGTTATTCCCTCTTTCATTTAGGAACCCAAAGTTTATGAATATATGATTTATGAAATGAAACTCATTCTTTTCCATGGGTTATTTTATGTTCAATATTGATACATGTTCTATGTGGCATGCATGATGGTGTAAATGTTATGATGTGACGAGTGCGCCCAGAAATATATAGTGCTTCAATGCATTTGGTAATGTGGAAAATCTCATGAGATAAAGTGAAATATGCATGAACATGATACTAGATTTGTTCGCAACTATGTGTGGTAGTTGACCACTAAGACATGATGTTTCGGTTTTATGCATTGCCACATTCCAAACCTCATCTTAATAACTTTCTCTCATGATTATGATCTCATGCTTCTGTTATGATGATGATGTTATGTTTATACTTACCACATGTTATATTGTTTCATGTTCTTATCTATCCTCTTATTGAGCTATTATGTAACACCCCAGGTAAATAAAGAATATGAAATTTTCATATTTATCCATATTTGTGAATAAAATATTAATATGACTTTAAAGGGGACGCTATGCTCGATGGCGTACCCAACACGTAACAACGAGTTTCTTGGGAATCTTACGTTGCACTCTAATAATAAAATAATATTATTTTAAATGGTAGTTAACATGTAGCCGTTGTATTAGCGGGAATGGATATAAATAACTAAAATATGATTATATATGTTTTTAAATGTTTTTACATTTATCCAATAAAAGATAAAGGCTTAAAATACAGAAAGAATTCAATTTTAGGCGTATATGCTCTAGTTTTCACTAAATGTTCACTTATCGCCTTTTGATGGCGAACCGTCATTAAATATACTTTTGTTCACTCTTATAAATTCTATTGGACCAAATAAAACTCTTATTAAGAATTGGGACATCAAAATTTACTTTGTGTAAATTTTTGGTATTTTTCCGAAAAAGTTCAATTTTTAATGAATAGTGAAAAATGTTGTATTTTGATTCAAAACCTCTTTTTAATCTAATTTATTTATATGATTAGATTATATTTTGAATTGTTTTTAAAGTGAAATTAGAATATATTTTTACCATTTAATCCAATAGTGGTCAATGGAATTAATTTCACTTTGAAATCGGACTTAAACTAGTGTCAATCTTTTGATACATTTTGTTTCATAAAAACACGCTATTTGTTTTGCCAGCGGGAATTAATTATTAAATTAATTAATGCAACTTATATGTTTTGAATTTTGTAAAATAGACATCATTTTTGAATTCGGAATATCAAATATAGCTTAGGGTGAATTTTTGGTAATTTTCTGAAAAACTTCAATTTTTGATGAATAGTGAAACCACTAAGTGGTACTTATAAAAACCGATTTTCCGTTTAAATGAAATTTTGTCACCTTTGTGTTTTGAATTTCAAAAATCCTACATACATGGTTTTCATTAAGAATTAAAATGTGGTTCAATGAGATTAAAATAATTTTTTGGTGAATAGTAACTTATTAAGTTTTTAATCGCGATTAGAGGTAATTAGTGTAGTTTAAGGTAAGAATAATGTTTTAATAAAATGAAATGACCTAGACACATGTCCTAACCTCATTGGATGTGTCATGGCCGACCAAGACAATCCATGGGTCAACTTGAGGAACCCATGAAGCCACTTTGGTTGGAAAATGACATAAATACCTTTTTATTTAATGATAAAGTAAAAATGACACAAACATGAGATGTTTTACTAAAACAATTTTTACATGGGGTTATACAAGTCATATTTTTGACTATAAATAGTCATTGGAAATATAAAAAGATTTCCTACATCATAGTATTTTTTTATAATTTTTAGACATTAAATAAATTAAATTATTTATGACATCATGATGATGCTGCGATGACCACATTATTTAACGATTTAAATAAAATGGAAAGATAATGTAATATCTAAGACCTACACATGTCCAAAACCTATTGGATGAGTGGAGTTCGAACCCTTATCACATTATCCTCGAAATAAATCAATTTTGGACCTTTAAAATCTGAAACTCTTTTGAAAATAAAGTAACATTTTGTAACTTTACAAGAGTGTCCCTCCTCTCCTCTTATAAAAGGCTCCCACATCTACCTCCTTACCCACACTCCAAAAGCCTTTGGCTCGGCCAAACCCTGCCCATTTTGTCTCTCCACTTCCCTCTCTTACTCCTTGAAGCCTCACTTTGGGCATAAGTCTTCCCAAGGAAGCCTTTGAGCTCAAACCAAAGGGAGTTACCCGATTTTAAGGTAATGTCTTCACTTGTGTCCTTTTGTTTTATTTTGCTTCTCCAACCCCCTAAACTCTTTTTATTCATTTATTTTGTAACAAATACAGTATCGTAAATATACTAGGATTTTGTTATAAGAAGGATTCGAGCTACAATTACACACACCTACATCTAATGGTTAAAGAACATACTATTTCTGTGGATGGCAAATTTCTGCCTCCCGAAACGATGATTGTTCAACATTCTTCTAACACCTTAAAAGGTGGTCATTAAGATGACACTATATTTATATATGATATATAATATTTTTATGTTTATGTATTTTTATTTTGTGGAATACCTTTATGGTTTCCATTGTGGGTAAACACGATAATTTCAATTTAGGAAGTGCGGACTACCGCCCCCTCAAAGTGATTTGATTCGTTAATGCCATATGTGGGATGTATAAAGGATGGATTTAAAGTTATTATATATGATTTATGTTACATATAAATGATGAATATAATTCTAGAATTAAAATATATATACCTCTCATTTGGTTTTAATTCCGTTAATATGACATAGAAATGAAAGTAGCGTTCATGCGTACGTACGGCTTACCGTCTCCATGAACGGTGAATTTCATTTCTTACCTCTAAATGATTATGTAATATTATAAATACATGTATATTCTGGATATATATGATATATATGATATCCAAATCATGAATATAATTTTGGATATAATGAACATTTGACCACACGAACAACATGTAATTGTAAGAAGTCCACTTTCGACTTAAGAACCAAATATCGACAAAACAAACATTATTAACTTAAATGATTACATAATGTTTATAACATGGAAATAAGTGATATAAAAGGAATAATGAACTAGAAAAAGGTTCTTAATAAAGTGTAAATTAACTCAAGTTTATTATTCAGGATGTTAAAGAACGATCGAGTCAAGTCGGACCCGAGGTAAGGGATCCTACTCCTCTCTTTCTTTTTAAGTACACTCTTTTATGTCATTCCTTTTAAAGCTCATATTTCTTGTTATTGGGATGTTCTTTTATATTAATCTTACTGTAATTTTTATGTTCATGTGATGAGAGACCATATTCTCTCTCATCAATCCATTTTGGAAGTTTTGAGTGGCGTCGTTAGGCTGCCGAATTTTCGTAAGAGATCTAACATCTCTCTTTCTTTTTAAGTACTCTCATTTATGTCACTTCTTTTAAGCTCCTCTTTGTTATGTTGGGGGATATTATTTTATATTAATCTTTCTATAAACTTTATGTTAATATGATGAGATACCCTATTTGATCTCATCAATCCATTTTTGTAAGTTTTATGTGGCGCCGTTAGGCTGCCGAGTTTTCATAAGGAATTTTTCATCTCACTTTTATTCCCATGATATTTATGCTACATTTGTCACAATTTCCTTTGAGTGGTGTATGTACACCCATTATTCTACTCTTTGTGTAATATAATTTCGTTTATAAGTATTTACATCAATGATGTATTGTCCTTCTTTCATGGGGTGTATGTTTTGAAAGATACCCAAGTTGGTAAGGGAACCTTTCACCCTCCTCTTTTTAAAAGACTTCTTTTATTGGGTCTTTTAATTTACATATTGTTATGTTGGGATATGTTCTCATATGTCCTTATTAATGTAAATTTTATGTCCAAGTGATGAGATACGCTTTTTATCTCTCATCAACTCATTTTGATGTGACGCCGTTAGGCTGTCAAGGGAACTTCTTAACCCAATTTAGATTTCTTTGGGTTCAACATGTAGCTATTGAATAGGTCATCATTTGAATATGTGTGAATGACCTTTGATTATTTTAGACTTAATATCCACTTATATTTGGTGTATTCTTTTGTCACACATAATTATGTAATTGATTTATCCTTAAACCAAGGATACCGTCTTTGTAAGGGACTTTGTCTCAATCTCCATTCATTGAGGCATATTTTGTTTTATACACAACCTTCTTTTATATGGTGTATAAACCCCTTTGACTTTTACGTTTATCCAAAAAGAAATCTTTTTTATACGAAGCGTTTTACTAAACAACAAAAGGGAATGTTTTTGTCGTACGTATGCGGAGACAACGACTTCTCCGCCTCCATGACCATTATTTGAGTTCGGCTTCTTCTACAAACCATACCTTCTTTTTAAAAGAAAAATAAAAACCATGTTTTACTTTTCTTTTATTTTGGTATTGAAAATGGTTTTCATAATGTTTTTATATCAATGTGTTGTATTGATATCTTGTGATTGAAAGGTGGAAATGTTATGTTTCCTTTATGCATGTTTTATGTGATACGATTATGTTATGGTTCTTGGGCATTGTTATGAAAACGGGTGGTTCCGTGATAAACTAAGGGCGGGTGAGCCCGATATAGCTCTCTAATGCATTGGGTAACGCAAAGGAGTGAAACGTTAAGGTTTCTCCGAAGAGATTTAGGGAATATACTGTGGTGGGTATTCCAAACGTAACCAAGAGGGTTACTCCCTACGTAAGAATGTTATGAATGCCTCAAGTTGCCTTTTATGTCTTATGATTTCTATGATTTATTCATGATTTGATGAGGTATGTTAAAGTGCCTATGTTTTATGGGTAAAGTATGATTTCATTCTTATGTATATATGAACTCATGTTTCCTTTCCATATTTTTATAACCCTTACTGAGCTTTTTATGCTTATCCCAAGTTTTTGAAATGTTTTTCACAGGTCAAGGAAAAGGTAATGATGTGATGATAGTGTCATGGATGTGTCAAGAAAGAATTCGTATTTTATTTTAAATATGTTTCCATTGATGGGAAGAATGAATACTGTCTTTTATGTAACCACTTTGTTTAAATTTGGAATGTAAGGCAAGTTTCATGATCTAATTCTCTAAAACTTTAAACCTGAAAAGATCCTCAATTTGTAATCTTGTAATAACTCAAGATTAAGTAAGGTTTAAGGTTGGGGTCTTATATATTAGCTCACCCCTTTTTGATGTATATTCTCAGGTGATTACTAGTACTAAGAAGAACTCGAGGGCCAATAAGAAGCTAGAGAATAAGAAATTAAATAAATGTTTATATTTTATTTTGTAAAAGTCATGTATGGTCCTTGTTTGACCAAAATACTAAACCTTTGGATCCTCTTTGTGTAGTGATTTTATGTTGATTGTCTTTAAAATGATGTAATAGTAATGTGAGAAAAAACAGGGTCATTATAGTGTTGCGTATAAGGCAAGCTAAACTCAGCGTTGCATGTAATGCAAGCTAAAGTCAGTGTTGTGTGTTACGCAAAATACCAAAAAGATTAATTTTTTTGAAAAAAATATCTCACCAAAATCTAATTGTGTTACAAGTTTTCTATTGGAATATTTCAGTATAAGTTTTCGAGGGATTTTTTTATTAAATATTTTTAGTTGGATCATTGATATTTTTCATTGGAGTTTTATATTGGATTTTTCGGGTGAAAGTTTTCATTCGAAGTATTCAGCAAAAGTTTATATCTGAATCAATTAATTTTTCGATAAAATTTTTTGTAGGAGTATTTTATTGGAATTTTATGGTTGAATCAATGAAATTTTCAAATTGGGTTTTTCGATAAAATTATCCATTCCAATATTCACATCGAATTTTCAATTGTTTTTTTAGTGGAATTTTTCCACTTGAATATTGCTGTGACTTTTTGCAATGGAAATTGCTAATGGAATTTACCATTGGAATTTTCAACTGGAATTTACCATTGGAATTTTCAACTGGAATTTTCCGGTTGATATTTTGATGTTTTCATTATAAATTTTCATTGAAATTTTCCATTTGTGGGTTCTTCCAATAGAAATTTTCACTATATTTTTCGAAGGAAAATTTTATGACTTAAAAAAAGTAATTTGTTTCATAGTAAAAATTTTTATGAGTCATTTGTGGTGCAATTTTCCGCACTAACAAATTTCACTTGTTTTATATTGAAATATTTTAGTGTAATTTTTGTAAAAGAAAATCCATAGGATTTTTTATGCCATTTAAAAGTATTTTTTATCTAAAAAATAACAGTATTAAAATATAAATTTAAAAACTTGTTTTTTTAAAGCGATTCGTTTTTATGAAATGAATTAAATATTTATTGTGCTATAAAATTAACACAAAATTTGTTATTATATTAAATATATAATCAATATATCAGTTTTTATGAATTTAATTAAAAATTATTATTTTTCAATATTGATACAAATTATCATTTTATAAAATTCATAAAAAAATTACTAAATCATAAAAAGAAAAAATATTTTTTATTTTAAAAAATAGCAATATTTTAATCGTTTAAAAAATTAATAATCAATGTATCAGATTCTATGAATTGACATGACAATTGTTATTATTTGAATTATTTTTTTAGGAATTGAATTAACAAATATTATTATTTTGGGCTAAATAAACCGATTTTTTTATTATTTTTTTAATATTAAATATAAACATGAAAAATATTTTTTATAAGAATTAAAAAAATATTAATTTTGGAAATTATAAAAACTTTTTTTTAATTGAACATTTATGATTCTACGCCATCGTGTAAGAGGGGTCTACTAAAGAGCGCAGCTTCCTTTGCCGAAGTGGCCTCCTCGAGCCCCTCAATTGTCGGCCGCCCCACTACCTACAGCCAGTCGCTCGCCCTACCTTCGCTTTAATTCATTTCCTTCATGCATGTTTTGACGGACTCAAAACAAATACAAATCTTAAATAACTTTTTTTTATATTTTTAATAGTATATAACTTTACTAAAGAGGATTAGATTAGTGGTTATTTGAGTTTTTATAGAATTATAGTAAACTCAAAACACCATTAATATTCAAATTTTAAAATAATTTTGACTGAACCCTACCAATTTAATTAATATTTATTTATTAATTATGTAATTTTAGATAATAGTAAATTTATAAAATATATATATTTATTCTGAGTTCGTTTTGTATTAACCTTATCGTTTAGTTTTAACTCTTAGTTAATTAGTTTGACACTTACCATGTCACTTTGTATTTTTATATTATATAGTTAATAAACTTACTATATACCTCCAAGAGACCCCCAAGTGGTCCATTAATGATACACCTATCATGATATAAATATCTAGTCCTAACCTTAGATTTTTAGGAATTTAATATCAATTAATAATATAATATTTGTTTTAAAAACTCTTTTATGTTAATTTTGACACTATTCAATAGTTGATTTTTTTAAAACTCATAACAGAATAATTACTTCAAAAAAAATTTAATTAAATCATTCCTAACATGTCATATTAACTTTTAAAATAATTTTAATTAATAAAAAGTCTCAAATTATATTTATTTGTGTATTTATAATATCAATTATTTTAATTTTTCACTATTATGGTAATTACTGCATCATCATTGTGTCATAAATAAATTAAATTATTTAATGTCTATAAATTATAAATAAACTATAATTATGTATTAAATCGTTTTATCTTTCTAATGAATATTTACAATCGAATTTATCTTATGTATAACCCTATATTAAAAATGTTTTAGTAAATAAACTTTGATTTTAATTCTTTTAACTCTTCTTCGAATTAAATAATAATAAATGTCCTAATCTAATCCAAGTGGACCTAAATGATAATATTTTATTACTAAGGTTGTTTTTGGTTGAGATACACTTGTCCAATAGAATTATGACATGTGTTAGGGTAATATTAATATCATTTTTACCCTTAATTACTCTATTTACTTTTAACCGTGGTAAATAAAAGTAAAAAGTTACAATTCACCAAAAATTATTTTCATCTCATTGAACCACATTTTACTTCTTGATATTAACCATGTCTCTCAGATTTTCTAAATTCCATTCACATAAGCGGTAAAATTATGTTTTATGAAAAAATTCAGTTTTTTTAACAACCACTTAGTAGTTTAACTATTCATCAAAAGTTGAAGTTTTTCAGAACAATGCCAAAATTTCACCCTAAGCTATAATTGATATTCCGAATTCAAAAATGATGTCTATTTTACGAAATTCCAAACATATAAGTTGCATTAATTAATTTTATAATTAATTTTAGTTGTTACAACAAATAGCGTGTTTTTAAGAAACAATATATATCAAAAGATTGACAATTGTTTATGTCCAATTTCAAAGTGAAATTAATTATAATTAACACCATTGGATAAAATGGTAAAAATATATTCTAATTATACTATAAAACCACTAAATAATATAATTTATCACTATAAATTATTTTGATTAAAAAAGTTGTTTTTAAGTATTTTTCACTATTGATAAAAATTGGACGTTCTCAAAAAAATTCAACTTAGGATAATTTCGATATTCTGAATCCAAAAATGAAGTTAATTTTGAAATATATTATATATATAATTTCAAAAAGTAGGTATTACTATTCATAACGGCTAGTTTGATTGGTTGTGGTGTGTTAGAACTTGATGTTGCGTACAACACACGCTATCACATTATTCAAAGAGAAGCGTACCGTAGATGCTTGGGGTGTTACAATCACACACAATATCGAGTTGTATCTCTATTCATTGGTATTAACATGAAGTATATCCATGAGTTCAACACTTACACGGAGAGAGGAGACCCAAATTCATCCTCAATTTGCACCTCTATTGGATGGATTTCCACCAAATTGCACAACCTCCAAAGTGGTATTCTAATGTTTGTATGAGAAAAGACAAAAAATATCACATTATGTAAATTATCTTTTTTATTTATCAAAACCTGAATTCCCATAAATTACCCTATAAATGAGGCTTTTATGGGTTATTCTATGATGAATTGAAGGAGGACAGACCCTTACCGTTATATAGGAATTCCACACAGGCAGTGAGGATTCTCATCAAAAAAGAATACAATCTCTCACTAAATCTGTGAACAAATTAACTTTTGGTCGTTGATGAAAATGGATTGTGTAAATTTTAGAAAAAAATGTAATCTATTCCTGATATATTCCAATTTCATTCTTTAACCGCCATAGTGTTCTACACCACTTAATTTTATTAGTCATTTTTCATCTATGGAATTGATGATATAGGGCTATATCCCACTTTAGAATACAATTTACTCAATTACATCCTTAAAAACATTGACTTATCCTCCAAGTGGTCCAAGGAAATATCACTTAAAGAAGTAAAAATAATGGATATCATCAAATTCATGAAGTTAAATATCCTAATAGACTTAGTGTCCCCCAAAACATATTGATGAAAAATGGAAACTAATTTTTCCCTTATGACGTGAAAATGTTTTATTAGTAATGGAACCTCTAGTACAACCACTTATACCGAAATCATATAGTGTTAAATGGAAATATAAAGGCTTTCAAAAATACTTGAAAAATATTCTTCAAATTATTGTGAATAAAGATAAAAATACTTTGCCTAAAAAACTCCTACATGTTTTGGGGGCTTATCACACAAAAACCCATTCTTCTATATAAGTGACCTCGTATTCTCTAATATATAAGAATAAACCATTCCTAACCATTGAGGTTATACTACTCCCACTTCACATCACTATTTTCAACCATTTATCCAAATATTAACTATATTAGAAGAGACTAGAAGAGTTGAAATAACCCGAGGAAGAAATATTGTACATGTTACACAACTTAGAATTCCATCAAAACTTGATTGCATGATCTTCCAATAAGAATGGTTTCCTTAACATGTTTCTGTAAGGATAGATAGTATTGTTTCTCATAAATCTAATGATTCTAAATAAGAAACCATTAAAGCTTGAAACAAAGTGGTATAGACCTTATGTCATAAAAAAGGTGTACTCCAATAGAGCATATTCGTTGAACATAATTGATTGAGAGTAAATCATTCCAACATAAAATTAATGACTTAACAATAAATACATTTCATAATTTTATATTGGTTCAAACTTCCAAAAAAAATTACGTTAAACTACATGATCAGTTTCCAAGTTTCATGACATAAAACTGAACATCATCATTAAAATCACATTATTTAAAACTACATGAAAACATCTTCACTAAGTGACATTAAACAATATGGTCATTATCCTAGCTGCAGAATGTAAAACTCCACATCATTATCCAAAGTACATGATGTAAAATTTTATTATAATTTCCCACCAAACATTGTTAAACTACATTATTATCATCCTAGTGACATGATAAATAATTATAAATCATTGTCCTAGTTTCACGGTAACAAATTACATGAAAATATCATTATAGCGTGACATAAAATTGAATTTAACTATTATATTAGTCATGTGGAATAAAATTATACAATAAAAACCCCACCAAAAAAAGTTAAATCACATGGAATATATCAAAAATAAACTTGAATATTGCTCTTGTGCAGTATGATTAATCATCCAACCCCATATTACATCTAAAATTGAGATATAAATATGTGTGCTTAGAGTTACCAATTGGTTAATATAATTATAATTATTAAGAAGCACCATATCTAAATGAAATAGATAGTATGGACCACCATGCATAACCATAAACTACTTAAAGTGTCCTACTCTACATGGAATACATTCCCTACATAAGAGCTCAATCTGTGTAGGGGCTCCCCATCACACATCCTTTCCGTATCTGGGAATAAAATATCCCTCACCCTTATGTGGGAGCTTAATCTATATAAGGGGGTATAATATAAGAACTATGTGTATCCCAGTTCACATTACTATGGGATATGTAGTGACACCTAGATCTCGTATCCTAGGCCCAATCATGAAATCTACCATAAAAAATACCTTATTTTCACCAAATTATTCAGACCACCCTATTCATAATGTATATTCAATAATGATCCTACAAGTACGGTGAAATACAATTTTATACTCCTAGATATGATACATATCCATACATAATGAATATCAAGTGAATTGTATGTTTATTCATTTTATTTTATGATATGTAGTGATGTATTAATACTTGATCCAAAATACAAGATCAAATATTTCCCTCACCCTATCTTTTTACTGGATCAATTATTTGTTTTTTGATAATTTAACCTCCCTTTTGAAACACTGAGACAAGGTGACAAGATTTGAATGAACTCTATGTGGTTTAACTCTCATTCTTGTTGGATATAATGTGATTCCTAGATCTCCTATCCTATCCCTAACCATAAATTTAAATAAATAAAATGACCCATCTCACCCTAATGTTTGAAATTTTCTATCAACATTGATTTTATCCAACTGATCAGTAGTATGGAAAGGAATATTCTTATTCCGCTTCATAAAAACCTAATACATGAAAAAAATATTTACTAAATATATATGTGGATAGATGTTAATTAATCCACCCTGGGTATGAACCAAATATATGTTGGGGATAATAAATAGTTTCCACTACGAGATATCAAACTTGGATAACGCCCATTTGATTTGAACATGATCAATGTAGAGGCAGATAAAAATAACTATGTGTGGATTTCTTACTATTGTGGTCTTATCTATGAATTCTAGACACCACCTTTTATCTTTATTTTTAGACCCCTTCATTCACATCACATCTCTATCTATGGGTTAATAACTGAGAGTGAATCCATATCATTTTTCCTATGAGCCATATCTATATAAATCCCTCATTTAATGGTCCTCATATTATATACTTATATTTTAAAACAATCGAGTAATAGTATTAAGATGTTAAACTGTATGAGATTTAGTCCACTATGCATGAATTTAAACTTATCAATGAACCTAACTATAAGTGGAATACTTTCTATACATGAGATCTAGATCTATATAAGGATTCCCAACAAAAAAATTTTTTTACACAAATTCCATGATAAAATATCCGAATTTTGGAATTATATCTTAGTGTTTAAGAGTTTCCCATAAGTTTACAATGGGAAACTTCCCCATCTTGAAACCATAATGTTATACTAAGATGAATCTAGAAACCCCTTAAGGTCTAAATTCTCAAGTGAATAGGGATTTTCCCCCTTTCCTGTATATGAACTATATCTATGAAGGAAGTATTTTTATAATAAATATGTCTCTATTTATTCCTATTATTTCATGATGCAAAGTGATATCCATACCACATATCTAGGACCCAACAATGAATCGTCATTCATCAATGCTTTATAAAATAGAATAATCCTAGTCATAATAAGGTAATGTTTAAAATGTCCTCATCACGCTTTCAGGGACAAATTCTTTTCATAAACCATAATTTTTTTTGGTGTTTTGGATTACCATGAACTTTTTAGTTCCATCTATAATGAGCGTATTCGAATATAATGGAACCTTATTTTTTCCTATCTATACATTCCTTCAATATGGATATGTATAAGTTCCCACAATATATATTATTACCCAGTGGAATATGTATCCTAAGGATAGGGTCTTCTAATATCTATATTAACATAAAGCATCATAGTATAACCCTCCCTTAAAATGTGGTAAACATTCAACCCTTTTGTACTTGTTCAAAATTACTGCTTTGGATTCAAGAACCATGAACTATGATTTAAAATGTCACCACTCCTTTTTCAAACGTTTTTGATTCATTCCTAGATTTTGTACCTCATTTGTGATTTCATTACCTACAATATTGTTGAAGAATTATGGCATTAAAATATAATCACTCTCCTATGAGATGGTTTATATCAATATTAAAACCCCAATAATGTTATTTTTTTCCTTTCCCTTGCAAGATAGGTTATCTTATCTTTTAGTCCAAGAATCATGACCATAAAATATGTGAATCATTGATAAATGTTTTCTTTCCCTAAAATCTATTTTTAATTAATCTGAAGTAAAATACCCTAAAAAATAAGGCACAAAGATCATGGGGAACAATACATATCTCTTAAAACAGTCGATCCGCGCTAGCTAGACCTACTATTCTAGAAAAAAGTTAAATTAGTTTTGTGATATATATATATATATCCACCATGGATATGTTTTATCTATATATTAGTGTGACTTTAAGGGTATTTGAACCCTTCTTAAATATTTCTTTCGTCCATAAATCTACTTCAATTCATAATATTTTCAATCATTTAACTCTTTATGGCTATTGGTAATGAGCATATTCAACTTTCAAGTAATCTATTGTTTGAATATTCTATATTCCCACAATATGTATCTATATATAAACTTATAACATGGCTTGTCAACTAGATGAATCTGCATCCTAAGGAGATATATCATTAATCAATATCTTCACATACACCAAGGTAGTACAACCTTTCATTAGAATGTGTACATTGGTCACCCCTATCATACATGTCTCATACCATCATTGCTAATTCAAATTTCTTATGTTATTATTAATAAAACCCATAATTCTAATATATATGTGGATTAAATACTCTCTATGTTAGGCACTTGTGCATCATACTCACCTTCAGAGTAAATATTTTATATCTCTCCCTTTATATTTTGATCAGTCCTCATCATATGGACATAAAACACATAAAATGACAATTAATCATTCAAGATTTTAAATAGAATTATCCTCTTCAAAAAGAGGTCTATATTAATAATAAGACCCCATTAATTCTTTTTTACCTTATCCCTACTATACAAATATAATCATCTGGTCAATTTTTTTTGACCCAAAACGTCAACAATCTATGTTCCAAGAACTATGAATTTAAACTATGTACACCATTCCCTGAGTTTTTATACATTTGTGACATTGGGATGTCCAATCACATCAATTTATCTTCTCCTATATTCCCAGGAATATTTCCTCACCCATTTTTTCAAAAAATTTATGATTTAAAATAAAAAACTCATTTGGACCAAGTACAAAAAGGTGAGGTCATACTCATTCCCTCATGTATCAAGAATCATTAGTTCGTATCCACCACATGAGACAATACAATATAGCTTTGTAACACTCATAGAGATTGAACTTACACCATTACTGATAGCGATGAACAATCTAATAACTTTTATTGAGCATCCCGACCATATATTGTTTATACTAGTTATTAAAATTTTCTAAATCTGTAGAACATATATTTTAAAATTATTGTTGAGAATATTTATCCGAAGTTTCTATATATTCCACCTTACATTTATTTGGTCAATGATAAAAAACCTTAAACAATAATAATATAAAGTCAAATATATTCAATCTAAAATATCAAATACCTTTACACAAAGCACTATGACCTTAAACTATATTAACCATATTTTGAGGTTTTCTTTATTATTGATGTTTGATCCCTCACTCTCAATGGGTTTAAAGACACCATCACTTTTCATTAGTCAAATTTGTTCGACCTAAAACTCCATCTTTGTTGCTATAACCTTCCTGGATTTAAAATACATCCAAAATTAGACCCAGAACTATCTGTACTAAAAAGAAAAACCCATGTTGGGAATACAAGAGAAAAATAAAATAAATTATTGCTGGGATTGCATCATGTATGATATTGGGAAAATTTAGCCTTTAAATGTAAATGGAATAAAACCAATTTGGTTAAAGATCCATAAATATTGGAGTAAGAAAAAGTCTAATTCCTACCTGTTATGTATCCCTGACAATAAGCTTAGGAAGAAATTAAGATAAAAAAATATGGAAATAGAATGACCATGGGATCCACCTAATGATCCCAGTAGAATCCAAGCAAAAATTGTTAGGTCCCTTGGTCTAGGAAAAAGTTCAGAATTCTTCTATTCCTATCACATTGTCTCAGATATTTTTGTAATGCGGAAAAAGCATAATATCAAGGTAATTAAACCATACATGAAATTATAATTACCATCCCAAATTCAAACTCTATGATACTCATCACATCAAGTAGTCATCACACACCCAAATAGACCAACTCTAGTGTTATGGTGATTTGTGTGGACCCAATACACATTTATGAGTCATTCCCTCTAGGAAATCATTCATCCAAATGGACCAAATCTAGTGTTATAGTGATGGTAGTTATGCCTATACCTGTCTATATGCCAGTACCAATAGTAATTTATTTATCTAGATTATCTAATAATAATTTTTTGGTGGTCCTAGTAATGCATATACCCATCCTTGAACCACACCCGTGAAGAAATAATTCTACTAAATAATCAAAATCTAGTGTTATAAGGATTATAATAATACTCACATTTACTCATGATCCTTGTCCAGAAGGAGATATTTTGACTCAAATGTTTCATGATAATTATTGACTTAAACCATTATAAATTAAATTTTCAGGTTGATTAAATATACTTAGGTATTTCTTTTTAGAGTTTCAGATCTTATTATGAATTAGTAATTAAAAGGAAAAAGAATCCAAATAATGTATAAAATTTGTTTTCATTAATTTTTAAATGTGGGGAGGAGAATCCACAACTAGAATATCTATATTTAATTATAGGAAAAGGGAAACAAATAAAAATAGTTATATTAGTATCTAATGATCTGAGATTATAATTTTGGATAATACTTGATTAGAATCATTGATTGTATGCTCAATGTTTTCATGTTTCATAGTTTATTCACTGATCAATGGATATTCTTGTTTTATTTGAGTTGTTAGTTATAGATTTATTTATTCAAACTTCTAGAGCCCATTTTTTATCTCTAGTAGATACACCTTTACCTTTTCTATGTCAACCCCATATTCTTAAATTTATGTTATCTAAACAGCCACCCAGTTATGAATATGTGGCTCTTTGGTAGTAAGGTGATTCAACTCTCCTGAGTCCCCCGCCACTACCTCCATGCAATAATTTTCACTATTGAATAAATAGGGATCTCATTCCAAAAAAACCATTTTTCTCATTGTATTGGAATGAAACTCATGAGTGTTTGCAGATTTTGGAAGTAAAATCAATCTTCTCTCAAGCCATGTAAATGTTATGGAGTATCTTAGAATTTTATTGAATTTACTCTAATTGAGTATCAATAATTATTGTAATGAATTAGTTTTGAACTCATTTTCACATTTAATGATACTTGAAAAAACATTTAGGGTCCACACTTGGAATTGTTGGTCCTACTGGAAGGTAATTCAGAATTAGTTCTACAATGTAAGATCTAGATCCATTTGTTCAGTTAGTCATGGATTAATCTTAAGTTTTAACTCCTTAATTGGTCAAGTGGAATGATTTATGGGAAATAGTCTAAAAAAATAGATAAATTATTTTCAATATAGTATAAATGGTTTCATTAGTATGTTGCATAGTCTCACACTCAGGCAGTGGTCTTGACCCACCTTTTGTATAAGAGGGATATAAGTATTATTACTCCTTGTGAGGATGAGGGTGCATAGTTTTAGAACCATCATGTTCAAATACCTTCTCTAAGGTAGTTTTGGGTAGTGTACTTTAATAAGAAAATGTTTTACTCACCCATTAGACTACCTACCCTAGCACGCCATCTCAGTAACTCTCTATACCCACCTTGGAATAATCCACTGACAAGTTAGTGGGAGAAAAAACTACCCCAAAATTTCTATTTCTTATTTTTAATGTTAGAAAAAGTTGGTGGATGATATTGGAATATTGTTCATTGTTCACCATAGAAGGACTTATTATTGATACCCTTTGAAAATACCTGAATTTTAATGAAAATATATTAGGATTGTAGGAATTTTAGGTGACTCCATCATATACTCTGTCCACTAAGACACCAACCTGGAAAGAATGATAAAAGAACGCTCCTCCAAGGTACCCATACATTTGTAAAAAAATATTCAAGAGGGTATTTCATAGTAAATAATAGTGATTAAATGAAAATATTTACTCATCCTGTCAATTAATTCATTAATTCTCAATGACCTCCACTTAACATAACCATTGTCGATCAGTTTTGGGTGAAATGTTGAACAAGGGTCCACTAGAGAATTATAAAACTCATTACGTCAGAAATATTGTTTCATCCTATTATATAATAACTATAATGGTCCTATAATTTTTTAAACAATCCTCTTTTATTGTAATGGCCCAAAATTTTATAAATATAAGTTATAATAGACACTACTAGATTGTTTAGAAATCCATTCTCCAAAATAATTTCTTCCAATAAGGTACTAAATCTAAAACATGAGAGAAAATACCTAATAATAAAGATACACCCAATCATTACTGTATAATGGAACCAAATTAGTAAAATTTAATGGCGGGCATATTTGGTTCAATTTCACACCCATTAGAGTGGTATTGACATGCTCCAAAAATAGGCCAATATGAGTGCTCTGTATTCATAGCTTGTTGACAAGGGAAACTATTTGAGTTTTTTTGAGTCCTTTCCTTAAACATGTTTTTTAAATGAAGGTTTCCATACATTACTAGAATGATGTAATTGAATGGAAATAGATATAATTTCCATGTATTCTCAATTTTATAGTTTTTAGATCTCTAATAAGGGGAGGGGAATGTCATGCATCCTCCCAGATGTTGGCTAAAAAAGGAATTAATCATATATCTTTCTAAGATTTAGGATGACACACTTTTTCTGTATGTCCTATAAATTGATTCCAACTTAACAATGTGCTAGGTTTAAGGTTTTAGTGCTCATGAACCAATGACTAAATTGTTATGGGAGAAGCTCAATTGGATAGTGCACCCTAAACTAGGATGCACATATTGCATTATAGAGGTTAACTCCTCATAGATTTTTGGAATGATTTGTATAGATCCAATATACCTTGAAGACCTAATCCCAAATTTCTAAAAAACTACCACTAATTCATAAGCCCTACATCAGTCTTTGTCCTTTCCTATGATTATTTAGTGAACTGGTTAGGATAGACATATAGGGTATGAAAATAGCTACTAATGATAGTATTGATCATTAGGAGTAAGTCTGTATTTTTCTATGATATATGTTCTCCACTGATGATCAATTAGGATAATTTGACCCTTAGTATATATTTTCTCTTAAATATCATCTATTCATGATGTGAACTATGCCAATGGTCTATTATGGATAGTCATTAGAATACATATATCATCTTTGATCCAAAAGTCTTGTACGAGAAGTCTTTTGGTAAATTGGTAGTCTTAAATCTCAAATGTAAGAAGATTCTACATGGATTCATTCTTAAGAATGATGTAGTATCAAGGGTAAGCCATGACATTCTTATTAAGGATGGAAAACATTTCAATATTAATCATAGAATCAAAAATATGGGAAAATAAAAAATCCTTTGTTCCAACTAATATTACTATGAAGGATGAGATCAACTTATTGAATGAAAATAAATAAATAAAAATCGAAAAGTGTGGTTTACAAGGAAATAACAAAAGAGATACCATCTAATGGCCACATGAAATTTCAGACCTCAAGTTGTGACCATGAAAATGTGGCTTATCATGAAGTGATTATGTTGATGGTGTAGTGATCATGAAGAATTGAGAACTCCATGTGATAAATATATGAATACTCAAACATTAAATAAGAACTAGGAAAGTGGAAAAGAAACTGATTAGATGTTAAAATTATTATTGGTAAGCACATGGACATGATAGTAACAAATATGTGATATGAATCATCATAGCTAGCTCATATATTTTATTTTTTCTGAGAATAGTAGTTGGAATCTGGCATGAAGAGGTTCATTCATGAAATAACATATCTCGATAAGGGAGAAGAAGAAGTAATGAAGTGAGGGGGTATTCCCATTTATAAATTATGGTAGGTCACTTCAGCTTCCCCATGAAGTATCCATGCATACCATTCAATTCGTTATGTAGATAATGAACCTATTAAGAAGATCATGGTATAAAATCATGGGATTCTATTAATACCTAAGAATTTACTCTTATTTTTTCTAATTAGACTCCATTTTGAGGGTTTTCATTTGTTGATGTTCATAGAAAAAAAATGAAAAAGGAAAAAAATGAAACACCACATGAATTCTCACATAAAATGTAGTTTTAAGGTAATCCCAAACCACATCACCCCATAAACACCATAGGGTTCTCGGAAGAAGCCACACCATGTTGTCATTTACATAGCTAGTGTGTCTAAGGAGAGCATGCACTATGCTCTCTCCCAACTCATGTGTGGTATAAATATGGGATTTACCTCACAGTGATATGGGTAAAAATGGCCTACTAACTGTGTGATTTGGATATATATATATATATATCCCTTACATACATCCAATTTCCATGTGTCATAATTCTACAGGGTTCTGAGATGGAATCCTTTGCATCTATGTACACAGTTGGTGGCCAACACTTGTGTGTGGAAATTTTGAAAAGAAACATCACACCCATTGACTCCCTACCACACTACCACCTAATATAGAAATTGGTTTACCAAGACATGCTAATAATTACCCGATGGATCCATTTTTAGAATGATAGAAGTTATAGAATGAGAAACACAAGATAAGACATAGAGAAAATGGTGAAAAAGGCTTAAAAGGACCCTTTAGGTAATTTTCAGTCCGTATTTAGATCACACCCCATGAGATAAATTCTGAAAATTCCATTCCATGAGGGTTTGTTCATAATAAAGGTTCCTAGTCAATCTTCTATATTGTTTATCAATCCATACACTCTCCATCCATGTGTTCCTTTTATCGTTCAACTACTACATGGAGCCTTCTCATTAGTATATCATCCGAGTGGATCCACCTCCCTCTGCATGATTCCCCTGTCAAATAATCTCCTTTATGAAGTACCTTGGTAGAGTCTCCTTTATCATGATGTCCCTAAAAATCATCATTCTAGGCTCCTATATACTGAATGGAACAATTCTCATCACAAGCAAAGTGTATAGATCAACCTCTACTAAAATATAACCACATAAAAGAGCCACTATTACCTACTAAAGTTGTAGAAAATCATCCCTCATGAACCTACCACATTGACCAGGTACCTTTAGGGTATCTGGGCCCCTTAATTTACTCATTCCTATCTGTGGGGGTATTTAATCCCCCTATTCCCCCTCTTACAAAGGAATACGAATAAGTGATAATTTGTTAACTCTTCCAAAACAACTATATATACAATATCTGGTTTTGAGGAATTCTATATTTACCCTCCATCGATCATGCATTCCATTTATAAAAGTAAACTCCCACTAGTCAAAACAAATTTATGGGATGTTAGGGTATTATTAATCATTCATCCCCTTGATAATTAGTTACCTAATCATCAATATAGTTATGAGAATTACCCAAATCTAAATTTCCATTCATGATCTTGATTCAAATCAATGATCAATGTAATCCAATTAATCCTTCCAAGATATAAGACCAATGATGGTCCCCTTTGATAATTTCATCCCAATGAATCATCAAGGGATATACGGAAAGAGAAATTTATTTGAGAAACATAAATTACAAAAAATCAGATGACCTAGAAGGGAAGCACTCATTCATTAATAATCCCCATTCACACTCTCCCAATCCCCAAGTAGTAATATGGCCTTCTAATTTAGTGTAAACTCAAACTATCTCTCTACCTTCTCCTAAGTTACAAATTATTTTAGGCATCCGGGTAGTCCCTTTTTCATAATACCAATAAATCCTTTGTTTTCAGGCCATTCATGAAAAATATGTCCCCATAACACAATGAAAAATTATGTGTACAACATCCTATACACATGACAAAAACTACATAACAATTTATGTACAATAATATGTTAAACTACATAGTATGGTACTAACAAAAATCCATAAACTATTTCACTAAAACTACATGGGCTTTGATTCTTGTCAATTAGGATACATAGGAATCCTACTAGAGGTTTAAATCTAACATATCCGACCTATCACATCTATACTCAAGGGGAAGTGCTCCTTTTGAGGCAACTTATATCCCCATTGTTGGGCAATATTCCCTATAATTCATGATGACCTTACTCATTATTCCATATTCCCTCTAGGACCCCCATATATTTCCTCTTAGGTCATATTCCCAATGAAACATTATTTGATTGGTTCATATTCTCAATTAAACTATGAACCACCGGGAGAGCCATATTCCCTTTGGTTATCAAAATATTTCATTCTTTAGTATGTATTCCTGATGAAGCTTTGTTATGCGTAGTGGGAAAAAAATTTACAAGCCAAATAATCTCCATATTTCATTGGGATATATTATATGTGAAATAAACACATTCTTATTGGGCCTTATTCACTTCAAGGAGAACCATAAACTTCCACTCATGTATAATTCCCATACTAACTATCACTTAGTATCTTTCACCCATTCTTCCTAATCACATGCTATTAAGATTCAATGATTATTCCTTGTAAGATTACCTAAAAATGTATGATGTGTCCTATTAAGTGGAACCAAACACCATGGGTTCTGAATAAGTTCACAAGGATAAATTATAATCACCTTTCAAAGGACTGATCACATCTCTATTAATACATTTCTCCATTATAGATGGAGATAAAATCTAGTGTTCATAGGTATATTTCTTAAAATCAATTCATAAATAATTAATAATGGAAATATGGAGAACTTATGATATATATGTTTTTTCACATTGATACATGTTAATTAATTTCCTCTGGAATTAAGGTAACCCAACTTGTAATGTAATTTGGGAAGGATTCATGAATATGACTTAAATCTATAATAGAGTACTACAATAGGTAAATATTATCCCACAAAATAGTTGGATGAGGCTAATATACCATTATCTTGGACGATACACAATCCAAAGGTTAAATAAAATAGTCACAATGACTTGATACCTTTAGAAATCAAGTCCACTTAAACTCAAAATATGTAGAGCCTCGTCACACATTCAACGTTTCTATCAGAAAAACTCATGCATAATTTTATGTTAAAATTGAGAATCATCACAACCCATATGATAACATACTTATACCTTATTCTATAATAAATGGATATGCCTCCAAAACATGCTACATATGAATGGATATCAAGGGATATGGACTGGTTATCCATTCATTCCCTCACTAACCTGAATATTGTGGAAGAAACTCAAGACCTAAAACATTTCTGCAACAAAATTAACCCAACATGGGTGGTGGAGTATAATAAATAATAGAACAAAATGATATTATATAACACAATCAATATAAGGATAATTTTCTTACGCTAGTATCAATTTATAAATAACGTTCCTCATGAAAATATGGATTCAATCTCCAAGACTAGAAAGGTAATATCCAACAAGGAAAACAATCAACTATGGTCATTAACTTCAATCATCTGTTAAGTTATTAATTACTATTCACTTTATTAACCCAATATTCATTTCTAGTTTATACATTTATATTTCCCAGCTAATGAAAAAATTATTTTAATATTCAACCTTTCCAATTAAAAAAATAAATCCATGCTCCTTGATTATTTACCCAGAAAAATTCAGGGTTTCAAATTAATAAACCATTACCATCATTAACACATATTCCCATTAATTCATTGGTAATTTTTTACCCTTCCATGATTTTATGTATTACTGAACTCAATGAACAATATAATAATGTAAATATATTCTAAAAAAAGATAATTATACTATAACAAGAATAAAATTAAGTGTCATAGGCAAGAAACAAACTGTGTTTTCCAACCCAGTTGTCAACTCATCCCAACCATCTTAGTTTTATCCCCAATACCATTCTATACCATCAATTATATTTTATCGTCACCGAAATTATGCTAGTACCACAATGTAGAAACAAATCCCATTCCTTGAAAAATCAACCAACCATACCGGGTTTCACAAATTAAGATTGTTGGGAGATGAGGAAACCCCCTTGAGAAGCAGAACATTATCTATTCCATCAAATTTATGGACCAAGAAAGATAATGATTTACCATATGGTGATGTTCATTTGATATCTCCATCCTCTATAGTGTAAATTTTTTCAATGTTGTTTGATGAATTGTTTATTTGATAACCATCACCTCCTGAGTAATGTGCACTTGAACTAGGAAGAAACAACCTAATAACCACATAAGACACCATGATTTTTACTTCATAGAAAATAGCATAATGAAATGGAAAATCAATATTTTACATGTTTTAGAAAGTGTAGGATCCCAATAATTTCTGGAGATGTCTCAGGCTCTATTAGAGGTATTATTATTCCTTGCATTGAGTATAGCTTTTTTAGGTCTTGACTTCGGTGTGTTTGGGTGAAAATGGGAGAATTTTAAAAGAAAAAGGTGTAGTGCATGTTTGGAACCCGATTTTCCTAAACCGTAAACCAAACCTAGCTACCCATCAAAACCCTGGAAAAGGGGGATTCCCAAAGCTTGTGCATGGTTTTTTGTTTGTAAACTCTCTTAGGAGTAACTATATGATACCCTTAGGTAGTGTGCATGGTTAGGGTAAACTATGTGTCTCTTAAAGGAAAACATGTATAAGAAATAAATTAGTCCAAAAATTAGATTATAATTTCACGAACCCACTATTTTAAACCTTATTCAACCCCAACTCGCCCCGAATCAGATTCTCTCGATTTTGGAGGCTCTAAGACAGATTCCAAGCCCCCCCCAACCACCATTCTTCACTAAATAAAGGAAGTATTAAAGATATCCACCTCCAAATATGTGTTTTATTTCTGTTTAGGTGGATATCACTCTCGCACTCCCCTCCCCAGAAAAAAGAGTGATGTTAATCCATTTGGATCTAGATTTAGATCTAGGTTTTCTAGATATTCATTTATTTAAATCTTGGATCTACAAATTGAATCAAGATCATATTCTACATCATTATTCTATTTAAATTTGGGCTTTCCATTGGCAAGCATTCTTCATCACCTTTCTTGAGGTTGGTGGTCTATAATTCAAATAAAAATTTATTGATTGTAATCATATATTTTTAATTGTAGATTTTCTTTTAGATGTTTAGAAATTGATATTCGTAGATTCAATTAATTAAATTGGTGAATTAATTAATTTAGGGAAAATGTGAAATTGGGGTTAATGAAATTATAAATTACGAATAATTAATTGATGAATTAATTATGGGATAATGGAATAGAGAATTGAATAATTAATTGATAAATTAATTATATTATTTGTGAGTTGAAATAATTAATTATGGAATTAATTGGGGGTATTGAAGTTGACTTAGTTAGAAAAATTAATTGAGAAATTAATTAGGGATATTAAGTTGATTAAGTAAGAACATGTAATGGAATGGACCCCATCATTGAGTCAGGCATTAAAGAGTTACATCGATAGGGAAGCGTCAGTAGTTTGGCGTTATTATCTCAACATTGGTAGGTTGGCATCTGTAGATCAGTGTTGGTAGCTCGTGTTAGTAGCTTGCGTCGGTGACTCAAGGAATCAGTAGGTTATGGGGTTGACAGGTTAGGGAGTCAGTAGGCTGTCATGTCAATGACTCAAGGCATCGGTAGTTCATAGTTTCATTAGGTTAGGAAATCAGTAGGTTATCACAACAGTGGCTTAGACATTTGTGACTCAGGCATTAGTGACTTAGGGGTCGGTGAATCATGTTGGTGACTCGCCCATTGATGATAAATTTTCCATCCTTTCTGATTTTTTCTAGTTCCGCGTCTTTTTTGACATTAAATTATTAAATTTCTATTTTAATGAGTTTTGGTCCACTTCAAATGGTATTTATCTTCTAAAACTTGTAACTTACTTTGACTCATGAACCTCGTGGTCTAGGTCGTGATCCAGATGTAATGTGCATTGAAATTGTATCCCCATAGATTTTGGATCTGGGATTTATGATTCTGATTCTTATCTTCCTTTGGACCTTTCAATTTTCTCTTAGTATGTTGATAACCATTATTCCTTTATGAGTCATGTTCTTGTTATATAGTAGTCAATTTAGTTTTCCGCTAGAGTTTTTCATGCTACTCGTGCAACCCCTAATTTTCAGCGCAGGGAATAAGTTTTGGTCTCCTGTTGTTCCAAGTAGATATTTCCTTCATCTATTATTTAATTGTATATCATGTGGGGTGGGTATACTCTTGTACCCTTGTGAATAAGGTTAGACCCATATTTAGTAAATATAATAAGAAGTAATAAAGGAGGTGTTTGGAAGACGATGATGATCGCTTTGTTTTATAAGTTATCATTGATCCATGTTGTTAATTGTATGGGTTGTATTCTTCTAAAAAACATGGATGTTGGTGGTCTCTATTTTCAATCCTGTATGATTTGTGAATATCTACTATAATAATTTGAATCTCGGTTAATCATGTATATTCCATTAATTATACAGATGCCCTAGGATCAAACTTATCCTTTGGTCACCCCTGTTTTATCAAGTGTAATTAAAGCATGAGTGATGTTAAATCTTCATGAACCTTTTCTTATTTTTTGGGGCTCTTTTATGTGTGTGGTTATATTTATAATTGTGTTTTTGATGTGTGTGGTTCTGTTTCGCCTTTTTCCTATGATGTTCAAGTGGTTTTTTGGATGGGAGTGTGGCTATGAGTATGGGGTGGAATAGGTGGTGTAATGAAATATCAGGCTATGAGATCAATTGATTGTGGAATTAAAGAACTTGTTGTGTATTGGGGAAACATTTGGCCAGTGGTTGGGAAACAAGGCTGTAGGACTGGGTTGTTTCATGTTCACATTTATGGGTGTGCTGGGCATGGTGTTGTTGTACAATAGATCTAGTCGGTGTGGTAGTAATAAGTTATGCTTAAGGTTTTACATGTTGAGAGGTAGGGTTGGGTGTCATGGATTTGAAGAGTGATAGTGGAAGTGGATGAAATGTTGTTCAAGGGAGGGGAGTGTGTAGTAGGAATTCAAGATGGGTGAATTTTGTTTTTATGAATGGGTGTTAGAATGTATTCTTTTACCTTGTCGCTTATTTCCTTGTTGGGCATTAGAAGTGTATGGAATGGTTTCTTCTCCATATAACATTTACAGTGTTTTTTGGTTTCTTACATATGGATGAAATAACTAAAAAATTTAATTGGATACGGTTATGTTTCAAGTTGTGGCTTTTAGTGAAGCAGTGTTCATTTATCAAATTGGGGAGTGACAGTCATTTTTTTTGTATGCATTTTGGGGGTGGAACGAAGGGATGTTTTGTGCCAGATAGTTGTTATTCTGAAAAAAAATAGGTTGGGATGAGTGTTTTGTACATATATATATATATATATATATATATTTAGTTCCTTGTAATTTTTATATGCACCTCACCCATGTTGAGAACTACATTCTGAACACCCTATGGGTATGTAGAAGGGTGTATTTTCCCAACATCCTAGTAGGGGGATGGATGGTTGGTTATGAGATTTTATATACTCCCTATTCTATTCATTGGTATCCCTAGACTCTTTGAGTAGGTTGTGGGGTGATTATGAGGCCTAGGTGTCTGTGGGCGAGGTGTGCTTCCCATGTGTCGTCACGATGATTTGTGTGGTGATTCTCATGTGTCTTCTAGATGGGTTTGTGGTTTGAAGGCCAAATGATTGTTGGTGAGATGTGATGTGGTATGTGGCCTAGGTGTGTGCGAATATATTGTGTCTATGGGGATTGTGGAAGACCATGGTAGCATCGGGATGTTTTGTATTAGGGAATGAGCAGTTAACCAATGGGAAGTGGTGTGGGGTACCAAACTATCGATGTGATTACTACTTTACTTTATTTGTGTTATTTTTTGAGAGTTCCTTGGTGAGGTAGGCGTGGATAGTATATCTTGTTAGGTGCTTCTTATTTTCTTCTATTTTGTAATATGGGCATTAATATGATTCTCCGACTTGTGCACTAGTGACTTTGGTTTTCCTACAAAGTATACTTGTATGATCACCCTACATTTATAAAACTATTTTCATATTTATAGGGAGACTAGACTGACCGTGCTAAACCTTACAAGCATAGATATTGGGGACTATTGTTGCATCCCTACTTAGTTTTATCTTCATACTTAATTTGGAGTTTTTTTTGTATTTCCAATAGTTTTATATTAAACTTTAATGTGGGGTGGATATTGGTTTCTTTATATATTTGTGTCTTGGTGTTTTTTGAGGTTGATATATCTTATCTCCCGACCTTGGGTACTTTAAAAAGGGTAATGCCTCCCATTTTGTGATATTTCTATAGCCTTGGTGTTGATCACCATTGTGGAGCCTATTAAAGGCAGGACTAAGGGGTCATTATCTCTTCTTTATGTGGAGGAAGAAAGGTCCTGAAATCTTACAATCCATTCCCTCATCTTGAAGAAGGTGGGTAGTGACATAATAGTATCATAGGTTATGGTTGAGATATAAGATAGAGTTTGGAGTTAGGCACAGTGAGGATTTCATTGTTTGGTATGGAAAAAATATTATGTGATCCTGGTGCATGACATTGTCCAGGGAATACCGGCTATGACATGGGATTTTATGGCCCCCCTGATCCAATTCAGGGAATCTTAGATTACTAAATGACTAAGTGAGGCTACACCAATTTACGGGTAGAGACCCTAGGGAAGGCACATGAATCATGATGACTTTTTTTGTTGATTGTTTTCTGTTATTTCTAAAAATAAAAATAAAAATTGGGTTAAAATTAATCGAAAATAAATTCCATACTACTTAGGAATAAGAGTTACATGTTTACCTTTCAGCTATGCCACCTAGTCATCGTCCACATGTGGCTCAAGAAGTAGAGGCTCAAAAGGAAAATTCGATTTATCGGTGTGGGGGTTGATCCAAAGGAGGAGGAAACCATTGGTAGAATACATATCATTATTTATATAGGCAGACTCTTGGAAATAATGTGGGAAGTGTCTTAGACGTGGAGACAGAGGGTTGGATCGAGGATTAGGTGATCACCTTCCCCTTAATTAGGGCTTCAATGGAGTACTAGATTCCCATCGGAGTAAGACAGATGAAGGAAGCAATGTGTCATTGGTGAACGCTTTACCTTGGGAAAGTATGGTGACCAATGTTTTATGGGATTCCATTTATAACTAGTTCCAAGAAGAATTCCTCTCTTAGATGATGACGGATAAGTAGCGACAAGAACTACTCACCCCCCAATAGGGGAGTATTTCAGTACAAGAGTTGAGGATTTAGTTCAAGGATCTACATTTCTTTTCTTCAGATCTATTTTTAGATAAGGAGTCTCATGAAAGAAATTTATAGGAGACACTCTATCTTTCTCTCTAATACGCAGTTACTCCCTTGAACTTAATAACAAACTTAAAGGTTTATAAAAAGGTTTAGGTAGTGGGAATGATGCACTCGTGAGGAGGTCTACTGTGAGAGGGGATCTTATTGAGTTATTCAAAGGGAAATATTGTTATTAGGAAGTCTCCAATGTCTAGACCTTCTAGGTTTCTGTCAGGAGGGAGCTGACCCCAATAGTTTTAGTTCCAACCTCCTGGTCCTTGTACAATCCCCATAGTCTTGGTACCATTGTATTGTTTTGGTTGATTCCATGAGAATATTCAGATTCTGTGCTCAGTTCATGCTTAGTATGGTGTAGTTGGACAGGTCCATCACCCACCTTAGTAGTAGTTTCCAGCCATGCCATTTTAGTAGAAGGAATAGCAGGATCCTAATCCACTATGGGGAGATGGAGAAATCATAGTCTGACCTCAAAGAATTACATAGGGACCTTGAATAGGGAATGGTTGGGGAGGAGACTGATGGAAGATGGATAGATAATATGGGAATAGTTAGTTGCATGCGTTAGAGGTTGCAACTCCAGTAGGGCCAGAGATTATTCGAGTTACAGTCAATTTGTATAGTCCTCTTGTTTGTGCCATGTTTGATTCAAGATCTTCACACTCCTTTTTTCATCCAGTCTAGGCCATGCTCTGGATCTAGATTTGGAAAAACTTTATGTTGCCCTAGTGTTGAGTACACCAGTCGGCGGTCAGGACATATTGTTTGATGTTTTTCGGGGATTTAGACTAATGTGGGTGCCACATCAGTCCAATAGGGATCTATGTCTACTACAGATGTAGAAATATGATGTTATCATAAACATTGATAGGTTGTACTCTATGGATGCTGTTATCAACTGCTTCTATAGAAGAGTTATGTTTTCAGACATGAATGACCATCATGTAGCTTTTGTTTCGGTGAGTGGAGTTGTCAGGTGGGCAGTTGGCATTTGGAGCCTCTTCTTTCCGTGTTCGATGAGATGTTAGTGGAATCTATGGATACTGGGATAGTGGGGCTTCCCAGAGGTGTCTTAGAGTTCATGGATGTATTTCCTAAGGAGAGTGTGACTATAACACCTCGAAGTAACATTGAGTTTGGGATAGCCTGGCAGCCTGGTGCTTCTTCAATTTGGATGGATCCTTATCAGAGGGAACATTATGATCTGTTGGAGATAAGTATTCAGATTGAAGATAGGATTAATAATATCTTTATCTAGACCAGTGTATCACTATGGTGTACTTTGGTATTTTTTGTGAAGAAGTAATATAAGGGTATGAGGTTGTGTATACACTACCGAAGGTTGAATTAGGTAAAAATCAAGAACTTTTAACCTGTCCTAAAGATAGATGGTTTTTTTGAATAACTGAGGGGATAAAGATGATTTTCTAAGGTTGGTCTACAATCTGGGAATCACCAGTTGAGGTTTAAGGAATGTGACATCCTAAATAATTCATTTAAGTGTAGGTATGGTAACTTCTATTCTGTGGTTATGTCGTTCCGTGTTACCCATGAACCAGAGATATTTATGGGGATTATGAACTCTGTCTTTGATGAGTTCCTAGACAAGTTCATCATCATATTCATCGATGTAATCCTGATATACTCTAAGTTATAGGGGGATCATAATGAGTATCTCATGACTATCCTAGAATTCCTTTGGCATAACTAGCTCTAAGGAAAGTCTTCCATGGGCATGTTTTGGACATTGTAATTCCACTTCATTAGAAATTTTGTGTCTTAGTAGGGTGTGGCACTGGACCCATCAATGGTCAAGGGAGTTGTTTCTTGGGTACCACCCAAAAATGTGGCATAGGTTCACAATTTTCTCAATCTAAAATTCTATTATCTAATAATCATACCTAATTTTCCTCTAGTAGCATCTCCATTGATGGATATGATCAAAAGAGGCCAAGATTTTGTGTGGAAAGAGAAGTTCCAGAAAAAATTTTGCTATCTGAAGGGGAATTTGATTAGTGTCCTAGTTCTTAGGTTTCTAGAGGAAGGGGTGATGTTCAAGGAGTTTCTTGATGCTTCCCATCTGGGTTTGGTGTGCGTGAAGATGTAGCATTGAGGAGTGATATCTTATGGGTCTAGGAAGTTGCATCCCCATTAAATGAAACTGTTACACCCCCGATTTGAAGCTAGAAGTAGTCGTTTTTGTGAAATTTTTGTGTTTGAATTACCTCATTGGGGAGTTCTTTGAGGTCTTCATAGATCATAAGAGCTTGAGGTGTATATTTTCCCAATAAGATCTAAACCCGAGGCTGTAGAGTCGGATGGATTTTCTCTAGGAATATGATTTTGGGATACCCTACACCTTATGAAAGGGGAATTTTGTGGTTGATTCTTTGAGAAGGAAGTCACAGAGAAAGGTAGTTTGAGAATCTACAGATGCATGGAGGGAAATGGAGGATTTTTTTGCCTTGCACATAGATTTAGGAATGGATGGTGATAGATGATATCTCTTTTAGATGATGGTGATTTCACCTCTAAGGCAGCAGGTGGAAGAGTCTCAGTGGGGTGATTCAAAGCCGGTGGTGATGCCTGATCACTTTTACCAGGGTAATGCTCTGGAGAGATCATCAGATGATGGTCAGAAACTGATTTTGTTCCATGGGAAGCTGTTTTTCCCCCAGAATATACATGAGTGAGTTCTCTATGAGTTTCATGGCTCACCCCAAGTGCTACATGAAATTATTTCCCAGATGTACCATGGATTGATGGAATAGTTCTAGTTTCATGGGATGAAGTGAGAAGTGGAAGATTTTTTGGAAAAGTTCTTGGTGTGCCAGCAAGTAAAGGTTGGGCACCATGTTCCTGGTGGTTTATTTCATCCCTTTGATGTCCCTCAATATCAGTTGGATGAAGTATCAATGTATTTTGTCATAGGGATACCCATGGCATAGGGAGATTGTGATGCAATCTCAGTAGTAGTGGATTGGTTGAAAAAATCGAATCACTTCTTAGAAATCAAGGAGTCGAGCATAGTAGATTCCTTAGTACAGAGGTATGCAAATGAGATGGTGTGGCATCATTGAGTTCATAGATCCATCATCTTAGATATAGATACACATTTTATATCACGAGTATGCTGGGGATTGCAACATGTCTTTGGAACTCAGTTATGACTCAACTCTACTTTCCAACTAAAAAAATATAGGCACATGGAGAGGACCATCCATATGTTGAAAGAAATTCTGTGAGCATACTTATTAGACCTTGGTGGGTATTAGGTGAAACACATTACTTTGGTGGATTTGTCTTACAATAATACATATCACTCTTCCATTGACATGGCTTCGTTCAAGTCCTTGTATGGGAGACCATTTCATTCACCTTTGTGCTAGACAGAAGTTGGAGAGGAACCTCTTCTTGGTATGAACATGGTGTAGAGTATGACCTAAAAGGTTCATCTTTTCTATTAGAGGATGATGGAAACACAAGATCTGAAGAAGTTGTATGTTGATCACAGTAAAAGGTCCTTAGAGTTTAAGGTAAAGGACCATGTTTTCTTAAAGGTTTCCCCACAACATGGGATGTTATGGTTTGATAAAGAATGTATGCATTCCCTTAGGTTCATCAAACCCTTCGAGGTGTTGGGACATGTTGGTGATTTGGCATACCAGTTGGCATTTCCACCGAAGTTAAGAACGATCCATAACGTCTTTCATGTCTCCCAGCTTCATCAGTATCTTCATGATGACTACCATGATGTTGATTATAGAGAGTTGAATATCCAAGACAATTCAACTATCGTGGACTAGATAATGGAGATCTTGGGTCATCGGGAGAAGGTGTAAAGTGGATGGAACATTCCCTTGGTTCATGTGTTATAGAGGCTTGGTGTCTTGGAGGATGATACTTGGGAAAAGGAGAAGCATATGCTTTCCCAGTACCTGTAGGTGTATTTAGTTCTTCCTTGTTATTTTTTTCATTTCATTATTGAACTATGTTTTATATGAGATGACATGTTTCCATATTATATAATGTATGATAAGGTCCTAACATATTTTGTTAGGAGGACCAAATCCCTAATAAATAAACATAAATGTGAATGCGTTTAAACCCTTTCAGGTGAGTCAGTGAAGCCCAAAGTAGATAATATCTAAATGTGGAGGAAGGAATTACTATATTCATATGTTTGGGTATTGTGGATTTTGGTGCTGGTGTGGAATATCTGGTGGATTTTTGGTCGGATAATCTGGGTGGAGCTGTTCTTTGATGTTGAGGTTTCACTCTAACTTTCAAACATTATAGGGTAGTTTATTCTTGAGAGGTATCTTACGGGGTGGTTGTTCAGACACCTCTTTCATATAGGTTTAGTTTTCAATTATCATGGAGAATATTTTGGGAGGTATCTGATGTAATGGTTCAGACCTCAGTAGTCCATTAAATTTTCAAAATATAGTTTTTTCAGTGTTTAGGGAGGAACAGTAGCTCATTTCAATAGTTTTATAAATTTCAATAGTTTTCCATCAGTGAGTCAGGCATCGACGAGTCGTATCAGACGCTCAAAATCAATGGGTTGGAATAGATAGTTTAGTGTTGGTAGCTCATCATCGGTAGATTTTTGTTAGTATCTCATTGCCGGTAGCTCAAGTCAGCAGCTCGAATCGGTGGCTCAGGGTGTTGGTAGGCAACAGAATTGGTAGGTTATCATGTTAGTGACTCAGGGCATTGGTAGGTCAAAGCATTGCTAGGTCTTCACGTCAATGGATAATGCATCAGTTACTTAGGCATCTGTGACTCACATCGGTGACTCTCCCATCAGTGAGTCATTTTCAATCCTTCCCATGATGTTCCAATTCCATGTCATTTTGATTTTAAATGAGTTAAGTTCCATATTTAATGAGTTTTGGGTAGTTTCAAATGGTATTTATCTTCTAAAAAATAGAAGCTTCCTTTGACTCATAAACACTATAGTATGGGTTGTGATCTAGATTTAATGTCCTCTGAAATAGTTTCCTCACATATTTAGGATTTGGAATCCCTCCTCTTTATTACATAACTTTCCATTACATTTTACAACCATTGGATCTTGAAAATTTAGTGTCTTGTAAATAAGGTACATAATACAAGAAAACAAATAACATTATTTTAATCCACTTTAAAGTATTATTATTTTGTTCATCCTAATTACAATTACTCCACCTCATAACCTGGGGACATACATCAAACTAAAGGGTGGGTAGAAGGCCTAGTAAGGGAAAAAAAGATAAATAGTTTACATGTGAACTAGAGAAATATCTATAAGAACATGAGGAATATCATAAATGATTGAGGGGCATATAAAAATAATAATAACATGAATCATAATTGGAAATTTTGGCTACAAAATTTAATTTAGGAATTCATAATCATATCACCAAGGTTTATCCTCAAGATTTCATAAAAATTACAATTGTTATTCACCAAGGTATCGTAAAACTTTTCATCTCTAGAGATTAATTGTTTTACCCAATACATTGAAGAATTATCCAAACACACCAATAATATGTATTTATTTTCTTGTGAACCACATCGATCATAATAAAACATTTCATTAATAAACCATAGATAATAAAATAAATTGGTTTCATATCAAAATAATGTCGTTTTAAAATTGCTTAAAAATATGTTTCTTTTTACATTTTAATCCCATGAAAAAGTAAGGTGGGTTTCATGTATGTTAATCTTTGAATAAAAATATATTATTTGGACAACCATGTGAACACCCCTGGAGGATATAGAGGTTTCAGTATTAACAAAAGTAATTAAAATAATTTCTTTATAAAAAGAGAGAAATTTCGAGATGAAAATCCTGTAGAAAAACTGGTATGAAACACAAATTTAGAAAACATTAAAAAAGAGGGTGAAAGGACCTCCCAATCATAAAAGGATCATAATATGGTAGAGGGATATAAAAAATGGACATAATATCATTATATAAAAATTTTAAAGACAAATAACATAATGAGAACATGAAAGGAAACACGAAGTTGTGATTTCCTTTACGTTGAAGTCTAACTTCTTAAATGCAAGGATCATGACCTTGAGAGCTTAAGGAAACCTTGATAGGAATCTATGGGAGGAGTACTTGTAAAGTAATACTATCAAATCTTGGAGGGTATGATTTTGGAATGAAATTAAAAAAAGTAATATCTTGGTATTTATAGTAAAAGCGATGGAGTTTTTTATTAATTTCCAAGGACACCTCATTTATGGTATTTGCAGAACCAATGGATTTCCCATGATATTTTCCATTGGTTTTTTCCAATTGGGAAACCTCGTATAAAATTTTAATAAACATGATTTGACTATAATTTTAAATTACATATCATTTCATTATAATGTTATAAAACACAACAAAAACTCAAAAATTGCATTTTTACAATTCACCCCAAAAAATCATTTTATAAAAATCTCATAAATTCTCTGTAACATAATATCAACATTATAAATTAAAAAATTACTCCATTTTATAAAAATAATTATCTTAATATAATAAATTTATATTTTAAGTTAAACTACTATTTACTTGAAAAAATACTAATACTTAACTAATAATTTCTAAAACATCTATTTAATTATACTATTAATTCACATTACCATTCAAGCTTCCTAAATTACATTTATACTTCATTAGGGGAGGTTACTATTCCATTGGTCATATTACTATTCATAAGGGTAATATTACTATTCATAAGTTACTATACACTAATAAATAAGTTGATCATATCAAACACTAAATTTCTTACTGATTACAACCGTGTATGTCTGTTTTTCAAAAAATAATTTCATAGTATCAAGTATTTAAAGTATAAAAAATATTTTATAATACTCATTTTTTCAATATTCGTCAATAATATATAATTAAATTCTTAGAAAAATACTAAAAAATCTTCCTAGATTAATTTTGACATTTGAAATTCAAAAATGATGGTTATTTTACCATAATAAGAAATGATAATTTTATTTACAGAAAAAGATTACATAATGTAAATAAGGAATCATTACATAACCTTTTATAACACATGTATTTGGCCTTAGAGTAAGGTGTGCAATTTTGATAGAATCTTCGGGCAGCTCAGACAACATTACCCGAGTGGTGATTTCTCACAACTTCAACTTCTCCCTTATGCGATTTCGTTCAAGCTTAACTTGTTAAAGATTGGCTTGGTCTCGGTCTAGAGAAAATACCATTGATGCTACCTACTTCCCAAGCTTCGACAAATGGGCTTTGTATGACACGATTCTTCTAGTAGGTTCCATCGACTCTTATTTTTTTCATTAATTATCCATTATCATTTCTATTTATAAACAATAATAATAACATTAAAAATTATTATGGTTTCCAAAAGTCATATTAACCAAAGGTCAAAACACGATGGTTACATTTCAATTATACTTATATTGTTTTTTGATTATGACATAGAAAAATATAATTTTTAAGGAAAAAATATTATTTAAAATTTTGGGTCATTACATTATTCCCCCCTAATGAAATTTTATCAAAGAAATTTCAACTTGTACCCTTATAAGAGAAAAGGTGTGGGTACTTCTACCTCATAGTATACACTAGTTCCCACATAGCTTCTTCAAATTTGTGGCTTCTCTACAATATTTTAACAATGTGGTAAGTATTTTTTCATAGATATTTGTCTCTATGATCCAATATCTCGACTCTCTTCTCCTCATAATATTGGTCATGATCCAATTTTACCACCTAATGATTTAGTACATGTAAAGGGTTAGGTATGTACTTCCTCAAGAGGGATATGTGGAATACATCCGGATCATGGGATTGATTTTTTGGAAGTGCAAGCCGATAGGAGATTGATCCTACGTGATCAATGATTTAATTTGGGCCAATGCACTTATGTCTAAGATTTCATTTCTTCCCAATCCTCATGACTCTATTCTGAGGAGAGAATTGAAGGAAGAACTTGTCACCAACATAAAACTCCAAATCCCTTCTATGGTTATCTCCATTTATATTTTTTAATCCTTAATATGTTTGTAGATATAATTAACCTTTTCTTTCATCTCTTACACATGATCAATTCCAGGAAACATTTTCTGACAAGCTCCATCCCAAAAAGTAGGATTTCTAGATCGATTCCCTTATAAAAATTTATAGAGTTCCATTTAAATGCTTGAGTGTAAGATTTTATTGTACAAGAACTCATCTAATAGTATATATTGATCCCATTTCCCTTTAAATTCCATTGAGCATGTTCTCTTAATTTCCTTGAGTGTTTGAATAGTTCTTTCAGATTGGCCATCAGTTTGGGAGTGATAGGCCGTATTGAAATTCAATTCAGTACACAGAGCATGATGAAAACATCTCTATAATTTTGACGTGAACCTTATATCATGATAAGATAAGATAGAAAGTGGAACCATATACATCCTTACTACTTTCTTCATGAAAATCCTAGCATGTTCATCAATAGATAAATCTTCTTGAATAGAGATTAAATGGGTAGTCTTGGTGAGACATTCCTCTGTAACCCATACTACATTTTTTACTTTGGAACTACTCGGGAGACCAATGAAAAAGTATATAGTAATATTTTCCCACATCCATGCTAGTATAGGTAGTGTTTTTAATACTTATTTAGGAAACTATCACTCTGCCTCCACTTTCTGACATACTAGGCACGTTGTTGTGTAGTCAGCAATCTCCCTTTTCATGTTATACCGCCAATAATGATCAAGAAGGTCCTTTAAAAATTTTGTGATTCTAGGATTTTTAGATAATGTAGAGCCATTAGATTCTCAAATAAAATGCTTCTTCATTTCTATAATATATGGAACACATAGTCTTGTATGAAATTTCAGTACACATTTTTGATTAGTCTGGATCTTGGGAAACATCCCATCCTTCACAACCTTCAACTTCTACTATGATAAAGGATATTATTTTTTATCTTTCTAGATCCTCTCTAGTAATTATGGTTGAGAAATAATTTGGGATAGGTTTGTTGATATATCTTCCCTTACAATTATTTTTTCCAGTTTTACTAGGTCTTTGAACAAGGGATCTCCATAAATCCTCATAATTTCTAGAAAAATAGGGTCATTCTTACATAATTCATTAGAGACTTTGTTTTCTCTTCCAGGGTAGTAATTAACTAAATAATAATTGTATTTAAGAAGTTCCAACCATCTCTTTCGTCTAATGTTTAATTCCTTTTTTGTGAAAATATACATCAAACCTTGATGGTCTGTGTATATATCAAATTTCTCCCCATAAAGATAGTTCCTTCAAATCTTCAGAGAAAAAACAACCACAGTCAACTCTAGATCAGGAGTAGGATAGTTCTATTCATAAGGATTCAACTATAGAGATTCATAAGTAATTACTTTGTCATTTTTCATAACGATGCACCCAATCCCTTTCAGAGATGCATCACTAAAAATAAAAAATCCTTCTCTGGTTAGGGGTAGAGTTAACACGGGTGTAGTAACCAATATCTTATTCATCTTTTGGAAACATTCCTCACAATCCTTATTCCTAATGAACTTGACCCCTTTTTGAGTTAACTAGGTTAATGGATTAGAAAGTCATGAAGAGTTGTTCAAAAACAATCTATAATATCCTACAAACCCAAGGAAACTATGAATCTCAGTAACTATTGTAGGATGACACCAATTATCTATAACCTTTGTCTTTATAGGGTCAACTAAGATTCCTTCATTAGTTACAATGTCCCCCAAGAAGGGAAATTTCCGACCAAAATTCACATTTTCTGAACTTTCCAAAAAACCTCTCCTTCTGTAGTGTTTTCAAAATATCCCATAAATGATCCTCACGATCCTCACAAATTTTAGAATATATCATAATATCATCAATAAAAACTACCAAAAAATAATCATGTTAGTCCTTAAAGACTCTATTCAGAAAATCCATAATACAGCATGTTCATTAGTCAGTACGAAGTTCATAACAACTAACTCATAATTACTATATCTTGATAGGAAGGAAGTTTTTGAAATATATTTTTTATTAACCTTCAATTGATGATAAATAGATCGAAGATAAATCTTGGAGAAGAATTGAGACCCCTGAAGTTTTTCAAATAATTCATGAATTCTTAGAATATGGTATTTGTTCTTCACTATGATCTCATTAAATTCTCCATAATCAATTCATAGTCGCATTGATTCATCCTTCTTCTTTACTAAGAGAATAGGTGCTCCCCAAGGAGACACACTCAGTCAGATAATCCCCTTTTACAAAATATCTTTTATTTTTTTCTTTAATCACTCCAACTCCGCATTTTCTATCCTATATGGGGTCTTTGATATCATATGATATCCTAGTATGAGTTCAATGGAAAACTCTAACTCTCTTTCTAGGGTAGGTCTGGGTAGCTCCTCAGGAAATACGTCAATATATTTTTGTATTATGGTGAAAATTTCTATCCTTATACACTTATGTAATTCATCATCCTCATTGATAAACTCCATAAAAAAGGATATAAGAGGTACTTCTAAAAAAATATGTAGTTGAGAAATCTCTCCTTCGAAGATAACTGTAGGTTGACCATCGAAGAATACTGATATTTCCTTGCATTTTCATATGACCTTAACATTGTACACTGATAGGTAGTCCAACCCTAGTATAATGTCAAATTCCAACATGGGATTGACTACTAGATTTGTGATAATATTGTGATCACTAAATAAAATAATAGAGTTTTTAAACCCTGATGATGTTTGGATAATCCCGCCAAGATTATTGACTGATAAATCTACTTTTAGTAATTCAGGGGTTCATACTAAATTTTTTGAAAACATGGAAGAAATAAAGGAATATGTAGAATCAGAATAAAATAATGTACGTTCTATATTTGATATAAAAACAAGATTACCTTACACCACATCATTTAGAGCTTCACCATCAGCTATCACGATAGAAAAAGAACAACCTTGCTCCCTTATCCTTGGTTGAGGATAATGGTGATTCCCCTCCACTACCCTTAGATATGGATAATGATTGAAAAATTTCCCAAGCTATCCACAACTGAAGCATTGGACTTTAGGAAGGGAATATAATATCATCCCTTTGTCTTTAATGTTTTGACGTTAATTCTTCACCTCACTATGACAATTTTTCACGATATGACCATCTCTTTAACACTTATAACAATTTTTGATCCCTATCAGGCTATTCCAGAATTCTTTATCCCACATTTATTACATGTGGGAAGTTTCACATGATTGACTTCTAGATGATGATCAAATATTTTCACCAATATTGGATTCATTGATCTCTTCTTTTAATTGTATTTGTGAGACCATTATGTCTCACTAAAGACCAGTTTGACTTTCGTAGAACTCTGCACGATCTCCTCATAGCTATCATAGTCTCAGTTGGATAAATTCTTCCAAAAATGAGATCTTAGTCCACCAAATAATCTATAAAACATCCCATTATAATCCATGAAAAATCTGGAGGTATAACATGAATGATTTTTATATTTCATCACATATCTTCCCACATATTCATTCTTCATGTTCTTCAGCAAGGAAAATTCCTTCTCTATTTTTTTTATCATCGAATGAGGGAAATACTTATTGAAGAAGATCCCTATGAACTCTTTCCACTTCACAAATTAAATATACAATCTTGGACTTGTGTTTTTAATTTGTTCCCACCACTGATCATCATCTCCCTTTAAGCAGTTAACAATAAGGGTGAATTTTTCTTTTTATAACTATGAAGTACATAAAAGATATTTTCAAGAGGGATGATCTACTATTCAGTAATAGATGGATCAATAGATCTATTGAATGATGGTGGTTTTTGATGTGTAGAGGTCTCACAAAATATTTTTTACCTTCATGGTGAAATACTTCTCTTAGATTGATTCAATTTATTTCCCATAACTTGAGTCAGTTGGTTCATCATTATAATGAATGTTTCCATTACAGATTCCATTATAGAACCATCATTACATGCTTTATTGTGGTCAACATTTGAATGTTTCACCCTATTTCCCTCCATTTTCTAAAATAATAAAACCTTAGTGAGAAACTTATTTCAATTATGAATCTTTTAACTGTATAGGATTTTTATGTCCTAAAACATCAAGCTTAAACAAAAATAACATTTCTCTAGAGATCCTTCATAATATTTCATAAAAAGATTGTGTTTAACCAAAAATATCCCCTATGAGTGTCAAACCAGGAGTCCAGCAGGGTCCTTTTTTGTTCAGTAGTTCCCATTCGATTCTATCTTAAAGTAGTGTTTTATGGTTTTACCCCTAGATACTTCAATACAAGAGCCACATCCACTTCTTCATATCAAGACATAAATTGATTTGGTTGGAAACCACTTTCTTAATATATCTCCAAAATACCAGGAAGTTCTACAATATTTAAACTTTTCTATAGGGTTATTACTAATTTTTTCATATCCTACTTTCCATTAATAAGTAAACTATCTTTTATACCAACCATGTAATCCAACCTTTTTATTACATAACTTTTCATTACAATTTACAAACAGTGGATATTTAAAGTTTAGTGTCTTGTAAATAAGGTATGTAATACAGAAAAACATATAAAATTATTTTAATCAACATGAATGGCTTATTATTTTTTTCATCCTATTTAAAATTACTCCAAATCATAACCTGGGGTCAAACAACAAAGGAAATGGTGATTAGAAGGCCCAACAAGAAAAAATAACTAGATAACTAGTTTACAAGTGAACTTGATAGATATATATAAAAACATGAGTAATATAATAAATGAATGATAAATAGGAATATAATAATAATTTTAATTTTAATCATAATGTGAATTTGTGGCTATAAAGTTTAATTTAGAAATTCATTATCATATCCCCATGGTCTATCCTCATGGTTTCATAACAATTACCAAGGTTATTCACCAAGGTATCATAAAACTTCTCATCTATACAGATTACTTTATTTACCCAATTAATTGAAGTTCTATTTGGGATCACCCTTAATAAATATTAATTTTCATTTGATCCACAAATATCATAATTAAACACTTCATCGATAACCCCTATAGAATAAAGTAAATGGGTTTCATATCAAAATCTTGTCTTTTTAAAAAGGGATAAAAAACAAGTTCCTTTTGTCATTTTAATCTCATGAAAAAGGAAGGTGGGTTTCATGAATATTAATCCCAGTATTAAAATATATAATTTTTACATACATGTGAACAAACCTGGATAAGATATAAGTTTTGGTATTTACTTAAGTAAATAAAATAATTTATTGATAAAAAGAGTGAAATTTCGAGGCCAAAAATATGGAAACATAACAGGCATGAAAAATAGATTTAGAAATAATTAAAAAGGAGGGTAAAAGGGTATACCATTCATAAATGACTCATAATATAGTTTACGATTAGAAAAAAATGGATATAATAAAATGATATGGAAATTTTAAAGTCAAATAACATAAAGAGAACAAGAAAGGAAAAAAGCAAAGTTGAGATTTCCCTTTCCTTGAAGTGTATCTTTTAAAACGTTAGGATAGGGATCTTGAGGGATCCATGGGAGGACTCCATGGGATGTAATACTATCAGATCTTTTAGTGGGGTGATTTGGGAATTAAATAAATTTAAGAAATGTCATGGTATTTATAGTTAAAGAGAGGGTGTTTTTTCATTAATTTCTCACAAAACCTCATCCGTGGTATTTGAAAAACCATGGGATTTACCATGGTATTTGACCATGGTTTTGGCCAATTGGGACAAATCATATAATATTTTTATTCACATGAGTTTACCATCATTTTAAATTAAAATTTACATAGTTATGATATCACAAAACATACAAAAAACTCAAAAACTGTATATTTAGTATTCTTCAAAAACATATTTTATTAAAATCTCATAAATTTACCCTAATCTAATATACATGTTTCGAATTAAAAAATGAACACCATTAATGAAAATAATTTTCCAAATATGAGAAATTTAATTTTTAATTAGAATCCCTATTTACTCAAAAAATACTAATAATTAACTAATGATTTCTAAAACAACTATTTACTTGTACTATTATATCACTTTACCATTCAAGATGCCTAAATTGAATTTATACCTCCTTAGGCAAGGATACTATTTCATTGGACATATTACTATTTATAAGGGTAATATTACTATTCATAATTTAATATTCACCAAAAAAATATATTGATCTTATCAGACTTTAGATTTCTTACTGTTCACAACACTATATGTCAGTTTTTCAAAAAACATTTCCCATTATAAATTACTTAAATTATGAAAATTAATTTGAAATACTATTTTTCAATAGTCATAAATAATATTAATATTCTTATAAAAATACTAAAAATTCATCCTAGATTAATTTTGACATTTGAAATTAAAAAATGATTATTTTTTACCATAAAAAGAAAAAAAATTCAAATGGATTACACAAAGTAATTAATGTCTCTTTACATAACCAAGTATAAAACCTACATAGGACCTATGAGTAATGTGTTAATTGATTGTAGAATCTTGGGTAGGCACATAAAACATTCCCCGAGTGGTGATTTCTATCAACATGAACTTATATTGTAGGAAATTTTTTTCATACATAAAATGTTAAAGCCCAACTTGGGAATGGTCCAGAGAAAAGCCCAGTAATGCCACCTCTTTCCCAAGCTCTAACAAATGGTCTTCATATGTAATGATTCTACTAGTAAGGGCCATTGACTCTTTGTTCTGCATTAATTATCTATTATGATTTCTATTTAAAAAAAATAATTGTAACATAAAAAATTATTTTTGTTTCTAATGGTTATATTAACCAACGATCATATTAACCAATGGTTCATATTAAACAAAGATCATATAATTTTGAAAAATAGATGGCTAAATTTTTAATATACATATATAGTCTTTTTTATTATGACACAATAAACCATACATTTTAAGGAAATAAAATATTCAAAATTTCAAGATGTTACATAGGATCTAATATTTCTAAATTAGAATCTTCTCTTCCTTTGAAAACATCCATTTTATCTTAGTGTGCTAAGAACCATTCTTCCCTAAGGATTCTTGCACTGGTACAGTATAAGTATGTTCAGTCTTCCCCCAATTTTTTTCTTGGTACTTGCATGACCCCAATTTTTGGCACAAGGAAGAATTTTCGGTCACATATTGTTCCAAGTAGGGATTTCCTTTGACTCTCTTTAATTATGTATCATGTGGGGTGGGTGTACTCTTGTACCCGTTAGGGAATAAGGTTGGACACGTATTTAAAAATATAATAAGAATTAATAAACATGAATTTGGGGAAATGATTATGATCAATTTGTTCTTTATGTTATCATTGATCCATGTTGTGAATTGCATATGATGTATTATTCTGAAAATCATGGTCATTAGTGGCCTCTATTTGAGCACCTACATGCTATTTGAATCACTTCTGTAAGAATTAGAATCTAGTTAATCATGTATATTTAGTTAATTATATGGATTTCTCAAGATAATTCATATTCTATGATCACCCATATTTTATCAAGTAGAATTAAATAATTATTGCTGCTAAATTTGATTGTATATGTCCTTGTTTAGTGTGGTTGTGTGTTGTGTGTGGTTCTATTTGAAATTTTTTCTGTGTTTTATGTGGTTTTGTTCAGCCTTGTGTCAATGATGTTCATGTGGTGATGTGGTTGGGAGTGTTGTTGTGTTTATGGTGTGGTACGTGTGGTGTATTGTAATTTCATGCTAAGAGACTGATTGATTGTTCAATGAATGAAATTTTTATGCATCTGGACTACATCCGAGTAGTAGTTGGGTAGTGGGGTTGAAGGATAGGGTTGTGTCAGGTTCACGATGATAGGAATGATGGGCATGGTGTTGTTGTACAGTAGGGATACCTAATGTGGTATTAATAAGGTGTTATGGGGATTTTACTTATTGAGAGGAAGGATATGGTGGAATAACTTTGAACAATGATTGTGGAGGTGATTGAATGGGTGTTTAGTAGAGGGGAGTTATAGTCGAACTATAAGATTGGTGAGTTTTGTTTTTCTGAATTGTTGTTAGAATGGATTTGTTTACCATATCCCTTCATTCCATGTTTTTCTTTGGAAGTGGTTGGTTTGGTGGCTTTTCTTTAAAATGTTTCTAGTGTTTTGTAGTTTCCTAGGTAGGGATCGAATAAATAAAAAAATAAATTGTCTAGGGATATGTTTCAAGTTGTGGCTTGTAGTGAAGTGAAATTCACTTATCGAATTGGGAAGTTATCGGATTTCATTTTGTTTATGCATTTTAAGGGTGGTAACAAGGGAGATTTTGTGTGGGCTAGTTGTTGTTTTGAAAACCCATAGGTTGGGATTAGTTTTTGGTACATGTATATATATATATATATACATGTAGTTATTTGTGATTTATATACGCACCCCACCCATGTTGATCACTACGTGCGAAACACCCCCATTATTATGAGGGAGGGTTTCCTTTCCCAACATCCTGATGGGATGATGGATGGTTTGTTATTATCACTTCACTCCTCCCTCTTCTATGCATTCATATAGCTAGACACATTGGGTAGGTTTTGTTGTAGTCATGAGGCCCAGGTGTCTATGGGCATGGTGTGCTTCCCAAATTTCTTTGGGATGAGTTGTGTGGTGATTTCAAGGTGTCTATGTGATGGGGTTGTGATTTTTGGCCTAGGTGTTTGCCGAAAATATGTGATGATGTATGTTTCCAAGGTGTGTTCAGGTAGGTTGTGAGAGGGGGATTGTGGAAGAGTGTGGTAGTATCAGGATGTTCTCTGTTAGGTAAGAGAAGTTAACCAGTGGGAAGTGGTGCGGGGTACCCTAATATCTATGTGGTTACTAGTTTTTGTTACCTCACATGCGTTATTTGGTAAGCATTCCTTGGTATTTTTTGGGTGGATAGTATACCTTGTAATGTGCTTTTGAGTTTCTACTATTTTCTCATAGAGGTATTTGTATTCCTCTCCCACATATGCAAGAGTGGCATTGGTTTTCTGACTGAGTATACTTGTATGCTCACCTGAAGTATATAAATTTGTGTTCAGGTTTCTAGGGAGACTACATGGACCATGTTGGACCTTAATATCTTAGATGTTGGGGATGGTTTTATGTCGCTTCTATGTTTTATTTTGGTACTTAAATTGGACGTTTCTTTGCATTTCAAGTAATTTTACTTTAAAAATGCATGTGGGATGGATTTTTGTTTCTTTATATATATGTGTCTTGGAGATTTTGGAGGTTGATACATCTTATCTCCCAGTCATGGTTACTAACCATATGGTAATGCCTCCCATTTTGGTGATATTTCTATACCCTTGGTGTTGGTCACCACTATGGGGCCTATTTGAGGTGGGACTAAGGGGTCATTATCTCTTCTTTATCTTGAGGAAGTAAGGTCTCAACATCCTATTATCACCACCCTCATATTGAGGAAGGCGGGTCATGACATAAAAATTAATTAAAGAATTAATTGGTGGTATTGAATTTATTAACAAAGAATCATAAATTGAGGAATTAATTTCAAATATTGAATCAATAGTGAGAGAACAAGTAATTGATAGAATTATTATGATTGTTTAATTATTAAAATAATTAATGAGACCAAAAAGATCAATTGATTGTTTAATTATTTAATGAGATATACATGATTAATTAATGTATGAATTAATCAATGAGATTTATGTGATTAATTTGTTTTGGAAGTAATTAATGGAAGTAATGTGATTATACAATTTTTGAATTAAATAATGGGATTGATGGGAAAAATTAATTGATGAATTAATTAATGTAATTAATAATGTTATTTAATAGTTGGAAAAAGGGAATAATTAATTAATGAATTAGTTTATTAAATTATTATGATTATTTAATTATTGAATTAAATAATTTGATTCATGGGATTAATTAATTTATGAATTAATTGGTAAAAGTTATATGATTATTTAATTATTGAATTAAATAATGGTATTAATTATTTAACAAATTAATTAATGGAAGTAGTATTATTATTTAATTATTGAATTAAATAATCAGATTGATGGGATTAATTAATTGATTAATTAATTAATGGAATTAATGTGATTAATTAATGTCAAAATTAATTTATGGAATTGAAGTGAACTACTAAATGGTGAATTAATTAAAGGGATTGAATGGGATTAATTAATTTTGTAATTAATTTATGTGATTAACGTGAACAATTAATTTGTAAATTAATTGAAGCGATTGAATGAGATTAATTAATTTTGGAATTAATTAATGAGATTTATGTTAAAAATTAATTGGTGAATTAATTAGTGAATTAATTAAAAGAAGTTGGTGGATTAATTAATTATTTAATTAATTAAAGGAATTTTTGTGATCAATTAATTTTATAATTAATTGATGAGTTTTACGTGATTAATTAATTTTTGAATTAATTAATGGATAGTTGAGTTGAGATAATTAATTTCTTAATTAACTATGAGATATTGATATTGTTGACTTGAGATAATTAATTGTTGAAATATTTATGGGATATTAAGATTGTAAATCAAGAATAATAAAATGCAGAATTAATTATGTGACATTGAGATTGTGATTTGAGTAATTGATTGTTGAATTAATTATGAGATATTGAGATTATTTATTTGAGATAATTAATTGTTAAATTAATTATGTGATATTGATATGGAGGATCTTGAATAATTAATTATTGAATTAATTATGTGAAATTGAGATTGTGAGTTGAATAATTAATAATATATTTAATTAAAAGATATTAATCTTATAAATTGAGATAATTAATTGTGGAATTAATTTTGAGAAATTAGTATTTAGTAACAAGTAATGTGATATCGATAATATGAATTGATATAATTAATTATGGAATTAATTTTTAGATATTGATGTTATGAACTGAGATATTTAATTGAGAAATTAATTATGAGATATTGAAATTTTGAGTATGATTAATTAATTGTTAAATTATTTTATTGGTTTTTGAGATACATGTAACAATGTGATATTTGTAATATTGGGATATTTTTAATAATGTATCATGAAATGGTTAATGGAAACATGAAAATTCGGCTAAGTGTTATGATTGGTAACATACTCATTCAATTATGTTGTATTAAATGGTGAATGGCAACATGGACATTGGGAAAAATATTATAAATGGTAACATTATCATTAAATTATGTATTATTAAATGGCGAATCGTAACATGGACATTCATCAATGTATTATGAATTGTAACATGGTCATTCAATTATGATATGATGAATGGTAACATGGTCATTCAATTATTTATAAAAAATTGGTCACATGGTCATTCAATTGAGAATTTGTGAATGGTAACATGGTCATTCACTTATGAGATTATTAATGGTAACATGGAAATTCAAATTTGATATCCCTTAGGGATAGATCGGACACTGGAATAGGATGATTTCAGTATTGAGATATGAGTTTCCATAGGGACAGGGGGTTATGTGCTTAAATAAAGCTTTATTGATAATTGGATAATTTTTTACTTATTCATTGAACATATTTCAATATACAAATGCATACATTATTATATACTGGATATTGTTTTAAACACCATTAGTGGTGGCTTACTGAGTTGTACTCACAATCTACTCATTCTACCTGATCATTACCTGAATAGATTACATGATTGAAGGATATGCTTGGTCCCTACGTAAGATGTATTATTTGGGATGGATCATTTATGATGGAACCGGATGTGGTTCAAGGCCCTGTTGGGAGTTGTCAGTGTCTTTACTTTTGAGTGTGCATTTGACACTTGGCATTCACATTCACATGAAATATTTTTTGTTCAATTTTGACAATGTATTTCCCACTCTGGGTGTTATGATATATTTGTATTATTTTAGTTATGATTATGTTATTGGTTATTGTTCATTTATTTCCACTAGTATATTAATATGATATGAAAATGAAAGAAAAAAATCTGGTATATTCTCCCCATGATCAATAATAGACCCTTTTTTCTAGTCAGCATCGTCTGGAATATGGGGAGGCATTCCTAAGGTCCTTTGGCGGTCCAACATGGGGAACCAGTGCATTGAACTACGACCAAGATGTTACAAAGTTGTATGAGATCCCATTTTTCTTTTTCTTTTCTCCTATCTTACCATTTGGGAAAGGTATATAGAAGACTAGGAAAATTTTGGCCTTGGTTATGAGCTCGTTCATGGGAGTAGCTAACCCATGTATGGGGGAGAACGAAAGTACATTGGGTGGGATTGTTGTTATTGTTGTTTCTTAATATAGTTGAATATTGTTTTATCCTAGGTGATGCACTTTTCATGAGTGGTGATTATTATTTAAGAGATTTTTTGAGTTTGACTTGTGGCATGATAAGTCACAAAAAATGAGTTTGCATGCATTATTCTAGGAATTTAGGATTATTTTTTAACATGCATCATTTTAAGCATGCAAGGGAAATGGGTTATGGTTAAGTTTTTTAACATGAACTATTTTCACTTTCTTATAAAATAAAATGAAAATTTTCATAATTTTAATTGATAAAAATATTAAAAATGAGAAAAATGCAAATAAATGGTATTCTAATGTGAAAACAGGTATAATGAGAATGAGGTAACCCTTTTTAACCAACACATAGGTGTAGAATGGTTGTGGGTAGTGATAGTGCATTGATTTTGACCATGTTGTGGGAAAAAGGGGAAAATGACTTGTTGTGGTGAATTGTGTTAATCTATATTGTTAACTATGTTAATGTTGTGAAATGAGAATCCTTTGTGTTTTTTATTTCTACCATTATGTGGGTGATTTGGGTAGAGAGAATGCCACAGTTTGAGAACTCGATTATAGTTTTTGCGAAGGACTATCTAGTTTTCAATCGTATAGTTAGACATTTTTCAGATAGAGAAGCCAAAGACATTCGATAGATTAAGTTGTTTATATAGTGGGAGATAACATCGATGATGGGGGAATTGTGGTTGTGTTCTTCAATGACTTCTTTGTGTACTTTTAATTAGTGAAAATCATGTCTCCTACATTGACATCATCTCAGGTACACATAGTGAGCTCGAGCTTTACACATAGCTACCTGAATGTGTTTTGGTTAGATATGGGGACCCTTATAGGTTGCGCTTATGAAGCGATGTATATGAAGATGAATTGTGGGAGGTAGGATGTTAGTAGTTTATAAATGATGATCCTATAAAGAGCATGTTTAAATTCTTTGGGGAAAGGACAAGTGGGTCATGTATATGGTGGATGTACATCTTTTCCAAGTGGTTTTTAATAGAAATGATAAGGTCCATTATTGGATGGTGGTACTGAGTTTGTTCGACATAGAGAGTTGGGAAATGAATCAGTTATGTTTTGAAATTTGATCTTGTTACTGATGCGTCCTTTGAAGAGGATTTGATATGTGTGTTGTATCATAATGAGAATGTGTTATGGGGAAAGATTTTGCGGATAGTTCATGTATTGTGGAAACATGGATAGCTTCAAGAGGAAAATTATGAGATAGAAGTGGATATGTGAGATTAGTGGCCTAACCCTTATGACATGAAATCATAGATATTCATTAGACTATAGCTCAAGGGAAATTAGTTATAAAGAGGGGATATTGTATGATCCTAGACTTTTCTGGAGATGTCTCAGGATTGTTTAGACTTATTATTTTCCCTTGATTTCAGTATAAATTGTTTAGGTGAAAAATTGGGTGTGTTTGGGATAAAATTAGAGAAATTTGGAAGAAAACTTCATAGTGCATGGTTGGTAGAGGGTTTTCCCAAACTGTGTACCCAGCTCAGATAACTATGTGAAACCACGCAGAGGGGATTCCCATGGTTGGCACACAGTTTGGAAAACTGTGTGCCCTCTTAGAAGTAACCATGAGACACCCTTGGGAGGGGAATATAGTTAAGCTGGATGAATATGGTAGACGACTAGGGGAAACTATGTTCCTCGTATAGAAAACTATGCATGGGAATTTAATTAGCCCAGAAAATATATTTTAATTTATCCAACCTTGTATTTTAACTTCTATTCGACCCCAACTCACCCTAAATAAATTATTTGGATTTTGGAGGCTCCTAGATAGATTCCAAGCCCTCTTGACTACTGTTATTTTCAAAATGAAGTAAAGATTAAAAACATTCACCATCTTGATATGTGTTTTCTTCCTGTTTAAGTTGATTTATCTCTTCCGCTCCTCTCCCCAAAAAATGGGATGTATATCTGTTTTTGGATCATGATTTTGATCTTAGTTTGTTAAATATTTATTTTCTAATTTCTTGTATCTAGCAATTGAATTAATCTCTCATTCTACATCGTTATTCCACTAAAATTGGGGGTTTTAATTAGAGAGCATTCTTCATCCTCATTCTTGAGGTAGGTGGTTTATAATTCAAATCTCAAATTCCTGATTTCAATTATGTGTATGTAATTATAGAATAGCTATTATATGTTTAGAAATTTATTTCTTGGATTGAATTAATTAATTTGGTGAATTAATTAATTGATAAAAATTGTGAAATTGTGGTTATTGGAATTATAGATTATGAATAATTAATTGATATATTAAATATGGGACAATGAAAACACGATTTGAATAATTAATTGATAATTTAATTATAGGACAATGAGATTATGAGTTAGAACAATTAATTGAAGAATTAATTGGGGGTATTGAAATTGATTGAGTTAGAACAATTAATTGAGAAATTAATTGGGGATATTGAATTAATTGAGTTGGAACAATTAATAGATGAATTAATTGAGGGTATTGAATTGATTGAGATAGAATAATAAATTGAGGAATTAATTGGGGATATTGAATTGATTGGGATAGAACAAATAATTAATGGAATTGTTATAATTATTTAATTATTGAATTAATTTATGGGACTCCTAAGATTAATTGATTGTTGAATTAATTAAGGAGATAGTTGGGATTAAATTATTATTGAATTAATAATTGATATTGATGAGATAAATTAATTGTTGATTTAAATAATCATATTGGTGTGATTAATTAGTTATGGAATTCATTAATAGATTTAATTTGATTATTTAATTTTTGAAATAAATAATGGTGTTGACATGATTAATTAATTGATGAATTAATTAAAAGTAGTAATATGATTATTTAATTATTCAATTAAATAATGTAACTAAATAATTGATTAATTAATTAATATGAGTAATATTATTATTTAATTGTTGAATTAAATAATGTGATTCTTAGATTAATTAATTGACGAAATAATTAACAGAAGTAATATGATTATTTAATTGTGGAATCAAATAATTAGAATAACTAATTGATGAATTAATTAATGGAATTTATATGATTATTTATTTATTGAATTAAATAATATGATTGATGGGATAAATTAATTAATTAATTAATTAATGGAAATAATGCGATTAACTAATTTTGGAACTAATTCATGAAATTGACGTGAACTATTAATTTGTGAATTAATTGAAGGGATTGAATGTGATTAATTAATTATGGAGTTAATTAAAGATATTTAGGTGAACAGTTAATTGATGAATTAACTTAAGAGGTTGAATGTGACTAATTAATTGTATATTTAATTAATAAGGTTGATGTGAACAATAAATTGGTGAATTAATTAAGAGTGTTGAATGTGATTTAATAATTGTTGAATTAATTATTGAAATTATTATGATCGATTAATTTTGGAACTAATTGAGGATTTTAACGTTATTAATTAGTTTTTTAATTAATTAATGTATTATTATGTTGAGATAATTTATTAATGATTTAATTATGTGATATTGCGATTTTTGGTTTGAGATAATTAATTATTGAATTAATTATATGATATTGAGACTGTAGATATTAAAAAAAGTGTTTAATTAATTATGTGACATTGAGATTGTGAATTGAATAATTAATTGTTGAATTAATTATGAGACATTAAGATTGTTGAGCTTTGATAATTATTTATTGACATAATTATGTGATATTGATGTTATAGTTCTTGAATAATTAATTATTGAATAAATTATGTGACATTGAAATTGTGAATTAGAAAATTAATTGTTGAATTAATTATGGGATATTAATGTTATGAATTGAGATAATTAATTATGGAATTAATCGCAAGAAATTGGGGTTTTGAATGAGAAAATTAATTGTGGAGTTAAATATGCGATCTTGAAATGATGAATTGAGAAAATTAATTGTGGAATTAATAATGGGATATTGATTTTAAGAATTGAGATAATTAATTGAGGAATTAATTATGAGATATTGAAATTTTTTGTATGATTAATTAATTGGTAAATTAATTAATGGGTTGTTGAGATTAATTTAAAATTTTGAAATATGAAATAATCTCGTGTGTTTAATTATGTATTATTTAATAGTGAATGTTAACATGGACATTTGGCCAAGTGTTATGAATGGTAAAAAGGTCATTCAATTATGTATTATTAAATGGTGAGTGGTAACATGAAAATTTGGAAAGGTATTATAAATAGTAACATGATAATTCAATCATGTATTATTAAATAGAGAATGGTGATTTGGAAATTCGGTCAAGTATTATGAATGGTAACAAGATCATTCAATTAAGAGATGGAAAATGGTAATAAGTTCATTCACTTATGAAGAATGATAACATGGTCATTTAATTGAGAAATGATGATTGGTAACATGGTCAATAACTTATGAGATTACGAATGGTAATATAGACATTCAAATGTGATATACCTTAGGGATAGTTTAGACTCTAGCATAGGTCGAAGCAGGTATTGAGATACGGGTGTCCATGGGGACCCAGGGTTTATGCAGTTTAATAATGATATAATTGATAATTTGTAAATATTTACTTATTCATTATAATTATTTCGTCATAAAATGACATAAAATATTATAGACTGGATACTATTTTTTAGACTATTGGTGGTGGCCTAAAATGTTGTACTCACACCCTGCTTGGGCTGCCCGATTGGTACATGAATATATTACAAGATGGCGGGACAAGATAAGAGAAAAGGCCCTATGTAAGATGAATGATTTGGGATGAAGCATGGAAGATGGAACATGTCATTTATCAGGACCCCCTTGGTAGTTTTCAATATCAATAATTTTTGTTTTTTTATGTGACACGAGGCACGTACATTAGCATGACATATTTATTGTTCAGTTATGACATTCTGTTTCCTGCTATGGTTGTTATGAGATATTGGTATTAATATGTTTAAGATTATATTATTTGTTCTTGTTTATTTATTTCTATTTGTGTATTACTCTAATAAAAAACAAATAAAAAGTGGGTATAGTCTCCCCAGGATCCAAAAAGACCCTCTCTTCTAGTCGGCAGCATCTGGTGTACGGAGAGGCACACCTGAGCTCATGTGGTGGTCTAGATCAAGGCACCAATACATGGAACTCAGGCCAAGGCATTATAAATAGAATCATACTTCCATGGTATAGCACTACAAATATTTTTTATTTATTTAGATACAAATTATTACAAATAACTCACTAGTTTCCTCTCCACCCTTCGGTCTCATGTCTTAACCAGAGATATGGTCTCCCACATGACTTAATAGAGGTATTTTTTGTCAAAAAGTTCTAAGAAACTCAATGTTTTATTTTAAACCACCAATTGACCATAGAAATTGTTGATATACTATAGCAATACCCTATGTAACTACTTATAGCCAGTTCCTATGTAAGGGTATCTCTAACACTCTGTAAAGGTAACAATCAATTCATTTTACACATGTATTGGTAAACCCTGAATTTCAACCAAGATATATCCATACTATGATCTCTAACCAATAATTAAAGACTCACCGTACATACTCTCAGCCCAATGGAGATGCAGATATTCAAAACTTTATCCAAGTTGTATTGTCTTTTATATGTTCTATTAAATGATAGATACTTTCTACCCATTTTACATAACTTATCACATTAGGAAAACCATTCATATGGTTTTTATGATGTACTATTTGTGATAATCTCCATCTAAAAACAATTTTCTGATGAAAATACTAAATAAGAACTTCCAAAAACCCAATAATATCCTATGTGGTATTTTATTCAGAATATTCATCCTTCTTATTCTTTTATTCACTTGTGCAATTCCCTAATATGATCCCTATATGATGTCATTTAGAGAGATCATAAACCATGTTATTTATATTCCTTATTTAATTATATCAATATACTCTACTTTTTTTGTATATAAATTAACCACATTTTGAAATAAAGATATCTAACTTACCATAGTTCCTCCAAAATTTTGTAATAACCCTATAATACTTTAATATGAACCCATGTCTCTAATAAAATATGAATCTAAAAAAACCTTTCAACTTATCATCATAACCTAAAAATAATGTTTCATCCATAAAAGCTTTTAAGTATCATAGGATCCAATTCATAGGTTTAGGATTTTTCCTTAAAGGATTTGACATGAAATTTATTAGAACTACCATTAAAAAGTAATATCTAGTCGAGTAAAAACTATTAAATACATTAAAATTACTATGAATAAAGAAAAATAAACCTTCTCTATGTTATGAAATTCTCCATCTATCAATGTTTCCTAGGTTTTATTAAGTTTGTATTATATAGAGAGGGGGTTGATATATATATTTATAAATAGACATTCTAAATCTTTTAATGACTTTCTTAATAAATTACTTTTATGATAAAACCAACATGATGGTTTTCTTATCCTTGTCAATTATCATATATAATATCTTCATCGAATTCCCAAGAATCTTCTTCTTGAACCTTCTTGATAGCTTCCTCTCAAATTTCTCAATCCATTGTAAATCTATATTAACAATAAACATATAATCCATATTCAACAAAGTATGTGATATATTCCATCTTCCCATTTATTTTTTAGCAATAGTTATCAAAGTCACATAAACTAAAACATTATTCAAACATGAAAGTGTTAAAATCCCTATTCCACTATCTTAGTGGTTTCTTCAAACCATAAAGCCTTCATTTCAACTTACAAAAAAATACCCCTTTCGATGAAATTTACAACCCTTGTGGTGAAACATGTAAATTACATCCTCAAAATCTCCATGAACAAAAGATATCTTTACATTCATCTTCCCCAAGTGAATATCATTAGATGAAATAGTGTTAAGCACTATTAGAATGGTTGTGGGGTTAACCAGTTATGAGAAATTTTTTTAAAATTTAATTCTTTAATTTTTTGAAAACCATTCAATACCATATTTACTTAGTATATTTTAATTATATTATCTTTTTCCTTCAAATGAAATCCCAATTTAATTTCCAATGATATTTTTTACTTCAAATAGATCAGCCAATTTCCACTTATTTTTTAGATTTAATGAATTATTCTAATTTTCAATGGATTAATCACACTATTTAAAGTCACTTAGAGCAGATTCTTCCTATTGGATGTTGGGTTCCCATGTATCTATTATAAGTAAGAAGTTTATATCTACACCAAACTTGTGATTGAGTTTCTTTAAATTATTGGATATTCTTAATACAACCTCAGGTTCATATGTCAGAAACTCTATGTCTAATAGTCATATATTCAATAAAGATATGCATTATGATTCTCAATAAAAAACTTTTCTATCAGAAATTTCACCGTCTATCAATGGTATGTCTTTTTTTCTTATTTTTTATGCACTAACTATTATAGTTCCTACCTGTGATGTTTCTACTAAACTTTCCAGATTAATGTTATATTTGGTAACCCTTTTATAATAACTCTAAACTTTGACAGTAGACATATTCTCAAATTCCTTCTCAGTAAGGTAATAATATTTCACTTGTGGTTTTTTTAAACTATATCTCAGTTGTGGATTATATTTTTCTTAACATCATCCTATTGGTGATCAACAAAGTTATCATCACCATATCTTAAAAGAAAATACACATTGTATTTCATATATAACTTTTAATTATATTCTGAATTGATATGAACTTATAATAAACTTCCAAATACATTGATATGGTTGATCTCTGGTCTCTTATAGTAGAAAAGTTCCTTGGGATATTATTGTCCCATGAATGAGGATGAAGTTTAGTTTACAAAGTAAACTATTATATACCAATCCTTTAACAAAAATTTTATACCGATTTCATTGTGTAGCCTCATACTCTGATATTTTCCTATCAGTGTCTGATTAATTCTCTCAACTATTCCATTTTATTGGACTCCCTTGAGCATTATCCTCATACCTAATATCCTTCTTCTAGAAACCATTATGAAATTTATTTTTGTTGTAATCCCCATCATTTCGTTTCTAGATAAATTTTAGCATTTCATCACACTGTTATCCTTATCAAAATATTCCACTGAATAAAATCCTAAAACACAATAGATTTATTCTTAATTAATTATATCTAAACCTTATGAGTGGATTCATAAATGAATTTAATAATGTATAGTGATCTTTCCTATGAGAAAATAGAGTATAGACCCAAAAAATTGGAATTAACAAGTTCTAAAATTTGTTTTATTAGATTTATTCATCCATGTTTAAGGAAAGTCTATTTTTTATTTCCTCACATAAAAATCCCACATATTCAAATGTCTATTTTACCATGTATAAGTATTATCTTTTCCAATAAAAATTTAAGATTATTTTCACTGAGGTGCCCAAACCTAAAGTGAAACTCTTCCAAACTATCTGATGTAGTCATTCAAAAATATGGAACTTCATCACATCATCTATTAAAATACAAGGTACCATTTTTTCCTGCATAATCATTCACTATAGAACCTATACTAATATTCTAAGATTAATTCAAACAATTATTTTGAAACCTACATCATAATGTTGGCCCAGTGATATCATATTATTCTAGAGAGCTCGAATGTGTCTTACATCTTTTTGTTTCAAGTCACTTCCACTTTTTATAAAATGTCTAAATTACCATTCCTAACTATATTAATATCTTCATTATTCACTAGATAAACCATACCCAATATTCCTTGCATGTAATAAACCATGAACCCATAGACACTAGATAAAGAGAAAGACCCCCCTAAGTAACTAACCAATGACTATTGAGGGATAATCTTGCTTAGTATTAGTTTTGATCCTTTATTCATATTACTAACAAGGTTTTATCTCCAGAAGTAGAATATTTTAACTGATTCCTCAAATAATTATTAATATTTATCCTCTTCCCACAAAGCCAATATATAAGATATGAACGAATTGATTTACTTTGACTTCTTCACTGGGACCTATCCTAGAAATATTTCTTCTCATGGAAATATATCTGATGAATTTTCTATCCTCATCCAATATAAATGGGAAATTTCAAGATAGATATTTCAATTCATTCACCCTATTCTCCACATTCAACACCATTTTTAAAATTTCACCAAACACAATAGATTCCTTCCCACTAGAGTTTATCATTTTTATCACCATTTCCTCCTAACTCTCTAGAAGTGAGTAAAGAAGAATAAAATCCCCAACATATTTTCTATATGTAACCTTCATTGATTCAGTCTTCCTAAAGATCATATTTAATTCATTCACTTGATCATTTATAGGTTTTCCATCCAACAAACTCAAGCTGAATAATCACCACAGAACAGAAACTTTGTCAATATATATTAGATTCTCATATATTTCATTGAACACTTCGATAACCTCTTCAGTAGTTTTATGGAATACCTTGGATAAAGGATCATCAAGATAATTTTTTATTAAAAGTTATTCTAGCTACATTCTCCAAAATGAAATTTACCTTCCATAAATATTTTGGATATAAACTTTTACTTCCTCTAGGGTCATTATTTTGATTATTTTATAACAACTGAAACCAAAAAACATTCAATCCAAGGGGATAAATTATCCAAAATACTATTTGTGAAGTAGAAAAACCCATATCAATCCTTTGATACAACTTTTTAGGTGATTAGAAAGAACCCATTGAGTACCATCACTTCATCCATTACATCTACCAAATTGACAAGGTAGGGAAATGATTTACCATATGGTGATGTTCATCCAATAACTCTATCCTTAATAGAAGAAATTATTTAAAAAGTTATTAGATGAATAATTTTTTCATTAACTTTTACCTACTAAGTAATGTGCACTTGAAAAAGTAAGATACAACCTAGTCACCATAAAGTGATCCCCAATTTTCAATTCACACAAAACAACATAAATAAATAAATATTTTTTAAACATTTTTCATAAAAAGTACTACATCTACTGGATAACCCTACAAACATTTTTAATTTTGGTAAATACAAAAATATTACAATGCAGTCACTCAATAACTCTCCAATATAGGGTATTAGACACTTAATGTAATAAAACATCCATTATTAAAACTTATTTATCACTATATTAACAAGACAAATGAGCCACCACACCTCTTTATAGCAATATTTTTAGGTCAACAAAGTTTTAATAAACACCAAGTTTCATTGTCAACCTACTATTAACCAGATAAACTATAGATACACTATAGAAACACCCAATCCAACCACATATAGTCGGTTACCATAAAATATCTTCTACCTTTGTAAGGGTATTCCCATCGCTGCAAAAAAGTTTCCAGTGAAATCCATTTACATGAATAAGGGTAAACTATGAATTATAACTATGGGATCTTTGTCTAATGATCTCTAGACAATCATCAAATCCACAAAACTAAAATAATCTCTTCGATAGAGTTGATTCCAAAAAAAACTATATCAAATATATGATATTTACTAGTCAATATAAATGTATCACTAAGATTGGGAGGGGGAATTAGTGATATCTTTTTATTTTAAGTTTCCTTATATTTGAAATAAGCTTCACCTCCTATTAAAGTGTTAGAAAATTTATGGAAAAAATAGTCACAAATCCATAGGAACATAAAAATATACATGGTTCACTACTCAACAAGATCAGCTACATCCTTGGTGAGGTTTGGAAAAAAATCCAACACCACATAACCCACTAGAAATCAATCATTTTCTGGCAATACAACAAGAAGGATATTAAATTCCAATTATATAGAACTATGTTCAATACAATAGTGCATGTGATTCAAGTAGCATGAAATGATGTAATACAAATTTGTGTATCAAGTTAAGAAAATTTATCTAATTTTTTAAAAACAAGTTACTAGTCTCCCTTATTAATGTTCAAAAATAGAAATATCAAAACAATTATTTACCTTCCTTCCAAATAGTATTTAAGAACTTCTTGGACATCTTAATGGTACTCAGCCTGATGCCCGGTCTATTTCTCTAGTAAGACTACTCAATCTGATAATATAACCTATAATAATACTACTGAATAAATTCTAATCTACCTCTCAATCAGTCAAATAATCCTAGTCTAATTTTCTAATCTGATTACCCAATCTGGTCTAATAACCTACTGAACAATATCACGCCTCTTCTCCTTCTTCAGTCTAGAAATATTCCTAATGAACGATCCATTCATAAACTCCTTCCCTATATAAACATTCATCACTCTACCTTCTATTTAAACCTATGATAAGTACTACTGTTAGTAAAAAAAATACAAAGTTCTTCCCTCTATTTATAGGTGTTCAAAATTTGGTTTAGGGAGGATTCTGTAAAACATTCATTCTTAACCAAATTTTACAATTAATAATTTTTCCTTACATATAGGATCCATATTTAACTCCTTCAATTCTTCTATATTCTTATCATTTCTTCTCGAACCTTATTGAATCTTTCTACAAAATTAGCTCGCATCAGAATTTCTAAATATTCTTCTGTCATGTTTTGATTTATATTGCAATTTCATCATTATGAAGAAGGATTATATTCAATAATAGATTACTAATTACAATTATTTTCACCAATTAGAACATATGATAAAGTAAATTAAATATCGTTATGATTCTCGAAACCATTTGTAAACGAACATCCCAATCATTTTCTCTGTACTAACTGAAAAGAAATATGCTCATTCTGTTGCTCTGTACCTACTCAAAACTATAAAATATCAAAACCATTATTCCATAATTATAGTGGGAATTTTTAAATAATTTGAAACATCTCAATATCACCTCATAATAATCTTCATAACTTCTTCAAACATTTATCTTCCATTGAATACACTTTTGTAACTTCTCTGGGTACTTATGCTTTTCTTCAGACTAATAATCTCACGTCTAATCAAGTTATCAGTGTCAGGTTGTGCTTGCTAGTTTAGTATTTTCTTCACCTTGATAATTGGTGTTAGTTACAGTCTAATAACTCTAGTCCCAAATGATAAAATCATATTAGAGTTATACTTTTATAATTCATCAAATTGAAACAAGAAAGATCAATGTGATGAAAATAGTTGACTGCATTTTGATTGATATCTGATCTCATTTTTCATCAATAATATCAAACTTTGCTTCCTTTCTTTTTAATTGGTCCCAAAATATCCCAATACAAACAAAAAATTCTACCTTTGATTCTATTTTTCAACCATTATTGCATTTGATGAACTACGTCATGATTACGATGATGATTGGTGGAACCCCGAGTCCAGTGAACCAATGTTAAAAGAAAATTATTTCTCTACCAACATAATTCATCAAATATTTTTATCTTGTGTCTTTTGGGACTGACTAAAAACTTTAATATTTATTTTCTCAAATTTTGATCAACCATCTTAGCCTTTGAAAAGATCTACGTTTTGTGTTCTCACACTAATGAACTAAGACCAGAATGTTTCAACTTCAGAAAAATCAATCTTCCAAAAACTTCTTCTTGGATAATGAATTCCTCATGACTTATAGTACTATTAATTTCTACATAGAATCAAATTAATATTAATAGAAAGTATTATAACTTATAATACTTCTAGAAACATATTTCTTTACAACAAAACCTTAATAAGATTGGAAGATATTGTACTCCCCCTTTCCGTCATAAGATTTTCATCACTAGTTCTCTAAAAACTTATGAATTTTTTGAGATTAAAAATAGAACTAAATCATCAAATTTACATCGGATCCAAGAAGACTCCTATAATATTTTTCATTTCAATATTCCTTTCATTCCAAACCTAAGGTGAGTATGATAAAATTTTTCCTCCAAAAAATCCCTTCTCAAACTAATGGACTGCCTTAAGTATTTTGATTCCAAACTCCAGAATATGATGTTGAGTCTGATCAGCAATATGTACCATGTGAATTTATTTCTTTTATTTCATGGAAAATAAATGAAAATACTTGTAGCATAAACTTCTTCAAGCTTCCAAAAACAACTTCCAACCAACATGGCCCCAAAAATACCTCCCCTTATATTTTGTTGTCAAATAAGGTTAAAAAATCCCTAAACATTTTAAGCAAAAGAAATGGATCACTTATCAACAATTATAAGACCACATGAGAAAACTCATTACAGAAAACCAGAATCATTAATAGATAATAAATTATATATAAAAGTAGTGATTTATGAAACATCTTCAATTTTTATTCACATATTTCATCACCTTTTCAACTTTCCTATTAAAAACATGTTTCCTATAAACACCCCCAAAAAAAATTAGAATATTCCACACATTTACATGCTAAAATCACAATATACCTATAACTCCCCCTATATACATGCCATTTTAAATGGTTTGTCACATAACAATGGATTGATTTATGAAACAATTCTCCCCCTTGACAACACTATCATAATAATTGATGAGCTAAAGGAAAAAAAAAATACCTAAAAAATCATAAAACAGAGGTTTAATTCCCATTGTTATAGTTAGTTTATAAAAATATTCTATAAGTAATGGTTTTATGAAAATGCCAGAAACATTCTCTAATGTAGGAACATACTCTAGCTTCAATTAATTCTTATCAACATTCTCTTTGATGACGTTTTACTTTATTTTAGTATGTTTTTAATGAGAATTTTGTACCTAATTTTTGGAAGGGTGGATTCTACAGTGATTATAACAATCCAATAGAAATGGTAACTTTACTTCAATAAGTAAATATTCAAATATATTCCTCACTCACATAAGTTGTGTTGCAGTTTGAGTAAAGAAAACAAGCTCTACTTCAACTTTACTAAGGGGTACTAAATTCTATTTATTTATATGCCAAATAACAAAAAATTTACACAACAATAAAACTATACCATATGTGGATCTTCTATCATCAATATTTCCTTCCCAATTAGTATCTAAATACCCAAACAAGTCAATAATTTCTAAAACAAATACCTAATTATGTTATTTTATTTCCTTTTATATACCTAGGAATTATATTTCCATCTAAAAGATGTGATTATTATAGAGTATTATGATATATTTCACATAAGGTAACAACATTAATACTGTTGGTTCTTGAGGTGGTCAAATATAACAAACTTCCTATCATTTTTTGAAATACTTTAGAATCAACTTCCTTTACTTCACCATCTTTATTCAACTTGGTTCATACTGAAATCGGTGTGGAAAATTGTCTTAAATTTTCTATGTCGAACTTATTAAGAGATCCTTAGCATTATTTCTTTCAAAAGAAAATGTGTTTTTTATTTTGTGATATTTTTAACACAAAAAAGAATATCCTTTCACCCATTATAGAAATCTAAGAAAACTTTTTCATAACCTTAGTTAATCATTCACATGTTTTTTCATCATTACCATAAAAAATAATGTCATCAACATAAAAAATTATGACGAGGGAAAAAATATAAATTTCATTGATGTAATGATTATTAAAAACTCTTCCTTTAATAAAACTAATGTTCCATAAGAAAGTATCCAATTTGAAATACCCTGCTCTCAGAGATTTCTTTAGACTATACAATGTTTTCTTCAACTTGAAAAAATAACTTTCATCCTTCACAAAAAAAAAATCCATGTCATTTCTCAATGTAAACTTTTTTATAAAGATACACATTCAAAAATTCATACTTTACATCCATATAAAGTATTTTTTAACTTTATTGTGCAGTAATATCAAGAAATATTCTAATTTTTTCTAAACATTTTACTAGAGTAAAAGTCTAAATAAATCAATGCATTAAATATATGAGTAACCTTTTCACACTAATCTTGCTTTGTTTCTAATCAATTCACCATCTTCATTTTAAATTTTCGGGAAAACCCACATTTTACTAATAATATTTTTGTCCTTTGGTTTAGGTTAAAGCTCCCTAGTATCATTTTTTTCTATCTGATTCAACTTTTAATTCATAGCCTCAACCCATTCTGAATGCTCAAAAGCTTGATTCATATATTTTGGCTCAGTATTTGAATAAAAAAAGTATGTGAAATATCTTCAAATTTCATTATTGTTTGAACCTATTTATGTGGATCACCTTTTTTTAGCTTAAACTTTCTTCCTCAACCTAGGATGAGATTTGTGAGATTATTTCTCATCATTGGAAATAATTGAGTCTAATTCTTCTTCCTGAGTTGGATTAACATTGTCATCATCTATATTAAAATTATCAATAAAAATATTTACATCCAATTTATCTTCCTCATCTACATGATTTGGTTTATCTTCCTCAGTATTTTTAATAACTATTACATAAATAGAGAGTACTAATCTTCCTGACTTTTTGTTCAAACATTTATACCCTCTTCCCTCTAGAGCATAACTATGAAAAATTCTATCATCACTTCTCTTCTCAAATATTCCAAGGTTTCCTCTATTTTTCTTTATGATACATGGACTCTAATGTACACATAAGTGTTTCAAACTTATATTTTTTTTCATAAAACATTTCATACAAATCCATATATGAATTGTTTCTGTAGAAACATTAGTTTTGAATATACACAATAGTGATTATTCTCTTCCTCCAAAAGTAATGAGAATGACCATTTTCAAAAAACATAGTCTGAACTATTTCAACCAAACATCAATTTATTTCTTTTAGAAGAAAATTTTGGTTAAGGAATGTATGGTGTTCAGAAATCATGATCAATTCTATGATTTTTAATATAACGTTAAAAATTTTCATTTTTGTAGTCACCAGCATTTTGTATTCTCAAATTATTCACTAAATACTCAGATTCCTTCTGATATTTTCTAACACCCAAATATTTCATAGTACATTATCTCATTAAATTGTATGAATATCTTATATTACACACAACAATGACTTTTCTTTCATTATATGAAAGATTGAGTATCTGCGAAACAAAACATTAGTATTATAATTATTTAAATTATATATTTATTTATCAAATAGATATTGTAACATGAATAGTAAAAAATAAATTTTAAATGTTATGTATAATTTTTTCAGATAAATAAAACATATTTACACTGAAATGTATAAATTCTGTAAAAATAGTTATTTATTGAGAAAAACTATTTTCTTAAAAGAACTGCTTTTTATTTTCTTTTTTGAACAGTAATAAAATTATTTGTAAACACTCTAAAAAATTGAATATGGTAAAATAGACATAATTTTTGAATTTGGAATATCAAAATTATCTTAGGGTAAATTTTTTTATTTTTCTGAAAACATTTAACTTTTGATGAATAGTGAAAAATACTATATAGTACATCGAAACCGAATTTTTTATTTAAAAATTTATTTATAATTAAAATTTATCTCAAATTAAAAATAGATACATAATACATATATTATTTGAATATAACTCATTTGATTCAATTTATAATAAGATTATATATATATATAATGTTATTGAACTTTTTAACATCTTTTACCCACCTTCTAGGCATATTTTTAAATTTGCACAAAACATAATTTTTCTGCTTGTATAAATTTAATTTCAATAATCTGATAGACACTATTTTCACCAGTAAGTAAAATTTGGTTCAATAGGATGAAAATAATTTTTTGGTGAATAGTAACTTTTGAATTTTATTTACCATGGTTAAAAGTAAATAAGGTAATTTAAGGTAAATATATTATTATAATAATATAAACTTACCCTGAAACACAACCTAATTATATTAGATAAGTGTTTTTTGACCAAAATAAACCTTAGGAGAAAAATATTATCCTTTTTATTCACTTGGGTAAGATTAAGACATTTATTACATTTTATTTAAAGAAGAGTTAAAAGTGTTAACTTCAAATTTTAATAACTAAACCATTTTTAATATAGGGTTATACAAAAGATAAATTCTGAAATAAATATTAATTATAAAGATAAAATTATATAATGGTATTTTATGTAATACTTTTAGACATTAAATAATTAAATTTATTTAAGACACAATGATAATGCAGTATTTACCTTATTAATGAAAGATTAAAACAATTGATATTATAAATAATAAAATAAATGTAAATTGAAACTTTGGATGCCATACACGAATTTTATAGGTAAATATGACATGTTACGGTGGATTAAATGTATTTTTTATGAAGGAATAAATTTTTTATTACTTTAACAAAGAAAATACTAAATAGTGTCAAAATTTACATAAATGAGTTTTTAAAACAAATACTGTTTTATTAAATTATATAATAGTCCTAAAAATACATGATTGGGGAAAATAACTTATATAATGTTATATATGTCATTAATGAACCAATTTAGGTTCTATAGGAATCTTTTAGTAAATATATTAACTATGTAGTATAAAAATACAAGAATACATCGTAAAAGTTAACTATTTAACTAATGGTTATGTCTAAAAGTTAAGGTTAATATGGTGGCCTGAACATGTCTAAATCCTATTGGTTGAGAGTATATAGATCCATAAAAACATTATACTCTAAATAAATTTATTTGGAGCTATTATAAACCGAAAATTAATTTGGTAATATATTAATATTTCAAGCTTTTCCAAAAGGGCCCCTCATATCTCTTATAAAATGGTATTTCCCCTTCTCTTAAATTCACACCTCCAAAGCCATTTGGCTCGGCCAACCCCTACCCAAATATCCACCCATCTTCCATAAATTTAACCTAAATTCTTTACATTAATAAAATATCCAACCTAAGTGCCCTTTTGTTTAAATCAAAAGGAAACACATGAAGAAGAGTTAATTATTTTATCACCTCTTTCAATGTTATTTTCATCTTCTACATCCAATTTCATTATTGATTCCATAATAAAATAATATCCTTATTACATTATGAATTTTTATATTTCATTATAATTATGGTACAACCATATTAATTATTTTATCCTTCCTATCAATGAAAAGTCACCATGCGTGTGTACGTACGCCTTACCGTATCCACGTCTTGGTGTAGTTGGTTATTCAACAATACATTATTTAGATGGGTATAATAATGTGTATAATAAATTTAAATAATTATTATAACATGGTAAGGATTATTTATATATAATATTAAATCCAATTAAACCCTGTTTCACCATCAATATAATGATATTGTCGCTCATGCGTACGTACGTTTTACCGTCTCCACGACGTGATGAGATTCATCTTCAACGATCACCATTAAAGAATTTTTATAAAGATATATATATTGATTAAATATAACGTATATGAAATAATATTTCTACTCTAAAAATATATATTTATGTAGATAAATATATGTAGTTTACTCACTTTCATACTATATAATAAGAAAATGGAAACAACGTTCATGCGTACGGACGGACAACCATCTCCATGAACAATGTTTCTATTTCATATATATATATATATATATATATATATTTACATTCTTAATATATATTATATATAAATAATTCTTTATATTCTTGAAGTATGTAAATCATTATATAAATGATATGATCTAGAATAACAAGCTAAAACACGTATGATAAATAAAGCGCTTATTACCCGAAATGTCACTTTAACATGGAAATTATTATTAAAGGGGTTGTATAAAGTCATAAATGAATCATATATTATATCATAAATATTAATATGGTTCTAGTATAATTTAATAATATACTATAGTCATTATAATGAAGGGTAAACATATTCTTGAATAAAGAAAAGCGCAAGGTAAGAGTTAATTTCTCAATCTATTTATTATCTGAGATTGTTAATGTGTAAGTATTTACTGAGACATATTAATCATTAATGTCCATGTTTCATAAAAATGGTTTCAATATAAATATTTTAAGGTTTTTTAGAATTTAATCTTTATCATGATCATCATTTTAAATGTCTTCATGATTTATTTTTCTAAATCTTTTTAATTTGTATCCATGTTTTCAAAATGATTTTAAGGATTTATTTATTTGGACATGATTATTTTAAAATGTTAATTCCTTTCAAATGTTTCAAAGTGGTATGGGACACATTGATTCAAAAATCTATTTTAAATGAATTACTTTATAAATGTGTAATTTTTAAATTATTTCACAAAAATAGATATTTCTCTCAAAAAGTTTTACTGTTCGTTTTCAACTATGTCAACTTTATTTACTAGATATTATAATTAATTGAGGTTGATTTATTATAACACAATATTTGTTATTTTATTGAATGATTTAAAATATGTTTAACTATTTATGTTCTATTTTTAAACCATTCATGATTTATGGTTAATGAATTGACATTTCTTAGGCTAGTTTTAATATGAATGTTTATGTTATGTTTCAACTTTTTCATATGAGGAACGTATTGTACTTAGTAAGTGACAAGTGGGGACCACTATAACCCCTATATGCATCGGTAGGTCTCATGAGATAAACTAGTGTCTTGGCACAAGACCTAAAAAATTTTATATTTAGTGTCTTGGCACGAGGCCTTGACTTTGAGGTTACAATGTCGGGCATTACACATTCTATAATTATGAGATTACTTATTAATGTAACATGTGATTATTAGAATAGTAGAATATACATTTTAATATGTTAATGGAATTATTTTATTTTTCTTTGTAATATTATTCTAATGTTTTTGTTTGAAGGTCTTCGATTTCAATTTTATATCTTTCCATAAAAGTTTATGATTATTTATGATAGGTTTTTCTATATTGTTTACCCTTGCTGAGCATCTGAGCTCACCCCTTTGTATTATTTTATTTTCCAAGGATGATAAGAAGTGTATTATGATTGGTATTCAAGGTTAATCTAGAGGAATAATGGATTTCTAAAAGAATTATTTATGTTGTGTTTTATATTAGAAAGTGCAATGTTATGTTCATGTATGTAATCTATTTCCCAAGACTGCTAAACTAATTGGTCATTTGAGGCTCAATTCCTTATAATGAAGATAATGTCGAGTAATAATGCACCACTTTCAGGCTTCTAGGGTTGGGGCGTTGTATTTGGTGTTAGGAGAAGTTTATCAATAACCATGAAAACTAGATTTAGAAAAACTAGGATTGGAGAACATTACCCTAAGATAAAATTTTATGATTTTTATAGAAGAACATCAGAAAATTTGGGTAATGTAGATGTTATGTTGGATTTTCTAAGCATTACATCTCTGTCTAGATACTACAAGGATATTTGGTTATGGAACAGATGTTTCTAGTAGTGAAAATTCTGACAAGGTGTTTTGGGCATGACCCGGGGTATCTGGGTACACGAAAATGAGCCTTAATGCGCACCTGGTTTGAAACACCATGGGGATATACTGAAGATATTTTACATTTTAATTAAAAACCACTATGAAGGATTTATGAGTAAATATTTCTACCATGAAATCATTTTCTTATTATGATACTAGAACGGTTAAAATCATCAATTAATGTTGAGAAATTTTCTAGTTTTTTGGATTATACATTACGATGTTATCTAACATATTGTATGTCACCATTTATAAATGGCTCCTAGTAGAAGGAATGAGAACTCTAGCAATACACATGATCCAAATATTAATAAGGATCATATCATTCATGGTCTTAATCCATCATTTAGAAGGGAAATAGTCTCCCATGTATTCTCATCAAATTATGAAATAGTATCATGTGTTAATAAGATAAGTAAAGAATTCTTTGTGTCCTATGAATTTGAGTGGAATCTAGAGAAAAAGAGGATGACAAAGAGAATGATGGATTAAGGGAAGAAGGGAAATAAGTATTCTTCCATATGTGATAACTGTGGAACGAATCACCGTGAAAAGTGCTTGAAAGGACATGGTGAATGTCATAAGTGTAGAGAAAAGGATCATCAGGAAAAATAATTCAAAGAGAACAAAGAAAAGACAAATATTCAGTATTTCAAAAATATTAAAATGGATAATTATGAAAATAAATGTCCAAAAATCGAGGAAATATATCTTAGAAGAATCCAAGGACAAACATAAGATGTTACTTGAGTCGACGTGGAATAATTAATGTATTTGTGTTTCTTGATTAAAGAATTATGTCATTTGAGTATTGTATCAGTGATGTACTAGTTATATGAATTATGGAAATAATTAAATATTTTACTATAGTACTATTTCTTTAAGGATTCGAGATTGTGTAGTACAAATAAAAGTGACTCAATAAAAAGTTAATTTTTTTGGAAAATACATGGGTGAGGGAAAGATAAACCTTAATATGGTTTTGATACTGAGGTAATGATTTTGGAATAAGAGATAATTGAGTTGGATAATGTATATTGGATATTATTGACTAACTTGGATCTAATTAATTATTTGTTTATTCCATCATTGTTTGAGTTTAAAAAAATTGGATTTAAGGAGTATATCTAGTGTTCTTTGTTTTACAGAAGTAATAAGGAAGTACATACCTATTCAAAAAAGTTTTTATGGAAATTTAGGTTGTTACCATATTTTAATAGAATACATGATAAAGGTATTCACATGTTGTTATGTGATAAAAGAGATATTCATTATGTTATGTTGATCTTCCTTATATATATTTGGACTATGAGTTTGGCAACAAATATTTTGGATAAGCCTAAAGGATGGAATTTAGTAAGTTGAACACTTAATATTTTGATTGAGGTTAATGTATGATTTAATGGTTAATTTTACCTAACTATTTTGTTTTCAGTAAACATTTAGAGGATTAATGTAATACTTGTGGAAATTATGCTTTATCAAATTCACTTCATAAGTAAAAAATCATTTTTAAACATTCATTTCATAGTGCATTGGATGAAGTGAAAATAGATTGAAGCACAACCAAATGATGCGATTATGTTTATAATAGGTAATGAAATCAAGTATGTTTTCTTGAGTTCTTATCATTATAGTAAATGAATAACTCCTCTTAAAAAAATGTATCTAAAGAAAAATTAACCTAATACCTTATGTTCTTTTCATCATTTGATACTTTAAATCATCTTATATTTATGGCTTTGAGGCCCTAAATTCTCCATTTATTGTTCACTTATTTGTGATTGATGACCTCAATCACTAGCTATAAATATTTATGTTTTTCATCTAATTTTGTGTCTCTAATTTTCACCATTGTTCTTTTATTCTAAATCATAATTTGGTGGTGACTTTTTCATTTCCCTTTCCATCTTATTAATAAAAGTTTTTGTTGAACCTATTTCTGATGTGGGTTTTCAATAAAGGTATTTTCTATTGTAATGCTTTTATTTTTGAAGAACAATTTCAAATTGAGAGAAAGAAATTTGTTGAAGGGTGGGAGAATGTAACACCATAAGATTTTATATTGCATTATCTCTTTAATTTAGTTTAATAGCTTATATTACATTAAACACCGATTTTTCTTGTGTTATATGCAAGATTTAGTTTCTATGAAACAATACATTAGTGTTATAATTATTTAAATGATATATTTATTTATCATAAAAATATTCTAATATGAATAGTAAAAAATAAATTTAATTTTTATTTATAATTTTTCCACATAAATAAAACATATTTATAATGAAATTTATAAGATTCTGTAAAATAGTTATATATTTAGAAAAGCTATTTTATTTTAAAGAACTACTTTATATTTTTTTCTGAAAAATTATAAAATTAATTTTAGACATTCCTAAAAATTTAATATGGTAAAATATACTATATTTTTGAATTTGTAATATCATAATTAGCATAGGGTGAATTTTTGGTTTTTTTCTGAAAACATTCAATTTTTGATGGATAGTGAAAAATACTACATAGTACATAAAAACTGACTTTTTTACTTTAAATAATTATTTTTAATAACAATTTGTCTTAAATTAAAAATAGATACATAATACATATATTAGTCTAATATAACTCATTTGATTCATTTTATAGTAATATTAGATATATAAAATTTTATTGAACTTTTAAACGTCTTTTACCCACCTTCTGGGCAAATTTCCAAATTTGCAAAAAAATGTAATTTTACTGCTTCTTTGAATTTAATTTAAAAAATTTAACAGAAAAAGTTCTCATAAGTAAGTAAAATGTTGTTCAATAGGATGAAAATAATTTTTTTGTGAATTGTAACTTTTGAATTTTATTCACTACGGTCAAAAGTAAATAAGGTAATTAGAGGTAAATTTTATATTATAATAATATAAAATTGTCTCTAAACTTGTCCTAATTCTATTGGATAGATTTTGTTAGACCAAAATAAAACTTAGGACGAAAATATGATCCTTTTTTATTCACATGGGAAAGATTAGGACATTTATTCTATTTTATTTAAAGAAGAGTTAAAAGTGTTGAATTCAAATTTTAATAACTCAAGCATTTTAATATAGGGTTATACATAAGAAAAATTCTACTATAAATAATAATTAGAAATATTAAAATATTTCCTACTTTATGGTATTTTATTTATAACTTTTATACATTATATAATTAAATTTATTTATGACACAATGATGATGTAGTAATTATCTTATTAATGAAAGAATAAATTAATTGATATTATAAATATTAGAATAAATGTAAATTGAACCCTTTGATTCCATTAAATAATTTTATACGTTAATATTACATGTTGGGGTTTATTAAAAGTAATTTTTTCTAAGGAATTATGTTATTAAGAATTTAACAAAAAAATACTAAATAGCAACAAAATTGACATAAATGTGTTTTAAAAAGAAACTATTTTATTAAATTATATAATAGTTTTAAAACCCCATGGTTAGGAAAAATGACATATATAATGTTAGATAAGTCATTAATGAACCAATTTATGTTCTCATGTAATTTTATAGTCAATATAGTAACTATTTAGTATAAAAATACAAGAAGACGTTGTAAAAGTTAAACTATTTAACTGAGGGTTAAGTCTAGGAGATAAGGTTAATATGGTGGCCTAAACATGTCTAAAACCTATTGGTTGAGAGGATTTAGACCCATACCAACCTTATAATCTAAATAAATATATTTGTATCTATTAGAAACCGAAAATTAATTTTATAATAAATTAATATTTCAATATTTTTCTAAAGTGCCCCTCACCTCTCTTATAAAAGGGTACTTACCCTTCTCTTAAATTCACACCTCCAAATCCATTTTTCTCAAACAAACCCTGTCCAAATATCCTCCCAACTTCCCTAAATTCATCCTATTGTACTTACCTTGAGCAGAAAGACAATCTAAGGATCCCTCTTGTTCAAATCCAAAAAAAACACCTGAAGAAGAGGTAATTATTGTATCACCTCTTTCAAAGTTCTTTTCTTTTTCTACTTCCACTTACTTTACTATTACTATAATAGAATAATATCACCAGTACCTTATAAATTATGACATTTTATTATAAATAAGGTACAATCACATTCATTATTCTATCCTTCTTAGGAATGACAAAGTCACCACGTGTGCGTAAGTACGGATTATCGTCTCCATGTCTTGATGTAGTTTTTAATTCATCAAAAAAATTTGGATGGGTATAATAATGAGTATAATTACTTTAAATAATGAATATAACACGGTAATTATTAATTATATATAATATAATATCCAATTAAATAAATTTACACCATTAATTGAATGATATTGTTTCTCGTTCGTACGTACGGATTTCCATCTCCACAAAGCGATGAGATTCATCTTCAACGATCACCCTTAAAGAATTTTTATAAAAATATATATTTTGATTAATTATTAGGTATATGAAATAATATTTCTATTTTAATAATATATATTTATGTAGACAAATATATGTTGTTTACTTACTTCAATACTATACGATAAAAAAATGGAAACAACATTCATGTGTACGTACGGACTACCGTCTCCATGAACTGTGTTTCTAGTTCAGATATATATATATATATTATAAATATTTATATTCTTAATATATATGATATATAAATCATGTTTTATATTATGTAAGTATGTAAATCATGATCTATGTGATACGATCAAGAATAACAAGTTAAAATATGTACGATAAAGAAAGTGATTATTATCTAAAATGTTACTTTAACATTGAAATTATTATTAAATGGGTAGTATAAAGTCATAAATTAATCATATATGATATAATAAATATTAATATGGTTATTTTATAATTTAATAACATAAAATTTTTATTATAAAAGAGGTTAATTGTAACCTCAACTAACTTAAAGAACAAGGTGAGGGTTAATTTCTCAATCTCCTTATTATCCAAGATTGATTATGTATAAGTATTTACTTGAATGTATTTATCATACATGTCCCTATTTCATAAAAACGTTTTCAAAAGTAATATTTTATGGTTTTTTGAAGGGACTCTTTATCAATATCATCATTTTTAATGTTTTATTGATTTATTTTTCAAAATCTTTTTAATTAATTTCCATGTTTTCAAAATGATTTTAGGGATTTATTTATATGTACATGATTGTTTTAAAATGTTCATTATTTTAAAAAGTTTCAAAGTGGTATGAGACACTTTGAATCAAAAATATCTTCTAAATGTATTCCTTTATAAATTTGTGACTTTTAAATGATTTCACAAAAAAGGGATATTTCTCACAAAAAGATTCATTGATCATTTTCAACTATGTCAACTTTCGTTAGTGGATATTATTACTGATTGAGGTTGATTTATTATAATACAATATTCCATATTGTATTGAATGAGTTATAATATGTTTGAATATAGATGTACTGTTTTTATGCCATTCATGGTTTATGGTTAAATAATTGACATTTCGTGTGCTAGTTTTAATTTGAATTTTTATGAGTTGTTTCAACATTTTCATATGAGGAATGCATTGGACTTAGTAAATGATGAGCGAGGCCTGCTATAGCCCCTCTATAAATCATTAGGTTTCATGAGACAAACTAGTGTGTTGGTATAAGGCATTGATAAAATTTATTTTTAGGGTCTTGGCACGATGCATTGACATTGTGGTCAAGATGTCCGAAATTATGCATTACATCATTATGAGATTAGTTATTAATGTTACATGTAATTATTAGACTAATAGAATATCCATGTGAATAAGTAAATGGACTTATTTGATTTATCTTTTCAATATTAATATAATATTTATGTTTAAAGGTCTTGTGTTTCAATTTTATATCTTTCCATAAAATTTTATGATTATTTATGATAGCTTCTGCGATATTGTTTACCCTTACTGAGCATTTGAGCTCAACCATTTCTATTTTTTTATTTTCCCAGGATGCCAAGAAATGTATTATGGTTGATATACAAGGTCATTATAGGGGAATAATGGAGTTCTCATAAGATTATTTATGTTATGTTTTATGATATAAAGTGTAATGTTATGTTCTTGTATGTAATCTATTTCCCAATACTACTAAATTGATCAATCCTTCGGGACATGATTCCTTGTAATCAATCCAATGTTATGTAATAATTCCCTAGCTCTAAGATTCTAGGGTTGAGGTGTTATAACTTTCTTCTTGAACAATTTAATTATTTTCAATGTATCTAACTTATATTTCATAAAAATAACATATTTAATGTGATTAATGTCTTCAATGAAAGTGAAATGTAATTACCTCCATGGGTTTGTTGTTTTTTACCATATATATTTGGTTGAATAAATTTCAAGGGTCATTTTGAACCAATGTCAAATTTATTATGTTTTTATTTTTTAATATTTTATTTCTGAAAAATTGTGCAACACCAATATCATCTTATTGAAAAATTAGGAATCCCACATACATGGTCTTGATATGACAACTTTCTCATGTTTCTTTGCACATTTTTCTAATAATTTTATGCCACAACTACTTCTCTTACACCATGCCTATGTAAAAATAGTTTTGAACCTCACAAACTTATAATAGATTTCTTATTGTGCGTTGGCATCTTGAAAATATCATTCCATATTTCTATATTTTCATTACAAACCCATATTTTCAAAAAATAACTTTTTTACCTTCATAAAAAATTTGGGAAACATTTATAAAGTTGTTTTTTATTCCATAATCAAATGAATATTTCTTGTATTTCATCTTTTCTTCCCCAATGATGGTTGATCAAACACCTTCGATTCTTAGAGATTCATCATTGCTAAATTTCACTATTCCTTATTTTATCTATTTCATATTATTTAACAATTTTAAGTCTCCTATTATAGGAGATGAATATGCACTATCTATTGCCTATGGATTTTCTCCTTTTGTTTAATTTATAGCTATTTATAAAACAGGAAGTTTTTCTTTCCCTTTATCTTTCTTCACGTCCAACTTCTGAGAACTCTTAAAAAAAATTTGTAGGGCCGACAACATAACAAAGCATCCTTTTTTCAATGTTTCTAGGTAGTTCACATCTCTCAAAAAATACTTTCTTGAGTTTGTAATTTGTTTTCATCTTTTACTCCAACCTTCCTAGATTTCTTCAAAGCATTATTTTTAATATTATTCAGTTGAGAAGATTAACCTCCCACACGAAAATTTTTTGTCTTATAATTTATGGAATAGTAGAAATATTGTTGGTTAACCCAACATATATTTTATGTATGTCGAAATCCACCACAATACTTGAATTATCCATAGAAATAATTTTTTATTCTAAAACATTCATATTTTTAAAAGTTGTGAACACTTATCTCAGAAACTTTATATCTTTCTTATCATAACTTTATTGACCACCAACCTTTCTATTATCACCAATAATATTCTTTTAACCTAATTTTTCAATTCAACATTATCAAAACAATAATTAATAATAAATTTTTCATACTTATACCGTTTAGAAACATATATCTTAAACAATTTTTTTCTTTTGTCCATATAAATAACTTTTGAACCTTATTAGATTTATCCTTCCTATATATTTCTCTAACCTCAAAAATATAATTATTGAGACTTGTAACCCTTAGTTTATCTTTAAAACTTTTTTGTTAGAAATTTTCCAACTCTTCTTCTTTTGATATCAACTTAACTTCCAAATGTTATTTATGATTATTTTCTTCCATGGGAGATCTCTTAAAATCATCAATATCATCCAAATACTTGACTTTATCATCCAAAAAATATTCTATATTATTTCTTGAAGAGTTTTATTTTTAAAAATTATATATTTATTTCTCAATCTTTCTAATAATTTTTTGTCATTATTAAAATTGTTTGTTTAGATGAAATTATAATTGAGTCAGCTTCAATACTCTTTATTAACCATATTTATAATAATAGTATTTTCTCCATCCTTCTCAAAATACATTACATATTCATCTTCATCGTCTTCTTATTCATCATCATTAGATAATAAATATAACCTTTTGGATTTGTAGAATTTTTTAAATCTCTCTTTGGAATAATATTTATCCTCATCACCCTGTCTCTTCCAAATTATTCTCAGCTTTATATTATCTTTATCACTATATTCTTATTTAATTATATGATGACAAGTTTTCATAAAATTTCCCATAGAAAAAAAATTAAAAATATTTCAAGGAATGATTCCCCTTATATTTACCTATACCTCATTTCACATTTTTAGAAAATAATGATAATGATTTATCAATATTTTTAAATGCCTAGATTTTTGAATCAGAATCACCAAGTTATTCTTATTGAATCATTTTAGGATTTTCATTCTTGTTCATCTTGAAACAAATTTCTCTATCAAAATTTATTTAACTTTCATATTTTTCTCCCACCTAATTTCATAAGTAGTGATATTACTACAAAAATCATCCAGTGATAATGTTTTTAGATCTCAATCCTCTAGGTAGGAAAATATTGCATAAACCTTGTCTAGAATATTCCTCTATATATTTTCTACAAGAGTAGAATCTTCTAAATTTTCACCAAGACATATAATAGGGCTAACAATTCCATTTACCCCGGTAAATAAGTCACCAATATATACATACATACCCATTTTTAGATCTTCAAACTTTAGCCTCCAGATTTGTTACATTTCTTTATTCACTTTCTTATTACCTTAATAATTTTTCTTATTATTATCCCAAATAATTTTTGTTGTGGAAACACATTTTTACTCTAAGAAACTCAGTTTTAGAAAGTGATGAGAGTAAAGAATTCTTAGCACTCCCATCATTCTCCAGATTATTTTTTTAATTGATGTAAGAATTAATTTTTCATCAATAATAGGAAATAAATCTATTGTGTTTTCAAGAGCATAATAACCAAGAGATATATGATAAGGCAGTGTTATGTCATTTCAGATATGATGATTCTCACCATCAAATATCATAATCCCCTTATTATTCACACAGTTCAAATTCTCCATCACAATTTCTCGTCAAAACATCAGAAAAAAGTATACATAGAGAACCTTTTCTCTAATACTAATTGAGATTACCCAGTCCAAGTCCATGTAGCAATGAGAGTGGTTTGGGGTGAGTCAGTGATATATTTTTCTTTTCAATTTCCTTCCTTTTTAAACAACCTTCTACCTCTATTAAGGATTTGTCACCTTTCTAAAAACAAAACAATAACACATCTATAGGATCATAACAATTTTGAAGGTCCACTCCTCAAAAAATTATCTATATCCTTGTTATGGTTTCAAAATAATTCAATACCACACAATCCACTAAAAACCATTATGGGTTTATACAACAAGAAGGATATTCCCAAACACATGTGTAGCATTATGTTCAATACAATAGTGCATGTTCTTCATGTAGCACAAAATTATGTAATAAAAATTTGTGTAATATGTTACGAAACATTCACTAGTTGATTCAAAAAAAAGTTACTGTGAAGCATTGTCAACCATCACAAATAGAGAGTTCAAAAAAATCACTTTCTTACCCAATAATAGGTAGGAACTTCTTAGACATCATAATGGTACACAGTCATATGCCTAGTAATATTGCTTAGCCTGATAATATAACAAGTTAGAATATAACTAAAAACAATTTTTAACCGCCTCTGTCTCTGTCTCTTAATCTCATTCTAGTTTCCTAGGCTGATTACCTAGTTTGTTCTGATAACCCGCTGAATACGATCTTGCCTCTTCTCATTCATTTGTTTTGAAATCTTCCCCCATAAATCATAGTCCATATAATCATTCTCTCACTATAATTTTAGTTCTTTTATTTATTTCTACTCTTATGATTAGTAATTTTTTCAATTAAAAAGTACAAATTACTTCAATTTACTGATAGGTATTCCAAATAAACTTTAGGAAAGATTCTGAAAAACATTCCCGATTAACAAGATTTCTAGAATCAAAAATTTTCCATAAATCATAGATCCATATTTGAGTTATTTAATGATTCTTGACTCTTCTTTTTTCTTATTTAACCTTCTATAATTTTCCCACAACATCATCTCATTTAATAATTTTGAAACATTCTTCAGTATGATTTCAATTTCTATTATTATTTCTTCATTACAAAGAAGGCATGTGTTCCAAAACACATTCTCTATTATGTTGATCTGCACTATTTAATATATCTAATAAAGGAGACAAAATCTCATTAAAATTATCATAACTATCTATCAACAAACTTCTCATTCATATTCTTCATAAAAACTAAAAAGTAATATTCTCAATTTGATGCTTAATATACACTGAAAACTATAAAATATTGAAACTATTCCACTATAAACATAGTGTAAAATTTTATATATTTAAAAAAATTTGTTAAGAACCACATAAGTGTCTTCGAATCTTCTTCAAAATTTGAGATTCCCTTGATAACACTTTTGAAACTACTTTAAGTAGTTATCCTTTTCTTCAGACTGACGATCCTTTGTACAACCACGTTATTGGTGCCAGCCTAAACCTAATGGATCAGTCTTCTATTCACTTTGATAATAGGATTCGGTTCCATTTAATGACTCTTGATCCAAATGAAAAAACATATCATAGTTCTTCTTTAAAACATCACCCCAATTGAATCAAAAAAATTCAACCTGATGAAAATGATCAACTACATTGTTGATTGATATATGATCTTATTTTTCATCAGTCCTAACAAACTCCACTTATTTTGTTTTCCATTAGTCTCAACATCTCCCAATATGAAAAAATATTTCTACCTCCAATTATGTTTTTATACCATTACTTCATCTAATGATTGGTATCAGGATTACTTTAATGATCGGTGGCAGACCGAGTCTGGTGAATTTGTGTTCTTAGAAGCTTCTTTATCTACAAAAATATTTCTTTAATGATTTATATCTTGTGATTTTTTGATCTGACAAAAACCATCAGCTTCATTTTATCTCATTTCGATCAACCTTTCAGGCTGTTAAATAAATCTTCATCTTGGGTTCTCACACAAATGAACTGAGATCAGAAAGTTTTAACTTCATCAATTTCATTCTTCCACAAAATAACTCCCATTTCATGAATTATTAATGACATTGAATATTATTAATATTATCAAAGTTTAACACCCCAAGCTTCCATGGTACGCTTCTCTTTGAATAGTAGAGCAACGTGTGTTGTACGCAACCTCTAGTTCTAACACACTATGACCAATCAAAGTAGCCATTATGAATAGTATTACCCACTTTTTGAAATTATATAAATTTTATATTTCAAAATGGACTTTATTTTTGGATTCGGAATATCGAAATTAGCCTATGTTGAATTTTTGGTATTTTTCTAAGAACTTCCAATTTTTGATGAATAGTGAAAAATACTTAAAAAACATTTTTAATCAAAATAATTTGTAGTGATAAATTATAATATTGAGTGGTTTTAAAGTATAATTAGAATATAATTTTTCCATTTTATCCAATGGTGGTAATTATAATTAATTTCACTTTGAAATTGGATATAAACAATTGTCAATCTTTTGATTGATATTCTTTCTTAAAAACACGCTATTTGTATTAAAAATGGGAATTAATTATAAAATTAATTAATGAAACTTATATGTTTTGAATTTGATAAAATAGTCATCATATTTGAATTTGGAATATAAAATATATCTTTGGGTGTATTTTTGGTATTTTTCTGAAAAACTTCAATTTTTGATGAATAGTGAAACCACTAAGTGGTAGTTAAAAAACTAATTTTTAGTTTAAATGAAATTTTACCACTTTTGTGAATTGAATTTCAAAAATCTGACATACATGGTTGTAATTAGTAAATAAAATTTGGTTCAATGGGATGAAAATAATTTTTGGTGAATAGTAACTTTTGAGTTTTATTAACCACGATTAGAGGTAATTAAGGTAATTTAAGGTAAAAATGATATTATAAGAATATAAAATTATATTGACACATGTCCTACTCTAATTGGATGGATCATGGCCGACCAAGACAAACCATGGGACGATTGGTGGGACCCCATGGAGCCACTTGTGTAAGATAATGACATTAATACCTTTTATTTACCGTAAAAATAAAAATGTCACAAACATGTATTATTTTACTAAAATAATTTTTACAAGGAGTTATACAAGTTATATTTTCGACTATAAATATCCATTGGAAAGATAAAAATATTTCCTACATCATGGTATGTTTTTTATAATTTTTATACAACAAATAAATTAAATTTTTTATGACACCATGATGATGCAGCGATAACATCATTAATTAACGATCTAAATAAAATGAAAAGATAATGTAACATCTAAGAGATACACTTTTCAAAAACCTATTGGATGAGTCCATTACGAACCCTTATCACCTTATCCTCGAAATATATAATTGTGGGACCTTTGAAATCCTAAAATCACTTCATAATAATGTAACATTTCATGACTTTCCAAGAGTGCCCCTCCTCTCCTCTTATAAAAGGCCCCCACCTATACCACCTTATTCACAACTTCAATCCATTTGGCTCGGCCAACCTATTTCCAAATACTCCCTCAAATTCCCTATATTACTCTTAAAATCCTCACTTTGGTCATAAGTCTTCCCAAGGAATCCTTTGGCTCAAATCAAAAATAGTTACCCGATTTTAAGGTAATGTCTTCTCTTATGTTCATTTGTTTTATTTTTCTTCTCCAACCCCTTAAACTCTTTTTATTACTTTATTTTGTGACAACATCAGTATACTCAATATAATAGGATGTTTTTATGAGATGTATTTGATTTACACTTACACACACCTTCGTCTAATGGTTAAAGAACATACCGTTTCCGTGGGTGGTGAATTACTACCTCACGAAACGATGATTGTTCAATCTTCTTTTAACACCTCTCATGGTGGCAATTAAGATGTCACTATATTTATATATGATATATATTTTTTCCTTATACTTCTGTATTTTTCATTTATGGCATACCTTTATGATTTCCATTATGGGTAAACGCGATAATTTCATTTTAAGAAGTGCGGACTACCGCCCCCTCAAAGTGATTTGAATCGTTAATGACATATGTGAGACGTATAATGGTTGGAGTAAATGATATTATATATTATATTATACTGGAATTATAATATAACTTTATATTATTATTATTTCATTCAATTAAATATGAAATACGAATGAAAGTAGTGTTCATACATACGTACGGCTTACCATCTCCATGAACGGTGCATTTCATTTCTTACCTCTAAATGTTATGTAATATTATAAATGCATATATATAATGGATATATATTATATATATTATATCTAAATCATGAATATAATTCTGGATATAATGGATATTTTACCACATGAACAACTTGTAATTATAAAAAGTTTATTTTTGACTCAATTACCAAAGATTGACAAAATGACCGTTATTACCTTAAATAATTACATAATGTTCATAACATGGTAATAAGTGATATAAAAGGAATAATGAACTTCAAAAATGTTCTTAAGAAAGTAAAAATTAACTCTATTTTATTATTCAGGAGGTTAAAGAATGATCAAGTCAAGTCAGACACGAGGTAAAGGACTTCATCTCAATCTCCTTTCATTGAGACATATTTTGTTTTATACACAACTTTCTTTTATATGGTGTATAAACCCCTTTGACTTTTACTTTTATTAAAAAGTAATATTTTTATACGAAGCTTTTTTACTAAATATAAAAAAGGAATTTTTTGTTTTACGTATGCGGCGACAACAGCTTCTCCGCCACCGTGACCATTATTTGAGTTTTGGCTTCCTCTACAAGCCATAAGTTTTTTTAAATGAAAAATAAATACCATGTTTTACTTTTCTTTTATTTTGGTATTGAAAATGGTTTTGATAATGTTTTTATTATATTAATGTGTTGTATTGATATCTTGTTATTGAAATGTGGAAATGTTGTGTTTCCTTTATACATGTTTTATATGATACGATTATGTTATGGTTTATGATATGTTTAAACCTTTTCATATAAGGAATCCATTGTACATAATAAGTGACGGGTGGAGCCCGCTATATCTCCTTGATGCATCAGAAGGTCTCATGAGACAAACTAGTGTCTTGGCACAAGGCCTTGATGAAATCTTATTTGTAGTCTTGGCACAAGGCCTTGACTATGTGGTTATGATAGTCCAGAATTATGCATTCCATCATTATGAAAGTTGTTATTGATATTGCATTTGATTATTCGACTAGTAGAATATCCATGTGAATAATTAAATGGAATTATTTCATTTTACTGAGGCCATATTATTCTGAATTTCAAGTTTAAAAGGCTTTTGTTTTAGTTATACATTGCCTTAAATGTTTATGTTTATTTATGAAATTTTTCGCTATATTGTTATCCTTACTGAACATCTGAGCTCACCACTTTCTATGTTTTATTTTTCCCAAGATGTGAAGAAATATTTTATGACTGACCTACAGGGATAGTCTAAAGGGGATATGGGTGTGGACTATGGAGACTATGTTATTGTAGTTTTTCATTTTATGATGTAATGTAACATTTCTGAATGTATCTAGTTTTTCCAAGGATACTAAACTAATCAGTATTTCGAGACTTGATCATTTGTGATCATGCCAATGATACATAATAATGCACCAACTCTGGGTAACTGGGGTCGGGGCGTTATAGTTGGTATCAGAGGAAATTTAGTACAAACCTTGGAAGCTATATTTAGATAAACTCTGATTAGAGCACATAGCCCTAAGATAGACTTTGAGGATTAGTATAGAAGAACTTTCTAGAATTTTGGTATTATAGAGATTTTGTGAGTTTTCTGAGCAATAACTCCCTATCTGGATATGACCAGGTAGAACCGGCTCTGGCACAGATGTACCTAGGGGTAAACCCCGAAAACACTGCTTTGAGCTAGAGTCGAATGGGAACTAGTGCACGACAACGGGCATTGCTGCACTCTTGGATACCACACTCCCGGTGGATATGCTTAGGATAATTCTCATTTTCTTTACAAACCATTATGAAGGGTTTATGAGTATATACTTCCTCAAAGAAAATATTTTTATGATTATTGATTATATCCATAAATAGTTCAATTTATGTTAAGTGTTTTGCAAGTTTGTTATTATGTATTTCGATTCATAAACTAATCTAGTTTATGACATTGTCTAGAAATGGCGCCTAGTAGAAGGAATGGAAACCATATCATTGCACACACAACATGTAGGGATTTCCCTCCTGCTCAAGATAATTATAGTGGAGCTGGTGACACAACTGGTGATGATCATCTTATCACCATAATGGGACAAATCACTCAGATTAGGAATAATAACCTTACTCATATGGAGCTCCCTGATCAGCAACGTGGAGGATCAATGTTAGACCGCTTCATGAGGCAACATCCACCAACATTTAATAGGGGTACAAATCCATTAGTAGTTGAGCAATGGATAAATTCCCTAGATAAAATATTTCAGGCTTTAGGGAGTAGTGAAAGGGAAAACGTTGTCATGGCAGTTTACCGGCTCACTGGAGATGCGGATCAATGGTGGTCATTGATAAAAAACACAAAGGAATATGATAAAGTATCAAATATGGAATGGATGGAGTTCAAAGAGCTTTTCTTAGAAAAATAAATCCCTCGTCACCATCGACAAGATATGGAAAGGAAATTTCTGAGTCCGAGACAAAAGGAGGATGAGAATGTCGCAAAGTATGAGGCTAACTTTACGAGGTTAGCGAGGCATATAGCAGATTATATACGTCACCCAAGAAGTAAGATTGATCATTTCTTTTATGGGTTAAAACCATTTCTCCATCGAGTCTTAGACTCACAATCTTTCTCGTCGTACGAAGATATTTTCTCATGTGCTATCAAGACAGAAAAGCAATTCTCTAAATCTTATGACAATAAAGTAAAACAAGAGAAGAATAGAATGGTGGAACAAGAGACAGATAAAGGGAAAAAGTAAAAGAATGATTTTCCATTATACGATAATTGTGGTAAGAATCACCATGGTACTTGCGTAAAAGGAATGGGAGTTTGTTATAAATGTGGAGAAAAAGGTCACCAGGCTCGCGATTACAAGGGAAAGAAAGAGGCTATCAATGTTGAATGCTACAATTATAGGGAAATGGGGCATTATGCAAATGAATGTACTAAGAGTCAGAGAAACTTACCTTAGAAAAGGCCAAGGGATCAAGGCCAATCTTATGTTGTTACTATATTTGAAGTGGAATAATTAATGTATTGGTGCTTTTGGACTCAAGGATTATACTCTGGTTATAAGAATAATGTGATATATATAAGGATTGTACTGTAGTACTTATTATTTTCATTAAGGTTTTAATATGATGAAGGTAATCATATTTTTAGTATGTGACAATAAGAGAAACTTTACTTTGTTTTGGGAATATGATGTTACAATTGATTTTGAATTTAGAGACCTTTTAGAGAAAGTCTGGACAGAGGTATTTTGGATGACTATAAAGGTTGGAGTGGATTAAGTTGAACTTTGAACAATATTGTTTAAGGTTAAAACATTTCTGATGATTATTTTTGGAATATTATAATACTATAGTTTTAGGAAAAGGACAACCTGCGGGTTGGGGGATAACCCGTCGTGTCGGACAAAGCTACAGGAATAAAACCCACAACTATAGTGTGACAGGCCTTTATTTCTGCCGCTAGCCTATAGGAAGTCCCTGGTTATTATAAAATAGTTTTCCTAATCTCAATGTTATGTGTTAATATTTGTAACCTTGTACAATTAGGATAAATATAATATTTTTGAGTTCTATTATCTTTTTGAGAGAAAGATGAGTTTGTGGTAGAAATTAGTTGAAGGTTGAAACTCTACTTGTCAAGTATATATATATATATATACCTCTCTATTATTCTATGAATAAATTAATTCTTTAACTTTAGGAAAGGGATATTAAAAAAATGTGTTATCCTAATACCTTATGTTTTGTTGAACTAATGATATTTTAAATCAACATAGTTTGAAGGCTTTGAGACCCTCAATTTTACACTTGTGTGTGATTAATGACCTCAATCAATCCCAACAAACATTTACGTTTTCCCTCCAATTATTTGTCTCTAATTTCTACCAATGTTCTCCTAATTGAGATCATAATTTGGTGGTGAATTTTTCATTTCCCTTTCCCTCTTATTAAGGCTAAATTTTATTAACCTTATTTCCGATGTGGGTTTTCCACAAAGGTTTTTTCTACTTTAAACCATTTATTTTTCAAGAAACATTTCAAATTTCAAGGAAACAATTTATTGAAGGAGGGTAGAATGTAACACCCCAATCTTCCATGGTACGCTTCTCTTTGAATAATAGAGCAGGGTGTGTTGTATGCAACCTCGAGTTCTAATACACCGCGACCAATCAAAGTAGCTGTTATGAATAGTAATACCCACTTTTTGAAATTATATAAATTTTATATTTCAAAATTCACTTCATTTTTGGATTCGTAATATCTAAATTAGCCTATGTTAAATTTTTTGTATTTTTTCGAGAACTTCCAATTTTCGATGAATAGTGAAAAATACTTAAAGACAACATTTTTAATCAAAATAATTTGTAGTGGTAAATTATTCTATTGAGTGATTTTAAAGTATTATTAGAATATAATTTTACCATTTATCCAATGGTGGTCATTATAATTAATTTCACTTTGAAATTGGACATAAACAATTGTCAATCTTTTGATTGATATTCTTTCTTAAAAACACGCTATTTGTTTTCACAAAGAGAATTAATTATAAAATTAATTAATGAAACTTATATGTTTTTAATTTGATAAAATAGACAAAATCTTTGAATTTGTAATATCAAATATATCTTAGGGTGATTTTTTGGTATTTTTATGAAAAACTTCAATTTTTTATGAATAGTGAAACTACTAAACGGTAGTTAAAAAACTGATTTTTCATTTAAATTAAATTTTACTACTTATGTGAATTGAATTTCAAAAATCCTACATACATGGTTTTCATTAGTAAGTAAAATGTGGTTCAACAGGATGAAAATAATTTTGGTGAATAGTAACTTTTGAGTTTTATTAACCGCAGTTAGAGGTAATTAGGGTAATTTAAGGTAAAAATGATATTATAAGAATATAAAAATATATTGACACATGTACTACGCTTATTGGATGAGTCATGGACAACCAATAAAAACCATGGGACGATTTTTGGGACCCCATGGAGTCACTTGTGTAAGATAATGACAGTAATACCTTTTATTTAAAGTAAAAATAAAAATGTCACGAACATGTATTGTTTTACTAAATAAATTTTTACAAGGGGTTATACAAGTTATATTTTCGACTATAAATATCCATTGGAAATTTAAAAATATTTCCTACATCATGGTAGTTTTTTTATAATTTTTAGACATTAAATAAATTAAATTTCCTATGACACCATGATGATGCAACGATTACCTCATTAATTAACGATCTAAATCAAATGAAACGATAATATAAAATCTAAGACTTACAATTGTAAAAAACTTATTGGATGAATATATTTATAACCCTTATCACCTTATCCTCTAAATATATAATTGTGGGACCTTTGAAATCCTAAAATCACTTCATAATAATGTAACATTTCATGACTTTCCAAGAGTGCCCCTCCTCTCCTCTTATAAAAGGCCCACAGCTCTACCACCTTATTCACACGTTCAAGCCATTTGTCTCAGCCAACCTATGCCCAAATAGTATCTAAACTTCCTTCTCTTACTCCTCGAAGCCTCACTTTGGGCTTAAGTCTTCCCAAGGAAGCATTTGGATCAAATCAAAAAGAGTTACCCGATTTTAAGTTAATATCTTCTCTTATGTTAATTTGTTTTATTTTTCTTCTCCAACCCCTTAAACAATTTTTATTCCTTTATTTTGTGACAAAACCAGTATATTAAATATTATAGGGTTTTTTTATGAGAAGGATTTGTTTTACACTTACACACACCCTCGTCTAATGGTTAAAGAACACACTGTTTTCGTGGGTGGTGAATTTCTGCCTCACGAAATGATGATTGTTCAATCTTTTTTTAACACCTCTCATGGTGGCCATTAAGATTCCACTATATTTATATATGATATATATTATTTTTATGTTTTACTTATGCTTATTTATTTTTCATTTATGGCATACCTTTATGATTTCCATTATGTGTAAACGTGATAATTTCATTTTAGGAAGTGCGGACTACCGCCCCCTCAAAGTGATTTGAATCGTTAATTCCATATGTGGGACGTATAAAGGGTGGAGTAAATGATATTATATACAATATTATACTGGAATTATAATATACATTTATATAATTATGATTTCATTCCATTAAATATGAAATAGAAATGAAAGTAGTGTTCATGCGTACGTACAGCTTACCGTCTCAATGAACGGTGCATTTCATTTCTTACCTCTAAATGTTATGTAATATTATAAATGAATATATATATTGGATATATATTATATATATGATATCTACATCATGAATATAATTCTGGATATAATGGATATTTTACCACATGAACAACTTGTAATTATAAGATGTTTATTTTTGACTCAGGTACCAAATATCGAAAAAACGACCTTTATTAACTTAAATAATAATATAATGTTCATAACATGGTAATAAGTGATATAAAAGGAATAATGAAATTGAAAAAGGTTCTTATTAAATTAGAAATTTACTCTAGTTTATTATTCATGAGGTTAAATAATGATCGAGTCAAGTCGGACATGAGGTAAGGGACTTCGTCTCAATCTCCTTTCATTGAGGAATATTTTGTTTTATACACAACTTTATTTTATACGGTGTATAAACCCATTTGACTTTTACTTTTATTCAAAAGGAATATTTTTATACGAATCATTTTTACTAAACAACAAAAGGAATGTTTTGTCATAAGTATGCGGTGACAATGACTTCTCTGTCACCGTAACCATTATTTGAGTTTTGGCTTCCTCTACAAGACATAACTTTTTTAAATGAAAAATAAATACCATGTTTTAATTTTCTTTTATTTTGGTATTGAAAATGGATTTGATAATTTTTTTATTATATTAATGTGTTGTATTGATATCTTGTGATTAAAATGTGGAAATTTTATGTTTCCTTTATGCATGTTTTATGTGATAAGATTATGTTATCGTTTACGATATGTTTAAACCATTTCATATAAGGAATGCATTGGAATTAATAAGTGACGGGTGGAGCCTGGTATAGCTCCTCGATGCATTGATAGGTCTCATGAGACAAACTAGTGTCTTGGAACAAGGCCTTGACAAAATCTTATTTGTAGTCTTGGCACAAGGCCTTGACTATGTGGTTATTATAGTCTGGCATTATGCATTCCATCATTATGAAAGTGGTTATTGATATTTCATGTGATTATTCAACTAGTATAATATCCATGTGAATAAGTAAAAGGCATTATTTTATTTTAATTTTTCCATATTATGCTAAAGTTCATGTTTAAAAGTCTTTTGTTTTAGTTATACATTGCCTTAAATGTTTATGTTTATTTATGAAAGTTTCCACTATATTGTTATCCTTACGGAGCATATGAGCTCACCCCTTTCTATGTTTTATTTTTCGCAGTATGTGAAGAAATATCTTATAACTAACCTGCAGGGATAGTCTAAAGGGGATATGGGTGTGGACTGTGGAGACTTTCTTATTGTAGTTTTTCACTTTATGATGTAATACAATATTTATGAATGTATCTAGTTTTTCCAAGGCTACTAAACTAATCGGTCTTTAGAGACTTGATCTTTTGTGATCATGCCAATGTTACGTAATAATGCACTGACTCTGGGTAACTAGGGTCGAGGTGTTACAATAGCATTGTCTGAACAATAATGGAAGGTATTATAACTTCCCATAATTCTAGGAACATTTTTATTTCCAACCAAACTATAATAAAATCGGCAACCCTTGTACCCCCCCCCCCCCCCGTTTCCTTCATAAGATATGCATCTCAAGTTATCATACAACTTATAACTTTTTTGAGATAAAAAAAAAGAAAATTTTCATCATATTTCCATCATATAAAATAATTCATCGACACTCTTCCAAATTATGATATTACTTTCATTCCGAACTTAGTGTGAGTCCGATATAGCTTTTCCTATATCTCAAATGCATGGAATTTCATATATATTTTGAGTCTGAACTCTAAATTTCTATGGTGAGTCCGATCATAAATACTTAAGAAGTGAATTTATTAATTTTCATTATTTGAAAATAGGAAAAAACATTCTGCAAAAACGTCTTCAAGATTCTAAAAAATACATCCATCTAACTTGGTCCCCACAATATACATCCTCTAATAGAAGTACTATATAATGGAAAAAACCTTCTTCATGTGTTCCCTAAAACATCACAATAGGAAAAATATACATACAATCATTCTATTGAACAATGTCCAATCATATCCATCAAAACACACTCTATATAATGAAAAAAATGAAGAAAAAACTTCAAAACCGCAATAAAAACATAGTATGTTATCCAACATCAAATGAAATAAACATAGAGGCAAAACTTTTTTTCAGTACAAAAATATAAATGGGAAAACAAGAACATCACATCAAGGAATAACAGCTTATATAAATGAACAGTAGGCTTACAATATACCATAAATATTTATTTCCTACAAAAAACTTTTTATATTGCCATCTTAAATTAATAAATTCATTATGAGATGGTTCCAATAATAAGAAACCAAATAATTAGTGTCCAATAGCATCTATAAACAACCAAATAACTTTCCTTAAGAAACAAATTTGTGTTAAGTAATTTTAAGAGAGAATGATATTTAATTCAGTTTCCCATTTTAATAAATATTTGTCTTATCAGATTTATGTTGTTGTCAGATTTTTATTATCAAAAATATTCTAACAAATAACATAATCACTGAGTTGTTAAATCACACTGACTAGAAAATCACATGAGGAAACCATTGTGGTTAATTCAATACATAATTCAAAAGTGATCATAGAAACATTTTAATATTTCTTCCCTCTCTATACTTTTTAAATTATCATCATTAAAGTCTATATTATTTATTTTACCATTGTGGATAAATAATTTTAAAACCACATTAAAAAAAATAATGAGATTTTAATGAATCCCAAATATCGATGAAAATATCTAAGGATCACTGCCTAAGAATGAAGGAATAAAGATTAAATAATAATAAAAATTTATGGAAACAACAAAAAAACCATAAGAAAATAAATAATAATTAAACAAGAATAATAATTAAACCCAACCTTTAGAAAACCCATTACTATATCATATTAGAAGTAATAGAATAAGAAGAAATTCCAAAGGGAAAAAGGGGTGACTTAGAACAAGATAGAAACATAATCCAATTGAATCCCAATGTTATTATTCACTATAAGATATAAAAATGGTACTAAATGAGGTCTAGGGTTATCTATAGTTTTCATGAAAGAAGAAAATGATGAAACATAGGGATCCTAGACCCTGAATTTTAGAAATGTTCTAAATGGCCTTAACTGTGGCATGGAGACATTGACCATAGTTAAGGTGTGTTTAGTCTAAGATAAATACAAAACCCTCATCCTTCCAATGGATACTTCCACATCTTCTCAGTTATAATTACACCAATATAAAATCATCTTAACTATTAACATGTATTGTTTTTCATGAAAACTCTTGTCGCACCACTCAACTATGGAACCCCTAAAAAGTCAACCATGACATAAAGGGATTACCCTATAAAATTAAAGATCAACATGGAATGAAACATGAAATAACTAAACCTATCTCTTCATTTCAATCATAATTGTATAGCTCAACCAATCCTCATTATAGCACCACCAAAATCACCAAAAGAGTCTTTTTCGGTCTTCACTGTTTCCTACTGGAAAAATTTCTAAGTATCATTCCCTTAAAACATTATTTTCATCCTTAACAATGGTTTATAAGGACTCTATAAATACATTACCAAGAATCATACCCTTATAAATGGTATCTAACATGGTGTGTTGAACCTCTATAAAAAGGAAATTTTCCATAGAGTTTATGTAGGAGATTAGTTTTTTTGAATCATACTCTTTGTGTTTTTGGGTGATTAGATGTTTCTTGGATAGGATAGATGAGTAGAAGTGTTTCTGATATGAAATTATAGTATTAGTATGGGATTTGTTTCATGGTAAAGTAGGCTATAGTGTGGTGTGTTTTTGAAGATATCATTTGAAGTGTGGTTATGTCCTTGGTGTATGGAGTTCTTGGGTGGCAAGTTTTAGTTTTTATTCCACTTTGGGCAACCAAGAGTTATGTAGTTTTAGATACACCATAGGACCTAGGGGTTGATTTAGATGCCATTTTTTTCTTAAGTTCTATTGTGATATGATGGGTAGGTTGTTTCATAGAAGCTCATAGAACTAATTCCTCAATTACGCTAATTTGAAAAATGTTTGGGCATGGTGTCTTAATTTCACCACGTTGTTATACTAATGTTATATGATTAGGGTTTGACCCAATTATATAAAGGGTTATGTATGAGGGATTTTTTAATTTACTTAAAAAGAATTTTCATTGATCTTGACGACTCTATCATGGACATCTGTTTTGCAATTTTTTTGGGAAATCCTTATGGGTGACAATAAAGTTAGGGGTGTTGGTGTTGTGTCATGGTCCAATTAAAAAATCCAGCATGTAAAAATTGAAGAGCACTCTATAAATTTTCTTAGTTCGTAACATTTTTCATTAAAAACATAGGTGGCCTCAGGTTCTATTTCAATGAATTTGATCCTTTTTTGTATGCAACTATCTGCATCTCTTGGAGATAGATCTGTGGGTGGTCCAAGGTGTGTTTCCTTCTTCCATGTGGTTCTTTACCTCTATCATCATCTCATTCCATACTTAGGAATCTTTTTTCATTTTGGTTATTTTTTTCTCAAACAATTATTAGTGGAGGATTCATGGGGGGATAATATCTTTATCGATTGTAGTCCCTCACAAGAGAGGTGATTAGATAGACACACTTGTTTATTTCTTTATCTAAGAACGGTGAAATCTTTATATCGAGGTAGGGGAGTCATGAATTCCCCTTATTTATTATCCAAATATAAATACCAAAACCCTAGTAACCAAAAGAGGGTGGTTAATTTATTAAAATAGCATTAGATATAGGGAATTTCATCCCAAAGGACTCAATATTTTAGATGTTTTAGAAAACCAGATACATAATTTAATCACAAATATCTGTTCAAAACATAAATTCAAATCATAGTTAATATAAATATACTAAATCATTGCACTCATTCAAACATTCCTTATTCATGTCCTATATAAAGTAAAAAAATAAGGGTCTTCTCATATTCTTAGTTAGGGATTCATACAGTGGAATTTATAATGGTTAAATGTGTTATAATCAATATTTAAATGTAAATAACTCATGGAACCTAACATTTAATCAATAACCAAATCATGAAGAATAATATGGAAGGAGTAAATCAAGTTATAATTATGAAATATAAATAATCACATGAGTTTAAAACTTATCCATGTATATTATTGAAAATAATTGCATGGATATTAATAAATGATTTCATAATAAAGTAACAAATAATGATGGACATATGAATCTTATCATCAAGACCTTGTGGCAATATAGTTTAAATAATGTGACAGTATACACCAAGAACCCATTTAATAAGGCCAACCAACTAGTTTGTTTCTTTTTACCTATATATTCATTGAGGGAATATGTAATTATGGACCACATCTATTACTTAATAAGACTAATGAATTTAAAATATTAATGAATAATACAACTTAATGAATAATCTATAAAAATCAAGAAATGTCAGTATAGAAAGATCTAGCATACAAAATTTCAATATTTTCCCCAAAAAATCTAAAATAATAACATGAATAAAAAATAGTCTGTTGTATCCTTGGATTATATCCTTGTTAAATAATAATAGTCAAATATTTATGTTTAAATATATGAAAATTCTTTAAAATATCAACATAAAATTTATTGAATAAAAATTCCACAATTCACTTAGAAGTCACTTATATAAAATCCAAATAATTTCCCAAAAACTAAGGAAAATATTTTCCCTGATAATAAACATTTAAACATGTAAAGTAATCTTCAAAACATTCAGTGGTTAGGATGGGAGAAAATTTTATTCATATTATATAAGTTAAAAAATATTTCTTTCACACTCCTGTTAGAAAAATCAAAAAAGTAACTCATTGCGAAAACGATAGAAGGATTTATTTTAAACCATATTTTAAAAGATAAATATTAGTAATTTTTTTTTAAAAAATCATTTTTGAATAGTAAAATCACATTATATGAATCATTTAAAGTAAAATACGGGTATGGAATAAAAATATTTCCGACCGAGAAAAAAAATCATTTTACCTTAAAAACATGATTTCAATGTCCTGAATAATAAAAAAGAATAAAAGCAAAAGAAAATTTGAAATTTCTAGAAATAACCATAGGAGAATCAAATATATTGGTTTTATGATATAAATATTAAATAATCCCCCCATTGGATACTTTATCATAAAGAATCCTGAATAATGATGACATTGTGTAATAAACCCTTACAATTGTTGTAACATTTAAATCATGACCCCCATGAAGTAAATAAATGTGAATGAAAAAATAAAAATTATGAATACAAATATAGTAAAGATATAACATATAAAAGGTTCATTATATACATGATATAAAAAAATTGGTTTATAACATTAATATATGCCTCAATGAAAGGAATTTGTGATAGAATCTGTTAACTGAGGTCTGGATTACTTAATATATATTCAAACATCCTATAAAATAAATATATATTTATTATAAATCTATAACCACAATAATATATATTATACCATATATTATTTACATAAACCATTTTATCACCCATTTATAAACAATTATTTATTAAAATTACTATTCCAGGAGATAACTACTTCATTTTTCATAAATGTTTTGGTTCGGTAATTTTTGTCCTTATACATTTATCATGGTTAAAAAATATCTAAAATTTTAATCAGGACATAAATATATTATATATTCAATAAATAAAACCTTAAAACCATCCATGTAAATAGGAAATGAAAAATGTCACATAACTTCGTCAAGGTGGTAATTAACATGTACGCACGAGTGATGTTATAATTTTCCAACATATCATAATATAAGAATTTATATATGATTATATAAATATTTAATAATATATATTTGATAAATATAAAATATATTTATTAGTTCCATCATTATAATCATTCAAAAAAATTGGTGATGAAAAATGAATTACGTCTCTCTGTGGAGGTAGTAAGTCGTAAGTATGCATGATCAATATTTTCACTTTTGGTAGGAAGGAAAATATATGGGAAATAGTTTTATAGAAAATATAATAACATATAAGTATATTTTTTAAAATTTATTCATTATTTTAGGATGGATATAATATATTTATAAGTATTTAAATAGGAAATAAATTTGAAAGAGTCGGTAAAGGAGATTACCACTTCTTCGAAAGAGATGGTATTAATATTATGTTAAGAGACATGGCATTGGTATTATAGGAATACCAGTACCTCCATAATTTAGATATGTATTTTTATAAGATTTTTTTTCTAGCTATGAATGAGATAATAGGCTCTGGGTTATGTATAGAAGGGATGATAGGTGGTGCATTTTTATAGTGAATGAAAAGAAACATAATGGATTAATAAAAATATTTAAATATAATAAATTTATTTTCATGAGAAAGTGAAAAAATGTGGCCATAATTTTTAATAAAATATATTAAATTTCTTAAATACCTTAATCCAATAAAATTTGGAAATTTTATGTAGTATTTTAAACCTTATATTTTGGGTTAACCCCATAGTTATCTTATTTTAACCGTATCAACAATAAATATTTTTCACTCTTAATGGGTTATAATTTTAATTATAAGGTGTAAATTGGATGATAAATGGAAAATGGATGCAATTTAATCCCAAATATTACCCTACTTATCCAATTTAAATATTTTAACTATTTTTAAATAATTTAAAAAAAATATTATTTTTCATAAAATATCAATAATGTCCTTATTCATACTATTAATTTTATTTGTCTTTACAGGAATTAAGACAAATAAAAAATTCCAATATATAATTTAAAAAAATATATAATATGTTTTATATATCTATAAAATTCATGAATAACTGTAACTCTCTCAATAATTATTACTTTTAAATTTTTGAAAATATTTTTTATTATTTATATTATTTGAATAAAATCTATATCAACGTTATGTAAGTATTTAAGATAATTATATAATAACTAAAAATTAAAAATATATCACCAAGATAAAAAATTATTTTATATTTAAAATAATAATTTAGAACCAATGTTTTCCAAATTTTATCCTTATGATGAAAAGGTAGAGTTATTAATATTAAGAGAGTGGCATTTCGTATTTATTCTTTTCCTAAAATTATATAAAGGTCTTCGTCAGAGTATTATGGATCCAAGTGGCCATATATATGAGAAATTTAGGAAATTTATAGAAACTCACCCATAATATTAGAAAAAATCTTGTATTGGATTGATTGTCAAACCTTATCTCATGGTCTAAGCCAAATGTTAGCCATTTTACCCTTACTGAGGTGATAAAAATATATCAAGATTACTAATCTTAATGGAAAAAATAGAATAAAAATATTTAACAAATTTGGTACTTCTAAATCCAAATATTGAATACATTTTGAAGAATTAATTTTTGGAAGTGGAAGAAATTAATTTTAATAAAAATATTTAAAATGAAATAAATAATAATTTTTAGAAAGATGTCTCTTTAAGAATAAAACTTCATCCAATAAAAATTCAACCATAATATTGATTCCAATGAACACAATTTAATTATTCATAATATATGGAATTATTTTTAATTGGAAACTATTTTAAAACATAATTAATGTTTATAAATTCTTGAAAAAATAATATAATTTTTCAAAAAAAATATTATTTTTCACTACTCACTAGAAAATAAATATTTTTCAGATAAAAAATCAGTGTATGATAATTTGTGAATGCTTATAAAAAATAATATCTTAATTATTTAATATAATTTATAAAATTTCTAAAAATTAAATATAATATTCATTTATAAAAGTTATTTTTGAAGAAAAAGTATTTACAAGAATATAATGTTCATACTAAAAACTGAGTACTTATTTCCTATGAATTAATCAATAAAATTCTATAGAATATTTCCTATAAATATATTTCTAATTATAGTCAATTTTATTCATATCCTTCAATTCTATGACTAGATTATAATGGTTATATTTAATTAAGAATATTTCATGATCTGTTTAAGCTCGTTTTTTGTGTCATATAGGTTATCAAACATTTTTTTTATCTCGAGTTGTCACATTCTCACACCCAAATAAATTTCACCCTCAAAATTTTATATTATGATCCATAATAAAGTGATTTTTATTTGAAAATACATTTTTTGAAAACCAACCAGAGTAAATGGTTAATAAAACATCCTCTTAAAAAGAAGGAAATGGGAATATGAAGATCATATGGAAGACAAAAAATTACTTTTCTAAATAGGATAAAATTAATGAGAAGTGAAAATATGGATATTTAGTAGAAAACTAACACCCAATACAAATATATATTGATAAAGTACATGGTTCAGATAAAGTTAACAACTAAAAACCCATAAATTTTTGATGGGTTAAAAGTCCATTGATTAATCAAAAATAAAAGTTAAAGTATTTTTTTTTATTTCACGGTATTTTTCATAAATTTGTGGGATTATTTTACTTCCAATATATATTAAACTATAAAATATACTTTATATATTTCAACTTTAAAATTATAGTTTCTTCCTTTGGTTTTTCTTCATTCAACTTCCACTTCATCTCTTACTTCCTGAAATGTGTTTTCATATTAAATTTTGTTTATACCTGAAGCACTAAATGTAACATTTAATGGCTCATAATATCTATAAAATTATGAAAAGTGTTTCCAAATATCACTATATATTTACCAAAACCAAGTTGGTTTAAAAAAGTTATCCAATGTAATATATTTATCTCTATAACCATGGTAGTAACACCCAATGTTAAACTTAATCTATTCCCTAAGTATTTGTCCTTAAAACTAATCCAAAAATTAATAAATTTTAATTAAGGTTACTAAATTGAAAAAATCAACTTAACATTAATTCCCAAACCATATAAAGTATTTGTTAATGTAATATACCAAATATGTGTACACTTTGATCATATATTATCCAAAAACATGGTAATAACCTAAATCAACATAAAACCTTAATGAAAAAATGCATGATTATAAAAATTACATATCTCATAATTACTTAAATAAAATTTTAGTTTGTCAAATATATTCCATAAATCCAAAAATTTAGTAAACATTAGTAAACAAACCATCAAACCATTAATCATCTCTATCACCGCTGATATTGTCCTATTTACTTTATCAACATCAATAACCTCTTTATCTTAACTAAAAATTATAATTTCAATGTCAAGTACATATTAAGGGTTATCATTCCCTTAATTATGTGTTTTTCCTTAAAATATCACATTACCAATAAATAAATTTTCTTGGACATTAGTATCATTAAACATATTATTTCAAATCCTTAAAATACTACCATATGTTGATGAATAGTTTTTAAAAATACCCAAATATGTTATTTCTTAAAAATCTTACCAGTGATAGTATTATTGGCGATGTAAATAAACTTGTAAGGACTACAGGTTTCTTATGAAATGAAGTAGAACATCTTGCATTTCTTTCCTAATTAGAACTAAAAATCACGAATGAAGATTTAGGTGATGATGATTGGATTAAAGACATAAAATATGAGCTAAATGAATTCAAAATGAATAAAGTCTGGACTATATTTCAAATACCTAAGGAATATTTTATAATTGAAGTAAAATGGGTCTTCATTAATAAATGTTATGAAAATAGAATCATAGTAAGAAATAATGCTAGATTAGTTTACAAAGGCTATAATCAACAAGAAGGAATAGACTATGAAGAAACCTATGCTCTAGTAGAAAGACTTGAATCTATTCACATTCAACTTGCCTTCGCGGCATTTTTTAATTTCTAACTTTTTAAAATGGATGTATAGTGTAATTTTTTTAATGGATATGTCTTATAGGTAGTTTATTTTGAACAAACTCCTTGATTAGAAGGCACAAAATATCCTTAACATGTTTTCAAACATACAAAATATTTTTATGGACTTAAACAAGCTCCTAGAGCCTCGTTTGATAGGATTATAGGATTTTGGTTACAAAAAAAATATGTTAAGGGAACTATTGATCTAAAAATTATTATAAATAAACATAAAAAAATATTGTTCAAATTTATATTGATTAAATTATATTGGGTTCATCTCAGCAATCTTTAACTGATTCATTTACAAATGTAATGAAATCTGAGTTTGAAATGAGTATGATGGGTGAGTTAACATTTTTCCAGAGTTTTCAAATTTCTCAAAAACCAGAAGGAACATATATATCTCAACATAAGTATATTAAATATCTTCTCAAAAAGTATGGATTTGAAAAAACTAAAAGTATAATCACTCCAATCTATACATCAAATTCTCTTGATCATGATTAAGCTGGGAAACCAGTAGATCAAACATCAATTAAAGGTATGATAAGATGTTTATTATACTTGATATCTAGTCATCTAGAAATTATATTTTCAGTATTCTTATGTGCTCGATATAAATATGATCCAAAGGAATCTCATTTAAATGATGTGAAAATAATTTTTTTCTATTTAAAGGGAACTATGGATTTATGGCTTTTTTATACTTCGGGAAATGATTTTGTTTTAAGAATATTTTCAGATTATGATTTTGGTGGATGTATAATTTATAGAAAAAGTACATCTAGAACCTGTCATTTCTTAGGAGATTCATTATTTTCATGGTCATGCAAAAAACCAACACTCAGTAGAACTTTCCACTACTGAAGCTAGATATGTAGCAGCTGAAAGTTGTTGTGCCCAAGTGTTGTGGATGCAACAGACACTCACAGACTATTGTATGAGTTTTATCAAAAAATTATATATTTTTTGATAATACTAGTGTCATTTCCCTAAGTAAAAACTCTTCACATAACTCCCTCAAAAACACATAGATACTAGGAATCACTTACGTAGGGATCACACACTTAAAGGAGATATCATTATTCAGTTTATCAAAACTCAAGATCAACTTGCTGCTAAATTTACAAAATCTTTACCCTCCGATAGATTTGAATACATTAAACAAAAGTTAGAAATGATCATCGTAAGGTAATCTTCCATAATAACTTTTTTTTGAAACCTATCTCCTTACATTATGAAACTCTTTTTCATAGGGTGGTACATTTTCTTTATTAATCAAAATTTTCATAGTCAAAATTTTTTGTAATCAGAATTGTTTGTAATCAAATTTTTTATAGTCAAAATATTTTATAATCAAAGTTTTTCGTAATAAAAATTTTCATCATCAAAATATTTCATAATCAATTTTTTTAATAAAAATTTGTAATCATGTTTTTCACAATCAATTTTTTTTTAATTAAAATTTTTTGTAATCAATTTTTTTTTCTTTCAGAAAATTTGGAATCAATTTTTTTCTTTGAAAAATCCAGAATCAAAATTTTCCTACCCTAAGAAAATTTTCCGGCACGTAAAGTTCTTTCAGAATAAAATATTGAATTTACTGATAATCATCCTAGAAATCCAAAAGATGTGTTTTCTTACTTAATTTTTCATAATTTAACATTTTACTTATTTTTATTTTCATCTTGTATAAGAAACTTTTTCGGAATCACTTTTCATAAATCTGAATTTTTACCTTAAAAAGCTCAAAAGATTGAAACCTACCAAATCCTTATTCAGTTTTCATCACAACCATAACATCAAATTGATCTTGTTTCAACCGTTGGATCAATCTGGGAACATGAACTATTGCTTCAACACCTATATAAATCCCCTTATTCATTTTCCCACATTGTTTTTCAATCTTTTCTGTGCCTAATATCTTCCTTTATACTTAATAATTGTACCTATTTTCTAGTTTTTCTTAACTCCCAATGTCTTTGGAAGCTTCTCCTCAGAAAAAAATATCATTATTTTGGAAAATTTCATAATGGAAGTTTTATAGAGAGAGGTAAATAGATCAGAATTTCTTTTCCATGTATGATTCTCTCATTATAAGAAATTATCAAAATTAATGAATAGGAATAATTGTTCATAGCCAAACCTAAAGGATAGGATCTAGTTTATCTGGAGCTTCTTGTATAATTTTATGATTCATTAATTTTTTTTAATGAAGGTGGGAGAGATAAATTCTCATTCAAATGATATGGGAAAACATATTCCCTTTATTTTAACATGGAATCTTACATCATTGGAATTCCATATGAACGTAAACCATATTTCTATACCCATAAGTTACCTGATGAATCCAAAAAAATTCTGAAGAAAAGTCTTTTAGAGTACCTTGGTTTGAAAGAAGTAAAGACACTAAAAATCAACCTTCATTCTACAAATCATAGAATCTTGTAATTATGGGTTTAGGGATTTATCATTCTGAGAAAAGGTGATAACGATACTTTTAAGAAGATTGATATATAAATTCTATATTTTTTGGTAAACTTGAGGAAGATAAATTTGGGGGATTATATATTGATCACAATAACCAATATCAAGAATGGGACCCTTAAATCTCAAATCATCATGTATCCGACAATAATTTCCAAAATAATTTTCCTCTCTCTAGATTCTTTCAAAATACCATGCACTAATATTCCATGAAATTTCAAGGTTATGTTACTCAGTGATGATACACTGAGGAGGATGAAGGATAGATTTAATATAAAATCCAGAGAATTATATGAATTATCAAAAAGTGAAATTGAATTCATATCTAATAAATAAGAAGTAGCTGAGGATTATAAGAAATGTGGGATGAAGAAAAAGCATAAGAAACTGGAATCCATAGGAAAAACTCATATAGTTCATTAAACTCAATCCACACCCCCAAAGTCTAAGAAGAAAAAAACCTACACTGATGAAGTGGTTGCTAAGTGGAGGAAGAGAAGGAGAATAGGAAATAAAGAGATCATGGTTTTGGCTTGGATCCTGCCGAGGAAAAATATTTTAAGATTAAGGCTGATAAGGAATATGAGAAGCAAGAAAAGAAAAAGAAACTAAAGAAGATGATGTCTGAGGCTAAAATAGTTCAAGCTCTTCTCCAAGATATTGAGATAGCTTCTAAACCAAACCAGGCACCAGAATTGTTTCTTTGGGAATCAGTACTTATTACATTGGGAAAGAAGATGGTAATTTCAGAACAAAAAGAATAGGAATATATTGTTCAAGAAGAGGAAGTGGAAGAAGAATAATAGGAAGGAAGTGATGACACTCATAATTTGATAAAGAAATTTGAAGAATATCAGGAGAATGAAATCCCTTTTGAAAAGTTGTTGATCCGGACATCTCAAGACGAATCAACAAAACATGATTCCCCAAAAAAAGGTGATGAAGGTCAGGAAGAAGTAAATAAACCTATGATTGTGAAAGCATTAATCATTATTTTTTTCAACCAGATAATCTTATGATAGATGTTGAGAAGGAAATGGGTTTTTAGGATAAAATTGTTCAAGTATCAGATAGTGAACATGAATCCCCAAAATCTTCGAAGATCATTTATAAATCAAATACTATGTTTTCCAAGAAGATGATTAAAGAGATGAAAATTTTTGATGACTTTTATGTCTCTGTGAAAGAAAACTTTCATAGGGCAGATGTGAGAATGAAGGAGCTTACGAAAAGTTTTTCAAAAGAGTAAAATCTAGATCAAGCATCCTAGAAGCAAGAAGTAAATGATATGAATGGGAAACAGAACTCAGTTGATATGATTTTAAAGAGGGAAATAGATATCAAAATTGAGTTCAAAGATAAGTTTGTTAAGAAAAAATAGCTATTGAAGTCTCAAGAAGAAATCCTAAAGTCATAGGATTAAAAGATCAAAGCTCTGGAGAATAAAAATAAGGATCCGGAACAACTGATCAAATGATTTGAAGAAGATCATAAAGTTCTTAAGAAGCTAAAAACCATTGGGAATAAATTTATTCCTAAGGAAAAAGAAGTATGAATTTCTTTCCTTTAAAATCTAATCTTTTGTTGTACTATCCTTATATCAATATTTCCTATCATAATAAAAATTCTTGTTGTGTTTTATTTTGGTTTTTGTATACAGCTCTAATATTTTAAGTACCGTATTTCTTCCCATTCTCTCTATTCATTCTTGAAAATCACAAAGGAGGATAAAGGAATGACAAAAATAATACTATCTAAAGAATATAATTCCCTAGGTATGTTGGAGTCTATCTAAGGGGGAGTTTACTCAAAGAATATTTCCTTATGCATTAAAAAGCAAAATCACTTTAAGGATTTCCAGAATAAAATCCTTAAGGATTTCAAAAACTAATGGGGAGTTAGTCATAGTCACCATAATTAACATGTAAAGGGAGATAAGTAATTCTTTTATGTTCATAAAGCTAAATTCTTAGTCCTTATATTCTTTTCGGTAAAGATGTTTTTTCTTTCCAAAAAGGGGGAGATTATTGAGAAAATAATACTTCCTTATGACTATTTCATTCCTCTATGTTTTGAAAATAAAAAACACTTTATCTTAAGGAAAAGTAAATTTTCCTAAGGATTATTTTCATATGGAAAATTTAACTTCTTTAAGATTTTTTTTCATAGATATGTTTTCTTCATTTGATTTGATAATATCTCTAAATCAAACTCATTTTTTTAATAAGTCTAAAATTAGGATTCTTATGTAAAACCTTAGAATCTTATAATTACATGGATATAGAGTGTTTTTTTTCAGATTTTGAATTCATTGAAATTCAGACATCGAATTGTGAAAAATTCAGACTCTGAATTCTCTAAAATTCAGATTCCAAATTCTCTAAAATTTATGCTCTAAATTCTCAAAAATTATGAATACAATTATCTGAAATTAAAAATATGAATTCTTATAAATTCAGACTCTGAATTATCCGAAATTAGGACTCCAGATTCATTGAAATTCTAGCTATGAATTCTCTGAAATTTGGACTCTGAATTCCTCAGAGCTCAGACTCCAATTTCATCAGAATTCAGACTCCGAATTCTGGGAAAATCTTACTCTAGAAACTATAGAATATAGATTCTGAATTATTTTTAAAATAGAATCCAGATGTCCATGTCATATTGACACTGAATGTTTCTTTGGTTTGACACCGAATTCTATTTTTCCTTAGACTCCAAAAAATAGTTTTGATTTAGCATTATCATTTTCCTAACACATGTTATTTTTAGGAAATGATGTTGTGTAATATGTTTCAAACTAATTGTTGGTTGAGTGACACGTTTATAGATCCATATGATATTCAAGGAAAAATATGACCATTTGATGAGGGAGCTGACCATTATAGTGGTGTATATAAATAGGGGCTTATTTGGAAGAGCTCACAAATGTTCCATAACACTAGAGATTACATGTTGTTGTAGTCATTTATAGAGAGAGAGACTCTCCTGTCTTGTGAATACTAAACATATTGTTCATCTTGCTTCATGAGACTCTGATTTTTCTTGAGTACAATTGAGGGATTTTGAGGATAGGAAGACATAGGTGACGACTACCTTAAAGTTTAAGGAATTCTGGGGATAGGAAGACATAGGATTTGACTACCTTAAGGTTCGAGGTATTATAGGGATAGCAATATAGATTCTAATATTACTATCAAGGCCTTACCCTACTATGGTTAAGAAAGAATTTATTGAAATTATAAATCAAGGGACCTTTATCCAAGGTTTTTGAATACCCTAATCTTTGGGTTAAAAGATTTCATATTTGTTACTTATTTTCTTTCATTTTTATTTTCATTGTATTTTAATAAAAAAGAAAGTATAACCTTTTTATAATTTCTTATTCTTTTATGTAATATGATAATTAATATTCTATATGCTTGAAGGTATAATTTTTACCTAAGAAAACATTCCTTAAGTTTATTTTTTAGAACCATATTTCTGTAATCTAGCAAGTTTGTCTTATAGAACTATTTTAGGGTTTGTGAATTTACCTTGTTTAACTTTTTTAAATAGAGTATTACTTAAGGTTAAAAATAAAAGTTTTCAAACTTAGAATTCACCCCCATCTTGTTATTGAGTATCTACACACACTATTTTGGTCCTAAATAAAATAACAAACATTTTTAAAAAAACCATTTTATGTTGATAGATTTGAACATATCAAATCCAAACTTGGTTTTTTAAATTATAGATAATTCTATTTTACTTATTTCATGTTTTAGTGAGGAAAAATTTATATTTATTAAAGGTTTACTTACATTATTTCTTCAGAAAATTATAACCACCATTTTTTGTATTCATCACATACTAATATTACATGTACCCTATTATTGTCCCGATTACCCTTCACACAACATTGATTGCCCTTTCGATTCCCTCACAAAGAAATAATGTTAATTAGTCATATATGTGGATCATTTCCAAACCCTTGAGGCCTCATCTTTTCATTTTTCAACCTTCACCACCATAATCCATTAGACCTTCAAGCTATATTTACTAATGTGAACAAATAAGAGAATAAACATTGAAACTTTTGGCACCACCAAGTGATCAAGATTAATATGGAAAGTTCTTAGTGTAAAATCCATAGATTTTGGATGACTCAATTGGACGAATATATTTCTCAGGAAAGTTATCCACCACCATGGATAGTAGTATGTTTTTAATTGGAAGAAATGGATTTATTATTTAGAATGGAGTTTCATAATTTTTATGAGACCATGTTATGTAATTTTAGAGATTTGAAAAATACTCTTACAGTTATCCTAAATCATATATCATTTTTGATATCCTGTGTAGAAATCAATTGAGTATTTATATTTATTTTTAAAGAAATATAAATTTCAGTACCTCTATTTATAAAATATATGAATTTATCCCTATTAAGATAATGAAGTCTCTATTTTTAATTCTTTATTTTAAGAATAAATAAGTAAATGCTTTGGATAAAGAAAGGAATATTCTACTAACATTTATCAAACCTACAATTTCCCAACATAATAGTGAGTTTGAGAAGATTTTGTTGAATGATTTTACATTTTTATTCCTATTTTAGATAAAAAAATATATAAATATAGATAGATATGTATTAAGATACATGTTCCACATTAAAAAAAAAATATAGTTAACATTTATCCAATTGAGATAATTTTGAAGTCGATCTTTTTCAAAATTATGTAAGCCTAGATAGAACCATGGATACATGATATCATGTGATTAAATAATTAAGTTATGGAGTTATAAAACAATTTTTATTTTTTATTGAGTACTTCTATGAAATTTTTATTTATAGTTGAAACTGAGGAGGATATCGAATCAGACCATGATGACATTTAGGCGGAGACATCTCATGAAATATTTTCTTCTATCATACCTGAACATGTTTCTATAGGTGTGTCTGCACCCTTTGAAGAACCTATTACAAATACAAGATTTGATGATCTATTAAACAATGAAACTCTTAATGAAAGACATCACAATGTTTTATTTTTTGTATCATAAGTTATTAAAACTAAAGACATTGCAATTATAAAAGTACAATTTGAATCTCATCAAGTGGAGATGGATACACCAGTGCTTTCCATAGTTCAAACTTATATTCTATAATTTTCTTCTACAGTAGAATATTTTTCTTTTTCCATTACAATTTTAGTCAGTTTTTTTCAAGAAAATGTTGTAACTATTATGTCTGGAGGTAGTCCTCTCTTATAAATACCATTATCATAAAAAAAAATTCAAAATGTTTGAAGATAGATTTTTAGTTATATCAATCAAGGTTTCATTGGTAATGATAAATAATAATAATAATTTGATCAAGCTAATCTTCTAGTAGACAAAATAAAACCAAGGCAAGAAACTAGTGAGCCATCTCTGATATAATAATTAGCTTCAGTTTATGATAATCAAATATTAATTTAAAAACATTCTAAAAATGATGTTCAAAATATTGAAGTGAACCAGATATTTTTATTAACTTGTACACATAATAAAATATATGAGATTCCAATAGTAAAGCTTGATTCTTCTAATGACCTTGTTCATCTGAGTTACTTTGAGTTGACGTATGAGGTAAATTTGTTAAAAAATGGGTTGATCAAGTCCCAAGTAGAGGTATGGATTGTTTGGGAAAAAGTTATTTTGAAAAATGCTTTTGATGAGTTGAATGTTTTTATAAAAATAATTATAAAAAGAATATTTAAAGATTCAATTATATAATCCTTGTTCTAAGATATATTTAAATATGGAAGGTTTTTCTCACACCATAGATACAAAGACTATAGGGATTATCTTTATGTAATGTGAGGTTATGTCTAAATAATTATTTCAATACCTTCAGCATAGTGTGGTTTCTTAAATTTGGACCATTTCTATCCTTCCCAAAATAAAAAAAATTGTTTTGATCAATATCATAAGAAAAATATTACACTTCATTAGATCATTGTAATAAAAATGATATTAGACTATTATTCTAACGAATAAGATGATTTCGCCCAAAAAAACAACATTGGGTATGCTCTAAAAGTAAATAAGTAGCTCATTTTAATGTTTCTAAAGAAAAACCAACTATTTATACATATTTCACAAGTTCAATCAGCTGGTCAGTTACTCAATTTAAAATATTAAAAACATTAATTAGCAATTGTGCAAAGAAAGGATATTTTCAAAACCACTTGGGTAACTTTTCCTTAAATAAAAGGATTGGATTCAAAGATATGTTCAACTACTGTAAATATTATATAGTCTAGAAATTATATGTGTGTGTAGACTTTCTATATCACATGTGAGGAATATGTACTCTAGGACCAACCATAGACGATCATCATACCAACAAACCCCATTTTCTTTATAGATATTCTTTATCCAACTTATATCTATTCAATATTTAATCCTAGGTTTCATATATAAAGATCATTACATTAGTATACCCATTAAACTAAAGTACCTTTCACTCATGAATATCACATCAGGATTGGAGGATCATTTTCCACCTTGGGATTTGTGATTGGAGAGAGTGTTGATTCTCCTCTACATACCTCCTCTCTACATACAAATAAACCCTAGTATATAAGGAAAAAACTTCCCAAAAATCATCATATGTCATGGGACTAATTTTTTTCACAGTGATACTTAACCTATATTATGTGGTTTCTCTAAAACATTTGAATGATTTTTAACGTTCCTTTGGATGTTTTCAACTATTATCTTTAACTGTTCTATAATTTTTTTCTCTTATCACTATCATATGTTTTTATGATCTTACTTATTTCTATTTTTATTTTATTTACCATAAAAATATTATTTTCCATAAAATGACCTGATAAATTATAATAATATTCAGTATAACATATTCAAACAATTGAAACTTTTTTATCTATAATAGTAAATATATTAATTTCTTCTTTATTTTTTTCTTTTTAATATCATAAATGGGGAAAAGATAATGTGGATATAAAAATAAAATCATTCTTTTTGAAATTTTTCTCTTAAAATTTTTGTTATCGTTCAATTGGTTTTGTGATCATAAAAATGGGTAAGATTATGGGATAAACTTATGTTGTTAAACATATTTAGTACTTTATATGGTTATATTATTTTCAAAATCCATATTTATTATCTTATGAGTTTATCTTATGTTTTTTATATTTTATCTTTAATTATTCTTATAAATCATGAGTTTATTATTGAATATATTCCATAGTAGTTTATCTTTCATTTCATTCACTTCACTAGCACATATAGATTGATTTTATAGATTCTAAAATAAAAATGTTTCTCAAATTAATTTATATTAATATGGATTTTTATCTTATTTATAACATAATTATATTATGAAGGAAACATAGTGTATTCACTATAATTTTGTTCTGTGCAAAGTTAATTTATCTTATAGTAGCTTAGTGTAGTATAGTTATCATAGTATGTAGGAAAATAATCTTACCAGAAGGTAAATCATCTTCCACATGTTATAAATCATAAAGTTCGTTAATAAAGAAAATTATGTGATGTATTTTATCATACAAAAAAGTAAATTAATTAAAGATTTATCTTACGATCATCAAGGAAATTGGTTGAAATTATTTATCATAAATAAGAAGAATATAAACATATAATATTTTGATGAAGGATTCATCTTGCAAAAATAAAAAATCTAACTTATCATATAAAACATAGATGTCAAAGATCATAAGTGTTGGATCATATGACATTGTTTTACTTATTTTATTTTGAGAAAAATACTTCTAGATGTTTATCATATAAAAATCAAGCTATCATAAGAAAATTTTATAAGATTATACTTCTTAACATTAGTGTCATGTTTCAAAAAAACCCTCTAATTACATTATGTGAATTATAAAATGAGTTTTTAAAATATGGGAAGATTGATTTAGATAAAGTGTATTTTTTCCAAGAATGGAAATAACTAATGAAGAAACATTATATAATCTATTCCATAAAATCTTATCCAAATTTTAAAAGAAGGAGACAGACTATTATAAACATATATCTTTAAATTTTGAAAGGATTATCCACTAGACTGTTGTGATTATTGAGTATACAAAATTTAAATTTGAAAAGGAAATGTAAACAGAAGGGTTTTTTACTCCATGAAAACAAGTCGTGTATATAAAAAAGAAATGATACCTGTATCAGTCATCTTAATAATACAAAACTTGATGCTTCTATATTATTTTCATTATTATAAAATTTTACTTTGTAATAGAACAACTTATAGAGATAAATACGGAAGAATCTCATCTTACCTAAACATTTCAACATATTCTATTAGATTTGAATTTCAACTGTGTGCTGCACTATTTTCCAAACCTAATTTATTCATTTATGTTTTTATTATAACTCATTGAAATTGATTTTATTAAGAATATAGAAATTTATTATGAAGGGAGAGTCTAGTTAAAATATATTAAATGTTTTTAACAAGTAATAGGTTCTTGTACTCAGTTGGGATACCCAAAAAACAGATAATATAGTTAAAACACCAAACTCGTGGAATATAGTGTGGATGGAGTGGACTGTGGGATATATGTTCTATAAATTACTATGAATAACTTATGTGTGATATTTTTTTACTTATAATTTATTTCTAATAATTTTTTTAAGAAAATATCTAAACATTCATACCTTAAAGATGATGGTTTTAAAGGGATGAAAAATGTTAAGATCGCAATTTACCCCCAATTAAGTCTTCATACTGATATTCTCAGGACAACGGGTTTTTATTAAACATATTATGATACCAAATATAAATAATAAAACCCTAGTAACCAAGAGACACTAGATTCATTATTACACTGGCACCAGATACAAGGAATCACATCAAGAAGGACTGAATAGTTTTATAGTCTTGTTAAACTAGTTACATAAATGAATCTCCCATTACATTTCCAACAATAAATTTAAAAACATATTGAAATTAAAAATTCAGCATCCATGAACTCATTTAATGTTTTTTATTCATATCATATAGAAAGGTAAAAAATTATAGTGAGATTATATTTTCAATAAGGGTTACATACATTGAAATATATAATGAGTAAATGATTAAAAATTAATATGGAAAGGTAAATTACTTAAAATTCATTTCATTTAAAAAATAACTTGAGAATAAATAATAATATGGAAGGATTTAATGAATATAAAATGATTCTTTATAAATAATCAAATGATATTGAAACTTATACTTGGATATTATTCAATATAATATCACATAAATAAATTATTGATTTCATAACGATGGAATGCATCACGCTGGACATCTTAAACATACGTTCAAATCCTTGTACTATGATAGTTTAAATTATGGGTGGGTATACACTAAAAAACAATTTATTAAAGCTAGTCGATGGGTTTAACAAATTAGACCAAATAATGAATTAGGGGGCTATGTAATTATAATCCCCACCCACCACTTAATAATTCTAATGTATTCATCATATTCAAAGGCAATGCAACGTAATCAATATTTCTAAAAATTAATAATTGTCCCTATTGTGATAAATATCTTATGGAATTTCAATACATTACCAAGAAAAATTAACATAAACCATCTATAAAAATATAGTAGATAGTATATTTAGAGTATACCATCAGTAAATCAGAATATCCAACAAAGGAGTTTGAAATAAATGATAATACTTTAAAAATATTAATGGGAATGTTTTTAACAAAATACCCCTTTAACATTGAAATAACTTATTTAAAATATAAAATAATACCAAATATTATAGGAAATATTATTTGAAAATATCCTTTTAAACATTTAAATTAATCATCAAAACACTGATAAATCATGATGTAATTTAATTTTCTTCATGTCGTATAAGTTTAAAATACATTCCTTTCACACTATTTTATGAAAATTTAAATAAAACCTCATTCAGAGAATGATTATAATATTCCTTTTAAACCATTTTATAAATTTTAATCATTTTTAAAAATTTACTTCATAAATAATTTGATATTATGAGAAAATATTATTTTAAACATTTTAAGTTATATGTGGATATGAAAGAAAATATTCCAGAATCAGTTGAAAAGAAATGTCAAATGATTTCAATGTCTTGAGTAATTAATGAGTGGAAAAAGAAAGAAAAACTTATAATTTCAAGAAATAACTATATGGGGAGAAAATATAATGTGTTTTATATAGAAATATTAAATAGTACATTCAATGGTTACTTTAATATAAACCACCCTGAATAATGATGAGATTATGAAATAAACCCCTACCATTTTGGTAACTTTTGAATCATAACCCCCAAGAAATAAATCACTTTGAATGAACATTTAAATACCATTAATATAAGGGGATTAATGATATAAAATATCAAATTATTAGTATATACACCACACATAAACAATTGGTGTATAACATTTAAAAATGTATTAATGAAAGGAAATTGAGATAGAATCCCTTTCCTCATGTGTGACTTCCATCATTAGTGTACAAATCACCAATACAATAAATATTTATTTGTCATAAATCTATTAAAAATCATAATCATGTTAATAATATGATATATTATTTACTTATAATCTTTTATCCCCTATTTATTAACAATCCTTTATTAAAATCAGTGTTCTGGGTAATTTCTACTTTGTTTTTCATCTATTTTTTGGTTTCGAAATACTGGTTATTATACTTTAATAATAGTTACATAAAATAAATAATATTAATAATAATATAATTATAATAAATATTAATTAAATATATTATTTTTACCATCCATGTAAAGTGAAAATGAAAAATTAATCAGATCGCTTCGTGGAGGTGGTGGTTCACATTTACGCAGGAGGGACATTATTATTTTTAGACAGAACAGAAGGTAAAAATTTATAAAGAATATTATAATTATAAAATAGTATTAATGAAATAAATTTCATATATATTCATTATATATATCTTTATAACCATCCAAGTAATGTAGTGATGAAAAACATTACACCGCTATGTGGAGATAGTAAGTCCTACATACTCACATGCATTGTTTGCGAATTTTGTTGGATAGAAAAAGATGGAAAATGGTTTTAATATAATATTAATAATTTCTTATAATTTTTTGATACTATATTTATTATTTTATAATGGTTTCATTGTATTTAATAGATGTTTTAGAAGAAATAAATTTTACGAAATCTGTAGAGATAGTAACATCTTCTTTAAAAGATTTCCTTTATATATTCTTTAAAGAGAACTAGTTTTGGAATTTTAAGAAGAAAAGTTACTCAATAATTTTTATAATGATGTTTATAAGAGGTTTTGGTAGGGTTATGTTGAGATCATAGGCTCTGGGTGGTGTATATAAGAGAGGAGAGGTGGTTCCTTTTATAGTGAATGATAGGACAAACCTAGAATTAATAAAAACGTTTTAATATAATAAATTCATTTTCTTTGGAAATTGTTTAAATGTGTTCATAATTTAAAATTTAAGATATTATATTGTTTAAATAACTTCAATCAATAAATATTTTATATGTTTATGTTGTATTTTAATCATTATTTTTATTTTAACACCTTAGTTAATCTATTTTATCATTACCTTTGATAACACCTTTTCACTCTTATAGGGTTACAGTTTTACTTATAATATAATAATTTTACCATAAGTTGACAATATATGAAACTTTAAACCACATTTTATATTAATTTTCCTATTTTAATAATTTTATGGTTTTAAAACAATTTAATAAAATATTACTGCTCAAAAAATATCAATAATTTCATTTTTGTCACTATTCAATTAATTCAACATTAAATAAATTAGGAAAAATAAGTAATTTGAATATATAATTTTAACACATATATAATATTTCATATATATATATATAATTCATGGATTGTGATAAATCACCAAAAAAATATTACTTTTTTAGTTTTTAAATGATTTATTTAATTTTTCTATTAATTGAATAAATATTATATCTGCATTGCCTAAGCATTTGAAATAATTATTTAATCACTAAAAATTATAAATAAATTTCCATTATAGAAGACATATATTATATTTAAAATAAACCTTTATAACCATATTTTTCCATTTTTTATCCTATAATTAAAAATCTAGAGTTATTAAAGTGAAGAGAGCGATAATTTTTATTTATTATTTTATTCAATTAATATAAGGTTCATATTCAAAAATATATAGAACATCATGGAAAAATATTCAATAAATAGATGGTTATGGGAAAAACTACACCCATAAAATAGGATAAATACATGTTTGGGGTTGGCTTTGAGACCTTATCTCATGGTTTTGACGCGGTTTTACCCATTCTACCCTTACTGATGTGATAAAGACTTTATAGATTTATTATTAATAATGTATAAAAGTAAAAGGGTTTTTTTTCAAAAATTTTGTCTCTTGATTCCAAATATGAAATCCAATTTTTAGGATACTATTTATATAATTGGTAGGTATTAATTTGAATATGAATTCTAAAAATGTAATGAAAATTGTTTTTTAGAAAAATGCACTCTTAAGCATACTTTTTTAAAATAAATTCAACCTTAAATGAATTTAATTAATAATAATATATTATAACTAATTTTTCATTTAAAATATTTTAAAACAAATTTAATCACTGTAAATTATTGAAAAAAAGTCAATAAAAATAGTGTTTTTCACTATTAAAAAATCAATATTTTCAGAAAAGTACAAAAATTTAAATCTAAGTTAATATTGATATAATAATTCAAATATATATATATCATTTTAGTAAAATATATTTTCCAAAAAATTTCAAAATTAATTATAATATTTTATCATTATAATCATTTTTGAAGAAATTTATTTTAAAAAAAATACTAAAAATTGAGTGCTTATTTCAAAATTATTAATCAATAAATTTTTATTGAGTATGATTTATATATATAAATATATATATATATATATATAATAATGTTATTAATTCTATTCTTACCTTCCAATTCAATAACTAGGTAATAATGATTATATTTAAATAATAATATTTCATGGTTCGTTTAAGCTCAGTGTTGCATGTTGTATATGCTATCAAACATATTTTTAAAACAAATATAGGGATGTCACATAAATTATTGAATTATCATGGTTTATATTCTTCGGTGAAATACTAAAATCAATAAAATAAAGATAGTAATCTATAAATTCGGGATGAATGAAATGTGGAATGAGATATAGTGACCACATGTTATTTATATTATATTGGTTTCTTTTAAATAATTTTTAGATGGTATAAAATTAACTACTCTGAATATTTTTACTTCTTGTAATGGTTGATAATATTACAATTGGATTAAAAACATAAATCCAATGAGATGAAGATAGTAATGAAAGATTCATGGGAATTTAATTACCATTCTTCCTTATAATCTGTTGAGATTAAAATACTTTATTGAAGGATGTTTAAAGATGATTCTAAGATATTATTATCTACTATTTATTGGAAATTTTTTATTAAAAACTTCTTTTAATTAATCAATTAATTAAATATGGTAATGAAATTTTTTTTGTAGAATTTAATATTTGGGTTGTTGAGAGTTGAGTCTTTTTTGTTATAAGATTATATTCAAGAAAGTTATGGCCTTGTTTTCCCCTTGTGTTTTCTATACTAAAAATATAATTACTGTTATGTGTGTGATTAAGATAGTTTGAACCCTTACTATAAATTATTGTTTAAATGGATGGTTGACAAATCCTTCCTCCTTGTTTTTTCTTTAGATGCAGCATGGTGTGTAGGTGTATCTAATATGTGAAGAATTAAAGAATAGGGTATATGTCTACAAGGGTTCTTTTGTCTCTCAATTCACCATAAATGTGTGTGTGGGATGTATTATCTTGAGGTTATATCCTAATATAAATTCTAGTGGTAGAGATTGTGGGTACAAAAGGTTTACTAAATGGTTTATGATGTCTTGAGGCATAATTCATGATTCATGAGTTGTATGGGATCTCAGATGGGTTACTTGGTTGTGATATGTGATTGGGATATGTGTTCTTGGGGTATAAGATGAGATTATGATCTTGTTTTGATATGGTTTGTCAAGGGTTTTATGACTTATATAAGGGATTTTAATTTAATGAATTTGGTATTGGGGTTTGAAAGAGTCATACTAGTGGAGAAGTGCATATAGGGTACCATTCTAATGTATATTCATCTGATATAGAATGATTATCTTTCATGAATTACTTAGTGAGAATAATAAAATGGGGATGAGATATAATTTTACCTTCTTAGAAAATAATTTCTTTCTAATATTTATTCACTGGGATTTAGTGTGCTTGTTTCACATTTTCAAGAGTGGTTTTTTGGAGGATCCTATAGAGTATACTTATTTTCTTACAATATATATATATATGAACTATTTTTCTGGTTCAAAGGATCTTGTTGGTGATCTATCTAGGAATTAAAAGTTCATGGACCTTTTTAAGAATTTTTGGAGTTTATTTTCACTATCTAAGACATTTTTTGACATTTGGTTTTTTTCACTTATACAACATTACATTATTGGATTGGTATGTCTTTGAAAATTATTTATGTGATAGAGTGTGTTGGTGGATATTATCTTATATATTTAAAATTTATATATTTAGGGCAATACCTCTCATTTGTAAGCATTTTATACTCTCTATTCTATTATCTATCTTGTGGCTTGTTAAAGGTGGTCTTTATAGTCTATCTGCACCTTCATTAATGACCTAGGTGAGGTACAATTGGAGGGTTTTTACAATAGGTTAGTACTAGGGTATATGGTTATGAAATAGGATATCACATAAGGAAAAGAACTTGTGAGGGTTTTATGGGTTGTAAGGTTAATAGTACCAGCTGGACTTAAAAAGTGATGTAATCAAGGGATATTGTATAAGACATAGAAATTTAGGGTCCCCTGTGATCAAATTCAAGTACCTTAAGTTTAATAAATATACTAATAAAAATGATGTAGCTTTTATGTTAGAGACCAAGTTGGGGATCATACATCTTGATTGTCTATATCTCTTTTCAATTTTTTTAAAAAATGGGAATCTAGTAGATTCTTATTTAATTAATATTAAAAATTATTTATTTTGGGTTTAGGAACTCTTATAAAGTTTACACTTTTACAATTATGGCTATAGGTCGACATCCATCTCTTCTTCAAATGATCATCAGTAGGATAAGTGAGAATATTATTGTAGAGTTGATATTGATGAAAAATAAAATTAGATGTAGATTCTTTAGATGTTTTTATGCATCCTATCATAAGGCGTTTCAAAACAAAATTATGTTTCCTAGTGTTTAATAGTGGCTATCCAGGGTCATATCACTTGAGGAGATTCTCAATTTGTTGACCTACTTCTTCAAATTCACCTTTTTTTGTTATTTTCAGTATTTAATGAAAAAAACATGTTTTTTTTTGTTTTTTAATTACATTCAACATAAAATTAAAAACTATCAGAAAAATATATATATAAAGATTTATGAATGAAAGGAAATTCTCTTGGGTTCTGTTCTTGATTTAATATTTTTTTCTCCTTTATATGTTTGATTTTAGTTTTATAATCCAAGAAAGAAATATCATGTTTGAATTTCTATTCTTTATTTTGAAATTGTGGAATCATTGGGAGCATAAGAAATTTTAATTCCACCTCCACCAATAATCAAGGTTGATAACACACCATGGTCTGCGGTGTTCCAACTTCTAGGAATCAACTCCATCGATGTTTTTTAATCTATGGATTAGCTCAACTCCTTTGTATGAATCTTTGACCAATTGGTATAGTGAAAATATATTTAAATAAAATTAATGGAATTGTTTGAGTTATATGTAATTGGGGGATATTCCCCACATTGGGGACATTTGTCTCACCCATGCATGCTACTCAAATCTATCAAAAACATATAATATAGTTTAAATAAAATTCAATAACACCTTAACCTCCTACCCTCAATCCAAGACTTAGGGTTATCCACTCATTTCTAGGACTAAGAGATCACAATGGTGGAGTGGGAAGAAGAGAAGAAATAAAATAAAAAATTAATGAAAATAATAAAGGAAGAAGAAAAATAAAATAAAAATATAATAGGGGTGAGTGAGAGATATAAAAATAAAGTAGAAGAGGAATAAATTAAAAATATAAAAGAAAATATATAAAATTTATATAATTTATAATGAGTTTTTAAATATGGATAATTATTATTATTATTATTATTGATAAGAGATTAATTTTTGAAAAATAATAATTAAAGAATATTAAAATTAAAAATGTTAAAATAATAATAATAATAATAATAATTATTATTATTATTATTAAAGGATAAAAATTGTAATAAATATTGATGATGGTGACGATAATGGGGGAACAATTTGATTTTACAATGCATGGATTTTATTTTAATAAAACTAAAAATGAAATAATATTTAAATTAAAGTAAAACAAAAATTAAAGAAAATAATAAGAGAAGAAATATGGTAAGGGAATGCATGGAATCCTCGAACTTTCTCTATGGTGTGTCTACTCTCTCTAGAAATGAGGTTTATGCCTCCTTTTATATGAATTGTTAGATGGTAATCCCCCTCCCCCCTTAAAGGATCCCTAGAGAATGCGGGTCTTCATATATTAAATCACACCCGCATTACTAGTGTGTGTGAAGTACCATGTGAAAGGAATCCATGTGGTTCACTGGTCGTAGTTGCCTTCGGAATGGCATGGCAGCAGCAGTAGAAGAGGGCTCAATAGTAGAAACCTCCTCCATACATTGGGTGCATGGAGTAGTGACCTCGGTGCTAGTAGGAATCAATAGTGGTGGCCTCCTACTATTATGGCCTTAAAAGTGGCTGGAAGAGGATTGAATGGTGATCGGGGATCTCAGTCAAGGTGCTTAGTGATTATATAAGCTCTACAGAGGCACTCATGGTGATTTCTTATTGATGTAGTGGGTGGCCATTAATTCCATGCGATGACATCGTGAAGGAAGCATGGTAAAAGTAGTGGGGAAAATACTTCGGAAGCATGGGAATCAGTCATCTCGAGCACTCCTCCTTTCAACAACCTTCACAGTGGAAGAAGGAGGTCTGTTTGATTTTTTGTGGTTTTTCTGATGGTTCTAAAGAATTTCAAGAGGTTATGGTGGTAGAAACAATACAGGATAAGAGCATAGTAAAAACACAGATCCTCACTCTTCTCCTCTGGCATTTATAGTGGCTAGAGAATGCTCGAGCATCAATTGGACAGTGCATTGGGAGTGCATGGTAGCAGTGTGGCTCATCAGAGTTTGGTGGAGGTGTTGTAGTGGAAGTGGGAGGTGGCCAGGAAAATAAAAGGGTGGAGGAGAGGTGGTTCTGTGATCTAGAGTGGCTTGGCGAAGGTGTGGAGAAGGGGAGCAAGGTGGAGTGGTGAAGTAAAGGAATCTACAGAAGAGCACAATGGAGCGAAACAACACTACAATTGATCGCAACAGAGCACATGTCCCATATTTAAACTTGTTGGATGGGAACCCATCCTTTATAAGGATTGACGTAGCCTCCACACTTCTGATTCCTATACTTTGGTGGGATCTAAGATTCCCCACTCACACAAAGTATCAGGCTTGAAAAAGGAATCACATATACAAATACTAAATAGGTTAGTAGTCATTTTTAGCTAGATACATAAATGAATCTTTCATTACATTTCAAAAAAAATCAAAAAATATAGTGAAAGTAAATATTATCCATCCATGAACTCATTAAATGTTTTTTATTCATATCGTAGAGAAAGAGAAAAAAATTTAGTGAGATTAGATTCTCAATAAGGTTTACAAACATTGAAATATATAATGTTTAAATGATTCAAAATTAATATATAAAGGTAAATAACTTAAAATACATTTCATTTAATAAAAAACATGACAATAAAGAATAATATGGAAGGAGTGAATGAATATAAAATTATTCCATATAAATAATCACATGAGATTGAAACTTATACGTGGATATTATTCAATATAATCTCATTGAAATAAATTATTGATTTCATAATGATGTAATGCATCATGGTGGACATCTTAAACATACTTTCAAATCCTTGTACTATGATAGTTTAAATTATGGGTGGGTATACACCAAAAACCAATTTAATAAATCTAGCCGATTGCTTTGACACATTAGTCTTATGAATTAAGGAGCTATGTAATTCAAAGCCCCACCCACCACTTAATAATTCTAATGCATTCAACATATTCAAAGACAACACAACAAAATCAATATTTCTAAAAACTAATAATTGTCCACATTGGGAGAAATATCTTATGGAATTTCAATACTTTGCTGAGAAAAAATAATATAAACCATCTATGAAAATATAGTAGATAATATATTTAGAGTATTACATCACTAAATCATAATATTCAACAATGGAGTCTTACATAAATGATAATACTTTAAAAATATTAATGTGAATTTTTTAAGAAAATACCCCTATAACATTGAAATCACTTATTTAAAATATAAAATAATACCAAATATTACGGGAAAAAAATTTAAATTAATCTTCCAAACATTGATAAATCATTATGAAAGGAAATTTTCTTCATATCGTATAAGTTTAAAAAACATTTCTTTCACACTATTGTATGAAAAATTAAATAGAACCACATTTATAGAATGATAGTAATATTCATTTTAAACCATTTTATACATTTTAATCATTTTTTAAAATGTACTTTATAAATAATTTGATATTATTAAAAAATATTCTTTTAAACATTTTATAGTATATGTGGATATGGAAGAAAATCTTCCAGAACGAGTTTAAAAGAATTTTCAAATTATTTTAGTATGTTGAGTAATTAATGAGTGGAAAAAGAAATAAAAAATTTTAATTTAAAGAAATAACTATATGGGGAGAAAATATGATGGGTTTTATATAGAAAGATTAAATAATTCCTTCAATGGTGACTTTAATATAAACAACCCAAAATAATGATGAGATTATGAAATAAACCATTACAGTTGTGGTAACATTTGAATAATAACCCCCATAAAATAAATAACTTTTAATAAACAATTAAATATCATGAATATAAGAGGATTAATGATATAACATATCAAATGATTTTTATATAAACCACACATAAACAATTGGTGTATAACAATTAAACATGTATCAATAAATGGAAATTGAGATATAATCCCTTTCCTCATGTCTGACATCCTTCATTTGTGTACAAATCACCAATATAATAAATACTGACATGTCATAAATCTCTTAAAAATCATACTCATATTAATAATATCATATATTATTTACTTATAATCTTTTATCACCCATTTATTAAAAATCTTTTATTAAAATCATTGTTCTGGGTGATTTCTACTTGGTTTTTCTTGTATTTTTTGTTTCAGTAATATAGGTTATTATACTTTGATAATAGTTATGTAAAATAAATAATATTAATCATAATATAATTATAATACATATTAATTAAATATATCATTTTTACCATCCATGTAAAGTGATAATGAAAAATTAATCAGATCACTTCATGGAGGAAGTGGTCCACATGTACGCAGGAGGGAAGTTATTATTTTCCAACAGAAAGGAAGGTAAGAAGTTATATATAATAAAATAATTATAAAATAATATTTATAAAATAAATATCATATATATTCATTATATCTATCTTTAAAAGCATCCAAGTAAAGTTGTTATGAAAAAAAATTATGTCACTACATAGAGAGAGTAAGTCATACATACTCACGAGTGATGTTTGCGCATTTTGTAGGATGAAAAAAGATATAAAATGGTTGTAATATAATAATAATAATGTCTTAATATTTTTTTGATACTATATTTATTATTTTATAGTGGTTATATTGTATTTAAAGGATGTTTGAGAGGAAATAAATTTGAAGAAATATGTAGATATAATTACCTCTTCTTCAAAAGATCTCCTTTATATATTCTTAAAACAGTATTAGGTTTGGTATTTTAAGAATGAAAGTTACTCAATAATTTTAATATTGATTTTTAAAAGAAATTTGGTAGGTTTAGGTTAAAATTTGAGGCTCTGGGTGGTGTATAGAAGAGAGGGGAGGTAATTCCTTTTATAGGGATTGAAAGGAAAAACCTGGAATTAATAAAAAAAATTAATATAATAAATTCATTTTCATTGGAAATTGTTTAAATGGGTCCATAATTTCAAATTTAAGATATTATATTGTTTAAATAACTTCAATCAATAAAATATTTATATGATTATGTTGTATTTCAATCATTATGTTTTATTTTAACCCCTTAGTTAACCTATTTTAACAATATCTTTGATAATACCTTCTCACTCTCAAAGGGTTATAATTTTACTAATAATATAATAAATGGACTATAAGTTGACAATATATTAAACATTAAACCATATTTTATATTAATTTTTCTATTTTAATATTTTTATGATTTTTAAATAATTTAATAAAATTTTACTTTTCCAAAAATATCAATAATGTCATTTTTTTCACTATTCAATTAATTCAACATTAAAGAAATTAGGAAAAATAAGTAATTCGGATATAGAATTTTAACAAATATATAATATTTCATATATATCTTTAAAATTCATGGGTCGTTATAACTCCCCCAAAAATATTACTTTTTGAGTTTTTAAATGATTTATTTAATTTTGATATTAATTGAATAAATATTATATCGGCATTGCCTAAGCATTTTAAATAATTATTTAATCAATAAAAATTATAAATAAATTTCCATGATAAATAACATATATTATCTTTAAAATAAACCTTTATAAACTTCTTTTTAAAAATTTTATCCTAATATTAAAAATCTAGAGTAATTAAAGTCAAGACAGTGATAATTTGTATTTATTCCTTTCTTCAATTATTATACGGGTCATATTCAAAAAAATACAGAACATAATGGAAAATTATTCAATATATATATGGATATGTAAAAAACTACAACCATAAAATAGGATAAATTCATGTTTTGGGTTCACATTGAGACCTTATCTCATGGTTTTGACGCAGTTTTACCCATTTTACCCTTACTAAAGTTATAAAGACTTACCAAAATTATTATTCATAATGTCCAAAAGTAAAATGGTTTTTTTTCAATATTTTGATCTCTATATTCCAAATATGAAATTCAGTTTTTAGGATTATATTTATATAATTGTTAAGAATTTATTTTAATATGAATTCTAAAAATGTAATGAAGATATTTTTTTACAAAAATGCACTTTTAAGCATAATTTTTTTAAACCAAATTCAACCTTAAATTAATTTAATTAATAATAATATATTATAACTAATTTTTCATTGAAACCATTTTAAAACATAATGAATCACTATAAATTCTTTAAAAAAATCAATAAGTATAGTATTGTTTCACTATTCAAAGGAAAATCAATATTTTTAGAAAAGTACCAAAAATTAAATCTAAGATAATATTTACATAATAATTAAAATATATATATATCTTTTTTATAAAATAAATTTTCCAAAATTTTCCAAAATTAATTATAATATTTTCTCATAAAAATCATTTTTGACGAAATGTATTTTAAAAAAAATGTTTTCACTAAAAATTGAGTGCTTTTTCCAAATTATTAAGCAATAAATTTCTATTGAGTATGTAATATACATATATATATATATCATAACGTTCTTAATACTAATCTTACCTTCTAATTCAATAACTAGGTTATAACGAATATATTTAAATAATAATATTTCATGGTTTTTTAAGCTCAGTGTTGCATGTAAAATATGCTATCGAACATATTTTTTAAAAATTTAGGGTCTATCACATAAATTATGGGATTATTATGGTTTAACTTCTTTGGTGAAATATTAAAATCATCCAAATGAAGACTATAATCTATAATTTGAGGATGAATGAAATGTGGAATGGGATATAGTGACAAAAAAGTTTTTTATATTATATTGGTTTCTTTTTAATAATTTTTAGATGGTATAAAATTAACTACATTGAATATTTTTATTTAATGTAATTATTGATATTATTAAAATTGGATTAAAAACATAAATTCAATGAAATGAACTTAATAATGGAAGAGGCATGTGAATTTAAATACCATTCTTCCTTATAATCTGCAGAGATTGAAATAGTTTTTGAAGCAGGTTTAAAGTTGATTCTAAGATATTATTAGCTACTATTTTTTGGATTTTTTTATTAAATACTTTTTCTAATTAATAAATTAATTCAATATTGTAATGAAAAATTTATTTTTGTAGAATTTAATATTTGGGGTTATTGAGAGTCAAGTCTTGTTTGTTATAAGATTATATTCATGAAATTTATGGCCTTGTTTTCCCCTTGTGTTTTCTATACTAAAAATATGATTACTTTTATGTGTGTTATTAAGATAGTTTGTACCCTTACTATTAATTATTGTTTAAATGGATGGCTGACGACTCCTTCCTCCTTGTTTTCCCTTCATATGGAGCACGTTATGTAGGTGTATCTGATCTGTGAAGAATTAAAGTATAGGGTATAAGTATACAAGGGTTGTTTTCCCTCTCATTTCAACATAAATCTGTGTTTGGGATGTATTATCTTGAGGTTATATCCTAATATATATTCAGGTGGTAGATATTGTGTGTTCTAATGGTATACTACATGGTTTATGATGGTTTGAGGCATAATTCATGATGCATGAGTTGTATGGGATCTTGGATGGGTTACTTGGTTGTGATGTGTTATTGGGATATGTGTTCTTGGGGTATAAGATGATATTATATTCTTGTTTGGATAAGTTTTATCAAGGGTATTATTAATTATATAAGGGATTTTAATTTAATGAATTTTGTATTGGGATTTGAGAGAGTCAAACTAGTGTAGAAGTGGATGTAGGGTAACGTTCTAATGTATATTCATCTGATATAGAATGAGTTGCTTTTACATATTTCTTATTGAGAGTAATAAAATGGGGATGATATATAGTTTTAGCTTCTTAGATAATGAGTTTTTTTCTAATATTTATTCACTGGGATTTAATGTACTTATTTCACATTTTCATGAGAATTTTTGTGGTGGATCATACAGAGTATACTTATTTTCTTACTATATATATATATATATGAACTATATTTCAGGTTTAAAGAATCTTGTTGGTTATCTATCTAGTAATTACATGTTCATGAAATTTTTTAAGAGTTGTTGAGGATTATTTTCACTATCTAGGACTTTTTTTGATATTTTGTTTTGTTTTCACTTGTACAACATTATATTCTTGTATTGGGATGGCTTTGAAAATTACTTCTGTGATAGAGTGTGTTGATCGATCTTATCGTATATCTTTAAAATTTATATATTAAGGGTAATACCTCTCATTTGTAAGCATTTTAGACCCTCTATTCTATTCTCTATCTTGTGGATTATTAAAGGTGGTTTCCTGATTTTATCTCCACCTTTATTAATGAACTAGGAGAGGTACCACTAGAAGGGTTTTATGATAGGGTTATATTAGAGTATATGGTTAAGATATAGGATATCACTTGAGGAGAAAAATAGTGAGGGTTTTATGGGTTGGAAGGTTAATAGTACCAGTTGGACTTAGAAAGTGATGTACTCAAGGTAAATTGGGTATGATATAAGAATTTAGGGTCCCCTGTGATCAAATTAAAGTACCATAAGTTTACTAAATATATTAATAAAAATGATGTTTCTAATATGTTAGAGTCCAATTTAGGGATCATAGATCATTATTGTGTGTATCTCTTTTCTATTTTTTTAGAAAATGATAATATTGTAGATTCTTATTTAACTAACCATAAAAATTATTTATTTTGGGTTTCAGGACTCCCAGAAAGATTACACTTTTAGAGTAATGGCTACAGGTCGACATCCATTTCCGCTTCAAATGATCATCAATAGGATAAGATAGAAGATTATTTTAGAGTTGATATTGATGAAAAAGAAACTAAGAGTCAAATTCTTTAGATGTTTTTATGCATCCTATCATAAGGTGTTTCAAAAAAAAATTGTGTTTCCTAGTGTTTCATTGTGGCTAACCAGGGTCATCTCACATGAGGAGATTCTCAGTTTCTTCACCTACTTCTACAAATGCACCTATTTTTTACTTCTTTTAAGTATTTAATGAAAAAACAACATGATTTTTTTGTTATTTTATGACATTCAATATAAAATTCTAATCTTTCAGAAAAATATATACAAAATGTGTTATGAAAGAAAGCACTTGATCTTAGTTTCAGTTCTAGATTTAATATTATTTTTCATTTATATGTTTTATTTGAGTTTTATAATCCAAACATGAAATATCATGTTTGAATTTCTATTCTTCATTGAGAAATTTTGGAACCATTAAGATCCTAAGAAATCATAATTCCACCTCCACCAATAATCAAGTTTGATAAGACACCTTGGTCTTGGGTGTTCTAACTTCCAAGACTCAACTCCATTGATGTTGTTTCATCTATGGATTAGCTCAACTCCTTCTTATTAATAGTTAACCAATAGGTAGAGTGAAAATATATTTAAAGAAAATTATTGGAATTTTTTGAGTTACATGCTATTGGGGGATAGTCCCCACATCGAGGAAATTTGTCTCACCCATGCATGATACTCAAATCTATCAAAAACATATAATAAAGATTAAATAAAATTCAATAACACCTTGACCCCCTCCCCTCAGGAAAAGACTTAGGTTCATCCAATAATCTCTAGGAGTAAGAGATCATAATGGTTGAGCGGGGAGAAGAGAAGAAATAAAATAAGAAATTAATGAAAAGAATAAAGGAAGAAGAAAAATAAAATAAAAATAGAATTGGGATTAGAGAGAGATATAAAAATAAAATATAATAGGAATAAAAGAAATTAAAACAAAATAAAATATATATAATATATATAATTTATAATTAATTTTAAAATTAAAATAATAATTATAATAATTATTTTTATTAAGATAATAATTTTTGAAAAATAATAATTGAATAATATTAAAATTAAAAATGTTAAGATAATAATAACAATAATAAAACCACTACTAATAATTTTAATTAATATTATTATTATTATTAAAGGAGAAAATTTGAAATAAAGATAGAAGATGATGAAGACAATGTTGGAACAATTTGATTTCACAATGCATTGATTTTATTTTAATAAAACTGAAATTGAAATAATATTTAAATTAAAGTAAAACAAAAATCAAAAAATATAAAAAGAGAAGAAATAGGGTTAGGGAATTCATGGAAGCCTTGACCTTTAGAGGTATCCCTCTATGGTGTGTCTATTATCTCTCGAAATGAGGGTTCTGTCTCCTTTTATGTGAATTGTTATATGGTAAGCCCCCGCCCCTCATACTTCAAGGATCCCCTGAGAATGTGGGTCTTTATATTTTAAATCACACCTGCATAACTCATGTGCATGAACTACCATGTGAAAGGAGTCCATGCGGTTCACCAGTGGCAGTTGGCTTCGGAACGGCATGGAAGCAGTGGTGGAAGAGGGATCGATAGTGGAATCCTCCTCCTTACATTGAGTTCATGGAGCTATGACCTCGGTGGTACTAGGAATCAATGGTGGTGGCCTCTTATTAATATGGTCTCAAAGTTGTTGGAGGAGGATTGAATGGAGATTGGGGATCTCAGTCGAGGTGTCTGGTGATGATAGAAGCTCTATATGGGAAGTGATGGGGATTTCTTGTTGATATAGTGGGTGGCCATTAATTCCATATGATGTAGTCGTGGAGGAATCATGGTAAAGGTAGTGGAGAAGATACCTTCAGAAGCACGAGAAGCGGTGGTCTTGAGCACTCCTCCTTCCAACAGCCTTCATAGTGGCCAAAGTAGGGGAGGTTGTTTTTTTGGGGTTTATTTGAGAGTTATAAAAAATTCCTAAAGGTTATGGTGGAAAAAAATAGAGGATAAGATCTTGGTAGAAATAGAGTTCCTCACTCTTTTCCTTCAGCCTTCATAGTGGCTGGAGAAGGCTCGAGATTCAATTGGATGGTGCATTGGGTGTGCTTGGAAGTAGTGTGGCTCATCAGAGTTCAGTGGAGGGGTTGTGGGGGAAGTGGGAGGTGGCTAGGAAAAGGCAAGGGTAGAGGAGAAATGGTTCGGTGATCTAGACCATCCAAGAGAAGGCGTGGGGCATAGGAGCGAGGTGGAGTGGTGAAGTGAAGGAATCTGTGGCAGAGCACAGTGGAGTGCAGCAGCACTACAATGGATCACAAAAGAGCACATGTCCCACATTTAAATTATGGGATGGGAACCCAGCCATTGTAAGGCTTGACGTAGCCTCCACACTTCGGATGCCTAAACTGGGGTGGGCTTCAGTATTCCACACTCACACATAGTATCAGGCCACAACACACATGGACTGCTCTTCCCTTAGGGTCAACTATGCTCTCAAAGTGCTTGACCAGCTGCAGGCTCTCACCGTACTTCACCTCCCAAGTTATGTTCTTGGTCTTACCCTTAAAATAATATTTCACAGTTAAGAAACCCCATATGGGTTGGTTAGGTGGCCGGTGGGATCCTTAATTAAAAGTTATCCTTAAGTGGCTATATTTTTACACAAAAAAATTAAAATAGTAAGCCAAATTTAAGAATAATAATTCAACCAAGATCATCAATATAATTTCACATTTAAAAACATCCACCCTTTTTTATTTTTAAACCATTTCACTTCAATATTCCAATTAACCATTATTTATTAAATTATTGAAACCCATGAAATTTAACATTTAGAAACATAAAAAATAATAATTTTTTATTAAAAATATTCACATAATTTTGGTCTTTCAAATACGCCCACAATTAATCCATGCTTTTCCTCAAGAATAAAATCTTAAAATAAAAGATCAGAGTTCAAAAATGTTAAAAAAATTTATATTTCAATGTAATCAAATCAAACATTCAAAATTAAAAATAAATATTAGTTCAATTTCTTAATTTTCAAATAAATAATTAATTTGATCATTTACTCTTCCCCATTTGAAAATTTTTGAAACTTATCTTCTCATTAATTCTAGTACCTTAATTTAAAATATTTAACATGTCAAATCATGATTTACCTCACTTTTGAGTGATTTCACAAATCACTCATGATAAAATTCATGTGGAATTGTGGCCATATTATGAGGAACGTGGTCTTTATCAAGAAGATTTTAAATTAACTAAATTCTCCACTTTGTAAAGAAAAAAACACATAAAATTATGAGGTTTTTTAATTCATGTCCAAATGTCTCTTCACTTTAGGGTTGGTAGTAATTGATGTTAAAAATTAAGGCTCAAGGTGGAGATTTTTATCATAAAGCATAAAGCATGATAAGAAAATTAGATGTTCTATGAAATTATCCCCTTTAAAGTGTAAAAACTCCCAAATTCTCCCAAAACTAAAAGTATGGATCATGATTTTAAATCAAGGATAATAAATGATTTATTCACCCACTTACAAAATTTTATTCCTTTATACCCCTTTTTTTAAGAAAATTTTCATCATTTTTTTCTTTTTCAAAATTTATTCTTAGAACAAAACTCACATCCACCACCTAACCACATATGATATAAATTATATGTCCAGTAAAGGTGATTTTTTGATTTTCCCAAAATACAACACATTTTTCTCATTTTTTTGATTATTTTTGACATTTTGTCTTTCTGAAAAAAGAAATTAAATAGTACAAAACAATGAAATATGATTAATGAAGCAAAAATATTTTACAATTACCATATTATAACCCCCAATCATTTTCCTTACAATGTAAATAATCCCTTACACCTTATTTCCCTTCATCCATACACTTCAACATTAAAAATATCATGAAAATACCAAGAGTTTGGAAGGAATGGAGAAAAATTTCTTGAAACATGGCTCATTCCAAATAAGTTCACCCAGGGTCTCTGTGGGATAAAGAAAAAATAATTTAAAGGTGGTATTTTATGTATTAGTGGTTTTATCAAATTCTGACTCAATCATTTTAAATGTGTTTTTTTGTATTCATAGATTTGACATGTTCAAATGAAAGTTTTGGCTAGTTCCATGTCCCACGATCACTCAAGAAATATGCACAAGAATAAAATATGAAGTACTTTGTCTATAAATTATCATTAGAAAGGGAATATAATATTGGGAAATCAGTAAAGTGATTATAAATTATAAAAAATAAATTCTTATAAATTTCATAAATTCATATCATGAAAAATTGTTGGGTAATTTAATTTACATGAATCAATCAATTCCTTCAAATCATGAGTCATAATTTTAATATCCATGATTGAATTTAATAGTTAAATTCGCTATTTTACTCATTCAATTCCATTCAAAATAAAATCCAAAACAAGGCATCATGGGATCCTAAAAAACTCATCTCTCCAAGATTAGTAAAGAATAATTCATGCATAAGATTGAAACTTTTTCTTTAAAGCTCAAAACATGTTGTTTTGACAAAAATATACGGAGTTTAAAAGATAAACAATAAAATTGAAACCCATTTCTCATGAATCTTTCTCTTATTTCCTTTTTTGGTTGAGGATACCTTCTTAAATTCATAAACCTAAAAAATATAGTTACTCAATTAAGTACAAGGATCATGTCATGAAAGCTCAAAACGATAAGAGGGAGCATGGATGCATGCTGGAATAATTCCTAAGAAATAAAACTGAAATATAAATTCGAAGAAAACAAGTAGAAAGGGATATGTTTTTCTATGATCATTGAAGTTAGACCTAAATTCTTACTTCCACAATTGGGTAGTACCGGTTGTGATCCAAAATCAGAAGTAGGATCAAGCTTCTTGGATTTGAACCAGCGCATGTGAATTTTCTGAGCTTGTGCTTCATTCTTCTTGGTGAATAATTACCAATGGATAGAATATACCAAATCCACCCGCACCCTTCACAATTAGGTATGGATTGGATAGAGTGATTAGTATGAAGTATGAATCATCCTTTTTCTTGGTATCAACTTGTGAAACCTTCCCTTCCTTCACTGGTTCTAGATTCACATAGACTGCATGATATGAATGATCGAAGGGGAAGCAAACATGGATTTTTAATCGAATAAAATTTTATTTTTATTTTTTATCTAGTAATTTCTCCCCCTAAATATGAGAAGACAATTTTATGATTTAGTCATGCTTAGATACTTTTATCTCTTAATGATAGGGCTCCTCAAATTTATGATCATTGAAATGAGGGGCTCCAGGTCTTCCTTAGTAGGTGTAGGTCCTCGTTCTTCATCTTCTTCTAAGGAATAACAAATATTGTCTAAATTTATATAATCAAAATGTTTAGGAGTGATGAATAATTATATTTCAATAAAATAATAATAGATCGAGTCAAAGTAAGGTTCAATTCCTTGAATTGGTTCCATTTCACTATCTTCTTTAGTGGTAATGCCTCTTCGAACTCAATATCAGTTGATGGAGGCTATTTGTCAGAATCCTCCAGTTTTACTTAAAATTAAACCACTTAAGTGGTGTATTCCTTTAAGGGTGTTGGATCTTTTTATTTTTAAGGTTTGGGGTGATCGTGTAGTTCCTCACATTCATTATAGAAGTCATTTAGTTATGTTTGATCTCCCACCTGTATCTCATCAGATATGTCTTCCTCATCATGGTCCTGTTGGATCTAGTTCTTTAAATGGTTGGGTTGTGGATACTCCTAAAGCTTGTTATCAACTTTATGGGTGTCCTAAAAAATTGTAAGTACAATAGGATCATATTATGATTTAGGTTCTTATTTCTTGAGAGATACTTTGAAGGGATCAGTTATACAAGCCATTGTTGCATGAAAATATTTCACCATATCCTTTTGATATTGAATTTCATATTTGAGATTTTGATTTGCTACTTACTCGTGAAATTACTCGGGGGGAACTTCTTCAAAGGAGTTGTGATAAAAAATAATGGATCTTATGGTTTCTTGTCCTCTTGTAGATAAAATTCAGGGAAGTATTCCATGAATTAATTCAACTCTTTGTCCAATCCTTCAACCACAGGTTGCTTGAGGGTACCTTAGAGATCCTGGATGAGGTCCTTGAATTTCATGTCTATTATGATTTGTCTTAGGGATCCTAGAATATATTTGTAAAATAAGGAAACTCTTTCTTTGTTGGACCATGGTTGTTCAACAATAGGTTCCTTCACCTATGAGTAATCGTCTGTCTATGAAGAATAATAGACATTTGAATTCATCATGGAAAGATTTTTTTTATAGTTTTTTTGTGGAAGCAATAAATTATATCTAAGATGTGAAATAGAAAAGGATATGTTAGCTTATGATTTTATCTCCTACAATGATGGAAGTTTTTATACACACCTATCGTAGGCCTTGAAAAAAGAAAATTATTTTTTAATGCATCACAGCAGCCGACCAAGGACATCTCGCTTGAGGAACTTCTTAGTTTGTTCACCAACTTCTACTAATTCACATAATATAATTCTTTTTTTCTTTTGAGTATTTAATGAAAACAATGGCCAACTTTTTTTCATTTTTTTATGACATAAAATATAATGATATAAACTATCCTAAAAATCTATAGAAAATGATCTGAAAAAGAAAGGGCTTGGTCTTGGGTTCAGTTTTGGAATCAATCGTTATTATATTTTATATGTTTGATTTTTGTTTGATAATCCAAATATGAATTTTTATGTTTTAATTACAATTGTTTATTTACAAATTTTGGAATCTTTGAGAGCCTAAGAAATATTAATTCCACCTCATCCTATAAACAAGCTTTATGAAATTCAATGATATAGGGTGTTCCATCTTTCAGGACCCAGCTCCATCGATATTTTTTTCATACATTGATTATCTCTATTAATTGTTATGAATATTTATTTCACTGATAGATGGAAAATAGATTTAAATAAATGAATAGTAATATTTTGAGTATCATGTCATTGGGGGAAAATCACCACCTCAAATACATTCTTCTAACTCATGCATGGTAATAAAATCTTTCAAAGACATAAAATAAACATCAAAAAAAATTCAAGAACACCTTGACCTCCCCCTAGACCAAGCTTATAGGTCATACTCTCATTTATGAGAGTAATAGATCACAATGGTGTAGTTAGAAGAAGAGAAGAAGTAAAATCAAAACAATAAATGAAAAAGAGGACGAATAAAATAAAAATAGAATTGGGATGATATATATATATATATAATAAAATAAAAGAGGCATACAAAAATGAAATTAAAATAAAATATAGAAAATTTATATAATTTATAAATAGAGTTAAAATTATAATAATGGTAATTATTAATATTATTAAGGGAATAATTTTTGAAAAAGAAGAAGAGAATAAGATTAAAATTAAAAAAGTTCAAATAATTATAATAATGATAATAAATTTAATTATTATAATTAATGTATTTATATTAAAATATTTAAAATAATAAAAGAATAATAATAAGAGAATGGGGGAATAATTTGAATTAAAATGAATAAATTTTATTTTAATAAAATTAAAATTAAAATTACATTCAAATTAAACTAAACCAAAATTAAAATAAAATAAGAAAATAAAAATAGAAGAAATAGGGGCAAGGAATGCACAAAAACTTCGACATTTATAGGATTCCCCATATGGGGTGTCGTTTCTCTCTATAAAGGACGATTCTTCCTCCTTTTATAAGAAATGGGATAGGGTTGGCTTACATTCATCCTTCATGTATCCCTCAATAACGGGGTTATTCATATTTGAAATCACACCCATGTGACCCAAGGGTATGCAATATCACATTGAAGGAATCCATGCGGTTCACCGGTGGCAGTTGACTTTGGAACAGCATGGTAGTAGCTGTTGAAGTGGGCCCTAAAACAATAGCCTCCTCCATGCATGATGTGCATGGAACAACCGCCTCGGTGGAAGAAGGCATCAACAATTGCACCCACATCCTCCTTCGACATTCAGGGTTTCCAGAGGAAGATTGAATGGCCATCATGGTGATCAGTTGATGTGTTTAGTGATCATCATATCTTGATAGGGGTGGTGATGGTAGTTTCTCAGTGAAGTAGTGGGTGGTCAGTGATGCTAAGTAGTGAAGCCAGAGTGGTGGTATGGTGAAGGAAGTGAGGAAGAATCCTTTGAAGGCACATGAAGTAGTGGTGTTGAGTGCTCCTACTTCCTTCGGCCTTCAAAGAGGTCTAAAGAGATATAGTTGTTCTTATGAGGTTTTTTTGAGTTTTCTGATGACATTATGGAGGTGCTGGAAGTAGAGGGAATGGAGGCAGTGGGTATGGAAGTGATGGAGGTCCTTTTTATTCTCCTCTAGCTATCGTAGAGGTTGGAGGAGGCTCGAGATTCATATGGATGGGGTACTTGGAATGCATGGAAGAAATGGGGATTGTTGGAGAGAGGAGGTCTTGCTGTGACAGATGTGGTTGATGGAAAAGATAAGAAAATTACATAGGATTGGTGGTTAGGTGATCTTGTGTGGCCATCAAAAAGGGTAGGTCACGAGAGAAAAGTGGAAAGTTGGAGCGAAGGGTGTCATAATCGAGAAAAGAAGATCGCATGTCCCACATCAAAACAATGGGATGGGAATCAAGAATGTGTTAGTATTTATGCAAAATTATTTATTTATATTCCTCCACCAGGGTGGGATCTTGTATTCCACACTCACACACAATATTGGGTCACGAAACATGTGGATTTCTAGGCCCTACGGGCCAACTATGGTCCTAAAGTGACTGACCAACCGTGGGCTCACACGGGGCTTCACCACCCTTGTGATACACTTGGTATAGAACTCCTAAAAGGGATTTCTTGGTTGGGAGACACCCTTTGGGTCACCTAGGTGGCTGGTGGGATCCTTTGTATAAAGTTTTCCTTAGGTGGCTATATTTTTAAGGAAAATTTATTAAAATATTTTTCAAAGGTTTAGAACAATAATTCAACCATGATCATAAATATAGTTTTACATTCAAAACCACTAATATTTTATTATTTTTAAACCATTTAACTTTTATTTTCCAAATTAGCCATTATTTACAAAAACATTGAAACTCTTGTATTTTAACATTGAAAAACATAAATAATCATTAGTTTTTGATTAAAAATATTCCCATAATCTTGGTATATCATGTTTTAATGCTAAATTCTATGAAACTATAAAGGATCCATTCTATAATAGAGGGTAAAGGATTTTTGAGGTGGTAAATATACTCATCATTATAATATATGCTTAAAGGGTACATTGGGTTCCATTTCATATTACTGTACTATGTATAACAACTCAATAATAGTGGTTTTTATTTCTAGGTGATATGGGTCAGTCATCCAATTCATAGGAGAAGTGTTGTGATGAGTTTCAGGCCAATTTTCTTTCATCATACATAAGTTTGGGTTGTTGAAAGGATATCCTTAAACTCTTCCAGTGGATTTCTAATATATGGGAGTTTAGTATCCATTATAATAACTTATTGAGTTATGATTTAGGTATTATTTCATATGAGGAGTCTAAGGAAATAAATTTCTATGAGGATTTACATTGAGAGATCTATCGCTGATTCACGACATTCATGTTTTTGATGTATCTCAAGGTGTTTATAAAGGTAGATTTCATAGATATGATTATATCTATTCCTAAATCATCTTGGGTGGTGAGTAATAAGGAATCTCTATGGAGAAGAGTTATGGATATAATTTCTCGGTTTCCTATTCAGATGATCGCTCAAGAAGTATGCAGTCAGTTCCAACCTTCTTCATCCCAGTTCACTAGGGTATAATTTCCCACAAGCATTTCAATAGATTGAGGGAAGTTTCTTTATCTTGAGATCATGGAAATATGATAAGGTGCTCAAAATTCCATAGAATTCATTGTATACTTGGCCACCCTCCTTAGTATTTTTCATTGCAGCAGTAACCTTTGAGGTAGCAGCTGCTACATAGTGCTCCATCTTTGAATTTGTTGAGAAGTGATAGGTTAGGTACAAAAAAGACTAATTATGTCCCTCATCCTCAAGTATTTCATATTTAGTGTGTTCATATTGGTAGTCTCTATCAGGTAGAGAGATTTCATGGAGTCATAAATGTTTAAATACATTCCTAAGAGTTTCCATCAATTGGTGATTCAGATGTTATATGAGGTATTATCTACATCTATTTTACCTAAGTAAAAAAAAATTGATTCAAGAGATATGAACTCATTCATTAAACCCGCACATTTCTATTCTATTGGAATTTCAATAAAGAGATAATTATTTCCCCTATAATTTACTCCACCATTTACAGGTCGATCAAGCTTGTATGATGTGTGTAGAAATTGTGAGCTAATTCTAGTAAAGTATCGATCTTAGAGATACTTCATGTATTTATGGATACATTTATAAAAAACATCCTCATCAAGGATAGGATATATTTTTAATATATTATTATGGATTGTGTAATTTCTCAGTCACAGCAGACTTGAAAATACCAGGACTGGAGATCCATTAGACTTCATGTGTGCCTCCTTATATGCTAGATACTACTAACTATCTTTGGGGGTCAAAGGTGGTGTGATGGGGATACTATACCTTCATATCAAAGTGAAATTACATCCTAAAATAATATCAATAATAATTCAACAATAAACATAATGATAATTGAAAACAAATAATTACCACTCATGTTATGTCAAAATGAGCAGTATACAATGTTAGGTAGTCACACAATGCACAATAGGTCATACAATTCAATAAACAGAAAAGAATAATAGATATAAACTTGTAGAACCCCAAAATTGGTCTTAGGTCTATACTAGGTCCCAATAACCAATGTTTAATCTTATAAATTGATATCAAGCATCAGTCAAAAGGCATGAACCCTTGTTTGGAACTAAAGTCATGAAGTATGATTGGGTACAAAATGGTGGCTTTAGTAGTGTGTGAGTATGAATCAATAGGAAACCACCAATAAAATCCAAAATAATGTACAGTCAGATTATATGGTTAATGATGATTTTCATTAATTAATGAATGAAATACCTAAATACCTAAAACCACTGTTGATCCTAGGGACTTTGGTGGCACCTGGGATCAACCATGCTTACTTAGGCCTATATATAATGTATTTATACATAGTAACTCAAGGAAAAATAATAAACCTACGGATAATATTAGAATAATTAAAAAATATGAGTCAAAATGAGTCTATGGGGGGATTCCACAAGTCACTCTAAATTTTTAGTCATAATGAGTCCAAAGGGGTTTCCCCAAGGAACTTCAAACCATCCAACATAATGAATCTATGGGGGATTAACCCAAGGACCTCTAAACATTGAGTCATAATGAGACCATGGAGGATTTCCACAGGGCAATTTTAACCGCAATGCATTTCAAGACAAAGGGGGATTTCATTAAGTCAATACAAACCATGATTCATAATGATTCCAATGACAATTTACCCAACGCACCCCAAACTATGAGTCATAATAAATCCAAGGAGGATTTACCCAAGGCACTCCAAACTATAATTTATAATGGGTCCAAGGGGGATTTACTTATCAAACTTCAAACCATGACTTATAACAAGTCTAAAATTTCCCTATGAAACTCTAAACTGTGATTCATAACAATTCAAAGTGTGATTGTCCCAAGCCAACTCCAAAATAGAATTTATAAAATGTTTAAGTGTGATTTCTATAAGGCACCCTAAACCCATAGTTCTAATGACTCCAAGGGGGTGGTCTAAGGCACTCCAAACCATGAGTCATAACAAGCACTAGGGGGATTGTAAAAGGAAACCAAAACTATGATTCATAATGATCCCTAGGAGAAATTTACTTAAATAACTCCAAACTATGAGTCATAATTCAATTACAAAGAAATTAAACTAATTTAACCTTTTAATCCAATTACATTGGGGTTCACACCAATACAAAAGTCTATTTAATCTTATATACCCGCATAAGAATCCCCAGTCACACATACACAAGTTCTCTTTTTAATCCCAAGGAACCCATAAAGTCTCATATTTAATTTTTCAACTCACTTCTCAATTTAGGATAAGTTTAAGAGGTGAATAAACTTCTTATCTACTTACAAATATGTTATTCACGTACCATGGAGAGATTCCAGTTTTTTGATTAGGGCTACAAGATATTTAATTACTAAAATATATTAAGTTACTTGCATATATTAATGGACACAGATCACACACATAATGAGAATGGTGATAAATTAAGGGAAAAAATCAAGAACACCTACATTATACTCTTAGAGGTAAACCTAATGATAATCGACCATTAATTTGTAATTGAACAGTGTGAGTTAAAAAAAACTTATAAAAGACCAAGAAATAGGGAATAAATTTATAAGACTGAATGAGAGGGAAAGAATGAATAATAGAAGAGAACAAACTAATATATTTACCTATAACTCACTATCATAATAAATAATACATTATTCAGAAGAGAAATAAAAGATAAATTTTTAATTTAAATATGGGGATGAAAGGGATAGCCTATAATAGATGTGTTTTGAATGAATGGGAAGGAAAAACTCCCAAAAAACGAAAAATAAGTGTGAAAACAATTGAAATTTCACTGTTTATAAAATGGGCCACCTGGCCTCACCATGGCCAGCTCCAAGGCATAGATATCTCTATGATCCATGTTGAAATGCTGAGAAATACCAGAATATGAATAGTATTCATCTCTATTGTGAGCCTCCAAATAAATTCTTGATGCCTCTCAAGCCTTCTAAAATTACTCATATGCCCTATCTAACTCCTGGGTCACCTTCATAACTAACCAATAACCCAAAACCCAACACTATCACAAATAAACTAATGAAATAAAAAAGTAATTTACCTTAAATTACGATGTACATACCTTATAAGAGCTCATTGTTTTACAACTTGCTTTCCATATAAAAATTCAGCCTCGTGTTTTTTCCCAAACACCCCTAGGCCTCATTAATAAACAACTTCAACCACTAATCCCATTGATTTGACTACTAATAATGTGTCTTGTCATTGATATATCACTTCTTACACAATACATGCTTCAAGGAACTATTTTATTAAAAATATCCTTTTTCATATGATTAATTATGTAAAACAGACACTCTTCAATGGACATGTTATCCCAGAGCTCAATATCCTCAACATCGATTGTGTAAGCGGGATGAGAATAATACCATCAAATTTGTAATACATGTAACACATAATGAATCGAACTAAAACAATGATTAATATCCAATTGATACACCTTTAGACAGATCCTATCCACTATTTTGAATAAACCCACATACCAAGGCATTAATTTCTCCAATATAGGAACATGATGATGTCCCAAACTCAAAGACACTAATAAGAACACTCAATCACTGACCTCAAACTCAAGAGTTTATTTCAATTTTATAAATAATACCTTTTCCTACTCTGGGTTAATTCTATCTAAATTTTGATCAACTGAATATTCTATAAAGTCTTCTGCATGAGAATCAACCTGATTATCACTACCTTGGTATCCTTCAACCAATAGAGATGCAAGTGACATAGTATATTTTATAAATCTTATTAGTGTGCCATCCATATAGATTCTGGGTATCTATTATTATAGTAAAATGCTATTAAATCAAAATGGTTCTACTAGGAACCCCTAATGTCTATGACGCACTCCCTCAGTATATCCTCTATAATCAAGATAGTCCACTAGAACTATTCATCGATCTGTGGGTGATAGTAAGTGTTTAGATTCACCTACATACTATGAAATTTATAAAACATTTTCTAAAACTATTATGTGACATATAATTATCAATCCAAAACAATACTCTAATGAATCCATTCTGATTTAATATTCTTCTTAATATAGATATTTCTTAGCTCATTCGCTGAGAAGGTCTCTCATATTGGCGAAAAGTGATCCACCATGTCCAATAAATCTATGAATATGTAAATTTCATCACATCCTTAGGGTGTCCCTAATAACCCCATCTTGAAATACAAAGGGATTTTAAAAAAATTACTAACAGAAATGGGAAATGATTATAGGATACCAACAGACCACTATTTCTCAACCTTCACCTACTGATCGGTGGAGAACCATGCAAAAAAACTTGTGACATTCTTCTTCATTCCTAACCACCACTACTTCCAGTTTATATCATGATTTATCTTGTAAAAACATTGGTGTTACTCCCACATAGATACATGTGAATATTGTTGGATCTGAATCTACAGATTATACACAAGAGGGGGGTGAATTGTGTCTTTTGAAATTTTTTCAATAACTCTTCTTTTGAACGAGTTCTGTCCTTTATAATTTATCAGATTTGATCGTGCAACGGAAAAAGTAAAAGCAAGAACACAAAGATGTATAGTGGTTCGGGGAATATAAAGACCCTAGTACACTCCACCAACACTCTTCTACACGAGCTTGGCGATTTTCACTATCTAGTCCTCTTTTCCACAGACCGATTCACAACTGAGTACAGGCAGTTGACACCATTACAATCCAAGGAAAAACAAAGACTTCTGGTTCAAACACGGACCTACACATCTTAGAACAAGAAGCTGGTTACTCAAGAATAAAAATAATTTCAGAAAGAAATTTCCAGTTGATCTTCACAATTGCAATAGAATGCAATTGACAGCAGATGGATCGTAGTCTCTAGAAATATTGATCTTCAAGACAAAGCAGTTCTGAGTTGATCCAGTTGTAGTAGATATTAAGATACAGCTCACAACCTTAGCAGTAGTAGATCCACAGTAGATATTCAATGTAGAATAGGTGAATCTTCTATCGAGTTCCTTCTTCTTGAACAAACAGAGCATTTACGCTCCTGTTGAATCAGCAGATCAATCGTGAATAGTTGCAATCTCTGTTTTCCAACTTTTTCAATAATAGATCGATCATACCATCCCTCTTTTTTTTCTTCGGTGTTTTAGAGAGAGAATATATAATAAAACATATCTCCTGCACATTTAGATCCATAAAAGTCGCCTAATGATTCGCGATATTCAAAAATTTGAATTTACAGAGATGTCGTAACTTTCCTTAAGACTCAGCATAAAAATCTCCTTTTAATTCGAGCTTAAATCCATTAATAAAATGTCTTTGAATCAGTCAAAGTCGTAATTTAAAAACGACTTTAAATCCGTCTTGAAATCCACCCAGAAATCAGCTTACTGATCATTGTACATAAAAACCGTCTGTTGAAAATTCCGACGCCAAACGTATGGTTGATGATGTGGCCTCCAAACATAGGGTTAATAACATAGTCTTCAAATGTAGGGTTGAAAAAGTAAGGTTGATATCAAATGTAGGGTTGATAACGTAAGGTTGATATCAAACATAGGGTTGATCATCCATACTTTTTCTTCAACATTCAAACGTACGGTAAAAGATCCCGACTTTTACTTGATCCATACCTTTCCAAGAACGTATGGTTGTTTACAAAAGTAAGGTTGATGAACCATAATTTTGAGAAATAAACGTAACCTTTAGAATTTACGTTCGGTTCTCCTTCCATACTTTACTGATAACCAAAACGTAGGGTTCCTTCCTAACGTAAGGTTCTTCTTCCATACTTTGCTGAAAATGTATGGTTGTTTAACCATATTTTCTCTTATCTCAAAAAGTATACATTCTTTTCATCCTTACGCTACGTTTATCCACGTAGGTTATGAACAGTGATTCAAGAACACGCTAAAACAGATTCCGCGCTATATTCATCTATGTAAGATGTGAACAGTGTTTCCAGAATGCGCTAAAACAGATTCTGCGCTAAGTAATAAATTCTCGTTATTTCAAGAGTAAAATAAATTAATAACCTCCTGCAAAAATACTATGTAAAATCATTAGAAAATAACTAAGGGTATTTGTGAGCATCAAAATTATCATAAAGAGACAGAGTATTATTTTCAATAACCTCCCCCTTTAAATAACATTAATATGCATTGTTGAAAACAATACTTTCCTCAACAATATCCCCCTTTTTTATGATCACAAAACCCATAAAATAATTAAAATTATTTAAAAAAAACAAAATTAACTTTCAAAATTCGTTATAAATTTTTAAATAAAATATTCTCCACCAAAAAGATAATTATAAATCCAAATGTCTCATATAATTTTCTCCCTCAATAAAATGAATTCTCCCCCTACATATTGATGTTGTGTTTATCCAAATTCTCCCCATTTTTTTGATATAAAAAAGAATGAAAAATCATGTATTTTAACACGTTTAATATTGCACTGAACTGTTAGTAAATGATATTACGTACTGTTTATCAATAACTAAATCTGGAGTACTTGCATATTAAAAATAAAGTCAGTAAAACAAATAAGGAAAGAGACAAATAAACAATGAAAAAAAAATCATTCAAAAATAGTAGTATATACATGACAATGATATACATAGGAATCATGGTTTGGGTAAGATAGGCAACAGGGTCTATCTCCTCTGAATTGCAGACTTGATTTCTGTAAATTTTTCTCGAAGTCACTTCATCATCCCATCTCCATGCTCGATAATGGGATCTCTGTTCTCTTGAGTCATATGAATATATTTAATTAAATTGACTCTGAAAAACTCATGCATCCTTTCCTCTTTTTCAACAAATACTGACAACTTCTCCGATAACCGATCTAACAGAATTCTGATTGATGGCTCAATATATGTCAGTTGATCCACTAAGAATTTTTGATTGTCCAGCAACACTGAAAGAGGAGGACTTTTACATTTAAGATCTTGTATCTTGTCATTCATATTTCTCAACGCAGCTGTGATAGCCTAAAACCTTATTATTAAATCAGGTGAAGAACTTGATCCACTAACAGCATGATTTGAAACTGATGCAAATTGGTTCTCCCTAAACAACTTTAGATCTGATAAATATGACTTCATAACCATTTCAGATTTTAATTGAGTAACAGCAGTCAGCATATCCTCTTTAAACATTTCAACTTCCTGCCTTGAAACTGTACACTCCTTCAGCTTTTGAAACTTCAAATGTTCGAAGTCTAAAGCATTTCTAAGAGAAGCATTCTCAGATTCCAACTGAGATACTTTTCTATACAGTTCTTCAACTTCTTCTTTCCTTGAATCAAATGCATCCTGTGCTTGATTCACATTCTCAGGTTGATGCAGCAATACCAAAGGCAATAATTCACCATCAAATTTCTCTTTTTCTTTGTCCTGATAAGGTTGGTCCACAGATTTTTCCTTAGAGTTTTCAAACTCCTCCTCAGAAAAATCCTCTTGAAGTACCTCTGTTTGAGCTTTAGAAGCATGCTCAACACATTCATCTGCATCTTTGTATTCCACAAGAATTTCAAGAACAATATCTTCATAATCTTCCTGAGGTCTGGCCACTTCTTCACTAGGCACTGCCTCCATCTCCTGTTCCTGTTGAAGTGAAACTTCAACATCAGCAACAATCTGTTCTTGATTGTCCCTTTGAGCTTCTTCTTGAGCTCCTGATTTCTCTACCAGAGCCATTCTCTCAGTAACAGCTTCCATGGTTTTATCATCAAAAGCTTCTCTTACAAAATAATAAGAAAATAAAGGTTCTGTTGGAGTTTCCAAAGTAGTGGAAGTGACTTCCTCATTTACTGGTCTTTGTCTTCTTGATTGAAGTCCCTCCTGGATTCTGTCTTCCTCAACATCTGTCATTTCAAAGAGAATCCTTCTTGCTACATTGCTAACTCTGGATTCAGTTTATCCCTCCTTGGACTTAGCAGTTTAAGCCTGAGCACTAGCTGAGTCTTCCTTAGATCCTACTGGAAAAAGATTTTCTTTAATTGTGCTCCAGAAATATCCAACTTTTCTCATGGTTCCAGCATTAAACGTATTACTGTGATGACAGTTAACTCTTGCATCCACTGATCTTACCATGTCTTTCTTAAATAGCAGCTTAGAAATAAATCAACCAAAGGGATAGAAATTCATCCTGGCCTCGCTTTGACAACAATAACTGAGATACCTTATCATGTATCTTGGAAAGTTTAACTTAATATCACTTAACAAAAGAAACATTATATACATATCAGGGTACAAAATCTTCTCCATTTCTACCATCTGTGGAGCTATTCTGGTCTGAATAAATTTTACCAAAATCTTCTGATCAGGCTCCAAATTCTTAATAAACATTTTATTTATTGTCTTGGTATTGAAAATAAAAGACATAATGTCTTCGGATTTATGCACAGAATATCCTATATTCTTCATGTCAAAATGAAAAACTCCCTCATGAGGGCAGTTGAGAATCTGACTAATCTCTACTGAAGAAATTGAGAAATACCTATCCTCTATTTTAGCCATCATACTGTCTTCAGTATCACCCAGACTAATCTTTACAGATTTGTAGAAGTATGTAAGTTCTACATCATATAGAAATTCCGTATTTTCACTGTTGAACATCTGTTCAAGATTCTTAATCAACAGTGCTTGCTTCAACAACAGATTCGTCTGAAATAACCAGTCAAGATCGATTACCTTACCCTGTAAGATTTTTCTTCCTTCAGTGCGTTGTCTCTTAGAAGTGCTCAGATCGGCCTCACTGGCTCTTTTAGTCCTTACCATTGTTGCGTGAGTCTCTGAAGGTTTGAAGATTAGGGTTTTCAGAAGTTCGAAGGTTAGGGTTTCAGAAGAGGAAATGCGATTTTCGGATTTCGAAAGGGTTTCGATAGAAGTGAAAGGGTTTAGAAGTCGAAAAGGCTCTAACAGCCTTGATTCCCATGTAATCACTCATCATTACATATATTTAAAAATAAATAAATTTTTCATACGACGAAATAAAGAAAAACGTAAACAGTATTCAATAAACAAAAAAAATTTACAAAAAAAATTAAATAAAATTAAATAAACCTAGCTCCCCCTTAATAAAATAAAACCTTGCAGTGGGAAGAGGTTTAGTAAAAATATCTGCTAATTGAATTTCAGTATTTATAAATTCTAAAAATATATCTTTTTTAATAACATGATCTCTTGAAAAGTGATGTCTTATATCAATGTGTTTAGTTCTAGAATTACTAATAGGATTTTTTGAAATATTAATTTCACTCGTATTATCACATAAAATATGTGTATTATTAAAATTAAATCCAAAGTCCATAAGAGTGTTTTTCATCCACAACACTTGTTCACAGCAACTGCCAGCATAAACATATTCTGCCTTAGCTGTTGACAGGGAAACTGAATTTTGTTTCTTACTAGACCATGATTCTAAGGACTTTCTTAAAAACTGACATGTACCTGATGTACATTTTCTATCTAATCTACAACTTCCAAAGTCAGCATCTTAATATGAAATGAAATTAAAATCAGAAGTTTTAGGATAAATAAGATATTGAAAAACAGTTCCTTTTAAATATCTAAAAAATATTTTAACAGCAGTTAGATGGGATTCTTTAGGATTTGATTGAAATCTAGCATAAAGAAATACTGAATACATTATATCCGGTCTACTAGCAGTAAGATATAACAAGCTACCAATCATACCTCTATATAACTTGTTGTCAACTAATTTCCCAGTTTCATCCAAATCAAGTTTTATATTAGTACACATAGGAGTTGTAAATGTCTTGTTGTTCTCAAGTCCAAATTTCTTAAGTAAATCAGTAATGTATTTGCTTTGATTTAAAACATTTCCAAAATCTTTTTGGAATATTTGAAGACCCAAAAAGAAATTTAATTCTCCCATCATACTCATTTCAAATTCTTCTTGCATTAATTTTGAAAATTCATGACAAAGAGTTTTATTAGTTGATCCAAAGATTACATCATCAACATAAATTTGAACCAATAAAACATTATTTTTAAAAAATTTCTTAAATAGTGTTGGATCTGCCATACCAACAGTAAAATCATTTTTCAAAAGAAAAGGACTTAATATTTCATACCAAGCTCTAGGTTCTTGTATAAGGCCATAAAGAGCTTTAGTAAGTTTAAAAACAGAATCCGGTTTTTGAGAGTTTTCAAAACTAGGAGGTTCCTCAACATAAACTTCCTCCATTAAATATCCATTTAAAAAGGCAAATTTGACATCCATCTGAAATAATTTAAAATTCATATAAGATGCATAGGCTAAAAGGATTCTAATGGATTCTAACCTAGATATAGGTGCAAAAGTCTCTTCATAATCTATTCCCTCTTCTTGATTATATCCTTTATCTACTACTCTTTCTTTATTTCTAGTTATTGTGCCTTGGTCATCCTGTTTATTTCTAAAAACCCAATTGGTTCCTATTACAGGATAATTCTGAGGTCTTTCAACTAAATCCAAAACTTCATTTCTTTTAAACTGGTTTAATTCATCTTGTATTTCTATTACCCAGCCTTCATCATCTAAAGCTTCTTCTATGGTCTTGGGTTCTTGTTGAGATAGGAAGGCAGAGAATTCCACTAGGTTTCCTAAGTTTCTTCTAGTTTGAACACCAGTTTCTAAGTTACCTATTACAATTTCTAAAGGATGATTCTTTAGGGTTCTAGACTATCTAGGTCAAATATTTAAAGGTTCTTCAGTATCATGTTCCTCTGAAATAGACTGAATTTATTTTATATCATTTTCAAAATCATTATTTAAATTCTCAAGTCTCATATTATCATTAGAGTCATGTTCGTCTATTTGTTCTATCCTTTTCTCAAAAGGATCAGATTCATCAAATTTCACATGAACTGATTCTTCAACAATCCTTGACTTCTTATTATAAACACTATAGGCTTTAGAGGTAGCAGAATATCCTAAGATAATACCTCCATCAGATTTTGGATCGAACTTACCAAGATTATCCTTGGTGTTTAAGATATAAACCTTGCATCCAAAAACATTAAAGTATTTTACGTTAGGTTTTCTGTTATTCCATAGTTCATAGGGTTTCTTTTTCAAAATAGGTCTAATTAAAACTCTATTAATTATATAACAAGATATATTCACATCTTCTGTCCAGAAATATATAGGTAGGCTATATTCATTTAACATAGTTCTAGCCATTTCTTGAATTGTTCTATTTCTTCTTTCTACAATCCCATTTTGTTGAGGTGTTCTGGGTGCAGAAAAGGTGTGTTTAATACCCATATTTGAGAAAAATGAATTAAATTCCAGATTCTCAAATTCTCCACCATGATCACTTCTTAATGAGATTATATTGAAACCTTTTTCATTTTGAATAGATTTTCAGAAACATTCAAAGAAAGTAAAATCTTCATTTTTTAATTTCAAAAAGAAAATCCATGTAAATCTTGAATAGTCATCAAATAAAACATATACATATAATTTAACAGCTAAGTTTGCTACTCTTGAAGGTCCAAAAAAATCCATATGAATAAGTTCTAGAGGTTTAGATGTAGCATCCTTATTAACATATTTGAAGGATGATTTGTGTTTCTTGCCAAGTTGACATGCATCACAAAATCTGTCACTTTTAAATTTGAGACAAGGTAAATTAGAAACTAAACGTTTCTTGGATAACTTATGTAAAACATATACATTGCAATGACCAAGTCTTCTATGCCAGATCCAGGATTCACTTACTTTAGCAGTCAAGCAGTTTACTTGTTGTTTATACAAGGAAATTAAATCCAAAGTATAGACATTTTCAGTTCTTGGTGCTTTAAATTTAAATAGTTTATCTTTAAAAACAGTACAACAATTGTTAGTAAAATCAACAGTATATTCATCATCACAAAGTTGAGAGATACTTATCAGATTGTGTTTTAGTCCTTCTATATAAATTACTTTGTTGATTGAGACTGTTTTTGGATCTCCAACAGTTCCGATGTCAATGATTTTTCCTTTGGCATTATCACCAAATGTGACAAGTCCTCCTTCATTTTGAGTGAGTGAAGAAAAATTCAATGAGTTTCCACTCATATGTCTTGAGCAGCCACTGTCCATGTACCATATATCTTTTCTTCACTGGTGACCTGCTACCTGCAAAGACATTCAAACAAATTTCTTTGGTAACCATATTTTGTTGGGTCCAGGAGTGTTAGCTAGCAATGATCTGGGTATCCAGATTTGCTTTGTTCTTTTAAAATTAGCTGAATCATATAAGTCTTTTGAAACATAGGATATCTTAATAACACAAATTTGAGGTTTTTTTAAGAAACAGTTTTTAGCTACATGTCCCTTTGCCCCACAAAAATTACAATTAAGCTTTTTAGAGCTAGGAACAAAATAATTTTTATATATCTTTGGTTTTTCTACTTTACTGAAAATTCAAAATCTCTCCTTTTTAATGACAGTTTTTTCAAGAATTTCATTTAATAAATTCTCTACTTTTTTAAAAACCAATGCAGCCTGTTTGTAAGATTCTACTTCATCCTGTAGTGATTTTATTATTGATTCAAAATTAACATAGTTAGTGTTAATCAAATTGTATTTATCAGTTAATTCTTTACGTTGTTTTAGCATTGTGTCTCTTTCATCTGAAACGGATTTATGTATATTTTTAATTGACTTATATATCTTAAATAGTGAGTCATATCTTTTTCAAGCATATTGTAGTAGGCTGCAAGTTTTTCATTTGTGTATCTTGATTCAGAATGTGATTCAGAGGAGTAATATGAGTGTACCTCATCAGTTTCTGCCATGAAACACATGTTTTCCTTTAGATTGACTTCTTTCTCTGAGCTTGATTTAGAAGATCTACTAGGGTCTTTAGATACACTCCAAGTGGCTTTCATAGCTTTCTTGTCTTTCTACTCAAAGTCATTTCTTTTGAAGAATTTATTCTTCTTTGCATCCTTCAATTGTGGGAAATCTGGTCTGATATGTCCCATATTTTTTCATTCATAACATCTCACTTACTTATTATCTCCATTAAAGGATTTTTTGAAGCCTCTTTTCTTGCTGTACAATTTTCTAAATTTTCTGGCTAGTTGAGCCAATTCTTCATCTGAGTTGGATGAGCCAGAGCTTTCTGATTTAGCTTTGACTTATTTTATCTTCATCTTTATATTCTTTTGTAGTGAAGTTGCCTTCAAGGAAATATCTTCTCTTTTGATAAGCACTTTATGTTCATTAGCTTCATCTTGCATTTCACCTTCAACCATCATTAGTGTACCAATCAGCTCTCTCATAGTTAGATCTTTAACGGGTGTTGATTGTCTGATTGCAGCAGAGATACCATTCAATCTAGTAGGAAGTACTCTCATTACTTTTAATGCTTGATCAGCCTTCTTGATAGGTTCTCCTTGCGTAGTTATGTTATTGACAATTTTTGTCAATCTCCCATTAATTTGGGTAATGCTCTCACCTTCAATCATTCTGAAAATACCAAATTTCAGTTTTGCAGTTGCATATCTCATTTTCCTTACATTATCTGTTCCTTCATATGCCACAACTATTGTTTGCCACATCTCATTTGTTGTCGGGCACTGAGATACTCTGTTAAATTCATCTGGTCCTAGACTGCAGATAATTGCATTCATATCCTTTGAGTTCATATCGTACGCTGCCTCTGTAGCAGCATTCCATGCCTCAGGATTTTCAGGAATTTCATAAGGAGTCAGAATCTTTGAATATACTCTATATCTGAGGTTTTTCAGATATATTATCATGTGCGATTTCCAGCAACCATAGTTGTATCCATTAAAATATGGTGCTCTAACCATCGACATCCCTTCTCTTGTATCAGTCATAATGCTCTGTTATATAATCCTTAAATTCTTTTAGCTTTCTAAGGCTCTGTCAGAAGCTCCTCCTTTGATACCAATTGTTGGATCTGAATCTATAGATTATACACAAGAGGGGGGTGAATTGTGTCTTTTGCAATTTTTTCAATAACTCTTCTTTTGAACGAGTTCTGTCCTTTATACTTTCTCAGATTTGATCGTGCAGTGAAAAAAGTAAAAACAAGAACACAAAGATGTATAGTGGTTCAGGGAACAGAAATCCCCTACTCCACTCCACCAACACTCTTCTCCACGAGCTTGGTGATTTTCACTATCCGGTCCTCTTTTCCATAGACCGATTCACAACTGAGTACAGGCAGTTGACACCTTTATAATACAAGGCAAAAAAAATCCTTCTGGTTCAGACACGAACCTACACAGACCAGAACGAGAAGCTGGTTACTCAAGAATAAAAATAATTTCAGAAAAAAAATTTCCAGTTGATCTTCATAATTGCAACAGAATGCAATTAACAGTAGATGGATCGTAGTCTCTAATAATATTGATCTTTAAGACAAAGCAGTTTTGAGTTGATCCAGTTATAGTAGATATAGAGATACAGTTCACAACCTCAGCAGTAGAAGATCCATAGTAGATATTCGATGTACGATAGGTGAATCTTTTATCGAGTTACTTCTTCTTGAACAAACAGATCTTTTACGCTCCTGTTCAATCAGCAGATCAATCGTGAATAGTTGCAATCTCTGTTTTCCACCTTTTTCAATAATAGATCGATCATACCATCCTTATTTTTTTTTTCTTTGGTGTTTTAGAGAGATCATATATAATAAAACATATATCCTACACATTTAGATCCATAAAAGTCACCTTCTGATTCGCGATATTCAAAAATTTGAATTTACAATGAAGTCGTAACTTTCCTTAAGACTCAGCATAAAAAGATCCTTTTAATTCGATCTTAAATACATTAATAAAACGTCTTTGAATCAGTCAAAGTCGTAATTTAAAAACGACTTTAACTCCGGCTTGAAATCCGCCCAGAAATCAACTTACTGATCATTGTACATAAAAACCATCTACCGAAAATTCTGACGCCAAACATAATGTTGATGACGAGGCCTCCAAAAATAGGGTTAATAACATAGTCTTCAAATGTAGGGTTGACAACCTATGGTTGATATCAAATGTAGGGTTGATAACGTAAGGTTGGTATCAAACGTAGGGTTGATCATCCATACTTTTTCTTCAACATTCAAACGTACGGTAAAAGATCCATACTTTTACTTGATCCATACTTTTCCAAGAACGTATGGTTGTTTACAAAAGTAAGGTTGATGAACCATACTTTTGAGAAATAAACATAACCTTTAGAATTTACATACGGTTCTCCTTCCATACTTTACTGATAACCAAAACGTAGGGTTCCTTCCTAACGTAAGGTTCTTCTTCCATACTTTGCTGAAAACGTATGGTTGTTTAACCATACTTTTCTCTTATCTCAAAAAGTATACATGCTTTTCATCCTTACGCTATGTTTATCCATGTAGGGTACGAACAGTTATTCCAAAACGCGTTAAAACAGATTCTGCGCTATATTAATCTATGTAATATGTGAACAGTGTTTCCAGAACGCGCTAAAACTGATTCCGCGCTACATAATAAATTCTCGTTATTTCAAGAGTAAAATAAATTAATAACCTCCTGCAAAAATACTAAGTAAAATCATTAGAAAATAACTAAGGGTATTTGTGAGCATCAAAATTACCATAAAGAGATAGAGTATTATTTTCAATAACCTCCCCCTTTAAATAACATTAATACGCATTGTTCAAAACAATACTTTGCTCAACAAATATTACATCATTTCATCATACATGTCCATAGAAACCAAGACATGACCATGAACATGGATAATTTAATCATCATCGGGGACCCAGTCTATTGGTAGCCCCCAACCATATGTGGTTTCCCTATGAGATAAGCTTTTACAATATAAAAAATAACATATATTTTTAATACTAAAAAATAAAGGTTTGATAGAAAAATATTTAAGGGTTACTAAACACTTGTAATCCAAAACATCCATATACAACTTATTGGTGTTGTCTACCAACAATCACACATTTCTCCACTTCCAAGCTACATGATCCTATATCTTATGGATCCAAGAATATGCAACCCTTATTTCATTTCTAGGTGTATAAGACAACTAAAAATCAAAATATTATATATATTTGACCCACATTCATTTTCAAATGTTTAGGTCCAACTATGAGAGTATATATAATTGATAATATTAAAATTAGTATACCCCTAAAACATCTCACATAACAAATATCCCTTCGTCATCTTAGGGAATTTAATACTTCCACTAACTCCAGGTCATGCATCAGATAATTCCAATCATTTTCCCTCAACTACCTATAACAATAAATGACCTCATGTCTTCCGTACAATAAAACCACTCCTAACCTGACCCCTGGTTGATCACAATACACCATGCACTCCTTATCCTTCTTAGTAAAGGTCAGGATCATCAATATAGTTGGTCTTTAATTCGACTCCAAAAATGAGATACCACATACATTTGACCAGATGAAATTCTCCCCCTTTTAGTTCATACTAGTCATATACACTTTTAAACTAAATAATTCATAGATAAAACACCTATAATAAATATCTAATCCCAAAAATATACTTTTGTAAAATACATTCTTGGGTTTTTATTAAGATACAAAGGCCTCAAATATCTTGAGGTCTATAGACACTCCTGAAATTTATATTTTATGTCCCAATAATTTCACATCATTAATCAAAAAGTGTCACATTGAGAGATTTTTAGATTATATGATGCTCCTAAAGTGTTCTAAACCCAACCTATTGGTGGTACACGTGCTTCCCTTTTAACATGGAGTATATAATAATGTCATTAACAAGTATGACTAAAAATATGTCCATTTATGGGTTGATAAACAGATTTATAAAATCCATAAACACCACTATCATGTTTATCAAACCTATTAGAATAATTATACGCTCAAATATTTTGTACATACATTTGAAAGTATATAATAAATATTAGAAGATCTTAACCTCAATGGGATAAAACTTTATTTCAAATCAATTTAAAGAATAACCAGGCTCCCCTAAACTGATCTTACAATTAATCAATATAAATAACTGGATAGTAGTTGTTTAACATCAAAACATTCATATTTGGTTGATGAAAACTCTCGAATAACCATCCACCTTGTTAGTTAATTGGATAAGAGGCCCCAAAGGATATGTTTTTGGACAAATAAATCTATTTTCCTCTAGATCCTCTAACCCATCATTAATCTCTTATAGATCTATAGGATCTAGTCAATATAGTGGAATAGAAATAGTCTATTCACCTAAGAAAATATCAATGGTAAAATCCACCTATCTTAGAGAAGGAAATATGGATATATCATTAGGAAATATATCATGAAACTAATCTACAATAAAATGAAAATTTATTAATTGAACCTTCCTACCATTCAACACTATAAAATCCACATGAGTCATAATCATTCCCAGTTAGAGGTGTTAAAGCCCTGTATAGCTTACCCGAATATCCCAATCTTCAATATGAAAAAACTTTCAACCCTTAATAAATGTAAAACGCACCCATAAATGGTAATAGTCAATGTATTCTTGATTCTTTAATAACTATTCCATCATAAGAATCAAATCAAAAAAAATAATATCTGGTATTAAAATATCCTAGAAGAATCTATAACTACAAAGCACTAGAGTACACCGACAACAATGAATAATACCCTCTATTTGCACTCCCCATAATGTTTCAATAGATATCACCCTACACATATAATCAATATATAAACCCAACCACTCTAAGAATTGAGTAACTATAAAAGAATGTGAAGCCCATGTTTCTAACATAATTGAAGATAATATAGATCCCACAAGAATCATACTTTAGACTTTGGAATGCTTATCATCTTGATTTACTAATGTAAGATGAATATTATGTAGCTAACCTATGACTCATCCTCAAAACCCTATATAATATCCCTTAGATTCACTACCGTATTATAACTACTACTCCTAACCTTGGGCACCATGCCCACTAACTATGCAAAAAGAGATGGAAGAACTCAAGTGGGAAACCTATCATAGTGTTGTAGATCCATTTTTAGAACCTTGTTTCTACCAAAATCCCTTATATATAGTCCTTTATTGAATACTCATGTATTACCTCTATAGGTTTCAATTTTTATCATAATATTACCACTCTAATAGTGTCCAGCCACACTGATAATGATAGTGTCTGATCTTTCCACATTGATGGCACCGTATGGTGTTTTCATCTTAAATATGAAATGATCACTCTTCTTCCAGGATACTTTATCTTTCAATAATCTAGAAAAATATACCAAATTGATGATTCCTACTAACTAAATAATCATTATTAGTCCCCCAAAAGAAGAACACTAATATGAGCCTCTACATTCACTTAGGCTCCACTGCAAAATAAGTTTATGGTATAATACCTAGGAAAAATTTGAATGTTAAAAAACCTTATATTAAACTCTCATCCCATATCACAGACCATCCTCAAAGTGTCACACTCAATCTACATCATCACAAGCTAAAATAAGGGAATACCACTATATATCACTAAAATGATTAGTATAGTCCTAGATCGACAAAGTTTCTTATGTACAGTGCATGAATTCTTTAGTTGTCTTGGTTCTCTGGGGAATACCACTATATATCGCTTCTTGGTCCCTCAAATCATATTAATGTCTAATTTTTCCCTCCTCTCTTGAGGGGCATCGATATGATCAATGATCATTGGGAGAGATTAAATACAGAACTTAACTAATTATGTACCACTCTCCCTACCAAATAATATTAGATTATATAGATAAAACATATTAGTCAACTTAAACATATTCAATACAGCACACAAAGCCTCTCTCTTTTTCTCTTAAACTACCTACAACAATATTTATTGGGTTTGGTAATACATGTCTAAAACTATTGTTATAGTAGGTCATACCATGACCACCTATGATAAATACACATTTTTACACTCATAGGGATCAACTAGAGGCCTTCAAGGAGGGATTTTTATAAAATTCCAAACACACACCTCAGAATATGTTAATATAAAAATTCATGATATCACAGTTTAAGGGAAGAGATAATTGGAATTCCACCCCACAACTCCCAAAATCTCATATCATAAGAAACTCCCAACTAGGGAAACCTTACAACCCACATCTACCAATAAATAGGTTCAACATAATATATATACACAAGGCTCGCAGTATACACATAGTATCCTTATCATCGAACTTTTCCATTATTCATTAAATATAATTTTTTTCACAACTAATGCTCAGTTAAATGATATTTCAATATCAAGTTATAGAAAAAAATGCTTTATAATTATAATTGTAGCTTTATTTAGTTGATTCCACATAATAACCAAGATAAGAGATCATGTGATATAATTACATAATCATTTGGAAGATATTTTAAGTAACATGGAACAATAAATTTATATGGGAAAACACTATGAAAATTTATACTATCACTTTAAATAACTGACTTTTATCATAATCTAGGTAAATAATCGTATGAAATCATGAAAATGACATGTGAGTCCCACATTCCTAATATAATGCATGAACACACACCTTCTTTCCGATTCTATCTTGAGATAAAATCCCATAAATCATACATCAAAAATCATCAACATTACACTTGGTTAAATAAGTCAATGGTAAAATAAAAAACAATGAATAACAATCTAATCCCTTGTAACTTATTCATTCCATCAGTCATGGGTTAAGAACTCCAATGCATGAGTTTTGTACTATGATTTGAAAACTATCTATATCGTATCAACCTCACTCAAATAGTTGTACAAAAAATGTCTCTAATACCACCTTGTAACACCCCAACCATGTGCCACATGGTCTTTCCTATACAGGAGGGCCAGAGGACATCAAGCTTGCATCCCTATGAGCCAGAGGCTTTTGATTATCACTAGGGTTTAAAGGTGGTATGATGCGGAGTATATACCCACCTATTAGATTGAAATAAAAAAGTAAACTAATATCAATAAAAAATTAGTAATTTAATTAACACTAACTGAAAAAAAATAAGAACAACCCATGATAAATCAAATTGAGTAGTATATGATACAAGGAATTCACTTATTCTACAATAGGTCATAGACATCAATATACCAAAATGAAATAATCAAAAAAAATTGGAGACCCCCAAAATAGGTCCTAAGTCCGAACCTAGTCTTAATCTCTCATTATATATTCTAGTAGTCCAAATCTAACTTTATTCATAAGGTTCTTCTCCATGTCCTATCCCATAGCCAATAAGTCTGTCGGGGTACCAAATGGATATCGGATCAAGATATGAGTATGAATCAGTAGGCCACTTCCAATGGAATCTAAAATCATATCCAACCTATATATATAGTTTTTATTGATGTATATAATAAAATAAAAGAAATAAATACATAAATAAAACCATAATCAATCCTTAGGTTCCTTAATGACCCCTGGGATAGACCATACTATCTTCAAACTAAGCCAGATGTCTCTATACATAATAACTAGTATGACCCAAATAAACCCAAGGAGTGTACTTAAGTCATTCCAAACATTGATTCATATCAATTACATGGTGTAATTACTCAAGGAACTATCAAAAGTGGGTCATAATGAGTCTAACGGGTGTTAACCCAACATCATCTAAACCATGAGTCATAATGTGTGCAAGCAGGATTTCCCAAGACACTCCAAAACATGGGTCATAATGATTCTATGGGGAATTCCCTCAAAGGAATATAAACATGAGTAATATCAATTACAAGGAGGATTGTACCTAGTTAATCCAAATCATGATTAATAATAATTTAAAGGTGGTTTTACCCACATCACTTTGAAATTTGAACCATAACATGACTATGGGAGATTCCCCTGTGCACTCTAACCCTTGAGTCATAACAAGTCTATGGAGGATTAAACCAAAAAACTCTAAATTAGGATTCATAACGATTCTATGGGAGAATACCCCAAGGAACTCTAAACCATGATTAATAATGAGTCCAAAGGAATTTATCCAAGGGACTCCAAACCATGAGCCATAATGATTCTAAGGTGTATTTCCCCAAGGCACTCCAAAATATGATTCATAATGATTTATAGAGGTATTTCCCCAATGAACTCTAAATTAGGAGTCATAATGAGCCTAAATGGGATTACCCCAAGGTAATCCAAACTATTAGTCATAATTATTCTAAGTGGAATTGCCCCAAGGAACTCCAAACCATGAGTTATAATTAAAGTGTGATTCAATTCATCTAATTTTATATTTTTAATCCACTTATGTATGGTTTCGAAAAAAATGGACATGTGAATTTGGAACCTAAATACCATCCTAGGAATCCCCATTCACAAACACATGAAGTCACATTTTAAACGTACCGAAATCCTATGGTTTCCTCTTTAATTTCCTAAATCACATCCCAAGTCATGTGCACCTAAAGTTATGACCTATTTCCCAATATACTCACCAAAGTATTGTTCATTTATTAGAGAGAGGTTCCAATTTTATGATTAGGGCCATGAAATATTTAATTATTTATCAATCTCAAGTGTGAAATATGTAAGTATTACCTCACATTATACCCATAATGAAAAAAGAGAGATATTTAAGGGAAATTTTCAAAACCAACTACATAATACTCTTATACATCAAACTATAACATATCATCCATTAATTCCGGAACATATGATGTGAATTAGAAAAGTAGATAAATTTCATGGATATATGGAATGATGGTGTAACCTCAGTTGATAATGAAACAAATAAATAATATAATATAATGGAATCAAAGAGTTAACACTAGCATCACAATGTAATAAACTATACTTAAATCAGAGGATAAATAGAAGATAAATTTCCAAGGAAAATATTTGGAAGAATTGGAAAGCATATGGGGTTTTAGGTACTAATTAAAGAGAATAAAAGTCCACCAATACATTTAAAATTTGAGGAAAAATGGGAATTTCACCCAGTTTAGAAATGGTATCCAAGCCTCACAATGGCCATCACCATGGTGTGGAGAAAATTGGGGGCGAGGTCAAAATTATAAGGAATACTAGCCTTTATATGGTCTTCTTAGTAGAGGAGAGATGGACAGAGAAACTCTTGGAGGTGATTATTTCACCCCCACCCCCCATTTACCATAGGTGGGTACCGTGTCCAATATAGTATGTGAATAGGGGCCATAATGGTTTCAATCTCCATTTCTCCCCTAGAACCTCACATGGATAGATCACCTTCACAAGTGACCAAAATAGACAAGGGGTATCCCAATGATTGAATACCTTGTTGTTTCACATAGGTGAAACTCTTAAGCTCTACGACTTGGAAAATATAATAGGTCTTACTGTGCTCCAGAAAAATGTATAGATAGATATCACTACAACATGGGGAAGGGTATTGTGATATTATAGACACATGAGATGCCTCACAATCTTTAGGCTCCCACTCTTAATCCCCTATCAACACTTCAGATGATTTTATAACTCCTCCAACATACCTAAAAACCTATTACAAATAAATCAAGTAAAAAAAATGGTTTTGGTATAAAATAATTGAGGTAATTCCCTAAACGTTTAGTGAATTTATAGATATTTTCATGATAGACATCATATTCTATGATTTTGATGGAGATCATGCTCTATTAATTGGTGAGAGATACCCTCATATGGTTTAGTGTAATTTTGAGTCCCTATATTCTTTTATAGTCTAAATAATGTTTAGTTCAATGGGGGTCCATCCAAAATGGTTTTGTAGGTTTTTTCATGATACCATGATGTCTTTCTAGAATATATAAACACCGTACCCACTTGAAATGAGATCAAGTTTGTGAAATATTTGTAGTAGGGTGGTTCTTTACTATCAAGGTACCAATATTGGATAGTGATTATTTGTATTCAAAATTTATAGATCTATAATGATTATATTTTGTAGTGAGGTATTATTTTTTTATTATGTCACCTTAGGGAGCGCTGGTTATATTATAAATGAACATTGGTAGTAGTATTCATTTTTTTATAAATTATTATCTCATAAATTATCTAACAGTGAAGAACTGATATCTCATACTATTGATTATTGATTTATTCAATCAGGTTAAGGGATATAGCTTGTTCTTGAACATAATTTTTTTGTCAATATGTCATCAGATGTGAGTAAAGGAGGAGGATATCCCAAAGGCGACATTCAAATGTCATTATGAGCATTATGAGTTTCTTTGTAAAGTCATTCAATGTTATGAACACTCTAGTTATGTTCTAGGGAATAATGAATTTTTTCTTTCTTGAGTTTATATATAAATTCAAGTTGGTGTATGTTAATTATATCTTGGTATATTTTGAGTTTTAGGAGGTGTATAAATAGTTTTTGTGAGCTATTTTAGGAGTCCTTCCACATAATTATCTATTTGTGAATCATTAAAAGTGTAATATTTAGGCATGTGAGGTATGTTTCATTGGAAATGTTATTTATTGGTGTTAAATAATCATTCAAAATTTAAATATTTAGGTAATTATTTCTTTGTTTGACCATAATAATGTTTTATAGGTCCAAAGTTTCATTTTTCTTTCTGATTATTACAAGAGCTTCGTACTCAACTTCTCTTGGATTGTAAATCCATTGATAGATTTGACCCAAATGGATCAATATTTTTTCTTTACTAACTAATTCCAAGATTATATTGAAATTTTCAAGGATAATCTATCTAGTGCTGCTATCATTTATTTTTCATATGAAGGTGTATTTTTTGAGGTTTATTGTAATACTTCACATCTTGGATTGGGCGGTGTTCTTATATAGCATAGAGTATTTATCTTCCATGGGTATTGGTATTTATGGAATCATGAATGTAACTTTTCTACCCTTGATATTTCAATTTTTTGGTTTTGTTTTCAATGGATTTTTGTGGGAATTACCTAATTGGTGTTTATTTTTTGTCTTCATCGATCATAAGATCTTCAAGTATATCATCACTCAACACGAACTCAATATTTGGTATAAATTGTGGATACAATTATTGAAGTATTGTGACTTAATGATTTCTTATATTTCATGAAAATTGAATATTGCATCCTATTTTTGAAGAAAAAATTCATTATATTTTTTCATGAAAGACTCTAGTGATGCTTGGAGGGTCATAGATGAGATTTCCATAATACACCTTGATATGGAAGTAGTAGATAGTAGAGGCTATATTTATAAGATAAAGGTGGTGTTGTATATGGATCACTCCCAAATGGGTGATATAAGGTGGAGGATTTTTTGAGATTGATATATTTCTGGTAATTCATCTAAGGTATGGTTTAATGATAATCAATATCAAATCTTGTTTTAGGGAGGCTCTTTCTTCCTTCGGTGAGTCCTGATGTGGTTCTCTATAAGTTCTAAAGCTCACCTTTGACAACACATCCAGGTGTGGATATGACGTATCATTCCATGAATGTTCATATTTGGTTTATTTGTATTAATCAATCAGTTTTCATGTCTATTTATCAATTACGTTTCCCTAAGGGTGGAGGTTAAATGTTGTGTTTTTTGATATTTTATTTAGCCACTGGATATTACCCATTGGATATCGAAGGACATCTTTAAGGGATTTTTCACTATTTTACGCCAATATCAGGGTGTATATTATGTTATACGGGTGATCATGGATATCTTGATGAATTAATCTCACTTATTTGTGATAAAGGAGTTCAGATCAATAGATATTTTTTCAAGTTAGTATTTGGAGGTGGTGACAAGGATTCATAGGGTTCTGAAGAAGATATTTTATGGTCTTGGTCCTTGATTCCACTCCATAGTGTAGAAAAGTATCTAGTATAATTTTGGTTCCCAATTATGACTTATAACCACCTTAAATATTTAAATGGATGGTCATACAAAGTGGACTATTTATACTTTAGAGGATAGGTTTTGTGTATGAATTATATATTAGAGGTTCATGGGTGAGGGACTTACCCATGGTATAGTTTTCTTAAACTAATAGTTATGACTCTACCAAATATATGGGACAATTGTATGCTTAGTATGACAAACCATTACAATCTTTCTTTATGTTGGATCAACATTGGATATTTAGCTTTTCTCACACCCTAATTTTTGTAGAGTATGACCAAGAAACATTGGGTGATTCACAAGAAGATAAATGTAGTGCATGAATCCTAGGAGTCCCATATTGATCATAGGATGAGGAATCTTGAGTCCAACATTATAGTTTATATATTATTTAATATATCTTTTTTCTATGACTAATTAAAGGTTCAATAATGGGAAAAAATCTTTCTTCGTGATTTTTTTAACCTTGTGAGGTGTTAGTGAGTATTGTATTTGTTTCATATATATTTGAAAATCCCCCATAGATGAGAAAGATTATGATATCTCTCATGTGTCATATATTTACTAGTACCATAATTATGATTCTCATGTAATTAAATAAGGTGATATAGAAGTTTATGATGATGTGACCTTCATTGAGAAGCTTGTTGAGATTCATGATTATTATGAGAAAATAATTGTTCAGGAATGTTATTCCATTGGTTCATTTCCTAAGATTCCACAGTGTCTTATAGGGGTGTAATTTGGATTGGGATTTTTATATTCAAACACAATATACTATTTTTTATTTTTGATCTTTATTGTGATTCTATGTGTGAACTTTTATATTTTTTTATAGTTGATGAAGGTGTGTGTTTATGTGTCGTGTTTATCTGATCAGTTGGATGTGCACTAGTTATAGAGATAATCCTAAGAGATATATAATGGTGTTATTTTTATAATAAACCTTCATTTTTACATTTTTGGTTTATGGTTTAATTATTGAGAATGATATTTTTTAGGCTGTGTATGATTTATGGGCCCGGTATTTTCCCAAGCCCATCCATTATGATTCTTGGTGGTCGGAGGTGTCCAGTAGAGAATAAAGGATTGGAAATTTTACTAATATGAATTTCTAGTTAATTTATGGGTTTTATAGCATGGCCTTCTAGTTTATCTCACGGTATGGTTTTGGGGATAAACTTTGCAATGTGGTTATTTCATTAAGGAATATAGTTCTAGTGTGGTTTTTTGTTGGGATTATTCAAGATTTGACACCCCATCCCAAGGGAGATTTAATTGCATCATGGGGCTTAAGGGTAAATTTATAGATCTATGTTTTCTAAATGATTTTTTTAGTTTTATGGGTTAGTTTCATCATGGAATCCCAACCATCGAATTCCTAAATTCATCCAATATAGGGACAATTGTAGTGTGGTATCTCGGCAACACTAGGGTGTTACCATAGGTATGAGGAATTAGGATTTAATCAAAATTTTAAAGAGAGAGATATAGAGGATTAGTCTTTTGATTTATTAGGGATGGATTTGGTCAGGCCCATTGTGGCATGGCCATCAATTCTCTGTCATTATTTGAGTGAAATCTCAAGGGGATATATTATTGGTAAAGGTGTAGCATCATGATCCTATTAAAAAATATATCATGTATAAATTTGGGACCCCTATTGAAATTATATTTTTTAAAATTTCCTTAAATCCCATGGTGACCCATGGACCTTTTTTAGATACTTTGAATACCATTTTCTATTTTTTATCCCCTAACTCCTAGAGATTGATTTGTGGGTGATTTCTGGTAAGTTTAATTCTTCCCCATTGTTCTTTACTTCACTAACTATCTCATAACATGATATGGAATACTTTTTATCTTTGATTATATTTTTTTTATAAATTATTAAAAACATATTCATTGTGTGATGATACCCTTTGTGATCGTAGGTCCTCATAGGAGAGAAGATTAGAGATATGTACTAGTTATTCCATTCTATCATAGAAAATGTTGATAAATTCATATTTAGGTATAAGATTCATGAATTCTATATATTTTATATGAATGTTGGGCATTTTCAGGTTTTATATTTTTTTTTGTAAAATAGTGAAATTAGCCTAATAAATACAATAATATTGAAATTAAGTAGGAATAAAACATGTAATTGAAAGAATTTATCACATGTGGTTTATGTTATGTTTGATTACCCATGATATTTTATAGATAGTGGAAAATTGATAGTTGTGAATACCGTTATTCTTAAACATAGATGATATGATTGAAATTGTATAAATAATATTAAACTAGTGAGATTAAGTAGATATTGAAAAATGGATGTGAATTTAATTACCATTATTCCTTGTAATCTTTTAAGAATGAAATAAATACTCAAATAATGTTTTTAGTTGACTCTTAGATATTTTTAGTTACAACATTTTTTCCTTTTATTGATAAATCCTAGTCAGAATCAGTTAATTCAATATAGTAATTAAAAAAGTTAATCTGTGAGAAATAAATTCCTAGGGCTATTGGGAGCCTAGTCTTGTAAATTTTACTCTTATATTCCTGGTAGTTATGGACTTGGTTTCTAATTGAGTTTTCTATATTGAAAATATGATATGTTTTCTATGTGTGTTCTTAATCTTGTTTGAACACTTACTGTGAATTTTGGTGAAATTGTTATGGTTGGTGTATTAGTGTAGGTATGGATGCAAAAATTTGAGATACAGGATTTCCTATTGCCTATTCATTGATATGCGATCACTACTAAGATAAATGATACATATTTAGAGTTAGGATTACTTTTTTGACTAATTTTTGTGTTGTTTTATTTATTGGTTTGTTAGTTTGGGTTAAGATCTTGGAATTTAAATTTTTTACAAAGTATGTTTAGTGGATATGTTTCTTAATGGTTGGTTTTTATGGTTTTAGAATTCACATTATAGTTAGTATATGATCTTTGAGTGCAAATTTTTTGGGGTATTCCATGCCATGTCATAAAATTTAGGGATTATAGGAAATTAGATTCATTATAAATGAACTCATGGGATTTTTCTTATTATATAGGTTATGAAATTTTAAACAAGAACCATCAAATGGATGGATAAATTAACTAGGATCATGGAATGGAAATATGTAAATTAAATTACGAATTAGAAATGAATGACAGATTACGATGAAATAGAATTATTTGACGAGAATTTTTAATGCGTTTAATGAATGATTTGTAGTTTTGTAATTATTAAGTTTAAATGGATAATGAAGTTGAATCTTGATCCCTGTGTATTTATATGAAATCTATTTTCCTAGACCTTAGTAGTGGTAGATGGGTGTCATGTGGGATTATAACTATTGTTGGGTATAAGGATAGGTAGTTTCTGAAAATTTAGATGTGTGATATAATAATCATTATATTTTTTTGATTTCATGGGAATGGTTATTTTCCTCATGTTATATAGATAAATTCATCACACAGTATACCCTATAAAACAGGAATTTCACACCTCAGGTTTACCAATAACCTCAATGGATGGCTCCCACGACCACAACATCAAAGGAGGCCTCAGCCTAGTCAACAGCATCCTTACCACCATGGTAATTTCGTATCCTAAAGCACCCAAAACTCTACTCTCAATATTTGGAACAACTCCAAACTCTATATTGATGCCTCCAAATTAAATGATTCAAGAAAAATGGTCCCTTAAATAAAATACCTCTCACCCAATTCACATACATGAGAATCAAAACTAACCTAGAAAGGAAAAAAAGGGAAGGAAATCAAATAACTACTTTTAAAAATACCTCTTAAGGATCTTGGTACCATAAGAACACAAATGAATCATCTGAGGAAATAAGTCACATAATATGTAATATCATGAATCATCTCAAAATAAATATTGTTTTACATATCATTTAAAATTAAAAAATAGAAGAAATTAGTATATTGAGAGTACATATGCAACTCATGTTCCCAAGTACACTCGTCCAAGACAATATACTACCACAAGATATGAACTAAAAGAAACAAATTTCCATGATACTCCTTCTTCTATTGGTCTAAATCTCAATATGTCATTATTAGAAGGTCACATAAACTTCCATTTCCAACTCTTCAATGTCATGAGAATCATCATGAATATACTGATGAAGCAGTGATACATGAAAGTCATCTTGATTCTTATTTATCTATAGAGTAATTTCTAACTGATAAGTAATATCTCCAAAGTATGCCAACACCTCGAAATTCCTAACCAATTGAAGAAAAATCATAACACCATTAGAAAAACTATGTTAGAAATGATCAGGAGATACTTTCAATAATACATGATCTCTAATGTTAAACTCTAGAGACCACCTCCTATTATTAGAAAAGGTCTTATGGAAATCATGATCTTCCTTCATCTACTAACAATACACCTTCACATTCCTTTTCATTCTTTGCACCAATTCTGGTCAAAGAATCACTAACTCTCGAACATTAGTCCAACCTAAAGAAGATATAAAAATTCATTCATAAATTTATTTGAATGGAGCCATACCAATGGTGGATTAATAGCTATTTTTTATAAGAAAACTAGAACAAAGGTAGGTTAAATACCCATGAACCTCCTAAATATTGAACAAATGGTCCCAACATGAATTCCAAATTTTAGATAATTTTATTTTTCTAACCATATATCTATAGATAAAAAGATATTCTAATGTATATCTATGAACCAAAGGAACACATGAAACTTCATCACACTTTGGAGGTCAAATTGGATTAATGATAAGTGAAAATTGACTTCTCACCCCTATGGATCCTAACTACATTCTATAGAAACTCCCTTGATAAGGAATCCATTACCCTCCACTCCTTAATCACTAAGAAGTGAGATGACCTAATCCAGAGATCCATGATCACCCAGAAACAATAAAAACCTCCTTGATATTGGGGTAAACTAGTAATGAATTCCATCAAGATATCCACCTACTTCTACTGGGGAATACAGAGTGGATAAATAAAACCACAAGAAACAAGATGTTTTTCCATCACCATTTTGAAAACCAAACATTAATACACAAACTCTATAAATTATCACTTCATCCAAGGCCACCAAAATAGACCCCACAATGCATTATACATCTTAGCAACACCAAGATGTTCCACCTAGTATGAACTATAGAACTCATATAATACCATCTCACACAACACTAAATGAATGAAGATTCTTACCTATAATAACACCCAATTTAGATAACCCTTAGACTATCCACCATAATAATCACCATTAATAACTAGATCTCACTAGACCTCCACCCTAGAATCTATCATATTAAATTAATCTACATGTTTCACCAAAGAAGAATACTTAGTAATTTAATAGAGACAAACTCTACCATCAATTCCTCCCACATCAAGGTACATCATGTAGAGATCCTTCATCTCTCTCTAAGTGTCACCTAACTCACAAAAATCATTACTGTATGAAATCCTTCTCAATGTACCAGATACATTATTTATTTTCTTGGGTTTGTAGGAAATTTTTATGTTTTATTCGTGTAAGAATTATACTCAACGTCACTTCTGAAAATTCAAAAAAAAAATGGAAAAATATATACATCAAGCTCTTATTATCTGTGATGACCAAAAAGTACACACTAATGTGGTAATTCAGTGAAATATTTATAGAGAATTCAATTAGAGTAACATCAAGATAATCGGTGGTGTAGTTATGTTCAAGAGGCTATAACTTTCAAGACCTCTAAAAGATAACATCACTATACAATATTATATTGAAACCTAAGAAAAATTGTAAAGAATTGAAATAAACCTCAAACACCACACCCTCCTTAGGTAAATGAAGAACTACAGAACTATCAATATTCTCTATTAAATACTCAAAAATCATTATAGCACTAGTAATTCAATACAATAACATGAAACTTATAGATAAATTCTATTAGAGGAGTCACAATCCTAGAGAATATGCATATGAACCTCCTACAATTGTATAAAAGACCATGGAAACTGAAAACCTCTGTTACATTCTTGGGGCTACCCAAGAAATAACCTCCTTAATATTTGAAGAATCCATAGCTACTCCTCATTGACATGTAAAATGTCTCAATAAATATACCTTACCAACAATGAAAATTAACTTTAATAGCTTCCTATAGATTTAATGACACTAAAAATCCATAAAATATTTTTAAGTGTTCTTTATGATCATAATTCAACCCTGAATACACAAGGATTTCATTAATGAACACCACCAAATATTGATACATAAATTCATGGAACAAGGAATTCAGCAGTACTATGAACCTATTAAGTGACATTGTGAAATTTAATAACATATCCAAGAACTTATAATTCCCATAATGATATCTAGAGGAATTCATTAGAATATATTCATCCTTTACCCTTAGATTAGGATATCATAACTGTAAATAAATCATCAAGAATTAGTTATCTCCATTAAATTGATCCAAATATTCTTCATTCATGGAAGGGGATGATGCTTATTCACCATCACCTAATTCAAGTGATGATAATCAATATATTGTAAATGGTTATAATATTCATTCTTCACAAACAAAACAAGAGAAACAAAAGAAAGCATCCTAGGATAAATGAAACCCCTATGTAGAAGATATTTTCTTTGAATTATTAACTCCCATAATATATAAGGAGTTATACCATATGAGTAAATCAATATCATCGAGACACTCAGCTATAAGTATATCCCAAACATGATCACATGATAAGGGGGTAGAATCATAACCTCTTTTATAAAGACATCAGGGTACTTTTCCATAATACTGGGAACACCACTAGTTGATCCACCACTAAACTCAACATCAAATTTCATATAAAATATGATGAGGAATCGATAGATCTATGACCCATATAATGGTATCGCTCACCAATAAACATGGAATGATCTATCTCGACATCCCAAAATATAACTCACCTCTTAAAATTATTTATAATAGACTACATTGAATACAACTAATCCACATTGAGGATGATATGAAATTGTTTTTTCTATAAACCAAATAAATCTTACTAAGAGGATTGTTTCCCTGATATCATCCCATGGTCTCTACATACATCATATAAGCTATCACGACCTCCTACTTAAGTATTTAGTGCTAAGGGAATTGGTATCTTTTTCATATAAATTAATAGTGAATAGACTAAGGTGGGTGAAATTAATGAGTGTTTAGATCATAAATAATAAAAACATATTCCCATGAAGAATAAAATTATATAATACCTTGCATGACATCTAGATTTCCTAACACTAGAAATTCTAAGTCATGCATCTAACCAAGTTAGAATCCAAGGACTTTCAGACCTGGATGTTGACAACCTCCATGATAGTTCTCTTCTCTATAGTCTTAAAAATGGGGCATCACAAATATATCATCTTCTAAACCCATCTCCACTGTGATGATAAATGTCTAGATCACCCTGTAATAGCTAATACCACAAAAGATACTCATACAACAGTGGAGCTTGAAATGGGTCACCAGCTCCGAGTAGACTGCTGAAGAAATTTTGTAACTCATGATTCTAGATGACATGACCTCAAAATGATATTCAAATCACATCTAATCTCATGGTAAGGATTTTATAAATTCTAGTCTCATTGAAATGGGAAGAAGAAGGTTGGGACCAACACCCCCACCCAACCTCTTGTCTAAGACTTATTCTACCAAAAAAACTAAAAATATCTTGTTGAAAATCTTCTCCATGGAGATTCTTAATGACTTCCCTCTCATGATGAACCATTTCTAACCATTAACATCTCAATGAAATTTTCCTTTTCCAACACCTCAAGAAACATCAAAAATTTGGATGGGTTAACTTGGAACAGGATCTCTAAATGAAACACCTCCTTGAATTGTACTAATCTTTCCTACTTGTATACAAAAAGATTTAAATCATTTTATACGAGGTTATTATATCAATTATAATACTTTTCTATATAGTAACTCCTTAATAGAATTGTAATAATCCTAATCGAAAACTAATCATCAATTGTATTTAGGCTATTACATACCATATTTTCCTATGCACTATGTTACATATGAATGGGTAGGGCTGAGGAAGTAGTCATCTATATTTTCCTTAATTAACCTAGATATTAGGGAAAATAGCTAAAACATTAAAATTTTGAGAATAATATGTAATCTAACATGGGTGGTTGGATGTAATAGATTATATAACATAATGATAATGTTTCACAAAATTATTATCAGATTAATTTTCCTACCCTGGACTCAAAATATATTTAATTAATAAGATTACCCCTAAGGAAATATCAAGGGATAAAAATATTACAATGATAAAAGGTTGTATTATTTAAAATGACAATGAACAAGTGTTCCCCAAAAAACACTATCATTTTAAAAAACAATTTATATTTCCACATCCCAATAATTAAATTGGAATGTAATTTATTAATGACATTTATCTATATATATATATTAGATACCAAAAAATCAATTTTCCTATTGTAGGGATGGTATTCCTCAAAAAATAAAAAACCCTCTAATAGAGAGAGGAAATTCTAAGCTTTACAGCCTAGACATTTAATTGTGAGTCCAACTCAATCTAGATCATTATCATTTTTTAGTCAATAAATCTGAATTTCCATGAAAACAACCTCTATATCCACTAGATAAAAGACTTTCATCCCATAGTATTTGATGAAACATAAGATAGTTCTTCCTTGAGCATCCCTAAAGATTCCTACACATCCTAAAAGTCCAAAATATCCTTTAGAGGAACCATACTTGTTGATCTTGATCCAACCTATTAAAGGTGGTTTCTAAAAAATAATATTGTAACCCTTATAAGTCCCAAAATTATAATGAATTTCCAATATATCGTAAACAGATTTCTTCTTGATAGATTTTATATCTATCCTAACATTGAGGTAGATAGAAATTGAAATGTATAAGAGAATTTTTCTCAAGGATAAATTTATATCCAAAATATTCCGATCATGTTCTTTTGTATTCCTATTTCACCAAAATAGTATACCAAACTTCAGCCACAACAGTCCAGAGAAACTTTTTATTCTCATAAAATCATTCCTAAGTATTAAAAATTCTATTAATTAATAATTTTCAATGTTCATGATGTCTTCATTTAAAAATATTTTTTGAAAAATTCCCCATATGAATTATAAAATGTTCATTAAAATAAAATGTGATTAATTTATTATTTAGTATTTTTTCAAATTCTAGACCCCAATAAATGTTTCATTCCCACTTTTATAAGTATAACCTCCAGGGGGAACCTATAGAATATGACCCTCCAAAAAAAGTTTACCTTGAAATATAAATCCACATCTTACAAAAATTATTAATAAAAGAATAAATATCTATAGGTCAAAACATGTAGAAACGATAATAAATTTTATAACAGAGTGTTGCATTCCTAATTGGATTCCAAAATAAAGTGAATTTGGAGGATATGTTAGAGAATATATGAATAGAAACTCTAACAACAATGGTAAATTGATCCAAAGGTAGTTGTATTTTATCTTTGATTCTTACATTCAAGACCTATATCTGATCATAAAACTCCTTTATCAAACAAGGTCCAAACCACATATCCTTTTAGATATCCCTCTTTGAATTAAACCATTACATCCATCTAAAATTATTTATCACATTAGTATGATTCTTATTAATTTATGGGAAATGGAGAAGTAGATAAAATTAAATTTCTTCTACGAAAGTCTATTGAAAAAATTACTCTTCAAGGAGTGATTAATATTTGTGTCCTTATGAAGTCTCTAGAGGAACAAAGCCTAGAGGTCCTCATTTAAAAATTCTAGATCCTTAATTCCCATTCCACTATCCATCATTGGTTTTGTAACATATTTTATTTAACAAAAAAATTACATTCCTCTTCAACATGAATCCACCCCATATATAATTTATTAAATTTTGATTCATATTTTTAATCAGAGAAATGGGCACTTGTAAACCATAAATGAATATTCATGTTTAGGTACGTAAATTCCCTTCAAAAGAAAGATTCAACCAGTAAAGGATATTGAATTACCTTTATATGAACTAAAGTGGTTCTTAATTCTGGCCTTTCCCAAAATCATGGTACACCCAAATATGTAAAAGGAAGGGTTCTGTCTTTAATATCACACTTTGTATTGATGAAAAACATATTTGTATAGTTGAAATTACAGATAACTAAAACTTGATATTTATTCCAACTTATATGATGATTGGAAATACCACAATAATGCTTCAGAAATGCTTTAACTGAACTAATTATTTGCATGATCCCCATGATAAATAGAATAATATTATCAAACTAAAAAAGGTGGAACAGTTCCCTTACCCCTTCCCACATTAATGTTATTAAGTATGTCATTATTCACCTTGTTCGGAATAAATATTATTAAATAGTATTATAAAACTCTAAAAATAATAGTTGATAAGGGGTATCTATTCCTAATACCATAAGAACATTTAAAATACCTATCCCTGATGTCATTAATCAAAGTGTAGATTCTCACATCTTTAAATTAATAGAGGATCATTCCAGTAATCGTATCCCAGAAACAAACGTTATGCAATATTAAAATCAAGAATTATAAATAAAGGGTTTCAAATTCCTTCCTGATAACTATTATAAGAAAAATACACTCATTTCTCTTTGTATTTATCATTAGACGGATACATCTAGATGCATCTATGTGAATGATCTGAAATTTTATTCCCTGAAGAAACCCAAATTGGTAATGGGATACCACCATTCCAATAATTACATAGAAAATAATTTCAAGTATTTTACATATAATTTTGTATGTTGTGATAGCAAGAGAAACTGGCCTATAAGAGGTGAAATTGTCAGTAGAATCATTCTTGGGAATGAGGACATGAAATTAGGAATTTTAAACCTTATAGAGAATACTATTTTTAAAAATTTGTGAATCATTGACATGTGACTCTCGTGGGGTGTGGAAAAAAATTATTTACTAAGTTAAAATATATTATAGTGGTTAACCTAGGTTGTCTCTCGATGAGGAGTGTGCACAAAATAGTTTGTCACTTTTTAATTAGAGAAAAAGTTATGTGTTTTTGAAATTTTCTGGTTTTTGAAATCAAAGAGAGAAACTGAAAAAAGAAGAAATTATGGAATTGACTCAAGTCAAATATAAAATTAAAGTTATTTAAAAACTATTTTAGGATATGGGTGATCATGTTGGGGTCCGTTTTATAATTGCAATCCTATCCTTGTTCCATTTTATACAATACTCCTCTGCTATGTTGGTTTAAGTGAGATTCCATAATTACTTCAACTCACTTATTTGGTTAAAGGGTTCAACAAAATTCTATTTTGGTATAAACATCTTACATTGTGTGATAGAGTTTTAGTGAACACCCCAATTGTCTTAGGCAAGTCCCAATTGGGTATTGTTTATCCTAAATAATCATGAATATTCTCCACCCCTCCCACACATACTAGCGATCGCCAAGTACTTCACCACTATGCCCTAATCATATTCTATAGAATATAGACCAGAACCTAATAGAGGGAGAAAATTGATCATTTATAAAAGCAATAATAACAACATAATATAAAAATCGAACATGATCCCATAAGATATTAAATTCTGTTTTTAGAATTTGAAAACAACTTCGCTAAAGAGGAAGAGTTTTTATTCAATAAAATTTAAGAACTCAAAGAATTAAAAATATAAGACCTTCCCTCCACCAATAACCTCATATGTTTACCCCACCATGGTAAGATTAATTGAGAATAATGAGGAAGATGAAGGCATTACAAAAAGAAGATGAAGTAAGAAGTGAAAATTAAGATCATAATTTTCTCCTCTAGATTTAGTTCTCCAGAATTTCAGCTTCGGTTATCCCAGCATCTCTTCATATTAGGCCGAGGTACCTTCTTATAGGAGGTGAGGAATGGAGTTTGGAATCTACCCACAAAGGGTTAAATCATTTTGAGCCATGTAGAATGAGTTATGGCCGAATTATTATACATAGCCTTTCCTGACTGCCAATCACTATTCCACCAACCATACTTTGATAGGTTGAAGGATGGTCTTAATCAACTCATTTCTCCATTAAATTTATTGTGAAGCTTCCTTGTCAAGTCGGATTTCTGAAAAAGCTTGAATAATCCCATTTGATTGTCAGTAGCCCAAGATATTAATCATTAAATGAATTCATGTCTATTCTGCCGGCCAGAATAAGTTTTCACAATGACTAGTTTTTTTGGCTTGTTAGAGTTCAAATTGGCTTTCAGTCCAGAAGACTTATATGTGGCACACGAATTATTTAATCCTACAAAAGGAATCTGTTGAATTTAATGACAAATATAGGAGTTATTTTCAAAATATAGAAGAATCATAAATCTGCTTATTGTCCTAATTAACCACTTTTCACATTAAAGCTCAAAACTCACCAAAATTCATAAAATGATGCAAATAATATAAAATTGATTAATTGTAAGGGATTAAATCATCTAAAAACATATGTATAAATATGAAAATATGAGCTCTGTCAATTCCCCCACACTTATCACTTGGACACCTGGAAAATTAAACATCGATATTAAATCAAAACCAATTTAAAACACATATCCATGAGATCTAACAATTTAACACCAGAAATCAAAAGATATCATGCCTCATCAACGACCATTATTACAAGTTCTAAATTAAGTTCATTAAATAAATTTCCTCTTCATTTATTCTCCCATGCATACAAAACACTTACCTAACATGCATTTTTTTCTCATCACAGAAATATCAATTTTCAACAATATCTTTCTCATCCAATACTCGTGAAAGGGTCACCATAGGCTTGATAAATTCCTACATCTCCACTCGATATGAGTCAAGGAAATATGTCTATCATGAGGACTTTTAAAGGTTTTCCTATGATTTCAGTTTGGTAGGATTTATATGTAAAATATTATGAGGCTGAATAAGGAGGGCTTGGCTCTTTTTGAAGAAAAATTGCATTATTCTAATTTTTACTTAAATATGATCTCCTCCTCACTCTCCTTAGCAGAAAATATGCTCAATAAACATGAAAAATCAGTGAAATTTCAAACCATTCATCATTTTAGAAGAAAAAGTATTAGTAATCTAAAACATGATTTTTTTTTTTAAAGCTCTAGATAGGCACAAATTTCTTTCTCCATTGGAAGCTCCATAAAGGCACAACTTCTCATACATAAAAGATCTAGAAAAGGAACAGCATCCAAAAAAATGATATTTTTCATCAGTATGTTCTTATCTTCAACATTTTATTTTCCACCCAAAGTATCATCAAATGATGCAGCATAGTACAAGACAGCTTCCCCCACACTTAAGTTCAAATAGATTATGCAATTTCACTTCAAGAGCAGTTTATATAGGGAAAATTGGCTTATGAAATGGATAACCTAGCAGGATGTTCATGAATTCTATGGGATAAAAGGATTAAATGTACAAGGTGGGGCATTATAAAAAGTATTCATATGAAATAGGGGCTTTAATACCAAAGAAAAGCCTCAATCATTTAAAACACATGTACCTCAAACCCTCATGTTTTGATAAGAATAGATCAAATTATAGTTAAATCAAGCATGGTATGGTTCTCTCAGAAGTGATGTGAATGAAAAGAGTATAAAAATAGGTTTATAATCCTCACAGGAAAGTGATTTGAAATATCATGATAGTGAATTTTGGCATGGGATTAAAAAATCAGAGTACTTTTCAAAAAAATATTCCAAATATTGGAACTTGAAACAAAGTCATTTTCATCATTCATTTAATCTCAGTTTCATGGGAAAATTTGTTTCACACATTGAAATGGGTTTTAAAAATGGTGACGATATTCATTTTAGCTCAAAAGTTTTAAAAACACACAAAAATTTGGAAAACACACTTTTTTTTTGAAAAATAGAAAAAAAAACAAACAATTGAAATTCCTAAACTACAAAGGTTCTCGCCCCCGTAATTAAATGATGCATTTTTCTCAATGAATTAAAATTGATTTAACATGTAAGAATATTTTTAAATTGAGTCATATCAATAAATAAAGTGTAAAGGAAAGGTACAACCTGGCTAATTGGTAGTGAAAATTTTAGTTAATCTCTTAAGTGTAACACACATAAAAACCTACAAATGAAGGTAGATAATAAAAACATAATAAATTTATTGAAAGTAAAGAAAATAGAATGAGAATGCAAATAGAAGGAAAGACCTTGGTTTAATCCCCCAAGTGGGCCATGGGTTTTGACTACCTCTAGATGGGCTGTTTCAGTTGGTTATTCCCAATCCGATAGTGGGTTGAGTTTCTTTGAGATGAACCACCGACAAATTTTCCTTCCAATTAAGACTTTTTCCATTTTTTTAGGACTTTATGGATACAATACACAAATTCCACTCTAATGAAAATGATATACATCTTGTATGGTGGGGTTAGGATAAAGAATTATTCCTACTCTTTCTTGGTTTCCACTTTCGGAACTTCTTCTTCATTCTCCAGCGGTTCCTCAAGGAATGCTGCATCAAAAGAATATTCAAAGTGAAAATTAGAGAGTATTTCAATTTGAATAAAATTAAAGCATGAGGAATCAATATAAATCTATTACCTTTCAAAGTAATTATCTTGTGTCTCTTTTTAATCATGTAAATCCACTTTTTCCTCCTCTTGAAATTCCTCTAATAAGTATTCATCTAGTTTAGGGAGCTCTATTTGTTCTTCTTCAAGTGTATATTCTTCGTTTTCCTCATCCACCAAGGAAATACATTTGTTTCCCAAATCTGAAAATTTCAAGAAAGGGAAGGTGATACTCAATTTAGATTCTATATAATCAGAATGAAAATAGTTAAGAAAAATATTATCTCCCTTATGTGTATTGGCTTCAATTTCTTCTTCAGTATGAGGTTTCTCTTGTGGTTGAATTTCACAAGATAGAGGTAGGTAGTCAGGCTCCTCTATCGTTTCTTCAAATTTTACCACTTGGGTGGTGTCTTCCTTCAACGGTTATGGATCTTATACTTTGTAAGGAATATGCTGATCAAGTAGTTTTTCACAATTATTCTAGAATCCAACTATATATTTTTTTATCTCTCACATGTATCTCAATAGGTAATTCTTCCTTCTTATCATCCACAGGTTGATTCATAGGTTCTTGTTTTTCCATCATTTCACGAATATATTTAAATGCAAGTTCTACTTTGTTCTCTAGTTTTTAAATGTCATTTCAAAGTTCTTGAATCTGAACTATATCATAACCAAACTCGTCTACTTGTTCAAAATGTGGGTAGTTGATATTTGAATTAAAGAAATAATCAATTGAAAACATCATGTAAAAATATTTTTTTATGTTTTTTTTAAAGTGTTAAATATTTATAATGAGATTGTGGCACTACCTCCATGATAAAGATGCCATGTTTTGATACATTTCTGTCATGGGGTGTGGAAAAAAATAATTATTTACTAAGTTAAAATATATTATAGTGGTTAACCTAGGTTGTCTCTCGATGAGGAGTGCGCAAAAAATAGTTTGTCACTTTTTAATTAGAGAAAAAGTTCTGTTTTTTTGAAATTGTTTGGTTTTTGAAATAAATGAGAGAAACATAATAAAAGAATAAATTAGGGAAGTTATTCAAGAAAAATATGAAATTTGAGTGATTTAAAAACTATTTTATGAGATGGGTGATCAAGTCGGGGTCAATTTTATAATTTCAATACTATCCTTGTTCCATTTTATTCAATCCTCCTCTGCTAAGTTGATTTCAGTGAGATTCCATAATTAATTGAAATCACTTATTTGGTTAAATGGTTTAAAAAAATATTATTCTGGTATACACTTCTTTCGTTGTGTGATAGAGTTATAGTGAACACCCCAATTATCTTAGTCAATTCCCAATCGGGTATTGTTTATCCAAAATAATCATGAATATTTACCACCCCTCCCACACGTACTACTGATTGCCAAGTACTTCATCACTAATCCAAAATCATATTCTATTGAATATAGACCAGAACCTAATGGAGGGATAAAAATGATCATTTATCAAAGCCATAATAACAACAGAATATAAAATCGAATACGATGGCATAAGATAATAAATTCTGTTTTTAGAATGTGAAAACAACATCGCAAAAGAGGTAGAGTTTTTATTCAATAAAATTTAAGAACTAAAAGGATTAAAAATAAAAAAACATTCCCTCCCCCAATCACCTAATATGTTTACCCCACCATGGTATGGGTAATTTAGAATAACGAGGAAGATGAAGGCATTACAAAAAATAAGTAGAAGTAAGAAGTGACAATTAAGAACAGAATTTTCTCCTCCAGATTCAGTTCTCCAGAATTTCAGCTTCGGTTCTCCCCCCATATCTTAGAATCAGGATTATTTCCCTTATTATAATATGTGAGGAATGTATTTGGACATCTACCCATGAATATTTAAAGCATTTTTTGATGTTTGTAATGAGTTTTGGCAGAATTATTAGACATGACTTTTCCTGGCCGCCAATCACTATTCCACCAACCATACTTTGACCAGTTTAAGGGCAGCCTTAATCAACTCATTTATCCTTGAAATTTAATTTGATGTTTCCTCACCAAATAATATTTCTTACCTAGCTATAATCACCACATTTGGTGGTCTGTATCATGAGATATTAATCATTTAATGAAGTCATGTTCATTCTGCTGGCCAGAATAACTTTTAACATTGACTGATTTGTTTTGGCTTGTTGGACTTCAAATTGGCTTTTGGTCCTAAAGACTTATATTTAGAACACTAATTATTTAATCCCAAAAAAGTAATAAGGAGAATTTGTTGACAAATGTAGGAGTTATGATCGAAATAAAGAAGCATCATAAATCTTTTTAATGTCCATAATTAACCACTTTTCACATTTAAGCTCAAAACTCAACAAAAGTCATAAAATTATGGAAATAAGATCAAATTGATTAATGGTAAGGGATTAAATAATTTAAAATCATATGTGTAAATATGAAAATATGAGATATTTCAATCTTATTCCTAAAATCTATATAAAAAATATCTAAATATTCCAGAAAAATATGTTTTGGAATAGATCGGTTATGAAATCACTACCTAAGTAAAGGGAAAAAGTAACAGCCTTAATATCTACCAATTCAGGCATCCTATTAATCATCACATTATCCACATGTTCTATAATTATGGTAATGAAAACCCTAACATAAATATTGTTTCTAGAAAAACCACTATTAAATATACCCATATTGTATTAGGTTGTATGATCACTAATTTCATTCAATCTAGTGATAAATTCATTTCCATTATTCTGGTAGGTAATAGGAAAAGAATATTTTTTTGACCTATATATATTGTTAAATAAATTGGTTTTTTATTTCCCCTATTTCAACCTATTTAATCAGAAATTTTCATTTATGGAAAACCACCTTTAAATAAAACTAATTATAAAACTATGATGATAACTCCACCTCCCAATGAAAGTAAGTTAAGTCAAAAATCATTATATTTCCTATTATAAAGGTACTCAAAATCCTTTAAAACACAAAATATCCCTATAAATATTATATAATACTTCATTTTTTTTATTCATTATTCAAAATATTTCTTAGTTTAATCACAAAAATATGAAGTTCATCAAATCATTCAAAGTATGTTGTTACCTATTGGGGAATCCTTCTATAGTCTAGGTAATTGAAACGATAAATAGAAAGGTAACCCTATATTTTTATTGATAATAGTGGTCAAAATGATATTTTTATTAGATTTATTCTTCAAGATAGTCATCAATTTAATTTTTTTTGTTTATGGTATTGAAATTAATAAAATTATGATGAAATCTGCTTTAAGTAACCCTGTTTAATAATTTCTTAAACCAATTGAATCTATCCTCATAGATGGAGAACTATAGAAGCTAATTATGGGAAATAAATTTATTTATCTTTCTATTTTATGTAGTGGTATTAGGATAACCAAATCTTCCATTAGTTTCAAAAATAGCATTAAATTAATAATTCAGAAACTGTGGCTCAAAAATGTCAATCTTGAGTTTCTCAATATCCTCCCAAAGATATCTCCTCCCCTAATAATTTAAAAAATAATAAATAAAATAAAAAATGAAACTAATTTCATCCCTATATTTCTTTGTTGTAATAATATGATCACTAGTTTGCATCAATGAGAAGTTGGTAAACTTCCAAGACACAAAAACTTGGGGGGTTTTCACAACTATAGTCTAAAGATTAATATTAACATTGTTGAAACTCAATTGTATTAAATTATATAACATGAATAGATTAAGATGAAAATTATTCTCATTTATACCCTTCATAACAGGGTGATGATTTGAGATAATCCCCTTAAGGGTACTAGTTTTTTCCATGTTATATTGTCTCAAAAATTTCTAGAAGTGGCTGTTAATTTTTTTACTATTCTTAAGTTTCGAACCCTTTACACCCAATGTAGGATTCCTTATAATAAATGCTTCCTTAAATTATTTGCATCTAATTTAATGTTGGGATGGGATTTATAAATGTATATCATCCTTCCTATTTATGTAAATATTCCTCATTATTCAATTCAGTAAATAATTCATCATTACCCCAATCTTCGAAGAATTTAAGTTAGTGCTTGTCACCAGACTTACCCATTGAGAAGTTTTACGATCAACCATCTTTTCTTTAATTTGTATAGCAGGAGAAGAGACCCCAATGGATGAATAACTGTCATGTGTAGAGTAAGTATCTTCCTCCACCAATTTCATCCACTTATTCACTAAAAATAAACATATCCCAAGTGGGAAGATCAACCTTTTTATATGTTATTTTTCTTGATCAGGCAAACTAACTAGCTTGATATTCTTAGAAAAAATATATGTGTTCTTAAAAAGTTCTTCAAAATAAACTATAGGTACCTAGTAATCCCTTAGAGACTTTTTTTTATCTTATGAAATTTTATGGGTAGGCTAGATTCCCTGTCCTTATAATCCTTTCCTAAATTATCATATAGGATCTTAAGATATAGGGGTAAATTAGGATTATCATCTTTCCTTTTATATTTGGGTTTTTCTACTTAAGAGACCTGTATATCCCCATCCATATCTTTTCCCTTAATCATTATTATTGAAAGGCTAGATTCTTTGTCTCTATCGTCCTTCCTTGATGTGTTATCCAAAGTCCTTAAATATTTTTTTGGGGTTGAAATGGAATCAGTATCTTTACCTTTATCAACATGTCTCATTACTCCCCTCTTGAGCTCTGGGGTGTTCACAAACTTATTTTGAAATTTATATACCTTCCTATAATTTGATCTCATAACCTATAAGCATAAAAAAAGTATAATTTGAAGGTGTGTGTTCATGTTGAAATTAAACCTCAATTTTTTCCCATTCATAAGAAGTGTAGCATTGTTAGTTTGAGAATGTGTAAAATATACATCAATAAGAATTATAACATAATACCTCAGTTTGTCTTTAATTGTATTATCTTCTAATTTATGAGGTTCTCCAATATATGTTGTAATATCCTTGACAATTTTTGGGTTCCAAAAGTCCCATCTAACCCCGTGTATCTTTACCAAGATCTATGCATTGAAATTTATCTAATTTTGAGTATTGAAATTAAAATCCCATTCCTAAATTTTAAATATTCTAGGGTTAAGTTACACAAGTTGAAGATTCTGGCTAAATAACATTGAGATTTAGAGTATAAAAACAAATGAAAGCAACCCTTTCCAATAAAAATTATCTTCCAGTTTTTTAAGACCAAAATTCTAGTAAGCTTCAACTTTAATTCCTTGGTATTCTTGGTCTTGTCTACTTTTTCAAGAATCAGATGAACTATAAGTGAACAAATGTAGGTGTCAATTAATTCCATTATATCCCTTTGATCAAGGGTGTTTTAGAACTACCCATCTTCCAATAAAGACATATCATGCACATATACACTATATATTAAAGGTTAAACCTCTCAATATTCTATTTTTTGACCCTTTACAATGGAAATAACTTTCTTAAATGGTGCATTCACCCTCACCTATTCTTTTTCGGGATCCAGGATTGATTGATGTGTAGAACTATTTGAAGCATATATCGAAATTCATGGATATAGATTAAAAAAATATTTCTATTATTTCACACTATATGTGAATCCAACCTTTTTATAATTAGTGAAACATCCCTAGACTCACACTATAGCTAATATCTATTATGAAAACACAATAGTTATGTCTTGGAGAAGATAGTTAATTCTCAACTAATCATATAATTTTAAAGTTCATCATCAATAATCATCTATAAATTTACTTATTACTATTTACTTTATAAAATCCATATTCATTTATAGTTTAAAAATTTACATTACCCCCTAAAACCAAATGGTATTTAATATTCAACCTTCACAATTATATATTTCAAGCCATTATCTTCAATAATTTACCCCAAAAAAATCATGGTTTCCAATTAATAAATCACCACTACTATTAACACATATTTTATAACATCCTAGTCTCCAGAAACCCAAAGATGGTAGTCATATTACAATAATGGTATAGAATATAAGAGTTATTGAATGATCCAATAGTTTAGTAGTAATGGAATTATAGATACATATATACAACACATTTTGAAACATAAGATGAAACATAAACATATTCCAAGACAATTATTTTCCTTTCCATAATATCCCTAAAAATTACACATTTTTCTCTTCTATGTGTCCAAGAGAAAGTAATAGAAATAAGGGAAAGGTCAAATTCTTATAATGGAGTATAATATAGTGTAATATATCATAACAAAAACATGTAATAAGTGATATAGAAATAATAAATAAACAAAATGAATCTTTAATCAATTGAAAATAATAACATTCTAAATATATAGAAATAAATAAAAATAAGGATAAAAATAATCATTGACCTCATACTGATGGATTGCATAATGATATAAATAAAAAAATATTTTCAAGGCCTTCTACTAGGAAACTATACTGATATGGGTGATTCATACACAAAAAACCAAAGTTTCTTTGTCTCGTGGGATCTATAGGTGCAACGGGGGCTATATACTTTTATTACCCACCCTTCACTTGATTAATTCTAATTCATTCACAGTAAGATTCAATAATATATTTCATCTAATTTCCTAAGGAACCATTGTATCAATAAAAACATGGTTATCCATATAGATAAGTACACCAAAAATAATTACTTACCCATTTAATGGAATAATGTGGATGTATAAGAGAATATCCCTTAATAATCTTAGAAGCAATGGGGTATAATCATTATAATAGGAAGTACCCTTATCAAAGAAATATAGTGTTGAGGTTTATATATGATAGGTTATCCATGGAAGATAGTAATTAGGTTTAATAGTTTGAATTTGAAGTAGAAAAGGGAAATGGAAAGGAAAATTCTTCATTGTAGTTGATAAAGAGTTTGTAAACATACCAAATAATATCCATTGGGGATGTCTAGCCATGTGTTCATTCTTGTTTAGACATTCAAAAATGTACTTTAACAACATGTACCACAAACATATCTATCTTAATCACATAATTTATATCCTTAATCATATCCATTTTCATTTATAATCATCATAAATAGTCCTTACCTATATGAATTCAACTTTTTTTTAACGTCAACTATTTATAGTTTTGATTATTTGTACTAGTTTTACAATCAAGGTGTTTTTATTCCATATTATTCAAAATTTAGTAATTTATATGTCAATAAAGTTACTATGGGGGATTATTTTTAATGATTTATGAAGCTTCAAGTTATTTTAATGAGTTTTTTATTCTTTACCCATGAATATGAAGTCAATAGCAAACATGTTTCTATGTTTCTTGATGATTGAAGGGTGTTTTCTTAATTGATGAAATAAGTATTGATAAAACATCTCTAGAATAAAAAAAATTACATATTTATATTATATTATACTAGTAATTATTCTCTAAAGTTTATTCATGATACATAATCATAGTATTGTCCAAGAAGATTGTTAGACTCACCCAAACATGGACATAGTCTAATTTAATGAAAGATTATGAAGTGGTTTTGTTGTTATATAATTATGAAAAATGAATAGTGATATAAATATTTTTTATTAGTGTTATTTATCTAAATTATAAAGTAAATATAATAAGAATTAATGGATATGAAAATATTATATAATTTGAATAAAATATTTTCAACCTAGTATGCTTATTTTAAACAATTGAATTAATGGTTATCATTTATTCAGAATTTCCCGAAGGCCTCAACTTTTATTATTTTTGATAATCCACCTTTCAAGGGGTTAGGTAAAACCCTTTCAAGGCCTGAAGGCTTAGAGACAATTACATGACCCGTAGGTCTTAGAAAAAATCGCCTAGACAAGACTACTTGGAACTACTGTTCCCCAACATATGTCATGATATAAACACTCCACCTTCGCAGGGCTGGTTGGCTAGCTGTCATATGAAAAGTTGCACAGGCCTAGTACTGATGGCAATGCCATACCATCTCATTCTTCAAATTCTGGTTTGCTCTTCTTGAGTGAATGTGCCTGCCTTGATCCTCATCTGAAGCCTTGTCCCTTGTAGTCTGACTGGTGCATCTGCATCATGTGTCCCGAAGGCCTTGTGGCGGACCTAAGGCCTTAAGGTGGCCTGAAAGCCTTAGGTGGCCCAAAAGCCATGTTGGACCCAGGGACCAAACCGGTGGCCCAATGGCATAGATGGATGAATAGTTCTAGTTGTTACAATACCGAATAGTGCATGCTACAATGCCTACTACAGTACTGTAATAGTACTCGGAAATATGTCTCCACCCAAATCTGATCGCAGGTCTCTTGGATACACTTTTCAAATTCTCACTAACAAATCTGAGTCTCATGTTCTTGATTATATCATCAATAGGTTCTCAAATATATCATAACATAACCTTAATGATATCATAAAAATAAAATTCTCTCATTAAATCCATTTTAGGAACCATCACAGATGGGTGGTGAGGAAAAATGAATTTTAATTCATGTGGTGGTGGTAATTCTCACGTACAAACAAATGATGATTTTTTTTCTTAATGGTTGGGATATATGAATATAAAATTATAATAACCTTAAAATTTTAAAATTATAGCAAATAAATTATCTAATATTATTATATTAATGTCTATAGAATAAATTTTAATGAATATAATTATGAATAAATGAAAAGAATTTGATAATACTTACATATGGGACTTGAATTTTCTTTGGAAGTCTCCTTAAAAATTAATTTTTTACTATAACTAATGGTGAACATAAGATTTTTAACATGGTAGAGGGTTATATGAGGATAAAATTTTTAGAGTTTAAAAGATAAATTCTAATTTAATATGATTATTTTAGTGGTTGAGATGTTAATCTTTTATAAGTGAGGAGAAGGGTATTTTTGGGAGTAACCCATACATTTTCAATAATGTAAGTCTAATAATGAAGTGTTAGTGGAAAAAATGGGAAAAGGGGAGTGAAAAGTTATTTTGATTAAAAACTTATATCAGACACTCCTTTTTTAGAAAACTTTTTGTTTTTTGGTCTTCTCCTCTTAACATCATTACCTTACTATAATTTATATTTACCTTGATAGTTATTTTTTGACCATAGTAACTAATTTTAATGAAAAATATTATGATTAAAAGTTTTTTAATTTGACTCTTTGTATTTTAAATTTTAAAATTGTTTTATCAAATAAAATTTCAAAAGGAGTGAATAGTTAATTTTCAAATAAAGATATTTAATCACATAAAATAGTATTTAGAAAAATATTTTTTTAAAATTTAAGATAAAATTATCTATGATACTAACCATAATGACATAAATTGGTTTGTGATAAAACAAAAAAAGGTTATGAGGCTTTCATGAAAAACAAAAAATGAATCTACTTTGAAAAAAATTGATTCAAATAAAATAATGAAGATAGTTTTTTATTAAAGTGTCGTTTTAATAAGTTATAAAAATGTTTAAAAAGGATGTATATGTTCAAAGAGTATTTTAAAATGTATATTAGTAATAATTAAATTTATAATTGGTTAAATTGTTTTTAAAATTCCTTGTTCATTATTTTATTATAATAAATTTATAAAAATTACATGTTTTGTGAAAATCATATTTTTTTTAATAAGAACCAACCTTTTTAGAAAAAGATCATAAAATTATACGGTTCTAATTTTAATATGATGAATTTAGTTTAGTCAATTTAAAATTATAAAATTTAACTTTGAAATAAATTCAAGAATAAATGATCTTTAGAGTGTCCATTTTGTGATAGTCCATGATGTTGTGTTTACAAACTATAGCAGGGTCTTGAGTATTACATTATGCCCCCTTAAATAATTACATCCTCAAAAATTGGGTATATATCATAAATTGAAAAAAAAATATGTTTCTTCCTCATAGCTTCTTCCAGCTCCCATGTTGCCTTTTATAGTTTTCAATTTCTCCAAAGGTCTTTCAGAAATAATGTTGTCTGGTTTGATAACACTTTATCTCTAATGTTAAGAATCTATATAGGTTCTTCATTATAAGACAACTCATTCTCCAACTGTATTCCCTCATACTTGATCACATGTGTAAGATACATCATTTATTTCCCCATTAATGAAGCTTGGAAGATGATGGGTCCTTTCAAAAGTTTGGGTGTCATAGCCAATAAGTATACTACAACTCTAATTAATTCTAGTTTTTAAAAAATACCAATGTACCTAGTGTTTAAAATCCTATTTTTACAAAATCTTACAACTCCCTTCCATGGTAAAACGTTTAAAAATAAAAGATCCCTAACTTGAAATTCGAATTCTTCCCTGCAATTATCAATATATCTCTTTTTTCTACTCCAAGCTACTTTAATATGATCATGAATAGTTCATACATTATGTGACACCCTGATACAAAAAACATAGATCTAGTGTAAATAACACATACTATACATACTCACCATAATACAATCAATAAAATCCGTGATATAACCATATTTAATTAAAATATAAAAAATTATTATTCCATATCTTACATCCTTAGAATCTTTTTGGGTTTAAATATTTTAATAATTAGAACAAAATAATAATTAGAAAATCCTAATTTCTTTTTGTCAACTAGAAATTTTTTAATTATATATAAAACTAATTAATCCAAAATGAGTCTTAAACATATTCCATAAATTATTTCATAAATGTTATCTATTTAAAAAAAATTGGTGGATTAATTTTTTTCAAAACCTATGGAATGGAAACCTGATAAATGGGTGAGATCAATCACTGAGTAAGGGAAAAAGTACCTAAATATATAAAAAACATGAGCATATAATACATTATATGGATGGAACACCAAAATATCAATGACATCATAATCTACTGAAATTGATATTTATGATATATCTTGGAAAATAAATGAAAACATGGATATCAATAAGACTAATCTTATACTAATTGATTGCATAATTTTAAATATAAAAAACAAGATCCCATGGCCTTATATCAAGACCATATACAAATATGGAGGGAGTTGTAACATCCCTAGTTTAGTTAAATCACTTTTAATGTTTAAGATTTTTTTATTGGGTTTAAAGGTTATATGAGTTATATAGGTGATTCTTCTAGGTTTGTTGTTGGGCACTGGCTGTTGATGGAATTTACACCATAAATCCTTATTTTATGACCCAACTTGTTCATTGGGAATAATACATGGAAATTGGTTACAAAATAAAAATGGTTTTATTTTCATTCTTGTGTAAAAGTGGATTATAATAAAAGATGGTTTAAAAGGAATGGATTTAATGAAAACTAAGGATTTGGTTTTGAAATTAAAAACACACATTGAACTTGAAATTGGTCATTTGTACTATAAATAATAAATTTATTTGAAATGTTTTATTTTCACAAAACTGATTGATTAATTGAGGTACATGTGACCTTCTGTATTTAGTGGGTGATTAGGAAAAGAACACAAGGAATTTGACTCCCTAGCAATGGATTTATGATGATAACTCTAACTAACCCTTATTCAAAATGATTTCCTAGTATGGGTGTTCATTGTTTATCATGATGTCTTGGGCCTTTGTGGCTTGTGCATACATACTTGAGACATGATTGATGATTAATTATTGTTAGGATCATATTGCCTATAACTAACCTATCTCTGAACTTATGACCACGATTCTTTTCTTTTCTTTCTTTGATTATGAATTCAATTTTTTTAAAATATATTTTATTCATGATAGTTGTTTTATATAATTTTTTAATATGAAATGTATATTTATTATTGTTTGATATATATTATATATTTATTATTTGAAGGAATTTTTTGTCAAATATTTATAAATTATATTCCATACGTTATTCCATTTAAATTGAAAGCATAACTGGTTTATATTTATATAATTTCTCATAAGATAATTGGTGGTATCCTACTGGTAACTTTTTGCACACCACACCTTTTTCTTCAAGAATTTTAATATTATTTGTTTCTATGCCCATGAAAGGGAATGTTCCACTTGGAGGTGGCACATGTACTTGATATGTGGGACCTTGAGTGGTGGAGGTGACTGGTGGGGATTTGATCCACCTACTACATGGGTTTTCTTATAATTGTCATGACATATGTTGTGTATTTTGATGATGTGTTATTTTTTAATTATTTTACCTATTTGGATTAGTTACTTTATTCTTGAGGTGTGTTGGAATTCTAGAATTTATCATTTCTTTTTCACTATTTTGTGGGAAAATCAGTCCTTTTTGATTCCTATTTTATGTTAGGTTCTAGTCACTAGCTTATGGGGATTAAAAACCCCTTTTGATATATGTTAAGATTTACTCGAATATCAGTATACCAGGGTATCCAAGATGGTTTGTGAAAAAATGGTTTAAAATGAAGGATAAAATTATTCCCTTGATGTCTGTATGAAATCTGAGGTATCTTAGTAGACTATACGTAGAATTATCATGACTTATAATGTAGTTGTGATAAAGTCTATGGATATATCTCATCCTAGAAAGCCTTAAGAAACCATGGGTGTTGGTAAAGGTTTCATTGAGAAATAATTCAATAAGAGACTATACTTTTCCCTTGATTAGATTTGAATATCTTGATAAACCAAAATTTTGAACTATGTTTTATGGAATTAATATTCTTGTATATTTTCTTGAAACTTATGATCTGAGTATCCTTATTGATGTCTTCATGTTTCTAGTTGATGTTGTGTAGCATCATGAATCCGATAAAACATTTGAATATGTTGTAAGAGGTAGTTTTTGGTGAACCATCTCATATTAATCTTCTAGTTTAATTTAAACTTATTGAGATATTAGTGCAAGATATCTAGGATCAAGGATAAGTTACTACACCCATTTATGTTAAGGCTGCTATATTGTAATCTCGAAGGGATGAAGTTATAAATTTTTCTCAATAGTTTCTTTGACAGAAAACTAAATATTGCTAAGGCTCAAATGATCCTCAATAGGTTGTGGGTTGGTAAAAATATATTGAGATGATTTTTGATTTCTTAGAAACACCAGATTCAATCAATGTGAAATTTGATGCTTTTAAGGTTGAAGGAATTTGCAATGTATTTTGGGATTCAATTACCATGGTGAATAAACATGATGGATTTGAGTGTAAGGTCTTTAGAACCCTCTTTAGAGATTATTTATTTCTAGATTCATTGGTTCTGGAAAAATATATGCAATCCATCGACCTCTAATATTGTGACAGAACTATGTCATTGTATGTGAAATGTTTTTTCGAGCTTATCCAATTTTCACCTAAGGTTGTTACCAATGGGAATTTGAGGAAACTATGTTTTGATATGGATCTATGATATGATGTCTAATCATAGATTATCTTGTTAAATATCACTTTTTATAATGATGTGTTTGATAGACAATGGATGATCAAGATTAACCTGGCTGAGAAATCAATGTTGAGGAGTGTTTCTTTTTCTCCTAATGGATGTTTTTAGAGTTCCTTTAATGGAAATAGGAAGTGTGATGAGTCTCATGGTTGTTATTGAAAGAAATATTCATCTAAACCACCTGCAGTTCCTAGTATAATCCATTTTAATTTCTTTCTATTTAGAATGGTTGGGCACTCAAAGTAGGTTTTCACTAAGGCACCCTAGATCTATGGTACGTGTGGTTGCTCAATCTATTTAATGAATTTTTATCATATATTTTTTCTTCATTTAATAGCATTGTCTCATTGGAACCTAAAAGTACTATAATAAAATTAAATGCTTCTACAACTAATGGGTTACATACATAGGCATCTGAAACAAACACTACTAAAAAATGAATTATTTATGATGGGTTATCACTGAAGGAAACTTTTCACATATAGTCATTTGTAATGTGATCTTAAAACACATATACCATGTCTAAAAAATGAGTTGAAAATCTTTTTTTTTTATGGTCCATTATAGAAAATGTTTTTTTCTGATGGGTTATTCCTCCATCACAAAACATTTTCACTGGTTATATAAACATTAGCATTGGATATGGGACTTTTTACCCATCAAAAATATATTTAAACAAATGATAATTTAAAAAAAAATTAAAAAGTTAAAAATATATATAACTTTAATAAAAATAGTACATCATAAAATATTTATTCAAAGCTTATTATGATAAAATTTTCAAAAAAAAATAGATCAATCACTATGAAGGGGGAGATTCAATTGGGGGTGGTGGTTGAGGGAACTTCACCCCTATACCCTACACCAATCTTCACATGTACTCCATCTTCTCCTCATATTTCTTCTCCTACCATCAACACTCCTCCACCTTCTAAAATAAACAAATCTCTTTTTCTCCCTATGTTGGGTCTTTATAACCTCATTATTATCTTTCATATTCTTTTCCATCTCTAAATGCTACTAATTTTTATTTATTACCTCTAATTATAGATAATTACAACTAATTGTTACTAATTATTTTTAAATTATTAATATTTATCACTAATTTCTGAAGACAACTACTAATTACTAATTTATGTAAATAATTATTAATTACTACTAAGATCTATTAATTATTACTAGGTTATATTAATTTGTACTTATTATTTATCAATTATAATTAATTAATACTAATTAAAAGTAGTTACTACTAATTTTATCTTATTAAATATAATTAATAATAATTAAAAAAATGACAACTAATTAAAACTAATTAATTCTAATTAATAATGCTAATTTCTAATATGAAATAAAATAAATTAATTAATAATTAAAAAAATTAAACAAATACCTCAATATTGATGCTTTATCAAAATTGTGATAATTATGTTAATATAAAAAAGATTACTTCTCTGTATAAATTGAATTTGTTAAAGGAAGAAATCAAGAAATGAAGATGATATGAAATGAGAGATGAGGAGAGGAGAAGAGAGTTGATCTAGAGAGAAAAATTGGTTAGGGGCATATATATATATATATATGTTAGATTAGTAGTGATGTGTTCTTTGTGACAGGATTCCCATCTCAAATAGTTTTATTAATGATAGAAACCATCACAAATAGTAGCCATTATAAATAAATGTGGTGGTGAAATATAATTTATTTGAGATAGAACTCAACACAAATAGTATTATGTCGACATATTATTTGTGATGGGTTATATATTCCCATCACAAATAATGATTCAATCAAATAGTATTTTCGATTGTGAGTTGATTCCTATGAAAAATAATTGTTCCCACCATATAGCTTGCATATGTTCCAAAGGTATTCATGACAATATGGGTTTCCCATCCTAAAGAATAATAAATAGATAACTATTTGTGATTGGAAACATGTACCATAATAAATAATTCTTATTACAAGACTATTTATGATATGATTATGTCCTTTTACAAATAACATATCATAATTAATTGTTTTTCCTATAGTGTAAACTTCTTCCCATAGTGTAAAACTCTCCAGAGGAATCAGATGTGGGTTCAATAACTGAGATAGGTACCACCACTACATCTTCATCATTAGTGACTACTTTATTTGATATTTGTGTATCTCACTCATTTATATTGACTTGTATTTATATCCTACAAAATCTTCCTATGAAAATTTTTTCTTATGTGAGATATATTATTATTCCTCTTTGAAATTAGAGCATGAAGGGTCTCTAATGTCCCTGTTGGGTTTCCTCTCTATCAATGATTGGACTTACTTAGAGTTTTTGGGTTCTCTACATAAAACCTCTTGACATCATTTTTGGGTTATATTGGATGATTTCTCATATGGATTAGATTAACTATTATCATTTTCGGGTCACCTTTATTGCACCTAATGGGGTGTTCTATGCTTTTCATGGATAGTGGGACCAGATATTGAGTAGTTTTGGACTTTATTTTCAAGAGTTGGTAAGGGTAATAATATTTATTAATTTTTACTTGGATAAAGAATCTTTGAGTGATGATATCCATCCAGTTTTCATAAAGTTTCCTATCATGTTTCCAAATGATTTCTCTAGATTAGAACATATATTTGAGTTATATTCCTATATTGATTTAGTACCTAGTACTCAGTTTTTATTGATTCCATCATATTTTATGGAACTAGATAATCTAAAAGAGTTAAATATCTAGTTAAATGATTTGTTGGATAGAGGATTTATACACCCGAGAGTGTCACCTTGGGTAGTGATTGTTCTATTTGAAAAGAAATATGATGGGGACCTTCACCTCTATGTTAATTACCAAAAAATAAATCAATTTATGGTAAATAACAAGTATATATTTCCTCATATTGATTATTAATGTGGATAGTTGAAAGGGAAAAATAGGTTCTCAAAGATTGATCATTAGTCCAGTTACCACAAGTTGTGAATTAAATAATCTGAAATTCCAAAAACCACCTTATGGAGTACGTATAGCCATTTTGAGTATTATGATATGCATTTTGGTCTAACAAATGATCATTTGGTTTTTAAGGAACTGATGAATAGGATAATCCATGTGTACCTCAACTTATTCATAGTAGTCTTTGTAGATAACATTTTCGGTTTACTAAAAGACTGAGGAAGACCATGTCCATCATTTCATAGTAGTTATGGAATTATTTGGATCCATATATTTTATAATAAGTTATCCAAATGTGATTTATAGATTAAGGAAGTTAAGTTATTGATACATGTAGTCTCAAAACAAGGTATTTTAGTCGATCATAAGAAGGTGAAAGATATAAAAACATTGGAGAAGCTATGTAATGTATTTGATATTTAGAGTTTATTGGGATTAGAAGGGTATTAACATCAGTTCATTAAATATTTCTCAAAGATAGATTCTCTCATGACCACTCTCACTATGAAAGGGGTGAATTTATTATGGGATATGAAATGATATTTTTCTATTGATGAGTTGAAAAATCTGTTGACTTATGCCCTAGTGTTAACTCTTCTAGAGGCTAGGTAGGGATACATTGTCCTTTAAAATTCATCAAGCTTGGTTTTCATCCTTATATAGGGTGATCAGGTGATATCCTATGGTTCCATACATCTTATTCCACATGTGAATAATTATCCAACCCATGACCTCAAACTCATAGTTGTGACACGTGATCTTAAAAGTTTGTGGAATTACCATTTCAGAGAATGTTTTACCATTTATCCTAACCACCAAATATTGATTTATATCTTCTCACAAAAATATGTCAACCTTAGAAAGATGTTTTGAGTGGAGTATCTACATTATTTTTATTTTTACATTACCCGCACCTCATTTTAGGTTAATATCATTGTGGATGATTTGAGAAATAATATTATGACATGGGCCATGAATGACTCATCAGAAGAATGGAACATTATGAACTGCTTTACTTGTTTGAATATGTGAGTTAGAGTGGATTATACTGAGATTTTTTTTTGAAATCATTCAGGTGACCTCCACTCTTCTTGATATGATAATTTTGGTTCCAATATTTGATGATGAATTATATGGAATAAAGGAATCTCTTTATGGTGGGGATACTTTTGGTGAGTGTATGTTCTCTTATGGGGGTATAAAATGTTTCAAGAAATAGTAATTCATGCCTTATCTAGTGATAAATTCTATGATGAGGGAATTCCACATATCCCAATGGTCATTGATCTTGGGTACCACTAAAATTTTCTATGACATGCAATGATTATTCTAGTGTTCATCCATGAGAAGATAGATTGCTGACTTTTTTTCTCATTTTTATACCTTCCAAGAGGTAAAGACTGATCACTAAAAACTTTTGGGTTTACTTAAACCCCTTCCAGTTCCAACATGTAATTATGAAAAGATTTTTATGGATTTCATGGTTGTGTTTTTGTGTACCCCTTAGAATAATTATTCGATATGGGTTTTGATTAATTTATTAAACAAATTTTCTTACTTTATATCCATTCATGATAAAACCAAAGTTGAGGACATGGAGAGCATATACATGTAATAGATTTCTAGATTTCATGGAGTTCCATCTATTATAGTCATTATTAAGGATACCCTTTTTATTTATCCTTTTTGGATCGGTATCCAAGAGGAATAGGGATCCCATGTTGAATTAATCATGGCATATAATTCAAATATTAATGTTTAGACAGAATAAGCTCTACCAATCTTTGATAAAATTCTATATTTAGTTGTTATGGAATTTGGTGGATCTTGGGATGACCATTTTGGGATGCTTGAGGTTTCATACAATAATAGTTATGATTCCTCTGTAAGAACGTATCCCTTTAAGGCCTTGTATGGAAGGTATTTTAAATATCCCCATTTTCGGAAATAGATTATTGAGGCTTCCTTGGTTGGACTAAGTTTGATCCAAGAGATGACATCAAAGATTCAATTGATTAATCATAGAATTCAAATAGAATAGAATTGGTACAAATCATATGTTGATAATCAACATAGACCTTTGGGATTTTCAGTTGGTGACCATTTTTTTTATAGAGTTTCACCTCGATTGGGTTGCTAATAGATTAAAAGGAAGTGAAAGCATGTGTTGATATTTTTTGGGTCCTTTTTTCATTGTTGATATGGAAGGATATTTGGGTCAATATTTATCTTTTATACCATTGATGACATCAATCCACAATGTGTTTCATTTATTAAGGCTCAATAAGGACCTTCCTAACCCTTCTCATGTTCAAATATAGAAAGATCTTAATGTGGAACCTGATGTATATGTGACTAAGAATCCATTTTGGATTATTGATTCTGAGAAAAGGGTTCTTTTTGAGTTATCCATATCCCTAGTTATTGTTTTATAGTAGTGTGGTTCATAATCACAAGAGACATGGTAGCATGAGGCACAAGTATCGGAACAATGGCCTCATCTATTTGATTTGGTATCCTTTTAATAAGCTTTTTTGTGGTAGAAAGAATTTATGGTGGGGATTTTGTGACATTCTTGGCTAAGGTACATCTATTTTAATATCAAAGTGCATATCTTTGGGTTTATAGGGTGTATGATTCATACCGATGATTCTGAAAGGGTTTTAGATGGGAACTGTCTTTATATATAATTTATCTTATAAATAACTCGTTTACAATGTAAACTGTTTTATGGGTACAAGATATTAAAATGTATTATGATGTAAAATGAATTATTTTATAAAATATTACCTTGCATTGTAAATTCGTCACTCGGGTTATTTAAACCATGAAGACACCTTTTGCAGCATATGTGTTGTGTGGGGTGTTTTCCTTAATAAATAAATGACTTGGGAAGTAAATCCTACATGCCTAGAAATTTGATGTGTGTTTTCTATATGATTTATTTTGGCATCCTATTTTCCCTTCTATGAAGAACCCTAGTCTTCTTCCCAAACATTGAGAACAACTCTAATCCTTCTAGGCATATTAGTTGGGTGTTTGATCTCCGGTAAGATTCATTACATTGGGTTTCTCCTTCTTTCCACTATGATTATAACAGAATAGTTTAATATTCTATTTCTGAGTGGATGAAAGTTTGAGGTAGATGGTTTCTATTTCTAAGGTTTATTACTTGATTGCCTTAATCCTCATTATTCGTTATTGGTTCCTGTTGTGTTTTTTTATTTTATCATTGATTAAAGGAACGTGGTTTCATAATTCTTTACCATGGAACTAAAAACCTAAATTTCATGATTAAATTGAAATGAGTTTTAAATTGATGTATAACAATGTGATTTAAGATGATTTATTTTTTGATTATAAAGGTCATATAAATTATTAAAAAATATAATTTCAATGGAATTGGAATTGTTGGATAAATTTTGATAAAAATGATAGATAGAAATGAGAAATGATTTCATATTGATTCTTGGGAAAAATTGGACTAAAATGAAAGATGAAGGGAAAGTAATTAATTTTATAAAAAAACCTGATTTAGTTTTGAAATTTAAAATTCATTTTCAACATAAAATTTCATGTTTTTACTATAAATGATGAATAGATTTAAAATACTTGATTTTACCAAGATTGATTGATTTATTGAAGAACATGTGAGACTGAGTAGTTAGTGGGTGATTATGTCAATCACAATAGGGAACTGACCCACTAAAATTGTATTGACGATGAAAACTCTAACAAAACCATGTTTGGAATTATTTTCCTGGATGGGGTGTTAACTGATTATCCCAATGGCATGATCCTTAGGGATTTTTACACACATACATGAGTTTTGATTGATGACTGATCATGGTGAGGATCTAAGATCCTAGATCTAACATAAATCAAAGATTATAACCATGGTTATTTTCTTTGTGTTATTTTATTATGAATTCTATTATTTTTATAACTCTTTTATTCATTCAAGTTGTTATATATAAATTCTTATATGAAATGTCCATCTAATCCTATTTGATATATCTTACATATTTTTATTTTAAAGCATGACTTGTATAAAATGTGTAAATTAGTTTCTATAAATTTCTTATTTAAATTTAATGAATAAATGGTTTATTGTTATATATTTTCTTATAGGATATTTTTTGGTATCATATTGGGATCTTTTTCTCACACCCTACCTTTTCCTTTTGGAATTTATATATCTTATTATGTCCATCCCAGTAAAATGAAAATAAACACTTAGAGGTGGAAGGTGTACTTGATACGTGGAACCTTGAGTGATGAAAGGGACTAATGGATGGGTAATCCAAATATTATAAGGGTTTTCCAAGCCCAACATTAAAAAATTTTGTGTCCTTTAATGATGCTTTGTTTGGTTATTCTCCCCTATTTGATTCTGGTACTTTCTCTTTGGGGAATTTTTGCTCACTAACTTATGTCATTTATAATCCATTGTTATATGAAAAATTTATTCCATTTTTATTCTTGTTTGATGTAAAGTGCTAGTTTCCAACTATTGAGGATTGGGAACGCCCTTCAGAATATATTAAGATTAGCTCGAGTATCAATGTACTAGGGTATCCTAGTTGGTTTGTGATAATATGTATACACTAAAACCCAAGTTGTTTTTGTCTCATGAGGCAAGTTAATGTATATAATGGGTTTATAATTTTGTTCCCCTCTAATCACTTGTTGTAGTCAAATGCATTTACCATAAGTGTCAACAAGACATTTTATACCATTCTCTAAGGAACCTCTGGCTGAATAAAAACACTAAATTCTATATAATGAAATAAGTGAAATTTCAATACATAATAAACCTATGTTAGTAGTTAATAATCATTCCTAATTTCAATAATTTTCCCAATACCAATAAAATGGACAAAATAACCATACCCAAAATACAAAAACAAGGTGGATGGTCAAGGAATACATAGTAAACATTAAAATAATCATCTGCATTGGAATAACAACACACAGAACACCAATAGTTTTCCCCATGTCAATAACATAACATTATTAGTATGTGAGAATAATATAATATTAATTATGTAAATATTATATGCTCACACCATAAAGAGAAATGAGTACATGGATAATTCAATACTGGAATAACATGGTCATAAGATATCTGGATAAAAACATGGATGGTTGAAATGAACATAACCTAAGATGTAAGGAATGTTCTTCAAAGGGTTTTTGTGGTAGGAATATATATCACTTGAAAATATTTATATAATTCCAAATGATATAATAATATGTAATAATTTACCCATCTTATTTTAAATAATTTGAGGAGAACGATCATAACCCAATGAATGAAAATGGGTCACCAAAAATCCTCAAAACTAGGGAAACAACTGAATCAATAAAAACATTATTAACATAATAATATTTTTCTATTAAATCCCATTAAATACAATGAGAATGATACAAATATATCCATGTGAAATAATTACACCATAAAAAATAATCATGGTGCACAAAATGTATTATGTCTCAAAAATTAGAATTAAGACAATAAAAATAATTACATATTGGGAACATTATAATCAAACCCCCTTGAAAGATTGTGAATTAAATTGAATTAAATAAAACTATTAAAAAATAATTATTTTATATCTAAAATTTGTATAATATAAACGACATAAATTAAATTATGTTCATAATACAAAAAAATCTAAAAGATATGAATTTGAGATGAAAACTCTTACCTTATATTATCGCTTACCCAAATATTCTCTTAAATCCTATATAATGATCAAAAAATGTCTTAACCACATATATCAAAACCATAATATACAAATGCAAAACTTTTTATAATTATTTAATTACAATATATTACAAATATATTAACTGATTATAGTTTATTTTCATTATCAGGTGTTAGATCTTTTGGTTTCTAGTTTCATATAAACTTCGTAAAGATGAGATAAATTATAAATAATAATATTCAAGTTAATAATTACCATATCATTAAATATAAAATAATCATAATTTTTTAGTGATTACTTGAGTCCCATTTTCATTTAGGTGAATGACATGAATACATATTATAAAAATGGAAATCACAAAAACTTTTTTTGATGTTTTTAACAATCAAAAGATAATATATTATTAACTATTTAAAATATTTGTAACTCCAATATATAATCATTAAAAACATTAATTATATCATTATTAAATAAAATAACCATTATATTACATCCCAAAATAATTTATGATATAATTTTAATTACATCGTTTATATAGGTGATTAAGTCGAACAAAATGGTAAATTGTTATAATGATGTAATGACTAAGAGATGTATTTTGATAAACATAATATGACAAATAAATAATATTAAATATTTAATAAGAAACATATATACTCATTAAATCAATTCTATTAAACATAAATGATGGGTGGTGAGGAAAAATGAAATTCCTTGTTTGTGGAGGCAGTAGTATACACATATGCATGATAAATGATCCCATTTATCGATGATGAAAAGTGATACTTTTATATTTTTTATTTGTGAAATATAAATTATATTTATTCATAAAATCAATTATTGATACTATCCTTGATAAGAAATGATGAAAACTAAACCACATCATGTCATGAATATGGTAGTCTACATGTATATGCGATCAATTTTTTTATTCTTATTAATCCATGAAATGGATTGAATAATTTTTTATAATAAATATAATGAAATTTAATTATGATAATTATACCATTTTCATTATATTTATAAGGTTATAGAATATTCGTATAAAAAAATTAACACGTAAACAATAATAATAAGTGGATAATCATGTTGGGAACTTGAATTGTTTCAAGTAAAAATGATTTTAAATGATGGAATTATGTTAACTAATACTGACCAGAATATTTAAGAAGTGGGGGGGTTATAGGAGGAGTAATATTAAAGAGTTTCAAAATGAGATTATAATGTATGGTGAATATTGAAGTTGTGGAAGTGTTACTATTTTATAAAAGAAAAGAATGGAACTTTTGGATGTACCCATAAAAATTTCAATAACCTAATGGTAATATTCCAAGTTCAATGGATCCAAAAGGGAGAAAAATAATAAGTAAATGTGAGTATTGTTTTAATATAACCTCAACCAATAATTTTGGAGACAACATTGATTATTTTAAGGCTTTTCATTTTTTACATTTTTAATTTTACCATAATTTACTTCTACTTTTGGAATTAATGTTTTACCTTAGAAATTAATTAGAAAAATTCAGGCCGAGACCCTTTATTAATAATAGAAAAAATAAAACCCTTTAAACTAGGGGGACCCATTACATCTCATTAAGCCTAAAATAAACACTACATGGGAAGTTCCTAACATTGTTGTTCCCAAAGAGACCATTGGAACATAGACCAATACCAGTCCCATTATCAAGTGACCAATCCCATATAAATTAACCTGTATGATCTAGAAATAGGAATTTTAAAATGAAAGCCAAGGTATGCAATCACTTCAATAAATGGATTCCTCTAGAACCTTCGTTATCACACATTTAGATGAACCCAACCCTTACCAACGAGCGAGGCTTCTTCCACATCCCCAGATCCACCCAACCTCATCCAATGATCATGGGTTATTCCATGCCACCAGAACTACCCAGACGATGCCAATAACTGAGGGTTCTTTTGTGATACTAGATCTAACAAACCCTCACTAATGAGGGGGCTTTATAAACATTACCCTAGGGTCCATGATAGGTGAGGTTGCTAAGTACAAACAAGGGTTCTCTACCCCTCCAAATCGACTCAACCCTCACTGATGAATGTGGGTTCTTCCATGCCACTGAAACCTACCAATCCCCACTAATAAGTGATAGTTGTTCCACACCGCCTGAACCATTCAACCTCTATCGACAAGAAAGGGATCTTCTACACTACAAAAACATCTCAACTCCCACTAATGAGTGGGGGTTATAAATGTATCATTATAACCCATAATAAGATAGTCATTTCATCCACCATCAACACATGGGGGGTTCTTCTACCCAAGAGATCAACCCAAACCCCACTAACGAAAGGGGTTCTTCTGCACTATTATAACCGAAAACCCTAAAACATGATTTGGGGACCATATTGATTAATTTTAATGAAAAATTTAACATTAAACCTTTTACCTAATTCGAAACATATAATTTAAAATTTTTTAAATCATTTTATCAAATAAAATTTCTATTTCTATGAAAATTTAATTTTATGATTATCTCACATAGTGTGTAAACGACGTTTTTAAAATAAAAAAAATGTGTTTTTAAAATTTATTTATAAGCAATTGTAATTCCATTTTTCAATTCCAATGGAATAAATTGGACAGATTTAAAACAAAAAAAGGTATGATTCTTTAATGGAAAGATAAAATCGAAACACACATTGAAATTACATGATTCAAAGAAAAAAATAATTTATATTAAACTAAAATTTTTATTATGTTCTAAAAATGTTGGAAATAAGATTTATAAGCTCAAATACTATATATAAATATATTGACCGAGGATTCCCATAAATAGATATTATATATTTCTAGATTAATATGTAATAAAGTTTACAAATACATTACATAAGACCATAATAGTTTAGTGTATTTAGAGACTAGGCACACAATATTCAAATTTGGAGAAATATCTTCAGAATCTACAATAAATATCTTCTAATTTTGTAATCTTCATAAAAATACCCTACATGAAACATTTATTCATAAACTAGAGAAAGGAAACATAAGAAAGGGTGATGTTAGATGCTCAGTAAGCGTAAACAAGGGAGATGCCAAAGCATAACATGAACATAAGGATTTGGGAACATTATCATAACATTTTAAAATCATACACTACATATCAAAGATCATAAGATTGATTCATAGTATAAGGATTAAAAGTTTATAAGACATGAATCATAAGGGAATCAAATTACATAACTCATGAGGGAATAAAATTTTCTTAAGATATATATTTGTGGAATAATCATCATGTTATAGCATTGTGATCATGGATAAATAGAGACAGGTTCACTCATTTAGTTAAGGAAAAAAAATCAGGACCTCGCATGAACTTATGGACATGAAAGAAGGTCCACACATAACATTATGGAAATGAAATATAGGTACACACATAACATTGTGAACATGTGATCTGGTTTAGAAATAACATTGAGAACTTGTAATCAGGTTCATGAATAAGATTGTGAATATATAATATGGTTCATGAATTACTTACTTACTCATGAGTTATCTATATTTACCAATTGTGTTTGAGGGAGATATATTTCTCACCTTTCACATAATGAAAATCATACGTATATGATCTAAAATATCATAAAACATTCGTCATATCATAACCCATGAAATGAAATTTGTTTCATAAACATTTCATCATACTATAACATATATAAAATAGATAGTTGTTGTAATCATTTAATTATTTCATCATAGCATAACCTGTGGAAAAGGAGAAGGTATCAAAATAATTTTATCCTGGTATAACCCAATTAAGATAAATAGGTTTCATAAACATATTTTTAAGATAAACTATTCAAATAAAAAATATGAATGTTATCCTTGGTTCATATCCCCAGCAAAGACTATGTTACATCAAAGTATGTCATCTTAAATGGTGAATTATCTTGAAATATAACTTCGAACATTTCATTATTAAAATAACTTCTAATTGAAAATCACTTTTTAAAACCAAAAAATTCCTAAAAATTTGAAAATCCTTTTCATTAAAGATAACCTTAAAAACTTATAAAGGAATATTCAAAGAAAATAATGTTCATGATGGCATAAAATTTCATTAACGTTGTACATGTTAAAATAAATATTCCTTTCACATTTTCAGTGAAATCCAAAGAGGCATTTTTTAGAAAATAAAAGAAATATTCTTCTCAAAACATTATAAAATGATTAAAAACAGGTAAAAATGTCTTTGATAAATCATTTTAATGATATTAAGAACATTTTTTATTTTTTTTAAAACATGATTTTGAAAAAGGGTTTTGGACCGAAGAGATAAATAAATACATTTTTTCTTAAAAAATTATTCGGAACTGTTGAGTACAAAAAGAGATAAAAATAAAGGGAAATTGTATTATATGGAAATAACCAGATGATAATGAAATTAATTATTTTCTTGATATATTTTTCATAATATTTCATCCTTATAATCATAATCATAAAAAATCTTGACAAATGATGAGATTGTAACACAAACATCTTACCATTTTTGTAACTTTTAATCATAAGACCCATTAAATAATAACATTAAAAGAAACATAAAATATCAGAAGAAAAAATAAATTCATGAAATTACATGTCAATGGTGTTATATATTAACCACATAAAAGAAATTAGTGGTGAATTTTGATATGTCTTCCAAATATAAATGAAAAACTTAAAAACTCATACCATAAGTCTTGACTTCCTTCATACATATTCAAACCTTTAGTATAATAAATATAATTTTATTATAAATATATTATAGAACCATAATTATATATATTATACGATATATTATTTACTTATTACCATTAATTACCCATTTACTACCAATTCCTTGTTAAAATCATGTTTTTGTAATAATAGTTTGGCTTTCATATATGTAGTGATTTTTCATTTTAGGTCCCCTTAATAAGATAATGGTTCCATGATATCTAGAATAATAATAAATAAATAATTTCCAAATTTATTTATCAATTATAATTTTAATACCAATCATGAAATTTATTTTTGATAAATGAAGTATGTTATGATCATAGAGACAGCAGTACGTATGTATGCATGAGTAACATTTCCATTTTTCAATGATCATTATGGAAATGTGGTAAGAAATATTTTATTTTGATGTCATGATAATAATATAATAAATAAAATATTATTTAATTAAATATAATTATACATATCATCCATGTGGTGTGGTGATGAAAATATAGAGTCACATCGCTTTGTGAAAGAGGTAGTCCACACTTACATGAGCGATGTTATCATCTTTCAATGAGTGAAAAAGTAAGAAATAGAATGATAAAAAAATATTTTTAGAATGATAAATCTGTAATTAATATCATAATTATGGTATTTATATCACATATATTCATTACTATTTTCATTAATATTTTCCATGTAAAGCGTTAGTGGGACCGAATCACATCACTTCATGTGGTGGTAGTCTGTCGTACAAATGAGCAGAAATATCATAACCCCAAAAAATAGAAATTCAAAAGGAATATATGATATAATTAATACATAGATAAATTTATTTTATAATTATCATACATATTATTTATATCCATCACCATACCAAACTGTGGGAGGTGGTAATGGAAAACAGTGTCCTTGATTCAGAAGCGGTAGTCTGTTGTACCCACAAATAATGATTTTGTAACCCATTTGATGGATGTGGGGAGGTTATGGGTAATTCACTTAACATAATATAATATAATTATATTTAATAAATAGAGGTTATTATATAATCATATTTTAATTGGAATTTAAGGAGTTGGATGAATAAATAAAATAGAAACACTTGTTGAATAGTGTAACCTCTTCTTCAGGCATCTTCTTTAGGTTTGCAAAAAACACATTCCTAGGTTTGATTTATGCCAAAAATATGGAATCTCGGATGATAATATGTAATTTTGGAATGGATTTCGATGGTTCCTAGTTGAACCAAAAGGGTTTTTAAGTTGTGACGAAGAGAGATTTGGGGATGGCCTTTTATAAGTGAGGTGAGTGACCCACTTGAATACTTTTTCAAAAAGAAGGAATCCTTGTGTTTTTTAACTTAAAAATGATACAAAATAGAGTATTATATAACCGTATACATTATAAGTTCGAAATATTTCCATTCAATATATTTTATAAATGTTTTGTAATCATTTTAACCCATATCTTTTTATGTTTACCCCTAGTAAACCCATTTTTACCTTAACCACTGTAAATATTTTACTGTTTTACTTTTAATTATGGTAAAAAATTAAGTTCAACTTATTAGATAATATAAATTATTATAATTAGAAATTTTTTTCCATTTATTAAAATTATATTCATAGAATTAGAAACATTTACTTATAATTAATCTTGCAAATGCGATGTGAAAGCGAGTTTTCAAATTGAAAATGTTCAAAAAATTTATAAAGTTTTTATAGAAGAATTCAATATTAATATGATTAAAATGAACTAAATGTGTTTAGTATATATAATTGAAAAAAAAATTGAAAAAAATATAATATAATTTATATTTATAAATGATTTTAACAAAAAGACAGTTTTTAATTAAAATTCAGTATTCATAACTATTCATCAAAAAAATTATATTTTCAGAAAATTCTAAAAAATTCACCCTAAAATATTTTTGACATGAATATTTAAGAAATAAACTATATTTTTTCAAATAATGTTTCTAAAATTTTCAAAAATTATTTTTAAAATAAGTGTGTAGAAGTGGCAGAACTTCTTTTTATAAAAATAGAGTTTTTAAGGGTAAGATTGGATTTATTCTTATCTATTGTTAGAAAAACAAATGATATGAAAATTACATAGTTTATGTAATATATATATATATAATATAAATTCAATTAAAATCATTCAAAAAAATGGGTTTGTTTAATTTATTGAGGTAAAATGTGTTTGTTTGCATAAAAAAAATTCAGGGAAATATTTAATTTATTATTAAATAGTTTTTTATATCTATTTCAATTAAATTGGTCACAAAAGAATTCATTTTAAATAAATTTATAAATCAATTATTTTTATAATTTAGTAAATTCTATTCAAAAAAATTATTCTAACATTTAGGCAATACCTGTCATAATAATATTTTAAAAGTATATCACATTTTATTTAAACTCAGTGGTGCATCTAATGAAAGTTAAACTTGGTCTTGGGTGTGATATAAAATAAACTTGGTGTTGAATGAAATGAAAAATATGGAAATAATTAAATTCATTTAAAAAAATATATTTCAAAAAATATTGTAGTATTACATTCTACCCCCCTTAAAATGAATTTCTTGCTCAAAATTTGTCTTGGTCATTAAAGATTTAACATTAGAAAATTCCTTCACATAAACCCACATCATAAAAATGGTTAATAAAAATAATCTTCAAAAAGAGAAAGGGATGTGAAAAAATCATCTAGAATAACACATACTAGGTTTCCAAAAAGAAAAGAATTGGTGGAAAGTGAAGATATTGAAATTTAATAAAAGAATAAATAATTATATAGAGTGATAGAGATCATTAATCAAAGGAAAGTGGGTTATATATAAAAGGTTAACCACCACTGAACCTTAAATAAAAGAGGCTTGAAAATGTCCATTGATATCATCCAAAATGATGACATAGGGGAAAATTTTTATTCTAATATCCATTACCTAATGTTGGTGGATTACTTTTCCATATAGACTAAGAATAAATGAAATATATTACTTGATATATTTTTATTCCATAGGCAAAATTTCATCTTCTGGTTGTGCCTTGATAAATTTCCACTTCTTGTCTTACTCTAAGAGATGAATTTTTCTTATTTCTAAAGCACTGAATAAAATAAATATAAGAATGATATGTCATTCAACCTATCTCTAGTTAGAAAAGGTTAACATTGTTTATCTAATATGGATAATGCTTCCTATAGTGAAGTAATACATTAATCTCTAAAATCTCATCAGACGTTAAATATAAACCATTGCATCAATAATTAACCTTATGAACCCTCCCAAATTCATAATTTTGATATAAGGTCACTAAATTTCCGAAACACAATATTAATCCTCCAAATATCATTAAGCATCTCTTAATGGACACAATCTATAACATTTGTAAACATTGGTCATATATTCTTTTGAAGATTGGTAATAACCAGAATTACCATAAAACCTCCATGAAAACATGAATGATAACTCAAACATTTAATAAAAACATAGATTATTGATCACATTGAATATATCCAACAATGTTTTAAACTCCATCAATAATAATATAAACCACTTTGAAAACAAATCCTTTACTAGTTTTGAGGTCATCAAAACTATCAAATTTACTTTATCCATACCAATTATCCCTTTATCCCAGCATCATTTTCTAAAAATTTGGATTATATTATCATTTATCTTACCTTAACCAAAATATCACTTTTCTATTAAATCACTTTTCTAGTCTATTAATGCCATTTAACATGTTTTTTCAAGTCCTTAATAAAAAACTTATAGTGTAAAATCCTTATATATTTTATAATCCTTGAATTTCAATACATTAATACTCCAATCATATCTCTTCCTTCTCAAAATGTTAACTATGATTCATTATATTATTCCTTGATACATCATTTATTTCATATATAATTTATAGTATCTTCATGTTAAATAGTAAAACCATTACTTATACCACCTTATTGATTCTCTTCACAAGATTTTCCCCTAGGATATCAATTTTCATAATGCCCATACCTTCCACATATAAAGAATTCATACATTGATAATAAATAAGGGGGACTAATATTGTCATCGATTATGTTAAATGACCATTTCATTTTATATCAAAAATCTATTATTATTTTCCCTTATTCACCACACATAAAATGCCTTACAATTCCTTTGATACATTCTTTGGAGTGCTTCTTCCCACATTCTTGACATATAAGAAACTAGATCTTCTTTCTTCCATGGTCTCCACTACCGGAACTCTTAGTAAACTCTATATTTATCTTTATTTTTTATTCAGGGAGTTGGTTAAGGTTTTTTTTTAATTTTATTCTATGAGAACTGATTTGGAATAATCACAATATCATTCACTCTAGTCATCATTCCATTTGTCTACTCATCAGAAAAGTGTCTGTCGCATTCAATATTAACCAAGTTCCTTCTTGTCCCATCCATTTACACTAACTAGTAATCATATTGAGAGAAAAACTCATCATAGTTAAAGACCATAAAATCATGAAAAATGACTTACATAATGTCTAAATTAGGAATCCATCTATTTAATATATGACACCATAGTTTTATTCTTGGTAATTAATAGTCGTCATCTATCTAATTCCTTCATGATGGTTCAAAATGAGTTTGTAAATTTTTGAAACATATACCCTAGTAATTTTATGCCAGTTATACATCAAGTCCTATTGTAATGCTCCGGGGGATAATAGAGTCCATATCAATGTGCCCATTTCATAGATATTATGTTACGACCCATCCTCGGGGCCCGTGCTGTGACTACCCCAAACCCGCCTTCCAGAGGCCAGGGGCTGACGACTAGCACCAAAGGCATAAATCCCAAAAGAAGGGAAGGCATTTCCTTTATAAAGTAACATACACAACAGAGTACACAAGTGAAGTAAGAACTAAGAAAAACTGGGTACAGGATAAGTGCTGAAAAATTAAATGGGTCAGTATACAAACCCAACTGAAAGTACAATACAACTGAAAGGGAAATTACAACAGCAGTAAGTAAACAGCAACACCGAGTCATCCTTCAGAAGTCCCACCCGAAGGGTGGGTACAGATAGCCTTCTCAGCTCCTCGGGTCCGGCCGTCCACTCCCTATACGTCCCACCAAGTATTCCACCTCCGGGTACCATCAAGCTCCACAAGCCTCCACCTCGATCAGTGTTTTCCATCTTCTGTATCCAACACAACGTAGTGCAGCCATATCCTATGCAGGGGTGAGTATACGATACTCAGTAGGGACCCCGAGACGCCCGAAGATCTCTCATAATCCACGAAGGATAAACCACAAAGGAAAGTTACAATCACGAAGTATCAAACAACCCTACTTAGGTATATGCTCAAACATATACCTAAGTCATCAATTACAGTTCGGTTCCAGCTCCCAATCCCAAGCACAACCCAGTACACATAGGAAAGCACAACCCAGACCACACAGGAAAGCACAACCCAAACCACATAGGAAAGCACAACCCAATCCACACTGGAAAGCAAGTCAACCACATCAATGATGATGATTGAAAATCAAGACTCATCTCATACAGGTATACGCTTCGTATGGCGATAGAGATGATCATATGCAGCAACTGATTCATCTAAGCTGTCAGACCCACATATGATACAAGACTAGATAAGTTGTCAGACCCACAATGGATATAATACCAGCTACTCTACCGGACCCACACAGGATACAAGTACAGAGTCAAATACTGATGGACCCTCATAGGATACAAGAACATTAGTCCTCATCATCGAACCCACGGAGGATTCCATTACAGTCGTCGTCGCTGCCGAACCCACGGAGGATCCAAGTACAGTCGTCCTCACTGTCGAACCCACGGAGGATCCAAGTACATTCCTCATCGTCGCAGTCGTAGCCAGCTCTAGGGTTCCCGCACACAGCATGCTCTATTCCGGGAGGGTCCGCTCCTCGAGCAAGAGAGAGTGATTCAATACATCAACTGTCATGAAGTCCAGATTTGATGTATCCCAAAATTCTGTCTCGTTAAAAGAAACCTGACGCGATAGATGATGCATCAATCGGACGCCCGGTCTGAGAGTTATTGGCTTTTCTGTTCCCGTGACCTGGTTCGTTATTAAGCTAAAACCAACCCGACCATACTACATCTGCTTCCAAACCTCAAGCAGAGTAAGCCAAAAGGGCCGCCTCAAAAAAATTATCCCAAAGAAATTGATGGCACTTCAATCGGATGTCTGGTCCTTAAGATATAATTGTTTCCGCTCCAAGGGCCCGGTTGGTTTCGAGTTTGAACCAACCCGTCCATAAAAAAACTTTGTCAAAACCTTGAGTGTAATATACCTAAACGACCATCTCGATCCAAGGATTCATACGCAACTAACGGTGCATCAATCGGAGGTTTGTGGCATAAGTTATGGGCAAAAGACCGAAAGTGGTCCGAAGTGGGGGGTCTGGGCCCGGTCCGAGCCGGCCCAACACCCCCCCTGGGTTGGCCCGAACTGGTGCGACCCAACCCGGTTCCCGGTCCGGCCCAGATGGGCACGGCCCGACCTGGCTGGGCGCGGCCTAGCCCGGTCCGCGCGACCTGCCCTGGCCTGCCCGGGGGGGTGCGCTAGCTCAGCCAGCGGGCCGAGCTTGGGGTACGCGGTACCCTGCCCCTTTTTCGCTCCGCAGATGCGGCGACCGACGCTGCGTCTCCCAGGATCTCGCGAGGCCGCAGTATCCCACTCCTTGCCACCGTCGCGGCGTGCCAGCGCTAGCAACCCGCGCTGTTAGAGTTTTCCGCGGGCCCCCGAAGTCACTCCGGTGGTCCATTCTTGCACCCGTTTGCGCCTGTGGTCGTCTCGGGATCCGCTGATTACTACGAAGGCCTCTAATCGCCATTTCGGTCCTGTTTCATCGTCTCCAAGAATTTCATGCATCAAGAATAAACTATCAGTAGGTTTGGACTGGTTCGTTAGTCTGCACCCACCGCGTTAGTGGTTCAACCATTACTAACAATTGCACGCCACGCCTGAGATATAAGAATCACATAAGGAAACCTTATTCAAATTCCCCTACCTCAACACGAAAGACGATATTCGGTGTCACAAGGAAATATACGTCATCGGGGCATGCTGAGGAGGAAGCGACATCTCCTCTATTTCCACGGAGAAAGGTAAGGGTGGCGCGTTGTCGATTTCTGAGGAACCAGCGTTCTTCATCTTTCTTCATCGGAGGTCGGCGTTCTTCTTCATTCTTTGTCAGAGGCTGGCATTCTTCCTCGCACAACGAAGCTTTCCTCCTTAATAAAATAATAGGTTCCCCTGTTATTTTATTTTACACGCAAAAAACTCTCCCGTAATTAATTCACCACACTAATTAAAATGGGTTGACATTTAATTAAAGAATGGAGAGAGAAGGTTCCCCATTATTAAACATGTTGGCTCTTAAATTAAAAAGGGGGAAAGAGGAAGGTTCTTCATTAAATTATGGGTTGGCATAATATAATGTATTTAGGTGACATTTAATGGAGTTTTTCCAAATTAATGAGGGGATGTTTAAGGGATTAGTGAGAATTAAATGGTGGGGATCATGCGGGCCCCCACCTCTCTAACATCCCCACTTAGTTAGTTAAGTGGATGTGGGCCCCATTCTTAACTACCCATGGGAGGGAAAACCCACCTTAAGAAAATAAAAATTATCCCAACAATTTTTATTTACCTCTTTAACAAAACCCCAAAAATATCTCCTCCTCCTTTAAGAATGCAACCATGGTAAGGGTACCCATAAGCAAATACCGGTGCTGCAGTTTCGTCGGTGCCCTCGGATTTTAATTCCAAGCACCAGTTTAAAAGATAGAAAAACCTGCTCGTTCGTTCACTGAATGTATCTGAGCTAAACTTCGGAGTTTGATTCTGGGCACACCGGGCCTCAGAATCAAGTGTCTTTAGAAGCCACAGACTCATAAAATCCCAAAGTATTTAGAAAAAAAATTCCTTAAAATTTCTGGGTCTTTACATATTACCTATGGGAACCTCTATTCCAAAGTCACATCCATTTATACTATCTAGACAAGTATGTAATTACATAGAAACCACTTGCCCTATCTTTTAACAAAATTGAAGTATATTTTATTATACTTTGAATCATCATTATAATTATCCTTAGATATATCCCTATGCGTAACCTTAGATATATCCTTATAGATCTAACCAATGATTTTTCATCATAGTTTTTAAAGGATAACAAAAACTTTCATCTGATACCAACTATAGAGACCTAGGATTCTCATACATAGATATTATTACTTTTAAAATGAAATATCTTCAAAATCTACCATAAATATCTTCTCTTTTAATGATATTCAAAAACATGCCCTACTTAAAACCACTCTTCAAAACCTTGGGAAAGGAAACATAAAAAATGGAGAGCACAAATGCTTAGTAAGGGTAAAAAATGATATAGGTTATAATAACATAAAAATAAGGGTATGAGAACATGATAATAACATTTGAAAACCATACCCTGTATATCAAATATCATATGATTGGGTAATGGAATAAAGATTCAAACTTTATAAGACAAAAATCAAAAGGGAATCAAATAACATGAGACATTAGAGAATAATATTTTCATAAGACATAGCTTATTGTCATACCTATAATATTATAAAGTTATAAACATATATAAATAGATAAATTTTCACTCATTATGTTAAGGAAAAGAAATTTGGTCCTCAAATAAACATATGGACACACAAATTGGTCCCAGCATAACATTATGGACATGAAATATAGGTCTATTCACTACACAATGAACAAGTAATCATGTTCACTCATAACAATGTGAACAAGTAACTATGTTCACCCATAACATTGTGAACATTTAACCGTTTACCTGCATAAGAAATTTTCTCTTGAGTTATCATTATTTACCCAATGCATTAGAGGTATATATAGGTCACACTCACCACATAATGAAAATCATGTGTATGGGTTCCACAATATCATAAAACACTCATAATATAATAACCCATGAAATTAGAGGGATTTAAAAAAACTTTTAATAAAATCATAACCTATTAAAAATAGTTAGGTTTCAAAATCATTTCATCATTCCATCATAGCATAACCCACAGGAAAAGAATCAGTTTTTATAACAATTTATCATGGCATTACCCATGGAAGAGAAAGATTTTTCTCAAACATATTGTCATGCTAAAAAATATAGAGAAATAATAATAGTGTAATTATTGGTTCATATACTTATCAAAGCTCAATATACAAAAAAAATTCATCTTATATGGACAATGATTTTGAAAGATTTCTTGAATGATTTCTTGAAGAAAATAACTTTTCTTTGAAAATAATGTTTTAACAATGAAAAATCATAAAACATTTTGAAAATAATTTTCCTTGAAAATAACCTTAAAAAAATATAAAGTAAGCCTATATGTAAATAATTTTTATGATGGAAGAAAATTCTATTCATGTTAGACAAGTTTTAATGAATATTTCATTCACATTTTATATAAAATCCAAACAGAAATTTTTTGGAAAAAGGAATGAAGATTCCATTTAAACAATTTCGTAAAAATGTAAAAAAGAGGTAAAAATTAATTTAATAATTCATTTTGATAATTTCAAAAACATTTATATAAAAAAATTAATAAGTAAAAGGGTTTTCAGTCAAAGAGATAAATAAATAATTTTTTTTAAAACATTCTATCAAACTCCTGAGAAAATAAATAGGGGAAAACGAATTGAAAACTTGTATTTGAATGAAATAACCATAGAATATGGGAATTAATAAATTTCATGAGAGATATATTCAAATACTTCATCATTTTAAGCATAATCATAAGTAATTCAAATAAATGATGACATTGTAACAAAAAAACTTTTTCCACTTTGGTATCTTTAAATCATAAGCCGCATTAAATAATAACACTAAAATGGGCATAAAATATTATTAAAAAAGATAAATTAATGATATTAAATATAAATTTTTCTACATATAAACCCCAAAAAAATGAGTGGTGAATTTTCATATGTCTCTCAGAAACAAAAGACAAACTAGAAATCCCTTACTTTAAGTCTCAACTTCCATAATACAAATTTAAACCTCCTATATAATAAATATTTTTTTTTTATAAATATATTATATAAACAAAATTATATATATAACTCCATATATTATTTAATTATGACCATTCATTACCCATTTATTACAAATTCTTTGTTAAAATCACATTTCAAGTAATGACAACATTGTTTTTCATATATGTTTTGATTTGTTATTTTCGATCCCCTTATATTAATCATGTTTCCCACATATAATCATTAATAATAATTACAAAATTATAATATTTTTCATCAATTTTAATTTTAATACTAGTCATTAAATATTTTTTTGAAAAATAAAGTATATTTTGATTATAGAGACAGTAGGTCATACATTTTCATGAGTGACATTTTTGTTTTCAAGGATCATTGTGGAAAGGAGGTAAGTAATATTTAATCATAGAAAAATTATAATAATGTCAAAAATAACATATTATTTCTTTATATATACTTATAAATATCATCAAAGAATTTTAGTGATATAAATAAAGTGTTGCATCGTTTTGTGAAGGCGGTAGTCCACACATACATGAATGACGTTATCATCCTTCAGTGAGTGGAATGGTATGAATGAAAATGATATTTTATATTTTAATAATGATAAATATGTCAATAATATGATAATTATGTCACTTATATCACATATATCCATTAAATTTATAATTATTATCTTCCTTGTAAAGGATTAGTGAAAACAAATCACATCGCAGCTTGAGGTCGTAGTCTATCGTACACATAAATGACGTTATTGGGGAATGGAAAGTAAAAAAATGGTATATATGATATAACAACACCATAGATAAAATTATTTTATAAATATTGTATTTGTAATTTATATTCATCATCATACCTAACCGTGATAGTACATAATGGAAACACAAATAACATCAGTTGGCGAGACAGTAGTCTATAGTACTCACGAATAGTGATTTCATAACCCGTTTGATGCAAGTGGGGATTATTATAGGTAATTAACTTTCAGAAAAACATCTAACTATATTTAATATAATGAATTTTTATATAATCATTCTAAAATATTTATTGAAAGAGGTGGAGAAATAAAATAATATAAAAACACTCATTGAATAATGTTACCTCTTTTTCTGGTATCCCCTTAGGTTTGCACCAAATTTCATCATAGGTTTCCTTTATGCACAAAATAAGTCACTTCAAGGATGAGTGAATTGTATTTTGGAATATATTTTTGGAGTTATTTTCTACTAAATTTTTTTATGTTTTGAATAAAATAATATAGGGGGTGGCATTTTATAAGTGAGTTAAATGGCACACTTGTACTGTTTTGAAAGGGAAAATGTGTACAACAATTTTCACATGTTAAAATGATAAAAATGGATTATTATAAGGACTTAAACATGATAGAGTTTAAATATTTCAATAAAATATAATTTATACATTTTTTATGTCATTTTATATCTTATCTTTTTAGTTTAACCCCCTGTAAATCCATTTTTACCTGAATAGTGGAAAATAATTTTTACTGTTTTTACTATTCATTATTGTTAAAAATTATTTTAACCTTATAAGTTGAAAATAATAATTATTATTCTAAATATGGGATCCATTTTTTTTCAAATTCCATTAATAAAATTTGAAAAATTTAGTTTAAAATTAATTATGTAAACATGACAAGAAAATGGATGTTCAAACAGAAAATGTTCAAAAGATTACAAAGTCATTTGACGGCCAAATCATTTTTTTATTATTTCATAAAACCACTTTCAGGGGAAGTGGGAACCCGAACATTGTCCAAATCATCAGCATGCATAAAATTCAAAATTCAAAAACCTACCACATCAATCCCGAAATTCAATGTTCAAAATCAAAAGCAAAGAAATTATCATCGAGTAAATATCCTTCAAATTGTCTCCGCCAAATACATCATCGTCATTAGTGTCACCTTGCTGCCAAACACTCAACCATGAAACCAAAACAGCGACGAACCAAAACCAAAAAGCATCAAGAAAACCTGGACGTCGAGACCAAGCCAGAAACTGTGCTGCACAGGACCCTCGATCCACCCTTGACAGGGAAACCAGCAAAACTAGGGCAGGCCACACGGTGGCGTCAACACCACGAGCCGAATGTCCTTCCGACCTCAAACCATCCAAAAATTCCACACAGCAAGACAAAAAAAATGCATTCAAGGGAAAAAAACCAAAGTCCATCACTGAACAACAATGATTAAAATAGATTAAAATAGATTAAATTATATTAATCATTATATAACATAACTAATTTCAATTTAAAACCTATTTAAAATATAATTTATCTTTATAAATAATTTATATAAAAAGGAAGTTTTCAATTAAAATTCAGCTTTTCACTATTTATTCAAACATTATTCTTTTCTGAAAATTTTAAAATATTCACCCAAAGATACTTTTGACCGGATGACTTCAAAAAATTACTTTTTCAAATAAATTTTTTAAATGTTTAAAAAAATAGTTTTAATATAATGTGAAAATGTTTTGAAAAAATGTTTTGAAAAAAATACAATTTTTAAGCATAAAATTGGATTTATTATTATCCCTTTTTTAGAAAAAACATTAGATGAAGTTTTAATAGTTTAATTAATATATAATATATATATTTAATTAAAATCATTCGTTAAAATTTGTTAATTTAATTTATTAAGGTTTTATGTGTTTTTTTCATAAAAATAGTTTTTCAATGAAATATTTCATTTATTTTTAAATATTTTTTTTATAATTTAAAATTATATCTATCACCAATGAATTCATTTTATATACATTTTTAAACCATATATTTTCATAAATTTGTTAATTCTATGCATACCCTCATTTTTAATGGCTAGTTAATAATTATCATAATAATATTTTAATAGTATATCAAATTTCATTTAAACTCAGTGATTTGTGTAAGTCATGATAAACATTAAGTTACACGTAATACATGATAAAATTGATGCTTCGGGTAATGTAAGATAAAATCCTTGTTTATTTTAGTACAAAATATCAAAAAGATTAAATTTAATTGAAATATATATATTTCACAAAATCTTGGGGTGTTACATAAAATGCATAATTTTATTCATTAAATATATATTTTATTACATAAAAAGGTTTTTAAAAACATCTAGGATGTACTTACATAAGGCTAAAATCACAAAAATTATATTTTTTCAAAAATTATATTTTTTAACTAAAACATAATCTTTTTAAAACATACTAAATTTCCACTTAATCTAATATTTTTATTCAAAATTCAAAAATAATTGTCATATTTTAAAATTCATATTTAAAAAATTATAAATTAATTTTTTCAATTAAATCGTAAAATATTATGAGAACCATTTTCCCTTAGAAAATGTCATTTCCAAATATTAACTATTTTTTTCTTATTTTATATCATTTAGAAACTAAATTGGTATTAAAACTTTATTTATATAAAAAATAATTTATCATTATTAATATTTTTTTTATTGAAATGTAAATTTATATCTCAAAAACAGTAATTTTTTGAAAAATACTTTTCTAAAAAATAAATGCTCTTATTTTTCATTTTAAGTAAAATAATTGAATTTCATTCATATTAAAACTATCCTTTATTTCATTTCTATATATATTTCTTAAATAAATTACTTATATTCATTCTTGATATTTAAATGGCTAGGTTTTAAAAGTTATATGTAAATATTTATATTTCATCTAAATGTACCATGGTTTCATTTAAGTTTTGTGTTTTTTTTAGATAAAACTATTGAACACATAGAATTACTTAATGGTACATATTTATTAAAATATTAGGGTGTTAAATCCCTGCATAAATAAATTTTGTCCTCGTGATTTTAAATATTACTCAATATTGAATGTTGGTGAGGCTATTCTTAAAAGATTCATCTTTTGGGATAGAGTCTCTAATAGGAAATTGACTTTACTCCCTTAGGTTATACCAGTTTACTTATCATTCCTCAAAAAAATTATCATTTATGAAATAATATACCCATGTATGTATGTACCCTAATCATATAGTCTTAATGTAATATCTTTATCAATAGTATTTTAGTCTCTAAGTCAATATACCACAAAGAAGTTACATATTCCTCTAAAAATAAATTTTACTTTAAACATTAATTCATATTAACTTGTAGTTTATAATTTCACATACTAGTCATTTTATGTCATAATCCCAAAAATGTGATGAACTTCCCCAAAAATATCATGAACTAATTATCAATCCCAACGTTACCAATACTATCTAACAAACTTCTTCGAAATCAAACCACTCTTTATTATTTCAACATCAATAATTTATTAATTATAAGAGTCATTGATACCTAAATCAGGTTTCCTTCAATAGTTATCCCCAAAAATATAACCTTTTCATAAAATAACTTTTTAAGGTTATTAATAGCAATTAATATGTTTTTTCATACCTTTAAAGTAAAATTACTAGATAAAAATATTTATTTGTCTCGCATAATCCAGATATCATTTAAAAAATTCTATAATGTCATCGATAAATATCAATATCTAATGAAAATAGCTAAGATTATCAAGAATTAATTATTATTATTATAATTATTATTATTATATTAACATCACTACCTTTGGTAAGACTATGAAACTTACCAATTTCATCAGAATAGGCATATATAAATAATCTTAACCATTTATATATACATAATTATTCATTTATAAGAAATATTGGTTTTTAAATACATGCCTTTCTCAACATAATTTTCATGATCCTATTACAACCAAATACTAAAAACAAAATTGTTATGATAAAAAAAATATGAATATTAAAACTTCAATCTAAATATATTTACCCTTATAAAACATTTGTTTAACATTTGATACTTTTGGATAAACCTATGACTCTATTTATTTAATACATTGTTATAAATAGTGATTTTTATATTATCTTCTCTAACCCAATAAGTTAAAATCATTATTAAATCCTTCATAATTATTCATATATACAATCAGAATAAACAAAGCACATCCCCTTGGAGGGTTTATACAGATGTCCAGTCTTAGACCCACTCGTTGTGAATGAGATTTATGATTGATTTTATGATCAACCAACCTTTTAGGATGATTACCCCTACATGGATCCATTCCAAAGCTACATCCACTTTACAGTATCCAAAAAAGGATTTATATCTAGAAAAAACCGTATGATCTCTACTTTACCAAGACATCGGGAAGTTACCCAATACATAGACTTATTCCTAGGGTTTTCACAAAAGTTATATAATCTTAATCCCCAAATAAAGTTTTCATTATTTATTTAACATTAAATAAGATACCATTCTAAGGGTTTTCTATTATATTCAACCATAAATTATCAACCCTTAATTTATCCTCAAAAAACATCATAATCTTTAAAGTTATCTGAATATTTATTTTTATACCAACTATAATTCCTAGAACCTATACTCCTAGATCGAGTGAAAATAACATTTTTTTAATATAATCTCATTAATAATAAGTGTAAAACACATTATATAAAAATAATTCAACAAAAAATCAAAAATTATTATTTCATCTCATACAGACCAAGGATCTTTTCACATTAAGAACCATATAGAATTAGGAAAAAACAATAACTATCAAAGCCAATGTTCTTTGAATCAAATAGACATTTTTTCATTATATAAAAATATATATAATTCATAATGAGTCTTTAATATCTCCCAAAAATTATTTTACATGTTCTATCCTTATAGAAATGTCACATATATTAATTTTATTTATAAACTAGGGAATGGAAATGTAAGAAAGGGGTGAGCTCAAACACTTAATTTGGAAAAAAGATAACTAAAGATGTCCAAAACATAAGCATGGTATACATAATGTGTCAGTAATAAATAATTTGAAAAATGTCTTAATGAAATTAAACTGATATAATTATATATCTTTTATAATTAATGAAATCATGTTTATCAATAATAATAATCTCATACTGATGGAATGTATAATATCAGACATCAAAAACATGTTGTCTAGCCTTGGGTCAAGACACTATACTAATATAGGGATGGGTATACACAAAAATTCAAGTTGTTTTTTCCCATGATACTTTTATATGTATCTAGGTGATATATAATTTTCACACCCGGACCTATGTGTTTTTTTCTTTGGCATTAAGTAAATTTTTTTAGGGTTCGAGTTGAGTCTCGGATGAAATATTTGAGCTTAGATTAAAAATTTCACTTTTTAAGTCGATGTCGTCGGGTGCACAAGTGGAGTGTGATACTCCGAAGCTTCACACAAAAAAAATTTGCAGCCTGTTTGTCTCTGAAAAATTAAAAAAGGTAATTTTTTCTTACGATTAAAAATAAATGTCACTATTGCGTCGTTTAACATTTTTATTGTTAAGAATTTTATTACTATTAAAATTAAATAAATACTTTTATTATTTTTATTCTTATCATCATGATTTTATTTTTATTATTATTGTTATTATTAGTATTATTATTATTCTTATTATTTTTATTATTATTGTTATTATTTGAATGGTAAGGATTTAATAAGAGAAAGAGAAAAAAATAATAAAATAAAATTAAAACACTAATTATACCCCCTATGCGATACCCACTACCCCCCTACTACACTAGAGAAAACTAACTGCCACACCATCAGCCCTCCATCGCACCAGTGCCCCACACTTCCCCATCACCTTCTTCTCAACGCGCAGCAAGACCGGTGTGGCTTACCCACCTTCACACTAGTGCCCCGTTGTTCTCCCCTATGCACGGTGCGACTCCGAATGCCACCTCCTTCCCCTGAGCACCACTTGGCCCTCAGCCTCCCTTGGAACGTTCCCCAAGAGCCCCTCCAACAGCACAAATCTTGGGTCTCCCCTGCTCGGTGCGCAGTAGCCCCAGTCGGCATACCCACTCTCTCTAGTGACCCCCCTACCCAAAGGACCTCCATCCAGTTGACGCAGCATCCGGCACCACTGCCTCTTACTCATGTGGCCTCTGGCATCGACGCCTTTGACCCAAACCGCCGCATCGGACCTCCCTCTAGCACATGTCCCCTCCTACCCGATGTCCTCCCGTCATTTTTTTTCCCACTGTTGCAACACCATTGATGTTCAGTTTTAGTCCCTCACCCTCTCTTGTCTTTTCTACATCATACCGGTATGGCCCTGACAAGCCCGCGCCTTCAGACGTCACCTCTACTGGCGTATTTTGTTGGGTCGTAGAGGATGGCAAGAGGGGGGGGGGTGAATTGCCTTTTCAAAAATAATTAACAATTTAAAACAACTATCAATGCAGCGGAAATAAAAAAAGGCAAGACACAATTTGATAACGAAGTTCGGCTTAATTCCCCAGCCTACGTCTCCGCTCCCAACAAGAACCGTTGAGAGATTAATACGTCAGCTTGCTTTTTAATGGTTGTATCAAGAAACCCACTAGCCGTTTTAAGGTAGGATAGAACACCTTCGTACAGCTTGCTTTTTTATTATGGTTGTAGCAAGAAACCCACTAGCCGTTTTAAGGTAGGCTAGAACACCTTCGTACAGCTTGCTTTTTTATTATGGTTGTAGAAAGAAACCCAATTAAAAGAAAGAATGGAAATGAGAGGTTTGTTTTAATCCAAACCCAATGAAGAACTAAACAAATAAAATAATATAAACATACGGAAGCCTTGAGCTCCAAAAATGTGAGATCAGCTGATGAAGAGGGAGCTCAAGCTTCAAGGATGGCAATGGATCACAAGAGGCCTTGGAGATTTGTCGTTAGAGCGTCAAGACATCAAAATATTATTCGGTTGTGTTCCCGGCATCCATGATTTCTTATTTATAGGAGAAATACCCATAAACACTTCAATATGGACATTGGAGGGCTTCCGGAGCCGTTGGGGGTCAAAAGTACAAGTCTGGTCAAAGCCTAATGGCTAGTTTGACTGGGCACACCGGCTGGCCGGTGCTGAGCTCCCGGCTGGCCGGTGGTCCAAACAGAGCAGGATTTCTGTCTGGGTTCCACCGGCTGGCCGATGGTCATCCACCGGTTGGCCGGTGGCACCAGGCAGTGGGTAAGCCTACTGCCTGGGTCCTCTGGCTGGCCGGTGGGCAAGAACCGGTTGGTCGGTGCCCATACTAGCTGGCCGGTGCGCTAGCACCGGCTGTCTAGTGGCTCTGGCAGAAAGCAATGCTTCTGCCAGAGACCACCGGCTGGCCGGTGGGAATCCACCGGTTGGCCGGTGGACTCAGAGAGTCCACTATCAGCCTTCTTGGGCCAACTCCTGGGCAACCTTTTTCCTAGCATCAAAACACTTGAAAACAAGTTAGAACACGATGAGAGTTATTGTGATCACTAAAATCCAAGAGAGATGGGTACAATAATCTCCCCCTATTTTGATGATCACAATCACAAAAGAGAAAGCTTTAAAAAGTATATTCCAATTGAAAACTTAAATAAACAATTTTGGACAAGAAAATATATTAGAGATCATTTCAAAAAAAATAAATTGAAGAGATGTACCATGGGTTTAAAATGATCTTAATCTAAAGAAAATGTGTCATTTTGAAATTGTAACCATAGGTCATTTTTTAAAAGGAACAAAATCAATAACTTTCCGGTTTTTAAAAAAAAATTGAACTTTTAAAAAGAGCACTTTAATCAATTGAAATATGAAACTAGTAAACAGAGAAATTTCTCCCCCTTTGGGATTATCAAAATAGGAGGGAAAAAGAAAAAAAAAATGAGAAGAAATTAGATAAACAACAACAACAAAATTGAATTAAAATAAAAAGAGTAAAATATTTAATAGTTCTCATTGACGAATCATTCCTAACTCCCCCTTAATAAAATCAAAACGTTCAACCGGGAGCGGTTTGGTAAAAATATCAGCTAATTGGAAATTAGTAGAAATGAAGTCCAAAGTGATATCCCCTTTTTGAAAATGGTCACGAAGGAAATGATGCCTTAAATCTATATTCTTTGTTATAGAGTGTTGTATTGGATTCTTATAAATACTAATGGCACTAGTGTTGTCACACCGAATAGGGACATGATCGTAGGAAAGGCCATAATCCAAGAGAGTGTGCTGCATCCAAATAATTTGGGCACAACAATTCCCAGCGGCTACATACTCGGCCTCGACAGTATAAAGAGCAACACAGTTTTGCTTCTTGCTACTCCACGATACAAGGGAATTACCTAGCAGATGACAGGTTCCACTAGTACTCTTTCGATCTAATTGACATCCACCAAAATCAGCATCCGAATATGAAGAAAGTTCGAAAGAAGTATTAGAAGGATAAAATAAACCAATGTTTTTTGATCCTCTTAAATACCTAAAAATCCTTTTGACCGATTTAAAATGAGATTCTTTGGGATTGGCTTGAAAACGAGCACAAAGGAAAACACTGAACATGATGTCAGGACGGGTCGCAGTTAGTTAAAGTAGACTCCCGATCATACTCCTATAAAGCTTGTTATCAACCGGTTTCCCGACTTCATCTAACATAAGCTTACAGGAAGTACTCATGGGGGTACTAATTTCCTTTACTTGATCCATACCAAAACGACTTAAGAGCTCGTTTGTGTATTTTCCTTGGCTTAGAAAAATACCTTTTGAATTTTGAAAGATTTGAAAACCGAGAAAAAATTTCAATTCCCCCATAAAGCTCATTTCAAATTCTTTTCTCATTAAATATGAAAAATCAGTACAAAGTGATTCTTTGGTAGAACCAAAGATAACGTCATCGATGTAGATTTGGACGATTAAAAGATCTTTTGAAGTTTGTTTTAAAAAGAGGGTACAATCAGCTTGACCCATTTTAAAATCATTTTCTAAAAGGAATTTTGTTAACCGCTCATACCAAGACCGAGGGGCTTGCTTTAAGCCATATAGAGCCTTGGTTAATTTAAAAACATGATTTGGAAATTTTGGATCTTCAAAACTGGGAGGTTGTTCAACAAAGATTTTTTCTTAAATAAAACCATTTAAAAAGGCGCTTTTAACATCCATTTGAAAAAGTTTGAAATTTAAGTGGGCGGCGAAAGCCAACAAGATCCTAATGGATTCCAATCTAGAAACGGGCGCAAAGGTTTCACCATAATCAATTACTTCTTCTTGATTATAGCCCTTAGCTACTAGGCGAGCCTTGTTCCGGGTTATATTTCCTTGATCATCAAGTTTGTTCCTAAAAACCAATTTAGTGCCAATAATTGGATGATCATTGTTTCTTTCAACAAGAGTCCAAACATCATTTCTAGAGAATTGATTTAGTTCATCTTGCATTACAAGAACCCAATTCTCATCATTAATGGCATCATTAATGGTTTGAGGCTCTAGGTGAGAAATTAAGGCTTGATGTTCAACCTCGTTGAGGATTGATCTTCTAGTTTGAGTACCGGCTTGAAGATCACCTATAAAATTTTCTAATGGATGGTCTCTAGAAGGTTTCCAAACCTTAGGCAAGGTGGAAGGAAAAGAAGGTGAAGAAGGTTCATGATCATCATCCTCCTTGAGAGGAGAAGAGGAATCATTTAATTCAAGTTTATCAAGCTTATCTTCAACATCTTCAATGACCGGATGGGGTTTTGGAATATTTTCATCAAACTTGACATGAGATGATTCTTCGATGGTTTTTGAACGTTTGTTGAAGACACGATAGGCTTTGCTTGAGTTGGAGTACCCAAGAAAAATACCTTCATCGGATTTGAAATCAAATTTCCCAAGGTTATCTTTTGTGTTAAGGATAAAGCATTTACAACCAAACACTTTAAAATAACCAACTTTGGGCAATTTGCCTTTCCAAAGTTCATAGGGGGTTTTCTTAAGAAGGGGTCTTACAAGGACTCTATTGATAGTATAACAAGCAGTGTTAACTACCTCGGCCTAGAAAAATTGAGGGAGGTTGAATTCACTAAGGAGGGTTCGAGCAATTTCTTGGAGAGTTCGGTTTCTCCTTTCAACCACTCCATTTTGTTGTGGAGTCCTAGGGTAAGATAAGGTGTGATTGTATCCTTGAGAGGAACACAATTCATCGAATTCTTTGTTCTCGAATTCACCTCCATGGTCACTACGGAGCGATATAATTTTATATCCTTTTTCGTTTTCTACTTTCCTAGAGAATTTCAAAAAGGTTCTACAAGCATCATTTTTATGAGCAAAAAAGAAAACCCAAGTGAAACGAGATAATTCATCTACTAGGACAAAGGTATAGGATTTTCCACCTAGACTTGCTACAGGGGTAGGACCAAAAAGATCAAGATGTAGGAGCTCAAGATATTTTGAAGTGGACACTTCCTTCTTAGATTTGAAAGAAGACTTGTGTTGCTTGCCAAGTTGGCATGGCTCACAAATCAAATCTTTCTTAAACTTAAGTTTAGGAAGGTCACGGATGAGCTTGTTCTTATTAAGCTTTAGAAGTGAATGAGAGCTACAATGCCCCAACCTTCTATGCCAAAGCCAAGACTCATTGTCAAGAGCACATAAACATTTAACATTTTGGCTAGCTAAAGACTTTAAATCAATAATGTAAACATTTTGAAAACGGGAAGCAGAAAATATCAATTTGTTTTGAAAATCAAACACATTGCATAAATCATTTTGAAAATTCACCAAAAAACCACTATCACAAAGTTGACTAATGCTAATTAGATTATGTTTTAAACCTTTAACAAATAAAACATCTTTAATTAAAGAGGTGCTAACAAATCCAATGGTACCTATTCCGACGATCTTGCTTTTTGAATTGTCACCGAAGGTGACGTATCCTCCATCGAATTCTTTAAGGGAGTTGAACTCGGAGGGATTGCCACACATGTGCCTCGAGCATCCGCTGTTGAGATACCACGAGCCTTTCGAAGTCCTACTTCTTTGGCGTTTATCCTACAAAATCAAGAGAGAATAGATTTTGGTACCCAAATAAGTTTGGGTCCAGAAAGATTAGCTAAAAGAGACTTTTGAACCCATATTTTTCTAGAGGGTTGCCATCTAAAATACTCATCCGAGTAGGTAATGGTTTTGGGGCTTCCATACCTTGAATTTTTACAATCACATTCATAAATCATGTGCCCGGTCTTTTTACAATAATTACAAAATTTATATTGAGAGATCCCCCTTACAAAAGTAGTGGGTGCTCTAGAAGAAGTGGCTTGTTTGTTAAAGCCAAGTCCATTTGTTGTTCTAGCTGAACGTTGAGAACCTAGTAATTTGGTCAAATTTTGTTCACCTTGGGTGAACTTGGCAAGAGACGCCCTTAGATCTTTAATGGTTGAATTCAAAGAATCAACATTTGGAATATCTTGGATCTTAAGGGTATGTTCCTCATTCTTTTTGAGAAGTTGTTCTTTTTCAGAAATGAGAATTTTATTTTTCTTTTTCAAAGCCATAAATTTAGAGGTAAGTTCGTGAAAACCTTCCTCTAATTGATCTCTCGCATTTTGGAGATCTTCATAGGACATGTCATTATTGAAAGAGGAAGATGAGGAAGAGGATTTGGAAGAAGATACCTCATCAAATGCCATTAGGCATTGCTCACCTTCATCGCTTGAGTCACTTGAAGACAGGGAGTCATCACTTGCACTCCGTGTGGATGCTTTGAAAGCCTTCTTGTTTTTCTTTTCTTCTACCCTTTTCTTGAAAATGGAGCACTCCGGTTTGATGTGGCCTTTCTTTCCACATTCAAAGCATGTAACTTCATTCTCCTCTTTGGGCTCTTCCTTTCGTGCCCTTCGAAAGTTCTTCTTTTTCTTCATGAATTTTCTCATTTTTCTTGCTAGTTTAGCAATCTCGGATTCGCTATCAGCGGAGGATCTTTCTTCCTTTGCTTTGAAAGCAATGTTATTTTTCTCCTTGAAGGTTTTACCTTCTTTATCGGATTGCCTCTTCATGGTGATCTCGTAGGTCATGAGTGATCCAATGAGCTCTTCAACCGGCATTTTCTTGACATGTTTTTCTTCTTGAATTGCGGTCACCTTTGGTGCCCATGAGCTTGGTAGGACCCGAAGAATCTTCTTGACCATCATTTCTGCAGAAACATCCTCACCAAGAGATTTTCTTCCATTGCAAACGTCAGTAAAACGAGTAAACATTTCAGTAATTGATTCGTGTGGGTGCATGGTGAAACTTTCAAAATCTTGGCGATACATGTCTAATCTAGTGTCTTTGAATTTGTTAGTGCCCTCATGGGTTACTTCTAAAAGTTTCCAAATTTCATAAGAGGAGGAGCAATTAGAAACACGGTTTAATTCATTACGGTCTAGCCCACAATGAAGAGCATTCATGGCTTTGCCATCAAGCTCAAAATTGGCAATGTCTTCGGGGGTCCATTTGGACTCATCCTTGTTAGATAAACTATAGCCTTGCATTACAATCCTATAGATAGGATAACCAATGCTTCTAAGAAAAGTAATCATGTGAGTTTTCCAATAAGTGTAATCGGTTCCATCAAAGAATGGAGCCCGAGTCATAGAATACCCTTCGGGAGCATGCGAGGAATTAGCCATCACTAAGGATCTTAAGTTTGTAACCGGTTAAGGTATTACACAAAACCTCCCTCTGATACCAAATGTTGGGTCGTAGAGGATGGAAAGAGGGGGGGGTGAATTGCCTTTTCAAAAATAATTAACAATTTAAAACAATTATCAATGCAGCGGAAATAAAAAAAGGCAAGACACAATTTGATAATGAAGTTCGGATTAATTCCCAAGCCTACGTCTCCGCTCCCAACAAGAACCGTTGAGAGATTAATACGTCATTTTGCTTTTTAATGGTTGTAGCAAGAAACCCACTAGCCGTTTTAAGGTAGGCTAGAACACCTTCGTACAACTTGCTTTTTTATTATGGTTGTAGCAAGAAACCCACTAGCCGTTTTAAGGTAGGCTAGAACACCTTCGTACAACTTGCTTTTTTATTATGGTTGTAGTAAGAAACCCAATTAAAAGAAATAATGGAAATGAGAGGTTTGTTTTAATCGAAACCCAATGAATAACTAAACAAATAAAATAATAAAAACATATAGAAGCCTTGAGCGCCAAAAGTGTGAGAGCAGCTGATGAAGAGGGAGCTCAAGCTTCAAGGATGGCAATGGATCACAAGAGGCCTTGGAGATTTGTCGTTAGAGTGTCAAGACATCAAAATATGATTCGGTTGTGTTCCCGGCATCCATGGTTTCTTATTTATAGGAGAAATACCCATAAACACTTCAATATGGTCGTTGGAGGGCTTCCGGAGCCGTTGGGGGTCAAAAGTACAAGTCTGGTCAAAGCCCAACGGCTAGTTTGACTGGGCACACCGGCTGGCTGGTGGTGTCTTACCAGCTGGCTGGTGGTCCACCGGCTGGCCGGTGCTGAGCTCCCGGCTGGCCGGTGGTCCAGACAGAGCAGGCTATCTGTCTAGGTTCCACCGGCTGGCCGGTGGTCATCCACCGGTTGGCTGGTGGCACCAGGCAGTGGGCAAGCCTACTGCCTGGGTCCTCTGGCTGGCCGGTGGGCAAGAACCGGTTGGCCGGTGCGCTAGCACCGGCTGACCAGTGGCTCTGGCAGAAAGCAATGCTTTTGCCAGAGACCACCGGCTGGCCGGTGGGAATCCACTGGTTGGCCGGTGGACTCAGAGAGTCCACTATCAGCCTTCTTGGGCCAACTCCTGGGCAACCTTTTTCCTAGCATCAAAACACTTGTAAACAAGTTAGAACACGATGAGAGTGATTGTGATCATTAAAATCCAAGAGAGAGGGGTACACCATATTTTCCTTCCCATTGGTATATTTTTCTTCATGGTATATTTTGTTCTTTTTTTATCCTTTTTTTATTAGGGTCTTTGTTCATTATGTGTTGATATGGGCAGGTGTGAGATTTTAGGACATGCACGAGGCGTTTCTGAGTGTGCTTTGTCATCGCTCCTTGGTTTCTATGTATAATTTCCATACGCTGACATTCTAAATTTAAAAATCATTAATTATATGTTTTTTCCACTTATAATCATGATAAATATAGTATAGTACTTTCTTGTTTAAGAGTTCAATGTACAGATAATGTTTTAGAAATTGGTTTTTGATAATTTTTTTAATTATGCTAAATCTGCGCACACCACATGTTTTGAAAAAAAATCCCCATTTGCCTTCGAATTTTTTTTGTAACCCTAAAATTATAGTGTGGTTTCATTAACAAGTTTGTGGAACGTGAAATGTTGGATTGGAGTTTTTTGAAAGGGGGTTTTTTGACTGATTTTATGCTTAAGGAAGTGTGTTATGTATTTTAATAATTAATTTTTATTGTTATATTGAGTCATAGCCAGTTTGGAATTTTCATTTGAAAGGGTTTTGGATTAAAGTGGGACGGAAATGTTTTATAAAGGGCATTTTTTATAAATAATTTTATGTGAAATTGGTGTGTTTTCACCTCTTTAAAAAATTGTATTGTGTCATTACTAAAGATTGGTTTTATGGTACATTTATGGTCCAATTTGGCCACTTTGAAAAATGATAAAAAGTGTTTTCATAAAACCCTAGTGGGTGTTCCTCATGCCTTGTTGAAATGGGAAGGTTGGGATGTTCTCGGTATGGAATCCCTAGGTTCCATTATATGGGTCCCTTGGTTGGTAACCCTTGGTAATCTATTTAATTTCAGGAATGAGAGAAATCCTTGGGGAGACTCAGGGTGATACTTGTTGTGAAATATTATTTTAAATATAGGTTGTGATTTGATGCTTGGTGGAATCTATTGGCTCACCTCTTATTATACTTGTGATATATGAACCTAGCATATTGAGAAAAAATTTTGATACAAGTGTTACACTGGTAGGTTATGGTACTGAACAATGGCCATAGTAGGTGGGTGTGTTTGGGTTCATTGCTATAAGATTTCCCCTCATCTTGTCTTGAGAAAGGGTGGCTGAGCCTTTAAATAATTAGATTTCATCGTATGTAGCATGATACTATAGATGGGGTGGTAGGTATTCGTGTCTTCTGGATTATTCTTGATCTCCCAGGTTTGCCTATGTCTAGTGGCTTTTAACTATTTAAACTGTTGTTGAGATACTTGTATACCTATTTACATTTCACTTACTATATGACTGCTTTGGTACTCTTGAGTGGTGTTTGTCATGGAAAGTGATGTTTTGGTTTTATAACTCCTATGAAAAATGTTTTTCTTAAAAATCAGATGTGTTTTAAACACTTTAGTGCGGGTTTCAAATTAAATAATCTCTTTCCCCTTAAAGTAGCATGGTAATACTTAAGGTTAGAATCTATTTTTTTAATGATTAAGGGAAACGGTTTGTACTTTTTTTAAGTTAAAATTGTAGAACTTTATACTAAAATATATTGTAGTTCAAACTTAGAATTTAATTTTTCTTAATTTTTAATGGTAGTGCATTGGGAATATATTATAAATCTATCCTACTAAGTTTTAATACTCACGCCTATAGTTCTTTTCTTTTTTTAGTTATTGTGAAAGATCCATCTTGGGTGTGCTCACCTTGGGTGATACTTGATTGTTGAGTTGGGGAGTGGCATGTGGGGTCACACAGAGATAGTGTTTTCCTATTCGGTTAGTTTTTATTTTCTTTAGTTCTTGTTTAGTCATTTTATTTGGCTTATTCATTCTACACCATCCTTTATTATTTCCTCAAATTTTTTTTTATTGGGTGAAATCATTCCCAACGTCTATGTCGATGCCTTGCCGGTTGTCACTAGCTCTGGAGGATCGGGAATGCCTCTCAGGCCTTGTCGTGTATCGGCTCAGGTAACTGGTTTACGGTATACCCAAGTTGGTTTATGAAAAAATGGTATCAGAGGAGGTCATCACTTAATGTAGCTCACATTTCAGAGTGCCCTATGTTATTTTTGAATGTCATGGTAGAAAGAATAGGATTGTCAGTACTCGAGGGGTTGGTGCGGGAAGAGCATCGCAAACTCTTGCTCGTTCTGATCCTCAGGTTTCCATGGAAATTCTAGATTAAATAGTTTCATTGGGTATTTATTGTTTTTATTGAAATTAGGATATGACCAAGGGAGTTGGGATAATAATCCTCATGAGAGCTCATGGCCTAGAAATCCATGTAGAGATAAGGGTATGGTCTTAGAAGTCTCTCTGTGTCAATGGTGTGTTTGGCAAATGACCGCCAACCATTTGGTCAAGTCAACCACTGACACTAGTTCTCTTTTTGAGTTATTTTGAGTTTACTTTGACATCTAGAATGTTTTTGAATCAGAAAATATGGTTTTGAAAAAAAAATGGTTGTTTGAAATGAGGTTTTTAATTTGTGGGTTGTTTTAAAATAAATGGGTTAAATGATTTCTTTTTGGAAAATAAAGTTGTTTTGTTTTAGCCTTGGTATTCCTAGGAGTTCTCACATGCATAGTGGTAAGTTGGAATATGAAAGGATGTCTGGTATGCTAGATGGATACCCGGGGTGGTACAGAAACATATATGTGAGTAAGGCTATAAATAATTCCAATGGTGAGGGTTTAACCCACAAAGCTTGTTTTAAATTAAAGAAGTTTTCAAAAAGGTAGTTTTTGGTGTTATGATAGCTTGTTTTAATGTGATTAGAAATTTTCACCTATGCGGTGTTTGATATTTAGGATTTTATTTATTGAGTTAACCTTGATTGGGTTCTTGACTTCTCTTGTCCAGTGGTTGTCCCCTTGAAGCTTCTATGGGTGATTATTGTGAGATTATTCAATCTAAAGATTTTATGATTGTGTTTATGAAGCTATATCCACCTCCCTTTTATGGTCAAGCAGACCCTTTTATAGGGGATGAGTGGATATGGAAGATTGAAAGGGACTTTAACCTCGTTGAGTTTCCCGAGTCATTAAAGGTTAAGTTTGCAAACTTCATTCTTGAAGGTTCACCGTGGTTGTGGTGGAAGTATGTGTCTTGGAACAAGCCCTGTAAAGTTCTTACTTGGGAGTTATTCAAGGCTATTTTCATTCATCAGTATTTCTCAGAGAAGGAATGGTTGAGAAAGGAGATGAAGATGTGTTGTCTGTAGTAGGGCAGTCGATCAGTGTTAGAGTATTTCCTATTCTTTGTGGAGCTAGTCCCTTATGATTCACGGTATGCCACATAAGACTCCATGAAGGCTCGATGTTTTGAGGAGGGTCTTCATTCTAATATACAAGCGATAGTATCAGAGTCCAAACTAACTTGTTTTGCTGATGTGGAGAGACAAGCTTTTCATGTCGAAGCCATGATGGTGGGAGTGCTTGAAGTAGTCCTCCCTCCTTCAATCCTTATGAGTGGTGGTGAAGATTCTGTCAAGGAGACAAGGAAGCGGTTGAAAGTGGATGGGACTCGGGATCTTTCATCAACCTCTTCATAGCAAGAGATCAACATGTGTTACCAGTGTGTCAAGCTGGGTCACAAGAGGTCGTTGTGCCCAAGTAATCTTGAGCCCTATCATGATTGCGGGTGTTTGGGTCACTTACAATGCCATTGTGGGACTCGTGGGTCTTTTCATGAACTCCGGTTTTCAATGCCAGTGTGGTTTTTATTTCAAAATTTTGTCCTTTCATTTGTCAAAATCAAAAGATACATGTTTTTTATTTGGATTATCAGAACCTGACTATGAGGCAGGAGAAGCTTCACCCATTAGAGCTCCAGAAAAATGGCCTTAGAGTGAATCCGGCACGTAGTCAAGAACCCTAGGGGAATATTGAGGAGTTTGGTAAAGGTTGTGCCTCTATCATTTCAGCGAGGTAGTTTTAGTGTTTCTATTGTGGTGTCTCCTACGTTGTAAATTTTATGATGTCACAAAGAGTGCAATGGACTTACCCATCATGAAATTATAGTAATTGTTCCTCTTTTGATGCGAGTTACTAGTCAGTGTCATTGTGTGGACCACCCATGTGGATCAGTTGCGACTTTGGGTTGTGTGCATCCCGAAGTTGTGATTCATGAGTTGTTTTTTGTCATAGTTTCATTGATCCAATCCTTGGGCCCTCCCTCCCCGCCCATGGGGTGAGGGTTTTTGGTTCATGCAATTTTTTGGCTTATCTTTTATCCCATTATGACATGACTGAGTTGTTTAAGTGTTATTGATGTGTTTCTTTTAACTTGGGTAAGGCCCAGTTCAGGTCTAAGTCAGTTTTCAATTTGTTCGCTTGTAGGTTGGTTATTTATGGTGGGGAGACCCACCATCTCTTTGGGTTTTCTCTAAAGTCATTATTAGATGTTAGTTAAATTCTTATGAAGGGGACTCCATTCATGCCTCTCCTCAGATGGTGGTTTTTTTTGGGAAATGAGGTTGAGTTCCGTTGGTGGTCGATGGAATGTCCTTGGACTAAGAGGTTGAATTGTGTTTATGCTGAATCCCTAGGAGTTGATCGGTCGGCTGGATGGTGTTGTGGATTTCCAAGGACAGAAAGCATTATGGTGGGGAGAATTGTCACTCCCCGACCTATGCCTTTTTTTTCTTAAATATTTTTTTGCGGTTTGGGTTGATTCCGGGACGAGTTTTTTGAGATCAGGGAAAAAAATTCACTTTTTGAGTCAACGTTGTTGGGTGAACGAGTGGAGTGTGATACCACGTAGCTTCGTACAAAAAACGGTGTTTCCTGTTCATCTCCAAAAAATTAAAACAAGTAATTTTTTCTTAGGATTCAAAATAAATGTTTATGTTGTGTCATTTAAAAATTTTATTTTTGTGCATTTTATTACAATTAAAATGAAATAAATAATTTTACTATTATTTTTCTTATCATCGTGATTTTTTTATTTTTATTATAATAATTATTATTATTATTATGATTATTAGTTTTATTATTATTATTATTATTATTATTATTATTATTATTATTATTATTATTATTATTATTATTATTATTATTATTATTATTATTATTATAACGGTAGGGTTTTAATAAGAGAAAGAGAAAAAAATTAAAACCCTAATTATCCCCTTGTTGCGCTCGAGCATACCAGATACCACACCCTCATTCCTCCTTCACACCAGCACCCAGCGCCTCCCCGTCACCTTCTTCTCAGTGCACTGCAGCCTGACGCGGCTGAACCACCATTGCACCAGCGCCCCATCGTCCTACTCTGTGTGTGGCACGACCCCAGATGCCGCCACCTTTCCCTAAGCACCGCTCATCCATCGGCCTCTTACAGCGCACCCCAACGCCCCCTCTAGCCGCGCAGACCTCCTGTATCCCCTGTTCGGTGCGCAGCATCCCCAGACGGTGCACCCACTCCCTCCAGTGAACCCCCTCCCAGGCGGACCTCCTTCCAACCAGTGCAGCGTCCAGCGGTGCTGCCTCTTTCGGCGCAGCCTCCGACGTCCCGCCTCTAGCACAACTCGCAAGCGCCGGACCTCCCTCTGAATAGTGGGCCCTCCTACTAGGAGACCTCCCTTTGGTGCACTTCCCACTAGGGAAACACCATTGTTGCGCAGTTCTAGCGCCTCACTCTCTCCCAGCCTTTCTGCAACCTGCCGGCATTGCCCCGACCAGCCCGCACCTTCCGACATCGCCTCTGCCGGTGCATTTTTCTTCCAATTGGTGTATTTTTCTTCTTGATTTATTTTGTTCTTGATTTTATCCTTCTTTGATTAGGGTCTTTGTTAATTAAGTGTTGATATGTGAAGGTTTAATATTTTAGGACTCACGTGGGGTTTTTCTGAGTGGGTGTTATCGTCGCGCCTTGTTTCTGAAGTAGGTTTCCTAGGTACCATCCTTCTAAATTTAAGAATAATTAATTTTATTTCTTCCACCACTTATAATCATGCTAAATATAGTTGATTACCCTATTGGTTAAGCGTTTTGTGTGAGGATGATGTTTTCAGACTTGGTTTTTGATAATTTGGTTTGTTCTGCTAAATTAATGCACACCGCACGTTTTGAAAAAAAAACCCTTTTGGCCTTTAGAATTGTTTTATGACCCTAAAAGTATAGTGTGGTTTCATTAGAAAGTTTGTGCCAAGTTAAATGTTGGTTTGGTGTTTCTTGAAAGTGGTTTTTTAATAGTTTTTATGCTTAAAGAAGTGTGTTATGACTTTTAAAAATTAATTTGTCTTGTTATATTGAGTCATATCCCATTCGGATTTTTCATGTGAAAGGGTTTTGGATTAAATTTTGATGGAAATGTTTTATAAAGGGTTTTTTTTATAAATTATTTTATGTGAAATTGGTGTGTTGTCTCCTCTTTTAAAAATTGGATTGTGTTATTACTAAATATTGGTTTTATGGTACGTTTAATGGCCATTTTGGGAACTTTGAAAAATGATAAAAATTGTTTGTCATAAAACCCTAATGGGTGTTCCTCGTGCCTTTTTGACATGGGATGTTTGGGATGTTCTCAATATGGAATCCTTGGGTTCCATTATATGGGAACCATGGTTGGGAACCCTTGGAAATCTATTGAATTTAAGGCATGAAGTAAATCTGTGGAGAGACTTGGGGTGAGACATACTGTGAAATATTATTATAAATATAGGTTGTGATTTGATGCTTGGTGGCATCTATTGGCTCACCTCCATTTCTACATGTGACATACGGACCTTGCATATTGAGATAATTGTCTGAGACGAGTGTTGCACTGGTAGGTTATGGTACTGAACAGTGGCCCCTAGTAGGCGGATGTGTTTTGGTTCATTACTATGGGATTTTCCCTCAGCCTATCCTGAGAAACAGTGGCTGTGGGTTTAGAGAATTATATTTCATCATATGCGGCATGATACAATAGATGGGGTTGCATGTATTAATGTCGTATGGATTTTTCTCAATCTCCTGGGTCTGCCTATGTCTAGTGGCTTTTAGCTATTTGAATTTTTGTTGAGATACTTGCATACCTATTTATAGTTCCCTTACTATATGACTGATTTGTTACTCTTGAGCGGTGTTTTTTATTGTAATTGATTTTTTGGTTTTCTAACTCCTGTAAAAAATGTTTTTCTTAAAAATAAGATGTGTTTTAAACTCTTTAGTTTGGGTTTCAAATTAGATCTTCTATTTCCCCTTAAATTAGCATGGTAACACTTAAGATTAGAATCTATTTTTTTAAATGATTAAGGGAAGTAGTTTTTACTTTGTTTTTAAGTTACAATTATAGAAATTCATACTTTAATATATTATAGTTCAAACTTAGAACTGATTTTTTTCATAATTTTTAAAGGAAGTCCATTGGGAATCGATTATAGGGCTAGCCTATTAAGTTTAAAAACTCTTACCTATAGTTATTTTTTATATTTAGTTCTTATGTAGGTTCCATCTTGGGTGCACTCACCATAAGAGATGCTTGATCGTTGAGTTTGGGAGTAACCTGTGGGGTCACACGGAGATAGTTTTTTCCCATTCGGTTAGTTTTTATTTTCTTCATTTCTTGTTTATTCATTTTATTTTTCTTATTCATTCTGCTCTAATATTTATTATTTCCTCTTAATTTACTTATTTGTGTTGGGTTAGATCATTCCCATTTTCTCTATCAATTCCTTAGTTCTTGTCGCCAACTCGGGAGGATCAGTAATGCCTCTTGGGCCATGTCGTGGATCGGCATGGGTAACCGGTTTAGGGTCGACCCGGGTTGGTTCGTGACAATAATTTTGTGCACAACCCATCACTTTTTTAGGTCCAATGAATTCTATATAAGATTCAACAATATATTTCCTGACATTCCCCTAAGGAACCTCTAGTTTGATTAAAAATAGGGCTATCAGTATATTGAAAAATATAGCATACCCAAAAATAATAAACCTATGTCAGTAGTCAATAAACATCAATAATTTAAATTACATTATCAATGTCATTAGAAGTGATAATGTGACCATAATCCATCCAAATAAAGAATTTTTATGGTCAAATAACACATTTTCAGCTTTCCAATAGTCAATCGTATTGGAATAACAACATATAGAATGCTAATACTTTTCCCCGTGTTAATAGAATAGCATTATATCTGGGTAAAAACAATCTAATATAAACTATATAAAATATTATGTTCTCACCATATAAAATAATGAGTATAAAGATAATTCAATACTAGAATAACATGATCATAATCCATCTAGAGAAATAAGATGGATGATTGTAAAAGAACATAACCTAAGAATTGAGGAATGTTTTTTAAAGGATTTATGTGGAAGCAATGTATATCCTAGGAAATTAATGAGATAATACCACATAATAAAATAAAAGGGAAGAATATACCCAATTAACTTATATGAAATTGTTTCATGAGAATAATCACAACTCAACGAATGAAAATTGAGTTACCAAAAAACATCAATATTGGAGAAACAACATAATCAATATCCACTTGAATAATGAAACATGTTTCCCAAAATATATTATGTCTCAATGAATTATAATTGAGACCAACAACACCCTTATGACTACTAAAACATTTGATTAAAAAGCATTGAAAGAGAGGGACTAAAATTTAAAATCAATTACCATGATTTAAAAATAATTCATGATATCATATCACAAATTGGAACTCTATACACCACATAAATGAAATTAGGTTCATAATGAAAAAAAATATTAAAGAGAAAAAATTGAGATGAAAACCCTTACCTTGTATTCTTGCTTACTCAATTGTGGCCTAAACTCCTATATAATGGAATATAACTATATTAATATATTATCTCACAATATTAATATAAACATTATACCCATTTTATAATTATTTTATAACTATATATTATTTATATATTAACCAATTATAGCTTATTTTCATTATCAGGTGTTAGAACTTTTAGTTTCTTGTTTTATATAAACTTCATGAAGACTGGATCGATTCTCACTAAGTTGTTTCGAGTTCCTAATTCCCAGATAATTAAATATATGATAATAAATTTTTTTAAATGATAACTTAAGTTCCATTTTATTATGTGAAATACGTAAATACTTCTTTTGAAAATGGAAATCATGATGAACTAGTTTTTTATGTTTCTAATAATCAAAAGGTGAAATATTAACAAAAACAATATATAATAGTTAAAATGACTTAAATATATCATTATTATATGATATTACCAATATATTAAAACCCATAATCATTTAGGACATAATTTTTGTAACATCGTTTATATATGTGGTCAAGGCGACCCATATGGTAACGTGTTACAATGATATAAGGACTAAGGGGAAGTGTTTATATAATGATAATGTGACATATAAAACTTCATAATCATTTCATAAAAAACATATATTATCATTACATCTATTTTAAAAACCATCAATGATGGATGGTGATGATAATTTAAATTCTTCGTTCGTGGTGGTAGTAGTTCGCACGTACCCATGATTAACAATCCTCATTTCTCAATGAATTAAGGGAATGAAAGTATATGGAAGATGATACTTTAAGTATTTTATTTTTTAAAATATAAAACATATTTATGTATAAAATCCATTATTTATTCCATTCTTGAGTAGAGTTAATAGAAAAGTAGCAAAATCCCATCGTGGAAGAGGTGGTTTGTACGTATGCATGATCGATGTTTTGGTTTTTATTAGTAGATGGAATGGAATGAATATGTGTGTTTTGATTAATTTTATTACGTTTAAGTATACTAATAATATCTATTTAATTTTATTCATGATTTTATAGATGTTTAGGGTAGTAAAAATTAAATAAAAAAAATTAAAAATAAGTGGATACTCATGTCGGGGACTTAAATTTGTGCTTGGATTTATCCTTTGAAATGAAGGATTTATGTTAACAAATACTGAACATAGTATTTTATAATTGGTTAGGGTTATATTAGGATAAATTATTCATATTTTAATGGATATATTCTAAGGTAAGGTGAGTCTAGAAGTAGAGGAAGTGTTACCTTTTCATAAGTGAGAGAAGGGCACTTTTGGAAGCACCCTGGACATTTTCAGTAATTTGATTCTATTATTCCAAGTTAAATTGATAAAAAATAGAAAAAATTAGGTTAATGTTATTTATGGTCTAAAATAACCTCAACCACTCATTTCAAAGACATTTTTCATTATTTTAAGTCATTTTCTTTTAACATTTAACTTTTACTCCAAATTACTTTTACGTTAGAGATTAATTTCTAAACATAGTATTTAATATTAGTGAAAATATAGACATTGGACCCTTAAACAAATTTTAACCATCTTATTTTTAAATTTGGAAATACTTTTATCAAATAAAATTTCTTATTATTTGAAAATTTAATTTCAATATTAGTGTGCATAACACGTAAGAACAATTTTATAAAAAAAGTGTGTTTTTAAACATAAAATTTATGTGTTAGAAATAGTCATTAAAACTTTAAATTACCATGACAGAATTTTTTTGTTTAAAAAAAGATATGAAGCTTTTTGAAAATACAAACCATATCTCACTATGAAAGTACATGATTCAAACAAAAGTCTAAAAATAATTATTTATTAAACTAACATTTTAAATTAGATCTATGAATTTTTTAAATATGATATATAAGCTCAAATAATATGTTAAAATGAGTGATTTTATTACTTAAAAAAATTATTACTTAAAAGGTTTTTTAAACTTCTAGGATTCACTTACAAAATGATAAAATCATAAAGAGTATAATTTTTGAAAAATATATATAACTTTTAACTAAAAAACTATCTTTTTTAGATAAAAACTAAAATTTCAACTAAGGATAATATATTTCTTATAAAACAAAAAAATGTACAAATATTAAAATTCAAATTCTAAAATTTCAAATTCAATTTTTGAATAAATCATAAAATATAATTAAAAGCAATTTTTGTTTTAAAATAAAATTTTCAAATATTAAATATTATTATTCCCATTTTATATCATTTATAAACTAAATTTTTGTTAACCAATTATTAATATCAAACATAATTAATCATAATTAATCATATTTTTCATGAAATAAAATTTATAATGTATCAAAATAAATTTTTTATAAAAGTACCATTCTAAATAATAATTTATTTTATTTGTCATTTTAGTTAAACTAATTGAATTTCATTAACATTAAAAGTATCCTTGATTTTATTTATACATATATTTAATAAATTGGTTACTCATATTCATTCCCAATAGTTCAATAAATATATTTAAACAATAATATTTAAATATTCATATTTTATCTAAATATATAACTGTTTCATTTAAGTTCAGTGTTGTGTGAGGAGAAAACTATCAAATGCATTGAATTATTTAAAGTTAATCGTATATTAAAATATTGGGGTGTTACACTTTAATAGTCATATTCTCCAGAATCTCTAGGCTGACTAACTTTATTTCACTAAATTTCCCCAAATAGGTTGGAGTTTGAAACCTCTTCCCACACAATGCATCATATAGTTCCATATGGATGCTCAAATGGAATCTATTATTGTATAAAAGTTAAATCAAAATTATATATTAATCCCATATACCTTTTAAGTCAATATAACATGATATCAACATGTCTTTTGATATATTTATATTTCTTTGAGACTACCCAATATATTAGGGATGATATGTGGTGCTTAAATATATCTCAGTGTCTAGAACAATTTGGATAATCTTCTAGAATTTTGATGTGAGTTATGGTTCATGATTAGATAAAATTGATAATGGATCCTAATAAAGATTTGTGAATTCATTGATATATAATCAGTCAAGGAAATCAATGGGTACATATTATCTTGTCACTAATAAATGAGTAGACTTATAAAGATGATCAATAGTGACATATATAGTGTCATTCTTCCTTGGATTCTATGGGAGTCTGATGAAAAAGTCCATTGTAACATTGTCCTTATTTTACATAGTTATAAGAAGAGTTTACATCACCCCCTTATGATATTTTATTTCATCCATTACCTGATATAATATTAATCATATGGACATATAGTTTATAGTTTTATACATCATACCATCCCACATAAAATATTCTCTTTAATACCTATACATCTTTGTTCTTCTAGGGATAGAAAAAAATGAGCTATGTGCTTTATCTAAGAGTTCCCTCTACAACTCTGGCATTGAAGGAGAAAAAACACTCTTTCCAAAATTTATCACTACATATCTATAAATAAATTATATCAATTTCACATTATTTACTATTTTAATATTCCTCTATAAGTCATCATAATTCTGTAGGGAATTATCTATCATTTATAGTAAGTATGGTTTAGTAATTACTTTTAAAAGTAACTATAGGTCCCATTTACTAGAAATATTTATATCTATATTTAATGGATATCAATATATAGGATTGTTATTTATTCTCATCATGGCCCAAACATCATGGTCTCTCCTACTTAATGTATCAACCACCTTGTTTTCCATCCTATGGAGGTATTTTATCAAGAAATCATATCTCTTAGGTAGTTATAACTATCTTATTTTCCTCATGTTGAGATCATTCTAAGATAAGATAAAAAATTTTAGTCAGTATATATATCACATCTTTCACCATAAAGGTAGTGTCTCCATATTTTAAAATAAAATTTATAGGTTTAATCTCAAGGTCCTGAGTTGGATAGTTCTATTCATGGATTTTTAATTACCTTGATGAATTGGAAATCACCCCATAATTATGCATAGGGACACATCCAAGTCATTTCCTCCAAGAATCACTATATACTATGAATTATTCCTTAACAGAATTTAATGTTAATGTAAATAAATTAATAAATAAAAAATTTAGATCTTAACAAAATTCATTTCATTCCCATTTAACATGTTAATTTAACCACTTTACATGTTCACATGGTTAATGGGTTGTCCAACCATGAAAAATCTTGAAAAATACACCAAAAGTAACCTTTTAAACCAAGGAAACTTTGGATCTATTTTTTTGTCGGTGTAGGGTATTATTTGACTAATTTTTTCTTTAAAGGGTTAATTTATGTTCCATTCATGGAAGAAATCTGGACAAGAATAGATACATTATTGATCCAAAATTCACACTTATTTATTTCCCATATAATTCTTTTTTTTACGACCTTGGAAATTATTCATAGATAACTCTCATGCACTTCATGAATATCAATGTATATCATGATATCATAAATGAACAACACCGAAAAGTTATCAAGTAATCCTTGAATTCTCAATTCATCAAATCAACAATGAAAAAAGGTGAATTAGTCAATCCAAAAGTCATTACCATAAAATCATAATGTTCATACCTTGATCATATATCATCATTCTTTACCCTTAGCTGATAATGACCAGAGTAAAGTTTAATATTTTCAAAATATTTTTACCCTTATAGTTGATAAAATAATTCATCAATATGTGGTAATAGGTACTTATTCATTATATTAATGGCACTGATCTCCCTATAATTTATGAAAAATATCATGGACACGTCCTTATTTTTCATGAATAAAACATGTCATCCTAATGATGAAATATTAGGGTGTATTAATCCATTATCACAAAACTCTTGTGGATATTTATTCAACTAAAAAAACTCCATTGGTCCCATTCTATAAGGAGTTTTATATATAGTCCAGACATCAATAATTTTCTCATTTTATAACTCAAATTTACACTTTAGTGGATGACTAGTTAATTATTTTAGAAAAAATCGTTAATGAAATTTTGTACCATGGGTATATACTCTCTTTTTAGGATATATTACTTATACATATATCATTCATGATCTTCCTCTCATTACAAAATTTCATTAAGGAATGCTATTAGGGGGTATGAATATGATTTAAATGATTAATTTCCCCTCTAAGGATAATAGATTTTATCTCACCTTCACGAATCATAATATCCTTATCTTAGAAATAAATTGTTTCATGATAATTATAAATTTAATCCATACCAAGGATCATATCAATGTCAACCATAGGTATAACATCTAAGTTTGAAAATAGTGCATACACGTGAATCATAATTGTAACTGCGTTACACATATTTGTTTCTATTATATTAACACATGGTTTATTAATTAATAACACCCTTACTATATTTTTAAGTAAATATCTAATGTTTTAGGAAAACATTGAAGATATAAAATATTGGGAAGATCCAAAATCAAATATAAAATTATCAAACATTGAGAATATGATCATTTTACTTTCCCCAACATGATTAGGAACTTTGAATTCATATTTATTAAACTCATAAGATTTTCCTTTCTCCCTTGGAATTTTATGAGGTAAATTCTATTGATATTTGGGGAATTTGTTTGTATACTTTCCTTTATCCTTATATTTAATGTATTAAACATTAATATTTGCTACCTTTCCATGTATTAAAAATCTTGATGTCCTTTTTATCATCACTTTTAAAAAACATTGGATCCCTTCCTATAATCCCCAAGGTGATTCTTCCAACAGTTATTGCATGTGGGGAATCACATCCTTCATTTCTTCCCCTTTGCTGTACTTTTCTCTTAATGATACTTAGTCGGCCTATTCTTCTCTCAATTTCCCTTCAATACATACATCCTTGAGAACTAATTTTTTATCATAATAGAACTTGAAACTATAAACTTATATAATGAATAGGTTAGAGAGACCAATGCACTATGAAGGGATGGATTTAACACAACAAACAAATGATCAATATTTCTTTCTCGTCTATATAAATTGTTCGTAGTGTGCCTAGATAACCTTGTAAAGTTAGCCTCGTACATAGCAATATTTTCCACCTATTCTTTCTATTATAAAAGAACTTACTTTCTATTTATTCTATTTTCTCATGAGGAATTTATTTTTTATAGAATACCTCCTTAAAATTTATATATTCCATGTTCTATATCTCACTTATCCCTTTCATGTTTTGAATTAGAGACCACTATTGGTCTACATGTCCCTTCAGATAATGGACTTCCGTGATGAATTTTTCCTTTTCACAACTTCCAAAAGTAAAAAATTTATTCTCTAGGGACTTGATAAATTTCTCATCTACCAAGGGATTAGTTTCTATACTAAATTATGGAGATTGGTGTCACATGAAGTAGTCCAACATTGTTAAACCATATTGTGGATCATAAAAACGCACTATGTGAGTCAAATTATTTTTTATAACATGGGTTCACTTCCCCAAATATGTTTTTAAAACTATTAGACTAAAATCTATATTATTATATTTACCATGGGGTTTCACTATGTGTGGGTATTGATACGGTTATTATTCATATCATTAGTCACCATAATTCTACAATGGAATATATATAATTATCTCATGATATTGAATTGTAAAATACAATTCTTATTTTGTTTTCTAGAGTTTTACCTAGAAATATTAAGGTTTTTTATATTACTTATAACATCTTACTAGATTACTCTAAATCTAGTCTTTTAGGTTTATATAAAACATCCTCTAATAACAACTGTAATATCCCAGAATCTAGAAACCTGTAGGTGTTGGTTATATAACATTATTGGTACCAAATACTATAGTTTCTAAAGGATCTAATAATTTAGTAGCTTTGTAAGAATATATAAAAATATAAATATGTTTTTTAAAACATAAGATAAGATATAAAAATATTGTAAAAAAATTATTATCCCTTCCATCATATCCCAAAAAATTAAACATATACCTCCTCTAGGTTTCCTAGGGAATGGAAAACAAATAAGGATGAACTCAGATTCTATGTAAAGAGTAGAATACATTAGAAGCTATCATATCATAAACAAAACATAATTTATATGGAAGGAATGAATAGACAAGATAAATACATAATAAACTAAAACTGAGGTCATGCTTTGTCCAAGAAAATAAATTAAAACATATATAATAAAAATAATTGATCTCAAATTGATGTAATTCATAATTCCACACATCAAATCAGTTTTTCAAGGCCTTATGCTAGGACATTGTACTGATATGGGAGAGGTATACAAGAAAACCCAAGTCGGATGGTCTCATGAGAACTATTGATGCATCAATAGATATATGATGTCATGCCCCACCCATAACTTGATTAAGTAAAATGCATTCAACATAAGATTTAAAAAGACCATTTATATGATTTCCTAAGGGACCTCTATCTGAATAAAAACATGGTTATCTATATAATTAATGATACATAAGACAAATAATTCCCCACTCAATGGAATAATATTGTTGTCTAGAAGAATATCCCTTAATAATCTTAGAATCTATAGTGTATTTTCAAAGCGACAATAAGTACCCTTATCAAAGAAATATAGTGGTGATAGTACATTCAATTTTCTAGGTGGTCTATCAAAGATAATAATTGGTTTCAATAGTTTTTGTTGGTAGGATACCAAGTAATTGGTATTAAAAATACTTCACTATGGGTCATAAATATCATGTGAACATTACAAAACATATCCCCTAGTATTATCTATTTAGGTGTGTGGTATTACGCCCATTTTTTGTGCATTAGAGTGATGATTGAGACAGTGATTAATAAACCCTTTTTTAGGTGGTTAACCCTACATGTATCTATTCTACAGCCTCATACACATTCCATTATATATATATATTGATTTATTCTCTATGAAAATACGCACACTTTTAGTTAACCCAAACTTAGGATGTTTTCCACACCATGGAAAATATTTAATTTTATAATGGTTTGTTAAATCTTGAATCAACAAATATGAGGGAGAGTTAAAAATATAAATATGTGAATCCCTTAAATTTCATAAGTGATATGGTAAAGAATATTCCATTGAAATTTTTTCACTACACAAAATTAAATAGTAGGTGAGTATACACAAATCCAAAAGAATGAAAATTGTGATGGAAAACCCCCCACATATGGCTTGGGTAGCAATTCAATCAAAATCTTTTGAAAAAGATGTCTTAAAATTGTTATTTAAATGTCACGATCCATCCTCCGGGGCCCATGTTGTGACAACCCCAAGACCTCCTTCCATAGGCTAGGGGTTGGCGACTAGCACTAAAGGCGTATTCCCTATAACTGGGAAGGCATTGCCTTTATAACCTGTAAGCACATGCAAACAAGCACACAACATGATTTGAACTCAAGTACACAGAATAGTAATCAGAGTAAGTTTAGTAAGTAAAAGGGGCTAGAATACAAGCCCAACTGGAAAGTACAAGGAAAACTGGAAAGTACAAGACAACTGATATGTGAAAAGTAGCTCCAGGATCATCCACCACGGATCCTACCTGAAGGGTAGGTACAACTCATGAACGGCCGTCTCTATGGTTCACCTCGTCTAACATCCTCCTCTGAGCTACCTCCTATCCTGGTACCCTCGTCCTTGATTAGAGATGTCCATCATCTACACCAAACACAACAAAGTGCGGGCATAACCCGTGTTGGGGTGAGTATAATTGTACTCAGTAGGGACCCCGAGACCCTCAAGGTATCACAAAATCCACAAAGATAAACTGTAAAGAAAGGATACAATTGATAACCCTACATAGGTATATTCCCATACATATACTTAATTTATCACGTAAACCCATCTCGATCATGAGGAAAACAAAGAGTCCATCTTTTAAGCCCCAAGATAAAATGTTCCACAAAGAAACCAATACCACAAAAGCAAGTACCACACAAGTACGCCACACAATAGAGTACCACCAAGGTATTAACACGAAGGAAAGTACCACACAGGTACAGACTTAGCTCACACCAAGTATAACTTAAGTACAGTAGTAGAGATGATTAGTTGTAACTACTGAATCATCTTACTCTATTAAGAGGTAGACCCACATAGGATCACTCGGTGCTAACGCACACAGGATCACTCAGTGATGACCCACAGAGGATCTCTAGGTGTTGACCCACATAGGATTTCTCAGTGCTGACCCACATAGGATCGCTAGGTGCTGATGTAATGCCCCAACCCTCGTTACCCAGGGTCGGTGCATTATTACGTAACATTGGCATGATCGCAAAATATCAAGTCTCGAAAGACTGATTAGTTTAGTAGCCTTGGAAACACTAGATACATTCATAAATGTTACATTGCATCATAAAGTGAAAAACTATAATAACATAGTCACCATAGTCCACACCCATATCCCTTTCAGACTATCCCTGCAGGTCAGTCATAAAATATTTCTTCACATCCTGGGAAAAATAAAACATAGAAAGGGGTGAGCTCAGATGCTCAGTAAGGATAAAAATATAGCGGAAACTTTCATAAATAAAAATAAACATTTATGGCAATGTATAACTAAAACAAAATCCTTTTAAACTTGAACTTCAGCATAATATTAAAAAAGTAAAATGAAATAATGTCTTTTACTTATTCACATGGATATTCTACTAGTCGAATAATCAAATGAAATATCAATAACCACTTTCATAATGATGGAATGCATAATGCCAGACTATCATAACCACATAGTCAAGGACTTATGCCAAGACTAAAAATAAGATTTTGTCAAGGCCTTGTTCCAAGACACTAGTTTGTCTCATGAGACCTACCGATGCATCGAGAAGCTATAGCGAGCTCCACCCGTCACATACTAAGTCCAATGCATTCCTTATATGAAAAGGTTTAAATATATCATAAACCATAACATAATCGTATCACATAAAACATGCATAAAGGAAACATAAAATTTCCACATTTCAATCACAAGATATCAATACAACACATTGATTTAATAAAACCATTTTCAATACCGAAATAAAAGAAAAGTAAAACTTGGTATTTATTTTTCATTTTAAAAAAGTTATGGCTTGTAGAGGAAGCCGATACTCAAATAATGGTTACAGCGGCGGAGAAGTCATTGTCGTCGCATACATACGACAAAAAAACATTCCCTTTTGTCATTTAGTAAAACACTTAATATAAAAAAGATTAATCTTGAATAAACGTAAATGTAAAAGGGTTTTATACACCATATAAAATAAAGTTGTGTATAAAATAAAATATTCCTCAATGAAAGGAGATTGAGACGAAGTCCCTTACCTCATGTCCGACTTGACTCGATCATTCTTTAACCTCCTGAATAATAAACTAGAGTTAATTTCTACTTTCTTAAGAACCTTTTTCAAGTTCATTATTACTTTTAAATCACTTATTACCATGTTATGAACATTATGTAATTATTTTACTTAATAACGGACGTTTTGTCGATCTTTGGTACTTGAGTCAAAAATAAACTTCTTATAATTACAAGTTGTTCATGTGGTAAAATATCCATTATATACAGAATTATATTCATGATTTAGATATCATATATATCATATATATCCAGTATATATATTCATTTATAATATTACATAACATTTAGAGGTAAGAAATGAAATGAACCGTTCATGGAGACTGTAAGTCGTACGTACGCATGAACGCCACTTTCATTTCTATTTCATATTTAATGGAATGAAATAATAATGATATAAATTTATATTATAATTCCAGTATAATATCATATATAATATCATTTACTCCACAGTTTATATGTCCCACATATGGTATTAAAAATTCAAATCACTTTGATGGGGCGGTAGTCCGCACTTCCTAAAATGAAATTATCGCGTTTACCTGTAATGGAAATCGTAAAGGTATACCATAAATGAAAAATACAGAAGCATAAGGAAAACATAAACATAATATATATCATATATAAATATAGTGACATATTAATGTCCACCCTAAGAGGTGTTAAAATAATAGTGAACAATCATCGTTTCGTGAGGGAGTAATTCGCCACCCACAGAAACAGTATGTTCATTAACCATTAGACGAAGGTGTGTGTATGTGTAAATAAAATCCTTATCATAACAACATCCTAGTATATAGAAGATACTGTTTTTATCAAAAAATAAAGGAATAAAAAGAGTTTAAGTTGTTGGAGAAGCAAAATAAAACAAATGAACATAAGAGAATACATTACCTTAAAATTGGGTAACTCTTTTTGATTTGAGCCAAACGCTTCATTGGGAAGACTTATTCCCAATGTGAGGCTTCTAGGAGTAATATAGGGAAGTTGATAGAGTATTTGGGCATAGTTTTTCTGAGACAAATGTCTTGAAGGTGTGAATAAGGTGGTAGAGGTGGGGGCCTTTTATAAGAGGAGAGGAGGGGCACTCTTAGAAAGTCATGAAATGTTACATTATTATGAAGTGATTTTTGGATTTAAAAGGTCCAAAAATTATATATTTAGAGGATAAGTTGATAAGGGTTCGAGATATACTCATCCAATAGGTTTTTGACAAGTGTAAGTCTTAGATTTTACATTATCTTTTCATTTTATTTAGATTGTTAATTAATGAGGTAATCGCTGCATCATCATGGTGTCATAAAAAATTTAATTTCTTTAATGTCTAAAAATTATAAAAAAATGCCATGATGTAGGAAATATTTGTAGCTTTACAATGGATATTTATAGTCTAAAATATAACTTTTATAACTTCTTGTAAAAATTTTTTAGTAAAACAATAAATGTTTGTGACATTTTTATTTTTACTTTAAATAAAAGGGATTAATGTCATTATCTTACACAAGTGGCTCAATGGGATCCCAAATATCGTATCATTGTTTTTCTTGGTCGTCCATGACTCATCCAATAAGAGTAGGACATGTGTCAATATATTTTTATATTCTTATAATATAATTTTTACCTTAAATTACCCTAATTACCTCTAACCGCAGTTAATAAAACTCAAAAGTCACTATTCACCAAAAATTATTTTCATCCCATTGAAAAAAATTTTACATACTAATTACAGCCATGTATGTAATATTTTTGAAATTCAATTCATAGTAGCAGTAAAATTTCATTTAAATGAAACATCAGTTTTTTAACTACCACTTAGTGGTTTCACTATTCATCCAAAATTGAAGTTTTTCAGAAAAATACCAAACATTCACCCTATACTATATTTGATATTCCAAATTCAAATATTATTTATATCTTATCAAATTAAAAACATATAAGTTTCATTAATTAATTTTATAATTAATTCCCATTGTCAAAACAAATAGCGTGTTTTTAAGAAAGAATATCAATCAAAATATTGACAATTGTTTATGTCCAATTTCAAAGTGAAATTAATTCTAATGACCGCCATTGGATAAAATGGTAAAATTATATTCTAATTATACTTTAAAACCACTCAATAGTATAATTTATCACTACAAATTATTTTGATTTAAAATGTTGTTTTTAGGTATTTTTCACTATTCATCGAAAATTGGAAGTTCTCAGAAAAATAAAAAAAAATCAACATAGGCTAATTTCGATATTATGAATCCAAAAATGAAGTCCATTTTGAAATATAAAATTTATATAACTTCAAAATGTGGGTATTAATATTCATAACGGCTACTTTGATTGGTCGTGGTGTGTTAGAACTTGAGGTTGCGTACAACACACGTTGCTCTATTATTCAAAGACAAGCGTACCATGGAATCTTAGGGTGTTACAGCTGACCCACACAGGATCGCTTAGTGGTGACCCATATATGATCGATAGGTGCTGACCCACACAGGACCACTCGGTGCTAACCCACAAAGGATCACTTTTCATTATTCATGTCACAGCCAGCTATAGGGTTCCCGCACTACGGTTGCTTGCCTATGGGAGGGTCCACTACACAAGACACTGGTAAATACTCCAACTACCACGAAGTCCCATGAAGAAGTATCCCAATGGACCTCCATATCATTGGGGCCTCAACGCAACAGAAGGGGCGTCAATCAGATGCCCAGTCTGTAAGTTATTAGCCTTTTAGTCATGAGGGCCCGGTTGGATTCATGCTCGATCCAACCTGACCATTAACCAACATTATCAAAATCTCTAGTAGGGTATACCAAAGGTACCGTCTAGCTACAAGGTTTCTGGTTCCCCTAACTATTTGTCAAACGAGTGTATGGTGCCAAAGTTATGGCCAAATGAGCATAAATGGGTTATAGTGGGTCTGGGTCCGGTCCGACCCGACCTGGCCCGGCCTGGGCTGACCTGGTTCGGGTTGAACCGGCCTGACACACTGGGTCCAGCCCTACCTGGCTGTGGTACGGGGGTCGCGAGGGGCTACGGGGGGGGGGGGGGGGGGGAGGTTCTGAGGGGCATGGAGGCTGTGAGGGGGCCATGGAGGGCCGGTAGGCAGCATAGAGGCCACTGGGTGGCGAGACGGGCGGCGTGGCAGGCCGCAGGGCGGTGCGGCGAGGCCGCTGGGCGGCGTAGCAGGGCGGTGAAGTGAGGCCATTGGGCGGTGCAGTAGGCCGCAGGGCGGCATAGGGCGGCGCGATTGGCTGCGGGGCGGCGCGAAAGGCCACGGGGCGGCGGGGCGGTGCGGCCAGGAGGCGGGGCGGCGCGTCCAGGAGGCAGGGCGGTGCGGCGGGTCATGGGGAAGCACGAAGAGGCCGTGGGGAGGCGCAGCTTCACTGTCACCTTCATCGCGGCTTGCAGTGGTGTCAGCCGCCATTCTTGAGTTCCACTGGTGCCAAACGCTGGCACCGGTCGCCGTCACCATCGCAAAGAACATACAAAAGGGAGAACGACAGAGGGGTCGGGCCATGTTTGTTTTCCATGCACCCTCCGCATTAGAGTGGTAGAAAGCGGCTCAACAAAAACCTTGAATCAAGAACATCAAATTCAAAAATTTCATATGAATCATGGATCAACTCGTTTTGGTGGATCCATGTTCTCCAAGCTTTATAAGAACAAGAAATTTAATCGAGAGAATTATAAGAATTCAAAAACAACCCCTACCTCGTTCGCTTGACTCGTTGAAGATTGTCTGCGGGGAAGGATACGGTGTCGTTGGGAATAGACGGAGGTCGATGATGTCAAAATTTCCTCAATCTTTGGTACATTGACATTGAAGATGTTCCTCATAAACGAATGTCCCGAGGAAGAAGTCAGAGTCGATGTTGGTGTTCTTCGTTGGTGTTCTTCATTAGAGATCTTTCTCCCAAGGCTTCATCCTCCCAATCCCACAAAAATAAATAGGTATCCCAAAAAATAGTTTATGTTATCTATTAAGTTTTTTGCATAATTTTCAAATTGGTCTAATTATTTAATTTAGTTGATAAAATTAATTAAAGGGGGTGGAACCATTAATGTGGGGAAGCTTAAGAGGTTTCTCCCCATTAAGAGGGGTGTTCAAGGGGGTTTAAGTCACAGGTGGTCCCCACCACTATAACCCACATGGGAGTTTAGGCTCGGGTGGTCCTCACCATCATAACGTAGGTTGTGAAGTTTTAGTTCAGGTGGTCTCCACCTCTAAACCTCCACATAAGAGTTTCAAAGAAAAATATGATAAAATTAATTTTATTTTATTTTATTCTTTCACGAAAAACCCAAAAAATTAACTATCACCCTCAACCAACTGTCGTCAAGGTGAATGTCTTATTAAGAAAATACCAGCACTGCGAGTTCAACGGTGCCATCGGATTTCAATTCTGAGCACCGGTTCAAAAGTTAAAAAAACATGATTTCATGTTTACTGAACGTACCCGAAAAAAAGATCAGAAATTCATTCCGGACACACCAGGCCTCGGAATAATGTACTGGAAATTTTCAAGGACTTGTAAAATTACCATATATTAAAAAACTTACATGGAAATTCCGGGCCTTTAAATTCTCCCCATCTCAGGGCTTTATATCCCCAAAATCCACAACTCAAACTAAGGGAATCAGTGGGGGTACTGAGCACACATCTGAGCCTCCCGTTCCCATGTGCTCTCTTAGATGTTCTCATGTTGCCAACATACACAAACTAGAGGTATTGACCGACCATAAAGGACCTACTCCTATGGATCCTCAATCTCCACTAGAACCTCTGTAAAAGTTACCCCATCGTCGACGCCCAACTCTTCATGGTCGATGATGTCGTAAAGATCATGCACGTATCTTCTCATCAGGGATACGTGGAAGACGTTGTGCAACAGGTGAAACTAAGGTAAAAGAGCTAAGTGGTAAACTACCTCTCCAACTCTACTGAGGACCTAAAAATGTCCAATGAATCTCATAGATAACTTTCCTCCTTGGACAAAGCTCCACAAACCTCATCGAGTTGAGACCCATAGAAAGACACGGTCACCATCCTCAAACTCCATAGGTCTCAGTCTCCTGTCGGCAAACGACTTTTGTCTGCTCCATGTAGTCTTTATCAGCTCCTAGATGATCTTCACCTTCTCTATGGTAGCTTGTACCATCTCTTCTCCCACTAGGGATGACCCCCCTGGGTCTGTCCAGAACAAAGGTGATCTTCAAGGTCACCTGTACAATGCCTCAAAAGGTGTCATCCCAATGGTGGAGTGATAGCTGTTGTTTTATGAAAACTTTACCAAAGGAAAGTGATCCTCCCAACTACGACCGAAGTCAAGGACTCAAGCACATAACATGTCCTTGAGGGTCTGAATGGTCCGCTCAGTCTGGACATCCATCTAAGGATGGAAGGAGATGCTCAAACGAAGTTGTGTCCTTAAAGCCTCCTGCAACCCCTTCCATATCTAGGAAGTAAAACATGTATCACTATCAGAGACAATCGTCAAGGGTACTTCATGTAGACGCACAATCTCCTGCACATAGAGGCATCCCAATCTCTCTACTAAAACCTTCTCCCTGATCAGTAGGAAGTAGGCCGACTTGGTGAGTTAGTCGACGATCACCCAGATAGAGTCATGAACCCTAGATGTATGTGGAAGTCCTATCATGAAGTCCATGGATATCCAATCACACTTACTTTCTGAAACCTCTAAAGGCTAAATCAGGCATGTTGGTACCTAATGCTCCGTCTTCGCTTACTGATAAGTGAGGCACTGAGAGACAAACTTTACAACTACTTTTATCATTATCGGCCACCAGTCCTATCATCGGAGATCCTGGTACATCTTATCCACTTCAGGATATACCTCTAGAGGGGATGTGTGGAACTACCTCAACACTTCCTCTAGAAGTGATACAGGTACCATGGTACGTCCTCTGAAGAGGATGATGTGTTCCCCACCTTCAGAAAACCCATCAGGTGACTGTCCTATGGATATTTGAGAACGTCATGCCTCACAGTCAGTGTCCCCGCACTGTGCCTCCCTGACTCGCTGAAGAAGTGGGGGAGTGACTTTAAGAGACTGTAGGAAAGTTGCTCCGTCTCGATCCACAAAGGATATCTGCAAATCAACTAACTACTCTGTCGCCTCGCCTAGCATCTGTATACTTGACCTCCTGCTGAGTGCATATACTACAACCTTTTCACTCCCAATAGTATAGACTATCTCGAAATCATAATTCTGGCGTAACTCAAGCCAACGTCATTGTCTCAAGTTCAGGTCCTTCTAAGACAATATATACCTGAGACCCTTATGATCAGAGTACATTGTAAATATTTCTACCATCAAGTAATGTCGCCACATCTTCAAAGCGAATACCACTGCTGCTAACTCCAGGTCATTGGTAGCATAGTTCTGCTCATGAATTCTTAGTTTTCAAGACCCATATGTGATCACTGATTGCTCCTGTATCAGGACACATCCAATCCTGGTCGTTGAAGCGTCGCAGTAGACTACATACCCAAAACCCTCCTCTGGAAGCCTCAAGATGGGGGGACTAGTCAGCCTTTACCTTGGATCCGGAAAAATTTGTTGGCATCTATCCGACTATATAAAAGGGTTTCCCCTTCTTCTTCAACACAGATAAAGGTGCTACAACTCTGGAGAAATTCGACACAAATCTCTGGTAGTATCCGGCCAAACCCAGAAAAATCCGTATCTTTTTCTCACTAGTGGGTGACTCCCAAGCAAGTACCACCTCAATCTTCACTGGATCTACTGCAACTTCGGCCTCCAATATGACATGTCCCAGAAAGTGAACCTCTTGGATCCAAAACTAGCACTTCAAGAGCTTACCATAAAGCTGGTGCTTTCAGAGTGTGTCCAGTACTACCTGCAAATGATAGGCATGCTCCTCCTCTGTAGTAGAGTATATCCGAATGTTGTCAAGGAAGACTACTACAATGTGATCAAGGTATGGCTTAAAGACCTTGTTCATGAGTCCCATGAACACTACTGGAGTGTTGGTTACACCGAATGGCATAACAAGAAATCTTAGTGGCCATACTAACATCTGAAAGTCGCCTTCTGCACATCCTCGTCTCGTACTCTAAGCTGGTGATAGCCTGATCTGAGATCTATCTTTGAGAACCAAAGTGATCCCTCCAGCTGATCAAAGAGGTCTTCAATCCTTGGGAGTGGGTACTTTTTCTTCACAGTCACTTGGTTCAAGTGCCGATAGTAGACACAAAGTCTCAACCTCTCATCCTCCTTCTTGGCAAACAAAATTGGGGCTGCCCAAGGAGAAACACTAGGCCGAATGAACACTTTCCCCTGTATGTCCTCCAACTGTACCTAAAGCTAAAGAATATCTGAGGGAGCCATCTGATATTCTGGTGTAGATATCATTGTCGTCTCGGGGTACAAGTCAATGTAAAATTCCACCTCTCTGTGAAGAGGTAGACCCAAAACATTATCAGGAAGACATTCGCGTACTAGTCCACCACTAAAGAATATCTCGGGCTCTCCACATCAAATACTATGAGGGTAAGACTATCCAACTGATAATTGATCGGTTTCACTCTCCTCTGGTTAAGTCCATCCTGTGCTGCAAAGGCTTCTTTCTCACTGATGAAGGTAAACCCGGTCCTATCCGTGTGGACACACCACACTTTGTGCCTAATATAGTCAATATGATCATGGACTATAGATAACTAGTCCATAGACAAGATGTCATCGTAAGGCCTCGATGCTGCTACTAGGAGATCCTGACCGAAGATCTTGCCTCCTAGAGTAAGCTCGCACTGTCGACACCAGTGCATAATCGTTGAATCTGCTCCTGTAAGAGTATCAAGCCGTAAGGATCACGCCAACGGATCCATCGGAATCTCCGAGCTCTGAACAAGGGTAGTGGAAATAAAAGAGTGACTGGAACATGTGTCTATAAGTAATATAGCTAAGGTCGAGTAGACACAGATCGTACCTCATATCATCTATAGAATGCCGTGATCGTAGTCTTCAACTGCCTGAAGCTGAGATCGTCCCTATCCTCTTACTCCCTATGGTCATGGTGGACCTCCTGGTGGTTGTGGCAGTAACATATCAAATCGTCGCCCACTGGCAGCTACATGTCCAGCTCCTCTTCCAAGCTCGCCTGCTCCCTCCAGACCTCCTCGGTCGAATCTCTATCTCTGCTTGGGTGGTCCTTCGACCGTATTCTGATCATCTGTATGGAAATTCAGATAGTCATGATCCATGTGACCCTGCCCGCCGCATGCGTAACATTTCTCGCTCCCAGCATGACTTGCTCTGCCTCGGGTGCCTCGCACAACCGACCCTAATCTTGTGGTCGTCCACCTATAGGTCTAGTCCTTTTGGATCTCTGTGTCATTTGTATACTTCCAGCTGTAAAAGACTCTTCTACGTGTTGACTGGTAGTGGGACTCACTGCTGTTTACCACTCAGCAAAGAAACTCTCCACTAAAAGGGATCGCTCTAACAACCCCGCTGGCGTCGGGATGCTGAGTGAGATCATCGAAGACCTGATCTCCCGCTTGAGTCCCTACTCGAAGGTTTGGGCCCTAGAGAATGGGTTTGGCACCATATCAGTGGAGTAGTGTGAGAGGTCAGTGAACCTCACTAAGTACTGAGCTACAGTCATGCTGCCCAACTGAAGATGAATAAGCTTCTGTATGCGCACTGTGAGAAGAGTTGCTGGAACAAACTCTTCCTGAAACAGGCTCTCGAAGTCTATCCAGAGAAGCATCACCTCATCATGAACCTGGAGCATCAAGCTCTACCATCTTCCTGTTGCTTCCTATAGAATACTGGTGGCAAGGATCACTATGAGATCGGCTGGTGTCCCTACCAGTCGGAAGACTCTCACCATGGCCTCTAGCCAGTCTTAATCCACCTGTTAGTCTATCTCTCTCTAGAACCTGGGTGGCCTCTGGGACTGGAACTCATGAAACTCACTCATGCGGCTTTCACTATTTTCTTCTGGGGCTGGTGGCATCAGTGGCCCAACAGGTAATGGTACCGCTGGTGCCTCCGCTAGTGTCTCTACAGGAAGAGGGCCCTGCACCGAGGCCTCGTTGCTCGGTAGGCTATCAGTGAGTACAACTCTCGGAACCCTAGATGGATGTCTTCGTGGAGGCATCCTGAAAAGAAACAGGTGTATCATGGTAAAAAAGTTATACCTGGTGAGCTAACTCAAAGAGATCACAAAGAAAACTCTTCAAAACACAGATGCAATCAATGTTTTCGTGCACTGAGTCGGAAATCAAAAGTCAGGGTCCTGGTGTATGGATACATCGGCTGCTGCACCAATTCTGGATTCCCTAAACTGATAACCACACTCACTACACCTAACACTATTGCCGTAAAAAATGATCAGAGTCCTATGTTATATGGTAGAACTGACTCCTACGATGACAATTTTTCATGAACCGTCCCCTAGGGCCCGTGTCGTGACTACCCCAAGCCCGCCATCCATAGGCTGGGGGCTAGAGACCAGAACCGAAGGCGTATTCCCTATAACTAGGAAGGCATTGTCTTTATAACTTGTAAGTACATGAAACCAAGCACACAACAAGATACGAACTCAAGTAAACTGAATAGTAATCAGAGTAAGTGCAGTAAGTAAAAGGGGTCAGAATACAAGCCCAACTGGAAAGTACAAGGAAAACTAGAAAGTACAAGATAGTTGATAAGTAAAAATAAGATCCTAGATCATCCACCATGTATCCTACCCAAAGGGTAGGTACATCTCATAAATGGTCCTCTCTGTGGTTCACCTCATATAACGTCCATCTCCAAGGTACTTCCAATCCCGGTACCCTCATCCTCAGTTAGCGTTGTCCGTCTTCTACACCAAACACAAAAAAGTGTGGGCATATCTCGTGCATGGGTGAGTATAACGATACTCAGTAGGGACCCCAAGACCCTCAAGGTCTCATAAAATCCACAAAGGATAAACCACAATCAAAGGATACAACTGATAACTCTACTTTGGTATATGCTCATACATATACCTAAGTTACCAAGTAAACCCATCTCAATCATGAGGAAAACACAGAGTCCAACTTCCACACCCCAAGATCAACTATTCCACAAAGGAAGTTATACCACGAAGGCAAGTACCACACAGGTATTCCAGACAGAAGAATACCGACAAGGTATTACCATGAAGGAAAGTACCACAAAGGTACAGACTCAGCTCACACTAGGTATAACTTAAGTACAGTAGTAGAGATGATTAGTTGGAACTAATGAATCATCTTACTCCATTAAGAGGCAGACCCACACAGGATAGCTCGGTGCTGACCCACACAGAATCGCTCAGTGCTGACCCACACATGATCGCTAGGTGTTGACCCACACAGGATTTCTAGGTGCTGACCCATACAGGATCGCTAAGTGATGACCCAGACAAGATTGCTCGGTGTAGACCCACACAGGATCCCTAGGTGCTGACCCACACAGGATCCCTCGCTGCTGCCCCATACAGGATCCCTCTTCATTCTTCACGTCACATCCACCTATAGGGTTCCTGCACTACGCTTGATTGTCTCCAGGAGGGTCCGCTACACAAGACACAGGTCGATAATCCATCTGCCATGAAGTCCCACGAATTAGTATCCAAATGCACAACCACGTCAGAGGGGTTTCAATGCAATACATGGTGCGTCAATCGGACGCCCAGTCTATAAGTTATTAGCCTTTTAGTCCCGAGGGCCCGGTTGGATTCGTGATCGATCCAACCTGACCGTTTCCCAACATTATCCAAATCTCTAGTGGGGTATACCCAATGGTTTATCTCGCTCCAAGTTTTTCGGCACTGCTGACGGTTCATCAAACAGATGTTGAGTGCCAATGTTGTGGCCAAATGAGCATAAATGGGTCGTAGTGGGTCTGGGTCTGGTCTGACCTGGTCGGATCGACCCGACCCGACCCGGCCTGGTCCGACCTGGTTCGGGTCGACCCGGCCTGACACTAGGGTTCTGGCCCGTCCCGCGCTGGGTGTCCCGGTCTAGCAGCGGTACAGTGGCCGTGAGGGCTGTGGGGGGGCGTGGGTGGTCGTGGAGGCCGCGAGGGGCGTGGAGGCCTCAAGGGGGCCGCTGGGTGGCGCAGAGGCCGTTGGACAGTAAAAAGGCCGCTGGGTGGTGCGACAGGTCCCGGGGAGGCATCGTAGGCTGAGGGGTAGCACGATGAGGCCACTGGACGTCCTGGTAGGCCATGGGGTGGCGCGGTGAGGCCGCAGGGATGGGCAACAGGCCGCGAGGTGGCGCGGTGAGGCCGTGGGGCGGCACAGTAGGCCGTGAGGCAGCGCCATTGTACCGTCACCTACGTCGCAGTAGGCGGTGGTTTTGGATTTTGTTCTCGAGTTCCACTAGTGCCAAACGTCAGCACCGGTCGTCGTCACCTTCATGAAGAACACACAAAAAATGAATGATGGTCGGGTCGAGCCGTGTTTGTTTATCTTGCTCCCTCCGCTTTAGAGCGTTAGCAAACGGCTCAACAAAAAAATTAAATCAAGGACGTCAAATTCAATTATTTCATACAAATAATGGATCAACTCATCTGGGTTGATCCACATTCTCCATGATTCCCATGAATGAGGAATTTAATAGAGAAAATTACAAGAATTCAAAAAAAAAACCTACCTTGTCCGTTTGATTCATTGAAGATTGTCTACGGGGAAGGAGACGATGCCGTTGGGAATAGATGGACATCGTTGACATTGTCATTTCTTTGATTTTTAGATCGTTTATGTTGAAGACATTCCTCGTCAATGAATGTCCCAAGGAAGAAGTTAGAGTCAATGTCAGAGTTCTTCGTTGGAGAGCTTTCTCCCAAGGCTCCTTCCACCCAATCCCACCAAAATGAAGAGGTAGCCCAAATAATAGATAATGTTATATATTAAGTTGTTGGCATGATTTTTAAATTGGTTTAATTAATTAATTGAGTTGATAAAATTAATTAAAGGGGGTGGAACCATTAATGTGGGGAATCTGAAGAGGTTTCTCCCCATTAAGAGGGGATTTCAAGGGGGTTTATTTCTCAAGTGGTCCCCACCACCGTAACCCACATGGGAGGTTAGGCTCGGGTGGTCCCCACCACCATAACCCATGTTGAGAGGTTTTAGTTATGGTGGTCCCCACCATTCAACATCTACATGGGAGTTCCAAAGAAAATTAAAATAAAATGTTACACAATTTTATTTTATTTTATTCTTTCACGAAAAATCCAAAAAATTAACTTTCACACTTGACCAACTACCATCAAGGTGAAAGTCATCTTATGTGAATATCATCCCTACAAGTTCAACTGTGCCCTCATATTTCAATTTTGTGAACCTGTTCAAAAGTTACAAAAACCCTCTTGCACATTTACTGAACGTACCTGAAAAAAAGTTCAGAAATTCATTCCGGGCACACCAGGACTCTGAATCATGCGGCGTCAATTTTCGCGGACTCTTAAAATTCCCATATATTAAAAAAATTACATGGAAATTTTGGGTCTTTACATTACATACCATTAGTAAATTAATTTCATCGGATAACATCTAAAATAGGCACTATATAAACCACATATAGTAAATTAGGTTTATAATAATAAACATGTCTCAAAGAGAGGAATTTTAGACAGAAACCCATACCTCTAGTCTAGCCTTTCAAAAATGTACTTTAACATTATGAATAAAAAACATGTCCATAATAATAAATTAATTAAGAACATTATTCATATCCAATTTCATTTATAATCCTCACAAATAGTAATTCTCTTTGGCTTCTACTAATTCTCCACATCAGTTTTTTATATTTTTGATCATTAGGGTTTGTTTCAGAATAGTGGTATCTATATTAATTATTCTTCCAAAGTTCATCCTTACTAGGTCATTAAATTTTATATTAGGGTTGATTAATAATTATTTATGATTCTTAAAATTTATTTCATTATTTTTTTAGTCTAACACCTTAAAAATTTTGTTTAAAATAAAAATAATCTTGAAAGATTCCTTAACACACATAAATGAGCATTAAGATTATTGACATATATTATAAAAATATTATTATTTAAATGTAACAGTTGTAACCTATCCATTAAATTGAATTTTAAAAATATTATTAGTCACATTATGAAATTTATTTACAATTTTTTTACAAAATAAAAATTTATTCATTAATTCTTAGGAAATAAGCAATCAATTTTTAGTGGATCCATTTTATGCTCTAAAATTGAATTTTCCTCAAAAAAGGTTTTTATTACATTTTGTGTATAAAAATTATAATTAATTTATTCAACATTAGAAAATTTTATTTTATGAAATTAATATTAGTTTTAAAATCATCATATCAAAATTAACATAGGGTGATATTTTGGGATCTTTCTAAAATGATTGATTTATAATTGAATGGTGAAAAATACCAACTTTTCAATTACTATCATTTATTTTAATTAAATAATGTAATTTAGATATCCCACTATGTAATTGATATTGACTTAAAGTGACACAAAATCTATTTTATTTATAATAATATACTTAATTCTATTATAATCAGCAATATTAATCTTTTTTATATAAGTTAATTATTACGCTTAAAAATTCATTTTTCTAAAAACCTTCAATGATAATTATGAATTTACAATCAAATTTATTTCTACAACTTCTAGATATTGAATATTTAATAATGGAAAACATAATTTTAATAATTATTATCAAATCCGATAAATAGTCCCTTTTTATTTTTTGTCACATTAAATAGTAATCGTGGTAAATATTTGTCACCCCAGTAGGGGTAAAATGGGTAAATGAATGTTAAAACTATGAGATAATTTCACAAAATACACCCAAAACATTATTTTATTTCATTTTATGGGTTTAATTTAACAATATAAATCTCTAATTTGAATATATTTTATTTGTTACCATTACCCCTTGGTAATAACATTTATATTATTTTAAGTAATTAAATTTTCAAAATATCACACTCTTGATTTTAATTTATTTCATATGTTCACATTGGGATAATAATATTTTATGAATTAATAAAAAATTATATTTGAATATGAGTAATTTATTTTTATAATACAATTTTTTTTATTTTTTAGTAATGATATAATTGCCTTAAATTCTTACATAATACAGGCACGATACTTGTGCAAGTAATAGAAAAATTAAATGATATAAAAAACATTAAAAGTAATAATATATTGATTAATTTTTGTTTTTAATGAATTTTATGAGTAATTAAAATGTATCATTTATTTTTAAAGTTCATGTACTTGAAATACATTTCATTCTACCTAACTTTAAATTCAAATTAAATGAATATTTCCAAAAATTACATTAATAATATTTATTATTAATAATGTTTTATTAATTGATTTAAATACCATAAAAATATTAAAGTAGTAAATTGATAATGGGAAATTTTCTAAAATTCTGTTAATTGACCATTTGGGAGCTAATTCTTACCATATAAGTAAATTTATATCCCCCAAATAGAGAAAAATGTTTTACTACAGTTAAGGATAAAAAGGGTTAATGGAGAGATACGAGTTAAAATGATCTAAAACTTCTCTAAATCCTATTGGATGAGTCTATTTAGATTCAATATAATATTATAATTAAAATTATACTAATTTGGAACCAGAATTCCATGAATGTGACTTTAAAATATTTTAATGTTTTGAAAAATCACTAGAGTTCCCCTTCACATCTTTACTAAAGGACACCCCTCATTTATCTTCTGTACACCACATTGGGTCATGTATCTCAACCAATACCTATGAAGTTTTATAATAAACTTCACTAGACAAAAAATTACGTTTTTTATTGTAGTTGGGGTGTTGTCTAAGTGGTTTAGCAGCCCTATAAGACTGAATGTGGTCCAGGGTTCAATCCTTGGTCATCCCCAATTTAAGGGAATTTTTTCTATGGCTCTTTCCTCTATGTTCAGGGGCCCAGTCAGCATGTAGGTTATGGAATAAAAATTCCCATAATTGAACAATTTTTTTCCTTATACCACATGTGATGATAGGGGTGTCATCTTCGATAATGACCTTGATTAGACTATGGTTAAGCGGTTGTCAAAGGTGATGATGGGTTGAGGTTGGTGTAAAGGTATTGGCATTAGTGATATGGTGGGATCAAAAAAATGTGGGGAGTGATGGCCTCCCATTCAATATTGACAGTGTTAGAAATCATGGAAGGGAGTTTTGGCCAGGAATCAGGTGATAAAGGGTCTATGGAGGCGGATCCATATCAGTTATTAGCCATTCATATCATGATGGACCTATGGTCTAGGGCCTTGAAGTCATATGTAATGGGTTACCCTCTTCCCAGTATAAAAAAAGTTTTTCCTTGGTTTAATAAAGGTGGTTTTTCCGTCTACCAATTAAAAATTAATGATTTTATCTTATTAGAATGATATTATAAGGGTCCTTATGAAGAGATCTAAAGGAAGTCTACAAAAAAAGAGGTAATCATCTTTGTTATCCCATTTCAATTAATTTATTCATCTAAATCCTCTATATATATGGTATTCATAATAAAATAATAACTTAATTACTATTAATATATTTAAATATTATTATGATTTTATAACCACTATTATCCACCATATTTCTATCAAATGTTAAATGAAATGTATCACATGTGTGTATGTGTGGATTACCACCTCCACTTAGCGATATGATTCATTTACCATAATCATAACCATTATTTTTATATTATGATATTTTTAAAAATATGAATATATTATTTGTGACATAATTATAATTATGGAATTATAATATCTTATCTACCTTATTACATTTCGATCTTTTGAAAAATGATAATCTTACTTGTGGGTATGTGTGCACTACCTCATCCACGAAGAGATGTGATTCATTTATCATTTTTTCTTTACAATAATAGTAATCAGGATATATTTAATGAATATATATGATATTTGTTATATAATGATGATTATAGAAAGCTTCATTACGATTTATCCTTCTTTACTTCCAACCATTTAAAATTGGAAATGTCACTCCGGTATACAAACAAACGGTCGTTTGCGTGAACTGATGCAATTCATTTTTCATCACTGATTTATACGAATAATTATAAAATTATATATTATGAATAAATATTATAATTATTTCATTATTAATGTTATTTATATGTTGAAACCATGACCAAGGTTCAAGTATAGGAACCATCAAATTGAAATATGCATGGAAAATAGACTAGTTTTCACCTAGATGTTCATTTTAAGGAAGAAATTATTTATAAAATGATAATTTGAAATTATAAAGGAATTATACATGGAATATTTTTAAGTAATATAATTTATTAATATATGTATAATAATTATATATTTTTATACATTATATTTTATCATGTATGGAGAAAGATGGGACTTAAGGTATGGGTTTCTCATCTCACTTATATCTCTATGAGACATATGACATATTCACCAATTGTTTCCATTGTAGAGTGTATAGAATACCCTAAATGTATTTTATTATTCTTATTAGGAAAATTATAGGGATTTAAAAATACATATATGGTTATATCTTTCATGAGAGTTTTATTTTCAGTTTAGTAAAGCGATAAGTGTTCTATATCTCACTATTTTTTTTGTTGAGACATTTTTAATGTTATACAACTATTTATGTTTATGAGGTGTATATAATAACCCTTTTACATGTTATACAATTAATATATTTATTTCAATGATATTTAATGTTTCATTTGATGTTATTCTTTCATGTGTCTTACAATCAAGAAGTTACCAAAGTGGTAAGGGATTTATATTTCAATCATATTTTAATAGATATTATTTATACTTGAAATTCTATTATGGAAAATATGTGATCTTTTTCTAATAAATCAAATTTATTTTTCTTCCCCTATGGTTAATGTTTCGAAAAAAAAAATCCAACCGAGATACATTTTGTTTTTCCTGGCGGTTGATTTTGGGGGGTTTAATGTCTTTCACAATAATTCCTATCGGGTTCACTATTATTGCTCTTAATGAAAGCTCCCAAATTTTCCCACATCCATAATTGGGTACATACCTAATTTCTAGAGGAATTTGGTTAGTATGGTTTCCATACCCAATGCAACATAGTTAATAACATTGGTCAATAGGATGGGAGATAAGGTTCATCCTACCCTTTTGGAGGAAAATGTTTCCTACTCTGAGAATCTCTTATAGATTTAAGATATTTTTATAATTATCTTCCTAATCTCTATACGAGATTGGTTACCCAAAAAATTATAATAGGTAAAATACTTTCATATTTAAATGGGAGTTTATTAGTGAATCAATATATATGTATATGAGATTCATCATCCATTTTCGATTAGTGGGTAGCTTCTAATATGTTGACGTCATATAACTGGGCACTTCAGAATGTGTTGTAATCAAAGGAGGATGTTAATATATCAAGGATGATATTTAACCACTATGTGATGTCCTAAATATCCCATTTATAATACTAATAAAAATTCATGTAGTTCATTAAACCCATGAAGTTTAACGTCAGGAAGAAAGGAAATATATGGGGGAACATAGTCACATTGTATTAAGCAAAAGCCTCAGGGAGGAATCCTATGTATCCTAGTTTTGGTAGGAATTAGATTCAATATAGTTCAATTACACTCTTGGGACTTACCCTGAGGTGGATTACCATATATGGGGGTAGAAATATCATGCCACACATCAGGGATTACACACTAAGGTTTCTTGAACTTCTAGAGAATCATAATGTGAATGATATGACCATTTCCATTTTCCAAAACCTATGTGATCCATAATTGGTTTAGAAAAAAAGGGATAGAAATCAGTCAGTCTCACTACATATGGATACAAGCCTTACATGCTAAAACATCTCTTTGAGTGTTTAATATATATCTCATGAATTAGCAACGAATCCTACATATCATAGAAATGGAATAAATTAGACCCATCTTAGTTCATTTTCTTTCTCTATCTATTGGTGGATTAGGAATAAAGATAAGGCCAAGGGAATGATTGGGTTTGGATGGTTGAATTTTTAGAGACATAATGGGACTTACACTATGGTGGATGATAAATTTATATTGGGCCTTATGGAGGCATCCTACATATCCTGGTTATTGAAAGAATCAGAGTTCTTGTAGTTCAATTTGATTGGGACTTATACATTGAGGTTTCCCTTATATATCCAGTAGATAAGGTTATCACATCCCGAGACATCTATATGACTTATCCTAATTGTATGTACGACATGTATGAGGATGTCTAGATATGTCCTTGTTTCTTAGTGGGCATGCCTAATATAAATAGACCGATCCAGTTTACTTTTCTGGAGGACATCAGATAACATGAATTTCATGTTGGGAGACTATTTCATGATCAATACTAACATATCGATAGGGTGTCACATGATCTGGCTGTCTTCTTGAGAGGGAATCGCAAGATCCATGTTGACATGTTTGGAGGGTGTCTTATTATTTGGAAATCCTATTCCGAGGACCTAATGAGATCTGACTGAGTTTTCTTTTTGTTGTGAGATATGTTTGAAACACTTAGAGGGTGTAACATGATCTGGTTGGTAATCTCATAGGTGTTCGTGAGACCTATCAGACATGTCTAAAGGGTGTCACATGATCTGGTTGACTTGTTCGGAGGACATCAAAAGATCTAGTTGGATTTTCCTAGTTTCATTTAAAGTCATGTATAACACGCTTAGATAGTGTCATAAGATATGGTTAGTAAGCCCAGAGGGATTTCAGAGACCCAGATAACATATATTGTTTTTTTCTAAATTATTTGGGAAACATACCTAGAAGAAATCAAAAGATCTCGATGGAGGACTCATAGGTCTTTGTGAGTCTTGTGTGGTATGCTTGAAAGGCATCATGGGACTTTATTAACATGTGTGGGGGGAATGAAATGATCTAAATGTCATGTCGAGGGTACATCACATGACTTGAGAGACATATCATACTATTGTCACATTATTTGGATGAGTGATGTGGATTGAATGAGGATAAATGAATATATATTCATGTAAGTCTCCCATATTTTAGTCTTTATTCAATATTTATGTTTCATATGTGCCTTTTATTTTCCCTATGTTAGCTTGTTTTAGATTTCAAGTGACCCATCCGATTTGTGGGATTTTCTTTGCATAATCTGTTCGACACACCAGAAGTCCTTCATGTGATATTAAGTTATCACAAAAAGTACCTATTCATGTTATGAAACCCTTTTATTCATTATTTTGATTTTTTCTAGAAAAATAATTTCATGATAGAATAATCAATTATTCTGAAAAGTCATCTCTTGTGCTCCCATGTGTGTTCGACTGAAGGATGAATTTTTGTATTATGGGGGAATTAATTTATTGGCCTCAACTATCATGGTTATTCACTGATTTATGTTGTGTATATCTCATATATTTTTTCCATAGTTAGTGGAGGGTCTTGGTGTCTCACACTTCACATGATCCGGCTATGGGTTTTCTATGTCATCGTGTGATATTCAGTGATTGCAAGAATGTTCTACCTTTTCCATTTTTATTGGACCCAACCAATAAAAAGGATTTCAACTGACCATGTGGACACGTCAAAGGGCTTCCACAAGGTCAGGATGACATGTCTAGGGGTCTTCATAAGATCATGATTCCTGTAAAAGAGATTTCACAAGATCAAATATGACTGGTCTTGGGTTATTTGTAAGACAAAGGTGGATTTCCAGGTGGTCTTCACAAGATCATGTCATCATGCCTAAGGGGTCTTACAAGATCATGCTAGATTATCAAGGGGACCTTTCGTGGTCAATTTTTCTCACTCAGCGCATATGACCCCTTTTATGTGAAGACCATATTATCTACGCTCTATAATAATCCTCTATATTTTCCCTTTTTATTTCTTTCATTATTTAATAAATGGTGGGGATCTCATGAAGTTTTGAAACTTTTTTCAAATACAATCATTATCCTTGTCTTTGATGCATCACATTTCCAATAATGGGTCTTATGGTGGTGCATGATCATTTTCACAGACAATCCTTCTGTTTTTCTATGGTGCATCACAAGATTAGTGAAGGATCTTGTAATGGCATTTTATCATAGCCATGGATGGTCACTCTACTTTTTTTGTGGTGTTCGAGATGATTAGTGATGGTTATTCTGATAGATTTCAATCATTAGCAAGGATGACCACACCACTTGTCTATAGATCTTAAAGGGAATTGTATGTTCAATGATGGATCACATGATGGTGTGAGTACATTTTCAGGGATATTTTCTCTCCATTCCCTTGATGTTCCATGTTTTCAATGATCGATCTCGTGTTATCATGAATATATTTTCAAGTAAAGTAACTCTTCTATCCTTTAATGTGTTTTGTGTTTAATGATGGATCTCACGAAGGCATGTATAAATTGTCTGAGATAATCACTATACTTTCCTTTGATGTGTTGTGTGTTCAATGATGGATCTCGTGATGGCGTCCAGACATTACGAGGGAAATTATTACTGCTTACCTTTGATGCATCACAAGTTCATGGTTTTATGATGTCATAGCATGACCAGGGGTGTTTTTATATCATGGTTGCATGCCAAAAGGTTCTTGTCTAGTGTTGGAAGTTATCGCATGAATGTCGCATTACGAAAGTTTTTTATGGTGTTTCATGTCCAAGGGTTCCCATAAGGGTTTTGTATGATGTTAAAATATTTATTTGATCATGTAAAGGGGGTCATCTGATAGAGTGTTGTGGAGAATTCACTTCCCATTCCATCAACATCCACGTTTGGAATATATATTTTCTTCAAATATTGGTAAAAATTAAGGCATTGAACTTCTCATGTATGTATTAATAATGGATGCATGTGGTGCGTACATCCATTGGATCGATATGATGCACTAGTGGGACTTGAGTATTATTCATTCTCGGAATTTATGATACTTCAAAAAAATTATTTAGGGTTTGATCATATACATATGTAAATCTAGTGTCCACATTTACTCACATAATAGGTGATGTTTCAATTCACTCTCCTTCTCTGCAAAGGTAGACCCATGATGAACATACCTCTTGACGTTCGTATAATGGTGTATATTTGAAAGACATGATTTATATCTTTGTAGGATCAGTCCTTTCAGTGTCACAACCCTTTATATAATAGGTAATGTAGTGTCATAACCTTTCACATGATGGATTATATGGTATCCAGGCTCTTCACATGATTACAAAAAAGCTATCTCGGATAATCTTCTTCGCGAATCCATTATGCGGGCTCGCTTAAGCTTCATCTGGTAACCCCTATATGGGTTCGTCATCATCTTTTTGGCATAAAAATGAGAAAACATTTCTCTTGACTATCTGGTGTCACCAATTCAAGTTTTTTCTTCTATATTAATATAAAAATCAATACATTGACTTTGTACATCTAAAAAACTCTCTACATTTTTTAATTATTCATAGGTCAAGGAAGATAACATTTAGAAACTACAAAGTAACCTTATTATTACACGATGACACTCATGTGCCTGACCTCTTCATGTGATACCATTACGAGCCTCATACAAGTTGCGTAAAGTTTCTTCACATACTAGCTATCCTTGTATTCTCATCATCTACAAACTAGATTTATCATGCCATCCCCACATAGTATCATTGTAGAACACCCTATTTTGTTCAGCATTCACATATTATTCTTGCAGAACACACTATGTGCATTATCGTCTAACTTTATCCACTTACCAACTTCCACGCATCGTATGCCTAAATGGAGGATATGTGTAATCCCATAGGCTACACATTCTTATGTACTAGTAATCCATATTGTAGAATATTTTCAAGCTCTTATGATGTATTACAACATTATGGATGTTCTCAATATAGACCCCAGATTTGTGGTGCGAACAAGGTCATGGGCTATTATTCTATAGGTTGGTGACGATGAAGCAGACCCTCCCATTATCCTTCTTTTAGGGATCACTATTATTCACATACATATTCTATGTGATTGGTGTTACAAAAACACATGATATGATCAAGATCGATCATGTCAGAGCACACGGTTCAGTATGTGGTTTGATCCTCTTATAGAAGCACTTCATATAAAAGTGCCAACATGAACTTAAGAAGTTATAGTGTGGGTCATCTCATAGTATGATCTGGGAGTGCAGATCTACTGCTCTTTATGCAATAATATACAATGTTTCATCTTCTCTTTTCATTTTAAAATATCAAGCATGAGGTCTGCCTATTATGTTAATGTCTACATCAAGAAGTATACCCGATGTGGAAAATTCCAAGGTTACTTTTCTACTGACGAAGTTAATGTGGAAGATAACTCCTAGACATGGGAGAATAGTGTATTATCCTCCTATTTCACTGTGGTAAAATTGATTTCTATGTTATATTCTTCTTCAAGTGATCCCACATAGCATACCTTGCATGGAATCCTTTCATGAGGCGTGGATGCAGTTGAGGCATCAATACTTCAACTCATGGAAATTAGATTGTCTGCTTAAGGTGTCAGTTTATCTCCCATGGAAAAAATCCAAGTAGTCGAGTGTTGTGTTGAAGATAAAACACATCCTCAGTAATCTATCATTTGAACTGACCCTTATTATATATTGGGATGATCCATTTTTATTTCATTTAATTTATTATAATTATTATTGTTTGTAAACATGTAATAATAATAATAAAAATACTCCATAAATTGTATGAAAAATTCACACAACCCAAACATCATTAGCATATGTCATTATGCATTATGACTAGTTAAACACTCATTACATGTTTCCATTTATGAAAAAGTTTGCGGTGTGCATTTAGTTGTGTCAACCAAATCCCCCCCCCCCTAGAATTTGATTCGTTTATAAAGAAAAGAATATAATTACAATGTAAAAATAGGACACCTTTCCCTTTGATGATGAATTCTATTAGGGGCGTGGCTTAAAAAGAGAGGCTTCTCTGTATTTTGGAAGAATTTAGTAGACTTAGTGCGCATATATTGAATTTTATAAGGCCATATGATGGGTCACACAGGCTTTGTGTCTCCTTATTTTACATTACCCTAAATTTTTAGAAAGCTTCATTTGGAGGAAGACATAGAAAGCATGGACTTCGATTTTTCTTAGGCCACCCTCTTATGGGTTTTTGACCTGATAGGTTTTTATACCTTTTCTGGTCTTGCAAACTAAATCATTTTTGTGATGTAGTTTGGATTCTTCTACCTCAAACCTTATATTGATGTAGTTTTGGTTATTTTTATTCAAAATTCTATTTCTATAGTTTATATTATTTTATATTGAACCTTATTGATGAATATGGAATATGGGACAGACATGCCAGGGATGACCAAAAATATTCTAGGGTGTTGAGTTCTGTCATGTTGTTGTTAGGGTTCACGAGGATTAGAGATCCATTTTCTATAATGAGGGTATGCCTCTAATTGGTAGGTAAAATCCCTTATGTGTTGATAACATTGTCAAACAGAGGCATTCACGCTCTTTTATAAGGGTGGTGGAAGACTTATGAGGTTAATATTGGTTAAGGGTGAAATACTAGGAAAATAATTTCCATCTGGATTGTAGGAACATAGGTTGAGTATTCCATAAGACAAAAAAATTGACTCGATAAACATGGAATAGGTTAGAAATTTTGGGTATGACCCATGACACTTTGTGGTGTTGGTTTCCTCCATGGTGTTACCAGGGCTCAGAAGGATTACTGTATTTTTCATCAAAGAAGAAACACCTCTTGTTTGTAGGTAAAATCCACTATGCATCGATAATATGGTCAAACAGAGGTGTCCCCAATATTTTATAAGGGTCATGATGGGTTTATGAAGACTCAAACATCTGGTTGATGAATTTTTATATGGAATGAAAGTTATCCAGCAAGGATACTTGCACCCTAGGGAAGTTTATATCTCAATTGCGAAGCTCTGGTCCTACACCCTATGGTCTCGATTCATGGTGTGTGGGCCATCAAAAGGTTCATGAATTGAGTGTCACATTTATTCTTTGATAAAGGGTAAAAAAAATGTTTAATTAACGTAGAGGATGTTGAATCCACTTGAATAGTTTTGTTATGGGGATTGTAAATTAGGGTTTAAAGTTCCAATGTCATGAGGATGATACGTGGAAATCATGCTAGGAATGGACAAGAACTCCATTAGGAGTTGGGTTCTTCCATAGTGATGTTAGGCTAACATGAACCGTAAATCCATTTCTATAGGGACATGATGTCTCTTTTTAGTAAATCTAAGCCCTTATGAATCGATAACATGGCTAGAAAGAGAGATATTTTTTCCCTTACAAGGGATGTGAAAGGTTTGTGGTCACCTAAGGTGCCTAAATCATGAATTGTGATTTATGGAAAATGTAATATGAAATAAGGGTTAGATAACCCTAAAATTTGTGTCATGAAAGGTTTTTGGAAACCAAAGGTTCTCAATACATGAAGTATGATTTATGGTATTAGGGGTATATATTATGAGAGAAAAACTCCATTATCTAGTTCATCAGAGTTAGGTTCTTGTTTTCCTTTGATTTGGGATGATGATGGGTATTGGTCGACAAATTTTAGCATCATGTATTAGGGACACATTTACCGTAAAAGTAAAATGTCATGTAACAAAGATATTTTCCTTTCAGTTTAACATCATGTGGTGAGGACGTTAATTTCCTTGCAGATTAATATCATGTGGTAAATATGTGGAAACCGATGTGAAAAATAGTACAAGATATCTTTGGGGATACTTTTAACTAGTGATGGGAATTTACATGCAAGGGGGAATATTTTATTCCTAAACATGTTTATTGGTGGGTATTCATATGTCGGAGCCCTTCTTATGTAGATTTATCACATGTGAAATAAATTTGTACATAAATATAACTCATACATAGAAAAAATGAGCTTATATAACTTTTCCCCTTCATTAAAGGAGGTATTTGTAGCATTTTATCACACAGTTTAATGGAATGAAACAAATAAATTTACTATATAGGTTCGGACCATATGTAGTTAGATGTTCATTTTTATTTTTTCATAATATGTGGTTGAGCCTAGGTTTAGGGATCTGGGTGTCACTACATATCATGTGATGTCAGAAATCAAGTCATATATAGTTCTTGTATAAAATATCTATGCACTGATCTGACTTATATGTAGATATGGGGGAATATTTGTTTTATCATGGCTTGACCCAAGAATAAAGAGATCTAGATGTCACTACATATCATGGAAGGACAAGAATCAAGCCACATATAGTTCTTGAATGAGAATAACTCTAAGAAATTCTGACTCATATACATAGGGATGATTATTGTCATTTATTATTGTATATGGGCCTAGGATTAAAGATCAGGGAATCACCACATATTCTTCGATGTAAACAATGATGCCACACAAAGTTCTTGAACAGGGAACTCTCTATGTAGGTTTGACCCATATGTCGAGGGGGAATTATTCTTATTAATTATTTTATATGGACCTTGGATTAGAGATCTTGGAATCACTATGTATCCTTTGATGACAATAATTATTCCAAGAGTAGTTCTTGATAAACCATGTAGTTTAATGTGATGTAGAAAAGATGTATGATCCCTAATATGGAAAGGGAATAATGCAACTCAGACCAAGAATAGATTTATGGGAGTCACTATATATCCTGTTATGGAAAGAATCATGTCACAAGTCGATCTAGAATGTAGGTGTAGTGGGAGTTTTCCTCTAAGGTGAATCTCATGGTATTAATCTATTTTATATCAAGCATGAGAAATTAACTGTGCATTTTAAATTCTTACGATGAGGATGCATGGTTTCCTTTTAGGGTATTTCATTCAGGACCATGCTAACCATGTCATGAACTAATATTCCTTGTTCATGCAGTGAAACCCTTTCTAAATTTCCTAATATCATGTGATCTATGCTTGGTGTTAGAAACAAGGAATGAAATTTTTTTCTCTCAACATGAAAAGGTGATTAAGGAGAGGACATGGGAATTGTGTATCATGTGGTGGCTGGTATAAGATATAGGATCAAGGAATCCCAATGTATCTTATTTGAATGATAATCATGCCATATATAGTTCACGAAAACCGTACAGTTTAGTGTCATGTAGAGAGGATATTATTCGGGAAATTTAACATCAATAGGTGATGAGGAAGGTGAATCAATATGAAAGAAGAGAAATATTATGGCTAGGACTGAAAATAGAAGTCTAAGAATCATTACATATCTTGTGATAGTAGGAATCTAGCCAGATATAGTTCTTGGAAACCACGTAATTTAGTGTCATAAGTCCAATACATCATCTATAAATATTAATGGCATGGGGTAAGGACAAGGGTCACTCGATGTGAAAGAAAAGGATTGTGGGAATCTATATTGTATTACATCATGAGGTGAGGAAATTTTATATAAATTATAATAGCATGTCTTAAGGACAAAATATTATGTGAAGTTTAAAGTCGTGTTGTTTTGAAAACCACTATACAGTTTAATTTCATGTGGTTAGAAAGTTCTATGTACAGTTTACCTTCATGTGGTTAGGAAGTGCTCTGTATAGTTTACCATCATGTAGTCTGAATGGGAGACACTTGATGGAAACATTGAAATGTATTTCTTAATAAACCTATCATTAGTGGAAGAAGTGACTCATTCCCCATACATCATGTCTAATGAGTAAGATCTATTTTGATAAACATTATGTATGATATAAGTCCCTTTGTTGGGACCACTTTGTGTATAAGGTTGTATTTTTTGTCAACAATATTCAATGAAGATAAAAATGAAGAAGTAGATGAATAAGAACTCAAAATTTATTGAGAGACATGAATTATATCATGAGGGATCATGTGGAGATTCGAAGAATTAAGACTGATCGTACAAAGTTTAGAAGATGATGCTAGTCATATTTAGTGTTGACTGGAAAGACTAATGTTTCTAGAATACAGGGAAGTAGGTAAGTTGCAGTACTTTCCCTGGAGAATCTGATGATTCTAGAACTGATTCTTCAAAGAGTATATATCACGATGGAAGGAGTTCATGATGAAACCCACTACCTATTAAAGAATAAAGATGATAGTGAATTAGCATAGGTGTTCTTTCCGAAGAAGATATTTAGGGTGGTGTTGTTTCCCAGTGTTTCCCAAATTATTGGACCTCAAAATCAAGAATTGTTTTTGGGAAATGAAGGATTTCTACATAGAAGTGAATGAGATGTGGAAAAGAAAAGGAAATCAGCAATGTAAGCAAACCGCATTCCTCATAACATGTACTGCGCACCATGTTTCGGGAATGGTTCGCAACTGCGTACCTGGAAATAGAAACAGTATGTTTAGTGGTGTGCAGAACTAAAAATGGTTTGTAGTGATGGTATGTGGTGAGTGCGTGTGGTAAGTTAGAAAGGTAAGCATAAAGGTTCATGGAATGGGTCGCGTTACCTAAAATGGTTCACTGTGGGAGAGTTTCTGTATGCAGAATGTCTCATCGTTGGGGGAAGAGACACAATACGCAGGTCGGCAGACACATAGTAAGTGGTGAAGATTCACAGTAAGTCAGAGGGAAGTAGTATGTAGTGGAGGCTCACTGTACACAGATAGAGTCTAGTATGCGGTAAAGATTATCCAACATCAAAAATTGGATAAAATGGATTAACTAAATTTTTAGATTTATTTTCCTATATAAGGAGTGATAATCCCATAATTAAGTAGAGAATGAATTTGACTATAAAGTATCATCGCTATGGAAGATATCCTCTAAGCCTGAAAGTGGTATGCATGAGAGATTCTATGTAGGTTGAAGTGGCATGTGAAAGACAAAATAGTTTGAGAAATTGGAAGGAGTAGTACATGAAAGACATCTTTCTTAATGATTAAAAATGGTATGGAGGAGATGAAATAATTCACATATTTTGAAGAAGAAGTCCACAGAAGGATGAAATGGTATGCCAAGGCGATATTCAGATGTAGTACACGAGGGCGGTACGTGAAGGTAGTATGTTAAGGTGATACACGAAGTTGGTACATTGAGGTGGTGCACAGAGGCATTGCACGGAGCAAGTGTGGTGTGTGGAGCAGTCGTGGTGTGTGGATCAGGTACGGTGTGCAGATCATGGGCAGTACATGGAGTAGGTGTGGTATGCGGAGTAGAGGCAGTACATAGATCAGAGGTAATACGTGGAGCAAGCGTGGTAAACTAAGCAAGGAAGGTATGCAGAGAAGGCACAATACACCAAGTAGGGGTGGTACATGGAACAGAAGAGGTACTCAGGCCGGGTATGGTACACAAAGAAAGCATGGTACATAGATTAGAGACAGTAAACAGAATCAGAGACAGTTACCGAAAACAAATACATCATAAATATAGTTTCTGATTCTAGTGAATAAAAAGGGAAGAAGTTCTAGTGTATTTAGTAATTTCACTAGAGCATAAAATTGAATATAAAAGAGCATCAATTTGAGACTTTGATGTAAACAGTGTCTCATGTTGAATAGAGACAAAGACTTTTCAAGCCAGTCCGTTGAAGCAAACTTCAAGTTAATAAATTGAGTGAGACCTCTCTAAAGGTAGTGAGTCAGGGGGAGTCAACAGAAGTGATCTGAGGGAAGCTGTGGGCTATCCCTAAACCTTTGTAATGGTATTTTTCCTAGGAAAGAGTGATTGTTCCCGAACCTTTGTAATCCAAAACTAGTGAATATTAGTGAAATTTGGTACAACTGGAAACCTATCGATGTATGATCCTTGGACGTAGTCCTTAGGCGTGAACCAAGTAAAAAATTGATGTCTTGTCTTTATACATTTTTTAATTACTACACATATCCATCATACAGGTTTAAATAAGTTTCTACCAACGTGGAAACAAGATCCAGTAAAGAAGGGAAAAATTTGACGCCCATATTCACCCCCACCCCTTCAGGGTGGTCTAGGGTCCTTCAATTATTATTAGAGGGAAAAGTTTTTTATATGTTAGATATGCTTCAGTAATTCTATTCAGAAGAGTATTTGAGTTTCATTTCTGGGTCAACAATAAAGAGCAATCTTTATGAAAGGTCAGTTCTCTCTGAGTAAAAGTCTATACCCAATAAGACCATGAAAAAGAAGAAAAATGAAAGAGAATAGATAGTTGAATAAGTCCCTCTTTTATAAAGAAGATGATATTTTTGGTTCTCCATGCCTTTCCAATAATTAAGAAATATATGGCTTGGAATTTAAAGAGTTAGTGGCTCATGTTTCCACAAAACATATGGATTCCATCACAAGTTGTGATATTGATCACTTTTTTACCTCACATGAGCATACAAGTGATCAGGAAAAATTAAGAACCTATCTGCATGATATTCTGGAAGAAAGAGTTGTTGTTGTTTCTAGAATATTTCAATGCATGCTGATTGAGATCACCTGACTAGAAAGAGAATCTGATAATATGGAAAAGTTATTAGTTGAAAAAATTTCATAATGTTATAATCTCTCCAGATAGATTGGGTCCTTTTAAAATAAAGGATTCAATAAGACACTAGAAGAAAGGATACATGCACTTGAAGATGATCTAAAAACAAATAATAATGACCGAGTTTTATATTTGAAAGAATCTTCCAAGAAGATCAAGAAACTTGAATATTATTTGCAAAACAAAGTTAAGATGCATGAAGATAATGTTGAAAGATTAAAGAAGACTAGTGAAGAGAAGATGATCATGATTAAATATTAGAAGTTCATTCTCAATAGGCAATGTCTAGAATTGGATGCTTAGTTGACCAATCTTGAGAAGCCACATATTAAGACTTCAAAAAAGAATGAATCAATTTCTATTGGTACTCAAATCTCACTAGAGGATTATACAATCAAAATACCTCCGACATGTGACATGAAGATCATGAATTCACTCACTGATCTATCCCAAGAAGCTGAGAAAGTGAAGGTACTAACCATACCAACTTGTACTATTGTTTCTAAATATGTTTCTATAAAAAATTTAGGTTGGAAAAAAATCTAAACAAGTATGGATGAGGAAAGGTGAGGATAATACACCTAACACCATGGATAGGGTGAATAGGAATAAAAAGATAGAAGATGGTTCCCTCGATAGTGCATAAAACATTACGAAGAAGTTCTAACAACCTTATATAGAACATATAAAGAAAATGAGATTTTTGGATCAATGTTGGTGCTACAGAAGATTGGGGAATTGTGCACTGGATTGTTACTACAATTCATTAAATGAAAAATCCCATATAAAGCCTATATCCAAGTGAAGAAATCAGATAATAAAAAGAAACATTTGTAGTCCCTAAAGCATTTGTTTACCACAAACATATTTGGAATGCTTTATTAGATCTATGATTTATGCAATGGTGGTGGTCACAAGGTAGATACATGTCCATATCAACATTCATTCATTGTTGATAAGAATAGAAGACCTCTAATGCCGGCTATGTATAAAGCAGACACCTTGGGAAGAAATATAAAGAATATTGTGAGCACACACTTCCCCAAGAAGATCTCAAGTAGAGAATCTAAGAGGTTCCTGGATTTTTGATCCTTTAAATTGAAGGGAAATTCATCCAGAAGAGAAACTAAGAGGTATAACCCTCATATGAACCCATATGAAAGATCCAAACATACTATAATAGTTCCGAATGATATTTTAGTCATCTGGACAGATGATTTGAAAAGAATAAGGAAATTTAAAGATTAAAATTCCAAGTCTGGTGATAAAGGAAAAAGAAAATTGTCATGTTATGAAGATAATGTACATGAGAGTATTAAAACCAAAAGAAAAACATGTGTTAAATATGTTATGTGTCACAGATATATGAAATCCGGTCACTTAGAAAAAGGTTTTCTAACCTTAATACTAGATCAAGAGGTATTCCTTAAAATTATTAAGAATGTATCATTCATGATGGATTTTAAGAAGAACAAATCTCTACGCAAAGCATAAGATAATGTGAAGAGAACCATGCCACATCAGCATAGATGAGAAAATATATTCAGATGTACAAGCAAGAATATTGGAGAAAATGGATCGTCTTGGTTGAGAAAAACATCTCATCCTTCCTGTTAACATTGAAGAAGTAAGGGGGAACAACATTATTCCCTTAATCATTTGTGTATTATTTGTGTGTTGATAATACATGTAATTGAAGAAGAAGCATGCTCTCATGGGGAAGAACTGACAAGTAGTGAATGTTTTCAACTCTTGATAGTTAAGCTAAATAAAGTTACCATCCTTGGAGGATTATTCAATTGATAATCAAATATTAAAATGATGAAAGACCACCATTGATAAAGATGATGAGGATTGTTTCCTTTGAGGGGGAGGAAAATGAAGAATCGTCCAAAAAATTTATTTAAATCAGTATTAACTTCAGTTGGTATTAAATGCAATTACTTTGGAAATTTCTTGAAGAATGTGTCCTTGGAAAAGGTATGTCATTTCTCAATCTATCAACCTCGGTTACTCAGAATATAGATCATTTTACAAATGGGGTAACTAAATTAATCAGTGACATAAGAAGAATGGAAGTGCCCCAATGAAAATTGTCCTTACAATTGAACTTAATGTTTTTGATATATTTATTAAAGTTAGTGCAGGAGTTTCATTTTGATTATTCCCTATCACATTCAATTTCTTCAGCTAGGAAAGAAATTGGAAAATCCTTGAAGTAAAATTAGATGAGTTCTCATCTCATGTGGTATCATGATCAGTGAATAATGGACATCCTTATTATCTAAATCAAATCCTCTTATTTTCTACACCAAGAATTGATCATATAGAATTATAGTGGAATGATTAGTGGCACATTTCTTAAGTATGGATTGATACCCTTTTCCCATGAACATTGTATCTCTATTCAATAAGCGGGAGAGAGGTGAAATGAAATTAATTGGAGAGAGATGATTCTTATTTTGATATTGACACATTCATTTGAGGTGAACTTTAAGGTGTTGACAAAAAAAGACAAAGGGGGATATTTTTGTGACCACTTTGTGTCTAAGGTGGTATTTTTTGTCCACAATTGTTAATGATGATCAAAATAAAGAAGGATATGAAAAAGAAATCCAAAGTTATTGAGAGACATGCATTATTACATGAGGGGTCATGGGGAGATTTGAATATTTAAGAATTATCAGAAAAATATGAGAAGATGATGCATGTCATAGTCAATGTTGACTGGAAAGACTGATGTTCCTAGAAGATAAGGAATTTTGTAAGTTGCGGTACTTTCACTAGAGAATCTGATGATACTGGAATTCATCATTCAAAGAGTATATATCATGGTGGAAGGATTTAATGATGAAATCCGCTGGCTGTTGGAGAATAAATATGATAGTGAATTAGCATGGGTGTTCTTTACAAATAGATATTTAAGGTGGTGTGGTTTCCTAGTGTTTCCCAAATTGGTGGACCTAAAAATCAGGATTTTGTTTTTGAAATGGAAGGATTTCTTCTAGGAGTGAATGATATGTAGAATGGCGATGGAAACCAGAAATAGAAGCAAACCACGTAACTTAGAACATAGAACACGTACCATGTTCTGGGAATGGTTTTTGGCCATGTACCTGGCAGTGGAAGCGGTATGTGGATCAGTGTGCAAAACTAAAAATATTTTCAGTGATGGTACGTCGTGAAGGCGTGCGACAAGCGGGAAAGGTATGCAGAACAATTCATGGAACGGGTCGCGGTACCGATAATGGTTCACTATAAAAGGAGTTTCAGAATGCAGAATGGATATTCATTGCCGAAATTGATACGGTACATGGGCCGATAGACACATGGTACACAGTGAAGGTTTACAATTTTTCAGAGTGTCGAAATACGCATTGGTGGCACACTGTACACGGATAGAGTTCAGTATATGGTGAAGTCTGTCACACATTGAAAATTTGGGTAAAACAGATTAGTGAAATTTGGGAAGTTATTTTCCAATATAAGTATTTTTAATACCATCATTTAGTAGAGCATGAATTTGATAAGAAAATTTCATCATTTTGGATGATCTCAGCTATGTTTGAAAGGGGTACGCATGAGATATTCTGCGTAGGACGAAGTGGTACAGGAATGAAAAAAAATAGTTCGCGAAATTAGGAGTAGTACACAGAATAGGTTTTGAGTAAGGAAAAAAATGGTATGAAGGAGATAAAATAATTCACAGAATTTGAAGAATAATTCCGCAGAAGGAAGAAATGGTACACCAAGGTGGTACACAGAGGCGGTATGCAAAGGAGGTACGTAAAGGAGTTACTCTAAGGCTATACGTGAAGGTGGTATGTGAAGGCAGTATGTCGAGATGGTACATAGAGGCCATACGCAGAGGCGGTACATAGAGGAAGTGTGTGAAGCAGGCGTGGTGTGCGGAGCAGGTGCGATGCGTAGAGCAGGCGCAGTACACAGAGAAGAGGTGGTATGAATTGTAGAGGTGGGACATGGAGCAGGCGTGGTATATCAAGAAGGGGAAGTACATGGGGAATGTGCGCTATGGCGAGTAGGGGTGGTACGTGGAACATTCACAGTAGGCAAACTAGGTACAGTACGCAGATCAAGCATGGTGCGCATATTAGAGACTATCCACAGAATCAGAGATAGTTTGAAAAAACAAAAACTTCATAAAGGGAGTTTGTAATCCTACAAAATAAAAAGGGATGAAGTTATAGTGCATTCAGTAATTTCACTAAAGGATAAAATTGAATAAGAGAGCATCAATTTGGGACTTCGATGAAATTAGTGTCTCATGCTAAATAGAGATAAATTACTTTCATGACAATCTGTTAAAGAGACCATCAAGTTGATAAACTGAGTGAGACCACTCCCAAGGAAGTGATCTAAGGAGATTCAATGGAAGTGATATGAGAGAAGCAGTAGGATATCCCTGAACCTTTGTAAAGGTAGTGTGCCTGGGACAGAGTGACTGTGCCTGAACCTTTGTAATCAATAGCTAGTAAAGATTAGTGTAATTTGGTAAAACCATCAACCTTTCAACGTATGCTCTTTGGATGTAGCCCTTAGTGGTGAACTAAGTTAAAGGTGTTGTGTTGTACTTTTTCATGTTTTATGTACTTCACATATCCATCGTATAGGTTTTAAAAAGTTCCTACCAATGTGGAAACAAGATCCGGTAGAGAAGAGAAAATTTTGATACCCTCATTCACCCCCCTCTCAGGTTAGTCTAGGGTCCTTCACCATTCCCATTTGGTTTCTTACTTTTGAGTTTTCTTTCCTAGTATCATTAGGTTTTTGAGATCCAATCCATGTGATCCTTGTATGTACGAATGAACGTAGAACTTTTTATTGAAGTCCTGCGTGATTCAATTCTGATGGACTTCAAGGTTTTGTAATGTATGCAACATGTTCTCATCGAGATGCCCTAATTCGTCCATCCACTTATGCGATTTATCATTTTCCCATAGTTTTCCACAAATAGCTATCTGAAGTGAGGGATACTGGACATTTATGGGAAAAACTACCCAGATTCCATACACCAATGAATATGGAGTTGATTATGTAATAGTTTTTGTGGTGGTATAGGTATACCACAAAGCATGGAGGAGCTTATCCATCCATGAAATATCATCATTATTCACCATCTTTTGTTGTATATACAATAGAGGCTTATTAAAGGACTTTATCTATCCCTTTTTCATAGCATTATAGTGGGAAGATTGATTTGAATCGATGTATTACTCCTTGTACAATTTATTCAACATCACGGCATAGAAGTTGGTGACATTTTACATAAATATTTTGTGGGGGAATCCAAACCTAGCAATGATATTAGAATTCCAAAATTTGATGATATTATTCATCCCAAATTACTTGAGGAATATTACCTAATCCCATTTAGAAAATAATTAGAGAGTAGTAATGATGTACTTAAACTTCTTAGTGTTTGCTTGGTGATATGGCCCCACAACATCCATTCCCCACCTAGCGAACAACCATGAATTTTTAGCTATATGTAGAAATTATAGGGTTTTATGGATAATGTTTATATAAATCTAGCATGCATAAAAATTCATGGTGAATTCCACATATTCTTGTATCATGGTTTAATAATAATAATCCATCCACCTAATTTGGTGGGAGATCCTAATCCCAGAATGATGAGCATCACAAGATCCTATGTGGACTTATTTCAATATCAAAATAATATCATATTCTACTATTTTTTTGAAGATGATATTATTTAAATCTCATTTGTAGAGGTTTTTTTGTTCCATTGGACCACCCCACAAGGTAAAGTATGTTTCTCGGTGCCAAATATGTTCTCTTTTGTCTCGGTCTACTAGGAGAGTCCCATTTTGGAGATAATCAATTATGGGCTCCATCCATATAGGGAGGATATTGGTTCATCACAATCTAGGATGGTTCTAAATTGATTTACCTCTTCCAGGTCATAGATGATGATCAAGGAGACCACTCTTCGATGCGGGATGCAGAAGATTGCTTCCTCTTGATCAGGTTTGTCCTAGACTATGGCTGTCTTAGCCAATGTGTTGGCATTAACATTATTTGATCAGGGAACATAAAGAAATGTGGGTTCAAAAGGATACCCTTCTATTAATCCTCTAATTTAGCCAATGATGGGTACAGTTCTCCATTTTTTATGAAATATTCACCACTGGTCTACTTTATTACAAGAACTGAATACCATTTAATGTTTAGGTGGGATATTTATAGATTTAGGGATAGTTCCTAGCCAGTAATTAGGGCTTGGTATTCAAAATATTTTTTAACAAAGCCTTCAGACAGTGAGAAATATTTGGGAAAATTTTCTTTTACGAAGAAAAAAAGAATCCCCAAGCTAACTCGATTGAGTTTTTGGTTTTCAAGTATATTTATGATAACACTTTAGGATATGCCATAAAAATTTAGTTCCAATTTCTAGGGTGTTTCATGGGTGTATAAAACCATTTCATCTAGAATTTCTATTTTTACTATTGCACTTTCTGAAGTTGGGTGTGTTCTGAGGAAATCAGTATGGGCTTTCCATTTCACTAACTTCTATGACATGAACTAAATTTTGTATAGTTCTTGAAAGACTCCCGATAAGGCCAAATGCCTAGTCATCATGAGACTACCAAGGATTTATTTGATCTGATAAATATTAGAGAATAGGTATAATTCATGAAGCTACATGTAATGCATCATATTTTTCACTTTAAAGATGAGTGAAATGTAGTTCTTCTCAACATCATAATATCGTGTCTCAGTACATAACATTATTTGGATATGGTATTAGAGACTATTATCAATCCCCTCATCATTTTCTTATTTGTGGAGGGTGTCAAGTGATAATTCCATGGAAACAACATATAAGATATGTGGCTTTCCTTCCACCACCACCATCCGAAACAGTGGGTGCAGCTGGTATAACTAGAGATTATAAAAGGCTTGTTGGCAGTCCCCATCACATTGATAAGTGATTCCCTTATCCATTATCTTGGTCAAGGGGATATATTTTCCATCCATTTTGGATATGAAATTCCAAATTTAGGTGATGATCCCTTGGATCCCCCTTTATACATTGAGATTATGAGGGGGAGACATTACTATAATTTCACTAGCCTTTTCAAGGTCAACCTCAATGCCATAGTTACATACCAAACAGTCAAAAAAATTGTCAAAAGTGAAACCAAAAGTGAATTTTATCATATTCATCTTATTTCTATATTATCGCAACTTTTGGAGTATTTTTTGATGATTTGGGAAGTGGTCACATCAATATTGATATTTGACCACAATGCCATCAATATAACATTAATTTATTCACCCCTATAAAGGATTAAAGATATGATGCATGAAACATTGATAAGTAGTGCCTGCATTATTTAACACAAAGGGAATGAACTGATACAAAAAGATCATTTGGGGTGCTCTAAAGGTAGTGGATTCCTCTTATTTAGGGTCTATATTTATCAGGTTGTACCCTGAAAACCCATCCATAAAGGAAATGGCATGGATGTTTGATATTTATTCAATTAAGATTTATGTGATCAGATATCAGAATTTATTCTTCAGACAATGTCAATTAATTTCTCTAAAATTATTGCAGACCCTAATAATCCCATTCTTTTTCTTGACAAAGATGATGTTAGCTATCCATCTTGGGTATTACCCTTCTTGGACATAGTTGGATTCGATCAATCTGTCAACTTCTTCCTCTTAATTAGTATCATAAGAGGGGTGAATCCTCTTGGATACCTTCTTGATGCATTAATGATCATTGGGTAAGCCGAGATGGTGTGTGGACACATCTAGATTTAGTACAGTAATTTCTGTATAGTTTTAAGAAAACACATATTGATGTTACTTTTGATATTCAAAGAACATATCTTTCTCCTCAAGAGGCATGGAAGCACTAATTAGTGTAAGTCACACATATTCTTTCGTTCCAAGATTTATTTTTTTGAGCTCATAAATGGTGGTGGAAAACCCATCCTCATATATGGGAGGGTCATTTTTTAAGTCATCCTATCCTTCTTCCACATCTGGGCCTATAGAGGAATTCTTAGATAATGTTAAAAATCCTAGATAATCTCTATCGCTATTTGGATGAGAGTGGACATGGAAAGAGGCTTTTTCATCCCCTACTATCAGAGACATTGTAGATAGGTTCAAGATATGATCTTATTTTATATTTTATATAGTGATATATGGATCTTGTATATATGGGGTCAAGTATACTTCCTCAATCAGGTTTATGGGAAGCATAAAATTGTTATCGAGTATACTCTAGGGATTTACAGGGGTGGTCCCCAAGCCTTTTGGGGCTACAATGTGTATACTATCATCCACCATTGGTTGTTTTAATTACTTTTCATAGGATCATTCCTCATTATATGTTGATCACATGTCTCAAAGGGTTCATAGTCACCATGTAGTATTTTGACCATTTCATCAATGTGGTATTTCAAACATTGATGGAATGTTTAAGGTACCACCATGCGGTTTTGGAGCCAGGTAATTATTTGCTTGAATGTTTATGTGGTGTCTTGCTAGATAAAGATAAACTCATAATTATATGTGAGATCCCAAAATTGATATTTTATCTTGATCTTATTGACAGTTATTTTCTCACACTTATCATACCCTTGAATGGTCAAATTTATGGGATATAGATCCCCTTTTCCACATCCCAAATGTCATAGGGTCTGAATCACCATGAGATTGATCCCTCAACCATTTTAAATCACATCCCTTTGGATTTTGACATTATCAAGTCTACCTGAAAAATATAGGGGTCTAATGTGTGCCAAGATGATCTCTTATTGATCCTAGTCTATGAATGAGATGGTGACCTTGCATTCTGATGGCATGGTCTCCACTCAATAAACCTCGATTGTAGAAACTTTTGTATCGTACTCATATGGGCTCTGGAGGGATTCAACGAGTGCCTCCCTAAGTTATATAAAAAACGAATCACATATATTATTGAGATATTTGATGATAAAACATCCAACTACTTCATAAAATCATACTTTTATGCTAGATATTAGTGATTCACAAGGTGGATTTACCTTTTATTATGTGGTTAAAGAGATGAGGCATTTGAGATAGAAAGGTTTGGTGCTTGTGAAGAGGTATAGGGAGTGTTTGATACTAGTGGTGTAGGTAATTCCAACATTAACCATTATATGGGATGATCAGATAATTGCACCCCTCTAGGAATTTATCTTAGACAACTAGGCATAGGTGACCATTGGAGGATTTTGGGATGCCTCAATGTCTCCACTGGAATTTATAGAGTTCTTTCATATGGGTCTCAACTATATATATGTTCATTGTGAGGGTGTGCCCAAAATATTGGGTCAAACAATACATCTGGTGTCTCATGTATCCTCACCTCCAATTCCATCATCCTTCTCCTCCTCGATCAGGTACAGGGAACTCATGCACAGAGGCATAATAATCATCTAAGAAGGGGTCTTCCAAGTGTATCTTATTAACAAAACCAACGATCATCTATTCTTCTGATAAGGGTTCCATTTGTGGTAGTAGTTCCTATGGTTTGAATGTTTCATGGAAGAAATCTACAAGAGTCATAGATTTCATCGGAGAAGAATATGTCTCATCATCTTCATTCTCTTCCTATTTCTAATGTTCATGTATACCTTTGGGCAGAATATTCAATGTCACCTCCCTTTGTGGTGGAATATTTATGGGTCTACGAATATGATCTCTTAGAGTGTCAATAGCATAGTCCACTATCTTATAATTCATAATGTTTTTGAACATCTTCCCACACCTGACCATATTTTTTTTTAAAATCACCATATTCTTCTAACTGTGCACTGATTATGCTGATCATCTATGTCGGGGAATTATCCCACATCACATGTTTATAATCAAAAATTATTTTTAATCCACCATCGTAGATGAATAAATCTTGGATTTGCTGTTTTATAATTTAATGGAAAGGGTAGTAGTCAGGAAGATAGGTGATACTAACCTCATTGGGCTTTCTAGGTTGTGTCATTTAGAGTAGGTTATTGTTCATGGCTATGATGAAATAACTATGGACTTTCACATTTCGGAATGAGTATGTTTTATTCATTCATTCCACAAAACTAGGGTGTCCTTGGTCTCTTTTGGATTATATCCTTGGGTTATATTGTGGTTTCTACCACTTGAGAGGAGTAGATGTGTAGTTCAAATCATGTCTAGGTTCTTGGATGGTAACTAGTACTGGTTTGAGAGTAACTACTATAGTCTATGCCTTTTCAAACCTTTTCAACTATGTTAAAGGAATGAGATAATATTAAGCTTTATTTAACTGAATGTAATCTTCCAAACATTTTTTCACTTTTAAAAAAATCAAGGAACCAACCTTGATACTTCATTGGGATAAGAGGAGTATGCAACTCATCTTAGAAATTTTCAGTACAGAGTTCTAGTAATTTATCTTATGAGAGATGGATGATAATTGAATATGTTAAGCCTTTACATCTATCTATGAAGTTAGAAACCCTCTCTTTTTCTATTTTATTTTAGTTAATCAGGTCAACAATTGTCATTTTTTTACCATGGAGCATAAATGATAAAAGAATTTATAACAAGGGTCTTCCCATCCTACAAAATATCCTGTTAAAAGGCTACTGTACCAAACAAAGGTTGGCCCTACCTAAGTTTGTACAAAATATCTTATATTGGTCACCACCTGTTAATCTTTTGGGCCTATCATCAGGACACATCTAGATGTGAAGTGAGTGAGTTTTTTTTAGGTTCCCTAGCTTCATCAAAAGTGGAGAATGTTAGATTTCCGAACATTGGTTATTGTAATGTTTCATCCAATCATTTAGGATTAAAGTATAATTGATAGTGGGAGGGGTGATATTTTTTTCTTTTATGTTTTCTTACATTAGAAATAAACATCCCCTCCCTTTAAATATTTCATTCTCTTTTGAAAAAAAATCAAAAACAAAACAGCTGGGACACAAGAATTTACAAGGTTCACTATTCAACAAGAGTAGCTAGTCCTTGGTATAGTTTATAAATAATCCAATACCAAAAAATCCAATAGAAAAAAATCATTTTGTGTGGAATACAATGAGAAGGATATTCCCTTACACTCATATAACATTACGTTCAATATAATAGCACATGTGATTCATGTATTAAGAAATAATGGAATAAATGTTTTTTGATTCCTAATCAACATTCACAAAAACACAAAATTTTAAAATAATTCATCACTTTCTTACCCAGGAGCAAGTAAGAACTTCCTGGACATCATAATGATACTTAGTCCAATTTCCCAATCCGATTCCCTAGTCCAATTGCTCAATACAGAAAAATATATTTGTCTGAATACTACAAAAACAAATCTAAAGAACTTATTTATCAGTTCATAAATCCCAATCTGATTGATCGGTTTGATTCCATAAATTGAATACAATCTTGTCTCCTCGCCTTTTCTTCTTATGTTCAACCAAATTCTTCAATAAAATACAATTCAGAAACTTTTTCTTGTTATAATTGCAGAGATTTTCTATCCTTTTGTGTGAGATATTGAAGTCACACAATACACAAAGTATTCGCCTCATTTTATAGACAGGTCAAAATGGTTTACTTGGGATTTTGAAAAGGTATTCCTAATTTACCAAATTTTCTCAATCATTAATATTCCTTAAATATCGTATCATTCTTGGACTTGTTTAGAGGCTTCAATTTCCCTTTAATTTTGATACCCTCTTGGACTTCTTCAATGATTCATACTTCCTAAAAAATCTTTAATCCAAATATGATTCCCAATTCTAATTTTCCAATACAATTTCTTCATTTCAATAAAGACATTTTTCACTCAGATTTTCATAACCCTCTTTCAAAAAAATCAGAACTGAAGACATCTCATAATGTTTCTATGCACAAATTGAAAAACTATTCTTACCATGATGATTTCCTCATTACATTGAAGGCAGTAGTTTCGTCAATACATGCCTCTATATCAATTGTGAAAATTTTTAAACATACGCCTTCCCATTACGATGCTTCGTACCAACTGAAAAAAAAACAAAGACAAAAAAATTCTTAAAACTTTAAGCAATCTTACTTTACCCTTTGACAACAAATTAAAAAAATTAAAGACTCTTCTTCTTTTTCTTATTTTCTCTAGACCCACTAGTTATAGATATTCAAAACTTTCTTTATCAGTTTATTCAATCAAAAAATCTTCTTGATGAGAAATGTTTTACTATATTATTGATTGATCTTGATCTCAGAAAACTTTTCTAATTCAATTGTCCCAACATCTCCCAAGATATGTTTTCATAAAAACATTTATGCTTCAAAAACATTTCTTATAAATATGCCTATAATATCATAATGATGCCAAAAAATGTAATGACTAATCAGTGTTAGAGTAACTCTGATTATCGGTGGAAAAAAGAGTCTGATGGACCAGTATCATCAACAGATTTTTCCTTATTCTAAAAATGATACTCTAAGTCATCCAGACTTCAAAAAATTTTGAATACGATGATCCCATACTGATTAACTTGAGACTGGAATTTTTTCCTTCAGAAAAATTTAAACTTCCACAAACTCTTTCTTGTATCATGACTTCCTCATGACTTTCAAAATGTCAAAGATTAGATTCAATATCATCTGACTTACTAAGAAAAGTATTGTAACTACCCTATCTTTTAGAAACATCTTTATTTCTAATCAAACCTCAATACGATTGGCATCAACTTGTATCCATCTTTTTTCATAGTTATTGTATCACATGTTCTCTAAACAACATATGATATTTTTAAAAACTAATTAGAAAAGAATTGTTTGATACACATTAGATTCATGAAGAATCTGATTCTCCCCCTTTTATGATCATAACCTCAATCTAGACACAAGGTGAGTCTAATGAGTATTTAAATCTAGAAAAAAACTTCTCAACATGATGGAATTTCTTAAGCAAAGTGAGTCTGATTTCATTAATATGATCTTTTAGTCTAATTTTCAACTTTTGGAAAGTCAATTGATTTTTCCTTCATGAAAAAAAAGATAACACTATTGAAAAACAAACTTCTTCTAAATTTCAAAACCTTCTCCATCCAACTAGGTCCCAACAATCTCTCCCTTTGAATTTTGTTTTCAAATAAGATTCATAAATTACTGAACTTTGTAACCTCAATCTATGGACTACTTATCAACATTTCTAAGACTATGTGAGTAAACTTATTGTAGTAAATAAATATTATTAACTATAGGTCCATGTTGTCCAAAAGTAATGACTCTTGAATCCTCATCATCTTTTCTTCACACCTTTCTTTTTTTTTCTACTTTTATTCTTCAACATTATTGGAAACAAAAGTTTACCACAACTCCCCTTTAATTCATGCTTCCATATAATTTTGTCCAAAAGTAATGACTCATGAAATCTCTTTATATTTTCTTCAAACCTTTCTTTTACTTCCAATTTTCTTTTCAATGTTCCTTTAAATCAAAGATTCATAAAACTTCCCCAACAAAAATATATAATAGTTCACACACTTACATGTTGAACTCACAACTTACCCATAACTCCCCTTTATGCGGGCTTCTATAAGGATAAATTTATGAAACAATTATCCCCCTTGATAACACTATCCAAAGGTAAGATGCGAGATGGGAAAAAAACATACCTCAAAATTGATGTGAATGAGTTTGAACATCATTGTTCATCCTCGATTCTTGAAAAGGTTACTTAGGCAAATATTTTGTGAAAATGTCAGCAAATTATTCTAATGTAGGAACCCACTCTAGCTTTATTCTCATCATGCTATTTGATGAAGAGTTACTTGATGTCTATATGTTTTGAATGAGAATTTTGTACTAGATTCTAGGTAAGCTTGATTTCACTTTGATTATCACATCCCAAGAGTAAGGGTAACTTTTCATCAACAAGTCTTCCAACTGTGTTCTAATCCACATAAGTTGGGTAGCAACTTGAGTGAAAAAACATACTCAAATTCATCTATTATAAGAGTTACTGAAATTTGTTTCTTTTTATGCCAACTAACACAAATTTTCCCTCAAAATAAACTCCATAAGATTTGGATCTTTTATAACTAATATTTTCTGCCAAATTAACATCTGAATACCCAAATAAGGTCATACATTCTAATCCCTCATACCTGATTCTAAATTCTTTTTTCCTTTGATATATCTGATAAATTTTTTAACCAGTAAGTAGATGCAATTATTTAGCTTCACTCTGAAATCTTGCACATAAGGTAACAACATAAACAATGTCGGCTCTTGAGGTAGTAAAATACAATAAACATCCAATAATCTTCTGAAACTCTTTCTAGTAAAAATACTTGCCTACTCCATCTTTAGATAACTTTTTTTCCACTAAAATTGGTTTGGAAACCGGTTTCACATTTTCCATGTCAAACTTCTTAATATGTTCATTAGCATAAGTTTCTTGAAAAATAAAGATTTTTTTCTTCTCTTCTAATATTTCTAACCCAAGAAAGTATTTCATTTCACCCAGCATGGACATCTCAAACAACCTTTTCATCTCTTCAGTAAACCTTTCACAAGTTCTTTGATCATTACTAGTAAAGATAATGTCATCAACATAGACAATTATGATATGGGAAAACTCTTGAATTTATTTAATGTAAATATTTCCATCAACTCTTACTTTTTTGAAGCTCATCTTCCTCAAAAAGTACCTAATTTGGAATAAAATTCACTCATATATTATTTTATCCCATACAAGGCTTTCTTTATCATACACACATAACATTCATCTTTCCAAATAATAAATACCCAAGGTTGTTCAATATAAACTTCCACATCAAGATCACCATTTAAAAATACTGATTTCTAATCTATTTAAAATATTTTTTAACTTATTTGTGCCGTAATAGCAATAAAGATTCAGATTATTTATAAACTTTCCACTAGATCAAAAGTTTAGTCAAAATAAATACCTTAAATTTGTGAGTAACCTTTGCACACTAATATTTCCTTCTCCCTTATCACTTTACCTTTTTCGTTCAGCTTGTTCTGGAAAACAAACTTTTTAAAAATAACATTTTTGTTAATTGGAATAGGTATAAGTTCACAAGTATCATTGTTTTCTATTTGATCAAGCTCTTCATTCATAGCTTTAACCCATTCTTGATGCCCAAAATCTTAATACACATCTTTCAACTTGAATTTTGAATACAAAGAAGTATGTCTAATGAATTTTAAATTTCTTCTTATTTGAAAGTTCATATATTGATCAACAATGATGTTATAAGCCTCCACATTCTTACTCAAACTAGAATGATATTTTCAAGTTTCATCCTCGTCACTTGAAATAGCTAAGTATGATTATACTTCTTGAGTATCATTACCACTTTCAATATCATTATCATAGTTTTTAACAAAAAAAATTTGTTATCCTACTCAACATCCTTATCAGCCTAAGTCTGTTTATCCTCCTAAAACATTTCAATAACTTTTACACTAACACAATCATCAATTCTAATTATCTCTTTATTGAAACATATATATCCTCTTCCTTCTAGAATATAATGAATAAAAATTATAACAACCTCTCTCTACTCAAACATTCCAATGATTCCACCTTTCTTCTTTATAATGCATGGAATCCCAAATTAACATAAGTGTTTAAAACATGGAGTTTTAACATAAAACATTTCATATGGATTCATATCAGAGATTGTCTAGTTGAAACATTAGTTTTGGATACACACAGTTGTATTCATTGATTGACTTCAAAAGAATGGGAAAGAACATGTCCAAGTAACATAGTTCTCCACATTTCCACCAAACATTTGTTATTCCGTTTAGAAACCCAATTTTTGGAGGAGTTTATGGGTAACTATACTCATGTTTAATTCTATTATCCTTAATATAACATAAAAATTATTCATTCTTATACTCACCACTATTTTTAGTTCTCAACTTCTTCATTTAATTTTCACATTCCTTCTCAGATTTCCTCCAGTAAATTATAGACTTTTTTAGAGAATTATAATTATGTTTCATTTACATAACACAAGTAATGTGAGTGATGTATTAAATGAAAGTGCTAAATTATTTATCCCCATAGATGATTTTTTTCTCATTAGCCCCTTGATATGCGAATGAATAAGTTCCAAGGTTTGTTTTTAACAAATCTCAACTTTATTTTACCCAAAGCTTGTACTTGTTTCCTTTTAAAAAATAGTGAAATACCAATATCTTATTATTGAAATATCAATAATATCTAGAACATTATATCTATTTGATAGCTTACTCATGTTTATATAACACATGTGTCCCATCCCTTTATAGAACAACTAATTTTCTTCCACTAGGTCCAAGTAATAATAGTTTTTTTATTTCCCTAACTTTAAATAAGTTTTCTTTGGTACCTTGGCCTCTTATAACTATATTTGCATCTTCCTAGCTCTTCAAAACAAACCTATATTTCCGAAAAATAACTTTTTCCACTTTATCACATATTTTTGAAAATCATAGCAATTTGTGTTTCAGGCCATCATCAGAAAAATATTTCCTAAACTTTAACTTTTCTTTCCCAATGATTGCTGATCGAACACCTTTGATTCTCAAAGATTCATCATTTCTAAATTTTATTGTTCCACTTATAAACACTTTTACATCATTCAATAACATTAAATCTCTTTTCATCTGAGAATAACACCCATTATCCAAGATCCAATGTGATTCTCTTCTTGTAGCTTTCAAAGTGGTTTCTAATATAAGATCGTTTTATTGCCCTTTTTTCTTCATTTCAAACTTCTGAGAATTATTAATAAACTTTTTTTGTTGGTAACAAAACAAGACATCCTTTATAAGATTTCTAGGTTGTTCACATATTTCAAAAATAGTTTATAGAGTATGGAATCTATTTTCAACTTTTACACTATCCTTATGAGGTTTCTTTCAACCATCCTTCTCAGAGTTTTTCCTTTTTATGGAATAAATCCCCCTAAAACATTTCCTTCTAAAATTTGTGAATAGTTTTAATTTTTTTGGTTGAACCAAAAAATATTTTACATGTTTTAGAATCCACCACAATACTAGAAATATGAATAGAAACAATATTTTCCTCTGAAACTTCCAGACTGTGTAGAGTTGTGAACATGTTTCTCAACAACCTTCTTATCATTCTTATTAGAACTTTGTTGACCACCAACATTTTTATTTTAAACTGGAATATTATTTTTATACTATGTACAATATGTAATAGAAATATTTCAAGAAACCTAATGTTTATAAAAAAAATTAGACTTGGATTTTTTAGAAACTTATAAATTCTCCAATTATAAAATGTTTTCCATGTACATAACTTTCACAGCTTTCTTATTCTTCGGAATAATAATAGATTTCTTCTCAAACTTTGAAGGAAATTTTTTTTTATCCTTATAAGGTTCCTCATGATAATTTTCACTAACTCGGTAGCTAGAGTTTTCGAAACTTATATATAACTATTCATCTTTAGAATATTTTTGTTAGAAAATTTCCAACTCTTCTTCTATTGCCTTCAGATTTACTTCTAGATGTTCATTACGATTATTTTCTTTCTAAATATATTTCCTCAAATCATCAATATCTTCCAACAACTTGAATTTATCATTAGGAAAACCTTCTTGATTATTTGATGAAATTTTTTCATTTTTTAGCTTCCTGATTTATTTTTTGTTCCTTCCAATATTCTTCAAGAATTATTTCGATTCTTTTTTAAGATGAAACTATAATTGGTTTTATTTTTCTTTAGAATTGTTTATTTTGAATTCTTAATTATCCACTATTTCAATAAAAGTATTCTCTATAGCTTTTTCAAAATATTTTTCGAATTCATCCTCACTGTCTTCTTCTTCATCATATTTAGACAAAAAACTTATTCTTATAGATTTGAGGAACTTTTTATCATTACCTTTGGAATATGATTAAACTTTATCTCCCTGTTTATTCCATGAAATTGTTGGACTTCTCTCTACTTTATCACAATCTTCTTCTTTTTTTACTTTGAAGAATATTAGATACAAAGTGACCAACTAATTCACATTCAAAACACATAAATGGAAGTTTCCCTTTATATTATCATGTACATATTCTCACTTTATTAGAAAACATGGATAAAATTTCATAACGATTTTTACATATCACATTTTCAGAGTCAGATTCAGTAATATTATCTTCCTCAATAACCTTCTAAAACTTTTCTTTATTAGTGGTATTGAAAGACATTTCTCTATCAGATTTTGTTTTTTCCTTCATAACATTATCCCATATTAATTTATAATTAAAAAGAGTATTATAAAGATAATTTAGAGAAAAGGGTTCAGGATCTCTATCTTCTAAGGAGTGAACTTTGGAATCAAATTTTCTAGGAAGAATTTTTAAGATATTTTCATCTAATTTATAATCTTCCAACTTTTCACCAAGATATATAATAGTGAATACTATGTCATTAACCCTATTAAAGAAGTCATAAACATATTCATATTCACCCATCTTCATATCTTCAGACTTCAATCTATAGATTTGATACTTTTCCTTATTTAATTTGGTATTGCCTTCGTAAATTCTTTTCAACTTATCCCAGAAACCATTGGTAGTGGGAACACCTTTCACTCTTAAAAATTCACTTTTAGAAAGTGATGATAGTAAATCGTTTTTTGATCTTTCATAATTCTAATGATTCTTCTCATGGACAGGTGTAAGAGTAAACTTATCATCAATACGAGGAATTCCATATATTGTAGCTTCAAGAACATCATACCCAAGAGACATAATACAAGGCCTCATTCTATCATTCCAGATATGATATTTCTTTTCATCGAAGATCAAAATCCCCTTACTATTCACACACTTCATATTCTCCATCACAACTTATCCTCAAAACTTCAAAAAAATTTAAAAGAAGGGAAGATGTATCCTGAATAGCAATTCATATTACCTAGCCAGGATTCAAGTATCATGGAGAGGGCGAGGGGGTGAATCAGTGTTATCTTCTTCTTTAAAGTTTTCTTACTTTAGAAAAAACCTTCACCAACTATGAAATATTTTTTTTCAGTATTGAAAAAAATCAAACACACAACCATAGGAATATAATAATTTTCAAGGATTACTACTCAACAAGAGTATCTAGTCCTTGGTATGGTTTGTAAATAATCTAATACAACGAAATCCACTAGAAAATGGTCCTTTCGTGTGGAATATAATGAGTAGGATATTCGCTTACACTCATGAATCACTATGTGAAATATAATAGTGCATGTTATTAAAGTAGCACAAAATGATGTAATATGATTTTTTTCTTCCTGATAAACTTTCACAAAAAAATAAACTTCCAAAATAATTCTTCACTTTCTTACCTAGAGGAAATTAAGAACTTCTTGTACATTGTAATGATACTCAGTCTGATTCCCAAGCCTGATTAATCAATACACAAATTTAACTTTTTTTGAATACCATTGAAACAAATTTGAATTGCTTATTCCATAGTTTGGAAATCCCAATATGATAGATCAGTATGATTCCCAAAACTGAATATGATCTAGTCTCTTTACCTTTTCTTCTTCTATCTAACAAACTTCTTCAAGAAAATACTATTCAGAAAATTCTACATTCTGGAATAGTAGATCTACCCTCTCCTCTTTTCCCTGTAATGCAAGTCACATAATATACAAAGTATTATCCTCTTTTAAAAGACACACCAAAATGGTTTTAGTGGGATTCTGAAAAGGTTATCATGCTTTACCTAATATCTTGAATCTTCAATATTCCTTAAATATCATATATTTCCTTTATATGTTTAGAGCCATTAATTTCCCTTCAATATTAGATCTCTATTTGATTTCTTCAATTCTTCAGACATTATAAAAAATATTTAGTCTGAATTCAATTCTTTATTTTTATTTCCCAATATAATTTCTTCAATATGAAATTGGAATTTTGTCCCTCTTATTTTCTTGACCCACTTGCAAATAAATTGGAACTAAAGACATCTCATAATGTTTCCCTTCACCAATTAAAAAACTAATCATCCCATTATAATTTCCTCATTATAATAAAGATAGTATTTTCTTCAATACATTAATTCATATCAATTATGAAAGATGTAAAACATATGTCTTCCCATTATGATTCTCTATAACAACTGATAAAAACAAAGACAAAAAAATGGAACTTAAATTCACCTTCTTTTACCATTTTGAAAACACTTTAAAAAATTCAAGACTCTTCTTCTTCTTATTTTCTCATGCCCTTATTGTTAGAGATATTCAAAAAATTCTTTATAAATTGACTCAATCATTAATAATATTGAGGAGAAATTTTTGACTATATTTTTGATTGATCTTAGTCTCAACAAACTGTTCTTATTCAATTGTCCCAACATCTCCCAATAAAAGTTTTTAATAAATACATTTCTTATTGAATAAAATTTTTCTTTTAAATATTAATATGATGTCATAAGGATACAAAAAAAAATTAATGACTAATCAGTTTAAGAGTGACTCTGATTTTTAGTGGAACACCAATTCAAATAGATAGGTATCATCAGAAAATATTTCCTTCTTTTTAAAATGATACTCCATGTAATCCAAACTCCAAAAAATTCTAAATATGGTGATACCATATGGATGAACATGAGACTGGAAATTTTTTTCCTTCAACAAAATTTCATCATGGCTTTGAAAATGTTAAAATCAAACTTTAACATCATTTGAATTACTAAGGAATGTATTGTAACTTACCTGTCTTCCAACAACATCTATCTTTCCAATCAAAACGAAATTTGATTGGATTCACCTTTTATGCCTATTTCCTTTATTAGGATTGCATCACAAGTTCTCCAAACAATATATGATATTTGTGAAATAAAAATCATCAAATCATATTTATATTCACATCATATTCATGCATCATTTAATTCCCTTTCTTATTACAATATGAACATAATTTTAGACTAAAGGTGAGTCCAATGATCCTTTTCTTCTAGAATACATCTTATCAATATGAATGAATTTTTTAAGAAAAGTGAGTCTAATTTCTTGAATACGATTTCTCAGTCTGATTGTATACTTTTACAAAGTGAATTGATTTATCCTTTTTGACAAAAAAAATACAACACAATTGAAAAAAATACTTCTTATAACTTACAAAACCATCTCTATCCAACTTGGTCCCAATATTTCAGGTTCTCTAGCACCATCAAAAGCAGGAAAGGTAAGATTTAAGAAATTTTGTGGGTAAAAAGTTTTATCCAACCATTTAAGATATTGATTCTTCTCAAGTTATATATGTGCATGTATCACCTCCAATAATTCCATTCAAGTATCCAGGGACTTGATGGCATTGAGAAACTCTAGAGGTATTGCAACTTTAGCTAACTCCCATCTACTGGGAGTGGGTAGGGCCAGATGAGGTGTCCCTATTTTTGTCTCCCACTAATTCTCAATTCATGATAATACTAAATGATTACCTTTGAGATAGAGAAGTTATCACTATAACAAAGGAAATTTGTTATCATTTTTGATTTCCTCATCTATGTAGACTAGAGTCCTAGAACAAGAGTTGGTATGATGCTCAGATTCTTCTCTTGCAGGTCGACCAGCTCTTTCTAGATGTATGGGAGGAAGGATATTCATAACTATCAAAATTCAAAACCTAGTGGGAGTGTTTTCACTAAGTATCTCCTCATTGATTTGTCTAGTATTTTTTATCTCATTCGCATATTGTACCACCTATTCCTCTAGAGATGGAATTTTGGTTCTTTTGGTTGATTATTGGGATGTAGCCACAACTTTACCTTTATCTTCAGTAGTATTATACTATAGAGGTGGAAACTAGATATTTAGAGGTTCCATGTTTTGGATCCTCCTATATTTTTGGGTATGTAAAGCCTTAGGGGGTGCATCTAAATCCTCCTCTCAGGGTATATTTTCTGTATTGCATCCCTCTGCATTTGTTTCTTGATCCACATTATTAGTTGTGTTGGTTTTTAAGAAATTTACAGAGGCATGTTGGGAAATGGTGTCCATCCCATAACTCTCAATGTAACAGGTTGATTATTCACTACTTTCATTAGGGTAATTTCTCAAAGCCTTAGCCTTATTGTACCATTTTTTCTTATAGATTGAGTAGGTACATTCCTCTATTTTCTTCCCATGAGTAGTGGCCTTGAGGGATTTCTTTTCATTATTGTCAAACATTCCATGAATAGTATGGTTTCATCTTTCGATGAGAGTAAATAAGAGGATTCCAAACAAAAATAATTACCTCGTATCCTAGAGAATACTTATTCCCTCTACTGTGATGATGATGATGAAAATTCCCTCATCCCTACTAACCATGGGATGTTCGGGGCCACTATTGGCATTGTTTGGTCCTATTTTTTAGGATTTAATGATTCCAGTTGAGGATTTGATGACTCTTGCGATGGACATTGAGATATAAATACCCTCATCCCAGTGGGATGAGGTTGACATAAAACCATCATTCATTTTCCTAGGACCCTGTCAAGGGATTATGAAACCGAGTATGGTGATTGAGGTATAAATTCCCCCATCCCAGTGGGTTGGGGTTTTTTATAGCTGCTTCTAATATTTCCAGAATCCTCTTAAGAAGTGATGATCTTAGGGGTGGAGGTGGTGGTAGATATTTACTCAGCCTGATGGGTTGGGTTCGCTCCTAGATTGTTTCTATTCAATCTATTATTACAACATGTTTGATGTGGTGAAGTTTTTCTAATGTAGGATATTGGGGTAAAGGAAACCCAGTACGGGAGAAAATTTCTACATAAAGTATTTTGGACAATGGAAACTTCTAATTTTCTATCTGAAATGAATTCATGTTTCTTGTAGGGTACTAGTTAAAATATATGTTGGTTTTTCTCTCCCTCCATTCATTATGTCTTGGCACCATTGAATAAGTGCAATTTTTTTTGTAGTGGCTAATTATCTCTCAAATTACTGAGTCCCCTAATTTTACCAGAGTCTATGAATTTATAAGAGGTCATATATGGGGATTTATGCTACTCTAGGGACATGGTGAGGTGTAATTATCCATATTTTTTCATCCTTGGATACATATATCTCAAGATTTTTTGAAATTAGTTGATGAAGAGATTTCATGGTGCTGAGACAAACACCATGTTGGCCTTTTTCAGGCTCCCACATTCCTCGGTTCTGGGATATAGAAAATATGGGAATATCCAACTAACAAAATAGTGTATTGATGGCCAGAATGTGATACTCGTATCCTAGATGAGGGATATTTTTGGAATTTATCCACTGATGAGTTGCCCACATATTTTGGGGCAGATAAAGAATGAAATCCTTTTCCATCTAATCTAGGATTGCATAGTCATGAGTTTAAAGGGAACATAACATAGTTGGGAGGTTGTTTCAAGATAACTCTCTCTATATGTCAATTTCATCCTCCTCTTCATCAGACTTACATGACTCTATCTTTCTAGATCACAGAACTTGCTTCATGAGTTTTCCATCTGATTGGAGTAAAAAGTTATTGGAAACCTATGGTGAACTATATATGGTTGACACTAATGTTTCTATTTCCTCTACATATGAAGTTGTTTGATTTTAGATTACCTATCTATTCATAGGTGTATGGGAAATAGGAGTATGTCCTTGTCTGTGGGTGATATCATCATGGGGAGGTTGACCATAGGTAATTTCAGAAGTAAGGTCCCTCTGATCCATCTTCACACTACCAAGAGGAGGACTATCTAGGTAATGATTGCCTTCTTCTTCGATTAAAGAGTTTTAGGACCCTTGGGGTGTTGAGGGAGTTTCAAAAACAACTTTAAAGACACTATCATTGACTAGATTATTAGTATGATCCTCATACTAAATTTTGGATAGAATATTCCAACCATCCTTTTGGGATTTTTTTGGGATATGAGAATACTATATGATGGTTTCTGGACATTGTTGATAACCATCTAGTGTTATGGGAGCATGATATCATTTCTAATAATATTATGGAATACGAAAATGAGATTCACTGATAAAATTATGAACCTATCCCAAGGTATGTTATGATTTTACTTAGTGATCCTTGGTCATAATATGGATGTTAGTGTGATAATGAACCATTGGAGTATGTTGTCAGTTTTTTTTGACAGGAATATGATCCTTTCCTAGGATATATACCACCTTCACATGGTGATCCCCGGTTGGAATGGGATTAGGATCTGAGTCCGAATACGCAATCCAAGTTAGAATATGACTATGGGCCTCCTGAATCGTATACGGGATATGAGACAACATTTATATGGCCTTAAAAGGATTCAAGTGTATAAATTTATCAACATAAGTATGAATATTCACTTGGATTTCATTGTATACAGGAATATCTAGGTAGATTCATTGAAAGGAATATGAGCTTATCCCAAGGCATGTTTCATTCTCACACAGTGAGACTCAATCAGAATGGGGATATGAGCATGATTGCAATCCTTTGGAGTATTTAAATGGTGTTTATTTGACAAGAATTTGAGCCTGTTATAAGAAATGTTATTCTCTCACTTAGTGAGCCCCAACCAGAATGGGGATATAAAAATAATCTAGGGCCTTTGGAATATTCAACTAGTCCTTTTCAATAAGAATGTTCCACTCTCTCAAGGAATTTGATGCTCTCACATTGTGATCCTTGGTTGGAACTAGAATATGAGCCTGGTTTTATTCCCCGACCTTACCCAAATAAGCCTATAATCCTCCTCGATGGGAGAAAGAAAGTATGATTTCTCTAGAGTAACCAATTGTTTATACTGGTCAGAGTTTTTTATTAACCTAGTTGTATGGATAGAAAAATGAACTTGTCCCTTTATCTTTACCAGTGTCAGGATATGCAAGTAGGGTACTTTATCTATTACTAAGATGTAATGGAACTTTATAAAAGTGTGGGTAGGAATGTAGCACAACCCATTTTATATCTCCACTATGTACTAGAAAATATCATCAATATAATTGAGTATATAATCACACTTTTTCTTCCATTTTACACCATAATATGATGATATAAATTTTTTATAGGGGAAAGGATATGTGCCTCACACTTTCTTTATATAAGAATATGCCTACAGACTTCTTCTGACTGAGTAGGGATATGTGCCTTCTCACTAGTTACCACCAAAATATATTGTCAAACTTCATTAGTGGAAGTGGGGATAAGATACCACTCATGGTTATCTAGATATTTATATTCTTAATTTTTCTATTGTATTACCTATGCATGGTTATCAGAGGTAGAAGTGTGTTGGATGATTCTCTCAATAGGTGACTGAAAGGTACCAGTGGGATGGTGATGGTGATAGAGGTTGATAGGAGCCCTCCTCAAAGGCTCTTGAACTGAAAGGGTATTATACATGACACCTTGGTCCACCTTCATTAGATACTTAATGTTGTGATTGTATCACATCAGATATAAACTTATGAAGTGGTTGGAAGTGGAAATGAGTGCCATTGGCATTATTGTGTCTTTCTTTGGAAGATTCGATTGATTGTTTTAGAATTTGGATAACCTTATGAGAATACTCAAGGGTTGGTATCATAACATATCATTTTTATTCCTAAACCATTGCATTAATAACTTGAAATTGAAGGTGTTAGGTAGGTGAGATCATTCTAAGACCAACGGGGGATTTAATCGTAGCTGAATTTCTAGAACGGTCGCTGGATAAATACATTATCTTAGGTCAGTGTTGTTTGTGAGAGAAATATCTGTATTCATAAAGACAACAAGGAACAATTTCATTGATGAATGCATCATTGTAGGAATAATATGTTCTCAATTAAATATTCATGGGTAACACAATTGTCTTTTATTATTCCCAATCCAGCCATTATGCTCATGTGGAAATGTCAAAGTGAGGACAGATTGAGAACCCTAGCTATAAAAAATTACCTGTAATATTATTGTTAAGATCGCCATTTTTTCATAGGATATGAAATAAAAATGTACCAAAACTTGGTCAAATGATCATTTTTTACTTGACATATTCACATTGGGTTTAATAAATTCATCAGAAAAGATAATACTGAAGTGTATTAGGTTTGTCCTAAAGGTTGATTGTGGGGGGCTCAATGTCTTGAACAAAAATTCCCATCAGGTTCCCCATTATTTTTCTTAGTATAAACTCCAAAATTGTTCTCATGTCCATAACTAGGTATAGTCATGCGTTCCAAATGTTATTGTTCATTTGGAGTTTCCGACCCAATGGTACTTAGGAACTAAAATTAGTCAATATGATTGGAGGTCAGGCTCATCACACCCTTTTGGGGGAACTCTTTCCTACTCCAGAAATATCTTTTAGATTTAAGATATGTTCAAGAATCTCTTCCTAATCCTAATATAGGACTAGTTACAATAACAAAACTATCATAGGTTAAATCCTTTTATATGTAAATGGGAATCTATTAGTGAATATGTATTTTTGTATCCAAGGTTCTACATATATTTACCATAAGTGGGTAGCTTCTTATATGTTTAATTTTTATAACTCGACACGTCAGAATGTGCTATCATCCAATGGGGCGGTTAATACATTGAGGATGGTATTGAGCCTATAGGATTTTTTTGAAATATACTGTTTATGATAGGAATAAAAACTGACATTTTCCACAGTCTCTCTTTACCCTAGAGGTGATGATATTTCCATGGGGGATATTCTGGGTCTCTACTTCTAAAGACCCCCTTGAAGTTTTTTTACTCTTACTCTCCCCCTTTTTAATAAAATCGATGAAATTATTTTTATAGAGAAAGACCCACATAGTTTTCTGAACCCAATAAATTTTTTGTCATGTAAAAAGGAAATATATGAGGGAACCTAGGAACTGAGTATTGAGCTTGAGCCTCAGGGGAAATCCTATATATCCTGGTTATAGAAGGAATCATAGTCATCATAGTTCGATTATACCCTTAGGTCTTACTCTAAGGTGGATTCCCTTACAATGGGTCATTCATATCATGCCACTGATCGGGGCTTACACCCTATGGTTTCCCAAACTAGTGGAGACTAATTATTTGAATGATATGACCATTGCAATTCCCTATGACTACATGATCCATGCTCAGTGTAAGACACAATAGATGATAAGAAATAATTATTATTTTATATAGATAAGGTCCTTACGTGCTAGGATATCTCTTCAAGTGTTAATACAAATCTTAGGATATAGTAAGATGTCTTACATATCATGGATATGGTAGGAATCAAATTCATCATTGTTTTGTTACTTACTCTATTTGGTGGTGCATGAGGAGAAAAAACATGTCCATAGGAATGATTGGGTATCCATGGTTCAAATTTCTAAGACATGGTAGAACATACACTAAGGTGGATTCCCATTTGACCTTGCTCTTTAGAAAGGTGTCCCATATATCCCAGTTATGTAAGAAATTATAGTTCCCATAGTTCAATTAGATTAGAGATTACCCACTGAGGTTTCCCTTATATATCCATTGGAAAATGTTATCATGTTCTAGGATGTCTTCTTGACATGACCAGATTGTCTGTCTAACATGTCTGGGGATGTCTTGACATGTCCTAGTTTCTTAGTGGGCATGACTAAAGAGAATTACATGATCCAAATGGTTTGTCTGGAGAAAATCATTTACCTTAAATGACATGTTGGGAAACCATCACATGTTCAACGTTTACATATCCAGAGGGTGTCGCATGATTTGGTTGTATTTCCCAGATGGAATCATGAGATCCAAGATGACATGTCTTGAGGGTGGCACATGATGGGGGTGAATTTTTTTAAGTACATATCAAGATCTAGATGACTTATTCAGGTGTCATCATGAGACCTATATTATACACTTGGATGGTGTCACAAGAACTAGTTCATAAACCTGGTGGGCTTTGTGAGACTTAACTAACATGTTTGGATGATACCACCAGATTTGGATGACTTGTACAGAAGAAATCACGATATCTGGCTAACTTTTCCTAGTGTCATCATGAAACCTGGATGACATTCTCGGAGGGTTTCATAATATCTAGTCAGTAAGCCTAGAGGGAATCACAAAACCTAACTAACATAAACTTGATTTACAAAAATATTTGGGTGACATGTCTGGAATACATCAAAAGATTTGTATGGTGAACTCGGAGGTCTTAATGAGACTCAGGTGTCACTCCAAGAAGGTTTTGTGAAACATTCTTAACATTTCAAGGGGGATATCATGATCTAAATGGTGTGTCAAGGGGATATTTCATTTCTTGATCGACATGTCCTAGAACTTTCGCATGATTTGGATGTTCATGTTAAGCACATACGGATCAAAGAATATAAATTTACATAAGTATCTTGTCTTTTAGTCTTTATTCAATATTTTTATTACATATGTGCCTTATATTATTTCATTGTTATCTTATTGTTGGTTTCATGTTACCTAGCCAACATGTGGGATATCCTTCATATAATCTGGATGACATGACATAATTCCTTTGCAAAATCTTAAGTTATCACAAGAAGTAGTTATGCATATTGTGCAACCCTATGAGTAATTCAATGAATTTTACCTGGAGAAAAAATTCTATGAACATGTGATCAATCGCTCTAAGAAGTCTTCTCCAGTACCCCAATGTGTGGTCGATTGATGGATGGATTTTTGTGCTGAATAGGGGAATTAATAGGCCAATCCTACCTCAATTATACACCACCTTGTGTAGCACATATCTCATAGATTTAGCGTGCAGTCTATTGAGGTACTTGGTGTCTCTCACTTTTCATGATCTGAATTTAGGCTATTCATGTCATCGCATGATAATTTGTGATCTTGATAATGTTTTATCTTTTCGATTTTTATTGAAACTATGCTGATAAATGATATTTAAATTGAACATTTGGACATTTCAAGGAGCTTCTACAAGGTCAGGCAGATATTTCTATAGGTGTTCGTGAGATCAGGATGCCTATGGAAGGTATTTTGCAAAACTGAAAATGTCTCTTCTAGAGCCTTCCATGAGATAAAGTTGGCATTCCATGCGGTCTTCCCAAGATCATGATTCCATGCCTAAGGGTTCTTGAAAGATGTTGATGTATTTTTTTCGGGGGGCTTCTGTGATTGATTATGATCACCTAGGGCATATGAGCACTTTTGTGTAAAGGGTATTGTATCCTCATTCCACAAGAAGCCTATATCTTTTCCCTTTTTATTTCATTCTTTATTTTACAAGGGTTCGGGATCTCACAAAGTTGTGTGAGTGTTGACAAATACAATCACTCTCCTTATTTGTGATGTGTCATGTGACCAATAATGGGTATCATGGTATTGTGATATCATTTTAATGGAAAATACTTCTACTTTTATATGGTTTGTTGCATGATTATTGATTGATCTTATGATATAAAGAGAGAATCATCATGGATGGTCACTCTACATGTCTATGGAGTGTCTCATAATCAGTGATGGATCTTGCAATGACATGTAATAATTTTCATGGATAGTGCTTCACTTGACTATGAATCTAAAGGGGTGTCGCATGTTCAATGATGGATATCACGATGGTATGTAGACATTTTTAGGGATAGTAATCCTTCTTGATTTTGATGTGTCACATGTTCAATGATGGATCTCATTATGGATTGCAAAAATTATGAGGTACAGTCACTCTTCTTATCTTTGATTCACCGTGTTTTCAATAATGGATCTCATAAAGATGTATGAATATTTTTAGGGTAGTCATTGATAATTTATTTGATGCATTGCATGTTCAATGATGGATCACACAATAGTGTGAAAACAATATCACAGACAGTAACTCTTCTTTCCTTTGATGCATTTCATGTTCTTCATTTCATGATTACATAGCATGACCAAGGGTGTTTTCATGTCAAGGACACATGAAAAAATTTGTATTTATAGTTTTGTAAGTTTTATCATGAATGTCATATAATCCATGTTTCTTCAAGGTGTGGCATTGTCGCGGGTTCCCATGAGGGAATCACATGATGTTAAAAACTTCGTGTGATCCCATAAAGGGTTCTGGTGATAGAGACTCACATAGACATTATGTCTCATTCCCACAACAATCTGGTGTGGAATATATATTCTCTTCACTTGATGTTGAAATTTTTGGCATGTAACATCTCATGTGTGCATGAATATTTCATGTGTGCGGCAAATAATTCTATCAAATCGATACAATTAACTAGTGGGCATTCAGTTTTATTCATGTTCATCCTTCATGATGCATATAATAAATTATTTAGGGTTTGATCATAGACATGAATCAAGAAAGTGTCCAAAATTTCTCACAAAATAGGGTATGGATTAATTCACTCTCCTTCTTCGTGAAGGAAATCTCGTGATATGAATTGGCCTCTACATGTTCGCATGACAGTGTTTATTAGTTAGACTTGATCTCTATATTTGTGGTCGCTTCCCATTAAATATCATAGTCCTTCGTATGATATGTTGTATGGTGACACAACATTTAACATCATGGATTATGATGTGGTTCATCTCTTCCCATTAGTGAAATCATGTTGTCTTATATAAGATTATTCGCATAACCATTATGTGATATCCCATAATATTATTATCATAACACCTATTTGGGTTCATTATGCTCTTTTTTCATAAAAAATGAGTTCAATTTTCTCTGAACTTGGTGCCACAACCAACACATGATTTTTCTTCTATATTTATAAAAAAATAACTCTATTTCCTTTGCGCATCTGAGAAAGGTGGTGTGTCCGATAAATATTCACTTCTATTCATTAAACCATCTTACCAAGTCATTACTATTGAGGATTTTACTATGTCAAGATATGTCATCCAAAAACTGAAACTCTTGAAATTTTCAAATTATTCATAGTTCAGGGATTTTAGGGTTTAGTGACTTTAAATCATCATTATTCTTAGATGATGGAACTCATGTGTTTGGCCTCTTCATGTGATACCATTACAAGATTAATGTTGGGTGAAAACTCAACCCCACATTAGTTTCCACAAAGTATGGTAGCTCACATATAAAATTGGATGGGAAATTCCTCCTATCACCCATGGTTTTTAGGATGGAACCCTAGAAGGGACCATTTGTTAGCCCTGGGAGACTTAGGGATGGAAGAAATTTATCCTGAAAATTGGTATGAGAGGAATGGTGCAACCCATGTGTGATATATGGGGGAGTATTACCCAAACTAGTTTGACAATAATAGTAGTTTCTCATTTGAATCATGTGAATTTTTGGTGCCTTCTGTGTTGAAATTCTTCCAGGTAAATGGTGTTCAGGCAGAGAGTCTCGGTGATGATAAAACGGTGCTGAAAGATGATTGGATCTGATGCATTATTGTTGAAGTGGAGGCCCAACTGTGTGGTACTTGGTTTTATGGGAGTATTGTTGGGTGAAAACCCAATCGCACATCAATTTATACAAAGGATGGTGGCTTGCATATGAACTTGGATGGGAAATTCCTCCTATCACACATGGATTTTAGGATGGGAGCTTAGAAGGGCTTATGTGTCGGGCCTGGGAGACCTAGGGATGGGGGAAATAAATATGGACACTTCATACATGTGGCATGAAGTTTCTTCACATTCCAGCTAGCCTCGAATACTCATCATCTTTAAACTAGATTTATCACTCCATCCCCACATATTATGTTCTCAACACAAACTATTTTTTTCAATGTTTACTTCATATCTGGAAAAATATGGGCGGGACTTCTTTTCTTATGTGATGATTGATGTCAATTTCTAGGCTGATTTGTTGGATGATGATGGTGATGCATAATACAATCCTAGCAGCAGAGGGATCACATAGTATAATCTTCATTCCAAGTGGATACTCTAGATCTTTATTTGATATTTTCATTTCTAAAGACTTCATAGTAGCAATTATATAGAATAATCACCTTCTTTGTATACTCTATTTTTGGTGATGATTGAATATTCTCTTCATATAGAAACTTTCATATTTTCTTCACATGGAGATTTTCCTAGGAGTTCTACTATACACTTATTCAAATGAGGGTTTCTCTAATTCAGGTGTTGTATGTTTTCAAACAAGTGGGTCTTCCAAATTGACCACCATGGACTATGTTAATCATAATATGAATCTATCCACTAACCATGTTATGGGCATCATATTCCAAAATAGAGGCCCTTCATAATTCCATAGGCTACACATTATCATATTTTTGTGATCCATATTATAGGATATGTGAATATGCTTATAATGTATTATAGAATCCTATAAGTTCTCCTTATAGACCCCATATTTTTTATACAAATATAACCATGTGTTGTTATTCTGTAGGATAATGATGGTGAAACCAACCCACACATTATCCTCCTTCCAGGGATCTATGTTATCCACATACATGTGCTACACGAATAGTACTTCAATAACATGTGATCCCATAAATTACAATCATGCCAGAGAATATGATTCTACATGTGCTTTGATCCTATTATATAATTACATTATATAGAAGTCCCGACATGAACTCAAGAGTTGTAGTATGGGTCATCTCATATAATGATTTGGGAGTATAGTTCTGCTGATCTTAGAGTCATAATATACCCAATTTCATATTCTCCTCGCATGATAAAATATCAAGAATGAGGTATTATTATGAAGGTAATGTAATCACGAGGAGTTATACCCAATGAGTTCAATGCCCTTTTTTCATTTTTGGATGATGTAGGTACAGTGGAAGATGATTACCAGTCGTAGGGGAACTGTGTATTATCATTCTTTTTCACTATGGGAAAATCTTTGTACATGTTGTATTCTTCTTCACGAAAGGCCTCATATCAGACCTTCCATGGAATCTTCGTATGAGGTATAGATTCATTTGAGGAATAAATACTTCATCTCATGGAATTTATGTTTTCTAATGAAGGTTATAGTTTATCTCCCATGGAAGAAATTTTAGAAGTCAAGTGTTGGGTTGAAGATGAATTGTATCCCCATTAATCCATCACATGACATTCCCCTGCTTATATAAGGAAATTTTCCATTTTTATATAATTTTAATTTTTATCATTATTATTATTTATAATCACATACTCATGACAATAATAATAATAATAACATTCCCCCAATTGTGGAAAAATTTTTCACACCCCAAACATCATTAGTATATGTCATTATGCATTATGACCAGTCAAACACTTATTGCATGAGACAATACATGGAAATGTGTGTGTCACACATTTAGTGGTGTCAAAAAATTTTCTTTTAATTTTAATTTAATAGTACCATTTTGCTATTTTTTGTACCAAAAATGATTAGAATGTTTTTAAGAAAAAACATAATTCATTTTCTCTTTGGTCTAAAATCATTTTCTTTCATGTCCATTTTTTCTTTAAAATGTTTTCAAGAATATTTTTACTATTATTCTATAATTTTTTAAAGTTATTTTTACCCATGTTTGACATTATATTAAAATAATTAATTGAATCATCTTTCCATTTTCTGAATGATGTACATTCTAATTTTTACCAAAAATTTGAAATGAATCTTTATTTTAATGTACTCAGCATAAATTGAATTTCCCACCATTATGACCACTCAATAATTTTAAGCTTTAATATTTTCCATTGTTCTTTTCAAAGAAACTTTTTCCATATTTTTTTAAAATTTTAGATTTTAAATAAGTCATTTTAAAATGAAAAGGATTTTTCCTTAATAAATGTTCTAGATATATTTTAAAGATTTTTTTCACCAATCATAACATTTTTTGATTACAGTTATTCAATTGTAGGGATATGATCTAATGGTACCAACTTTATTTTTCCTCTAAGTGGTTTATGATTATGATGATTAGATGTTTATGAATCCCTTTTATTTTACAGATGTTATGCTATGATGAATTATTGAAATGTTTATGAAACTCATTTTCTTTCCATAGTTTGTGGTATTTGATGAAAGTATTATTATCAGTTGGCAGATATATAAATAGATTATGATTATGTGACAAGTGTTCCTAGAATTATATAACACTTTAATGGATTGGGAAATGATAGGTATCTCATGGTTTCAATAAGAGAATTTTTCCACGCTGATAGTATTCTGACCAAACCATGACTAAGGATATGATTGAATGGGGTGTGTAACCAATCCACTATGAAAGTCAAGGAAAAGAAACTTAACTAAGGAAAAACATTATGTTTACGTGTATGCCAAAAACTTATTTCTTTTACCATCTTTATACTCTCACGACTCAATTTCTTTGATTCTATTATGATTCATGTCATATAAATTGTTAATATTTATTCAATGAATCCTGATTATGATTTATAATATACTAGGTATGGTTTTCAAATTGTAGTCTCATGTTCTCACACCCTTATACCCATTTTATGATAAATTTATTGTTTATATATTCATTGTTTACCCTTACTGAGCATCTTATCCCACCCTTTATTATATTTCCATTTCCCTAGGATATGAAGATTGATTTAAGTATGATATGTCTAAGAAGGGTGAGAGTTGTGAAGAAATAAGTGGGATTTGATGTAGATCTTTTATATAACTTTTGTAAATCTATGTTTCAAAAAAACTAAACCATTGTGGTTATGGTGTGTATTTTGATGTTATTATTTGAATACTCTTCTAATAAGGTATAATATCTTCGTATGAAATGTTTGGGTCACTACAATTTGTATTAGAGCAGGGTTTAGTTAATATTTATAGATTAGGGTCGTAGAACTTTGGTGAAAACCACAACGATAATCATAATTATAAGAAAGCATCCTAAAGTTTGGTAAGTTAGAGATTATGAGGTTTTCCTATAAATACATCATAATATGGATAATAAAATTGGTCATTGTTTTAGATAAAATTCATCTTGGAGTAATAACCCAAAAAATTAGTTGGTTGAGTATATCTCGACCATCATTCTAGTGCACGTTTAATGTACCCTTATTATGCACCTACTTTGACTCTAAAATGGGATATTCTTGGGACAATTCACATATTATTTATGAACTAATATGAATGATTTGAAAAGATTATGACAATAGATAACCTTGGTTAAACATAATTCATCATATATTGAAATGAATATGTCATCATTTAGATTGATTTTCCATGATTATATAAATAATCAAATATTTCTCACACTATGATTTTTATTTGATTTTAGTTCATGGATGGAACTACGATGAATCATGTTAATGTTAAATGTGATAGATAATTCAATGATTATTCTCTTGAGCAACTGAATGATACGGTAGATGGAAGCTAAAACCTAATGATTATGATATATAATTAAAAACATAAAATTCAGGAAGTTTCCTAAATATTTAAATAACCAGAAGATGGTATTTTATGGAAATTTATGTGGTAATGATCAGAGAGGAAAGAAATTTTAATTTTCATCATGTTAAGAATGTGGGAAAATTCACCAAGGAGAATGTATCAAAGGAAGGGGAAGAATATTTATATGTTGAAATAAAGGGAGTAGAGGAATTAATTGTTAAGGATTTAAATGTATTATATGTGGGGAACTATGGAATAGTCAAAGTCAAAGACCTAGTCCAAGGGAAAACTCCTATACCAAGGAGGGTCTTCAGTTATAAAAATTGATTAAGTTAAATTATTAAAGTGTTTTTGTTTTAGGGTTTGATAATTATGTTGTATAAGTGTTTTATAATTGATATTATAGTTAAAAAACATGAAACATATAATGATTTTTCTATCATAATATTTATTAAGTACTTTCAAGAATATATTTAATTTTGTGTTGGACTTTTCTTCTTCTCTATTAATATTTTTTATTTTTAAATATTTTAAACCCTCTCATTATATTATGTATAAATCAATTTTAATAGTGCAATATATTATTATTTTATCTTGAGTTATAGTGATTTCATTTTTATAAATACTATTTCTAATAAAAGATAATAATTTTATCCAAAAATTAGTCAACTATGAGAAAATCACATTCAATCTCAAGAATGTTTGCATTTTGGTACAAAAAATGTTGCATGCTTTTGGTTTCAATAGAAATTCTCAAAAAATTGTAACATCACTATTCAATTGATAGTACCACCATCCTCAAAACCCAATGGTAGTAGTAGTGTTCTCTGAATTATTTTACCACTCAATGGCACCAACACACATTCATGGTAGAATAGTCAAACATCCTTCTTCGTGGTAGTAATCAACAAGTTTCATGAAACCTTAGTAGTGCCTAATCAATAGCACCAATGGTAGCCCGTACCTTATTTTTTTATTCAATGGTTTTATAATTTCATTTAAATGGTAGAACTGTCATCCTCTATCATGGTATTACTATAAGTGGAACACAACAGTAACATCACGGATTTTTCTAATTGTAGTAGTAGCTCTTCCTCTGTGCACTCGATGGTATCACTTTCAGTGTGACAATTGCAGTGCAGTGCCTCTTCTTTTTTTTATGGTATCATCTCAACACATTACATCGATAACACTTTCCATCATCACATGATACCACTAACCAATTGTAGAAGAATCACTGCAATAATAGAACCACCATTCTAATGGTAGTTGTATCTCAGTTTTCAATAGTTGTGGTAGAAGACTCTTTCTAATATTAAGGAAAAAGTTATGTCACCACCAGATTAAATTTTTTATGTTACCAGTATCATTTTATTAATACTACTGGGTATTATTTTATTGTTACCTTCTATAATAAAAATATGTAACCATTGTTTTAAATCTTTTTTATACCATCACTAATTGTCATTTATGCTACAACTAGATAATTTTTTCATGATTTTATATTAGTATATTTTTTTATATTTCTTATTTTAAAATAATTAAATTTTAAAATAGTTTTTTATCATTTTATTTATTTTAAAATTATTTTCTAACTATTTTTTGTTTATGTGAAGAGTTTTGAAGTCTTTGACAACTTATTTAAATATTATTTTAATTTATACTTTTTGATATTCTTATAAAAATGCATTACATATATTTCTTAATAAAAAATTATTTATTTGTGCTTAAATTATTGATTTTAATTATTGAAAAAATATTTATTAATATTGTTAAATATTTTCAAGCTATTTTTGATGTGTAAAATTCATGTTAGAGTGGTTTTAGATTTTATTCATTTATAGAAAAATATATTCTATTATTTTTTTTATAGTCAATTTTCATATGATATTTATTGAATTAATTAACCAAGTTTTATCAAGATAGTTTGAACAATTTTAATTTTTTGACTTTTTTTAATTACTCAAATGATATATTTAATTTAGTTTGAATTGTGTTTATATTTCTGGGATTCATTTTCATTCCAATAAAATAGTTTGACTCTATTATTATTTTTATTATTTTAAAAGATTATAACTATTTTTTCGATCTCTTTAACTATTTTACATTTTTCAGAATTTATGTAAAGGAATTAGAGGGTGTATGGAACAAGTAAAGAAAAAAATTAGAGACTCTATTTTTTATTAAGATAAACCTATGAACACTTAAAGTGTTTTACAATCTATATAGTCATGCCTGATAATCTGTTTCATCATCTAGATAATCTATTAAGTGAAAATTTACATATTCTTGGATCTCTACTTCCTTGACAAGATGAGGGGATCTTTTTCTCAAGAACCAATACCTATGATTCCTTTATTTTAACTTCTCTTTCATTCTTCTCTCTTGTGTCTGTAACATTATTTTCTATTTATCACAGTTTATTTCACTTTTTTATGCTTTTAAATACAAAATCATCTTCGTTCATTGGGTTTTGACTCTAGGATAATAAATTCAAGACCATTCGTGTTGTGACTCATAGTATCTAAATATGGGGTTGTAATAAGGTTGTGACTCCCCATAAAAAATTAAGGTTGTTGGTTATTATTATATTAAAAAAATTATTTTGTAATAGGGTTATAATTCCCCTTAAAAATTAGTATAGTGTACAACATATCTCTCACTGAGTAGAGAGGTATAAGAGTAGGCCAGGTCCACTTTAGGTTGAAATACTACAAAAAACATCCTTGTGTTAATTATTTTATTCCATTTCTAATTAAATATATTAATTAAATTTTTTAATTAGTTTAAATAATTATTTAACTCATTTATGAAATTTCAATTTGGTCTATTCACCCCCCAGACTGTATGTTAACTTTCTATCCAACCTAAAAATTGGAATCAAATGTTTCCCCTTTTAGGAATTATAGGTTTAGAGACTATTCCTTTTTATTATGATAAACATTTCATAAACCTCACAATCTAAGGGTAAGATCATTAATATAATAGGAGTTTAAGTAAACAATGTTTTTATTCCTTAAAAAAACCTCACTTTGATGGAAATGAATATGGATACTAGAAATTAAGAATTGTGGAATACCTAAAATAGTTAATAATTGAATAGCGGTTGATCGTGGAAAAATATTACACAACCAGATGAAAACCTAGATACTATTATAAGAAATTATGTTTCTAGATAGTATTTGAACAACAAAGTAGTAAATAAAATATATTGTGTTAATAATAAAGGTATTTTTAGTCATGTTTCTGAATGTAAGATAGCTCTTGATATCTAGACGATTTTACAAGTTACATACCTTATAACAGACAAGCAAATTAAAACCAGACTCAAACTGGTTTAAGTAGAGTACCAAGACTTCATGATGGGTGAATAAAAAAGTATGAACAAAATTTCTGAAAAATTCTAAATATTTCTGAATAGAATTAATTTCATTAGAGAATATTTGAAAAAACCCAGTACGAGTTTAAATATTCCTAAGAGAACTACCCAATAAATTTCATGCAAAGAAGGTTTCAATCGATAAAAGTAAGATCATCATAGAGTACACATTGGAAAAACTCATTAGATTACTTCTCCAATAAGAACTTGAGTTGAATAATATTTTAGAAGATTAAAATTCAAATAATAAAGTTATTTATTACAATTAATATATAGATTTTATTTCTAGATCTTCTAAATTTGAGGAACGGGAAACTGACAAAGGATAAATTTATTATATAATAAAAGGTATCTATAATTTAATGGAGGGAAAGAAAATGTTCAAAAAAATAATAAGTAAAAATAAAATGAATGATTAAAACAAAAATGAGGTCACTACATATAGACTAGATGTAACTTTTTATAAATGTACAAAGAAATTTCACATCAAACTTAAATATCCAAAGATAAAGTAATACGGCTAAGATGAGAAATAAAAAATGAATTTAAACATTCTTATCATGTAGGATGGAGTTTCACTGAATAATATGATTAATGTGATGATTTCAGAAGTAATAAAGAGTTATAAAACCTCTAATAGATGGTAGTAAATACAAATGAGGTATATAATGACACAGAATTGAGTTATTATTCTAACAATGATGGTTACAGGTTTGATAAGTTGTATAAAGATAATAAAAAACTACAAAATTTGATTCAAGAGTTACTTAATTGTAAATAGAACCGAAAGAATAAAATTAGAGACTTATTAAGTAAAATAATAAAGTCAACAATGATAATGATACTCTTATATAAGAAATAAAAAATCCTCATATTCTGAAAGTAATATCAATAATTATTTTGAGTATTTTTTGATGGTAAATGATAATATTATAACGGAAGTTGAAACCTTAAAAAGAGGTGTTATGCACTATTGTTCATGGAAAATAGAAATATACTAAAATGGTAGTTATGATGAAACCATATAAAGATAAAACTGGTTTTGTTTATAATCCCCAAATTCTTAAATCATACTATTCTTCCTTTATTAGAAGTTCTTCCGAAAAGGTTTCCTTTATTGCATGCTTTAAATTTTGTATAAAATGAAATTATACTAATTAATTTTTTCTCAAATATCCTCTATCTCTTGGTTATAACATTAATTTTATTTAAAAATATTTATATTCTATAGTACCATACAATAAGCCTTTAAAATATATTTTGGAACATAAGAATTGTATTTGTTACCCAATTAGCTTCAAATGGTAAGGTGTTCAAAACTCTCCCAAAACATATATTTACTAAATTCAGGCATGGAATGCATGGCATATGCATGCATGGAAGGATAAATAAGTAAATAAATAATAAATAATAATTATATAAGTTAATATAGTGAATAAATATATAATTTAAAAAGATTAAAAAAATAAAAAATTGTTGCTAAACATTTCTCTGTAGATTAGAAAATTGTCAGGAAATGTTTCACAGTGATGCTTTTCATGATGGTTTTGGAAAACCGTCTCAAAACAATTTAGTGGTGGTTTAAACAAAATCTAAATATTATTTTTCCTATTGTGGCCCTCTGGAATCTGGAGGGATTTATATTAAGAATAAGATAAATGGGAAGGCATTCCATGTCTATAATGATCTTAGTCTTTAGGAATTTTGACCCATGTATATATAGTATAAGAAAAATGGGAAGATGAGGGTTATTTATAACTATCTTGGTATTTATGCATCTTGATCCTAGAATCATACATTGTAAAGACAATGAGGAAAAGAAACCCCACATATAAAATAAGATCAACTCAATTGTTTCTTTTTCTTAGTAAGTCATTATGAATTAAAAAAAGTAATAACAACGCTTATCAAAATTAAACTCAACTCAAAGCATCTCAAACACTTCATGTAAACCCTTCAAGGATATCTAAATAAACATTATAGTGCATAAAAACTCACAAAAAGGTCTAGAAACCAATAAATTTCATGATTCTTACAATTCTGATCCTCACCCCTGATCCCCTTTCCATTATATAGGTATAGGGAACAGTTTACCCAGCACTATAAAAACTAAAGGATGGAGATACCCACTCCTTATGCATTTTATAAAGCTATTGAGTCTACATAACAACCCATATTTTTATCCTAATGCTTAATTTTTTCTAGTCTCTAAATTGTAGTTACATATCTCATTCTTAGAGGTGGAAGCAGGGGACCTAACAAGGTCAAAAACATCATGATATATGAGATGACCCAACTATAACATACACACATATTACTTAATTTAACATGAATATCCATTACATCTCATAAAAAATACAACCTATAAATAATTGGTTTTGTTTCATTGAATATTAGATTCATGACCAACTTGTTTTATACAAATTATTTAACATCTACCATAAATATTAATCACATATGATACCCTTCTAGACAAATCATACTTAGTACTCTTCTTTATTACATAGGAATTGGAAATATAAAAAGTTTGAGATCAAGTTCTTAGTCAGGAGTGAAAATAAGTTACATAAATATAAGATCATAAATGAGAATTATATTAACATTTGGGCATTATAAGATATTCAAGCTACTTGAACATATCAAAAGGAAATCATATTCAATAAAACATGGATCATAAATAATGAATCATAATATATGAATTTTCAAATAATTAGTAGAATAAAGTCATATGACTATTGAAACTTGATTTAATAATCATGATCCATGAAAATATAATATAGGAATGTGTAATAAGATATAAATATGTCAAAATAATGTGGTACATACATAATCAAATAAAATCATTTCTTATACCAAGACTCACTACTAAGACCATTATAACACGGTGAAAAGAGTCCCATACATGATTTAGTTCACTCCCAATTCCCATAAACTTAGTAAAATGGGTTCACTTCTCAATACCTTGCATGTTATATCAGGTAATATAAAACTTTACCCAATACATTAAAGGGATATATCAAACCCATGTATAATATAATTGTAAACTATACATATGGGTTCCTAATAAACATGAAAACATTCATGATTACATCATGGCATAATTAATCCCTGAGAAATTAATAGGTTTCAAGAAAATTATCAAAATAAATGATCACAATCTATAAAGAAAAGTAATGTTGAGGGTATCATTAAACCATATTCCAAGTGAAACATAAGAAACATTAAAGGATATGGACATATATAACAACAGTTTATAAGATAAATCGAAAAAAACCTTTGAAAATTTAAGAAGAAAAATAATTTTCCATTTGAAGCATTTTATTTTAAAAGGAAATAATCCATAAAATAATGGTTTTATAAGAATAATAAAAAATTTAATAAAAATTACTTTGATGAATTATGAAAACATGAAAAGTAAATTTCATAAATAAAAATGTGGGGGGAAGGGATCGTGTAGAAAATGTTAAAAATATTAATTTCACACATTTTTGACAGAAATTAAAATTAAATATGAAATTTAATTAAGAAACCATATAATTAGGGAAAATTAAACACATAAGATCATATAAAAACATACATATGGAAGAGAAACATCCTCAATTAAAATAATAGACAGTATCAGGTCCACTTATAAGAATCCTTTTGGTTGAAGTATGAAATAAAGGGAGGTGAAATTGTATGTAGTCATATAAACCCCAAAACTAAAAAATTAGAACAAAATATTATGGTTTTTAGAGATAAAGTACATATAATTTTTCTGAATGTTAATTTATAGAGAGATAATCTTTATTTCAAAGTGAGATTGGATAAGAAACTATTAACTTTACTACAGTCTTCCATGAGGTGACTTTAAACTACTTTATAACAATGGTAACAACATTAATCAGTTATTTTAGAACCTAATTAATATATATTACTATTTATATTACTCATTTATAACCATTTATTACTAATATTTATTTTATTTACTCTTTATTTTGATAATCAGATGTTAGAAATTTTGATTGTTTCATATAAGTTTTGTAATGATGTTATAGATGCTAATTCATTAATTAAGGGTTACTCATTACAAAATTAGTCAAGGTAGTAGAATAATTGTGTTTAAGTTTTTTATGTATCCTTATGTTCATTTTATAGAAGGTAAGGGTGTATTTTATGAGAATAGAATCCACAATGAGCATGTTTTGGGTAATTTATCGATAACAACAAGTTTGTTTATAACGGTCATTCCTTTTTATTTCATCCTTATAAAACCATATTCATAAAATAAATTAATATTTAATATCATATATTAACATTATTAATGTCTTGATACTAATTCATATTGTAAATGGTGAATATAGTATAGCATCTTCATGTAGGTTGTTGAACCAACCTAAACAAGAACACGTCATACTAAAGAATGAGTAGGGGTATAGAATTATATTATTATAATATCATAATAATAGAAGAATAATTGAGTTAATTAAACATCATTATAGTAGTTTATTATATTTATAAATTTTAATGAAGTGAAGATAATTCAAAACAATGGGGATAAACAATATACTTTTAGGAATTCTCTCCTTCTCAAAACAAGTTCCTTAAAAATAAAATATTTAGATATATTTCATGAAACTAGATGCTAAAAATATATACTACGGATTTATGAAAAGTAATTTCGGTAAATATTCAAGAGGAAAATGAATGAAAAGAGTGGTTTTGGAGGGGTAGTGGTGGGGTCCTTTATAGATGATATTTGAGTGGAATTTTTGAAAATAATCATTCCCTAAAGTGTGAGGTTTTAATTTTAAAAGGAAAGTGGATAAAAATTGGAAATATAGCATATATGGGTCATTAATTCCCTAATCCCCATAATTTATAGATATTTTAGGTAAAATTTTATGCCTTTACCCCTTAATTTACTATTTTAGATAAATTTACCATTACCAGGGAAACTCAATTTTACCTTTGTAGTTTTAATTTTTTACCAAACAATGAAATTGACATGATAATGAAAATGTTTTTACCTTTTAAATATTTTTAATATTGTTAGGAATATTTTCAGAGCTAGGCATTGAGTTAGAACAAGATTTAGGGGTTTGAAAAGGCTAAATATTTATATATTTAATATATTAAATATATTAAAACACACATGTATCTTTTCAGAATAAATGATTTCCCATTGATTGGGACCTAAGATGGGAAGTCCAAGACCATTATTGTTTTCAAAACATGGGGTTTTTACTATTCATGATAGAAAGTTGGTTGGAGTATGGATTTCAGTTGTGGGTAGTCGTTGCACTACCACAAAAATAGCTTTACCGAGAATCTCCCATTAAAAGCGCTAAAAAAGAACTGATAAAGGGGGTTTCTTTGTTATTTCTAAAAATCCTTGATTAAAGATGGTTTTAACAGTGCTAAAAAGTGTTGTTAAAAGTACCCCACTATTAGTTCTTTTATAGAGCTGATAAATTTACCACCATTATAAGTACTTTTTTAGCATTGTTAAAGGGACCCCCTTTATCAACACTTTTTAAGAAGCATTGATTAAGACCCCCTCCCCCCCCCCCCCGCTGTTAGAAATTTTTTACTAGCATTGATAGAGATCACATTTCAAAAAAATATTTCATTAACAATATATATTTATATTTATATTTATATAAATATAAATTATATATTACATATGTTTTAGATAAGGATAAATAGGCATTTACACTTAATATATAAGATAATGTAATATCCCATCCCAGCTCACTAAAAAGATGGTGGTTGGACCGATGGGTCACAAGGCCTCAAGAACGGATCCCTATATGCCAGAGGCTATTGACTAGCAGTAAGGGTGTAAAGGTGGTTTAGTGGGGAGACTATACCCTCTAGATCAGAGTGGAACATAGGTATAACAATATATAAATAAAATATAACATATGAATCAGAAAATAAGTGAAAAATAAGCAAGGAAAAAATAATATAATATCTGAATAAAAATGGCTGATGCCAATTCTTTATAATGATGCATGTTATTACAGGTTTTACTATAAGGTACAAGCAGTAAAAAATAACAAAATAAAAGAAAAAAATCAATGGTCAACTCCTCGAGCATATTGAGAAAGGTCCTAGACATGTACTCCACAACCCCCATGTATAAAGCACAATACAAGCAATGAATACAAATACCTATGAGCAAGAAGATCTACACAAGTTCCAAATGGTGCCTGAGTAGTGTGTGAGATAATAATCCCAGTAGGTTGGCACCCATGGTGTCTAACAAAAATGATTAATTTATATAAAATGTAAAGTGATGAGGAGGTATAAGTAGTAAAATAAAAAAGCATTATTAAATAAATAAGTAACCTTACCATGTTCCTAAGGGACAACTAGTGCCTATACCTACTTTGGAATCCTCTCAGGTATTTATGTTTGTGGTTAGATCCTCATGCATCAGGATGGATTTCCCAAATTAGTGGTAGATTCTTCATCAGATGATGAATCACTCAAAATATACCATAGACATATAGAATCTACCCCCAATCTAACTAAAATATATCCCTTAGGCATAACTACAATCTCCCCCTTAGGAATTATGTGACTATGCATCTATCCAAAAGGCATCCGACATAAACATATTATCTCCCCTCTGGTATTCGGTACTAGTGTGCCTAGTGCTCAGGCGGTACAAAAACATGCACCAATTCCTTAGGAATCACTAGAATCTCACCCTCAAGTATCATGTGACAATGCTTCAAGCCCTTAAGCATCTGACATAAACATATAATATGCTCTCTAGCATTACGTACTTGAGCTCCTTGCCCTCGGGCTGTATAGAAAAACATGCACCAATCCCTTGAGCGTCACATTAAACATGAGCCATATCCAGAAAAACTCAACATTCCAAATAGTATCAAACCCTTATGTATCAAACACATCGATATCACATAATCTCAAAATATAAGAAAGAAAAATCACAATTATAGTATCAAACATACTAGATTTTTCATCATAGGACAAAATAATCAATTTATAAAAATCATCATCGGTCAAACCACATCATTTCAGAAATCCAGGTTCCTAATTGTCATAATAATTATATCAAACCTATTTAGTTAACCATTCGAATGTAAGGTCATTAATATATTAATTAACAAAAATTATCCAAGGTCATTCTTCCTCATGAAATCACACAAATTTATTGTTATTCCAATTCAAAGGTCTTAGTTAGCAATCAACAATTTATCAAATTTATTATAGGGATTTAAAATCAAACAGACCTAGTCTTGATAATGTTCAAGGATAACACACCATTCGGGAGGTCGCAGGTCTGAATTTCCCCACCTATAAACCCAAAGAGATCCAAGGGATGATTTGAAATGAACAATTATAATTTAATAAATATTATCCAATTTATCTGGTTTATCCTGCGATGTGCTGGAGTGATCACACATATCGTAATTACTATAAATAATTGTATCAAATAAAAAATAATTTAGTTTATACAACACACTTTTGGAACCAATCAGAAAGCAATAAGCGTTTCATTGGGTATAAGACACATTTTCAGATTCATAATTTAATACATTAGGGAAAGGACTCTCATGCATATCATTATACAAGGACAAATATATTAAGGCATTACATTTCATTATAAGCATTTACTTATATATAAGAGAAAGGGTGTGGCCTTACCATCCATTGGGGTCAATTCACTTAATATCATTTGATTAATTTTAAGAGAGGAAACCCTATCATGAATTATCCATTTCTTTTAAAATAACTCATTCAATTTACCAAAACATGAAAAATTCACTTACAGGGCTCAGTGGTTCAAATGATAAGTGTCATTGGAAAAAGGGTAATTACCTACACTGATAATTCCAATTTATAAATCAATCCATTGATTTTATAAAAGAGGCAAAATGATAAAGGTTCTTTGGTTGATTAAAAATATACCTAATGGTGGGAAACTATATTTATGAATATCAATGATGGTAGTACAAAAAACATTCCATATTATAAACATAACCTCAAGAATAAAGAAACACCAACGCAATAGGCCAAGAAATAAATAATGTCTAAACATTACTTTTTATCTTGAGGGAAGCACACCTCTATTAGAGGGATCTTATTATTAAATCGTGGCATTATTTATAAATCAATTAATTGGTTCAATCAAGCATCGTATCCAATTTACCTAAGGAAATAAAATTATAAAAACCATCATACATGGAAAATCATTAATTAAAGGGGTGAAAGAAATTAATTAATGTATAATTAAATTTATGGGAAAGGAAATGAGACTATACCTCAAGAAGGAACCAAATCTAACACTTAGTATTCAAAAACATTGATGATGGTAACTCGAAACCATTATGGCAAGGCCAATACACTTACAAAAAAAATACAATGAACACATAAATTATGAATCCCAAATTATAGATTGAGAAAAAACAAATAATGGATGAAAACCCTACCTTAATACATTTTCGGTGAACCAAATCAAACACATCTACCTTGAATTTGGTAGTGGATACCAAAATAAAAATAAAGGGGTCCTAAGTGACCCTTTCAATGCCCTAAATTTAAAAGAAAAACTGTATCTCGACATTAGATTAACCTTAGGGTTTTGGCCACACCTCACCGAGTAATGGTTAGGGAAAAATCATCCAAAGTGTGGGAGGATAATGGTATACCTTCACCATTCAAAAAAATCGTGAAGAAACAGGGTGAAAATCTACCCACAAAGAGGAGTTGAGGAGGGGGGGTCACGTGCTATAAGGGCTCTCTAAGGGGTGTGCAATGTTGGGTAAAAGGAAAATGGGGATACCCCTTCGGTCTCTTAAAAATGACCTAATAATAATAATAACAACGAATAATGAATAATAATAATAATAATCATAATCATAATAAAAATAATAAAATTATTATTATTATTAGAAATTTTCTTTATTTTTATTTATCCCAATTTATTTTCAAAAAAAATTAAGTCAATTAATTTAATTTCTTTAAAAAACACATTGTCATGTTCTAGTTCTTGCAATAAAGATCTAAAACTAGGTTTGTAAGATGACCCATATAGTAAATAGAAACTTTAAATTTCTTTGGTTTTTTGTCCAGTACAAAAACATAATATGTCACCAATAATTAGTGAAAACAAATTAAAAAATAATTAAAAATATTTTTTAATTATTAATTTTCTAATTATTATCGAGTAATAGTCATTTAATAAGAATTTTAATATAAAAAATCAAAAAATTAATAAAAGATCTAAAATAATTTGAAAATTTAATTCAAACATGAAATGACCATAACTTTTTATTTGGGTTTCTACTTGGGATCTACTACATATCAAATCGAATCCTAAAATGAGATATATGACCAAGTGATATTGGGAAACCCCTAAAACATTTTTTTTTTAATTTCAAAAAAGGCTTAGAAAGACTCCAAATTTGAGTTTTTAGTTAGGGTATCCCAATTTTTTAACATTTGAAAGAATTTCAGTCTAATTTAAGGGGGTCTTTTTTTCCATTTTGAATGGGGGATGAATTTATTCCCATGGTTTACATTCATATTGATATTATGTTTTTGAAATTGTTTCATTTTTCATATTTTATTGTTATTTAAAATGAAATGTATAAAAATATATACATTTTTTGTATATATTCACACATTAAAATTTCATTTTATAAATATATATGTAAAAATATTTACATAAAAAATATATTTCTAAATATATAACCCATATCTAAATAAAAAATAATATATATTTTATTTAAAATAAAAATATATGAATATTTATATACATTTATAATTAATGTGTATATAATTTTTAAATATATATAAATATATTATCATGTGTGTACTGATGAACATATATATATATATATATATTAATATATGAATTTAAATATTTATATATAATATATGTAAATAAATATAAATATGTATAATTATATTTATAGATGCACCCATATATATGTATGTATGTATGTTTTTATGTATGTATTTATGTATGTATGTATGTATAAACTCACACATACACACACACACAAAACATGTTATATATATGTATCTAAATATAAATTTATAAAAAAATATATAAGTATATAGATAAAAATGTAATGAAATATATATAAATTTATTTATATATATATAATAAAATACAAAACAAAACAATATAGTGGATTGGAAAAGGTATGGGAGTATGAGGATGAGGTATCAGGTTCGAAACCCAGCAAAGGCAGGCACACAAATGGGCTGGGGAAGTATTGCATAGCGCTATTAAAAGGGTAGGGGATTTCTAGATCTATTAAAGGGGAGGGGAGGCTAGATGATCACTATTAAAAGGGAGGATCGAACACTGATAATGTTCCAATATATGATAGCATTGGCAGGTGCGTTAAGTGAATTAAATAATTAATTTAATGACCTAAACCAAATTACCACTATAGTTAAATGCTCTTATAAAAAATCTCTATGGTTAGCTACATAACCCTGGGAGATCTAAGAGGAGGAGGAGTAGATCTCCATTGGTGGGAACAAATTTGGATGGTGGATTTATGATTTCAATCGAGAAAAATCATGACACAAATTATGAATATATTGGAATCTTCAACAATGTCACTAGTGAGAAGGTTCTTCACCAACAATCAATTCCTTCTCAAGACTGGGATCATTAATTCAAGTTGCACTACCACAAAACAGGGCAAGGAAAGAACTTCCATTTATCATATCTAAATAGAAAGTACAGATAAAGGGGTGTTCCTTTATCAGTACTAGATAAAAGTGCTGATAAAGTTAACCTTTATCAGCGCAAAATAATCACTGATAAAGTCATACCCTTTATTAGTGCTTTTATAGTGCTGATAATGAGAACATTTATCAGCGCTAATAAAGAGAGACCTTTATCAGCGCTAATAAAGTGCTGATAAGGGTATGTTTTATCAGTGCTATTATTTTAGCACTGATAAAACATACATTTATCAGTGCTTTTAACGAGTGAAGATAAAAATTCCATCAGTTTTTATTTAAGAAACTTAATGGGACCCTCCTCTCTCGCACGCGTTCAAGATTTTACGGAAGCTGAACCCGACCCCTTTTCTACTGCGACCTCTACTACTCCTCCTCCTCCTCCGCTAATGATGGGTTTTCCTCCGTTGTGACCGTCATCCTCCTCCACTACCACTACCTCCGCTATCGTTGCCTCCTCTACGGCTGCCTCCACCATAGATTCCTTCATCGCTGCTGACTTCACCGTCGATGCCTCCAATACTTCTACCTCCCACATGGTTTCCTCCCACGTGACTGCCTCCCATGCAGCTTCCTCCGTCACCGCTGCCTCCGCCGTCGCTCCCTCCATCGTCGCTGCCTCCGGCGCCACTACCTCTGCAGCGATCCCTTCTACTTGGTAACCCTTAATGGTTTATAAGAAGAGCTGATTACTTTGATATATGGATAAGTTTGTTAGTATTTCAGGTATTATGGAGAATATTAAATGAGTTTTATGAGGGTAAAATATGTTAGGGTTAACCCATCCTTGTGAATTCTTTAGAAACTTTAAGCAAAGGTATATGCTTTGAATTATCATTAGAATAAGTGGTGTCCTACCAAGTATGAGATATATGCCTTTGTGATGGCTTAGACATTGGGAATGTGGAAGGTATGGTTAATTTACTTGACTTGATATTGTATGGGCATTGATATTCCTTGGAATATTTTTGAGAAGGGCGCTTTGATTTTCAATGTTTTTGGTATCATGGTTTGTTTTGAGGGTAAGATTAGTGTGATTCCTAGACCAGTGTTTTTTTATGTGTTTCTTAGTGTAGTAGCTATCTGATTAGGTATAGACACATGTGATTTTGAGACGATATTGGTTGAAAGGCATTAGTGTGGTTTTCATGCAAATTTTAAGAATGTTAATCTTGTTGTAAAGTGGCATGGAGGTTCTTTGTTTTGATGATTGACATACCATGGAGCATGGTCGTGGGTTTAGGCATGTGAGCCTAATATAGATGAGGTAGGACACAGGTTTGTCCATGTCGGGGGATAATTCAGGGTATCACATAGATTTACACCTGTCTATACATGGATTATTTCAATAATGAGGGTTGTTGATCACTGTTCTAGATACTGGCTCGTGTAGTTGCATGGGGTGTACATCGGTAAGTTTATAGATCAGGTTAATTAGAGTATCTCATGGAGATGGTATTTTAGTATAACAAAATGGTGTTCGACATGTGGGATCATGAGTCATGTAATTTGATCAGGTGGTACAATATGTTACACCCATTATATTGGATGAGGTGAGAATGGTACACACCAATTATGTGTGGTAGCAATTTAAATTTTAAATAGTTGAGATATAATGTGTGAGCTGAGAAGAAATGGAGTAAAAGAAATTATTTTAGACTCAATTGCTTGAGGTTTTGGATGAAATATAAACTTTCAATCTATATGGCGGGGGATACTTCACAAATGGATCAAATATAGTGTCATGTTTGATCTGAGAGTTAATCCCAGATAGGTGTTTTTTTGGATAAATGATTGTGGATCCGAAGAATCAACACACATTTTGTGATAGAACATGTTGAGAAGATTCTCTATAAGAGTTATAATGTAAAAATGTAGTGGGGAGTGAACCAATGGTTGTTGAGGGTGCGACTTTCATTTCAGATGAATTTAAATGGGTGATGGGTATAATATTTCAGTGATCCAGAAATATGTGGCACTTGTTATTTCATGTTAGAGATTATGTATGATAAATATGATCACATATATTAAATATCTCTAATAATAGATGGATCATTCACTATGGAGGTATGACCCTCATGTTACAAGGGTCTTCAGTATAATGGGACTGGTTATTGGATGGTTGATATGGCATCTTTATGTCACTGATTTGGTGAATATGATTTATCTAGTCCCACATAAATACCACATTTAGATTTTAAATTATATACTAGATAAATTTTATATGTTAACAGAATGATCAGGATAATCTTTATGTCATCCAAAGGTGATTTATGAGGTAAATCATGATTCATTATGTGATTTTGGGGGTGAAAACCATTCATCGCATTATTTAGGGGGTGGACCTATTCCTTCACATGATTCAAGGATTGAATCATGTGTAAAAATGTAGTGGTAGTTTTTTTTCGGAGATTAGATGTTGTATACAACAGTGGGAAATGGTTACTTTATATTGGGTATGACAAGTTCATTCTGAGGTTTGACTGGGACTTTTTTAGGGAAAGTCAGCATGTTAGGGCCTTGTTCATAAGTAGTGGAGACTTGTTTGATTCTCTTTGGAACAAAATATGACAACTAGTACTATATTTTGGAGGGTTTTTCATATGTGTTTTGGTTTTTTTAGTTTTAAACCACACCAAGAGGGTTTTGGACTACTAGATGATGTGTTACAATAGGTGTTTACGATGGTGGGGAGCACTTTGGATCAGGATCGTGGTGGTATCAACATGAACCTGATGATGTGTTTAGTGAAAAAATTGTGTCCTTCACAGTGATTTTTCTCCTATTACTCATTAGTTTCCTCTTTTTCTCATGTTATTACTATTTGATATTGATGGTTATAATGTGAAATGTATGGGCTAAACACCCCGCTGAAAATCGTGGTCGTTGGTGGTTCTTGTTTGCGCACTAAAAGAATTGCATATTTGTTGGTTTCTATTGAACATTTGAATATAAAAATTGGTAATTTATGTATACTTGACATATAAATGAATGCCCCAGGATGATAAAAATTCTATGATAACCCCGGAATTAGAAAACAAAATTGAATAATGGATTCTTTGTAAAATCTGAAATTGTGATTGTTTGGTTTGTATGGTGTTTCAATTGTGAGCATGATTGTGTGTTTGTATGGTGTTGCGGTTGTTTGAATATTTATGTGGAAGTATAGTGAATTTCACTGTGTTTGTGATCATTGAGATGATTGTAGGTTTGATTTTGAAGTGGTTTTCTACAATGGGGGGTTCTAGATCGAACCCATAAAGACGATGAATATGAATAAAAAATGGATGGATGCCAATCGATTGACAAAAGAGTATGAAGATGGAATGAAATATTTTATCAAGTCTGTAGAAGACCATGAATGTGACCCTCTTCAAATCCTTTGTCCATGTTTATGCTATTATTATTCAAGACAAATTAGTCCAAAGGAGTTGGAAGAATACCTGATTTGTCATGGAATAGATCGAAGTTATACATGTTGGAATAATCACGAGGGGAAACGAATGCAGGTAGTAGCTCTGATAACACAATGTTTTATGTATCATCTGATATGATTACAAGTGTGAACAATGAAGATGATTATATGGAGGATGTGATTACATATGTGAATTATGATGGAGATCGTATTGAGAAAATTACAAGGACAGATGAAGATGAACTGCGTGATTGCCCAAAATTGTTTGAGAAGTTAAAGAGTTGTGAAAAACGCCATTGTATGCTGGATACACTAAATATACAACATTGTCAACCATACTGAGGCTGTATAATTTGAAAGAAGGCAATGGGTGGAGTGACGCCAGTTTTACAGAACTACTTACTCTCCTGAATGAAAAGATACCAGGAGATAATGAGCTCCCAAGATGAACATTCAATTCCAAACGAATGTTACAATCGATGGGTATGATATCTGAAAGAATACACACCTACCCGAATGACTGTATATTGTTTTCCAAGGACTACAAATCACTTAATGAATTCCCATAGTGTGGTGCTTCTCGATACAGTAAATATGATTCCAGTCCGATGAAAGTTGTATAGTACTTTCCAATCATTCCAGGGTTTAGGCGCTTATATGGAAGTGAGGAGACTACAGGACAATTGACATGGAATGTAGATACAAGAATTTAATATGGGAAACTACATCACCCGACAAACTCTCCTCAGTGGAAGAGAATTGATCATGAGTATCCTAAATTTGTAAATGATTCGAGAAGCCTCATCTGGCGTTATCTATAGATGGGGTGAATCCTTTTGGTTTTCAAAGAAACAGTCACAATACATAGCTCGTTATGTTGGAAAATTATAACTCACCATCATGGTTATTCATTAGATGAAAATAAATCATGTTATCTATGCTTATATAAGGAACAAAACAACTGGGTAATGATATTGATGTTTGTTTGGATCCATTGATCGAGGATTTGAAAATATTGTGGGATTGAGGTGTTGCATTTTATGATGATTACAAAAATGAAGATTTCACATTGAAAGTCATGTTGTACAGGATGATAAATGACTTTACTACTTATGGAAATTTGTCTAGATATAGCACTAAAGGAACTCAAGGGTGTACCATTTGCGAACAAGGTATATATTCAATTAGGTTAAAATAGTCATCAGAAACTGTGTTTCTAGGACATCACAGATTTCTACCCTAACGACATAAGTACCGATCCTGGACGACATCATTCGACGGAAGTTTATAAGAACATACAACACCACCTCCACTAACAGGTGATCAATTGTTTGAGAAAGTAAAATATGTAGACACTACTTTAGTTAAACTGTTTTCGAAAAACCTAACGAAAAATAGTTGGAAAAATAGATCGGTTTTTTTTAATTACCAAACTGGAATTGTATATATGTCATACATTTTCTTGATGTTATGCTTGTTGAAAAAACTATTTGTGATAGTGTCATTGGCACATTTCTAAATGCACCTGGAAAAACATAGGATGTAATTAAGGCTAGATTGGACATGGTTGAGATGGGAATACAAGAGTATTTGGCACCAGTGAAGGGTAAAAAATGAACATTTCTTCATCCTGCTACTTACACTCTTTCCAGGCCAGAGAGATATCAGTTTTCCAACTTCTTCAATGATGTGAAGGATCCAGATGGGTATTCATCAAATATCAAGAACATCGTGTCAATGAGCGATTTAAAATTAAAGGGTATGAAATCACATGACTTCCATGTTTTTGTGGAAGATCTAATTTATATAGCTTTATTTTGAATTTTTTCCAAGAATATCCACCATACATTAACAAAGATCTATTTCTTCTTCAAAGTAATAGGCAACAAATTTATTGACCTGGCAAAATTTATAACTATGGAAAGAGAAATTGCATTTATATTATGTGAATTGTAAATGTTATTCCCACCGACATTTTTTGATATGATGGTTCATTTTATGGTACCTTTGGTGAGAGATATTTGACTATGTGGTCCTGTACATTATAGATGGATGTACCCCATTGAACGGTATATGAATATTTTGAAAGGGTTTGTCAAAAATGAAAGTCGACCAGAGGGTTGTATTGCAGAGCAATATATTGTTGAGGAAGCCATTGAATTCTATACTGAATACCAGTCTGGTGTGGAAAACTTTGGCCTATCGAAATCTCATCACATCGGGTGGCTTGAGGGTGAATGAATTTCTAGAAGAGAGGTTGTCACAATCAATATTACAGATCAGGAGCAGACTCACCTTTACGTTTTGCATAACAGTTTCAACATTGACCAATATGTACAAACCCACAAATAAATTATTAGGCATTTGAATCATTCTAGGGTTGAAAAATGGATATCAGATAAACCTAATTGGCAGTTTAGAGAATGGTTTCAGAAACATATTTTTAAGTAGTTAGAGAAAAGGATGGACTCAATTTTAGAACGACTTTAATGGCTATTCAGAGGAGAAAGTGTGTATGTATTATCTTACAATGCTTATTCAGTTAATGGTTATACATTCTCTACTAATGAACATGATGAAGACAGTAAAATGAAAAATAGTGGGGTTACACTTGTGGATGAAGCGATGCCTGTTTCTAGTGCTAAGAACAGAAATCCAATTTATGCGAATATGTAATACTTTGGCATCATCAAAAAAATATTGAAGTTGTATTATATGAAATTCAAAGTGCCGATTTTTCAATGCAATGGGTTGATAACAGGAGTGCTATTAAAATTGATGAATTATCATTCATGAAAGTTGATTTCATTAAGGAAGAGGAGAAAGATGAAGCATTTATAATGGCATCATAGACAATACAATTATTTTATGTTCTAGACCCCGCAAACCGAAATTGGTCAATTGTTTTGTTATCGACCAAAACAACTAAAGGGTTAGATGAAAGTTCAACAGAGGATGACCCTTTTATAGGGACTTAAAAATCATTTCACAGTGGTCCTGATGTAGATGGCATTTTTTATGTCAGAGGAGACCATAATGAAGGGATTTACATAGTTGATAGAGGGGTCAAATCTCTTCTGCCTTTAAAGAAAGAGTACAATAATCAGATTATTTGTTTATTGTAATATATATTGTTTTACATTAAGTTATTATCTATTCACTGCTGCTTTTATTTAATCTAAATTAAATGTTAAACTACTTCTGTAGATAATGAATTATGCACGTGCTGATGCGCCCAATCCTGAGGCACAAAAGGACTCTCAACCAGCTGCAGGTGGTCCCAGTGCAGAGAAACAAAAGGTTTCTCAACCTTTTGTTGTTGGTCCCAGTTCTGAGGTACAAGAGTTTTCTTAACCTGTTGTTTTTGGTCCCAATACCAATGGTAGCGCTCTGGAGGAACATAATGATGATACTTCTGAAGAAATGGTATGAAATGAAACTCTGACAGCTAAAAAAACAAGAGCATCGTAGTTTGACAGTGTTAGCCAAAATCATTAAGGAAAAAGCAAAGGGAATCAAATTTTAGGTGGGATGGAATAAGATACTCCAACATGTTAACCCCAACCAATCCATATTTAGTAGCTACATTGGAATCATCACTCAGCAACACATGCCTATTGATGTAAAATCATGGAACCATATTGTCACCGGGCTTAAGACACTAATGTGAGAAGAGATTACGGTAACATTATGATATCATTTTTTAATTAATTAAAATAAAATAAAATACTAAAAAATTGACTTACTCTTCATCATCCATTGTAGAGTGAATATATAGTAGATGCCTCACACAAAGAATATGTATTAAGAGTTGTAGAAAGGATTCATAGAGGTTTACGCACAATTTTAATGAAATATCATCTTAAGGTTGATGAAGAGAAAATCAAGCTGCAACCACCTTCTCTTTGTGCACACTTGATATCCCAAGGAGCTTGGGATGCCTTTAACCACCGTCATGGGGAGCAGAATTTTCAGGTACATTGTGTGGGGTAATACATTATTTGACACTACTTGTATTCATCACTTTGATTAATAGTTTTTTATTTATGAAATAGCAACTGAGTGATGAAAATAAATAACTCACAACAAAACCAGCGTACCATTATCGTAAAGAAAGGATGGGGTACGCTTCAGATGAGAAAAAATTTGTACGTCTTTTAAATCTACCGTACTACTTTTATGCGACATAAAACAACACCATAACCTTGTTTCTCTATTTATATGAAAATTAATGAATCAAAATTTAAATCCATATCCATCCCACGCTATGTTCTATGGAAGGTGGATCGTGTAAATAAAGAGGGGATACTGATAGATGAAAACACACAAATACTATGGGAAACATGTGTAAGTATGATATAATATAAATTTTATTTTCTTTAAATCACTATTACATAACAATGACTACTTATTTTTCTATAATTTATATCTGACATAGCCATAGGAATCAATAACACCCACACCAGATGCAGATATACTTTCAACAGCCTTGATGCTGCCAGTACAGTATGGTTGCGTCAGAGGTGCGGGTTTTGGGGTGACACCCCGAACATATTTTCAAAAACAAAAACAAGTGGAGGATCAAAATGAAAAAATGGAAAATATTAAAGAAAAAATAACTATTTTTTCAAGAATAATTAAAATAAAAAAGATATATGATAGTAAGTTTGATGAGGGAGAGGCAAAGAGAAGAAACAACTCAACAATGCATAGTCATTCAGTCCATTCACGAGCATCTTAAAAGTTTGATGGGAACCAATATCTTGGATTTTCAATTTTTTAATTGGTTTCCCTTATATGTGTGTGGGGTGTCTAAGAGGGAGGTGGGTTCCATGAGTGGGGTGTCTAGGAGGGGGTGTGTCCAAGAGGGAGGGGTGTCTAGGTGTGAGGGTGGGTGGGGGTTTCCAGGAGGGAGGGGGGCTGTCCAGGGGGTGTTTAGGAGTGGGGGTGTCCAAAAGGGAGGGGGTGTCCATGAGTGGGGTGTTAAGGAGGGGAGGGAGTGGGTGTGTCAAAAAGGGAGGGGGTGTCTAGATAGAGATCCATTCCATTCCATTAAATACTGATAATATACAATGGGTAGATTACTTCTAGAGTATCATGAAGTGGGTCCATAGCAAGGCATCAAAATTTCCAACCAACCAATAAAATTCCAAGTCCATATAAAGGCCCAAGAATTATATTCTAGTTCAATTTGAGGCCCAATATATCTTATTTAATGTCATAAAGACCCAAAATATGCATCATTTTCCTTTATCACATTACATTATAAGAAACACACTTTTCATCTACACCAACGTTGTAGTAGAATACATCTGCTGGAAAAATTAAAAATGATATATGGGTTTTATGGAAGGAATAATTTTGGATCAAGAAGAGTTGTCAGGACACTCAACTAAATCAATTTCTAGAACAAAAACACGTTCTTTCATATAAATAACCAATTAAACCATGTAAGAAACATTACAATAACACCAAAAAATGGTGAAACCTATCCAAACAAGGGTCAAACATCCTCAATATTAATAAATAAATTCAAACCAAATTTCAATTAATTCAAGAAATAGTGTTTAGTTGTAATTACCTATGTCTTTAAGGGAATTTTAAAATTTAATAAGAAACATGAATTTTTAATTATTTTGTGGGAGATTTTGAATTAGACTTCAAAAAGAGGTTCCAAAGGTTAGAAATACTTATATGTGTGTATTTGGACATTAAATGGGGACCAAGAGGTAGCCTAAGGGTTCTGGTAAGAATTACGGGGTTTGGGTGGTTCCAATGGCATGTGACCATAAGGTTGCACTGCCACTGGATAACTGATGTGCTGCTGGGTGGTTTAAAAAATGAGTAAAATGATCTTTTACCCCCTTACCCTTAATCTCCCACATGACATTTCCTTCCATTTCAACCCAAGAACAACCCCTTTCATGCCCCAACTACCACTCCTTCATCTTTGATGAACCTCCTATGATACATGGATGTTTGATCTTCTATGGGTTGCGATCAAGAGCCTATGATAAGGCTATGATTCCCCTTGTCTATAAACTTTATCTCCTTCACTGTCTACTTATATCACATTAGTTTTGTTTGATATGACATATTTTTGAGGTGTTTGTTTGCTTTCTCAATTTATTTGGATTGATGTAGTACCAAAGTCTGCAAATGGATGTGTGGGATTTTCTAAGCATAACGTAGGTGGTCTCTTAATTTAAACCGTATTATTTCTTGATTTTTGGGTGCATATGTTGTGCAGTCTTGCTGGTTTGTCATGTGATGATCTTGTACTTGATAAAATGTTTTAAATTGGGGTTTTACTTGGTTAAATTCCCATTATTTATATTATTGGCCTTATTTTACCAAGATGATATTAAAAGGTTATTCCATATTTCAATTGTTCTAAAATGATTGCAATGTTTTGGAATTAATGATTATGAAATGGAATTTCACAATCATAGGTTAATATAAAATGGGATTATATCTTGAATTGGACATTTTGAAATGGTAATGTGGGTTGTGAAATGATTAATCCTGTTTTGGATTGGCGTAATTGAAATGGAACCATATTTTCCCCAATTATGTATTGTTTTTAAAACTACTAGAATAGTTTTTTTGAAAATAAAGTGGTTTCCTTAGGAAAATATGTGACTTCATAAAGTTTTATGAAAGGTAAAGGTGGAATTATGTGGGGTTTTGGTTATGTGTTTTGGTAAAGTTTATAAAGTGACAAGAAATATAGCCCCATAAAAAAGGGGGTTGAATTAGTGGTACACTTTTTATAATTTCATTCACTTGGAAATAAAACTTTGAAACTTGTTATAGTTTCATATGCTTAACTTTATAACTCATCCTTTCTATTATATAATGATAAGAAAATGAAATAAAATAAAAGAACATAGTTTTTACAAGGTTCAATCCCAATGTTGGTACTTACAACTTACTGTGTTACGAATCACTTGAAACATAAATTTTCCACTAAAATATATCATAAATACAAATTTGGGTAGGGAAGTAATCACCCTTAAACAAAAATAATGGTGGGAATGAATCACCCTTAATCATAGAAATTTGGTTATCAGTAGTTACAAAATATAACTTCTTCTTATTCAGGGCCAATGCAATATAAAAACATTGAAATCATCTCACACTGAACATAATTCGGTTCTTCACCATCCAGCACCACCCGGTCCATTCCACCTCTTTCTGGTGGTCCTTAATCTGAATCATGTCTTTCATGTACTTCTATCCAGTTCATATATATCTAGTACTTTTGCCAGTGATCCTTCATCCAGTACACTGTGTATGGTACTCCTATTCTTCAACCAATTGAATTATTGGTTAGAATCAAGCACTGAACTCTTTCAAAAACTTTATCACTTTTACTCTTTTTTTAATAGTAATAAATCTCAATGAGATTTCACTCCTTTAAATAGACTTTAATATCTTCATTTATCCCATCAAATACATGACCAAAAGCCCAAAAGATAAGACTGAAATTCAATCAAATGTAGGCTATAGAAGCCATGCATTATGTGCCTAGTTTTTTCCAAAAGTTTCACCCAGGTGCTTAAAATAAGAAGTTGTTGCAGTTCACTATCTCAAGAGTGATTTTGTGGTTCCATCAATGGGGTTTTTTTCTCTGAACAAGAACGTTGACGGTACCATTGGATTAAACAGCACTAATTCATAATCCGTCAGGATCTGAATGGAAGTGAAAACATCTTTTATGGTTATGTTCTCGCATGTTTACACTCATGGGTTCCATATACTCAGTTCCCTTCCATCGAACAAATGTTTTTCAGTTCCTTGGGAAACTTGGTTCCCATCACATGCGACTGTGATCTCATTCTCCATGTTGTTCTCACCTCTGTGTTGTATCCTCTATGATCACTATTGACCGAGAATTGTCTGCCATAGTTTCTTTCATTCTAGACGCGTGATTTTCCAGTTACAATATACCTTCTAACTGCCGCAAATGGTCCTAGGGAAAACAAAGTGTAGACGACTCCTCTTGCTCAGTTTCAGTCACATTTTCTACCAAATATGCGACTGGAATCCCGATCGCATCTCTCCTATTTTTCTCCCTATTTCCACCTCCATAAGAACTTGTCAGTCTCCTCTATAACCAACATCAACCGATCTTCTTCCTTTTCCTGTGTCTTAATCGTTCTCATCGCCAATGTAAGTCACTCCCCTTATTATTGCAGCACTTTCTCCATGCTGTGCAGCATGTTAGTGGTGTATTTTCAGTATTCATCTGGCTCCATCAACTCATGTTTCCACCTTCACTGCTCTTGATCCCACCGCTGCTGGTGCAATGTGAGAGCTTCCATTTTGGATACAAGGGCTTAATTTAGAAAAATTCAAGGGTTTCTTCCTCTTTTAGTACCGAATTTTTTTTTATAACAATATGTTTATTTGTTCATACCCCCTAAAATCTATTATTATTATTATTGTTACTATTGTCAATGATAGATTTGCAGTTGATTTTCTTTCATTGTCCAAATATATCATTTGGTTTTTTCTAGTTCAAGTTCACTATAGATTTGTAGAACAATATGCTTGTGTTCTGTCCAGGGGGGTTGTCTTGGGGAGGGGAGGGAGGGGGTTGTCCAGGAAGGAGGTGGTGTCTGAGAGTGGAGGGGGTGTCTAGGAGGGGAGGGGGCTATCTAGGAGGGGAGGGGGCTATCCAGGGGGTGGGAAGGGGGATGTCTGGGTAAAGGGATGGGTTGTAAGGGAAGGGAGGGGGTCGTCCAGGAGGAGGGAGTTGGTTGTAGGTGGAGTGGTGGGAGGGGGGGTTGTACCGGGGTAGAGAGGGGGCTATCTAGGGGAGATATCTTGGGGTGGGGAGGGAGGGGGTTGTCCAGGAAGGAGGGGGTGTCTAGGAGGGGAGGGGGTTGTCCAGGAGAGGATGGGGGCTGTCGAGTAGGTGGGAAGGGGGTTGTCCTGGGAAAGGAAGGGGTGATGCAAGGGGAGGGAGGGGGGGATGCAGGTGGAGTGGTGGCAGGGAGGTTATCTGGGGTTAGAGAGGGGGTTGTCTAGGGGGTGTATCGAGGAGGGTAGGGGGGTTTCCAGGAAGAAGGGATGTCCAAGAAGGGAGGGGGCTGTCCCGGAGAGGGGGGGGGATATCCAGGAGGTGGGAAGGGGGATGTCCATGGAAAGGGAGGGGTTGCAAGGGGAGGGAGGGGGGTTATCCAGGAGTAGGGAGGGGGTATGTAGGTGGGGTGGTGGGAGGGGGTCTGTCCAAGGGTAGGGCGGGGGCTGAAAGGGGAGGGGGTTTTCCAGGAGGGTGGAGGGGGCTACAGGTTGAGTGGTGGGAGGGGGCTGTCTAGGGGGTAGGGAGGGGCTGCAAGGGGAGGGGGTTGTCTAGAAGGAGGGAGGGGGCTGCAGGTGGAGTGGTGGGAGGGGGTGGGGTAGTATAGGGGTAGAGAGGGGGTTGTCCAGGGGGGGTGTCTCAGGGAGGGGAAGGAGGGGGGTTTGGCTAATCACACTAAAGAACTAAAATGAAGAGAAAAGTGAAACAGTATGAATCATAGCCTATCTAATTGTGTAGTTTCTCATTGGGCCCTCTCTATAACTGAGAAATACATTCCTTCAATACCTTCAATGGGACCATAGATATTGTATGGGGTCCTTGGAGAGGCATAAGTGAAACCTTTTGGATTCCATGTTGTTGTTGACATTCCTTCCATACATTCCTCTATTTTTTATTGTCAATAAATGAATCCTTTTGGATTCAATGTTGTTGTTGACATTTATCCCTCTTCTTTTCTCATCCATGTAATCTTAACAAAACAATATTTATAAGTGAATGAATCATGTTGAGCCTCTTCTAAAATATTAATTCAATCCAAGGAAATATGTACATGTAAAGGTTTTAACAGGTAACAATTGACATTTTATTAATGTATTCTTTCATATTAATGTTTACTTTATTTCATTATTGTGTTACTAACATAATATTTGAATTCCTATATAGGTGAAATCATTTTCCTAAGTTTGAATTCTTTGTTCGGCAACTAATTCAATGGACGACAATTTTTTAGAATGGATCATGGATGCAAAGAGGATGAAACATTAATTTTTTTGATTGTTTGTTGGATAATTGTAATTGCAACCAAATTAAAAATTGTTTGAAATGTATATAGAAATGTGTTGTTTTGTATTCATGATTTCAAGTAAATATATATAGAATTTTTTTTCTTTTGTGCTTTGGGTGTAGGTGTTGTTTGTGCGGTGTGTGTAGGTGTTGTCTCATGAGTGCAGGTGCTGTGCAGGTTCTGGGTTTGCATAGGAAATTTGGCCTTTATCAGTGCTAAATAAGTGATGATAAATGTCTAATATATCAGTGCTCAAAATAACGCTGATAAAGGTGGTATTTATCAGCGCTATTTTTAGAACTGATATATTATCCCATTATCGGTGCTAAAAATAGAGCTGATAAATTGATAATTTACCAGTGCTAAAAAAAGAGCTGATAAAGATGGTCCTTTATCAGCACTAAGAAAGTGCTGATAAAGGTCCCCCCCTTATCAGAGCTTTTTTTATGACCGATAAAGGGGACCCCCTCTCTTCGCCGTGATTAACAACTCTTTTTTTAGCGCTGTTAAAGGTGGTTTTTAGAGCTATTAAAATTCCTATTTGTAATAGTGTTTTGATCTATTCTTCATGATTCCCAAATGGATTTTATCTAAATTCATTCACAAAAAAGTGTGTTTTATTATTCATACATCATTTTTTATCCTTTTATTTTAAGAATAATTGGAAAACCTATTACGATTATAAAAATCCTCATTCGTGGAATCTAAAAACCTGAAATTTGATTTTTATAGAGAAAAACATATAATCCAAACATTATTCACAAATCTTGATGACAAAATAGATGAAATAAGTAGGAGTATATGATATCAAATTCTTGATTCCTATTTTTTTATTCCCTCTATCGAATCTCTTTATTGTGATACCCTTCTTCCATTTGCGAATGGATGCCAGACTAGCCATAGTCAGTAATAGTAACCAAGTATAGTAGCTAGGTATTTTGGTTTTGGATAGATAGGAAAACTATGGAAAAGTAGATACTATAGATATGGATTTTAAAAGCGCTATAAATCACTTTTATCCGTGCTAAAAAAGTTATGATAATCGAAGTGCTATTAAAATAGAGGGTTCCTTTTATTATTGATAAAAAAGAATTGATGAATTCTCATTTTATCAACACTAAAAAAGGGCTGATAAAGTCATGTTTTTCAGCACTTTTTTTTGTGCTGATAAAATATCCCTTTTTATCAGCACTAAAAATTATGATAAAATTCAAAAAAAAATCTATTTTTTTTTAAAATTCATATGGTGGACAAACTAGCTTTTATCAACACCTGACCCCCCCCCCCACCATTCAACAGCTCATGGTTAGCCTCCCACCCCCCACGCTTTAATAACACTACCACACCCACCACCCTTTAATAGTGCTACCCCCCCTAACACCACTACAACCACCTTCACCCACCCACATGTGTCTGCCTCTTTTAGGTTTCGAACCTGAGACCCCACCCCCCCCCCTCATACTGCAGTGCCTTTTCCACTTACCTATAAGATTTTGTTCTGTATTTTAATATATATCTATATATTTATGTGTATGTTGTTACAATTTTTTATATCCATATATATATATGTATATATATATATATTTAAATACATATATAAAATATGTTTATTTGTGTATGTGTCTTTGTGTATGTGTTTGTTTGTAAATATATTCATACATATATGTGTGTGTGTGCATCTATAAATATAATTCTACATGATTATATTTCTTTACATATATTAAATATTACTTTTTATATACATATATAAGAATATATAGAAATATATATATATTTTTTTATCAATACTGACACAAAAATATATATATATATATATATTATAATAATTTAGTAGGTACATAAATAAATGTACATTTGTGTTTTCAATAAAATATATATTAATTTTTATTAAGATAAGTTTTATATATTGAGAAATATATTTTATATATGTCAATATGTTTAATTATTTATTTTTGAAATTTTAAATTTTTATGTTTGAATATATAAAAAAATATGTATATATTGTAATATATTTGATTGTAAATAACAGTACATTATGAAAAATGATAAAATTTAAAATCAATAATATCAATATTAATGTAATCCCTATGAATAAATTCATTCTACAAGAAAATATAGCATAAATACCCCCTTAAACAGAGCAGAAAATCCATCAAATGTTAAAAAATTGGGGTACCCTGACTAAAAACATAGTTTTTGAGGACTTATAAACCTTTTTTGGCCTCTAAAAATTTAACTAAGTGTTTAAACTCAATCTTTATGTTGTGTATATTATCACGAGGTTCATTTTGATATGTCGTAGAGGTCAAATGGGCACCCGGATCAAAAGTTATGGTTGTTTGAAGTTCGAGCTTCATTTTCAACTTAATTTAGATATTTTATTAATTTTATTTTTTTATATTTTTATTGTTATTAAATGACTACTACTTGATAAAAATTACAAAATTATTAATTAAAAAAATTAAAATTATTTCATAAGCCTTTTTTACAAAATTTATTATATATTAAGTATATATTTTTATTTATCCTTATCTAAAACATATTTAAATATATATATATTATAAATATAAATATAAATATATTTATATATTTATATATTTATATATTAATATATTATTTTTTTAATTTCTTTTTTTAAATATACCCTTTATCAACACCAGTAAAAAAGCATTGATAAAGGGGTACTTTTAATAGCACTATTAAAAGTACCTTTTATCAGTGTTTTCTGTTAACACTGATAACAGTACCCCCTTTTTCAGTGCTTTTTTACTAGTGTTGATAAAGGGTAGAACTTCTTAAAGACATTTCTAATGTAGTGAGGGTTTATGTGGCCTAGGGAAGCAAAGGAGGGATGGTAGCTCAGTGTAAGTGGTAGGTTGACAATGGCTTGGAAATACCGGTCAACATAGAGTAAAGGATGATGGAATGGGATAATGTTCTATCATGGATGAGTTCATTGGCCAAATTCAATGAAGGATGACCATATGTGTGGTTTCCTGGGAAATGATAATCTAGAAAGAATAATATAATTAAAATAACATAATATTTCAAAAGGAATAAAAATAATTGGAAGCCAGGGGGCGCATGATGCATGAAGGATGTGGGTGAGGGAGTAACATGGAAATATCTTCCCACTCCTAATATTATATTATTTTTATTTTTCTTAATAATTATAAGATTAATTATATTATAATTGTTATTATAGAAACTATTTCAATTGTAATTTTTTTTGGAATGAAGGATCGACAAACTATCTATAGCATTGAGACCCAAACTTTGAGACAGATGATTCAAGACCAATGTTGGGTATTTAATTTTAACTCATGGCTTAGGCCCACAAATTGACCTTTGTATGTGATATGAAAAAATTACTTTTTCACCAGGTGTCCATTTTGGAAAATTAAATAGCCTATCCTATACATTTTTTTATGGTATCACAATGACATGATATGTTTTTCTATTCACGGTAATTTGTGGTGATGGGTATGTGAATTTATTCTTTATCCCATAGGTTTGAGAATGATTCAAGTGTGTTCATTAGAATTTTACCAGATTCAGATCTGCACACCCGAATAGTCTATCTATAGTATTTTTATATGTAAAACATAATGGTGACCTTCATTTTGGAATCATATAAATTATGTGAGGGGTTAATAGTGTGATTATCCCTTTTGCGATGCTTGAATGATGGTTGTGATCATGTGGGATCATCAGATTGTTCTTGGAGTTGAAAACTGCATTGTCATACTAGGTCTTAGTACACTACACTCTTTTAATATGATGGGTTGGTAAGACCTGATACTATATTTTGTGTGGGTCCCCTACCTAAGGAATGGAATCATTAGAGTGTATTTCCAGGGATGGTTACCCCATGTCACACTAGGGTGTGAGTCCTCCATAATCTTTACACAGGTAGGTTGGTATCCCCCATACTACATTTGTGGGCCCCCTATATGTGGAATAGAATCATCACAGTGTTCTTGGGGATTGAAAATCCCATGTCACACTTGGGTGTGGGTCCCTCATACTCTTTACATAGGTAGGGTTTGTAACCCCACATTTGGTGCAGGTCCCCTATCTAGGGAATGGAATCATCAATGTGTTCACAGGATCAGTAACCATTATGTCACATTAGAGAGTGGGTCCCCAATACACTTTACATTGTTAGGGTTGGAAAACTCCATACCAAAATGGGAATGAGTCATCTATATGTGAGGTGCCCCCCCCCCCGTGTCTTTGAGCTCCAGTGTGGTGCAGTTCCTCCAATAGAGATCACATCCCTTTGGATATAGAGTGTAGTAAAGATGTGTGGTCCCTCCATCTAGATTATTCCAAGGTTAAGTGAGATTCATGTATATGAGATAATTCCCCCTCAGATATGGATCATAGTGTCAAGGTGCGGACCCTCCTTGTGATTTCTTACATGGTTATTTTTTATGATGGGCATCTGAGATGGACCTTGAGAGATAAAGGTTTACTCAACATTATTAACTGGTTATAGATACAAATAACCCCTTTATCTCTTCATTTATGATTTTTATTGAGAATATCTATGTTATTTTTATGGTTGTTGTCTCATATTCTGATTGATATCCCTTGGTGGTGATGAGATGACTACTTTCACTTAATTCTTTGTGTTTGATGTGTTAAGGGTGTCCTAATGGGTTTTCTTATACTCACCCATTCATGGTCTTCAATTGTACGTGTTGTTTCTTATGAAGTTGATAGATAGATTAGCATTGACTATGGTGGACCTGGTTTAGTTGAGTATAATGGAACATGGTGGCACTGAATATGGTCATTAGCCAGACTCTGGGATCTGGAGCCAGGCTCTCCCCTGCTCTTCTCTTTATAGTAGTTATCAGTTTATGTTCCCCCTATATATCTATTTGGTTAGGTATTTTTTCCTAATATATCATTTTTAATATGATTTAGTACTCTGATATGTATTTCCAAGAGGTTATTGCATTCATTTTTTTCACTATAGATTTGCAGTATTTTATTATACATATGCATTGTTTCATGGAGTTGGTCGTATGTGTGAATATACATAGTTTAGGATAAGGCCACACATTTTAGTATTATTACTATTAAATGCTTATCACCAGCCACTAGTCTATTAGGGGTGGGCCTGGGGTTGTCACACTCAGCTTACTACCATCCAGCAGGGCCCTAGTAGATCAGGTTTGTATTAGAGGTGGTTTTTACTCCAGTTGGTGTTTGATTTTTTGACTGTGTTGTGAGGAATTTTTTTTGATAAATTGGGAAATGGTGTTTCTTAAGTGAGGATCTTAGGCTAGGGAAATCGTTTAGGGTGCGGCAGCTGATATATCCATTCATCATGACTCTGACTACCTTTTTTATACTCATCATGTCATCGAATCAGTTACAGGGAAACCAATGGTACATACATCATATTGGATTGAGTTTTTTATGTATATATACTTATTGAGTCATCTAAACAAATATTCTCTTTGAACATGGTATATTGGGATAATATTCAATAGGTCTCCACAACAACAGCCAACTAGTATTCTGATATAGTGTCATAAATATTAATAGTTGAAAAATGTGGCATCATTTTAGGGACATATTGTTGATTTTTTCCCTCCAGAAGAGCTTATTATAGTTCATTATCACAATGAGAAGCATATGGAACCTCCCCTAGTGGTCCAGGTAGATGATCATATGTATTTGGGGGAATCTATAGCTCTATCATGAAAAGAAAATGGTGTCTATAGGTTTTAAATTTTGAACTTGGTTTAGTGAAAAAGAACAATCAAGTTTTAAGGTTATCCATCCCCTAGGAAGTGGATGATTGGATTGATATGGTGGTTAAAAGCATGTATGAATTTTTATAATTCACCGTTAAAGGTTTCGGTGCTCTTCTAATGTTTATAGAAGCACTCGGGTCGAATCCTCGGTGATGATAATATTTAATAGTCGATAGTTTTTAATTGATTGTATTTTGATTGGGGGGGTATAGATCTTAAATGATGTGATTAATGGTTGGTGTTTGATTTAACAATTTTATAAATATTGGGGTGAGTTCATTATTAGGTAGTTAATCTTGTGATATGATTGAGATTTTCTTTATATTGCATTTAAATTAACACCCACGTCACAAGATAATGTTGATTGGAATTCCGAAGTGTTAAAGATTTAATCCATGCCTTAACATAACATAGGGTTCTAATATAATTCAGATATTGTTTGTGGTAATTTATTTATGGTTTCAATAATCAATGGAAACCACATGTTAAACAAAACAAGTCATTAATCCATGACATGTTAAGTCTAACATACACAATGTTAATTTGAGGAATATTCATCGATCAAATACTCTCAATCACTTAACATTACTAAATTTTGACTCACCTGAATGATATATTTACTCATCCATTGAGATTCATAGTAGTCTGGTTTATTATATTTATGATGATGGATTAATAAGAGAATAAAAGGAAAGGGATAAGAAAGGAGTTGTGCGTCGAACAAACATACACACGAACGATGATGAGAATTAAAAATAGAATTTTGATTGAATGAGAAAGAAAAAAAGAAAATGTATTTTAACTTGGTTTAAAATATTTTACGAAAATTAATATTAAAAAATAGGGGTGTATTTTATTAATATATAATGATAAAGAAACATGTATTAAAACATAATTACAAAACAAACACTTACAATATTACAAACGAAGAAGAACACAAAAGTAAATGAAAAGAAACAATAGTGAATAGTATATCAAATTGAAAATTGAGTATGGAAGATCCTACCAATCCTTTGAAAGAGCCTTAGTCATTCCAACCTATCCTATTTTGCTCTGAAATTCCAACATGTTGCAAGGAGATGAGGGGGATGTATTTATAGCCCAATGTTGTGGTCTGTTTGCATTCCAAAACTACCCCACCACTTTCATCACCAATTTGATATTTCAGACATTATAATAAGGAGAAATATTCTTCTTCAAAGATTTAAATATTAATTTTTTCAGTAGTATCTCAAAATTTGGAGGAATTTGGACATATGTATCCAAATTTATGGTGGTTTTCATAAACGATGTTAAACTGTCCATTTCTATCCAATATTTTTCAATGGCCAAACTGTGAATGAGTTTTTGAATAGGAATATTCCCTCAAATACGAATTATTTATTCAAAAAACTCATCCTTATATTTCTACTTTTTCACACTATAAAATATCAACTCAAATGGATGTCTCTATGAGGAGAAATATCAAATGTTGTGTGCTGGTCTCAATTCCGAGATAGATATGTGGGCTGGACTTGAAAGCTTCATTTGGGCCACTTGTTTTGGGATTTGGGACTTGAAATTTTATAAAAGACTCCTTGAATTTTTCACCGAAATTTAGTGGATAATAAATGAATTTTGACTTCTATATTGAGCCCAACAATTCACTCTTCATGGATGGTCCAATTGCTTCACAAATTCTATGGGCCTTCTTGTGTGGTCCATTTGACCCTTAAAATGGTATAATTGTCCAATTATTATTTCTAATGAAATGTGGTAAATTGAATAATTAATCCTAAAAAATATGAACCACATAATTTGGATCTATATGGCGATAGGTATTATTAAAAAAGTAAACTAACTTGAATCTGGATGAATTCAAATAGTGCTCAAAAATTATATTTAATATTTAAACATTAATATTTCACACAAATTATGCACATTTCATATAAAATCAGTAAAGGGGGTATATAGTAAGTTACGAAAATATTAATAACATAAAATCCCCCACACTTATTCTTTTTCATGTCCTCATGTACTACAAATATAAAACCAAAAAAATAATTTTCACTCACGAACAAATATTAAAATTTTGTTTCCCCAATCAAGGGAGGTTTAGACCATTTCAATAATCAATATTGAATTCCACCACAAACTGTTATATAAAAAATCTCCCAAAAACAATTTATTTTTCATTCTCAAATTTAAAAATAGAAAATTTGGGTACATGAAACTTACTCCTCTCATGAAGATAAAAAAAATTTCTAGAGGTTCACTTATTCACCAAGAAAAAGTAACAATTATAGAGTTTGAAAGAGATCTCATCTTATATTCCCTAACCTAAAGTGCATAAGAATCAAGATTTCTTCTGAAAGGGTTTTTCTATGGCTATGGGATGGTAGGAATTTAGTAATCAAAAGAGTAGAAAGAAGGGTAAAACACTAACATGGAAAAATAAATGCACAATATTTTTTAAATAAAGCACAAAAAGAAATTGAAACACATATTTACAACGGAAAAATTGTGTTAATGATGAAACCAATGTAGATGAAAATTTGAAGGGAATGAGAATTTGAAATATTTACAAAACACAAAACTTCTAACAATTACATAAGAATATATAATGCATGTGTTCTTTTTTTATTTTTTTTATTTTTTCTTGAAATTTAAACTTGAAAAAGTTCTCAAAATCATATCCCAACCCATTATTGATCTCCTATTGACATTAATTATAATAGTTATAACAAAATCAAAGGTTTAAGAAGCATGATTTTTGACCCACCCAAGACACAACCCATTTTTTTTTGTTCTTTTTTTACTTTTATTCAACACTTTTCAATAACGTTAACAAATTTACATAAATAAAAGTACATTACCCAAAATGAATTGTGTTATATTTCAACTGGAACAAACTCTCTTCACTAGATGTTTCACAATCAAAATTATAAGTTTTCACAGTCCAAAATGAATTATGCTAGATTTCAACTAGAAAATGACATGCTTTACCAAAAAATAGCTTAAAAGGAGACATATCATTGGGTGTTTTATAGGCAGTTTCATAAGCCCAAAGTGCTTCACACAGTCTTTTAGGCCAGTCTTTTTTGGTTGGACTAGCAATTATCTAAAGCACTTTTTTGAATTATCTATTAAAAAGTTCATCCATTCCATTTGTTTGGGGGTGATTTGAAGTTTAATGTTTATTTACAACCCCATTATTTTTCAAAATAGATTCCATGGTTTTATTAAAAAAATTTGTTCCTAATTCACTTATCATGGCCCGTGATCTGCCAAATCGATGGAAGATGTGTGTCATTATGAACTCACTAATAGTATGTGAATCATCATTTCTATTGGGTTTGGCCTCAACACACATATAAACATAATCTACCACAAGAATAATGTATGAGAATCCATTGTAAGTGGAAATGGACCTATGAAATCGATTCCCCAAACATCGAAGATCTCATAGAAAATTAAAATGTTTTGGGGCATTTCATTTCTCTCTGAAATTGATCCAAAATTTTGGAAAGTGGGACATGATTGACAGAACACATGTGAGTCCTTGAAGAGTGAATGCCATAAAACTCCAGAGCCTAGGAACTTTTGGGAGGTCTTTCATGGTCCAAAGTGGCCACCTCTGGGAAGTGAGCAATCAAATTAGAATAAAAGGAATATTCATCTTAATCCACACATCTCCTAATTAACTAGTGTGCCCTAGTTTTCCAAATATTATTTTCTTCCAAAAAATAGTATTTCGAATAAATTTACAACTTCATTTTTTGTTCTTTTGAAAAATTTTCAGGAAAAACACCAGAAAACAAGTAATTTACAATTGGGGAAAACCATGGTATTTTTAGAGGGAGAGATGAAAGTTTATTAGGGGGAATTCTGGATCAATTATTTCAGAATTATAAGAACTAGAAATTCTACTCAAGTGATCAGCCACATGGTTTTATTTTCTATGTCTATCTTTGATTTCAAGGTCAAACTCATAGAGAATTATGATCCATCTTATTATCCTTGGTTTGGAATCACTTTTCTTGAGTAAGAACTTTATATTAAAATGGTATGTGAAGATGATTATTTTGGTACCTAAGAGATAGGGCTATAATTTATCTATAGCAAAAAACTACTACTAAAATTTCCTTTTTAGTGACAGTGTAGTGAGATTGAGTTTCATCCAATGTTTTTGAGTCATAATAGATTACATGAGGAATATTTTCTATTCATTGACTTATAATAGTCCCAACACCTCTATCAGAAGCATCACACATCTACTTAAAGGGAAATGACCAATCTGGGGGTTGGATTATCGGGGTAGATGTAAGAGCATTTTTGATTTCAATGAAGGCTCTCTTGCAAATATTGTCTAAATGGATAGTGACATCGTTTTGGATCAATTGCGTGAGTGAGACGGAAATCATATTATAGTTATTAATGAATCACTGATAGAAACTAGCATGATCGAGGAATGAATGGATGTATCAAATAGAAGTGGGTTTAGGAAGTGATTGGATCACATCAATTTTGGTATAATCGACTTAAATACTCTCTTCTGAAACTATGTTCCCTAGAACAATCCCATTTACAACCATGAATTTTCATTCTTCAAAATTTAACAATTGGTTACACTTGACACACTTTTGAAGGACTAGAGAGAGAGAATTCAAGAAAGATTCAAATGGCTCGCCATAAATAGTAAATTAATCCATGAAGACTTATATGCAGTGTTTAATGAGTTCAAAAAAGATACTCATTATAAACCTAGGGAATGTTGCAGGAGAATTGAAAAGGACAAAATTCATTCTCCTATATTCATATGTTCCAAAGGAGAAAGTAAAAGTATCATATTCTTGGTCCTAAGGTGCGATTGGGATTTAAAAGTAGTCGGTGTATCCATCAAGAAAGAAATAGAATTACTTTCCTGCTAATCGTTCTATCATTTGATCAAAGAATGGAAGAGGGTAGTGATATTTTATTATTTAAACATTAAATTTACTATATTGTATGTACACATGACATTTGTTCTTCACTCAATTTTTGACTACCTTACCATGTTCATTTGTGACAACATTTATACCACCCTTTATAAGTACAACTTGAATTGGACTAACCCCTTCAGTATTGGAAATTGGGTAGATAATACCATATTGAATAAGCTTGGTGATCTTTCCCCTAAATACATCATGGATGAGTGTATTGAGTCTTCTTTTTGGTTGAATAATTGGTTGGGATGATTCCTAAAGATGGATGTGATGCATGAAAAGAGTAGGGTTGATTCTCGGTATGTCATCTTGGGTATAACCTAAGGCCTTTTTGTTTTCCTCTAACACTTGAAAAAGTTTGTACTCCTCAGTTTTGGTAAGTGAAGTGGAGATAATGACATGATAAGAGTTATCATGGAAAATTAATGCATATTTTAGGTGTTCTGGAAGAGGTTTCAAATAAGTATTATATTTTATTTATAGGCTAGACAACTCAAGAATGGAGGAAGGGAATTCAGTTGGTTTTGATTCACTTTCCTTAATACTGTCTAAGGTGGAGTATTATAGATTATAATTGATGTGTGATTAAAGAGAGTTTTCAAGTTCCTCTAGATTGATGGATTCTGTTAATGAAAGGCCCACATCAACTTCCCCATTTATGACTTGGTTATTCATGGTACATATTTCACAAGATTATCTCTCTTTAGACATGATGAACATGATGGAATAAGGTTCAATTAACACTTAAAAGTGTCCTCAGAAGCATGGATTGAGAATGTAGAGTGATATTCCAATTATTATTGCATGGATTTGAAAATTTTGAAATTTTCCAGTTGGTCACCAAATTTCATGGAAAAGATGCCCGAATAGACATAAATCTTGGTTATCACTTTCATTAGGAATAGTCTTCCTAGAATTAAGGGATATCGAGAAGAGTTCATCTCACCTTCCATGTCAAGGAAATATAAATCATCCAGGAATATAATATCATTCACACGAACAAGGACATCCTCAATTATTCACTCAGGACTATCTATGCTTCGATTGGTCAATTGAATGACAACACATGTTGGATGTAAGGGTCCAAGACCAGGGTTGTAGAAGATGTATTTGGGCATGCAATTAATTGAGTCACCTAGGTATATGAGTTCATCATCGAAGTTGTAAATTCTAATTTGGAATGGAACTGTAAAGGTCCCTATATCGTTGCACCTTATGGGAATAGACTTCTGGGTGAAAATATTTTCAAAGGTCCTAAGTTTCCTGTTGTGTGTGAAAAATTTATTAAGATACGTGGAATACTTACAGATTTTTTTATGGTATCTAAGATGGGTATGTTGAATTCAACACATCTAAACATGTCAAAAATTTTAGGGATGGGTTCAAAGGACTTCTTTGGATTAAAAATCGTTTGAAAAAAAGGAATTGGGTTCTTAAGTGGAATGGAAGGAGGTTAGGGAATGGCTTTAGATTCATTTTCAAGTTTCTTTTTATTTTCATTTTCTAGGTCAACATTTAAAGTGGTATTGGAGGAATTTTCTTCAGGCATAGCAATTTTATCCCCCTATATAAGTGAAATTTCACTTACATTACCCATCGGGTTGGGTAATGGTTGATCCGGGAGTTTAGAAGAATTTTATTTTTGTTGATGGCTTAGGTGGGATGAAAGTTGACCAATTTTTTTTCAATGTTTTTAAGGCTGGAATAGTTGAAGGAGGAAAGATCTTCCACTACACTTTCCATAGTTTCTTGGAAGAAGAGGCTTGTACCGGATTGGGATTACCTTGATTTTGGTTCTTGGTAAAGTTATTGAATTGGTTTTGGAATTGGGAAGGCTCACTAGGATAATGGAATCCATGAGGATCAAGAGGAGGATTGATCCTTTGAGGTTGACGAAAAAAAGGTTAAGGTTGTTGGAAGTTACCAACACTTTGACCATATTGGAATTGGTTTGGGTTTTGAGGAAGAAATTGAGGGTTATGAGAAATGGTATTACCATACCGCAATCCTTAGTTTAATATAGAAGAGAAGATCTTAGAGTGGTGTTGGTTGAAGTTTCTAAAAAAACTGACCTGATTGTTGAGTGTTGGGGTTCCGCTGAGCATATACTGCATTGAGCTCCATTGGTCCAGATGAATCATAGGGATCCTCATGAAGTTGTGGTTATGTTTAATTTGGATGAGATGGGGAGCTACATATTCCACAGTTCTTGATAGGTCCAAGTAACAGAGATTGTGGAGAAGATGAGGTTGGGGATTTGGATGCCATAGCTAGTTATTGCACAAGACCTATAAGTTCACTCATCTACTCTTTCATCTTGTTCGGTTTTATTGATTGAATATCTTGGTCTTTTTTTACTTTCTCATGTGCTCGAGTATGGAATTTTTGTGTGTTTGAATCCATGTTACTTATGAGATATCTTGCAGTTGTATGAGTTTTATCAACAAAAGCACTGCCACTTGCAGCATCAATGAGAGTTCTCTCTGTAGCCAATAAACCCCAATAGAATTATTGGATCAAGAGTTAGTTAGGGTTTTGGTGGTGTGGTTAGGTTTCCAAAAGCTTATTTAACCTCTCCCAATACTTATGGAGTGATTCATTGGGGGAATTGATGGATACCACTAATTTTATTCTGGATAGAAGCAGTATGAGAGGTAGACAAAAAATTCTAAGAAAAGATGCATAATGTCATTCCTTGTGGTTATGAAACCAGATGTTAGGTAATAGAACCATGACTTAGCAGTGTCATCTAGGGATAAAGTGAATGCTTGAAAATTGATTCGTTAACCCAAAACCCATTTAGGATTCATGGTATAGCACACCACTTGGAACTCATTAACATGAAGATGTGGATCCTCACTGGCTAGCTTGTGTAAATGAGCAAAAAGATGAATCAAATCCGATTTGAGTTCAAAGTCAACCTCTATGTTTGGAAATTTAATACTAAGGAGTTGGTAATTAATATCAGGGGCAGCAAGTTCTTTAAGTGTTTGTTCCTCCTAAGTTGGAGAAGAGTTCCCTCAATTTTAGGATCAAAAAAATCCAAGGGATTGTTTAGGAGGCTATGGGGAATTCATATAAATTTTGGAAGAAATAGGAATACAGGTTTTTCTTTGTGTTTTTACTATTTTGTATTTTTATGAGAAGGCAGGTTTTTCTTTGTTTTTTTTTCAATTTTTTTTTAATTTGTTTTTGAATTTTTTTATAATAACCAAAAAAGAATAGTTAATTCACCATCCCTAGTAATGGAACCATTTTAAATCATGGTCGATTATCACCTATCGACCATTTAAGGTTCTAGTACTCTACTAATGTGTATAGCATCACTCGGGTTGAATCCTCATCTATGATATTATTTAATAGTCAATTGTTTTTAATAGATTGTATTTTGATTGGAGGGGTTTCAGAGCTTAAATGAAGTGATTAATGGTTAGTGTTTAATTTTAAAATTTGATAAAAATTTGTGTGAGTTAATTATTTGATAGTTAATCTTGCGATATCCTTGAGATTTGCTTTATATTTCATTTAAATTAACACCCACTTCACAAGATATTGTTGATTGGAATTTCTAAGTGTTAAGGCTTTAATAGAAGACTTAACTTAACATAGGGTTCTAATATCAATCAGATATTATTTATGGCAGTGTATTTATGGTTGCATTTATACATGGAAACCACAGGTTAAACAAAAAAATTCATTAATCCATGACATGTTAAGTCCAACATACACAATGTTAATTTGAAGAATATTTATTGAGAAAATACTCTCAATAACTTAACATCCCTAAATTTTTACTCACCGCAATGATATATTTACTCATATATTGAGATTAATAGTAATATGGTTTATTATATTTATGCTGATTAATTAATAATAGAATAAAAAGAAAGGGATAAGAAAGGAGTTCTTCATCGAACACACACACACGAACAGTGATGAGAATTAAAATAGAATTTTGATTGAATGAGGAAGAAAAATAAAAAATATATTTTAACTTGGATTAAACTATTTTATGAAAATTAATATTACAAAAGAGGGGGTGTATCATATTAATATATAATGATAAAAAAATTGTATTAAAACAAAATTACAAAATAAATACTTACAACATTACAAACAAAGAAGAACACAAAAGTAAATGAAAATAAGCAAGGAGGAATGGTATCAAAATTTGAAACTTGAGTATTGAAGATCCTCCCAAGCCTTTTTCAGAGCCTTGTTCATACCAAAAATATCCTCTTTTGCTCTGAAATCCCAACATGTTGTAAGGAGAGGAGGGGCATGTTTTTATATCCCAATGTTGTGGAATGTTTGCATTCCAAAACTACACCTTCACTTGCATCGCCAATTTGATATTTTAGACGACCGAATATAGTGAAATATTCTTCTTAAAAGTTTAAAATATTAATTTTTTCATTCATAACTTAAAATTTGGATGCATTTGGACTTATGTAACCGAACTTATGGTGGTTTTCATAAACAATGCTAAAATGTCCATTTCTATCCATGATTTTTCAACGGTCAAAATGTGAATGGGTTTTTTAATAGTAATATGCCCTCAAATCAGAATGATTTCTTCAAAAAAAATTATCCACCTATATCTTCTATTTCACACTAAAAAATCTCAACTCAAATGGATGTCTCTATCAAGAGAAATATCAAATTTTGTGTGCTGATGTCAATTTTTAGATAGAAATGTGGGCTGGATTTTAATGCTTCATTTGAGCCCCTTGTTTTGGGATTTGGGAATTTAAATTTTTATACAAGACTCCTTGAATTGTTCCATGAAATATTTAGGATAGTAAATGAATTTGGACTTCTGGATTGAGCCTATAAATTCAATCTTCATGGCCGATCCAATTTCATCACAGATTCTATGGGCCTTCTTATGTGGTCCATATGACCCTTCAAATGGTTACATAGGATAATGATTACTTCTATTGATATGTGGTAAATTTAATAAGGAATACTAAAAAATAATAACCACAAAATTTGGATTGGTAGGGTGATAATTTTTATTACAATAGTAAACTGACTTGAATCTGGATGAATTCAAATGGTGCTCAAAGATTATATTTATTATTTAAACATTATTATTTCAAAAACATTATGAACATTTCACATAAAATAATTAGAGGGAGAATGTAATAAGTTCTGGAAATATTAATAAAATTAGTGGTATAGGTTTTTTGGCATTTGTGGACCCTGACCAGTCATATGGTTGTGCTCACAACTAGTATTCTTCATGGAGCTACAATTGGTTCATGTGGTATTGGAATATGATTCACCACTAAAATGTGCACTTCAAGAGTTGTAGAGATTGTGATCTCCCAGGTTTTAGGGTGGTCCATACCCCCTTCTCAAGTTGTAGAGGACTAAAATGAGCTTATAGTGCAAGTCTCCTACTTCGTTAAGACCCCTATTAATGGTGATATTGATAATGATACTTCACCAGGGTAAAATGGGGCGTCAGTAGATCCATGTGTTGGTGATGTTTGACATGGATTTAAACACACAAGGAAGAGGGTTGCTTCCCCCACCAAGATGTGTTCTTCTGGTGCGATCAAAAAGTATGCAAGAGAGTATTTTGAACCTAAATTTGATAGTGTCGAGGTGTGGTGGATATGTTCCTTTGAATTTTATGTTTGAGGTCATTTTTATGTGTTAAGGTTTCAGATTTGTCCATGGTTATGGTGAATAAATGTTTAAGGGAAAAGATAGATTCAGATGGTTAGATCTTGTGACATGGAGGCTTTGAGTGCGGTTTATGGTATGACATGTGTCTATTGTTCCAGTTATAGCTTTATCACTAAGTCATATGCCACATATCCTAGAATATATTCCCTATTTGAGTCCTTACAATGCCAGTAGACCCTTTATGCCCGACTGTTGTGTATAGAGTCTTCTATAGAGGAGGATCAATGATATCACACTTCTACTGATAGTGGAACCTGAATTTGAGACAGATAGAGCCTCTCATGAAATATTTTTATAGAGATAGTGATACCCTAAAATGGTTTCAATAGTATGGACTAGTTTTCTACCTTTCATAATTATATTAATTTTACTAGTGAGGATTTTAGTGTTTTGAGTTATTTTGAAGGATTTTTATTTCTTTGATGAGAAGGGATCCTAGGAATATTAGGATGAGCTCATGTGGTAGATGATATTACTGATTTTTTACCAATTTACTAGTATAACCCATAGAGAATTTATGTTATGAGAAATTAATTTCCTATACTATAGGTAGATTATGAAGATGCCTTTACTAAGAATGTCTCATGCTTACCACCCCATCAAAAGTCTGTTTCTTAGATGGACATGAACCTAATGATTGCTCGATATCTTTTCTATCATATCAAAATACCTTGTGTAGCTATGAGAGATAAGGGTGTCTATGGAGGAATTTTTTGATCAAGGGATCATTAAACCCAATGTGTTCCCATGGGTGATCCAATATTGATCACCTAGGAGGTAGATGAGATATTGAGCTTAGGCATGGACTAACATCATGTGAACTAGGTGACTATTGGGAAAGAGTATCCACCCATGAGAATTCATGAATTCCATGACAAATGGATAGGGGAGAATTGGTTCTCCAAGTTTGAACTCGGTACAACTTATCAATATATTTTGGTTCAAGTGGAGGATATATCAAAGGTGAACCTCTAAGTCCATTGTGATTACTTTGATTTTAGGATGATACATTTAGGCATGTTGAATTCCCCATTCATTTTTGTGAGACCTATGAATTGGGTCCCTCAACTCTTCTTGGATCAATTCCTGGTATACATCATCAATGTAATCTTAGTGTACTCAGCATATGAGGTGATCATGTGAGGAACTTGAGGATAGTTTTAAACAAGCTATGAGAGTACCATATTTATGTGAATCTATTGAAGTATCAATTTTGTATTCAGGTGGTCTAAATATTGGTATATGTCTTATCATACACGGTAGTTACAGTCGACCCAGTAAATTTTGAAGCTATGATAGCTTAGAAATCCACCTAATTAGACATCTACTAGAGATGTTCTTGATGGATTTCTTGAAGGTGGAGATCATTTCATCCTTCTTCAAGGATGGATAATGGCATCGATCATACTACTAGAAGATTTTTTGAGGAGGTTTCATGATTTCCATTAGTAGTAAATCTAGGGGTGGTGAGGATGTACTAAGATCCTTTGGCCTCTTCTTTGTAAACCAAGGATATTGTGGCATGTTTCTAAGTTATCTCTCAATGCCTCACCTATTAGTAGGTGGAGTCCAAGGTGCCCGAATAGAAGTGAAAATTGGATGGTATATTTGTGGTTATCATGATCGATCTTCCATAATTGGTGAGATTTAATAACAAAATCTAAGTTATTGTAGACTATATTTCCATTTTATCCCACTTATTAACCATCTGAGAACATAGATTATCAGAGAGTCTAGGATACATGTGCCTGTAGAAGGAATTCCATATTCATAGAATTCCCTCAACTATCAATGAGGATAGAGTTACATTTTTTGGTACCAATTGTGTTCAATAACCAATGGTAGAATTCCCTTTGTGAGAAATTTTTTACCATGGGTACCTCTTTTTGGTAGTATGAGTACCTTTAGGAGAGCTCTCTAGAGTGAGAGATCTGATTGCGTGCTTAATATCTTCACCCATATGAGTTTGTTTTCACATTTCAGGATTCAAATCATTGATCTTGGGGAGAGTTTAATGAATCTATTTTTATCTTTTATGTATTTGGGATATTTTAAGGAATGTGTATAGAGCTAGTAACTGAGTCAATGTGTGATTCCTGGGCCCATAGAGGCTCGATATGGATATATTTAAAATATTAAATTTATTATACCATGTGCACACATATTTTTAGAATAAATTATTTTCCAATTGATTGGGACCTTGTATGGGAAATATAAGATTATGGTTATTTACAAATTATGGGTTTACCCTAGGAAAGACATAATTTTTTTGGACTCGGGCATTTGGTTGAGGGTAGTTGTTAGTGAGTGCGTTAAGTGAATTAATTAATTAATTTGATTAATTTATTTAATTACCTAAAACTAATTCCATATATATTTAAATTATATTTTCCAAAAATATCCATGGTTATCCACATAAACATGGGGTATTATAGAGTGGGAGTAGGAGATCTCTGTTGGTAGCTGAAAATCAGGAACATGGATCAACAAGGTGATCAAGGAAAACCACGAGGTAAACATTTAATGTATTTGGATATTCAAAAAAATCTATAAATCATGTTATTCACCAATGATTTATCATTTATTGAGATAGTTCTCATTATTTTGAACTTTGGTCTATTATTTCTGATTTCTATATGGGTTTTATCTATACTCTTTTTCAATGAAGTGTGTTTGATTATTCATCAATCATTTTATTAACCCTATATTTTGAAACTAATTGGAATGTCTGTTATTATTATGAAAATCCTCATTCTTGGAAGATAGAACCTTGTGATATTATTTTTATAAATAAATAACATTTAACCATAATGTTATTATCGAATCTTGATGATGAAATTGATGAAATTTATGAGAATATATGTGATCAAATTATCTCTTTCTATATTTACCATCCCTCAATCCTATCTCTATATTATGATACCCGTCTTACATATGAAAATGTTCACTAGAAAAGCCATTGATGGTAAAATAAATCAAGGGTAGTGACCTGGTATTGCGGTGCTAGAGAGGTAGGGGTTGACGGAAGAGGGTTGGTGTGGCTCGAGGAAGCAGAGTGGGTATGGTAGTGCTGTGTAAGGGGTAGGACGATGGTGGGTTAGTAGTGAGGCTTAACATCAAATAGATAATGATGGAATGTTATTGCGGTCCAAAAAGGGTGAGTCCTTTAGTCAAAGGCAAGTAAGGCCATCCATGTGTGTGATTTCCATAAGTTTGTGTGCTTGGTTTCTTAGGAAGAAGATTAGATGGAAAGAATAAGATAATAAAAATAACATAATATTTTAAAGGAATAAAAAAAGATAAAACTAAGGGGGAATGTGATCCCTTACTACATAAAAGAGGTGGTTGAGGGAGTGTCATGGAAATATCTTCCAATGCCTTATATTGTATTTTTTGTATTTACATTAATAATAATATCATTATTATTATAAATAGTATTTAATTTTTAAATTTTTTTTGGAATGTTGGATTGATTAATTTTATATAGTGTTGTGACCCTAAATTTGACACATATGATTCATAAAAAATCAAGGAAATTTAATTTTGATTCATGTCTTGGATTGATGAATCAATATTCATGTGTGATATGATGGAATTTGGTTTTTTCATCAGGTGTAAATTTTGGAATAGTTAATATAATATCCTATGTACTTTTCTTTTATTATGATAATGGTATGATATTCTTCATCATTCATGGATGTTTGTGGTGATTGTATGTGAATTTATGATTTAGTCCATAGGATTTATGAAGGGTAGTGTCTGTTCATTAGGATTTTACTAGATTCAAATTCAAACACACAAGTAGTCTATCTTTAGTAGTTTTTGATGTAGAATATTATTCTGGACTTGGTTTTGAAATCATATATATTATGAAAGGGGTTATGAGCATGACACTCCCTTTAGTAATGCTTGACTGATGGAAGTGGTCAGGTGTGATCATCAAAATGTTTCGAGGGTTGGAAACCCCCCTCTCACACTAGGGCATAGGTCCCTCACACTCATTACATAGTTAAGGTTCTTAATACCACCATACTAAATTGGGATTGGGCCCCCTATCTAGATAATTAAATCATTAAAGTGTTCCTAGGGTTGGAATACCACCTATCGCACAAGGTCGTGTGTCCTCTATACTCTTTACATAGGTAGCATTTGTAACCTCCTTACTATATTGTCTGTGGGTCCCCTATCTACAGAATGAATTCATCAAAGTGTTCATGGGATCATAAACACACCTATTATGGTATGGGTCCCCCATACTCTTCATATAGGTTGGGTTGCTAACTTCTCATACTACATTGGGAGAGGGTATCCTATCTATGGAATGGAATCATTGGAGTGTTCCTAGGGGTGGTAACCCCATGTCACACCTATTTATGGGCCCCTAATACTCTTTACATTTTTAGGGTTAGAAATACCCCATACTACATTGGGAAGGAGTACTAAATCTATGGGATGGAACCCCCCTCCCATATTTGAGTTACAACATGGTGCAGGTCCTCCACAGGATATTATGCCTCCTCGAATGTGGAGCCTAGTAATTAGGTGTGGGCCCTCCACATGGATTCCTGATAGGTTACTCAGGATGAATGGATAAAATATATTTCCCCCTTGAATGTGAATCATAGTGATGGGGTGAAATCCATCATCATAATTTCTTGAATGTCTTGTATACTATTGTGCATCATAGAAGGACCTTAGGAGATATAGGCTAACTCATCATTCTTAGTCTATTGTAGAGATTTAGATCCCCTTTATATCTTGTTTTGGGATTCTTTTTTATAATATTTAGGTTATTTTAATTCTTATAATCCACTTTTAAGGCTTATTCATAAGTTCTTCTTATGTACAATTACTGCATCTTATATCCTGGATACATACATCAAAGGAAAGGGTGATAAAAAGGCTCAGTAAGGAAAACAAGTGAAACAGATGACATGTGATCTTGAGAAATATTAATAAGAACATGATAATAGTCATAAAGGCATGAGCAATGGAAAAATAGAAATATCATAATAAATATAATATGAATAATAACTTGATTATGTGGCTAAAACATTTCATCTAGATATTCATGAATGTATCACCAAGTTTTATCCCTGAGGTTTCAAAAAAATTACCAAGGTTATTCACCAAGGTATCGTGAAACTTATCATCTCTAGAGATTAATTATTTACCCAATGCATTGGAGCACTATCAAGGTTAACCCTTAATATTTCTCTAATTTCATGTGATACACATAAATCATAATCATACATTTCATAAATAACTCATAGAGAATAATTGAAATGTGTTCCATTTCAAAATCATGACATTTTAAAAGTTCTTAAAAATAAGATCATTATGTCATTTATAACCCAAGGAAAGGGAGTCAGGGTTATATGTATGTTAATTACATAATCAAATATATCATTTATATATATTTATGAACACCCATAGAAACGAAATATGTCTGGGTATTCACAAAAATAAATAATAGAATTTCTTGACAAAAAGAGATAGAAATTTTGAGACGAAATTTCTGCAGCATAACGGCTATATAACATGGTTTTAGAAAACATTGAAAAGAGAGGGTACAAGGGTCACCCACTCATAAATAATTCATAATATAGTACAAATTCATAATAACATGGAGATAAGAACATGTTATGGAAATTTTAATGACATACCACATGAAATGAAAACATGAAAGAAAAGAGAAGATGCGATTCCTTTTACGAAAAATTTGACAGCCTAAAAGCGTCACTTAAAAATTATGAAAACAAATTGATGAGAGCAAAAATGGTCTCTCAAAAATTAGACATGAAATGGAAAGAAATAAGAATATATAAGAACATACCCTAAACATAAAGAGATGGAAATGAGAAGACACAACATAAAGGAAGTCCTGACTTAAACGAGGAGGGTGAAATATTCTCTTACCTTGAAGAGTAACTTTGAAATATTGAAGGTCAGGACCTTGATAGGCTTGATGGAACCTTAAGAGGACTCCATGGGAGGTAAGGAGACCATAAATTCGTTGAGAATGATTTTGGAATTAAATTAATGAGGTAAATGGCTTGGTATTTTTAGGAAAAGTGAGGGAATAAATTATTAATTTCCAAGGGACACCTCATCGGTGGTATTTGAAAAACCATGTGCTTTACCATGGTATTTTCCCATGGTATTGGAAACTTGGGAAACCTCACAGAATATATCACTATTAATAAGTCTACCAGAAATATTACATCATTATTACATCATTAATGATTTCATTAAACACCTGAAACTCAAAACTGCATTTTTATTACACACCGAAAATTCAACTATTTTAGAAAAATATCAAAAATTCACCCTAACCTAATATTGATGCTCTGAATTCAAAAATTAACTCCATTTTACAAAAATAATTTTCTAAATATATTTAATTTAATTTTTAATTAAAATCATTATTTATTCCAAAAATACAACTTTAAAACTATAACTCATTTTGTAACAACTTAAAAAAGTAATCAAGGTCCCATAAAATTATAATATAAATAGAAGAAAATAAATTAACAATTTATGATTAAATTTTTTGAAAATAAATTTCCATTTTAAATTATTAAATTAATTATAAAAATTGTAAATAAAATATTTATGACATACAAAAATACCAAAACTAAAACTATGATCATTTTTTAACTTTTATGATGTCTATAATGTATTTATACATTCATGGATGAAGTTTATTTTTTTGGTCAAATTACTATTCATTACTATTCATATGGGTATGTTACTATTCCTACTTTACTATTTACTAAAAATCAAGTTGATCTTATTAGACTCTAAAATTATCACTGATCATAACTGTAGAAGACCATTTTTAGAAAATAATTTCACATTATTAGTTATTTAAAGAATACAAAAATATTTTAAAATACACTTTTTTCCTAAATTCATTAACAATACAAACCCTATATTTTTCTAGATATATAAAATTCACAAACTTGGCCATAATAATAAATAAAAATTTATTTATATAAAAGGATTACACAATGAAGCTAAGGTCTTGGTATATAGCCTGTTATAACACCAGTATAAGGCCTAAGTGTAAGGTGTGTTATGGTGATAGAATCTTGGGGTGGCTCAGACAACATTGCCCAAGTAGTGATTTCTATCAGCTTAAACTTCTCTCTTAGGCGATTCTATTCAAGCTTCATACATTGAAGTTCGACTTGGGCTTGGTCCAGAGTAAATCCCAGTTATGCCACCTCCTTCCCAAGCTCCGACAGATGGGCTTCATATGGCTCGATTCTACTGGATGAGGCCATTCAATCTTCTTTCTGTATTAATTAACCAAGATTACCGTATTTTTAAAAAAACAATGCTAAGATTATAGTTTCGAATGGTCATATTGACCAATGGTCATATAACAGTCGAAACCCAATGGTCTCATTTTAGTTATACCCACTTTTTTAATTAAAGGATATAGTTTTCTTGAGTATAAAATAAAATAACACACAAAAATTAGGAAACAAATATAATTAAAAAGGTAGGGTCATTACATTCTTCCCCACTTAAGAAATTTCATCCCTGAAATTTTATCTCATACCCTCTGATAGGAAAAGGTGTGGGTACTTCTGTCTCATGGACTCCTCCGGTTCCCACGTGGCTTCTTCACATTTTTGGTTCCTCCAAAACACCTTAACAAAGTGGGTAGTCTTGTTGCGTAGAAACTTGTCTCTACGATCCAAGTTCTCAACCGGCTTCTCCTCATAAGAGAGGTCATGTTCCTATTGTACCACCTCTGGGTTTCGTATATGTGAAGGGTCAGGTATGTACTTCCTCAAGAGGGATACGTGGAAGACATCATGAACTTGTCCAATATTTGGAGGATGTTCAAGTCGATAGTCCACTGCTCCCACGCGATCAAATATTTCATAGGGGCCAATGTGCCTAGGGAAAAGCTTCCCTTTCTTTCCAAACCTCATGAATCTCTTCCAAGGTGAAATCTGCAGAAAGAATTTGTCACCAACATCAAAATCCAAGTCCCTTCGACGGTTGTCGGTATAGCTTTTTTGCCGACTCTAAGCAGCCTTAATGTATTGCTAGATGGAAAGGACATTTTATGTCATCTCTTTCAAAATATCAGGACCAAGAAGATTTCTCCCACCAGATTCATCCCAACAGGTTGGATTTCTACATCGCTTCCCATATAGAGCATCATAGGGTTCCATTTGAATGATCGAGTGGAAGCGGTTGTTGTAAGAGAACTCAACTAAAGAGAGATGTTGATCCCATCCACCCTTAAATTCCATTGAGCACGTTCTCATAATTTCCTCGAGGGTTTGAATAGTCCTTCTAGATTGCCCATCGGTTTGGGGGTGATAAGTTATACTAAAATTCAATTCAGTGATCAGAGAATGTTGAAGACTTCTCCAGAATTTTGATGTAAACCTTGGTTCACGATCAGATACGATAGAAAGGGGAACTCCATGCAACCTTTCCAGTTCCTTCATGTAAATCCTAGAATGTTTATCAAGAGAAAAATCTTCCCAAATAGAGATAAAATGGGTAGTCTTTGTGATACGGTCCATAATAACCAATATCGCATTGTTTCCTTTGGAATTTCTCGTGAGACCAGTGACCAAGTCCATAGTGATATTGTCCCACTTCCATGCTGGTATGGGTAGTGGTTTCAATAACCCTTTAGGAATTTGTGGCCCCACCTTCACTTGCTAACATACTAAGAACCTTGATGTGTAGTCAGAAATCTCCCTTTTCATATTATCCCACCAATAATGATCACAAAGGTCCCTATACATTTTCGTGCTACCAGAATGTATAGAGAAAGTATAGCAATGAGATTCATCCATCAGCTCCTTCTTTATTTCCGGAATAGATGAAACACATAGTCTTGTACAAAATTTCAGTACACCTTCTTGATTAATATTGAACTCAATAAACTTCCCATCCATCACAGCCTCAAACTTCTTCTATAACAAAGGATCTTCTTTCAAATATTTCTTGATCTTATCTAGTAGTAACGGTTGAGAAATCATTTGGGTTGTGGTTGATAATGTCCGTTCATTTATAATTCCCATGTCTATTTTTACTAGGTCATTGATCAAAGGATCTCTTTGAATCCTAATAATGTATAGAACAACTGGGTCTTTCCTACTTAATGCATCAACGACTTTGTTTGCTCTTCCGATATGATATTGAATTGAACAATCATAGTCTTTAAGAAGTTCCAACATTCTCATTTGTCTCATGTTCAATTCCTTTTGTGTGAAAATATACTTTAAACATTGATGGTCTATGTATATATCACATTTATCCCCATATAGATGGTGCTTCCATATCTTCAGAGAAAAAAGGACCGCAACCAGCTCTAGATCATTCGTAGGATAGTTCTACTCATGAGTCTTCAACTTTCAAGATGCATAAGCAATGACCTTTTCATTTTGCATGAGGATGCACCCAAGCCCTTTTAGAGATGCATCACTAAAAATAATGAATTCTTCTCCACTTGAGGGCAGAGTTAGCATGGGTGCAGTAACCAATCTCTTCTTCAGCTCTTGAGAACTTTCCTCACACACCTTTTCCCATATGAACAAGACCCCTTTTGAGTTAACATGGTTAATGGATTAGAAAGTTGTGAATTTTTTTTCACAAACCTCGTATAATATCCTTCTAATCCAAGGAAACTTCGAATCTCACTTATTATTGTATGTTGAGGCTTCTCATCTACAAATTTTGTCTTTGTAGGTTCAACCATGATTCCTTCATTGGTTACAATGTGCCCCTAGAAAGAAAATTTTTGTAACCAAAAATCACATTTTCTGAACTTCCCAACAAGCCTCTCCTTCCGTAGAGCTTGAAAAATATCCCTTACATGATCCTCTTATTCCTCATGGATTTTAGAATATATATATTAGAATATCATCAATAAAAACGACACCAAATTTATCAAGCTAGTCCTTAAAGACTCTATTCATAAAATCCATAAAAATAGCAGGTGAATTAGTCAGTCTGAAGGGCATAAAAACAAATTCATAATGCCCATATCTTGATCAGAATGTAGTTTTTGCAATATCTTCTTTCTTCACCCTCAATTGATGATAACCAGATCGAATATCAGTCATAAATAATAATTGAGCCCCACTAAGTTGATCAAATAAGTCATCAATTCTTAGAAGAGGGTATTTTTTATTCTGATCTCATTCAGTTCCCTATAATCAAGGTATAGCCACATCGATCCATCCTTCTTATTAACAAAGAGAAGAGGTGCTCCCCAAGGAGACACACTTGGTCGGATAAACCCCTTTCCCAAAAGATATTGGAGTTGTTTCTTTAATTCTTCCAACTCCACATTTTCCATTTTATATGGGGTCTTTGATATCGGGTGAGATCTAGGTACGAGTTAAATGGAGAACTCTACCTCTCTTTCTAGGGGAGATCCAAGAAACTCCTCAGGATCTACGTCAACCTATTACTAGACGATGGGGACATTTTCAATCCTCAAACTCTCATTTCCTTCTTCTTCTTCACCGATCAATTCCTTAAAGAAGGATATAGTAGGATCTTCTAGACAAAGATCAGGTTGATATATCTCTCCTTCAAAGATAACTGTAGGTTTTCTATTCAAGACTACCGAGATTTTATTACTTATTCATTTGATATTAGCATTATAGTTTGAGTGTCCGTCCATCCCTAGTATAATTTCGATTTGCATCATGGAAATGACTACTAGATTTTTGATAAGATAGTGCTCACAAAAGTAAGTACTAGAGTTTCTAAACACCAACGATGCTTGGATAATCCCACCATGAGTCTTGACTGATAACTCTACTTTTATAAAATCGATAGTTGATTCTAAATTCTTTGCAAACTTGGAGTAAATAAATGAATGTGTAGAACCAGAATCAAACAAAGTACTTGCTAGCTTTGAGAGAACAATAAGAGTACCTTCTACCACATCATTTGGAGCTTCAAATTTAGCTATCGTGATAGAAAAAGCATGACCTTTCTCCCTTGAACTTTGCTGAGGCTGATGGTGGTTCCCCTTTACTACCCACAGATTTGGATTGTGATTGGAAAAGTTCCCAAGTTGTCCACAATTAAAGCACTAGACATCATGTAGGTCCTACACTGTCTTCCCCTTGTCTTTAGTGTTTATAATTTTAGTTTTCACCTCACTACGAAAATTCCTCACAATATGGCCATCTCTTCCACACTTATATCATTTCCCGCTCCCAAGAAGGAAGTTCCTTGAATTATTCTTCCCACATTTATTACATGTGGGATGTTGAACTTGCTTGCCTCCTATTCCTTGATAAAATATCCTCCCTAATCTTATCTCTATCGATCTCCTTTTGTCGTTGGATTTATGAGACCACTGTGTCTCCCAAAACTCCAGTTTGACTTTCATTGCACTTCGCACGATCTCCTCATAGCTGTTATAATCTCGGTTGGTTAGATTCTTCCATAGATGATGTCTTTATCCACCAAAGAATATATCATCCTTGCTATTTGGCTCCATGAAAAAGCTAGAGGTGTAATGTGAAATCTGGGTGAAGTTCATCTCATAGCTTTTGACAGATTCGTTCTCCCTATGCTTCAGCTCAAGAAACTCCTTCTCCATTCTTATTCTCATGGAACGAGGGAAATACTTACTAAAGAAGATACCTCTGAACTCTTCCCACTCCATAGATTCAACCTCCACTCTCTGCCTCATGTTTTTAATCAGCTCCCACCACTGATCATCTTCTCCTTCTAAGTGATATACATCCAGGGTGACCTTCTCTTGCTCTAAACAGCGGAGCACAGAAAATATCTTCTCTATAGAGCTGATCCACTATTCAGCAATCAATGGGTTGGTCGATCCACTAAAGGTTGGTGGTTGTTGATGCATAAAGGACTCAACATAATGTTGTTCCCTTCATGGTGAGATTGTTCAATCAGCTTGATTCAAGTTATTTCCCATAACTTGAGTCAGTTGGTTCATTATTCGCATGAATGTTTCCATTTTGGCTTCCATCGGAGGGTCGTCAGTGTATGGTCCATTGAGGTCACCATTTGCACGGTTCCTCCTATTTTCTACCATTTCTAAAACAATAAAACCTTAATGAGAAACTTATTTCATTTATGAATATTTTAACAATAAAGTATTTTATGTCTTAATACTTCATGCTTAAACAATTACATTTCTCTATAAATATTTCATAATGATTCATAAAAAGATTATGGTTAACCAAACATATCACACGGGAGTGTCGTAACCAAGAGTGCAGCAAGGCCCATTGTCGTGTACCAGGATACCTCAGATCAAGCTCGAAACTCCTTTTCAGAGTTTTTACTCCTAGGTACCTCTGTTCCAGAGCCACCTTTACCTGCTCATATCCAGCCAGGGATGTATTTTCTTGATAAACCACTTACTCAATACCCACCAAAATACCAAGAATTTTTCCTATATTTAATATTTTCTATAGTATTCTTCCAAAAAATTTCATAGAAAAATTTTCATAAATAACTAAACTATCCTTTGATACCAAATATGGAAACTCTCCTTTTTAATACACAACTTTTAATTACATTTTAAATACAGAGGATTTTAAAAGTCTAGTGTCTTGGAAATCAGGAATAATAAAACATGAATACAACATAAAAAATTTATTCTAATCCACTTTTAAGGCTTATTCATTAGTTCTTCCTATGTTAAATTACTAAATCTCATATCCTGGAGACATATGTCAAAGGAAAGGGTGAGAAAAATGCTCTGTAAGGAAAACAAGTGAAACAGATGACATGTGATCTTGAGAAATATTAATAAGAACAGGATAAAAGTCATAAAGGACTGAGCAATGGAAGAATAGAAATATCATAATAAAAAGAACCTGAATCATAACTTGAATATGTGGCTACAACATTTAATCTATAAATTCATGAATGTATCACAAAGGTTTATCCCCAAGGTTTCATAAAAATTACCAAGGTTATTCACCAAGGTATTGTGAAACTTGTCATCTTTAAAGATTAATTCTTTACCCAATGCATTGTAGAGATATCAGGGCGCACCCTTAATATATATTTAATTTCATGTGATCCACATATATCATAATCATAAATTTCATAAATAACTCATAGAGAATAAAATAAATGGGTTCCATTTCAAAATTGTGATGTTTTAAATGTTCTTAAAATTAATATCATTATGTCATTTATAACCCAAGGAAAGGGAGTAAGGGTTATATGTATATCAATTCCAGAATCCAATATATCATTTTTATATATTTAGGAACACCCATAGAAATGAAAGAGGTCTGGGTATTCACATAAATATACAATAGAATTTCTTGATAGAAAGAGATATAAATTTTGAGATGAAATTTCTGCAGCATAACGGCTATATAACATGGTTTTAGAAAACATTGAAAATAGAGGGGACAAGTGTCACCCACTCATAAATAATTCATAATACAGTATAAATTTATAATAAAATGGAGATAAGAAGATGGTATTTAATATCTAATTACATACCACATGGAAAGGAAACATTAAAGAAAAGAGAAGATGTGATTCCTTTTATGAAAAATTCAGCATCCTAACAGCGTCACTTAAAAATTCAGAAAACAAATTGATGAGATCTAAAAGGGTCTCTCAATAATTAGACATGAAATGTACAGTATTGATAACATATAAGAACATACCCCCAACATAAAGAGGCGGAAATTAGAAGACCCAACATAAATGAAGTCATGACTTAAATGAGGAGGGTGAAAGATTCCCTTACCTTGAAGAGTAACTTTGAAATCATGAAGTTTGGGACCTTGAAAGGTTTGAGGATACCATGGGATGACTCCTTGGGAGGTAAGGAGACCAGAAATTTGATGAGGATGATTTTGGAAATATATGAATGAGGTAAATGGCTTGGTATTTATAGTAAAAGTGAGGGAATAAATTATTAATTTCCAAGGGACACCTCATCGGTGGTATTTGGAAAACCATGGGCTTGCTCGTGGTATTTTCCCATGGTATTGGCCAATTGGGACACATCATAGCATATATCACTATTCATAAGTCAACCAGAAATATTACATAATTATTACATCATTAATGATGTCATTAAACACGAGAAACTCAAAACTGCATTTTTACTATTCACCAAAAAATCAATTGTTTCAAAAAAATCCCAAAAATTCACCCAAAAATAACATCGATGGTTTGAATTCAAAAATTAACTCCATTTTATGAAAATAATTTTCTAAATATTCTTAATATAATTTTTAAATAAAATCATTATTTATTCTAAAAAATAAAACTTTAAAAATATAACTCATTCCGTAACACCTTAAAAAAGTAATAAAGGTCCCATAAAATTACCATATCACTATAAGACAATAAAGTAACAATTTATGATTAAATTTTATGAAAATAAATTTCCATTATAAATTATTAAATTAATTATAAAAAATTGTAAATAAAATATTTATGACATACAAAAATACCAAAACATAAACTACGATCGTTTTTTCACTTTTAAGATGTCTAAAATGTATTTATACATTCCTAGGTGAATTTTTTATTTTTTTGGCAATTTACTATTCATTACTATTCATATGGGTATGATACTATTCCTACTTTACTATTCACTAAAAATCATGTTGATCTTATTAGACTCTAAAATTCTCACTGATCACAATTGTAGAAGACCTTTTTTGAAAATCATTTCACGTTATTAATTATTTAAAGAATACAAAAATATTTTAAAATACCCTTTTTCCCTAAATTCATCAATAATACATAACCTATATTTACCCGGATATTTGAAATTCACAGACTTCACCATAATAAGAAATAACAATTTTATTTTTATAAAAGGTTTACACAAAGCAGTTAAGGTCTCGTTACATAGCCCCTTATAACACCAGCATAGGACCTAAGTGTAAGGTGTTCTATGGTGATAGAATCTTAGGGTGGCTCAAACAACATTGCCCGAGTGGTGATTTCTATCAGCTTTAACTTCTCCCTTAGGCGATTCCTTTCAAGATTCATACATTGAAGTTCATCTTGGGCTTGGTCCAGAGCAAAGCCCGGTGATGCTACCTCCTTCCCAAGATCTGACAGATGTGCTTCATATGGCTCGAGTCTACTAGATGAGGCAATTAAATATTCTTTTTGAATTAATTAACCAAGATAACCATATTTATAAAAAAAATACAATGTTAAGATTATAGTTTCCAATGGTCATATTGACCAACGGTCATATAACAGTCAAAACCCAACAATATCATTTTAATTATACCCAATTCATTAATTAAAGGATATAGTTTTGTTGAGTATAAAATAAAATAACACACAAAAATTGGGAAACAAATATAATTAAAAAGTTTGGGTCGTTACATTCATTGGTCTGACACTATGATCTGGAGCTAGGATCTCTCCAAATCTAATATTTATAATTGTTTTATGTTTTCCCCCTATATATTTAGTTAATCATGTAGTTCACACTTATATTATTTGTATTACGGGTTTTTACTCTGAGGTGTATTTTCGAGAGACTATTGTATGGATTGTTTTCACTCGAGATATTATATATTTTATTATACCTCTATACTGTTAAATGGAGTTGGTTGTTTTTTTGCATACAAGAAATTTAGTTTAAGGCCTCCCATTTCAATGTTATGTCTATTCGGTGCTTCTCTCCATCACGTAGTCTATTGGAGGCGGCATTGGGTTTCTCTCACTCGGCTTACCACCAACCAAGTGGGCCCTGGTGAGTCAGGTTTTGATAGACCCTATTACCTAATTTAGACATTCTAATGGAAAATTTGAACTTCATTTTATATAATTAAACTTTTATTCAGAAATTATTAACTTTTAAATGAAAACAAAAAATATATAAAAAACTAATGTTTAATAAAAATGATTTTTCTTCTTATTAAGTGTTCTCAATCGTATTTCATATCAATTAATAATTAAATGAGTATTAATATAAATTTTTTATACATTTAAAAATTATATTTCTTTTATAATCATCCTTTAAAAGTGATCAATTTAATTTATCAAGATAAAAATTCATAGCTCTTAGAAAAAAAATCTTTGAAAAATATTCATCTTCAACATTAAATAATATTAATCACATCATATTAAGATTAATTATTTATATTCTAACCATTAAATTTTATCTCTTTGTTAGTATTATAATATTTCATTGAATATAGTAAAAAAATCAAATCATTATTTAAAAATATTAATAATATGTAATAAATATATATTTTTATAATAAATCATTTTACATAATTGTTATCTTTTTAATTAATTCTATAATTATTTATTATATGTGAATTATATTAATTTTAATTTATTACTAAAAATTACTCAACATTAGTATACCTATTTAATACAATTGTGTTAAACAACTATATATATAATGACTATATATCCAATGGGCCTATGTCTAATGACCATATAACCAACGATATGTTGATCCCAATCTTTCAAATGCTATTAAAAGAAGATGAATTGGAACTGCATGGTATGTTTTCTTTTGTTTAAAACAAAATAATCATATAAATTAAGATTTTTTATGATTTGTTCTTAAAGTAACTCAAATAGAACATATTGTTGGATGTAGAGAAATTTTCTATAACATGTTTGAAGATATTCACTATTATTTAAATAAATGATATAATTGGTTTTATGAGTTTCTGGTTATAAAATAAATAATTCAATAATTTATAGTTTTATATAGGTATGGTTTATATAAATTTTTTATTTATGATCATTACATGGTCCATCGATTCTCGAGATAAATTGGAGTTTTTTCTGGGGTCGATTAAATTTACTAATATAGTTGATCAACATACATTGGCTTCGCATGATCTATCTAGATATGATCATGCAGTCGATTCAAGACATTTATAAAAATGGATAATTTTAACCCACTATAAATTGAAGGTTGGGTATTTGGTCAATCCTCATGGTAGATTGAAACTTCTTTTACTCGTGGTAATTCATGTATTAAAATGGTCAATCCATACATTGAAAAAAATGATGAATCAACTGGGTGAAAAAGTGAGGTTTTGGGATTCATATATTCTAAATAGTTTAAATCAGGTGATGTTATTTTATTTATCATCATTATGTAAACACCTTAATGATATTATGATTTAATCAAGAATGTTTAGTGAAAAACATCAAATTGAATATTATATTGTGAAAAACATTGATTTGTTTTTTATAAATGAGGAAGGTGATCACAATCTTTTGAGTGGGAGTATAAAACATTAAAGTTTATCAGAATCTTTTGAGTATGAGGGTATGAATTTAAACATGATCATAATCCTTTGAGTAGAAACATGAGTATTTGAAACTTTTTATATGACTTTGTTGTGGATCACAAGTCTTCATGATTTCAAGACTTCCTTATAAGTTTTTTTAGGTTGTCATATAACATTGATCTTGTAGGTGTGTCTTTCAGTTGAGGCATGAATTTGAAAAAATGAATTAATGTTACTCTTTGAGGTACACCAATTGTAAATCTTTTCTGCAAGAGTATGTCTTTTGCTAAGTGTAAGACTTATAAATGTAATACTTGAAGACTTAATTTTTTGTGATTTCAATAGAAATGTTGTAACCAGGAAATATACAAAGAAAGCGATGCATGTGACCATGCACATAGAGATTTCAAAATAAAATTAAGAAGTGGATTTCATGAGAGAAGAGGAATAATAAAAATATTGAATCAGGGGAAAGAACTCATAAGGATTATGCTTCAAATTGTGAATCCATATATTTATAGGAAACTATAAATATGATGTATGCATAAATAAATTCATATTCATATAACATAGATGAAATATAGGTTTTATGTTTTAATGTGGAAGAATTCCAGTATTTTGTAATAGTTTCCACCTTTGGTTATTACATAAGTAATAAAGTAGAGAAGTTAGAGATTTTGAAATCTGAGATTTAATTATTTATAATAATTTAAATTAAAATATCATAACTATATTTTTATAGTCAGAAAACTGATCTGGAGGGAATTAAAGTGAAAATATTATTCACACAATACTATAAAAAATTAATCATTCAATGATGGTTGATGTTATTCAAGAAAATTGTGAAGAAAATAAATGGGTGAGTTGTTTGTGATGTTCACAACAAAGATATATGAAGAATAAGTCACTTATATAATATACATATTCTAAAGAACTATTCCATGAAAATGATATAGTCTTCAAGTGTAGTAATTTCATTAAATATTTTTCATATGATTTTAAGTGGTGTCTTACTACTATGTAATAACAGAAGAATAATAATATATGAGAATACTAAAAACATGACATTAGTAAATAGTGATAAGATCTTCAGTTTTTTACTCATTTTAAATTATTATACAAGTGTAGGATACACTTATTTGGGGGTTCACTTTTTTGTACGATTAACTGAATCATATTTAGGAGATATTAAGATTAAATTTTCAATGTTATACCCTGATCATTATACTCAAATGATGATTCTATTGGGTAGTGTGATATTTTAGTAATTCAAATGACACCAAGGACTATCCTTCTCGCATTGATATGAGAACCTTGTTAATTTTTTGGTTTATCTTGTGTTGGTTTGAATTTGGGTGTGACAAAATCGGATATTAGAATACTATAACAGGTGGTGAGGGTTGTTTAAATAGATAATGAACAAGAATTTAGATCACCAATTCACACCCCATGATCTTTTTCTAATCTTCCAGTGGTTCTACAATTGGTATCAGATCCAAGATACCATTGTTTTTTTGGGTTCTAAAGTCTTTCCCTATTTGAATTTTTCATTTTTTTATATTCAACTGATAATTTAAAAATATAGACAGAAAGGGGGTTCCCATGTTTTTTTTGAAGGGTTTTCATATTTATATGGATGGGATATTAACTTATCTCTTTTCAATATGTTATGATGTCTTGGATGTTATAAATGATGGATTTATTCCTCATACTGAAGGTCTTTCCATGAAAACAAGTGATAATAGGAATTCAAAAAATTATGGTCATGTTAAGATTGATATTTTATCTTCTCTTTCAGAGATTCAATTTCTAAAAATATATAGGTCTTAAAATAGTAAACGATATCTGGGATGAAATTCAAAATATCTACGAAGGAGAGATTAAAGTAATGTGTACCCAACTCTAGTTTTTAGAGGCTTAAGTATGATGATATTTGGATGAATTATAATGAGAATATTGATTATTTCTTCACATACTTAAATGAAGTTATGAGTACTATCAGAGTCTATGGTGTGAAGTTGGATGATTTTGATTTTTTTGAAAATATTTTATGTATCTTACATGATTATTTTGATTTTAAAATATCAAATTTGGAAGATAAGGATCCAAGATATATTCCAATTTATGATTTTTATAGTATTCTAATTTCTTATGATATGAAGAAACATTAATCTATTATTAAAATAATAATGTATAAAAAAGAAATTACTTTTAAAGACTCAAAATATGATAAAATTAAGATAATTATTTGTGAGTATGATGAATCTATATCTTAAAATTTAGATTGAAATGTGAATTTGAAGCTAGATGAAATGATGTATCTCATATCTAGAAATATGATAATATTCAAGAGTATGTTCAAAGAGAATCCACCAATAAAATGCATCAATTATGGGGATATTGGAAATTTATCATAAAATTTTCTAAAACTAATAAAATATGAACACATTGATAAATAAAAAGATGGATATAGAATATAATTAAAGAATAATTAATATAAATAAAAATTAGTTTCTATAATTAAGGATAAGAATTTATTAAATAAAAAAATTAGGAATGTTTTATATAAGTGTAAATAAGGTTAAAGTAGTAATGAGGAAGAAGAGGTTGACACTGATAATGATTTTAGTGAAAAAATTCTCATTACTAAAGCTAATAGTTGATATTTCACTAGTGAAAAAAGTATAAATTCTTGAAGTGAAGATAAGGAAATGAGGATAAATTTCATGCTTATGTGGGAATTGAGAGAATATCTCTGGAAATTATCAAATCTTGAAAAGGAAAACAAGGAGTTTAAGAATTATAATAAATCTAAAAAAAGTGTTGAATCTATCCATGAAGTAGAAAAATATAAGTTTTCAAAAGAGATTAAAGATATAAAAAAGCTTCTTGATGATGAGAAAACATTTAGTGTCATGAAGGAAGAAAAATTTAATGAATTGGAGGAGCATTATCTTATGTAACTAAACTTGGTCAAAGTATAATAAGAACTAAAACTATCCCAACTCGTTTTTTGAAACTTTGTTCCATAAGATAGAGAATGTTAAAACAAGAATGAAGTAAAAAACATTAACTGAAAACATCCTAATAGGTTTATATTAAGGTTAATAAATTTTATGATATGAATAAAGTTAAAAGATCCATGTTTTTAGCTAAATCAAATGACCATAAAAATCAATAAATTCTAGAATTTCAAATTTTGAATCAAAATATGCTATAATTGGTCAATTTAAAAGTTCATTAAATAAATTATATTTTAAATATTAAGGTTTAAGTAATTCACCAAAATCTTTATTCACAAAATGATCAATTATTTAAGACCAACATATGGATGAAGGAAGGATTAATAATTCAAGAAATACATGTAGTTTTTAAAGAAAATAATGGTTTTTATGGGAATTTTGTGTATTGTAGAGGCATAAATTATACAAAAAAGGTGTATTGGTTTAATTATCATCTTCATGATAAGTATATAAGACTTGGGAGACTGAATTTGAGGAGGATTCATCCAACTAAATAGAGAAAAATCATGAAAAATATGAAAAAAATATATCAATTAAATATTGAAAATAGATTTAAACTATTGGAATAAGTTTTTAGACGATATGTTCAATTAGTTCACCTGGTTAAAGGATGTATCAAAATTCTACCAATAAAATAGTTAAATAAGTCTCAAGAGAGATAGGGAAAAATAAATTTATGGAAACCTATTATTATATAAGTTTTACATTAATCATCAAAGTAAAAATGACTTAGGATATTGGGAAGTGTGTGCTCTTCATATATGAAATAAGACATGAATATTGTAAATTATGTTGAAAATTTTAAATAAGGCTATATGAATTATTGAAATTATGGTTCACTCAAGATAAAAGTGGTTATTTCTAATGTGATTGGAAAATAAAAATAAAAATTCAATAACACCCTTTATGTTGATATTTTGAAATGCAGCATGTTAAGTGTTTCATAACATTGTGATGAAGGAAATAAATTAGTTTTTAGGAATGATGTACTTTTGGTGAAAAGGATTGAATGTCGGAAGGTTTTGAGAAGATGGAAATGAATAAAGCGTAACTTATTTAAAGTTATAGATTCACATGATACATTTTATTTGAGAAAGAATGAAAAAATGGGTTACGGTATCGAAGGCTTTCCTATCTTGGCCAAAATAAGATGAACATGGTTACACTAGGAGATAATTTTCAGAAAGTTTCATTTTTTAAAATAGAAATATATTGGATGATCTCAATATTCCAAAGTGTGGATATTGTTAACACTTTACATAAGAAGGTGAGATTCAATCTACTCAACCTTTGTAACTCATTAATTTATATTTGTATAGGGATATTAAGAAGTAATTAACCATTATAGATAAGTATTTTACTAATTTTATTAAAGGATTCACTTACATTACTTCCTTCATGATTATTAAGAACAATTATGAGGCCTTAAAATTATTTAAAAAAATAAAATAATTATAGAAAAATACTGTGGTATTTCTCTGAAGACGATTTTGATAAACAATGAAATAGAGTTCACAAGTGTAAAGTTTGAAGGTTATTTTGAAAATAATCACATATGAAATAAAATAAATTCATCATAAAAATCTTATAAAATTGTGTGTGTGAAAATAAAAAATGGTTTTTGGTGGAGTTGGCCTAAACAATCTTGATCGAATATGATACTTCTTAATATCTTTGGAAAAAATATATTGGTGCAGTGGTTCACAGCCAAAATCTATGTTTACATAGGTTGAATTCAAATATTTCCTCTTATGATTTGTATCATAATATATCACTATGTTTGAATTGTCTTCGTGTGTTTGGTATCCCTTATGTTATCAAAATAAAATTTTAGAATCTATTAAAGTTTTAAAATGAAGATTTAATGGGTTCTTCCTTGGATATCTCAAATTTCAAGAGGTTACCATTGTTTCAATAAATAAAGTGGAAAAATTATCAATTATGTTGATGTGAATAATCTATAACATACAAAGAAATATTCTATAGATGATCACTAATTTTCAAAAAGCTATGATGTAATTTTTTTTTGAATAATAAGAAGGAATTTTAGACAAGAATAATGATGTTGAAGGTGTGTAGGTTGAAGAGGATGATTCATGTAACACCATAATATTTTCAAAGATTAACATAATGTTCAAGGAATATATGAAATGAAATTCCAATATTATAACTGAATTTAACACCCCAAGCCTATACAGTATATTTACTCTTAAATTAATTCAAACTCTTTGATAGATTGCAGAAGATACAACCTAAAGTCTAAATAAACCATAATATAGTATATTGTTTAAAATAGATGTAAAATTAAATAGTATAAATAATACTAAATAAATAATTAAAATTATATATTTTACACATATATAAAATAAACTCATTTTTTGTCAACTTATTATAAATGAAAATAAAAAACATTTGAAATAAAAATATATTTTCTCTTAAAAACTCTATTTTTCTAAAAGGTGGTTTCGTCGTGATTCATGCACATGTTTTTAAATTAATTTTTAAAATTGTTTAAAAAAATTATTTTTGAAATTTACATGTCAAAATATTCTTTGGCTTGATTTTTGAGAATTTTCTTAAAAGATTAATTTTTTGATGAATAGTCAAAATACATATTTTTATTGAGAAATGCATTTTCATTTAAATTATTTAAACGGAAAAATTATATTTTTAATTGGTTTTAATGTAAAATTTGTTCAATTATATTTAATTTTAACTATATTATTTAATTTTAAACAATTTTTCATTTAATTATGATAAAAAATGTTTTTAAACTTTTGAAAGTTTTCTTTGTAAAAAACATTTTTTCGATGTGTATGTTTGTTTAATTTTAAAATAAATTCTTACAATTATATGAGAAAAATTTGTAAAAATAGATTAAATATTTTTAATCATTAAAATTAATATTATATAATATTTTCAAATTTATTTTCACCATAATTAATAGAAAAAATGTTCAAAAAATAATTATTATGATTAGGGTAAAAATGGGATGTCGGGGGTTACACTATAAAGATAAGGGTTAAAAATTACCTAAAACTTTTTCAAAACCCATTTTTATCGAACTATTTTAATCATATAACCAATATGGTCCGTGAATGACCCATTTTTTAAGGAATTTTTAATGATAAAAGTGTGGTTATCACTTTATCTTTTCATAAATTTCATGTGCGTCCTCTCCCCCACTTATAAAAGTCCACCCCATTTACACTTTAAAAACCATTTAGTTCAAAATATACCTACAAATAATACTTAATTACCTATACCCTAAGATAATTTAATCCTTATTTTTATTATTAATCCCTTATAATAAAGCTTTTGGTAAAAACCTAAAGAGTCTCTTTAAAGAAGAAGTAGAATTCATAAATGTACCTCTTTGTTTTCTTTATTATTCCACCTCTATAAAATCAGATTTTACTATGATAATATAATAAAACTACTATCCCTTGTATATTTAGATGATATTATTTTAATTTCTTAACCCATATCCCACTCCACTTTCATCAAATGGGATACGAAACCATTGATTGTGTGTACGACCGTCTACCGCCTCGAGAACTGATGTGATTCGTTTTCCTTCACCACCTTTCAAGGTTACATATAATGATGTATTTTACATATTTATATGACATATGAGGAATTTTTATAATTTTTTAAATATTATATCAAATATACGATCTAACCTTCTATTCTATGGGGGATATGATAACGTCACTCCTGTGTACGGTGGACTGCTGTGTCGCAAAGCGATGTGATTTGTTTTTCAATTACCATTTACAAGGAAGGTATTAAAATTAAAATTAATGAATATATGTGATATTTATCACCTAAAAACACTTATATTAATATAATATTATATATAACTTCCAACTTTCTAATCCACTAGAAAACAATGACATTGCTAGTGGGTATGTGTGGACTATCACTTTAACGTAGAGATGTGAAATATTTTTCATTTTATTTTCATATAAATGGTAATGAGGATGTATTTGATTAATATAAATTTTATATATGAAATAATAATTACTCTATATAGTGTAATTAATATTTATTTTCTTTTTTTCCAATTATATGAGAATAATTGGAAACAACGTTCATGCATATATATGGTATACCGTCTCCAAGAAAAGTGTAGTCCATTTTGAAAATTTATATTTCATATATTAAACTAAATAAATATAAAATGAATATATAAAATATTTATATCATGATTAAAATTTTTTATATGGTTTCACCATGATCAATGTAAAAGGACTGAAATTATCAAACCAAAACATATATGAAAAATAGAGAAATTACCACCCAAAATAGTGATTTTAAAAAAGAATTGTTCATAAACAGAAGATAAAAGTACCTAAGTAAATTATATATGTCATGTGATAAATGTATATTATTCCAAAATATATGTATAATAAACCTATATTTATTATCCATGAGGTTCAAACATTTATGAAGGAAATCAGACCTAAGGTAAGGGTTCCTCGTCTCACTTTTACTTTCTTAATACTTATGTCATATTCACCACTTATTATTTTGTGTGGTGTATATACTACCAATTATTATTTTCTACATCATGAATATAATTCTCATAATGGTATTTAATGTTTCATTTGGGGTTATTTCATTAATATGTCTTGTGATTTAAAATTTACCTGAGTGGTAAGAGTTTATTTGAAAATATCATCATTATTAGGGATTGTTTATTTATAAGACTCCCTTAGAATAATTATTTAATATTTATTAAAATAAATATATTTTCTTATCCTATTTTTAATCATGAAAATTTCACATAAAAGTACCAATTTTTCTCTCATTGTTAATTAAAATTATTGAGAAAACATTTTTAAGAAAGTATGGCTTCATTTCTATCTTATATCAAAAAAACTTTTTTCATCCAAATCCATGTTTTATAAAAAATAAAAAAATGTTTTTAACATTATCAAAAAGATTTATTAAAGAAATTTTTACCCAAGTTTTAATTTTTTCGAAAAAAAATTAAATTAATCTTCTTGTTTTTTTCAAACAATTCCCATTTGGAATTTATCGAAAATGTAAAGTAATATTTATTTTACCCTATATGGAGTATTTTAAATTTACAACCACCATAACCACTAAATATTTCAAAGCTTCCATTATATGTTTCAAAGGGTATTTTAAAATAAAATTATTTTTAAATCATTTTTGTAAAATTTTTGTTTTAAAAATATTTTCAATGTGAAAATGATATTTTTCTCAAGAATGTTTTTATTGGAATTTTTATGGTATTATTATTCATCAATGGAAACAACAGTTATTTTACTTATCTTTGGCTAGGAATATTTTGTAATTATACCATCCTTATTATTTATATAGGTGGTTTATTATCATTTTGCCTAGGAATGTAATATATTGGTACCATTCAATATATTAATCTGAATTGTTTGTGATTATGTATATTTATTGGGGTAATTATTAACATTTTGTATGATAGTTTTTCAGAAAGAATTTTTATATTTATTATTTTTCACCCATTTTATTTGAGGAATACATTGGACTTAGTAAGTGATGGTTGAGGCCCATTATAGCCCCTATATGCATCGGTAGGTCTCATGAGATAGACTAGCTTGGGTTTTTTTGCTGAGGCCTTACCCATTTATGTAATATTTCTTGGAATGTGGCCTTGATGGTATGGTTACAATGTTTATAATTCTTAATACAATCATTATAATATTATTTAATGATGTTCCATCTAATTATTAGATTAGTTAGAATATCCATGATTAACTTTCAGGCTCATATTATTATGTAAATGAAAATATTTGATCATTATTTATTCCTTCCATATTATCCTCAACTTATTGATTAAATGGAATGTGTTTCAGTTATTTAACTAGATCTATTGATTAAATATTATTTATTCATTTATTCTACTACAATCATACCCTTAATGAGAATCTTATCTCACCCAATTCTTATGTTTCTTTCCCCAGGATGCCAAAATATGTATTAAGATTGATATATAGGGTTATGCTAGAGGAAATAACGATGTGGTTGAATAAAAAACTATGTTGTATTTTTTTAATTATAATGTTTCATTCAATTATATATCTTGTTTACCATGACTAATAACCTATACGGTTCTTTGGTATGAAATTCCTTGTATATTAAGATAATGTACTAAAGTAACCATTGAATCTTGGATAATAGGGTCTAGGTCTTTACAATTGGTGTCATAGGAAGTTTAATAGAAACATTGTGAACTAGTTTTTAAAAAAGGTATATTAGGGAACATGACCCTATGATAGAAATTAAAGATAATTTTATAAGAACATTTTCAATTTTGGGTATGGTAGATATTATTTGTTTTTTCATAGATATATGTCCATGTACAGATACTATAAGTGGATTTGGTTCTGGAATAGATTTACCTAAGGGTAATAACTCTAAAAATTCACATTATGATTGACTCAAGTGTCACTTAGTACATGATAATAGGCCTTACTAAAAACTAGTTTTAGTGCTACAAGAGGATATGCTTTGGATAATTCACATTTTTCTTGAAAACCATTATGAAGGATTTGAAAATATTTTTATTATTTGAAAATATTCCCAAAGAAAACATGTTTATGATTATAAGATTTTCCATGCATAAATGTTTTAATTTATTTTAAGTGCTTCAAAAAAAATTGGACTATACATTTTGTTTCATAATGTTACAATCTGATCTGGTGTATTATATTATTTAGAAATAGATCCAAGAAAAAGTAATGGAAACTATATAAATTCACACACCCCATGAAGATATTCCCCTCTAGGTAAAGATAATGAAGATAGAGATAGATATACAATTAGAACTTTTAAGATTATAACCATATTGGGGAAATTGATTTAGGTTATAAGAAATAACCTTGAATGTATTAAGTATCATGTTCATCCACCATGTGGTGTAACAATTTTAGACCACTTTATGTTTTCGAAAAACATCTATTATTCAATGAGACAATAAATCCAAATGTATTTAACCAATGGATATGATCCTTAGAGAAGATATTTATTTCTTGGGGAATAAATGAAAGGGAGAAAGTTACATTGTTAGTTTATCAACTCTCACGAGATATAGATTTATGGTGGTCATTGATTCAAAACACTAAGGGTGGAGTAAAAATAGTAAACATGTAATATAAGTATTTTAAGGTACTTTTCTTAAAAAAGGTATTTTCCTTGTGAGAAATGAGTATATATGGAGAGAAAATTCATGATTCTAAGAAAAAATTAATATAAAAAACAAATCTAAGTATAAAACCCAACATTAAAAGGTTAATAAATCATGTTATAGACTATTTAAATAATAAAAAGAGAAATATTGATCAATTCTTTGACTGACTTAATCCAATTCATAAAAGTAATTAGTCTCCCAAACTTTCTCAACATATGAGGACATAATATTATATAGTATAAATAAATATAAATAATTCTTACTACATTACATCTTTGAAATTAATAAATTTAAGAAGAGGGTAGAGTATAAAAATTTGGATAAATGGAATAAAGGAAAGAAGGATTTCCTTCATGTGATAATTTTGAAAAGAAACACTTTGGTACTTTATTGAACATAATGGGAGTCTTCTGCAAGTGCAAAGAGAAAGGCCACCATGCTCATGAATTCAATGTAAATAAGGAATATACTAATTTTTAATGCTTAAAATATAAGTATATAGGACACTAGGAAAATGAATACCCCAAGCATCAAGAATATATACCTCAAAAGAAGATGAGGGGTCAAGTTCAATCTAATGTTATCATTATTGATGAAGTAGAATGATTAATGTGTTTGTGTTTCGATTCAATAATTATTTTATAGGATTATTTCATCAATGATATTATAGTTATAATAATTATTAAATTTATAAGTATTTTATGACAGTACTGTTTCATTAAGTAGTTGAGAGCATATGTTATATGCTACCGATGTCCAAGAAAAGTGATTTAGTGGCAAGATTATATTTTTATAAAACACATGATTAAGGGAATATAAAACTTAATAAATTCACAATGTTGATATAATAATGATAAAGATATGTTTATAGGATAGTACTAGTGACTTTGAAATTGGTTAGAGATTTTATGGTTTATGTTATCTCTGTTGAATTTTACTATATTTTTGGATTTTTGGAATATATTAGACAACCCGATATTCAATTTTTGGAATCATGCATGTTTTCAATATGTTTTTATGGTTATCACAATATTCACATATTTGGAATGTGACATTAATTTCCACTTTATTTTTTCTTGGGAATATAATTTTATGTTGATTAGTAACCTACCTTCTAAAAATATTGGACTATTTATTTAGACATATATATTTTGAATGAATTTTTAGGTTAACTATTTATGGAATGGGTTTTGTTTAACATTAGGTGTTACTGTTGATATTTATATATTAATTTATAACTGAATAATTATAACTATTTTGGTTTTGGTAATTATTTAGAGACATGTGGAAGGACATGTCACACTTTTACGGGTCTTATGATCTGTTAAAAGTTAATTTTAGTGCTTCAAGAAAAAAATATCATATTTTATATTCATTCCATAGAGTAATAAATGAATTAAAAATTGATGAAATAATAACCAAAGGATTAAATTGTTCCCATGAAATATAATTATATCATGTAAGTACATTTCCTTATATTTATATTCTAAATGGAAATGAAATCCATTATCTTTAGGAAATGGATATTGAAAAAAAATCAAATTAACATCATTTCCATCAAAAAATTATATATTTATGGTTTTTAACTTTTTCTTTTTTATTCACTTCTTTTTGGTCAATGATCTTTATTGTCGTCTATATGTATTTACAATTTTTCTCCATATCTATATTTTTACTTCCCACTAATGTTTTCCTACATAGAAACCTAGTTATGTGTAATATAGATAATTTCCATACTTACCTTTCTCTTTTATCAAGATGATGTTTTATTGATCCTTTTTAAAAAATTTATTTCAAATAAAGGTATTTTCAAATTTCAAATCACTTGATTATTTTGATCAAGGTTAAATTGTAAGGACGCAGTTTATATAAGGGGGTAGAATGTAATACCCTGATATTTTCACAGAGGAAGATCAAGTTCTATAGAATATGTGACATGTAACATAAATATTATAATATAATAAAACACCCTAATACTTTATGATATATTTACTATTAAATAAATTCAAACACTTTGATAGTTCGTGAAACACGCAACCCTAGGTTTAATTAAACCATAATATAGTATACCATTATAGCTTAGTCATTAAATTTGCATATATGAATAGTAATAAATAAATTATTAAAAATTATATTTTTTACACACATATAAAATAAACACATAAGTTATCGATATATTATAAATAAAAATAAAAATCTTTCAAAAGAAAAATAAATGTTTTCCAAAAAAACTATATTTTTCTAAAAGGCGGTTTCATCATACTTTGTGCAAATTTTAAAAATTATTTTTCCCACCTTTTTTAGAAAATTTATTTTAGAAATTATACTTATTTTTTTAAACCTACATGTGAAAATTATCTTTGGTTGAATCTTTGATACTTTTCTAAAAAGATTTATTTTTTGATGAATATTGAAAAATACTTATTTTTATTGAAAAAATCAATTTCATTTAAATTATTTACAAGGTTAAATTATATTTTAAATAATATTAGAATTAAAATTAGTTCAATTATATTAAAATTTAATTAATTTATGGCATTTTAATTAATTTTATATTAAATTCTTATATAAAAACCTTTTAATCTTTTGAAAGTTTTTATATGGAAAAATAGTTTTTTTGAAACATCTATGGGTTTAATTTTAAATTAAACTATAACATGAGTTTGATTTGTAAAAATGGATTCCATATTTAGATTAGTAATAATTTATATTATCTAATATGTTCAAATTAATTTTTTTTCATAATAAATAGTGATAATAGTAAAAATTAATTCATGTGGTTAAGGTAAAAATGGGTTTACCTGGGGTTAAACTAAGAAGATAAGGATAAAAAATGACCAAAGAACTTGAATAAATCTATTTTATAGAAATATTTATACATTATAACCTCTATGGAGTGTCAATTACATATTTTTTAGGCTTTTGACGTAATGAAAATGTGGGTATCACTTTATAATTTCAAAAATTACATGTGCGTCCTCTCCCCCGCTTATAGAAGACCACCCTCTCTTCTCCCCTCTTTGCACCTCCAAAACCCTTTGGTTCATCCAATACAAGAAAAAATAACTTTCTTATCTCCCTCTTCACATCCTATATTCTTTATTTGGATTATTAATCCCTCCCATGAAGACTTTAGGTATAACCCTTAAGAGGCTCTCTGAAGAAGATATAAAATTATTAAACATGTGTAATTATTTTATTTCTTCTTCCACCTCCTTAAGATCATATTAAAATAATATAATACATAAAAATTTTATCCACTATATACTTATATTTTATTATGTTAATTTAATTACCCAAATACATATCCACTTCCATCAAATGGGAAACAAAACCGTCGAATGTGTGTACGGTGGACTACCACCTCGCGAACTGATGTCATTATTTTTCCATAACCAACTTTAAAGTATGGATATAATGATGTATTTAAAATATTTATATGATATTTTTGAATTTTTTTTACTTTTTTAATTATGAACTCATATATACCATCTTACTTTCCATTCCTTGTGGGATACAATAACGTCGCTCATGTGTATGGTGGACTACCACCTCGAAAAGTGATGTGATTTGTTTTTCAATTATGATTTACATGGAATGTATTAATGTTATAATTAATGAAAGTATTTTATATTTATGAACTAAAAATACTTCTATAAATATAATATAATATCTAACTTCTTACCTTCCAATCTATTGGAAGACAATAACATCGCTTGTTCTTAGGTGTGGACTACCGCATCCACATAGTGATGTGACATTTTTTCATTTTATTTTTACATGGATGGTAATATGGATGAACTTGATTAATATATATTATATATATTAAATAAAAATTAATCTATTAAAGTAAATAAATATTTATTTTTCTTTCATTCTATCCATTAAAAAAATATAAACAGTGTTCATACGTACATACGACCTACTGCCCCCAAGAATGGTCTAATCCATTATCTATATTTAACTTTTATATATATCCATAAATATATATATATATATATATATAATATATTATATTTATATCATGTTTAAAATTATATATATGATGAAATAATTTTCAAATTAAAAGGAATGAAATTACCAAATAGAAACTTACATGAAAAATGAAATAATTATCACCCAATGCAGTGATTTTAACAAGAAACTGTTAACACATGGGTAATAAAATCCCATAAGTAAATCATATATGGTATGAGATATATTATTATATATATTTATTGGATTTATAATAAACTTATGTTTATTATATATGAGGTTTGAAAATGTATTAAGGAAATCATACCTAAGTTAAGGGTTCTTTATCTCACTTTTACTTCCATGAAACATATGTCATATTCAACACTTATTCCATTATTTGTTAAAAATAATAAAACTTTTGATATTTTATATCATGAAAATACTTCTTTTAAGGGTATTTAAATTTTCATTTGGAGTTATTTCTTTGTGGGGATTATGATTCAAAAGTTACCAAATTTGTATGGGTTTATTTCACAATCTCATCATTATTCGGGATTGTTTATGTTATAGTCTCCATTGGGGGGAATTATTTCATATTTATTAAAATAAATATATTTTCTTATACTATGGTTATTAATAATACTTTTCAAGTAATATTTCCACATTCCTCTCTTTGGTTCATAAAATTATTGAGAAATTGTTTTTAAGAAAATCCAACTTTATTTCACTCTTCAGGAGAAAATTATTTTTTATTCTACAAACATTTTTTATAAAAATGGTTTCAAAATATGTTTTTAAATTTATAAAATGGATTTATGAAATATATTTTTTTCCCATTTTTTACTTTTAAAAAAAAGTAATGTAATCTTCATGTCATTTTCTAAACAAGGATTATTTGGATTTTACAAAAAATGTGGTAGTAAACATTATTTTAATTTATAAAAAATGTACATAATTTCCCACCATCATGACCCATAAATGTTTTAATGCTTAATTTATATGTTTCAAAGGAAAATTTTAAAGAAAATAATTTTCAAAATATTTTTTGAACTTTTAGTTATAAATACATTGTGTAATTGAAAAATATATTTTTATCAAGAGAGTTTTTAATGGAATTTTTATGGAACTTCTATTCATTAGTGACATCAACCCTAATTTTACTTATGCTCCATTGGTAATATTTTGTAATGATACCATCCTTATTATTTCTATGGATTTTTTATGAACAGTATGAATTGGGATGTACTATATTGATACCATTAATCATATTACTCTGAATTTTTTATGATTATGTTTATTGATTGAGGTAATAATTAAGATTTTATATATTAGTGTTTCAATATGATTTTTTATGTTGATTATATTTCTACCCTTTAAAATAAGTAATTAATTGGACTTAGTAAGTGATAGGTGGGGTCAATTATTGCCTCTTGGTGCATTTTAGGTCTCATGAGATGAACTATCTTAGGTTTCTAGCTAAGGAGCTACCTATTTTTGTAAGATGTCATGGAACGAGGCCTTGACGATATTGTTATGAATCCAAGAATTATACGTTACATCATTATGAAATTATTTATTGATGTTCCATGTGATTATTTTATTATTTAGAATATTGATGGTTAAGTATCAAGATCATGTGATTACTTATATGGAATTATTTAATAATTAGTTATTCCATCCATATTATTCTTCAGTTATTGATTAAATGGAACGTGTTTCAGTTATTTACCTTTCCATATTTATTACACTTTATTTATTCATATATTATACTTTATTCATAAGCTTACTGAGCATTTAAGCACACCCATTTCTTATTTTTCTTTCCCTAATATTCCAATATGTGTATTATGATTAATATAAACGGTTATTCTAGAATAAATAATTATGCATTTGAAGAAAATACTATGTTTTATTTTATGTTTCAAATTTTAATTTGATATTAAAATATATATCTAGTTTACCAAGACTTATAATCTATGTAGTCCTTCAAGATGTGATTACTTATATCATATGCCAATGTAATAAAGTAACCACCAAGTCTCGGATAATAGGGTCTAATCCTTTACAATTCAACCATATCAAGTGATGAAGAACAATATAATTCATCTCATCCAAGGAAGATAAGGCATGTTCAAGTCCAAAATATCATCATAAATAAAAATCACCAGGTAAAAACTATGATAACATTAAATAAATTTAATCATACCTAATTGTTCTCTAAAGTTGAATGTAAATACATTAAATAATCAATGGATTATCAAGATTGGGTTGATTCTATGAATGGATAATTAGTTCAAATAGAGAAAAATGAAACTTTGGAATTAGTTCCCAAAGTTGAATACAATAGTATTATTAAGAAAAAATGGGTATCTTATAATAAGTTGAATAAAAAAGAAGAATTTGTGAGAAGTAAAGAAAGTTTCGTGTGAAAAGGATATTCACGTATAGAAGGAGTTGAATTTGATTAGAACTTTTTAACTATTTCAAGGAATGAACCCATTATAATTTTCTTGATATTGAATCATAAATTAAATATAAGATATTTTAAACAGATATCATGTTTGAATTCCTCAATGGTGATTTAGAAGAAGAGGTTTATATTGAGAAACAATGCGTATTGTGTATTATAGAAGATGATAATTGAGTTTTTAATTTAAATAATGAGTTATATGGGATGAAATAGGCCCTAAGAGCTCGATATTCTATACTATAAATTTTTCTAAAGTGGTTGAATTTTATAAAGTTAACTATAGACAAAAACATCTACATCAAATATACTAAATATGAATCTCTTATTATTATTGTTTATGTAGATGAAATCATATTTTTTAGAAATGATGAATAAATGTCTGAAAAATTCTAAGTATATTAATAAATTATTTGAAATGTTAATTCTAGGATCAATGACCAATTTATTGGCTCAAAATATCTCCAGAGAAAGATCTCATTTTTATTTCTCAAGATAAGCTTGTAATGAACTATTGATCAGTTTTGGCATGGAAGTTTAACAACATATTTCCACACCCATTTAAGTGGTAAAATATCTATCCAAATATGAATAGTGAAAATAAGATGATCAATGGTTGTTTAAAAAATTATTTAGAAGTCATTTATATATTATATCTTCAAGTCCAAAATTGATATATGTTTCTAATATTTATTCCATATATCAAAAATCACCAAAATAATCTAATTTTGTAATAGGGAAAATTATTCTCATGTATATAAAGGGTAAAATATATTTTGGGTTAAAATTTGACAATAAAGGCATGTTGGATATGTTTGTTTATGTAAATGAAAATTGGTCAGGTTGTGTTGATGATAGGATATCCACATTTGGGGAATTTCTCTTCCTTAGTGATTGGAGCATTTATTGTTACACTAAGAAGCAGTGTTTTGTGACCATTATCACTAATAAGGCAGAATATGTGGCTGAAATTCTTGCCACAACTCAGCTAATGTGGATAAAGATACAATTGGAAGATTTGAAGTTTGAATTGAATTTTCCACTTTATCATTGTTGTGATAATAAATGTGTTATCATTTGGTTTAATATTATTATTAATAATTTGGGAAGAAATAACTTGTGTAAAAAATGAATTGGGGTTGGAGTATATTTAATAAAGGAAAAAATTGAAAATTTGTTCACCAATACTTTTTATAAATAATATTTTTTGAATCTGAGGTTAATATTTGGTGCTCGGCCTCACAAATTTCAATCCAAAGGCATGGTGGTTCACGCCCCCCAACTCTCTCTCATTTTTATTTGGATATTTTTTTATAATGGGGATAAAAGGAACTCAAAACATAAATCATTCTTTATATTTATCTCCTAATTTTTTAAGGGGTAGAATATTTATAGGGGAAGTATCCATTGAAATGTGTTTCTATTTAGGGGAAAATATATTTATAGAGAGTTTTCAAAAGTGGTAAGATATTATTTCTATATTTATTAATTATTTTGATGTTATATTTAATTTCTTTTAAGAACTTGTTTATCATAGGTTTCAAGAAAATGTTTGAGGTTATAATGATGTGATGATGAATTATTGATTGAATAATATATGTTTTGATACTTAAGAAAGTTGATTATATATCACTATATCTTTTATGAAAAACATGGTATGATTATTCAATTTTATTGTTTCCTATATCAAGTTCACTCAAATAGAATTAGAAATATAGAATGGTTATCTATTATTAATAAAATTGACCTGGATAGTGATTTATGATCCATGATTGTAAATAAAACTAAAATTAGAAGTTTGTGGATCCCAATCATGTAGATACTGTTAAAATAAGTTCGATTAGATCTTCTTGGTATGTTGCGTTGTGTTTAAAAACAAATTAATCATATAAATTATGATATTTCTTGACCTATTCTTAAATTAAATCAAAGGGAATGTGTCAGTGGGTGTAGAGACACTCTCTCCAACATGTTTGAAGATATTTCCTATTATTTTAGGAAGGATGAAGTAAATTTCAGGAGGTTTTAGTTTGAAAAGTTTCATGTATATAATTTATGGACTAAGATTGGAATGGATGATCTGATATTTTTACTTAAAGTCAGTCAATTGACTTGGTCTTCTCACTTTTAATTTTCTTTGTTTGTGTGATCAATTAAATTTACTCATGCGGTCTATTGATTGATCATGGATTCACACAATTTATCTTGTATCGTTCATGTGATTGATCTTACCCATATAGAAAAATAGTGAATTCATAATCATGTTCAATTTAAGGTTGTTCACGCAGTAAATATTCATGGTTAATTACTACTTGACTGACTCATGGTAATTCACTTACTTGTACAGTCGATCCAAACATTTAAAAAAAATATGAATTAGATCAGTGAAAAAGTGAGGCTCTATTATTCACATATTATAAATAATTTAAATCAGGTTATTATATTATATTTATATTCATCATTTAAACATCACACTGAGATTATAATTCAAGTAAAGATATTGAATAAAAATGGATAATTGGTGAAACGTGTCAAATAAAAAATAATGTTGTGAAGAAGATCAAGTTATTACTAATAAATATGGAAATTGATCATAATAATTTTAACATTAGTATAATACTTTTAATTTGATCATAATCCTTTGAGTAGGAGATAAATCATTTGAAGATGATCATAATCCATTAATTATAATCATAAGAATTTTAATTTGTTTATGAAACTTTCATATTGAGCATAAGTCACCATGATCATATGACGTCATCATAAGACTTATCTAGATATCTTTTAAAATTAATCTTGAACATATTTCTTTGGGCTATGTTAAATTTTTTCTAAATTCATGAATGTATGTATTTAAGCTACAATGATCATAATCCTTTTCTACAAGCATAATTCTTTGGATAAGCGTAAGAATTTTGAACATAAGCATTCAAGAATTAGTATTTTTTTAGATATATGTCTAAAATTATCAACCAGAAAATACAAATGAAATTTATATATAAAACAATATGTGTGGATATTTGATTAAGAATTATATTTTTTGAGAGAATTGTTAGAATAATAAGATTAAAGAAGGGATAATAACTCATGAGGATTGTGTCACAAATGGTGAAAACACATATTTATAGGCAACCGTAAATATCATGAAATCATAAATAAATTAAAATTCATGCATCATGGTTGAAAGATAGGTTTGATGTTTTAATGAGGAATAATTCCAAGACTATGTGGTAGTAATCACCTATATTTATTCTATCAGTTATGAAGCAGAGAAGTTAATGTTTTTACAATATGATATTTGAGTCTTAAGGAGAATTTAAATTAAAATATCATAAATATAATTTTATAGTTGGAAGAAAAATATTGTGGGAATTAAATTGAGAATATTATTCATATGATATTCTATTAATAAATTACCATTCAATATAGGAGAAAGTTATCAAGAAAATTTTGAAGAAAATTACTATGTGAGTTAGTCATGAAGTTCACAATAGATATAAGTGAAGAATAATTTATTAATCACATCAGCATATTATAAATAAATTTTTAGTGATGAATTTATAGTCTAACTATAAATAAATTACATGTAGTGAAATGTGTGTGACTTGAAGTGGTGTCATGATACTGTAAAATAATATAAGAAGAAGAAGATATCAGCAAATGAACAACATAATAATAGTAATTTGTAATATATTCTTAGTTTTTTTACTCATTTGAAATAATTTTATAAGTGTGAGATTAAATTGTGTGTGAGAATCACTAAATCGTAGTTACGAGACATGCAATTTCAATTTTCAAGGTTATACCCAATTCATTTCACTCACATGATGATTGTTGTGGGTAGTGTGATTCTATAGGAATCTATATCACACCAAGTACTAGTATTCTCATATTGAGAGATGAACCTTGTAAATTTGATAAGTTCCCCTATGTTGGTGTGAATTTTTGGGTGATAATATAGAATATAAAAATACTTTAATAGGTGGCTTGGGTTGTTTTTAGAGACACTGAAAAATAATTTAGATCATTGATTCAACCCTGTCATTGATCTTTTATTGATTGTGTAGTGGTTCTACATGATTAAATATATAATTTTCATATTACATTCATATGTGTATATTTATATAGATATATAAAATCAATAATCATATTCAATAATTTATTTCTAAATATATTTATCATGTTTATAACATGTTCTATTCATTATATATATATAATTGGTGGTATGATCTTAATGGAAGATCATGATGATGATAATTTCAACCATATAGTATTTTTATTTACTATTGGTTCCATTAATTTAATACTTTTAAAAATTATGGTTCATTTAGATATATTCTAATGTATACCATTTCTTATTGTAATATTATACTATAATGAAATAAGGTATTATTCATTTTAATTCAACATTGTATGTATCATAAGATATAGGGAACATATGATTTATTTAAATGGACTTACATAATAAAATAAAATGGTGTAATCTTATAACCCCATAAAATAATTTCACCATTGAAATTTCATTACTCTAGTGAAAAAATGGGTGTATTATTGTCTCATTAAATCTTCTGGTACCCACGTTTCCTTCTCAAACAATGATTCTTATAGAGAAATTTAATAGAGTGAGGGGTTATTTATAGTACTGTATCTCTAAGATTCAATATCTCTACAAGTTATTCCTCATGAGAGAAATAATATTTTTATTATACAACCTATGAGTTCATTACATGTGAAGGTTTAGTTTTTTATTTCCTCAAAAGTGATACATGGTTCACATCGTGAACTTGGGAGAATATTGATATAATTTCATGGTAATAAGCTATCATCCCCACAAGATAAATGATTTCCTAGGATGCCATGTATCTAGGGATGACTGTTCCCTTATTCTAACATCAAATAACCCTCTTATATGATGATATTCAAAGGACTATATTATCTTTTAATTCAAACTCCAAATCATAGAAACCATTATTATTGTATCTCTTCTATTGACTTTATACAATTTTAATGTGTTTATTAATAGTTTGAATATTATTAAACATTTATTGAGAGACATTCAATCCCAGAATCCTATTCTATTTGAATTCATCCCAACATGTTGGATTTATACACATCATTCCAAAAAGACCCTCATATGGTTCCATTTTAATGTTAGAATGGGAACTATAGTTATATAAGTACTCTACTAGAGAAATGTGTTGATCCCAACCTCCATTAAAATCCATCAAGTGGTATCTTAGAATAATTTCTAGGGTTTAAAAAGTCCTTTTAGATTCCCCATTAGTTAGGGGATGATAATTAGTGAAACATAATGTCTTTGTATCCTATTATTTTTGAATAATTATCTATAAATTTGAGATAAAAATCAAATTTCAATCATTTAAAATTCATAGTAGTACTACATGTAGACTTACCACTTCTTCTATGTATACCAGGGAATGTTGATAGAGTGTGAAATCTTGTCAAATAGCAATGAAATGTGTTTAATTAATAAGGTGATCAACTATAACCTAAATGGTAGTATGGAATTTAGAATTATTAAGAGGGCCTATGATGAAATCCATGGTGAATTTATCCTATTTTCATATAGGTATGGGTAATGGTTATATCATTCCCATTGACTTAAGATATTCAGCCTTAACTTATTGAAATACCATGCATTGAGATATATACAATACAATATCCTTTTTCATTTTGTCTCACCATAAATTAACCATGGGATCTCTGTACATCTTAATTATTTTGGGATGGATAGATAATGATGAGTTGTGTGCATCATTCAATATCTCCTTTTTTTAAAATTATAGTGTTGAATAGAAACATATTCATTTTATAAATTTTATAATTTTATCAATGATATGGTTGAAATCTATAATATTATTTACCTTATTATGTATCTATATATTGTTTTTATACTCCTCCTTGATATTCCCATGGATGCATCATTGAGTATCCATTTGGAAATGATTGGATTTACAACATTCACTTTTGATTACCAAGTCCATCCTTTTAATATCCAAGTGTATTGGGCCTCTCAAAATACTCTTCATCGATAAAGAAGCCTGATCATTCCTTCTCATATAATCATCTGCCTTTTTTACTTCCCATAGTGGTAATGTATTGTGCATTAATAGTATTTGATAAACATAAACCATCACCTTTGGTGCATATTCAAATCTGTCCATGTGTGTATATATATTTTAATCTCTTATTATTTGTATAGATTTTATTTTCTTCATCATAGATATTATTTCTCTAGTTATTTAATGCATATATTAACATTACTACCACAAAATCATTATTCTGGTAATTTTTCACATGAACTAGTAATTAACTAGAAGAATAAGATAACACCATGTAATTTTTCATAAGATCAAATCCTAATCCCTTATTTAATGTATCATTATATATCCCAAATAAATATCCATTATAGGTTAGTGTGAGTACATGTATAGGGACTGGAATTCTCTCAAGATCCTCAAAATTGACTTCATATTCTTCTATCCAGAGTAACATGACTCCCTTCCAAGTTAACTTGGTTAGTTGATTGGATCGTCTTGATAAATTTCTCAAAAATAATCAATAATATACAACCAATCAAGAAAAATTATAGATCTCTATTATGATTGTTATTTTATTCCACTCTTCAATCACATCCATCAATGAATAATCTATTGATATACCATCACATTTGTTTACATGACCCCTGAATGGTACTTTTACAGCCAAAAATCACTCTTGTAAAATTTATTATGCACTTTCACCTTCCTAAATGTATTTAACACATTCTTAAAATTATCTTCATGCTCTTCCTTTCCATTAAAATATATGAGAATGAAATCTATAAAGACTCCAAAAATCGATCAAGGTAATCTATAAATACTTTATTCATTGTATTGTTGAATATAAGAGGTGAATTTGTAATTCAAAAAGGGATTAAAATGAATTTATTTTGTTCATTTCATTTAGGAAAAGTTATCTTGTGTATACCCTCAATTTTGACCATTAATTTAGGATATCAAAATCAGATGTTGATATTTGAGAAGTGTTGATCCCCTCACATTTGATCAAACAAGTCATTAATATGGGGTATATGATACTTTTTCATTGATTATGAGCGTGTTTTATTCATGATTATTATAACACCCTAATATTTTAAAAAATAAAACTATGTTTTATAGTGTATACGACATGAAACACTGATCATAAAAGAACAATAAAATATTATTACTTTAATTTGACCAATGTAAACGAACTGTTAAATTTGTGGATATTAATATTATTAAATACTTCATAAAATATATATAAATATACTACTAAATATAAAGGTATGTATAAATTCTTACAAAATAAGCAATCATTTTTTAACGAAGTCATTTTATTCAAAAAAATACAATTTCTTCAAACTGCTATTCATTGTCTTTTGCGAGAAAATAATATAAATAATTTATGAAAATTTAATAAAAACTATTTGATAAAATGAACTTTATTTTTGAAATAATTAAATAAAAATTAACATAGGGTAAAATTTTGCTATTTTTTCTCAAATGATTTATTTTTCAGTGACTAGTGAAAATTATCGATTTTTCAAAAACATTCATCCTTTCCTTAAATAAAGTAATTTAAAAGTACCATTATATTTTTAATATATTATTAAAGTTAAATATTTACCATTTTATTTATAATAATATAACTAATTTCATTTCAATCGATAATTTTCATTGTTTAGGAATATATTTATTTTTATGCTTAAAAACATGGTTTTTTAAACTATTTTTAAGTGCATAAAATTTATCCATTTTCATTAATTAAAATAACCTATAGTAAGAAAATATTTAAATAAAATTTATAAATTATTTATATTTGTGTGTCTGTGTGTGAATTTAAATTCATATAATGATGATTTCTAGTCATAGTGCTAATATAACATCATCTATTGCTTAAAAAATGCATTTTCCTAAAAACAAGCTTTTCATCAGGTTTTATGAGTTTAATTTTATATTTAATTCTTCAACTTCTATGAATTGAATTTGATAAAAAAAATTCCATATTTTTAATCACAATAATTAATATTATTTAATAATTTTAACTTAGTATTTTCATATGGAATAGTAAAAATAGAAAAATTAATTATCATAGTTTATGTTAAAACGGGGTTTTGCATGTGACATGTACTTGTGTTAAAATCAAATTTACACACACAAATTATTTTTATTCAATAAATTAGATTTAATATTTATAATTATTGGTTCCAAATTTTTTAATAAATATCATTTTATTTTGAGGAAAAAAGAATAAATTACCTCGGTAAAAAATTTATTTACTGTGGAGAAAATTAAAATGGTAAATTTTTGTAACTATAAATGTAAAGAGAAAAACATGTTTAAAAAAATTTATTTTATAATTTTGGAGGCTTTTATCAACCTTATCGTCTCTCAATGTTATCATTTATTGATTTTAAAGGCACTTTTCTTAATAGTGACTTCCCATTATTGAATAGTTTGGGTATTTACAAAAATGTCACCCCTTCTTACTTATAAAAGGGAACTTCCTCTCCTATTTTCTTCAAACTTAAAAAACATTTTGGTTAATATAATACCTACCTAATCCCTTCTTTACTCCCATTACCACATCTTATAGCCCATTTTTTATTAGAAAATCCACCTTCGAAGGCTTTTTGGGCAAACTTATACAGGTTGTCCGATGAAAAGGTATCATTCCTAACTGAGTGTTCTGTATTATTCATTTTTCCACATCATTTAAATATTTTTCAACCATGATGATATAAAAACATATTTATCTCCCTCATACTAATATTTTAATATGTTAACATCATAACTTATATCCATCTCCACTTCCATCAAATGGGAAATGAAACCATCATTTTTGTGTATGTGGGATTACGACCTCACGAATTAATGTAATTTGTTTTACACCGTAACCTCTCAAAAATATTTATAATGGTGGATTTAATGAATATATATTATATTAATGAAATATTAATTATTCTGGAAAATTGATATAACATATATTTTCTTACCTTTTCATTCAATGAAAAATGATAACATCGTTTGTGTGTACGTGTGGACTTCCACCTCCATAAAGCGATGTGATTCATTTTTTATAACTGGATAACATGGATGGTATATATAAGTTTATTTAATGAAATAATATAATATTTATTACATAATTATCCTTTTGGAAATATAAAATAATACATACCTTCTTTAAATAATGATCATTGAAAAATGGAAATGTTGCCCATGTATATGTACGGCCAACTATCTTTATGATTGTAACGAAGTTCATTTTTCATAATCATATTTCATTGTTGGTTTAAAATGTATAATTTTTTAATACAAATTATAATTATTCCATGATTTTTATTTTATAGATTGTGTAAAAATGACTTCTTTTACCATAGTCAAACTACTGAAGTCATTTTGGATATAAGAATTGAATATCGTCGAAATGTTTGGTGTGAACCTAATTGATTTAGTAAATAAATATAATATTGTAATAAATAAAATAAATGGGAAAATAAATATGAAATATTTTATTAAAAAAGTTATTATTTAAAATAATCTTATTATTCAGGAAAAAAAGTACGTACAAGATGACTGTAACTTGTTGTAAGGGATTTCATCTCAATTTCCATTCATTGAGTAATATTTTAAAAATATTCACCTAATTTGTTTTATATAGTGTATAATATTCCCATTTTACATAATATAGAATTAATCTTTCATAATTAATATTTTTTTAAGTTATAACTAATTTTACTTAACTTAAGGGTTCATGATTTGAAAATCCTTATGTAATAATATACTTTCTTTTCAAGATTGTTTATGTTCATGGATCCTTTGGGGGAATTTATATAAAACTAATTTCTTAAACCATATCTATTTTACTAAACTATTATCATTAATTTTTTTTATATGTTTGGTTTCTATCTTCTACCTTATCGAATAAGAAAGCTTCAAGAAAGTTGTCTGAAAGTAATATTGATCTTGTATTTTCTTTTAGGTCTAGAATATTTCTTTTCCATGTATATATTTTCCTTAAAATATTTTAAGGAATGTTTTTAGTATTCTTAAATAATTTAATAAATACATTTTTAACCATATTTTACTTTTTTTTAAATTTCTTAAAATGAATCTTTCTGTTATTTCCCAAACAAGGTACTTTTTGACTTTTTTATAAAAGTGTGAAAGAAATGTTTTCTTTTAACTTATACAATACGAAAGGATTTTCCCACTATCATGACTGCTCAATTATTTTAAGATTCCTTTACATTTTTATATATTTATTTTCAAATAAAATCTTTTCAACAATATATTGGAACTTTTTAGGTTTTAAAAAAGTTATTTCAAAGTGAAAAAGGGTATTTTCCTTGAGAAATATTCTATATGATCCTTTAAAGATGTTTCCATCAATAACAATAAAATTTGGTGTTATGTATTGATTATAAATTATTTTTTGTGTGTATATATATATATATTAATTATATTCCTAGATATTTATTATTTTCTTTTATGGGGTTATATATACCTTAAGTTTATTTATCAACTACCTTCTTTATGAAATGTCCTTTCATTATGACATGAGGAAAGATTATGAAACTCATTTATTGACATGGGTAATTCTTATGTGGATACCTTATGATTTATTTCTTTTTGTGTCACACATAATCTTGTGAATTTTATGGTGGGTGTTCCTAGATATCACTCTAATTCATTGGGTAATTTTTTTGGTTTCATGAGATGTTATGTATTTGATTAGAGAGCAAACCTAATTCATTATGGGACTATGTCCACCATGTGATGTTTTATTTCTATTTATCCTTGACTTTTACTTATTCCATGTTGTATAACAATTCTAATTTCCTATGTTGTTATGATCTTGTGATACCTTTTATTTTATTTTATTCTTCCATGTGATACTCTTGAGCCTTATCTTTATGATATCATGTTATAACTTTGAATCACATTTTTTGTTTCATTATCATGTTTATTCCCTTACTAGTATTTTTAGTACAACCCTCTATTTTATGTATTCCCAAGGTTATCCTATGTAGTTTTAAGAGCTAAAAGGGATTTAGGATCTCATTATGGAGAATAAAATAATGATATCATGTTTTAGTTTCCTTGAATTTTATTATAAACCTATTATTCCAAATAAACTGGGCCTCACAATCCTTGTTTTGTATTAATGGATATTTATATATAAAATTATTAAATAATATGATTAAAAGTTTTGTATCTCTATAATATTTAATGAAAATATTCATTATGACATAATCATTTTAACAAAGTTAACTTGTTCACCCCATGGTGAATCACTGGGGTGTATTAAACCCTTATCCATATTCTCTTGGAATTGCTTCTTCAATTACTCTAATCTAATTAGTTCCATTCATTAAAGAGTATTTGATATTTTCACTAAACCTAGTATGAGTTATATTGAAAAATCATCCTCACAATCTAGGTAATACTAAGAAAACCTTCTAGAAATACATCAACATATTCTTGTATAGTAGATATATCTTCAATATTGAGATTTTTTCCAACCATTTAAAAAAAATACCACGCATGATTGGGTGTGAAAAATCATATAAGTGATGTAATTTTTATATTATGATAATAGTTATCCATATATAGATAGATGATCATGAATTTATTTGGGATATTAAATTCGATATTATTATACTTAAAAATGATGTGGTTTCTATGATGAGTGAATCAATTTTGTCCCACAGTCGCATCAAATTAAATTAAAGTGATAATAATAATATTTATAGTGAGCACATTACCACAAACTTCTATGAAATATTATTTTTATACATGGTATGAAAGAATCATACCACTAGAATATTTCACAGATAATTAAATATCTCTTCACTAGGTTGGTGGATTAATGATCTTGTAAAACCTTCCATATAAAAAAGAGTGGGTGGACCCAAAATCAAATAATTCATTCATTGTTCTTGAGTAGATGATGAGTTTACCTTTAACTAATTAATTTTTGTGACCCACCTCATACATTGAAATTTTAAAGGATTTACCTCAATCACATGTCTTTGGAGGTTATTAACATCAATGAATTTTATTAACCCTTGGATTGGTAAACTATTTGGTGTAATTTCTATACTCTTTGAAATTGATGAATTGAAGTGTAGGTGATTCAATAGGTTGGTATTTTGTCATCTACTTTATAGGTGGGAATAATAATATCTTTTTGTAATTTGTTTTATTTATAGAAACATCTTCCACACTTGAATCACTTATAACTGTGTACACTTTAAGGGTATGGTGTGTGGTGGTTATGCTTTCTTGGTCTAGTTCAATGAACATGGTTTGGGCTGTGGTTTATAAAGACTACCAAAAATTGATTGAGGTAATCTATAAAGAATTTATTCATTATATTCTTTAATATAGGAGGTCAATTTTTAATTCCAAAAGTAATTGCAATGAATATTTTTTTATATAATTTAGGAAATTTTATTTTGGGTATATCCTCTATTTTGACTATAAATTGATGATATCTAGATCAAAGGTTAATCTTTGAGAAGTATTGATCCCCTCACATTTGATTAAATAAGTCATCAATATGGGTGAGAGGATACTTTTTCTTGATCACTATCTTGTTGTGTTCATGATAATTATAGAAGCCTAATATTTCAAAAAAGAAAACTATGTTCTATAAGGAATAAAACATGCAACACCAAGTGTAAAAGAACCATGAAATATTATTATTTAAATTCAACCCTTGTAACCTAGATATTAAAATATTCAAAATTAATAATATTAAATACTTCAGGAAATATATATAAATATTCTAAAAAATATAAATATATTGATATATTCTTATAAAATATGTACTCACTTTTTAATAGAATCATTTTACTCTCCAAAATATATTTTTTCTTCAAAAATAATTTTTTTTCTTTTTGTGAGAAAATATTATAATAGATTCTTGGAAGTTTAATAAAATTTATTTGATAAAATAAAATTAGTTTTTGAAAATATTATATAAAAATTAAATTATAATGAACTTTTAGGATTTTTCAAAAAAGATTGATTTTTCAATGAATAATGAAAACTATAGATTTTTCAAATACTGTCATTTTTTTTAAATAAATACAGTAATTTAGAAGTCCCGTTATATTTTTAATATATTATTAAATTTAAATATTTACCATTTTATTTATAATAATCTAATTAATTACATTTCAATTGGTAATTTTCATTATTTTGAAATAAGTTTATTTTTATGCTTAAAAACACAATTTTCTATAAACGATTTTTAACTGCATAAATTTATCAATAATAAATAATTAATATAACCAATATTAAGGAAATATTTATATTAAATTTATAGATTATATATATCTATATATTTGAATTTATATTTATATAATTATTATTTCTAGTCATAGAGTTACTATAAGATCCTTTATTTCTTGAAAATTGCATTTTCCTAAAAACTCGTTTTCATCAGGTTTTGTAAGTTTAATTTTAAATAAAATTCTTCCAATTACTTGAATTTAATTTTATAAAATTGATTAAATATTTTTAATCATCATAATTAATATTATTTAATAATTTTAACTTAATTTTTATGAGATTTAATAGTAAAAATAGTAAAAATTAATTACCATAGTTAATTTTGAAATGGGGTTTTGCGTGTTACATTCACTTGTGTTAAAATTAATTTTACAAAAAAATATAATTTTTATTTTATTGATTAAGTTAAATATTTAGAATTTTTTTTACAAAATATCTATTAAGTATCGTTTTATTTTTAGGATTCTTGGATAAATTAGCTATGTTAAAAATCTATTTACTGTGGTGAAAACTAAAATGGTAAATTTGAGTAACTATAAAGTTAAATAGAATAAAATGTTTAAAATAGTTTATTTTTTTATTTTAGAGGTGTGGGACAAGCTTATATTCCCTCCACAACATAATATATTAATTGTTTAGGAACTTCTCTTGAGTGTTACTTCCCACTATTGAATAGTTTTTTGGTATTAACAAAAATGTCACCCCTTCTCACTTATAGAAGGGAACCTCCTATCATATTTTCTTAAAACTTAAAAATCCATTCTCTTTAAAAAATACCTAACCAAATACCTTCTTTACTCCCCTTACCACATATTATATCCCTTTTTTATTAGAAAACCCTCATATTCTAGCCTTTGGTGCAAACCTATACCGGTTGTCCGAAGAAGAGGTATTTTTCCTAATCGAGTGTTATCTTTTATTTATTTTTCCACATCATTTAACTGTTAGTCAACCATGATGATATAATAACATAAGTATCTACCACATACTAATATTTTTATAATTTAACAACCTAACCTAAATATATATCCTCTTCCATCAAATATGAAATGAAACCATTGTTTTTGTGTATAATGAACTACCGCCTTGCGAACTGATGTAATTATTTTTACATCATCAACTATCATGATTTTTTATAATGATGTATTTAATGTATATATATGATATTTGTGACATATTTATAATTCTTTAAAATTAATATATCATATATTTTATTACATTTTCATTAACTGAAAAATGATAATGTTGATCATCTGTTCTAATGGACTACCACCTCTACGAAGTGATGTGATTCATTTTTCATCACTGAAGCACATGGATGGTATATCTGAGTTTATTTAAAAAAATAAAATAATATTTATTATATAATTATCATTACATAAATATAAAATAATACATATATTTTTTCTAACATTATCATTCAAAAATTTACACATTTCCCATGCATACATACTTCCAACCGTCTACAGGATTGTAACACAATTCATTTTTCATAACCATATTTCATGGTTGGTTTTAAAAGTATAATTTATGTATAAAAATTATAATTATTTCATAATTATTATTCTATATATTATGTAACAATTAATTCTTTTACCATATAAAACCTTTCATTTGGGACATGTGAACCAAATATCATCGAAATGTCCGATATAATCCTAATTTATTGAGTAAATAAATACAATATGGTTATAAATAAAATAAAAGGAACAAAAAACATGAAAAGGTTTCTTAAAAAAGTAAATAATTAACATAATTTTATTATTAAATTAGATGAATTACATAAAACATGAGTAAAACTTGAGGTAATGGATTTCATCTAATTACCTTTCATTGAGTAATATTTTATTGTTATGCACCTAATTTATTTTATATGGTGTATATTCATTTTACATCATCTAAGGGGATTTGATTTAAAAATCCTTATGTTATAATTTTCTTTATTTTAAATATTTTTTATGTTTAAGGGTCATTTAGGGGAAATCATATAAATTTATTTTCTTCAACCACACCTATTTTATTATATTATGATCTTGAATGTGGTATAAATGTTTGGTTTTCATTTCCTCTCTTATTTATTAAGGAAACTCCAAGAAAGTTGTTTGAAAGTAATGTTGATATTGTATTTTCTTTTAGATCTAGAATATTTCTCTTTTGTTTCTATATTTTCCTTAAAATATTTTAAATAATTTTTTTAAAATTCTCAAATTATTTAATAATGACATATTTACCAATGTTTGAATTTTTTAAAATGTATTAAAAGGAAAATTTCTATCACATTCCAAACTAGGTATTCTTTTAATTTTTTTAAAAATTATGAAATAAATGTTTTCTTTTAACTTATACAACATGAAATAAATTTTTTGCCGTCATGAACACTCAATGATTTGAATATTCTTTTAAAATTTTCTATATATTTCTTTAAAGAAATTTTATTCTATAATATATTGTAAATTTTTAGATTTTAATGAATTTATTTTAATGTAAATAAGGGTATTTTCCTCAAGAAATATTCCATGTGATCATTGAATGAATTTTTCATCAATGATAATAACCTTTAATGTTATTTTTTTCTTATAAATTCTATATATATATATATATCTTACTTATATTCCTAGATCTTTCTTAATTTCTTTGATGGGTTAATACATTCCTTAAGTTTATTTATCAAATTCCTTCTTTATGAAATGTTTTTTGATTATGAAGTGTTGCAAGATTATGAAACTCATTTATTTCCATGGATAATTCTTAGGTTGATAAATTTTGATTTATTTTCTTTTTGTGTCCCACATAAGATTGTGCATGTTATGGTGGGTGTTCCCAGATAACACTTCAATGCATTGGGTAATGTTTTTTGGTCTCATGAGATGTAATATGTGGGATTAGAGAGTAAACCTAATCCCTTATGGGACTCTGGCCAAGATGTGATGTTTTGTTACCAATTAGCCCTAACTTATACTTATTCCATGTTATATAATAATTCTAATTTCCTATATTTCTATTATATTATGATACATTTTAATTTATGTTATTCTTCCATGTGATTACTCTTGATCCTTCTCTTTACGATATCATGTGATACCTTTGACTCACATTTTATATCTCCTTATCATGTTTATTCCCTTACTAAGATTTTTAGTGTGTACCTTTATTTAATGTATTTATTAGGTAATCTTATATAGTTTTAATTTCTCAAAGATATTTAGGATCTCATTATGGATAATAATAAAATGATGTCATGTTTTAGTTTTATTTTGTCTTATTATGTGCCTAGCATTCCAAAGACACTAGGCCTCACGATCCTTGTTTTGTATTAATGGATATTTATGTATAAAATCATTAAATAATTCAATTAAAAGGTTTGGGTCTCTAAAATATTCAATAAAAATATGCATTGATCAATATTAATTTTAACAAAGTCAACTAGTGAACCCATGGTGAATCACTAGGGTATATAAAAACCTTATCCAAGTTCTCTTGTAATTTCTTCTTCAATTCCTCTAATTTAATTAGTGTCATTTAAAAGGGGGTCTTTTATATTCATATAGAACCTGGTATAAGTTCCATTCAAAACTCATCCTCAAAATCTGGGTAAGACTGAGAAACTCTTCTAGAAATACATCTAATAATTCCTACAAAGTAGATATATCTTCAATGTTGAGTTTTTTCCAACCATTTTAACAAAATAAAACTCATCATTGTGTATGAAAACCCATATAAGGGAAGTAATTTCCATACTATTTTCATAGTTATCCTTGTATTGATATATGATCATGAATTGATTTGGGATATGAAATTTGATTCTACTATATTGAAAATTGATATGGTTTCTATAAAGAGAGAATAAATTTTTTCCAAAAAACACATCAAATTCAGCTAAAGGGGAAATAATAAGATTTATAGAGAGACATTTCCCACAAACTTAAATAAAATAATATTTGTATAATTCAGATTCAATCATCATACAAATAGAATTTTTCACATATAATTCAATATCTTTTCACTAGGGTGGTGGATTAATGCTCTTGGAAAACCTTCTTGTTATGAAAGTGTGGGTGGAACCAAAATTAAATAATTCATTTATAGTTATTGATTGCATGGGGAGTGTAACTTTAACGACTTCATTTCTATCACCCACTTCATCCACTATTATTTTAATGGCCTTCCCTTTCTCCCTTATCTTTTGATTTTACTAACATTAATAATTTTTATTAAAAATTGGATTGGCATAATAGTTGGTGTGATTTATAAACTATCTTAAATTGAAGAATTGAAGTGTGGGTGATGCATTAAGATGATTTTTTTCATATTTTTCATTTGTGCACATAACAATATATCTTTATAATTCATGTTTCTTATGGAAACCTCTTCCATATTTGAAGAATTTTCATATTTCTTTGAGATAATTTTCCCCATTATTCTTCCCGCATTTTTAGATAACATCTATTCTAATGGGTTGAGATAGAATCCTTACATGACCCATATGAACATTGACATAAGTTTTTTGTACATGATTCGAGGCCCAAGATCTATCAACTAAGATAAACCCATCCCCTGGTCTTGATTCATTTTTTTCCTAATCTCCCACCATATAGAGACAAACAGGTTTCATTATCCCATATAGAATTCCATGTCTCCATCTACCGATGAAAAAAATCATACTCTCTCATCCTTCCCAATCCAAATAGCATTATTGGGGGTTTCCACATGTTCTCTACCTAATCTTGGACTTAAACTTTGAATCATATCCTACCTACTTCAGAGGCTTGTTGTTGGGCCCCAGCCCTTGTTTCTATTTTCCTACCTCCATTAAGACTTTATGTATTATTTTCTCCATTGTGATTGATGATGTTAACTCCTCACAGTCATGTCGTTGTGCTACACTGAGGACACCATCATGACTGACACCACTGATGAAAAATGATGTTGGCAGGTTGAACTATCATCTATGCCTAATTCAACTAATGCGGCCCCCCCACTATTATGCTGAACCATCGTCCATGCATAATGCCACTGACACCACCCACTACCCCTGTATTGATCTATTAATGCCAACTACTAGACTTTTCCAAACTCAAAGTCCCCAATATCTATTTAGGATGCTTCCCTTGGCCTATTTCTTCCATCATGGATGAATACATCATGGACCATACCCTACACTATAAAGCATCCCCCGAAATTTCTTAGTTTTTGGGTTTTGATCTCAAGCTTGACATGCTGGATTACAGGGCTGCTTTTACCATTAAGACTCAACCCCAACTTTTAGACCATAGTAGTATGAATTTTCATATATTTTTTAAATGAAATAATTATAATAAATATTTTTATTTAATATTATTTTATTATTACATAACATGTTTGATAAAAATTATATTTTGATATGGAGAAAAAAAATAATTTGTAGAAAATGTATGGTTTTAATTAAAATACTTTTTTTAATAAATACAATAATTTATAAATAAAATGTATTTTCATAAATTACCCTTATTAAATAACTTTTATTTAAATATAAATGATAATATAATTTAATAAAGTCAATGTCATCATTATAAGAGTTATAAAATTATTATAACTGTAAAAGTTCACATTTTTTCCAATAAATGTGATATTAATTTAAAGGATTAAATTATTATATAAAAATATAATTTCTATAAAAGAAATATTAATTTTTTACGTCACCAAAATGATATTATCCAATGTGTAATTTTTCATAATTTTTTAAGGTAGTGAACTTTTTGGATAAAAATTAAATACAGTACAAATATAGGGTATATATTATGGCATTGTAATAACCCAAAAGTAATTTAATAAATACTATAAATTTAATTAATGACCAAAATTATGTTTCCCCTTAAATAATTTTTTGATGTTATTTTATTAATTTTATAATCTCCTAATGAATCCTCCAAAACATATATTATATTTTAATGTTTTAAAATCAATTCTTTATGAACATGACTCACTTCCACAACACCTAGAGCATTATATGAATTAGTTCAGTTATTATACTTATAAAATATTTAATACTATTCCTCTTTATCATAAACCATGGGAAAATTTATGGCAAGGTTGGTGGTTTTGGTTATTTTATCATATAGATTCCAAAACCTAAGTTTAGACACTAATAAATAATTACCCTATGTTTAATAAATACTCATACATCCTCTCAATCCCCTTCACTCAAAACCCAATGATAATAAATTTAATCTCTATATACCTCCCTAAAACCCACCTAATCTATTACCAAGATCTTAAAAAGATCCCCCAAGCTTTTAGATGCACTCTCTCATGGTAAGGGATCATCTCTTCCTCTTTATGCTAGCACTTTCTTTGAATTATTCCTTTTTATTTCCAATTTTTTATGTTGTAATATGTTTCTGAACATCCATATTATTATCATTTTCATTTACAATTAATGAGAGACCCAATTTCACTCTCATTAAGCCCTTCCATGAATCTTTATGTACACATGTTATGATTCTAAAATTATCTTGTGATTTTACATACCAAACATTTGTGTAGTGAATACTCATCCGTATTTACACCCAAAGGTATTAACCTAGATGTACCAATCACTAATTGATTGTGTAACTCCATTTATTTCATCCAATATCCTTAAATGTGGGATTAAAATTTATGAATTAATTCATTATGTTGTATGATCTAGGTGGCACACAAATTCATGTACATTATATGAATATGATGGGTGGGCCCAGATTTATATAGCCCTATAATTCATTGGGTAATGTTTTTATCTCATGATATACCATTTAGGGTGAGTGGGAGGTTATCCTAATCACATTATGTTATGATTTCTCTATTTTTATCCATAAATTATGTTTATGATTTCATGCCTTAGGTTGTTGCCACATTCATTATATTTCCATGATTTCATCTTCTTATATCATTCTTAGATGTTTAATTTTGTGATTCTAAACCCTTTTATGTAACCTTTATATGCATCTTGATTTGAATATATAACTTTCATCACTTAATTCTTTGATTATTCAATTATTGGGATATATATCTTACAATTTTCTTATGAACATCCCAAGGTTATCTTATGTAGTATTAAAAGATATATGAAATATAATGGCATGTTTTGGATTTTTAAAATTTTTTGTTGTACCCATGTTTCAATTTATTATGATATAAACCAAATTTACCAAATACGCTAAATCTAACAATATTATGGGATTGTATTATTTTTATCTTTATATAATAAATAATTAATTAATTTGTATTAAAAATATGGGTATTCATAGTCAGTATCAAAGGAAAGCCTATTTTTTCTATTAAGATTAGAAAAAATTATTGAAATTCATAGGTTTAAGACTAAACATATTCAAACATCCCTAAATTTTTTGAAATTATAGAGTAAGTGGTTTCCAACCAACAAAATACTTGTTTGGATACTATAAGTGGATGTGTCTCTGTCATAGTTGTACCTAGGGGTAATAACCCCGAAAAGGGAAATTGGAATTTGAATCGATCGTCACCGGGTACATGATGAAGAGGCCTTAATTCACACATTGTTTAACACACCCTAGGGATATTGTTTAGTAAATTAATAATCTCAAAATGAATCCTTATGAAGGGAACAAAAAATTCCATAAAATTTTATGTCAGGAAATATATCAGGGATAAATTAGATTGAAATCTAGACATTCATAGGTTAAATAATATATTTTATTTATTAGTTATACATTTAATTTTAATGGTTTTCCATTTAATTGTTTAACAGTTCAAAAATTCTCGTTGCTAATTTTCCCTTTATTTTATTCAATGGATAGAAATAGGAGAAACTGAGTCAACAACCAATGTGAGAGGAAATGTAATTACTTCCCAAATGATATTCCAGACCCAAAGGGATTAGGTATCCGGAACTTGGTGATGATAATTTCTCAATTAAATCAATTTTTTAATATAAACTTGAATCAGGAGGAAAACAATAATCCCCTTAAGATAGAGAAAGTTACAATTGAGACCTTTATATGATAAACGCCTCCAAAATTTATATAAACTTTTTATCACTTAATCATGGAATAATTGATCAACTCTATTGATAAGATCTTCACCATACTTCAATGATTTGAAAAGGAGAAGGTCATGTTGAGTGTTTATTATATGGAGGAAGAATCTATTCAATGGTGTACTTTGATAAAAAAATAAAAACCTAGATGAGAATATTGAATTAATGGAATTGAAATAACTCCCAAAAAATCATTAAATATTTTCCACACACTCTCTAATTTAAAATATAGAGGGATTTTTTGGCCTTAATCAAAAGGGATGAGGAAACCATTAGGTCATATGAGATAAAATTCACAAGACTTTCATGATAAACCTTAAACTTTTGCATTTACCTTGAAAGTAAAATTAACCACTTCTTTGGTAGTATAAAGCTAATTCTATGAAAAAATTTGGAAATTCAAGAATTTGACGTCAATGAGGAAATTTTCTAATGTTACCTTAAAGTCAAAATAGATATCATTGAATCTCAAGGGCCTCACAAGTATGGAAATCGGAATAAGAAAATGGATTTTAATTATAGTAGTGTTGTATATAAATATCATTGGGGAAAGATATTCCAACATCCCACTTTTCAAAAGTATCGAAAGAAGCATTCCATAAATTTCCTAAAGGGGGAAAGTAAATGCTTTAGGAATTTATGCAAGGTCAATTCGCTATTTAATTTCAATGGGAGAAACGTTTTATGTGATAGAAGAAATTAATTATCCAGTCAACCCCCAGTCTATTGCACAATGTTTCAACAACAAGGAAGAAGGAAATTATCAAAATCATGAACTAAAGCTATGATTTTTTATGATAAAAAATGATAACAACCTCAAAGTCCTATAGATAAAGGGTGAGTGTCTTCCATTAAAACTAATAAGGTGCATCTAGATAATGAACTGGTGACAGTTATGGTATTTATTCATTCAACGATAGTGAACCTATAATTTGATTATGGTACTATGTATTCTTTAAAATCATGCAATTTTAGAATAATTATTCAAACCCTTTCTCAAAACATAGAATTTGAGTTATCAGTGAAGAAATAAAATGGATCAATTATTTCGTCTCAAGCATACAACACAACCACTGTCTAAATTTGTGAGAAAAATTTAATAGTGAACCTTTTGATACTCCCTTTAGTGAAATTTCATGCTCTTCTCAGTATGAATTGGATTTATTTATATAGATCTAAAACAAATTATCGAGAGAAGGAAATCACCCTTTGTATTGAAAATATCCATCTAATTCTATACAGGTACAAGGAGGAGGATGAATATCATTTTTAATCATCATACCAATAATGGATATTAATTTCGCAAGATAAATATTATCTAGAAAAAATGATCGATACTAAGGAAAATTTAAACCTTAATGATATACCCATTGAGAGGGAATTAACTATGGTGTTTCTAGAAGAATTGGTTAGTCTACCTCCAAGCCAAGAGGTTGAGTTCTTAATCTAACTTATGCCTAAGGATTTTCCAATATCCAAGAATCTATATAGAAGGACTATTGTTGAACTTGAAGTGATGAAGAAGAAACCATAGGAGAATCTGGATAAATGGTTTATATGAACAATTGATATACCATGGGGTGCACTGGTACATTTTATTAAAAAGAAAAATGGATCAATGTGCCTCTAAATTGATTACTGTGAGATAAACAATATCAAAATAAATTACAAGTATCCTTATCCATAGATTGAAGACTTTCGATCAGATACATGGATCCCATTACTTTTTTAAGGTAGATCATTGGTTATGATATCATTATGTAAAGGTAAAGTAAGAGGATACCTCCAAGACTTATTTTCATAAAAACTATGAGAAGTATTAGTTCATAGTGATTCTATTTGGACTCACTAATTATCAATCTATATTCATGGACTCTATGAAAATATTCAATAGGTATTTACTCAACAAATTTTTGGTAGTCTTTATAAATGATATTCTTATCAACTCTAAATGAAAATAAGAACATGAGGATCATTTTAATGTTATACTAAATAACTTTTTAATGGAAAATTTATCTATGAAGTAAAGTAAATATGAGTTCTAAATAAAGAAAGTAACATTTCCAAGGTATGTTTTCACTAAAAAGTGGACATCTTTAGATCCTTTCAAGACCATATAAATTGAATTATGTCTCAGACCAACATCTACGATGAAAATTAATATTTTACTTGGTTTAGATATGTAATATAATCAACTTTTAAGGAAATTTCCATGATTTTCAAGACTATTAACTAAGATAAATCATAAGGGATTCAAGTTTGTCTAGACTCATGAATATGAAGATAGCTTTAAAGGGTTAAATAATAATCTAATACCAACACCTATGCTACCTTTACCCACTAGTGGGGTTGGATATGTGATCTATAGTGACTCATTCAAAAAGTTCTTCAGATTTTTACTCATGAAATATGAAAAAGTAATAGCCTATGCCTCCCACCAATTAAATATTTCTGAATAGAAATACCCATGGCATGATATAAGCTAGGCTATGGTGATCTTCATATTGAATATTTTATGAAATTATCTCTATGGGGATAATTTTGAAATATATACGAATCATAAAATCCTCAAGTATATATTCAAAAAAATAGAGCTCAATGTGTTCCAATGGAAATGGCTAAAGCTGATCAAGTATTTTGATTATTCAATCCATTACCATCCTAGGAAGGAGAAAAAAGTGAAAGATGCTCTGAGTAAAAATGATCTTGCATCCCAATCCCTTATTAGGATTGAAATGGATTCAATATTATTGGAAGGGAAAAGGATGAAATGGGAATAATAAAATTTCCATCATCCTACCTTTCTCAAATAACTACTCAACCATCTACCCTTGAGAGGATATAGGAGGCCTAAAAGGTGTATGAGGTGATACAGAAAAAGGTACTGAATATTCTTAAAATTAACTTTACTGAAGATGGAATTATAAGGATTGGAACTAGGATATATTTCCCATGAAAACCAAAGATGAAGAGGAAACTTCTAGATGATACATATATCTCTTACTTCTCTATTCGTACAGGAATCACTAAGATATAAGGGGTTCTAAAGAAAAAAAATTTGTGGGATAACAAGAAAATATAAATTGTATAATTTTCATCTTGATGTTTTGTATGAAAAAAACTAAAGGATAAATGATAGAAGTCTAAGGTAATGATGAAATCGTTTCTCATACTAGTATAAAAATGAGAAAACATTAACATTTATTTCAACATAGGACTCCCTATGACATCTAAATTCAATAAATTCATCAAGGTGGTGGTCAGTCGCCTTACAAATCCAACACATTTCAATTATGTCAAGGAAGATTTATCTTTATAAAAACTCACCAAGATATACATAATTCAAGTGGTAAGAATACTAGGAGTTCCACTCTCCATTTTGTTTATCAAGATCTATGGTTTACCTAGAGGTTCTGAAGACACCTTCAAAAAGAATTGGATACAATGCTAAGTTTGGTAGTGTTTATCACCCTAGAACAGTTGGCTAGTCTAAGAGAATAATTAAAATTATATAGTATATTATGGGATCATTTTTAATGGATTTCCAATGATGTTAGGATCAACACCTACCCCTAATGGAGTTCTCATATAACAACAATTTCTTTTCTAGAATTCAAATGGAACCTTATACAGATTTTTATGGGAAGAGGTGTCATAATATAACATGGTAGGATAAAGTTAGAGATAAGAAGATTATGGGACCTTATATTATCTAATATATGAAATAGAAGGTTCAAAAATCATTGTCATATGAAATCTTCTCAAATTCAACTGAAAAACAGTGCAAACTATAGTCAATGAGACTGGGAGTTTGAGGTCAGTGATGAAGTATTCTTTTATATATCACCATTGAATAATGTTATGAGGTTTGGGAAGAAGGTAAAACTTAGTCCTAGATACATAGTACTATTTGAAAACCATGATATAATAAAATTCTTATATTATCAACTAGATCTTCCACCGAACATGTCTCAAGTACATGATGTGTTACATGTATCCTTCTTGAAGAAGTACATAATAGACCCTTCACATATACTAAATATAGATGTGGTACCCATGGAGAACGAAATTTAATATTATTAATAGATGTTGAAGATACTATATTGTAGAGAAACATTTATTTGAAACAAGACAACTCACTTGGTCAAAGTGTTGTCGTAGAACAAAAAGTTTGAGGAAGAAACATGGGAATCAGAAGATGTGATGAGACAGAAGAGATCTCATTTATTTTATTGTACGCAATGAAATTTTGAGGGTGAAATTTCTAAATCATGGAAAAATTCAATGATCTAAACTTTTATAAATTAAATTCCCTTTTTAAATGGATAAATAACTTATTAGGTAATGAAGTTATATAAAACACATACACTACTTTGGTTATTGTGGACTATTATAGTCTATCAAATTTAAAAGATCATTAAGGTTTATAACCATTGATAATATAGTCATTTTATAGATACTATTATGATTATTTTATATTAAGGGTGTTGATGAATTCTAATTGACACAGATGGAGGAAGTGATGGCCTCGTCTCGTAGGATTGTACCCTATGAGGCCCATTTATCAGAGTTTTTGAGGGAGATGAAATCACTAGGTTTTCACTAAACCACATTAATTTAATGTCACCATCGCACACCATACCCATAGGGTGCATGTGGGTTTAATAAGGGGTTTTCTGTATAGAACATAGTAGTATGAATATAGATATCTTTTTTAAATTAAATAATTATTATATAATCATATTTTTTATTACATTATAATTATAAAATGAGTTTCATAAAAATTATATTTTAATAATAAGAAACCAAAATAGTATTTTTGGAAAATGTATGGTTTAAAATAAAACTAAATGTTCAATAAATAAATAAATTATGAAATAAATTATATTTAAATAAATTGTCCTTATTAAAAAATATTTATTTAAATATAAAGTATAATAAAATTTAAAAAGTCCAATTTATTTGTTATAAAGATCTGAAAATTGTTATTGTCATAAAAATGCATTTTTTCCAATAAATTGAATTTTGATTTAAAATTGTATATTCTCATATTAAAAAAAATTTGATATAATAAATATTATTTTTGAAATAATAACATCAAAATTATCCAATGGTGAATTTTTCATAATTTTTTGAGACAGTCAATTTTTTTGGGAAAATTTTAAATAGGGTATACATATATAGTATGTATTATTACATTATAATAGCACAAAATGGATTTAATAATTACTATAAAGTGGATATACAACCAAAATTATGTTTATAATTTAAATTTCTGATTTTCTAAAATTATATGATAATTTTATAAAACCTTAATGCATCCTACAAAACTTATATTATATTTTAAGGTCTTAAAATTAATTCTTTATAGAACTGTCTCACTTCCACATCACCAAGGTTATTATTTTAATGAGTTTGTTTAGCCTTATAAAATATTTAAATCCAATATTCTTTGTTATTAACCATGGGAAAAACCATGGTAACTTTTTTAGTTTTGATTATTTTATCATATAGTGTCCAAAAACTATGTTTACAAATTTATAAAGAATTTCTCTCCCTTTTTCTATAAATACCCTCCCATACTCCAACTATTATTCACTCAAAACCCATTGATCGGGAATTTAATATCCATATACCTTTCTAAATCACTCCCAAGGTGTTCTAGAGATTTTATTAATATCCTCCCATGCTTTTATAAGTTCCCTCTCAAAGGTAAAGTATTATCTCCTCCTCGTTATTCAAGAACTTTCTTTGTGTTATACCTATTTATTTCCAATTTTTTATGTTGGAATATATTTATACACATACCAATTAATTTATTTATGTTTTGAAATTAATTTAATACCCCTTTTAAATATCATTACTCCCTTCCAAGAATCTTTATGTACACTCTTAATGCTGTCGAAATTATCCTGTGATTTTGCATACCAAGAATTTGTGTAGTGAATACCCATCCCCATTTAAAATAAAAGGTATTCACCTAGATATATCTATATTTATTTTTTGGGTAATTTTATTTATTTTAATCTAACTCCATAATCATGGGGTTAAAAGTAATGAAATATATACTTATGTTGTATGATATATGTCGCACATAAATTCATATACATAATATGAATGTTATAGGTGGGCATAGAATTATGTAGTCCTCCAATGAATTTAGTAATGATTTTATATCATTAAATACCATTTATGGTGTATAGGAGGCTATCCTAATCACTCTATGTTATGATATCTCGGCAGTTAGCCTTGACTTGTGTTTATGATGTCATGCCTTATGTTTTTTCCAAGTTTTTTATGTTTCTTTGATGTTATATTATTATATCACACTTCAATGTTCAAGTTTATGATTACCACCCTTTTTTCACATTCGTAACCCTCTTGGCTCTGATTTATTACATTCATTATGTTATTATTTTATTATTCCCTATCCACGATTTATATCTTTCTTAGGTACCTTTTTAGGTTATCCCGCATGATATTAGAAGATCGATAGAATATAATTTATTATTTTGGAGTTTTAAAATAATATTGTTATAACCATGTTTCAAGTTATTAGGTTATGTAACTAATTTCCCAAAGACAATAGGCCTCATTATCTTCTAGGATTTTATTATGTGTATCTTTCTATAATAAATAATGAATAAATGTGTATAAAGAATATGGTTCATATTAACTATCCTGTTTATTTTAACATCAATAAAATCACCACATAGTCTATTACACTCATTCTTTACTTGGTTCCTTCTATTACTAGTGGTTGGATAAAGATGAAAATGTTAGTGTGGGTAACATGATATAAAAATTAGATTAATCAATCATATGATAAATAAAATCAATCCTAAGATGTCTGAAATTTTGACATGTTCATTTCAACCTATTTTATTTAAGATTAATGAAAAAATCAAGTTTGATTCAACATAGGTTATTCTATGTTCTTCACACTTATTATTTAAAAACTAATCCCCAAAACTGACTAAAACGCACTTTTATTCCAACTATGATTATGAAACTATAACATACATAAATAATACATCATTTCACCTAAATATTTATCACTTATCATTAAACACACACCCTATAACCTATAGGTTTATTGTCTTTGACTATTACATAAATTACCAAATTATTTTAAAAACATTCTTCAACATCCCCCATAAATAATCTCCAACAATGATACCCTTTTATACATAAAATTCCTAATAATCATCTTCAATGCATGGGGAATTAAAATATAAGAAAGAGTGATCTCAGGTAATCAGTAAGGGGTGAATGCAAGTGATATAAATCAAAGATCAAAAAAATTCATAATATGAACATGAGTGTACAAGAACATAATTAAGGTACATGAACATAACATATGGAAATTATACCAAATATTACATGTATCAAAAGTCATGAATCATAACATAAAACATTTTTTATAATCATAAGCAATTATCTATAGGATTTTCAAAACATGAATAAATAATAATGATCTATAAAAACATTTCACTGAAATGAAACATTACATTATTAATGTTTCTTAAGAATGTGGAACATTCATAAGAATATAAAATAATTCTTATGTAAAGGCTCACTATTGATAAAATTTTCTCATATTTGATAGAATCCCATTGTGGATTATATTCACAAACTATTCACATAAACTTAATATATTAGGTTCACTCTTAAATCTGTTACATGTCATCTCATTTGATATAAAATTTTATCCAATGAATTAAATAAATATATTAGACCCAACCATCATATAATGATAATCTACAAATATGTGTAATATATAAAGATGAAAACATTCATAATTCCATCATAACATAATTAACTTATAGAAAAAAATGGGTTGTAGGAAAATTTAGAATAAATGTGATTATAAGTCATCTAAATAAATAAGGTGGATGAAATCATTAAATAATATCCCAAATGAAGCATAACAAAACATCAAATGATATTCATATATATTAAAAACACTTTATATGTTATAATCATAATGATTTTTGTTATATTTGTTGACAATAAATGTTTTGTTGATAAGAATGTATGAGAAACTAGAAAAGGTCGCACCATGGGGATACCTGTGGTGAATGGATTTGCGAGGGAGCTTCACGGTGAAGGCATGAAATAATGTTGACGGTGATGCTCTGTGATTATGACGAGCTCCGCGATCCAAAAATTTCCGAGGTGCTTCGCAATTTGGAAAGAATTCCGATGGAAACTTTGGAGCTTCGCGATTGGCGATGACGTGGCATTGACTTCGCACGGAAGGGTCGAGGGTCGGTGGAATCACCTATAAATAGAGTCCAACCCCCTCGAGAGAAGTAGAGAGAATTTTCATAGAAAATCATTTGCTCTCGGTTCGCAAAGTTAGTTCGCGTAGCCTGTGTGCTTCGCAAAAGAAGAGATTTGCGGCGGCTATTGTAGCTCCGCGAAAGTTGCGTGCTCCGCGTTGGCTCAGTGAGCTTTGCGAGGGATGTTTCTCTGCAACAACTTGAGCTTCGTGGTAGTGCTTCGCGGTAGTGATTTGCGAGAGTGCTTCGCGAAAAGGCAGGAGCTTCGCGAAGGCTTGTTTAAGCTTCATGAAATTGGGAGCCTCACGAAGTAGGGTGCTTTGTGAAGGTGTTTCCAAAGGTAGTTTCCTAGTGTTCAGAGGAAAAGTGGTATTCATCTATGGATGAAAGTTGGACTTCAACAGAGCATCTATCAACAGTTGAGGATGCATTTATTCATTCAAGTGAAGAGACCTACATGTCTATAAACTATGAGTGGATTCCCTTCCAAGTGCAGTGAGCATAGAAAGAGGAAAAAGGTGATCCTCTCCACCGGCAGTGAGCCAGAGAGAGAGAAACAGGGAGTGACCCTTGGGAAAGCAGTGAGCTAACCCTAAACCTCGTAAAGGCAGTGAGCCTGGTCATATAAGTGATCTAGCCCAAACATTGTAATCCACATCTAGTGAAGTATAGTGGAATTTGGTACGACCGGAAACATGTCGGCGTATGCTCCTTGGACGTAGCCCTTAGTGGTGAACCAAGTAAAATTATTGTGTCCTGTGTTTTCTTTACTTTCTGTTTATATTGTCCAACAGGAAAGAGAGAGAAGAGTGTTTTTCTTAACCGCGAAACAAGATCAGAGCGGGCGTTAATTTTAAATTAGTCATACCCTGATTCACCCCCCCCCCCCCCCTCTCAGGGTATTCAGCCTTGTGGACCTTACGATTGGTATCAGAGGGAAAGGTTGACAGTAGTTCTCCTCTCAATGGAGGTCACTAATCATAAAGGGATTAAGATCTTCGATGGAAACAATTTTCACCTATGGAAGAATCGGATGCAACACTACTTCCAATCTTTATGAATGGATGTGTTCACAACAGCAATGCATGCTATAACAGCTGACATCAACAGTGGTTCATTATCAGAAGCTGAGCGTAGAGAGCTGGATGCTGATGCCAAAGCTATCAATGCCTTAGGGGGAGTCCTATCCAATTCTATATATACAAAGGTGATGTCTTGAAAAATTTCACATGCCATGGGGGAAAAACTTTTGAATATATATGAAGGGGATACAAAGGTGAGAGAGGGAAAGCTGCAAGTGTTGTGGAACAAGTCTGAAGATCTGAGAATGAACCCGAATGAGCCTGTTGATTCATTCTTTGATAGGGTAAATGTTGTGGTAGAAGACATGCGGGGTCTTGGAGAAATTATCGAAGATATAAAAATTGTGAAGTGCATATTGAAAAAACTTCCACCTTGGTTTAATCTGAAAGTTTCTATTTTGGAAGATAAATACCCAAAAGAACTGACATTGGATAACCTACACAGAACTCTTGTTGTATAAATGAGAAATGATGATAACGATGCTGTGGAAAATGGGAAATCCAATGAAGTGACATTCAAGGCCATGAAGAAGCTCTCCATTGAAGATTCTCAAGAAGAAGAAGAGACAGATGAGGTGATTTCATTCCTTTATTCAAATCTGCAAAGAGGAAGAGGAAATTTTAAAGGGAAACTTCCCCTAGCATGCTCTAGATGTGGAAAGGTTGGTCACCTTGCGGCAAGATGCCCAAATAAGTTTCAAGATAACGATAATGATGATGATGAAGTTGAAATTCCTAAGAAGAAGACTTCAGCGTTTGTGAAAGGGAAGAAACAATTCAAGAGAAATTTCTTCAAGAAGAAGAATCTTCTTTCACAAGAATTTGAGATTTCAGATGAGTCTAAGGATGAAGAGGTTGAGGAGATAGAAAATTTCATAGATCATCGGTTAAATTACTTTGTGGTGATTGTTGGTAGTTCTCAGAAAAAGGAAGAAGCTAAAGTTTAAGAAGAAGAAGAAATTGAAGGGAGAGTTGATATGGAAGACGAATTGGAAGCAGCTCTTGAAAAGATAGACATTTGGAGAGCCAAAATTAAGAAATCCAATAAAGTGGTTCGTGATGCCAAAATCTATATGCAACAACAGGATGAAGAAAATTCTGAGCTATTAGAAGAAATTGAAAGACTAAAATCCTCAACACCAGAGAGCCTAGAAAATATTGTTGAGTATAAGCTTAAAATTGAGGAACAAAAGAAGGAAATTGATTGTTTGACTAACACAGAAAAGGAGAAAGTCAGAAGTATCAAAGAGATTGAAGAATATGTGGTCAGTCTGTGATGAAAAATGAAGGATCAAGAAACACTATTGACCCCCAATGTGATATCAGAAAAGCAGGCCATTCAGAAGACAAAGAAGATGAAAGAGGAGGCTCGTAGTTTAGCATGAGTGAAGTAGAAAGAAAGCTCAAATGCTAAGGTTGATTCAGGGCTTGATAAGAAACAAAAATTTGTGGTAGTTGATGTCAGACCACAAGTACCCGTCCCGAAATTCAAGTTTGATTTGGGCATAAAGCAGAATCAGAATATTTAGAGATCCCAAAGGGAAAATCATAGTGCTGAAGTAACATGAAGGAATGCACCCTATATCAGGTGTTATTATTGTGGGAAGATGGGACATTCACAATATGTGTGTTCCATAGCGAAGAGATATATAAGGGAACAGGAACAGAGGTGGCATCCAAATAGAAAACGATTTTTCAGAACATATTTTGAAGGACATTATTTTTGGTGTGGAGCATTTGGGCACATGGCTAGGTACTGCACTTTGATCATTCAGAGAAATGTGCCAAAGCAAAATCAAAATGTTCACAAGCAGCAGATCAATAAACCGACAAGTGATTTAAAAGTTCAGAACAGATTTGCAGCTCTGCAAGATGAAGCTGGTCTATCGTACTCTGAGAATGATCATGAGTCTCAATATATACCGAGTATGGAGACAAAAATATAGACCAAGAAGAAGAGAGTAGAGAAGGCAGTAGTTGCTAAAATTTCCCTCAAAGCATCAGATCGTTCTAGTGTGTGGATTCTTGATAGTGGTTGTACCTCTCACATGACAGGCAATAAGGATCTGGTTACAGGCATAAAATATGACAAATAAGGAGTTGTCAAGTTTGGAAATGATGAAGGCCTAAAGATAATTGGATAAGGAAAGGCTAGGTTTGGGGGTAGAGAAATCAGACGTGTTGATGTCTTGGTTGTAGAAGGTCTTAGTCACAATTTTCTCAGTGTCAGTCAATTGTGTGACTCAGGAAATTCTATACGGTTTACCAAGAAGACCTGTACTGTCATAGGAAAAGATGGGGCAGTTGTTCTGCTAGGAAAAAGGACAAAGGGAAATCTTTACCTTGTAAATGGGGAAGAAGATATATGTCTTTTATCCAAAGAGGAAGAAAACCAGCTGTGTCATAACTGACTTGGTCATCTATGCCAACCATCTATGGAAGATCTGGTAAAGTGTGATGCTGCTAGAGACCTTCCCAAACTATCACATGATCGTTCTCATACATGCGATTCTTGTCAACAAGGGAAGATCATCAGAAAAAAATACAGGAAAAAGGAACAGAAATCATCCAGAGTGCTCGAATTGGTACATGCTGATGTATGTGGACCTATTTCACCACGAGCTATAAATGGGAAAAGGTACTATGCCATTTTCATTGATGATTATAGCAGAATGGCCTGGGTATTCATCATTACCCTTAAGACAGAGGTGTTCAGTTGCATAAAGCAGTATAGGAGGGAATCAGAAAAGATGCATGGGCAGAAAATTCTGAAGTTTCTTACTGATAATGGTATAGAATTCACAAACATTCAAGTCGAAGACTATCTCGAGAAATACGGGATAAGGCATTAAGTTTCATCAGTGAGAACTCCCCAACAAAATGGAGTGGTTGAAAGGAGAAATCGGATCATCAACAACATGGCAAGAATGATGCTTATTGATAAAGACCTAACAGATAAATTTTGGAAAGAGGCAGTTTTGACATCGGTCTATGTTTTGAACAGGTCTCTGTTGTGTCCAAAGCAAGGGAAGAATCTATATGAACCGTGGTATGGAAAGAATCCAATGTTGAAATACTTTCTAATCTTTGGAAGTAAGTGTTTCATTCTCAACAAAGAAAATCACAGGAAGTTTGAGGCACGAGGAGATGAGGGGATATTCCTTGGCTACTCAGGGAAAAGTAAAACATATAAATTCTTCAAAAAAAGGCTGGGAAATTTTTTTGAGAGAAATGATGTCACTATAGTAGAAAATGAACAGAATACTCAACGACCTAGTGAACAGTTTCTGGATGAAATTGATAATGAGTCAAGCGACACAGGGGAAGTAGAAGTGGCAGAAGCTGACTCAGAAGAAGATACTGATGATGAACAAGAAAGTGTCAAGTCTATGTCTTCCAGGAAGCCAAAGAGTCGAGCTGAAATTCATAGGCAGAATATCATTGGTGATCAGACAGCTCCAGCTCAGACTCGAAGAATGAAGTCATTACAGCAAACATCGTTTTTATCTCAGGTGGAGCCGAATTTTTTTTTTATGAAACTAAAGATGAGAACTGGGTTCAGGCTATGAATGAAGAGCTTGATCAAATCGAGAAGAACCAGACATGGGATATTGTTTCGAGGCCAGCAGACAAGAATGTCATTGGGACTAAATGGGTCTATCGCAATAAGATGAATGAAGATGGCATAGTGATTCGAAACAAAGCACATCTAGTGTGCAAGGGATACTCCCAGATATAGGGAATAGATGTTGATGAGACATTTTCAACGGTTGCAAGGCTGGAGACAATCAAATTATTTTTTGCCATAGCAGTGCAAAGAAACATCAAAGTGTTCCAGATGGATGTCAAATCCGCATTCTTGAATGGATTTCTAGAAGAGGAGGTATATATTGAGCAGCCAGATGTTTTTCTCATTCATGAGGATGAGAACAAAGTATGCAGGGTGAAGAAGGCATTAAATAGGCTGAAACAAGCACCAAGATCATGGTACTCAAGGCATGATTAGTACTTGAAGAATCTTGGTTTCCAGCATGGTGGAGTTGATTACAATCTCTATTTCAACAACAATAGTAATAAAAGGATGATAGTTCTGGTCTATGTCGATGACATAATTTTTGGCGGATCAGATGAATCTTAGTGCAGACAGTTTTCCAATTTCATGAAAAATGAGTTTGAAATCTCAATGATTGGAGAGCTAAAGATTTTCCTTGGTCTACAGGTGACACAAGGAAGGAATGTAACTTTCATTTCTCAATCCAAATATGCCAAAGAGGTTCTAATAAGGTTTGTAATGGATAATTACAAGGAGATGAAGACTCCGGTTGCTACCCGGATGAAATTATCAAAATATGATGATGGAAATGCAGTTAATATCACAGAATATAGGCAAATTATAGGAAGTTTGTTGTACTTGACTGCAACAAGGCCTCATATTGTCTTTGACACATGCCAAGCAGCGAGATATCAGAGCAATCCCAAGGAAAGCCACATGACTACAGTGAAAAGAATACTTCGGTATATCCAGGGCACAGTGGATTTCGTCTTGACATATACTGATAAATCTCAGACAGAGTTATTGAGATATACTGATGCAGACTGGGCCGGTTCAGCGGTTGACAGGAAATCAACATCTGGAGGTGTATTCTATCTTGGCGGACTATGTATTTCTTGGTCAAGTAAGAAGTAGGATTTCATTTCATTAAGCACCGTAGAAGCTGAGTATATTGTGGCCACCCAAGCATTCACACAGTTATTGTGGATGAAGCAGTAACTTGAAGATATAGGAGTTGAAGTGAAGTCTCCGATCGGAATTCAGTTCGATAACTCAAGTGCTATAAATCTCAGCAAAAATACGGTCAATCACTCAAGGACAAAGCACATTGATATCAAATATCATTTAATCAAGGAGAAGGTGGAGCAAGGCATTGTAAAGTTGGAGTATGTGCCTACAGAGTTACAGGCTGCAGATATTCTGACAAAGGCCTTACCCAAAAAAGCATTCAGAAGGCATTGACTGGCTCTGGGAGTTCAGTCGATTCCCCGCACTTAAAAGTGTGTGGATGTGTAACACCCCTCTCTCCCCGAGGTATGATGTGTTTTCCCTAATGTGTTGATATGCGTTCTCTAATATGTTACAGACTACAAAGGAGTGACCTTTGAGTTCGTTGGAAAAGGGGGAGAAAATAGTGATTGTACAAGGGGGAGACAGTGTGGCTATTTGATAAATCATGATAGATACAGGGATAAGATGACCAGTGGAGCAGCCAGATAGGGGGATAAAGGATAAAGGGGGAGTATTTTAAATCTGACGATGCTATAAGTGATTGATCAAAGCATAGAAATCACGATAGCTGAGGATCATGATAAAAGCAGAACAATGGTGTTGGAATGGTGAGAGAGAAGGTTTCCAGCTATCACGAATTGGTATAAGTGTGGTTCAACAATTGTTATCAATTTAAGAATTGGTATCAGGTTGGAATTGACAATTGGTGTTTGACATGAAGTGATTCATTGATGAACTTTTAATACTACTCTTGTTTCTCACGCCAAGAATTGCTCATGTGGGCTTAGAGTACGTGTTAAGTGAATCCGTGAATGCTATCAGAATCACAATAGGTGAATGGTGGTATCGGATGGAAGAGGATTCAGTGAGGTATCAACGTGAAGAAAATCATTCTGAGAAGAGTTATGAAGAGTTGTCAACAAAACCAAAGGGGGAGATTGTTGGGAAAAAATCCCTGAAGGTAACATTGCAGTATTTTTGGGTTGATTGTGTTTGTTGACAAAGAAGTTTTCCATGGAGAATTTTCGAGTTCCAAAGAATTTTTTGACAATCCATGTTGAAAAAGTATGATGACAAAGGAATGGACGAACTGGAGGCGGTACAAAAGAGCAGAACAAGGTGGCGCCATTTTCCAGTGTTTGCCAAATTTTTGGGGTCCAAAATTTGGAGTTTGGTTAGAATCTCGAAAATAGGATTTCCATGAAGATCATATTTTTATATGGAAAATTCATGACTTTCGCGAAGATGGGATGCATGGATTGGATTTTGCGAAGGCAGGAAAAATGGAGGCGGTGATGCTTCGCGATTACATCAAAGCTTCACGAACGGCAGAGTTGAAGCGCATCGCGGCGGTGAAGGCATTTGCGAGGGAGATTCACGGAGAAGGCCTGAAATAATGTTTACGGTGATGCTACGTGATTACGACGAGCTCCACGATCCGAAAATTTCCAAGGTACTTCTCGATTTGGACAGAATTCCGGCGGAAACATCGGAGCTTCGAGATTGGCGATGACGTGGTGTTGACTTCACTTGGAAAGGTCGAGGGTTGGTGGAATCTCCTATAAATAGAGGTCGACCCCCTCGAGAGAAGTAGAGATAATTTTTAGAGAAAATAATTTGCTCTTGGTTCATGAAGGTAGTTCGTGTAGCCTGTGTGCTTCGCAAAAGAAGAGATTCGCAGCGGCTATTGTAGCTCCGCGAAAGTTGCGTGCTCCGTGTTGGCTCAGTGAGCTTCGCGAGGGAAGTTTATCTACAACTACTTGAGCTTCGTGGTAGTGTTTCGTGGTAGTGCTTCACGAGAGTGCTTCGTAAAAAGGCAGGAGCTTCCCGAAGGCTTGTTTGAGCTTTGCGAAATTGGGAGCCTCACGAAGTAGGGTGCTTTGCGAAGGTGTTTCCAAAAGTAGTTGCCTAGTGTTCAGAGGCAAAGTGGTATTCATCTGTGGATGAAAGTTGGAATTCAACAGAGTATCTATCAATAGTTGAGGATGCATTTATTCATGCAAGTGAAGAGACCTACAGGTCTATAAACTATGAGTGGATTCCCTTCCATGTGCAGTGAGAATAGGAAGAGGAAAAAGGTGATCCTCTCCACCAGAAGTGAGCCAGAGAGAGAGAAACAGAGAGTGACCCTTGGGAAAGTAGGGACCTAACCCTAAACCTCGTAAAGGTAGTGAGCCTGGGCATATAAGTGATCTAGCCCGAACATTGTAATCCACATCTAGTGAAGAATAGTGGAATTTGGTATGGCCAGAAACTTGTCGGCATATGCTCCTTGGACGTAGCCCTTAGCGTTGAACCAAGTAAAATTGTTGTGTCCTGTGTTTTCTTTACTTTCTGTTTATATTGTGGAACAGGAAAGAGAGAGAAGAGTGTTTTTCTTAATAGCGAAACAAGATCAGAACGGGCGTTAATTTTAAATTAGTCATACTCTGATTCACCCCCCCCCCCCTCTCAGGGTATTCAGCCTTGTGGACCTTACATGGTGGTTGTAGTGACTAAAAAATAGCTAGTATAAATGAACCATACCATTTTACTTAGTATGGTGTCTTGGGATTCTATATGTGTAATATGGTGAAACTAAAATACTCATTGTGATTAATGTTGTATAATAGAGGATTTCCTATATAACATAGGAAATAGGAGAGGGCCACATTGTAGTGAATGGCATGTTGAGTCAAAATGGACAATTGTTTTTCACCATGACATGGTGAAGGGAATGTCAATGGAAGACATCTAGATTTTTTGAGAAATCATTTTGGTGATGATTGATCTATGTGTTTAATGGTTTATAATCATGTACCTCAAGATTTAGGGCTTGATTGAAGCTAAATTCAAAGGAGATATATATCATTTAACTTGGTTAATTAATTTTGAATTAATTCTTTCTGAAAGGAATTGCAACATTTAACCATGAGATAATTTGTGGTGGATTTCTGGTAGAGGAAATTTTGGAAGGAGTTTTGGGTATTTATAATAACCAATCAAGTACGAAAAACTATCCGTTTATTTGATCATGATTCCTCTACTTATATAATAGATATTGGCTATTCTAGGATGAAACCATTATGAGATCCACTATACAGAAATTTTTATATCCTTAAAATAGATCAAGAGTATAGTATGAACCATATGATCTATATACGGTAGAAGAAAAATAATAAGGTGTTCAATGTGAGGGGATGGATGTTATTTGGAAACCAATGAATAAATTTCAAAATGAAGAGAAGAAATTATTATTTGAGAGGGGGTCACAATAAGTATGTGAAAGGTAGCGAGTGGAATTCAATGACACTCATCTGTACCTGGTGCACCATGTAAAAAAATAATGTTAATGAAGGGATGTGAGTGTACATAAACAATATAGAAATACTACAATAGAGTAATTAGTAGAGGATAAGGAAGATGTAAATGATTCAAAAACAACAGTGAGCCTTGAGTGATAACGATTCGACCCAAAATGTTATAAGGAAGTGAGCCTGGTAAAGGAGTGATGGTGACCAAGATCATACCCCACCATTAATAAATATGAATAGTGGATTTTGGTTCATGAAACATCTCCATAACATGTTACTTATAGTATCCCAATGAATGTGAACTAAGAAAATCATTTATGTCCAATTTACATTACACAATCACACCAAAAGTAGGTCAAGAAACCTTAATGAATATCTAGTAATAAGGGTCGGTCAAGTGAAGAGGTAATTGGATGAGGTTAATAAAAAGTAAAAACTATAACGTCCTGGATCTGGGTGTTGTCCAATGGGGCCCCATATTTGGTTGTCCAGATGGACTCATGTGCATTTCCCCAAACACCATAGGTTGTTAACTAGAAGTTAGGACCTAGGGTGTGATTGTGGGGAAACTATTACCTCATTGGAATAGTATACACAGTGGAAAACAAATATTAAATTGTAACAGAAGCAGTAACACCATAAAATAGAAATAAACATTGGAAGACTAAAATTTAATCTAATAGAAGACACAATATATATATATATATATATATATATATATATATATATGATGCATGGAATATGTATCTAAGAAAACAAGAAAAAAAGTCACAATGCTAGAAAGCAATACAGAAACCAAACTACACAAGGAAACAAGTAAACTTCAGCAGCATCGAAAGCCTCAGCTTGGTCTCATGCTCTCCATACCAACTACAATCAAGTACCTGATGAATAAGGGAACTTTTACTTATCTATACCCGATATCATATAATCTGTTTGGAACCAAAACATGACCCAAACTAGGTGGGAGATGAATCCTAGTAGGAAGCCACCAAAAGATATGTTCCAAACTATCAGTGGATATATATAGAAGATAATATGCAGAAATTAAGAAATAAACTAGGAAGTACTTAAAAGTAAACAATCCTACAGTTTTCAATTACATTTATTTACATTTATTATTAATCCTTTAAATCAGGAAATCTTAGGGTTTATCCTAAGATCTATATCCCACTATGTAATAGTAACAAACCAGATGTCTCAGAAGACCATCTAACAATCATGTAAGACTGAGTCCCAACTTATTTTTTGGCTTAGAAGACTTGTCACGATCATTCAATAATTCCTAAACAACCCTCTAAAAATATCTCATGGTTTAACCCAGTTGTTTTAACATAGCACCAATTCATTAAATAATGACCCTTTGGGAAGCTCTCGTGGTCTAACACCTTTGGTCTAACATGACACTAATCATTTACAAATGGCCAACTGGGTAGTTCTCATGGTCAGTACCCTTGGGTCAACATGGAATCAATAAATTATAAACAACCTCTTAAGTAGCTATCATGGTTAATACCCTTGGGTCAACATCCACACCAAGGCTCTCATGGTCCTATGTAAATAATAAGGAAACCCCCCCCCCACACACACAGTTTTCCTAGTCTAAGGCTCTCAAAGTCCATTGGAAAAATAGTGCACATATAATACCAAAGCACCACATGTAATCTGAAACTACTATATGTCTAATCATTCAGCAGCATATCACATGCATTTAATATAATCAATTAGAGTCCATCATAAGCAATTCAAGTCAAGGAAAACAAGGTGTGCCTCATAGGAAACCCAGACCAAATGGCCATAAATAGTTAATCAAGGGAAAATAACCCATGGGTTGTCTTGTAACCAATGTATCTAACCTTACTCATAAGAAACAACCCCTTATCAATAAATTAACCATAGTAGTTAATAAACAGGGTTAAATTCCAAATCAAGAAATACTCCAATCATGGTTATGTGGCACTTTTATCATATCTAATCCCAAGACGAACAACAAAAGGCACAAAGCACCTACCTCGATGACTCACCATCGATATACTTGAACGTCAGCCCTTGAATCAGCCTAAAACGAAGTAGATATACAAAAAGATGAAAACAAAAAACCCTAAATAAACCATGAGAGAGGAAGGATCTAGAAGAAATCCTATGGGTTAATTTAGAAATTACAGGTGGGACTCCAATGCACCCAATAGTGTCTCATTTGGATCTCGGATGGAGAAAAGGGGGTTCGAACTTCGTTTTTCATTCTCAAGCACTTCTGTACAAAACATGGGAAGAAGAAGTCATATATGGACATGAGATAGGACCCCACTCCGATATATCAAAGAAAAAATAAAACTACATTGCATTTTCATTAAATGTACACTCCATATAGTATCCTTAACCAGTCTCCGAATTAAGCGGTTTATCTTGTCACTACATGGCCATGTACTCAGCCGTTACACGGCTAGTATAACGCTATATGTGGAAACCGGGTAAATGGCATGTACTCCTAAGTACACAGCGTGTACTCCTAAGTACATGGCGTGTACTCCTAGGTACACAGCTTGTACTTAGAAAATCCTCATTTCTTCCTTTATCCTAAAAAACAACCTGAAATCAAGATCTATACCTAAAATAAAGATCTGGGTTCTAATAAACTTCTTCCCTTAAAGTATTTCTTCCCCGAATTTCCTTTCCAATGGTGGTGAAGAAGAATCTACAAATAAATCTATCCATTATGATCACACATTGGCATCCCTCTCCCAAGTATTGTCCTATACTTATATGTTATACCATAGCACTTGTTCCAATGGAATAGACAGACCATGTAGAACCTTCCTGTTGTGATCCAAAATCTAAATATGGTGCTCCTCGAAGGATGCATCCACCTCTAACTCAACCTCCTTGGGTTGAAAAACATGAGATGGGTCTGAAAAGTAACGCCGTATTTGAGAAACATGAAAGACATTGTGCATAACCACGTACCTCAGAGGTAACTTCATCAAATGGGCAACCATACTAACTCTCCAAAACCTCAAATAGCCCCATGTATCTCGGTGAAAGCTTCCCATGTCTCATAATACTCCTGTGTCCCAACCTCGGTGTGACATGTAAGAAAACCAGGTCTCTGACCTCGAACTCCAGAGGTCATCTTTGTCGATCAATATAATATTTATGGAAAGATTATGTCGTATACATCAACATATGAATCAAATCCACCTACTCAGTGGTCTCCTGAACAAGATAAGGTCCTAGTATAGCTACCTCTCTTACCTCCAACCAATGTTGGGGTGATCAGTATGGACTACCATATAAAGCCTCAGAATGTTCCATTTGAATCATTTACTAGAAACTATTATTGTAGGAAAATCCACTAAGGGTATGTGTATCTCCCATGATCCCTCAAAATCCAGGATGCAATCTCGAAGCATGTCCTCCAAAACCTGAATCGTGCGCTCAGACTAGCCATCTGTCTAGGGATGGTAAGTTGTACTCATAAGTACCTATGTACTCAAATCCCTTTGTAGTCCCTTCTATACATGAGAACTAACCAGGCATCCCTCTATAAAATGATAGAGCGTAGAACCCAGTGATATCATGAAATATATAAGAATTATAACTTTCCAAACTCATCAACACTGAAGGTTTACTCGATTGGAAGGAAATGTGAAACTTTCATGAGTCTGTCAATAACAACCCATAAAACATCATTTCCTCTAGGAAACCTTGATAAACCCATCACAAAATCCATTGTGACATCATTCCACTTTCACTCGAGGATGGTTAACTACTGTAATATCCCTGTTGGTCGTTGATCCTCTGCCTTCACCTGTTTATAGCTAGAACATATCATAAAAAAACCAGCTATATCCCTCTTCATTCCTAGCCACCAATATTAAGGATTTAGGTCTCGATACATCTTAGTGATACAAAGATGAATTGATCATATGGAGGCATGAAAATCTCGCAACAACTCCCCACGTATGTCTGCTAACACCCATACATGCCCATGAAAATGCAAAACTCATCTTCTCCAATGGTCCACCCAGGAGTAGGGTCCTCACCTGACACACTCTGCCATAGGACTAGGCCTTCGTAATATGATAATTTCATCATTCTCACTTGATCTAGTAGAGTAGAGGTAACATCTATTGAAGAAAGAAACGCCAACCCCTATTTGTTAGGCACCTCCAAATGCATCTCAAAGAACTAACCCATAAGATTCTACTCAATAATAGCCTCTTGAACTGCTTGCATCTGAATTCTTTTACTCAACACATCATCCACCATGTTTCCTTTCCCAGGCATGTAGGGAATCCCAAGGTCAAAAGACTAAAGGTACACAACCCACCTTCGTTGTCTCAAATTCAGATCATGCTGAGTAAATATATATTTGAGTCTTTTGTGGTTATTGTAAGCCTCAAAATGCTCTCCAAAAGATAATTTATTCAATAGTTCAAGGCATGCACAACTATATCCAACTAAAGATTATGTGTCAAGTAATTTCTCTCATGTGGCCTCAACTGCCAAGGCCCTTACACAATGACTCCTTCCCACTACATAAGTAATTATCCCAACACAATACCTGAAGCATCTTAGTAAATAGTGTAACTCTTGCTCAACTCTTGAAAAAACAGTATCAGTGTTGAATCCAATATCCCTTTCAACTCCTGAAAGGCTGAATTACAGGAATCTATCCACAAGTACTTCACACCCTTCTTAGTTAGGGCTGTCAGTGGCACTACTAAGCATAAAAAGTCCAAAATAAAGTTCATGTAGTAAACTTCCATCCCCAAAAAACTTTGTACCTCAAATACTTTATTCAGATTATCCTAGGAAACTACTGATCTCACTTTCTATGGGTTGAATAATACTTCTATATCAAAGATGACATGACCTAATAAGTGAATTTGGTCCATCCAAAAGTGGAATTTTGAGAGATTAGCATATAATAGATGTTATCTTAGGGTACTCAATATGATCTCAATATGGGTGGAATGGTTGTGTTGAGTGCGAGAGTACACCAAGATGTCATCCAGGAAAACTACCACAAAAGTGTCCAAGTAAGGATGGAACACTCAGTTCATCGGTTCCATGAAAACTGTCGGCGCATTCATGAGACCTAACAACATAACCAAGTACTCGGATAGACCATACCTTGTTCAAAAGGTTGTAATAGGTATATCTGATGGTCTAACATGCAACTGATGATAACCAAATCTCAATTGAATCTTCAAGAACACCTGGTCTCCTTGAATCTAATCAAAGAGATCATCAATCCTGGACAAGGGATATTGGTTCTTGACCATAAAATGGTTTATATTTTGTTAATCCACAAAAATTATGAGGGTATCGTCTGCATTCTTCGCAAAAAGGATAGGATAACCCCAAAGAGAAGTACTGGTTTAGATGAAGCACTTTTCCTAAAACTCCACGAACTACTTCTTGTCCTCTTGAAACTCTAGTGTGCCCATCCTATAAGGAGGAATGGAAACCAGTTTCACTCCTGTCACAATCTTAATAGAGAAACATACCTCTCTCTAGAGGTAGAACTAAAAAGTCATCTAGAAAGACATATCTGAAATGATCCACCACTGGAGAAAAGTCCATCTGTGAAGTCCCCTGGTCATCCAAATATAAAATAGAAATCTAGGATGTAATTCAACCCAAACCCATGATGCTTGAGTCCAACTCTTCTCACCTGGACATCCCATTCACCCTTGTGTAGAAAAGACCCTCCATCTAGTGACATGAAACTCACCATGTGATGATAGAAGTCAACAACGGCCTGAAATGAGACCAACCAACCCATTATGAGAATGAAATAGAATCCTGTAATCTATAATACATATAGATCCCATAAGAAGATACCCACAAACCTCAAGAGGGAACTCCTTTAACTAACGTACAATATTGTCCTAATCCCCAATGGAATTTCTTGTTTCATAACATCATCAGAAGTAAAGATACAGATCCCAAGGCTCTCTACAATAGTAGTAGATATAAAACTATAGGAATCCCTTGTATCAAAAAGTGTAGAAGATAAAATAGTGGCAATTATAATAGTACCTATAATTGTAGAGGGTCCGGGATCCTCCACTTTTTGAGTCTACTCCATCACAAAATCCTGACCCGTAATGCGGTCCAACGACCCTGCCCGGGTATCCTGAGCTGATCCACTCCACTATCGTTGAAAACCTATTGTCTGGATATCATGGCCATGACCACCAGTTTGGCCTAAATGTCTTGACAAATTCCAGTTCTCGGACTAATGAGAAACCAGTGGACATTCTCCTAAAAATAGAGTCATAATCGTCCCCTCTCACTAGCTACTGGTGATAAAAACTGGAAAAAACACTGAAGATGACCCATGTTGCTGCAAGATCAGCACTCAAATGGATCTCTTAAGAACCGAGGTATCATGTGTCCACTCTTCCTACACTAGTAGCACCTCACCTGGATACCTAAAGATACATACCTACTACTGTAAACATCATGATAAGGCTCCTTGTTGTTCTTCCTAATATAAAACGAAGGAGTACCAACCCTGGATGTTGAACTGCCCTGGATCGCAGCACCAAACTCCCTCAGATTTCACTTGGTAATTAGAACCTAATTTATTATATCAATCACTTAATTCATCCTGAAAACATTCGCCTTTGATCAGAATCCATACATGGTACCTTCCTCAAACCACCTATCCAGTGATAACCTATCACCTCCAAAAATAGGTGCAAAGCATTGAATCTCTATAAAGAAATAAGAGTAATCCATCACTAAAAGAGAACCCTACTTCAAATTCATGAACTCCCAGGCTCAATCATACCTCAACATCTCAGGGTATAAGTAATCATAGAAGGTTTTCTTAAACTCTTTCCAGGTCATATCCCGATGGCATCCCTCCTATGAGATTACATCCAACCACCTCTTGGTGGAATCATATAGCAATTAAGTTGCGAGATTCACCCTCCTCTCAGGAGGTGTCTCTAGATGATCAAAGATATAAATCATGGCCTCCAACCATGAATCTATAGCCTATGGTCCTTAATACCCTAATAAAGTGGGAGGATGCTGCTACAGGAACACCTATGTTAGCTCTTCCATAGTCAGGGAAAGATATGGTGCTCCCAGAAAAGTCTGCATCATCCTCATAAAGCCTTCATGGAACTGTGCATCTTCACCTTCATTCGATATAACAACTGGTGCCAAAAATGGTCATGATGGGAGGATCTGCTGGTAGTCCATCATATATCATTTCTGGTGTCTGATCATCACCCAGCATCTAGCGTACAACCGGAGGACATCTTGGTGGAATGTTTCTACAAGGTCAAGTCGACACCTCAATTTAATATTATCAAGGATAGTAACTAAGAAGTTTAAGAATGAAACAGGAGAATTAAATCATTCAAGTATTACAAAATAGGGTTACATGGTGTGTAGAACCACTACATGGCATGTTCCCTTAATCCTTATCATGGGAGTTTATCCCTGCCAACCTGGTCATGTAACACCCCATACACACGGCATTTTCTTCTTATGAAAAGGCACGTACTTAAATATTCCCTATTTCCCAAGTACTTCTACATTGATAGGACTACATAGTTCTTCTAGTGTAACACTACACGAAAAGTTCACCCTAGACACGGTGGGTACCATGTAAGCGCCATCCACCCATGTCATTATTCATAGGTCCAGATACACGGTCAATTTCCTCATGGCATGTACAATATTGAAACGGCGTGTACAACCCAAGTTTCATCCACCTGTGTTGTTAATCACACGGTCGGATACCTGGTCTTTTACAACATGACATGTAATCCCAATACACGGCATGTTCTATGAAATGTTTTTGGACCCTGTGTCTATGATCACACATTCAGTCAAACGGTCAACAACTACATGGCGTGTATATACGGTACACAGTGTGTACTTAAGAAAAGTCATCTCTTCCATAACAGAAGAACACATGGCATTTTTTCATAACATCACACACCGTGTTGTCTAGGTTTCGAGTAGTAAACCTCTGGAACTTCCCTGGAACCCTAAAAAATATAAAATTTGTCCAAGTCATTTCATGTTTAGATCCTTGAGATCCCATACTCTCCACAAATAAAATTTTGGAATCCTTAATCATATCATATTTACAAAATTCAGTTAAAGTTCAAACATGATCCACCAAATTCTGATCAAAGACGGCCCATAGCACCTTAGAGACCAAATACTAGAATGCATCGAAATGAAACTTTACATATACCAATACCCTATCAAGATAGTAGGTATTTATATCATGATATCTATAAAAATATCATGCATATCTAGCACAACATCTAACACAACAGCATCCAATCAGTAATGATTCCTAAATGGAATGACAAGAATGCATGATATGTGATCTATAACAAGTTCCTATATAATTAATGAGACTACATACCCTCCTATCATCAAGATTAAATAGAAATAGAACCCCCAATGATATCAATAATCACAGAACAAAACAAGTGAATCACCCAACAGTGAAATCAAATAAACTGTAACAATTCAAAAACCAGAAAAATTGCAATATTTGAAGTAACTTGGATTTTCCCTGTACACTAGGTAGCTACCCACAAAAAAAACTTATTACCAACTACCTATTTATTCCTATCCCAGTATATTGGATCTAAATAGTAATTTAAAGTATAAAATAAACCCCTCTGATACCATTTTGTAACAACTTGGATCCAGGTGTCGTCCAATGGTACCCCGTATCTGGTTGTCCACATGGCCCCAAGTGCATTTCCCCAAATGACAGAGGTTGTTGACTAGAAATGAGGGCCTAGGCTATTATACTGGAGAAACTATACCCTCATTGGTAGATTATACACAGTAGAAAATAGATAGTAAATAATATTAGAAGCAGTGACACCATACAACAGAAATAAACAGTAGAAGAATGAAAGTAAATCCAATAGAAGCCACAATATATATATATATATATATATATATATATATTATTCATAAAATATGTATCTATGAAAATGACCAAACAAAACGAAATTCTGGAAAGTAATATAGAAACCCAAGTACATAAGGAAACAAGTAAACTCCAACATAATCATAAGCCTTAGCTAGGTCCCATGCTCTCCATCTCCAACAGTAATCAAGTACCTAATGAAGAAGTAAATTTTACCTTATCTATACCTATAACCATATAATTTTTTTGGATCCAAAACATGACCCAAATATGGTGTGAGATGAATCCTATTTGGCATCCACCAAAAAATCTTTGCCTAACTATCAGTGAATATATATAGCCGGTAATATGCAAAAATGAAGTAATAAACTAGAAATTATTTGATAGTAAATAATCCTAAAATTTTCAATTATATTACTTTAAATTTATTATTCATCCTTTGAATCATGTAACCTCTGGTTATAGCTATCCCACTATGTAATTGTAAAAAAAATGGATGTCTCAAAATACTATCTAACAGTCAAGTAAGACTGAGTCCAAGCTTATGATTTGGCATGATGGACTTGTCACAATCATTCAATCATTCATAGACAACCCTCTGGGAAATATCTCACAGCATAACACCTTTGGTTTAACATAGCACCAATTCATTAAATAATGAACCTCTCAGAAGCTCACATAGTCTAACCCCTTAGGTCTAACATAGCAAGAAACATTTACAAATGACCACTTGGGAAGCTCTCACAGTCAATACCCCTAGGCCAACATGACATCAATAAATTATAAACGACCTCCTAGGTTGTTCTCATGGTCAGTACCCCAGGGTAGACATAGCATAAGGTAATTGTAAATGAACTCCTGGGTATCTCTTATAGTCAATACCCCTGGGTAAACATCTACACCAAGGCTATCATGATCCTATGTAAATAATATGAAAACCTACACAGTTTTTCTAGTCTAAGGATCTCACGATCCATTATAAAAATAGTGTGAAAATAATATCGAAGCACCTCGTGTAATCTGAAACTACTACATGGATAATCATTCACAAGAATTTCACAGGAATTTCATATAATCAATAAAACTCCATCCTAAGTTATTCGTGGCATGGAAAATAAAGTATGCCTTATAGGCAATGTAGAACAAATGGCCACAAACATTCAATCAAGTAAAGAGTACCCTTGGGGTGTCTCATAACCAAGGTATATAACCTTAAGGATAAGAAATAACCCCTTATCAATCAATTAACCATAGCAGGTAATAAATAGGGTTAAATTCCAAATCAAGCAATACCCCAATAATGGGTGTGCATCACTTTTAGCATATATAATTCAAAGAAGAATGATAAAAGGCACAGACCACCTACCTTAATGTCTTAAGATCAATATACATGAATTCCGGCCATTGAATAGTCCTAGAATGGTGTAGATATACAAAAATATGAAAACAAATCAAACTTAAATAACCCATGATAGAGGAATAATCATGAACAAAGGCATTAGGGGAATTGATAACTCACAAATGAGATTCCAACGCACCTGACGGCGTATCAATCGGAGCTTGAATGGAGAAATGGGGGTTAAATATTCATTTATCATTATTAGGAACTATTATACAAAAAATGAGAATAAGAAGTCGGTTATGGACTCGATATGTGAACCTTCTCTGATATATCAAATAAAAATAAAACTACATAGCATGTTCATTAAATGAACATGGCATGTATTTTCCTTAATAGGACCCTGAATTAAGCAGTCTTACAAGTCACTACAAGGCCATGTACTCGGACATTACATGGATTGTACACGGTTGTACACAGCAACTAGGTACATGTCCTGTACTCTTAAGTACACGGAATGTGCATAGAAAATCCCCCTTTCTTCCTTTATCCTCAAAAACAACCTGAAATCATGATCCATACCTAAAATGAAGATTAGGGTTCTTAAAAAAATATATGAAACTTAAGGTCAATAGGTTAAGATATAATTATGGAAGTGATATATTTAAGTTAAATTATTAAAATTAGTTTTATTCAGCATACCAGGAGCCCTCCACCCCCCATGCAAGGTATATCTCATATTAACCCCCTAGTAGTAACTAACAGGGGGTATCATTGGGAAGGTTTCTTTTATTGAATTTTTTTCTCTGATTTGATTTAATCTTTAGTTAAAGTTTAATTTTTATCCTGCTTTAAAAATATTTTTTTACATGGAAAAGAAAATGAATTCAAAGAAGAGGCAATAAATATTTTATAACACCATATTTTGTAACTATCTATATAAAGAGTGAGATCATTTGGAATGGTACTTGTAGCCCACAATTGCATGGTATAAATTTTATAAATAATTTGTTCATTTTCTCATTTAATAATTCTATAGTAATAATCTATGAACCTTGTATACAAATTAATATTGGGACTACCAATGATGTTGAGATACCAGTAAGGATAATAAGGTAAGATTACGATTTATCATAAGAAGTGGACCAAAAATTAATTGAATAAAGTTTGAGACTAAATAGTAAAACAAGTCTCTAGTTGTTAAGATTAAAGTTCTAGAAATTGGATTAGAAAATATGTGAGTCCTAAAATAGTATTATTGAAGTTTAAAATGGACTAATGTATAGGATTGATTCTCATATAGAAGAGTTTAAGATGATATACATAAATATGGAAAATCTAAAATCTAACTCAAAATAAGTTCAAAATATAAAGGATGAGAAGGATGAGTTGGTTGAACATGTGGCTAAAGTGATTGAGGAGAATAAAAGGATTTAAGAGGAAAAGGAAATCCTTAAATATTATAATACTTGATTGAATTATAAAATAAAAGAAAAAATTGATATTTTTAACAAGCTTTCACTAAAATTTGAAGAAGATATACTGAGTGGGAAGAGTCTCATGGTATAATTTAGTGCTTAACATGAATCAAGGATAAAGAAGAACTAACAGTTAGATGGATAATTGGACTCATCAAAGAACTAATTAGATTCCTAGAGTAATACTAAACTAAAATATGATTTAAATTTGTTGTTTTATTATACTATGGTTGGTTATGTTGAATTAAAGAAGAATTATTCCTTCTTGTAGGAGATACATGAAAAGATTATCATGCCACAAAGATCATAATCTATTGGTAAATATGGATTTCTTATGAAAGATCACTAACAAAGCATAAAAAGAAGAGAGCTATGAATATTTCCAAGAAAATGTAAATTCGTGAAGGTACTAAAAATAGTCTTAAATATTATAGTAATTTAATCCTTTTACATATATTATTACATAATTTTAAAAATAAATATCTAATAAATACAAACCAAGGATCAAGAGGTCTAATGTCTTTAGGATACTATATACATAAAGTAGAAATATGTAACTAAAATAAAACTTATGTATTTTAATATATATAATGATCTCATAAATCCATTTTACCTCCTAAAACTGTATATGATAAACTGGGGAATACATAATCAAAAAGGGTGAGCTACAAATCCCAGTAAGGGATTATACATGATAATGAAGCATATGAGTTAAAATCCATAACATGATATAGGGAAAGATAAGTATTGTGAATAATAATATGGGATCATAATATAAATAACATGTAATCATAAGATCATGTAATAATACGATTGTATAAATAACATAAAACATGATATAAGTACATGTCAAGGATAACTATTAAGATAACATCACACAGTGGGTAGAGTCATGTCATGGATTATGTTTAATCCATAATCCCATACATATCATCCTAGAAGACATAAACATTACCCAATTCATTTTATTTCTATCTAGGTTTACCCACTATAAAATTTATAAGCATATTTGTGCCACATAAGGAATTAAACCTAAGGCATAAACATAAATATTACCCACAGAAAGAAATGGGTTGTATAATCATATATTATAGCATAACCAGATAGCATATCATAATGGTATCCATGAAATATTGGATTACAACATTATTGTATGTTAATAGATGAAAATTAATCATGTTTCAAAAAAATGGATTTCCAAGTGAAATGAAGAAGTGAAAAGGAGGGGATAGGTAACTCTGGAAATGTACCGCTTAAGCGGGGTTTTAGGGAAAAGGTTAAAAAGACTCAAAAAAGAGTGCCAATTTACATAAAACTATAAATGAAATGAATTTTTTTTCTATAATCAAGTAATAAATTTTAGAAAATAATTATGGTTTAAAAAAATTAGTAAGTGGAACTTGAATAAGGATAAGTGACAGAGAAGTTCCCTTTAATCAGGTTTTCTTAATGAATAATATTGATAAAGTAACCTTTAAAACATGTATATCCATATAAAATAAAGTTTTATTAAGCAATTTATATATTTGGTAGACATATATAAATAATATAGATGAAGTAAATAGGAAAAATAGAGAGGGAAAATGTTACCCAATGAAAATAGGGTTGTTTGGAGAGATCACTCGCATTATGTTCTAGAATTATTCTTCACATTAACATAAAATCATGAATATTGAAATTAACTTAGTGAATTACTTAATTTTAAACCTTATATATATATATATATATTATTTACAAAAATTAAATTTTGTTCATTTACAACCATTTCAATGAGATATAATGTTTAATTTCACTGTTCTGATGGTGTTTGTTCTATGGTTCCAAGGTCAGATCATTTGTGTATAATTATTTATGTACATGTAAAGTGGGAATATAACACTATAAGTGAAATGAAATAATATTCATGTAATTAAAAAAATTCAACAGTCTAAAATAACAATTTTTTCCCTCATGGGTATGATTTATTTAGTAAAAATCTTAACATTATAAGGTTAGTTCATTTAAACGGTTTTGTTGACCATCTCAAACTAGATTAATAGTATTTATTTAAATGATTATTAAGACACTAAATTACTTGAAATAAGTTTAAATTTAATAATTAAAATCATATTTAATCATTATATTGTTTTTATAACCATCCTTGAAGGCGGTGGATAAAAATGAAATGTGTTTTTTAAAGAGGTGGTCATCCAACCATATTGTGAACAAAAATTTGTTTTAGAAATAAAATAAGGGATGGTATAATATGAATATTACACCATAATAATAACATATATGTGTATTTAGGAAACTTATTTCACTAGTTTTTTTAGGTTTATAGAGAATATATTTGGGTGATAGATTAATAATAAAATTAAAAAAAATCAGTTTAGAGTTTACCTATATAACATCCCATTAACGATCTGACTAGTACATCTTTAACCTTTTTAGGGTTTTTCCTTTTCATTGAATGGGTAGGTTTGGTAATAAATTTTTAGGATACCTATAATGAAGTAATTGCCATTTTTTAACGCTCATATTTAACCGGTCATTTCTACAGGTTGTTGGAGGTTTTCATGCTGTTTAACTAGGTTACACAACATGTAATTATTGTTGGGTGCATAGTGTGACAAGGGTTCATGCTGTGAAAGTTAAACAATGTGATGAGGTTTTAAAATTCATGAGTTAATTAAATATCACTTTTTAATTTAAGGATTTTTTTTTTGATGATTATGGAATTTAACTATTTCACGATGTGTAATGGGGTTACATGTCATATAATTCCTTGCATGTCAGTCATATACAGATAGCACGACATAACTTCTCACTTTTCCTCCATTCCAGTTTCACTTATCTCAAACCAAATCCTTCCCTATTAAATCTTGGAGCTCTACAACCCATATGGGTCCTTTAATTTGGTGTTCGGTCATCATTGTGCTTGCGATTTGAATTCCCAGGTAAGAATTCTCCCATTTTCTTCTTCTCTTTCTCTTTCTCCTCATCGGGGTTTAATAGATCATCTGAAAATTGATGGATATATAATCTTCATTATTTTATATCGCTTCTAGGTTGAGATTATAGGTCTTATGCACGTTCTTTCTCATTTTTGGGTTTCGTTACGGGCATTGAGTTTTGGGGAAAAGGTAGGTGATTTTATCCCACTTGGACAAATTGATTAACCTTAAATTGCTTGATATATTTCAGTTGTTGGTTTAAATTAAATTTTTTGAAATTTATTTCAATTGGTTATGATTAAAACCCAATTCTATTGAATTGGGAGGTTTGAAATGGTTTTGGAAAGAAATTAGGAATAACCCCCCAATTTCATTGAATTGGGGTGTGTTTGTAAATGGATAGAAATGGTTTCAATTGATTTGTTGAATTTTATTATTGAAATAGAATTGATGGGATTTATTAAATTGAGAAAATTAATTAAAATGATTTGATATAAACCCAGTGGTTTTATCTTGATAAAAATTCATGTTTTTTGTTAAAACCTTTTTTAGTTTTAAATGTAAAATTGGAATTTGAAATAAAGGAATGGGATTTAATTGTATTTTAAGAAGTCTTAAAATAAATTTCTCATCATTGAATGTGTAAGAGAACATACAATACCTGGGTAGATTGTGATTTATTTGGACAAACTATATGATTATACAAAATTATAAAACATAAATGCAGCAGGTTTCATCCATTAGACAATGGTGATGAGTCCTCTCTAAACAGTGTCTAGAGGATGTGTGTGTACACATATTTTCATGGTCACTGAGAGAGTGTGGAGTCCTATATCCTGGAACATTTTTACCTATTTAGAATATTACCATGTTTATTTCTTGTTTATATTTGAAATATAAATGTATTCTAATGTTGTTAAACAATTTTTCATTCCCATCTAAATTTATATAAATTGTTTTATATAAATTATTTTATATAAAATGTTTTATTTAGGCTATTATTTTAGAAATATTCCATCACTGATTAAATAAAGACTTTTCTTGAAGTATTTTTCCATCATTTAAACTATATATCATGATTTTTTTAAATATGCCTTGAAATTATAAACCTGTTTATTTAAAATAGAAATAATTCCTTTGTTTAATTTATTATTATCATCTGTTATGGAATACTTGGTGTGACCCTACAATGATTTTTATCTCACACCCTAATTGTTCCTTCGGGTGTTTATAGATTATCTAGTGCTATGTTTGAGAAAGGTTAAATAATCTCTTGGAGGTGGATCTAGTTGTTGAATCGTATACTTGGTGAGGAGTGTCCTTAGGTACTTGGGTCGTTTTCCTCTATTTTTATTTGTGTTTGTAGTACTTTGGACTTGTTTTTTCCTTGTTGACTTCTTGTACATTACTCCTAGTGGAGTTTATTTTGATATGAATAATGTTTTTCATATATTATTTCTATGTTATTAGTGAAAAAATAATTCCCACTTTCAGTTTTTATGATGTTAGGTGCTAGTCAATGGTCGGTGGGGATCGAGAATTCCCTTCAGGCTATATCAGGGTCAGCTCAGTTATCTGGCCACTAGGGTACCTGGGATGGTTTGTCACAACCTCTCCCCCTGGTTGTCTCCTTTTTAAGAAACCCCTTAAGTCTCCTTGGAATGTTCTTTAGATGAGACCAATATAACGAGGACATGTGCGAGAGTATTTGGAACTTAATTTCTCAAAAACCTGGTAGTCTCTAAGGCTTAAAAGTTGTGAGGAGAAGGGTGGTGATGTGTGATATTTTTTAGAGGAGGTTATAGGTGTTTTTGAATATTATATGCATTAGTTTATTATTTTGTATCAATCCTATCGATATTATTGATTTTTATGAATATATAATAAATTTTTCTTGTTATTTAAATAGGGTGGTTTCTTACATTAGTCCTCGCACAAAAAAACCTGTATCTATCTTATAATGTTAAATATTGTACTTCATTATTCATAAAAAATTCAACACTTTTAGAAAAATAAAAAAAAAATTCTAAAATTATTTAAATGTTTAGATTCTAAAAATTAAATCCATTTTATTAAAATTCTAAATGTGAGAAATTTAATTTTTAAATACGATATTCATTTTTTTTTTAAAATAACAATTTTAATATTATAATCAGCTTTTTAGCCCTTTAAAAATCATTAATGTCTCACAAAATTATATTATAATTATAATGCAAAATATATTAATTTATAAACCCATTTTATGAAAAAAAAAATATTTTAAAAAATTATAATTTTTTAAAAAATGAAAACAAAATATATATGTTATAAAAAATATGATCACATACTTTTTTATATTTTAAACATTTATTTGCTTGTGTCATGATATAAAAATGCCATATTTTAATTTTATAGTATTATTAAATATTATTTTACACTTTTATAGGTGGAGATACAATTTTATTGGTCAGGTTACAATTCTTAACAGCCATAATACAATTATTAATAGTCAAGTTATTATTCCAATGATCTGATTATTATTATAATGGTCAGATTTGTAATGGTCATATGGGTTTCCTAATTTCTATAAATACCTAATATTTAATACATTATTTAATCAATTATATTTTCTCTCAAGGTTATATATATTTTCATTTCCAAGATTAATATTACATTACTAATATTCAAATTCATTTCTACAGCATTGTTTATCAGTGTGCTTATTTTATTGGATCAAGAATATCCAAATTTTCATATTTTAGTTATCTATTTTTTATCCTGTTGTAATATTTTCAATTCCTATGACCATTTTTTATAATCTAAATGTAATGTTTAGATTAACATAATAAAAGTTTGTTGGTTACATCATGTGTTTCGTGTTATTTAGGCTATAATACTAAATATGAAAAAAATTATAATAAGGAAAATTCCATTAATAAAATTCTAATTCATTAAAAAAATGACCCCACAAGAGGTAAAAATAACTGGACAAGAAATAAAAGACATAATGGTAATACGTGTTACATTTTTGGGATATATGGACACACTTTTATTTTTTGTGTTATAGAATGGGAATATATCAAATGTCTTGAATCTAGTAGAAAACATGAAAGACTAAGTCACCAAGCACAATAAATGAGGTACAGGACTTAAAAAATTGTTATTATTTGTATTTTTATAACCATGTCCTAAGTGAAAGTTTCATAGGATATTCATCAAATATTAAAAGATAATATCAACCCCTGTAATTTTTAATACATATTTCTTGGAGAAAAATATTTCAAAGACTATATAAAGAAGACTTATTTACTGAATTTGAATTAATTTAAAGCTTTTAAACAGTCCCTAAACCTCAAAAATATTAGATAGATAAGAAAAGTGTTTATAAGAAAGAGAAGATATTACATGAAGATGAAACTAATAATTATCATGATATATATATATCCTAAATAAGGTAAGAATTGAAAACCATGATAATTCTTCATGGGATAGTCATGGCAGTAATATGTATTGGAGAGAAAAAAAATTCGTATTATGAGAGAATAAACTAATAGTGGTTACGTTTACTGAGAAAGAACAGATTGTGAGTGGAGTTGTTTCAAATAGAACAAACCCAAAGAATATAAGAGACGATTTTTTTCAATAAAATCATGTTAATATATGAAGATGGAATCTAAAATGAAATACAAAGGAAAAATAGTGGTCCATAGTGACTCACCATCATCCTCAACTTGATAAATATTATGGAACCCCTCTCCCCATATTCTTTTTTTCAGGGTATTAAAAATCTATTTAGATTATAGATTTTTTTTCCCATAATAGGTTCCCCAAAAATTGAGCAACAACAATTGGTATCAAGTGAAAAATACTTATGAAAATTGGTGATAACATTAAGGATACTAAGACATATCAAAAAAATTAATCATATGAAGAACTAAAAATCATGGAATAAATATGGTATCATTTTTTAAAATTTTAAACAAGTGGTATTGATTTCTTTATCAAGTGATATAATCCTCACACAAATTAATTTAATGTCATCTACTAACTATGTTTGTGATAGTATGATATAGATCATACGTTTTGTTTTGAGAGATGGAAAATCTAAATCTATATTGATTTTTTCATTGGTATTCATGGGTTACATGGGAATCCTTGTTGATGTCTATAAAAACTCTTGTTTCTGACACTGATCTTAGGCTCAGAGGGATTAGAGGATTTATTAACATCTTAAGTGCTAGTGGTAAATTCACTCAATGAATCTCTAGAAAAAAAATAATTAACTGATGTGGATTATCTTAGATAAATTTTCTATCCTAAAAATATGGGAAAAGAAATTGATGAATGGGGGAGAAATATTGAAATTTGTAGTAAAAATGAGTTGACTCCATTGTACAGAGGAGTATGAGGTGATAATGGAGAACCATATACATGAAGGGGGATTAGTTCCAAGTTCACCCAAAAATAGAATAGAAAATAGTGATCAAATCTACTTGGATTTAAATATTCTAAATTAATTTAAAAGATAATTATGGATTGAAATTATCCTAAGGTTGCCTGGTCTTGTCAATAAAATCCAAAGTGGGCGACTATTGGAACCCCCAATGAGTTTTATTGTATTTTTTTATCAAATATTTATTTGTTAACAAAAAGGTATGGGGAAAATAGAAGGGGATATGTTGTGTTTTTCCCTATGGTGTAATTCTAGTAAACCTATGTGAAACATCTAAGTCTTTTATAGGCATGTCAGTGGTCATAGTGAGTGATGCACATCCTCTCAAAATGAATAATGTTGTTTCACTAGGCGTGGTGGCTTGGAAGCCCACATGTGTAACATTGTGAACCTAAAATTCCTATTGATATGATTGTGGAATGATGGAGGATTCCCTATAAAACATGGTAAATAGTATAATAACACATTTTAGTGATCAGCATGTGGATTCATAACAAAGATTGGTTTCTCACCACATCACAAGGAAGGTAGTGTCGATGGGTGATATATATATTTTGATATAAATCATTCAGCTGATGTATGGGATATGTATTTAATGATTCATAATCTTATTACTAGAGATTTAGGCATTTATTAAATCCAACATGAAGAAGATATATATCATTTGATTTGGTTGATTAATTTAGCAGTTTAACATGAGAATAGTTATGTTGGAATGCTACTAGATGAAATCATAGAAGGAGTTATGGGCATATTGAATGAACCAATCATATTCTAAAAACATTCCTTTTATTGTATCATGATCCCTCCATTTATATATGGTATATTGAATATTACAGGATGAAACCATTCTGAGAGAATTTGTGTGAATATTTTTATATCCGCTAAATAGATAAATAGGATATTCTGCACTATATGATTCATCTATAGAAGAAGAAAAAGAAAGTTTTCTTGGAAAGGGGTTGTAAGGTTTTTGGAAAACATTGAAGACATTTACAATGGAATATAAGATTGATTTCTTAAAGTAGAGATCGTATTATGTTTGTGAAGAGAAGTTAGTGGAATTAAATGACACTCAACTACACCTAGTGCATCATTAACAAAAAAAATTATTTTGATAATGGGAACTATATAACCATAAACTATGTGTAAATCCTCCCCTAGAGCGGTCGGTTAATAATAAGGAATATGGATGTGATCAAAAAATGGTAGTGAAACAAAGCGATGGTAGTGAGTCTTTGGAAATTGTGATTCAACCCAAAATATTAAAGGGAAATGATCTCGGGAAAGGAATGATAGTTACCTAGACTAAATTCCACCGTTGTTCAGTGTGGATAGTTGATTTTTTTTCATGAAACATCATGATTTCATTCTCATTGAAGTATCTAATAGAGGGTGAACCAAGTAAATCCTTTATATCCTATTAAACTTCTCCATTCACAACAAAATTGGGTTAAGAAACCTTAATGAATATATAGTAGTAATGGTTGGTTAAGTGAAGAGGTGATTGGATCAATTTAATCGAAAGAACAAAAAGTGTAACCCTTAATGTTAAGAGGGAAAGATCCAAATACTATTGTGAGATATTTAAGGTAAATATTTTAAATTTTTTCTATAGGCGTACCCAAATTTCCCCCCACTATTAGGGAATATCTCATGTTAACCCCTAGTAAGACCTAAAATTATAATATAAACAGATAATTACTTTGAAAACATGAAAATAAATATCCTTTACTTTTTAACAAATTTGAATTTAAAATGAAATAATTTATAAAACAATTTTTTTAGAAAAATAATGAGAAAGGGAATAAAAATTACTTCAAGATATTATGAAATTTTGAAAAGGAATATAAAAAAATAAATCCAAAAAATGGTAGGAGAAAGAAACCTTGAAAAAAACAATAAAAAGATTCAAAATTATATTGAAAATGAATTTCTTTTTATAAAAAATGTCTTTTAAAAAAACATTAAGTGTTTTTAATATTATTTAATAACAATTAAAAATTAATTTAATTTTAATACATTTTTTCATACATTGGAACATCAAATTTTATTATAATTATTCTTCAAAATTGATAAATTAATTTATTTAGATTAAAATATACAACACTTAGAAAGAACAATTCTTTTAAAAATATCCCTTTATGACATTAAATAACTTTAATCACATCCCATAAGATTTATTATTTATCTTATAACCATTAAATTTTATCAATACATTAGTATTAAAATATTTAATTAAATATTATAAATATATCAATAAATTATTTAATAATGATAATAATTTATAACAAATACATATTTTTATAATAAATAATTTTAATTAATTATTAACTTTTATATCATTCCAATATTATTTATTGTATATGAATTATATTACTTTTAATTTGTTCCTAATAATTATACGACATTAATATTCCAATTCGGTATAATTATATCCAACAAATATATACCCAATGCACATATATCCAACAAACTGTATGTTTAATGACTATATGTCTAACAACTATATGTCTAATGACCATATATATAATAGTTTTTATTAGAGATATGATTTTTATAAAATATTGTGAGGATGAGAATTTCAACCTTGTAATATTTTTATTTACTCATGGTTTTATTCCATTAATAATTTTTATTATAATTTTTCATTTAGTTATCTTATAATTAGTTTCATTTTATATTGGAATATGCTACTATAATTAGATGAGTCATTTTTCATTTAATTTTTATGTTTAATGTATCCAAATCTATCAAACTTTTTGAATTTATTTAAAGGCAAGTACATACTAAAATCATTGGGTGTTACAATATAACTTAGGGAACACGCCATTGGATATAGAGTATAAGATTCAAAACACTTAAATATAATCTTATGGTGAGCAGTGGTAATGGAATCAAAATGAAATGCATGAAGGGTCTGTCATGGCACTGGATAACCTTACCTAGTTCATATAGGGCTAAGAAAAATCAATTTGGATAAATTTTTTTCCAAGAAAAAATCTTTTTTAAAACCACATATCATGTTTTTTATTAAAATATATATAAACATGTAGTAAATTATAGGAAACATATACATTAATACACTATAAACCTAGTCATTGAACATCGTTAGATTAATTGCCTTCAATCAAAGGATTTCTCAAAATCTCAAGTGAACCATAGGAAAAAACGGACTATAAATCAAATCTAAACCATTTAATATATACACTTATAGAGGGAGATAATTTAGATAAGGTAGTGTTAGGTCATACTATTTCATAAATGGAAAATTACAGGATAACTCACTTGAGATAATATTTAACCAATTAATTAAATTAATTAAAAATTTAAAAAAACCGCCATGGTGATCATCGGGTACTTGATCACTAGTCATTGAGTACATGATTACTTATAGAGTACCCTCTTTAGGACCAAAATCCACTTAGTGGACCCACCAGTGTTATCCCCTTCTATTAGTTATTTTAGATAATCATTCAAATCTATTCTCAAGGGAAAAGATCGTGCATGAGTTCAAAACTCCAAAAAACTAACCCATGGCCACATCCTAAAACCATAAAAATACTTAAGGTTTAAAAAAATATTAGAATAATATTATACCTCAAATTAGGTGAGGTTTTGAAACTCCCCACTACAGATCACCTCATCCTTGAGATGCATAACTAAGTATCATTGGAAAATTACTCCATCCACTACACTCATATGTTAGCCTCCCACTCCCAGGTCTCCTCCTACGTACACATGTGTTGATAGAAAACTTATACCAATGGTATTGTATTCTGAAGTATAATCTTTTCACTCAAATATACTATATGAACAACTCATTCCTTAAATAAAACATTATCCTAAGCCACCATTATCATAGGAATAATCTGGTGGTGGATCCCCACCATATATATTTGACTTTATAACTTGACAGTCAAATTCAAACAAACAAATAACATTTAACTTCTTGAGTATTGAAGCAGTAATATCTAGGATGTGAGTAAATCCCTACCATTATACTCTTGTATGTTGAGATACATCTCAATAAAGAGGCTAATCAATTTCCTTATGCTACTCTTTTCTTACACTACCTATGTGTGTGGCTTTCTACTCAATGCATCATCCAATACTTTCCTTTTACGAAGGATTTCTTCCATATAAAAGTCAAAAGGCTAAAGATACATGAATCAACTATATTTGTTAAGGTTAATGTTACACTATGAGAATATATACTTAGGATTGTGTGGTCTGTATACACAACAACCTCTTTCCCTATAGGTAGTTATCTCAATACCTCAATGAATACGCTACCACTTCCAACTATATATCATGAGTCTAGTAATTTTTTACATACATATTAAACTATTTGGATAAAATAATTCATCACAATATGTGATATAACCCTAATCAGGTCTTGTAAGGAGGGAATTTTCATTGAAGTCATCTTTTCTTTCAACTTCTAAAAGAATCTTTCACGCAGATAATAACACTCAAACCATACCCTCTTTGTGGTCAAGACTTTCATTGATTTTGTAAATAAGATGAATTCCTAAATAAATATCCTATAGTCATCTACCAATACTAGGAAACTATAGATCTCAAAAATAATCTTAGGTTACTCAAAAGTAGTCTCAATCTTATTAAATGCCACTAATATACTCGTCACTTATATTAGATACCATAAGAAGTGAAACTCACTAATCTAGAATTGGAACCTTCAAATATCCACATAGATATTATTCTCCATTATTTTACTCAAAATAATTTCTAAATATCAATAATTATCCTCTCAAATTTTAACTACAATTTAATATCATCGATAAAAAAACCATGAATGAATCCATATATGGATGGAACACTCAATTCAGCATAGCTATAAACAATTTTAGCATGTTTTTCAAACCACATGGAATAGATTGAAACTCGTAAATTTAATACCTTTTTTAAAGTAGTGTGAGAAATGTAAAAATTACTCACTCATAACTAGTGATATCCTAGTCATAATTCAATATTTTAAAAACACTTTTCTCCCCTCAAAAAATCTAACTAATCATATACATCGGGATGAGTATATCGGTTCTTAACCTCCACCTGGTTTATCCTTCAGAAATATGAAAATAAATACAAGATATAGTTTACATTTTTAGAAAATAGCACAGGATCACCCCAAGGGAATATTCCTAGGAACGTGAATCCCATTGCCTCAAGGTCCTCTAAATGAACCTTAATCTCTTTATCTTCCATAGGTTCCATTATATATGGAGGAATGGATATGGGATACCTACATGGAATGAAATAAATCATGAAATTTTCTTCTATTATGGGTGGACACCCTTAGATATCATCAAGAAAATCATCCATGAATTGGTCAGAAACATGATAAAAACTAACTAAATGCATCTCTATGTCTCCCAAAATGAAACTAGCAAACTGGGATGAAATCCTCCCCAACTATCAATAGAAAATACTTGAATTAGAAACCTAAAAATATCACTACATGATATTGGTATAAAAACATCTCTTAATAGATGTGAATAATACCTTTATAGAAGAAATATGTCATTGTGGAGCAACACACTCCCCTATTCAGAGCAATAAAATACTAGGGAGTACTATTTCATCTCTATAAGGATAGGAGTGGGATTGTAATATAATTTGGTTGAAATTAAAACAAATAAATAAAATAGTAGGATAAAAATATATATAAAGATAATTTGATCATTAGTATTAATTTTTCACCTAACCTAGAATTGACAACATTGGTTTTAAGACTCATTGGAGTGTCATTCACTTATAGTGAAATTAGTTATCAACCCAATCCACCAAAGTCTCCATTATATGAATTTAAAGGAAATGGTAAACCTCCATTTACCTCTATAAATTCTACTTCAAGACACTCATATTACTTCCTAAATATATTATAAGTCCTTGTGGGGTTTCATATAAATAATTGTTCATAAGTATGAAGTGAATATAACCTATGGTGTTGAAGTTGTGACAAACCTATAAATTGTGGTATTAAATTTGGGTTTATCAATACCTTAATTATGTTTTTATTAATCAATCTTGTGTAGGTGTCACTCTCTACACTACCTTGAACAATATTGAAATGATATTCATCATATGATTTTGTAAGTTATACCTCTCATTTTACCTCACACTCACAGTTCACCATCAAGTGACAGTGAACAGATTCCTTGTGGTTATCCATGCTTCCACTCTCATTTCATAACCTATACTCACTTGTAAGAAAATCACAATAATCAAGATAAAAAATATTTTCAAGTCAGAATAATTCAATTCAAATTAATATAAGTTGAACAAAGGTATATTGGATAAATAATAATAACCACTACAACCATGACGGTACATCTTAAACTTGGAAAGATCAAATATGAAATGAATTTCAGGAGAAGTGAATGGGAATTAGATTGATAACATTCATTATTTAAATCTCCACCCAATCCTAGAAAAGTTCATATAGTTGTAGTAAGGATCTATATAAATATCCTCTCGATCTCAGCTTACTCAAGTACTTCACCTATGTTCCATGTTCCTAGGCTAAGTGTACCCATTTCTCTATATTTTCTCTTATTATAAAGAATTTATTGTTTCTATTTTAATAAAAAATGTGGTATCTCAAAATGTTTCAGTGTAAGAATATATCATTTCCATATATGATGCTAAATTACTTCATCTCATGTATTAATTTTAGTTCTCAATTCAATGATCATCAAATTACACTTATGTACTCAATTATATTCCACATGGTATGATATTGGATATTTTTACTGATTTAGTTATCCATTTTGAGTTTGGTATTTCCTAGATGATCCCCTTGGATTTCATATTATACATATGGATATGATATAGAATTATTATCAATCAAACATTTTTCTAATCTCTCCTTGAATACTTTATGCATTTGATATTGATGATATTATGTTAATATGATTATTATGGGTGAATGAAGTGATAAATATGGTTTCTCATCTTTGAAAAATATATTTATATAAAAACAAGATCTCAAGTCCAAACACGAGATATATTGGGTTTTTTGTCATAACTCTACGATTGATGATCAGATAGAACCATCTAGAGAAAAGGCACCGCATTGGGGATTGAGGATCAATTTGTGGATAGAATAATGTTAGGAGTGGGATTGAGATTATGTTAGACCTATTGCAAGATCCATTATTTTAGCATTTTTAATTTCTAAAATATACTACACCACAATCATTTTAATATTTCCTTAATAATATAATGTATACTGGAGGCTCTATATTTTCATTCTAATAAATGCTATATTGGATTTTCATCGTCACATTAGTAGAAATTCCTTCTCAATTGTTTATATAGTATTAAATTGTACGGTTTACATAGTTTTAATCCCTACCATGGGTTAGAGTTAGTAATTTAATTTAATGTTAAGGGTTGGTGAAAATTCATTTAGAATTATAACGTATTATAAGGTAATGTACCTGAGACTATGTTAGAGAGGTTTTATATTCTTATCCTCCAATTCATGAAATTTTGACCTCCATATGTAATATTTGGATCTCCAATGTATTCCATAGTATCATTTTTATTTCTTTATTTATTCTTCCCAATCCAATTCCCCTACATTATTTAATTTTAAAAACTAACCAAAATCATGGCCCTAAACCTTATTTCATAGAATTTGATATTTTCATAGAATTAAATATTTTAGTTCGAGTTGAAAGCTAATGCACAATATTTTATAAAAAATAATAAATTATATACAAAAATCATTGAATTACAATTAAAAATAACAAAATAATACAAAAAATACAATCTAAAAAGGGTACAAATTTTATGTTAATCAAATTCCACCACACTTGACATATTACATTTCCTCAATTAATTACTATCAACAAATCTCTCAACCCTTTTTTAGTTTATGCTAAATTCAAGTCCTAGTTCATTAAAATTCAAATAAAAAGAAACTTATTTAATTAATATTTTAATACTAAACACAATTAAATATACATATCTCTCATTTTCCTCATCCAATACTCCATTTCACACTTCCTTGATTTAACTTATGAGATAATTTTATAATTCATTTATCCCTTCTTCGTTTGTTTTTTGGAATTCCCCTCACTTGTTATTCCCCATGATAAATTAGTCACAAACATAGTTTTTATTATTTTTAAGCCCTAAATATGTAATTTAACTAATTCATTTAGCAAAAAATATCCAAAACTATATGAAACCATATAGGATTCATCCTATAGGGTTATTTAAGATTACAATGACATTGAAGTAATGTAAGGTCATGTATCTCTCAAAACAATTTTCTCTTCTTGAGGGATTTGATTTTTTACTCACATGCATAGTGATATGATATCTTAGGAAAAGTCTAGTCAAATCCCAATTTCTCATTTTACTCTACTCATATGACTTATCAAATTGTAATTTAAGTCAGATCCCTAAGGATTTTCTTTTTTATAACAAACAGACTACCCAAGTTAGAGTTCAAAATCCCATTAGAACATGAATCAATTTTGAATCCCCGAAAAATTTTCCACTTACACTACATTACACCAGTTCTATCAATGAATCATAATTTGTCTATATTAAGTTTGTATCCAAAATAATAATAGATATTAATTGTCAGGTGGTGGGTACTCACACACAGAGCCTATGTGAACTCACTCCACACACACTTTATTTTTAATTTACATAAAAGTAGTCCCATGTTGGTAGATGAAGTGGATAGTAATAAAAAAAATCAAGTTTGAATTAATTAAATAGTATAATAAAACCTCCCATATAGTTTATACATTCCATGTACATTCATTCCCTTTCTTATACCATCTTATAAAATAAAGTAGTCATTCAATGGGTTGAAATATAAATTATTTAAATTTGATAAAATCTACCTATAAATTAAATCACATTATTTTTTAGGATTCTTATCAGCCAATGTTTTAGTTTTATGGTCTTCTTCTAGGTTGTCCCTAAAAATATTCCCTAATAAATTGGAGGATGTGGCTTTCCAATCTAGAACTACCAACAGTGGGATGATCCACAACTCCATGGTATATAAATTTCTCTTATAATGTATAGGGATCCTTGGAAGTATCTCTTTAGATAAAATATTGCAACATTAACTTTCATTTCCCCCCATATAGCTAAATGAATTATTTATTAATTTCCTCCTTGATATATCAAATTTTACTAACATTCAGATAGAATTATTTTCTAGTGTGGGAGTCATCCTTCCATTATTCCTAATTTTTATAGTATCTTTACACTTTACTTATGGCCTCTTTTAATTCCTAATCAATATATACAACCTTTTACAATATCTTTTTTCGATTTTATCCAACACATTTCCAAAATAGATGTCCAAATTCAAAACATATACTATAAATGTTATTCTATGGATCCTTCTAGAAAAGTATTTCCTGAAATAATAAATACCATATAGTGAAATACATTAATTAGTGTGAAATAATATGAAATAAGAATTGATACATTAATAATTAAACATTAAATTTAACTAAATTTAATTTAATATTGAAATTTACTATGATATTATTTTGTTTGTCTTATATATTCTAATTTTAATTTTATGTTCTAATTTATATTTTTTGTATTGTTTTTATATTTTTAGATTTTTGTCTATTATTATCAAAAACCTAAGAAACCCCACATACTATCCCTAAAAAAATCCAATTATTTATAGTAAAAATGTGTCATTATGGAGTAACACACTCCCCTATTTAATGCAAGATAATATCTAGGATTATTGGGTTGGCTCGATAGGGACAAAATTTGAATCACAAGTGATCTTGGTTGAAATTATAACAAATAACTAATTTGAGGGATAAAAATTTGTATTTATATAAAAGGTTTACAGGTATTAAGGTTTGAACTAAACTTGAAATGGAAAACAAGGGACTAAGCCTCCCTGGAGTGGAATTCACTTATAGGTAAATTGGTTATCAACCCAAACCACCTAAGTTTTCCTTTTATGTATGTGAATTAAATTATAAACCTCCATTATTACCCTATTAATTATCCTTCAAGATACTAGTTAGATATCCTAAATAGATCATATTCCCCCTTGAGGATGACTAGTAATACTAGTTCAAAATAATAAATTGAATAAAATCTTTTCTATTGAATCTCCCACTTCCCTCTTTATTTGTGTGTTTAATTTCTATTTTTAGTCCCTTTATATTATGGTGAAAAATCACTCTTGTGTGAGTTTCACTTCCTAAAAAATTATTAAAAATATTTCACAGATCTATCTAATATTCTTTTAAAAGTTCCAACTCTCAATTTGGTACACACTAAAACTTCACTATCAAGTAATAGTGAATAGATTCCAAATGTTTATGCAAGATTACACTCTCACTGTATACACACACTGCTTAACTATTATCATAAATATGGTAATTATGTTTATTTTAGATTCATTTTATTCACACTAACAAAAGTTTAATTGAGGAAAAATCAATTAATAATAATAACCACAATAAACATAATAGTATAGCCAGAACATGGACAGATAAAATATAAAATAAAGTGAAGTGGAAGATAATTATCATTAGATCAGAATAATTCTTCTATATAATCTCAAAATAATTTTATCCAAGTCCCTCTAGCTATAAAAGGGCTCTTTGGAAGTATCTTCATGATCTCATCTTACATAGTACTCTACCTATGTGCCATATTCCCCAGTTGAGTGTACTCTTTTCTATAATTTATTTTATCTTCTTAATCATAATTTTTAATTTTAATTTGGTGCCAACTGCTATGAAATGGACATGTGGGAATGAAAACATGGATCCCTTCCACATGGGAAACTCGATTCCTTTTTCAATAAAAATTAATTTCAATGCTCGATACCATGATCTCCAAATCCCCCTCTCTCATAGATCATCATACACATGGTATTCTATTGGAGTATTTACCTAATTATTTTAGACAAGTTTGATATGAAGTAATCTAAATTTTTTTATTATATGTTTTCCACCTAGAAATGTGATAGAATTAATATCCAACCAAAATTCTTTGATCCCCTTACTTGAATTTTTCATTAATATGATGATGATATTATGTTCAGATGATGTTCATGGTTTTCTAAAATGATAAATAAAATTTTGATCAATGTTGAGTATATTGATGGATGGATGTAATATTAGGGATGGAGAGAGGACAAGTTGGTCTATTTTCATAATTTTAATATAGATCCGTAGATATTTTTGTCCTGAGAATGGACATTTCATTGGGTCTTGAGGATCCATTAGTGGTTGGAATAGTGTTATGGATGGGCTTGAGATTATGTTAGAATTGGCACAGAATCAATCATTGTGGAATTTTGAATTCCAAAAAATCATATCACCGCAATTATTCTTATATTTACTTGAGAATTTAATTTGTGCAAGAGGTTGAGGCACCATTGGTGTGAAAATTTCTTTTGTAATGTATTTTTAATGTTCCATTTCTTGTGAATCCTTGTCAAGTGTTTTCATGGGATCATATTGGACCATAGACATAGTTTTGAGAACTACTATGGGGTAGAATTTATGATGAAACATAATTCTTGGGGATAATAAAAATTCTATTAGTGTGCTAGCTCATTTTATACCAGTGTACTTAAGACTACATTGAATAGGAAACATAAAATCAATATCCAATGCATGTTATGGTTCCCTCCAAAAATATTCTCAGGCTCACTAATGATTTTTTCATAAGCCTATTTATTTATTCATGTTTTCTTCCAAATATAGCTCCCTATAATTACTTAATCTTATAAACTAATCAAAATCTCAACCATAAAACTTGTTCAAACAAATATTCTATTTCCAATGGAATTCAATAATTTAGGCCATGTTTGAAGGTTGTTCTCAATATTTCATAAAAATCAGTCAACTATATACATGATATTGAAATAATTATAAAATAAAATAAAATACTTCTAAAAAACAACCTAAAAATATTGATAAATTAATTTAAATTAGTACCAATCAGTGATAGTAATCAGTTGTACTTAATACCATGTTATTAAATATATCCCATATATCACATCAAAAATGTGCATATTTAAAATATATAAATCTTAGAAAAGCATGTATCTATTTATCAAGATAACACAATCTGGACAAAAATAGTCTTGGATCCTCCACAAATAATTTCAATATAAATGAATGTGACATGCCCATACAAAATAAAGAAAATTTTCCAGTAGATGCTATTAATATCGTACCCTAAAAAATTGATTTCCCTCACTATGATCAACATAAGTTTTATAGATAGCATGATTTTGGCTTAAACTCAAGCCTTTTCACTAGATTCCATTCAATAGACAACCCTAAGGAGCACCACTCTGTAGCCTCTATTTACCCTATTCACCACTCTCTCCTATGCACCCTAACCTAGGAGAGGTACTTCAACTATCACCATATGGTAAAGTACCTAATCCCACCCCAGATCCCTAAGCCTATCTATCACTATGATTGCTAGTTAGCTAGGAATAGATCTTGTAAAATCACTATATATGAGACAAATTTCCAATTTATCTGCACTCCAATAGTGTTCACTATAATTACATATAGGTATACTCCACCCAACTACACTAATAAAATATAAGAAGATACCTTCTATGTTATGAATAAGATGATTCATCTCACTAAATATCATTATCATCACCACAATGGTGAAAATTATAATATTAACTCTTCCCACTACCATAGGATCCACTCCCATATCCATAATATATACTAAACTACCATGGGATAACACCATAAACTAGGTTCCTCTCAAATATTAGGTTTGGGTTCACCACCTCAATAAAAGATGTTAGGTGTAAAATGTTCACTTAAACCCATATCAGAAGGTCCAAACCATCCTCAAAATAGTGGACCATTAAAATCTCATCATGTACCTACCTAGAATAAAATAAAAGTGAATCATATAAATGAAAATCATGGTTCATCACTAACATTATCCCCTGAACCATATGAATAAATTCTTAACCCCTATCAACCCTTAAGGACTTAAAGAATAATTTTTTAACAAAATAAGCCTGAAAGTCCTTTTAGGACAAAATCACATGAAAATAAACCTATCCTAGGACATCCTACTAGTGCTTCAAAATCCCTTTAAGAAAATAAAAATTAATATTTACCTTTCTATCCAGTGGTTTCTCAACATGGTCAAAAATATCCCACATAGGATTGATCCAAAACACAATTTCTTGTGGTCCACCCTCTCTAGTAAATAGAGTTGAATATTTTTGACAAATAAGTAAAGTCAAATATAACATGGGAGGCTGGTCTCTTCGATATTCATAACTCATAGACTATATAACATCAAATTTACTCACATAGGAGTGCTGATCAAGAGTAGGTATATACATAATAGGGGGATTCGTCTCAACAAATGGTAGACGATGCACATTATTTTCCCTCTAGAAACGTAAAAAAACAGTTGTTACAGTGTCATATCAGTAAAATTAAAAATTCATGACTCAGAACATCATTTATAACAGAGGCCCCCATATCATATATAGTATAATAAGTAACAAGTAATACAACCCATAATGATATACACACATATTAGCATACAAGGATTATAACGACCCACACTTTACATACATTGTTAATACTTAAAAATTGAAGCACACTTATTACAACATATGACAAAACCACAAAGGACCGTATAGGTATAGTGTCTTTAGAAACTGGGAAACATAAACAACTGGTTCATAAATCTTCTACAGTGTCTCCCATTTATTTCATCATATCTAGGGTCCCTTTTAGCATATTCTACTTAATATCCATCTTCCTGACCTGGGGAAAAGAAAACATAAAAGGGTGAGCTCAAATGCTCAGCAAGGGAAAATAAAGGAAATAAAAATCATATCATATCTTTATGAAAATCAAAACCTGCAAAAGAGATCATAATATCTTAACATGGAATAAATCATAGAAGTGAAAATGAGATCCCCAAAATCATAACATAAAACTTGAAACTTTGTGGCATGCACACATAATCATGGAAAATCATTTCTTGTTAGTCATGACTCATTGCCAAGACTATCTTAGTGGACAAAGTCCCTTTCTGAACCGAGTTCACTCCTCGTTTCAGTCCTGTATCACTGAACCGAAATAACCTTCCGTTCCAGCCATGTCTATCTCATGAGATATAAAATCATTACCCAATGCATTGGAGGGAGATATAGGTCCCACCCATCTTATAATGAATCCTTTCTTATGTGTGCCACATAATCATACATCATCGCATAACACATGTAACAAAAAATGGGATTCTTGAAACATCATGACATCATAAATCAATTCATATATGATAAAGGAATTCATAAACATAATTCCATCACAACATAGTCAAACCAATGTAAAAATATGGATAGAAACAGAACCCTTTATTATCTTAGATGGAAAATAATTTTGATAAAACACTTGAATTGAATTCTTGAGGAAAATATCCTTTCTTCTTCAAAAACATTTTTCCTTTCATAACATGTCATACAACTTTAAAATAAAAGAAGTTGATTAAAAATAAACTTGAAAACTTGTAAAGGAAGCTTCTTTGAAGTAATGTTTTAAAAATCCATTCATGCCGTATAAGTTAAAAAAAACATTCTTCGTACTTTTGTCGGAAAAGTCAAAAAGTACCTCGTACGGAAAAACGACAAAAGATTCCTTTCATATTCTTTACTAAAAACTCACCTAAGGGTAAAATTCGATTTAAACTATTTCAAGTGGATGGAAAAAATATTACATATTGAGGGAACATGGATGTGGATGATAAAATACACCCCAGTAAATACTTACGAATAAACAATCTCGGATAAAAATGAGATTGTGATATTTCCCTTACCTTAGGTCCGATTTGCTTTGTTCGTGTCCGAAGCTCCTGTATAATGGTTTAAATAATGTTATTGACTTATTCCAGAATCATACATATTGATATGAGATCATATATGGTCATATTATTAGCTTCTTGTTAGTAATATTTCATTGTTACTTGTTACTCGGGTCTTTATAACTTTTTGTTCTTATGCGTGTTTTGTCGAATAAATTCTTATTCTTATATTTAGGTTATAGATAATTCATTTCCAGAATGGTATTAGTGTAGTATATACCATATTCATTCATTCAATTCATTTATACAATCATTATGAAATGAAGATCATGTAGAACGAGTCGCATCACATCGTGGAGACGGTATTCCGTACGTACGCACGAGTGATGATATCGTTCCTATGATCGTGGAATTGTATTGGAGTATATATATATATATTATTTCAGTATCAATATTACTTAATAATAATCATATATAGTTACTCATTACACCATTATACCCATCCTTGTAAGGTGATGGTGGAAAATAGATTACACCACGGCGTGGAGACGGTATTCCGTACGTACGCACGCGCGGTGATTTCATTTTTTCCGTAGGATGGATAGAAGGTGAATTAGGGTTGTTTCATATTTATAATAACATATCAGTATGTAAGTAATACTGATGTTATTACTTTATCATGAAACAACTAAAGAAGAAGAAGTTGAAGAAGAAAGAAATTGAAAAGATCGGTAATGGATATTACCTCTTCTTTGGAACGCCTTTTTGAATCCTCCACTTAAGAAACTAAGATTGGTCTTTGGAGAAGACCAGGACCTCTAGGATTATTCTAGGGAAGTGGAGAAGGGAAAATGGCAGGGGTTGGCCGAGCTTGAGTGCTCAAATTGGTGTGAGGAGGAGGGGGAGGAGGTGCCCTTTTATAAGGGAGGAGAGGGGCACCTTAGGAATATCTCAAAATATTATTTTATATTAAAGTCAAAATCGGTTTATAATGGTTCCAAAGGGTCTTATTTCGAAGCTAAAGTGGGGATGGGTCGAAATCCTATCAACCAATAGGATTTAGACAAGTTTAGGGTATTATTTTAACCTTATCAATTAGATTTAACTCTAAGTTAATTAATTTAACTTTTACCGTGTCTTTTTGTTTTCTTTCACTATATGGTTAATACACTTACTATAACATGCCAAACGAACCCCAAATTGTTTATTATTAATATATATATCCTTATCTAAGTCATTTGGCCGAACCATAGATTTTTAGGAATAAAATAACAATTAATAATATAATATTTAATTTAAAAACTATTTTGTGTCAATTTTGACACTATTTGATATATGATTTTTCTGAAAGTCATAACAGAATTATATGTTCGAACCAAGTTAATTAAATCATTACTAATATATCATAGTAACCTAGAAAATTAGTGGAATTCATAAAAAGTCTCAAATTACATTTATTTTGGTATTTATATTATCAATTTTTTCAATATTTCATTAATAAGATAATTACTGCATCATCATTATGTCATAAATAAATTAAATTATTTAATGTCTAAAAATTACAAATAAATTATCATCATGTAGGAAATCTTTTTATCTTTCTAATGAATATTTACAATTGAATTTATCTTATGTATAACCCCATATTAAAAATGATTTACTTATTAAACTTTGATTTTAACTATTTTAACCCTTCTTTAAATAAATTAATAATAAATGTCCTAATCTAATCCAAGTGGGCCTAAATGGTCATATTTTATTCCTAAGTTTGTTTTTGGTCGAATTACACTTGTCCAATAGAATTAGGACATGTGTTAGGGTAATATTAATATCATATTTACCCTTAGTTACCCTATTTACTATTAACCGCGGTAAAATAGTAAAAAGTTACTATTCACCAAAAAATTATTTTCATCTCATTGAACCACATTTTAGTCCTTGATATTAACCGTGTCTCTCGGATTTTTGAAATTCCATTCACAGAAGCGGTAAAATTAAGTTTTATGCAAAATTCAGTTTTTAACCTACCACTTAGTGGTTTCACTATTCATCAAAAATTGAAAGTTTTCAGAAAAATACCAAAATTTCACCCTAGGCTAATTTCGATATTCTGAGTCCAAAAATGAAGTCCATTTTGAAAAATAAAATTTATAAAATTTCAAAAAGTGGTTATTACTATTCATAACGGCTAGTTTTAATAGCATATTGTTGTTTAGTGAAACTCGGTATTGCGTACGACGCAAGCTATCGAGGAAGGTCGCGATTGCGTGTAAAGCAAGCCAAGCAAGTGTTGTGTAGAAAAAGATTCCTTTGATAATTTATATAACATAAAAGTCTCGGGTGTTACATTCTACCCCCCTTAAAAAGAATTTCGCCCTCGAAATTCGTCACTTTGTAACAAATAGATGAGGATACTTCTCCCTCATCATATCCTCAAGCTCCCATGTAGCTTCTTCAAGTTGGTGGTTCCTCCATAAAACTTTCACCAAGCGAGTGGTCTTGTTTCGTAGGACTTTTTCGCTACGATCTAGAATCTCTATCGGCTGTTCTTCATAAGAAAGATCTTGCTCCAGCGGTACAACTTCTGAGCTGAGTACATGTGAAGGATCTGGTATGTACTTTCTCAGGAGAGATACGTGGAACACATCGTGAACTTGAGAGAGATTCGGTGGAAGCGCCAATCGGTAAGCTACCTTCCCAACACGATCCAGTATTTCAAAAGGACCGATATATCTAGGGCTCAACTTCCCCTTCTTTCCAAATCTCATAACCCTCTTCCAGGGAGATATTCGTAAGAACACTTTATCGCCCACTTCAAACTCTAGGTCTTTTCTTCGGTTGTCGGCATAACTTTTCTGTCGACTCTGAGCTGCTCTTATGTGTTGTTGAATAGATCTAACCTTTTCTGCCATTTCATCAACGAGATCAGGTCCTAATAGCTTTCTTTCCCCAACTTCATCCCAGCAAGTTGGAGTCCTGCATTTCTTTCCATAGAGAGCTTCATAAGGAGCCATCTGAATACTGGAGTGAAAGCTATTATTATAAGAAAATTCCACCAAAGGTAGGTGTTGATCCCAACCTCCTTTGAAATCCATAGAGCAAGCTCTCAACATATCTTCTAGGGTTTGAATTGTTCTCTCAGACTGACCGTCTGTCTGGGGATGATAAGCAGTGCTGAAACTCAACTCTGTATCCAGAGTATGCTGAAGACTTCGCCAGAACTTCGAGGTAAATCTCGGATCTCGATCAGATATAATAGAAAGTGGCACTCCATGCAATCTTACCACTTCCTTTACATATATCCTGGCAAGCTGATCTAGAGAGAAATCCTCTCTAATAGCAATGAAGTGTCCAGACTTTGTAAGACGATCAACTATGACCCAGATAGCATTATTGCCTTTGGATGTTTTAGGAAGTCCTGTGACAAAGTCCATAGTGATGTTTTCCCATTTCCATTCGGGTATGGGTAATGGTTGTAACATCCCCTTAGACTTCTGTCTCTCAGCTTTAACTTGTTGACAAACCAAGCATCGAGAGACATATTCAGCAACATCTCTTTTCATGCCATCCCACCAGAAGTACTCTTTCAGGTCCCTATACATCTTCGTGCTTCCAGGATGAATAGAGAATGAAGAACTATGAGCCTCATCCAGCAGCTCTTTCTTTAATTCGGGGATGGGAGGAACACAAACCTGATTCCTGAACTTTATTATCCCATCACAATCAAGGTTGAATTCAGGAAAATTTCTCACCTTCTTTTGTAACTCGACATCTTCTTTATGTGCCTCTTTAATCTTCACATGTATAGATGGTTGAACATTCATTTGAGAAAGATAAGATTTTTCCCCTTCCATTATAATTCCAAGATCCATCCTTTGTAAATCCATAAATATTGGATCTTTTGTGATCCTCATCATGGATAAACTAGCATGGTCTTGTCGACTTAATGCATCGGCCACCTTGTTTGCTTTCCCAGGGTGGTAATGGATTGAGCAGTCATAATCCTTAATCAGCTCCAACCATCTTCTTTGACGCATATTCAACTCCTTTTGTGTGAAAATATACTTTAAACTTTTATGATCAGTATAAATATCACACCTTTCACCATAAAGGTAATGCCTCCAAATCTTTAATGCAAAGATTACCGCAGCCAACTCCAAATCATGTGTTGGGTAATTTTGCTCATGGATTTTCAACTGTCGTGAGGCATAAGCTATCACCATATCATTTTGCATAAGAACACACCCCAATCCCTTCTTGGATGCATCACTGTAGATCACAAACCTTTCTCCACTACAAGGCAGTGTGAGCACAGGTGCACTGGATAACCTTCTTTTCAACTCCTTGAAATTCTCTTCACATTCCTCTGTCCAGACAAACTTAACTCCTTTCCGAGTCAACTTGGTGAGTGGATTAGATAATCGTGAAAAATCTTTTACAAAACGTCGATAATATCCAGCCAAACCAAGAAAACTTCGGATCTCAGTTACTGTTGTTGGTCTTGACCATCTTTCGATAACCTCTGTTTTTGCTGGATCCAAAGATATCCCCTCTTTTGAGATTATATGACCCAAAAATGCAACTTTTTGAAGCCAAAATTCACACTTGGTAAATTTGGCATAAAGCTTCTCTTTTCTCAGGGTCTTCAATATAATTCTCAAGTGATCTTCATGCTCTTCCTTGCTCTTTGAATAGACAAGAATATCGTCTATAAAGACTACCACAAATTGATCAAGATAGTCTCTAAAGACTCTATTCATTAGATCCATGAAGATAGCAGGGGCATTAGTAAGACCAAATGGCATCACTATAAATTCATAGTGTCCATACCTTGTACGGAAAGCCGTCTTTGGTATATCCTCCCTTTTGACCCTTAATTGATGATACCCTGAACGAAGATCAATCTTGGAAAAGTATTGAGCTCCGCGTAGTTGGTCAAATAAGTCATCAATGCGTGGGAGAGGATATTTGTTCTTGATAGTGATCTTGTTAAGTTCTCGATAATCAATGCAGAGTCTCATTGATCCATCTTTCTTCTTAACAAATAGAACAGGTGCTCCCCAAGGTGACGCACTAGGGCGTATGAATCCCTTATCAAGATTCTCTTGGAGTTGCTTCTTCAATTCCTTCAACTCAATTGGGGCCATTCTATAAGGTGTCTTTGAAATAGGCAAAGCACCCGGTACGAGTTCTATTGAAAACTCAACTTCACGATTTGGTGGAAGACCCGGCAATTCCTCCAGAAAGACATCATCAAACTCCCGTACAATGGGCATATTCTTAATCGTGAGTTTCTCACCAACCATTTGAGATAAATAACCTTCATTTAGTGGAATCAATGCCCATAAGATGGAAGAAATTTCCACTGGAAGGTTATGTTCATCCTTGCATTGATAGACGATCGTAGGTTGATCTGGAATATGAAATGTGACTTTCCTTCTTTGGCAATTGATATGAGCTCCATGTAGAGAAAGCCAATCCATGCCAAGAATCACATCAAATTCCACTAAAGGAAGGATCACAAGATTTGCAGGAAGCACTTTCCCACAAACTTCGATCGGAGAAGAATTATAAACTTCTGATGCGATTGATGTGCCATTAGGTGTTGTCACAGCTAACTCAACATCTAATTGTTGAGGTAATACGGTGATACCCTTAGAAAATTTTTCAGAAATAAAAGAGTGGGTGGATCCAGAATCAAATAAAACATTTGCTACTTTAGAGTGGGTGGTAAGTGTACCTTTCACCACATCGTTATCGTACTCCACCTCGCTGATAGAAATTGCATGTGACTTTCCTTTGTCTTTAGCCTTAAGAGTTTGTTGACGTCGACCATCATCATCAACCCTTGGATTTGGGCATTGATTGGCATAATGCCCCATCTCCTTGCACTTGAAACATTGAAGTGTAGCAGGTTCATTCTGTGTATCCCTTCCTTTGTTTGCATCATTAGACATCTTCTTCCCATTATCACGGCATTCAAATGCCCGATGACCTTCCTTTCCACATTTAAAACATTTACTTGTCCCTTTAAGACAACTCCCTCCATGTTTCTTTCCACACTTTGAGCATAAGGGAAAGTTCATCTTCTTTTCCATGTGCTCTTTAGATTTTTCTTTGAATTCCATCTTCCTCTTCTTATCAAACCCATGTGACTGATGGGTTACTCCAATCTCCATCTCGACTTTGAGAGCACATCGAACGATTTCCTCGTAGCTATTGAAGTCCCTTATGGATAACGCCCTTCAAAGACTTGGTTTTAAGCCACTAAGGAATCGATCGATCTTACTCTCAGGTTGGATAATAATACCAGAAGCGTACCTTGCAAGTCTTGTAAAATTTGCTTCATAGGTACTAACAGATTCATCATCCCTTTGCTTCAGTTCAAGGAACTCTTTCTCCATCTTTGTTCGGAGAATACGAGGGAAGTACTTATTGAAAAATAAGTTCTTGAACTCGTCCCATTCCATAGACTCAATTTCATCCCTTTGCCTCGTATTCTTAACAAGATTCCACCATTGATCCGCATCTCCTTCCAAACGATACACTGCTAGGATGACTTTATCATGCTCAGAACATTGAAGAACTGAAAATATCTTTTCAGTAGTACTAATCCATTGTTCAGCAACTAATGGATCAGTAGACCCGCTGAAAGATGGTGGACGCTGCCTCATGAAGGATTCAACAGAATGTTGCTCCCTCCTTTGTTCGTTTGGAAATCCTGCATGATTCATAGCTTGAGAAAGTTGTGTGAGCATGGCTACAAGATTTTGCATTCCAGCTCCCATATCGTTTGGTTGCTCAGGGGGACAATCATTGCATTGCCCATCGCATTCCGCATTAACACGGTTCCTTCGGGTTCCAGCCATTGACTAAAACCAAGAAGAATAGTGTGAGCAACACTAATTATAATAGGAAACCACATAATTCAAGAATAAAATTTTCATGCTTAAGGTCTTATCCTAGGTTATTCAAGGCCATTTCTAAAACACTAAGATTGTGTTCTATGCTTAGACTTATCCTTAGGGTTCTTACTAAGGCTTTCACATCCTAGTTTCCAAAGGTTGACTATACCTTTCCTTTGATACCAACTATAACGACCCACACTTTACATACATTGTTAATACTTAAAAATTGAAGCACACTTATTACAACATATGACAAAACCACAAAGGACCGTATAGGTATAGTGTCTTTAGAAACTGGGAAACATAAACAACTGGTTCATAAATCTTCTACAGTGTCTCCCATTTATTTCATCATATCTAGGGTCCCTTTTAGCATATTCTACTTAATATCCATCTTCCTGACCTGGGGAAAAGAAAACATAAAAGGGTGAGCTCAAATGCTCAGCAAGGGCAAATAAAGGAAATAAAAATCATATCATATCTTTATGAAAATCAAAACCTGCAAAAGAGATCATAATATCTTAACATGGAATAAATCATAGAAGTGAAAATGAGATCCCCAAAATCATAACATAAAACTTGAAACTTTGTGGCATGCACACATAATCATGGAAAATCATTTCTTGTTAGTCATGACTCATTGCCAAGACTATCTTAGTGGACAAAGTCCCTTTCTGAACCGAGTTCACTCCTCGTTTCAGTCCTGTATCACTGAACCGAAATAACCTTCCGTTCCAGCCATGTCTATCTCATGAGATATAAAATCATTACCCAATGCATTGGAGGGAGATATAGGTCCCACCCATCTTATAATGAATCCTTTCTTATGTGTGCCACATAATCATACATCATCGCATAACACATGTAACAAAAAATGGGATTCTTGAAAAATCATGACATCATAAATCAATTCATATATGATAAAGGAATTCATAAACATAATTCCATCACAACATAGTCAAACCAATGTAAAAATATGGATAGAAACAGAACCCTTTATTATCTTAGATGGAAAATAATTTTGATAAAACACTTGAATTGAATTCTTGAGGAAAATATCCTTTCTTCTTCAAAAACATTTTTCCTTTCATAACATGTCATACAACTTTAAAATAAAAGAAGTTGATTAAAAATAAACTTGAAAACTTGTAAAGGAAGCTTCTTTGAAGTAATGTTTTAAAAATCCATTCATGCCGTATAAGTTAAAAAAAACATTCTTCGTACTTTTGTCGGAAAAGTCAAAAAGTACCTCGTACGGAAAAACGACAAAAGATTCCTTTCATATTCTTTACTAAAAACTCACCTAAGGGTAAAATTCGATTTAAACTATTTCAAGTGGATGGAAAAAATATTACATATTGAGGGAACATGGATGTGGATGATAAAATACACCCCAGTAAATACTTACGAATAAACAATCTCGGATAAAAATGAGATTGTGATATTTCCCTTACCTTAGGTCCGATTTGCTTTGTTCGTGTCCGAAGCTCCTGTATAATGGTTTAAATAATGTTATTGACCTATTCCAGAATCATACATATTGATATGAGATCATATATGGTCATATTATTAGCTTCTTGTTAGTAATATTTCATTGTTACTTGTTACTCGGGTCTTTATAACTTTTTGTTCTTATGCGTGTTTTGTCGAATAAATTCTTATTCTTATATTTAGGTTATAGATAATTCATTTCCAGAATGGTATTAGTGTAGTATATACCATATTCATTCATTCAATTCATTTATACAATCATTATGAAATGAAGATCATGTAGAACGAGTCGCATCACATCGTGGAGACGGTATTCCGTACGTACGCACGAGTGATGATATCGTTCCTATGATCGTGGAATTGTATTGGAGTATATATATATATATTATTTCAGTATCAATATTACTTAATAATAATCATATATAGTTACTCATTACACCATTATACCCATCCTTGTAAGGTGATGGTGGAAAATAGATTACACCACGGCGTGGAGACGGTATTCCGTACGTACGCACGCGCGGTGATTTCATTTTTTCCGTAGGATGGATAGAAGGTGAATTAGGGTTGTTTCATATTTATAATAACATATCAGTATGTAAGTAATACTCATGTTATTACTTTATCATGAAACAACTAAATAAGAAGAAGTTGAAGAAGAAAGAAATTGAAAAGATCGGTAATGGATATTACCTCTTCTTTGGAACGCCTTTTTGAATCCTCCGCTTAAGGAACTAAGATTGGTCTTTGGAGAAGACCAGGACCTCTAGGATTATTCTAGGGAAGTGGAGAAGGGAAAATTGCAGGGTTTGGCCGAGCTTGAGTGCTCAAATTGGTGTGAGGAGGAGGGGGAGGAGGTGCCCTTTTATAAGGGAGGAGAGGGGCACCTTAGGAATATCTCAAAATATTATTTTATATTAAAGTCAAAATCGGTTTATAATGGTTCCAAAGGGTCTTATTTCGAAGCTAAAGTGGGGATGGGTCGAAATCCTATCAACCAATAGGATTTAGACAAGTTTAGGGTATTATTTTAACCTTATCAATTAGATTTAACTCTAAGTTAATTAATTTAACTTTTACCGTGTCTTTTTGTTTTCTTTCACTATATGGTTAATACACTTACTATAACATGCCAAACGAACCCCAAATTGTTTATTATTAATATATATATCCTTATCTAAGTCATTTGGCCGAACCATAGATTTTTAGGAATAAAATAAAAATTAATAATATAATATTTAATTTAAAAACTATTTTGTGTCAATTTTGACACTATTTGATATATGATTTTTGTGAAAGTCATAACAGAATTATATGTTCGAACCAAGTTAATTAAATCATTACTAATATATCATAGTAACCTAGAAAATTAGTGGAATTCATAAAAAGTCTCAAATTACATTTATTTTGGTATTTATATTATCAATTTTTTCAATATTTCATTAATAAGATAATTACTGCATCATCATTATGTCATAAATAAATTAAATTATTTAATGTCTAAAAATTACAAATAAAATATCATCATGTAAGAAATCTTTTTAGCTTTCTAATGAATATTTACAATTGAATTTATCTTATGTATAACCCCATATTAAAAATGATTTACTTATTAAACTTTGATTTTAACTATTTTAACCCTTCTTTAAATAAATTAATAATAAATGTCCTAATCTAATCCAAGTGGGCCTAAATGGTCATATTTTATTCCTAAGTTTGTTTTTGGTCGAATTACACTTGTCCAACAGAATTAGAACATGTGTTAGGGTAATATTAATATCATATTTACCCTTAGTTACCCTATTTACTATTAACCGCGGTAAAATAGTAAAAAGTTACTATTCACCAAAAAATTATTTTCATCTCATTGAACCACATTTTAGTCCTTGATATTAACCGTGTCTCTCGGATTTTTGAAATTCCATTCACAGAAGCGGTAAAATTAAGTTTTATGCAAAATTCAGTTTTTAACCTACCACTTAGTGGTTTCACTATTCATCAAAAATTGAAAGTTTTCAGAAAAATACCAAAATTTCACCCTAGGCTAATTTCGATATTCTGAGTCCAAAAATGAAGTCCATTTTGAAAAATAAAATTTATAAAATTTCAAAAAGTGGTTATTACTATTCATAACGGCTAGTTTTAATAGCATATTGTTGTTTAGTGAAACTCGGTATTGCGTACGACGCAAGCTATCGAGGAAGGTCGCGATTGCGTGTAAAGCAAGCCAAGCAAGTGTTGTGTAGAAAAAGATTCCTTTGATAATTTATATAACATAAAAGTCTCGGGTGTTACAAGGATATTAAAAAATTTAGGTGCTCTCTCTAACCCTAATTACCCATTCTTAGGGGTTTATAATGCACATAGTATCCAATAAATTGAACACCATATAATAATATCATAACCAAAAATATTTGTCACTCAATTTAATTCTACTATTATGTATTATTAGAAAAAACTATATATATTGATGGTGACACTATAAATAACTTAACCCCATATCATAATATGGGTATTCCACCACAAGTAAGAACACAAATTTCAAGTGAAACCTATTTTCAAAAGAGGATTCAAAAATTCATAACCCCATTCCACCCCAATTCAATAATAAAACCGTAAAATACAAATCAATTACCTAATTCGTCATATTTAAAAAAAATAAACCCCGTTATAACAATAAAAAGAAATACCAACAATATTATCCCCTATAACATTGACTTTCCATGTATGTGGGTTAGATACTCCATGGAACAAGATCCATCCCAAGAACAAAATACATCCTACCACCAACTACCAAAACCAAATATTAATAAAAAGAAGAAACCCGGATCTGATAAAACTTTATAATGTTCTCAAACTGATTCACTAGATCATGACCAAACCAGCGAATAGAATACCACAATCATGAAAGTAGAGAAATAAGGGGACTTTAAAGTCTATAGAAAGGTGAGAAAATGGTGAAAGAATATTTTTTTAGATCTGGTCTCTTTATCTCCCATGACAACCACTAATGACTCTCCAAAATCATGATTTTACAAATTAAGTCATTCACTAAATATCTAATCAACTATGTTGGATATTAACTTGGAATATTAAAAGAAATAATTCAATAAGGCCATGATTATTAAATTTAATTAGATAGAGGAACCTATGATTAGTGGTAGAACTATTCCATTTGAACTAAGCAAGGGTTCCAAACCTTGTGAGAAGAAGTGGGATATTCCCGAGTAAAACATTCAGGGTGATGTGAGTTAATTTTTTTATCCAATGATTTTTACTCCTATTATTAAGCGATCTATCATGTGTTTCCAATGTAGTAAACTTGGTAAATCAAATCCCTCCTTCTCTAAATCTATAAAGACCTAACTTTGAAGTGTTCATTTATGGAATATTCATATTTTCTATAAAATGAATTATTGATAGAAGAAGAAATCCTATATAAAGTTTGAATCTCAATTATAGGTAGTTATAAATTTAATTATAATCAATATTTAAGTAAGTTAGAGACTATTTCATATAAAAATTATTGGATCTGTCTTACTTAGATATATTTTATTTCTTTTTTTATGAGATTTTTTGAACCACATGATCAAATATAATTCAATTTTAGGTATTATTCTATTATATACCTCTTTTTAGGAATTTTCAATTGGTCACTTTTTAGTTATGTATGGTCAGGTGGATGCTCATTATTTCCTTTTAGAAACTTTGATCATGGGATATTTTTCATCAAGTGTTTTTTTCTAGTAATAGTATAGTTTTTATGTTTCTCCAATATAAGTTAAACCATAAATATTGGGAGGGATATAGTACGTCTCTTCTAGTATGCAATGTGAAAAAAATATTACCAACATCTTCTGATTACTTTAAAACTATCAATAGTAGTTTTTTAGTCTCACTCAATATTTTTTCAAATAAAGATAATAATTTTAATAGACCATATTTGAATTGGTTATCAAGTGAAATAAATTATTTTGATTTTCTTTATCACATACCAAGTATTGGATTAGGTTTATCCCTTAATATTTTAAAATTGTTTTCATCAACACTTGGGATTCATAATAAGTTATATCAGGGTTAAAAAATGAATAAATTCCAAACCCTTAAATGGTTTAAGACATTTAATGTTATTAGGTATTCCATTTATATTGGACTTTATTGAGTTTTATCATTCATTTATCCAGTTTGAGAATGGTTATGTGGGATCTATTTATATATCAGCTGGTAAATTTAGAATTGTATAAAACATTAGTTTCATGAGATTTACCATTTATATTGTAATTACTTGGTTGATTCTCATGTGTTAAAACCAAATTATTTATTTGGATGAAATGGTTGTATTTTTCTTCATTTTATAGTTCACCAATAACTTTCTAAGTGTATAAAGTGGTATGATGAGGAGAATTGTGATGTCCCAATGTCATTTATGTGTATTACTTTATCTAATTATAATTTTTATTAAAAATAGTGAATTTTGGTTTTTGAATTTTGAAAATTTTAATAATTTATAGTTCTGAGTAGTTGGAATAAGTTTTAGAGTAACTATATATCTTAATCATGCATAGTATAAATTATTTATCCATTGGAAAATTCATAGGCAGTGCATTATTTTTTAGAACCATGTTGCCTAACTTTTTTGGTATTATAGCTTGTGTTTAGTGGTTATTGTATAGTTGGTTCATGATTTACTAAACTATGTGGGAAAACCATTCGAGTTGCTAGGAAATTTAATTTATGAAATTATCATTCTACCATTTCTTAATTTTATGCACATTTGGCCTCTTATTCTTATCATTTTCATTCTACCAACCAAGGAGGGTCCTAGGGTGGTATCTTATCTTCTCCTTCAATTTTCTAACTCATCCAACTATGATTTCTTCATTGTTTCACAAGGTAAACCCCATATTCCTTCATTATGCTCCCTCACCACATCTCCTTTCTTCTATTTTGTATAATTTCCTTATCCTCCATGAACCCTAATAGCCTTAGTGTTTTATACCTTCACTATTGTAGGTATAATTTTAAGGTTTGTAATTGTTTAGGTCTTGTAGAGGTCATATTCTTCCAGGATATTGCTTTCACTATCAAAGGTGAGTTGTTTCCATTAAATTGAGGTTGGCTTAATTTTAAAATTCCTTTTATTTAGAATTACATGTGATGATTAGATTTTATAAAACCATTTTTTTAAAAAAAAAATTCCTATATGTGATATATTTTATGACTTCATAAATGTTTTTTAGAGTTTTCAATTATTTTCACACTTGGCATAATGGGGGTTTCCATGGGATTCCTAGTACTTGATTTTAAAATAAATTTTTATGTGTTCCAAATGTTCATAACAATTACTAAGAGATATTTTCCAATATAAAATGACAAATAAAAAATCATTTCGAATCTTGATTGATTTCTAAAGGGTAATCTATATTTTTAATAATTAGTTTTCATATGAAAATGGATTTTAACTTTCATTGAATTATTTTTGAGTTTTGTTAATTATTTTATTTTTTGTTTGAACGATATTTTAGGGTAATTTATGATTATTCAATTATTTTAAAAGGTTGATTTTATAACTTGGTTTTCTAAATATGTCTCAAAGAGATGTTTGGAAATTTATAAAAAGGTTTTTATACCACTTAATGCACCCTTAGTTTGACCCTATTAATGTTATTCTCTATACAATTTTATGTATTATGGGATATTAATTAGATCATTATTTTATATATGTAAAAATGATAATGGGTTACTTATAAAAGTTTCTTTGGTGTTGAGATTAGGGATGAGATTATATGTGATCTTATTTACAAGTTTTGATGACTTGATACGTTTTTTCCTCACCTCCATTTGGTGTACAACATGTGAACCTCGGGTAGATAAGTGGGAGATTAAAGATTAATGATGCACTAGTTTATATCACTCACTAAATAGTGTATATAAGATCATATTCCACTTTTTCTTGGGGAGTTTCCCAATAAGTTTAGTTAAGAGTAATTTAGAAGGAAATTTATTCTAGGAATACAATTTGGTTTGACAGCCGGTTCCATCTGTGTATATCTAGGATCATCCCATAAAAACCTAATGGGTTCCCTATGATAATTATTATATTATATTTTACACCTAAATTGATGAACCATATTTCTTATCATTGATATATTGAATTATTATTTTATTTCTTATATTATATTATTTGTATCTCTTATAATAGTGATTTTTTACACATATTATGTTTACTTAGGGTTATAGTTATGTCATTTATTTTATGTTTTCCTCCTCTTTATGGATTGTAATTAATTATTGCTTATTTTATATATGGTTTTTTATATAAAAAATATAAAAGGGATGAATAAACTTCTTTTATTCATGACCATAGAGGCACCGCTTTTCAAGATTTGAAAATATATTCTTTTCCAAATGGTCTTATCATTTTGGGTTTTAAAAAATAAGGTATTGGATTCTTCATGGGTAAAGGTATGTTATTTGATTTTATTACTCTTTCTCATATAAAAAAAACTTATTTTCTAATTACATTTAAATCTATAAATTATGAAATATCATATAAAAATAATTTCATAAACTCTTAGGTGAATTTATAGTGGGATTTTTTATCTCATACCCCACATACACACCTTGGTGTGTATGTAGTTATTATGTCTTCATGAATGTGTTAAATATATTTTCTCATATTGGATAGTATATTTATTGATATGGTTAAGGGATATTTTGTGTTGTGGAGGTGACCTTGGGACAAATGGAGATGATTGTGTTGTAGTTCGGGTACTTATGGTTCATCTTGAGTTATATATGTCTTAGTCACTTCAGAAAAATTTTATTTTGGTTTATTTAGTATTTTTACTTATTAAAAACTACCTTTATATTTATATTTATATTTAAGTATGGATGTTTTTATTTCTAGTGTTTTGTTTAGTCCTTTTTATATTCAATACATGTCATTCTGATATGTATGGAAATCAAATATATGGATGTTTCATGTCAAATTCTCAGTAATATATCACTTCTTGTGTACTAATATTTGAGGGTGAAATCATTATCAGGGTTTAGTTTTTATACCCTCTATATCTTTCACCATCTCATGGTGATTGGGAACACGCTTCGGGCCTTGTGGTGAGCTATCTTGAGTGACGTGGTGGGTTCATTGGATCGGTTCATTACAAAATGTCACCAAAAATGTTAAAAGAGTGATATCCCTACTCTTTATAAGTGTCATTATGACATTAAGGCTACTTAAAAACGAAAATTTTTAACCAAAATTAAGCCCTGGTCTATTTTTTCAATGATGTGTATGCATCCCCTTCTCAAAAGAAAAAAGGGAGCACCTAAAAAGGTATTATATGTCAATATATTGCTTGTGTGATGCACCATTGGGTTTTGATTATAATATTTGGCACACTTAAATATAAACATGTTTATATAAGTGGAAATTATATCATAAAACAATGCACAGAGGGTCTATCATGGCCCATGACATCCTTAACCAACTCATATGGGGATAAGGAAAACCATTTAGCAATGTTTTAGGTTAGTCACACATGGTTGGCCCGATCACATATGACACATTTCATGAAAGCATTTATAAATATATGGTAAAGAATAAGAACTAACTAACATAATATCCTAGAATTATTCTCATTAAAGTTCATTAGATGAAACAACTTCAACTGAAGTATTTATTGAAATATCATGTGATCTGTAGGGATGAGCGGACTACAACTTAGAGAACAACCAAAGGAGACCCACACTTGTAGAGGGGGAGAATTAATTGGGGGAATATTTTGTCATGTAGCTTGGTAAATGGTAAATGAGGTAATATATCTTTATATATAAAATATAACTAATTAATAAAATAAAATTAAAAAAAATCTGAGGTGACCAATGGGTACCTAGTCACCTATCATCGGCTACCCTATACCCTATCGGGTACTCACCCTAGGGTCACTAGTGACCCCCATATATTGGGTCCACTAGGTACCTAGTCATAACACTAAGTACTCAGTGTCATATATTCTCAAATAGAAAGACCTTGAACCTGGCCTAAAATCTCAAAAAATGACCATCAACCTCCACTAACTCTTCTAAACTCCAAAAACCATAAAAATGCATATTGTAACATCCCGGGTAAAAAAGAATATGAAATTTTTATATTTATTAATATTTGAAAATTAAATATTAATTTTACTTCAAAGAATATGCTATGTTTGATGGCGTAACAGACACGAAATAATGGGTTTCTCCAAAATCCAATTTTGCACATGATGAGTTATACCGAAAAATAATATCTTATTATTATTATTTTAAATGGTAATTAACACCTAGTTTTTGTATTGGAAGGAATGAACATAAATAACTACAATGTTATTATACATATTTATTTAATGCCTTTAATTTTATCCAATAAAAATTAGAGGCTCAAAATGGGAATTAATAAAATTTTAATCATGAAATAATTTAATGGTTTTAAAAGGTTGGTTTTCCGCCTTTTGATGGAAAACCCTTTTTAAATCTAGTTTTTGTAACTTTTATATGTTCAATTGGACAAAATAAACTTATTATTTAGAATAGGTATATCAAAATTTACTTTGTGTTAATGTTTGGTATTTTTCTGATAAAGTTCATTTTTTTAATAAATAGTGAAAAATACAGCATTTTAATTCAAAACTGGCTTTTCATCTAATTTATTTATATAGTTATATTTTCATGTTAATTGGTTTTACAGTTTAATTTGATTATTATTTTATCATTTAATCTGATTTTTATAATTTTAAGTAATTTTACTTTGAAATTGGACATCAATACATGTCAATCTTTTTGTTGTTTTTACTACTTAAAAACACACTTTTTGGTTTTAACAGCGAGAATTAATTTTAAATTAATTTCTACTAATTATGTGTTTTTAATTTTGTAAAATAGATTACATATTTGGAATGAGGATGTCTAAATTTTTTAAATAGTTACCATTTATTTTAATTCAATATGAATACTAACTTCAGAAATTATTTTATTTACCATGGTTAAAGGATAAATCTAGTAAATAAGGGTAAAAAATAATATTATAATAATATTAAACTACCCTAACATGTGTCATAATCCTATAGGATAATATATTTCTGAACATGGTCATACTTGGGTCGATTTTGGGACCCCATGGATCCACTTTTTTGTGAAAATGACATTTTATAAGAATTAATTTAAAGTAAAGAAAAATGTAACATAAAAAAGTATCTTTTAGTAAAAGAATTTTTATATGGGTTTATATAAGTGATCTGTTAGAATATAAATTTTCATTATAATGATAAAAATATATCCTACATCATGATATTTTATTTAAAATTTTTACACATCAAATAAATAAATTTATTTAGGACACAATGATCATGTAGTGATTACCTTATTAATGAATGATTTAAATAAATGAGATTATAAATAATGAGATAAATTTATTTTGAAACTTTTTATTAAATACACGAATTTTAGGGATTATTATGACTTGTTATATTTGAATTAATTATGGTTTTTCTAAATAATCATGTTTTTATGGATTTTTTTAAAAGTCATGATATGAATAGTATATAAGTTGACATAAATTGGTTTTCAGAACAAATAAAATTTCATTAAATGATATAATTGTCATAAAATATAATATTCATCCAAGTCACTTAGATAATGTTGAAAATGTCATTAAAACCCACTTTAGGTTGGATTGGAATTTTATAATAACTATATTAACCATGTAGTATGAATATATATATAAGAAGGCATGGTAAGAATCAAATAAGTTAACTAAGGTTTAAAGATAAAATATAATGTTAAATTTGTGACCTAGAATTGTCAAAAACCTATTGGTTGAGAGGTTTTCGTCCCAAAATCATATTATATTTGAAATAAATGACTTTGGGACAATTTGAAACTGAAATTAATTTTATATAAAATAATACTTTCAAACTTTCCTAAAGTGTCCCTCCACCCTCTTATAAAAGGGAAACACATTTTCCCATTTAATCACACCTCTAAATCCCCTTGTGTAACTACCCAATCTTTCATTAATGGAAATCCCTCTTGATATAATTAAATGTCTCTTTATGTAAAATGTTTATATAAAATGTCAACTTTTTTGGGTTTATGTTTTTGGATTTTAAAATATTGTTAAGAATTGTGATCGTTGCTAATATAGTCATTGAAAAGCGATCACATGATTAGTATAAATATAGGGCTTTAACAAATTCAATTTACTCAGACAAAGGAAGTGATGGCCTCATCCTGTAGACATACCCAAAATGAAGACCATTTTTCAGATCTCAGAAAGGTGGTTGCGTCTTTGGGCTTCGATCTTGACCAAGCCCAAGACGAGCTTGAATATGTTAAACTCAAGTAGTACCGCCTACGAGAGAAGTGGAAGTTGATAGAGATTACCACCCAAGCAATGTTAGTTGATCCACCCCAAGAGTCTCTCACCATCGCACACCTTACTCTTCGGTCTTATCCAGGTGTTATAAGGGTTTATGTAACAAGACCTTAGAACTATGGTTATGTACATTGTTTTTGGTATATAATAGTGAATATACGTTCATTTTGTTATTGTTACCAAGTAAATAGTTTTTAAAGCACAAATAGTATTTTTAGTTAATGCTCAACTAAGAAATATATTTTGATGAATTAATAGATTTTTGAATTAAATAATATTTTAATAAAATATTATTATTATTATTAAATTAATTTTTATTAAATATAAATGATCATATAATTTTATGAATGCAATTGAAATTTTTATTTTGGTTTGAAAACTGTTTTTGTCAAAACCCATGAATTTTCAGTATATGTCAGTTTTTATTTTAAAAGTAAAAATTCACATACTCATAAAATTATTCAGATAAAATTAATATTTTTTTTGGAATCCGAACATCGAAATTATCAAACGGTGAATTTTTCATAATTTTCTGAGACAGTCAAATTTTTGGCTAAAAATTAAATACCGTTTAAATATATAATGTGTTTTATGAAATCATAATGACCCAATCGTGATGTAATAAAATAATATAAACTTTATTTTCGGCCAATATATTTTTTAAAATTAAAATAATGTGGTTTTGGGTTTGTTTTATTTATTTTACAAAACTTTAACGGGCCCTTCAAGACTTATTAAACATTTTGTCTTTTAAAATTGTTTTCTTGGGGAGTGTGTCTCACCTTTACATAATCAACCCCATTATTCTAAGAAGTTAGGACTTTGGAATTATAAAATATTATTTTCCACTTCCCTTTTCCAAAAATAATGTGCAAAAAACATGGGCTGGTTTGTGGTTTGGATTAGTTTAATGTCAGGTGTCCCAAACCTAAATAATAAAGAATTCCCTCACATTTCCTATATAAACCCACCCAAGATCCCACTTCCTCCTCACTCAAAGCCTTTGACGTTCATCCAATATCTTAACTCCTCTCTCCATAATCCCCCCAAGGTTCCCCAATCTCCCAAGAAGCCTCTCTTAAGCCTCTCTCAAGCCTTTAGAAGCACACTTCCAAGTAAGGGGTTTTTCTTCCTTTCCCATTTATGTCCAATATTCTTTAAATTGTTATGCCCTTGTAATTTAAATTATAAATGTTGGGGTATTGTTTCTCACCTCTCCCATAATTCCCTATTTTTTTTTTAATGATGGGATACCCCTTTATCTCTCATTAAATTCCTCCCATGTAAACCTGTTACTATGACGAAATTCCGAAAGGAATTTCTTTCTCCTAATTTACATTCAAGTAATTCTTTTGTATCATGAATCTAAATTCCATTACATTTATTGGGACATGTATCTATATGACCCCCTTACCTTCCATTTCAATTAAATATTATTAGACACCACTTTCTCTCTCATAAATCATTTTTATGAGTTCTTATGACACGCCATTACGCTGCTGAAATTGCACCACGTTTTTTCAATCCAAAGTCATTCTGTAGTGAATACCATGACCATTTCTCTGTCAAGGGAATTCACCTTAATGAACATTTACTTATTTTTTAAATAGTTTCAAGTATATATTCCACACACTTTTATTTTGGAATAAATTATTATGTTGAATGATTCGATGTTTTATGATTTACGTAGCACACTTTTTCATAAAATGAATTGTTTAAGAAGGGTGTGCCCTTATAGTGCTCCAATGCATTGGGTAAAGTATAGTATCATGATATGTCATGTGAAATGGCTGTTTACTCGTGATAATTACATTACAATTAGTGTTTACTCATGCTTCATGTGCACTGAGGGTTTACACATGCTCCATGTGCGATGAGTCTTGGATCATGCTAATTCCATGTTAAGTGTTGTTGCCACATTTCCATGTTATGATTATCATGCTTTATCATGACTTTATGTTTATGCTTCTATTATGCTCAATTGATATTCCTATTGTCTAACATGTATTGTATTCCTCATGTTATTTGATTATTATTCCCTTACTGAACTTTATAGCTCACTCTTTTCTTATGCATGTCCTCAGGTTATCTCATGCAATGCTAAGTACAAGGGAATGTAGTGATCATGTAACGGAAGTTTTCAATAAAGATGTTTTATTTCATGTTTGAAGTTGTTATGTAATGATCCTAATCCCCAAATACACTAGAACTCTCAATCTTCTATGTTGTATCAAATGAATTTTCTATAATGAATGATGTTTAATTGTGTAATAAAAATCAGGGTTGTCATAGTTGGTATCACAGGATAGGTTTAGTTATTTTTGGGATTAGGATTAGAAAACCCTAGTAAAGCCTTAGAGACAATACTATTTATAATAAAAACATATCTAAGTTTTGGTGAGTATAGATTAAGTGGTTTATTAATAAAATACTTCCCTATCTGGATACGAGCAGGTAGAGGCATCTCTAGCATACATGTATCCTAGGTGTAAAACCCGAAAACACCACTTTGATCTAGACTCGAATGGGAACTGGTTCACAAAAACGGGTCTTGATGCACTCTTGGTTATGACACTCCCAGTGGATATTATTTGGTAAATTCACAAGCTTAGTATGAACAATTATTATGGGACAATAAAATTACCTAAGAATATATGTTAGAAAGTTGATCATTGATAACATAAACTGAATCCAGAAGATTCATATGTTAAGTAAATAAAAGTTATTTATAAGTCATCAGTTTTGTACTTGTATTACCATTTATGTGTTACCCCTAACTTTACTTTTATTCCAGCCTATGCCTGGTAATAGGAGGAATCAGGCTAACAATCGATGTGAAGATCAATGTAACGATTGTACTAATGAGACGTCCAATCCAATAGGAGCGGGAATCACGAACTTTGTCACACTTCTCTCTCAGCTAACTCAAGATTTTAAAAGAAACATGGTTTAAGAGGAATTTTCAACCCACCCCCCTAAGAAAGAAAAAGTCGCTATCGAGAGATTTATAAGACAAAGGCATCCTACTTTTAATGGATTATCTGATCCCTCAATCATTGAACAATGGATCAACTCCATTGAAAAGATCTTCTCCATCCTTCAATGTTCTAAACAAGAGAAGTTTCTCCTGGATACTTGTCATGTGGAGGGTGAATCTGATCAATGGTGGAAATTGATCAAAAATATGAAGCCTGAGGGGGAGATCGAGGCGTTGGAATGGATGTATTTCCAGAAGACATTTTTTGAAAAATATTTTCCATGCACCCTCCGACTTAAGATGCAAAGGGACTTCTTTTCCCTCAAGAAAAAAGACGATGAATTTTTTGGAGCGTATGAGGAAAACTTCACCAGGATTTCATGGTACGCTTCTGGCTTTGCCGTTACCCCTGAATTCAAGGTTGACCGCTTCTTTGGTGGGATGAAACCTAGAATGTGGAAAGCTCTAGCATCCGTGACTTCGACTGCTATGAGGAAATTGTCTGATGTGCCATTAAGGTTGAAATGCAGATCGAAGAATCTCAGGGGTATCATGGGGATTATAATTATAAGGGGGACTTCAATGCTGGATGTCTGAGGGATAAATACAGCGGTTCTAAGAATATCCAGCACCCCACTTCCCAATGGTGCAGAAATAAGCACCCCAAAAATTGCATGAAGGGGACAAGGAAATGTTTTAGGTGTGGAAGAGAAGGGCACCTGGCTATTAACTATCAGCAAGAAAGACTCGTGACTGCGATAGAGAAGATGAATTCTCTATTTTAACCTCAACGCATGGTTCATTTCTACAACTGCAAAGAACTAGGGCATCTTTCAAATCAGTGCCCTAAGCTAAGGGTTTTCTGAGGCAACCAACAACCTCTAAGGCAGAAAAAGATAGCTTTTTCCATCCCTACTTCCGAAGTGAACCCTGATAATGAAGTGGTAACAGTTACACTAGTTATTCATTCAAGAATAGAGAACATACTTTTTTATTCAGGCTCTAATCATTCTTTTATATCTCGAAACTTTATTGGAACAATCTCAGCACCACCACAAATCATGGAAGTGAAGATGTCAGTGAGTACGGCAAATGGGTCAATCATTGCATCCCATGAATATAACTCCTCCCCTATCATAATATGTGGGTTAAACTTCCTGTTGAACCTCATCATACTCCCTATAGTGGAATTTGAAGTGATTCTTAGAATGTATTGTCTTTCCTTATATAGATCCAACATAAATTTTCAGGAGAGGGAAATCACTCTTCATGTGGATAATCGACCCCTGATTCTATACAAGTGTAAGGAGGAAGATGAATCTTCTTTAGCTCCATCATCTCAAGAGTGGATATTACTTCCCTATGATCATGCGTATCTGGATCAGATGATTGAGTTCAATGAATCAACCATCCTGGAAGAAATCCCTATTGTGAGGGAATTCGCTGAAGTGTTTCTGAAGGAATTTCCTGGTCTTCCTCCTAGAAGAGATATTGAATTCTCAATTGATCTTATACCTAGGGCATTTCCAATATTGAAGACTCCGTATATAATGGTTGTTTGGGATCTTGAGGAGCTAAATAAAAAACTAGAGGAGAATCTGGATAAAGGGTTTATATGCCCAAGTGCTTCACCATGGGTTGCACCGGTCCTCTTCATCAAGAAGAAGGATGGGTCAATGCACCTTTGCATCGATTATCATAATCTCAACAAAATCATGATAAAGAACAAATATCCTCTCCCATGAATTGATTACTTTTTCAATCAGTTTTGTGGAGCACAATACTTATCCAAGGTGGATTTGTGGTTGGGATATTATCAAGTAAGGGTGAAGAAGGAAGTTATCCCCAAGAATTCTTTTCGTACAAGATACAGGCACTATGAATTCATAGTAATGACTTTAGAACTCCCTAATTCTCCATCAATATTCATGGAATTGATTAATAGAGTCTTTATATATTACCTCGAAAAATTTGTGGTAGTATTTATAGATGATATTCTGATATACTCTAAAACAAAGGAGTATTATGAGGAGCATCTAAGAACGGTACTAGAGACCTTGCAGAAGGAGAAGCTCTATGAAAAGTACAGAAAGTGTGAGTTCTTGTTGAAAGAGGTATCATTCTTGGGCCATATCATCACAAGCAATGGGATATCTGTGGATCTATCCAAATCGGATGCAATTGAGGGATGGTCGAGGACAACATCGGTAACAGATATCTATAGCTTCTTAGGGTTAACTATATATTATTGACGATTTGTGAGATATTTCTCACGATTGTACAACCCTCTTACCAAGCTAACTCGGAAGGGAGTAAAGTTTTCTTGGAGTGATGAATGCGAACAAATCTTCAAGGAGTTGAAAATGAGGCTTATCACTGCGCTCGTGCTCACTTTACACACAAGTGTAGAACTTTTTGTGGTATTCAGTGATGCTTCAAAGAAGGTATTGGGATGTGTGTTGATGAAAAATGACAAAGTAATTGCCTATGATTCAAGGAAATTGAAAGTTCATGAACAGAACTATCCAACACATGACCTCAAGTTGGTTGCAGTGATCTTCACTTTGAAAATTTGGTAGAATTATCTATTTGGGGATAAGTGTGAAATATATACAGACCAAAAAAGCATCAAGTATATATTCACACAAAAAGAGTTGAACATGCGCCAATGAAGATGTTTAGAGCTGATCAAAGACTATGACTCCTCAATCCATTACCACCCTGGGAAAGAGAACAAGGTGGCAGATTCCCTAAGTAGAAAGGACCCAGTGATTATATCATTGATGAGAATTGAAAAGGAACCAATCTTCTTAGATTTGATGAAGATAGACATGGTAATCATGAAGAAGGGAACATCATCAATCCTTTCACAAATGATTTCTCAACTATCACTTTTGAAAAGGTTAAAGGATGCTCAAAAGGATGATGTTGGAATTCAGGAAAAAATGGAAGCTATCAGAAAAGGAAAATCCTCAGAGTTTAATGTTAATGAAGAAAGAATTTTGAGATTTGGGAAAATTCTATGTGTTCCATCAAGTCTGGAGCTGAAGAAGGAACTTTTGGATGATTCACATAGTTCAAATTTCTCTATTAACCTAGGAAACACAGAGATGTATCGAGATCTCTGAGATAATTATTGGTGGGATAATATGAAGAAGGAGATCACTGAATATACATCAAAGTGCCTGGTGTGTCAGCAAGTGAAGATCGAGGGGGAGAAGTATAAGGGGATGATGTAACCATTTCCCATACCATAATGGAAATGGGAGAACATCACCATGGACTTTTTCACCGGACTTCTAAATACATCCAAAGGCAACAATGCAATATGGGTTGTCGTGTATCGTCTTATAAAGGTTGCACACTTCATTTCTATTTGGGAGGATTTCTTATTGGATCAACTGGCATGGATATATATCATGGAAGTGGTAAGGCTGAATGGAGTACCATTATCTATTGTGTCTGATCGAGATCCAAGATTCACCTCTTAGTTTTGGAAGGGTCTTCAACATGCTCTGAATGTTGAACTGAACTTAAGTTTGACCTATCATCCTCAAACTGATGGATAATCCAAGTGGACTATCGAAACACTTGAGGAAATATTGAGATCATGCTCAATGGACTTCAAAGGAGGGTGGGATCAACATCTTCATCTGGTTGAGTACTCTTATAATAATAGTTTCCGCTCGAGCATCCAAATGGCATCATATAAATCCCTTTATGGGAAAAGGTACAAAACGACAGTATGTTGGGATGATGTTAGTGAGCGTAAGCTTCTTGGACCAAAAATGATGGAAGAAATGGTGGAGAAGGTGAAAACTATTCAGTAGCATATCAAGGCAGCCCAGAGTCGAAAAAAGAGTTATGAAGATAATCATCGATGAGACCTTGAGTTTAAAGTTGGAGAAATAGAATTTCTATGCATATATCCTTGGAATAAGGTCATAAGGTTTGGAAAGAAAGGGAAGCTAAGTCCAAGGTACATTAGCCCCTTCGAGATTCTTGATCGTGTCGGGGTCGTGGCCTATCGACTATAACTTCCACCTACCATGGACAAAGTACATAATGTATTTCATGTATGCCTCTTAATGAAGTACATACTGGAACCTTCACATGTACTCTCCTCAGAGGTAGTACAGCTAGAGGATGATCTTTCTTATGAGGAGAAACCAGTGAAGATCTTAGATAGTATAGAAAAAGTTCAACGAAATAATACAATGCCCCTCGTCAAGGTGTTGTGGAGAAACCACACGTTTGAAGAAGCAATATGGTAATCAGAGGAAATAATGAACCAGAGTTACCCACATCTATTTTAGTGTGGGAATAAGAAATTTTGAGGGCGAAATTTCTTAAGGGGGGAAGATTGTAACGACCCAAACTTTCATTAATGGAAATCCCTCTTTATCTAATTAAATGTCTCTTTATGTAAAATGTTTATATAAAATGTCAACTTCTTTGGTTTTATGTTTTTGGATTTTAAAATACTGTTAATAATTGTAACTGTTTCTAATATAGACTTTGAACAGTGATCACATTATTAGTATAAATATAGGGCTTTTACAAATCCAATTTACTCAGACAAAGGAAGCGATGGCCTCATCCAGTAGATGTACCCCATACAAATCCCATTTGTTAGAGCTTGGAAAGAAGGTTGTGTCTTTTGGCTTTGATCTAGACCAAGCCCAAGTTGAGCTTGAATATGTTAAACTCTAGCGGGACCACCTACGGGATAACTGGAAGTTGATAGAGATTTCCACCAGAGAAACGTTATTCGAGCCACCCCAAGAGTTTGTCACCATCACACACCTTACTCTTCGGTCTTATGCGGGTTTTATAAGGGGTTATGTTACAAGAATTTAACACTAAGTTTATGTACATTTTTTTATATAATAGTGAATATACTTTCATTTTATTATTGTTACCTAGTAAATAGTTTTTAAAGCACAAATAGTATTTTTAGTTAATGTTCGACTAAGAAATCTATTTTGATTAATTAATGGATTATTGAATTAAATAATATTTTAATAAAATATTATTATTATTATTAAATTAATTTTTATTAAATATAAATGATCATATAATTTAATGAATGCAATTGTAATTTTTCTTATGGTTTGAAAACTATTTTTTCAATACCCATGAATTTTTGGTAAATGTCGGTTTTTATTTTAAAAGTAAGAATTCGCATATTTATATAATTATTTAGATAAAATGAATATTATTTTTAATTCAGGATGTCGAAATTATCCAACAGTTAATTTTTCATAATGTTCGGAGATAGTCAAATTTATGGGTAAAAATTGAATACCGTTTAAATATATAATGTGTTTCATGACATCATAATGACCCAATAGTGATGTAATAAAATACTATAAACTTTATTTTCGTCCAATATATGTTTTACCATTAAAATAATGTGATTTTGGGTTTGTTTTATTTATTTTAAAAAGATTTAGTGGACCCTTCAAGACTTATTAAACATTTTGCCTTTTTAAATTGTTTTCCTTGGGAGTGTGACTCACCTCCACATAAGAAACCCCATTATTCTAAGAAGTTAAGACTTTGGCCTTATAAAATATTATTTTCCACTTCCCTTTGACAAAAACCATGGGCAAAAACCATGGTCTGGTTTGTGGTTTGGATTATTTTAATGGGAGGCATCCCAAACCTAAATAATAAAGAATTCCCTCACCATTCCTATATAAACCCACCACTACTGGAAATCTAGCATTTCCCAATGGTTTAGAACCGTTGGGAAAGGCTGCAGAACCGTTGGTATACGTTATACCAACGGTTCTGCAAACCGTGGGGAAGTAAGCCGTTGGGAAAGGCTTTTCCCAACGGTTTACACAGAACCGTTGGGATAGGTTAGAAAAAATCAACCTATCCCAACGGTTTTGCCAAACCGTTGGGAAAGGCCTTTCCCAACGGTTTGGCCCGTTGGAAAATCAACAGAGCATTTTCTTTCCCCACGGTTTACAAACCGTTGGGAAAGGTTTTTACCAACAGTTCCATGAACCGTTGGTAAAAACAACATTCAACAAAGTATCCCAATGGTTTCAAACCGTTGGGATAGGGTGTTTTTACCAACGGTTCAAGGAACCGTTGGTAAAACCACATGCATAGAGCCTATGCCAATGGTTTTCAAACCGTTGGCATAGGCTTTGCTATGAAATTTTCACAGCAGCCTGCTCTGCAATTTTCACAACAGATTTTTGGGCATTCACCCTAGGTTTCAATCCAATTATGCCCTCGTATTCAATTCATTTTTCAATCCAATTATGAAAACCAACCAACCAACACATATAATGCATCCTGAAAATATACTCATCCATAATTAAAGTAGAACTCATAACATAATTATAAACATACATAATTCATTTAGAATTCATTTTAAAATTTAGATGACAATCATATGTGGAATCCGGAATTCAATTCATAATTTGATTGGTTTTTCATATACCATATATTTTTAATAGAAATGATATCCATTTTAAACAAAATACATACATCTGGAATGATTCACACCGTACCTCGGATTGAGGTGAGGTTAACTCGTACACGTCACAAATGAATCATTGATCGTTGTCCTAAAGTATCAACATATTGCAAAATCGTTTGGTCGGTTTTCCGTATGTCAGTTGTTGTTTTCACTTAAAATGAAGTGTTTTTTAAATAAAAGAGAGACACTTTGAATGGTGTCGGCCACACCGCGTCTCGTATTGAGGCGGGGTTAACTCGTACACATCACAAATGACCCATGGATTTTTGTCCTAAAATATAAACACAATCAGAATGCGTTTGGTTGGTTTTCCGTATGAATTTAAAATGTAGTCCATTTTAAAGAAAAGAGATACACTTAGAGTGGTCTCGGCCAAACCACAACTCGGATTGAGGCGTGGTTGACTCGTACACGTAACATATGACCCATGAATCTTTGTCTTAAATTTTCAACAGATTCTGAATGCATTTGGTCAGTTTTTCATATGTCAGTTGTTTATTTCACTTATAATCTTGTCCATTTTAAACAAAAGAGACACAGTCAGAGTGGTACCGGCCACACCGCGTCTCGGATTTAGACGGGGTTGACTCTTACACGTCTCAAATGACCCATGGATCATTTTCCTAACGTATCGACACAATCCGAATACGTTTGGTCGGTTTTCCCTATGCCAGTTGATGTTTTTCACTTAAAATGACGTCCTTTTGAAACAAAAGACGGACACTATGAGTGGTGCCGACCACACCGCGTCTCCAATTGAGCGGGGTTGATTCGTACACGTCACATATGACCCATGGATCGTTCTCCTAAAGTTTAAATGGAAACCGAATGCGTTTGGTCGGTTTTCCGTATGTACTTAAAATGTTGTCCATTTTAAACAAAAGAGTGACACTTAGACTAATCCTGACCACACCGCGACCCAGATTCATCTCGGGTTGGCTCGTACATGTCACATATGACCCATGGATCGTTGTGATAAATTATCAAAAGATTACGAATGCGTTTGGTCGGTTTTGCGTATGTCAGTTGTTCTTTTCATTTATAATCATGTCCATTTTAAACAAAAGAGACAGAGTTAGAGCGGTGTCGGCCACACCGCGTCTTGGATTAAGATGGGGTTGACTTGTACATGTCACATATGACTCATGGATCGTTGTGATAAAGTATCGATAAAATCCGAATGCGTTTGGTCGTTCTTCCGTATGTCAGTTGATGCCTTTCACTTAAAATGACATCCTTTTGAAACAAAAGACGGACACTTTGAGTGGTGTCAGCCGCACCGCATGTCGGATTGATGCAGGGATGATTCTTACACGTCACATATGACCCATGGATCGTTCTCCTAAAGTTTCAATGGAAACCAAATCCGTTTGGTCATTTTTTCCGTATGTACTTAAAATGGTGTCCATTTTAAACAAAAGAGAGTCACTTAGACTTATCCTGGCCACACTGCAACTCAGATTCATCCCGGGTTGGCTCGTACACGTCACATATGACCCATGGATTGTTGGGATAAATTATCAATAGATTCGGAATGCGTTTGGTCAGTTTTCCGTATGTCAGTAGATGCTTTTCACTTAAATGACGCCCTTTTGAAACAAAAGACGGACACTTTGAGTGGTGCCGGCCACACCACGTCTCCGGATTGATCTGAAACCACCGTGAAACATTTTAATTATTATTCGTGACGTGTACGTGCAGACGGCACGTCAATCGGACGTGCGGTTTGCGCGGTACGACTCAATATTCGTATTTTAAGTGATGCACGCGCTTCGTAAACGCGCGTGAGGGGGGTCCAAACGGGCCGAACGATTTCGGAATGGCCTGAAATCAGGCGACAAATACGGGTGAGTGATTTATGAAGTGGTCGAGAAGACGGCACGTCAATGGGACGTGCCGTGTGCCCGCGGTGACCGACAACGCAGTTCTGGTGTCATAAACGGCCAAAACGGGCGTCAAACGGTCAAATTCATAGCGGACGACCTCGGATTGACCTGAAAACCCCGTACAACATTCTAATTATTATTAGTGACTTGTACGCGCAGACGGAATGGCAATCGGACGTGCGGTTTGCGCGGTAAGGCTCAATATTCATGTTTTAAGTGATGCGTGCGCTTCGTAAACGCGTGTGAGGGGGGTCCAAACGGGCCGAACGAAGTTGGAATGGCCTGAAATCAGACGAAAAATATGGGTGAGTGATTTATGAAGTGGTCGAGCAGACGGCACGTCAATCGGACGTGCCGCGTGCCCGCGGTGACCGACAACGCAGTTCTGGTGTCATAAACGGGCAAAACGGACGTCCAACGGTCAAATTCATAGCGGATGACCTCAGATTGAGCTGGAACCATCGTGCAAAATTCTAATTATTATTCGTGACGTGTACGCGTAGATGGCACATCAATCGAACGTGTGTTTTGCGCGGTACGGCTCAATATTCATATTTTAAGTGATGCACGCGCTTCGTAAACGCACGTGAGGGGGGTCCAAACGGGCCGAACGATTTCGGAATGGCCTGAAATCAGGCGAAAAATACGGTGGAGTGATTTATGAAGTGGTTGAGCAAACGGCATGTCAATCGGACATGCCGTGTGCCCGCGGTGACTGACAACAAAGTTCTGGTGTCATAAACGGCCAAAACGGGCGTCCAACGGTCAAATTCATAGCAGACGACCTCGGATTGAGCTGAAACCACCGTGAAACATTCTAATTATTATTATTAATGTGTACGCGTAGACGGAACGTCAATCGGATGTGCGGTTTGCGCGGTACGGCTCAATATTCGTGTTTTAAGTGATGCGCGCGCTTCGTAAACGCGTGTGAGGGTGGTCCAAACGGGCCGAACGATTTCGAAATGGCCTGAAATCAGATGAAAAATACGGGTGAGTGATTTATGAAGTGGTCGAGTAGACGACACGTCAATCGGACGTTACGGGTGCCCGCGGTGACCGACAACGCAGTTCTGGTGTCATAAAAGGCCAAAACGGGCGTCAAATGGTCAAATTCATAGCGGACGACCTCGGATTGACCTGAAAACACCGTGCAAAATTATAATAATTATTCGTGATGTGTACGCGTAGACGGCACGCCAATCGGACGTGTGGTTTGTGCGGTACGGCTCAATATTCGTGTTTTAAGTGATGCGCGCGCTTCGTAAACGCGCGTGAGGGGGTCCAAACTGGCCGAACAAAGTCGGAATGGCCTGAAATCAGACGAAAAATACGGGCGAGTGATTTCTGAAGTGTTCGAGTAGATGGCACATCAATCGAACGTGCCTTGTGCCCGCGGTGACCGACAACGCAGTTCTGGTGTCATAAACGGGAGAAACGGGCATCCAACGGTCAAATTCATAGAGGACGACCTCAGATTGAGCAGAAACCACCGTGAAACATTCTAATTATTATTCATGACGTGTACGCGCAGACGACACGTCAATCGGACGTGCGGTTTGCGCGGTACGGCTCAATATTCGTATTTTAAGTGATGCACGCGCTTCGTAAACGCGCGTGAGGGGGGTCCAAACGGGCCGAACGAAGTCGGAATGACCTGAAATCAGACGAAAAATATGGGTGAGTGATTTCTAAAGTGGTCAAGCAGACGTCACGTCAATCGGACGTGTCGTGTGCCCGCGGTGACCGACAACGCAGTTCTGGTGTCATAAACGGCCAAAACGGGCGTCCAACGGTCAAATTCATAGCGGTCGACCTCGGATTGAGCTGAAACCACCGTGCAACATTCTAATTATTATTCTTGATGTGTACGTGCATACGGAACGTCAATCGGACGTGTGGTTTGCGTGGTACGGCTCAATATTCGTGTTTTAAGTGATGTGCGCGCTTCGTAAACGCGCGTGAGGGTGGTCCAAACGGGCCGAACGATTTCGGAATGGCCTGAAATCAGACAACAAATACGGGTGAGTGATTTATGAAGTGGTCGAGCATACGGAACGTCAATCGGACGTGCCGTGTGCCCGCTGTGACCGACAACGCAATTCTGGTGTCATAAACGGCCAAAACGGGCGTCAAATGGTCAAATTCACAGCGGACGACCTCGGATTGACCTGAAAACACCGTGAAACATTCTAATTATTATTCGTGACGTGTACGCACAGACGGTATGCCAATCGGACGTGCGGTTTGCGCGGTACGGCTCAATATTCGTGTTTTAAGTGATGCGGGCGCTTCGTAAACGCGCGTGAGGGGGGTCCAAACGGGCCGAACAAAGTCGGAATGGAATGAAATCAGACGACAAATACGGGTGAGTGATTTCTGAAGTGGTCGAGTAGACGGCACGTCAATCGGACGTGCCGTGTGACCGCGGTGACCGACAACATAGTTCTGGTGTCATAAACGGGCAAAACGGGTGTCCAACGGTCAAATTCATAGCGGACGACCTCAGATTGAGCTGAAACTACCGTGAAACATTATAATTATTATTCGTGACGTGTACGCGCAGACGGAACGTCAATCGTACGTGCGGTTTGCGCGGTACGGCTCAATATTTGTATTTTAAGTGATGCACGTGCTTCGTAAACGCGCGTGAGGGGGGTCCAAACGGGCCGAACGATTTCAGAATGGCCTGAAATCAGGCGACAAATACGGGTGAGTGATTTATGAAGTGGTCGAGCAGATGGCACGTCAATTGGACGTGGTCCCGACCACGTCCCTCTCCACCAACTGAACCGGTTCCCTCTTCCCACCGCCCGACTTTTTGTTAATGTCATTTCTGAGATTGAAATCGTGAGAATACCCACCGCCGCCGCCGCCACCTCCAATCCTTCCTTTCCATGGCTGAAAATCTCTGAAATGATTGCCCCCACACACAGCGCCTCCCCTTTTCCTACCACCGTCGCCGTTTCTCTTCTGAAATGACGAGCCATTGGATGTCGCCTCCGTCTTTTTATCGGGCAGGGTGCCGAGCCCTTTGAATTTCTCTTGGATACCCAACGGATGCGCCGGTGGCTCCGGCGGCGGAGGCAGGATGAGAGATAGCCGAGCCACCGAAGGCGGAACAGCGACGGGAAAGGCGGAGAGGTGTGTTGAGTATCGAGGCCAGGAGTGCGGCGGATATGGGAAATACAAGGCCGGGGGGCTGCAGGGAACGGAGGTGATAGAGTCCACACCGGAGGGAAAAAATTTCGCCGCCTCTGGATTCAGACCGTTTGGAGGGGCAGAGGCGGCCATGGTGAAGTGGAGTGATGGAAGACACGGTCAGTGTTTTTTATCCCCACTTTTTTTATTCAATCTTGTTTTGCCGATATATAGATAAAAACCCGTTTTGACAGGACTGTTAATGATGACATCGGATTTTTGACGTGGTTGAATCCGAAAATCTAACTCCATAAATCAGGTTTTATTCTAGTTATATGATATATATTTTAGATCATATTCCTTGAGTTTTTTTTAGGCTTCGCACATGTGTTTATATCATATAGTATGAGCTATTTGTACTTTATTAAACATATGTTATGTGTTTACATCCATAAGAAACACTAATATTTTGTAAACATGTGTTATAAATATTAAGAGAACAAATGTAAGTAATGTTATCATTGTATATAACATATTTGTAAAGTATCAAATACTGTCCATTTTAAACAAAATAAAGTCACTTAGAGTGGTCCTGACCACACCGCATCTCGGATTTAGGCGGGGTTGACTCGTACACTTCTCAAATGACCCATGGATCGTTGTCTTAAAGTATCAACACAATCCGAATGCGTTTGGCCGGTTTTCCGTATGCCAGTTGATGTTTTTCACTTAAAATGATGTCCTTTTGAAACAAAAGACATACACTTTGAGTTGTTCCGACCGCACCGCGCCTCGGATTGAGTCGGGGTTGATTCGTACACGTCACATATGACCCATGGATCGTTGTCCTAAAGCATCAATACATTTCGAATGCGTTTGGTCAGTTTTTTGTATGTCACTTTTTGTTTTCACTTAAAATCTTACAGAAATTCATATAGAATATTTTTATATCATATTTAGTATGGATTAGATTTTAGTTGATCATGCTATGAAACATTTCAGAGCTAATGAAATTAAGGAAGGTGGAGGGGCTGTCCGGGGGGCTGTCCGGGAGGGCTGTCCGGTGGCTGTCCGGGGGGCTGTCCGGGGACTAAGGAGGAGGGTGGGGGGGTTATGTGGGGTCTGTCCGGGGGGTGTTAGGGGGTTGTTCAGGGGGTTTTTCGGGGTTGTTCAGGGGGTTGTCCGGGGGTTGTTCAGGGGGTTGTTCAGGGGTTGTTCAGGGGTTGTTCAGGGGTTGTTCAGGGGTTGTTCAGGGGGGTTGTCCGGGGTTGTTCAGGGGGCTGTCCGGGGGGTGTTTGGGGGGTTGTCCGGGGTCCAAGGGGGAGGGTGGGGGGTTGTCTGGGGGGTTGTCCGGGAGGCTGTCCGGGGGGCTGTCCGGGGGGCTGTCCGGGAGGCTATCTGGGGTCCAGGGTGGAGGGTTGGGGGCTGTACGGGGGGCTGTCCAGGGGGCTGTCCGGGGGGGCTGTTCGGGGGGGTTGTCCGGTGGGTGTCCGAGGGGCTGTCCGGGGACCACGGAGGAGGGTGGGGGGGCTGTGCGGGGTCTGTCCGGGGGGTGTTTGGGGGTTGTTCATGGGGTTGTTCGGGGTTGTTCAGGGGGCTGTCCGGGGGTTGTTTAGGGGGTTGTTCAGGGGTTGTTCAGGGTTTGTCCGGGGTTGTTCAGGGGGCTGTCCAGGGGGCTATCTGGGGTCCAGGGTGGAGGGTTGGGGGCTGTACGGGGGGCTGTCCGCGGAGCTGTTCGGGGGGGTGTTTGGGGGGTGTTCGGGGTCCAAGGGGGAGGGGGGGTTGTCCAGGGTCCAAGAATGAGGGGGGTTGTCCAGGGAGTTCACAAACACACAACCACTAAAAGACAACAACATCCATAAAAACAGACAATATATAAAAATAACTCAACTCCAATACTATACTACGAGTCTAGATAAAACCAACAACTAGAATAGATTAAACATCAAATCTCAGTAATATAAGTCAAAAATGTAACGGATCAATATGTCCCACATCATCATCACCATCACCATCATCATCATCATCATCGCCCTCGTCATCGTCCTCCTCATCGTCCTCACCCTCCAAAGCACCTTCCTCCTCGCCTTCACCCTCCTCCTCGCCCTCCTCATCTCCCTCCTCTTCCGCATCAGACTGCTCTCCATCATCATCTTTAAGCTGGACATCGGCATGACCACCAAGGGAACTACCACCTGGTGCACCATATATAGAATGTATCGACGACATGTATTCATCAATCGCTGGGTTGGCCTCTGCTGGAAGTGTTGGACGTAGAACTTCAATAAATTTCATAAATGCATTGTTTGCCCTAGCAGACTGTTCTGCCGTCTCTGTGGCCCTTTTCTCAGCCTGTTCTGCATGTGCCCTAACTTGCTGCAGCTCGGTGGCACTATAACTCGTACCTGAGGCAGGCCAATACCTCGTCGGGGCTATCCTAGGTCGGCAACGTACTCTGCCAGAATGATCCTCTCCCAACACCAGATGTAAGTGATCAGATGGCCCAAAATTGTCTGCTTCTTGGGAATCGAGGGCCTCTAAAGCATCCTGTTACAAATATAAATATATTATTAAGTTACGAAATAGATATTAAAATATAAAATCAATAGATTAAAACTTACAATATGCTGCTGAGTCGCTTCGTTGACAGCACTTCCATCCTTTTTTCGTCTACTCGAGCAAAACAGTTTTGCTCGAGGCACACATCCTTCAATATTTTGTACTTGCCTCTACAATGACATTGAAAACAAAAGTTATATAAAAACTTTAGCAAATAATTAAATAATTGAGGAAACAAAAGAAAATTTAAGTCGTAAATAAAACTTATAAACAATTATCATACCTGCTGCCTCTCATGATCCGGCATCGTCGTGCGTCCTAGTGTATGGAGGTATTTTTTTGCATCAATGTTTTTTTTATTTTTTCCAGATGATTCCTAAATAAAATTAAATAATGCAAAGTATAATATTAATGCAAAAATTGAAAGTTATTATTTAAATACCTCACATGTAATTCATACCTTAAACTGGGTACTCGTCCAATGAGTAATCATCTGACGATACTGCTCTATAGAAAAATCATCCACGACTGGTACCGCCTCTAACTCAGTGCCAACTCTAGCACGCCAGCCAATATATAGCTCATGCTTTTAGGCTCTCCAAAGCTCGCCTAAATCCTTTAGACGTTCCAGTCGTGCACCCTCACCATCAGGAAAATTAAATCGAATCTGAAATCAAAATATTAATTCATATAAATACAAAAAAAATCATGGCAATAAATACAACAGATTTTTTTACCCATATCTCTGCCCAAGCTCTATCTTTGACCTCATGTGGCAAATGTCTCCACGACAGCGGGCTGACGGGAATGATGTCGGAGTATTTGGCAAGCGTCGCCATAAAACTCCGACATTGCTGCCCTGTTTTCTCAACCATCTGATTGTCTTCATTATATTCCACCATAACCTTTGTGCGACGGTTCCACACCGAACGCATGCGTGTACGACCCTGCCCCCGCCTCCTGTCAGTAGATGTATCTGTCATGAAAGAAAAACAAATATTTTATCAAAACATGTTATAATGAAAATAAATATTGCTATAAAAATTTGTTAGGGTTTTATAAATATACCTGCGCTAGTCTTATCAATGAGTGTTGCCGGATCCACAGAACCTGAGGGAACACCCTCTGGTGGAATAGGAGTCGAAGACGATGGAATATAAAAGCTCGGAGAGACAGAAGTAGAAGGAAAAGAAGATGGAACAGGTGTATGACTTGATGCTGACTGGGGAGTGGGAATCATCATGGGATGTGAAAATGATGGGGCAGAAGATGCAGAAGGTAGCGAAAACATGGGAGGTCTAAATATCCCGTGTGTCCCTAACGACACACCAGGATCAGAATGTGGGAAGGCTGAAATTTCAGTGGGAGGGGAAGGGTCTAGTCGGGCACACGCAGCTCTACGTCCACCTCTGGTACGAACCCTCCTCGTACCACCGGCCTGAGTACTAGGACCAGTACTAGGCTTCTCGTCGAATAACTATCGACGTAATGGTGGATCCTACAAAAAAGTTTACAAAAAAAATTAATCACATGACATTATATATTCTGTAAATATATATATATATTTGAAATAAAGTACTCACTGTAGGAACTAATGGTGGAATTCCCATCTCTTCCATCCGACGATTGTTCTCCGCCATTTTTTTTCTCCGTCTCTCTTCAATTGGCTGCATTTCCTGCATTGGAAAACAAATATGTAATTAATTAGAAAAAGCAAATTAATGTGTAAACCAAAAAACTAAATATATGAGGGAATGAGGGGATTCATTGGTAATTTAGCTATCAATTGTTTTAGAAGAGCTTGAATGAATTTAATAAAACATACAAGCTGTAATGTTCACCAAGTTAGAAATATTGTTTGATTTGGTTTGAATACAGTTCAATTCCAAATTAGAAAATGCAATTCAAATAAAACAGCAACCAATAAACATTGAAAATTCACATAACGGTCAAGTCAGCTAAAACATATTTGTGATCAATACTAAATAAATATGAATATTACCAACCTTAGCAACCCAACTCGAGGTAAACCAAAATAATTGAGAACATGGATGAATGATTCTATATATTTCCAACCACAACTTCAGGTTCACAATCAAATCTGACAATTGAGCTATTGGAGTCATCAAAAGAAATAAATGGATTGGTTCTAATGGCAATAGGGATAGTGTCAATTCCATCATCAGCATCATCAAAAATATGTCTTGGAATTACTTCAACTATGAAACAAAATTCAGGTTGAAGTTGATCTTTGACATAAAAAACTTGTTTAGCCATTAATGCCAACACATATGGTTCTTAGGTTGCAAGAGTGCGGGTCATATTAATTACTCGAAATCCACAATCATCAATAAATGTGTCATGTCTCGTCATCGAATCAAACCAATGGCATTTCATCATTGTGACTCGTCCATGAGAGTAATAATCCAATATTATTATTTTCTCAACGACTCCATAATAACCCACATTTTCAAGTCGCGGTCTACTATCTGATGCACTGGCATAACAATCTGTTGTGGTAGTAACCATAATACCATCATGTTGTGTTCTCATGTTTTTGGCTCGTTCAGTGACAATAAATCTGTACCCATTGATAATAATTGATTTACAGTCACGAACCACGGTATTAGGACCAAAAGCCAAAGCTCTTATTTCCTCAGAGATAGAGTCAGCAGACAAACTCAATACCTGCAATATAAATGACAGTTAAGCTTAAGTAAATATTGAAATAATTAATTTAAACAGTAATATTTTTACCTTCAATTTTAACCAAGCAGAAAACTCTTTTCTATGAAAAGTCTCTCTCCTTCTCAAAGATAAAGAACGATGCTTCCTATTTATCATTGTTTTATGTTCCCTGTAGATAAAAAAATATGAATAGTTTAGCAGATATATATGTAAGATATACATATTCAATTTTGTTACCTGATATAGTCATCGAACAAATCACAGTTGAACAAAATTGTGCGATGTGCCATCTCCCGCTCTTCATGGATTAATGTCTTCAATGTATATGATCCAGGAATTCCTCCTGTTTGAGGAAGCGATGGAAAACTGGGTTCAATTTGCTCATATTGTTCTTCTTCATTTCTCATTGGTCTGTTCATTCTTGTAGTAAGATCAGACAAATACATTGAACAAAAATCCATACATTCTTGAGCTAAGTAACCGTTCACGATAGAACCTTCAGGATGATTCTTGTTTTGAACATAAGACTTTAATGTGAACATATTTCTTTCAGTTGGATACATCCAACGAAAAGAAACAGGTCCTCCGAGAAGTATTTCAGTTGGAATATGGACAGTCAGATGCAGCATGCATGTGAAAAATGATGGGGGCAATATTTCCTCCAACTCACACAAAATTAATGGGGCATCTGTCAACATTTTTTGCAAGAAAGACTTGGACAACTTCTTAGCACAAAGATATCTAAACAAATGGCACAACAGAATAACACCCACCCTTACATTATTGGACAAAAGATGACGGATTGCTATTGGAAGCAACTCATGCAGTAGAACGTGATAATCATGAGTCTTCAAAGATTTTAGCTTCAACTCTCTTCTGTTTACCCGTTTAGATATGTTGCTTGAATAGCCATCAGGAACTCTAATAGTCACTAATACTTCCAAAAATTGTTTTTTTTTTCAGTAGGTGTCATCACATAAGAAGCACATGGAAGTTTCCATTTATTTTCACTGATACGCACAGGATGCAATTCTGATCTGATGCCCCAATCCACCAAGTCACGTCGAGATCGTAAATCATCTTTTGTCTTCCCCTTGACATTTAGAAGAACTGAAAGCAACATTTCACATATATTCTTTTCAATATGCATTACGTCTAAGCAATGACGTAGCAAATTGGTTGACCAATAAGGAAAATCAAAAAAGATACTCCTCTTCCTCCAATTGTAACAGGTTTCTGTGGAAACATTCGTTCTCTTTCCAGATTTCATTTGACCCTTCCCGAACGAAAAACTGAAATCTTTCAATTCATTAAGCACATCAGTTCCAGACATATGCTGAGGTGGATCATCGGTCTCTATAGTATTATCAAATCTTCGACGATTCATTCTATATGGATGATCCTTTGGAAAAAATCGTCGATGTCCCATAAAATTGAAACTACAACGATGTTTCAGTCTTCTGGATCGTGTATTCTTCATACAAACTGGACATGATAGTTTTCCCTTCGTGCTCCATCCAGACATCATTGCATAAGCCGGAAAATCATTGATCGTCCACATAAGCGCAGCACGCATCTGAAATATGTATTTCGAACATGCATCGTATGTGCGCACACCCACATCCCAAAGAAGTTTCAACTCTTTTATTAAAGGTTGCATGTATACATCAATATCAATGTCGGGATCAGAAGGACCAGATATGAGTATACTCATGAAAGTGAAAGATTTTTTCATACACAACCATGGGGGAAGATTATAAATGTGTATAAAAACTGGCCATGTGTTGTGCGAAGTAAGCATCTGCCCAAACGGATTAAAACCATCGCATGAAAGACCCAGCCTCACATTACGCACGTCAGCTGCAAAATCAGGATGTCGAGCATCAAATCTCTACCATGCAAATACATCTGCAGGATGAACCAACTCATCATTAGTCTTCTTTCTCTCGGTATCATTCCATCTCATTTTTATTGATATGTCATCAGACATAAAAAGATTCTGGAGTCTGGGGATCAATGGAAAGTGCCACATTACTTTCTGTGGAACGCGGGATGGTGTTCCATCAGATTTTGACTTCCAGCGGGATGTTCCACATTTTATACATTCATTTCGTTCAGCGGTTTCTTCCCAGAACAAACTACAATCTTTCGGGCAAGCATGAATTTTGTTTCTGGAAAATCCAAGTTCTTCAACTAACTTCCATGCCATATAGTGGTTTGAGGGAATATCTGCATCATCTGGAAGTAAATCCTTCAAGAGGGTAAGAATGTAATCGATTGCTGTATTAGAAATCCCATACATAGTTTTTCCATGAAACAATCGGATTAAAAATTCCATCTTTTTCATTTTATCGCATTGTCGATATACTGGAGTCGTGGCAGCATCATTCAATTTTTTCTCCCTATCAATATCATCATTTTCACTAGATGCATCAGTTGTCCTCATATCGACATCTTCTTGAGTCGAAATCCTTTCTTTTTCATGATGACGAATAAATGGAAACCGATCATCTAACAAATTCTCCATTCCAGTCCTTTCATTTCGATCATCACCAATTTGAGATTTCATTTTCTACCCATTGTGATACCACACAAAGTAGTTTGCTTGAAAACCATTTTTGGTTATGTGGTAGCTGACTTCTTCATGACTCAACCAAGGTCTACCAACAAAATTGGAACATGGGCAGTGTATGCGACCACTATCTGAAGCATTGTGAAATGAAAAATCTATAAATCTCTCCAAATTGTTTTGAAAATCGCTTGAGATACAATCGGTTTCATACATACAACTTCTGTCCATTCTGTAAAAAAATTCATATAAGTCATTTTTTCATAAACAATTCAATAGGATTGAACTTTAATAGAAAATACATTTAAGTAAACGATAAAGGAAGAAAATAATCATGGTATCAACTAGACATGTGAAAAAAACATACTAATGTGTTTTTGAAAAAATGTAAAACCAACAAGAACTTAATGTGTTATCACATCAGAGCATGCCTCATCCCATAACCATATTAGTAGGGTACCCTCGTGGACAGCCCCGCCCACCCCTGTGGACAACCCACCCACCCCCGTGGACACCCCCTACCCCCTAGACAGCCCAACCACCCCCGTGGATAGCCCACCCACCCCCCTCGACACCCCTTCTCCCTATGGACATCCCCCCACCCCCTTGGATAGCACACCCACAACCCTGGACACCCCTACCCCCTGTGGCCAGCCCACCCACCCCCCCTAGATAGCCCGCCCACCCCTCCTTGACAGCCCGTCCACCCCCGTGGACAGCCCGCCCACCCTTGTGGACAGCTCGCCCACCCCCGTACCCCCCCCCCCCCCGGGATAGCCCCGCCCACCCTCCCAAACAGCCCACACCCCCCTCCCCTGCAACCCCACCACCACCACCTAGACATACCAACCCCCCTGGACACCCCACACACCCCTCCCCCACCAGGACACCCCACCCAGACCCCCAGGACAGCCCACACCCCCTGGACAGCCCCGCCCACCCCCGTGGATAGCCTTTCCCACCCCCGTGGATCGCCCCGCCCACCCCCGTGGACAACCCACCCACCCCCGTGGATGCCCCCTACCCCCTAGACAGCCCAACCACCCCCGTGGACAGACCACCGACCCCCCTAGACACCCCTTCTCCCTATGGACACCCCCCCACCCCCTTGGATAGCCCGCCCACCCCCCTGGACACCCCTACCTCCCGTGGCCAGCCCACCCACCCCCCTTGGACAGCCCGCCCACCCCTCCTTGACAGCCTGGCCACCCCCGTGGACAGCCCGTCCACCCTTGTGGACAGCCCGCCCACCCCCGTACCCCCCTGGACACCCCGTACCCCCCCTGGATAGCCCCGCCCACCCTCCCAAACAGCCCACACCCCCCTTCCCTGCAACCCCACCACCACCACCTAGACATACCACCCCACCTGGACACCCCACACACCCCTCCCCCACCAGGACTCCCCACCCAGACCCCCAGGACAGCCCACACCCCCTGGATAGCCCCGCCCACCCCCGTGGACAGCCTTTCCCACCCCCATGGACAGCCCCGCCCACCCCTGTGGACAACCCACCCACCCCCGTGGACGCCCCCTACCCCCTAGACAGCCCAACCACCCCCGTGGACAGCCCACCCACCCCCCTCGACACCCCTTCTCCCTATGGACAGCCCCCCACCCCCTTGGATAGCCCGTCCACCCCCCTGGACACCCCTACCTCCCGTGGCCAGCCCACCCACCCCCCCCCCCCCCTAGACAGCCCGCCCACCCCTCCTTGACAGCCCGACCACCCCCGTGGACAGCCCGTCCACCCTTGTGGACAGCCCGCCCACCCCCGTACCCCCCTGGACACCCCGTACCCCCCTGGATAGCCCCGTCCACCCTCCCAAATAGCCCACACCCCCCTACCCTGCAACCCCACGACCACCACCTAGACATACCACCCCCCTGGAATGTGTAGAAATAACATAAAAATACATGATATATAGATAGCACAAAATACTCAACCTATGGGTTAACATTAACTACATAATCACACACTTCACTACTACCATAAAACACATAAACCACACCACCACCACACAAGACGCATAGCATTTCTCACATTCATTTATAAGCCACTTCATTCACACTTATATTGTCCATTCATTTAATGTTAAATTAATTAAATCCATTTACCACACATCCATTTCTATTCCATCTCATTTATTTAATATCTTGTTTTTTTGTTTTAACGGCATAATTTATTCCATAGATAACCATGAAACTAATAAAACCACCACACAACAACTCACCATCTCACAATAACCATCGACACCATGTTACATCGACCAAACATCTCACCAAAACAACCACATATCACAATAAAAATATTGCACATCACAAACCACCGCACAACCAAAACCACCTCACCACATTATACACCACAACTTCATCACACAACACCTCCACACGACACAACACCACCACACATCATCACTATCATACAACTTCACATGACACATCCATGCCCACTAACCACCACATTACAACCCCACATATCACAAAGCCCAACTGGTCACCTCAATCCCCATAAAACTGCCTACAACATACAAAGAAACACAACAAAAAACCTCTCATAGAGGCAACATACCCCAACTTCCACAATTTATTTATTCAAGGTCTTTTATTACATTACCCCTTTATTTAGCATGGACATTATAACACAACTGATATTCCAGGGGAAACTAATTAATTAACAAAATATTTATTCATTTCCCTATTTTACACGTTGAAATCAAATCAAAATCCAAACATAAAACTAAAATATTAGATCAATAACAATAAAAACAAGGTACCATATGTGTATAAAGAAAAAATTACTTGATTTGAGATGATTCAAATGGGTTTTCACCTATTCGGATGGGGGATTTGGAGACCAGCAGAGAGGTGGAGGTGGATTGATAACTTAAAACTAAAATACTAAAGCAATAACAATAAAAATAAGGAATTATATGTGTATAAATGAAAAGATACCTGATTTGAGATGGTTTTCACCTCTTCGGATAGGGGATTTCGCGAGAGGAGAGCGGTGGAGCGGATGAAATTAGGTTCTGTGCGAATGGGGGAGAGCAGCCTCGCAGCTGGATTTGGGGGAAATAATTCCCAACGGTTTTAAAGAACCGTTGGGAAAGAGATGCTAAGGACCCCTTTGCCAATGGTTTGAGGAAACCGTTGGCAAAGGGGTAACCCTTTCCCAACGGTTCTTTTGAACCGTTGGCAAAAGGTGATTAACACACCCCTTTACCAACGGTTTGAGAAACCGTTGGAAAAGGGGTGGCCTTTCCCAACGGTTTTAGCAAACCGTTGGTAAAAACCCGTTGGGAAAAACAGCATTTCCAGTAGTGCACCCAAGATCCCACTACCTCCTCACTAAAAGCCCTTGTAGTTCATCAAAACTCTTCCATCCTCTCTCTAGAATCCTCCCAAGGTTCCCCAAGCTCCTAATAATCCTCTCTCAATCCTATCTCAAGCCTTTCGAAGCATAATTCCAAGTAAGGGGTTTTTCTTTCTTTCTCATTTATGTCCAATATTCTTTAAATTTTTTTGCCCTTTTAATTTCAATTATAAATGTTGGGGTATGGTTTAGAACCTCCCCCATACTTCCCTAATTATGTTTTAATGATGGTATACCCCTTTCTCTCTCATTAAATGCCTCCTATGAACACTCGTTACTATACCAAAATTCTGAAAGGAATTTCTCTCTCATCATTTACATTAAAGAAATTATTTTGTATAATGAATCTAAATTCCATTAAATTTTTTGGGATATGTATATATATGACCCTCTTACTGTCCATGTAATGTAAATATGATGATACACTCATTTATCTCTCATCAACCATTTTTATGAGTTCTTATGTCACGTCGTTACGCTGCCAAAATTGTACCGCTTATTTCCAAGCCACAGTCATTGTGAAGTGAATAGCATGGACATTTCTCTATTAATGGTATTCACCTTTATAAAAATTTACTTATTGTTTAAAGAGTTTAAATTATGTATTCCATATTCTTTTATCATGGAATAAATTATTATTTTGAATGATTCGATGTTTTATGATCCATGTGGCACACTTATGAATGAAATGAAATGTTTAAGAAGGGTGTGCCCTTATAGTGCTCCAATGCATAGGGTAAAGTATAGTATCATGATACATCATGTGAAATGGTTTTTTACTCATGATAATTCAATTGTAACTAGGGTTTACTCATGCTTCATGTGCAATGAGGTTTTACTCATGCTCCATATGCAATGAGCCTTGGCTCATGCTAATTCCATGTTAAGTGTTGTTTCCACATTTCCATGTTATGATTATCATTATTTATCAGGAATTTATGTTTATACTTCCCTTGTGATCTATTGATATGCCTATTGTCTAACATGTATTGTATTCCTCATGTTTTTCCATGATTATTCCCTTACTGGGCTCTATATCTCACCCATTTCTTATGCATGTCCTCATGTTATCACATGAAATGCTAAGTATGAGGGAATATAGTGGTCATGTAAAGTAATTTTTCAATAAATATGATGTATTTCATGTTTTAAGTTGTTATGTAATGATCCTAGTCCCCAAATACACTAGACCTCTTGATATTTTATGTTGTATCAAATGAAGTTTACGTAATGAATGGTGTTTAACTGTGTAATAAAAAGCAGGGTTGTCATACCTTGGTACATCCAACCTCTGACCAAATAAACTCCCAAAATATATATATTTCTCCTATAAGCCTTACCTTAGGTATAAGGCAATTCAATAAAGCCTTTTGACTCGAATCAATTGGAGTTTCACGTTTTAAGAGGTAGCATCTTCTCTAAAGTTCATTTCAATAATTTTACATCTTCACTACATATTATATTATTATTATTTGATTACATAAAAACACTAGTATCCTTAATATAATAGGATGTTTTATGAAAATAATTCTAACTACACTTAAACGCACCTCCATCTAATGGATTTAGAACATACTGTTTTTGTGGACGGTAAACTGCTGCCTCACAAAATGATGATTGTTCAATTTTCTCCTACCACCTCTCATTGTGGAAATTATGATGGTACTATATTTATTTATGATATATATTATATTTATATTGACTCTATGATTTTGTTTTTTTAATTAAATCATACCATTTTTCTTTCCATAATGTGCAAATATGACAATTTCATTTGAGGAAGTGCAGACTACCTCCCCCTCAAAGTGATATGAATCATTCATGCCATACATGGAATGTATAAAAGATAGGGATATTGAACTTATGTAACATATATATCATATGATATTTTCTTATAATTATAATATACCTATATATCATTTAGTTTTCATTTCATTAATATGAAAAATAAATCAAAGTAGCGTTCATGCATACGTACAACTTGTCGTCTCCATGAATCGTGAATTTCCTTTCTTATATCCAAATGTTATGGACTATAATAAATACATATACACTGGATATATATGATTTTTAAATCATTAATAATATTCTATAGATGAGATACTTTTTACTACATGTACAATTTATATCAAAACAAGTTCATTTTTGACTCAAGTACTCAATATCGACAAAACGACTGATATTAACTTAAACAATTATGTAATTTTTATAATGTTGTATTAAGTGATATAAAAAGAATAATAAACTTGAAAAGGTTATAAATCAAGTATAAATTAACTTAAGTTTATTATTTCGTAAGAACAACGAACATACGTGATGATTCAGATGTAAGGTAAGGGACTTGGTCTCAATCTCCGTTCATTGAGACATATTTTGATTTATACATGACTTTCTTTTATACGGTTTACAAAACCATTTAAGTTTTCATTTCATTAAGACAGAATCTTTTTTCTATGAATTTTTTTACTAAGAGACAAAAATAATGTTTCTTTTTAACTTACGCAGTGACAACGACCTTTCTTCCATTGTGATTATTATCTTATATTTGGATTATTCAACAAGCTGTAGTGTTTTTAAAAGTAAAATAAATACCATATAACCTTTTTACATATTTTGGTATTGGAGAAGGTTTTTAGAAAGAATTAATTGGGTCAATATCTTGAAATTATATATTTTTATTGCAATATGGAAATTTTATTTTTCCTTTATGCTTTTCTTTTAATGTGTTATGGATCTGTTATGGTTCTTGGGAATTCATTATGTATATGGGTGGTTTCAGGATAAACCAAGGGAAGGTGAGCCCGATATTTCTCTCCAATGTATTGGGTAACCTGACGAAGGTAAACGTTAATATTTATCATAAGATATTTATAAAATATACTATGATGGGTATGCCAAACATAACTCTATATGTGTCTATGAAAGGTATAATGTTAGTATGTTATAAATGCCACAAATTACCATTATGATTTATGATTTATATATGTTATTCATAAATTTTATGATTTCATGAGTTACGTTTAAGATCTTATGTTTTATGATTAAAAAGTATGATTTCATTGATTTGTATGTATTGATGGGCTAATATTTTCTTTCCTTATTTTATAACCCTTACTGAGATTTTTACGTTCATCCCATGTTTATGAAATGTTTTTTATTGGGTATAAGGAAGGGTAAGAGAAAGGAATAATTTAAGAAGATTTATATCAAGAAAATAATTATTGTTTTTTTAAGGAATTTTATTGTTGTGAAAAAAATTGGTTATAGTAGAAGTGCCCAATTTTTAATATTTGAGATGTAATGTAACAATTATGGCCTAATTCTCTAAAACTATAAACTTGAAAAGATCTTAAATGTGAATTATTGACTTAACTCAAGATTAAGAAATGTTTTAAGGATGGGGCCTTATACATATGTTTTGAAACAACCTAAAAAAATATAAATACCTTCAAATATAAATGGAATTATATAGGTGTTGACAACCTAAAAAGTTAAATATACTCCCCTACAACACATAACTATTAGTTTATGTGTGTTATATACACACTAAAATTGGAAACACCGCATTTTAGTGGTTTTTGTGGATGTCTTGGTTGATACACTTGACATCACTATTTTTCATGCATGCAATGTATGTTTATTATCATGTACCTCTTGTATGATTCCATCAATTATGACCAAAATAGTTGGTACATATATTTCATGAAACATTAAATGCAGTGTTCAATGAATGAATACCAGCAAGACGAAATTCTCAGATGCCATGTGGGAGAACTGTGATCATTAAATATGGTAAACACTATTCCTTTAGTAAAGAGAGTATTGGATGGATATATAAAATGATTTTATCCTCTTCTATTTGTGTGGGTGTCTTTGATACTATTTATCTATAGATGATTCTCTCTTATTCATGAAACACCATTAGTCATATAGGTAAGGCACTATCACCCCTTTATCATTTAGGAGACCGCACAAAATGTTCATGGATCTATTGTTTGTGTTCCCCCTTAGAAGTAAGAATAATATGTATGATGATCCTCATGGTCATTATCAAGCATACTCCATCGTATAATAATAAGTTTTGTCATTTTATGCTCTATTTTTGTGAAATTGTTTTTTAAGTTTTATTCCATTGAGATAAATCCTTCTCTGTTTGGTTCTCTCCTACTTCCAATGGTTGTATGATGATAAATTTGAACCCATTAATGGTATAAAATTGTAGGCTAAAGGGTTATCCAAATCATGTGAACTCTCAATCATGAACATGGGATGAAGTGAAAATCTTGGCCCAAGGGATCCATTATGATGCAAAGAGTTTCATTCCCAAATAGTTGGGGAAATGTAATGATTGATTGGTCTATATGGATATCACATTAGACATGTCCATATAAGGTAATGTGATTCTTACCCATTAGGGGTATCTAATCATGTTTTTGAAAGTATTAAACACTTTTAATACATTTTTTCAAAAAATAAATTGTTTACATGATGTGGTAGTTCCCATGGAAAAATCATAGTGACTTCAAAATGCCCAAATCACTAGCACCAAACTATAATTCAATACATGGTGGACCGTCATGTTTCCACTAGGTAAATGTTATATTATTTTCCTTTAAATTAGATTTCACATGATTTTATCTTGCACCACTGGAGTTGAAATGGATTAGATGCCTATTTTGACAGGTCATTTCACCATGCACCTTGATGGCTTGCCTTTATACCTAAGGTTTACATAATGGTAATATGTCGGTACCCTTTATGTGATGGGCTTCATGTGAGAGTAATCAAATAATTTCATGTATTTAAAGGGTTCCCATAAAGGCCAATTAAGTGTATCCTTATGCGGCATGCACTATATAAGGGTCTTGAAAGTATACCCTTACATAGACCATCAATATAAGGGTATTGGGAGGTTACACCTATGAAGAATGTGATTCAATGTCATGGGTAAATGAAAAAAAATATTTTGATAAATTTAAATTACGGTTTATAAATTATAATATATAGGTTTTTTTAAAATGGGGTTTTTTAATAATCAATTAAATATGAAGAAATTCATATTTATTTCACATATTTTCATAAATAAATAAATTTTTTTTATTAAAAAATTAATTATAAATTTAATTAGATTATTTATAAAGTTTTTATAAATGGTAGAAATAATATTTTGGAATATTTATAAAATTGTTTATATAGAATATTCCTAATGATTAGCTTAATTATAAAATGATTACAATAAGATTTATTCATGAAAAGGTTCCTAAATTTTTTTCATGTTTAAATATTTTAAATTGTTGAACATGTGTTGATTCAACAATTTTGTTAATTTATTTTTGATTTTGATGCTCGCAAATAACCACATATATGTTACTAAGAAAGTTACATTAATTGGATTTCATAATATTAATCATTGGTATAATTATTTTATTCTATAAGTATTTTTAGTTCATAAATTCATAGAGGGATATTTTATTTCTCAATGTATAAATTATTCAAGATGTGTTTATAAGAATTCTAGAAACACTATTCGTACCCTAATATTGAAGTTGAACATATGGTTTTTGTATGTTGTGTTTATAGTAAATGTATGGATAATATACCCAACATTTTTGTAATTGTATGAATCAGATACCCTAATTTTAGAAGAAACCCTATATTTAAAGAATGAATGTATGGTTCATCATCCCTACTTTTGTAATCAGTCGTAGGTTTTCAACCATACTTTTAAAATTTATTCCTACGTAGACAAAACCTACATTTGACTTGGCTAATAATGGAGTTTTGAATTATGAATAATTTCCCTATTTTCTATAATATCCTTGAATGAATTAAATATCTATTTAAATTTGTTTTAAAAACAGATTAAAATTCTTATATTCAATATATTAAATCATTCATATTTCTAAGGGATGTTATGAATTTCTTTAACCATTTTAAATTCAAATATTTGTGATTTTTCATGAGATATTTATGGAGTTGGTTGAACTCAAATAATTCAAACTTCATGTTAAATATTGATGTTCTTCATCAAAATATACAAATATTTATTTGAAAATAATAATGTTTTTCCACCTCTAGAAAAAAATATGGATACATTCATATTTTGATCTGTTAGATTTACTTTTGTTTCTTCTATATTTCTTTATTAATATTTTCCTGGAACTCGACATAGAACATATTAGAGATACACTTTAGAGACATGAATTTTTTATCATACTAATGGTTTTTTCTCTAGTGATGTTTAAATAAATCTTATATGTCTTTTAATATTATTCTACAACTTAGTTTTATTGAATAGTATTTAATTTTTTCTACTACAACTGTGAGATAAACCAGTATTCAACCTCTTCATGATAATCTATTCACTTGTTGAATTTTAAACTACTCATACTTAGTCAAGGTGGAGTGCCATATTCTCATATTAAGCTATGGATATTTTGGTTCCTTGTAAAAAAACCATAAAGCCTCATAAAATCTTTGATTGTAATGTGTCAAATAACTACACTCATTTATAGAGGTTCCTAGAAAAAGGACCATATAATTAAAATCACCAAGATCATGGAGAAATCTTTGGTGGAGTGAACTAGGGTATCCTTGTGAAATGTACCACTATATATCATTGTGTTCTTTTTTCATTTATTTTCCACTACTTACTCATCTTTAAGAGATAACAAAAGAATCATTTTAATATCAATAGGTAAGTAATATTTCTATACAGTTTTTAAAGGAACAAAATTCACCCCCCCCCCCCCTCTTATGTCTTCATCTTTTTTGTTTCGACCTAAATAACATCAAAGGGATGGCTCTATTTACTTATTTCTCTTTCTAAAAACCTTCCCATTTTTTCCTGATAACAACAATTGGTATCATAGAATAAAATATCCATTGGATATATTTATTTTTGGAAATCATTGAAGATTTTTTTGATTCTATAAAATACTAACAATTGATATAAAATATTAGATTCAAGTTGTTATATTTATTTGGAATCTAAATATTTATGGAAAAATATTAAGATGAATAAAATTATAAGTGGTTTCTTATAGAGAATGTATGAAAATGATTTGTGAACCTTATTTTAATGGGGATAATTATGGATATAGGAAATAATGCATGATTATTTATTTAAAAAAATGGAATAAGAGTTTATTTAAAGATAGTAAAGCCATAAGAAATTCCTGGATAATAATTGGAAAAATGGAATGATGATCAAGGGAAATAATATGATCTTAATTCAAGATCAATGAATGTTATTATCTATGGAATAGGAACTGAGGAATTTAATCGAGTCTCTAATTGTGCTATTACATATGATATGTGGTGGACCATTCTATTTCTTATAAAGGAACAAATAATATTAGAAAACTAAATTAAAACCATAAAAAAGTAAAATTTTATACTTTTAGAATGCATGAATATGAAATAATCACTCATATGAATAGAATATTGGTAGAAGTTTTCAATGATATTTCTAACTTTAGAGATCAAATTAAACAACATGATCTTGATTTAAAGGTTCTTAAATTTTATTCACTAAGTAGAATATAATATATTATACTATTCTCCAATCCAAAATAGTTAAAGAATTAAAAAATAAAGAACTTATTGGACCCATGATGATGTATGATGCAGAGATACATGTCAAAGATGAAAATTATGTTTCTATAAAAAAGTTAGATAATATACTTAAAATTATCATGGATGAATCATATGATTCATGTTATCTAGATTTAAGAAAATAGTTATTGCAACATGAAAAAATAATTTGAAAATTGTGCAATAAGGTAAGGAAAGGTAATAAAGAAAATTTCTGTTATGAATGTAATTTGAAATATCACACAAAGTCCAATTATCCTATGATTAAATATCAAAGGAAATATAATTATAAAAGAAAATGAAATAAATTCATGAATATTAACTGTATTACTACTTATGATTAAATTAGTGAATCTACTACAAAATTTTATGCTGAGCATGAAAATAAAATTGTAAATATATTTTTTATGGATCATACTGATGAAGTACACACTTCTTACTCTCAAAATTCCGATTCCGAACATTTTTATTATGATGAAATTGATAAATATTCTTTTATTATCAAGATAAATTTTAATCTTTAAAAAAGGACAATAAAATTTAGAAAAATATTATAATATTATTTCTACTGATAAAAAATGTTTAACAAAATATATTTCATATTTAAGATCTAAATATTCTTGCATTTTTTCTGAAAATAAAATTAAGGTTCTATTATAAGAAGGTAATAATTTTAAAAGGCATCTAGTATGATAATTAAAAGATGAAATTATTTGAATCAAATTCTTGGTAAAAATAAATTTCATAAAAGAAAATTCGGGATTGGTAGTATTAGAGAAAACAACAAATTATATAGAATTATTTGTTTTCCTAGATTAAAATGTAAGGGCATATATATTGTTAAATTTTTTCACTATGGAATAAATGTACATTATGATAATAAATGATATTTATAAAACCTTAATGTTTTTGAATAAAACAAGTTAATTATTTGAAAGAATTTTCTAACTTTAACAATGGATTATTTACTCAATGAAAACATATTTGGTTACCTATTTCATTAGTTGCTAACACTATCATACCCAAAAGATTATGGGTTCCAAAAGGAACTTATATTTTATATATTGAATGTATGAACCACTAAAATTTATTTTTATATCAATAATTGGTTTATTGGAGATTTTTGTAAATTTATTATATTTCCATTTCTTAAATGGAAACTTCATTAGAGATGGAACTGTTAATCTTGGAAGTATTCGTTTTCATTTTTATATTTGATTTAAATGAACTAACTATTTTATATAGGGGGTGGATTTCAATTATTAATATTTTCTCACCCTGTTATTTGATTTTATAAAAAAACTATTGAACTATTTTTATTACATTAACAATACTCCTTAAATATTTTTTAGTTTCATTTTAAGATATGTAAAATATTGTTAAAGTATTCAAATATGTGTAAAATATTTATATTTTTGTTATTTATATAAACATTGTTTTATATAACTTCTTATAACTACTTTTTTGGGAATATTTATAATTCTAGGGGGTAGTTGGGGTTTGGCTTAGTGGTAAGCACCCTGTAATACTACATGGAAAATGGGGGTTCAAAACCCATGGGGCGCAGGTACTGTAGCAATACTGTAGCAGCGGCGGCACTGTTCATCAGCGGGTACTGTAGCGGCGGCAGGGAACTGTAGCGGCGGTGATACTGTGCGGTACTGTAGCAGCAGGTTACTATTCATAGAATGTGAATTGGCCTTAGAATTTGGGCCTACGGGCTTTGTAATGGGCTATAAGCCCACTGGGCCTTCGGGCTATGTAATGGGTTTCCCTCTACCCAGTTAAAAGAGGACTTTGCTTTGATTTAATAATAAAAATGAGGCTTCGGCCCCAACCTTTATAATTCTAGGGGGCATGTATTAATTTCCTATATTAATTTAAAATAAAATTAAAAAGATAGGTTTATTTAAGAAAAAATGTGTTATTAATTTAATCCTTTATTTAGTAAAACTTGTTTTGAAAATTTCTTTTTTATAAAAAATGTTATTCAATTATTTTAAGTTATTATTTAAAAATATTTTTCTTTCATAAATAAATATTTTAAACTAAAAAATCTGAAAATATTACTCTATATTTTGGCTTGATATTCTGAAACACCGCCTCAAAACTATCAAAAAAACGTATTTCAACCTCTTTAAAACCATAGCTTCTTCTAGAACTCTCTAAAACCTTTTTCTTACATATTTGAAATTAAAGACTCAATGATTTTTTTAGAATATATTCCAAAGGAATGAAGTGATATAAGACTTCAGGGTCTAAGGAAAATTATTTCCAAAAGATAAAAGTGAGGTAATTCTTTTTCAAATTTTATGACTGGTCTATTTGGAGAATAGTTGATTTATTTTGTAAAGGATTCCTTAGAAAACTCTTATGGAAAATACATAGAAATACTTGGTTTTGAAGAACCAGAATTGAAATGTTATCAAATAGTTAAATATATAATTCTCTCGGTAGATTTTATGTCCAATTTTAATCTTTTTAATGAAGAAGTAGTGAAGTTTAATAAAGATAAAAAACTATAAAATCCTATCAAAATCTAGAAAACTCTTTTATTTCAAAAATATTTTATGATGATATTTCAAGGAATTACCAAAGTTAATGAGAAATATAAATTTATGAAGAATAATTTGATTCATTTAAAGTGGAGATGATAAGTTAAATGGAGACTATCATATGTGAAGATGTTACTAAGACATATATTAATGAGCTAAAAGAGTTTTTAGAGAAAAATTTCTCATATTATTTGATGGGTGAATGATTTTTAGATGTTCAATATAGAATAGAATTATTTTTAAGAGTTTAAACTAATATGTGTAAAAGAGTTATAAGTTTAGAGTAAAGATAAACCATTTAACCCTTCTAAAATGTTGTTTCTTTTCCACTACCCTATCCTATTCTAATTCAAAGAAAAATATTTTTCTGAATGTTTTAAAATTTTGTCTTTCTCGGAATTTATGTATCATTTTTATAAATATTTTTCATACATAAAATTTGTATTAATTTGTTTCATAAATTTTTTTATGTCACAAAATGGGGAATAAATTTATGGATAAATTTATGGATTGTAAAAATTTATGGAGAAATTTATAAAGAAATTTATGGATAATTTTATGGATAATTTTTTTTATGAACAGAAAATTTTATTGAAAATTATTTATCATTATATTTGTGAAATTATATTTATTATATTTATTTATGTTAATATTGTCTTTATGGGTTTTTTCATTATAAAAATGGGGATATTATTGATCATATATTGATTCAACAATTTTGTTAATTTATTTTTTATTTTGATTTTCAAAAACACCCACATCTATATTACTGATGAATTTACATTAAGTGAATTACAAGATAATAATCATTGGAATAATTATTTTATTTTATAAGTATTTTACATCCCAAAATAAATAGAAGGATATTTGATTTCTCAATATATAAATTATTTTGGATGTGTTTATAAGAAATCTAAAAACACTATTTATACCCTTTGTCTGAAGTGGGATGTATGGTTTGTGTACGTTATGGTTAGAGTGATCATATGCCCTATGTTATTATAAAATTATGGATAAGATACCTAACTTTTTTAAGTAACCCCACATTTTTATAATGAATGTATGTTTCATCATCCCTACCTTTGTAATCAACACAACATTATCAATTATACTTTTCAAGTCTATCATTATGCATAGAAGCCCTATATTTGACTTGGTCGATAATGGAGTTCTGAATTATGGTTTATTTCTTAATTTTTCGTAATGATATCAAAATAATTAAATAACTATTTAAATATATTTTAAATACTGATTCAAATGTTCATATTCAATTGATTAAATCATTTCTATATATAAGGGAATTTATGACTTTATTTGAGTGTTTTGAATTCTTATATTCACTATTTATAATGTGATATTTCTTGATCTATTTGACCTGTAGAAATTTACCCATCATGTTAAATATAAATTTTATCATTATGAATATATAGATGTGTATTTTAAAATAATAATGTTTATTTGCCTCTAGAGATACACCTTAGATACATACATGTTTTTCTTCTGTTTTATCGACTAATGAAACTACTGTTGTACTTATTTTTTTAATATTTTAATGGAGTTTGACAAAGAACTTATCATAACTACACATAGGAGATATAAATGTTTTATTATATTCTTGGTGTTTTCTATAATACTATTTAAATAAAGCATGTTTAGTTTTGAAGATTATTCTTCTGTTGTGTTTTATTGAAGATTATTTAATTTTCTAGTTTTTGTTGAAACTATAAATTGAACCAATATTCAACCTCTTCAGCATACTATATTTAATGTTAAAGTGTTTACTAATCATAATCAGTCATGGTGGAGTGTTATATTCTCAAACTAATATATGTATATTTTGATTCCCTATAAAATAACCAAAAGATCGTGTAAAATCCTTGACTGTAAGGTGTCAACTACCTCCACTCATTTGTAGAGGTTCCTAGAAAAAGGACATACTGGTGAAAATCATGAAGCTTGTAGAGAGAGAATTGGTGGAGTAGACTAGGGGATCTTTGTGCCTTGAAACACTCTACATTGATCTGTTCTTTTCTTCATTAATTTTCCATTTCTTATTTTTCCTTAAGTGATAAGGAAATAATTGCTTTAATCTTAAGAGGGAAGTATTGTTTATACAAATTTTTTTAAGGGAACACAATTCACCCCACCTCTTGTGTCATGGTCTTTGTCATTCTGACCAAAAAGAAATTTTCATTTATTTTTAATTTATTCTTTGATTTCTTGATATAAAAATATATATATTTGTTTATAGTATGAATATTTTTTATGATTTATTTATGTGAAATACTTCTTCCATGATATAGAGGATTTTATTTTATGCTTGGTATGACTCCCTAAAATTTAGTTTTCATCTACCTTAACTATAACACCCTGATATTTTATGATATATTTATTTTCAAATAATTTTCATTTCTTTGATATCTAGAATTGCATCGAACATCGATTTTAAATGAATTCTCATATACTATTCAAATATTATTATTTAATGTGAGAATTACTGCTTTCCCATTGGATTGGTGAGTATAAATAGAAGTATCTAAATTAAAAAAATGAATGGTTTATAGATTTATAAAAATAATTCAATGAATATCAATTTATTAAAATGAAAATAAAAATCTTTTGATAGTAAAAGATATGTTATTCTTAAAAACTGTTTTTATACATGAAATGGGTTTTTATATTAATATATTAAATTAAACACTATTTCTGAAATATTTTAATGAAATTTATATACTATATATTAAATCAAATGTTTTAATATTCAGCTAATTTTTTTCTAGTCATGCTATAAGAATATGTATATCTAGTTTTATATATTAAAATGTATTTTTCTAAAAAATAGTTTTCATCACGTTTTTTTAACTTAGTTTAAAATGAAATTTTTGTCACTTATATAAATTAAATTTCAGAAATTAATACAATATTTATAATTAGGAGGATAAAATTTGATAATTATATCCCTTTAATTGTAGGTAAATATAAATAGTAACCATTGAAAATTTTTGTCACCTTAGTATGGGTAAAAGAGTTAAAATAGGGTTTAAAATTTGGTATAATCCTTTAACATTTCTATAGAATATTCCTTTATCATATTTGATGATTTTATTTTGTCCATTTACATATATTTCTTGAATATATTTTCATTTCGTGTTGTATTACATTGATTATAACCTTTATATTAATTTATGAAAATAAAAAATAAAAAATTTCAATCTCTTTACTTTAATATATCTAAAATTTATACAGTGGGATAATAAAATGAAAAGTACAGTTCTAAATTTTATTCGAAAGATAAATTAATTTTTTATCATATAAATTTATTTTAAATTTTTAGTAATTTAATAATTAGCTTGAATGCTTAAGCTACATCGATACAGTAATTTTTCAATTAACAGAAAAAAATAAATGATTTTAAAAATATTAAAAGTAATATAATTTGAATTAACCATTGTGATATATGAATTTTATTGATTAATATAACATATTATAATTTTGTGAAATTTTATTATTCAAATTCATTTATTTCTTGTTCTCTTTAAATTCATATTAAAGGAATTCTGTCAAAAATGATATTAATGGTCTTTTATGAAAATAATATTTTATTAAATTATTTAAAAATAAAAAAAAATTAATTATGAAAATGTGGAAAAGATAAGTTATAAATTTTCATTACTTAATCATTTATGATCTAATTTTTACCTTATAAATAAAATTATAATCCTTTAAAATTGAAAAAAAAATATCATGGTTAAGGTTAAAATTGTTTAACCAAGGCTCAATCAAAATGATAAAGGTTTAAAATGACACAAAAACATAAATAAATTGCATTGTATGATTTTATTTTGACCCTATCCTATTTTTTGTTAAATTTATGTACATTTAGAATAATTTTTCTTGATAAAGAATCAATTATATTTTAATCATTTTTATAATTCCATGAGTGCCTCTCCCCTCACTTAATAAAGGGAACCACTTCTCCTCTATTCCTCACACATTTTGAGCCTTATATAAAACATAAAATATACCATATTTCATTCCAATATTTCTTCAACACATCATAAATCTTATATCATTTCCAAAATATCATTCGTTCACGTCTTAAGGTGTCATCTAAAAGAGGGTTCCTAATGAGGAGGTATAACTCTTAACCGAGCATTTTCAATTTTATCTCTTCCTAAAACTATTATAAATCCAAGATATCCACTAAAAAATAGATAAATAAGTGCATTAAATATAATTAATTTTTATTATGGTGATTTAAAAACCTTTATCCACCTTCTTTTCTTCCTGTGGAAAGAGAAAAAATTGCTTATGTGTACGAATGAAAAATCGTCTCCACATAGCAGCGTAATTCATTTTTTATATCCACTTTACTAGGATGGTTATAATGATTAATTTAATGAATATATATTATATTTATGATTTTATTTTTATTTTTCAAAGTTTAATTATTATTTACCTTTATTTTATTTCCGTCCATCGAAAAATGGAACTTGTGTTCATATGTATGTATGTCCTACAGTCTCCATGAATAGTGTAATTCATTTTTCTATCTCTAAATTTTATATATGAATATGAATATATATATATATATATAATGAATATATATGATATTAAAATCATGGTTAAAATTTTTTAGATTATTTAACCATGATCGAAGTATAAATACTGAGACTATCAAACAGACACATGCTTGAAAAATGATGTAGTTATCACTTGGAACAATGATTTTAATTATGAATTTTTAATAAAAAGGTGATAATATATTATAATAAAATCATATATGGTATGATATATATAATTATGTTCCTGGAATTCATTTTTTATAAATCTATATTTATTATACTACATTTTCAAATTCATATGAAGAAAGATGATGCTTGAGGTAACGGTTTTGTGCTACAACCTCATCGACTAACTACATTGTTATGATTAAGTTATGATGATGAGATATTATGGTATACCTCTCAATAAACTGCATAATTTTATTCTCTTATGGTTATTTATATAAATAAAATGTTTTCTTTTCATTTTCCTCTCTTAAAGGACATAATATACAGAAATAACATTTTAAAGAAAAATCGACTTTACTTCTCTCTTCAATCAAAAATAATTTTTATTCCATGTCCATTTTTTCAAAAACATATTAAATAATGTTTTTAATATTATAAAATTATATTTTAAATTCATTTTTACCCATTTTTTATTTTGATAAAAATGCTTCAAAGGAGTCTTATTTTTGTTTTTCGAACAAGGAATTCTTTACTTTTTACCAAAAATGTGAAAGGAATCTTTGTTTTAGCGTACACATTATGAATGAATTTCCCACCATTATGACCACTCAATGATCTAAATATTCATTTAAATGTTTACAATGATAATTTCAAATAAAATTTTTTCCATTATTATTTTTTAATTTTTAATATTATAAATAAGTGATTTTAAAGTGAAAGGGGTATTTTCCTCAAGAAATGATCCAAGAGATCTTTTAAAAGCATTTTTCATCTAAAATGAAAGCATTTTATGTTACTTATTATTTATTAGGGATAAAATCCAATGATTCCATCCTTTTTATTTATCTATATTGTTTGTGGTTATTATGTCATGATTTTTATGAAACTCAATCCTTTTGCATGGGTTATGCTATAATGAATTGATGAAATTTTTATGAAAACTGTTTCTTTTCAATTGGTTACGCTATGATGAAATGTTTATAGAAACCATTTATTTTTCATATGTTATGATATTATTAAGGTTTTATGAGATTTTGGAACACATATATATGATTTTCATTATGTGATTGGTATTCTCCGAATTATATTGCCCTCCAATTCATTAGAAAAATATGGATATCTCTTGAAATGAATAAGAAGAGAATGGGGATTAGACCCATTTAAGTAAATGAATCTATACACTATAATAGTCATGGTAGTTCACCTTAAATAATTTTATGGAATGAGGATTGAACCTAATCCACTATGATAATCTTGGCAGCGATCCTAGACTACAGAGGAAATGATTTTCTATTCTTATGTTTATGCCACAAATCTATGTCTTATATTAGTGTTATGATCTCATGGATCATTTTATTTGATTCATTTATGATTCATTTCTTATGAAATACCAATATTTATTCTATAAAATAAGATTATGATCTATTATATGCCAGGCATGGTTTATAAATACTAAGATCATGTTCTCAAACCCTTATACTCATTTTATGTTTATGTGATCATTAATATATAACTTTTTTACCCTTACTAATCATCTAATCTCACCCTTTCTTATGTTTCCCTTCCAAGGATATGAAGTATTTTTTTAAGTATAATATGTACAAGAAGGTTTCATGTTGTGAGTAATTAAGTGGGAGATAATGTAGATTATATATGAACAAGTTGTTTATGTATCCAAATTTTTAAATGTACTAAACCTATATTACTTTGGTGTGTATCATTATGTTATATAATTAATAATCATTTAATAAGATTTATTTTATATTTATGAAAAGTATGGGTCTCTATAGTTGGTATCCATTCAACCTTTATTTACCTTTGGAAACTATGATAATAAAACTTTGGTGAGAAACCTTATGATAATCCTATGTATGTAATAACATCCTGAGTTATGCAAATGAAAGGCATGTGGTTTCCCTAGAAAAAAATCTCTATATGGATACTAAAAGTAGTCATGGTTTTATAATAGATTCATCTTGGGGGAATAACCCTGAAAGGAGTTAGTCCATTGTATATCGACCATTATTCTTGTGCATGGTGAGTGTTCCCTTACTACATACATGGTTTGAAATTATCAGGGGATATTTTTGGGATAATTCACATTCTATTTACAAACCACTATAAAGGATTTGAATACATGATGACCATGAATGACCTAGGTTAAACCTGAGGTTTCATATATTAAAATTAATGTGTCTTAATTTAGACGTCATATAAATTATTTTTCAGGATTATGTGGTTTTCCACTGTGATTATTATAACGCACAGTATACTTTTTGTTTTATTCAATGGACAGAACCTAAGGGATTAATTTTAATGTTGAATGTGATAGAAAATGAAATCATTTTCCTCCTAAGAAACCAAATATTATGGGAACTATAATAAAAAATATCATTGTTATTCTTATGAAACATTCTCAAGACCCAAATCTTGTTGAGCTTTCAAATAAGGAAAGGATGGAATGACATTCTGCTGAACCCTTCATTAGGCAACATATACCTTCTTCAAATGGTTCCACGAATCCACCAGTTTCTAATAAATCGATCAATACCACTAAAAATATATTTTTCATTCTTGAGTGTTAGGAAAATGAAAAAATTATTTTTTCTATTTATCATCTAGAAGGAAAATGATATAAATGGTAGAATCTTATAAATAATGTGATTCAAAGGGATAAAATTTACTCCATAGAGGTTGATGATTTTGATGTATTATTCTTGAATAAGTACTTTCTTCATATTTTTTATATGAAAATGGAGAATGAATTCCTTGAGTTGAAGCAAAAGGATGATAAATCCATTGGATCCTATGAGGAAAATTTTGCAAGACTTGTGTGGTACACATCTGGTATTATCGTCAAACATAAAGGTAATATTGATTAATTATTTAGTGGTTTAAAACTAAGTATTTTAAGTGTGTTATCTATAAGGGACTTCAGTATCTATAAATAAATCAATCAATTTTTTGTATTTACCCATAAATCTCATGGTTTAGATTAGAAAATAATAATATAATAAAAAATAAATTCTAAAAACTATAGAGAGAAGAAGATGAGATTTCAGTTTCACATGAAGTGTGGAAGGAAACATGTAATAAATTATCTTAAGAGGACTAGTAAATGTTTTAAGTGTGTAAATGAAGGCCATTAAGAAATTTAATTTTGATGTAATGAGAATAAGAAGTTAAAAAATAATATAGGAAAACTTATAAAATATAAACCACCAACAATATTAGGTTTATTATGCATGGAGTATGGGTATTATGCTAACTAGTGCTCAAATATGAAGGTTAATTATGATTATCATGTTATATTATTCTTAAACTGAGAGAAAAATTGAAATATCATGTGATCAGTATTATTAATGTGGATAATAAAGTGGTGAAAGATACAATTACCATAAACTCAAGAACTAATAATAACTTATTTTATACTGTATCTACCCATAATTTTATATCTGAATAATTTGTTAAGGGTACCACAATACAACCATGATGATTAAATGATAAATTCATAGTGAAAACCTATAATTGTATGATGTTCACATGTCAATTTTATGATTCTTCTCCAATTAATGTTAGTGGGTATTTAATCCCTACAAATATCATTGTTCAACCTCTAGTTGAATTTAATGTTATCTTATGAATGGATTAGATTTACTTATATAAAACCCAGAACAATTTCTGAGGAATTTAAGTCATGTCTAATATTTGGAACCAACCTATGATCATCTATCAGGGAAATGATAAATATGAACTTATAATGTAAATTGCATACATATTATGGGTAAAGATACCTATTAATAAGGGGTTTTATCTTAAATAGTTATGGAGAACATCAACATAAAATATATACAAATTATGTGGAATTTTGTTGATGTTTTTTCTAGAATAATTTCTTTTTCTTCCACCAAATCATGAAGTTCAGTTTTTAATTGAACTCATACCTAGTGATACACCTATTTTAATGGATTTATATAAAATAACCTTGATTGAGTTGTAGGAATTGAAGAAATAGATCCAGGATAATCTTGATAAGGGATTAATTTGGTCATGTCTATCACCTTGGTGTGCACCTATTTTTTTATTAAGAAGAAATATGGATCAATGTGACTCTAAATTGTTTATTGAGAACTGAAAACATCAAAATAAATAATTAGTTGCCTCTTATTTTTATTGATGGCTTATTCTATAAATTGTGTGGTGGTCAATAATTTTCAAATATTTAAATTCATTATGTATATCATTAATTTAGGATAAATAAAGAGTATAAACCAAAGACAACATTTCATACGGTTTATAGACATTGTGAATTTATAGTGATTCCATTTGGTCTTTCTAATTCCCCTACTATATTCATGGATTTTATAGGTATATTATTTAGTGATTAACCTAATTTGTTTATTTTGGTATTTATAGATGATATTCTTATATATTCAAAGATCAAGGAAGATAATGAAGATCACTTGAGGATTGTAATAAAGACCCTAATTATGGAAAAGTTGTATGAACATTTTACAAATTATGAATTTTGGATAAAAAAAAGTTTCATTATTGGGTGATATAATCTCAAGCGAGGGTATATCAGTGGATCCATCAAAGATAGAATCTATTAAACATTGTCCCAAAACAACTAATATAAATAAAATCCATAGTTTTCTTGTTTTGGATTGATATGATCGATTAGTTGTATATAATTTATCACAGTTGTCTAATCCACTTGATAATTTGTCCTCGAAGGGGGAAAAGTTCCTTTGGACAGATGAATGTGAAGAAAATTTCAAGGAACTAGAGAAAAGGATAGTCAGGTCACCTATTCTTATACTACCCTATAGTGAAGAAGGGTTTGTGATCTTTAGTGATTCATCAAATAAGGTACTAGGATGCATCCTCGTGTAAAATGATATGGTTATACATTATGCATCATGAAAATTGAAGGTTCATTAGAAAAATTATCCAACTCAAGATTTTTAGTTAGATACGGTAATTTTTTGTATTAAAGATATTGATCTATTATATTTTTGGAGAAAATTGTGATATATATACTGATCATAAAATTTTAAAGTATATATTCACTCAAAAACAGTTGAATATAAACCTAAGAATATGGTGGAAGTTGATTAAATATTAGGACTGCTCAATATATTACCACCATAGAAAAGAAAACAAGGTGTTCGATGCATTAATTTGAAAGGATCATGCTAAATTATCAATGACTGTGATAAAAAAATATCCAATATTTCTATATTTTCAATGTATGGATCAATAAATATTGAAAGAAGTGTATAAATATTATCTTTCTCAAATTGATGTTCAACCATATATCCATGTGAGGATTAAAAAGGCATATAAGGAAGATATGGAACTGTATAATAAGGTCAGAAATGTTATTGAGTTTAACCTCAATTATTATGGAATTATTGGAGGTGTTTTGGAGGAGTCTTAGTAGGTTTTATAGTGGTTGGAGGTGAATCAAATATGCTACATAAAATTCATGTCGTAAAAGAGGTACACAACATCAATTGGTGGTTCACAGCTTGTATAGTTGGAAAGTTTCATGGTGTGTATGTTAATAAGGGGGATCCCTTGAAATGGATTCGTGTGATGAAATAAATTTAAGAAGTTTAATTAAATAAATGGTAAGGCAACATTAATTTCCTCAAAAATTGTAATTTTTAAAAATCCCATGGATATCATGTTGTGAATGGGATACACTATGTGAAAGTGTCAAGTCCCAACTTTTAAATAGGTTTTTTGGCTGAATCCCTCAGCATTCGGACATGTATTTTTTCACTCATTTTGGGTGAAACCTAGTTTTCTCTCAGATTATCTTCATCCCCCTTCCTCCCTCTTTGAACTATTGGTTCTGGTGAATCCCCTTTGGTGATTCCTAGGGATCTCTCCTTTATTTCACTTGGTTTTCAATTATTTTTCTCTTGGATATCCACAATGGTGATGCAATTTTATTTTGGGGTATGAGTGGGCTATGTTCTGATGTATCTTAGGTGTTTTTTAGGTTGATATGTGGTTTTTTGGGTGTGTTTGTGGTTTTTGGGAATTTCTTCTTCGACCTACGATGCACAGCAAGTTAGAAAAGCTTCTTTGAGGAAGGGAATCACTCATTTCTATTTTTTTTCTATTATATGGGAGGGTTTTACTCTTTTTTATCTATGTGGGATGGTTTTTTTGTCCTAATCAAGATAAATTAATCATTTAATTGAAATATTTTCGGAAGTGGAATGATTCACATGCTTTTATAGCTTTGATATTATTGTGATTTTTTGTTTGTTTGGGTAGAATGCCCTGCGAAAAATCATGTTTGTTGGGAGCCTTTTCTTGCACAATAGTTATTGTGATATAGAAACCTTGTTTCATGTTGTTTTTATATCACCCCAAAATGGAAATTGGTTAACCACTTGTATTTGGTTAATTAATAGGTTTCCCCTAGATTTATGGATTGTGTGATAAAACCCCTAAAATAAATCAAAATGTGATAAAATCCCCTTTATTAAATCTATAAAATTATATTTCATGTTTTGTGATGTGTGGTTATGCTTTAAGGTAGGGATGTGTAGTTAAAAAGTGGTGTGGGGGTGTGATGGTTTTTTTTGTAATGATTTTATGGTTGTGAGGAGGTGGTTTGTTTGGACATGCTTTTGGTTCAGGAGATGATGGTTTGTTTTTCCATTATTTTGGGGTAGTAAGGTGAAGTTTTTTTATCATGATTTTGGGTTGGTGGGGTGGTGGTTTATTTGGCTGTTCTTTCAGGGTGGTTAGTTCATAGTTTTTTTGTTGTCCTTTTGGGGTGGCAAGGTGATGATTTTTTTGAATGTGCTTTTGGTGTAGTGAGGGGATGGTTTGTTTGGCCATACTTTTGAGGTAATGTCATGATGGCTTGTTTGGCCATTCTTTTAAGGTGTAAATGTGATAGACTATTTGTCTGTGATTTTTGGGTGGTGAGTCGATAGTTCAAAGGGAATGATGAGCTTCTTGTGAGGTGTGGGTGTGTTGTTCTAGATACTGGGGTAGTGATAGAATTGTTAATTAACAATGAATAAAATGGTTGAGGTTTCATTTGGTTAATGGTATGGAAATAACTACTAAAAAAATAAATGATGGGTTGTATGGTTAAATTTTTTTATTGGTAAATAATGAAATGAATGGTTTGAATAATGAAATTGGTTGGTGGTGTGTGATATGGATTGTGGTTTATGTGGTGTTATGAATTTAGAGGTGATAGTGAAAGTGGGGATGTTCTGAGTTGGTTAGTGTTTTTTTATGAACCCAAAGGTTAGTATTGTGTGTGTATATATGTATATACTTAAATATTCCTTGGGATTTCTATAAACACCTCCACCCACATCGAGCACTATGTGCTGATACCAATATTTTTACATAGGGGTGTTTTTTTCTATATCTGAGTGATGAGGATTGATGGATGGAAACTCACTCTTTCCCAATTTCTCTTCCTAGTGAGTCTACATATGCAGGCTATCATGGATATAGGTTTTTTAGTACCCTAGGTGATAGACCATGTGTTTTCAGGAAGTATGTGATATGACCATGTTGTGGGGTAGTGGCCCAAGTGTTTTCATGAGAGATATGATATGATCATTCTATGGGGCGGCTTATAGTGGGACTCATGCATGGTAGGAGGAGTGAATGAGGTTAATGTCCTTCATGTTCATGATACTCTTCTACTCTGGTTATATAAGTAGTTTTGATGTGATGGACCATGTGTTTTCACTTATGATGGGACGTGACCTTGAATTTGGGGTGGTAGTATATCTTATTAGGAAGATATTGGAGCTTCAGGATGTAAAAAGTTGGGGTGTAAGAGTGTAAAATCAGTGGGATAAGCAGTGTGGTGTAACCATTATTGATATTTTTATTATTATTTTATTATACTTGGTTTTTATTAATTGATGAGCATGCATTGGTGAGGTTGGGATGGATAGTTGACATGTTTAGGGTTTGATTGTTCTATTGTTTTCTCATAGGTGCATTAGTATGATTCTTTCACATGTGAATGATAGAATTTGGTTTCCATACTAATTATTCTTGTATTCCCACCCTTGGTATATAAACATGATTTTAGGCTTTTATGGGTATTACATGGATCATGTTGAATAGTACTATATCGGATCTTTGGATAGTTTTTGTGTCACTGTTTTAGCTTTAATTTTGAGTATTTTACTTTGGATCGTGTTAAAAAGTGAAACACAGCCTGTATCGGGCTTTAAAATAGTTTTCACAAACCGTCCAGATTTTTCAACCTCTACCATAGTTATACGTGGGAAAATAAACTACCAAGCCACACTAGGCTTCTTCCACATTTATATGTGGGAAACAAATGTAAAGAGAGTTTGGTATAGGGATTTGCAATATCCCTCAGTTCAAGCGCAAAAGTCAGTGTATCACTACAGGAAAACTGAATATTTGCGACGGGATCTCGTCACAAAAGGTCTTTTGCGACGGTGCTCCGTCGCAAATTGCCTGTTGTCGAAAACAGCGTCGCAAATAGGTTTTTTTTGCGGTGGTCCCGTCGCAAAAATATTATTTGCGACGGTATTGGTCCCCCATCGCAAATAAGTTTTCGTTTATATATAACAAAGGTATTTGCGACGGGCCTTCGCAGATATATTATTTGTGACGGGTCAGAATCCCGTCGCAAATGCGAAATTTAAAAAAATACTTGCGACGAAAGTATTTGTGACGGACCGTCGCAGAAAGGTTTTCCCGACGGGTATTCGTCCCGTCGCAAATGGTACTGTAAAAAACATTTACGACGGGAAGTCCCGTCGCAAATGTACCCGTCGCAAATATTAAAAAAAATAAAAAAAATAAAAAAAAATAAAATAATTAATACAAATCGTATAATATTATATAAAAATAATAATAATATTAATAATTTAAAAAAATTATATTATTATAATATAAATAAAAAAATATATAAAATATAATTATGAAATATTAATATAAAATAATAATAATATAAATATAAATAATATAATATAATATAATAATACTAATATTAATAATATAAAAAATTAATATAATATAATTATTATTAAACTATATATATAATAATAATATTAATATTAATATTAATAATATAAATAAATTATATTATTATAATATTAATAATAAAATATATATATACTATAATTATAAAATATTAATATCAAAAAATAATAATGATATGAATATAAATAATATAATATTATATATTATGAAATATTAATATCAAAAAATAATAATAATAGTACTAATATTATTAATATAAAAAATTAATATAATAATATTATTATTAAAATAAGCATACATATTTATGAAAAAATAATATTAATATTATTAATATTAATAAAATTATAAAATTATAAACATCTCAATATTAACAATAAATATAAAATATTAAAAGAAATATTACTAAAATAAGCAGACATTAAAAATAATACTAATAAGTAATAATATATTAAAAAAATAAAAACAAATTAAATCACATAATATTCGTACCAATATGAAAGAGGAATTGTAAATAGTTAATATGACAATAAACTACGAACTCAAATGTTTATTACATCTAAAAAAATCCCTGGGGGTGGATAATCTGGAGGACCTGGAGGACTTGGAGGAGGTGGTGGAGGAAACTCCATCCCTAAACTATGAGTCAGACGACGCATATACTCCATATAAACCTGATGTTGCTCCTCATATCGATGTCTCTCCTTATCCTGCTGCTGACGCATCTGCTCATGCCATCGACGCATCTCCTCATCGTGGTGGTGACGCATCTGCTCCTGCCCCTGACGCAAATCCTCTATAAGCTGACTCTGAGCACGCAGTTGCTCCTGATACTGTGAGGCAGAAGATGATGTCTCTCCACGAGCTCATCTCGAGTTAGACGCTGACATCGCAGCAGTACCATAATAAGTTGCAGGAGTCAAATGAGAGCTGATACCAACTACTCGGCCCTTTTCAAAGCCATATTGGGTCACCTGCATCCATGTCGTCTCATCAAAATGGTGGGCACTAGTCTGATCACCCGTCTCGTCTTGACTCTCAGCCTGTGTCTGAGAGGTCGCGGCCTCATATGACTCCTTAAGTTTCAATTAGAAATTAAAATAATGAAAAGATTATATTCATTTAATTTGAAAACTGAAAAGAAAATAATACTGACCACAATCTGACGCTGGCGGTCACCTCTAATCTCTTCAGAAGTCGGGTCAGTGTACATCCTCCGATAAACTCCGTACACTGAAATATCGGGCTGCTCGGCTTCCTATATGAATATAAAATGAACTTTTTATATTTAAAGTTGTATAAAATATTTAAAAAAAAGTACTTACCAGACGCTCTATATGTGCACTGAATGTACGACTACCGTCTCGATGTGTCACCTCTTATCTCCCCCGATTCTGTCGACCCAATGCCGATCTCCTCTGAAACCCATCACCCAACCAGTGTGTACATAAGTCATCCCAAACATGAGATGAAATGTACTCTGGTCGGTGGGCTCTATAAGACTCATCAAATTCTGTCACTCCGTCTTTCTTCAAAACCGTCTTTCTCAAATTATGCAAAAACTAACGGAAACGGTCACGCATAGACATCACCCATGCCGCGTGGATAGTGGCATGCATGCTCTCGTAGATGGGATACCATAAACCCTAATATAAAGTTATTAATGAATTAAATTTTAAAATAAATAATATTTAATTATGTACCAGCCAATGATCGAACATGGCGGCCTACACATCAGCGGGAATCTGATCCCATGTGAGCCAGGGCTGAGAAAAATAATTGCGCAAGATAGCGCTCCCCTATCCAATAGCTATATGCATAAAACTATGTAAAAAGAACAAATAATCAAACAATTAGAATATTAATAAATTATAATGAAAGATAACTAAAACACACAGGTTACCATACCACCGCGTGTGCGCATCGAATCCAAGAGGTGGACATCGCTCCGGGATAGGATCTGGAATCATCAGTCTGGCAAGACCACACCCCCTCCAAGTTCTCCCTGTAGTGCCAACATCTTGAGGGTCATATGACTCAAGAACCTCATCATCCATAGGTAGATCAGACTCCAGCAACTGATGAAACGTTTTTGAGTCCATCTGAAACATGAAATGATTGTTATTAGCAAACAGTTGAAAATAACTATTATGTATAGATATATATTTGTTATGATTCAAACCAGAATTTTACTATGTCAATGTTCATCTTCATCATAATCTTCATATTTTCAATTTCAATGTATTCATCTTCCTCATCAGCATCATCAATTTCCATATTAGTTCCACTGTCATCATCTCTTTTCATTTCAAATTCAGTTGTAACATCATTGACAACATCATCACCATCGACCCTTAACTATGGGGTGTCATCCTCAATATTCATGTCTCTTTGTGAAAAAGATGTGTTTTGAGGAGTGTCCTAAAAAAATTTCATTTCCTTGCACTTCAGTGGAACCACATTCAGTTTGAGTAAACTAATTTTTTCGAGATTTAACTTTTATTATACTCCACCAATCATCCAACTCTTTTGCAGTAGCATAGTATTTTGCATAATAAATTTGATGTGCCTGATGAGCCAATAAAAATGTTTCATTTACTGCAAGAATACTTTTATGTTTAATATCAACAATTCCACTAGTCGGATGAATACGCAGGCCTCTCTCAGTATCCTGCCATCGACATTTAAACATTGTTACATAATTCTGTCCCAAATAACACAGTTCAATAATTTATTCAAGCATGCTGTAAAAGTCAACTTCAATATCTCTATGATGTGATCCCTTCAAACAAACAACATTATTCATTATTTTCGTTGATTCCCCATATGCACGTGTATGAAAGTGATAACCATTCACCACATATGCATTCTATGATTTAACCATTTTGGATGGTGGGCTACTCAAAATACGCAATCAACTATCAATCTTATCAGCATGTACAGATACCTAAAAATTTCTAAAAAATTTATCACTATTAAAAGTAATAAATTGATTTTATATGTAAAACCAAAAAAGAATGTATATTATTAGTTTTTGAAACCAGTAGGAAAATTTTTTTTGTCGACGTTCTTCTAAGCCAGCTGGTGTAATTTGTGGAAATTGTTTCTTGATATGATCATCATATAACCTACAATTACAATATGATTAATTTACTGTAACAGAATCTATAGAATAAGTGATAAGAGCACTCACTATACAATTGGTGACATTTCTTCACAGTTGAGTAGAACATATGTATGAGCTTTATGATGTTCATCATCTGAAATCCATCTATCATGAACTCCACCAAAGCTAAGTTCGGGCTGATTGAAAACTAATAATTGATTGTTCATATCATCATCAACATTCCCCTCGTTCTAGCCCATGCGGTTAAATTTTGATGGATATTCAGATTCAAAATAATGAGATGAGAATAAAGCAATTTCTTCTTGAAAATAAGTTTTAACAATTGAGCCTTCAACTGATGCTTTGTTACGAAATTTTTTCTTCAATTTCTGCATACATCTCTCAAATGAGTACATCCATCAAAATTGAACCGGACCTCCACATTTTGCTTCATGTGTAAAATGTAATATCAAATGTTCCATCAAGTCAAAGAAAGTCGGCAGAAAGATTTTTTCCAATTTGCATATAATTACAACAACTTCTTCCAGTTTTCTTAGTGTATCATAGTCTTTTGTCACCACCACATGTCTCAGAAAAAATATGATATATCTGTTATCAAATCCCAAATCTTAGAATTCAACAAACCTCTTAATCTAATAGGCATAAGCCTTTCCATTATAACAAGACAGTCATGACTTTTTAATCTAGTAATATGACCATTTTTAACACATCTTCCCAAGTTAGAAGCATAGCCATCTGGAAGTCTCAAATCTACAATCCACTGAAAAAGTAATAAGCAACGCTCTTTGGTTAGTGTATAAGCTACTTTTGGCTTCATTAATCTCTATGATCTAACATTTTCAAACAATTCAAGTTCTGGTTGCCTGCAAATTTGGGCAATATCTAATTGTGCCTTTACATTATCTTTAGTTTTACCCAGTGTATCCAAAACTGTATGAAATAAATTATCAAAACAGTTCTTCTCAATATGCATGACATCCAACATGTATTGGACCAAAAAATCATACCAATATGGCAGATTCCAAAAAATGCTCCGTTTTTTCCAATTGTGTTCTTTCCCAAAACCATGAATTTTCTGTTGGTTTATTGTCGGTCCAAAAGTGATGGAAGGTAATGAAAATACAACTGATTGTAACATTGTACCTGAGATAATTTTTTGAGGTTCATCACTTTCAATTTTGCCTTTTCTGAAATGATATTTATTCCTCCGAAAAGGATGATCGATTGGAAGAAATATGCGATGACAGTCAAAATAGCAAGGTTTTTTTCCATTCACGAGCATAAATGCTTTTTTGTCTCCCATACAGTAAGGAAATGATTTTGGACCATTTATACTCCAGCCAGATAACATTCCATAGGCCGGTAAGTCACTAATTGTCCACATCAAAGCAGCTTTCATTACAAAATTTTGTTTCGCAGCAGCATCATATGTACCAACACCATGACTCCACAATAAATTTAACTCATCAATCAGTGGTTTCAAATAAACACCAATATTCTTTTTCGGATGTCATGGGATTAATAATGTCAAAAAGATATAAGGCTCTTTCATCAACATCCATGGAGGAAAATTGTACGGAGTTATAAAGACAGGCCAACAGGAATACTGACTACCAAAAGATACAAATGGACAAAAACCGTCAGTGGAAAGACCCAATCGCACTTTCCGGGATTCTAAAGCAAAAGACGGATGCACTTGATCAAAATGTTTCCATGAATCGCCATCAGATGGATGAACCAATCTTTTACCATTTGAAATATTGGTTTTGTGCCATGACATCATTGTCGCTGTGTTCTGAGACATAAATAAACACTGCAACCTAGGTGTAAGCGGGAAATATCTCAACTGTTTTACAGGAATCAATCCAAACTTCCCTGATTGAGCTTCTTTATACCTCGATTGTCCACATGTGGTACAACTATCCAATGACTCATTTTCACCAGAATATAAGATGCAATCATTTGAACATGCATGGATCTTTTGATAACTAAGGCCCAGATTATGAACGAGTCCTTTTCTCTCATAATAATTAGCAGGCAGCACATTTCCTTCAGGTAACAGTGTTTTAACCAAAGAAAATATCTGATCAAAACAGTTATTTGACATTCCATTATTTGATTTAATAGCCATAAATTTTGAAACTGCTTCTAATTTTCTTATCTTGCAACCAGGATATAATTCATCCTCAGCAGACCTGAACAACTCAGTAAATTCAGATGGTGCCAACTCGGGAGGTAAATCAACATCATCCTCAATTTCTATTTGTTGAATGGATGACCCTCCAACATCATGTACTAAATTCTGAAACCGTGATGGATCTGAAATCAAATTATTAGTATCTTCTCTGGAACTACGTTCACCATGTTGATACCAAAAAATACAATCTGATTGAAAACCATAACGCACGAGATGTTTCCCAACGATGTCAAATGTCTCAAATGTTCTCAGAGCACATTTTTTACAAGGACACTTAATTGTCCCTTCTGAAACAAATTCCGGGTTTGATGATGAAAATGATAATAAAGTTTCAACACCATCAACACATACATGATTTAAACTAGAACCGTTTGGATTTATACGCTGATTTATCCAAGCACGATCATCTAATAATGATTGATATTGATTTCCTTGTTCCATATTCATATATATGTTTCTACAAAATTTAAAATCATTACTATTGTTAAATAATTTGATATAAGAAACAATATCCTAAAAAAAGAAGATACATAATTACAGTTATTTATTAGTAATTACCAATAATTATAGGCGACACAGTTAGTTTGTAATCATCCCCACTAATTATTATTAATTTAGCAATACTTAGCAATACTTGGAAAAATGAAATATGCTTGAATAATGAAATTAAATTTTTTAATCATCGTTGTGAAGATTATATTACTAATTATTCTGATTTGTCCGATGGATCACCTCTTTTTAACTTTCTCCCGACTGAAATCAGTATGAAAAACTTGCTCTGACACACGTTAGAGCACATTTTTCATACTGAGTTTTGTGGGAGAAAGTAGAAAATATATGAGAAATTGAACAAAAGGTGGTCCTCAATCCGCTAGAAATTATGCCAATTTATAACCATGTACTTCAATTTATTTGATTTTTGATTAATTTTATTAGTAATTATTACTAATTATTACAAATCTCAATATTTCTAACATATTTTTCTTTATTCTTAAAATGTTAAAATCTTAAAGGGTTGTCAATTTTCAGGTCATGCCCAATAAAAAGTTTGGGTCAACCTTGACCAATTTAAACTCTATAATTGTTCTAACTTGGTTGATCATCTCATAAGTAGTGTTGCAATAGGACAACACAAGTAATGAGAAAGACATTACATGGGTTGTCCTATTGCAACGCTACCTGCGAGGTGATCAACCAAGAAAGAAAAATTATAGAGTTTACATTGGACACGGTTGACACAAACTTTTTATTGGGCATGACCTGAAAATTGGCGACCATTTAAGATTTGAACTGTTAAGAATAAAGCAAAACTTGTTAAAAATATTGATAATTGTAATATTTTATAAATTTTTCATAATTTTAATAATATTAATATTTTTTTATAAATATTAAACATATAATAATAAAATAATTATATTATAAGTATTATTTAACTATTAATATCAGAGTAATATAATATTTTATATTATGTTACTATTTATGTTACTATTTATGTTACTATTTATGTTACTATTTATGTTACTATTTATGTTTCTATTTATGTTACTATTTATGTTACTATTTATGTTATTATTTATGTTAATAATTAGAAATGTGAAGCTATGCATATAGTTCGGGTGGTTAATCAATCAATGAATAGACAAACAAACATAATTGACTGATCATCTACCTCAATTTTCTTTTCATTTGTGTGTTGAGGTTGACAGAAAACTTCTGCCTCCACATGTAATATGTGCTCTTACTTTCAAAATTATAAACCTCCTCACCTCTATATTGGCGAGGAGGTTGATAATTTTGACAGTAAGAGCAAATATTACATGTGGAGGCAGAAGTTTCCTGTCAAGCCTCAACACACAAATGAAAAGAAAATTGAGGTAGATGAGCGGTCATTCACATTTCCTAATTATACTAATTGTTTCCTAATTATACTAATTGTTTCCTAATTATACTAATTGTTTCCTAATTATACTAATTGTTTCCTAATTATACTAATTGTTTCCTAATTATACTAATTGTCTCCTAATTATACTAATTGTTTCCTAATTATACTAATTGTTTCCAAATTATACTAATTGTTTCTTAATTATACTAATTGTTTCATAACTATACTAATTATTTCCTAATTATACTAATTGTTTCCTAATTATACTAATTGTTTCCTAATTATACTAATTATTTCCTAATTATAATAATTGTTTCTTAATTAAATCTAATTGTTTCCTAATTAAATCTAATTGTTTTCTAATTAAATCTAATTGTTTCCTAATTATTTTAATTGTTTCCTAATTATTTCTAATTATTTCTAATCAATTAAATCTAATTATTTCCTAATTATTTGATAATTATTTTAATTAAATCTAATTATTTCTTATTAATTGTTTCCTAATTATTTTAATTATTTTTTAATTATTTTAATTGTTTTCTAATTATTTATAATTATTTCAAATCAATTAAATCTAATTATTTCCTAATTATTTGATAATTATTTTAATTAAATCTAATTATTTCTTAATTATTTGATAATTATATATTTATTTCTAATTATTACCAAAACATCCCTCGGGAGTGTCGAACCAAGAGTGCAGCAAGGCCCGTTGTCATGTACCAGGTTACCCCGAGTCAAGCTCGAAACACCTTGTCAGAGTTTTCACTCCTAGGTACATCTGTGCCAGAGCCGCCTCTATTTGTTTCTATCCAGACAAGGATTATTTGGTTCAAGCACATAAACTAATTATACTATATAGCTAAACATTCTATTAAAAAAATAAAATTAACAATTAAAAATAAAATTAACAATTAAAAATATTTTAACAATTAAAAAAATATAAATACCTTTAATAATCTGCACCTTCTAACTCCTTCCTTCATCTTCTCGAAAGAAAAAATTAAAACAAAAAAAATATGCTCAGATATGAAAATGAGAGAGAAAGAAATATGGAGATCTGAATGTTATGGAAAAAACGGATGGGGTGTATATATAGGTTAGATTATTTGCGACGGTTGCATTTGCGATGGGTTACTGTCGCAAATATGCGGTATTGCAATGGGATACCATCGCAAATGCCTTCGCACGCATTAAATAGAGGTGGCGGGTAAAAGGCCTTTTGCGATGGGCCCATTGCAAATAGCCACCATTAGCGACGGGCGACTATCCTCGTCACAATTTTCTATTCACCGCTGCCGGTATTCACGATGGGGCCCGTCGCAAATACCTTCGCCCACATTAATTACGGGCGGCGGGTAAAAGGGTTATTGAGACGGGCCGGTCGCTAATGCCACACCATTAGCGATGGGTGGATATCCCCGTCATAAATTACTATTTACCGCCTCCGGTATTTGCGACGGGAGGATATCCCCATCATAAATGCATATTTACCACCGCTGGTATTTGCAACGGGTACATAGTCCCGTTGCAAAACCGTATTTACTACCGCGGGGTATTTGCGATGGGCTGTAGGTGACCGTCGCAAATAGGATTTACAGCAGCCAGTATTGGCGACGGGGCCCGTCGCAAATAATACCAGGTGAATACTTGTTTGCAACAGGGAAATTTCCCCATCGCAAACACTATTTACCACCGCAGGGTACTTGTGACGGGTAGCATTCTACCCATCGCAAATATCCTTCCCGCGTTTTGGCGCGCAAACCGCGCCATTGCAATTGTGACGGGCCCTGTATTTCTGTCACAAATAACTAACCATTTGTGATGGGAATATATTTCCATCACAAAAACCCTTTTCATCGGAGTTGTTGCGACGGGAATAAGACCCATCGCAAATACCCCGTCGTAATAATCATTTTTTACCGTAGTGTATGTAACACATACACACTGCTCACAAATGTAAAGTATTTAAAAACACAGTAGAGCTAAAGATAGTAGGGATGAGTTTAGAAAGATATGTTGTGTTGGTAGATCAGCTCTCGACTCGTTGGAATGAATGAAATGAAGTTTTAATCCTTCTGTCCAAGTTTACTTTAAAATAGACTGTCACAACTTCCATACTTCCAAATGTAAAGATGATCAGCTTCTTGGGTTTGAAGTTCTTTGCAGCACACCACTACAGCTTGAAAAAGGATCTTTCAATAGATCTTCGTGAAGCTCTCTTTTCTTCAGAATAAGTGCTTGAGTGTTCTTATTTTGATGGTGTATGCTTCTCTCTTATTTGTATTCTATTTATATTCAATATGTTCTATATTTCCTTAATGTCTCTCTCTTCTCATATATATATACTCTTTTCCCATTCAGATTTTTCTCATTTGGTTCAGTAGGGGCCGACAAGAGAAATGTTTCAACCACGTGTGGTCTTCCTCGTACATCGTACTATTTCCTGATATGCCTGCAAATAACATTAAATAATGTTAGGTGTATTAATTTGCCCAGACATGACAATTATAATAGTATTAATAAAATTGGTAATGAAAAGAATAGAATATTATTAGACTGGTAGCAGATGCATGTCACAGGTAGACTTCAACGGTAGTCTTTCCAGCTATGGACTTTATCGGTAGGCTATTCAACTGTGTGCTTCATCAGTAGTCTTGATCAGCGGTAGAATCCAACAGTAAACTTATAACGGAAGCTTTGTAACATCAGACTACTTCAACAGTGACCTTCCCAATGGTAGACTTATCTCAACAGATAGTTTCATTAACAGTGGAATATGTCCATCAGTGGACTATCTCGATAGTAGGAGTTGTCTAGCGGTAGCCTTCTACAAACAGTAGACTTGTCCAACTGTATACTTGAACAGTGAGGTTCTCAAGAGAAGACTTGAGAAAGAGTCTGACAGTGAAATTCAAACAGAAGACTTGTCACAGTAGTGACCTTGTGACAGTAACTCTTTGTCTGTGAGCTTTGATAAGCAGATCAACGGTAGACTTGTGACAGTAACCTTGTACTGGTATCTTCCAACAGTGACTTTAAACATGATTTAGGATTATCAAAACAGGTGAGTCCAACAATCTCCCCCTTTTTGATAATCACACATTATGCCAGTATGTATTAAAGATAGATGTCATACATAATACAATTATTAAACTAAGATCAAAAAGATTCAACATAGGATCATATTAGCACATTTCTCCCTGATCATATGATTAGTCGAAAATTAGCACTGTATGTCTCCCCCTTTGTGATTAGAAAAAAGAAACACAAAAAGAGAGAATAGAGGAAGCTTGTATTAATAAACAGTACATTACAGGACCCAAAATGAATAAATAGTCCCTATCAAAAGACATAAACAGACTTAATCCACATCATCCTTAGGTAAGGGGTCTTTCCCTTTGGAAGAAGAAGATGAAGGAGGAGCTGGTGGATCAGTAGGTTTAGGAATTGCTGTAGAAATGACTGTAGGGGCAGCAACAGAAGCTCTTATGGGTCTGTAGTGGGTAGCTCACTGAGGTATCAGTGGAGTAAGGCTTCTGATAGCTTCATCAAGAGACATCGTAGAAGAACCACTGGGTTGAGATGCAGGTAAGGTAGTACGGATGATGACAAGGGGGGAAGTCCACATGGAGAAAGGGTAGAAGTAGATTTCTGAAGTCCATAATGATGCTTCCTCCTCTTTCTATAACAGATAAAAAATCATCATTATTCTCTAAAAATTTATCCAATGCAGGGGTCAGTTCTCTCAGTTTGATGACCTACTCCATGAATGCCTGATTCGCTGGAGGCAGCTTCATATTTTCTATCAAAAGCTTAAAGTGGTTGGTCATTTGATGCTTGGTATAGAACTTCTCAAAGTAAGAATCTACCTTATTCTTAATGGACTCTTGAGAAGAAGTAGCTGCCCGCAAGTGTTCACGAAAAAAACTGCTGACTTCCCTAGTGGTAGCAAGGACCTGAGAGTCAGAGGTGCCACTGGTACTGGCCTGAGCAAGCTCTTCCTGGATCCCAGTTCTGATCTGGTCAATGGTCACAGAGGTGATAGATGAGGGAAGGGGTTTGAAAAAGAAAGATACTATCTCTTTGAAGGACTGGGTTAAGTTACTAATAACCTTCTGAACAAGTGCATCTTGATTGTTCATATGTTCTTTGACTGATTTCTTAAAAGACTCAAAAACTTCCACAAACTGCTTGACTACTTCTTTGATATATCGAATCTCAGCATTCACTTGGTTTTGAGAACTGCTCATGGCAGTCAATGAAGCAACCGATTGTCTCAGAGCAACCATAGCTCCTATCCAGCTTTCAATTTGAGTATGGCAAACTTTAACCTTGATCAGCATTTCTTTCACTGGACTAGACACAGAACATCCCAGAGATATCTCCAGGGATTGCTCCACACTCCATAGCTCTTCAACAAGGTTATTCTTCAAATCTGCCATGGATTCTCTCACTGCCTTTTTCATTTCAACTTTTAAGGAGTCATGGTCCTCCTTGGTTTCCATATTGTCAGCCACAACCACTGGAATACTTTCAGGTAGGATAACAGAATCCCTTTGAGGCTGGTATTACTCATCAGAATCTCTATAATTGAGTCCAAGTACCATGTACCCTAGATCTGATGACCAACCTTCTATGTTATACAGCACAGAAATTGAACCATCATGCTCCCCCTCACTTATAGCACTCTTCTGAGTATTCTCCTCTATTTGTTCTTCTCTAGGTAACTCCACACCTTCCTCTGCAACTCCTTTATATTCAACAACAGTTTCCTCTGTTGGTTCAATAGTGGGGTGAGTCTTATCCTTCTCTGAGTTATAAATGACTTCCATATCAATGGAAGTAGATTCCATTCCTGCTTCCTGACCAAACACTATCTTGTCTGTATTATCTATCAGAGGTCTCAAACTGAGCTCTTCTTCTTCATTGTTCTCATCATCAGCTTCAGCAACATCCTTCTTACCTTCATCCTTATCACCAGCCTCCTTTGCCTCATGATCAAAGTGATCTGACTCGGTAGCCTCATCCTTTTCATAGGTGTCCTTAACAATATTCTGATATGCTTCTTCTTCTTCAGTGGTCTCAGTATCATTGTCCTTCAGAACAGTCTCTCTTCTTGGCAGTTCTTTTGTAGGGCTAGTTGCTCCGAAAGCTACTATCCTTACAGGACTGTGGGGTAAATCAGGATCACTCCCATCATCAATTGGGGCGTTCTCTCTTTCAGGGTCTACAACTCCTTTAGCCTCATCCTCATCTGAATAAGCCAGTTCTGGCTCATCAGGCTTAAGGCCTGGATCTCTCTTGTCTTTTGGCCTAGATGGATGTGTAGTAGGGTCAAACTTTTCATATACCTTTTCTTTATCATTCACCCATGCCTTCTTCCAGGGATTCCAGCAAATTTTCATGAATTTTCAAATGACCTTGGAGATATAAACATTGTTCTTGGCGATTATTATCTCTTCTTGATTTCCAGCCACACCCTTTACCTTTAGCATTACTGAAATAAGCTTGGCATGGAATAGGGCATTGGACTTTGAGTTTGACTTAGTCATATCCTCTAATTTTTCCCTCAGTAACCTACATAGGTTAATCTTCTTTCCATGCTCTAGTAAGTACATCAAGAATATTTCCTGGTACTTCAGCACTGCAAAGTCTCCTCTCCTCGAACTAATAACATGCTGAATAAATTTGAATAAGATCCTGTCTTCTCCATTCATATCAGCTATAATGATCCTCCTTGATTTTTCATCTAATTTCATTTCTTCCAGAGCCCTTTCATACTCAAAAACATCACTGTCTGGAGGAGCCACTCCAGAGTAGTAATCATATAATCCTTCATGAGGAACTCTCAAACAGGCATCCCACTCAGCAGATGAGAAACTGACTTCATTGCCATTGACTCTGGATATTAGCTTATGCACATCATCTTCCTCTTCGAACTTCAGATATTCATAGAATTATTTCACAAGCTTCGGGTAGTATGGTCCATTGTTATTGTCAAAACATTCGGTCCATCCTTGGGCATCTAGTGCTTCTAGCACTAATGAATTGCTCGACAACAGCCATTCTTCACTTAACTCCTTGTCAGTAAAGATTTATCTCTTGGTCAAATGCAGGTTGACAGGTCCCGTAGGGGTATTACTGGTGCCACTGGATTCGGATCGAGTCATATTTGTCTTTGGCACATCCTCATTGATAGTCGGGGGTCGCTTGGTTCTGGCCATGGAGATTGAAGGAGGTTCAAGTGTTCAAATGAAGGGTTAGGGTTTAGGAATTTTGAGAGCAATGTTCGAGATTGATAGAGGAAAGTGGATTGAGATATGTTCGTTGCCTTTGGTTTTATCATTTAGGGATTAAAAAAAATAGAAATAATAAAAATCAATAAAAATGGTTCTAATTCCCGCAAAATAAAGACAAACAACAAGGTATCCAACAGTGAGATGTAACAGTGAGGTACACCGGGGAGGTGCAATGGTGAGGTATAATAGTAAGGTCCAACTGTGAGGTCTAACAGTGAGGTCTAACAGTGAATAATAACTGTGAGGTCTAACTGTGAGGTCTAACTATAAGGTCTAACTGTGAGGTCTCCTATGCTAAAGTTAATCATACCTAACTCATTGTTGATGTAATTTAACCTCTCAGAATTCAAGGGCTTTGTGAATATATCAGCCAATTTCTATTTAGTACCAATGAATTCAAGAGTGATATCACCTTTTTGATAATGATCTCTCAAAAAGTGATGCCTCACATCAATATGCTTTGTCCTAGAATGTGATAATGGATTTTTGGAAATGTTAATAGCATTTTTATTGTCACACTTTATAGAGACATGTTCGAATTGATATCCATAGTCCAGTAAAGTGTGTTTCATCGACAGAATTTGAGCACAACAACTACCAACAGCTATGTACTCAGCATCAGTAGTAGATAATTCAACAGAATTCTTCTTCTTACTACACCAAGATACTAGTGACTTTCCTAAAATGTGACATGTCCCAGAGGTGATTTTTCTATCTAACTTGCAGCCGGAAAAATCAATATCAGAATAACTCAACAGATCAAATGATTGTCCTTTTGGATAAAATAATCCTAAGTTGGGAGTATGTTTGAGATATTTAAAAATCCTTTTAACAGCAGTTAAATGAGTCTCTTTTGGATTGGCTTGAAAGTGATCACACATTCATACACTAAACATGATGTCGGGTCTACTAGCTATAAGATAGAGCAGACTTCCTATCATACCTTTGTAGTTGTTTTTGATCCACTGGTTCTCCAGTTTCATCTGTATCCAGCTTACAAGTTGTACTCATAGGTGTGTCACTACCTTTACAACCATCCAAACCAAAGTGTTTTAAAAGATCCTTAATATAGTTACTTTGATTCAAAACAATGCCATTTTTATTTTGAAAGATCTGAAATCCAAGGAAAAAAATGAGTTCTCCCATTAAACTCATTTCAAACTCATTTTTCATCATTTTTGAAAAATCAACACATAATGAATTTTTAGACGATCGAAAAATAATATCATCCACATAGATTTTTACTATCAAAACATCTTTAGAAATCCATTTAATGAAAGGATTAGGATCAGTTATCCCTTTGGTAAAACCTTTTTAAATAATAAAAGAGCTGATTCTATCATACCATTCTCTTGAAGCTTGTTTTAAGCCATATAAAGCTTTAGATAGTTTAAAAACATGATTGGAAAAATGGGAATTTGTAAAACCATGAGGTTGTTCAAAAAATACATCCTCAAATATATACCCATTTAGAAAAGCACTTTTAACATCCATTTGATAAAGTTTGAAATTCAGATGAGATGCATAGGCAAGTAGTATCCTAATGGCTTCTAATCTAGCTACAGGTGAAAAGGTATCCTCATAGTCTATTCCTTCCTCTTGACTATATCCTTGTGTAACTAACCTAGCTTTGGTTCTAACTATATTCCCAGACTCATCTACTTTGTTCCAAAACACCCATTTAGTGCCTATGGTCAAAGTGTCCTTAGGTCTTTCCACTAATTCCCAAACTTTGTTTCTTTCTAACTTATTTAGTTTTTACTACATATCCATAACCCAAAATTCATCATTGATAGCATCATTAATATTTTTGGGTTCAAGCTCTGAAAGAAAATCTTGATTTTCAACCTGGTTTCTTAGAGAAGCTCTAGTTTGTGTTCCTCTATTTAAATCGCCTACAACAGCATCTAGAGGATGATTCTTGAGAGTCCTAATACCTCTAGGAAGGGTTGAACTAGATTCTTCATTATTGTCTGTTGGTTCAGAATCGGTAGGAGAAGATTCTGGAAAATTTCCAGAACTGGATAAGTTTATAGGGGATTCACTATTTTTATCATTAAAGTTCATATTTGAAAAATCTTCCTCAAGATGTTCAAGAGAGGTTTTAGGATCATGTGGATTAGTCTCATCGAATTTGATATGAACTGATTCTTCCACACGTGTGATTTTCTTATTGAACACTCTATGGGCTTTACTTGAAATAGAGTAACCCAGGAAAATTCCTTCATCACTTTTGGGAGAAAATTGGTCAAGGTTATCTTTAGTATTAAGAATAAAGACTTTACAACCAAAAAATCTAAAGTAGTTAACCTTAGGCTTCCTATTATTCCAAAGTTCATAAGGGGTCCTTTTTAGAATAGGTCTAATTAAAACTCTATTGATAATGTAACAAGCTGTATTTACAGCTTCAGCCCAAAAATAAACAGGTAAGTCATACTCATTAATCACAGTCCTTGAAATTTCTTGAAGGGTCCTATTTCTCCTTTCTACCACTCCATTTTGTTGAGGAGTCCTAGGGGCAGAAAAGTTGTGACTGTAGCCATTGTGTGAGCAGTAAGATTCAAACTCATGATTCTCAAACTCTCGACTATGATCACTTCTCAGGGTTTTAATCTTAATTCCACTAAGGTTTTATACAGACTTGGAATATTTGACAAAATAAAAACAAGTGTCACTTTTGTGAGCTAGAAAGTATACCCAAGTATACCTAGAAAAGTCATCTACAAGAACATAGACATAGTGCTTCCCATTTAAACTTGAAACTCTTGATGGTCCAAACAAATCCATGTAAACTAACTCAAGTGGTTGAGAAGTTGAAACTTCCTTCTTTGGTTTGAAAGAAACTTTGTGTTTTTTTTCCTTTTGACAAGGATTACACACTTTATCAACTGGGAATTCTAATTTAGCTAGGCCTCTAACTAAACATTTCTTAGATAGCTTCCTAAGGGAGTGCACATTACAGTATCCTAATCTTCTATGCCACAGCCAAGACTTTTTATGTAAAGCATTTAAGCAGGAAACATTTTGTTTGGATAAGGAATTTAGATCAACAGCATATACATTCTCATTTCTACATGCTCTGAAAACTAAATCATTTTTTGAATTAAAAACATTGAATGAATCATTTTCAAATTTAACATTAAGGACATCATCACATAACTGAGATATGCTAAGCAAATTATACTTTAATCCATCAACAAAAAGTACTTTAGAAATTTATATTGTATCAGGGTGACCAATCTGGCCTAAGTCGGTGATTTTTCCTTTTGCATTATCACCAAAGGTTACATGCCCACCATAAAATTTAATTAGACTCTTGAAGAAAGAATAGTCTCCTATCATATGTCTTGAACATCCACTGTCCAAGTACCATAGGTTCTTACAGGAACTCTTTAAGCAACTTCCCTGCAAAACAGATTAAACATGGGATAATTTTGGTACCCAGATCTTCTTGGGTCCAGAAAGGTTAGCAAATAAAACTTTGGGAACCCATATTTTATTTATAGGTTTTCTAAAATCAAAAAACATATTTTGAGATATAAATAATTTGTTAGGTCCTTTAGAAATTTTTTTCTCAAAACATGGTCCAGAATTAGCAGTGAACTGTCCAGATTTTGGATCAAATTTGGTTTTGCTAATTTGTCTCTGTACAGGCTAATATCCTATACCAGTTGTATATTTTGGAGCATATGTTTTCCTAGAAACTATGTCAAGGTATACCTACCAGCAGTGAACTTCTCAATATCCTTTCTTAATTGTTCATTAGATTATTTTCGTTGAGTGTTCTCTTTCAATAATTGAGCATTCTTTTCTTTTTCTACACTTAGATCTGTTTTAACATTACTAGTCAAGGCATGTTATTTCTTCAAAGATTTATATTTATATTTTAGTTCATTGTAGGTATCTTCCAGTATATTGCAATATTCAAAAAGTTCATCCTTAGAAATATTTTACTTATTATATGAATCACTGTTATTTCCAGAATAATAATCATTTAGAATAAAGGAAACATGTACCTTAGATATGTTAGTCATGAAGCACATATTGGCATGATTCTTTTCAGAATCAGTAGCTTCTGATTCACTTGTGTTGTCTTCCAAAGCACACCATATTTCTTTCATGGATTTCTTGTACTTCCTGTCCTTATTATCATATTTATTTTTGACTTTTAACTTCGGACAGTCAACCTTGATGTTTCATTTCCTCTTGATTCATAGAATACTATATCATCTTCCTTATCAGATTTCTTCCAATCCTTCTTCCACTTACCTTGTTGATCATAATTACCCTTGTAGTTTGGTTTTCTGAAAAACTTTTTCTTCCTATAGAACTTCTTAAATCTCCAGGATATTTGATCCATTTCTTCATCACTGTCTGAATCTGAATCTTCACTAGTTGAACTTTCAGTAGGTACATGTATTTTCTCCTTGTCTTTGCTTTTTGAAGCAGTAGACTTGAATGCCACGGATTTTCTCTTGGGTTCATCATCTTATTCTTTGTTCACCTTCAGTTCTTCTTCATACATCATTAGTTTACCAATCAACTCCTTAACAGGTATCTTGCTGATGTCACATGACTCTCTGATAGGCACAGAAGTGCCTCTCCATCTGTCTAGAAAACATCTCAATATTCTCATGATCTGCTCCTCTGAAACAGCTTTTCCCTGTGAACTCATGGTGTTGAAAATCTCATAAAACCTAAGGTACATGTCAGAAATGGGTTCATCAGGTCTCATCTTAAAATTATCATATTTAATAGTATAAGTATTTAATCTCATTTCCTTCATGTTGGTTGTTCCTTCATGAGAAACAGCCAAGGTGTCCCAGATTTCATGAGCTGCTTTACATGCAGAGATTTGGTTAAATTCCTCATATCCGAAAGAGAAGTAAAGGGCATTCATAACTTTATAGTTATTGTTATATTCAGACTTTGTAGCATCATACCAGGTAGATCTAGCAGTTTTGGGGATCTTATATTCTGATTCTATAGCAGACCAAATATCAAAACCAATACTTTCCAAATGAATTTTCATTTTAATTTTCCATTTAGCATAATTTACACCATTAAATAAATGTGTCATGTTAGTAGCATCACCTTCTAGTCTATTGTCCATAACTAGATTTTAGAGAATATATTAAAGAGATAAAATTTAGAACTAACAGAAATTTAAGATCTTTAGGATAAAACTAAAATCACAGTTTGAAAAACAGAGGGTTTGAAAACTTTTTATAAATAACAACTTATCCTCCAATACCAAATGTTGGTCGGAGTGGATACTCAAGAGAGGGGTGAATTGAGTTCCAATTAAAATTTTTGTTAAAAAACTTTTAGGATTAAAAAACCCAAATTAAAATAGCCCAGTCAATTAAGGCAGTAGAGATATAAGTGACTTATTGTTCAACAGGTTTCTCAAAGGTTGATTACTCCTCAGTTGAATCAGCATGAGAACTAATTCCACTTTTGAAACAAGTTTACTAAACAAGTCAGATATACACACTAACCAGAACTAACTATTAGAGTGAATGTAAAAACAGATTACTGTCTTTGCAAATACAAGCAGCGGATAAATGTAAAGCAGATTAAATGAAAGATGAACACAACAATTTAAATAAGAGATTCTATCTTAAGTCAAGACCTAGTCCTCTCGACTTGGTGATCACCTGCCACCAAGAAATTATATTAAAAAGTGATACACAGCCTGTATTGGGATTTACAATAGTTTTCACAAACCGTCCAGATTTTTCAACCTCTACCACAGTTATACGTGGGAAAATAAACTACCAAGACACACTAGGCTTCTTCCACAGTTATACATGGGAAACAAATGTAAAGAGAGTTTGGTATAGGTATTTTCAGTATCGCTCAGTTCAAGTGAAAAAGTTAGTGTATGTAACACATACAAACTGCTGACAAGTGTAAAGTATTTAAAAACATAGTAGAACTAAATATAGTTGGGATTTGTTTAGAAAGATCTATTATGTTGGCAGATCAGCTCTGGACTCGTTGGAATGAATGAAATGAAGTTTTATTCCTTCTCTCCAAGTTGACTCCAAAATAGAGTGTCACAACTTCCAGACTTCCAGATGTGAAGATTTTCAGCTTATTTGGTTTAAAGTTCTTTGCATCACACCACTACAGCTTGAAAAAAGGATCTTTCAATAGATCTTCATGAAGCTCTCTGTTCTTCAGAATAAGTGCTTGAGTGTTCTTATTTTGATGGTGTATGCTTCTCTCTTATGTGTATTCTGTGTATATTCAATATGTTCTCTATTTCCTTAATGTCTCTCTCTTATCATATATATATATACTCTTTTCCCGTTCAGCGTTTTCTCATTTGGTTTAGCAGGGGCCGACAAGAGAAATGTTTCAACCACGTGTGGTCTTCCTTGTACATCGTACTATTTCCTGATATGCCTACAAATAACATTAAATAATGCCAGGTGCATTAATTTTTCCAGACATGACCGTTATAATATTATTAATAAAAATTTTAAAGAAAAAAATAGAATATTATTATATTTGTAACAGATGCATGTCACAGGTAGACTTCAAGGGTAGTCTTTCTAACTGTGGACTTCATCGGTAGACTATTCAACTGCGTGCTTCATCGGTAGGCTTCATCAGTGGTAGAATACAACAGTAAAATTCTAATGAAAGCTTTGTAACATCATACTACTTCAACAGTGACCTTCCCAATGGTAGACTTATCTCAACAGATAGTTTCATTAACAGTGGAATATGTCCATCCGTGGACAATCTCGACGGTAGGAGTTGTCCTGCGGTAGCCTTCTACAAACGGTAGACTTTTCCAACTGTAGACTTGAACAGTGAGGTTCTCAACAGAAGACTTGAGAAAGAGTCTGACAGTGAACTTTCAATAGAAGACTTGTCATAGCAGTGAACTTGTGATAGTAACTCTTTGTCTGTGAGCTTTGATAATCATATCAACGGTAGACTTGTGACAGTAACCTTGTACCGTTAGCTTCCAAAAGTGAATTTAGATCTTCAACGGTTATCTTCTAGCATCAGTGAACTGGAGTGACAGTGAGATATAATGGTGACCTTGAACAGAAGACTCTCACCATTAGCCTTTAACAGTGAACTTATACTTAGAGAAATGTAAACTGTAAGCTGATTCAAACAAGGTCATGAGACTAAGAGTATACATTGTTCAGGATAAAATAATTATAAATACAGATTAAAAAGGGATTAGTAACTGACTTAATATATCATGATCAATATTTAAACATGATTTGGGATTATCAAAACAGGTGAGTCCAACATAAATAAATCTATTGATACTTGAGATAGCTAAGGAATGTTATAGAAAGTCCAATCCATTTAGTATCATACCAATCCATCTTAGAGATGATATAAAATTTATACTGAGAATCATCACTAAAAACTAGAATTTAAAGTTGGTGAGGAGGTATTCCAACAAGTTTCTATTGGAAAAAAGGTTATGAGATTTAGCAAGAAGGAACATTTGATCCATAGGTATATTATACCCTTCAATATTCTTGATAGATTAGGGATGGTAGATTGTTACAGGGCACTTCCACTAAACCTCTATAAAGTTCACAACATGTTCCAAGCATCTCTCTTGGAGAAGTAAATACATGATCCTCTACTTTTATTAAACATAGAGGTTTTACCATTGGAATATGATTTTAACTGTTAATAAAAACCATTATAAATCTTGGATAATTGATACAATGTTTAATGGAACATGAATACTCACCTGGTTAAAGTTCTCTAGAGGAAACAGAAATTTAATAAATCTATTTGAGAACCCGAGGATGTGATGAAACAAATATATCCTCATTTTTATGTATCAGAGTAACATAATTTATAGGGAGAAATTAATTTTAAGGAGGGTAGAATATAACACCATGATATTTATGATATATTTATTTTTAAATAAATTTAATTTCCTTGATATATTGTGATACATGCTACATCGATTTAAAATGAATCTTTATATTCTATTGAAGTATTATTATTTAATGTGGCATGTACCACTTAGATTTCAGATTATCAAGTATGAAAATGACTAAATAAACTATGAAAAAATTATTTTTTTGCACATGTATAAAATTAATTCATTGGTTATCAAATTATTATAAATGGAAAATAAAAATTATTTGAAATACAAATATATGTTTTTTGAAAAACTATTTTCATATGTGCACTATGTTTTTATCTTAATAAATAAAATTAATAACTATAGGTGAATTATTTTAATGAAATGTAAATACTATATATAAAATAAAATGTTTTAAAATCCTTCTAATGATTTTCTAGGCAAGTGATAAAAATATGTATATCCAGTTTCATGCTTAAAAATTGATTTCTCTAAAAAATGGTTTTCCTCATGTTTTTCACACTTATTTTAAAATTAATTTATAATACTTATATAAATTAAATATTAAAAAATTTATTCTATATTAGTAATAATGAGGATCAAATTTGGAAAATATTTCCCTTTTAGTTTTTGTCTATATAAATAGTAACCATAATAAATTTTTTTCACCCCAATATGGGTCAAACGGGTAAAATATGGTTAAAAATTTGGGATAAAACTTCAAAATTTCTATAACATATTAAATTATTATATTAAATGAGTGTATATTTTCAAATTTATATGGTTTCTTGGTTACATATTTCTTTTATTATGACCTTTATATTAGTTTAAGAAAAGAATGAATACAAAATGTCATTGTTTTGGCTTTAATATCGCTAAAGTTTCTACATAAGGATAAAAAGATTAAAATATTGGTTATAAATTTTTATTTTAAATATATATTTATTTTTTATCATAACAATTTATTTATAATTTTTATTAATTAAATAATTACCTTAAATTTTTATGCAACGGTGACACAATATTTATTCAATTAATAGAAAAATAAAATAAATTATTTTATAATTATAATATAATTTAGATGAATTACTCTAATCCATAAATTTTATAGATTAATATAACATATTAGTGTTTTTTAAGGTTTTATATTTTAATTCCATTGTTTTCTTTTTGTCTTTAAAGTCAAATTAAATGAATAGTGTAAAGTTGATTGTAATGATATTATAATAAAATAATATTTTATTAAATTATTTAAAAATCATAAAAATATTAAAAAAGGATAAGGTGGATAATATATGGTTGTAATTTTAATCTCTTATCCATTTATACACCAATTTCCACCGTATAAGTAAAATTATAACCCTTTAATATTGAAAATATTGTTACTGCGATTAAGGTTAAAATTGCTTCACTAAGGCGTTAATAAAAAAGATAAGGTTTAAAATGATGCAAAAACCTATCTAAATTTCATTTTTTGATGATATTTCAAAATTAGACTATTTTTATTCAAATACCAATCCATTTTGAATAATTGTTCTTGATAATGAATCGATTATATTTAAATGGTTTTTGTAATTCCAAGAGTACCCCTGCCCTCACTTATAAATGAGCATATTTTCTCCTATACTCCTCACAGATTTTTAGAATTCTATTTCATTAAAACCCTATCATAAAAATTTCCTAGATTATTTCATCACATCCTAGAGCTTCTGGCCTTTCCAAAATAACATCCCTTTAAAGATTAAGGTTAATCCAAAAGAGGGTTCTCAAGGAAGAGGTGTAACTCTTAATTGAGTGTTTTTAATTTTTTTTCCTCTTAAAAAAACATCTAAATACAAGGTATATATTCTAAAATAATGAAATAAGTATATTAAATATATATAATTTTTATTATGATTATCTAACTACTAGTATCCACCTTCTTTCCATCCTATGAAAATTGAAAACATCGCTCTTGCATACGTACGGCTTACCGTCTCCACATAGCGGTGTAATTTGTTTTTCATCACCACTTTAATTAGATGTTCATAATGATGAATTTAATAAATATATATAATATTTATTATTTTATTATGATTTATTAAAGGTGAATTATTATTTATCCTTATTTTTTCAATCCATTAAAAAATGAAAACAATATTCATGTGTACGTATGGCCAACCATCTCCATGAACGGAATAATTCATTATTCTATATCTAAATTATATAGATGACTATATATATATATATAATTAATTTATTTGATATTAATATCAGGTTTAAAATTTTATATATTATGAAATCATGATCAAAGTATACAAACTAAGACTGTCGAACCGAAACATGCATGAAAAATGAAGCACTTATCAATGATAATAGTGGATTTAATAAACCATTGTTAATAAGCGGGTTATAATATTTTTATGAAAATAATATATTTTATGATATATATATATATGATTATGGTTCTATAATACATGTATAATAAATATATATTTGTTATACAGAAGTTTCTGAATGCGTTTGAAGAAAGAAAATACATGAGATAACGGTTTTAATTTATAATCTCATTGTTTATCGAGATCATTTATGATTAAGTTATTATGAAAAAATATTATTTTCTACCTCTGAATAAAGTTGTTAATTTTATTATCCTGTGGTTTTTTCTTAAAAATACATTTTTTCCCTTTCACTTTTCTCTCTTTAATAACTCAATATGACCAAAGAATGTTTTTAAGAAAAACCAACTATATTTCTCACATCACTCAAAAATACTTTTTATTATATGTCCATATTATCTAAATATGTTTTAAATAATTTTATTATTATTCAAAAATGATTTTTCAAAGTCATTTTTCCCTTATTTTGATAATGTTTTCATTATGTGCATACTTTATTATACACGTTATTAAGATCAAAACCCATTTACATTGGATATTTATTTTTTTATGGTTCAAATGATTTATTTTTGTTTTAATGGTGTTTTTTTAGAAATTTGTAGTGGTAATAAAACTTTGGGAAAATCATAGAAAAAATTAAATAATACACTATATATACTTTATAAACACATATCATGTGTAGTTGCAAGGTACACGGCTCAGCCAACCCGAGTGCATGCCCATGTTATAGAACAAAAACCACACACTATATAATAATGATACATTATATATAATCCAATTAAAAATGTGTTTGGTGGATGATATATAGGATACACACCATGTATATATGAGGCACACATTTTGTACTTCTAATAACTGACTATTGACACTTAAAATTCAATGAACGGCACAGTTGGAAACCTACTAGTAGAGAAAACGAAGTAAATAAAGGTTGACCAGAGTACACTATTTGTAATTCATAGTACATTTTTTATACATAAAATTTCTATAAATATAAGTGTATCCCTCTATATTTTGGGTTTGGACATTCAATGGTGGCATTGTAGCTCTATCGATTTTATCTTCCCCCAAATTCGATTGGGTTTTTCTTCTATTTTCTTTTTGTTTTATTGTGTTTTCTTTTTCCCGTATCTTCCCTATCATACCCATGGAAGGGTTTGAGTTTCCTTTTAATACACACTTTATTACTATGGTCATAAGAGGGTGATTTTTTTCTTTTTCTTTTTGTAATAATACTATGGGTGTGTTGTAAAAGAAATTATGGGTTATTTACTTTTATTGTAATTTTTTTATAAAACCTTTAATAAATTAATTCCAAATTCTATGATGGTGTCATATCAAACCAAGAAATTCATCAATGGTGAAAAAAAATGAGTTACAATAGGAAAACTCATGGCCATTGTGAGATCTTGTTTCCAATGTATTAGTTGTATTGTTATAATGTTATTTTGAGAAATTAATCACTCGACCAAGGGACTGATGTTTAAAATACACATTTGTCTTTTATCCAACTTTGAAACAACAATATAATTAAATCTCTATGGTAAACCATTATCATTAACGATTTTAATACTAAATAAAAACTTTTTCAAAAAAAAAACTCTAATCGATTTGAAACACTGACTTGTTTTCTTCCTTTTCATTCTTTCTAGTCTTCAATTTTTAACTTTTTTCACAAATCATTTCATGTTTTTATCCCTTCTTCATTATGAATCATTTTTCTATATAATCGGTTGAGTCTCACTAACTTTCATATTCCATTTTATTCAATTATTTCCCTGTGGCATCAACCTAAAATGCTACTAGATACCTCATTATTTAGTTTATAAGGGAACTAATTTTTCATGCCTTGTGATGGGAATAGTAAAATTATAGCACCATTGCAGGGGACTAGTGACAGAAAGCAGTGGTGTGAGTCTGAGTCTAGGTTGGTTTACCTAGACTTTTCTTTTTAATTTATTCATTCTTTTCTCGAGGACCTTGATCTCACATTCACATGGATATTTATTTTACTTGAGGTTGGTATACTTCACGAGGAAAGGATTTATATCCATATGATCTGACGATGTTGTACTCCTATCTAGAATAATATTATCTATATATGGATGACAGGTTTTAGTATAATGGTTTCCCATGTATATCCTTCACCCCACCCATTTATTACTCTATTTCAGAATCATTATAGGGTAGTAACAAAAACTTATTATCAATGATGGAAACTGTTACCAAATGCTAGTTGGACCAAACCAAAAGGTTGGAACAACTTGAAAACATGTTAAAGAAACTTTCTTAGATAATTACTAATATGGATAATTTGGTTGAGTGTGAAACTTGGTGTTTTTATTTTATCCCAACTGAAGAAGCATGTTATGATGTGTACCCTACTTATATTGTATTAAAATTTTATGAAAATTATTTACTAAAGACTGAATTTGATAATGAGAACATGTCACGTCACGCTATTAATGAATTTGATCAATCCAATGTTTTTGAACACTCGGTTGACTCATCAATTGCGCTAAAGGATTCTTGTGATTATTATCATATTTCTTAGCATTTTGGAGAAAGGATCCAAGGTGATGGAGGAAATACATGATAAAACCAAGGCACAAATCCACCATAAGTATTTACTATCCACAAATAAAGTTTATTATAGGTTCCACCTAGACTACTTGAATGTTAAGTAAAAATTCTAAAAGAGGATGGTGTTAGGGAATATGTGGCAGTTTTCATAACAGAAGCCACATCCTCATTTAGATTACAGGTAGGTACTCTAAATTAGGTTGAGCCAAAGAGAAAAATAAAATGTTCTTTATGGAAGTTAACCTAGACTTTCCTTCCCCTTTTCTCTATCGCTAATAATTTTAATAAATGCATGGAGTTTACTTCTCTTTTACACGTTGTGTAACATCATTTTCTTCATTTCTTGGAAACTACTATTTAAATGTGAATAAAATGAGGTTACATAGCATGTGTATAAATATAAACAGTGTGTATGTATTTGTTTAGTCTATATTATAATAGTACTATGTGTATAAATAAAAATTAATAGATTCAAAAAATTGGAATGAATCTTGTGTCAATGGAAAAGTCGTTAGAAGATATATGGTTCTTTGATGGTTAGAATCCCTCCATACCCTAATTTGGAAGAGGATTAATTATTTTTAACACCATGTTTTATTAAATGGAATGTGTGGTATTTTCAAAATTTATTTAAATCATTTCAAAATCAAAGAAAACCAATGGTGGAGATGAATTGTCTGGAAGTGTCAGAGCCCACGGTTCCAAATACCTGAGTTCAAGTCCATCTAGCTGACTCATTTCCATCCTTTTTTATGGAAATAAAACTAAACATCATGTATTTAAATATACATCATGTGTCATTTATATATTATTTTCATTAATAATTAAAAACACTTTTAAAAATAACAATTCACCTGAGGTTGGTGTGGGTTTATTGGAAGATTCATAACCCAAAGTCCAAAAGACCTATGTTTGAATTAGGCTAATATCCATACATCATCCCAATCTTTAATAATTAAAACCACACACCATGATTTATTATTTTCACAATGTAGTGTTTATAACATTTATAAATTTTCAATAAGATGATAAAATAATTAGTACTACAAACTTCGCTCCAGTGGTTGATAGAAAAAACATGGATCGAAAGGGTCACCAGATCAAACCCCATCCTGAGCACTGAAACAATGTTTCTTAATTTTTATTTTCAATCTTTAAAACATGTAATTTTTATTTTAAATTACAATATGTGCCTACAGGGTGCATCTCAGTTAGTAGTTTCTCCTATGAGTCTTGGTGAGGTCTCGAGTTCGAGTCTATCCAAGTTCATCCCTGTATTTCTTGTTTCATGCTTTTCTTTGTACTATAGCCCCTTCCCTGAATAAACTGAGGCTTCGGCGTCAAATTTTATTTTCAATTACAATATGTGTATATATAAATTATTTTATATATTTATATATTTAATATAATTTGATATAATAATAAATATTTAATACTAACCATGTATTTTTATTAAAAAACTAACACGTAGTGTGTCTAAAAACCACAAACCATGTTTAAGTTCTTTAAAAGTTAGAAGACCAAACTTGGGGAGTACTCATGTCAACCCCCCCCCATCCTCCTATCTTCCCATAGAACCAACCTCTAGCCAACCTCCAATACTTCAATTCAAGGTGTATTAGGCTCGGATTTCAACTATATTTCCCTATACGGTCTAGGTATATATTTCTACACCTTTCATTTAAGTGATTTACAATATTTTTAGGAAATTTTATGCACTATGTCACATTCAGCCTAAACCTCACAGATACATGGGAACGCATGAAGTACACATGCCATGTAAAACTTTTACATGGCTATTTCCATTATGTTTATAATTTGAAAACACATGACATGTGTTCTTGGAACCTTGCATGTAACCATTCCTATTCCTAGATGAGCTGTGTCACACTGATCCCATATGGTCGGCCAACTAATGTACAAATACGCAACATGCTCATTTAGTACACTCTATATACTATAGCTATTTGTAAGTGTCCATGTCATGGGTCACACAGAAACTGGATACCCATGTATACACACATGGATATTCTTCCATTTTTCCACACACATGACTATGCTCCCCAGGTTTCACAAAACATTGTGTGTGTATACAACACAACATGTATTATTAGCTATTTACATAGCCCATGTCAGGGCACACAGCCTTGATTCCCATGTGTCAACACATGGGATGTTCATTTGGTACACGTCGTGTACTCCTTTATCTCTAACACATAAATCTCATAGTCATGTATCCAAAGAACATGGATTACCATCCAAGACAGACCTCATATAGTGTACCATGTACATACATATTGTGTACTTATATAATGATGATTATCTATGTTTTCCTTCCTTTTTCTTTTTCCGTTTATTTTTATTTTTCTTTTGTTTTCTTCTTTTCTATTCTAGATTATAGTAGATATAGTCTAATTAATGGAGAATAATCCCATTCTATCTCTCTATGAGGATAATTATACTTTACATCGAGTTAATTTGGAGATACCCTGGGAGTCTTCTACAATAGACATAACAATTTCACAGTCGTCATCCTTAGAAGTTCTACCACCATTACATCTGGAAACCCAATATTTCATTAAATCCATGGGTCTTATGGCTACCCTGGCCCCCACATCTTTCACTCCCAACCATGAAGATCCCAAGGATCCATCACCATCAGCCACATTTTTTTATCCACTCATGTCAGCACCGACCGTGACACCTCCACCATCCTCCATGAAATCCAATAATCCTACTCTAGAGGTTGATTAACCACAAAAGCTAGTTCCTATAGGTGCATGACCTCATCCACACCCTTACCTCATCTTTATTTTGTGTTATTATACCAGTGAATGTCCATAATTCCTATCACACCAAACAATCCAACTCAGAAACCGAGTCCTAGACACTAATATCCTAGAGCAGCTGGCACTTTTAGAGGATCTCATGTCATTTCTTAGCCACACCCTTCTGATCATGATTCACCAGGCCAGCACTCCTACCTATCAAGAATTATTTTTGGAGTTTTTTTATTCCTTCAAGTTTAGAAGGACCTCATACTGAGAGACACCGATCGACATGAAGAAACTAGTCTGATTTCGACTTGGAAGGAGATTCTTCTCACTTGTAATGACAAATTTCGGATGAAGGTGCAGCTTCTACACACATCTGTCCACATACCCCATGTTTCTTCCCACACCCACCCATAATGCTCCAAACTACTCATTATTTGGCAATATCTTGTTGAACCTGATATATGTTATGATCCCACCAAATAGAATAACATATTGATCATATCTTCACCCCTCCATTTAATTCATCATTGTTCACTTCCATTCTCTTCCCAAACCATGAGGATGGGGGATTTTTCTCCATATGAAACAAGGCTGTATTAACATGTATCTTTCAACATGACTATCCATACCTCCCCAACTTTTCCACCTCCTACTTCAACTCCATGTTCATGGGTCATCATGGATACTTTAATGGAATATTCAATGACAATCATTTGGCCCACTACTTAGGGGTTTTTTAGAAATATCTCCCTCACAATAATTTAGTATCTTCATAGCCACTGGAATTTCTAATTTTTATTATAATCGATATGGTACGTAAGTGAGGGAGAACATATTTCCTCATTTAGGATCTCCCAACACTAATTTTAATAAGAGAGGACCCACATTCCCATAAGTGTGTTACTTCTCTAATCCCACTACCACCACCTCCACCAGCAAACTTTAATTCTCCACCCCTCCCCACTTCTTATGTTAACCCCTCCTCTACATCCATTACACCTTCTAACCCATCCACAGACCCACCTCTACCCACACCCTCAGTTGACCCCTATGTACTTCATTTCCTCAAAACTATCAGTAGCCACCTTGATCATATAGAAGGCATTCCATGCCTTCTTTTACAAAACCGTAGACTTTTGTTACCTTCAGAACCTACTCATATACATGATCCTCGATCACCATCCCTAGGTGTAGAATACATAGTTTTTCATTTAATGTCATAGGTTTCAATTACACTACTGATTCCTGGGATTTACCTTCCCCAATAGTAAAGAAATATGAGGGGGCCATCGCATCAATATATACTCCACCTACCCCCTCCCTATAGAACCCCCCAAACTCAAATAATACCTACCATGAGGACACCTAGTGACATATCTGCCACACTATCATTCATTAATATATATATGTGTGTGTGTGTGTGTGTGTGTTTGATGTGATGATTTGAATTCATGATTCATCTTTTTCCCATTACCTCAATAGTCACAGGTACTCTAGCACTTCATAAGTGTCTACTTTCAAATTCTATCCACTTTTTGAGATTTTTGTGAGGGGATTATTATTTTGTAATTTATTTTCATTAACTTTAATTTAATTACTTCTTCCACTATGCACCCTTGGCGTAGTATAACGACCCATACTTTACATACATTGTTACTACTTAAAAATTGAAGCACACTTATTACAACATATGACAAAACCACAAAGGACCGTATAGGTATAGTGTCTTTAGAAACTGGGAAACATAAACAACTGGTTCATAAATCTTCTACAGTGTCTCCCATTTATTTCATCATATCTAGGGTCCCTTTTAGCATATTCTACTTAATATCCATCTTCCTGACCTGGGGAAAAGAAAACATAAAAGGGTGAGCTCAAATGCTCAGCAAGGGCAAATAAAGGAAATAAAAATCATATCATATCCTTTTGAAAATCAAAACCTGCAAAAGAGATCATAATATCTTAACATGGAATAAATCATAGAAGTGAAAATGAGATCCCCATAATCATAACATAAAACTTGAAACTTTGTGGCATGCACACATAATCATGGAAATCATTTCTTGTTAGTCATGACTCATTGCCAAGACTATCTTAGTGGACAAAGTCCCTTTCTGAACCGAGTTCACTCCTCGTTTCAGTCCTGTATCACTGAACCGAAATAACCTTCCGTTCCAGCCATGCCTATCTCATGAGATATAAAATCTTTACCCAATGCATTGGAGGGAGATATAGGTCCCACCCATCTTATAATGAATCCTTTCTTATGTGTGCCACATAATCATAAAACATACATCATCGCATAACACATATAACAAAAATGGGATTCTTGAAACATCATGACATCATAAATCAATTCATATATGATAAAGGAATTCATAAACATAATTCCATCACAACATAGTCAAACCAATGTAAAAATATGGATAGAAACAGAACCCTTTATTATCTTAGATGGAAAATAATTTTGATAAAACACTTGTATTGAATTCTTGAGGAAAATATCCTTTCTTCTTCAAAAACAATTTTCCTTTCATAACATGTCATACAACTTTAAAATAAAAGAAGTTGATTAAAAATAAACTTGAAAACTTGTAAAGGAATCTTCTTTGAAGTAATTTTTTAAAAATCCATTCATGCCGTATAAGTTAAAAAAAAACATTCTTCGTACTTTTGTCGGAAAAGTCAAAAAGTACCTCGTACGGAAAAACGACAAAAGATTCCTTTCATATTCTTTACTAAAAACTCACCTAAGGGTAAAATTGGATTTAAACTATTGCAAGTGGATGGAAACAATATTTCATATTTAGGGAACATGGATGTGGATGATAAAATACACCCCAGTAAATACTTACGAATAAACAATCTCGGATAAAAATGAGATTGTGATATTTCCCTTACCTTAGGTCCAATTTGCTTTGTACGTGTCCGAAGCTCCTGTATAATGGTTTAAATAATGTTATTGACTTATTCCAGAATCATACATATTTATATGATATCATATATGGTCATATTATTAGCTTCTTGTTAGTAATATTTCATTGTTACTTGTTACTCGGGTCTTTATAACTTTTTGTTCTTATGCGTGTTTTGTCGAGTAAATTCTTATTATTATCTTTAGGTTATATATAATTCATTTACAGAATGGTATTAGTGTAGTATATACCATATTCATTCATTCAATTCATTTATATAATCATTATGAAATGAAGATCATGTAGAACGAATCGCATCACATCGTGGAGACGGTATTCCGTACGTACGCACGAGTGATGATATCGTTCCTATGATCGTGGAATTGTATTGGAGTATATGTATATATTATTTCAGTATCAATATTACTTAATAATAATCATATATAGTTACTCATTACACCATTATACCCATCCTTGTAAGGTGATGGTGGAAAATAGATTACACCACGGCGTGGAGACGGTATTCCGTACGTACGCACGCGCGGTGATTTCATTTTTTCCGTAGGATGGATAGAAGGTGAATTAGGGTTGTTTTATATTTATAATAACATATCAGTATGTAAGTAATACTGATGTTATTACTTTATCATGAAACAACTAAAGAAGAAGAAGTTGAAGAAGAATGAAATTGAAAAGATCGGTAATGGATATTACCTCTTCTTTGGAACGCCTCTTTGAATCCTCCACTTAAGGAACTAAGATTGGTCTTTGGAGAAGACCAGGACCTCTAGGATTATTCTAGGGAAGTGGAGAGGAGAAAATGGCAGGGGTTGGCCGAGCTTGAGTGCTCAAATTGGTGTGAGGAGGAGGGGGAGGAGGTGCCCTTTTATAAGGGAGGAGAGGGGCACCTTAGGAATATCTCAAAATATTATTTTATATTAAAGTCAAAATCGGTTTATAATGGTTCCAAAGGGTCTTATTTCGAAGCTAAAGTGGGGATGGGTCGAAATCCTATCAACCAATAGTATTTAGACAAGTTTAGGGTATTATTTTAACCTTATCAATTAGATTTAACTCTAAGTTAATTAATTTAACTTTTACCGTGTCTTTTTGTTTTCTTTCACTATATGGTTAATACACTTACTATAACATGCCAAACGAACCCCAAATTGTTTATTATTAATATATATATCCTTATCTAAGTCATTTGGCCGAACCATAGATTTTTAGGAATAAAATAACAATTAATAATATAATATTTGATTTAAAAACTATTTTGTGTCAATTTTGACACTATTTGATATATGATTTTTGTGAAAGTCATAACAGAATTATATGTTCGAACCAAGTTAATTAAATCATTACTAATATATCATAGTAACCTAGAAAATTAGTGGAATTCATAAAAAGTCTCAAATTACATTTATTTTGGTATTTATATTATCAATTTTTTCAATATTTCATTAATAAGATAATTACTGCATCATCTTTGTGTCATAATTAAATTAAATTATTTGATGTCTAAAAATTACAAATAAAATACCATCATGTAGGAAATCTTTTTAGATTTCTAATGAATATTTACAATCGAATTTATCTTATGTATAACCCTATATTAAAAATGATTTACTTATTAAACTTTGATTTTAACTATTTTAACCCTTCTTTAAATAAATTAATAATAAATATCCTAATCTAATCCAAGTGGGCCTAAATGGTCATATTTTATTCCTAAGTTTGTTTTTGGTCGAATTACACTTGTCCAATAGAATTAGAACATGTGTTAGGGTAATATTAATATCATATTTACCCTTAGTTACCCTATTTACTATTAACCGCGGTAAAAATAGTAAAAAGTTACTATTCACCAAAAAATTATTTTCATCTCATTGAACCACATTTTAGTCCTTGATATTAACCGTGTCTCTCGGATTTTTGAAATTCCATTCACAGAAGCGGTAAAATTAAGTTTTATGCAAAATTCAGTTTTTAACCTACCACTTAGTGGTTTCACTATTCATCAAAAATTGAAAGTTTTCAGAAAAATACCAAAATTTCACCCTAGGCTAATTTCGATATTCTGAGTCCAAAAATGAAGTCCATTTTGAAAAATAAAATTTATAAAATTTCAAAAAGTGGTTATTACTATTCATAACAGCTAGTTTTAATAGCATATTGTTGTTTAGTGAAACTCGGTATTGCGTACGACGCAAGCTATCGAGGAAGGTCGCGATTGCGTGTAAAGCAATCCAAGCAAGTGTTGTGTAGAAAAAGATTCCTTTAATGATTTATATAACATAAAAGTCTCGGGTGTTACATTCTACCCCCCTTAAAAAGAATTTCGCCCTCGAAATTCGTCACTTTGCAACAAACAAATGAGGATACTTCTCCCTCATCATATCCTCAAGCTCCCATGTAGCTTCTTCAAGTTGGTGGTTTCTCCATAAAACTTTCACCAAGCGAGTGGTCTTGTTTCGTAGGACTTTTTCGCTACGATCCAGAATCTCTATCGGCTGTTCTTCATAAGAAAGATCTTGCTCCAGCGGTACAACTTCTGAGCTGAGTACATGTGAAGGATCTGGTATGTACTTTCTCAGGAGAGATACGTGGAACACATCGTGAACTTGAGAGAGATTCGGTGGAAGCGCCAATCGGTAAGCTACCTTCCCAACACGATCCAGTATTTCAAAAGGACCGATATATCTAGGGCTCAACTTCCCCTTCTTTCCAAATCTCATAACCCTCTTCCAGGGAGATATTCGTAAGAACACTTTATCGCCCACTTCAAACTCTAGGTCTTTTCTTCGGTTGTCGGCATAACTTTTCTGTCGACTCTGAGCTGCTCTTATGTGTTGTTGAATAGATCTAACCTTTTCTGCCATTTCATCAACGAGATCAGGTCCTAATAGCTTTCTTTCCCCAACTTCATCCCAGCAAGTTGGAGTCCTGCATTTCTTTCCATAGAGAGCTTCATAAGGAGCCATCTGAATACTGGAGTGAAAGCTATTATTATAAGAAAATTCCACCAAAGGTAGGTGTTGATCCCAACCTCCTTTGAAATCCATAGAGCAAGCTCTCAACATATCTTCTAGGGTTTGAATTGTTCTCTCAGACTGACCGTCTGTCTGGGGATGATAAGCAGTGCTGAAACTCAACTCTGTATCCAGAGTATGCTGAAGACTTCGCCAGAACTTCGAGGTAAATCTCGGATCTCGATCAGATATAATAGAAAGTGGTACTCCATGCAATCTTACCACTTCCTTTACATATATCCTGGCAAGCTGATCTAGAGAGAAATCCTCTCTAATAGCAATGAAGTGTGCAGACTTTGTAAGACGATCAACTATGACCCAGATAGCATTATTGCCTTTGGATGTTTTAGGAAGTCCTGTGACAAAGTCCATAGTGATGTTTTCCCATTTCCATTCGGGTATGGGTAATGGTTGTAACATCCCCTTAGACTTCTGTCTCTCAGCTTTAACTTGTTGACAAATCAAGCATCGAGAGACATACTCAGCAACATCTCTTTTCATGCCATCCCACCAGAAGTACTCTTTCAGGTCCCTATACATCTCCGTGCTTCCAGGATGAATAGAGAATGATGAACTATGAGCCTCATCCAGCAGCTCATTCTTTAATTCGGGGATGGGAGGAACGCAAACCCGATTCCTGAACTTTATTATCCCATCACAATCAAGGTTGAATTCAGGAACATTTCTCACCTTCTTTTGTAACTCGACATCTTCTTTCTGTGCCTCTTTAATCTTCACATGTATAGATGGTTGAACATTCATTTGGGAAAGATAAGATTTTTCCCTTTCCATTATAATTCCAAGATCCATCCTTTGTAAATCCATAAATATTGGATCTTTTGTGATCCTCATCATGGATAAACTAGCATGGTCTTGTCGACTTAATGCATCTGCCACCTTGTTTGCTTTCCCAGGGTGGTAATGGATTGAGCAGTCATAATCCTTAATCAGCTCCAACCATCTTCTTTGACGCATATTCAACTCCTTTTGTGTGAAAATATACTTTAAACTTTTATGATCAGTATAAATATCACACCTTTTACCATAAAGGTAATGCCTCCAAATCTTTAATGAAAAGATTACCGCAGCCAACTCCAAATCATGTGTTGGGTAATTTTGCTCATGGATTTTCAACTGTCGTGAGGCATAAGCTATCACCATATCATTTTGCATAAGAACACACCCCAATCCCTTCTTGGATGCATCACTGTAGATCACAAACCTTTCTCCACTACAAGGCAGTGTGAGCACAGGTGCACTGGATAACCTTCTTTTCAACTCCTTGAAATTCTCTTCACATTCCTCTGTCCAGACAAACTTAACTCCTTTCCGAGTCAACTTGGTGAGTGGATTAGATAATCGTGAAAAATCTTTTACAAAACGTCGATAATATCCATCCAAACCAAGAAAACTTCGGATCTCAGTTACTATTGTTGGTCTTGACCATCTTTCGATAACCTCTGTTTTTGCTGGATCCACAGATATCCCCTCTTTTGAGATTATATGACCCAAAAATGCAACTTTTTGAAGCCAAAATTCACACTTGGTAAATTTGGCATAAAGCTTCTCCTTTCTCAGGGTCTTCAATATAATTCTCAAGTGATCTTCATGCTCTTCCTTGCTCTTTGAATAGACAAGAATATCGTCTATAAAGACTACCACAAATTGATCAAGATAGTCTCTAAAGACTCTATTCATTAGATCCATGAAGATAGCAGGGGCATTAGTAAGACCAAATGGCATCACTATAAATTCATAGTGTCCATACCTTGTACGGAAAGCCGTCTTTGGTATATCCTCCCTTTTGACCCTTAGTTGATGATACCCTGAACGAAGATCAATCTTGGAAAAGTATTGAGCTCCGCGTAGTTGGTCAAATAAGTCATCAATGTGTGGGAGAGGATATTTGTTCTTGATAGTGATCTTGTTAAGTTCTCGATAATCAATGCAGAGTCTCATTGATCCATCTTTCTTCTTAACAAATAGAACAGGTGCTCCCCAAGGTGACGCACTAGGGCGTATGAATCCCTTATCAAGGTTCTCTTGGAGTTGCTTCTTCAATTCCTGCAACTCAATTGGGGCCATTCTATAAGGTGTCTTTGAAATAGGCAAAGCACCCGGTACGAGTTCTATTGAAAACTCAACTTCACGATTTGGTGGAAGACCCGGTAATTCCTCCGGAAAGACATCATCAAACTCCCGTACAATGGGCATATTCTTAATCATGAGTTTCTCACCAACTATTTGAGATAAATAACCTTCATTTAGTGGAATCAATACCCATAAGATGGAAGAAATTTCCACTGGAAGGTTATGTTCATCCTTGCATTGATAGATGATCGTAGGTTGATCTGGAATATGAAATGTGACTTCCCTTCTTTGGCAATTGATATGAGCTCCATGTAGAGAAAGCCAATCCATGCCAAGAATCACATCAAATTCCACTAAAGGAAGGATCACAAGATTTGCAGGAAGCACTTTCCCACAAACTTCGATCGGAGAAGAATTATAAACTTCTGATGCGATTGATGTGCCATTAGGTGTTGTCACAGCTAACTCAACATCTAATTGTTGAGGTAATACGGTGATACCCTTAGAAAATTTTTCAGAAATAAAAGAGTGGGTGGATCCAGAATCAAATAAAACATTTGCTACTTTAGAGTGGGTGGTAAGTGTACCTTTCACCACATCGTTATCGTACTCCACCTCGCTGATAGAAATTGCATGTGACTTTCCTTTGTCTTTAGCCTTAAGAGTTTGTTGACGTCGACCATCATCATCAACCCTTGGATTTGGGCATTGATTGGCATAATGCCCCATCTCCTTGCACTTGAAACATTGAAGTGTTGTAGGTTCATTCTGTGTATCCCTTCCTTTGTTTGCGTCATTAGACATCTTCTTCCCATTATCACGGCATTCAAATGCCCGATGACCTTCCTTTCCACATTTAAAACATTTACTTGTCCCTTTAAGACAACTCCCTCCATGTTTCTTTCCACACTTTGAGCATAAGGGAAAGTTCATCTTCTTTTCCGTGTGCTCTTTAGATTTTTCTTTGAATTCCATCTTCCTCTTCTTATCAAACCCATGTGACTGATGGGTTACTCCAATCTCCATCTCGACTTTGAGAGCACATCGAACTATTTCCTCGTAGCTATTGAAGTCCCTTATGGCTAACGCCCTTCGAAGACTTGGTTTTAAGCCACTAAAGAATCGATCGATCTTACTCTCAGGTTGGATAATAATACCAGAAGCGTACCTTGCAAGTCTAGTAAAATTTGCTTCATAGGTACCAACAGATTCATCATCCCTTTGCTTCAGTTCAAGGAACTCTTTCTCCATCTTTGTTCGGAGAATACGAGGGAAGTACTTATTGAAAAATAAGTTCTTGAACTCGTCTCATTCCATAGACTCAATTTCATCCCTTTGCCTCGTATTCTTAACAAGATTCCACCATTGATCAGCATCTCCTTCCAAACGATACACTGCTAGGATGACTTTATCATGCTCAGAACATTGAAGAACTGAAAATATCTTTTCAGTAGTACTAATCCATTGTTCAGCAACTAATGGATCAGTAGACCCGCTGAAAGAAGGTGGACGCTGCCTCATGAAGGATTCAACAGAATGTTGCTCCCTCCTTTGCTCGTTTGGAAATCCTGCATGATTCATAGCTTGAGAAAGTTGTGTGAGCATGGCTACAAGATTTTTCATTCCAGCTCCCATATCGTTTGGTTGCTCAGGGGGACAATCATTGCATTGCCCATCGCATTCCGCATTAACACGGTTCCTTCGGGTTCCAGCCATTGACTAAAACCAAGAAGAATAGTGTGAGCAACACTAATTATAATAGGAAACCACATAATTCAAGAATAAAATTTTCATGCTTAAGGTCTTATCCTAGGTTATTCAAGGCCATTTCTAAAACACTAAGATTGTGTTCTATGCTTAGACTTATCCTTTGGGTTCTTACTAAGGCTTTCACATCCTAGTTTCCAAAGGTTGACTATACCTTTCCTCTGATACCAACTATAACGACCCATACTTTACATACATTGTTACTACTTCAAAATTGAAGCACACTTATTACAACATATGACAAAACCACAAAGGACCGTATAGGTATAGTGTCTTTAGAAACTGGGAAACATAAACAACTGGTTCATAAATCTTCTACAGTGTCTCCCATTTATTTCATCATATCTAGGGTCCCTTTTAGCATATTCTACTTAATATCCATCTTCCTGACCTGGGGAAAAGAAAACATAAAAGGGTGAGCTCAAATGCTCAGCAAGGGCAAATAAAGGAAATAAAAATCATATCATATCCTTTTGAAAATCAAAACCTGCAAAAGAGATCATAATATCTTAACATGGAATAAATCATAGAAGTGAAAATGAGATCCCCATAATCATAACATAAAACTTGAAACTTTGTGGCATGCACACATAATCATGGAAATCATTTCTTGTTAGTCATGACTCATTGCCAAGACTATCTTAGTGGACAAAGTCCCTTTCTGAACCGAGTTCACTCCTCGTTTCAGTCCTGTATCACTGAACCGAAATAACCTTCCGTTCCAGCCATGCCTATCTCATGAGATATAAAATCTTTACCCAATGCATTGGAGGGAGATATAGGTCCCACCCATCTTATAATGAATCCTTTCTTATGTGTGCCACATAATCATAAAACATACATCATCGCATAACACATATAACAAAAATGGGATTCTTGAAACATCATGACATCATAAATCAATTCATATATGATAAAGGAATTCATAAACATAATTCCATCACAACATAGTCAAACCAATGTAAAAATATGGATAGAAACAGAACCCTTTATTATCTTAGATGGAAAATAATTTTGATAAAACACTTGTATTGAATTCTTGAGGAAAATATCCTTTCTTCTTCAAAAACAATTTTCCTTTCATAACATGTCATACAACTTTAAAATAAAAGAAGTTGATTAAAAATAAACTTGAAAACTTGTAAAGGAATCTTCTTTGAAGTAATGTTTTAAAAATCCATTCATGTCGTATAAGTTAAAAAAAACATTCTTCGTACTTTTGTCGGAAAAGTCAAAAAGTACCTCGTACGGAAAAACGACAAAAGATTCCTTTCATATTCTTTACTAAAAACTCACCTAAGGGTAAAATTGGATTTAAACTATTGCAAGTGGATGGAAACAATATTTCATATTGAGGGAACATGGATGTGGATGATAAAATACACCCCAGTAAATACTTACGAATAAACAATCTCGGATAAAAATGAGATTGTGATATTTCCCTTACCTTAGGTCCAATTTGCTTTGTACGTGTCCGAAGCTCCTGTATAATGGTTTAAATAATGTTATTGACTTATTCCAGAATCATACATATTTATATGATATCATATATGGTCATATTATTAGCTTCTTGTTAGTAATATTTCATTGTTACTTGTTACTCGGGTCTTTATAACTTTTTGTTCTTATGCGTGTTTTGTCGAGTAAATTCTTATTATTATCTTTAGGTTATATATAATTCATTTACAGAATGGTATTAGTGTAGTATATACCATATTCATTCATTCAATTCATTTATATAATCATTATGAAATGAAGATCATGTAGAACGAATCGCATCACATCGTGGAGACGGTATTCCGTACGTACGCACGAGTGATGATATCGTTCCTATGATCGTGGAATTGTATTGGAGTATATGTATATATTATTTCAGTATCAATATTACTTAATAATAATCATATATAGTTACTCATTACACCATTATACCCATCCTTGTAAGGTGATGGTGGAAAATAGATTACACCACGGCGTGGAGACGGTATTCCGTACGTACGCACGCGCAGTGATTTCATTTTTTCCGTAGGATGGATAGAAGGTGAATTAGGGTTGTTTTATATTTATAATAACATATCAGTATGTAAGTAATACTGATGTTATTACTTTATCATGAAACAACTAAAGAAGAAGAAGTTGAAGAAGAATGAAATTGAAAAGATCGGTAATGGATATTACCTCTTCTTTGGAACGCCTCTTTGAATCCTCCACTTAAGGAACTAAGATTGGTCTTTGGAGAAGACCAGGACCTCTAGGATTATTCTAGGGAAGTGGAGAGGAGAAAATGTCAGGGGTTGGCCGAGCTTGAGTGCTCAAATTGGTGTGAGGAGGAGGGGGAGGAGGTGCCCTTTTATAAGGGAGGAGAGGGGCACCTTAGGAATATCTCAAAATATTATTTTATATTAAAGTCAAAATCGGTTTATAATGGTTCCAAAGGGTCTTATTTCGAAGCTAAAGTGGGGATGGGTCTAAATCCTATCAACCAATAGTATTTAGACAAGTTTAGGGTATTATTTTAACCTTATCAATTAGATTTAACTCTAAGTTAATTAATTTAACTTTTACCGTGTCTTTTTGTTTTCTTTCACTATATGGTTAATACACTTACTATAACATGCCAAACGAACCCCAAATTGTTTATTATTAATATATATATCCTTATCTAAGTCATTTGGCCGAACCATAGATTTTTAGGAATAAAATAACAATTAATAATATAATATTTGATTTAAAAACTATTTTGTGTCAATTTTGACACTATTTGATATATGATTTTTGTGAAAGTCATAACAGAATTATATGTTCAAACCAAGTTAATTAAATCATTACTAATATATCATAGTAACCTATAAAATTAGTGGAATTCATAAAAAGTCTCAAATTACATTTATTTTGGTATTTATATTATCAATTTTTTCAATATTTCATTAATAAGATAATTACTGCATCATCTTTGTGTCATAATTAAATTAAATTATTTGATGTCTAAAAATTACAAATAAAATACCATCATGTAGGAAATCTTTTTAGCTTTCTAATGAATATTTACAATCGAATTTATCTTATGTATAACCCTATATTAAAAATGATTTACTTATTAAACTTTGATTTTAACTATTTTAACCCTTCTTTAAATAAATTAATAATAAATATCCTAATCTAATCCAAGTGGGCCTAAATGGTCATATTTTATTCCTAAGTTTGTTTTTGGTCGAATTACACTTGTCCAATAGAATTAGGACATGTGTTAGGGTAATATTAATATCATATTTACCCTTAGTTACCCTATTTACTATTAATCGCGGTAAAAATAGTAAAAAGTTACTATTCACCAAAAAATTATTTTCATCTCATTGAACCACATTTTAGTCCTTGATATTAACCGTGTCTCTCGGATTTTTGAAATTCCATTCACAGAAGCGGTAAAATTAAGTTTTATGAAAAATTCAGTTTTTAACCTACCACTTAGTGGTTTCACTATTCATCAAAAATTGAAAGTTTTCAGAAAAATACCAAAATTTCACCCTAGGCTAATTTCGATATTCTGAGTCCAAAAATGAAGTCCATTTTGAAAAATAAAATTTATAAAATTTCAAAAAGTGGTTATTACTATTCATAACAGCTAGTTTTAATAGCATATTGTTGTTTAGTGAAACTCGGTATTGCGTACGACGCAAGCTATCGAGGAAGGTCGCGATTGCGTGTAAAGCAAGCCAAGCAAGTGTTGTGTAGAAAAAGATTCCTTTAATGATTTATATAACATAAAAGTCTCGGGTGTTACACGTAGTCTGGCTATTTCATTCCACATCCTCTTCTCTTACTTGGTGTTTCACCTATCGGAACACATGTGATATTAACTGTGGGGGATGGTTTCTTAACTACAATAGTATTTACCCTTTTACTAATCTAGGATACATCATAAATTAGATAAAATATTTTAAAATTTTGAACATTTTTTATTAATTATAACTATAAATAATAAATACATTGGTGGTCATTTTAAAAGTTACATTATTATTTTAATTTTAAACGTATTTTAAATTGACTTCTAATATAGTTTGGTTTTTTATGTTAATTCTTAGCCATTTTCATTTATTATAATGATCATTTATATTCATGCATGACTTTATTGGCCCATTTTTCATCATAATTATCAAGAGGTATTCTAAACCCTTTTTTATATTCTTCCTTATACCCTTTTTCTAGAGTATTATTAGGATATTCATAACTACTAGAAATTGCAAGTTTTTCTTTTCAAAACATAAAGGTTTGAATCACATTAAAATGGATGAGATATTTGATTGTCATTTTCATCCCCCTTTGACTTTGATACCCACGCTACATCTTATCTCTGTGAAACCCATAGAAACCATAAACTACCTTGATAGAAAGCCACATTATAAGAGTATTTATCCTTCTTATCCTAATATTATGATGATTCTTCATGATTATTCATTTCATCATTAAACATGGACTTTTGAGGTTCATGGTATATTTTGGTGGGAAATGATGAAATTAAGTGTGGGGGTGTATCACTTTTTCAACTGGGAAATAGGGTTCCAAAACCACCATTCCTTATATTCTTAAGTGGTCCCTCTATTTAAAAAAATGAAAAAAATGAGAAATTGAAATTAAAGAGAAATTCATTCATTACATTCCTAGATGGTTTATGAACCTATGTCGGCAATGGAAGATAATAGTGATGTTGGACTTTGAGATATTTTAATAGGGATTCATTTTCATTAAGATTTTTCATTGAATATCATTCTTTATTTTTTTAGAATTTATCTTCCTTTTTCAATTCTCTATGATTATATTCGAATCATTACCTAACTACCCATATCCTCCTAATCATTATAACCTTATTTAAAGACCTCATTATTTTTCTAATTTTATCTATAAGTGGGTAATTAGATTACTTACAAGCTTATGGATGGATACATACACTTGAGATTGATCATAAGTCGGATTTCATGATCTTTAGTGATGATTGTATCATTTTCCTGGTAAGTTAAACCATCATGTGGAAAGAAAATTTATAAAAACATGAAAAATGTAACTAAAAGAAGATGAAAATATTTAATTAAGTTATATATGATTCATTATTATAATACCTTTGAAATAAAAATATATTTTTTACCTTTTTCAAATCCTATTCTATGACTATAATATTTACAAGTATGATTAATTTAATGCTTCCCTTTTTAGAGTGTTTATTATTTTTATTATATTTGGAGATTTTTATTGAGGGAAAGAAAATTACTAAGTGTGGGGGAGTTTGATGTGCTTAATATGTGCATCATTTTTCATACACTTTATTAAGATCCAAACCTGTTTACACCATATATTCATTCCGTTTTGGATAAAATAATTTATTTTAGTGTTCATGGTGATTTTTCAGGAGTTTCTAGAGGAAAGTACACATTGGGAAAAATTAGAGAAAAAAATTAAGAATACATGGTGTGTACTTTATGAACACGTTCCATGTACAGTTTCAAGGTGCACAGCTCAGTCAACCCAAGTACAAGCCTGTATAATAGACCAGAAACCACATGTTATATAATAAGGATACACACAGTGTACTACCATTCTATAAGGGGTTGGTTTATTATATATAGGTTAAAATCTATGTATGTTGGCTCCACACATCATGTACTTCCACCAACTGACCACCAATGCTTAAAATTAAATGGGTGGAAAAACTGGCCACCTATCAGTGGAAAAAATGAGGGCAACAAAGGATGACCCAAGTATATATTGTGTAATTCATAGTAAACATCGCGTACATACACTTTCTATAAATATGAGGGCATCCCTTTGTAGTTTGACATTAGAGGATGGAATTTTCACTCTGTCGACTTGATCTTCCCCCAAATCCTATAGTGTTTTCCTCTATTTCTATTTATTTTAGTGTGTCTTCTTCTTCCCCTCACTTCCCTATCATACCCATGGTATGAATCGAGTTTCCAATAAATACACACACTATGATCATTGTCATAAGAAGTTATGTTTCCCTTGTTAGGGTTGTAGTAATATTATTGGTGTGTTGTAATAGAAATTATGGTCTAATTACTTTTATTATGATTTTTGTTTTATAAAACCTTTAATGAATTAATTCCAAATTCTATGATAGTTTTGTATCAAAACAAAAATTAAACCAATGGTGAAAATAAGAGAGTTACAATAGTAAAATTTATAACCATTGGTAGATCATGTTTCTATAGTCTTAGGGGTGTTGGTATAATGTGATTTTGATTAATCAATCACCAAACCAAGGGATTGATGTATAAAAGACACAATTTTCTATTATAGGACCAACAAACAAAAATATAATTAAATCCCCATGGTAAACTAATATAATTAATTATTTTAATAGTAAAGAACAACTTTTTCAATAAACCCTAATTAATTTGAAATCTTGAGACATCTATTTCCCTATAATTATTTATCTTCTTTTTTTTAAATCCCAAATCATTTAAATTTTTTGTCCCTTCTTCATTGTGATTCATTTTTATGGATAATTGTAAGATTCTTGTCGAATTTTGTTTTACATTGTTTTTCATTCTTTCCCAAAGGGATCACCCCCAACTACCACTAGCTACCTATTTAGTTAGCTTATAAGGGAACAAATTTTTTGTGCCTCGCAACGGGATTGGTCATCTAACATTTCATAAAAATGTTTCAAAGGAATCTTCTAGTCATTTTTTAAATGAGTAACTCTTTACCTTTTTTCCAAAAATGTGAAAGGAATATTTGTTTTTACATACATGGATATAACAAAATTTCCCACTTTCATGAATGATCAATGATTTGAATATTCCTTTAAAAGTTTACTAGTTTCATTTCAATGAAAAAAATATTTTATTATTTTGAAAATTTTTATATATTAAATAATTTATTTCAAAGTGAAAAGTGTATTTTCCTCAAAAATATTCCAAGTGGTCATTTAAAGACATTTTTCATTTAAGATAACATCCTTTTATGTTACCAAATGTTTACTAGATATATGATCCAATGATACCATTATTATTCTATCTTTTTATGGTTTATGGTTATAATGAAAAGATTTTTATGAAACTCTTTGTTTTCCATGGGTTATTCTATGATGAATTGATGAAAAAATTATTAAACTCATTTCTTTTACATGGGTTATGCCATGATGAAATGTTTATGAAAATCATTTCTTTTCCATAGGTTATGATATGATTAATGTTTTTTGATCTTGTGGACCACATCTGTATTATTTTTATTATGTGTTGGGTGGGATTGGAATTATATAGTCCTCTATTTTATTGGGTAAAGATGGATATCTCATGAGATGAACAGGACTAGAATGAGGAGCGAACCTAACTCAATAAGGGACTCTGTCCACTATGATAGTCTTGGGACTAAACCATTACTAATACAATGAAATAGGGGGTGAACCTAACCCACTATGACAGTCTTGGTAGTGATCCCTAACTACTAAGTAAATTATTTTCTATACTTATTTTTATGCCACAAATCTATGTCTTATACCAATGTTATCCTCTCATGGTTCATGTTCATTGATTCATTTATTGTTCGAGTCTTTTGAACTAGTAAGATTTATTCAATGACATAATATTATGATATATGATATACAGGGTATGGTTTACAAATATTAATATCATGTTCTTATACCCTTATGTTCATGTTATTCTATGTGATCATTGATGTCTCCCTTTTTTACCCTTACTAATCATATGACCTCCCCCATTCTTATGTTTCATGTCCCATGATATGAAGGATATTTTCAAGTATGATATGTATAAAAAGGGTCTGAGTTGAGAAGAATTAAGTAGTAGATGATAATATTTTATATAAATAAGTTGTTTGTGTATGTAATTTTCCAAACTCGCTGGAGTTATATTATTCTAGCATGGATCATTGTGATATGTAATGAATATTCATCTAATAATATGGAATATATATGTATGATAAGTATGGTTTTCTATATTAATAATAGTTTGTAATTGAAGTTATTAACCAAAATTTATTTGTTGGGCATTGTTCATTCCCTTAAGGTGTTAGATATATCATGAATTAAATTCACTCTTAATTAATGTCTCCCCATTGAGGAAGACTTGGGGTTGGACTACCTACTATCCTAGATCCTTATTCCTTTTCTAGAAAGGTGAATGGGTTTAGATATCTGTTGTTATGGGATTACTCTATAGATAATATGTGTCTCATGTAAATCTATTCGTTTACATGAAAATTGTATATACCTTATACATATGATGCATTCAAATATGTACTAATAATTGTTCCCTTTTATTTTTTAGTTAGTAACACATATTATAGGTTCGGTAATGAGTTACATATTAATGTGTTGTGAGAACATTAATTTAGTGATTGTAAAATGGATTATAAAAATTAAATCATTAGAAGACTACATACACAAAAGGAATAAAGCATTAAAAGATAAACGTTAATTGAGATACAATAATATTTAATTTAATATGTATGTGATTTATATTAAATTGTTGAGACATTAAATGGAATAAACCCCCTCAAATACTAAGTGATGGATTCCTTCCAAATAAGCACTTATCAATACCTCGATCATCCAACTAGGTAGGTAATTCCATATATGGGTTCCTATGTATTATCTTATGTAATGAAAGAAAGTAATTGGTGACACTAAAATATCCTTCAGCAGGTCATGATAGAGCTGGGTTCCCTTATATTGACCTTTTTTAGCTAATTTTTGGAATTTTCTTTGGGTTACACTAGCCAAAATACAATAATATAATTAAGCTACTGAATGGATAGGGTTGATATTATCCATATGATGAATATGGAAAATTATTTATACACTCAACTATCTATTATTTTTAATTATTTTTATTGGGATGATGGCCTGCCTAATTAAATTAGTTGTGAGAGAAATTCCATAGTGAACTCATTTCTTAGTGAAATATATATATTGTCTCACTAAATTGATAATATATGAGAGGTTATCATTTTTAGTAAGATAATTATCCTTAAAATTCCATGATGAAAAGATATAAAATAAGATACTCACCCACTGATATGTCCTTGTCATAGATTATGAAATTCTTTATGGAAATTATTCTGAGATAATTAATCAGTGTAGCATATAAAATAGTTAAAGATTAGTATCTTGGGTTGATAATATTTATTAAGGAGAATAATTTTGAGCATTTGAATGTTATTTTTATAAAGTAAATTTTAGTAACTTTGATTCATGAGTATTATATACTAGGTGTGTGTCACACATTTTTTATGACAAACATAGACTCAGATATAAAAAATAATTGAAAAAAGGTGAAATGGATATTTTTGTTGACAATAGGGAAAAAATTCATTATAAGTTGGAACATATGATTTTATTTTACCAAGTTGATTAATCCTAGAATTATTAAATTGTTATTATGTTCCCACCATAAATAGAAATTTGAATTATTAATCTTGTTTGGATAAGATGGGGTTTTCATTAATTATAAAGAATGAGAGTTTTTATATATCATAATGAAATGTTTTATGGAATTAGGAACATAATGAATGATCTATGTATTCTTGATATGTATAATCATTTTTATAATATTCATAATAAGAAGTTAAAGGTAGATTATAATCCCATCACATTTAGGCCATCACCTCAAAGAATATAAATGAGAAACGCATTCAAAAACTCCATATAGATGGATTATCAGACTCATTTAATTATGAATAATTTAACATATGTGAATCGTTTAATTGGGAAAAATGAAAAAATATTCCTTTTTAGAGAAAGGTGAAAGGTCTAGTATACTATTGGGTCTCAAACATAGTGATGTATGTAGACCAATGATTAAAAAGGCAATTAGTAGTTATAGGTACATCATCACTTTTACTGATGAATTTAGTTGGTATAGATTTGTGTTTATGATTATAAAAAAGTACCAAACTTTTTATAATTTCAAATAGTTTCATAAAGAAGTACAAAATCAACTGGTAAAGAGTATAAATATTCCTTGGTTGGATATTTTTGGGGAATATTTATATAATGAATTCCTATATCACATAAGATTTTATGGAATTGTTTCCAAAATCATACCTCTCAGTACACCACAATGGAATTGTGTGTCTTAAAGGAGGAATAATACCTTATTTGACATGGTTTGGTTCATGATGATTCTATGTTACCTTCCCATTATATTTTAAAGTTATAATCTAAATATTTATGTGTTTTTAATAAAATTTATGTCATCTAAATCTATTATGAATACATCGTATCAGATATGGTATGGGAATGAGTTTATATTTTATTAATATTTGTGGTTTTGAAGCACTTTTAAAATTATTGGATAATGGAAAACTTGATAATAAATAAGAAAAATAAATAATTTTTTTTTATCTAAATTAAACTAAGTAATATTATTTATATAACCTAATTTAACACAAAGTGGTTGGGGCTTGAACCAATATATTTATAAAGAAATAATATATAATCCAAGGATTAAATGGGTGGAAAGTTAAACTTGAATAATTTCAAGACCAAAAAATAGGAATTTTTTCCAAGATGGAGTTTGATCTGGTTCCACAAAAAGTTTCATAAGAAGAACCAAATGATGTTACACAAGAACCTTGAAGGTTGAGAAGGATTTATTTGGAACCTAAGAGATATGGATTTCTTGTGGTGAATGATGATAAAATAATGTTCATAGAAGATGAATATACTACCTATTGAGAGGAAATTCAAATTTTTGAATCCAATATATGGTTAAAATCCATGGAATTTGAAATAGACTCCATGTACACTAACCAAGTTTGAAACTTGGTGGATTCACCTAAAGGGGTAAGACCTATATGGTGTAAGTAGGTTTTCCGTCATAAAAATTGGAATATATGATATAGTGTCTACATATAAATAATTCCTTATGGATAAAGGTAAAACAAATCCAGATTTTAGCTACAAAAAAACCTTTTCACCTGTAACAATGATAAATTCTATCCATATTTTACTAAACATAAGAGATCATTAGGATTCTAAGATATATCAAATGGATGTGAAACTTATTTCCCTAAGAATAATTTAGTACAGTATTTGTAGTATATAGCCTAAATGTTTTAAATTTATAAATTATTTTTATTGGGTTTACAAATTTCAACAATCCATTTATAGACTGAATATTTCTTATCAGAGTTGGGATGTCTGATTTGATGATACAATCAAAGATTTTTGTTTCATTAAAAACATGGTCGATTATTGTGTATATAATCATGTTAGTGGTATTATATTCGTATTACCATTATTGTATGTAAATGATATATTTATTATCATAAATTATATCCTAACACTTACTTATATGACGATGTGGTTGGGAAAATATTTCTCAAAGAAAAAAATGGGTGAAGCCACCTATAAATTGGGTATAAAGATCTATAAATATAGACTGAATTGGTTGCTTAGACTGAGTTAGAATACATATATTGGTAAAGTTCTAAAATAGTTTATCATGGAAAACTACAAGAAGGGTTCTTTATTAGTGCTACATGGAATGAATCTTGGGAATATTTGGGATCCTTATAAATATTTATAAATTATGGCTATAATTCCTTATACATCTTTCAAGGGATCAATAATATATTATAGGAAGTGCACTCAACTCAATTTCTCTTATGCTTTGATCATAAGTGGTTGACACCAATATAATTCTAAATAAGGAAACAATATTTATGTGAATCAAATTCTTAAGTACTTTCTAATGAATAAGGATATGATCTTTGTCTTTAGAGAAGAAAATGAGCTATGTGTAAAATGTTACAAAAATGTGAGTTTTAAATTCAATAAAGATGATATGAAATATAAATCTGGATTTTTTTCCCTATATAGTGGATTTTTCATAAGTAAAAGTACTAAAAAATAACAATATAGGACTTGAAAATAGATGCAATGTGAATTTCTAAATCAGATAATGTGAATGAATCTAATTGGATCAAAAATTTCATTACTGAACTTGTATTGGTTCCTATAATTTAGGGAGTGATTGAGATATATTGTGACCATAATCAGATTGCTTCTTAGTCTAATGAACCTCGGTATCACCAAATTACCAAACATATCCTACAAAAATATTATTTCATACAAGTGATCATTTATAGGGGTGATATAAAAATAAATTGGGTGGCTACACTAGATAATGTAGAATACCCATTAACAAATCCATTATCATAGAAATGGTATGAGGGTCGTGTATAATCTATAGGAGTTATAAAAAATAGATATTGGTTATAATGGTTGTAAACATGTCATTTTATTATAATAAAGTCAATATCCATTTATTATTCATTCATGTGTGCTGAAATTTATATTAGATAAATGGTTAAATACTAATATACCCTCAAATTATGACTTTGAGTTGTCCCTAACTGATGATCATTACTGATTATTATGGTTTGTGATGATATGATAAGGTTATCTTTCATATATTATTTTACTCATTATAAAAACTTTTATTTGAGATATGAAGAATATATTCATGAGGTAATAAGTAGAGACTTGTTACTTGGACTAATTTATTAAATTATATCTCATCAAATGTTATACAGTCATATCTATACTTTTGGATGTATTATTATTATTAATCCTTATTACTAGTGTTTGGAGGGATACCTAGAATGAAAACCTTCATTCTTTTATACCCTACAAATGTAATTCCAAATATGAGATTAGCTAAGGAGGTTTTGGTTGGGTTTGTTGCTAATCGGGTCATTGGTTGGAGTGAAACCAAGATGGGATCTATCTACTTTTATGAAAATTAAATACATATGGCCTTTGATTGAATCAAACTCATTAAATTAATTTCCATATTTATTTTAGTCATATATGATGTTTTTAGCTATTTGGATTAGGGGAATATGATAAACTCATCAGTTAGATGAATGACATGTGATATATTCATCAACTTGATCAATATTTTTCAAAGAATCAAGAAAAGATGAGATAGACTATACTTGACTGATGTATTACATTTCATGTGGTCATCAATGTTATAGAAAAAATTAATATATATGTATACATATAATGTATATGATAAAACTTTTGGTGGACATGTTTTTATAGAGATATGATTGTTTTTTATGGTGATCACACCAGACCATTTGGTTAGATTGAGTAGAACTGATTATTTTCTAGGGATTCTCTTTTCTTACATCTATGAAATAATAATTTCATATTTTTTTCAATGATACTAAGTCTCATAGGGTCACAAAATTTTTATTTAGATAGAATTAAGTTTTAGATAATGTTTTTTTTTCAAAATGAAAGAGTTTGATGAGATCATATCCAAAAAGAGTTATTCTATGTATTCACAAAGAGTTGTGAATTTTTTTCATTAATTCATTTTTATATTTTAGTGAAAGAGGGATATTTCTAGATATGTACAAAAGTGGGAAGAACCATGTTGTAGTGGTATTTTGGGATGTCATTGTCTACAACCTCAACATCACTATTTTGAATCCATGTGATGCATGTGTATTTACACATCCCTCCCATGTAATTATATCAGTTATGAACCAAAATATTCATTAATTTAAGGCATATTTAAATCATTAATATTTTCAATAAATGTACACCAATATGGTGAAATGTTAATATTCTATTCGATGGAACCCAAACCATTATATATAGTTGATTATATTCATTTAATGAGACCTTCAATGATATCTATATAAGAGGATGTGATATTATTTTATTGTGTGTGAGTGATAACTTTGATACATAGTCAATACTCTCTTCTTTTTAAAATTTCAATTTTCATAAATTGAAGTTGATATCACCCCTTCACCATTTGGGAGTCCATAAAAAAAATATATGAATCCATTGGTCGATTGTCCCCCCTTAGATGTAAGAATCATATGTATAATACTCCTCATGATAATTATCAAGCGTACTTCATCAAATAAGAATATGGAAGCTATTTATATTTTATGATTTAATATACACAAATTTATGATTTTTTTTAAATATTTTTTAAAATTTGATTCCTTGGAGATGGATCCTTCTGTGTTTGGGTTCGCATCCACTATTAATGGCCATGTAATGATCAAATGAAACCCATCTATGTGTAAACTTTATTATTATTATTTATAGTTTCTAATACATAATGGTTTAATTTCTTTTGGAAATATATGGAATTAGATATTTAGAGATTAGGGAGGGAAATTTTATTTTTTAAAATAAAGGGGATTTTGGTATGTTTTCTGTGTTATGCTACTTATGTTTAATGTTATGTTATATGATGAATATTTTTGTATGTTTCAATTTTCATGTAGTGTTAGTTTTATAATGTTTTTTAACAAATATAAACTTCTTGGATTTTATAAATTATATTAGTTCATGGGTTTGGTTATTTTTTGGGATTAGTGATGGTGAGTATCCTTCATACTTTACACTTACTATTTTTTAAATTATGCCAACCACTGGTGATCAAGAAGTGCATGTGAGGTATCATAGTGATTCAGGTTCTATTTTATGATCTAAACTGGGTTATTACATAATGTAAATGTATTTTAGTATAGGTTTTATAACTTTTGTTTTTATCATGATGGACATAGACCAGTAGGATGCAAACCAACCTAGTCTTTTGATTGTGATGAGCCAAGATAGGTTGGATGCAGACCAACCTAGTCTTTAAATTCTGATGAGTGTTGATGGGTTAAAATCATACTGAACTAATATTATAACTATGAAGAGTATTGGGTGGTTAGAGGTAGTCTATATGAGTATCATAGTTATGAAGATCATGGATAAGTTTGAAATAAACTAACATAGTTTTTTATAGTGATGATCATAGATATGTTGGTTGAAAGATAGCCTAGCCTTCCAATTGGGTTGAGTATAAGAAATTTGGATGTGGGATGGACCACTACCATTATTATTTTTTCAGGTGTTGGAAATTTTTTCCCCAAATACCAACACTGTATAAAGCATTATAGGGTTGTTTCTATAGGTCTCTTTTTTAGCACTCGGTGAATCAATGAGTATTATTCTGCTATTTTTATCACTTACATTTTCATTAAGTTCGTGCAAGGATGTAAAAGGTTATTCGATAACTGAGTACATAGTCCTAACCAACATAAAAAAACTATATTTGGGATCTTTTGAACTAGGCTTTGATATGGTTCTTGTTACACCCCATCCAAGGAGCCACTAAATTGATGCTCTAGGTCAACACACCACCTGGCCTCAAGCACACCTCCCTATAAACCATGGGATTTTAACTTCAATCATGGGTATAAGGTGGTATGGTTGTGATAATATACACATATATCAGTGTGAAACCAATAGTATAAATAATGAATCAACTAGATATATCCTGAAAAATTAACCCGTGGAACAACATCCAAGAAAGTGACAAAAATAACCAATAACTGTACAATAATAAATTAATTACAGCAAATATATTTTAGTAAAGTTATACATCAACATACCATCTAAAAAATTCAAAAAAAAAAGAAGAAGACTATACAGACCTCCAAAATGAACCCAAGTCCTACCCTAATCCCAAAACTCCCAAGCTACATCCTAGAAACTATGCAATCATGTGATCAGGTGATTTCACTTGCCAGAACATAAAATGAAAAATGATAGATTCTTGGGTACCCAATAGCCATGGAATCTTAATCAGGGTGTGGGTAGCATTATTCCACCACTAAAAGAATCCCTTGATAATTAGTTGATATTAAATTTCATTCAGGAATGATAAAAATAACCCAATATTGTTTAAATGATTTAAAATTTATAGTTTTACAATTTAAATAAAAGTGTTGTTAAACAACTATTGATTAATGAGCTCTCTGATGACACCCAACATTGGTCTATACTGGATTCAGTCATTATCGGTGATTCACTAACTTTAATACATGTCGTATCTTGACTAGTTATAAGTAATACAATTGAGGTAACCCTATTATTAATAATTTTATAGAACCCACATGGATCATTCAGTCATTCTCTCTCAAAAAAATACCATAGGGAATATAAGGGGGTAACCCGTGGCATTTCACTCATCTAGAATACCACTATAAACTCAAGGAATATTTCTTGACATTAATAAGAAAGCCTTGATTAAAATCCAAGGATTACACACAAGGAATTACACCCAAATACATCAAGCTTATTCAATTCATCTCATCCCAAGACATTCAATTAGGGTAACCTATAAGAATCTACATCATTAATCTATGGAATTCAAGAATTAATATGTTACTTGAATACAAGGGGGATACACACCAAGCAATTAACTATAATGAATCTAATTGGAATTCAATTTCAATCTCAAGTCATTACAAAGTATTAGACCTTACTAAATACAAGGTTTTCATTATACCTCAATTTTCATCTGAGTCCCCTATTAGAATATAGGTCTTATTTTTTATATTTCACATCAATCAAGTTCACATAGAATACTTGGAATATCTCTAGGAAATTTCTAGAAAATCAATAATAATAAAATGATTCACAACTCTTAATAAAACAATCCATTCATTTTGTCTTAGGTTTCATATTTAATAATTTCAGAATTTATCAAGATTCCAACATTTCCAAGTCTAGATTAAATAGTGTGTCATTCACAACCTCTAAAGGAAAACAAATTATAAGTTTCTTGCCTGCAAATCATTTTTTTTATTTTCTAATGGCCGGTTTGTGGGTAGTCGGTTCCCATGAAACTGGTTCAAGGGTTTCCGGTACCCGAAACACTTCAAAACCACATCACTACAGCAGGAAAATCAAAAATCAAATGAGATACTTCAAAAATTTCAAAAGAAACCTCCTTCAACACCTCGATCCACGCACCACCTCGGGCTTCGTCAAATCACTTGATCACCTCGGTCCGTACACCTCGAGAAGCGTGGTAAAACCAACCACTCATCCACTCGCCGAATCACCACGCGCCACCCTACTATGTCGAACCATCGTTGGAGCTGCTCTTCACTTCACCTCGATGTCGCCGGAATCGAACTGGAACGCTCATCACTTCACCTCAATATCGACTCTTCACGTGCGATGGAAAGGCGCAACATCAAACCAAACCACATCAAACTGGAACAATGGTTAGCTTCACCAGCGACGAACAATACCATCACCGTCGAAGAAACAAAACCTCCACCCAGCAACCATCACGAATAGCAAAAATCAATGAGATCAAAAGGTAAAAAACCAGAAACCGAAACAAACCACGCGAGAAGCGGAACCACAACATCACCCTGTCTCGGAAGATCCTGCCGTCACCAGAGCCAACGACCACATCAGACACAAAAAACCCTAAGGAACTCACTGGAGAAGACGGGGAACCCCGCAAACCACCGATAAACGGGCTCAACCCTTAATACTGAAAAAATCTCACCACAGAACAACAGCGAGAAGACAAGAGCAGAACCCGGAGCGCTCCGAAGAGTATGCCGTTGACACAGAACAGTCTTACACCCTCAGATCTGAACCAGCAACCACTGAAGCCCATAGTGAAACTACACAGCAAGAGAGTAGACAACCCACATGACGTCGACCACGGAGAACCACCAAAAACCCACCGATCGTGAGGAGACACGTCGTATCTTCCGCTGTGAAGGCGCGGCGACAGCGAGAGGAGAAACCTAGAACGGGAGCCCTTTACGGGCGCATCATTCCCTTAATGTGTTATTAACTTCAATTTAGTCAAGTTATTTCCTTTTTTTTAATATAAATTTTTTTATATCCTAAAATATCAATTACTAGGATCTATGGTATTTTATTAGGGTGAATCTAAGGTCAAATGATAAAGAGAGTTCCCATTGGAACCTTCCTACAAAAAGGATATCGAAGAAATTTAAATATGGATTTAGATGGGGAAAATATGTTATGAACAAATCCTTTTTCATATAACATTACATGTTTTTAAGAATAATTATACATTAGAGTACAACCCAAGGATCGTTAAGTCTAGTGTCTTGGAAGACTAGGTACATAGAACCTAAAACATGGGGATAACAAAACACTTCTTTATTTAATCTCCATAAAGAGCTTCTAAATTCCTTTGAGCCCTTACATATGAATAGGGTACCTTGGGGAAAACATGAAAAAATGGATGGGCTAAAAGTCCCAATAAGGGAATTAACATAAGGATACATCTTAATCACATGAGTTAGGAGGCATGACATAATGATATCCATAGCAAAGAACATATGAAATTACAACATATAAGCATGGGATAATATAAATGTGGAATCATATAAATGTGGAAGAATCATAAAACATTTCTTTAGTATGGTTCAAGGATAACTGCTAATCTTCTTTCCCATTTTAGTACTGGTCAAGGCTTAACCACCAATCCTAATTCCCATTTTAGTACGGGTCAAAGCTAACCGCCAAACCTGTTTTACATCGCATATCAGAAGACTTACCTTTACCCAATTCATTGGAGTGTTATCTGAGTGCACCCATCTCAATATTTTCATGAATATTCTTGCAACATAAATAATCATACATAATCAACCATACATAAACATAAGGTTACCCTTGGAAAGAATTGGGTACCACAATCATGACATATAGCATAACCAATGGGAGTATCATGAAAGTGTCAATGAAAGAAAGTGATTAAATCATAAATGGATGTTAAAAAGGTAAAATATGCATATAACATGTTAATTGATGTCAAATAGAAGTGAAAACAAGTATGAAATGTATTTGAGAAACATTATAATTAAAACATTTTTTTGCGGTTTTAAGGAAAATACTATAGAGATTTTAAAATAGAAAAGATGAGAATATTTTATATAAAACCATAATTGAACCAATAATGTTTTAATAATAAAAATACTGATTTTATGAAGACAATTTTGTCTTAAAACAGAGGATATAGTGCACTTGAAATTGGGGAAGAATTCAGGAAGTAACCTTAAAACAGGTTCGCATAATGGTAAGTACTAAGGAGGGAATCTTTTAAAAACATGTATATCCCCAAAAGAGAGTGATGAAAGGGTCATGGTAAATTAATTATGTAAAACTAAATATTATTTAGAATATGAACATAAATAGATAAGATAACTCCATTTTTACATAAATAAAGATGAGGAAACCCAAAAGAACAAAGGAGGTTCGGGTAGAATTCATTACTGATTATCAGCATGGTATCAGGTGTACCTAAGAGGGTTTGATTAGAGAAAAAAGGGGTTTCACATCACTTATAAATCAGTATTTAATTATGGGGGAGGTTATAAATCATACCCCATCATTTGGTATTACACATAAAAAGGCATATCATAGAGGACAATTTTGATTAAGAGTGAAATGGAGAGGTTCCTTTACCTTAAATCTAGTAGTGTTCTCCACTTGTTATTAATGACCTGAGTAAACAAATTAGGTTTATTAATTAATAAATAGAGAACCTATTATATATGTAATTGATTTATTATAACCCTTTTTTGTCCATTCAATACCTTTTTGATTGGTTATAAGATTCAATTTCAATGTTCAGGCACATTTTCTTACTTGGTTTTAATGAGCGCTTCACTTATATTAATCTTTGGATAAACATGTAAGATGAAAGTGGTTGTATAGAATTGATGTTATATTCTATCATTGAACATCCAGGAGAATACATGGTTTCAAATTTAATTTTCTTACTTAGAGTGAAGTTGAATTATTATATAAAACCTTAGTGACGACCATTTTTGTTAAACAGTGGGCTTGATTACAATGAACATGTTTTGATTTATAACTTAATACCATTAGTACAAAAGGATTAAAAAACCATAAAAAGCATATATTAAATATATAATAATCTGGTTCAGCTATAACACAAATGGTTTCATTTACATAATTAAAGATGACAATAAAAATTGATAAACTTTTGTCCTTAAATGTGTTAAATTTACACATCTCAAACGGTGTTTTCATTTGTTTTAGATAAAAGATGGGGAAAAGAGAGATGTTAATGAAATAACCCATTAGAATAAAAATATTAAATTACATTTATGTTACTAGAGTTATCATGATATTTGGGTGAAGGGTGGTGAGGAAATAAATAAGAAAAGAAAAGAACCTAAAAGAAATAAAATAATTTGAAAGGGGAATTTACCTCTTGAGTTTATCTCATTTTAGAAGCTCTTAAAGGGAGAGGTCTGGTATTTTGAAGATTCTAGGGTTTTTTGGAAGTGGGAGAGGAGCTTGGGGAAGATTTGGGTAGAATATTGGCAAGTCACAAGGCTTGAGAGTATTGAAGAGAAGAGTGAGTGAGGGGGTTATAGTGGTGGAGAGGAGGGTTTTCATAATTTTATAATCATTAATTTATTAATTTCCCTCAATACCAGAAATAGTGATGATTCCATGACCAAAAACAGTAATAAATGCATGTGAGTTTGAGATTTGGGTGATTACATCACTTGTGATGTTAGGAATAGTGGATTTTAATTAAAATGTATTTATAAACCATATTTTGAAATGTAGATTCCAAATATGAAATAAATTTTTCAAAAAAAAATCTAAATATTATTATTTTCATATTTTGATTAAACTTATAATTTATTAATAAAAAATGGTTTTAAAACATTCATTTACTTATTCTAAAATATAGGTACATCATACTTTCACTTGAATATTATTTTTACACTATCATAGGTAAGGTTACTATTCATTATGGTATATCAATATTCATATGGGTATGTTACTATTCATAAGGGTTGGTTACTATTCACCAGAAATTAAGTTTTTCTTACTGGACTCCAAATCACTAACTGATCGCAACTGTGTATATCAAATTTTAGAAATTTCAAACACATAAGTGACAAACTTATGTTTAAAGGTCACAGATAACCTAGTAGTTCGTTATGTTTTGATTTCATGTGATTATATGAAATATTTATAAAACATTGGGTTGTTAAATTCTTCCCCCCTTATGAAATTTTCCCTCGAAATTTCGTTTTACATTCTAAGTCGTAAACAAGTGCGGGTACTTTTCCTTTATTAGTTCCTCTAGTTCCCATGTTGCCTCTTTGTACTTATAGTTTCTCCATAGTACCTTGACCATATGAGTAGTCTTATTGTGTAGAAATTTGTCTCTACGATCCAAGATCTTCATGGGATTATCCTCATAGGAAAGATCATCCTCCAATTACACCACCTCTAAAGAGAGTACACATGAAGGGTCTGGTATGTACTTCCTTAAGAGTGATACATGAAAGACATCATGTACTTTTGACATGGTAGGTGGAAGTTCCAGTCGATAGGCCACAGCTCTGATGCGATCAAGGATCTTGAAGGGGCCGATATACCTAGGACTTAGCTTTCCTTTCTTCCCAAACCTCATGACCTTCTTCTATAGAGATATTCATTGAAATACCATGTCTCTAAATTTGAAATCAAGGTCTCATAAATGGTTATCTTCATAACTCTTATGTTGACTTTGGGCTACCTTGATATACTGCTGACTGGTTTTCACCTTCTCTACCATTTCTTCGACCATTTCAGGTCCTAGTGGCTTATTCTCACTAACTTCATCCCAACACACTGGTGGTCTTCACCTTTTCCCATAAAGGGCATCATATGGTTCCATTCGGATGCTCGAGTGGAAACTATTATAGAAGGAGAATTCAACCAGTGGAAGATGTTGGTCCTATTCTCATTTGAATTCCATATAATACGCTCTAAACATGCCTTTAATTCTATTAATAGTTTGCTTAGATTGGCCATCAGTTTGAGGATGATAGGTCATACTAAAGTTTAGTCCAGTGCTTTGAACATGTTGGATACTTTTCTAGAACTTCAAGGTGAATCTTGGATCACTATCAAATACAATAGATAGGGGTACACCATACAGCCTTACCACTTCTTTGATGTAAATCTGTTCAAGTTAATCCAATGGTTATTCCTCTCAAATTGAAATAAAGTGAGATGTCTTTGTAAGACAGCCCACAATGACCCATATAGCATTGTTTCCTTTGAATGTCCTTGGAAGTCTAGTGACAAAGTCCATGGTAATGTTCTCCTACTTCCATTTTGTTATGGGTAGTGGTTTCATCATCCCATTAGATATTTTCCACTCATCCTTAACTTGTTGACATACCAGGCACTTTGATGTATATTCAGCAATCTTCCTTTTCATATTGTCCCACCATAGGTTTTCTCAGAGATCTCGATACATCTTTATTCTCCCTAGGTGGATAGAGAAGGTTGATCAATGTGAATCATTCAGAAGATCTTTCTTTATCTCTGGATCAGATGGTACACATAATCGTGACCCAAATCTTACAACTCCTTTCTCATCAATTTTGAAATCAGAGGATTTCCCATTTCTATTAGCTTCCACCCTTTTTTAAATTTCAACATATTTTATTTGATCATCCCTTATTCAATCCATTAGGGATAGTTGATCAATCATTTGAGAAAGGATTGATGATGTTCCTCCCTTAATGATTCCCATGTCCATAATTTTCAAATCCAATAATATTGGATCCTTTTCAATTATCATCATTGATAAAGATGTGGGATCTTTTCTACTTAGAGCATATGCCACCTTATTTACCTTACAGGGATGGTAGTGGATTGAGAATTTATAATCCTTGCTGAGATCCACCCATATTCATTAGATTATATTAATATATTTCTGTGTGAATATATATTTGATACTCTTGTGGTCAGTATATATCTCACACTTCTCCCCAGAGAGATAATGTCGCCATATTTTCAACGTAAAGATCATAGCCGCCAACTCAAGATCATGTGTGGGATAGTTTTGCTCATGGATTTTTAGATGCCTTTAGATATATGATATCAATTTATCATTTTGCATCAGAACACATCCTAAGATCTTCTTTTAAGTATCACTATAAACCACAAAGATTTCTCCACTCTTTAGGAGTGTGAGTACTAGCACGGTGATAATCCTCTTTTTCAACTCCATGAAACAGTCTTCACATTCTAAAGTCTAGACAAACTTTACTCCCTTTCATTTCAGCTTGGTCATTGGGTTTGACAATCAGGAAAAGTTCTTCACAAATCATCGATAATACCCAGCTAAACCCAAAAAGCTACAGATCTCCATTACAGAAGTTGGACTGCACCACTCTTCAATTGCCTTCATCTTGGAAGGGTCCACAGATATCCACTTCTTGGTGATAACATGCCCTAATAATGATATTTCCTCCATCTAGAACTCACATTTACTATACTTTTAATAAAACTTATCCCTTCTCAAATTCTTTAACACAATATTCAAATGCTCCTCATGTTCCTCCTTGATCTAAGAGTATATCAGAATATCATCAATAAAGACTACCACAATTTGTCGAGGTAATCTCTAAAGAATCTATTCATTAAATACATAAAAAAATTTGGAGAATTAGTGAGTATGAAGGGAATAACTATGAACTAATAGTTTCCATACCTCTTTCAAAATAAATTCTTGGGAATATATTCCTTCCTCACCTTTATTTGGAGATATCCTGACCGAAGGTCCACCTTAGAGAAATAAATGGCCCCATGAATCTGATCAAACAAGTCATCTATCTGTGGCAGGTAATACTTGTTCTTTATTTTGATTTTATTGAGATCATGATAATCAATGCAGAGTCACATTGATCCATCCTTCTTCTTGATTAAGAGAACATGCTCACCCCAAGATGAAGCACTCAGGCGTAAAAATCCCTTCTCCAGATTCTCATGTAACTGCTTCTTCAGCTCTTCCTGCTCTACGGTGGATATTCTATAAAGTGTCTTTAATATAGTTAGAGATCCAAGAAAAAGTTCAATTGAGAACACAACCTCACAATCATGAGGAATACTAGGAAACTCTTTATAGAATACATTAGTGTAATCCCTTGCGATGGGCATGTCTTCAATCATGATTCTCTCCTTTGTCTCAATCATTTGAGCTAGATATAATTTCTCATAAGGCAATAATATCCACACTTGAGATAATGATTCTAAAGAAGATTCATATTCCTCTTTACACTTATAAAGAATTGTAGTATTCTTTGGGATGTGAAGATTGATCTCCCTTTCCCAACAGTTGATGTTGGCTTTGTATAAATATAGACAATTAATGCCCAAGATAGCGTCAAACTCCCCTAAAATAAGTATGATGAGATTTTCAGGGAGGTTCAGTCCAAAAACATTAACCAGGGAGGATTTATAAACCACAGACTCAATAATTTTCCCATTATTTTTTCTCACAAATAACTTTTCCTCCAATTTTGAGGTGGTTTTTAAATAGTTCTACTAAACTTTCAATATATGAAAAAATACATAGAATCAGAATCAAATAATATGTACTCTATTCTTGAATGAATAACTAGCGTACTTTTCACCACATCATTTTCTGGCTCCACCTCAGTAGTAGTGATAGAATAATACATTCCTTGTTTCCTTTGAGGTTGTTGTTGATTGCCTTCAACAACCCTCAACTTAGGAAAATTTCTTTCATAATGCCCATGATTTTTACAGTTTTAACACTACACCACTGGCTGAGCATTGATCTGAACCTTCCTTTATTCTTCCATGTTAGTGAGATTTTTCATATCCCTTTGGTAGTTTTTATCTAGATTACCAAACTTTCTACATTTGAAGCAATTCTTGGTTCCCTTCAGACAGTTCCCAAGATGCTTCTTCCCACAACTTTTACAATGTTAAAAGTCAAGCTTCTTTCCATCAGGGGACTTGTTTGTTGAACCACCAATGTTGTTTTCCATTTTCTTCTTCTTTTCACTAGTCCCACAAGACCACTGAGAGTCTTCAATCTCTATTTCAACATTGAGGTCACAACAGACAATCTCTTCATAACTGTTGAAGTCTCGAATCACCAACACTTTTTATAGACTCGACTTTAAACCACTAAAGAATCGATCCACTTTGATTTCAGTGTTCAAGAAAAATCCAGAGGAGTACCTTGAAAGCCCTGTAAATTTTTCATCATATGACCCAATGGACTCATCTTCCTTTTTATTGAGTCTGAGGAACTCTCTTTCCATATCGAGATGAAGGGTTCGAGGAAAATATTTTTTGAAAACATACTCTTGAATTCCTACCAATCCATGGAAACAATTTCCTCTTGGTACTTTGTATTCTTGATCAGTGTCCACCACTGATAAGCTTCCCCATCAAAATGATTGACCACTGGTACAAATTTCTCATCTTCTGAGCACTGGAGGATGGAGAATATCTTTTCAATGGAGTTAATCCATTGTTCCATGAGGAGGGGATCAAAATATCTGCTAAATATGGGAGGACTTTTCTATATGAAGGTTTCTATAGAAACTTGCTCTTTCCTTATAGGAGGAGGGTGTTCTGTATGATTCAAGTTATTATTCATAACTCGAGCCAACTGATCATGTATTTTCAGGAATTTTTTAGAACCCTTTCCCGTTATATCAGGCATATCATTAGGGAAATATCCACATTTCCTATAACATTAATTATTGGAACATGTTCTTCTATTTCCATCCATTAACTGAATGTATAATTAGAGGTTTTGAATACTTAGTTATTGAACCTAAAAGGATAAACTTGTAAAGGAGAAGTATATCCTAACTTTTGATTCCTTAGGTTTAAATCTAGGTTATCCTAGATCTATTTCTTAACTTATATTCTTATGGGTTTTTTTGTCCCTTAATAATGGTTTGTACTAAGCTCATTAATCTACCAAAGCATGTCCCCTGGGAAGATCGTAACCAAGAGTACATCATGGCCTATTGTCGTGCACCAGTTCCCATTTGAGTCTATCTCAAAGTGGTGTTTTTAGGTCTTATACCAATATACATATGTTCTATAGATACCACTACCTGCTCGTATCCATATAGGGATGTATTTTCTTGATAAACTACTTAATCAATACTCACAATAATTTAGGAATGTTTACTTATACTTAGTCTCATCCTTAAGGTTCTCACTAAGGTTCTCTATTCCTAATCTCCAAAAATAACTAGACCATCCTCTGATACCAACTATAGTGACCCAAGACTTTTTCATATAAATTTAAATGTTTTTAAGCATAATTATACATTAGGTTACAAGCCAAGGGTTGTTAAGTCTAGTGTCTTAGAAGACTAGGTACATAGAATATAAAACATGGGGGTAAAAAAAACTTCTTTATTTAATCTTTATAAAGAGATAATAACTTCCTTTAAACCCTTAAATCTGCATAGGGTTCCTTGGGGAACACATGAACAAAGGGATGAGCTAAAAATCCCAGTAAGGGAATGAACATAAGGATACATCTTAAGAACATGAGTTAGGAGGCATGAAATAATGATATCCAAAGCATAGAACATGTTAAATAATATCATATAATCATGGGATCATATAAACCTGGAACCATATAAATGTGTAATAATAATAAAACATGTCTTTAGTACGGTTCAAGGCTAACCGCCAATTGTGTTTCCCATTTTAGTATGGCTCAGGACTTAACCGCCAATCCTGATTCCCATTTTCGTACGGGTCAAAGCTAATCGCCAATCCCGTTTCACATCGCATATCATGAGACTTAACTTTACCCAATGCATTGGAGCGCTATCTGGGCACACCCATATCAGAATTTTCATAAATATTCTTTCCGCATAAATAATCATACATAATAAACCATACATAAACATAAGGGTACCCATGGAAATAATTGGGTACCACAATCATGATATAAAGTATAATCAATGCACGTATCATGAAAGTGTCCATGAAAGAAAGGGATTAGAACATAAATGGATGTTAAAACGGTAAAATAGGCATATAACATGGTAATATATGTCAAACAGAAGTGACAACATATATGAAATGTATTTTAGAAACATTAGCATTAAAACATTTTTGTGCGTTTTTAAGGAAAATACTATAGAGATTTTGAAATAGAAAAAAGGAAAATATTTCATATCAAACCAGAATTGAACCAAGAAGGTTTTCGTAATAAAAATAATAATTTTATAAAGACAATTGTGGATTAAAATAGAGGATAGGGTGCACTTGAAATTGGGCGACAATTCAGGAAGTTCCCTTAAAACATGTTGTTTATCAGTGAATATTGAGGAGGGAATATTTTAAAAACATGTATATCCCCGAAACAGAGTGATAAAAGGGTATTGGTAAATGAATTATATAAAAATATATATTATTTGGAATATTCACATAAATAGATAAGATAATTCAATTTTTACATAAATAAAGACAAGGCAACCCGAAATAATAAAGGAGGTTTGGGTAGAATTAGTTACGGATTAACAGCAAGGTATAAGGTTTTACCTAAGAGGGATTGATGAGAGAGAAAAATGGTTTATAATCACTTATAAATCATGAGGTAAGTATGGGGGAGGTTTTAAATCATACCACATCATTTAGTATTACACATAAAAAGTCATAGCATAGGGGACAATCTTGATTAAGAGTGAAATGGGGAGGATCCCTTACCATAAATCAGGTGGTGTTCTCCACTTGTTATTAATAACCTGAATAAAAAAAATTAGGTTTATTAATTAATAAATAAATAACCTCTTATATATTTAATTTATTTATTATAACCATTTTTGGTTCATTCAAGACTTTTTTGATAGGTTATAAGGTTCAATTTCATTATTCGGGCTCGTTTGCTTACTTGGTATTAATGACAGGTTCGCTTATATTCATGTTTAGATTAACATGTAAGATGAAATTGGTTGTCAAGAATTGATGTTATATGATATTATTGAACATCCATGAGATTACACGGTTTAAAATTTAATTTGTTTACTTAGAGTGAAGTCGAATTATTATATAAAACCTTAGTGACAACCATTTTTTTTAAATGGTGGGTTTGATTACAATAAACATTATTTGATTCATAAATTAATACCATTAGTACAAAAGGATTATAGAACCTTAACAAGGATATATTACATATATAATAATATGGTTCAATCATAACACAAATGTTTTCATGACCAGAATTAAATATGATAATAGAAATCAATAAACTGTTATCCTTGAATGTGTTAAATTTATACATCTCAAACGGTGTTTTCATTTCTTCCAAATAAAATATGGGGAAAGGGGAGATGATAATGAAATATCCTATTAGAATAAAAAAATTTCATTACATGTATGTTACTGGATTTATCATACTATTTAGGTGAAGGGAGGTGAGGAAAGAAACAAGAAAAGAAAAGAACTTAAAATAAATAAAAGAATTTGAAAGAGGAATTTACCTCTTGAGTTTATCTCCTTTTAGAACCTCTTAAAGGGATAGGTTTTGGTATTTTGAAGAGTCTAGGGACTTTTGGATGTGGGGGAGGACCTTGGGGAGAGGTTTTTGAAAAATAATGTCAAGGCACAATTCTTGAGAGTAGCGAAGAGAAGAGGGGGTGAGGGATGGTTTTATAGTGGAGGATATTAGGGTTTTCATAATTTTATAATCATTTTTTTATTAATTTCCCTCAACACCATCAATAGTGATGATTCCATGACAAAAAATAGTAATAAATGAATGTTAGTTCAAGATTTGGGGGCTTACATTACTTTTTATGTCAGGAATAGTGGATTTGAATTATAATGTATTTATACAGTAAATTAATGTATCTTACTAATCACTAAAAATTCAAGTATTTCAGAAAAAACCAAAAAAATCACTGTAATCATTTTTCAACGAGTAAAATTCAAAAATGAAATCAATTTTTCAAAAATAATTTTATAAATATGATTATTTTAATATTTAATTAAACTCATAATTTATTACTAAAAAACGATTTTAAAACATTCATTTACTTATTCTAAAATATAGGTACATCATAATTTCACTTGAATATTATTTTAATACTATAATAGGTAAGGTTATTATTCATTAGGTTATATCACTATTAATAATGGTATGTTACTATCCATAAGGGTAACTTACTATTCACCAAAAATTAAGTTTTTCTCATCAGACTCTAAATAACTAACTGATCGCAACCGTGTAGGTCAGATTTTAGAAATTCCAAACACAGAAGTGACAAACTTATGTTTAAAGGTCACAGAGCACTTCGCATTTCATTATGTTGTGATTTTATGTGATTATATGAAATATTTATAAAACATTGGGTTGTTACAAAATACATAACAAAAGGGCTTAATTTTTTTCCAAGGTCATCACTCGGGAAGCTAGTCAGATTACACAACTAATGCACTTAAAAATGATCAAAAATGACTATGGGTTAATTAGTCGGACCACTTACCTAGATTCAAAGATTTTCCTTCTAACTCTTATCCTGATAACCCACCACCTGAGCTCATCTAAGATTGTGGTCCAACACCCAAACCATCCTCATACCTATGTTGTATCCAAGAAACCAATATTAATTAAATATAATTAATTAAAACCATAAAAATAATTAACCAAAATAAACCACTTAAGAATAAGTAGAAATTCACTCACTAGATGCACCCACCACACCAAAATCGAGAACAACCCTCCTTTAAAGTCTATTCTAAGGTCCTAAAACGCACTTAAGTGAAATCCCTATCAACTATAACTATAACCATAAGATATGATAATTAATTTTGGTCAAACCCCTTGAAAAACTAATACAATAATATAACTCCATCCAAATGACTCGTGATGGAATGCAGGCATCATATCAAGAAACCCAATCACTGGGAATCGAGGAAGTTCTATCATCTCAGGATGATTCTACCATTATCTGGTTGAATCATTGCTTAAATACCTAGTTGGAACAAGAAAAATTAGATAAATTAGAGAATTAGAGGAAAGTAGTCATAGCCTTACCATAGTCTCTTAATCGAAAGTGATGGTGGCATCAAATCACTAGATTCTAAGTAGATATTCCATGGAGACGATAGGGGAAGAGAAATATGTAGGGGTTTCCCTAGGTGTTTAGGAAAACAATAACCCAAATGGGTTATTAAGAGGGTAGCCCCATTAAAATTATTGGTCCAACCCAAATTAAAAAATTCACTATAGACCATTGGCTCATTTCTAGACCCCACTAGCTAGCTAGTATGTCTAACATCCCTCACTAGGCAACTGAATATGCCATCAGCTAGCCAGTCACTCAAAACTAACTAGTCAGTGGAACTGCAACAGACTTGTTTCATCCCCTTGCTCCACTTAATCCATCTAGATTTTTCCACTGCCATATTGAACCCCAATTTATAGTATAAAGACACCCTTTATATGGTACCAAACCTTTGAAATAATTTTCTGAACCCTAGCTCTTGAAATGACTAATTCACTAGTTTGAGAATTAAAACTTTGATGGAAAATTCAAACTCATCCATACACAAGGATATTAAAAACTCCCAAACATATCACTTCTTGTCCCTAATAAGTCTTGATGGTTACCCAATTATATCTCTTAAAATACACCAGTTACCATGTATTTTCATTTTTCGTGTTCCAATCTCAAACAGTAAACATGCCTATAGAGAATAACTTAAATTTTGGGCACCTTAACCAAAAAACACAATACACTACCTAAATTAAATACTAAAACATTGAGATGGTGCTTTACTACACCCATTTACCTCAAGAAACCCAAGGTATCCTTATCTAACCTCTCACCTAGTTCATGGTGCTCCCCACTATAATAATGAGCTGTGAAGGGTCAATTTCAAACCAAGACACCTCTGTTATTGTAATTTCTTATCAAAACATGATCTCAGATACCCCTTTATATGATTCCCAAACCATTTTTCCCAAAATTCATGAAAAAAATGAGCCCATATTGATACCCCCTCATCATTCTCAAACTCCAAAACAATTGTATGAACCTCCACTATCCAAGAATCATGCCAACAAGATGTCCTCTTCCTCATAATTCCCAAAACAACACCCAAAATGTAACCATTATACTCACAAAAAGTCACTCATTGTGGTTTCTAACCAACCATATCCAATTACAAGGAAAAAAACATAAGTATAACATCCTTCATCCAACCACACCAAAAACATTTGGGCTTCATCCACTGATGAATCATTAACCCACTCGATCACGATGTCGTAAACCCCATGAGTATCATTTTATTGTATTAACATGAACATAAAATTCTGTGTTTGACTCTCAATGATATTTTCTGGTTGAACCAGCCACCATCCATTTCTACCATCATTTCATACCATGAGCAATGAAACACTATCTACCTGATCATGTTCGGATCACCTTGACTCATCTTGAGCCTAAGACCAATGCTCAAACCTATCCAATACCACCTTTGAGTCTAAACCCATCATTTACTAAGGAAACCATTTAACATGACCTCATTTGTTTCTAGTCTTAAAAATCCATAATGAGATCTTCCCTCAATTGATCTCATGTGCCCTCGACCCAACCTTATATAGGGGTCGCATCATCAAGAGTGATGTCCCACTTCCCACCATAGGATCATTCATTTCATTACATCATAGAACCATTTTCTAATTTCTATAACCCACACTCACCCTAAATCACCCTTAAAAAGCTATACCTTCACCAGATCTAAGATTAAGGGAACAAAACTAATAATAACCATTGACAACCTATCAAAAGTGAGGGACACACCCCTTGACAATTGATGGTGTACTCCACACCATCCAACACATCCCTTGTCACTCCTAGATCATTGAACTAAATGGATCTCATTGAAACCACATGTGTGTCACTCCTCCAGGTCCATGCTCCCACATTCATCACTTAAACCTCATCCATGCTTATTGAGGTTCAACCCAGATCAGCTGTGTTTCCACACCCAACTCTACCATGTTCTCAATTACATAGTACATCTACACTAAATATGTTTCTCTAAGGTTTAATTGAAACTCTATGGTTTCCCGAACCTACAAAAACCAATCATGATGAACTATTTCTACTCCAATGATTCATTATAACCAAAACTCATCTCACACATCTAAGTCTCTAGTTGTGTCTCTCTCACATGGCACCCTCACCAAGAATAGATAACCCTTTGATTTTTTATAACCAGAGGCATATCACCAAACCGAAACTACTTACACAACCAATAAAAATTCAAGTATCATTTGAAAGATCTAATAAAGTTCTTTTATGCTCACACCATGTTCTGAAAGACCCAATCTGAGTCAATAGGGCCAGTCACCTAACCATTCAAACCCTTGAAAATAACATGTTATACAAAATCACCAAATATCATGGTTTTGGATATTAATATCATCATCTATTTCATTAATTTTTACACTAAAAACTTCCTATGGTATTTCATTTATAGAGCACATCATTCTTGATCCATCTCAAATACACCAGGCCTATTTTTCCTATACTAACATTACCCAGGATAGCTATCTAAATAATCCCTCCCTCCCTAAAACTAACTTTAAGAAAAAAATCACTAACACATAGGTCATTATATCAGAAATCCAAATGAATATAACAATATCTAAAGAAATCACAAGAATTAGATAAACACTCTCATTGGTTTCCCATGAAAAACACGAAGTTATAAATCCCTCACTTGGAGTCATTCCATAAAATGTTTCTAGGATATCCCTCCTAGACTATACTTCCTATCTTACATAGGCCACAACTTTTGGGATGACACCCACCCTCGTCTCAATGCCACACAATGCCCAAACTACCTAATCAGAATCCTATAATGGGGAACTCAAAAAAACAAATTTTGAATCTAAATAAATGAAGTAATAATAGAATTGGGTTATATCTATTGTGGAATTTGTTATGGATGTGTTCTGATTTTGTTTGGTGGGTTCAATGTGTGAAAAACATTATGAGATTAAACTAGATTGGTTTTAAATTCAATTTTAAAAGAAGTGTCTTTACATCAGACATCTCCTTACCTTTCCTATTAAATAATTATTACATTTTTTACTCTCCTGTTTTCTCTCTAATCAAGTAAAATACCACTTGATTACCCTCACATGGAAATTTTTATTTGTTCATAGGGATGTAATAACCATAGAAAAATCAAATCTCCCTTATCCTAGTAATCAGAGATCTCTAATTACCCTTAATTTATCCCACCTCTCACGATCTCAAGAAATGTATATTACCTAAGTTTCATGTGTGTGAGATCTAATAAAGAAGTGAGGATGAATTCAAAATGTAATAAATAATGAAATATCCTAATTTCTAAATAGTTAAAATGAATCTAGTGAGATTAATTAAAAGAGAATAAACCATTAAAGTGTGGAGTTATTTTACAAGGGACAAGTAGAATCTTCTTGTCTCATCCACTAATGTATTAGTGTTCCATAACTAGAGTTATTAAAGGAAAAATAAATTTTAGAATGTTGGGATATAGTAGCAGCAACTTGATATATATATTTTAGAAGCAACCTATGAGAGACAATGGCACCAGTGAACAGTAATACATTTATAGAGGAGCACTTGTAAATTCTTAGCGTGCTAGAAATTTTTCACGTGAGTAGCATAGGTTCTTTTAACTCCTTTGGTTGTCTATGGGAACTTACCTCAATTTTAGGGTTAAGAAATTTCTTCTTCTTCATTGGATTATCAACATGTCTCAAGTATCCAGGGCATGGATGGATTCAATTGAGGGTATCTCTCATCTTGTAAATTCCTCCCACAATCAAGTATTGTACCTTCGTGAATAATCCCTGAGGGTATAATTTGGTGAATCCTTGAAATAGTGGAAATTATTCCGTACCAAGAAGTATAAGAAGTTACATGTTTTGGACTTTATACTCTTGAGCTTGAACAGTGTAGTATTGGCCTTCAGTATTTCAGGGCCTATCATTAGAAGTTAGTATTGGTTTTGGGATCAATCCTAGAATGAGGTAAATTTAAATTGGTTAAGTAGATCATGAACTCAATTATTAGATGGAGATTAACTACACTTATTCTTATACATTAGATCTTTAGAGGCTTTAAGGTTGGGGGTTGGTGAAACTTATGATTACAATGAAAAAATGGATATATAAAGATTTATTCATCCAGCCTTGATTATCTTCAATTATTCACCTAATTTTATGGGGTTGTTCTGATTATATTTTTCCTAATCTCAAAATATTTTCAATATGAAATATTCATGGCTTGTGCACTTGAATTATATAAACTTTGGATAACACCCTCCATAATGTCTTATCATTCAAAACCCAAAGGTAGTTGATAAGATCCTCTTAAACCATACAAAATGAATTGAAAATTTACTAATATGGTTGTGTGAACATCATAAATAAAATTTGGGAACCAATCAAGGGATTATCCCTTATTAAAAGGATATATTTAGGCTTTATCTAGTTACTAAATATATTATCCTTAATTGTTAAGATCTCACGGAAAAAATGGAGTGTTCCTATTGTGTAGTGTTCTTCAATGCCATTTTTAGTGCATTGAGAGTGATCTAATGTCCTTCCATCTTTATCCATACCTTTATAGGGAGAAAATTTAGGTATAAAATAGCAATTTTCTAAAAATGATCTTGAATTGATGTGGCTCATGCCCTTCACATGTTCGGTTCATGTTTTTTCCCTGATCGAATTCAGTGACTTTATCGACAAGATTAGATTGTTAGGGAAGAAAAGTTGGTATATGGTTCATCATTCAACCCACCTTACCTAATTTGGATTCTCTTATGGTTTGGTGAGCTTCTACATCAATAGTCCCTTCAATTGATCATCATTGTAGAATAGTGGGGCTTGTTGTTGTGGCTTCACCAATCTTTGACTAGGGATTGTAATACATATGAGCCTTGTATTCTCATGTTCTTATTCCACAGTTGAACACCAGCATCTAAGATCAATATGTCAATATTAGTTTGAGTAGAAAACTATGACATCGAGTCTACTAGTTAATCTTGATGCGACGTTGAGTGTAGAATGAGTTCAGGTTTTGTGTAACAACCCAAACATTTATAAATAAAATTCCATTTTAATTGAGTAAGTTCCTTATAGTTTTAGAAAAAGTTTTCATTTCTTTGATTATTTTATATCTATATAAACTGTTGGACTTAAAATGTTGTTAATCATCTTAAATTTTTATAATATATCCAGTGTATAGTGAATGTTAAGATTAGGATATATTAAGGGTTATGATAAATTCTAATTGTCATAGAAGGAAGAAGCAATGGCCTCAACCAGTACAATCATAACCTATGAATCCCATCTATCAAATCTTCTAAGGGATATGGAAGCACTAGTATTTTACCCTACCTAATAAAAATACACGATTCAATAACTAAATATTGAGAAAAACTATTTATGGGAGAATTTCAAACTTATCAAGATCATGACCCAAACCATGTCTAATGAACCACCCCAAAAAAGCACCACTATTGCACACCGTACCCTTGGGGAATACACTGGTGTAATAAAGAGTTATGTATCTAGACCCTATAAATTTGAATTTATATACTTCTTTCTTAATGAAATAATTATTATATTTATTCTTTTTATTATTACTTTATCAATGTTTATATAATGTGTTTGATAAAAATTATATTTTGATCAAAATTGTATTTTTTGAAAATATATAGTATTAATTAATCCACTCTTTTGATAAATTAATGATTTTAAAAAAAATATTTTAATAAAATACTTCTATTAGATAATAATAATTTATAAATAAATCATAATAAAATTTAATAATGCCCGATGAAACTTTTATAAGGGTAAACAAATGGTTAATATCCTAAAAATTAGTATTTTTCAGAAAGTATGGATTTGTATTTAATAGTATAATTTCCCATATTTAGAAAATTATTTTTGTAAAATAAATATTAATTTTTTAATTAGCATGTCAAAATTATCTAATTGATAATTTTTCATAATTTTATAAGACAATAAAATTTCTGGGTAAAAAATAAATACAGTCTAAATATAGTGTCTATATTATGGAATCATAATGATGCAAAATTAATTTAATAAATTCCATAAAAGGAATCCATGACCAAATATAGCTTTATCCTTTAAAATAATTTATTTATGAAGTTGTTTGATTAATTTTATAATCCCTTAATGAATCCTCCAAAACCTATGTTAAATTTTATCCCCATGGGTGCAGCCTAGTGGTTTCATCATGTGGTGGTGTTTAGAATGCTCTTGGTTTTGAGCCTCCCAATGCAGATTTAGATAGGGTTTTCATTTTTTTATACCCCTCCCATGACTAATGTAATAATATATTATATTTTAAGGTTTTAAAAATCAATTCTATATGAACATGACTCACTTTCACATCGCTAGTGGTGTTATTTTAATGATTTCAGTTCGTAGCCTAATAAAATTTTAAAAATCACTAATATTTGGAAGAAACCATGGTCAAAAAATATTTTAAGGTTCATTTTTTAATTATTTTATCATATAGAGTCCAAAAAATAAAGTTTATACATTAATAAAAAATTCTCTTCTCTTTTTCTATAAATACCCACCCATCATCTCACTCATCTTCACTGAAAAAATATTGGAAGGTTCATTTTTTGACAATGAATGTGATAATGTCCTAAGGATAGCTGTTGCACTAAAATATCATAGCAGATACCTGCTATGATGAGAACCTGGAAGTGCTATAACATTATTATTTAATATATGTTCTATGGAAAGATGATGTCATTTCAGGGACACAAATAATATAGGCCATTAGGGGCGAGGACTCAAAAAACTTTGAGGCACCTTCTCATGGTGTGAACCCTTGATAATATCCAGGAGGATATTATGAGAACGAGACATGTCAGTTGGAAATTCACATTTCATAATGTCATTGGATGTTTCTATCTACGGACATGTGTGTTGGTCCTTAGACTTTAAGATTATTATTAATGGGTATTACAACTCGCACACTTAGTTGTATTGTAGAAAATAGTGATGACACACTATTCGCAGTGAGGTGGGATATATTGGGTGCATCACGAGTAATACAGCATTAATAGATAATGTGAGAAAGTATTTTTCTCTTCTGTTCCACAAACTAAGTAGATATCTCAGGACCTTTGATGGAATTGGTATAACCTAAATAAATCTATGGCCATGGTAAGGAATGGGAAAGTTCAATTTTGGGAATTCAATTAAAGAATAATCGAGAACATGAGTTTATGGAACCAGCATGCAACCCTCTTTATTCGAGATATCGAGAAAAAGGGATTACATTATATGGTTAGTGTTCGTAGGAGGTGACACATCATTGCCACATTAACTTCATTCTCTATGGTTTCCTTGGAATGTTTCTAGATGCTAACTTTGGACTTTAGGCAGGCTCCACCTAATGCAACTGAGAAAGATGCCTAAAGTTTCACACACTAAGTGTGACCAAGTATCTCAGTTAAATATTAATTTAACAAGTTGAATAAAGATTATTTCTGATCGTGGTTTAATAATTATTCAAGGATGCCTGATCACATTTATTTAAACACTATTTATTAAAGAGAATGTATTGTGGGTGAAATAATATATCTTTTAGTGACTAATGCAATTATATTTATTTGAGAAATAAATAGCCATTATTCAAGGTCTAATAAATGTGGTGGAGAAAACAAAGAAAAATGAAAAACAAAACTACATTTCGTGTATATTAATATACACATCGTGTACTTTTTTTGGGGATTTTTGAGAAATAATATTATTTATTTAATTAAATAATATTATGTGTAATTCATTGGGAACATGTGAAGTAATAATAATAGTCAACTTTTATTACTATACATGGGGTCTTACTAAGAATTAAATGAAATGAATAAATACTTTCAGGTAATTAATTAATTTTATTATTCTAAGTAATTAAAATCTCAATTATATAATTCTAATTAGTCTATCCATTTTTTGGGGGGGTTTTCACAATGGATCACAAGAAATCTCTCAAACCAAGAGAGATCTTTTTTCTTCCAAGAATAATCTCAATCTACGAGAGAGGTCCTCCTCCACTGGATCAAGGAGAGTGGTTTTGTAAATGACTCTCAAGGCGATCGAAGGCGAACATCTCAAGAGAAGGATATTATGCACTAGCACTCGGAGATTCATTCAACGACATCCAAAGATACATGGATCACGTGTGGATCACCACTAGAGGAATCCTACACTTGGATTCTATGACGCAATGATGGATCACATTAGATTATAACCGAAAACATAAACTGAGAGAGAATTCCATCAAGGTAATTCTTGTCTTTTAATTAAATTAATTATAACCAACATATTATGATCATATCTATGGTTTCGGGACTCCCTTCATTTTCTTTCATTCTTTGTTATATTCCGAAGATCTAGAATTTCATTATCATGACGGATCTCATATTGATCGTTGTTAATGGAAAAATAAAAGTTGGGTACACCCACCAACGCACTTCTACTGCGCCCGAAACCTACAAGTGGTATCAGAGTAGCCATATCCTTGATTAAAATTATTTATTTTTTCATTGGTGATTTACGCATTTAATAATTTAGTTTTTTAAATTCAAGTTAAACGTTCTCTAAATCTAAATCTCGAGATCTATCCCTCCTCTTTCATTTCTTGTTCAACTTACAGAAGTAATTTTTTATGTTAATTTTGATTAAAATAAAATATAGGATCTTATCCAGAGGTTCCAAAGATTCCTGGCCATAGAACACCAGAACACACAACATGTATTCGATAGTAAACACCATGTATTATAGGTTCCATTCACCGAGACAATCCGCCAAACAAGGCCATGTCATTGGATTCTATCAAAGTCTTTAAGACTCTATGGGTTGACCAGGAACAGGTGTCACATGGTTTATGGATTACACATTGTGTGGCCCACTAAACACGGTGTGTAGTCCCTTTGGGTTAGGGTTGGACCGTGTACCCCATACACGGCTTGGCCAGTTGGAAACTGTATAATGCAGATACTACATAGTGTGTGTCCCACTGAACATGCTGTGTACTCTGAATATTTTTGAAACACATCTACACATCATGTCCCTGGACATGTACTTCAGATAGATGGTGAACAAAAGTGCATGTTGTGTATTCAGAACTACACGTCATGCACTCATCCAAATTACATAGATTATTAAAATTTATTTTTATATTATACAAACCCTTGATATGTGTACCATAGTGTGGGTGTAAAGTTCAGGCACAACACGTGATAGGTGTTTTATATATATGTGTTTAATTTAACATCTGTGTAATGTTCATTTCTACACATTGAGTAGTTATGAATGGGAATTCACCAGGTTTCCTCCAAGGTATAATTTATGTACAAAGATAATTTTAAATGAATTTATTTTTTTAAAATTATGATGGATGATAATCTTAAGGAAACTCAAAAAAAATGGTTTAAGATAAAAATATTGATTAATTAAAGATAATTAATTGATTAGAGTGTGATTTATCTTAAACATGAATGATTAAATAATTGAATTCTAGTTTTATTTATGCATAAATATTTTTGCATGTATGGATGATCATAAGCTAGACCATGACCTTTTTATGTGAATGGTGTCTTTTAATTTATTTATTTAAATTAATTTTTTTGGCCTGCAATCCTTCTCCCCATTAATATGTAGGGCATGCATGCCCAAGGTTTCTTTTATGTAAAACCATTTTTTACCCCTCACCTGTGAGTGAGATAAAATAATATTTAATGGATGGAGCTCCCAAGCTAGTGGATCCACCTCAAGTTAGGAGCCAAGGTGAAACTAATCCAAGGAGATTAAAAGGTGGACAGGTGGAAAGCTGTAAACACGAACCCAAAAGGTTCAAGGTGTCTCTACCCAAGTTCATGGGTTAGTTTATTAACCTCCAGATAAACTAAACAATAGAACATGCTCATGATCATACCATTTATTTTATTTTTGTTAGTTTCATGGTATATTTATTGTGGGTGTGCTGCCATGATCACACAATTAATGAACTAAACAAGTATGCAACATGGAACTAAAATAAGACTGGATTATGTATAAATATTATCTTAGACATGGTTAATCACTTAATTATATCCCACTTAATATTAAAAAACATGTAATCAAAGATAATAAAATGAAAATTTATGTATAAGGATAAAATCTATCAAATAAAATATTATGTCGGTATATCCTTCCATAATCTTGGTTAGAATCGAACCATAGTTCAAAGTGATTGACCAACCATAGTTGGGGTGCTATCAATTATCATGGAATTATAATTCAAGGTTTTGGGTTGAATTGACTTGGTTCACATCAAGGGTAGACTGCAACAACAGGACTTGGTGTGACCAAGATGAAAAGGTTGAGTAAATCAAAAATAAAAGGATTTAAGGATTTGGGAGTCCACTCGGCGGATCAAGGATCAACAAGTTAATGTTGTTGGTATTTTGAATGCCTACCTAAAACCCTTCAATTTTCTTGACCAACCCTATTTGGTGTAATGCGAAGGGTAATATGGATCATTTCCACTAGAATATTTAGGAAAAAGAATATTCTGAAGTCAGTGGTGAGGGCTATTGGATTTCTATAAAATAGTGGGAGACCAATAAGTATTAAATTATTTATTTTTCTCAGTTTTATCATGATAAAGTAATAAACATTTTATCTTCTTAATTTGTAAAAATGGAAAGAAAAATGACTTCAAACATATCATTTTGAACCATAATCGAGAAGGAAAACCTTCTCATCAGCACCAATCTCTAGGAATGGTAGAGGCGTTTATGTGTCGGCCTTCACCACAAGAGGAAATTGTACGTGCTGGAGGAGCCTATTCCAGTTGCCCCTAGAAAAGAGTCCAATGATGAGGAACTATCTCTCTGTATGAAACATATGGATGATACCACAGATATCCAATGTTTCACGCTATTTTCCATGTTTAATGAGCTCTTAAAGCAACATGAAAACATGGACGCGTATAGCATGATGTCTCACCTTAAGTACCTCTATCAATAGAATGAGAGACAAGAGATATATGATATCTCTAATGATTTGTTCACAACTAAGCTTGGAGATTCTGCGCCAGCTGGGCCTCATACAGTCAAGCTTATGGGCTACATTTAACTTCTGGACATCTTAAGAATTAAGTTCTCAGATGATTTGGATACATATCTTATCCTATCATAACTACCGAAGACCTTATCTAGCTATATTGTCAACTACAACATGAGAAACAATGAGAAGAGTCTATCAGAACTTTTGACCTTACTTCTCTAGGTATATTAGGACATAGGGCATGAAAAAACCACAATTCTGATGGTGAATAAGAAAGGGAAGGACAAGGAAAAGGGGCCAAGGATTCATAAACAGTCTGAATCCCCTAGGAATTGTCCCTCCAAGAAGGGGAAGATCCAGAGGTAGGGCAAGGAATGGGAGGTGGTATGTTTTTCATGTGGCATGAAAGGCCACTAAAATAGGAAATGCACCAAGAAGCATGGGGATGCTAAAGGTGAATTCGTAATCGAGTTTAATATTTCCATTTATACACATTGGGTATTAGATATAACTTGTGGGGATCACATCAGTATTCAAATGAAAGAACAAAGTAGATTTAGAAATATTTCTAGAGGATAGGTGGATCTTTGATCTGCCAATGGCACGAGGCTGGCTGTATTGGCCATTGACGATTACCATCTCTCACTTCCAACTAGGATGCTTTTGGTTTTACATAAATTTTATTATGTGCCTATTGTTACCAAGAACATAGTTAATGTATCATGTTTGGATATGGATGAATTTATTTCCAAGTTTGGAAATAAGGGTTGTTTCTTTTATAAGAACAACATATGTTATGGTATGGTGAGTTTAAATAATGGTGTGTATGTATTAAATTATGAAAATAAAGTGTTGGAAATCAATAATAAAAAAAAATGACTCATACATCACCAAGTTGTGGAATCACCATCTTAGTCATGTAAATGAGAAGCGACTGGAAAATCTCTTCCAAGATGGTTATTTAGACTCTACTGAGCTAAAACCACTTGATAGATGTCACGCTTGTTTAAAAGGTAAAATGACCAAACTTCCTTTAAGTGGATAGGGTAAAAGGGATATAGAGATTCTAGGATTGGTTCACACAGAAGTGTGTGGACCATTTTCACTAGAATCTAGAGGTGGATATTCTTACTTCATTACTTTTACTAATGATTTTAGTTGATATGTCTATGTATACCTAATGAGGTATAAGTCAGAGTCCTTAGAGAAATTTAAGGAATTCAAGAATGAAGTAGAGAATCAACTTGGTGTGAAGATAAAGAAACTTTGATCAGATTGAGGTGGAGAATATCTAAACCAAGAGTTCATTGATCTTCTATGGGAATTTGGGATTCTATCTCAGCTCACTACTCATTATAAACCATAGTGGAATGGTGTTAATGAAATTATGAACTGCACCTTATTATAAATGGTGAGGTCTATGATGATTCTTGCAGATCTTAAATTATCCTTTTGGGTATATACATTACAAACTACAGAATACACATTAAACCGAGTACCAACTAAGGCAGAAAATGGAATTCCCTTCGAGTTATGGAATGGAAAGAAACCCATTTTGTCGCACACAAGTGTATGCGGATGTGAGGTGTTTGTTAAGGCCTACTTAGGAAACAAACTAGCACCCATGGTAATGAGGTGTATCTTTATAGGATATTCTAAGGAAATAAAAGGATATTACCTATATAACCCTTTAGACAAGAAAGTGAATGTCGCCAGACAAGACGTCTTTCTTAAGAGGGATCACATCCTTAAAAAGGATAGTGGTAGCAAGACTGACTTCGACGAAGTTGATGCTCAAGATACATAGGAGTTGGTATAGGAAAAAGTTCCATAGGTCCCCATGGAAGAGGTTTTAGAAACACAAGTACTATGTTGGAGCTCAAGAGAGGTAAGTGAACCCAAGAAGTTTGGTTTCCTAGACACTGAGGATGTTGAATCATTATTGTTGGACAATGATGAACCTCTATACTACAAGGAAGAAGTAGAAAGCATAGAAGCTTCAAGATGGCTAGAAGCTATGAATTCTGAGATGGATTCCATGTATCAGAACCATGTCTGGGTTTTGGTCGATGAGCCAGTTGATGTAAAGCCTGTGGGATTCAAATGGGTATTCAAGATAAAACTAGACATAGAAGGTCAAGTTAGCACCTATAAAGAAAGGCTAGTGGCTAAAGGATTCAGACAGCATCACAGAATTGACTATGATGAAACATTATTTCCAGTTTCCATGTTTAAATCCATAAGAATCATACTTTCCATAGGAGCTTACCCTGATTAAGAGATTAGGAAGATGGATGTCAAAACAGAATTATTTAACGGGAACCTTCAAGAAGATGTCTACATGACACAACCAGAAGGTTATGTGACACTAGATGAATCCAAACGGGTTTGAAAGTTGTAGAAATCCATTTATGGATTAAAGAAAGCATCCAGGTCATGGAACATTTGATTTGATGAAGCCATAAACGAATTTTTGTTCATTAAGAATGAATGTGAGAAATTTTTTTATTAGCGGTTTAATGGGAATGTGATCGTTATCCTAGTAGTATATATTGACGACATATTTCTTATTGGAAACGATGTACCGGTCTTATAGTCAGTTAAGGACTCATTGAACAAGTGTTTCTCCATAAAGGACTTGGGTGAAGCAGCCAACATTCTAGGAATCAAGATAATTCGTGATAGATCCAAGAGGCTTCTTGGACTAATTCAGGGTGCATACATCGACCATATACTAAATAGATTTAGTATGGAACAATCCAATAGGGGATTAGTTCCAGTGTCACATGGCCTACATCTTTCTAAGAAAATGTTTCCTCAAACACAACAGGAGAAAAATAGAATGAGTAAGATCTCATACACTTCAACTATAGGATCCATAATGTATGTCAAGTTATGTACTAGGATTGATGTTACTTATGCACTGAGCACGGTAGGTAGATATCAAACAGATTCTGGGGAAAAACATTGGGCTTTTCTTAGGACTATTCTTAAGTATCAAATAATAACTAAGGATAGGTTCCTAGTGTATGGAAGAGATGAAGAGCTTGTCATCATAGGGTATTCTAATGATAATTTTCAAAAATATCAGAATGATTTTAAGTCACAATATGGATATGTTTTGTGTCTCAGTAGAGGAGCAATGAGCTAGTAGATTTCAAAGCAACCAGTTATCACCGATTCTACAGCGGATTCCAAATATATAGCGGCTTCTGATGAGTCCAAGGAAGCTATCTTAATTTTGAACTTTGTCCAAGATCTTGATGTTTTGTCAAGTAGTAAAGATCCTATCACATTTCATTGTGATAATACTGTAGTGATGGATTTTGAAAAATAACCAAGGTCACATTAATGAACAAATCACATACTCTGGAAGTATCACCTATTGAGGGATTTCTATCAAAGGGGTGAAGTTGTAGTGAGAATAATGTCAATGGAAGAGAACGTGGTAGACCCCATGACTAAAGGCATATCTAAGAAGAAGCATGAATATCATATGAGGGATAGAGGGTTAAAGATTGTTAGTAGTTGGATCCAGTCCAAGTGGGAGTCTGTTGGAGTTGGTGGCCTACAACCAACTACTGTGTACTTTATTTATTAAGAAATACTTTATCACATATTGATTGTTCTTTTGTGTGACAACACATGTGATAATGTCCTAAGGATAGTTGTTGCACTAAAATTTCATAGCAGATCCCTGCTATGATGAGAACCCGGAAGTCCCATAAGACTATTCTTGAATATATGTTCTATGGTCGGATAATGTTATTTGAGGGAAAAAAATAATACAGGCCATTGGGGGTGGGGACTCATAAAACTTTAAGGTACCTTTTCATGGTGTGTGCCCTTGGTAATATCCACGAGGAAATTATGAGAACGGGACACTCCAGTGGGAAATCCACATTTCATAGTGTCATTGGATGTTCCTATCTACGGACATGTGTAATGGTCCTTAGACTTTAAGATTATTATTAATGGGTATTACAACTCGCACACTTAGATGTATCGATGAAAACTATGAAAACACATTGTTCACAGTGAGGTAGGATATTTTGGGTGCATCACGAGTAATACTACATTAACAGATAATGAGAGAAAGGATTTTTTCCTTCTATTCCATAACGGAAGTAGATATCTCAATCCCTTTTATGGAATTTATATAGCCTAAATATATCCATGGCCATAGTAAGGAATGGGAAAGTTCAATTTCGGGATGTTAAAGAAATAATAATCGAGCACATGGGTTGATGTAACCAACATACAACCTGCTTGATTTGAGATATCGAGAAAAAGGGATTACATTACACGGTAAGCATTCATAGGAGGTGACACGTCATTGCGGCGTTAACTTATTTCTCTATGGGTGTCTTGGCATATTTCTAAACGTTAACCTTGAAATTTAGGTAGGCTCTACCTAATTCCACTGAGAAGGAGGCCTAGAGGGTCACACACTAAGTGTGTCCAATTATATCAGTTAAATATTAATTTAACTAGTTGAATAAAGATTACTCCTGATTGTGGTTTGATAATTATTCAAGGATGCCTGGTTGAATTTATTTCGACACAAGTTATTCGATAGAATATATTATATGAGAAATAATATATTTATTAGCGAGTAATGTAGTGATATTTATTTGATAAATAAATATCCATTATTCAAGGTCTAATAAATGTGGTGGGAAAAATAAAGAAAATGGAAAAACAAAATTACACACCTTGTATATTAATATACACATCGTGTAGTTTTTCAAGGGATTTGTGATAAATAATATTATTTATTTATTTAAATAATATTAGGTGTAATTTTTTGGGCTCATGTAAAGTAATAATAATAGTCAACTTTTGTTATTAGACATGGGTTCTTACTAAGAATTTGATGAAATGAATAAATACTTTCAGGTAATTAATTCATTTTATTATTCTAAGTAATTAAAATAGCAATTATATAATTCTCATTAGCCTAGCCATTTTTTAGGGGTTGTGCACAATGGAACAAAATAAAGATCTCAAGACAAGAGAGAATTTTGTCCTTCCAAGAACGCTCTCAAGCTACGAGAGATGTTCTCCTCCACCAGATCAAAGAGAGAACTTTTGCAAGTGGATCTCAAAGTGATCGAAGGCGTACATCACAAGAGAAGGCTATTCCACGCTAGCACTCAGAGATCCATTTGGAGATGTTAAGAGATATGTGGAGCATGTGTGGATCACCTCTAGAGGAATCCTACACTTGGATTCTACAATGTAATGATGGATCACATAAGATCATTACCAGAAACATCAATGGATAGAGAATTTCATCAAGGTAATTCTTGTATTTTAATTAAATTAATTATAACCAAAATATAATGATCCTCTCTATGGTTTCTGGACTCCCTTCATTTTCTTTCGTTCTTCGTTCTATTCTGAAGATACAGCATTTCATTATTATGACAGATGTCGGATTGATCATTTTTAACGGAAAAATCAAAGTTGCGTACACCCACCAACGTGGTTCCGCTGCACCCAAAACCAACACAAGACACCCTCACCCCACCCCCACCCGTTTTCACCCAACCCCCCCCCCCAAGACACCTACAACACTGCCCCCCATGCACCCTTGACACCCACAAACACCCCCCCCCATGCACATGTTTCCAAGTGCCTATATCCCCCTAACAACCTTCACTTCCAGTGAAAAAAACCACATCACGGGATTCAAAACTGGGGTCACTCCTATTACGGTGTGTGGTTGTACCACTAAGATATAGTTGTTTTCATTTAATATGTATAATAAAATTTATTTATTTAGATATAGAGATATATGATTATATATATATATATATGTATGTATGTATGTATGTATAGAAATATAAATAATATAATATATTTGTTTGTGTATATAAATATATATCTATGTATATATAATATATATAAATAATCATATTTACATTGGTAAATTTATATTTATTCATATAGTTATAAATAAATTTATATTTGTGTGTGTGTGTATTTATGTATTTATATAATATTTATAGATATAATATATATATAGAAATAATTATTTTTATATACTTGTGTGTGTGTCTGTGTGTGTAAAAATAATATTATTATTTATTATTATTATTAAACCTATTTTTTAAACTATAAAAATTATATTGTGGTTTTATAAATACTATACATTTATATTATGATTTATATTATACATTTACTATATTATATACATTTATATTATATATTTATGTATATAATTTTATACATTTATATTATATCATGTGTACACATATATATATACTCACAAAATTAAATACATTCATATAATTGGAAATATATAATATAATTAAATTATATATATATATATATATATCACTAAGTTAATTTATAATTAATATGGTATACTATAATATATATTATATAATTTTATACTGTATATGTATATATAAAAATTTATATATAATGAAATGTTTATAATATAATATATATAATATAATTATATAATATGTATATTTATATTTATATTTAATTTTGACTATATTATATAAATTTGTATACATAATATAATATAAATGTATTTAAAGGTAAATATACGATACAAATGTATTTAATATAATATATGTATAATATAAATGCATCTAATAAATGTATAGTACTTATAAAACCACGTATAAATTTTATATATTTGCATAAATATTTTTATAATTACATTTATATCATGCATACCAATATTTATATATGTATACATTTTAGTTTATATGTATAATTATTTATTTAAATTGTGTATATAATTTCTTTATAAGTGTGTGTGTTTATAATGTATTTAAATAAGTTTATGTCATGTATTAATATAATATATACACACAAATTCACACACACATATATATATTATAAAATTTGAATTTATATGGGATTTATTTTTTTAAAGTATGGGGGTTTATTAACCCATTATAATTTCTTAAATTTGAGGGGGGTTTAAACCCCCTCTAATTTCATAAAATAGAGGGGGTTCAAAACCCCACTTTAATCTAAGGTATTGGTGGTGTTTTATGAACCCCCTCAAATCTAATGGATCAGTGTGGGTTCACTAACCCCCTATAATTACTTAAATTAATGGTGGGTGTGAACCCCTGATATTTCCGATTAAAAAATCCCTTATATATAGAGAGAGAGAGAATTTAAAATCAAAAAAATAATATATATATATATATATAGAGCCTCTAAAATCCAACCTAATATATAGTGCCACTAATTATTAAATTGTAGACAGTTTTTACATAACCACCTCAAAAATCCAACCAAATATTAAAAAATATGATAAAAATTTTAGAGGGGTTTGTGAACCCCCTCTAAATTTGATGATATCAAGGGTTGTTCATAACCCTATCAAACTTATTGAAAAATTAATTCAGGGGGGTTTGTGCATAACCCCCACTAAAAATTTCTTCTAATCAACTATTTTTTTAAGTGATGTTTTTATCACATGATATATCATGTATGGTGCATAAGAGGTCATCCTAAGAACACTATGTTATGATGTATCAGTGATTACACTATACTAATTCTTATGATGTTAGGTTTTATGTTGTTTACACATTCCTATATTTCCTTGATGTTATCATATTATATCATGCTTCTATGTTCATGTTTATGATTATCACCCCTTTTATGTCACCTCTATATTCCTCTTAACTAACATGTATTAATTTCCTCAAATTATTCTTTGATTATTCACTTACTGGGATTTATAACTCACCCCTTCCTTATGTACGTCCCCAGGTTAACCCATGAAGTTTTGAAAAAGTGATTGATTTTTTTACCAAGTTAAGAAGTTATAAATAATGTTTTTTTATCCATATTTTAAGTTGTTATGTTATGTATTTAATTATCTAAATTTAGTAGGAATTTTGATCTATTGGGATTGTATCACATGTGACTCTATGTAATAAATCATGAAATAAAGAATTTATAAGATATTAGTTCTCATAATTGGTATCAGAGCATGGTCTAGTTATTTTTGGGGATTAAGATTAGAAAAATTTAGTGAAATCATTAGGCATGAGATTAAAAAAAGAAAAAATACCTAAATTATGATAATGTATAGAGTGTGGTGGTTTCTATGAAATAAAATCTATAGTTTGATACTACAAGTGTATGTGGCTTTGGCACAATTGTACTTAGGGGTAATAACCCTGAAAAGGGTTCATTAAGAATTTAATTTTTCATCACCTAGTGCATGAAAATGAGGACTTTCTTCACACATGGTTTTACACTCCCATAGTATATGCTTTAATAAATTCATAAGCTCAATAAGAAGCATTATGAAGGGAAAAAAATTCCCATAAAATTTTATGATTGGAAATAGACTATGGATAAAATAAATTGCAACCTAAAAATTAATAGGTTAAGGAATATATGTAATTTATAATTTATCCCTTCAATATTCATAGTTTCCCTTTTATATATTTAATAGTTTAAAAATTCTCATCCCTGTGTTTATTTTGGATGTAGTAAATGACTAGAAAGAGAATCAAATAGAAAAAGATAGTCTTATCATCCATTAATAAACTTAAAATTTCCTATGTAACTATTGTTCTATACACTCTTTCATGTTATGAAAGTTTATTAGAACTATTCAAATACTACCTCAAAATATAGAAGTGGGAATATCAGTGAAAATATAAAATGGAGAAATTATTGAATCTCAAGTATATAACTTCTCCCCTGTCTATATTTGTGGGTTGAACTACTCAAATAACCTTATAATACTCCCATTTAATGAATTTTTTTCAATTATATGTATGTAATGAATTTATTTATATAATACCAACATAAATTTATGAGAGAAGTAAATAAACCTCCATACCATGAATCATCCTTCGATTCTATAAAAGTGAAAGGAGGAGAATGAATATCCTTTGGTATCATCATCTCAAGAATAGATATTATTGAATTGTGAGAAATTATATCTTTCTCAAATGGCTAATACTAAAAAAAGATCATCCTTTATGACATGACCATCTTAAGGTGATATGTTGATGTGTTTCCTAAATAATTTACCAGTCTTCCTATAAGTTATGAGTTCATTTCTAAATCAATATTATACGTGGAGCTTTTCCAAGTTCCAAGACTCCATATATAATATACACTATTGAACCTAAAGAGATAAATAAATACCTATAAGAGAAATTGGATAAAGGTTTTATACACCCAAGTGATTCACCATGGGGTGTTTCAATCCTCTTCATCGAGAAGAAGGATGGATCACTGCACCTCTGCATTAATTATCATGATCCCAACAAGATCACAATAATGAAAAAGTATCCTATATAATGGATTGATGAAATATTTAATCAACTACACGAATAACAATACTTCTATAATGTGTATATTTTTTTGGTATATTATCAAGTAAATGTAAATAAGGAGGATATCCCCAAGACTAATTTTTATTCCAGGTATGAGAACTGAAAGTTTATAGTGATTCCATTTGGACTCACTAATGATCTAGGTATCTTCATGGACATAATGAATAGAGTATTTATGGATTACATTGATAAATTTTTGGAATCATTAATATAAAATATTCTTATCTACTCTAAAATAAATGAGGAACATGAGGATCATTTGAATGTTCAACCAAATACCTAGTGAAAGGAAATGTTATATATGAAGTATGGTAAATGTGAGTTTTGGATGGAGAAATTAACATTCCTAGTGCATGTTATCACTAAAAAAGTATATTTATGGATCCTTCAAAAACAAGGGCAATTAAGGATATCCCAGACCAGTATTTATGATAGATATCTGTAGTTTCCTTGGAATAGTTGGGTATTATCCTCAATTGGTGGTAAAATTATCACTATTTTCAATCCCACTAACCAAGATAACTTGTAAGGGGGTGAACTTTGTATAGAAAGATGAATGTTCATATATCATTAAATATTTAAATAATATGTTAATCACTACACATGTTCTCACATTACCCACTAATAGGGAAGGATTTTTTATCTACATCGATAAGTCTAAAAATGGATTGGGTTGCGAACTCAGGAAAGATGAAAAAGTTATGGCCTATTCCTCCTACCAAATAGAGATCCATGAGTAGAACTATACAACACATGATCTTCAATTGAATGTAGTTATTTTCACATTAAAGATTTAGATACATTACCTCTATGGTAAGAAGTGTCACATATATATGAATCATAAAATCCTCAAGTATATATTCACATAAAAGGAGCTTAATATGTGATAATTAAGATGGTTGGAGTTGATAAAGGATTATGATTGTTCAATCCATTTCCATCCAAGGAAGAAAAAAAGTGGAAGATTCTCTAAGTATAAAGTTTCCTAAAATCCTTCCATGATGAGGATTTAAAGGGATCAAATATTATTAGACATGAAAAGGATGTACAAGGGAATCATAAAAGTAACTTCATCCTACCTTGATTAAATAACTATTTAACCATTGATTCTTGAGAGGAGAAACAAGGCCTAAAATTACGATGAGGTGATATAAATAATGGTAGTGGATATTCTTGATTTTACCTATAATAAATATGGAGCTACAAGTTTTTGAACCAAGATATGCATCCCATAAAAACCAAAACTAAAGTGGGAACTTCTGGATTATGTGTATAGATCAGACTTCTCTGTTAATATAGGAATAAATAGCTTGTATAGATATCTGAAGAAAAACTTCTGGCATTATAACATGAAGAGGGATATTGTATAATTACTATATAGATGATTGGTATGCCAATAAGTCAAGGCTAAACGAAAAAACTCTAAGGGTATGATACAACCATTTCCTATACCAGTATGGAAATCAAAAAACATGACCATGTATTTTTTCATTAGACTCCCTGTGATATCTAAAATCAATAAAGACATTTGGGTGGTATTTGATCGCATTATAAATTCACCACATTTCATTGCTATCAAAGAATATTTATCTTTTGACAAACTCACTAAGATATACATAAGTAAAATGGTAGGAATTTATAGAATACCACTCCCCATTGTATTTGATCAAGATATAAGGTTTACCTCAAGGTTCTAGAGAAGCCTTCATCAATAATTGGATAAAGAGATAAGTTTCAGTACTACTTATCACCCTTAACTGGATAGTCAATCAAAGAGAACCATTCAAACTCGATTGTATGTGATGAGATAATTCTCAATAGATTTCCCATGATGTTGGTATCAACACCTTCCCCTAGTGGAGTTATTATATGACAATTTTTTCATTATAGAACTCAAATAAAACCTTATAAGGCTCTATATGAGAATAGTTGTGGGACTCCAACATAATGGGATGAAGTTAGAGAGATAAATCATATGGGGCTTGATTTTATCCCAGAGATGACAGAGAAGGTTCAAACTATTCAAAATCATTTGATATCCAGAAAAAGTCAATAGAAAAGTTGTGTAGACAATCATAGAAGAGACCTGAATTTTGATGTTCGAGATAAGTTGTTCCTTAGTATATCTCTATGGAATAAAGTCATGATATTAGGGAATATGGTAAATATTGGTTCTAGATATTTTTTTCTCTTTGAGATCCTTAATCGCATCGGAGCTATATCATATCGACTAGCACTCCCACCTAACATTTCTCACGTACATGATGTGTTATATGTTTCCCTCTTGAGGAAGTATATATTGGACCCATCTCATGTCCTGAATCCATAGATGGTACCCTTATAGAATGATCTTTCATATGTTGGTTATCCAATGAAGATCTTAGATCATAGAGACAAATTTCTACAAAATAAGAAAACTCACCTTATTAAAGTGTTGTGGTGGAGGAAGCAACATGGGAAACCGAAGAGGTGGTGAAATAGAAGTACCCTCATTGGTTATAGAGTAAAAAATAAAATTTTGAGAGTGAAAATTAGGAAGTGGGTTTTTTAATTATCCAAACTATTATAAATTAAATTCACTTTTTATGGAGTAAATTTATTATAGTTATAGAAAACACATGCACTACATTGGTTATTTTGGACCAATATATCCTGTTGGATTTAAAAAACTTTTAATCATTTTAACTATTCATAATATAGTTGTTGTATCGTGGCCATTAAGATTGGTATATATTAAGGGTTAAGATAAAGTATAATTGACACATATGAAAGAAGAAATTTTCTTGAACAATAGGATCATACCCTATCAAGACCATCTATCAAAGCTTATGAGGGAGATGGAATCACTACTATTTTCCCTTGACTAACACTAAGTTTTTATTCAATAACTAAAGCTAAAAATCCACTTTTATGAAAATTTCAAGGGAATTAAGATCACAACCCAAACCATATTCATCAAACCACCTCAATAAGGCACCACCATAACGCACCATACCCTTAGGGGGTACAATGGTGTAACAAGTGGTTATGTATCTAGACCCTAGAAGTATGAATTTTTATATTTCATTTTCAATGAAATAATGATAATATTTATATTTTTTTATTATTACTTTATCAATGATTATATAATGTGTTTGATAAAAATTGTATTTTGATCAAAATTGTATTTTTGGGAAATATATAGTTTCAATTAAGACACTCATTTGATAAATTCAATAATTTTTGAAATAAATAATATTTTAATAAAACATTCCTATATGATAATAATTATTACATATAAATAATAATATAATTTCATGAATTCCAAGGTAATTTTTATAAGATTCAGAAAGTGTTTAATATTTTAAAAACTAGTATTTGTAGTAAATAAGTATTTTTATTTAAAAGGAAAAATTACTATATTTAGAAAAAAACTGATAAAATAAATATTATTTTTTAAATAATCACATAAAAATTAACCAATGGTGAATTTTTCACAACTTTATGATACATTCAAATTTTTGGTTAAAAATTAAATACGGTATAAATATATGGTCTGTACTATGTCATCATAATGGCCTAAAAGTGATGTAATAAATTTATTAAAAGGAATACATGACCATATATATATATATACTTTAAAATAATTTATTTTTTAAGTTACTTGGTTAATTTTATAAACCCTTAATTAATCCTCTAAAACCTATATTACATTTTAACATTTTGAAATCATTTCTTTATGGAAATGATCCAATTCCACATTACCAATGGAATTATTTTGAGAAGTTGGGTTCTTAAACTAATAAAAATTTTAGAACCAATATTATTTGGTATAAATAATTGGAAAAACCCTATGGGTGATTTATGTTTTTGATTATTTTATCATATAGACTCCATAACATAAGTTTAGAAATTAATGAAGAATTCCCCTCACTTTTTCTAAAAATACCCACCCATCCTACCACTCCTCTTAACTAAAAACCCATCGATAAAAATTTTAACATCCATATACCTATATAAATTTCTCATAAGGGGTTCCAAATATCTTAATAATATCCTACAAATATTTTAGATGTACCCTCTAAAGGTAAAGGAATTCACTCCACCTCCACTTTATTCAAGAACTTTCTTTGTATTATTCCATTTGATTTCTAATTGTTCACATTGGAATGTGTTTTTAAACATAAATTTTATTGTACTTATGATTTAAAATTAATGATAAATCATTTATCACTCTTATTAAACCCTCACATGAATCTTTATGTACACCCATTATACTATTGATATTATCCTATGATTTTTCAATGACAAAAATTTTTATTAGGAATGCCAATCCCCATTTCCACTTAATGATATTCACCTAGATATACCGATCCTTTATTTATTTGGGACTTCCATTTATTTAACTCACACTCCTTCTTCATGGGGTTAAAAGTGATTAAAGGAATTACTATATTGTATGATCTATGTGGCACACTTATGCATGTACATGATATGAAAGAGATGGGTGGGCACAGAATTATACGAACCTACAATACATTGGGTAATGTTTTTATCTCAAGAGATACCATGTATAGTCCACAATATTTTATCCTAATAGCATTATGTTATGATTTATTGGTGGTTATACATGGATTACTCTTATGATTTAATGTTTTACATTGTTTCCACATTCCTACATTACCTTGATGTTATCATCCTATATCAAGATTTGACATTAATTTTTATGATTATCACCACTTTTATGTCGCCTTGATATGAATCTTGACTAACATGTATTAACTTCATCATGTTATTCTTTGATTATTTCCTTACTGGTCTTTATAACTCACCTCTTTCTCATGTATGTCACTAGATTATCCATTATAATTTTAGAATAGCAATGAAATTTTTAAGATCATTTTAAGATGTTTTAAATAAGGTTGTTATGTCCCTATTTTAAGTTGTTATGTTATGTATCTAATTACCAAAATACACTAGTCCTTTCGATCTTTTTGGATTTTATTATGTGTTTATTTATGTAATAAGTCATGAAACAAATTTTATAAAAGATATTGGCTGTCATATTAAGAGGTTGAACATGAATTGGAAGTGCATGATCAGTAATGATTTTTACATCATCAGCCTTATATTCTTTATATACTGTTCAAAATTGGGTAAATTTTCATCTCTGAGAGGTATAGTTTTCATATCCATGTTTCACAGATGTAGGGAAGAAACTAAAAAAGGTGTTGATTCATGGTATCATAATTGTTTCATGGTAGCATGAGGCATGGTCAAATAAATTATATAATATTCATGGTAGAAACAATAGTGGTAGGGAATGGTTATGGTGTGGAATGGAATGGTAGAAAGAAAGGATTTATGGAAGTAGTGGGCACAACTCCTTGTACAGATGAAAAATATTTCTTCACATGGTAACTGAATCTTCCCATGGTCACAAGTGGGGATTCACAATAGTATGTGATTCATAGGCACACTTATGTTTCCTCAGGGTCACATCTGGGGCACAATAGCTTTTTTCACCTTATCACAATAGCAAAATTCATCCATAGTAATAAAAACATTTTTTCTAACTCATGGTTGTTGTTTCCATGATCGAACACAAATGTAGACCTGACCCCTCACATGGTCACACATTACTTCCTTTAAAAGTTCCAAGTCCATAAAATTAAAAACCAAGAATTAATTTAAGTCATTTCATAATGGAAATTAAATTGAATTAAAAACTGTGAAAAATATTCCTAAATAAATTCCAATTAATTTTTTTAATTAACCAATTTCAAATCATATTTTGGGAAACCCAATTAAGTTTCTATGAATCATTTTAAAAAAACATTATAAAATTCTAGAATGACATTTCCCAATTTAAAATAAATTATTTACACAAATAGTGATCAAATTTAGAAAAATTTCATCAATTTAAATTTAAAAATTATGGTTTTTTCAATTAAGTATAAAAATTGAATAAACTAATTAAAATCCATGATTTAATCCATTTATCAGTTTATGTTCCAATTTAAAATTTGTTCAAACAATTAAATTTCAAAACATCAAAATAAATTTAAAACTTCACCAACAAATAAAAAATGATTAAATTAAAAAACATCAATATTTAATCTAATTTTAGATAAAGCCCAGATTTTTCATAAGTCATAAAAATGAATGATTTATTACGATTTTAAAGGACATTGAGTAGTATTTTCATTGAATAATAGTAAAAAATGTAATTTTTATCTCTCGTCACTCAGATAACAAATCCAGTTTTTAAATTTTGATCCTTTGAATATTTCTATACATATCTTTGTATTTCTTCTCAGAGTAGGCATAGTGTTTGGGTGTCACAAGACCCCAGAATTAATATATTAAAAATATTATTATATATTAAATCATTTACATGTATATTTTCATAAAAAAAATGGTTTTATTATTGATCAAGATCTCATATTGAAAATCTAAGACCATGGTTTATTTTGAAATGTAGGGTTTACCCTAAGTTTGATGTAAAGTTGGTCTGCATAGGGAACTCTATTAGAGGTGACCTTGGAGGGTGCATTAAGTAATTAATAAATTAATTTAATTAATTTACATAAATAACACAAAACCTAAATCCCCTCTATATATTATTCATTATAAAAAATTACTAGGGTTATCCACATGACCCTGGGAATTTTATGCTGAACCAAATAGGAGATCCATCGTCGAATGACAGAAGATCATGGAGCAGAGATTATTTTACGAAGGATTTTTCTTCAACAATTAAGTACTTGTATCTTTTCAATAATAATGGTATGGTCCCGTTATTTGTCTTGAACGATACAAACTTGAGTTAGGGAATGTTATTTCATGGTTTTCCACCCATGTTTAGTTGGCCAATAATGGATTTTAATATGCTTTTGATTCCCAAAAAAAATTCTTCACATAAGTCTAATATTATATTTATTTCTTTAAACCTTTGGTTTAGATCATTTGTTCCCTTGACTTCACCCCTAATTGGATTATATTGTTTTTTGTTATAATCACACCATAAAATATTTTTATTTCACTTCATTCTTCTGAATTTTTCCAACTTTTGTTTTTGGTTTTCATCCTTGGCCCATGGGGTCAAGGTACAATAACATCAGGCTAGATTTGAGCGTGATCTAACCCCCATATTTGTGTAATATGATGAACGGGTTGGCGATTTATGTTTTAAAATTTTATAGATATATGATGTGGGATTTGTGTGTTTTAAACACTTATTAGAATTTGTATCATAGGTATTTATACACGGGAGAGGCAACTTGATAGTGTGGTGTGACAATCATGACATGAACGAGTTTGGGGTGGATGGAATTCGGCCACCAGCAATGGATCTAGTGTGGTTATCCCTAGATTTATGATCGTCAGCACAAATCATAGTAAGAATGGTGGTGGATTTGGTGTGAGAAACATACATGAAGGGTTATTTGGTTTCTGGAAAATCCCAAAATATAATGTGTGTAGTCCAAGAACACATGTTGTGTAGTCCCCTTGTAGTGGTAGCTAGGTTTTCAGGTGGATTTAAAAATCACATGCCATGTATGAACCATAAACACCATGTGACCCAGTGTTAGAGGCTCTCCATGTACCCCAGAGTTACACAGGCATGGACATGACCAGTGTACATGGGCATGACCACAGTACATGGGTACGACCATGTAATTAGACATGGACATGATACCCAAAAATGGCAAGTGTACAATGTAATGGAAAGAGTACTTGGGAATGATCTAAGGTATATTGGAATAGGTCAAGAGAAAACAGGCATACCCTAGGTAGCCCATAAATGTCATATACAACATGTACAAGCCAAAGAGTTCGACATGAGCAGCCTGCAAGTCATTTTTTTCATTTTAAAAACCTTTTTATGGGTTGTTGATACCCATACAACAGAAACCAGGTACCAAAAATAACAAACAGATTGAAATTTCAAAATTCAAAAACACTACCATCATTGCCTCGAGCCGCGAGCCTAACACCTCTAGCCGCGAGCCTGACACCTCGAGCTGCAAGCCTGTACCAGGTCTGACATGCCATGATCTTCAGACAAATCCACTACACCAGATCTCCGGTGAGCTTCACTGGCGTCCGTTGTCACGTTCAACATCAGTGCCGGCAAGAGCCCGTCATCGCCGTCGCAAATCAAGTATCCACAAAAAATATCACCCGCACCACAGACAATCACAAAACCAAAAATTCAAATGCAAATGATCCACATCACGAACCAAATCAACCAGAAAACAAGAAAACTGCAGCGATTCACAAACATCGCAGAGCCACCAAGAAAGCAACCAAGAAAATTTCTGAAGCTGCCAACCCAATCGCTGGAAAAGATCTCATAGGACCCTCAAACCACTCAACCACCATGGGCCAAGAGACGACCTTCAAACACTGAGAAACTCACCAAAGGACCAATGAGATGCCAAGAACAAAACCTGGAGCTCTCCGAAGAGTATGTCAGCGACAAGGTGAAATGTCGCAACCCGGTCTTACACCCACAGATCTAAATCAGCAACCACATAATCTCATAGCGCAAATCCATAGCATGAGAGGAAGCCACAGAACCACCGTAGAGAGCACAGAGGGATCCGTAGAAAAACCACCACCAGAGGGAGGCACTGGTGGGAAAAACCCTAGCGCAACCTTCTCAACAAGCACTCATCCAAAGACATTAGAGTGGGAACCTTCAAACCATTAAGAACATCACAAATAAAAAAGTAAGCGAAGACCTCCCCTCCCCAGACCAGACCAGCTCCATTGTCAGACTTCAAAGGGACACCGGCGCGTTGAGACTAGCCGCACAGTGCCATCGCCCAACCGTCAAGGCGAACCAGATGAAGAAGACTCGAGATAAGGCAGTTGTAGAGGGAAGGAACGCAAGGACGGGGGAAAAACCTAGTCGCCTCGGAAGGGGGAAAGAGATGCCGCTCAGAGTAGTTCTACATGATCATCCAATCCATGTGAATTAAATGACACTCCAAGGTTTCTGGGAGTGTTTACACATTGTGTGGCACTATGTACATGCCACGTACCTTCCTCAAGAACTTCCACCTCAAGTATCTCCTTCTTAGAGCCTCATATTTGGTACCATAAGTAGCATATCCTGAGAATTTTTCTGTGTATAATGGGATGGGGCCTTCATTTTTCAATTTGAGATATGACACGTGGTTTTATTAGCATGATGCTTCCTTAAGCGATGCTTGGATGATGACAGTGATCATGTGTGATCATCATAGATATTTCTCAGTTGGTACTCCCTTATCACATCAGGATGTGGGTTCCCCATACTATTAATATAGGTAGAGTTAGTACTCTCCCATACTATAGAAGATCATGGGTCCTTTATTTATAGAGTGGTACTCCCATGAATTCAAGATTTAGCAGTAAGTGGATCCTTCATGGGAGTTAGTTCTCCATCAGTTATAGAGTATAGTAGTGAAGAGTGAGACCCACTCCTCATATTTTGACAAGGTTGTGTATGGTGTTAGGCATTGGAATTATACCTTTGGATATATAGGTTGACTCATCTTTCTTATAAAGTCTATGTATATGGAGATCCCCTTCCTCTCTAACTTGGTATTCTTTATGATCATATTAATAGCGTAATATTTTCATGAAAATTATAAACAAATTTTGAGGTTTTTTTATGTTTTCAATGATAATCCCTATGTAATTCAATGTTTAAATCAAAATGTGGGAAAATATGACTATAAAAGTAAAATTATTTGAAACAAATTAAAATGATAATATTTTAAAATTGATATTCATGTTATTATTTTGGTTTATATTTTGTGAGTTTTTAAATTTTTCTATCTATTTTTTAGAGTGTTTATTAAAAAATTAGGCTATTATCGAGCTAGCCCATCAACCAAACCATCCTGCCATTTAGATAACCCACAAGGGTGGCTAGGCAAGCTGGGGGGGGCCTGATCGAGTCAGGGGTGAACATGGGATCAAATATCATTCATGGTGGACCATAGGTGACTAGTCCCATGGGGAGTATAGTGAGCCTAAGGGATCACATGGACTACATATGTGTGGTCTACTTTTTCAATGTGTCCAAGTGGAAACCGAGAGGCCATCGCTGGTGCATCCATTTTGAACCAGCATCCCACACTATTTTTTATAAGGGGATGCACAACTACATCCACAATTCTTTGTAGGACATGGTAAATCCCAGTTACTTTTAATCTCTTCCACATGTTTCTACACTCCACTGCTCCACCTTTGTTCTCAAACACATGTCGCCACTATTTCACTTGATAACGCCATTTCTAGTGCTACTAAAGTTTGGTCTTGAGCTGAACTTCCACCACCAAATCCCCATTCCACCTAGGGACATCTTGAAAACCTCTAATGACCTCCATGAGCATCACCTTGAGATTCATCTAGCCACTTTTAGGGTTGGATGAATAAGGAGGGTCTCTGCTCACCATTATCACAAACACAAAGGAGATGCCAGAAATTCTACCCCACTACTCACCACTACTGCAATGATCCCATTCAAGCCACATATCCTGGACATGAATCAAGTAGGAATTTGATGATGTCCACATAAGCTTCCCTGTTTCGAATTCTTCGACACCGGATTGATTCACCCAAGACCTACGAGTGTTTCATTATTCACACCCATGGGTCTCATGGGTATGATTTCAAAGTAAAATCTTATAGATTTGAATTTAAATATCTTTCATGTTTTAATGAGGAACACTATCAAGGATCCTTCTTGCTTCATAAAAAAAGGCGTCTCCAAGAAATAGGGAGAGGTTGACACCTGCGCTGGAGGGATAATCCCTATTGTTTACCCATTCACCCGTCTATATTTTCTCTTTTTTTTATTTTTATTTCTTTTATATTTAGCTTAGATTTATTTTTAAATGTAATTTTCTTATTTTTTTCATTAATAAATATAATTTATTCATTGTTTTTATTTACGTGTTTCCACACCTTCTTCTAATTTTTCTCCTTATTCTAATTCTTCTCCTTTAAATTTTCTTATTCTTTTTAATTTATTTTCTATCACTTTATATTTTATTTTATTATTCTCTTTATTTCTTTCTCTTCCACTCTATTTTTCTTATTTTTTTATTTTTTATTTTATGTGTGTGCTTTCTACCCCTTTTTTATCATCCTCATTCTATTTTTATTTTTAATCTTATTCTATTATCTCTCATTACACCAACTAATCACTTACTCCCAGTAATGGGAGGCTCACCTAAGTTTTGGCTTGGGGGAGGTTAAGGTGCTCTTGAATTCTTGACAAAATTTTATTTTATGTTTGTGATAAATGATAATGGCATGAACGGGTGTGGATGTTGGGACCAAGTTGGATGGAAAAGGATGTAAGAAGAGTTTTTAGTTAAAGAGTGTTTTCTTTTGTTGTAAACGAAGATAAATCACTTCACTTTTTAATAGAAATTTAATCAGAAGATGCTTTGATGATTTTTATTTCACAAATATCTTAAGTTCTGAGAACTTGTGATGCAAACCTTATGAAGAAAGGGGGATAAATGATGATTCCAGCCATATACAATTTTGACTGGAAGAAATGATGATGTTGGAAGATAGGGAAGTTTCAGTACTTTCCATTGTAACTCTAACGATGCTAAAGCTGGACTATCAAAGGATATATATCACGATGGTGGATTTCGTGATGAAATCTAAATAATGATTATGGGATGCAGTGAAGAGAGAAATGACAAAGAAATGGACAATCTGGAGGCGGCACAAAAGAATAGTTTAAGGAGGTGCCATTTTCCAGTGTTAGCCAAATTTTAGGGCCTAAAAATTGAGAGATGAAGAAAGGTGTTTTAGAAAAGGATATTGTGTGCATGTTTTAATATGGATTGGTATGTTGTGCACAAGTGGAGTTCCATGATATGAACATCAAAATCTAGAAAAGGCAAGAATTGCATGAAAGATTGGAGAATTGGTGTGAAAGAGAAGTTTGCATGAAGGATTGGATAATTGGAATGAAAGAGAAGGTTGTGCAAAATATTGGAGAATTGGAGAAAAATAGAAGGTTGCACGATTTATTTAATAATTTGCGTGAAAGAAGAGATTGGAACGAAAGAAACATGCGCACCAAAGGAGGTGGAAAATGGGGTTTTGGGCTCCAGGAATAATTTACGGTCTGAACTTCGGAAAATGGAAAAGTAAGGAAGCGCGTGAAAGATTTAACAAGTGAATGAAAGATGAGGCTGGTGTGACAGAAAATTGAGCGCCAAATACGGCGTCAATATGGGTTTTGTACAATGCATCTGGATATTGCGTGACCCATTGTGGATTTTGCATGTAGGGGTCAACGGAGTTTATAAATAAGAGGTGACCCCCTCACATTGATAATTCTAGAAACATAGAGAAATATCGATCCCTGAGTCACGGTAAAATATTAAGAAAAGGAGAGTGTGTGAAATAAATTGAGTTTCACTTAAGAAGGAAAAGATGTGCATAAGAAGACACTTGCGCGCAAGACGAAAAAGTTGTGTGCAAGAAGAGAGTTGCTTGCAAGAGGTGTTTCACGAAAAAAACTCAAATCTTTCACTCCACGAATAAAATTTGTGTGCAAGACACCTAAATGAGTGCAAGAAAGATTTGGGGTCTTCACACATATTCGGTTTTTCATAAGACAGTTCTTACTAGCTTTTGGGTAAGAAAGTGAATATTTGTGCTTCATAGAACACACCTGCTCAATTGTAAAGAAGCACTGAAATATTTTAATTCCCTATTTGTGCTAAGAGTGTTCACACACACTTTTGGATTGTTTTTTGAGTGCTACATGAGGGTAAGGGTATATCCTACTCGTTTTATTCCACATCAAAGGATTTTTTTCTAGTGGATTGTGTGGTACTAGATTATTTTTGTACCATACCAAGGACGTATCTACTCTTGTTGAGTAGTGAACCTTATAAATCTTGTGTTCCTGTGGTTGAGTGTCTTAATCAGAGAAGAAACTCTTTAACAGGAGGCGAAGGTTGTTTCAAAAATAAGGAAACATAAAAAAGAAAAAGACATCACGGATTCACCCCCTCCCCCTCTTAGTGATACTTATATCCTGGTTGGAAACTTTAGTGGCTGTAAGGAACTGGCCTTAAACATTAAATATTCTAGTGACCTTTTACTAGAATTAATTTTCTTTCATTCCCAAATATCTATTCGGTTTATAGTTATAAATAATTAGGACAACTCTTACAAAGTAAACCCATAAATTAAAAGTGTACTCTTACACTAAGTATTTATTTTTTCCACCAAAGAGAACCCTTTTTAAAATAAAACATGTTTTATCCTAATGTAAAATATTTAAATTTTTACCCATATTCTAATCCTTATCTACATTTTAAAACATAGAATGATTATAAAATCTCAGTAATGAATATAAAATAAGGTAAAAAGTTAACCCCGTGAAAAACATGAAAACCCATGTAATTTTTACCTATATCTAAAACTTCATTAAGATATTGAAATAAATTATTTTATTTGGAAAACACACACACATTTAGATCAAATAAAATCATCAAAACACATTGAAATTAAAGTAAAACCCTTTTTGCAATCTTAGAACATCACATTAATAAAACCCTTTCAAAAACATTTAAATTGGAATAACCATATGGCTGATTTCCAATATTAGTATTACCCAATTCATTGAAGATCTATAATAGGGATCACCCTTTGTATAAGCTATATTGGACTCACCTGTGAGCTATAATGGGTATAAACCCTTCGTATAAGCTATATCGGGATCACAAATTTCTCATGAGCTATAATGGAGCTTAACCCTTCATATAAGTTATATTTGGCTCACCCATGAGCTGTAATGGGGATTAACCCTTCGTAAGAGTTATATCAGCCTCACTTGTTTCTCATATAATTCTCAAGTAAAATTTCAAGAATAAAACAATTTAATCATAAAAACCTTTGAAAAAATTCTTTTAATTCCATATGAAAACACTTTAGTATAAAAATAACCTTTTCTTTTAAAATTCCATTTTCAATAACAAAACACCATTTTTGTTGAAAATCCGTATTTTATTCCAAAATACCCAAAAAAATTAAATAATTCATTTTATTTAAGAAAACATGTAATATTTCAAAGAAATATATGAATTAATTAATATTTATGGCGGCAGAAAAGTTTTTTCACAGTACACATTAAGGAAAGAAAAATATTTTTGTCGTTTTTAAAAAAGTTCAATATAAAACATGTAAAAAGATTCATTTTGAAACCATTGAAACAATTTAAAAATTAACATAAAATGTACTTTATAATTATTTTATATTCATATAAATGAACCTATAAATTTATTTCAAGAATATTTACATAGAGGAAAAGATTTTTGAAATTAAATCTTTGAACATTTAAAAAGAGATTTTTAAATCAAAGTGTCTCATACCACTTCTAATTATTCAAATAATAAACCATGTAAAGAAAAAAATTAAAAAAACATTAAATAAAATGATTATATGATATTTAAAAAGGGTCTTTATATAAAACTCGTAAAATAAGGTGGGTGTATAACATCAAAATATGCCTCAATTAAAGGTGATTGAGATGAAGTCCCTTATAAATATAATATCTTGGAAGTGTAAATTAATCAAATGAATAGAATACATGTATCCATTATAAATCCACATAAAAAAATTATAAATAAAAAATAATATATTCAAAAGTTATATCACACATAATTTTAGCAATACATGATTATTAAGTAGAAGTTTAACCCAAAGTATGGAAATTGGTTTACTAAATCCCTTACCACATGTTTCCCTTTAGTGGTGAAAACTTTAACCTACTTTATAATGTTTTAAAAAATTTAAATAACTCCTTAAAGAAATATATTTATATTTATAATACCTTATGTGATGATTTTATAAAATATTATGACCCATTCATTAATAATATTTCATTATTTTTACGGTTTTAGGTGCATTTGTTTCATGGTTTCTTAATCAGTTCAACTATGTATAATTATGGATGTGCTTGTAAAATGGGATTACTACACCATAAGTATAATGTAATAGTATTGATAAACTTTCAAAAGTATGAATGGTTCCATATATAATTTTTTATTTCTTGCATGATGATGATTCCTTTGATAAAATGTTAATGATAAATATTTGGTTTATTTTGGTGGTTTTTCCAAACATCATGAACTAATTTCATTTTATTTAATATTATGTGTATATATATTAGGTCCAGAACATGAAATTGGTTATAATATACCTATTAAAATATTATTTAACCAAAATTATAGTTTTATTACCATCCATTAAGGTGGTAATGTAAAATTAACAAAATCATTATTCACTTAGGCGATTAACTGACATAACTTGGACAACAGCTTCATTTATTTAAATAAGATAAGTTGGATATGATATATTACATTATAAAAATAAAACTATATTATATACTTAATTATAAATTTATCATTAATTCATTTATGACTTATATGAGAATAAATTATAAGACAAAAAGAAATTAAGATAGGTACTTTGAGAAAATTACCACTTGAATATCACCTCCTTGAGAGACCCTTGAGGACCTTGGATCTACTATATTGGTGAGACCAACAAAAATAGGATGTGTGGATAGTTATGAGGAGAGTTTTGGGTAGATATTTTAGTATCTACAAGACTTTGTGAGTTGAAATGGGGTGTGAATGGGTGATATTTATACTTGATGAGAGGTGGGTTTAAGTGATTAAAATAATAAATATTTTATATTTAAAGCCAACCACATTGAGATGGAATTAAATTACCTGAATTTGGAAAGAAATTAATAATTTAGAGGCTATTTCGGGTTTATAAACACCTCAAAAAACCATTAAATGTTTTATTTTATAGGTAATTTAAGCCTTTTCCTTTTTAACTTTAAACAGTTTTATTTTTTATATATACCACAGTAAATAATTTTTTTCCCATGGTAAGGTTTTTTATGCCTAAAAATGAAATTGACCTCAAAGACTAATTTTAAAATTATTATTCCAAATATATAATCCATTTTAAATAATTCAATTCACTAAATTGGTAAAATTATATTTAAAATTAATCTGGCAGACATAATGAAAAAACAGATTTTTAAAGTGAAAAGTTTAAAATATTGAAATATTTTTATATCCAATTTCAATGTCAAATTGATTCTAACAGCCTAAATTGGTTTTAATTATGTATAATTTAACTAATTATACTTTAAAACTAATCTAAAATATAATTTAATGATATAAATACATTAGAAGAAAAAAATAGATTTCAGATAAAAAGTTGTATTTTTCACTATTCATCAAAAAATGAAACTTGTTAGAAAAATATAAAAAATTAACCCTAAGATAATTTTGATATTCATATTTTAAAAAATGTGTTTATTTTCTCAAAATAAATTTTTAAAAGTTTCAAAATTTTGATTTAAAACAAATGTCTCATCAAAAGTTGGGAAAATTGCCTTTTAGAAAAATATAGCTTTTTAAGCATAAAATAGGGATTATTCTTGTCTTAAGGCTATAAAACTTATTGTATGAATTTAAAACATTTTTTTGAATATATAACATGTAAATTTCATTAATATATTTTAGTAATAGTTATTAATTTAATTTATTAATTTAAAATGTTATTATGGTCGTAAAAATAGTTTTTTATAAAAACACCCATTTGTATTCAATTGGTTTTTATTTTTTATTTATAATTAATTGGTAACCAATGAATTAATTTTATAAAAATGTTTAAACTATATTTTCATAATTTAGTTAATCTCATTTATTCCCTCCATTCCAATGGCTAGGTTATAACAGTCGCGTTTAAATAATAATATTTAGTTGTTTGTGTAAGCTTGATGTGGCGTATCTTGTATGATATTAAGAATAGTGGTTCCTTTTAAAATATTGGAATGTTACATTCTCATAACCAACCCTTAATAAATTTAATTATCTTAATTTTAACTTTGGGCTGAAAAATTAGGGTTTTTAATTTTCAAAATACCTTTTTTGAAATCCCACATCGGAACAAGGATCAATAAAACTTCCACTTAATAAGAGAGAAAATAAAGTATAAAGGTCACATGAGATAATACATAATAAGCTTCCAAGTAGGAAAAAATGAACATGTGAGATAAAATTTAATTCTAAATGAATTATAGAGATTGGTATATAACATGGTTGTGATAAAGTTAACAATCACAAAACCATACATCTGTGATAGATTGAAAGGCTTTTTATTTCTTGATATCAAAAGTAATCGGATAAATTTTTTTAAAATACTTTTTGTAAAGTTGGGGAATTATTTTTAATCTTAGGATAAGAACATAAATAAATATACTTACGTGAAAAAAAATAATTTTATCCTCATATTCTCTCTATAATGATGAGTATTCAAGATGAAGTTTCTTACCATAATCATCAAAATTAACTTCTACAGATCGAAAAATACATAAACTTATAACTATATATTCCTCCTATCTTAAATAATTTATAAAAAACAAAATGGTTAGAACAATATAAAGTAATTTCCCAAAAATAATAAACCATTATAAGATAGAAAACAACTTTAATATCCAAAATTATATAGTAATGCCCAAAGTTAAATATAGATTATTCAAAAAATAACTATCCTTAAAATTCCTCAAAATATCCCTGACCAAAATTGAAACCCAAAAATCAGAATAATTTGATCACATAGTCTTCCTGCCTGACAATTATTTTTTTTATTAAGAAAACACTTTTGTGGAAAAAGTGAGAAACCAAAAGTACAACAATACAGCCAAACAAACCCAAAAAACACCAGAAAGAGCAGGAACTACCACATACACACAACAACAACACCACCATCCCTAAGTTAGACACTCGATGATCCCATGCAAGCATGGTCCCTCCCGATGTTGTCATCCCTCCGAATCAGCCATGTCCCAAATGACCTGCCAAGGAAATGGTAGAGTGCTCTAGCCCGATGAGGAAGCCCCGACTGCACTTCCAAAGTCAAACCGGGGGGGAAGCCTCATAAGAAAAGGAAATGTTACCAAAATACAACCTTATCCTATTATTGATTTCTTCCCTGTAGAGATTCCGATGTATTATCCATACCATAGCCCCATGATCTTCTCCAATAACATCTTCCAGATAGTTCTCCATTTTTTCCAAAGTGCGGATATATTCCTCTTTGCTGATTTTATTTTCATTGAAGCCTCTCATTAAGATCAAGTCTTGCTTGTCAATCCACTTTTCCTGTTCGTGATTGACTTCCACTCTTACCGCCCTTCCCATCATGTCAGCCTCTTCCTGTGGAATGTCAACATACAGAAACTCCTCAACCATATCCTCCTCGGAACTAAGGATGGGTTCCTTTCTAGTCCCTATCTTCCCAGTAGAAATTTCCATTTCATCTATGTTCCCCTTGCTTAAAGCCTGGTTCACCACATTGGACATTGTCACCGGTAGTTTCTTCGCAGAGCGGGTCTCCAATGGAGGGGGAAGCAAGGAGTAATCTTTTTTCCCGTTCCTCTTTTTACAACTCATACTATACTTCTGAGTTGGAACCCCATCAGTCACTTGATCCGATGCATCCATGTTGACTCCCTCCGAATCAGCCACACCACCACCAGACTGTCTAACCATCATTCCATGGGAAATACCACAATTAGTTATATCACCTTCATTCTGTTGATGGCAAGGTATTGGTTCATCTTCCCCAGCATGGTCCACTACAACATCTGGATTTTCTAGTAAATCAAATCGGTTTGGGGAACAAGGAATAGCCTCATCCACCCCAACCTTAATCAGATTTTTTGAGGTGTTCTGGTCTGGCATCTCAGGCTCACCCAAGCCCTGCTGAAGCTCAAGTCCCCTGCCCATATACTGGAGATTACATACCCCATCCAAGTCCCAGCCCTGTATATTGATTGCAGCATCAAGGCTCAGTTCATTATGATTACCATTCTCCCGGTTGGCCAATCCAGAAACCTCTAGAGGGGTAGACACCACAGCCCCTGATATGGTCTCCTTTCTCCTAGATTCATTCACTTCCACCTGTACTCCTACCAATGGAACATCTACCTCCCCTGACAGCACCCCCTGGACCATCGTCTCAATGTCCCCAACTGATTTGGAGGGAGAGTGACAAACTTGAGGCCTTCCTGCAGGTGAAGACTGATCGCTGCCTTTCTCGGCACCAATGGTGACCACTTCTCCTTCCGAAGGAACACCCGCTGGTACAGCTGGAACATCAGAACTTCCACAACCCCTGAACCTACTTTGACAACCATGTTCATCATAGCCCTGCTTGTGACAAAAGGAGCAGAATGGGATCCAGGATTCATCGACTATTGATTGAGCATACCTATACTCTTCTTCAATTACAATCCAGACAAGCTCCGGAGGCACTCTTTCAAGGTCCATTTCCACACAAATTCTAGCCGAAAAGGGATGAGACAAGGAAGATGTTCTTTGATCACTACATACAAAACACCCTATCGAGTTGCCTATTGATCTCAATAACCCAATATTCTGAAAAGGCAGAGGAATTACAGGCAATTGAATCCAAATTGTCGTGTAAGATGAGTCACAGTTCATGTGCGCCTCAAAGGACCAGCGCAGTAAGTGGAACTGGAGGCCACAGAAAGGAATCCTCTTTCGCGACCAAGCCATTCCCAAATATTCCTCATCCGCAAATAAAATAAGGAATTGACATGGTCCCAGTATACTTACAAGTGCACGGTGTTTCAAACACCACTCCATATTGATTGCTTTGTCGAAGTGCTCCACCAGAGGTCGCCGCTTCGTAAACCTCACGATTAGCACCGAGGAAAGTAAAGCTGAAGCTTCATGGAATTCCTTCACTGAGACCGGGACAATAGGTTGACCTGAAACGCACCCAGGTACCTTCGTATATGTTTCCAAAATAAAACTCATCCTTTAATTTATCAAATAAATACCATAGTATTTAGTTTACCTTTATATATAAGGTTCCCAAAATAGTGAACTTCTTCTGAAATAACACTGATCACTTAATCTCTAATAAATTTTTAATACCTTGATTATCATTTTAATAAAACATATGATCCCAAAATAAACTTATTTTTCATTGATCAAATCATTTACCTAAAAAGAAAAATATCATACTAACATGTAAAACTTTAGTCCAATGGTAGACGATGTTCCCTTTTCTCCCTTCAGTTGTAGGTTCGATCCACATGGCCTTATCGGATGCGATGGTTTTTTACCCATCCTGTGGGTTTTCCTTTTTCAAAAACTATATTAATATAATACTTATAAAATTATATATATATATATTAAAAACATACTAAAAAAACCTAAATATATTCTAACCTCAAAGGTTATCTCATAAAATTCATTTTTTATCCCAAAAAGTAAGAACTCATAATTACCTCAAATTCAAAGATCATATAAACCAAAAAAAGTTTTCTAAGACTTTGAAATTATAATAATATTTAAACTTGTAACCCTATGATGATATCCATAACTCTTAAAAAACCACCGTGATCTATAAATTTTTCTAAACCCTACTACGATACCAACTGTAATGACCCATCCATAAACATTACATATTCTAGTGACTTTTGACTAGAATTCATTTTATTTCATTCCTAAAGATTTTTTAGGTTTAGAGTTTTAGAAAATTAGGAAAACTCTTAAAAATTGATCCCATAAAGTACAAGTGGGATCTTATACTCGGTGTCCATTTTTTCCACCAAAGAAAACCCTTTTTAAAATAAAACATGTTTTCTCTTCTTGTGAAATCTTCACAGTTTTCCACTTATTATCATACTTATCTCTTTTCTCCCTTAAATACTGTGAAAAATATTTTAAAACATGGGATGGGCACAAAATCTTATTAAGGAAAATAAAATTAGGTAAAATGTTAGTCTAGTAAAAAACATGAAAACCCATGAAATATTTACCTTTATATCAAAGTATATTGGATTGTCAAAATAAATCATTTTCTCAGGAAAACACACACACTTTTTGATCAAATAAAATCATTAAAACCTATATAAACCAATATAAAACCATTTTTGGAAACTTAGATCATCACATTCATAAAACCCTTTCAAAACCCTTCCAATTGGAATAACTATATGGTCAAATTAAACTATTATTATTACCCAATGCATTGGAGATATATATTGGGGATCACCCATTGTATAAGTTGTATTAGGATCACCCTTGAGCTAAAATGGGGCTTAACCTTTCATATGAGCTATATCGGGATCACTCGTGAGCTATAATGGGGCACAAGCCTTCATATAATTTGTATTGAGCTCACCAATTACTCGCATAATTCTCAAGTACCATTTCATGAATAAAACAATTTCATCATAAAACTCTTTGAAAAACTCTTTTAATCCCATATGAAAAGCACTTTCATATAAAAATACTCTTTTATTTTAAAAACCCATTTTCAATTCCTAAACACCATTTTCTTGTAAAAACATCTTTGATTCAAAAATACCCAAAAAATAAAGAAGGATTTTAATTTAACAAAACATGTAATCTTGTAAAGAGATCTAGAAATTAAATAATAGTCATGGTGGAGAAGAATTCATTGTCGTCATGTATGTTAAGGATAGAAAATTCTTTTTTTGTTTATCAAAAAGTTCCATATAAAAGACATAAAAAGATTCCTTTTGAAAAAATTAAAATAAATTAAAATTATAGATAAAATTTCCTTTATAATTATTTTATATTCATATAAATGAACCTATAAAATTATTTCAAGAATAATTAAATAGAGAAAAATATTTTCTAAACTAAAAATTCAAACATTTAAAAAGATATTTTTAAAAAAAATTATCTAATAAAATATTGAATTATTTGAATCATAAAACATATTAATGAATAAAATTTAGAAAAAAATTAAATAACATGATGATATGATATGTCCAAAGGGGTTGTATATACACATCATAAAAGAAGTTGGGTTTATAAAATCAAAATATGCCTCAATGAAAGGATATTTAGACGAAGTCCCTTATAAATATCATATCATGGAAGTGTAAATTAATAAAATGAATTGAAAATGTGTATAGAATATAAATATACATAAACAATTAAAAATAAAAAATAATATATTTAAAATTTATGTCTTGCATAATCTTAACAAGAGATAATTATGAAGTAGATGGTTAACTTGAAGCATGGAAATTGGGTTAAAAAATACCTTACCTCAGGCTTCCCTTTAGTGGTGAATACCTTAACCTACTTTATAATGGTCTAAATAATTTTATTAACTCATTCAATAAATATATTCATATTTATAATACCTTATGTGATGATTTTATAAAATCTTATGACACATTCATTATAAATATTTTATTATTTTCATGGTTTCATGATCAGTTCAATTGTGTATAATTATGGATGTGCCTATAAAATGGGATCACAACACCAGAAGTGGAATCAAATAGTATTATTTAAATTCTATAAGTATGAATATTCCCATATATGATTTTTATTTCTTACATGATGATGATTCATTAGATAAAATTTTAATGATAAATGTTTAGTTTTAGTTTATTTTGGTTGTTTTTCTGAACATCACAAACTAATTTCGTTCTATTTAATATTATATGTATATATCTGGTCTAGAACATGAAATAGGTTATAATATGACTATTTAAATATTGTTTAACCGTAATGGTACTTTTATGACCAGCCATGAATGTGGTAATGGAAAATGAACAAAATCATAATCCACAGAGGCACTTAACCAGCATAAATTGAACAATAGTTTCATTTATTTTAATAACAGAAAATGGATATGATAAATTCAATTATAAACTTAAAACTATAGTATATAAATGATTAATTTATGTATTAAGGATATGATATGATAGTATAAGAAGAAAAGAAATTAAGATATGTACTTTGAGAAAATTACATCTTTAATATCACCTCCTTGAGAGACCCTTGAGGACCTTCGATTTGGTCTTTTGGTGAGAAAAATAGCACTAATACAAGAGAATACTGACTAGGAGAGGTTAGGGTATATATTTTAGGAGCTAAAATTCTTTTTTATTCGAAATATTCTAGAGATTTGTGGTATTTATACTAGAGGAGGGGTGGGTTTAAGTGACTAAAATAATAATTTTTTTATATTTAAAGACAACCACATTGAGGTGGCATTAAATTCCATGAAATTGGATAGAAATTAATATTTTAGATTCATATTAGGTCTTATCCAAACCTCAATAAACCATTAAATTTTGTATTTTTTTAGGTATTTTATTCCTTTTCCATTTTAACATTAACTCGTTTCATTTTTTACCTATAAAGTGGTAAATAATTTTTTTACAGTGGTAACTTTTTTTATGCCTAAAAATGAAATTGAAATTAAAAAATAATTTGTACCTTTTTACTCTAAATATGTAATAAATTTTACCTAATTCAATTTATATAATTTTCAAAATTATTTTTAAAATTAATGTCGCAGGCATAATGAAAAAACTGGTTTTTAAAGTGAAAAGATCAAAAGATTGAAATGCTTTTATATCCAATTTCAATGTGAAATTGATTCCAATGTCCAAAATTTGTTTTATTTATGTATAATTGGATTAATTATACTTTAAAACCAATTTAAAATATAATTTCACTATATAAATAAATTATAATAAAATGCATTTTTTGAATAAAATGTTTTATTTTTGAATATTCATAGAAAAAATAAACTTGCTAGAAAAATACCAAAAATTCACCATAAGATAATTTTGATATTATAATTTAAAAAAGTTTGTTTATCTTTTCAATATAAATTAATTAAATTTTCAAAATTTATATTTAAAATAACCATGCCATCAAAAGGCGACAAAATTTTCTTTTAGAAAAATATAGATTTTATGCTTAAAATTGGATTTATTCTTATCTTAACCCTATAAAACATATTGAATGAATTTAAAAATATTTTATTGAATATATAAAATTTAAATTTAATTAATATATTTTACTAATAGTGACTAATTAAATTTATTAATATAACATGTAATTATGGGCATAAAAATAGTTTTTTATAAAAACACTGCCTTTATATTCGGTTGGATTTTTTTCATTTCTAATTAATTGGTAACCAAGGAATTAATTTTCATTATGGAAATTCAAATGGTTAGGTTATAACAGTCATATCTAAATAATAATATTGAGTCGTTTGAGTAATCTTGATGTGTCTTATCTTGTATGATATTAAGAAAAAAATTTCCTTTTAAAATTTTAGGATTTTTTAATGGAGACTATCCCATGGTCCATGCACTAAAATTTATTTTTATTTTTTCTTTATTATCTTTTTTGAACAACAATAAGGATTTTTATTATAGAATAGTAAAAATCTATCCCCACAACTTGAGAGTAGAGAGGTTCATATCATGGGGGGATATTGTAATAAAGTCCTAGGGAATCATTAATTTAAAAAATAGAACCATCCTAAAGAAAAGATTACTTAGAAGAGAAAATTGAAATAGAGTCAGGGAGAGGATCTTAGGAGGCTAGAAAATTAGCTACTTTATTCCCCTCCCTCCAAGTGTGAGTGATTCTCATCCCTTCAGTAATTAAATTGTTTCACTTATAAACCTGATAAATTATTAGACAAGGACTAGGGATACAACCATGAAATGAGTTAAAAATAAGCAAGTAATCAGTCTCTAGAGCAGCAAGCCTGATATTATTCTCTTTTCACAACTCCAGTCTGGTAAACATCATCTTAACTTCATCTATAAGTGAATCACCATGGCCAAAAGATGTTGTGAAAGAATTTAATCTATTTTCTATCTCTATATTGGTTATCACTTCACACAATGGAGTTGAGATAATCAATCTATGAAATGACATCTATAGAGATGGTTATTGGAAGACGTCACACCCTAGACCAAGGTACATCATTAACCTTGACAACAGGAGGATGTAAAATTTATATTACTTAAGGAATTCAAGATTTCACAAAATCTAAATAAAATAATAGTAATTCATAACGAGATTTCATGAATGGATTACCAAAAAAATAATGGAGAATAGTGATTTATCCCAAAATGAAACCTAAAACCAAGTTTATTCTTCTTAACTCATTCTATTTAGTATTGAATGTTAGTATTATCTTAATCTTTCATATTATATATGTAAAATCCCAAACCAGGATCCACTTAACTCATGCCCGGATCCGATGGGTCACATGGCCTTAAGAGAACATCCATGTATGCCAGATGATATCAACTAGTAGTGAGGGTGTAAAGGTGGTATTGTGGGGAGACTATACCCTCATATTAGAGTGGAATGATATAGATAACCATAAATATACAATAGCATAAGTAGATAAAACAAACATAATAAATAATAAATGGAAGAATGGATAATTGAACAATAGAATAATAATCAAAATCCACTAGGCAAAGTCACATAAATGGATTCTTGTCATGTCAATATATAAAAGGGGAATGGGGTATAGGAATATAAAGTCATTCTATTCACAAACTACAAAAAGAAAAAATTTATTCTTCACTATCATCTCGATCATATGCTTTGTCCTCTTCTCCTATGATACATCTATAAGGTAAACCATATTAGGACTCCATAGTATGGAACTTTCCCTTATCCATACATATAGTCATATAATCTTCTTGGGTACCAAAGTCATCCCAATTAGGGTGTGAGATAAAATCTCAATAGACCACCACCAACAGTGTCTATAAGTAATAGAAGTAGTGATCATAGTTATAACAGTGTTCATACATAAAGGAATAATCAAAAAATATGAATAAATAAATAAAAGCTTGATCATGTTCCTAAAGGAAACCTGGAATCTCTACCTACTTCAGCTCATGGTCGAGATGAATGTTTGATCAGTCACTATATATATATTGGGTCAGTTTTTATGTTTTGATAGAATAACTCGTGCATTTTTTCAGCGTATTTCTCCAATAATATCTGTCGAAGTAGATTTATCATGAATTATAGTTGAGTATGTGTGTATATTAGTTGGAGATGGATTTTGATACAAGCAGCCAATCTATTTTGAGCAGTGGGTTGATTATTTCTCTTCATGTAAGACTCTAAGTCATCTGATGGTAGTGTATATGCACGATACCTTAAATAAGGTATATAATATGATCGATGAGGTACCAAGTCTTGGAGGAAGTGTACAATATTTTTTTCTTGATGCAGTTTGGTATGAATTGAAATTTGATATCAACCTAGAGACATAGTATTCTTCTTCTATGAATGCAGTCGACTAGTTGGGTTTAGGAAAAGTGGTAAAAGTGGTTCTCACCCGAAAAGAGGTTCATTTTTGAGATATTGATCCCAAATTTGTGGATTTTTATAGTATTTTGAAACATGATTTGGATATTTAAGATGTGCAGGCCACATCCGGGTCTGGGGGTAGAGGGATTGGGTGCCTTAGGTCAACCTAATTCATCCAAGGCAATATCCTATGTTGAGGTTGTGAGAGCTAGAAATAGATCCAAGCATAAGGATGGGTTATATAGGATCGGGATAGTGTTTCCTGGCTCCAAATCTGCACAATATGTGGTTATCCATCTGGAAATTGAGAAATTTGTAGTGGAATTAATGATTTCTAGAATACAGGTTACAGGGGGTGATAAGATTGTAGTTAAATAGTCAAGTTCAAGGAAGCTCAAGCTAACAATTAAACTAAGAAACCATTTTGAAGGATTGTATATTGAAAGGTTGGTCTAGGATTAACCTAACCCAACCCAAACTGAGGTTTCTTATGAATTAAAATGTATCTCTATGGAAAAGAAAAGTAATTGGATCTTTAGTGGTCTCTCATATGATAGTGCAGAGGGACATCATGGTAGAGATTTACACAATCTGAGGAGGAGGAAGGGGTAGAGAGAAAACAAGGATTTTGGAAGTTTTATTCTACTTAAAAAATAGAAATCTAAAGGACACAGGGACTATTCCTACCCACCTAAACCAATTGATATAAGTTATACTATTAAATTGAGTCCTAAGGAGATGAACATTGAACCTAATGATAAGGAGAAGGACCGGAAGGTGAGTGTGATGGTATAGTGTGGAACCCAAAGGACCAATAGCACTATCTCCATAGAACAAGAGTCTAGGGGTGTGATGGTAGAACCAAATAAGACTCAATAATCCTCTGTGGTGGTGGAACACTCCTACAATGATAACACCACTAATCGATTGGATCTCACTAAGGGATTTCCCACCAACCATCATCAAGAGGTGTGCAATGAGGATCCAAATAATGTTAAAACTTAGGATCTTATCATCCACTCTAAGGAATAAATTTTTAAGGAATCTTTATCGATTAATTCCTCACAAGAGGATGCTGATAAAATGGTTGAGCGACTGCTACTTGTGGAAAAAAATAAGGAGAAGACGAAGTGGAACAAAAAGAAAAATCATATTTTGGTAATAGGTTTCAATGCAGAAAAAATAAAAATGGAGGAGTACATTCAAACATGGGAAAATATGGATTATTGGTTTGAAGACCTTATCAAGGATGATCCATCTAGATAGGTAAATAGTCTCCATTGTAAATTATTTAAGAATAATGTTTCTAATAGGATTAAATTATATTTTAATGATTCGTTTATCTTGTATGGTATTTGATTCATTTTTTTCTATACTTTCATGGGTTCTCACTTTTTAATTAGAAGATTTTTAAAAATAAATAAGGTAATTTTTAGTCATATAATCAATATATTTAATTTTATAAAACAATTAAATTCAATTATAGGTCTCAATCAACACTTATAAGGTGTAATTGGAAATTGGGAAACTACCATCAAGGGTAATTCTATTATTAATTAGGGTCTATCACTTAGTATGTGCCTTGGGTTCATTAAAAATTCAGATAATATAGGTCAATTCCATTTTGAAACCAATATGAATTCTTAGAAGGAGTTCCAGGAAATTTTAAAAATCAACCACAAAGGGAAATTTAATTTGGAACACCCTAGGGGTCTCCATAACTGAGGGAAGCATCCTCTAATTTACTAAAAATGATCCTTGGGAGTTAAATAAGGTGTATAGATCAATTTAATATGAATAAATCAATTAAACGGTAATTCATGGAAACATACAACATGTGTAATTATTTAAAGGCTATTAAAACACTAAAATTATTTGGTAAAATGATGAGAACACCTACCTTAGGGTCATTGATGACTCCTCATCTGATGGAAGCCTCATATTCGAAGTAGGTTGAGATAAATTTAAGAAATGGTCTAACACCCTAAAAATAGAGGAAAAATCTTCCACCTAAATAGTGACAAGGATATAAATATAAATTTAGATCGAAGGTAATAAGAATATATATCTTATTGAGATAGATCTGATGCTTCTTAAAATTCTTGATTTGGACTTCGGATTAAGAATTTATCTCAATGCTTGGGAGGAGAGAGTTGGGATCCCACAGGAGTAAGAAGCAAAGAAGACCACTAGAAATGGGTGAAGAAAAAGAAAAGAGGTAAATAGATTTATTAAAGGAAAATTGGTAATTTCACCCTCAAAATAGGGGGAACACAGTTTTGCCACACGGTTTTTCCAAACCGTGCTCTAGGCACTACCCAAAGATAGACCTCACATAGTTATGGCACAGAGTTTCCCTAACCATGCACAAGCCATGCAAAATCCCATTGTCATACCTATATAGTTTTTTCACAGTCATGCGCTTGAAGTCACATGGTTATAGAAAAAACATGAGACCCCTAATACTCCTCTTCCTTTCCATGTATGGTAAGTAGAGACCATATGGGCTAGGCTATATGGTTTTTGCTAACCACGAGACGCAGTATATTTTCCAAAAAACTCAGGGTTCTGGGATTCGAACAAGCTCTGGACACCCTCATAGCCTCTATGACTCCTTTGGGTAATATTATAAGTCCCTTTTAAATAAATTTGAACAAAAAACAAATGATTTGTTCCTTCATGAAAATATGGTTCGTTACAACCTCTCCTTCTTAATGTAACTCATTCTTGAGTTGGACTTCTGTCAGTAAAGAGGTATCGGTTGTAAAGGGTTTTGGCCACGGAGTTCGTATATCATCTTCCTACTCCTAGGTATCGTCTTATAATAGGTTGTGCTACCATATCACCCATACCAAAGGAACTTAACTTTATCAGAGTGTCTTCATGCTCTGATCAACAATACAAATAGAATACTCCTAAAAGGATTCATCCACATCCAACTCAACTTCATCAAGATGAAATACCTGAGATGGGTCTGGAAAATACTGGAAAATATGAGATATGTGAAAGACATCATGCATAGACTGGTATCTCTGAGGAACTGTTATCTAGTAATCCACTGTTATTATCTATTTCACAACATCATAAGGTTAAATAAACCTAGGTGAGAGCTTACCATGCCTCTTAATATGTCTATGGACCATCCTGGGTGAGACTCATAAGAAAACCCAATATCCAACCGTGAACTTAAGATATTTTTTGTGTCTATTGGAATACGACTACAATATATACTAAGCTATCATCATGTGCTTCATGATCAATTATACCTTCTCTAAAGTCTCATGAACATGACATGGTCCAATAATATCTATCTCACCTACCTCTATCCAACACAGAGGTAAACAAAAAGGAATTCCATATAAGGCTTCATAAGGATTCATCTCGATGGTATACTAAAATCTTTTATTATAAGATAGATCCACAAGTGGAATTTGTTTATCCCATGAACCCCTAAATTTATAGACACATCCATGGAAAATTTTCACTAATAATTAAATATTATGATCTGTATGTCCATCAGTCTAAGGGTGATAGGCTATGCTTAGAAGCATCTGTGTACCCAAGTCCTTCTGAAACCCCTACTAGAACCATGATGTAATGAAAGTTCCTATGTTAGAAAAGATTGAACAAGGATCTCCATGAATATGTAAAAACTCTCGGATGTACAACCTCCCAAGAATTTCTATTGAGAAGGTCTCTTGCATAGATAAGAAGTGTGAAACCTTCTTCAAACAATCAATAACAACCCATATTGTATTATTTTCATGAGGTGATCTTGATTGAACAGTCACAAAATCCATAGAAACATCATCCTATTTTAACTCAGGAAAGAAAAATGGTAGTAAAATTCCTATCAATCACTAATATTCCACCTTCACCTACTGATAGGTGGAACACCGAGTAATGAATCCAGCAATCTCTCATTTCATACTAGGACACCAATACCGGTGCCATAGGTCTTGATACATCTTAGTGACATTATGGTGAACTTCCCATGCTGAGGCATAAAATTTCCACATAATCTCCTCTCTGATGTTTCATGGGACTCATACACACCCATGAAATAGTCAAATATCATCCTGATAGATTGTACAACTAGAATATGTATCATCATCTACAATGATTTCCCTTAATACAATGCCCTTGGGATTAGATAGTTTCTTCATTCTTACTTGTTCCACAAGACTATAGGTCACTGCAAAGGTTGAGAGTATATACTGACCATGATCCTCCTGATCCTCAATGTGAATCTCTGAGAATAATTACATGAGCTTCCATTCACCACTATCCACTTGAACCTCCTATGTCTAAGTCTTCTAGCTCAGAGCATCAACTATAATATTTTCCTTCCAAGGTGTATAAGTAGGATAAAAATAAAATTAATATAGGTACTTGACCCATCTATATTTCCTAATATTTAGATCCCACTATGTAAAGATATACTTGAGGATTTTATGATCAGTGTATACCACAAAATGCTCTATAAGTATATAATTTCTTCAACAGCAAAAAACATGAACTACAACAGTTATCTTGAAGTCGTACATTGAGTAATTCTTATCGTGAGGCCTCAACTGATGAGACTCATACACAGCGAATGGATCATCCTACATTAGAGAAGCTATAACTCGATACATTATGTCTCACAGAACATTTTATAGGTCCTTCCTAGATTTTTAAGAACCAATATCAACACTAAAGTCAATATTCCCTACAACTCCTGAAAGGATATGTCACAAGATTTTGACCATATGAATTTCACACCATTCCTTTTCAAGACTATAAGCGGGACTAAAAGGAATGATAAATATTGGATGAAGTGCCTATAATGCCTATTTATCCCTAAGAAACTCCAAATTTCAAATATTTTCTTTGGCTTCTCCCAAGAAACTACATCTCTCACTTTCTTTGGGACTACTCAAACTCCTGACTCTGAGATGATATAACCCAAGAAGTGGACTTTTTTATACAATAGTGGAATTTATTAATATTATATTAGATCTGATTATCTCTCAATGTATTCAGAACAATCTCAATATTTCTGAGCCACCTAAGGAGGTGGTGTCTCCTGTGCAGTCAGCGACTGGCAAGAACTAGTGTGGTGTGCATATGGTCTCTGAAAGGTTTGAGGATATTCCAAGCAACAAGAAGCCCGAATTTGAGATGGAAATTGATCATGGTCAGAATGTTATGGGTTTGATGGATGGAGGGAGGGTTTCTCTTATGCCTAAATTTGTGGTGGAGGGCAAGCCTTCTTACTCCAAACAAGCGACCTGTGGTGAGACCCATGATGTAGAGGTGGATAGAGGGTTGAGGCTGCAGTTGATCCCGCGGGTTTCTAATGTTTTCAGCAGGCCAAGACTCAGTTTTTAGATCCTTTATTGATCCTCAGGGAGAAGGGACACTTTTCAGAATGAAGAGGAGAGATGTGCCAGACCTTTGGAGGTGATCTTTCCGGCCTGTGCTAAAAAATATCATGGATTGGATCCCTTAGCCAGGCCATTCCTCACCCTTAGCAACCGGTTTAATGATCTCTCGACTTACATGTTAGAGAATGTAATGATTGAGGATGTTGATGTTCGGATGGATAACGGTGTGAAAACACCTGAGGGTCTTTCGGGTATGGGGAAGGAGACCTGCACCTCAGATGTGGAGGAAGCCACTACTGAGAAGAGGAGGCCTCCTTTGCTGGAAAGTAACACCCCGGAATAGAGGAGGGGGATCATTTCTAAGTCACCTAGTACTATTTTGGTGGTTAGATCTAAGTTTGGAACTGAGAGTTAAGGGGGAGGGAAGGGAAAGTAGAGCGGGCCCTTTGGCCAGTCATTCAGTGATGTGGTGCAAAGTGGGAATCAAAAGATGGTTACAACAGAAGGGCCTTTATCTACTACTCCAAGAAGAAGGCCAAGAAAGGATTACTCTTAACTCCCATGGCCGATGCAGACCAGATCAGCTTCTAAATGGAACAGTGTGGTTACTGTAGCCTTTAAAAAGGGTAGTGTAGTTCAAAAGGCATCGCCAGAGCAACCCGCTCTGGAGCAGCTGAGGAGTCGGGTTCAAAGTGCTAGCTTCTGGAGGTCTTCAGACTGGAAATCAGCCACTGAAGATGATGGATCCTACATGGGGTACGGTGATGAGTCTGGCTACTATGATGTGTATGTTTCACTTTTTTGTGTTTGTGGTTGTCTGTTGGGTACCAGTAACCCATAAACCAGATTTTAAAAAATGAAAAAAAATGATTTCCATGCATGATAAGATCCGTGAAAAAAATAGGTTCATTCTTAAGTCTGAACGGTATAAATAAGTACTCATATAGACCATGTATTCTCTTGAAAGTTATGTGAGGGATGATAGATGACCTAAAACATACCTGATGATATCTCGACCTCAAATATATCGTTGAAAACACTCTCTCCCCTTAGTGTTTATTAAATATGTCTTCTATTCTAGACAGTGGATACTGATTCTTTACCGTTAGCTGGTTAAATCAATTGTAATTCATGGAAAGCCTAAGGGTACCATCCTCCATCTTGGAAAAAAGGATAGGTGAACCCCAAGGAGATGTTATTGGACATATAAATCCTTTATCCACCAGATCCTCCAATTACTTCTTGAGATCTAAAAGCTCTAGAGGTTTCATCTTATAAGGAGGAATGGTCATGGGTGCTTCAACTAGCACAATATCGATAGTAAATTCTACCTCTCATACCATAGGTAGACCAAAGAATCCATCAAGAAATACTTCCCTGAAATTCTTCAATATATGAGTAAAATAGCAGGTCATAACCCCTAGTCATCCAAGAAAATACTAGCAATCTGAGCTATCACATTTCCTAGCCTCTACTACTCGGGTCCAACTCTAGTCACACTGAAATCCCATTCTCCCTTATGTACGTTCCTAAATCCCAAAAGTTATGTAAATGTCACCCTTCGGCAATAAAATTCAATATGGTATTGATAGGGATATAATGATTCCATCATGATGATTATGTTAAAACCCGTTATATCGAGGATGAAAAGATTCCACACAAAAAGGTATCCGCCTATCTCAAGGGGAAAATCCTTACAAGGGAGAATGTCCTATGATCAGATACTTAATGGGGTTTCAAGTGTCATAACTCCATATAAGTGTTCAATCTCAAGACTCATACTCTCTATAACAACCTCAGATATAAAATAGTGAGATGTGCATGTGTCAAATAAATCATAAACTAAATTGGAGGATACTAGAATAGTACCTTGTACAGAACAAGGTATGGAACTCTTCTCCCCTAGAATAGGTTAGAATGAATGTAATTCTCTTATACCATTTCCCTGAGTCACTTCCTTACTTCTATAAGAAAGATCGCTATATTGGTGCTGAGAATCAAAATTTTGACTACCTCTTCCTCAACCGCCACCACAGGCTGAGTAGCCAGTGGTTTTCCAGCTACCTTCCTAATGTGATCTTACTGGATTCACTTTGGAATGTGGGGTAGGATTGGATCCCCACTCTCAAGGAACTGATGGAAAAGTTATATATAAACTTTTTATATGGCCCATCCTTCCATAGCCTCTACATTCCACTGTATCTCGTAAGCATCAAGGCTTCATGTGTCCTCGATTCCCACACTGGTGACATATTAGCACAATGTCAAAATGAGGTTCATGACTCCTTCTACCACCACAAGTATCCTAAAAACATCTATTTAAACCATAAGAAGAAGTACTAATAGATATAGGTGTTAAACCTCCCTAACTCACACCATCAACTACCCTCAAATTTTTCTCTATAATAAGGGCATGGTTGATGATTTCATAAAAACTATTCAACCTAAATAAATTGATCTACCATTAGAGGAAATATACCATTCCATCATTTAATCACATGGCGGTCATAAGATCATCACCTTTTAGAGTAGGGGTGAAATGATGAATCTATTTAAAATGATAAGAGTATTCCATAATTGACATACCTCTCTATTTCAGGTTCATGAATTCTCTTGCTCTGTCATACCTTAAAGTTTGGGAAAAGAAATAGTCATAGAATATTATCTAGAAATCTTTACAAACCTTGTCTCTATGCAAATCTACCTAGGTAAAAACATCCCACCATCACTCGGAAGAATCATGAAGAATATATGTAGCAAGTTTTAACCTCCACTCTGGAGGTATATCTAGATGCTCGAATATGGAAAGAATATCTTTTATCCATGACTCAGTAGCATGAGGTCCCCCATCCCCTGAAAATGTGGGAGGATGCTGCTGATGTAACTCCCAGTTCAACTCTGCCAAACTCGGGACAGGTCAAACTACAACTTTTATATTCTTAAACATACACAGTAATCCCTCTGGGAACTAGGTTTCAGGGCCCATATTAGGAACAGTAAGAGGTTCCATGGGTGGAACTATAAAAGGAATCACTGGTGGCTCAAGGCCCACCACCTCAGGTGCATGGTCCTCACCACCTTTAGGGCGTACGACTGGAGTAAATCATGGCAGTATAATACTATAATTTCAAATTCAAGCCTCAAAAGAGATTTTAATAGTAGAAAATATTGTAGATAGAAAATTAGGGCAGGTACATAGCCTTATTATAGAAACAATTACACCCCATTCCCACCCCTAAATCCAGGACTGGGTAATAGAGAAAGACTATAAGAGGTCGTAAGAATGTAAGAGATACCCAACTACCCACTACTAAGGTTGGGTTCGGTTCTAAGTCTATATTTCACATATATGAGATAACTCTGTAGTTTGAAAAGTGATATTCATTCTTGAATTTGTGCTCATTATTCATTTAAATATCCTTAAATGGTTGAATCATATGGATTACTACTTCTGGTCTATAAGGGCCCACACTCTTTATGAACCAAAATATGCCATCCGCTTAACCCATACCATAACATGTTACATCCCATAAAACGAATAGTACATGGATCAAGGTTCCATAACTAACTGCTTAAGTTGTATGCGCTAACCTATGAAGGAAAAGACTGTTAGGTTAAGGTAGGAACTTTAAGTATCAATTATGTTTTCCAATCTTGTAAGTAAAGTCATCACATTTACATATAATAATCAAGGCACCAGTAATATAAAATAAAAAAATTCACACCAAAATACAGATGTTTCATTGAAAAATACATGGCATATTAGTCCTAGTATTCTTATAATGATTCATTTAGTTCAGCACCATCATTTCATAAGGCATAAATAAGATAAATCATCATTTAAATTATACCAATATTAATAAAATCACAGAATAAGTGTTTCAACCAATATAGAAGTCCTATCAACTATAAATGGCATAATCTATAGTTGTAATTACCCATCCTATGTAATTTGGGTGTCCCTTGTACATGGGTTATCAATGTCCAGAAACACGATAATTTCCAAATTCCATTAACTTCTAGTCTCTTATCTAATGCCCAAATGGTAAGACAAAGGAAAAATAGATATGATTCCACTTTGGAATGTCCTGACATAGGATCCACTTAACCCATGCATCGAGTTGATGGGTCATATGGCCTCAAGCATGCCTCCCCATATGTCAGAGGTTTCCAACTAGCAGTAGGGTATAAAGGTGGTATAATGGGAAGACTATACCCTCATATTAGAGAGGCGCATAGAAGATGACCATAAACGTACAACAGTGGAAGCAGATAAAAACAGAAATAAAAAATAAGTAGTGGAAGAATAGATAATTGAACAACTTAATTATAATAAAAATCCACTAAGCGGTTTCATATACATGGATGAATGGCATGTCGATATACAAAAGGGGGATAGGGATAGTCATATACAATCATGCTATAGAGAAAATACAAAAATAACAAATTAATTGTCCACTTTCATCTCGAGAATATGCTAATTCTTCTCCTCTTATGGTCCATCTATAAGGTAAATCATATCCAGAGACCATACTAGGGTGATTTCCTTAATACATACCTACAGTCTTATAATCTTCTCGGGTACCAAAGGCAGCTTGAGTAAGGTGTGAGATAAAATCTTAGTAGGCCACCTCTAATGGTTTCTAAAATTAATTCAAGTAGTTCTCATAGCTACAATAGTGTGCAGTCATGAAGGAATAATCAGCAAATATGAATAAATAAATAACAACCTGCTCAGGTTCCTAGAGGATGCTTGGTAGATCTACTTGCTTAGGCTCAAGGCTAGGATGAATGTATGATCATTCACTATACATATAGAAATAATATATATAGTACAATTATATATTTCATCCACCTATATTAACCAAGTACGTGCAGATGTAAGTTTCCATATACCCATAATACTAGGTGCTAGCTAGACCAAGGAGTAACTCAGTCATCCATAATAATACTGAACAAGCCTATAAGCTCAAGCAATAGGGAAAATTCCCTACGTCTCAAAATTATTGGTATATTCTATGCTCTCCACTCACGATGGTGAGTGTTCTATCATGTCAACACTAGAAAAAGGGATGTGGTGCATTATACCCAAAATCAAAATAGTCTCAATGTTTTGAGATGTTATGCTCAACGCTAGATGTAAGGGAACATGTAACCATCCTGCCCAATAGAACCCTTACCATTATTCCACAGCCTATATGAAGGAATAATAATAATAATAATAATATAACACATTAGGTATTACCTATCATGTGTAATATTTTCTAATTCCATTATAATCAAGGCATAACATTTCAATTTAAGTGTTCAACAAAACATGAACAAATTTCATAGCCTAGCCACCATTTCATATTTCATTTCCATTTAAATCATCCAATTATTTTAATATATTTAAGGAAGTTAAAAACACCATGAACATGACATTCCATATAATCAATCCCTTAAATTCACTAAAATAAGTCAATTGAATTATAAGGCTCAATAAAGACTTAGAAGGTGTCATTGGAAATTGGGATATTTCCATCAAGGTAAATTCCATTATTAAGTTGGTCCTAGAACCTAGTACATTCCTTGAGTTCATAAAAAAATCACATAACAGGGATAAATTTAATTTCTAAACCAAGTAGAATTCTTAGAAGGCATTCCATAGAATTAAAAATTTAACTATAAAGGGAAATTTAATTTGGCACACCCAAGTGTAGTTCATAATTGAAGGAAACATCCTCTAATTTACTACACAATGATCCTCGGGAGTTAAAAAAGGTGTGTATAACAATTTAATATAATGAACTCAATTAAATAGTGACGCATGGAAATGGTCAACATGAGGTAGTATGGAAAGGCTATAAAAACACCAAAAAACATGGGAAAATTATGAGACCACATAACTTAGATTCATTTATGAATCTTTATCCAATGGTGGCCTTAGATTTAAAGCAGGATGAAAGAAATTAAATAAATGGTCCAATACCCTAAAAATAACACAAAAGAGAAAACACATTAATAATGAAATAGATCTGAATATGAACTTAGATCAAAGGTAAGAGGAAGGTATATCTTACTGAGAAAGATTTGATGCTTTTGATAGTACTTGATTTGGATATCATATTAAGAAGTTATCTCAATGCCTCGGTGGAGAGAGATGGGAGCCCATGGGATGAAGAAAAAAAGGAGGCTATTGGAAATGGGAGTAGAAAAAGAAAATAGGTAAATAGAGTCATTAAAAAAATTGTTCATTTCACCCTCAAAATAGGGGATGCACAGTTTGGCTACATGGTTTGGACAAACCATCCACAAATTGCACTCAATCCACTTCCCAAAGATAGACCCCAAACGGTTTCTCTAACCATGTGAAAACCATGGAAAATACCACTATTAAACCTTTATAGTTTTCACATGGTCATTCCCCTTGAGTCACATGATTTTAGACAAGCTGATAATCCCCTATTGTTTCTCTTCCCCACCTCACACAGTTAGTAGAGACTGTACGGGCTAGGTGGCACGGTTTCTACTAACAGTGTGACCTAGTATATATTCTAAAAACTCAAGGTTACGGGTTCCAAATAAGCCCCAAACACCCTCATAACCTTTTTGACTCCTTTGGGTAACATTATAAGGGCCTTTTAATGTAATTTGAACCAAAAAATGATTCATACCTTTATGAAAATATGAGTTGTTACAGCATGTAGTTTCATTATTAAATAAAAAAATAAAATTCATTTATCGATGTTTTCGTAAAATAATAAAAACAATAAAAATAAATAATTTAGGTGAATTAGAATAACTGAGAGAAAAAACAGATAATCTCCTCAAGTGAGATGAATCTGGCCAGCCTATGTGCAGTATTAGGAAAATTATTTTCTTTTTCCACACCCTATGATAATGGTGTATAAAAACTAGCACCGTTGTTGAAGATATAATCATTAGTTTTCTTAATTTTTATATTTTCACATTTTAGATAATTTTTATTTATTTATAAAAAACAAAAACCATAAAAAAAATTATTTTTACATGATATATTCAAATGATTATTATTCTACATGGACTGATTACTCATAGGTGAAAGAACTAGTAGTTTAAGTGCCCTAGTCTATAAAATAAATTGTTTTAGTATGGGCTAGATAGATCAGGGGATCCTAGAGAAAAATTATCATAGATGATTAATTCAAGGACATCATCTAGCATCTCAAAGAGACCCTCTAACAACCAATAGTTAAAGTATTGTCTATATATTTAACTAAATTTTGGGAGTAATTCCCAGAATTTCATCAAGAAATGGTTGAGACACTAGTAGACTGACCCTTGTTTCCTCCCAACACTTTTTAATAAGTTCCCCTACAACAATTCTAGGAGTATGTGGCTAAACAAAAACTCAAATACAATATTCAAAATTTGAAAGATATGGTTCAATATCTAAAAGACAAAATGAATTGTATCACTAATAACTTCAATGAATCGCTTGATAAATCTAAACCTAACCCATAAGATGAGCCACTTTTCTTCCCCGATTTACCTAAGGAGGCCAAGGAGGAAGACTTACCTGTTGTGTTGCATATGGGAGATAAAAAAGTTCTAGATGTATTTTGGAATGAATATGAGGAACTACTTAATATCCCTATGCCTTGAAAATAATAAGATCTATCTCCATTAAAGGAAGACACCACCAAAGTGGTGTAATCTGAAGTAAATATGGAGAAACCTGACTACATGCCTCCACTTTCCACCATCCAAATCCAAGAGTCACATACCACTGAGGCAGTGATTGAACTAGAATCAACTTAGGGAGATTATATTTCATTGAACACGTTTTTTCATATTTTATTCAATCTAATTTAAGTATCACTCCTTATTGTTTTGAATTATCATATTAGTCTAATACTTGTAATTCCTTAGAGAAAAATGAAAAAACTAGACATGAACCTATTGAGGAACACATGGATCTCCCTCGTTTTGATGTACATATATTTGAGGAATCCCATAAAGAGATCCAAGTAGTTTATCCTGAGGAAATCAAGACTGAGGCTTCTCATGTTGATAGTAAGAGATTACTTATTAAAAATTCAAATTCAAATTTTGTTCTAGTAAAATACCTAATTATTCTCCCTTTTATCATTAAATTATTATAGCCTATGTGAAACCAGCACTGGAAGAGAATAATGAGGTTTGACAAGTAGAAACCAAGAAGAATGGTGATCCATACTTCATCTTACCCCTTCATGAAAGCTATACTTAATTATGAATAGGGAGGATCTAGTATAATCTATCCATGTATCATTACTCACCAAGAAGGAAGAAGTGCAAGCAAGTAAAATCCACATGTGGTAGTTAAATTCAAAGAAGATACACCCACCATCAGATTATCGATAAAAGTTGGTACTACCCTCTTAAGGTATAAAAAATTAAGGGCCCACTTGGGGGATCATACCAAGACCTATACCCTTTATTTTCTTTCTAGTAATTTAGTATTCAATATAATTTCTTATTAATTAGTTCATCATGCATTCCCACTCCAACTTATCTTTTTTATCTTAAAATACATGATACTTGTGGTTAATTGAGAAATTTTATTTTATAGGCTGATGATGGCATAAGGCATCCCAAACAATCAAGGAAAAAAGAGGACTGAGTTTTCATGGAAAAGGGAGTTCACTTTAATGTTTATATTTTAGACTCTATATATTTTTTTTCCAAAAACATGTTTTGAGATTTAAACTGGAAAATTGTATGCCCAAGTTTGGATTCATGCTTTACTTGACTTATCTATGAGACATTAGTTTCTTAGGAATCTAGTGATTCCATGTTTTATATTTCAATATTAATAATATTGAAAGCGTAAAATAGAGAATTAAATTATTAAAATAGATCATGGATATCAAAATTATGACACATGATTTGAGGGAATTAACATATTCATGTAAATGCAATTTCCCTATCATTTTTCATGATTTGAATTTATAAAATTCAAGTGAATTGATTTTTCATTCTTAATATTTCCTTGAGTGATTTTCCGATTTCACATTCTCATTCCCAAGGGGATTTATAGTCCAATTACTTCCTATTTTATCTTGATCATATTTCTTAAGTGATCTTGGGAAATGTCACCAACAAAAACTTTCATTTTAACTATTCAAATCTATGAGTCTACAAAAAAATATTAAAAATGGTTTAGGAATCTTTTTAAAAACCCTTATCCTTGAAAAATACCTTTACATTAATCCATTTTTAAACCATATAAACCATAAATGACCTTGTTAGGAATGATCCATGTTTTAATCCATTTTTACTCATTCCTACCCTACTCTTAGTAATTGAATGATATTTTAAAGTTGACATGTGGGTGTGTAGGTAATCATGGTTAAAGGGGTGATTTTTATTATAGGGAGAAGGTTTGGGGGTTCTACAGTGGGTATTGAGAAAGTTTTTTGATTCATTCATTGTAATTTTATTTCTTATTCCCTCTTGAATTAAACAAATAGAGAATAAAAATGACAAAAAGAACCAAAGAAATACAAAAATAATGAGTTCTAATTTTGGAAAGCCAAAAATCACAATTACTAGAACTATTATTTTTATTATATGTGGTTAGGTGGTGGATGTGAGGTTTATTCTAAACATAAATTTTAGAAAATAAAAAAATGAAAAGGTTTTTTGAAAAAGAAAAAAAAGAGGAGTATAAAATTAGAGAAAATTTCAACAGGGTGCACAAATAATTCATTATGATTTACTTTGATCATGTCCTTACATTGAGTTTAGGGAAGTTAGAGTTGTTACAGTTTGAAGGGGATAATTTCACTGAGCTTTTACTTTTGATATTATGCACTTCTATTTAAGATATAAACCTCCTCCTTGATTCATATAAGTTTAAAAAAATCCTACCAACCATATGTCTCAGAGACATTTGAACCTCCATTTCAAGCCCTCATGATTTCATGTGTCTTTTATATTTACAAAGTGGAGAAATTAGTTCATTTACAATCCTATAGATAAGGATCATGTTCTCATCATATGAGTGAAACTCCACTTGATTTGTATCATGAGAGATGATTTAAAAGTTTCAAAAGTAAGTTGAATCATGAATTGCAATGTTTAATAATTATAAATCAAGGAAATTGAATAAATGATAAGATAATTTCCATCATTTTCTAATTGGGAAAAGAAAATTATTTATTTTATTGTTTCTTTGAAAATTGAGAAATTGAATGCATATTTTATGTGAATTTTAAAATTTTATTTAAAATTGATAATTATTTGATTTTAATACTTTGATATTTGAATATTAAAAACATAGGTTCCCTCTTAAATTCATCTTTGAGATTTTATGATTATGGAAAATCATGGTTTAAGTGTGGCGGTATTTGACAAAGTAATATTTTCATTCAAATTTTAAACAAGTACAGATGAGTTTTTGACGTTTTTCAATGATAATTCTCATGTAATTCAATGTTTTAATCAAAATGTTGAAAAATATGATTATGAAAGTAAAATTATTTAAAACAAAATAAAATGTTAATATTTTGAAATTGTTAATCATTTTATTGTTTTGGTTACTATTTTTTGAGTTTTGAAACTTTTCTATCGATTCTTTCAGATTTTTTATTAAAAAAATAGGGTGAGATCAAACTAACCCATCAACCAAGCTAGCTTTCCATTTAGATAACCCACAAGGGGAAGCCTGCCGGGAGGGTCTGCTCGAGTCAAGGGTACAGAGGGGATCAAATCCCATACATGGCATCCCATGGGTGGTCAATCCCACGAGGAGTATAGTGAGGCCAAGGGCTCACACGAGCCACCTGTGTGTGGCTTGCATTGTTCGTGTGTGTAGGTGGAAACTGGGTGGCCATCCTGAGATCTGTTGTTTTGAACCAAAATCATGTTGCTTTATATATAAGGGGGAGCACACCCAATTCCATGATTCTATGTGGGATGAGGTAAATCCTGGTTATTTTTCATCTCTGCAGCGTGTCACCATTCTCTACCTTTATTCTAAGTCATCGGTCGCCACTGTTTCACCCGATAATACCATTTCTACTGATACTCGAGCTCATTCTCTAGATGAACTTCCACCACCAAAGCCCCATTCCACATTGGGATATCTTAGAATCCTCAAAAAACCTATATGATCATCACCTAAAGTTTCATCCTACCACTTCAAAGGCCGTATGAAGAAGTAGGATATCTTCTCACCATTTTCATATGCAAGAAGAGTATGCCACGTACGTTGCCCCTTTGGTCACCATTGCTTCACCACTCCCATGCAATACACATATCCATGCCATGTACAAAGGATTAATGAAAAGATGTATGTGTAAGTTTCCCCACATGGAATTATTCTACACCAAAATGATTCACTCGAGACCTTCAAGTGTTTTATTTTTCACACTTGTCAGTATCACAGGTTTTATTTCAAAGGAAAGTATCTAGGAATTAAATTTGAAGATCATGATTGATTGAAGGCGGACCACTACCAAGGATCCTTCTCACTACATATAAAAGAAGGTGCTTCCAAGAAATAAGAAGAGTTTGACACCTGTGCTTGAGGGAGAATCACAACTATTCATTTATGCTCCCATTCTTGTTTTGACTTTTATTTTTATTTTTATTTTTATTTTTATTTATTTTATTTTTAGTTTATTTTTATTTTTAAATGTAATTTTATTATTATTATTTTATTTAATTAATATAATTCATGCATTGTGTTTATTTATGTGTTTCCACCCCTTATTCTAATTTTTATTCTTCTTATAATTCTTTTTATTTTGATTTTATTATTATTTTTATTTTATTTTATTTTCTATTTAATTTTATTCTCTCTTTATTTCTCACTCTTCTTATCTCTTATTATTCTATTTTTATTTTTTGATTTCATGTGTGTGCTTCCTTACACTTCTTTTCTCATCCTCAATCTATTTTTATTTTTATTCTTATTATCTTCTCTCTCATTCCACCAAGTGATATATTACTCCCGATAATGGGAGCCTGACTAGAGGCTTGGCTCGAGGGAGTTAAAGGAGTTCTTAAATTCTTGCTTAAAGTTTATTTTATTTTTGTGATAAATGAAAGTGACAGCATGAGTGTGGAGACTTTTCCCCAAGCCATGCACTCAAATTTATTTCTATGATATTTTTTAAATACTTTTTCCTCTGTCCATTGGTTATCTCTTCACACAATGGATTTGAGATAATTAATGGATGAAATGGCATCGATAGAGGCCAATCTTGGAAGATTCCATAGCCTAGACCAAGGTTTTTCATTTTCCTTAATTACTGAAGGAGGTGTAATTTATATTGATTAGGGAATTCAAGGTTTCTGAGTTTCTAAATTAAATAATAGTAATTAATCATGAGATTTCATGAATGGATTATCAAACTAAAATAAAACAAATAAAGGAGAATAATGATTTAACCCAAAACTGAACCAAAAACTAAGTTTATTCTTCTTAACTCATTATGTTTAGCATTACATGTTAGTATTTGTATAAAATTTAATATCTCATGTCATTTCATTATTAAATAAAAACTTAAATTAAATTATCAGTGTTTTCATAAAATAAAATAAACAAATTTTTTAGTTAAATTAGAATAAGTAGGTGAACAAAATGAGAAGATCCTCAAGTGAGATGACCCTGGACAACCTCTATGATTCATTAGTAAAATTATTATCTTTTTCTATTACCTATGACAAGTATGTAACAAATTGGATAAAGTAGTTCATTTAAAATCCTATAGATAAGGATCATGTTCTCATGATATGAGAAAAACTACACTTGAATTGTATCATGATATATGATTCGAAAGATTAAAAAATAAGCCGAATAAATAATTAACATGTTTAATAATTTTTAATTTAGGAACTTGAATGTATGATAAGTGAAGTTCCATTTTCTTCAAATGGGGAAAAGTAAAATGATTGATTTTATTTCTTCTTTTAAAATTGAGAAATTGAACCCATATTTTATGGGAATTTTGAAAGTTTGATTTAAAATTGATAATAATTTGATTTTAATACTTTGAAATTTGAATATTTATAACATCGGTTCCATATTTAATTCCATGTTGATATATTATGATTTAGGACGTTCATGGTTTTAAGTGTGGGGTTATTTGACAAAGTAACATTTTCATGCAAATTTTAGACAACATCTATTGATTTTTTGGTGTTTTTAAATGATAATTCTCATGTAATTCAATATTTTAATCAAAATGTTGGAAAATATGATTATGAAATTAAAATTATTTGAAATAAATTAAAAGTTTAATATTAATATTGAGATTAATTTTATTATTTTGTTTGATATTTTGTGACTTTTCAAATTTTTCTATCTATTTTTTCAGAGTGTTTACTAAACAAACGTAGGTTGAGCTCAAGCTAGCCCATCAATTAATCTAGCCCACCATTTAGCTAGCCCTTAAGGGGTACCCATCAAGGAAATCCATGAGGGGGCACTCGATTAACGGGTGAATGGGGGATCAAATCCCATGTATGGTGGTCCATAGGTGGTCAAGCCCATAGGGAGTATAATGATCCAAAGGGATTACATGGGTCATGTGTAAGCAGCCTGCATTTTCTGTGTGTGTAGGTGGAAATCAAGAGTTTGTCCCCAGAGAAACTATTTGGAACCGAAATACCATGAATTTATTTATAATAGGGTGCATTCCCACTTCTGTGACTCTATATGGGACACAGTAAATCTCAGTTATTGTTCTTCTTTGTCGTGTGCCGCTGCGCTCCACCAATCTGCCTTCATTCCCAACCATCGGCTACCACTGTTTCACTTGATAATGTCATTATCGTTACTGATCAAGCTTAGGCTTGAGCTGAACTTCCAACACCAAACCCCATTCTACCTTGGGATATCTCAGAAGCCTCAAACTAACTCCATGAGAATCAACTCAAGTTTCACCCAGCTACTTTGAAGGCCTGATGAAAAATGAGGATCTCTTCTCACCATTATTGTGTGCATGAAAAAGATTCCACATATGTGTCCTCACTTCTCACCACTAATTCACCACTCTCATGTAAGACACATATCCATTCTGTGAATGAAGGAGGACTACCATGGTGTCCACGTAAGTTTCCCGGTGTGGAATTCTTTCATTCCAAATTGATTCACCCAAGAGCTTTGGGTGCTTCATTATTCACACTTGTGGGTCTCACTTGTATTATTTAAAAAGGAAAATATTGAGGACTTAAATTTAAAGATCTTTCTTGATTGAAGGAGGACCAATACCGAGGATCCTTATCACTTCCTATAAAATATGTTTTTTGTGAAGGAATAGGGAGAGTTTGATTCTGCATTAGAGGGAGAAGCCCAACTATTCATCCATGCTCCCATTCTAGTTTTCTCTTTTATTTTTATTTTTATTTATTTTATTTTTAGACTAGTTTTATTTTTAAATATAGATTTATTATTTCCATTTCTTTAATAAATATAATTCATTCATTATTTTTATTTAATTTTTTTCAACCCTTCTTATATTTTTTTTCTTCTTCTTCTAATTCTTCTTCTTTTAATTTTATTTTTCTTTTTAATTTTTTTTCTTTTGTTTTCTATTTTATTTTACACTTATCTTTCTTTCTCTATTTTCATCACTCTTATTATTATATTTTTATTTTGTGATTTCATGTGTTTGTTTCCTTCCCCTTATTTTCTCACACTCACTATATTTTTATTTTTATTCTTATTATCTTATCTCTCATGCCAACAAGTGATCTCTTACTCCAAATAATGGGAGGATGACCTGAGGTTTAGACCAGGGGAGGTAAAGGGGTTCTTTAATTCTTACTTAAAAATTTTTTATGTTTGTGATAAATTAGAATGAAATGAATAGGTGTAGCGATTATCCCCTAGGCTATGCACTCAACTTTATTTTTATTCTTTTGTTTAATCACTTTTCCCTATCTCTAGGGGTTAACTCTTCACAGGATGGATTTGACCTAGTCTATGGATGAAATAGAATCAATAGAGCTGGGTCTTGTAATGAGTCACATTCTATACTAAGTTCTTTTATTAACCTTGATTACATGAAGAGGTGGAATTTAGATTTCTTAAGGCATTCGAGGTTTTAAAATTTCTAAATAAAAGAATAGTAATTTATCATGAGATTTAATGAATGGAATATAAAAATAAAAAAAAAGAATAATGATTGAACCCAAAACCAAACCTAAAACCAAGATCATTCTTCTTAACTCGTTATGTTTAGCATTTCATGTTAGTATTAGTATAAAATTTAATATTTCATGTCATTTCATTATTAAACAAAAACACAAATTCATTTAATAGTGTTTTTATAAAATAAAAAAAATAGTTTAAGTGAATTATAATAAGTGATTGAAAAAACTAAGAAGCTCCTCAATTGAGATAACCCTGGTTATCCTCTTTTCTTTATTAGGAAAATTATTTTTGTTTTCCACGCCCAACAACTGATGTGCGTCACATATATATTAGGTTTCCCTTTCCCCTCTTGCCTTATGGGTTGAGATAACTATTGCATCCATCTATTTATACCATTTTTGATTTTATGTTGTCCTAATAGGTATGTATATACTCACCCCTACATGGGTTATGACTAATGTTATGGGCCTAGGGTCCCTCCATGCAACGTATCTTGTGTTTGATATGAAGAAGTGAATTTTTTTCACCTAGAGTCCATGTTTTTATTATAAATAGCCTATCCTGAATATTTTTCCACATAAATCATAATTTTGTGGTTCATTTAGTCATATAGTAGATGAGGGGTTACATGTTATATACCCCTATAGAGTGTATCATGTGTATTTTCCAGAGACTACCTGTCAACTATATCTTCTTTATTGGATTAGGATTCATACATGGAGATAGTCTATTCTAAGTAATTTTACTTATAGAATGTGATGGTTTCCTTTTCTTTAGTATCATATATATAGAAAAAATTAGTGTTATTGTATTATTCTCTTCCAAATCAATAGTTACCGATGGGATTATGTGTGATTTTTGAAGTCATATTGGGGTCGGTATCCCCCTAGCCTCATGGTTATGTCAAGGAATGGGTCTCACACTTGCTTTATATAGATATATTTTGAATCCCTCCATACACAACTAGGTTGGGGGTACCCTGTCTATGGATTTGATATCCCCCATCTAAGAACTTGATCAAGGTGTTGGTCCTCCATCGGGGTCAGTGTCACCTTAATCACTGTATATCCATCGATGATGCGTGGGTCACCCGCCACTAATCCAGAGATATTATGTTGGATTTTTTAGTTTGGGTAGTTTATAATCATAAAAAATTTTATGGTATGGATGGACTAGATGGAGTGTAATTTCCTTTACTAGTAATAATTCTTCAGCTATGAGTAGTCTCCTTAAAGATTCTAACAGTGGTGTGGCAATATGAAAGGAATAGAAGTCTTGGTTTATTTGATACCATTAACTTTGGAAGAAACCATATGTCTTCATTTAGATATAAGATACATATATGATATCAACTATTAACTTTGTAAAGTTTTTAGTGTTCTAAGAACCTTTTTTTCATGTGATTTGGATTTTGTGTGATTGAGCTATAATGTTTGAGACATCCCTGCATTCCTATGAATCTTATATGTAGTGCATATTTAGATACGTTTTTTTCTTCCCAGTCACTCACACTTTTATTGGGATATTTGGGATGGATTTTTTTAGTTGTATTAGTGTTTATGAAAACCCTACTAGGTATGTTTATTATCACCCCTATATAGGTCTTATGTTCACATGTGTTGTGTATTTTTAGAAGATAGTTAGAGATTTTATTGATGGACATGAAGCTAGAGTCACTTTTTTGGATTTAACTTCAGATGATTCCTAGTTATACATGGAATATCTTGATATTTCATTATATTTTTGGTGACCATTTTAGTTGTAGATCTATCCAATAGTTCATGCAGTTAGGAGAATATTTCTAGTGTCTTGTGATTATTAGACTCAAAGTCTTATTAGTTGTTCAGTTCCTTGGGTATTTACTTGTGTGGTTTTTTACTTATATTTGATGTCACATTCATTTTTTGTATATATTTTAGTTGTTTATTTATAGATACTATTATTTTTTTACATATTTTTTGTATTGGAGATATGTGTTATTGTATGTTCGTATAGGCTAAGGCCTCCCATTTTATGTGAATTTCCAAATCAGTGCTAGTCACCAACCCATGTCCTATTGGAGGAGATCTTAGGGTGAAAAATTCCCCTTGCATTCAACTCTAACATAGACCTAGTGGGTCCAGTCATGTTAGAGTGTTATTAAAGAGGATTTATCCTAAGGAAAATGTTTGGGGTTAGTATTCATGTGAGTAATGGTTTGATAACTTAGGGAGATAATGTTAAGGTGGTATTGAGTTTGTTTATCATTCTAGGGAGACCAACATAGGTATGGTGGACAATGTATCCTTTATTGTGGATTTTGATAACCTAATAGTCATCCTATAACTATTATAAATCATTGTGTGGTGCAAATAAGATTGGTATATCCATCATATAGCAGTCAATTATAATTTTCCAAGTCCTTCTTGTGTCATATCATCCAGATATTCTCTAATAATTGTGGTTACATCCTATAAATTAAGGGTTTTTCCCACTAATAGCTAGCACATGTGCATAGAAAAGTTTGTGGTGGTACCATAGATATAGATAAGCCTTTACAATATTGATTTATGAATTATAAGTATTTTTTTATAATAATCAATTGAGAGACCCTTTCCATGTGATTTGAGGCATCTTCACTCCCCTTCCTGGTTAGTATATGCTTCTTGTGGGGAATACAGTTGTTCCATTCAATTGATATGGTCTATCTATGGGTAGATTTGGTGTATACATTTTGATGATTAAGGCAAACCTAACACTCAAGTGATAAGGAATTATCTAGAGTTTGAGACGTATATTTCCATATGGTTTGGACTTACACTAACGAGGTTTCAATTATTTTTTTATATTCCTTATATGGAATTATGATCCATTAGTGGGTGATTATTATTTTCTAAAAATTATGATAGGACTACTATAAAATGGATAGAATTTAATCTCTTAATCAATATGGAGTTTTTCTAAGGATTCTAAACTTTCAACAGGGAAACATGATAGTGTTCGAGTATGTGTTGAGGTCCAAGGACTTGGTGAGTTGTTTTTTAGGCATGTTTTCAAATGGAATTTTTAGAGACCAGTGATTTGGATAAATACTCAAAAGTAATATATTATGAGTTTTGATTGTGATTTCTTGCAACACCAATTGTGTTGGAGTCATCCGAGTGAGCATTGATAGATTCGAAATCTTGGCAGAGATGCACCAAAGCTACAAGAGAAAGTTTTTTTTTTCACATGAACATAGTTAGAAATGTGTCATGGATAAAACTCTGCATTGTATATAGTGATGAAATTAGGATCCTCATTCCTATAAATCCTATTTTTTATCAATGAGTTGTTTGATTGAGGGATTGGTTGGTGCCGGAATAGTTAGATATGGATAACATATCAATAATCACCCATAAACATCACCACTGGTTAGTTCTTATTTAGTGCAGAGTGCAGACAATCTAATTTGTGGGATGAAATGAATAGATGAAGCCTATCATTAGACAAAAGTTGGTATAAATCATATTATAGCCTATATTCATTCCCCACAGACCCTCATACTAGTCAACATTTCTAAAATCCCTTCATCATGTACCATATGCTTTGGGGTTTTAGATTCTAGTGGAACCCTCCCCTAACTAAACCCTAGTCATCTAGAGAGTTCCCAGTGATGATAAAATCCATTAACTCACCCATTAAAGTTTAGTTAGTTTTTTCTTGATAGTAAAAAGTTTTTTTCATAAATTCATTTACGTTAGAGAAGGGTTGTGGTCTCACCCACCTTGGTATAAATTGATTTCCCACTATGGGAATCATAATGTGTTGATGATTTTATTGATGATGCGGGTTTTATCAATAGTGGTGAACAAGTCCCCTCAAGTGTGGTGAGGAGAGATGACCCTATAGATGTTAAAGTTATTTTTCCATCAACTGGTGAGCATGGATTTAATTTTTATGTTCATAGAGAAGAAATTATCTTCTTGTGAATATAAAGGAATGTGTAGATGCTTGTGAATGGTGACCCATGGTAGAACCTTTGGGAAATATTGATGCATGGAATGGCTTATACTATGGGTAATTATTATTATTCTGGATTTTGAATTCATGGTGCATGATAAATTAAGATTGGAACAGTAGGGTTGTGGTATTTGGAACTTCATAGTAAGGGAAGTTATGTCCAAGTAATGGAAAAATTTTGTGAGTAGTTATCTTCAGGCAATTGATTCTATTTGGAAAAGTGAGATTTTTTTCAATTTCATTAAATGATTGTGGGCTCATGCCTTTATCTTGTATAAAGGATGTTATGGTGGTGTTGTAGACTTAGTGATCAAGTGTAACCAAATGTTCCTAGGTTATGGACTCATAAGTTTTGTTCTCAAAGGTGGGAAGCACACCAACCACTTTTTTTATGAGGATGTTAGTTTTCCCATGATGTTAATAATAAGTATTGAGATGGTTATTTTGATCAAATACCACTCTAGTAAGGTGTGGTACTCGATATGGAATGCCCGGTGTATTTTTGTGGGTGTACCTATATCTTGGAAACTCTTACTATGTTATGGTGGAAGAAGTTATCTCTCAAAGTTTGTGATTCTCGATCACTCATGTTTTGGAAAGTGTTATCCTAGGTTCTACATCCAAGAAAACAAGGTCATCTGAATGGTAAGGACTATACACTTTATATTGTGGTGGATTGGGCTACCCGATGGGTAGCGGTTTGATGTTGTGAATTTGGATGAGGTTGGTGCTAAGTATGATATGCTCGTTAATAGCTTTTATGAATGAAAGATGATAACATGAATTAGTTAATTTTGACTATGGGTGAAATTTTTTTAGAGATCATGATGCGGATAGGAAGATTTCTACATATGATTGTGTAAAGGCTTAATAGAGTCCATGTTGTTCTTATACCACAATATATCAATGAGGTATCTTATAGATTATTTTAATGAGATTGTATATAGGCTGACGTTGATTCTAAGGAGCGTGTGGCCCTGCAAATTTTTTGGTGTTAGTATGAAATCTAGTAAAGTACTCAATGTTGCGATGTGGAATATATAGATTTCTCTCATATGAAAACCATATGTAATGATCATTAAAGGTGGGGTGTGAGGTACTCCCACCAGAGTTGACCATGTAACACCCCAAAAAACTTTTGCTTCAATTAATGATAATTTTTATATTTTTATGTTGTCTACTACCCAAACAAACTTGTTTATTATGGAAAAATAAAAATATGGTTTCGGTGCAAAAGAGTAAAGCACGTGAGACGGATGCAAGGAGTTTTATTCAAATAACAACACCGTAGTGTTTACAATACACCGAGATCAAACGATAAATCAAGCTAACCAAATATACTTATTAAAAATCCTATCAAGATTATAGGGAGGCCACCCAAAAAAACGAGAACCCTGAAAAGGAAATAAGGGTCATTTGTATCCATCATAATAAACATGATAATGGCCAAATCCACTATGGCTACACTAAGCACTAGTGGTATAATGAGAACCATTTTTTTCTTCCCTATCTTGAGTTTTATGGCACTCTAAAGCTTGGTTTTATATAGTACCAATTTGACCGTTGCCCCAGATGACCATGGAATCCTAACGGCTATAAATATAGTTGTTTCCCATGTCTGTTAATTAATTGAAAACTTATAAGTATATTTTAATTCTCCAAATAATTAGGGGGTAAATTGAAAAATTATGAAACTACTTCTAACCATGAGCTTTAAGAGGACATAATCAAATGTTTTGAATTATACATTGGTGTTTTTGAAATGTAATAAGGAATTCAAAACATGTTGCAATTAATTCAAATGTATTGTAGATATTTTCATTCAGTGTCTTAAAATATGTTTAAATTATATCTAATTGAATTATATTTTAATTAAACTAAGTTTAGACCTCTACAACACTAGTATAAGAATTATCTTTCGATTTACAAATTTTTATGTTAAAGGATTATTATTTATAGAAAACCTTAGAAAATACTTTTAGGAAAAATCTTAATTTGTAAACATTAACCTTCTAATGTTTAATAAAATCCATGTATAAAAAGGGTAATTTCTATATAGTGTTATTTTCCCTTAAGACTTCATATTTTTTTTAAGTTAGTTTATATAAAAAATTGGACCCACTAGGGCCATCCCTTGTATGGCTGGGCCGAGGGAGGCACCACACGCTGTGTGGCTAAACCTAGCCCTCATACCATGCCTAGGCTAGCCCAAGTTTGGTCATAGGTCACCCGAGGGGCACACATGAGATTTGGGAGTGAGCGCATGAGCATGTGATGCGGGCACAAGCCGCGGTGAGCATGGGTAGGCTGAGGCATGTGGGGGAGAGGGAGCCCATATATAAGTCCCCCTAGGTGTGTGTTGTGTGATTTATAAACATGGAATGGGAGGCTTGGGGTTATAAGGGAGGCGAAATCATCTCGCCGATTCGATGTGGGATGAAATTTTTCAGGCGAAATGAAATTGTGGTCGTCGGATCACGAATCGCGCAATCTGGGCCGACGATTCATCGTGTTTTCTCGGGTCGTCCAATCAACTCAAAGTTAATCTAAGTCACTCATTTTTTTTAGAACCCATAGACGTGCCCAAGCCCTAGGATCAAATACAGACACGATCTGGATCGTCCATTTTCCTCCCGATCTATTCCAGCGACGTTGTCTTCTTCCTCTTGTGGCATGCTTTACACTTGTACCCTACTTACCCCTTTCCACCATTTTTCTCCACTCTTATAGCCACCAGACCCTCCATTCACGCGGTTTCCACAATGTCTGTCTGTTAGTTTCTTTTTAAAGGCCACTTGGGCCTCAGATCCCATGCAAGTTGTATTAAAAATATATATAATGTATAGGTTTATTTATATAAAAAAATCTGAAGCATCTGAGGAACCCTCTTGGCTCCTTGCACCCAAGACTTATGCGGACCTCAACGTGTACCCCGATTTCTCCATCCTTCTCAAGCTCCTCCTTCTCCTCAAGCTATGTAATGGATTAGCTTTGTCTTGCTTTCGGTTCTAAGCTGTATAAAAAAAATAGTATATACATATATACTTTTGAAGGAAACATTTTATATCTAATCATCTATGTTCTTATAAATATGGATATGCATAGTATAAATAATGTTTTTAGGTTATTTTATTATTTTTTGTGAACATATATATATATATGTGTGTGTGTGTGTTCTTGTGTGTGTAAAACCATATCTTCTTAATCCAATTTATATATATGATATGACTTCTTGATTTAAATGATATTTCCCCAAAAATCTTATTATTGTAAAGCGTTTATTGTATCTCTTCAAATCATCCTTGTTTCACTAAGTTTTTCCTGTATATATAAACATATATGTATATGAAAATATATAATTATAAAATACATGACTCTTTTATTTGCAGAAACTTCATAAAGCCCAGATTAAGGATTTTTTCAATTTTGAATTGTGAGATGACAAAGGATTAAAATGTATGGAGTCACTTTGTGTAGGAAAGTTTTACATCTAATTATGTATGATCACACATAAAATATTTTCTATTTTTAAAAAAATCCAATATTTGCACCCTAATAATTAAATCCATGTTTTAATTAAATTACAAGTGTCAAGCTAACTTTGAATGAGAACCTTGCATATATATGTGGTGTGTAATCGGGTATGTGGGTACATGAGTATGTATTCCAACATTGATTCCCATTTTATTTATAAAATCCTATGGTTTACAAAGAAAGTACTAAACATACATTTTAAATGTTTAAGGCTGGACTAATCACTAATTATATGAACACCCCGTTGAATGAATATTTTATACCACATGAAACCCCAATCATGGTTTTCCAAATACTTTCTTTTAATATGCTTAGTTCATGAGTATAGATATTTGAAGCTCATGACTGCATATTTGTATTACTAATTACTCTTCACTCATTATATTAAATGATAATATTTAAGGTTGAGTTTTATACTTTCAAGTTTTAACATGTAATGTTTGAGATAATGTGAGTTTAGTTCCCCGCAAGAAATGTTAAGTTACCCCTTTGTTTATTATGTTAAGTTCACCTCATTATTTAATCATGAATGATCTTTAATAATATCATTCTAGATTTTGTTACTTTATGTGGCCAAGTTGGTACTTCTTTTGTGTTTGTTATCACAAGTACCCTTAACTTATGTACCAATTAATGGCTTAACCACACAATTCATTATTTTGTACCAGACTCACTACATATGCTTAAAAGTGGATGATTGTAATATTAAACTTATATGTCCTATTCTGAGTTTATGGATTTAATTGTTCAAGGTGGTGTGGGACACCTTGAATAAAATTTAAGGTTAAATAAGAAACCAAGTAATTTATATACTTGGTTTGATATGTGATAAGTAATTTTAATAAATCAAAGTGGGATGTACACTTTGATTTAGAGGCATGAGGAATTCATTGGACATTGTATGTGATGGGTGGGGCCCGCTACATCCCCTCGATGCATCGGTAGGTCTCATGAGACAATTAGAAGCAGAATTGTCCGAGGCCTTTCCCATTTATGAGTTATGGATTTTGGCCGAGGCCTTAATCATTAGATGTCTTGGATGAGGCCTTGACATAGTCCAGCATATGCACTTTCCTCATTAAGACTGTGTAATTTAATTAACTAGAAAAATATTCAACTAGAAGAATATTTGGTTACAAGAAGTTATGGATTTTTGGCCGAGTCCTTAAATCATTAGACGTCTTGGTCATGGCCTTGATAAAATGTTTCAGAATGTCCTGTATATTTATGGCATGACATATGTTTAGAAATCAGTTATTTAGTATTCAGTGTACAAAATTGAAGTTATTATTTTATGTGAAACTATGATTATTCATTATTCTTAGCTATTTAATTTGCGCTTACATATTCATATGCCATATATGTTTATAATGTCTTTTATTTGTTACTTCAAATGAGCAGGCCCTGAATTGAATCATGTATCATTGTAATTCTGTTAGCATGCTTTATTTATGCCCTTTTATTATTATGGAGTGTTTCACATATTATATCTTCTCTTAAGAAAAATATTTTATGTAAAACTTTAAAGTATGTTTTTAAAAGTTATATTGGTTTATTTTAAAACCCCTTACTGGGTAATATTATGCTCACCCTATGTTTTTTATCAAAAAACTTTCAGGTTACAGCTTTTAGCAGAAGAAACATTTCAGTAGTAGTTGGTTTCCCAGAGCCTGAACCTAATTCGATCCTCTGTATGGCACCAGCTCTTGTTACTCAAGAGCTGGGGTGTGACAGTTGGTATCAAAGGATTCAGTTCAGATAACACTAGGAAAACCGGAACTGAATAATGAAAACTTACTTAAACAATACTAAGAACGTTGTTTTCTTAATTTTCAGATGGAAAATGAGGGTACTAACCTTCTGTCTCTTCCCAATGAGGCCCTGGAAACCATAATTTCAATAGCAAGCCATGAAAATTATATAAACTTCGCCCATATTCATATGTCATACAAATATCATTATGATATATCCAATTCTCCCTGAGTACTTTGACTCCACTGAGGAGTAAGTCTGGATTACATCTTTATGATGGAATCCCAATTTCAATCCTACTTATGATGGGGAAAATACTATGAGGGACTTTTTAGTTGCTTCACCGCAGCAGAGGGATTTCAATCCTTCATGGACTTCCAAGAAGCTACTATAGTGGGAGACCTTCGTGCAATATTTATGTGTCAAGTCCTGTCCTACGACCATTATGGTCAAGTAATGGACTTTGGAATCCTGGAGTATGAAGCCTCACGTTCAGTATACAAACAATAAGTATATACGGACATCTCACAGTTGTACACCCCACAGACCCGACTCTGGAGACAACACAAGTGCACCCATTATATCGATCCATGCTGCTCGGGTTGCATGTGGTTCAAAGAGATCATAAATTTTGAATTAGTTCCACTAGCCCTGTTTTACATTATTTACCAGTGGTTGTAGAAGAATATAACTTTTTGTCTCTTATTTTTTTTATCCTTTCATTTTCTATACTTATTGAATGAGTATCACTAAGTGAAGTTTCATAATAAATTTTTAGATAGAAGGACAAACCCATATATTATCTCTCCCTATAGTGGTACTAGAGATTAAAGCGATCAAAACCTTTGAAGAGGAGTACTCACCTCTAAAAAACTTGAAAAAAACGTGCAAATGACTACATGAAGTGAAAAACAGTCCAGAAATTCTCCGCACCTGTCAAGGGAATGCTTCCATTTATTACCACATAGCCACAGCACAACTGGACGAGTATAGGTAAAGAGGAAAATACCATGAAGGGATTTTCTTATGTTTTACCCTAGGCCAGAACTATAAGGCCAGGTTATGTTTTCAAGAGGATTCTTTGGAGGGAAACCTTTGTGTAACCTATATGTAGAAACTTCTCAGTTTTAGCCTGTATAACAACATCTATGAATTGGATGTTCTCAGTCAAGACATAGTGCGGTGAGTTCTTTTGGCGATGGTTCATTCAGATATTTCCAAACTTTCTACCGTTCGAGCTTTCCTCTAGAAGCCTGAGTGTTCGATGCAAGAGTTCAACCCCTTCTATCTGAGGTGTTTCTGGTTCAGAGAACTTGAGGATTTGAGCATCCATTTGGGTTTACCGCTGAACACACCTGGGGATCCTCTAATATGGGGATGGTGGTAAGAGCATCGGAGATCTTTTTTTGTGGTTATATGAAAGGAATTGTGAGGACGCAATTCTTTGTAGGGGGGATAATGTAACACCCCAAAAAACTTGTGTTTCATATAATGATAGTTTTAATATTTTTATGTTTTCTATTACCCGAAAACACTTGTTTCTTATAGAAAAATAAAAATACGATTTCAACACAAAGGAGTAAAGCACACAAGATGGACACAAGGAGTTTTATTCAAATAAAAACACCATGGTGTTTACAATACATCGAGATCAAATGAAAAATCAAGATAACCAAAGATACTTATTAAAAATCCTATCAAGATTACAGGGAGGCCACCCAAAACAATGAGAACCCTGATAATGAAATAAGGTCCCTTTATATCAATCATAACGAACATGAGAATGGCTAAAGCCACTGCGCCTACACTAAGCACTAGTGGTATAATGAGAACCATTTTTTCTTCCCTCTCTTGAGTTTTATGGCACTCTAAAGCTTGGTTTTATATGGTACCAATTTGAACATTACCTCGGATGACCATGGAATCCTAACAGCTATAAATATAGCCATTTTCCATGTCTATTAATTAATTGAAAACTTGTAAGTATATTTTAATTCTCTAAACAATTAGGTTATAAATTGAAAAATTATGAAACTACTCCTAACCATGAACATTAAGAGGACATAATGAAATTTTTTGAATTATACATTGGTGTTTTTGAAATGTAATAAGGAATTAAAAACATGTTTCAATTAATTCAAATGTATTGTAGATATTTTCATTCAGTGTCTTAAACTATGTTTAAATTCTGGTTAATTGAATTATATTTTAATTAAACTAAGTTTAGACCACTACAAAACTAGTATAAGAATTATCTTTTGATTTACAAAATTTTATGTTAAAGGATTATTATTTATAGACAACCTTAGAAAATACTTTTGGGAAAAAGCTTAATTTGTAAACATTAACGTTATAATGTTTAATAAAATCTATGTATAAAAAGGATAATTTCTCTATAGTGTTATTTTCCCTTAAACTTCATATTTTTTTAAGTTAGTTTATATAAAAAATTAGACCCGCTAGGGACAACCCTTTTATGCTTGGGAGGAGGGAGGTAGCACACACTGGGTGGCTAAGCCTAGCCCTCATCCCACACCTAGGCCAGCCTGACTTCGGGCATAGGTCACCTGAGAGGTGCATAGGAGCTTTGGGAGCGAGTGCATGAGCGCGCAGCACGGGCGCAAGCTGCGGTGAGCGTGGGTAGGCTGAGGCCTGCGGGGGAGCGGGAGCTTGCATATAAGGCTCCCTAGGTGTGTGTTGTGTGATTTATGATTATGGAATGGGAGGCTCAAGGTTATAAGGGAGGAGAAATCATCTTGTCGATTCTATGTGGGACGAAATTTTTTGGGCGAAATGAAATTGTGGCCGTCAAATCACGAATCGCTCGATCTGGGTTGACGATTCACCGTGTTTTCTTGGGTTGTCTGATCAACTCAGAGTTAATCTGAGTCACTCATTTTTTTTTAGAACCCGCGAACATCCCCCACCTCTTGGATCAAAGACAGACAGGATCTGGACCATCCATTTTCCTCCCGATCTATTCTAGCGACGTTGTCTTCTTCCTCCTGTGGCATGCTTTACACTTGTACCCTACTTACCCCTTTCAACCATTTTTATCTACTCTTATAGCCACCGGACCCTCTATTCAGGCAGTTTCCACAAGGGTTGTCTGTTAGTTTCTTTTTAAAGGCCGCTTGGGCCTCTGATCCCATGCAAGTTGTATTAAAATATGTATATAATATATAGGTTTAGTTATATAAAAAAATATGAAGCATCCATGGAACCCTCTAGGATATTTGCACCCAAGCCTTTTGAGGACCTCAACGTGTACCCCGAGTTCTCTATCCTTCTCGAGATCCTCCTTCTCCTCAAGTTATGTGAGGAATTATATTTGTCTTGCTTTCGGTTCTAAGCTGTATAAAAAATTAAGTTTATACATATATATTTGTGAAGGAAAAAATTTATATCTAATCATCTATGTTCTTATAAATATGGATATACATAGTATAAATAAGGTTTTTAGGGGATTTTATCATTTTTTGTGAACATTTATATATATATAGTTATATATAAATGTGCTTGTGTGTGTAAAACCATATCTTCTTAATCCAATTTATATATATGATATGACTTCTTGATTTAAACAATATTTACCCAAAAATATTATTGTTGTAAAGGGTTTATTGTATCTCTTCAAATCATACTTGTTTTACTAAGTATTTCGTGTATATATATACATATATGTATATGAAAATATATAAGTATAAAATACATGACTCTTTGATTTGCACGAACTTATAAAGCCCAAATTAAAGATTTTGTTAAGTTTGAATTGTGAGATGACAAAGGATTAAAATGTATAGAGTCACTTTGTGTAGGAAAGTTTTACATCTAACCATGTATGACCACACATAAAATATTTGAGGTATTTAAAACAATCCAATATTTGCACCCTAATAATTAAATCCATTTTTTAATTAAATTAAAAGTGTCAAGATAACTTCGAATGAGAACCTTGCATATATATGTGGTGTGTAATCGGTTATGTCGGTATGCGAGTATGTATGACAACTTTGATTCCCATTTTATTTATAAATTCCTATGGTTTGCGAAGAAAGTACTAAACATATGTTTCAAATGTTTGCGGCTTGACTAATCACTAATTTTATGCATGCCCCGTTGAATGACTATTTTTCACCACATGAAACCCTAATCATGTATTTCCAAATGCTTTCTTTTAGTATGTTTAGTTCATGAGTATAGAAATTGGAAGCTTGTGACTACATATTTGTATTACTAATTACTCTTCACTCATTATATTAAATGATAATGTTTAAGGTTGAGTTTTATACGTTCAAGTTTTAACATGTAATGTTTGAGATAATGTGAGTTTAGTACCCCGCTTGAAATGTTAAGTTACCCCTTTGTTTATTATGTTAATTTAACCTAATTATTTAATCATGAATGTTCTTTAATAATATGGTTCTAGATTTTGTTAGTTTATGTGGCCAAGTTGGTACTTCTTTTGTGTTTGTTATCACAAGTACCCTTAACTTATATACCAATTAATGGCTTAACCACACAATTCATTGTTTTGTGCCAGACTCACTACATATGCTTAAAAGTGGATGATCATAATATTAAACTTATATGTCCTATTTTGAGTTTATGGATTTAATTGTTCAAGGTGGTGTGGGACACCATGAATAAAATGCAAGGTGAAATAAGAAACCAAGTAATTTATATACTTGCTTTGATATGTGATAAATAATTTTAATAAATCTAAGTGAGATTTGCACTTTGATTTAGAGGCATGAGGAATGCATTGGACATAGTATGTGACGGGTGGGGCCCGCTACAGCCCCTCGATGCATCGGTAGGTATTATGAGACAACTAGAAGCAGAATTGGCCGAGGCCTTTCCCATTTATGAGTTATGGATTTTGGTCGAGGACTTAATCATTAGACGTCTTGGTCGAGGCCTTGACACAGTCCGGCATATGCACTTTCCTCATTGAGACTATGTAATTTAATTAACCAGAAAAATATTCGACTAGTAGAATATTTGGTTAAAATAGATTGTGGGTTTTCGTCTGAGGCCTTAAATAATTAGACGTCTTATCCATGGCCTTGATAAAATGTTTCAGAATGTCCTGTATATTTGTGGCATGATATATGTTTAGAACTCAGTGACTTAGTATTCAGTGTATGAAATTGAAGTTATTATTTTATGTGCAACTCTGATTATTCATTACTATTAGCTGTTTAATTTGTGCTTACATATTCATATTCCATACATGTTTATAATGTCTTTTATTTGTTACTTCAAATGATCATGCCCAGAATTGAATCATCTATCATTGTAATTCTGTTAGCATGCTTTATTTAGGACCTTTTATTATTATGGAGGGTTGCACGTATTACAGCTTCTCTTAAGAAAAATATTTTATGGAAAGCTTTAAAGTATGTTTTCAAAAGTTGTATTGGTTTATTTTAAAACCCCTTACTGGGCATTCATATGATCACCCTATGTTTTTTATTAAAAAAATATTAGGTTATAGCTTTTAGCAGAAGAAACATTTCAGCAGTAGCTGGTTTCCCAAAGCCTGAACCGAATTCGATCCTCTGTATGGCACTGGATCTAGGTACTCAGGAGCTGGGGCATGATAGACCTTGTTTATGAAACTTTTTTAGATATATTTTTGTGGTTGGTGAATTTGTTATGTCTTGAGTGGGAGGAAAAACAACGAATGGGAAAAATTATTGGTTGAAAAGGCCTAGAAATACTTTCCTTTAATAAACATGTGTTATCACTAAGTTATTACTTAAAAATGGGCTGGTGTCAGTGACTTTGTGAAGGAAAGAGGATTCTTCCATCATACTCGATTGTGTACAAAGTTTGTTTATCACTCGAACCATTGAGGGTGTAGGAAGTGGGAGTAATAGTGCGGTGTTTAAGCATGGGGTTATTTTGTGAGCTTCCTTTTTGTGAGGACGAGTTTTTTCTTCTTCAAGGATGAACAGTACAGTATAAATGGATAAAGTCAATTCTAAACATAGTATTTTTCAATACTAAAAAACACTACAAAGCTAAGCACTCTAAAAAGTTGATGACCTTTATCAGCGAACTAAAAAGCACTGATAAAGGTCACCTTTTATATGCTAAAATAAAACATTGATAATGGAGAATTTATGAGTGCCATATTTTAGTGTTGATAAAGATGGCATTTCTTAGTGTTTTTGGTAGCACTAATAATGCTTATACTAGCTACTGTAGATCTGCAGCATGCAACAACCCTAACAGAAAACCAAAAATTGGTAAGGTAAAAAAATTTAAATATTATAATTAAACAAAATTTAAGTAAAAATATTATATTGCACCATCATTTCAATTCAAAATTTACATAAAATAATTCAAAATATATTTACTTTATTTTACTATTTATAATTAATTAAAAAATTACAACTGGACACAAAAACAAAACTCTTATAGCAAAATGTTTCCAATAATCAGCCAAACTCTGTAAAAAATCACACCTCTACAATAAAACTAATGTTTATTTTAGTAATAGTTCATAAAAAAATAATTGTAATGTTATATAATCCACATTTGATAAATTATATTGTCAATTACAAAATATATTAATGATATTATTTATTAAACTATTAATTATATTATTAATGATTATATTGTTAATTATATTATTAATTATTAAGTACACTATTAATTATTAATTATATTATGAATTATTAATTTCCTTATTAATTAATAATCTATATAAATTTTATTTTTAGTTACTAAATATATTAATGATATTATTGATTATTAATAAACTTAATTAATTAAGTAGTTTTTGATAATTATATCATTAATTACTAATTATTACATTATTAATTATTAATTATATTATCAACTGAATCATTATTTATTAATAATTTTAATTAGTTATTTTTATTGTTAGTTATTAATAAAATTGACTACATTAATTGTAATATTATTTATTACAACTTTCACACCAGACATGAATGTTGTTCGCGCCTTCTGTCGTGTGTCTCTGTTCACGCTACCTAGAGTCTTTTTTCATATATGGGTTGTTGTCCTAAAGTTTGAAAACAAAGTGGGTTTTTTTCTTATTTTTTACAATGTGATATGTGTTTTAAACTAAAATGACACTTTTATATTGAAAACATGTACTTTGATTCATATCATACACATAATGTATCAGATTGATGTACAGTTGATTCAGACATGCCATAAATAAATTATCAATCATTGTTCTAAAGGTTAAATATAATCAGAGCTCATTTTCTTGTTTTCTTCTATGTAAAATCTGTTTTAGATAAAATGAAAGTTTTATAAAGAAAAGAATAATTTTGAGTCATTTCGGCCACATCGTGTGTCATATTGATGTGTTGTCAAATCTGATACATCACAAATGAATTATGGATAATTTTCCTATGTATCAACACAATATGAGCTCGTTTTCTTTATTTTCACTATGTGAATCATGTTCCAGACTAAAATAACACTTTTATAATGAAAACTAGTGGTTTTAGTCATATTGGCCATGTTATGTGTCAGATTTATGTGTGGGTGATTCCTACATGGTAAAAAGGAATTTTGGATAGTTTTACGAAATTATCAAGACAATCCAAGTTCATTTTCTTGGGTATAGATATGTGAATTGCATTTTAGATTAAAATGGCACTCTTATATTGAAAACAAGCATTTTCAGTCATGCCAACCACGTCGTGTGTCAGATTGATGTTCATTTGATTCCTACATGTTAAAAATGATTTATGGATCATCTTCCTAAAGTATCAATATAATCTGATCGTTTTTACTCAGTTTTATCTATGTAGCATGTGTTTTAGAGTAAAATTATACTTTTAATGAGAAAACACACACTTCGAGTCATACCTACCACATCATGTGTCAGATTCACATGTGGTCGGTTTCTATACATAAAAAATTATTTATGAGTAGTTTACCTAAAGTATCAAGATAATTTGATCCACTACGGGAAAAATCAATATTTACGATGGGTTATTTGCGACGGGAATAATACCCGACGCAAATAGCCCATCCATGAAGTTATTTGCAACAGGGAAGTTTGCCCGTCACAAATAACCAATTATTTGCGACGGAATTTCATCTCTCATCGCAAATAGTTTGGCGCGACTTGCGCGCCAAACAGCGCAAATAGTATTTGCGACGGGGTGATGTCTCCCGTCGCAAATAGTTTGGCATGACTTGCGCGCTAAACCCTGCGGCTTGCGCGGTCCCAACGGCGGTTAATAGCTTTTGCGATGGGATGTCGTCCCGTCGCAAAAAGAGTGTCGGCATGAACTATTTGTGACGGGTCCCGTCGCAAATACCCTTTTAACCGCCGACAGTAATTAATGCGGGGGAGGGTATTTGCGACGGGGCCCGTCGCAAATACCACTATTTGCGACGGGATACCCATCGCAAATAACCTCATCGCAACTAATCTAACCTATATATACCCCCCACCCGTTTTTTTTCAGATCACTCAGATCTTCCTTTCCCACTCTCTTCATTTTTCAGTTTCAACGAAGAAATTTACTTTAGTTAAAAAAAATTAGATGAGAGCAATTGGAAGGCACCAATACCTTCAGAATATCAAAGTTTAAGGTATTTATATTTTATTTTTTTATATTTATTTTATTTTTTTATGTTAATTTTAATTGTTGTTTATTAGTTGTAATTAAATTAGATTTCAATTGATTTTTATTTATATTTATTTTTACTAAGAAATTGATATTGTTAGTGATAATTATAAATAATTAGACATAATTAGTAATAATTAGATATAATTAGTAATAATTAGATATAATTAGTAATAATTAGATATAATTAGTAATAAATAGATATAATTAGCAATAAATAGATATAATTAGCAATAAATAGATATAATTAGTAATAAATAGATATAATTTGCAATAAATAGATATAATTAGATATAAATAGATATAATTAGATATAATTAGTAATAAATAGATATAATTAGTAATAATTAGATATAATTAGTAATAATTAGATATAATTAGTAATAATTAGATATAATTAGTAATAATTAGATATAATTAGTAATAATTAGATATAATTAGTAATAATTAGATATAATTAGTAATAAATAGATATAATTAGTAATAAATAGATATAATTAGTAATAAATAGATATAATTAGATATAATTAGTAATAATTAGATATAATTAGTAATAAATAGATATAATTAGATATAATTAGTAATAAATAGATATAAATAGTAATAAATATATATAAATAGTAATAAATAGATACAAATAGTAATAAATAGATATAAATAGTAATAAATAGATATAAATAGTAATAAATAGATATAAATAGTAATAAATAGATATAATTTGGAATAAAGAGATATAATTTGGAATAAATAGATATAATTTGCAATAAATAGATATAATTTGTAATAAATAGATATAATTTGTAATAAATACATATAATTTGTAATAAATAGATATAATTAGCTATAATTAGTAATAATTAGGAATAATTAGTAATAATTAGGAATAATTAGTAATAATTAGGAATGATTTGGAATAATTAGGAATGATTAGTAATAATTAGTAATAATTAGTAATAATTAGTAATAATTAGTAATAATTAGTAATAATTAGTAATAATTAGTAATAATTAGTAATAATTAGTAATAATTTGTAATAATTTGTAATAATTTGTAATAATTTGTAATAATTTGTAATAATTAGTAATAATTAGATATAATTAGTAAAAATTAGTAATAATTAGTAATAATTAGTAATAATTAGTAATAATTAGATATAATTAGATATAATTAGATATAATTAGATATAATTAGATATACTTACATATAATTAGTAATAATTAGTAATAATGAGTAATAATTAGATATAATTAGATATAATTAGTAATGATTAGTAATGATTAGTAATAATTAGTAATAATTAGTAAAAATTAGTAATAATTAGTAATGATTAGTAATAATTAGTAATAATTAGGTATAATTAGTAATAATTAGTAATAATTAGTAATAATTAGATATAATTAGGTCTAATTAAGTATAATTAGGTATAATTAGGTATAATTAGCTATAATTAGCTATAATTAGCTATAATTAGCTATAATTAGCTATAATTAGTAATAATTAGGTATGATTAGGTATAATTAGGTATAATTAGGTATAATTAGTAATAATTAGGTATAATTAGTAATAATTAGTAATAATTAGTAATAATTAGTAATAATTAGTAATAATTAGTAATAATTAGTAATAATTAGTAATAATTAGTAATAATTAGTAATAATTAGTAATAATTAGTAATAATTAGATATAATTATAAATAATTAGTAATAATTAGTAATAATTAGTAATAATTAGTTATAATTAGATATAATTAGTAATAATTAGTAATAATTAGTAAGAATTAGTAATAATTAGATATAATTAGCAATAATTAGTAATAATTAGTAATTATTAGTAATAATTAGTAATTATTAGTAATTATTAGTAATAATTAGTAATAATTAGTAATAATTAGTAATAATTAGATATAATTAGATATAATTAGATATAATTAGATATAATTAGTAATAATGAGTAATAATTAGATATAATTAGTAATAATTAGTAATAATTAGTAATAATTAGTAATAATTAGATATAATTAGATATAATTAGTAATAATTAGATATAATTAGTAATAATTAGTAATAATTAGTAATAATTAGTAATAATTAGTAATAATTAGTAATAATTAGTAATAATTAGTAATAATTAGTAATAATTAGTAATAATTAGTAATAATTAGTAATAATTAGTAATAATTAGTAATAATTAGATATAATCAGATATAATTAGTAATAATTAGATATAATTAGTAATAATTAGTAATAATTAGATATAATTAGTAATAATTTGTAATAATTAGTAATAATTAGATATAATTAGTAATAATTAGATATAATTAGATATAATTAGATATAATTAGATATAATTGGATATAATTATATATAATTATATATAATTAGTAATAATTAGTAATAATTAGATATAATTAGATATAATTAGTAATAATTAGATATAATTAGTAATAATTAGTAATAATTAGTAATAATTAGTAATAATTAGAAATAATTAGTAATAATTAGTAATAATTAGTAATAATTAGTAATAATTAGTAATAATTAGCAATAATTAGTAATAATTAGTAATAAAAAATTATATTATCGATATTTACAAAAAAAATATTAATATTATTAAAATAAAAAAAAATTATAAAATATTAAAATTATCAATATTCGCAATAGGCTTTGCTCTATTCTTAACATGTTTAAATCTCAAAGGGCCGCCAATTGTCAGGTCATGCGCAATAAAAATTTTGTGTCAGTCATGTCCAATGTAAACTCTATAGTTGTCCTTGCATGGTTGATCACCTCGCATGTTGCATTGCAATAGGACAACCCAAGTCATGCCCTTATCATCTATAAGAATTATCTCACAAGACCCTTTACAGAGATAGCATCAATGATGCCATGGCACAAAACCAAGATTTCAACTGATAAAAGCTTGAACCATCCATCTGATGGTGATTCATGGAAATATTTTGACCGTCTGCATCCGTCTTTTGCTATAAAAGCTCAAAACATGCGATTAGGTCTTTCTACTGATGGTTTATGTCCGTTTGGTTCTTATGGTAGTCAGTATTCATGTTGGCATGTCTTTATAGCTCTGTACAATTTTCCTCCATGGATGTTGATGAAGGAGCCTTATATATTTTTGTCTCTATTAATCCCAGGACATCCGAAAAAGAATATTTATGTTTATTTGAAACCATTGATCGATGAGTTAAATTCATTGTGGAGTGATGGTGTTAATACATATGATGTTGCTGCGAAACAAAATTTCATATTAAAAGCTGCATTGATGTGGACGATTAGTGACTTTCTGGAATATGTCATGTTATCTGGTTGGAGTACACATGGTCCAAAATCATGTCCTTACTATATGAAAGAAAACAAAGCCTTTATGCTCGTCAATGGAAGAAAACCTTGCTATTTTGATTGTCACCATAGATTTCTTCCAACCGATCATCCTTTTCAGAGGAACAAATATCATTTCAAAAAAGGTACAATTGAAAGGGATGAACCTCCAAAAATGATCTCATGTACAGAGTTAAAATCAGTTGTATTTTCATTACTCCCTATTACATTTGGACCAACAGTAAACCAAAAAAATTATGTCTTTGGGAAAGAACATAATTGGATAAAATGGAACATTTTTTGGGATCTTCAGTATTGGTCTGATTTGTTGGTTCGCCACATGTTGGATGTTATGCATATTGAGAAAAAATATTTTGATAATTTATTTCATACATTTTTGGATACACCAGGTAAGACCAAAGATACTATAAAGGCACGATTAGATCTTTCCCAAATTTTGAGTCGACCAGAACTTGAACTATTTGAAAATGTCAGATCATAGAGGTTAATGAAGCCAAAAGAAGATTATACACTATCTAAAGAGAGTGGCTTATTATTTTGTCATTGGATTGTATATTTGAGAATTTCAGATGTCTATGCTTCCAATTTGGGTAGATGTGTTAAGAATGGTTATATTACTGGATTAAAAAGTCATGATTGTCATGTCATAATAGAAATACTAATGCCGATTGGATTTAGAGGTTTGTTGAATTTTATGATTTGGGATTTGATAACAGACATATCATATTTTTTTGAGACATTTGTGCAGCGACAACAGACTATGATGCGCTAAGAAAACTGGAAGAATATGTTGTTGTAATTATATGTAAACTGGAAAAAATCTTTCCGTCAGCTGTATTTGACTCAATGGAACATATGATATTATATTTTCCACATGAAGCTAAATGTGGAGGTCCAATATAGTTTTGATGGATGTACCCATTGAAGAGATGCATGTAGAAATTTAAGAAAAAAGTACGTAATAAAGTATCAGTTGAAGGCTCAATTACTGAAGCTTATTTGCAAGAGGAAATTTCTTTTTTCTACTCTCATTATTTTGAATCTCAATATCCCTCAAAACAAAATCGCATGGGATGAAACGAGGGGAATGTTAATGAAAAAATAGACAATCAATTAACAGTTTTTAATCAGCCAAATCTTGGTTTCGGTGGATTTCATGAACGATGGATTTCAGATGATGAACATCAGAGAGCTCATACATACATTCTGCTCAACTGTGAAAAAATGACATCATTTGTCTTATAAGTGCTTCTAACACTTATTCTATAATTTATGTTACAGTATTTAAACTTATTTTATTTGTAGGTTATATGATAATCATATCAAGAAACAACTTCCACAAATTACACCAGCTGCTCTTGAAGAACGCAGACAAAAAATTTATCAATGGTTTCAAAAACTGGTAACATAAATTATTGATGGTTTAATATCAATTTTGTTTATTATTTATTATATTGATAATTATTTTACAAATTTTGAGGTGTCTCAATATGCTGATAAAATTGATAAGAGGTTGTGTATATTAAGTAACACACCATCCAAAAAGGTTAAATCTTATAATGAATATGTGGTGAATGGTTTTTGATTTTATACACATGCATATGGGGAATCAAAAAAAACAATGAACAGTGGAGTTTTCTTGAGAGGATCACATCACAGAGAAACTGAAGTTGACTTTTATGGCATTTTGGATGAAATTATTGAGTTGTGTTATCTAGGGCAGAATTACATAACAATGTTTAAATGTCGGTGGTTGGATACTGAGAGAGGCTTGCGTGTTCATATGACTCATGGAATCATTGATATTAAATATAAAAGTATTCTTGCAGTAAATGAACCATTTTTACTGGCTCAACAGGCACATCAAATTTATTATGCAAAGTACTGTGCTACTTCAAGAGACTTGAGCGATTGGTGGAGCATAATAAAAATGAAATCTTAGGAAAATTAGTTTACTCAAAATGAATTTGGTTCTTATGAAGTGGAAGGAATTGAAATTTTTCAAGAGACTACTCAAAATCCATCTGATTCACAAAGAGACGTGAATAATGATGATGACACCCCACAATTAATGATCGATTGTGATGAAGATGTTAATGATGTTACAAATGAATTTGAAATGACAAGAGATGATGAAACTGAAACTCATATGGATATTGATGATGCTGAGGAGGAAGATGAAGACATTCACATTGGCAGCTATAGAGAAGAGGATGAAGATGAACATTGACATAGTTAAATGCTGGTTATAATCATAACTAATATATATCTATTTATAATAGTTATTTTCAACTATCTGCTAACAACAATTATTTTGTGTTTCAAATGGACTCTGACCTATTGCATGAGTTAGAGGAGGCTAAGCTACCTTTGGATAATGGGGATGTTGGATCATCTGACCCTCATCCTACTAGTGGTTCAGGAGGTACGTGGAGGGGGTACAGTCTTGCGTGACTGATGATTCCTGACCCTATTTCCGAGCGACATCCACGTCTTGGCTTCAATCCACACACACTGAGGTATGGTAACCTATATATTTTAGTTATATTTCATTAATTTATTTATATATATATACAAATTGTTTGATTATTTATTCCTTTTTCACAGTTTTGATCATGTAGCTATTGGACAGGGGACCGCTATCTTGCGCAATTATTTTTCTCAGTCATGGATTACATGGGAATAGATTCCCATTGATGTGCGACACGACATGTTCCATCATTGGTTGGTATGTAAATAAATAATATTTATTTTTAAATTTATTTTATTAACAACTTGATATTATAAATTATTTGTAGGGTTTATGGTATCCTATAGATGATAGCATGCGCGACGCTATCCACGCGGTATGGCAGGTTTCTATGCATGATCATTTCCGTCTGTTTTTGCACAATTTGAGAAGGATAGCCATTAAGAATGCAGCAGTGATAGAATTTGATGAGTCGTGTAGAGCCCACTAACTATAGTAAATTTCATCTCACGTTTGGGATTGATTATGTTTACACTGTTTGGGTGGTGTATTTCAGAGGAGATCTTCAGTGGGATGACATAACCGGGGGAGACAGGAGGTGATGCATCGAGCTAGTAGCCGTACATTCAGTTTGCATAGAGAGCATCTAGTATGTATATTTTTTAAATATTTTATATAACTTTAAATATAAACAGTTTATTTTATATTTCTGTAGGCATTCGAGCATTTTGATATTATAGAGTTTGACGTTTATCGGAGGATGTACAGTGATCTATCCATTGGAGAGATTAGAGGTGATCGCCAGCGTCAGATTGTGATTAGTATTATTATTTCAGTTTGACAATTAACTGCATATAATATTTTCACAATTTAAATTTTAAATTGGAATTGAAGGAGTCATATGAGGCTGCGACCTCTCAGACACAGGCTGAGGGTCAGGACGAGACGACTGAGCAGAGTAGTGCACACCATTTCGATGAGGCGGCATGGATGAAGGCGACTCAGTATGGCTTTGAGAAGGGCAGAGTAGTTGGTATCGGCTCTCATTTGACTCCTGGTACTTATTATGATACTGTTGCGATATAGGCGTCTAGCTCAAGAGGAGCTCATGGAGAGGCATCATCTTATGGCTCACAGTATCAGGACCAGTTGCGAGCTCAGGCTGAGCTTATAGAGACTTTACAGAAGCAGCAAGAAGAGATGTGTCGGCGGAAGGAGCAACAGGAGCAGCATTATGAGGAGCAGATGCGTCGATGGCAGCAGCAGCATGAGGAGGAGACGCATCGATGGTAGCAGCAGCATCACGAGTAGATGGAGTACATGTGTCGTCTGACTCGTAGTTTAGGGATGGAGTTTCCTCCACCAGCACCTCCACCTCCTCCAGAAGACGACCCCCCAGTGATTTTTTTATGTTACAAATATTTGAATTTAACATTGTAATATGAATTATTTACATTTTCTATCTTTTATATCAGTGAAAATATTACATAATTTTATTTTTTATATTTTATTATTTTTTATATTTTTTTGTGAATATTGAGAATTTTAATTTTTTTATTTTTTTATTATTTTAATAATATTTATATTATTTTATTAAATATATTTTTTTAGTATTATATTTTTTAATGTTTGTTTATTTACTAATAATAATAATAATAATAATAATTTATGATTTTTTTATTTTTTTTTGTGAATATTGAGAATTTTAATATTTTTTATTTTTTTAATAATAGTAATATTATTTTTTCATTAATCGAAATTTTATTAAATTTATTTTCTAAAAAATTAATTTATTATTTGTGACAGGACCTTTTGCGACAGGACCCCGTCACAAATAGTTTAACTATATATTTTTAAAAAACATATTTGCGACGGGACTACTTGCCCATCGTAAATACTTTGTTGCGGCAGGACCGTCACAAAATGTTATATATATATATATATATATATATATTTTTGCGACGGGCCCGTTGCGAAAAAGTTTATGTATATATAATACATATAATCGGAGACTTATTTTCAATGGTGATATTTCCCGTCGTAAATACGATTATTTGTGACGGGCCCATCACAAATAATCGTATTTGCGATGGTGTTTTCTGCAACGGGCTATTTGCAACGAGACCCCATCGCTAAAGCTTATTTGTGACAGGATTCCGTCACAAATAAGTCTTCACAAATACCAAGAATTCCAATAGTGATCTTTTTTCCATGGTTTTGACTATGTAAATCATATTTTAGACAAAAATGACACTAATATTATAAACAAGCACTTTGAGTCATATAGACCATTTCATTGGTTTTATTGATGTGTGGCCAATTTCTACATATTGAAAATGAGTTATTGATCATTATACTAAAGTATCAAGATAATATATTCTCTTTTTCTTATTATTGGCTATGTGAATCACATTTTAGACAAAAATGACACCTATATTGAAAACACACACTTTGATTCATATTGGCCATGTTGTGTGAAGGATTTATGTACAGTCTATTACTATACATAAAAAAATATTATAGGTCATTTTCTTAAAGTACCAAGAAAATACGATATTTTTTTCTTGGTTTTGCCTATGTGATGTATGTTTAGAGTAAAATGACACTTTTTAAATGTGAAAACACGCACTTTGAGTCATATAGTCCACATCATGTTTTCGATGATATGTGGTCAATTACAACAAATTAAAAATGAATTATGGATCATTCTCCTAAAGTATCAAGAAAATATGTAACATTCATTACTATATTCATTTATTTTTTATCCCTTGTATTTGATCATATTTTTTTGGGTGTCATTTAAAGTCTTGTCAAGATTTTTTGGAAAAAATTATGAGTTTTATAGGGGAATGAACCAGGGTTGATAAGGGTTGTGGTGTGGAGAGGTTGGTTGTGGTGTGGAAGATCTAGATGTGGTTTAGGGAGTTTTTATGACTCTACCAATTCTGACATGGTTGGGGCATGGATGATCTAGCTACAACATGGAGGATCAGGGTGTAGTTTTGGATCCTTTTCCAATCCTGTTATGGCTATTCCATAGAGAGTAGCTATGGTGCAGAGGTTCTTACAATACCTCTATCATTTTGGGGGTAGCTCCAGCGTTGTTCTTAGGTTGCTTCATATTCTTACCCTAAGTAAATATGATCTAGATGGGGTCTGTGTCATGGATTCAAGAGTCCAGTTAGCTAGGGATAACTATAGCATGTTCTCCTACATTGTGCCATAGTCTTCCCATTTTTCATCAATTTTCACCATGGTATTGTGGGTTTCATAGTGGTATTTTTTTCCAAACATAAAAATATTGAACCCCCTTTTTATTTTCCAAACTCCTCCCACTCGACTCTAATTCAACCCTTGGGTTTTGGAGGCTCTCAAGATAGTATTTTTACCCATCCAACGTCACGTCTTCTTATATGAAAGTGTTAGTGGATGTGATAGATCTCCATCTAATGGGTTTATCTCTCCATGTTTTGAAATAATCCTTTCTTCTATACTCTACCTCTTTGAGATTATTGAATACACATATTTTTGATGGATTGTATCCTTGTTTCGATGGATTTTGATTATATATATTTCTTCTTGATCTTCCTTACCTTCAACTCTCCATTGGTGATTCACATTTTGTGTGCTTGATCATTTGATCACATGATTAAAGGTAGGTAGTTCCATAAGTCTTTTCCCTAAAATTGAAACCTTGATTACTTTCCTGAATTGAAATGTATTTTCAATTTTTTTCTAAAACTTTTGTTATGATGATTTTGATGATTGATTTTGGAGGCATGAGATTTGTGAATGAAAACCTATTTTCAAAGGATTTGGAAATATGTTTTTATTGTGAGAAAATATGGAATGAAATGATTTGATGTTGATTCTTGATAAAAATGGATTTAAAATAAAGATGGTTTTGAAAAGAATGAATTTGATAAAAACCTATGATTTGGTTTTGAAATTGAAATGGTGTGTTCAAACATGAAATTGGGAATTTAAACTATAAATGATTAATTGAATAGAAATTTCCCATGATTTAATTATTGATTGATTATAGAAAAAGTGAGCATGATTGGTTAGTGGGGGACCAAGACACTCATTCTAGGACTCTAACTACCTAGAATTGGATTTGACGATGATAAATCTAAATAAAACAACTTTGGAATGTTTTCCCCAGATGGGGTGTTGATTGATTATATCCTGATGGTCTGGGCCATAGAAACATGTGCACAAAAACTTCAGTTGTGTTGATTGAATGAGAAGTGTGGGAATCATGTAGCTAGGGATTAACTAACCTTAGGGACTATAATAATGGTGCTTTGTTATGATTTTATTATCACATATCATTGATTATAGAACAGTTTTATTCATGACATTGATTCATAAAATTGTTTATTTAAGCCTATTTTTATATATCTTCCATCTACTTGATTTGAAAGCATGATTTTTTTGAAAAGGGTGAAATGATTTTCATATCTTTTTTTATTATGTATTGTTTCTCACACCCTACTTTTCATTAAAAAGTTTCTAGATCATATTATTCCATGTCCAATAAGAGGAAAAGTTCCACTCGTATGTAGTGAGGGTGGATAATTCATAGGATTTTGGAGTGATGGTGGTGACCAGTGGATCTATGGTCCACTTGTTACATGGTGGTTATGAGACCTTGTACTAAAGGATGTTGTGTCTTCTTGGATGATGTTTTACCTTGGGATATTTATCTAACTGCATGTGGTATTTTTCTCCTTGATTAGTGTTTGGAATACCAATATTTTATTTTTTATATTTATCTTTTCTATATTGATGCTTTGTTTTTGTGAAAAACAAATCCCTTTGACTCATACATTATTTCAGGTGGTAGTATCTAACCCATGACAATCGGTAATGCCCTTGGAGCTATTTCATGGTTGGCTCAGGTATCATTGTACCATGGTATTTGAGATAGTTTATGACAAATGGTATCAGATCTTGGATGTTTATAATTATTTCATTGACTTCAATATACAGTCTCAGATATACTGGGAGAAATGGGGTAGAATTTTTAGGACTTGAGTGGTGGTTTATTAGTGAGTGCCTAGCCATCTCTAATCATAGTGATCCTTGAGTCACCATGGGTGTTTATGATATTTCATTGAGGAATAATTTATTTGATTCAATTTTTTACCAATTTTATCTAAGTATATTGAAATCCCAGAGATTTTAATTCTATTTGATGGAATCGATGTTCCTATATATCTTGATTGAGTTGATGGTCTGAGTAACTTTTTTAATATTTTTATATTTCCTATTGATGTTGTGTATTACCATACCCCTAAGAAGATGTTTGAACATGAATTGGGAGGGATTTTTTAATGAAACACAACAATTGAACCCTCTAATTGATCACAATCTCATTGATATAGTAGTGTGCATTGTACAAGCTCTCGTAAAGGTAGTCTCACAAGTTCTTGTTCAATCTCCATTAGTGGAACCTCAAAGGGATGATCTAGAGATCATGCTTAGAAGTTTCTTAGGCATAAACCACAAAATTTCAAAGGATCTAATGATCCTGAATAGGCATTGGATTTGTTTAAAAATAACAAGTTTCTTTTTTATTTCTTTGAAATTCCATATTTGATAAAGGTGAAATGTGGTACCTTCATGATTGAAGGTTCTAGAAGGTGGTAATTGGATTCAATGGTTATGGTGAATAAATCTGAGGTATTATAATGTAAATAATTTAAATATATTTTATATTGTAGTTATATCCATAGTTTATGGTTTTATCAAAGTATATATATTTTTTCAGCCTCTAATTGGGAGATAAGATCGTGACTCGGTATGAAACCCATTTTTATAAAGTTTTTTAGTTTTCTTCTAGGGTGGTGATAAATGAGAAGTTAAAACCCATAATATTTGAGATGGTTCTTTAATATGATATATTATCATAGTTTTTCATGTTAAATCTCAATTATTATGAGGACGTTCTAGATAGAGCATTGATGGTTGTGCTTGACCTAGATGGAAAGTCAGGGTTGATGCGGGTTCCTCTTACTCTCAGTTGTAGTTCTGTTAGTTACTTTAAAGTAAAGAGGAAGCATGATGAGTCTCTTGGTGGACCATGATAGCAAACATCATCCAAACATTTTGTGTTGTATGTCAGAGGCCTTTTTACTTATTTTCAATGTGGCAAGGTTGGTCATCCTAAGTGATTTTGTACTAAGGTAACAAAGATCCATGGTTCATGTAGTCATTCAGACCACTGGAAGAAATTTTGTCATATATTTTATGCCTTATAGTGTAACAGGATCATCAATACCTAAAGGTATGATTTTATAATCAGACGCTTCAAGAACTAAAGGGTTATATCCTCAAGAATCCATAATGAAGCTTCTTTATGCAGTGGAAGAGTCTCTAGAGGAAGATAATATAAGTCCAGTGACATTGAGAGGTACCATCACTATAGATTTATCTTTAGTGACTACTTTATTTGATATTGGTCCATCACATTATTTCATGTCAACTCACATTGTGAACTTTCTAAAACTTCATATGGATATTATTTCCTATTTGACAGATATTACTAAACACCTTATAATGAAGAAATAGTAGGTTTTAGATGACCTTCTTATGCCTTATCTTTATTAGAGATTGATCTTGCCTATAATTTTCTAGTTCTACACATGAAACCTTTATATTTCATTCTTAGGGTGGATTGGTTGATTTCCCATAAATATTAGATTAGAAATTTTGTTTAGTGGGTCTTCTTTACTACCCCTAATGGGGTGTGCTATATTTTCTAGGTAGAATGGGACTCAGGGTTGAGTATATCCAAATAATCTTTTCTATATTTGGGCAGGTTAATATATATGTTTTATTTTTATCTAGAGTGAGAATCCTTAAGCCTCAATCTTTCTCTAGTGTTCATTGAGTTTCCTGATGTGTTTCCATATGACTTTTATAGTGTACCATCAGTAAGGGAAGTAGAATTATCTATTGATTTGGTATTAAATACCAATCCAATATATATTTATTTTCACCATATGGAACCAGAAAAAAGAAATAGTTCAAGACCTGATTTGATGATCTTTTGGATAAAGGATTTATACACCTGAGCATGACACCTTAGGTAGTGCCTTTTCTTTTCGTAAAGAAATGTGGTGGAGAGGTTTGACTTTGTGTTGATTATGAAAAAAATAATTGAGTTACTATAAATAAAAAGTATTTGTATCCATGGATTGTGATTTATTTGATCAGTTGAAATGGGTGAAGTGGTTCTTGGAGATTGATCTTTGGTTGGAATCAAATAATATGACATTCTAAAGACCACCTTTAGGAGTAGGTATGTCCATTAAGAGTACCTTCTGATGTCTTTTGGTCTAACCAATGAACCTGGTATTTTTATGGTTCTAACAAATAGGATATTCCATGAGTACCTCGACTCATTCTGGGTAATGTTTTTGGATGAAATATTGGTTTACACTAAGACTAAGTAAGACCATGTGTGTCATCTAAGAGTAGTTCTAGAAATTTTTAGAGATTACTGAATTTATGTTAAGCTTTTAAAATGTAATTTATGGATTTGGGAAGTGAATTTATTGGGAAAAATGGTATCAAAACATGGTGTTTTAGTCGATCCTGATAAGGTTAAGTTTATTATGATATGGTAACAATTACATGATGTTTTTATGATTCATAGATTCTTGGGATTAGTGGGGTGTTACCACTGGTTTTAAAATATTTCTTGAAGTTGGATTCTTTAATGACTAGTATCAGTTGTAAAAGGGTAAATTCATTATGGTAATTGAAATATCAGGATTCATTGGTTGAGTTTAAGTTCCTTTTTTACTTCTATGCTAGTGTTGACTCTTACAGAGGCTAGGTAGGGCTAAAAGGTATTTTTTGATGCATCAAGTTTGGGTTTTGGATTTTTTTTTCATGAAGGGTGGTCTTGTGGTAGCCTGTAGTTCCTGGTATCTTAGGCCACATAAGAAGAAATATCCTACTCATGAACTTGTACTCATAGTTGTGATTCATTCTCTTAATAGTTTTTGGTATTACCTTTTTAGAGAAACTTTTACCATTTATTATGATCATAAAATCCTAAGTTATATCTTCTTATAAAAAATATTTGAACCTCTATCAGAGTTGATGGGTGGAGTACCTATAATATTTCGATTTAAAAATTTTATATACCCCTAGAAAGGGGAATTTCATATCTGATGATTTGAGTAGGAAACTTCTGAACCAATCCATAAATGAATCATCAAAAGAGTATAAATTTTGGATCTATTTTCTTATAGGAATTTGGGAGTTTGGGAGGATGAAACTGATATTGTCTTGACTAGCATTTATTTTACCTCATCTCTTCTTGAGATGATTCTTCTGGAGAAACATCTAGATGATGATTTTTGTAAAATTAAGGACTCTATTTATGTTTAGGATACCATTATTGAGTGGTATTTATCTTATGAGGTCATATTATGTTTCTAGAACTAGTACACTATACATTTTCCCATAAGAAAATATATAATGGTGGATTTCCATAATTCCAAGTGGACAGAGAATCTTCACCCCACAAAGATGTTATATGACATGAAGTGATTATTTTTTTGGTTAGGTATGATACAATACATTACCAATTTTGTTTCATGATTTTATACAGGTCATCAATCAAGAATAAGCACCAAAGACCTTTAATTTTGCTTCAGACCCTTCTTGTGCCAACTTAGAAGTGGGATGAGATTTTTATGGATTTCATAGTTGGGTTTACTTATAAACATTTAGGGAAGAATATGATATGGTTTATGATAGATTAGTTGACCAAATTGAATCACTTCATCCCCATTTGAGATTTGACCAATCTTAAGAACTTAAAAAGTCTATATATGTCAGATATTGTTAGATTACACATAGTTACATCTGTTATAGTTTCTAATAGGGATCCCCGGTTCACATCTCATTTTTGGAGAGGCCTCCAGGAGGAAATAGGATCCCAGGTTAGTATGACCACAACATATCATCCACAAATAAATTTCCAGATTGAAAGTGCTATAAAGATCCTTGAATACATGCTTCATGATTTCATTTTTTTACTTTGGTGGAACTTGGAATATCCACTTAGGACTAGTTGAGTTTTTTATAAAAACTATTACCATTCATCCACTAGGATGGAACCCTTTAAGGCCTTGTTTGTACACCCATGAAAATCTCTATTATGTTGGTCAAGTATTGTTGAAGCTTCCTTGGTTGGGCCTAGTTTTCTTAAAGAGATAATGGTGAAGAATAAGTTTATTTATCAGATAATGGTGATGAAACAATTCCAATATAAATATTATTCTAATCATCATTGAAACCCATTATAGTTTTTAGTTTTTGTCTTGGTGTTTTGAGAGATTCACTATTGTTGGGTCACTAACGGTTTGGAAATTAAGGAAAACCTCACTCATATATATGGGACCATTTTATATTATTAATTAGATTTGAAAGGTGTATTATCATTTATATTTTCTACATTAGTTGAAATTTATTCATAATGTGTTTCACATATCATGCCTCAGAAAAGTATCTCTATATCCCATCTCATTTCTTGAGTTGGTAGGACCTTTATGTTAAACCTTATTCATATGCTATTGAGAAGGTAGTTTAGATTATTGATTCTAAAACAAATGTTCTTTATGAAAATTCAATAACTTTGGTTCTTATGAAATGTAAGAATGGTTTATATTCTCGTGATACTTTAGAGTGTGAGGTAATTTCATTAGTTTTTGGAAAAAAATTGATTTTTACAAGGGATATATTTTATATGATTAAATTGTTGGTATTTACCCCTGAATTGTAGGCATCAAGAAGGGTCATTCATCTATTATTTTATTTTAAAACATCATGCTTAGTTAATTTTTTTTTCAATTTTGACCATTTTTCAATTAATTTCTAGTGTATAAATAATAGCAAGATTAATGAGTCTAAATATCACTTTGCTGGATTTTCTCTTTATATAGTAGTAATATAAACACCTATATACAATATGAATAGTTATAAACTATAATGAACAAATTATAATAGTTTTTTTATAAACATACTATGAAAATGTTCCTCATGTATGCATAACCAAATGAAGCTCCCAACCATTAAATCTTAATGATTTTATTTATACTCTCGAGACTAATCGTGTATGTAATGGACTCTCCAACTATTTATTCTTCATATTAAATGTAGGAAATATTTTCATATTTGAATGTAATATCCACATGAACTTTCATTATTAATATATGTGGCAGTGGAACTAGTGGGGTGAAGGTACTCTCAGAATGTCATTTTGATTTCTTAGTTGGTCCACTAGATTATTTTGATCTGACCTTCTGTTTCACCTTTATTTTTTCTATATTTAATATCATACCTCATTTCATAACTTCTTTCATCAAATTTTAAAAGTTTTAATTTAAAAAAAAAAATTTAAAGGACATATTTCATATATCTTTAAAATATAAAATGGCCAAGATATGAAGGTTCCAATAGCATTATCCACCATGTTGACATCCATATCATCAAGAGTAACAATCAAATTGAAACTCAACTCATGAGATACTTTAATCCACACTCTCATGTGTTATTTTTGGAGTTTTTTATTATATACAATGTATCCTTGGATATTATACATTATACCCATCAAAAAAAGAAAATGAGTGGGTATTTATAGATATAAATCACATTCAATTTAACCCTACAGAATATTAGTAATATAAAGTTATCTTTACTTTTTTTATTAACATTTACAGAAATAGTTATAGAAAAAAATTATTACCTTGGAAGGAAAGATATTGAAGGGAATTGTGAGCCCCAAAGATAGTGTGGTCATGTGGATCGTCATGTACTAATCATTGTTCTATTATTGGTTCACTATGATCCTTTCACATAAACCAATCCTCCAAACTATACTATTAACTAATATCATTGAGGCATCTATTATTTCCTGTATGTATTTCATTATCTCATATGTATCTCCTTGTGACATTGTGTTATCAAAATATTCTTAAGGTGACACTCCAAAATCTGTACCTATAATGTGGACATATTGTTCTGGCTACTTCAAATATACTGAAAGTAGTTATTCTTTAGGTATAGTCGGTGATGATTCTTATGTCTAAATAGTATAAAGAACATACAAACATAAATAGATATTTTTAAGTAATACAATTATAAATCATAACAAATTACTATTATATCATACTTTCACATGATTCTTAAATTATTTGTGTGTTTTCATCTACTAATTTTTCCTATTTATTTACACAAGCCTACTTCCATAGAAAATTATATGGGACAAAAGTGTCTTTGGATTATGATTCATTAATATGTTTAAAAAAAATGGAACATATATTGTTTCATATCACATACAAATTTTATTCTATATTTTAAATAGATATCATTTTCTTTTCAAGTGAAGCATACACCGTCCTTTCTTTATGATAAAGGTACATTGGTTTTGATTCATGCTTCTTATTTTCAACACTCTTTTGTTGTTTCATAAATTAATAATTTTGAATCAAAGTGGATAAAATTAATAATGTCAAATAAAATATTATCAATTAAAATAAACATGATATGATTCCTCATCACAATGATTAATGAATTATTTCTATGTTTAAGGGTTTATGATGTGTTCATACATAGCTAGTGCATGGGGGTTTACTTTCCCCTCAACATCCTTGAGATACTGCTTTATCATAAGTGTCTAAAAGGATCTATGATCTTTTTTAGTGACCATTTATACAAATTTATCATTGAAATCGTATAAAATAAACACTTCAAGGAATAAGTAAAAGTAAATAAATATTTCATTATATAATTTTTTGGTAAAATGAATAAAGTATATCATAACATCACCCTAATGTCTTCCCAAATGACTATTTTCAATGCAGGAAAAAATTGTTCCATGTATTTATATTAATCTGCACATGCATTCAAGTTGTTCCACTAATGTAACAAATAAATATTGAATTTTCTAGGACAACTGGATGATCGTTCTAATTCTGTAACACCCCAATATTTCATAGTTCGTTATCTCTTCAAAGTAATTAAATAACTTGTGCTACACACAACACCGAGTTCGAGCGCACCATGACTTACCAAAATACCCCTTCAAAAAGTGGTTATGAATATTATTAACTTAATTTTGAATTTTATATAATCCATGTAATTTTGGAATCCATATTATGTGTTTCTTAGACATAATATATGAACAAATTCATTTTTTTCAAATAAAAGAAGTATTTTTCAAAAAATGAAATTTTACAGCCTTTTAATGGAGAACCCTTTTTAAAAACAATATTTGACACTTTTACATATTTAATTTAATGAAATTAAATTATTCTTTATAATCGGGACATAAAAATTTAGTTTGGATAAATTTTTGATACTTTTCAGATAACTTTCATATTTTGATGAATAGTAAAAAATACTAAATTTTAATTGAAAACAACTTTTTTAATCGAAATAATTTGTAGTGTTAAATTATAAATTTTAATGGTTTGGAAGTATAATTAGATTATATTTTTATCATTTAATAAAATTCAGGTCATTATAAGTAATTTAAAATTTAAATTTGACATAAACATATGTCAATCTTTTGATAGTTTTTACTTCTTAAAAACCCGCTTTTTGGTTTTAAAAACAAGAATTAATTTTAAATTAATTTCTGAAAATTCTGTTTTTTGAATTTGTAAAAATTTATTTCATATTTAGAATTAGTAGATCCAAATTGTGTAAATAGTTAACTTTTATTTTTATACATTATGAATAATTACTTCAGTAAATATTTTATTTACCATGGTTAAAGGGTAAATCTGATAAATAAGGGTAAAAAAATAATATTATAATAATATTAAAATATTCTAACATGTGTCCTAACCCTATTTTTTGATACATGTCCAACCATGAGCATCCTTGAGTCGATTTTGGGACCCCATGGAGCCACTTGGGAGTGATAATGACATTTTATATTAAATAATCTAAAGTAAAGACAAAAATAACAAAAGCATGTATCTTTTAGTAAAAAAAATTATATGAGGTTATATAATTGATCTATCCGACTATAAATAATCATTATAAAGATAAAAAATATTTCATACATCATGATATTTTATTTATAATTTTTATACATAAAATAAATATATTTATATATGACACAATAATGATGCGGTATTTTCCTTATTAATGAACGAATCATATAAATGATATTATAAATATTAAAATAAAAATAATTTGAAATTTTTTATGCTATAAACGAATTTTATTGGTGAATATGGAATTTTGGGATTGATTAAATGTATTTTTTTCGAAGTAATAAAGTTTTTATGACTTTCACAAAAAAAATTCTAAATAATGTCAAAATTGACATAAATGAGTTTTTAAAACAAATACTATATTATTAAATGATATAACAGTCCTAAAAAATATATGGTTTGGCCAAAAGACTTATATAAGAATATATATATATCATTAATGAACCACTTTTGATTCTATCGGAATTTTATAGAAAGTTTATTAACCATTTATTATAATAATACAAGAATACATGGTAAAAGTTAAACTATTTAACTAAGAGTTAAATCTAAAAGATAAGGTTAATATGGTGACATAAACCTATCTAAAACCTATTGGTTGAGAGTTTTTAGACCCATAAACACCTTATACTTGAAATAAATCATTTTGGAGCCATTATAAACCGAATATTATTGTATAATAAAATAATATTTTAAGCTTTTCCTAAAGTGACCCTCACCTATCTTATAAAAGGGCACTTCCCCTTCTCTCAAAATCACACCTCCAAATCCCTTTTTCTTGGCCAAAACCTACCCAAATATACTCCCTAATTCCCTCACTTCAACCTAGATGCCTTCCCTTGAGCAGAAATCCAACCTAAGGACCCCTTTTGTTCAAATCAAAGGGAAACACCCAAAGAATAGGTAATTATTTTATCACCTCTTTCAAAGTTCTTTTCTTCTTCCACTTTCTCTTTATTTGTTATTTACATACCAAAATAATAAATCCAGTAACTTATACATACTTTTATGTTATTATAAATATGGTACAATCATACTCATTATTCTATCCATCCTATGAATAGTAATTTCACCATGTGTGCGTACGTACGGCTTACCGTCTCCACGTTGTGGTGTAATTTGTTATTCTACACTATGTTATTTAGATGGATATAATGATGAGTAATATGTATATAAATAATTAAAAATAACATGATAATTTATCTTCATAATTAATATACCATCTAATTCAGCACTTTTAGTCATTAAGTAAATGATATCGTCGCTCGTGTGTACGTACGGCTTACCGTCTCCACGACGCGATGAGATTCATTTCCACATTCACCATTCAATGATAATTATAAAAAATATATATTATTAATAAGTATTTAATATATGAAATAATTATTCTACTAGAAATATATATATATATATATACATATATATCTTATTCACTTAGTTCCGTTCAATACGATATGAAAACGAAAACAGCGTTTATGCGTACGTACGGCCTACCATCTCCATAAATTGTGTTTTCCATTTCATATATCTATCTATTATACATATTTATATTCTAAATATATATGATATATAAATCATGTTTTATATTCTGGAAGTATTTAAATCATGATCTAAGTGATACGATCAAGAATAACAACTTAAAACAGGTACGATAAAGAAAGCGATTATTACCCAAAATGTTAATTTAACATAAAAATTATTATTAAATTGGTAGTATAAAGTCATAAATGAATCATGTATGATATAATAAATATTAATATGGTTCTGTTATAATTTAATAACATACTATGGTCATTATATAGGAGGTTAAATGTACCATCGACCAAAGGGAAGTACAAGGTAAGAAATAATTCCTCAATCTAATTATTATCTGAGATTGTTTATGTGTAAGTATTTTTGGGAAATATTTATTGTCCATGTACATTTTTCATAAAATAAATTTCAAAATGATCCTTTTAAGGTACACTTTAACTAAAACATCATTTTAAATTTTTTAAATATTAATTCTTCTAAATTTTTCTCATTAATGTCCATGTTTTCAAAAAGGTTTTAAGGATTTATTTATATGGACATGATTATTTTAAAATGTTAATTACTTTCAAAATTTTCAAAGTGGTATGGAAAACTTTGATTCAAAAATATATTTTAAATTAGTTCATTTATAAATGTGTTACTTTTAAATGATTTCATAAAAAGGAATATTTCTCTCAAAAAAATTTACTGATCATTTTCAACTATGTCAACATCCTTTAATGGATATTATTATTAATTAAGGTTGATTTATTATAATACAATATTACATATTTAATTGAATTATTTAATATATTTTTTATTGTGGATGTGCTATTTTTATGCCCTTCATGGTTTATTGTTGAAGTATTGTCATTTCGTATGCTAGTTTTAATACGAATATTTATGTTATGTTTCAACATTTTCATATAAGGAATGCAATGTAATATTTATATGTACTCTTTATTGATTTAATAAATTTCAGTGTTCTGGTCTTTGACCAGAACACAACCATTAAAAAAATATAAGGAATGCAGTGGACTTAGTAAGTGATGGGTTGGGCCTGCTATAGTCCCCTGATGCATCGGTAGGTCTCATGAGACAAACTAGTGTCTTGGCACAAGGCCTTGACTAAAATTTTATTTGTAGTCTTGGCACAAGGTCATAACTATGTGGTAATGATGTCAGGTGTTAGGCATTCCCCCATTGTTAAATTAATTATTACATGTGATTATTCGACTAGTAGAATATCCATATGCATGTTTATATGGTAATTTTTTATTTATTTTCTCCATATTATGTTTAATCTTATGTTTAAAAGGCTCTTTTTTTTATTAAATATCTTTCCTTAAAATTTTATAGCTTTCACTAAATTATTTACCCTTACTGAGCATCTGATCTCACCCCTTTCTTATATTTTCTTTTCCCATGATTCCAAGAAGTGTATTATGTTTGATATGTAGGGTTAAGGTAAGGTAATAATGGCGTTATTGATGGATTATTTATGTTGTGTTTTATGTTTGAATGTGTAATGTAATTTTCATGTACGTAATATATTTTCCAAGACTAATAAATTGATCGGTCCTTCAGGATTTGATTCCTTGTAATCATGCCAATGTATTAAAATAATGCACTGGCTTCAGGATTCTGGGGTCAGGGCGTTACAGTTGGTATCAAAGGAATTTTAGTAAAAACCTTGGAAACTATATTTAGAAAAACATTGATTATAGAACTTTACCCTAAGATAAAATTTGAGTATTAGTATAGAATAACTTCCTATAATTTTGGTAATTTATAGATTTTGTGAGTTTTCCAAGCAATATATCCCTGTGTGTATATGAGCAGGTAGAGGCGGATCTGGAAGAGATATACCTAGGAGTGAAAACTCTGAAAAGTAGTTTCAGGCTTGAGCCAGGGTATCCTGGTACACGACAATAGGCCTTGTTGTACTCTTGGTTACGACACTCCTAGGGGATATGCTTAGGATAATTTACATTTTCTTTACAAACCATTATGAAGAAATTATGAGTAAATATGTCAGCAATGAAACCATTTTATGATTATGATACTAGATGTGTGAAAATATTCAATTAATGTTGAGGATTTTTCTAGTTTTTTATTATAATTTATGATATGATCTAACCTAGTGTATTTCATAATTTAGAAATGGATCCCAGTAGATGGAATGAGAACTCCAGAAATACATATGATCCAAAGAGTAAGAAGAATCATATCTTTCATGGTATTAAGACAACATTTAGAAGGGAAATAGTCTCCCATGTATTCTCATCATATGAATAAATAGTATCATGTGTTAATAAGATAAGTAAATAATTCTCTGAGTCCTATAGATTTAAAGGGAAACAAGAGAAGAAAAGGATGGAAGAGAGAAAGATAGATAGAGGGAAGAGGGGAAAGAATGATTTTCTCATATGTGATAACTGTGGAAAGAATCACCTTAGTAAATTCTTGAAGGGAGTGAGAGATTGTTATAAGTGTTGAGAAAAAGGACACCAAGTACGTGATTTCAAGGGTAAGAAAAGGGTTTCAAATGTATAATGCTTCATCTGTAAGGAGTTGGGACACTACGTGAATCAATGTCCAAATCATCAGAGTATGCCCCAAATGATGTTATTGGATAATAATCAAGTTATGATACTACCACAAATTAAGAGTAATGACTAGTGTTATTATGTTGTTATTAAAGAATTATTTAATTTGATTGTTGTATCATCGATGTACTGGTTATAAGAATTATGGAAATAAATAAAGATTGTACTGAAGTACTATTTCATTGAGTATTTGAGATTATATGGTTCTAAGAAAAGTGACTCAATAGCTAGTTAAACTTTTTTGAAAATACATGGTTAAAGGAATGATAAACCTTAATATGGTTCTCATACTATGGTAGTGGTTTTGTAATAAGATATAATTGATTTGGATAAATTATATTCGATATTCTTGACTATTTTGAAACTAATTAATTGTTTATTTATTCTATTATTTTTTGATTTTGCAACATTTTTGGATATGAGGAGTATATAAAATATTCTAAAAGGAATAAGAGAGCTTGAATGTAATCAATAAGGTTTTATGGTAATTCAAGGTGTTACCATGTTTTAAAAGAAAACATGATGAATGTATTCACATGTTATTACGTGGAAAAAAAGATCTTCATTGTGTTTACCTTCCTTATAAATTTTGTACTGTGAGTTTGGACAGAAGTATTATGGATAATTCTAGAGGTTAGAATAGATTAAGTTTGACATTGGATACTATTGTTAAGGTTAAATAATTTTTTAAGATTATTTTTGGATTGTTATAAAAAGGACAACCTGGAGGTTGGATGACAACCTGTCGCATCCGGCAAGGCCGTGAGACTTGAACCCACAACTGAAGGGCAACAAGGGTGCATCACCTACCATTGTCCTACGTGGTGTCCTGGTCTGTATAATGTAGCTTTTTTAATAGTATAAAAAATGAATTATAAATTCATTATTTTTGGAACCTTATATGATTATGATAAATAGAATATTTTTGAATTATATTATCTTTTAGAGTGAAAGATGAGTTTGTGGTAGAAATTAGTTGAAGGATGAAACTCTACTTGTCAAATATATTTTTTTTCCTCTTATTCTATGAATAAATTAGTTCTTAAACTTTAGGGAAGGGGTCTTAAAACCCAAAAAAAATATCCTAACACCTTAGGTTTTATTGAACCGATGATATATTAAATCATCATAGATTGATGGATTTTAGGCCCTCAATTTTACAATTGTTTGGGATTGATAGCCTCAATCACTTCCTATAAATATTTAAGTTTTTCTGCAAATTATGTGTCTCTAATTTCCACCAATGTTCTCCTAATAGAGATCATAATTTAATGGTGACTTTTTCATTTCCCTTTCCCTCTTATTAAGACTAAATTTTATTAACCCAATTTCTGATGTGGGTTTTACACAAAGATATTTTTCTAATTTTAATCTTTTGTTTTCAAAGATCAATTTTAAATTTAGAGGAATCCATTTATTGAGGGAGGGTATAATGTAACACCCCAAGATTCTATAGTTCGTTATCTCCTCAAAATAATTAAATAACTTGTGCTACACGCAACACTGAGTTCGAGCACACCACGACTTACCAAACTAGCCGTTCAAAAATCGGTTATGAATTGTATTAACTGAATTTTGAATTTTATATACTTAATATAATTTTAGAATTCATATTATGTGTTTATTAGAAATAATATAAGAAAAAAATTATTTATTCATATAAAAGAAGTATTTTTCAAAAAAATCAATTTTACCACCTTTTAATGGAGAACCCTTTTTAAAACCAATATTTGACACTTTTATATATTGAATTTAATGAAATTAAATTCTTATTTAGAATCAGGACATAAAAATTTAGTTTGGATAAATTTTTGGTACTTTTCTGAAAACTTTCATATTTTGATGAATAGTGAAAAATACTAAATTTTAATTGAAAACAACTTTTTTATTCGAAATAATTTGTAGTTTTAAATTATGATTTTTAATGGTTTTTAAGTATATTTATATTATATTTTTATCATTTAATATAATTTAGGTCATTATAAGTAATTTCACATTTAAATTTTACATAAACATGTGTCAATATTTTGATAGTTTTTACTTCTTAAAAACTCTTTTTTTGGTTTCGACAGCGAGAATTAATTTTAAATGAATTTCTACAACTTTTGTGTTTTGAATTTGGAAAAATGGATTTCATATTTATAATCAGAAGGTACAAATTGTATAAATAGAAAACTTTTATTTTTAGACATTATGAATAATTACATCTGTAAATATTTTAATTACCATGGTTAAAGGGTAAATCCAGTAAAAAAGGGTAAAAAATAATATATATAATAATATTAAATTACCTTAATGTGTGTCCTAACCATATTGGATGACACATTTCCGACCATTGGAATTATTGGGTTGATTTTGGGACCCCATGGAGCCACTTGGGAGTGATAATGACATTTTATATTAAATAATCTAAAGTAAAGACAAAAATAACAAAAGCTTGTATCTTTTAGTAAAAAAATTATATGAGGTCATATAATTGATATATTCGAATATAAATATTAATTAGAAAGATAAAAAAATTTCCTACATCATTATATTTTATTTATAATTTTTATACATAAAATAAATATAATTATATATGACACAATAATGATGCAGTATTTTCTTTATTAATGAAAAAATAAAATAAATGATATTATACATATTAAAATAAATATAATTTGAAAGTTTTGATTCCATAAACTAATTTTATAGGTGAATATGACATGTTATTATTGATTAAATATATTTTTTTTTAGTAATCAAGTTGTTATGACTTTCACAAAAATCAAATACTAAATAATGTCAAAATTGACATAAATGAGTTTTTAAAAAAAATACTATATTATTAAATGATATATTAGTCATAAAAATATATGGTTCGACCAAAAGACTTATATAATAATATATATATCATCAATGAACCACTTGGGGTTCTCTTGGCATTTTATAGAAAGTTTATTAACCATTTATTATAATAATACAATAATACATGGTAAAAGTTAAATTATTTAACTAAGAGTTAAATCTAAAAGATAAGGTTAATATGGTAATATAAACCTGTATAAAACCTATTGTTTGAGAGTTTTTCAACCCATCCCCACCTTATCCTATAAATAAATTATTTTTGATCCATTATAAACTGAATATTTTTGTATAATAAAATAGTATTTTAAGCTTTTCCTAAACTGACTCTCACCTATCTTATAAAAGGGTACTTACCCTTCTCTCAAAATCACACCTACAAATCCCTTTTTCTCGGAAAAAACCTACCCAAATATCCTCCCAAATTCCCTCACTTCAACCTAGAGGTCTTCCCTTGAGCATAAATCCAACCTAAGGACCCCTTTTGTTCAAATCAAAAGGAAACACCCAAAGAAGAGGTAATTATTTTATCACCTCTTTCAAAGTTCTTTTCTTCTTACACTTTATATTTATTTTTTATTTCCATAACAATATAATAACTCCAGTACCTTATACATACTGTGATTTTATTATAAATATGGTACAACCATACTCATTATTCTATCCATCCTATGAATGATAATGTCACCATGCGTGCGTACGTATAGCTTATCATCTCCACACTGTGGTGTAATTTGTTATTCAACACTGTTATTTGGATGGATATATTGATGAGTAATATGTATATAAATAATTAAAATAACATGATAACTTGTATGTGCAATTAATATACCATCCAATTCCACACTTTAAATTATTAAGGAAATGATATCGCCGCTCTTGTGTACGTACGACTTACCGTCTCCATAACGCGGTGGGATTCATTTCCACATTCATCATTCAATGATAATTTTAAAAAATATATTATTAATAAGTATGTAATATATGAAATAATAATTCTAATGGAAATATATAAATATATATATATTTACATATATCTTATTCACTTAGTTCTGTTCAATACGATATGAAAACGAAAACAGCGTTTATGCGTACATACGGCCTACCATCTCCATAAACAGTGTTTTCCATTTCAAATATCTATCTATTATATGTATTTATATTCTAAATATATATAATATATAAATCATTTTTTATATTCTGGAAGTATTAAAATCATGATCTAAGTGATACGGTCAAAAATAACAAGTTAAAACACATACGATAAAGAAAGCGATTATTAACCGAAATGTTAATTTAACATGGAAATTATTATTAAATGGGTAGTATAAAGTCATAAATGAATCATTTATTATATTATGAATATTAATATGGTTCTTTTATAACTTAATAACATACTACGGTCATTATACATAAGGTTAAATGTACCCTTGACCAAAGGGAAGTACAAGGTTAGGGTTAATTCCTCAATCTCATTATTATCCGAGATTATTTATGTGTAAGTATTTTCTGGGACATATTTATTTTCCATGTCCATGTTTCATAAAATAAATTTCAAAATTATTATCTTAAGGTACTCTTTAACTAAAACATCATTTTAAATTTTTTAAATATTAATTCTTCAAAAAAATTCTCATTAATGTCCATGTTTTCAAAATGGTTTTAAGGATTTATTTATATGGACATGATTGTTTTAAAATGTTAATTCATTTAAAAAGTTTCAAAGCGGTATGGGAAACTTTGATTTAAAAATATATTTTAAAATACTTCCTTTATAAATGTGTGACTTTTAAATGATTTCATAAAAATGGATATTTCTCTCAAAAAGTTTTACTGATCATTTTCAACTATGTCAACATATTTTACTAGATATTATTCTTGATTAAGGTTTATTTATTATAATACAATATTCTATATTGTATTGAATTAGTTATGATATTTTTGGTTATGGATGTGTTATTTTTATGCCCTTCATGGTTTATGGTTGAACTATTGACATTTCGTATGCTAGTTTTAATATAAATGTTTATGTTATGTTTTAATATTTTAATATGAGGAATGTAGTGGACTTAGTAAGTGATGGGTAGGGCCCGCTATATCCCCTTGATGCATCGATGGGTCTCATGAGACAAACTAGTGTCTTGGCACAAGGCCTTGACAAAAAATTTATTTGTAGTCTTGGCACGAGCCCTTGACTATATGGTAATGATTTTCGACGTTAGACATTCCCCCATTATGAAATTAATTATTACATGTGATTATTCAACTAGTAGAATATACATGTTCATGTTTATATGGTAATGTTTTATTTATTTTCTCTATATTATGTTTAAGATTATGTTTAAAAGTCTGTTGTTTTTATTACACATCTTTCCTTAAAATTTATAGCTTCTGCTAAATTATTTACCCATATGGAGCATTTGAGCTCACTCCTTTCTTATGTTTTGTTTTCCCAGGATTCCAAGAAGTGTATTATGTTTGATATAAAGGGTTAATCTATGGGAATAATGGAGCTCTAAATGGATTATTTATTTTTTGTTTTATGTTTGAATGTGTAATATAACTTTTACATACGTAATCTATTTTCCAAGACTACTAAACCGATTGGTCCTTCGGGACATGATTCCTTGTAATCATTCCAATGTATTAAAATAATGCACTAGATTCAGGCTTCTGGGGTGAGGTCATTACAAATTCCATCCAACCTCAAATTTTATATCTTTACTTCTTGTCTTAATAAATTTAGTTAACACAGTGATCACTACTGGAAATCATGTTTTTCCCAACAGTTGTATACCAACGGTTCTTTTGAACCATTTTTATAGGTGATATTTACCAACGGTTTGCATTAACCGTTGGTATTGATCTATAAAAATTTATTTTTCCCAACATTTTGATGAAACATTTGGGAAATATTGGGAAAAAATCAGTTTTACCAATGGTTTTTAAAAACCGTTGGGAAAGATTTCCCCCAAATACAGCCCAGTCGAACCCCCACCCAGCCTGATTGCAGACCGATTATAGATAGAAGCTCCTGAATTCTTCTTGGTCGCGACACTCTTTCCACCCAAGATCCATCTTCAATCAAACAAAATCTTATTTCACACTTCAAATTTGTAAGTGTTACCTTAGTTTTAGCGTTATTTCTCTATTTTTTTGGTGTTTGTTGTTTTGATTTAGGCCAAATTAGGGTTGCTGTCTACGAAACCCTTGGATTTTTTTATGTTTTTTGTTCTACACTTAAAACATGGTAAAGGGTTTGTTTAGTGGGGTGATATGGTACTTTTGGTGGAATTTATTTTAGTTGAAAATTGGATTTTGATTTGGATGAATTTATGTTTCAATTTGAGGTGGGAGAGGGTGTGCAGATGGGGTGGGGGAGGATGTCGAGGGCTATCCAAGTGGGGTGGGGGAGGGGGCTGTCTAGGTAGGGTGGGGAGGGGGCTGGGTTTTCCAAATGGGGTGGGGGTAGGGTTGTTTGGGGTGGGGGAGGGGTTGTCTAGGTAGGGTGGGGGGGTTGTCTAGGTAGGGTGGGGGAGCGGGCTGGGTTGTCCAAATGGGGTGGGGGTAGGGCTGTTTGGGGTGGGGGAGGGGCTGTCTAGGTAGGGTGGGGGAGGGGGCTGGGTTGTCCAAATGGGGTGGGGGTAGGGTTGTTTGGGGTGGGGGAGGGGATGTCTAGGTAGGGTGGGGGAGGGGGTTGTCTAGGTAGGGTGGGGGAGGGGGCTGGGTTGTCCAAATGGGGTGGGGGTAGGTCTGTTTGGGGTGGGGGAGGGTGTGCAGGTTGGGTGGGGGAGGGTGTCCAGGCAGGGTTGTCCAAGTGGGGTGGGGAGGGTGTGCAGGTGGGGTGGGGGAGGGGTTGTCTAGGTAGGGTGGGGGGGATGGGTTGTCCAAGTGGGGTGATGGTAGGGATGTCCAGGTGGGGTGTGGGGTGGCTGGGTTTTCCAAGTGGGTTGTGGGGGGTAGGGGTGTCCAGGTATGGTGGGGGGGTTGGGTTTTCCAAGTGGGGTGGGGGTTGGGTTGTCCACGTGGGGTGGGGGTGTTGGGTTGTCCAAGTGGGGTGCGGGTAGGGCTGTCCAAGTGGGGTGGGTGGGGTGGGGGTAGGGTTGTCCAAGTGGGGTGGAAACCCTAAATTCAGTGTTTTAATTGGAGATTTGTTTTGTTTTATTATGTATTAGGTGTATGAGGCATTCCCATTCCTATTATGGGTGGTCTTAATCAAAAGTTATGATGTTGGAACCATTTATGATGTTGTTGTCTCTATTTAATTTCATTTCCCCTAACTTAACATTAAATTCTATATCACATTTGGTTTCTGTTTTTTTAATTTCCAGTTAAGTTATTTGTGGTTGATGATTTTCTCATGTTAATTGTTTTCAATGGTTTGGCATGGAAATTGTGCATTTAATGTGACTTTTCCAAATGGGGGTGCCTTGAGAATACTCCAAATATTTGTTGAAAATGATCAGAGGGATTTTATTATTTAAAATGGATTTTGAAAGATATTTTATATTAAATTTCAATCCTATTGAATTATTTATGACAAAATGACTTATATAAATTCTTTTTACAGAATGGACAGAAGTTGGATGTATGAAACTAATCAGATCTCAAGCGATTTTCAAAACAATCTGGAGATCTTTATAGATTTTTCATTTCACAATGCTTCAGATAGTGGTCGCATACACTGCCCATGTTCCAATTATGTTGGTAGACCTTGGTTGAGTCGTGAAGAAGTCAGCTACCACATAACCAAAAATGGTTTTCAAGCAAACTACTTTGTGTGGTATCACAATGGGGAGAAAATGAAATCTCAAATTGGTGATGATCAAAATGAAAGGACTGGAATGGAGAATTTGTTAGATGATCAGTTTCCATTTATTCGTCATCATGAAAAAGAAAGGATTTCAACTTAAGAAGACTTTAATATGAGGACTTCTGATGCATCTATTGAAAATGATGATATTGATAGGGTGAAAAAATTGAATCATGCTGCCACGACTCCAATATATCGACAATGTGATAAAATGAAAAAGCTGGAATTTTTAATCCGATTGTTTCATGGGAAAACTATGTATGGGATTTCTAATACATCAATCGATTACATTCTTACCATCTTGAAGGATTTACTTCCATATGATGCAGATATTCCCTCAAACCACTATATGGCATGGAAGTTAGTTGAGGAACTTGGATTTTTAAGAAACAAAATTCATGCTTGCCCGAAAGATTGCAGTTTATTCTAGGAGGAAACCGCTAAACAAAAAGATTGTATAAAATGTGGCACATCCTGCTGGATGTCAAAATCTGATGGAACACCATCCCACGTTCCACAGAAAGTAATGTGGCACTTTCCATTGATACCTAGTCTCCGGAATATTTTTATTTCTGATGACATATCAATAAAAATGAGATGGCATGATACCGAGAGAAAGAAGACTAATGATGAGTTGGTTCATCCGGCATATGGATTTTCATGGCAGAGATTTGATGCTTGACATCCTGATTTTGCAGCTGATGTGCGTAATGTGAGGCTGGGTCTTTCATGCGACGGTTTTAATTCGTTTGGGAAGATACTTACTTCGCACAGCACATGGCCAGTTTTTATACACATTTATAATCTTCCCCCATGGTTGTGTATGAAAAAACATTTCACTTTCATGAGTATACTCATATCTGTTCCTTCTGATCCCTGCATTGATATTGATGTATACATGAAACCTTTAATAAAAGAGTTGAAACTTCTTTGGGATGTGGGTGTGCGCACATACGACGCATGTTCGAAAGACATATTTCAGATGCGTGTTGCACTTATGTGGACGATCAATGATGTTCCAGCTTATGCAATGATGTCTGGATGGAGCATGAATGGAAAAATGTCATGTCCAGTTTGTATGAAGAGTACACGATCCAAAAGACTGAAACATCATTGTAGTTTCAGTTTTATGGGACATCGATAATTCTTGCCAAAGGATCATCCTTATAGAATGAATCGTCGAAGATTTGATAATACCATAGAGATCGATGATCCACCTCAGTATATGTCTGGAACTGATGTGCCTAATGAATTGAAAGATTTTAGTTTTTTATTCGGGAAGGGTCAAATGAAATCTGGAAAGAGAAAGAATGTTTCCACTGAAACCTATTACAATTGGAGAAAAAGGAGTATCTTTTTTGATTTTCCTTATTGTTCAACCAATTTGTTATGTCATTGCTTAGACGTAATGCATATTGAAAAGAATATATGCGAAATGTTGATTTCGGTTCTTCTAAATGTCAAGGGGAAGACAAAAGATGATTTACGATCTCGGTGTGACTTGGTGGATTGGGGCATCAGACCAGAATTGCATCTTGTGCGTATCAGTGAAAATAAATGGTAACTTCCATGTTCTTATTATGTGATGACACCTACAGAAAAAAAAACAATTTCTGGAAGTATTAGAGACTATTACAGTTCCTGATGGTTATTCAAGCAACATATCTAAATGGGTCAACAGAAGAGAGTTGAAGCTAAAATCTTTCAAGACTCATGATTATCACATTCTACTGCAAGAGTTTCTTCCAATAGAAATCCGTCATCTTTTGTCCAATAATGTAAGAGTGGATGTTATTCGGTTGTGACATTTGTTTATAGATATTTGTGCTAAGAAGTTGTCCAAGTATTTTTTGCAAAAAATGTTGACAGATGCCCCATTAATTATGTGTGAGTTGGAGAAAATATTTCCTCCATCATTTTTCACATGCATACTGCATCTGACTGTCCATATTCCCACTGAAATACTTCTCAGAGGACCTATTTATTTTCATTGGATGTATCCAACTGAAAGAAATATGTTCACATTAAAGTCTTATGTCCGAAATAGAAATCATCCCGAAGGTTCTATCATGAACGGTTACCCGGCTCAAGAATGTATGGATTTCTGCTCGATGTATTTTTCTGATCGAACTACAAGATTGAACAGACCAATGAGAAATGAAGAAGAACAGTATGAGCAAATTGAACCCAGTTTTCCATCATTTCCTCAAATAGGAGGAATTCCTGGATCATATACATTGAAGACATTAAGCCATGAAGAGCGGGAGATGGCACATCGTACAGTTTTGTTCAACTGTGATTTGTTCGATAACTATATCAGGTAACTAAATTAATTATGTATATCTTACATATATATTTGTTAAACTATTCATATTTTTTATCTATAGGCAACATAAAACAATGATAAATAGGAAGCATCGTTCTTTATCTTTGAGAAGGAGAGAGACTTTTCATAGCAAAGAGTTTTCTACTTGGTTAAAATTGATTGTAAAAATATTACTGTTTAAATTAATTATTTCAATATTTAATTAAGTTTAACAGTCATTTATATTTTAGGTATTGATTTTTTCTGCTGACTCTGTCTCTAAGGAAATAAGAGTTTTGGCTTTTGTTCCTAATACTGTGGTTTGTGACTGTAAATAAATTGTTATCAATGGGTATAAATTTATTGTCACTGAACGAGCAAAGAACATGAGAACACAACATGATGGTGTTATGGTTACTGCCACAACAGATTGTTATTCTAGTGCATCAGATAGTAGACCGCGATTTGAAAATGTGGGTTATTATGGAGTCATTGATAAAATAATAATATTGGATTATTACTCTCATGGATGAGTCACAATGATGAAATGTCATTGGTTTGATTCGATGATGAGACATGGAACATTTATTGATGATTGTGGATTTCGAGTAATTAATATGACTTGCACTCTTGCTATCGAAGAACCATATGTGTTGGCATCAATGGCTAAACAAGTTTTTTATGTCAAAGACCAACTTCGACCTGAATTTGGTGCCATAGTTGAAGTAATTCCAAGACATATTTTTGATGATGGTGATCATGGAATTGACACTGTCCCTATTGCCATTGGAACCAATCCATTTATTTCTTTTGATGACTCCAATAGCTCAATTTTCAGAGTTTATTGTGAACCTGAAGTTGTGGTTGAAAATATATAGAATCATTCATCCATGTTCTCAATTCTTTTGGTTTACCTTTATTTGGGTTGTTAAGGTTGGTAATATTCAAATTGATTTATTATTGATCACAAATATGTTTTAGCTGACTTGACCATTATGTGAATTTTCAATGTTTATTGGTTGCTGTTTTATTTGAATTGCATTTTCTAATTTGGAATTGAACTGTATTCAAAACTAGTCAAACAATATTTCTAACTTGGTGAACATTACAACTTGTATGATTTATTAAATTCATTCAAGATCTTCTAAAACAATTGATAGCTAAATTACCAATGAATCCCCCTATTTTCTTATATATTTAGTTTTTTGGTTTACACATTAGTTTCCTTTTTCTAATTAATTACATATTTGTTTTCAAAAGCAGGAAATGCATCCAATTGAAGAGAGACGAAGGAAAAAAATGATGGAGAACAATCATCGAATGGCGGAGATGGGCATTCCACCATTAGTGCCTACATTGAGTACTATATTTCAAATATATATATATTTAAAGAATATATAATGTCATGTGATTAATTTTTTTGTAAAAATTTTTGTAGGATCCACCTATACGTCGACAGTTATTCGACAAGGAGCCTAGTACTGGTCCTAGTACTCAGGCCGGTGGTACAAGGAGGGTTCGTACCAGAGGTGGACGATCAGCTGCGCGTGCCCGACTAGACCCTGCCCCTCCCACTGACATGTCATCCTTCCCACATTCTGATCTCGGTGTGTCATTAGGGACACATGGGATATTTAGGCCTCTCATGTTTTCGCTACCTTCTGCATCTTCTGCCCCATCATTTTCACATCCCATGATGATTCCCACTCCCCGGTCAGATTCCAATCATACTACTTTCCCATCTTCTTTTCCTTCTACTTTTGTCTCTCCTAGCTTCTATATTCCATTGTCTTCGACTCTTGTTCCACCACAGTGTGTTCCATCAGTTTCTGTGGATCCGGCAGCGCTCAGCGATCAGACTGGCACAGGTATATTTATAAAACCCAAACAAATTTTTATAGTAATATTTATTTTCATTATAACATGTTTTGATAAAATATTTATTTTATTTCATGACAGATACATCTACTGACAGGAGGCGGGGAAGGGGGCGTACACACATGCATTCGGTGTGGAACCGCCGCACACAGGTTATGGTGGATTACAATGAAGACAACCAAATGGTTGAGAAATCAGGGCAGCAATGTCGGAGTTTTTTGGCGACGCTTGTCAAATACTCCAACATCATTCCCATCAGCCCGCTGTCGTGGAGACATTTTCCACATGAGGTCAAGGATAGAGCTTGGGCAGAGATATGGGTAAAACAATATGTTGTATTTAATGCCATGAATTATTTTTGTATTTATATGAATTAATATTTTGATGTCATCTTTGATTTAATTTTCCCGATAGTGAGGGTGATCGAGCGGAACGTCTAAAGGATTTAGGCGAGCTTTAGAGAGTCTACAAGCATGAGTTGTATATTGGATGGTATGATAGAGTTGTCACTGATTTAGAGGCGGTACTAGTCATGGATGATTGTCCTATAGAGCAGTATCGTCAGATGATTACTCATTGGATGAGTACCCAGTTTAAGGTATGAATTACATTTGAGGTATTTAAATAATAACTTTCATGTTTTTCATTAATATTATCCTTTACATTATCAAATTTTATTTAGTAATCATCTGAAAAAAATAAAAAAAACATTGATGCAAAAAAATACCTCCATACACTAGGACGTACGACGATGCCGGATCATGAGAGGAAGCAGGTATGACAATTTTTTATAAGTTTTCTTTACGACTTAAATTTTCTTTTGTTTTCTCAATTATTTAATAATTTGCTAAAGTTTTCATATAACTTTAGTTTTCAATGTCATTATAGAGGCAAATATAGAATATTAAAGGACGTGTGCCTCGAGAAAAATTGTTTTGCTCGAGTAGACGGAAAAAGGATGGAAGTGACGTCAATGAAGCGACTCAGCAGCAGATTGTAAGTTTTAATATGTTGATTTTATATTTTAATATCTATTTTGTAACTTAATAATATATTTATATTTGTAACAGCTTGCTTTAGAGGCCCTCGATGCCCAGGAACCAGACAATTTTGGGCCAACAGATCACTTACATCAGGTTTTGGGAGAGGAGCATCCTGGCAGAGTACGCTGCTGACCTAGGATAGCCCCGACAAGGTATTTCCCCTCCTCAGGTACGAGTTGTAGTGCCACCGAGCTTCAGAAAGTTAGGGCACAGGCAGAACAGGCTAATAAAAGGGCCACAGAGACGGCAGAATAGTCTGCTAGGGCAAACAGTGTGTTTATGAAATTTATTGAAGTTCTACGTCCAACACTTCCAGTAGAGGCCAGCCCAGCTTTTGATGAGTATATGTCATCGATACGTTATATATATGGTGCACCAGGTGAAAGTTCTAGTGGTGGTCAGGATGATGTCCAGCTTGACGATGATGATGGAGAGGAGTCTGATGCGGAAGAGGAGGGAGAGGAGGAGGGTGAGGCGGGTGGTGAGGGCGAGGAGGAGGGCGAGGGTGAGGAGGAGGGCGCTGAGGAGGGTGAGGAAGATGATGGGGACGAGGACAAGGGTGATGATGATGGTGATGATGGTGATGGTGATGTGGGATAAGTTTATCCATTACATTTTTGACTGATATTACTGAGATTTGATATTTAATCTATTCTAGTTGTTGGTTTTATCTAGACTCGTAGTATAGTATTGGAGTTGAGTTATTTTTATATATTATCTGTTTTTATGGATGTTGTTGTCTTTTAGTGGTTGTGTGTTTGGGAACCCCCCCCCCCCCTCCTTCCTGGACCCTGGACAACCCCCCACCATCCTCCTTGGACCCCGGACACCTCCCTAGACAGCCCCCGGACAGCACCCCGAACAGCCCCCCGGACAGCCCCCCAGACAGCCCCCCGGATAGCCCCCCAGACACCCACCGGACAGCCCCCCGAACAGCCCCGCCAGATAGCCCCCCACCCTCCTTGATTTCATTTACTACTAGAAAATATATAATATATATTTTATTTATTTTCATCATGATAATCAATGTAAATCACATTTACACATCTAATCAATATCATAGATTCTTGGTATGTTATAAAAGAGATGTATTCATTGGGCATGACATTGTTAGCTTTGAAATGTTTCATAGAATGATAAACTAAAATATAATCCATACTAAGAATGATATAAAAATGTTCTATATGAATGTCCACAAGATTTTAAGTAAATACCATTCCACTAATAGACACATGAGGATTCTCATTAAGTGGACAACATTTTAATTACATACGGGAAACTGACCAAACGCATTTGGTTTCCATTGAAACCTTAGGATAACGATCCATGGGTAATATGTGACATGTACAAATCAACACCTCCTCAATCTGATACGTGGTGTGGTCGGCACCACTCAAAGTGTCTGTCTTTTGTTTCAAAAGAACGTCATTTTAATTGAAAAACATCAACTGGCATACGGAAAACCGACCAAACGCATTCGGATTGTGTCGATACTTTATCACAACGATCCATGGGTCATATGTGACGTGTAAGAGTCAACCCCGGCTCAATCCGAGGCGCGGTGTGGCCAACACCATTCAGAGTGTCTCTCTTTTGTTTAAAATGGACGGGATTATAAGTTAAAAGAACAACTGACATACATAAAACATACCAAACACATTCGAAATGTGTTTATTCTTTAGGAAAAAGATCTATGGGTTATATTTGACGTGTATGAGTAAACCCAGGCTCAATCTAAGGCACGATGTGGCCGGGATCACTCTAAGTGGCTCCCTTTTGTTTAAAATGGACAACATTTTAAGTACATATGGAAAAACGACCAAACTCATTCAGTTTCCATTGAAACTTTAGGAGAACGATCCATGGGTCATATGTGATGTGTACAAATCAACCCCGCCTCAATCTGAGATGCAGTGTAGCCGACACCACTCAAAGTTTCTATCTTTTGTTTCAAAAGGACGTCATTTTAATTGAAAAACATCAACTGGCATGTGGAAAACCAACCAAACGCATTCGGATTGTGTCGATACTTTAGTAAAATGATCCACGGGTCATATGTGACATGTACGAGTCAACCCCGCCTCAATCCGAGGCACGGTGTGGCTGACACCATTCAAAGTGTCTCTCTTTTGTTTAAAATGGATGGGATTATAAGTGAAAAGAACAACTGACATATGGAAAACCAACCAAATGCATTCTAAATGTGTTGATGCTTTAGGAAAATGATCCATGGGTCATATATGATGTGTACGAGTCAACCAAGGCTCAATCCGAGGCACGGTGTGGCCGGGATCACTCTAAGTGGCTCCCTTTTGTTTAAAATGGACAACATTTTAAGTATATATGGAAAACTGACCAAACGCATTCAGTTTCCATTGAAACTTTAGGAGAAAAATCCATGGGTCATATGTCACGTGTACGAATTAACCCCGCCTCAATCTGAGACGCGGTCTGGTCAGCACCACTCAAAGTGTCTGTCTTTTGTTTCAAAAGGACGGCATTTTAATTGAAAAACATCAACTGGCATACGGAAAACTGACCAAACGCATTTGGATTGTGTCGATACTTTCTCACAACGATCCACGGGTCATATGTGATGTGTACGAGTCAACCTTGCCTCAATCTGAGGCGTGGTGTGGCCGACACCATTCAGAGTGTCTCTCTTTTGTTTAAAATGGACGGGATTATAAGTGAAAAGAACAACTGACATACGGAAAATCATTCAAACGCATTCTAAATGTGTTGATTATCTAAGAAAACGATCCATGGGTCATATGTGACGTTTACGAGTCAACACAGGCTCAATCCGAGGCACGGTGTGGCCGGGATCACTCTAAGTGGCTCCCTTTTGTTTAAAATGGACAACATTTTAAGTACATACGGAAAACCGGCCAAATGCATTCGGTTTCCGTTGAAACTTTAGAATAATGATCCATGGGTCATATGTGACGTGTACGAATCAACCTTGCCTCAATCTAAGACGCGGTGTGGGCGTCCCCACTCAAAGTGTCTGTCTTTTGTTTTAGAAGGACGTCATTTTAATTGAAAAACATCAACTGGTATACGGAAAACCGACCAAACACTTTCGGATTGTGTCGATACTTCATCACAACGATCCACGGGTCATATGTGACGTGTACGAGTCAACCCTGCCTCAATCCGAGGTGTGGTGTGGCTGAAACCAATCAGAGTGTCTGTCTTTTGTTTAAAATGGACGGGATTATAAGTGAAAAGAACAAATGACATAAGGAAAACCGACCAAACACATTCGAAATGTGTTGATGCTTTAGGAAAACAATCCATGGGTCATATGTGACGTGTACGAGTCAACCCAGGCTCAATCTGAGGCATGCTATGGCCGAGATCACTCTAAGTGGCTGCCTTTTGTTTAAAATGGACAAAAATTTAAGTACATACGGAAAACCGACCAAATGCATTCAGTTTTTGTTGAAACTTTAGGAGAACGATCCATGGGTCATATGTGATGTGTATGAATCAACCCCGCCTCAATCTGAGACGCGGTGTGACCGGCACCACTCAAAGTGTCTGTCTTTTGTTTCAAAAGGACGTCATTTTAATTGAAAAACATCAACTGACATACAGAAAACCGACCAAACGCTTTCAGATTGTGTCGATACTTCATCACAACAATCCACGGGTCATATGTGACGTGTACGAGTCAACCCCGCCTCAATACGAGGCGCGGTGTGGCCGACACCATTCAGAGTGTCTCTTTTTTGTTTAAAATGAACAGGATTATAAGTGAAAAGAACAACTGACATAGGAAAAACCAACCAAACGCATTCAAAATGTGTTGATGCTTTAGGAAAATGATCCATGGGTCATATGTGACATGTATGAGTCAACCCAGGCTCCATCTGAGGTACGTTGTGGCCGGGATCACTCTAAGTGGCTCCCTTTTGTTTAAAATGGACAACATTTTAACTACATAAGGAAAACTGACCAAATGCATTCAGTTTCTGTTGAAACTTTAGGAGAATGATCCATGGGTCATATGTGACGTGTAATAATCAACCCCGCCTCAATCTGAGATGCGGTGTGGGCGGTACCACTCAAAGTGTCTGTCTTTTGTTTCAAAAGGACATCATTTTAATTGAAAAACATCAACTGGAATACGGAAAACTGAACAAATGCTTTCGGATTGTGTCGATACTTCAGCACAAAGATCCACGGGTCATATGTGATCTTTATGAGTCAACCCCGCCTCAATTTGAGGCATAGTGTGGCCAACACCATTCATAGTGTCTCTCTTTTGTTTAAAATGGATGGGATTATAAGTGAAAAGAACAACGGACATACGGAAAACCGACCAAACGCATTTGAAATGTGTTGATGCTTTAGGAAAACGATACATGGGTCATATGTGACGTGTACAAGTCAACTTGGTCTCAATCTGAGGCACGGTGTGGCCGGGATCACTCTAAGTGGCTCCCTTTTTTAAAAATGGACAACATTTTAAGTATATACGAAAAACTGACCAAACGCATTTGGTTTCCATTGAAACTTTAGGAGAACGATCCATGGGTCATATGTGACGTGTATGAATCAACCCCGCCTCAATCTGAGATGCGGTGTGGGCGGCACCACTCAAAGTGTCTGTCTTTTGTTTCAAAAGGACGTCATTTTAATTGAAAACACCAACTCACATACGTAAAACCGACCAAACACTTTCTAATTGTGTTGATACTTTAGCAAAACGATCCATGGGTCATATTTGACGTGTACGAGTCAACCCCACCTCAATCCTAGGCACGTTTTAGCCGACACCATTCAGAGTGTCTCTCTTTTGTTTAAAATGGATGAGATTATAAGTGAAAAGAACAACTGACATACGGAAAACCGACCAAACGCATTCGAAATGTGTTTATGCTTTATGAAAACGATCCATGGGTCATATGTGACATGTACGAGTCAACCCGGGTTCAATATAAGGCACGTTGTGGTCGGGATCACTCTAAGTGGCTCCCTTTTGTTTAAAATGGACAACATTTTAAGTACATATGGAAAACCGACCAAACACATTCGGTTTCCGTTGAAACTTTAGGAGAACGATCCATGGGTCATATGTGACGGTTAAAAATCAACCCCGCCTCAATCTAAGATGCGGTGTGTCCGGCACCACTCAATGTGTCAGTCTTTTGTTTCAAAAGGATGTCATTTTAATTGAAAAACATCAACTGGCATACAGAAAACCGACCAAACGCTTTCGGATTATGTCGATACTTTAGAAAAATGATACACGGGTCATATGTGACGTGTATGAGTCAACCCTACCTCAATCCGAGGCGTGCTGTGGCCAACACTATTCAGAGTGTCTCTCTTTTGTTTAAAATGGACGGGATTATAAGTGAAAAGAAAAACTGACATACGGAAAACCGACCAAACGCATTCGAAATGTGTTGGTGCTTTAGGAAAATGATCCATGGGTCATATCTGACGTGTACGAGTCATCCCGAGCTCAATCTGAGGCACGTTGTGGCCGGGATCACTCTAAGTGGATCCCTTTTGTTTAAAATGGACAACATTTTAAGTACATATGGAAAACCGACGAAACACATTCGGTTTCCATTGAAACTTTAGGAGAACGATCCATGAGTCATATGTGATGTGTACGAATCAACCCCGCCTCAATATGAGATGCGGTGTGACTGGCACCACTCAAAGTGTCTGTCTTTTTTTTCAAAAGGATTTCATTTTAATTGAAAAACATCAACTGGCATACGGAAAACTGACTAAACGCATTCAGATTGTGTCGATACTTTAGAACAATGATCCACGGGTCATATGTGACGTGTACGAGTCAACTCTGCCTCAATATGAGGCGCGGTGTGGCCGACACCATTCAGAGTGTCACTCTTTTGTTTAAAATGGACGGGATTATAAGTGAAAAGAACAACTGACATATGGAAAACTGACCAAACGCATTCGAAATGTGTTGATGCTTCAGGAAAACGATCCATGGGACATATGTGACGTGTACAAGTCAAATTGGGCTCAATCCGAGGCATGGTGTGGCCGGGATCACTCTAAGTGGCTCCCTTTTGTTTAAAGTGGACAACATTTTAAGTATATACGGAAAACCAACCAAACTCATTCGGTTTCCGTTGAAACTTTAGGAGAATGATCCATGGGTCATATGTGACGTGTACGAATCAACCCCGCCTCAATCTAAGACACGATGTGGCTGGAACCACTCAAATTGTCTATCTTTTGTTTCAAAAGGACGTCATTTTAAATGAAAAACATCAACTGGCATAAGGAAAACTGATCAAACGCTTTTGGAATATGTTGATACTTTAGCACAATGATCGATGAGTCATTTGTGAAGTGTACGAGTTAACCTCGCCTCAATCTGAGGCACGGTGTGTCCGGTATCACTCCATGTGTATGTATTTTGTTTAAAATAGACATCATTTCAGGTAAAAATATATAGTATACGAAAAACCGCTCAAATTATGAATTGAATTCCGGATTCCACATATAATTGTAATCTAAATCTTAAATTGAATTTTAAATGAATTATGTATGTTTATAATTATGTTATGAATTCTAATTTAATTATAGATGTGTATAGTTCTAGGATGCATTATATGTTAAATGTGTATGAATTTGTTCTCTATATGTATGTGTTAGTTGGTTATTGCAGGTAGTTTATTACATGTACAATAATTGGATTGAAAATGAGAGGGAATGCACAAAATGAGACCTGGTGGGCAAATTGCAGACCTGTTGTGAAAATTGCAAGCTGCTGTGCAATTTGCACAGCATATGCTATGCCAACGGTTTCAAACCGTTGGCATAGTATCTCTAGGTTTTTTTTACCAACGGTTTAGAAACCTTTGGGAAAGAGGAAACCTACCTGGGCTTTCCCAATGGGCCAAACTGTTGGGAAAAACTTTCCCAACGGTTTGGTAGAACTATTGGGATAGGTGAATTTTTCCCCATCCTATCCCAATGGTTCACTGTAAACCATTGGGAAAAGCTTTCCCAATGGCTTACTTCCCTACAGTTTGCAGAACCGTTGGTATAACATATACCAACGGTTCTGCAGCCTTTCCCAATGGTTTAGAACCGTTGGGAAAGACTATATTTCCAGTAGTGGATTCTATGTTGTACTTTTTTTCATCCATATGATACTGATCCCCTAACAATTCATCATTTTTAACATAAGTAGTGTGTTTTTCCTCGGGGTTGGTAACATCAACATGTGTATAAGTCATTATTTGAATGAGTAGTTAAACATTTAATTTATATTATGTAAATTCATTATAGAACACATGATAATATGAGGAAAATCATAGTATATTAAAAAACACTTTAACCTGTTCATTGAACTCTATTTTTTTCTTTAAAGTTTGAAGTTATTTGGATTCTCTATCTAGTATCCAAATACCCTATTTGTGTTCTTCTATAACATACAATAAATTTTCTATATTGGGAACATCATTAAATGATTGTGATCTATCAGTGAAAGGGTTATCCTTAATTGAATTTTCATCTGAACCTATAGTTTTTTTAGTCACCCATAGAATAATTGACCAATTTCATTTTTCAAGATCTGGGACATACAATACTTACACTTCTTATGATTCCATTGTGAATATTTTATAATTATACCCTTCCATACTAAAATTCACCTTTACGAATCCCAATACATCGACTTAATTTCACTCCTATTTTCAACCCATTTATAATGAAAAATTAGCACGTGAAATGTTGTATATTCCAACTTGTATATTTTTGTATGATTTTGAAGTATAACATATTCACATAGATTATATTTATATCCTTGGAACCGAATACATGCATCACTTCTTCCACAGTCAAAATTCTACTATTTTGTATCATATTTTATTTATCTTATTCCTTCATATAGAAAATATAACCATTAATTACATAATAATTGTAAGATAAAACATTTACATTTTTCCCTCTAGCTATCCATCAAATTTTTTCATCAATTAAATTTATATTTAAAAATAACTCCTTATAAATTTGATCACAAAACCATCCTATAAACTATTGATTATGTGTATTTGATATCCATCTTTCATCCCTTGATGGATTTAAATGCCTAAAAATTACTTTGTGGACTTCGACGTATGGAGAAACATCTACACTATTATGTAAAATGTAAAGGTAATCTTTCTCCTACTCAACATATGGAGAAACATCTACCCCAAGTATGTAAGAATTTTGTTCAAGGGGATGCCCTTAGACTGCATCACTTTAGACCACCCTGGTCTTTTTGGGGAGGGGTCTTGCTTCCTGTTTGAACTTTAATAAAATAAAAATGCAATTTTCAGTCAGTCTTTATTCATGATTAAAAAATTATCTAGGTCTATAACTTTATTATATATAGATATTAAAAAAGAATAAATGTCTGGTTAATGTATGTCATACATTTTTAGGTAGAATGCAATGTAAAGCTACAGGCATTAAATCTTGTATCAAAACATGATAGTCCTGTGATTTTATACTCTTTAACGTCAAATTAGACATTGACATGACATTATTTATATTTAATGATCACCCCTCTAAAACTTTTACATCGTTAAGGACATTTAAAATTTTAACTTTTTTAGGTTTGGATAGAGTTTAATCTGGTGGAAGAAGAAAATTTCATCTTCCACCCTTCCCTGGTGCCAACTCTTCCCTTATCTACAAGTAAATCATGTACAACCTAGAGTTAATTCCATATTTTATTTTTTATGTTGAATTTACTAATGTTTCAATAACACTATCACATAAATTTTTGTCTATGAAAATAACATCAAGAAAAATTTTGACGTACAAACAATTCCAATGTGGTAATTCAAATAAAACTAATATATTTTTGCAACCTGATTTTTTATAGTTTTTTAAAAAGGTTTTACCAAAAACATTTTCAATCTATTTTTCATTCTAAAACTATTGATCACTTGTTATTGGAGATGGTATTGTGCCCTGTTCTTTATTTCTATCGAATAATGTCATCCAAGATTGGTATTTATGTCATCGGGGTAAAAAATTATAATTTTCTAAAAACACAGTCTTTGGGGAATGTTTTAACCTAACTAAGTGTGTACCAGCTTCACAAATGGGACACCCCAAAAAAAATTAATCTTATAGACTGATAAATTTCCATAATAAGGAAATTCATTTATCATCCCATACAACATGGATCTCAATGTGAACTCTTCACTTATATAATAATCATACACTGAAAAACTTGTATCTCACATCAATTTTAAATTTTTGATCAATGGATCTAAATTGAAATCAGTATCATTAGTGAGTTGTTTTGGTCCAGATATAAGTAGAGACAACATAATGTATTTTTTTTGTATGCATCACCCCATGGAAAAGTTATAATTTTCCAACAAAAATGTTCATGTACTATGAGTGATACTTTTTAAACCAAAAGGATTAATTCCATCTTTAGATAACGCAAGACAGAGGTTTCTCAGCTCATTTCCAAATTCAGGATACTCATAACCAATTTTCTCCCACTAAGGAGAGTTTTCTAGATGATGTAGTTTCTCATCTTCAATTTTTGTATCTACATACCATGTTTATTTTCTAATGGTTTCCTAACATCCATATAGTCATCTAAAACATGAAATTATAGGAAAGTACCATAAAACTTTCAAAGGACTTGATTCATCTTTATTGTATTGAACTATGCCACAGTTTGGGCATTTTTTGAATGATTCATGGTCCTTGAGAAATAATATAAAATCATTTAGACAGACATATATTTTCTTATAGATCATACACATTGAACATAGGATTTTTTTATTGTCATATGTTCAATGAGGAAGCTAATTTTATTCTGGTAGCTTATCATTCAAGAGATCAAGTAGCTCTATAAATTTGGTGTCACTCTATCCGCTGTCAGATTTCAAATTATATAGCTTCAATACAGCTAAAACTGTTGAATATTTAGTACTACTGGTATACAATGGTCTCTTTGCATAGCTATTTTAACTTCTCAAATAACTTTTGGAAATCATAATGATCATCTTCAATATCTATTTTCGTTTATTCCATATGATCTTCATCATCATTTACATTTGTATTCATATCAAATGATCAATAAATCATTGTATCATCCTAATTAGTATGTACATCCAGTTTTTCCCTTTGTTTAGTCCAACATTTTTATATTTGATCTATTCCATGTCAAATCAAATATTATTCCAACTCTTCTAGAAGATTTCATCTTGAATAACAACAACATAAACACATATAAAGGATTTGTTAAGGGTTATATGTATGTTCTATTACAAACTTGATGAACTCTTTAACAATATCGTCATACTCCTTTGTTATACGATTAGAACCCATCCATTTTCAATTCATATCCATCCTATTAGTTTAATAATATTCATTTTGTACAATAAATAAATAAACACACACAAGGTATGCATAAATGTATATATACATTAATATGTAAACAAAGTATCATAATTTGAGTGAAAATATATAATTATGTATATCACTACCACAAAACTGGGTTTCCGTACCGCCACCCTTTATCAGCGCTGTTAAAGGGGTCCCCTTTATTAGTGATTTTTTTAGTAGCATTGATAAAGGGGGGGCTTTATCATCACTTTTTCCTAGTGCTGATAAAAGTGTATATTTAAAAAAAATCATAAAAAATAATATATTGATATATAAGTATTTTTATATTAATATAAATATAATATATATTTTTTAAAATATTTTTTAGATAAGATAAATAGACATTTACACTTGATATATAAGATATTTAGTGAAATTGGATTATAAAATAATTAAAAAATATTTTTAATTAATACATTTCTTACTATTACCGAGGAATAGTCATTTAATATCAATTTGAAGATAAAAAAATCAAAAGATTAATAAAAGATCTAAAATAAGTTGAAAACGTAACTCAAACTTCAAACGGTCATAACTTTTGATCCGTGTGTCCGTTTGAGCTCTACAGCATATCAAATCGAAGCATGAGACGAGCTCTATTTGTTGTGATTAATGTGTATTTTTTATTCCATTTTTTACATTTTAATTTTTAAAATTTATTTCCATCTTGATTTCAATTTTTCAACATCTATTTATATTTAAAAAATACATTTGAAGGTAATTTACTAGTTAATTAAACTCATATTTCTTAGATCATTTCTGAAATTTCTTGTGATTAAAATACATGATTATAAATTCACCAGTGTGGTGTGGGATTTTTTAAAAGTTATTGAAAATCATATTTTTTTTAATTTTAATTTGTTTATTGATTTAAAATAATAATTTCAGGTGTTATTTGAAAATTTTAAATACATACATTTTTTTGGGGGGGATTTGTATTTAAAATTTCATTTGCTTAAATTTTTTTATGATTCAACAGTGAAACATGTTAATTGAGATTGTGTGCATGAATTTTACATTAATTGAATGATTTAATGTGTTAACATGATTTAATTGTCAATTGCATGTTTTAAATACTGGATTTTGTTTTGTGTGTTGGGTATTGTTGGTTTGTGTAGCCTGTGATGATCATTTCATGTGCACATATGTCCTTGTGTATGTATGTTGTATATATGTATTTATTTATTTATAAACACACATAAAAAGAATATTTTATAAATGCATTCAAAACTGATCTTATAAATATATATTAATATACGAATAAATATATTAATATATAAATATAACTATATATATATATTAATATACGGATATATATATATATATATATTAATATATTAATATATATATATTAATATAACTATATATATATATATTAATATAACTAAATATATATATATTAATATATATATATATAACTAAATATATATATATATTAATATAACTAAATATATGTTAATATATATATATATATATTAATATAAGGATATATATATTAATATAATTATATATATATATATTAATGTAACTATATATATATTAATATACGAGTAAATATAACTATATATATATAAATATATTAATAAGTGAAGAGAAAAACAATATGGTGGAGTGGTAAAAGCTTAGGCACGTAGGCAATAGGTCCCGAATTCGAATCCTGGGGTAGGCAGGTCATGCGCGCAGGTGGGGAATAATACCTAGCACTGTTAAAGGCGCTAGGGGCACTGTTAAAGGCTGGTGCGGTGGCTGGGGTGTGCGGGTTGCGGTGGGGGTGGGGCGTTGTTGAAGGGGGGCTTCAAGCGCCGTTAAAGCCCCTCCAAGATATTTTTTTTATTTTTTTCTATTTTTTAACTTTAATCAGTGCTTTTTTAGCATTCATAAAAGGCCCCTATTATCAATGCTTTTTTTAGCATTGATAAAAGGGGCCTTTATTAGCGCTTTTATGAGCGCTGATAAAAGGGACCCCCTATCTTTGCCTCGATTAACAGCGCTTTTTTTAGCGCTGTTAATGCCATTTTCTAGTGCTGATAAAGTCCATATTTATAGAAGTGTATGTGTATGTCTAAAAATATTTGTTTGTAAATATATAAAGATTATGTTTTAAATAAGTACATAATCTTAAAAATCAAAAGATAAAGTTATTGATACTTATAAAGATTTGATTATTTTCCTAAAAAAATCATACTCACTTTGGACCAGAGTTATCAAAGGCGTGCATCGTAATAAGGTGTGAAGGTCGCTTGGGGATATGGCGTGAGGTGCGATGTGTAGCTCACACCTCTCAAATCTAGGGCACAAACCATGAAATGAATAATTATATACAATTTTCAACCATATTTTAATTTTAAAAAATTAAATTCAACCACAATAATACATATTAAATTTCATATTATTTTCAACCAAACCATAAGCAAATAAGAGTTTTTTTGTTAGTGTGCCTTTGACAACACTGCTTTGGACACTCAAAGAAGCAATGAAAACAAAAGTTTTGATGACAAAAAGAGATATAAATTTATAGATTTACTGAAAAATACTATCATATTACTATAAAAAATAGTTTTTTTGATGATGTAGTTTAATTAATCTACCCTTAATAAATTTACATATATATATATATATAATAGGTATCACATACCTTCTGTTTTAAGAGGGTTGATTCGTCCAAGAAGTTTGAGGGGGGGTAGCAACATAGGTCAAGTTCCATGAGAGCTTAAATAGTGCTAGAAAGTGAGGTTTCGATTAGGGTTGATTTTAAGAGACTCGAAATGATTTTATCAGTTCTTTTTTTAAGCGTCGATAAAAACTATTTAAAATAATTACAAAAATATTAAACGAATATATATAAAAAATGAATATATTATCAAAAAGTAAGAAATAATTAATGTTATTAATGAATAAATAATATTAAATGCATGAATATTAAAAATGAGTGAAATTAAATAATTAAAAATGAATATACATCAAAAATATTAAAAAATGAATAAGTTTTATTAATTATATAAACTATTAAAAAATTAAAAAATAATATATATTAAAATGAAAATGAATACATATTTATCATATATATTTTAACCATGTTAAAAATATTAAATGTTAATGAATAAATTTGTATAAATGAATATTAAAAAAGAATAAATTACAAAAATATTAAACTAATAAATATTAAAAAATAATAAACTATAAAAAAGGTAAAAAAATAATTTTCATTATTTGTGAATTAATAATATAAAATAATATTAAATGAATGAATGTTAAAAAAGATTGAAATTTAATAATTAAAAAATCAATAAGTTGAAAAAAAATTAAAAAAATGAATAGGTGTTATTAAATTCATAATTTATTAAAAGAAATTAGAAATGAATATATGTTAAAATGAAAACAGATACATATTAATTAAATAAATTACAACCATATTAAAAACATTAAATGTTAATAAAAAATGTGAAAAAAGAATAAAATTTCAAAAATATTAAACAAATAGAAATTAAAAATTAATAAATTACAAAAAAATTAAAAAATAATTAATATTGTTAATAAATAAATAATACAAAAAATGAATAAATTAGAAAAAATACTTAAATTAATAAATATTAAATACTAAATAAGAATATAAAAAATAAATGAAATTTACCAATTAAAAATATAATATATTAAATATATTAAGTTAATAAATAAAAATCGAAAATGAATATTAAAAATTTAATAAATTATAAATATATTGTGTGTGTGGATGTTTCTATATAAAATTGCATTAATTACATATATGTGTGTGTATATTAATGTATATATATAACACAAGCTTGATATATGTCAAATTTAAAAACTAAATGACATCTACATATTATATGGTCGATTACATCCCCCACCACAGAACAAAACACACAAAAATAAACACGTTTAAAATGAATAATCTATAAAAAAATATTAAATGAATAAAAATTAAATGAATTAAAAAAGTAAAAAATACATAACATTATTAACGAATAAATAATATTAAATGAATGAATGTTAAAATGAGTGAAATTTAATTAAAAATAAATAAATTAAAAAATATATTTAAAAATAAATAAGAGATATTAATTATATATATTTAAATAAAAAATAAAAAATGAATATATAAATGAAAATGAATACATATATGAATTATGTAAATTTCAACCATATTAAAAAATAAATATTAATCAATAAATATGTATAAATAAATATTAAAAATGAATAAAATTACCAAAATATTAAATAAATAGAAATTAAAAATGAATAAATTAAAAAAAAAATATTAAAAAATATTAATGAAATAAATAATAATAATAATGAATAAATTATTATATATATATATTAAAATTAATAAAATGTATATATTAAATAAAAAGTATAAAAATGAATAAAATTTAGTAATTAAAGACAAAATATATTAAATATCACATATTAATAAATAAAAATCTAAAATGATAATATTAACAATTTATTACTAGTGTGTATGTTTTTATAAAATTGAATTAATTTCGTATATGTATGTGTGAAATTAGTACTGTATGACACATTAAAGACATATTTAGTCAATATTTTTAATTAAAAATTAAATATCTATTATTTGATATATATGTCAAATTGAAAAAATAAATGACATTTATATAGAAAAATTTTATTAAATGTCTATTAATATTAATTAATCAACACTTTTTTATAAATATTAATTTTAATTAACCTATTAACCATTTTCAGAAAATATATGACATATTAAGTGTAAATATTTATTTTGTATTATATAAATCATATTTAAACAAAATATATACATATATATCAATATCAATATATTTCTATATTAAATATGATTTTTAATAAAATATAATTTTTCTAAGAAAATAACCTTTTATCGGCACTAAAACACATGCTGATAAGTGTCACTATTATCAGTGCTAGATAAAAATGTTGATAAATAAAACTATTATCAATTTTGATAAAGGTAGTAATCTTTTCAACACTTTTATCTAATGCAAATAAAACAATCCATTTATCAGTGCTTTTTTTATCACCGATATAGGACACTTCTCAATATTCATGATTATATAGTAGTGTACAAAGTTTAAAGGTGGGAAGGATGTAGTGACTCAGATTTTTTGAGTCAAGACATAACTCAATTTCGAGTTTTCAGAGTCTCGATACGTCTTTAGGGGTAAAATAGTAAATTTTCTCTTGCAAATTACCTCAGAAAAATTATTTGATGGTTTCATTGATTCTGGAGTGTTTTTTTACCCTCGGAATGTGTCGGTGTGAAATTGTAAGCACATTAGGACCTTGAAAAAAATATATTAGGTATAAAAATATTATTTTTAGACCACACTGTTGTTTTCTCTAGAAATAAGTTTTTTATTCTTAAAAAAACCTCAGATGGAAAATCTGAGATTGTAATTGTTTCTGGAACAACGGTTTTTTCCTAGGGATGTTATAATCTTTATTTTAAAAGCATAATTGGTTGTTTTACATCATGAGGGGATTAATTAATTAATTTAATTGGTTTAATTAATTTTTTAATTGATTGGTGATTATAGAAAACCCAAGATATCAATTCAATTATTATTAATTAAATTAATTAATTAAGTTAGGAAATTTGGTGCATCTACAGCTCGATGGACGTGGTCAAGCATAGTGATAGGGGTAGTTTCGATAGGATGGAAATAATGCATGGGAAGGCTGGCCTGTAGTGGCCAGCAACGAAGTAAGGGGTTGGTCGCTTCTGTGGCGGTTGAAGTTAGGGAAGGGAGCTTGGGCAGAGAAAGGATTGACCATAGGAAAAAAAATGAATAAAAATTAAAAAAAAATAGAGAGCATCTAGATTGGAGAGAGGTGGGGGAATAGAATTTATACCCTTTCTTACCTTATATAATTTTATATATTTTATAAAAAAAGTTACATTATATTCATGCTAGAGAGCTTGTACCCAAGTGTTAGTGGCTCCTTCTTGGCATCTGAAATACCCAAGATCAAATCCAGGTGGAGATGAATTTTTGGGTTACTGTAGTAGTACCATAGTAGATACTATAGCAGGTATTGTGAGGTACTTTAGTAGCTAAAACTATCCATATGATTTGGGATTTTGAGCCACCGGTTTGGACCTATGGATCTTAGGGCCTTCGGACCACCAAAGACCTTCGGGCCATAGGGCCTTCAAGACACCAATGGCCTTTGAGCCACAAGGATTTCAGGACACCAATGGCCTTCAGTCCACATGGCCTTTAGGCCACAAAGACCAAGAAATAGCCTGGGAATACCACACGAAAGTAGGCCCAAAATAGGATTCAGAGTAGTAGAAACCACCAGAGTAGAGCTAACCAGATTGAAAGAATGAGAGGGTATGAAAACTTCCATCAGTACCAGGCACCATGAAACTCTTCATGGGAAAATGATAACTGATCATCAATGTGAGGCAGGGATCTAGGCATCTTCAATGATGTAAAATCTATGGAGGGGTAGTTCTAGTGTAGTTTGGTTGGGAATTCAGTTCATGTATTGGGCATTGTGTCTCTAGGCCTTTGAGTCATGTATTAGGCCTTGTTCCACTAGGCCTATGGGTCATGTAAGGGTTCCCTCTCAACCCAGTTAAAAAAGGGATTCTCCAAAATAAATAAAAATCAAGTCCTTAAAGCTATTCAATAAAGGTACATTATATTTTTCACCACAGAACATAACATAATGAAATAATGTAAATAAACATGCATCACGATCTATACATTAATTTGAATGATTCAAGACTAACATGTGATTCCTAAATTCTACTAGTGACATGGTAATTGGGTCCCATAATGCAATGTATCTTGTGTTTGATATGAATAAATGCATATTTTTTATAGTGATTCCATTTTTAGATACTAAATAGTCTATCCTAACTATTTTTACCACATAAATCTAAATGGTGTGGTCTTTTTGGTCATATGGTGGATGAGGGTTTACACATTGTGTACCCCTATAGAACATGTCATGTATTTCTTCTAGAACTTACTTATCAATCATATCTTCTTGATCATATTTGAATTCATACATGTGTATGGTTCATTCTGATTGATTTTTCATATAGAATGAAGTGAAGGTTTTGTAATGGACCGACCCAAAATAACCTCAGAAATTGGTACCCAAATTAATCTTCCACATACCCAAAGGGTGTTCTAGATCTCCACAGGCTGGCGAATATCACCCAAGCGTCAAAAAATAACCTAAAGGAATTATTTTTTCCAACTTTAACAAGATACATTGCATATATATATATAAGAGAAAGAAACATTGGAATAAAACTAGAAGAAATATATTTCATAACTAAAGGAAAACAGTGATAGTGATGCTACTCAAATCAATTAGAACAAACCCTAAAGTATAATTCCAACAGTATAGGACAACTAAAATAAAGACGACTACTCCATGTGATAATGTGGGAAATGTACCATAATATCACCACCAGTTACCCATACCCAGTTCAGATAAATCTCACTACCTCATTATGACATCTTTCCTTCTTCTACATCGAAAAACATAACCAAATCAACACACCACCAAAGGGGTGTGCATGGTGTGAGCTAACATGATCAGTAGGTTACCACCCATGTGTTCTATATCAATTATCTATAAAAACATCACAATATGTTCATATTAAAAAAACATGGCATGATAAATGATAAAATAGTTTATATCAAAATCATGGTAAATATTTCCATTTTTTACATAGTTCCAAACAAACCATGAAAAACAGTTTCAAATCCTAATTTACCATAAAAATTTATCAAATTTATAGAAGTTATATCAAATCCATAACAACACAAAGACAAATTATAATGGTAAATATGCCAAGGATCACAACAGGTCAAGCTATAAGACTACTCGTACCACAATCAATGACTATTTCATACCCAAGTCCTTAGAACATGGGCCTAAGGAGTAGAGGAACACCCCATGAGTGAACCCCCCAACAATTTCAATAATAATTCCTTAGAACAACGGTCCTAGGGAGCATTGTAGCACCCCATGAGTGAACCTACCAATATTAAAATAGATGATGGACCTAAGAAATAGCTTTCACCTAAGTACCCAAATCTTCTCATGTGTTTCATTTCATAAATCATTTCAAAAGGTATTTTCATAGTCAATTTCAAAAAATCCTTTTCATTTATCAAACCTGGTTTGAAAATTATCTTCACAACCCATTTCCAAATGCTTTGAAAACACCATTGTCCTTTACCCAAAATCTAGGGAAACCCCATATTTTATGGAAAACCTATTTATTCACACAAATAAATCATGCCTATTTATTTATAAATCAATTTATAAATAGGAGTAATCTTGGTTCATTCAAAAAAGGCTAGAGATGGAACCACCTACCTCAAACTTGGGTTGAATTCTACCCACAATGGGATTCATCAACACTGTATAGAAAGAATAGAGATTAAAAGAGGCCATAAAAAATTTCATCATATCTCATAATCAAAACCCATAACAAACGAGAGCCAATGAATATGTTAGAGCACACATGCCTTGATAAACACACTCACTACTTCACAACCAACACGAGGGTTAACCCCCAAGATAAGATCGCATAATGTATCTATATTGGACCACATAAAAGTCACTACAAGTTCGATGAATCCAAAAAATAATCACAATGTTGTTGTTGTGGCAAATGTAAATGAATAAATATAGAGGATGCTTGCTAAGAGGGATGCATGTCAACCACCGTGGAGATCAAGCGTCAAATGAAGTGATTTGAAAGGAGAAAAGAGACCCAAAATCACCTAGAATAGCCTTGGTTTCTCATAAGGAAGATAAATATATACTGAATTATAATTTATTCTTGAAACATGATAAAAACCCATAGGTTACGAATGATTCATTTTGGGAATACATTATTCATAGCGTGAGTCCTTTGAGTTGCGTATAGGCTGAAAAACATGTCACCTAATCTTATAAAAAACTCGATTGAATATTTCATGATCTTAACATGTTTCATATCCTAACCCATTTTAATATGCTGAATGAAATTCATAGCATATTCCTAGTGATAGATTCATATCATGAATTATATTCATAGTGTGAATGTTTCTTTCAGGAAATGTCCAGTCCAGGTTCTCAAAAACTCCCAAAAAAACCTAACGATCCTCAAACCCCAATGTAAAACTATTAAAAATTAAATTTAATATATTTATATATGGGATGTTATAGAAATTCTATTTTCTATCAGACATGTGGTGTGGTGTGGTGCGAGAAAGATGTTCTCTTCAGCATCAGATAGTCAATGATGAGATTTGGGTGTGATCTTTGGAGTCATATTAGGGTCAGTGTCCCTTGGACGCATGGTTATGTAAAGGAATGGGTCTCCCAATTCCTTTGTGTAGATAGGGTCAGTATCCCCCCATACACACCTAGGGTTTGGGTCCTCTATTAGTGGAGTCGATACCCCCCCCCCATCTAAGATCTCTGGCAGGGTGTGCGTCCTCCACTGAGGTCGATATCCTCTCTACTGTTGTATAGCTTTCATTAAGTTGTGGGTCACCCACAACTAATCTAGAGATGTTTCACTAAATTGTTTTATATGGGTAGTTTAGATGTTTTATAGAAGGTATAGTATGGATGTACTGGAGGTTGTGGTACTCCCTCAACTAAAGATCATGTTTCAACGATGGGAAGGGTCTCTTTCATGGATTCTGGAAGTGGTGTGGTAGTAGGAAACGAAAATACAATGACTTCGTAGGCACCCCTAGGTTGCCTTTTCAATACGTCATATATCAAAGCAATCAGCTTCTAACTTTGTAAGGTTTTCGGTGTTCCAAAAACCTCAGGTTTCTCATGTGATGTGGATTTTGTGTGTTTAATCTATAATTTTTTAGACTCTCCTATATTCCTTTCACTCCTAGATTTAGAAAATATTTGTATCCATGATTATTTTCCTTATCAATCACATTCATACCAGGAGATTTGGGATAGCTTATTGGGTTTTATTTTTGTTTACAAGGCATCCTACTGAGTATGTTTATACTCACCCCTACATAAGACTTGTGCCCACATGTGTTGTGTTTTTGAAGATTATGGTTTTATATGGTTTGGGTGGACACGGTTCTAGTGTCACTTGTTTGGAGCATACATTATATGATTTTTACCAATACATAGTAAATATTGATAATTAATTATGTTGGTGGTGACCTTTGTGGTTGGAGATTGATCCAAGAGTTCATATAGTGAGGAGTAGCATTCAAGTGTCTTGTACTTTTTAGATTATGAGTCTTTTTAGTTGTTCAGTTCCTTGGATATTTGCATATATGATGTTATAATTGTATTTTATGTCTCATAAAAGTGATGTATATAGTTCAGTTATTTATTTATATATACTACTAATGTTTTTTCTTACTTTTTGAATTAGAGATATGTGTTTTTTATAGGTTTATATAGGCTAAGGCCTCTAATTTTTTTGATATGCTTACTTGGTGTTAGTCACCATCCCATGGAATATTAGAGGAAAACTTAGTGTAGCACACTTGGCTTACTACTAGCCTAGGTGAGGCCCTGGTGGGTCATATCATGTCATAATAAAGAATTATTGATTAAAAATTTTACACCATGGGGTAGAAATATATTCACTCTTCTAGATCCTTTGATTAGTTTTTACTACTGATCAATGTAATTACATGTGCATACACTGACTCTTCTAATTAATAATAATCATATATGAGTTATCTTGAACCATTTTATCAAAATAATATTTACAAAATGTTTTCATCAAGATATACACATGTAAGCTCTTCATGATTTATGATCATGTTTATCATTATAATATCCAGTTCTAGTGGTTGATCACTGGTGAATGAATTCATGGTATTATCATAATAGGTTGGGTTCATCACCTAGTGGATATTATAAGTTTTTGGAACTTATGACCCAAATATTTTTTTAAATGTATCTACTAGGGATTTAATCCTTAGTGAATTATAAATCTATTGAATTTGGTAGTGAGAAGCACTATGAAAGATTCTTCTAGATTCATAACACATCTCATCACAACTATAATTATATTTAATTGTTTATCAACAATTATAACTGTAACACCCAAAGGTTTTAAAAATAAATTAAAATGCATGAAACATTGAATCTCTACATAATGAAACTTTTATTTAAGGAGAAAGTTATAAACTAGTCATTAAACATAATTTTTCCGCTTCTATGATTTGAATTTCGAAAAACAGACATCTATGGTTGTAATCGGTAAATTATTTGGAGTCTGATAGAACCAACTTGTTTTTTTTCTGGTAAATAGTAGCATACCCTTATGAATAGTAATATGAAACTTATGAATATTAAATCATATTATTATTTTATTTTCTTAATGTTATAAGATAATGAGATCTTGATTAATTTTTTAAGGTGATATAAAATGAGTAATAGTTTTAAAATTGTTACTTTTTTAATAAATTGTGATTTTATTTAAAAATTAAATTAATAATATTTAGAAAATTATTTTCGAAAAATGGAGTTCATTTTTTAATTATAAACATAAAAAAATTGTTATGGTAAATTTTTGGGATTTTTCTGAGATAGTTGAATTTTTAGTGAATAGTAAAAATATTGTTTTAAGTTTTCAGTGTGTTTGATGACATCATAATGATGTAATAATGATTTAATCATTCTGGTATAATCTTTAGGATTAAAATATGATATGAGGTGTCTCAAGTGGCCAATAATATGGGAAAAAACCATGGTAAATCCCATGATTTTTTAAATACCACTAATGAGGTGTCCTTTGAAATTAATTAAAAACTCCCTCACTTTCACTATAAATTCCACCCTCACCCTCTCTTCATCTCACACCTCTTGATATTTAATAATTGTATAGATTATACCTAATAACTTTTACAAGTCTCTTCCCCACATACAAGACCTTATGGTCTCACTAAAAGGCCAAAACCAAAGGCCTTAAGGAGGATCTCAAGGAGAGGAGATCAAGAGGTAAAGGTCCTCTTTCATTTTCTTGTGTTTTCTTTTCAATTATTTTATTTTCTTATACTATATTATCCTCCCCTTATCCAAGAGGAATGAAATATCCAATATTATATATATATATATATTCTATATTTTTATCATGTTTATGGAAAATTATTCATCATTCTTCCTCTCATCTTCCTCTTATTCTAAAAATAAAAACATTGTCCGTGATGTGTCGATTTACTGACATCATGGATGATGTGTCTTCAATTTCCTTTAATTCATTAAAATATGGTTGTAAAATAATTTTAATGGTTAAAAAGTTTGTAAAATTTTATTATATTACCTCTCTTATGTATTGTAATTCAATTATACTCCTAATATTAAAGGTATATGACGAAACAAGTTCGTGATTATCGAAAAACATTCAAAATGATCTAAAAAAATATCACTAATGATTTACCTAATGATTCATCCTTATACCATATAACAAAAATTATTTATGGAATCATTTAATATTATAAAACTATATTAACACCATTTTATTCCAATTCTAAAGTTTTTCTTCCATTTGATAAGAAAATCCTTTGGGAACTGACCATGGAAATAATGTGAAGCACGCACCCGAAACAATAGAAATAACAAAATAATAATTTATAAATGGGTAGAATGATGTTATAAAATGATCATATAAGGTTTTATACACATGAATATTTTTCTTTAAAATATTGATAACACTCTTTTAACCATTATACAGGAGTTTTAAACAAGTTTGAAGTAAGACAAACCTGAGGTAAGGGAATTCTTAACCAGGTTTCCATTCTTTGGGTTAACCTTCTATTTCATTAATTATATGGTAATAAGATCATTTGGGTAATGAATTTAATCCATATTATGTTTTATTATGTGTATTTACAATTTATAAACATATTATTTTCATTCTATAAATTCTCTCTTCAATTATATGATATTTGTAAGGGATTTTTCTTTAAAAATTCTCTTTTAAAATTATCTTTTACAAAATTCAAAAAGAAATGTTTTTATGAAATTATTCATGTTTTTTGATTATATTCTGGTTATTGGTCATTTTTTATGATGAAGGTTTGGACATATATATCCCTCCAATGCATTGGGTATTTGTAAGTTGGAGGTCGGCCTTATGGTTACTCCAAGTGTAACTGTGATGGGTACACTATAAGGTAGTTGTGAGGGTTACATTTTAAGGTAGTTGTGAGGGTTACAAATCATAAGATAGTTGTGAGGGTTACAATATAAATAGGTAATTCCCAAATATACCTTTATGGTTTTATATATGTTCTCGAATATTTTATGTAAATATCATGTTTCACAAAGTAAGTATATGTTACTTTATGGGTAATAAGTATGTATTTGTGAAAATGATTTCATATGTTTTTAAGTATTATTAAACTAACGGTTTTTTTCCTTATTTTTTATATCCATTACTGATATTTTTATGATCATCCCATGTTTTTAAATGTTTTTTACAGGTTATAAGGATGTGTAAGAGAAATAAGGAAGTCAATATTTTTCAAAGAAATCATGTTGTTGTTTTGTGTAAAAAATTATATTTTAGAAGAAATGGATATTGTTTTTATGGTAACCTCTTTGTATGCTTATGGGTTGATATGTATGAGTTTTGTCCTAACTTTATAAAACTCTAATCTGAAAATATATTTGGGATTTTTAAGAATTAAGATCTAGTTGAAATATCTAGATTATGTAATGTTTAAGGATGGTTCCTTATAATATCCTTGTATAAAGATAATTATTTTATTTATCATGATTAACCACTTTAGTTGGTATTTTTTTCATTAAATATATTGGATTATAAAAGTTATGTAATTATGTTATATCTTTTATGAACTATAATATGAATAACATCTACTTCAAGGGATAATATAGAATGAATTAAATGATTCAATATTGATAATCTATAAACACAGATAAATAATAATTTTTATTGATTTTATAGGAGAAAAAAATGACATATTGAAAATATTATTCAACCTAATTTCAACATACACTATTTTCATATCACTCTTCAAGGATGAACTATTTTATAAATATTAATAAAATTCCTTAAAATTTTTAAATATTTATTATCATCAAACCACTTCATGTATTAATATTATTATTATTTTTTATAAACAAATAAGTCACAATGATCATTTTAAAAAATTCATATTCACTTCAAACTTGATTTTTTTTTAATGTTGTGTAGGAATCTAATAACACTTATTAGATGAAATGAATGCAATTAGAATTCAAATCTGATAATATCCTATGAAAGATAAATGAAAACATGATAAACAAAAATGAATAACTAATACTATCAATTATAGAACCTTGAACTAAAGGGTCGCGTCATCATTCTTTATATCATTTAGATGAGTTTGAGAGATTCCATAAAGTGGAAAACAGAATTTCCACCTCCGTAGTGTATCCACAAGTTACATAGAATCATTCGATGTTCAGATGTGTTCTATCTTCTCTCCATGGTATTCTACTACCTCTATATGCAAAAGAGGAATATGAAAGAGAGGTTTTGGTAGAAAACTTTTTGGACAAGCATGAATCTATCACGTGCACTACAATTTCATGGTAGCATTTATATAATCCACAAGGATTGTCCTTAGGTAGTCACATTTACTCATGTGTTGTAACGTATGAGTAAACAGTTTGACTAGATCATGAAATTCTTTTATGAATAAACTCCAATTCATTACATCTTATGTAATAATTCTTTTAATTATAGTATCCACTGTAGAATCAATAAATGATAATTATTTATCATTTTTTCACAATTGGAAATTTCATGGGCATGAAAATCACATTTTTCATGCAATACAATATTTATTATATATATCATATATATAAGGATTTATGGAATATTCTAATAAATATCTCACTTGAATTAAATCTTAATAGATTTTGTGTTATTTCACCTTACATTGTATCGTATACAATAACTTGTGAAACTATGTCCAAAACTCTTTCAGATATCTTCCAAAACACTTTTGGAAATCTATAATTGGCTTCACCTTCTATCACATCATATTTAATAACTTTTGAATACCCATCTAAAACAATTTTGGATTAAATCTATAACACTTTTATAGTATCTCTCTAAGTTAAACTCAATCCCTATTTAATCAACCAAAAAGTGTGACCCCACAGGCCTTTATAGCATTGACCACAAATATGAATATTCGGATCCATAAGTGTATAAAAAGAGAGACCTCTAGAAAAGTGTCAATTATACTCAATTTATAAAGGGGTATGGCATATATCCATCAAACATAGGTATCTCTATACCTATTTCCATTAGTTTTCATCATATGAAAACATGAATTATTATATTTTCCCTTTTTCCAAGACATTAAGTGATCGTGGTGCATAAAGCATGTCAATCACATATTGCTAATTAATTTATTCTTGGCTCTATGAGTTTAGACTGATATGATCTATGAATACATCACATGTTATTCATCCTTATAGATAATCACATCACATATCCCTTATCTAGATAGATGCACAATATCTAGGTGTGGTTTCACACTCTCACAATCTGTCTAAATTGAGGGTTTATATTCCATACTCATCATATGATAGGATAAATCTCATCTTGGTTCATCTCCAACTGATGACATGATCAACAACATACCCAACCACCCTCACATTATCTAAGTCAATATGTAGAATTGTGTAAGTAGGGTATCAAAGTTTAAAGGTTCTCATGCTAGATATATATCCAACATCAGGTAGTGGGGCCTCAAATATGATTCATGCACCCCTAGTATACTAAAAAAATGTTTACAGTTGTTCATGTGGTATATTTAGTAGGTCATCTAGTGCACACAAAGAATAGTATTCTTTATTTTATACCTCATGATCATATTCTATATCTCTATACAAGAAAATTACTCACTTTAACCTTAACATTTCATCATATCCTATAATACTCCATGATGAACGTTGGTTAGGGATAAACACAAATTTGTTCTTTAAGAGGTAAATTATCATTACACTTCATGAAATTTATATCTATATATAAATTTATGTATCCAACATGAAAGAATGATAATTTTTAGGTTTCCTTTTGTAGTGACTTGGATTTTCCATGTATTATTTTTAGATATTATATGGATTATTTTCAATACTAGACTTTGAGATGGCATGAAATTCCAATGGCTGGTGTACTCAGAATAAATGTTTTAAATATATTAAATATATTAAATAGCATTCATGCATAGTTTTTCTGAAAAAAGTGGATTTACTTATAAATGGGGGACTGTATTAGAAATCAGAAGGAGCTTTTGAGTTTAAAATACAAGGTTTACCCTAGGCATGACATAACCATCGTCGGTGCGAGTCATTTGTGGAAAAATCATCGTGGGTGTAAAATGAATAAAATAATTAAATAAATTATTTTATTTTTTGTTGATGCAGTGACCTAATTTATTTCTTTGAATACACACTTATAGAAAATTAACATGGTTATTTGCATAACCTTGGGAATTGATGAGATCCATTGGAGTCATTGGAGGACATTCTGTTGGCGTGTGATGACCGGATTGGAAATCGGTGACTGGTGAAAAAAAATTCAAAGAATATTTCCAAGGATCATGATGTGGGATATTTCTTCATCATTTAAAAATCCAAATTGAGTTATGACATTTTTTTTATTGGATTCTTTCTCCATTATTAATTTCTATGACAAACGAAAATTAATCGATAAACAGCTTGACTTTTGGATCGGTCGTTTTATGGGATGGGTTAGATTAATCTGGTTTTGGGAGAATTTCTTCACGATTTAATTATTGATTCTTCTCTTTTAAATCTAATGGAAATGAATCAAGGTCAATTTGAACATTAACCAAGTTCCATTCCTCTAAATTTTTCTTTTTCTTTTCTCCCCTGATTCTTTGTTCATTGCGGTCGTTATTCGTTTGGATCATCATTCAAAAAACCCCCAAAGAATTGATCATTACGCATCCATTTATTAACATGATAATCTAATATTGTAGATCTAGGATTGGCATAGCATGATGTTAGTGTGAAGATGGAAGCTATGATGGATCAGATATTTTTTTATACCCAACTTCACATTATTCGACATGCAATGAAGAACGTTGAATGACTCCATTTTCTAAACATATTTAATAACCATAACCTATATTTCATCGATGGGTAGGCTCATGTGAGGTGGTCCCTTGATTTTATTATGTAACAGCCTCTGGATCAAAGTCTAATGGTATGAGAATGGATGTAGATTCCAGATCTAAGACTCTGTAAATATCCACACTATGCAGCGTATAACGCGGAGCAACATTCCATGTGGGACCCTCTCAGAGGTGGCTAGGGTTTTAAGAAGGAGATAAGTATCACATGGAATGTGACACCACCACATGGAATGTGACCTCTCATTGGTGGCTCGGTGTGTACCTCATAGGGTACATGAACATGGGCTGGAGTACACAAGCATGGGCACACCATGTACTCCCACATGGACATGACTTATCCTGGTATATATGAGTATACCCATGTACTGGTACATGATAAGAGTATATGGATAGTAAACATTTCATATACTATTACATGGACACAGACATGGGATATGTTCTTTTTACATGGGCAGAACTTGAGGTCAAAGGGACCTAGAATTTAACCCTACTACACGTCGTGTACTCCTTTAAACATGGATTGGAGACCTTGTCCTTCGTATCTTGGAAAAGTTTTTTTAGGATGGATTCCACATACCATTCCATGAGGGTTAGTATTGAATTTCCCCAAACTCCTAGGATAGTGATTCTTTCATTAGGACTTCTTGGATAGAGTTTTTAAAATCCTTATGTGAGTCCCAGAGTGAGATCCTTTATTCATCTTCATGCCCAAGGTGGAGTTCTTGGTACTGTCGTGACCAACACTACATAGGTACTGATATTCTACATAGCAGGTTAATCCAGATTGAATTGTTGTTATACCCCATGGCCCTGGGATTGATCATCATATGTGTATCATATCTCTTCATACATTCAGCATGTACTTCCTATTATGATACCCAATGATCATTTACCTCTCATATGGACATCATCTGTGTTATCAGACTCAGTATTATATTCTCCCTGATGAGTTCTTTGTGGAATCTTCGAGATGGAATCCTAAGATGGTATTATGGTTGAGACTTACCATTAGATAGTGTGCCTTTATTGAGTAAATATGGATATTCTTTTTATATGTGTTGTAGACATATATTTGTATAGAGATGAATGTATTCTTTTTTGTATGATTTATGTTTTTAGAGTGTCCTAATGGGTTTTTTTATACTCACCCATGCACGGGATTTTCCCACACATTTTCTATCTTGTGTAGATGATCAAACTTTTGATAGAGTCCTGGACATACTAGGACTAGATGGTGCTTAGTGATACCGGACAGACTGAGGTGTGTTCCTACGGTATCATGATAGAATTCCCAGTTTTACCTTTAGGTTGAAATTGTTTTTAGAATCTTTGTGGTGGGATTGTATTTGGCCCTATTTACTTTACTTTACTTCCTACCATACTCTATTTGTGGGATTTAGTTGTATGCATGCATGGTTGTTCAGTTGTTTTTACATTTCAACAATGTATAGTCTTGGATATGTGTGTGTGTAAAGGTACTTAGGCTAAGCTCTCCCATGTTAGTGATATGCCTACTCAGTGTTAGTCACTAGCCTTTGATCTATTGGATGCAGGCTTGGCGAGTTGCGGCATGGGCTCCTTGGGCGGGTCATAAAAGAGTGGTATCAGAGTAGTCGGTTCTACCTTATGATCCGAGTATGTGTTATTTGTTTAGAGAAATAGTGTTAAGTGTTTTGAGTTTGGCTTTTAGGATAGAGACTCCAATTTTGGTGCAGAGGTCGACATATCCATACACCAGGACTCCGATCACCTGCTTTTTGACTCGATATAAGAGAAAACGGGTTACATGGAAAACAATGGTACATGCATCATCTAGGAATGGGTTGGGGTTTCTATGTCCTTGTTGAGTCATCTCATCAAATATACTCATTGACCATAGTATATCTTGTTTACTTTAAGGATTCTTCTTTGACATATTACATCTAGGATTTAGCATCATGATCATAAGGATAATCCCCTTGGTTGTGAAGAATCGATACAGGGACCAGTTCCAGAGGTTCTACCTTCATGTGGTGCACTAGCTATACCACCACCTGTTGAGCAGCTGCAGGTACCCATATTAATAGTGGTTGAAGTTCATGGGATGAGTGCACTTCAAAAGTTTCAGCAATAGAGACCCCTCATGTTCTGAGGTGAGCCCGACCCACTGGTGGCTAAAGACTGTCTTGAGGCAGTGATCCAATTTTTCTATCTGGTCAGGACACCATAAGATCAGATGGTGGTCCAGGTGGAGATACTTCTCTATAGAGTAGTTGGACGGTGGTGGGGGTTAGTGAACCAGTCTTATGAGGAGGAAACTTTTTCATTGTTAGAGTTTGAGTGCCTTTTCAGAGAGGAGTTCTCCTAATATATGTTGAGGTTTGTATGTATTCAGGAGATTTTGTAGCTTCAGTTGGGCAGCATGATAGTATTTGAGTATTCATTGAGGTTTAAAACCTCTCCAGGTACTTGATGTACATGGTTCATGACCATTTATTCAGAGCATGGACCTTTGATCAAGGGATGTGTAGATACATCTGAGTCAGTTTTATACCTCTATGAATTCCCACCTATGTTGGGGTGTTAGATATATATTTTTTGGTTTATAGTTTCTTGGATTAGCATATACAACTAGTTGTTGCTGGTAGTGGGAAATTAGGAGAAGCGGCCCCAAAAGCAGGCAGCCAATATCAGTCTTAGGGACCTAGACGTGTGAGACATTTTAGGAGGCATCGATACATATGATCTAATGTTCAGAGCTCATGGGGTGGGTCTAGTCATCCCAGAGAGATGTAGTGATACTCATGTGATGGTAGGGTCATATGGAATGAAATTGTTTGAACCACCATACGACTGATAGAGAGACCATGCATGGTCCACTGAAGTAGAGATAACTATAGGAACAGACAGGCCTGTAGGATGGTGGATGTGGTAAAGGAGCTAAGAGAGAAACAAGAGGTGGTAGATGCTTTGACTTGTTACCACTACCACCCCTAGGTGGTTCATGCTAGACTCAAGGAGCTGGAAGACAAGGGTGATAATAGTCATAGGCGGACAAATCTTATGGCCCAAAGGATTTCATAATGATACCAGGTTCGATATATATCTTTTCTACCTTATATTCACTAATAATAGATATAGATTCTATTCATTCCTTTCTTAACACATATCTTGTATGATACTTAGAGATTCTTGTTGAGCCCTTGGCTCAACCCTTGCACTTAGAGACTCCTACTGGAGATGACTCAGTGATCACACACTTATGATAATAGTGTGACCTGGCTCTTAGAGGTGATAGTTTCTATTGGGATCTATTTGTATAATAAATGGGTCCTTACGAACTCATCTTAGGAATGGACTGGCTATCCATAGTTTATTCCCAGATTGACTATTTTAGGCAGAGAATTCAGTGTGCCCATAGTGACGGAACCAGGTTCTCCTTTTTGGGTGAAAAGGAAACCCAAACAACGTAGTATGGAATCATACATAGGAGGGTGCAGTTGATCACTCACCAGTTTTCTAGAGTGACCCTTGTTATAGTGGATGTTATGAGTTCCTAGTTTCCTACAGTGGTGGTGGGGTATGAGGATGACTTACCTTTGGATGTTCTAGGCTTACCACCCCACCAAGAGATATACTTATGTATTGATATACACCCTAGGAAGGAAATTATATCTTCTTAATCATATTGAATGTCTCTCATAGAGATTTACATTCTAAAGGGATAGTTAGAGGACTTGTAGAGTAAGGGCCTTGTTAGACCCAATGTTTCACCCTGGGCAGCCCTAGTTTTGTTCAATGAGAAGATGGACAGGAGCTTTAGGTTGTGTATAGATTACTAGTTCTTGAATCAGGTTACAATGAAGAACAAATATCTACTACTAAGGATCGATGACCTCTTTGATTAGTTGAGAGGGGGTTGATGGTTCTTGAAGGTTGATGTTAGGTCAGGCTATCACCAGTTGTGAGTACAGGATAAGGATATACCAAAGATAGAATTCAAATGTCTCTATAGTCACTATGAGTACTTTTTGATTCCCTTTAGTGTGAAAAAATCTCCATCAGTGTTCATGGGACTAATGAACTAGATCTTTTATCCTTTCTTAGACTTATTTGTGGTAGTCTTCATCGATGATATCCTAGTGTACTCGGTGTCTATGAAGGAACACACGAGACACTTGAGGATGGTTCTAGACATACACTGAGAGAACCAAATTTATGGGAAGCTCTTGAAGTGTTGGTTCTAGATTTAGGCATCCCGCTTTATGGGACACGTTATCTCATTAGATTGAGTGGTAGTGGACCTGGATAAGTTTGAGGTAGTGTTAGCTTGGGATCCACCGAAGAGTGTGATGGAGGTTTGGAGCTTCCTTGGCTTGGTAGGTCATTATTGGAGGTTAATACCTAATTTCTCTAGGATATCAACACCCATGACATCTTTGACCCGAAAGGGGAATCCTTTCATTTGGACTGATAGGTGCCAACAATAATTTCATTATTTGAGAGAGAGATTGATGTGTGCTCTCATCTTGAGATTTCCAAAGGAGTGTGTCGAGTGTGTGGTGTTCTGTGATGCATCAATAATAGAGCTTGATTGTGTTCTAATGTAGAGTAAGGCAATGATTTTATATGGATCACATTAGTTGAGACCATATGAGTAGAACTACACAACCCATGATCATTATTTAGTAGTGGTAGTCTTTAAACTAAAGATGTGGTGAAAATACATGATGGGTGAGTGATTTATCATCTATTATGATCACAAGAGTCTCAGGTATATTTTCTCTCATAAGGATATTAACTTGAGATAGAGGTGCATCTAAGACTATGAATTTTATATTTTCTATACTCTTAGGAAGGGAGATGTGGTAACAGATGCTCTCAGTAGGAGATCTTGTTTGCAGTTCTTGGACGAGGCATCAGAGCAGTTGGCCTCATTGAAGCTATCCTTTGTGGATGGATATGGGGTATCTTACCTCTATAAAATGGTTGTTACCCATCTACTATTACAATGACTTGGGGAGGCACAACTTTGGAATGTCAATTGTGAGATCCTATGTACTCTGATATCCACTGGAAAAGCTCCTAATGGATTTTCTAAAGCTGGGGAACTTTTCATTATTTTGAAAGGATTCACGATGGTACTAGTAACATTGAGGGAGGGGGTTCTGAGAGAGTTTCATACATATCCTTTGGTGGTATATCTAGGTGTGGAAAAAATGTACCAAGACCTCCGAAATCAATTTTTGTGACCAAGGATGAAGAAGGTAGTTGTAGAGTTTATCTCCCAATGCCTTACTTGTCAACAAGTGAAGGCTAAGAACCAATTTTCAGTGGGTTTATCTCAACACCTTGAGGTGATAGTATAGAAGTGGTATGGGATATCCATGTAATTTGTGATGGTATTACCATGTATGTCTAGGGGACGCAATTCCATTTGGGTGATCATAGACTAGATCACCAAGTCATCCCATTTCTTAGCTATCTAAGAGCAGAGTTTAATAAAGAGCTCAGAATGACTCTATGTGAAGGATATATTTCAAATACATAGAGTTCCATTGATGATCATTTTTTATCATGATTACCTCTTCACATCCTGGTTGTTTAAGGTATTATAGGAGGAGTTTGGGACTCATTTACATTTGAGAACATTATTTCACTCCCAAACTGATAGCTAGACTAAGTGGACCATTCAGGTTCTTGAGGAAATTATATGAGCTTGAATGTTGGAATTTGGTCGTAGTGGGGAGGGTCACCTACCACTGGTGGAGTTTTAATACAAAAATAGCTACTATTCCACCATCATTGTAGATCCAATTGAGGATTTGTACAGGAAAACCTATAGATCCCCACTTTGTTGGGATAACCCAGAAGATATGATACTCATGTGCCCAGAGTTGGTGAAGACAATTACTGAGAAGGTTACGGTCATCTAGGAGTGGATGAAGACCGCACAAAACCTTTAAAAGTCTTATATTGACAGATGATAGAGGCCTTTGAATTTCGAGTAAGGAGACCATGTGTTTCTATGGGTTTCACCTCAAAATGGATTGTGTATATTTTGATGGGGAGTAAAGTTATCTCCGAGGTTCATTTCCTCTTTCCAAATACTAAAAAGATTTGCTGAGGTGGTGTACTGCTAATCTCTGCTTTCAAAATTATACTGGGTACATAGTGTATTCCACTTGTTGCAACTGAGGAGGTACATGCATGAACCATCACACATTATCAATTGGGTTGAGATGGACATAAATAATGGATATAACTTTAATAAGTACCCGACAGAGATCGATCATTGGTGGGAGAGAATTCTTCATGGGCGAGTGATTCCTTCAGTTCATGTCTCGTGGTAGCATGAGAATCTTCAAGAGGGCACTTGGGAGTGGGGGGATCATATTCATGCTCAATGCCCACATCTCTTTGTATAGCCCTTATTTTGGATTTTTGGAATGTAAATCCCCAATCTGGGAAAAATTAGTGACTCTTATTTTCTATGTATTATTTTTGGATATTTTATGGATTATTTTCAAGACCATACACCAAGACGGCATGCAATTCTGAGACCCGATGTTCCCAAGATAAACGTTTGAAATATATTAAATATATTAAATAGCACATGCATGTAGTTTTCCTAAAAAAATTATAATAACTTCTAAAAGGCATCCCATATTAGAAATACGAGGGCACCGTTGATTTTAGAATATAGGGGTTACCCTAGGCATAACATAACCTTGGTCGGAATAGGTTATTTTATTGAAAACTCGTCACAGATATAAAATGAATAAAATAATTGAATAAATTATTTTATTGGTTTATTGATGTAGTGACCTAATTTTATTCTTTAAATATTTTCTTATATAAAATTTGTAGGTTTTTTCACATAACCCTACGAATTGACGAGATTCAATGGAGTCGTTGGAGAAGATTTATTTGGTGGGTGACGACCATATCGGAAATCGATGACCGGTGCGAGGCAAATTCAAAGGATATCACCAATGATCATTATGTAGAATCATTCTTCATCATCGATCATTTTAAATTGAGTTAGTACATTTGTTTTTATTTAATTCTTTCTCCATTATTAATTTCTATTATGAAAGCAAATCAATCGACAAACGGATTGACTTGAGAATCAATCATTTTGCAGGATGGGTTAGATTAATTAGGTTTTGGGATAATTTATTTTTGATTTAATTGTTGATTATTCAATTTTCATTCTAATGGAAACAAATCATGTTTGAAACAAACATTGACCAAGGTCTGTTCCTCTAAATCATTCTTGTACTTTTCTCACCTGATTCTTCGTTTATCATAGGCATTCTTTGTTTGTTCCATGGTTTGACATATCCTGATGAATTGATCATTGAAAACACATTTCTTGGAACAAAGATCTGATATTCTATATCTCGGATCATCACAACATAATATTGGTGCAATAATGGAAGTGGTGATGGATCAGATGGTTTTTGATACCCGATTTCACTCTCTTCGGTTCATAATGAAGAATGATGAATTTTTCCATTTTCTAAATGGATTTGATGACCGGAACCTATTGTTTGTCAACTTTGAGGCTCATAAAAGGAGTTCCCTTTATTTTCTTAGTGAGACAGTCACTGAATTTAAGGTTGGAGTTATAGGATGGAATACAGATTCTAGATCTAAGATTCTAAAAATTTATGCACTAAATGGCATGTAACATAGAGCCACACACTATTCGGGCCCCTCTCATCAAAGACTAGGGTTTTGGGAAGGTGATAAGAATCACACGGCATGTGACACCATTGCATGGAATGTGACCTATCCCTGGTGGATTAGTGTGTACCTCATAGGGTACACGTATATGGGCTGGAGTATACAGGCACGGGCACACCGTGTACTCCCACATGAACATAGCTTGTCCTATTATACATGGGCATACCCTTATACTCAAACATGGGAAGAGTACACGGATAGATGACACGTCATGTACTATTTCACAAACATGAACACAGGACATGTTTCATTTACATGGGTATGACTAGGGGTCAAAGAAAAATGGTGTGTAACTCTACTACATGTCATTTACTCCTTAACAAATAGATTGGAACCCTTTTCCTCTGTATCTTGGACAAGTTTTGTTAGGATAAATTCCCCATATCCATTCTATAAGGGTTAGTATTAATCTCCCCTACTCCTAGGATAGTGATCCCTTCAACAGGATTTCTTAGATAGATTTTTTGGAATCCTTATGTGAGTATCAGAGTGATATCCTCTATTCATCTTCCTGCCCTAGGTGGAGTTCTTGGTATCATCATGACCAACACTACATGGGAGTCAATCCTCTACTTAGTGGGTTGATCCATATTGAGTTATTGGTATGCCCCATGTCCTTTGGAGTGATCCTCATCTGTTTATTTTATCTCTTCAAACATTTATCATGTACTTTCTATGATGAGACCTGGAAATCATTTACCTATCAGATGGATGTTATCAGTGTTATCAGGCTCAGGAGTGTGTTCTACCGAATGAGTGCCTTGTGGAATCATTGACCTAGAATTCTAGGTTGGTGTTACGATTGTGACTTAGATTTAAACAGTGTGTATTTTTTTAGTATATCTAGATATTATTTCTTTATGTGTTGTAGAAATATACCTATGTAGAGATGACTTTATTCTTTTTTTGTATGCATTGTAGTTTCAAGGTGACCTACTGGGTATTTTTATACTCACCCATACGTAGGATTTTTCTACAGTTGTCATGTATTGTGTGTATGATCGACCATTTGATAGAGTCCTAGATGAACCAAGTACATATGGTTCTTAGTGATACCAGATAGACCGAGGTTTGTTTCTATGGTATCTTGATAATAGTCCCAGTTTTACCTTTAGGATGGACTTGTTTTCATACTCTTGGTGGTGGGTTTGTATTTCACCCTACTTACTTTCCTTTACTTCATGTTGTGCACTAGTTTTTGGATTTATATGTATTCATGCATGTTTGTTTAGTATTTTTTACATTTTAGCATTGTATAGTCTTGGATATGTGTGTGTTTTTATAGGTACTTAGTCTAAGGCCTCTCATGTTAGTGATATGCCTACTCGATGTTAGTTTCCAGCCCCTAGCCTATTGGATGTGGGCTTGGGGAGTTGTGGCATGGACCCCCTTAGGATGGGTCATGACACCTTTAATTTAATACATTTTAATATTCTTGAAATAAGTAAGAATATTTAACAAATACAACATAATCATAGGGTGTGTGATTTCTTCCACATGTTATAGATGAGGTGGTATATGTACAACCTATTTCATGTTATCTATTGGGGAAATCTGGACATTAAGGATGGAGATACATTCATAGAGTACCCGGTGGGGATCTAGGATCAATGGGAGAAGATCCTTTATGGTGGTGTGTGTTCAATGGAAGCATGTGAATCTTTAGGAGAGTACCTGGGAGTGGTAAAACCATATGAGAGCTCAGTAACCTCATCTTTTTTAGTATAATTTTTTCTTTTTGGGATGAAAATCTCTAAAGTGGGGAAAATTCAATGACTTTATTTTTTCCTTGAAACAATTTGGAATATTTTTAGGATTAAACATAGAGTTGGTACGAGATTCCAGAGCTGGTGGAGCCTAAATGTTGATATATTAAAAATATTAAATATTATATATCACATGTGTGCAGTGTTTCTAAAATTATGAAATATCTCTCGAATAGTGTTCCAGATAGAAAAAATTGAGACCACCATTAAATCTGGAATGCGGTTTTTATCTTAGGAATGATATAACCTTTGTATGCATTGAGTTTTTTGTTTGAGATCAGTGATCGATCCAATTTTAAGGAAGGAATTTTGTTTTTTGAATTAATCCTTGTTTTTTATTCTTTAGTATTAAATGAAAATTAATTCCATTATAAAATTAATTCATGGATCGAGATTATTGAATTTTCATTGATTATTTCAATTCCTAGAATAAAGAATGTGAGATTTAGTTTCTAAATGGGATGTTTGATAATCCTACCTTATTCTATGATTTCTATCAATGATGGACAAATGAAAAATTACCAACGTTCATTCTCACTTGTATGTTTTGTGGTTTCCTCTCTTTTTTCTTCATTCATCATTGGTATTTTCATTTTATTGGTGATTTGAATTTATCCTAGAACCCAATTTGATGTGTGATTCTTGGGATCCACTAATAATTGTTTTGATATCAATGAATTAGATTTTGGAAATGGAGGTTTTTTGATGATGATGATGGAATCCCAAAGTGGATCAACATTTTCCATCTATGCGGGTTTTGAAGTGAAATACTTTGGAAGACTAGTGAGGAAGAGTTTTCCTAGCAAAGGGTGGATGGAATACATCCACCAGCATCGTTACAGGTTTTATCAACCCAAGTTTTTTATTTCAAGCGATGAACATGGTAGAATCGAAGGTGGTGTAAGTGTATTCAAGATGCGTAAAACATACTAGAATTTCTATAAAAACACGATATACATGGCTTGTAGTTTGGAATAACACACATTTTGTGTACCCCCTACTATAATAGCTAGGGTTACGTGAAGATATAAATATTACATGTCATGTGACTTTTTTACGCATTGTGTGACCCTTGATCAACAACCCCAGCATGTACCACAGGGGTACATGGGAACAAACACATCCAGTGTGTACAGGAATGGCTAGAGTACACAGAAATAGCTAGTGTACATGGTCATGACCACAGTACACAGGCACAAGTCGGAGGACATGGGCACAGGCATAGACTTGGGTAGGTCCAAGTTTAGTGAAGATCCCACTTTGTGTATGAGTTTTATTTATTATCAAAGTTTTTTATTAGTTTTCAATGGTAGTCAATGAAATAGAAATATTTCCTTAATTTCAATATATTGAATAAGTTATAATGAAAGAAGTTGTTGAAGTATCCAAGATATCCAAGCTTGGTAAACAAAGTGAATGTGGATTTGATGAATATATAGAGAAGATAGTAGTCAAGTGTTATTATTTTAAGGAATTTCTTTTGGTGACTTTGATTTTACACCTTTTATGATTGTTAAACTAATATTTAAATGTTAAATACATGTGATTAAGAATGAAAATTTCATACCACAAGTATAATACCATGAAACTATTTATTTTCATGAAAAGAGGAAGTGCAATTAATGAATATCATGAAAAATATTATTTTCCATGATGGTTTATTTGTGTAAGAATTTAAAATTAAATACATGAAATATAAATATTATTGTATGATGGTTTGAATATTCCATATAGAAAGAAAGTTATTGCATGGAGAAGAATGTTGAGAATTTGGGATCAGTATAATTATTTCTATAGTTAGAATTAGTATAATTCTATGATGGTGTACTTTAACAAAAAAATGGTCCAACCATAAAAATCCCACAAGGTCCAACCCATTGACCACACGTGAGGGGGCCATGGTTCAACCCTATGGGAAAGTCGACCCAAGGAGACTACATGGTGGCAATGGTATGCGAGTGATCCATGTCTAGGCCCACAGGAGTGCATGCTAAGTGGGCATGAGGATGGTCCTGCTTGGTAGGTTGGTGTTGAGTCAATAAGGTTTTCCTTATGACTTTTCAATTCCTTCTTGTTTTGAAAATCACAAACACCTTATCTTAAGGAAAGTCGCTTTTATAAGAAAAATTGCCTTCTTAAGGAAAATCTCTTTTATAAGGAAAATCGTTTTCTTAAGAAAAATCTCTTTTATAAGAAAAATTGCTTTCTTAAGGAAAATCACTTTTATAAGAAAAATTGCTTTCTTAAGGAAAATCGCTTTTATAAGAAAAATTATCCTTATCATATTTTCATCCATATTTTTCTTAAGTATGAGATTCGGATTCATTTTCTCGGAATCGTTGAAACTTTGTTATTAAGTATTCTGTTTTAGGATTCGGATTCTGGATAAGAACTATAAGGAAGTTTCATTCCGAATTCCGGATATGAACTCTGACTAAGTTCTATTCCAGATTTAGGATACGAATTCTGAAGAAGAATTCTCATTACAAATTCCAATGAAGAATTCTCATTACGAATTCTAATGAAGAAATCTCATTCCGAATTCCCATTACGAATTCCAATGAAGAATTTTCATTACGAATTCTGTTGAAGAATTCTCATTACGAATTCTGTTGAAGAATTCTCATTACGATTTCTGATGACGAATTCCTATTCTGAATTCTCATTCCAAATTCACCTATTAAACAGAATTTGAGTATCTTTGTTTTATACACTCTGAATTAATTCAGACTCCGAAAAATATCTTTGTTAGACTCCGAACTTTTATATTGCTTACTCTTCTAAAATTTGTCTACTCTTATTATTTTCATTACACTCCGAACCTTTACTCTGAAGCGTTCATTCCGAACCTTTGAGTCAGAATTAAAATGATGTCGTACATTCTGTTACACTTATAAAACAATGTCGTCTGTTTTGTTATAAACTAACCGTTGTCTAAGTGACACGTGTACAGGTCTCTCCGATCTTTAAGTAAAATATGACCATTGGAGAAGGAGCCGACCTTACCTATAAATAGGATCTCGTTTGAAAGAGCTCGTAGCTGGTAGCTGAAAACAAAAGTGCTAAAAGGCTGACTAATTTGCTTGAAGTGATTTCTAGAGAGAGAGACTCTTATTAACTCTCAAAGCTTCGTGCGACTTCGAATGTTGGTGATTGCATTCGAGGGATTCCGGGGATAGGAAGACAGAGGTGCCGACTACCTTGAAGTTCAAGGGCTTCCTTGCTGAGGAAGACATAGGTTGCCAACTACCTTGAAGTTGAGGGATTGCGGGGATAGCAAGACAGAGACTCCGATCTTCGTATCGAGGGCTTACCCTGGTGTGGGTAAGACAGACTTGCTTGAAAGTATAAATCAAGGGACCTTTATCCAAGGTTGTTGGATACCCTTCTCTTTGGGTTAAAAGACTTATATCTTGTTACTAGTAGTTCTACTACTTGTTTTTATTCCGCTGCATTTTGTATTATAAGGAAAGTATAACTTTCTTATACTTCCTTATTTGTACTCTGTTTCATTTAGATTCTATACGCTTTAAGGTAGAATCTCATATTGTAATATTTTGATAAGTTTCAATTTCCGGAACCATATTTCTGGAACCCTCGTTCGGAATCTCTTTCCTAGTTTGCATTCGGTGTTAGAGGTGTTGTGAATCTACTTAGTTTAACTTTGTTAAACTTAGCCCTTTCCTTCTCTTAAGGAAAACATAGTTATTCTTAACTAACTTTAAAGGTTCCAAAGGAATTTTTAAAGTATACAATTCACCCCCCTCTTGTATATTGAGCATCTACATCATTATTTCGATCCTACAATTGGTATCAAAGTTTGGAAACCTCATACTCTATACCAATCTTACATTTGGTATCAGAGCAGGTCTCTAAAATACTTATACTCACGAATAAGTTTTTCTTGCTCAGTTTGTTATTCCGAACTTTTCCCATTCCGAACTTTGTGATTACGAACTTTTGCTACTAACAAGGTTGTGTGCAAAGTTATTTTAAGTATGGAAGGAATTAATGTTGGATCAATTGATAATATGAATCCTACAAGACCACCAATCTTTGATGGTAATGACTATGAATACTGGAGAGATCGTATGAAGACTTTTGTTATCAATACTGGAGTAGACAACTTTGTTATGCTTACTGGTGATTATAAAATTCCTAACAAGGAAGTTAGAACCTTTACTAATCAAGAAAAGAAAGAATATCAACTCAACTATAAGGTACGCAATACTTTACTATGTTCAATGACTAGAAATATATATAGCCAAATTTATTCTTGTGAAGCAGCTAATTGTATATGGAAGAAGTTAGAGGTTACACACTTTGGGACTTCCAAAGTGATTGAAACTAAAAGATCTATGCTTAGAGCTAAATATCATGGCTTCAATTTTACTTATGGAGAACCTATCTGTAAAGTTCAACAAAGATTTATGACTATTGTCAACAGTCTAAAATCTATGGGAGAAAAAGTTTTAGATGATGAAGCTCTTGTGGACAAAATAATTGACATTATGCCCAATGAGTGGGAGTCCAAGAGAACAGCTATAGATGAGAATAGGAAGGTCACTCAAATTACTATTGATGAATTATTTGGAACTCTTCTACTACATGAAACAAGAATGAAGAGAGATGCTGACAACATCAAGAAGAAGAATGGGAATGGTACTTTTGCTTTTACTATAACTTCAAATCAGATGAAAGCTAAGACTCCTGAGAGATTAACTAGATCCAAGTCTAAGAAAGTTATTTTCCAATCCGAATCAAGTGAGAGTGAAGTTTCAGAAAATGAATTAGCCAATCTTGCTCGAAGGATGAACAAGATAGCTGGCCAAAGGAATTTTCAATCTAATTATAAGAAAAAGGAAAGGAAAGATAAGAAAGATGGAGAAGTTACTTGTTATGAATGTAAAAGAGCTGGACATTTTAGACCAGATTTCCCTATGCTCAAAAAGAAAGGAAGGAAGGAAAGACATTCAGAAAAAAACAGAAAGAAGTATTATAAAGCCAAAGATAAGAAAGTTCTGAAAGCTAATGACACCTGGAGTGCCAGTGGTGGTGACTCTTTAGATGAATCTTCTGATTATGAATCTTCGGGATAGAAGAATCTTGGTCTTATAGCCAGATTACCTATTGATAATCATTGTCTTATGGCTAAGGTACGAAATGCTGAATCTTTGACCAATGTTTCTTTAAATTCGAATGATAGTAAGTATTATAACTCTTTTGATGAAGAATCATCTTCTGATGAAGAAAATACTTTACCTACTTATGAAGAAGTCTCTAGGTTTGCTGAACTTCTTGAGATTGATAATTCCAAACTCAATAAGAAACTTGATAAGGAAAACTCTAGGAATTCTATTCTTACAAAAGAGATATCAGATCTTTCTAAAGATCTTGATAAGAAAAATGCTGATTTTGAAAGTATTTCAAAAAATCTTGAGGAAGTAAGTTCTGAGAAGAACAAACTTTCTAAATAATTAGAAAAAGTAATTTCTAAGAAAAATGTTTTCGAGCCAAACTCTAGTTCTAAAACTAATGTTTTTGAGGATAAAAACTTGGTTGTAAAACTCAAGTCCAAAATTTTTTCCTTAAAGAAGTGTTTATCAAACTTTACCCATGGTAAAGAAAATTTTGATAAGATGTATTCCCAAATACGACCTTTAAGAAATAAATCTGGATTTGGTTATACCCATGCAAAACCTATTTTTAGTAACAATTATTTTATTCCTCAAAGTACCCCATTTTGTACCAAGTGTCAATGTGGTGTTCACTGGGCAAAGAATTGTTCCTTAAACAAAATCCAATCTCTAGGATTTCACAAAGCTTACTTTTCTAAGAAGATGTGGATACCTAAAATTTTATTGTCTAGAAATCTCAGATCCAAACAAGTTTGGATTCCGAAAGTCTAATTTTCTTCTTGATTTCAGGATAATAAAGAAAGTACCAGCAACAATACATGGTACATGGATAGTGGATGTTCCCGGCACATGACTGGTAACAAAATCTTTTTTGAAAATATTATCAAAACGAAAGGAGGAAAGGTAACTTTCGGAGATAATTCTAAGGGAGAGATTGTTGGTATTGGTAATATTGTTTTTCTTGGTAAAAACTTGATTTCAAATGTTCTTTTTGTTAAGGGTCTTAAGCACAACCTCATTAGCATAAGTTAGTTATGTGATGAAGGTTACCTTGTGAATTTTAGGAATGATAAGTGTTTAGTTCACAAATCCAAGGAAGAATTTATTCTCTCATCCAATAGGCAAGAGAATGTCTACACTTTGAACCTAGAAGACCTCAGGAGTCAAGATTTACCTTGCTTAAGTGCAATGGAAGATCATTCCTGGTTATGGCATAGAATATTAGGACACTGTAATATTAGAAACCTATATAAACTCTCTAAGAAGAAACTAGTTAAGGATCTACCGGAGCTTAGATTTGATTCTTCTAAAGTTTGTGATCCTTGTCAATATGGCAAGCAACATAAATCTAGTTTTAAGTCAATCGGTGAAGTCTCAACAACCAATGCATTATAGTTAGTGCACATGGATCTTTTTGGTCCAACACAAACTGGAAGTATTGGAGGCAAATACTATGTGTTTGTTCTAGTTTATGATTACACTAGATTTACTTGGGTCTATTTTCTAGCAAAGAAATCAGAAGCTTTTTCCTATTTCAAAAGTTTTAGAGCTCAAGTTAAAAATGATAAAAACCTTCCATTGAAAACTATTCATAGTGATCATGGAGGATAATTTCAAAATTCAGATTTTGAAACTTTTTGTAGTAAGAAAGGTATTACTCACAATTTTTCAGCACCTAGAACTCCTCAACAGAATGGTGTAGTTGAAAGAAGAAATAGAATTCTTCAAGAAATAACTAGAACCATGTTGAGTGAATATTCTATTGCTAGACATTTCTGGGTTGAATCTGTAAGTACTGCTTGCTATACTATAAATCAAGTTTTGATTAGACCTTTTCTTAATAAAACTCCTTATGAGTTATAGAATGGAAGAAAACCAAGACTTTCATACTTCAAGGTTTTTGTTTGAAAAGTATTCATTTTGAATACTAAAGATAATTTACATAAATTCGCACCAAAATCAGATGAAGGAATTTTCTTAGGATATTCCACAACCTCTAAGGCTTATAGTGTTTTTAATAAAAATACTTGTACTATTGAAGAAACAGTACATGTAAAATTTGATGAATCAGATCCATTTGTTTTTAAACCATCCCAGCCTTCTTCCTCGGATGTGTTTTCAAAAACTGATTGTCAACCTTTGATAGAAGAACCTTCTGATAAGGAAATTTTTCTAGAAGATACTTCTGAAACATTTACCCCAAAAGACTTTCTACCCTATATTGATGAACAGGTTTTACAAAACCCAAATCAGGTGTTTCTTAAGAACCATCCTAGTGATAGTATCATTGGTGATGTAAATCAACCTGTAAGGACTAGAAGTTCCTTAAGAAATGAAGTAGAACATCTAGCATTTCTTTCCCAATTAGAACCTAAAATCACTGATAAAGATTTAGGTGATGATGATTGGATCAAAGCAATGCAAGATGAACTAAATGAATTCGAAAGGAATAAAGTATGGACCTTGGTTGAAAGACCTAAGAAAACCTCTGTTATTGGAGTAAAATGGGTTTTCAGAAATAAATGTGATGAAAATGGAGTCATTGTTAGAAATAAAGCTAGACTTGTTGCTAAAGGCTATAATCAGCAAGAAGGAATAGACTATGAAAAAACCTATGCTCCAGTAGCTAGACTTGAATCTATCCATATTCTACTTGCCTTTGCAGCATTCTTTAATTTCAAACTTTTCCAAATGGATGTGAAATGTGTTTTTCTTAACGGTTATGTTCAAGAGGAAGTTTTTGTTGAACAACCTCCTGGATTTGAAGATACAAAACTTCCAGATCATGTTTTTAGACTTACCAAAGATTTGTATGTCCTTAAACAAGCCCCACGAGCATGGTATGATAGACTCACTGGATTTTTGCTTCAAAATAACTATGTTAAGGGAAATGCAGATCCAACCCTTTTTATAAAGAAAGATAAGAAAAATGTTTTGATTGTTCAAATTTATGTTGATGACATTATATTTGGTTCAACTCAGCAATCTTTGACTGACTCTTTTTCTAGTCTAATGAAATCTGAGTTTGAAATGAGTATGATGGGTGAGTTAGCATTTTTCCTTGGTTTTCAAATTTCTCAAAAACCAGAAGGAACCTACATATCTCAACATAAGTATATTAAAGATCTTCTTAAAAAGTATGGTTATGACAACACTAAGAGTATAAGTACTCCCATTGGTACCTCAAACTCTTTAGATCTTGAGGAAGCTGGGAAACCAGTAGATCAAACATCTTTTAGAGGTATGATAGGAAGTCTACTTTACTTAACAGCTAGTCAACCAGACTTAATGTTTTCAGTATGCTTATGTGAAAGATATCAATCCAATCCTAAGGAATCTCACTTAAAGGCAGTAAAAATAATTTTTCGCTACCTTAAGGGAACCATGGATCTAGGATTATTTTATACTTATGGAAATGATTTTGTTTTAAAAATCTTTTCTGATGCTGACTTTGGTGGATGTAGAATGGATAGAAAAAGTACATCCGGAACTTGTCATTTCTTAGGATATTCTTTAGTTTCTTGGTCCTGCAAGAAGCAACATTCTGTAGCACTCTCCACTGCTGAAGCTGAATATGTAGCAGCTGGAAGTTGTTGTGCACAAGTGTTGTGGATGCAACACACACTCACAGACTATGGCTTGAGTTTTACTAAAACTCAAATTTTGTACGATAACACAAGTGTCATTTCCCTCAGTAAGAACCCTGCACATCACTCCCGTGCAAAACACATAGATATTAGGCATCACTTTCTTAGGGATCACACACTTAAAGGAGATATTATTCTTCAGTTTATCGGAACGCAAGAACAACTTGCTGATATTTTCACAAAATCTTTGCCTTTTGATAGATTTGAATATATTAAACAGAAGTTAGGAATGATAACCGTAAAGTAATCTTTCTTAATTAACTTTCTATTAAAAAAATATCCTTACAGTAATAAACTCCTTTTCATAGGGGGAGTACATTTGTTTGTTGGTTTAATAAATTTTTTTTCATAGTTTGTTTTCAAACTTTTCGCAAAGAATATTTCCGGAATGGAATTTCCGGAACTACAATTTTTTAGATTGGACATTCTCGTACAGAATACTTCTGGAATGCAAGTGTTCGTATTGAACCTTTCCGGAATGAAAAATTTTCGTACTAGAATTTTCATAACAGAATTTTCATACTAAATTCTTCGTAATTTATTTTTCGTACTAAGTTTTTTTTCGTACTGATTTTTTTTTCCTTACTAAGTTTGTTTTTCATACTGAGTTTTCCGTAATGAATGTTCCGTAATGATTTTTTCGTACTAAGTTTATTTTCCAAAGTAAAATTTTTGTGAAATCTGTCTTCTCATAATAAAGTTTTTTTTCTAGTCTTTGTTATATTACCCATTACAAATAATCCTCCTAATCCATTCTGAAAGGTATGATTACCTTACTCAAGTTTTCGTAGTCATATTTTTCTTGCTGGCATTTTCTTGTATTATGTTTTCGGATTTTAGTTTTCTTAATTCCTTGCTTTAATAAAAACCTCAAAAAGATCAGATTTAAGTTTTCAACCGTCAGATCTGATCTCAGCTTTTCACAACCGTTAGATCAACCGTGGAAGCTGAACCGTCGTTTCATTGCCTATATAAAGGGGACCCAAATACTCGTCCCACATCAGTTTCAAGCTCTCACGTCCTGAAGCTCTGCCCCTCTGTTTTAAGGCCGTTTCGAACTACAGTTGTCTCCATTCCGAACTTCTCAGAGGATTACAGATCCGAATGTTTGTGGAGTTAGCGTCTCAAGAAATGTCATCCACTAAGCCTATTTCACAATGGTTAGTTTACAGAGAAAGGTTAGTCCATCCGGATTTCTTCAACAACTATGATTCTCTTATCTCAAAGAACATTAAGTTGAATGGCTGGGAAGATGTTGTTGTATCCAAACCGGGGACTCAAGACAATGTTTTTACAGAGTTACTTGTTGAGTTCTATGAAACTGTTTCCTTCTTCTAGGAAGATAATAGGGAGAAGTTTTCTTTTAAGACTTATGGAAAGACCTACAAACTTTCTTATACCAAGGCAGCAAGCTTGGTAGGGTTGTCCTATGAAGGAGAAGCCGAATTTATTTCTCATGTATTACCGGACTCTAAGGGTAGCTTCGACAAGGAAAAATCCTTAGAAACTCTCGGACTGGCTGATGACAAGGCTCCAAAGATTTCAAGTCTATCTACAAATTTCCAGATTCTGGAGTTATGGGTACAAGGGCTTATCGTACCGAGGAAAGGTGATAAAGACATCTTGAAGAAGAGTGAGATCTATATCTTAGATTTCCTGATAAATCTAAGAAAGTTTAACTTCATGAGGCACATTCTTATAACCATTGAGAATCTCAAAGGAAATCTCAGAGCTCAGATCGTAATGTACCCAGCAATATTATCAAAGTTGATAGTTCGGTGCCTTGAATCTTTCAAGGAAGCCTGCAGATCTAAGCCAAGGGTTTGTAAAATTTTGTTGGTTATTGATGACACCCTTAAGAGGATGGATGTCGCTTTCAACAAGGAGATTGGTGAGTTCGTTGATTTGCCTAATCAGGAAGAAACGGTTCTGAAGGCTGCTGAACCGGAATCATCCAAACCAGTAAAGAAAAGAAAGTTGAAGGAAGTTGCAGCTGAAGTCGAAGATCCTAAATCTAAGGAAGCTCAAACCGCACCTCCCAAACCAAAGAAGAAGAAGGCCTATCCTGATGAGGTTGTTACGAAGTGGAGAGCTGATAAAGAGAAAAGGAAATAAGGGGATCCGCAGTTCGGATTGGACCCTGTGGAAGCTAAGGCATTAAAGGAGAGAACTGCTGATGAGCTTGAAAAACAAGCAAAGGAGAAGAAGCTCAAGAAAAAGATGACAGAAGCCAAGACAGTCCAAGCGTTGTTAAAGTTTAATGAAATAGTATCCGGAAGCATCCCAGTTCCGAGATCTTTCTCTCTGGAATCTCTACCTGAGACTCCAGGAAGAAACCTTGATTTTCCGGAAGAGACTATAGCTGAGCATGTTGAGCAAATCGAGTATTGACTCAAGATGCCAGATGCTCCAACATGCGTTGAATCAGAAAACTGACTCCGTATCTATAGTTATAGACAAGTGCGTTGAGATTGAGGCTCAGTTCAAAACGTTTTTTGTTGGTTACGAAGCTCATAGAAAATCTTGTAAGAGGATGAAAAACTGGTCAAAGAAGACTGTGGAAGAGATGAGGTTGTTCGATGAGTTTCAAGACAATGTTAAAGATGCTTTTGAAATCGAGGACAAGAAGATAAATGAGTTAACTGCATCCTTTGAAGAGAAGTTGACAGAAGAAAAGAACTTCCAGATTCAAGAAGTGAGAGATCTGAATGGGAAGCTGAATTCCGTTTCTCAAAACTGGAAGTTTGAAAGGGATCATCGGATTGATTTTGAAGAAAGGATGAAGGCTCAGGAAGAAAAGATCAAAACTCAGGAAGAAAAGCTGAAAGCCCAGGAAGAAAAAATTGAAGCTCAATCCGCAAGAATAGTTGTCTTAGAGAAGCAAGCTGAAGAAGATCATAAAGACCTGAAGAAGATCAAGACTATTCTAAAGGGGATCATGACGAAGGAAAAAGATCCGAAATAACCAAATCCGATCTTTTTGTTGTATTCTATTTATTGCTGAGATTTCAAATTTAATGAAAGTCATGCTTGTCGTTTCTATTGTTGTCATTACTAATATTTCAGGTACTTTGTTATTTTTCCATTCCCTCCAATTCTTTTTGAAAATCACAAAGGGGGAGAAGAAAAGATCCGTAAGAAAAAGAAGAACTCTAATAAGAGTTTATCAAAGGGGGAGAAGGAAAAGATCCTTAAGAAAAAGAAAAACTCTAATAAGATTTTGTTTAAGGGGGAGCTTTTTCATTAAAGAAGACCTTCTTATTTATCACTCTGGAAATCTGAATACGATCCTTAGAGTTTTAAAGCCTAAGGGGGAGTTAGTCGTATTCATCAATATCCTTAAAGCAAAGGGAGATAATCCTTAATGTTTTTTTTCTTCTTAGAATTTCTTTTTCATAAGGATGTTTGTGCTTTCCAAAAAGGGGGAGATTGTTGAGTCAATAAGGTTTTCCTTATGAATTTTCCATTCCTTCTTATTTTGAAAATCACAAACACCTTATCTTAAGGAAAGTCGCTTTTATAAGAAAAATTGCCTTCTTAAGGAAAATCTCTTTTATAAGGAAAATCGTTTTCTTAAGAAAAATCTCTTTTATAAAAAAAATTGCTTTCTTAAGGAAAATCGCTTTTATAAGAAAAATTGCTTTCTTAAGGAAAATCGCTTTTATAAGAAAAATTATCCTTATCATATTTTCATCCATATTTTTCTAAAGTATGAGATTTGGATTCATTTTCTCGGAATCGTTGAAACTTTGTTATTAAGCATTCTGTTTTAGGATTCGGATTCTGGATAAGAACTATAAGGAAGTTTCATTCCGAATTCCGGATATGAACTCTGATTAAGTTCTATTCCAGATTCAGGATACGAATTCTGAAGAAGAATTCTCATTACAAATTCCAATAAAGAATTCTCATTACGAATTATAATGAAGTAATCTCATTCCGAATTCCCATTACGAATTCCAATGAAGAATTTTCATTACGAATTCTGTTGAAGAATTCTCATTATGAATTCTGTTGAAGAATTCTCATTATGATTTCTGATGACGAATTCCTATTCCGAATTCTCATTCCGAATTCACCTATTAAACAGAATTTGAGTATCTTTGTTTTATACACTCTGAATTAATTCAGACTCTGAAAAATATCTTTGTTAGACTCCGAACTTTTATATTTCTTACTCTTCTAAAATTTGTCTACTCTTATTATTTTCATTACACTCCGAACCTTTACTCCGAAGCGTTCATTCCGAACCTTTGAGTCAGAATTAAAACAATGTCGTACATTCTGTTACACTTATAAAATGATGTCGTCTGTTTTGTTATAAACTTACCGTTGTCTAAGTGACACGTGTATAGGTCTCTCCGATCTTTAAGGAAAATATTACTGTTGGAGAAGGATCCGACCTTACCTATAAATAGGAGCTCATTTGAAAGAGCTCGTAGCTGGTAGCTGAAAAAAAAAAGTGCTAAAAGGCTGACTAATTTACTTGAAGTGATTTCTAGAGAGAGAGACTCTTATTAACTCTCAAAGCTTTGTGCGACTCCGAATGTTGGTGATTGCATTCGAGGGCTTCCGGGGATAGGAAGACAGAGGTGCCGACTACCTTGAAGTTCGAGGGCTTCCTTGCTGAGGAAGACAGAGGTTGCCAACTACCTTGAAGTTGAGGGCTTGCGGGGATAGCAAGATAGAGACTCCGATCTTCGTATCGAGGGCTTACCCTGGTGTGGGTAAGACAGACTTGCTTGAAAGTATAAATCAAGGGACCTTTATCCAAGGTTGTTGGATACCCTTCTCTTTGGGTTAAAAGACTTATATCTTGTTACTAGTAGTTCTACTACTTGTTTTTATTCCGCTGCATTTTTTATTATAAGGAAAGTATAACTTTCTTATACTTCCTTATTTGTACTCTGTTTCATTTAGATTCTATACGCTTTAAGGTAGAATATCATATTCTAATCTTTTGATAAGTTTCAATTTCCAGAACCATATTTCCGGAACCCTCATTCGGAATCTCTTTCCTAGTTTTCATTCGGTGTTAGAGGTGTTGTGAATCTCCTTAGTTTAACTTTGTTAAACTTAGCCCTTTCCTTCTCTTAAGGAAAACATAGTTATTCTTAACTAACTTTAAAGGTTCCAAAGGAATTTTTAAAGTATACAATTCACCCCCCCCTCTTGTATATTGAGCATCTACATCATTATTTCGATCCTACAATTGGTATCAAAGGTTGGAAACCACATACTCTATACCAATCTTACAGTTGGGTCGTGACCCATGTGTGAAGGTTTATGCAAGTGCCAATCCCCCACTACCATGGAACATTATTGTATCAGAATGACCAGGCTTATAAAGTGTGACTTAACCATGTTAAATTTCAATGTCGGGTGAAGTAGTGTGTTATAGTGTTGCTTCATCATTAAAAATATGGACATTTCATCTACTGCTCGATGGATATCGTTAATTTGATCATATCTGTGAGGTTGTATTCAACCTATTATTTCCTTATATATCCTGACATTGGGATTCCTTCACTCTTTCCATATCTAATTATCAAACTGAGCTTCTTTGATCGTTCTATTTGATCACCTTGGAGAATCAAACAAGATCAAAGTGTCATTCAACTTCATTTTCATGAATAAAATTAATACTTTTGAGGCTGATATAGAAATATAGGAAGGTGTTCTTTCATTTATAATTTATAAGGGAGTTCAAGTTTAAAATAGTACATGATGTGCATCTCATGCATGAGAGGAGATAGTAAGAACTCATAAAAGAAAATGCGGCATTTTTTTATGTATGTTTAAGAAATTATGAATGCCCCGAGTAATTTAAAATATCTAAGTTGTGGAATATTTTGTGGAATATTTTAAACAATACTCAACACAACATAAAAAGTGGAGCTAAGGTGGTGTGAGGTAGTTGTACCCCTGCCTATAAATATTGAATCTTTGAGGCCAAGAAAAGTTATTTTCGTTAGCATTTATTCGAGAGCTCTTTTCTTTTGAAAATAATAGCATCGCATAATCATTATTTTATGTGAAAGGAAGAAGAAATGTGAGCCTCGTTAGGTACATGAATATGGGATTTCTACACTCATATTTTGCATGATGAAGAACCACGATCCATTTAGCTTCACAAAGAGATATATAATTTCACGCTACTTGTGTAAAGAACAAAAGAGTTCCAAATTGTTGTGAACTTCTTATGCCTTCATGATTGCATGATAGTATATACTATGAACCAGTGATAGTAATAATATCTCACCGAGTTATATGAACACATTATTTTGTGTATAATATATTGTTTCAAGATAATATAAAGAAGAACTGATGTCATATGATAGTTCCTAAGAAAATTCTTTGAGGTTTGTGTGAAGGACTTTAGAGAAGAATAAATGAAGACACTTCTGTGAAGGAATGGGTAGTGTAAGTATTATATTGTGCACACTTGTATCCTTACATTAAGGGATAATGAGCTACAAGGAGGATAGTTCATGTGTTCTATCTGGTTTATGTGATGGATGGGGACAATGCATGCATGCATCATGGATGCACATGCCTAAGAGGTTAATGAAATGGATTGAGTTTGATATACTAAATCATTTCAAGAAAACTGAATATGATAAAATAAAATATCTCTCCAAAAATGCATTAAAGACAAAGTTTAACAAATCACATGAAATAATAATAGGAATATATATATATGTGCTAATTTTTTTTCATAATACATGCACCATGATTTATGCATGAAGTGATCTCAAATAAACCAACTTGAGACTGAATTCAGAAAAAATATCATATGACTTCATATTTGATTTTTTAGTTTTTTTTGTGAAAGACCATTATTTCATGAATTAATATTGAAATTTTTGTGCGATTTAGTTGCATAAATATCTATTACACCAAGAATAACAAAGTAGAACCGATACTCCAATCACTATTGATATTAATATTGTATCGAAGAGAAGTAATTGTGATGATTTTGATCTGATCTTTCATTGATTAAATAATTACAAAAGAGGTTTGTGATTCCATCAATTCCAGATATTTAGTGTACTAGAAGGAATAATAGAGGTTCGACCATATATCGAATAGAGTTGTGATTAACATTAGTTTGAAGAATAATTCGGATATCATTAGTCCACAACATATTCATTTTATTATGACTGATGTTAGAAATAAAAGAAAGAGTAGCTTTTAGTTTTCTGTTATAAAGAAGAAGAAGTGTTGCTTTCATGTAGGTGTGCAAGTAACAAAGTGAAGAAGAAGTAAGTGGTAGAAAAAATAATCACTATGACCTATAACAAAAATCTCATATGGTGGAATACATTATTATTTTTACAAAGTAATTAACAAATAATGTGAAGCTTATCTTCAGAGGTGGAATAATGAATCAGTAAGGATTTGAAAGTTGGACCAGGTCATCACCAGTCTAGGGAAGAAGAATCCCCCCCTCCTAGAGTGTAAGGACCTACACTGAATAAGGATTGTTTTCATCCACACTATTGTAACTTTTATCTCATTATAGTGGATAATACATGTATTGGTTATCACTATACATAGTAAGTTATAGTTACTCTTATTGAATAGTGAACCTTGTGAAAACATCATGTGATATCCTTTAATTATTTTGTATACTTGTATGCAATAAGAAAAAAGAGAATAGGAGAATAAATATATTAATAGGTCTAAGAGGTAAAAAGGGATAAAAATTATAATTGGTGAAAACAGTTCCCAACACTAATTTCCTCCCCCCTCTCTCAATGTTGAGTATATCCCAAAGTAGCCCTCTTAATTGGTATCCTAGGCAAGGTTCACCTCTATTGGATTCTTTACTTTTTAGTTATTATCTTTTGAAGATTTGAGTTTTTTTATAATGTTAACAATGAAGTATAGTTTTGGTGAATATTTAGTTATCTCTAGGTAGAAGTACATATCTACCAAACCCATGTTGAACATGAGAAATAAAGAGAAAAGAAAGATGAAGAAGAAGTCCCTATTATCTAAAGAAGTGAAAGTATCAGTATTTCCATGCCTTTCCAGCAATGAAGACATATCAGGATTAGAAAGAAAAGAGAATTTAGATCAAGTTTCTACCAAGGAGATGGATAATCTCTCTACCTCAATTGAATCAATATATTCAACTAATCATGTGGTATATATTAATTCTTATAAAAACTATCCTAAAGAAGATCCAAGTGGTAGTGGGAGTGATCACATGTCAGTTGATTTATCAATTGATTCATCAAAGAGTATGATTAATTGGTATCCCAAATAATTAGTCTCTATTATCTTAGGTATATTTTAAATCATGTAAGAAGATATCACTTGGATTGAGGAGAAGTTGGATGTAATGGAGAAGGCTTTAAAATAAAAATTTCAAGAATTTTTAAATCTCTCCAAATAGATTAGAGCCTTTGAATAAAAAAATAGGGATCTTGACAAAAGTTCTCAAAATGGATCAAAGAAGTTTTTGAGAAATAGTGAGTCAATAAGGCTCTATAATAAAAGATTCATGAACTTGAATACAAATTAAAAAACAACATTGGTGTCATGGGTTTAAAATTGGGAAAAAATCAAGTATATCAAATAACATGAATCTTTGTTATAAAACAAATTTAAGTTCCATAAAGAGGAAGATGAAATAATGATGAAGGATTGTGAAGAGAATATGATTATGATTGAAGACTGGAAAATCATCCTCAATATGAAACATCTATAATTGTAAGTTTAGTTTACAAATATTGAGAAGATGCATATTGAGACTTCACAAAATAAAGAGACAGTTGATGCTTCTACTCAATGTTCATTTGAGGATTATAAGGTTAAAATAACTCTAACATGTGATAAGAATATTGTAGCTTTATTCAATGGACAGTCTCAAGATGTTGTGAAGAAAAAGGTACCATACATACCATCTTATAATAATGTTTCAAAATATATTTTCACAAATAGTGCAGGTTGGAAAAGAAAATATAAAGAAGTATGGATGAAGAAAGAATATAAGAAACCTAAAACCATGACTAGGGTGGATAATAAAAGGATTGTGGAATATAGTTCCCCGTGAAGATCTCAACAATCTATTAAGAAGACCCAAACACTTCATATAGATGAAATAAAAAGATCAATGGTCGTGGGTAAATGTTGGTGCTGCAAAAAATTAGAACATTGTGCATTGGATTGTTGGTACAATACTCAAAATCCTAAAGTATAAAGAAGTCTCATATAAAGGGGGAGTAATTCATATATGAATAATTTATATCCACTAGTTAAGAAAAATATGTATACTAAAAACAGATTTGGAAAAATTGAAAATATTTGTGATGTATGCAATGGGAGTGGTCACAAAGTTGGTGTATGCTCATCTCAACATGTATCCAAATATAATGAGAAAAGAATACCCCAAAAGTTATATAAGAAATAGGAATAAACCTTCTGAATAAAGTAGAAAAATTTTGTAAACAAAAATACTCCCAAGAAGGTATTAAAGAATAATAGTGATAAAACCTTGGATTCTAAATCCAGGAATTTGATGAAAAATGATTCATCAAAAAGAATTAATATGATGGATGGAACTCAAAATAAGTTGTGTGGAAGATATAAACATACTTCCAATGTTCCTAATGACATGTCAGTTATATGGACAAAATATTTTTAGAGAATGGGGAAAATGGAATAAGAACAAGCCAAGTCTAGTGAAAAAGGAAAAGAAAATATTCCACATGATAAAGACAAAATAAATGATAGGTTTTTAAAAAAAATACAACTCTTATGATAAAAAATTTATGTGTGAGATATGTAACAGATATTTACATTATTAAAAAGGTTGTTTGGATATTCTTCAAGAATAAGAAGAATCCCTTAAGAGGGTTGAGAATTAATCATCCATGAAGACTATTAAAAAGAAAAAAATTACACACAAATAAGAAGAGAATATGAAGAGATCCATGCTTCCCCAACATAAATCAAAATATAATTTTAGATGTAAAGGCATGAATAATGGAGAAAATGGAGAAACTTAGTTGATAAAACAATCTCAAACTTTCTATTCACGTTGATGAAGCAAGGAATATACACCTTATTTATATAATATTTGTTTATTGTATTTGTGATTATAATATGGGGAATTGATAGTGAAACAAGTTCTTAGGGGGAGAAACTAAGAATTAGTGGGTGCTTTCAATTCTAGATAACAAGGATAAAGAATTAATCATTCCTAAATGATTCCTCAATTGGTATTCAAATATAAATATGATATAGTATCATCTTTTTTGATGTTTAAGAGTGTACTATCTTATCCTAGATAGTAATGATAAAGAAGATACAATATTGTTTTGATCTTATATTTGGTATTTTGAAGAACAAGTATTAAAGAAGATCTTCCTTGGTAAAGTTGTGAAAGTTTTCCAATTTGGATAGTCACAAGCTAAAGATCCATTCTTGTGTATTCTCCATATAGGAACATCTTTAAATATATTATTTAAGATATATTCCATTATGAAGATGTTAAGGAGTGTTTCCCTTGAGGGTATACAAATGAATAGAGTTGAAGTTTCTTCCAGAATAATTATTTCAATTGGAATAAAATATAATTATTTTATAATGTGCTTGAAGATCATGTCATTGGAAAAGCTATGTTTTTCGTAATATTTAATCCTTGGTTATCAAAAATAATAAAGTTAACACAAATGGGAATTAATTGAATTAATCAATGACATAAGGAAAGTGGAAGAATGGAAGTGCTCAAAGGCCACTTATCCTTCTTGTTTCACTTGAATGTTTTTGATATGTTTATAAGTGAGTGCAAGAGTTTCATATGGATTATTCATAAAAAAGTTTGATATCACATTCAGTATCTTTAGCCTGGAATAAAAGTGGATAACCATTAAAGACAAGTGTGTGAGTTATCATTTCATGAGGTATAAAGATCAGTTGGTAATGGAATTTTTTTGTATAAATCAAATCCTTTTGTTTTCTACACCGAGAACTACTGGAAAATGGACCTATCCCCATGGTTTTCCCCAAAACTGTGGGGATAGACCCCCCCTATACCCACGGTTTTGGAAAACCGTGGGTATAGGAGACTTTTCAAGACCTATACCCACGGTTTTCCAAAACCGTGAGGTATAGGGGGGTCTATCCCCACGGTTTTCCAAAACCGTGGGGATAGGTCCTGAAAAGTGACCTATACCCACGGTTTTCCCCAAAACCGTGGGGATAGGTCTGGGTTAAAATACTTATACCCGCGGTTATGAAAAACCGTGGGTATAGGTGACTTTTGTGTGCGCGGGAAAAAAAAAATTCCGCGGGAAGGAAAATTTTTTTGGCGGGAAACCTATACCCACGGTTCATCCCTCTATACCCACGGTTTTTATAACTATATTTAACTAAATATATATATATATACATATATGTGATGTTAGGGTAGTGGTTAGACGCGGTGTTTGAAGCGAAGAGGTTTCGGGATCGAAACTCGGCACCGGAATTATTTTAGGACCTATACCCACGGTTTTGAAACCGTGGGTAAAACCCATTGACACCGTGGCAATTGGCTATGTTTCGATGACACGGTGGCAGGACACCAATACCCACAGTTTTGGAAAACCGTGGGTATAGACTGGGGACCTATACTGACTTTGTTCCAGCCCACGGTTCCCAAAACTGTGGGTATAGGTTATAGCCATGGTTTTGGGGGCTATACCCACGGTTTTGAACCGTGGGTATAGGCCATTTTTTCAGTAGTGGAGCATGGATCGCGTAGACTTAGAGTAAAATGATGAATGGCACTTTACTTAAGTATATATTGATACCATTTCCCAAATAACTTTGTATTCATTATCAATAATAGGGATAGAAAGTGAAATGAAAGTTTGAAAAGTAAAGGGGAGAGATTCACATATTGATATATTCATTTGGAAATAACTTTGAAGGTATTTCCAACAAATACGAAGGGGGGTTAAATATATCCCTTTTTGTATGAGTTGTATTTTTTTCAACAGTTTTTATTGGTTTTCAATGGTATTCAATGAAATAAAAATATTTCATTGATAGAAATATGTTGAAGAAGTTAGAAAGAAATAAGTTTATGAAGTATCCAAGATATTGAAGCTTGATAACCAAAGTGAATGTAGCTTGGATGAATGGATATAGAAGATGGTAATAAAGTCTTATTATCTTAAGGAATTTATTTTAAAGACTTTAAGATTATAACTTCGATGATTGTTGAACTAATCTGTAAATGTCAAAGACATGTTATTAGGAGTTCACATTGAATACAATAAGTGGAAGACCATGCAACTATTTATTTTCATGAAGAGAGAAAGTGGAATTAATGAAGATCATGTAAAATATTATTTTTCATAATGATTTTTTGTGTAAGAATTTAACATTAAGTCCATGTAATATAAATATTATTGCATGATGGTTTGAAGATTCCTTGCAAAAATAAAGTTATTTCATAAAGAAGAATGTTGAGAATTTGGGATTGGTATAATTATTTATATACTTAGAATTGTTATAAGCCTATGGTGGTGGCCTTTAATAAAAAAAGGCTAACCACTATGGGAAAACTTGTTATTTGCGATGAGTTATTTACGATGGAAATAAATCCCATCGCAAATAGTCCGTCGAAGAGATTATTTGCAACGGGTTGACCATCCTGTCGCAAATAGTCAATTATTTGTGACGGCAATAGGCACCCCATCGCAAAAAGTTACGCGCGGTTTGGTGCGCAAAACATGTCAAACCCTCCGAAAGAGTATTTGCGACGGGTTGGCACCGCCCATCGCAAATGTCAAGAGGCGGTAAGACCTAGTTGTGACCGGGGGATCCCCCATCGCAACTAGCTCGACCCCCGAAGGTTATTTGCAACAGGATGTTGTCCCATCGTAAAAAGTGTGTCGGCAGATCACTTTTTGCGACATGCTCCATCGCAGATAATCTTTTAACCTTCGACATTAATTAATGCAGCCGAAGGTATTTGCGACAGGCCCCATCGCAAAAAGTACCTTTTGCAACGGTATTCCCGTCGCAACAAGTTTCATCGCAACTAATCTAACCTATATATACCCCTCCTCCATTTTTTTCTTCTCTCTTTCCAAATTTCTTGTTCCTCTACTTCTGTAAACTCTATTTCTAGAGTGAAAATTTTTTAGAGTGGTTTTTTTTACGAAGAAGTTGTGAAGTCGTCTACAATTATAAGAAATCAAGTTTAAAGGTATTTATGTTTTATTTAATTTAGTATTTATTTCCTTTCTTTATATTAATTTAATTATTTTTGATTAGTTGTCATTAAGTTAGATTTAAATTATTTTGTCACCAGTAATTATTTGTAATAATAAAATTAAATTATTAGTATTAATTCTTAGTAATTAGTAATAATTAATCATTATTAATGATAATTGGTAATGCATATAAATAATTATCGGTAATTAGTAATTAGTAGCTGTATTTTGCAGTAATTAATAGTAATTAACACTAATTAGTAATAATTAGAAAAAAATAGTAATAAATATTAACAATTAGTAATAAATAGCATTAATTAGTAATAATTAGTAATAAATACTAATAAATAATAATAAATACTGACAAATAGTAATAAATACTAATAATTAGTAATAAATACTAATAATTAGTAATAAAAATACTAATTAATAGTAATAAATATTAATAAATACCAATAAATACTAATAAATACTAATAAATACTAATAAATACTAATAAATAGCAATAAATGGAAATAAATACTAATAAATAAAAATAAATAGTAATAAATAGAAATAAATAGTAATAAATAGAAATAAATACTAATAAATAGAAATAAATATTAATAAATAGAAATAAATAGTAATAAATAGTAATAAATACTAATAAATAGTAATAAATAGTAATAAATACTAATAAATACTAATAAATACTAATAAATACTAATAAATACTAATAAATAGTAATAAATAGTAATAAATAGTAATAATTAGTAATAATTAGTAATAATTAGTTATAATTAGTAATAATTAGTAATAATCAGTAATAATTAGTAATAATTAGAAATAATTAGCAATAATTAGTAATAATTAGTGATAAATAGTAATAAATAGTAACAAGTAGAAATAAATACTAATAAATAGTAATAATGTCATGACCCGACCCAACGGGGCTCGAGCCGCGACTCCCCAAGCCCGCCTCCAATAGGCCAGGGGCTGGCGACCAGCGCCGAGTAGGCTATCACACACATGGGAGGCATTAGCCTAAGGTACCTGTACACACGCACCCACAAACACCTCTATGCAATAGTGCAGAGATATAGAAACTGGAAAGTAAATGCATGCATACACTATCCCACAACCAGAGAGCAACAGCAAAAGTACAAAGGGCAAAACAGGGCCCACCAAAAGAAAACTACAAAGCGCGTCCAACCTGCTCTGAAGAAGGGGAACGCTGCCACAAACACTCGCCGGAAAGCTCCCTCGGCACAGCTCCGGTGAACACCCCGGTCAACACGCTCACTAAGCTCGGCCTACTCCGGGTCCACCTAGAACTTCGTTGAAAGGCATGTGGTCTGCACAAGATACAAACATGTGCGGGCAAAGCCCGTGCAGGGGTGAGTATAAACATACTCAGTAGGCACCCCAAAAACCCAAATCCCAAGGGAGCAACTAAAAGGCAACAGTCTGCTCAACCCAGCCAGAGGGAACTCAGACGAGAGAGAAACTCCATCTCATGACCATCCTCGGCTAAACACAACAAGTCAGCTCAGCTCAGCTCAGGTGTATGCCCATACATACACCTTGAACAATCCAGATATACTTTGCTCATGCCACAAAGCCACAAGAGGTACCGACCTCATCACCAGCAACTGTCCCAACCAGGAGATTACACCACACGAACACTGTCATCCCAGATGACACTCATATGAGAGATACACTCCATCGGGTCCCAAACAAACATCTCAGACGCTCACCTGAGAGACCACGCTCGTTGGATAACATCACTGAGGAAACATCACTGAAACAACATAACCACCAAACTCCTCGGATAGGGGATCGCCGCCAGGGTCCACTAGAGGATACCAAGACTCACTCCGGTATACGTAGCTCACAGATAGGGGATCACTCACAGGGTCCGCTGGGGGATACCATGACCCGATCTGGGATACGTAGTTCTCACAGATAGGGGATCACACCCAGGATCCGCTGGGGGATACCACAACCCGATCTGGCGCTCGACAGAAGCTCCACACTCAGATAGAGGATCATCGTCCATATAAAGATGGTCACGACGATACCGAAACCCTATCTGGTATAACTCGCGATGTATGGGATCGAACCGACGATGCCGCAACCCTACCGAAACCACGCGCTGAGTAGGGGATCGCATAACCAACGATACCATAACCCTACTATAAACCACATGCTGAGTAGGGGATCGTATACCCGACGATGCCGCAACCCTACTGAGCACGGCCCACCGCGTAGAGGATCATATTTCCGATGATGCCACAAACCCTACGGGGTTAACCTGCTAGATAGGGGATCGCCGCCCGTAAATAAGCGGTCACAGCGATACCAAGAACCCGATCTAGGGTAAAGATGCTAGAGGATCCACTCCGGGCCCACCGGAGGGATACCATAACTCTAACAGTTTAAACATCCCATCGAGAGGATCACAAAACCATACGAAGGTTGTGATACCACACGAACCCTCGTAGGAACGAACCAAGGGAGAACCCTCAACCACTGCTGGTCCAAACGTCGCTAACCCGAGCGACCCACCACAACACCACACTGCGCACCTCTTAATCCAAAACTGAGGCCACCATCGCGTTCCACGCGGAAAAACACGCAGGATAGGCTGTTTACTCGCCCGAAACGGAGCACCGGTGAAAAAGGCACTATTCATCGTAGCTATCTCGTGCGGGTCCCACACAACGATCCCGAAACTCATCGAGCGGACCATACCACAATGATCCCCTCGGAAAAACAAGCGGAATCGACTACTCGCTCGTCCAAAACGGACACCCGGTGAAAAAGATACTATTCACTGATGGCCAACTTGGGTGGGGCCCACGCCTGGATTCCGAAACTCACTGAACGGATCGCACCATTGAGATCCTCTTGGAAAAACACACAGGATCGACTATTCATCCGCCAAAATCGGACTCCTGGTGCAAAAGCTGCGTTTCTCCGCAAACGCCAAAACCTGGCCTCGTGGGGCCCGCACCCCGTTCTCAGTCCCAACACCCGGAAACCATCTCAAAAAGTCCGTCGTACCATCATGGTCTCAACGCCACTGACGGCACGTCATTCGGACGCTCCGGGTAGAAGTTACAACGGCCCGAAGTCGTAAGATAATAAAATAATATTATTTTATACAACGTTTCTAACTCTCGGGCCACGATCCCGAACCCTTAAACCCTCGAACCCACACCGGAGGGTTCGCCTCGTCGTCAGGGTCGCGTCGCCGCAAACGGCGTGCAAATCCGACTACCGAATTACAAGATATGGGGGTTTAAAGACCCCCGTATGAGAAAAAGGGGCCGGACCGGCCGCCGCCGCCGGCCCGCCCTGGCTGGCGGCTCTCCGCCGCGCTCCGGCGGCTGGACCGGCGCGCCGCCACGCTGGGCGGCCGGCCGCCGCGGCTTCGCCGCGCGCCGGCGGATCTTCCGCGGACTGCCGGGGGCACCCCGGTGGTCCGTTTTGCGATCCGGAGGCGTCTACACGACCCTCGGGACCCGATCTACGCTGCTACGGCTTCAATTTGCAGAAAAACACAGGAAAAACGGGATCGGGGGATAAAACTCAAATCCGCCTACCTCGCAGGCGAAACGCCGACGTTCTGCCTGAGATCCGCGTTCCAGAGCTTCCGTTGCGCGCTCCTGGAACGTCCGCCGTCGAATTCCGAGCTCGTGGGCGCTTCGTTTGCTCGATTCGGCGTAGTGGCGGCAAAGAACGTCGAGAGGAACGATAAAAGGGGGCGCTGATATTTATATCAGCTGCCCGCCGGCGCCAAACCCGCCTCGGACCCGACACCCGATGCGAACAAAAGTAAGGTCACCCCTAGGGTAAACGCGTCCTTCTGAACGCAACGGTGGACTCAAATTTTCCATCTGAGACTCCGTTCAGAAGTTATTTGAGCCGACGCCCGCACACTAACTTCGCCACTTATTTACGAAAACGCCCCTGGTGGCGTTTCTCACCGCAGGCCCGCGCCCGCAAAGTTTACACCTCGCCTAGGGTAAACGGCACATTCCGGACGCAACCGTGCCCTCAGATTCCCATTCTGAGCTACCGTTTAGGAGATATCACACCCCCGCCACGTGCATAGTATAAAAATACTTAATATTTTTATCAAATTAATTCCGGGCACATCGGGCCTCGGAATCGCACGCCGTCTTCACACCTAGCTCTGAAATTATTCATAGAAATATTCCAAAGTCTAACAGGGCCAAAAACCCGAGTCGCTACAAATAAATACTAATAAATACTAATAAAAAGTAATAAATAGTAATAAATAGAAATAAATACTAATAAATAGTAATAAATACTAATAAAAGGTAATAAATAATAATAAATACTAATAAATACTAATAAATAGTAATAAATACAAAACAATAGTAATAAATACTAATAAATACTAATAAATAGAAATAAATAGTAATAAATACTATTAATAGTAATAAATACTAATAAATACTAATAAATACTGATAAATATTAATAAATAGTAATAAATAAAAATAAATAGTCATAAATAGTAATAAATACTAAAAAATAGTAATAAATACTAATAATTAGTAATAATTAGCAATAATTAGTAATAAATAATAATAATTTGTAATAATTAATAATAATTAATATTAATTAGTAATAACTAGTATTGATTAGTAATAACTAGTAATAATTAGTAATAATTAGTAGTAATTAGTAATAATTATTAATAATTAGTAATAAATAGTAATAAATAGGAATAAATAGTAATAAAAAGTAATAATTAGTAATAAATACTAATAAATATAAATAAATACAAATAAATACAAATAAATAGTAATAAATAGTAATAAATTGTAATAAATAGTAATAATTAGTAATAATTAGTAATAATTAGTAATAATTAGTAATAATTAGTAATAATTAGTAATAATTAGTAATAATTAGTAATAAATAGTAATAAATGGGAATAAATAGGAATATATAGTAATAAATAGTAATAAATAATAATAATTAGAAATAAATAGTAATAATTAGAAATAAATACTAATAATTAGAAATAAATACTAATAAATAGAAATAAATACTAATAAATAGTAATAAATTCTAATAAATAGTAATAAATACTAATAAATTGTAATAAATATTAATAAATAGTAATAAATAATAATAAATACTAATAAATACTAATACATAGTAATAAGTACTAATAAATAGTAATAAATAGTAATAAATACAAGTAAATAGTAATAAATAGTAATAAATACTAATAATTTGTAATAATTTGTAATAATTAGTAATAATTAGCAATAATTAGCAATAATTAGCAATAATTAGTAATAATTAGCAATAATTAGAAATAATTAGCAATAATTAGCGATAATTAGAAATAAATACGAATAATTAGCAATAGATACGAATAATTAGCAATAAATTGCAATAAATAGAAATAAATAGTAATAATTAGCAATAAATGGCAATAATTAGCAATAATCAGTGTGAATATTGCATAATTTTTTTAGTATTTTTAATATTTTATTATTTTATTATTTATTATTAGTATTAGATTTTTTTAATATTTTTTTATTTTACTAATAATAATATTATTATTATTTTATAATTTTTTATATATTTTTTCTGAATATTGAGAATTTTAATATTTTTTATTTTTTTATTACTTTAATAATATGAATATATTTTTTATTTTATTAAGTATTTGTGACAGGGCCTTTTGCGACGGGGGGCCCGTTGCAAATAGATTATATATGTTTTTTAAAAGTTTTTTGTGATGGGATTATTTACAGTTGCAATAACTTTTTTGTGATGGGCCCATCGCAAAAGGTTTATAACATATAAGTTATTTGCAACGGGTTGGTATCCCGTCGCAAATACTTTTTACGACGAGCTCGTCACAAATACTTTTTCCGATGGGCCCGTCGCAAAAGGCTCTTGTATATATAATGTATTTAATCGGACACTTATTTGCAATGGGCCCACTTCCTGTTGCAAGTAATATTTTTTGCGGTCGGCCCATCATAAAAAAATATTAGTTGCGATGTTGTTTTCTGTAACGGGCTATTTGCGACAGGCCCCCATTGCAAGAAGCAAATAGTCAAATTTCTTGTAGTGAACCATTACAATCCCGCAAGGGCTATAACATCAACCACACATGAGGGACCTTTGGGTCAACCTCCTGGGAGATCTATCCTAAGGAGACTGTATGGTGGAAATGGTATGAAAGTGGTCCATGTCTAGGCCCATAGGAGAACGTGTTGAGGGTTTATAATGATGGACCATCTCGACGGGCTAGGTCATGGCCCATGTGTGAAGGTGTATGTGGGAGGCCGATCCCCCCTACCATGGCATGTTGTGGTATCATATCACCCATGCTTATAAAGCGCGGCTTAAGCATGTAGCATGCGATAATGTTTCTTCCTCATTAAAAATACAAAAATTTAATCCACCACTCTATCAAATGGATATTGGTTGTTTGATCACATATGTGAGGTTTTCTTCAACCTCTCACTACCCTGTTACACCTAATATTGAGATTTATTCACTCTGACCATCTCTGACGATCAAACCAAGATTCTATGATCATGCCATTTGATCATCTTAGAGAATCTAATATGATTGAGTCATCTTGTAAATTCATTTTCTTGTATAAAATTAACACTTTCAAGGATGGTATCAAAATATAGGAGGATGTTCATTCATCCATAATGCATGAGGGATTTTGAGATTAAAATAGCACATGATGTGCTTCCCATGCATGAGAGGATCTAGAATGAACTCATGAAAGAAATCATGCCATGTTTTTTAGTATATGTTTAAGAAAAGATGAATGACTTGGGTGATTTAAAATATCTGAGTTATGGTATATTTTGTGGAAGATTTTGAACAAGATTTGATGTATCCTAAAAATCAGAGCTAAGGTGGTTCGAGGAATTTGTTCCCTTTACTATAAATATTTAAGGTTCAATGTCAAGAAAAGTTATTGTCACTTGTGTTTATTCAAGAGCTCTTGTTTTTATGAAAAGCATAGCATCCACTAAGCATTAATTTATGTGAAAGGTAGAAGAATCATGAGTCTACTAGGATACATGGAGTGGGGTGTTACATGCTCATTTTTTAATGAGGAAGAACTATGATCCATTAGTCCTTATTAAGAGAGATATAACACCACACTACTTTCATGAAGAACTCAGGAGTTCAATGTTGTCATGCACTACTTGTGCCTTTATGACTGTATAATGGTATATACTACAAACTAGTGATAGTAAGACTATCACATTGAGATATATGAGGATAGTGTTTCGTATATAATATCTTTCATAAATATAATAGAAAGAAGAACTGATACCAAGATTCAGTGCTTGAGTAAGGCCTTAGAGGTTTTCATGAAGATCTTTCGAGAAGAAGAAATGAAGACATGTTCATGAAGTCACAGGAAGTGTAAGTATTATATTATACATTATTGAATCATTATGTGAAGGTTAAGTATTCTATAAGAAGGTAAGTTTACATGATCCATCTAGTTTATATGATGGGGGGAGAAACTACATGCATGCATCATGGATGCTCATGAATAATAGGTTCATGAAATAGATTGAGTTTGATATACCCGAATCATTTCAAGAAAAAATAATCTGATATAATATAATCTATATCCAAAAATATAGTGAATAAGAAGTTTAAAAAATCATATAAAATGATAAAATTAATTTATATATGTGATGATGTTTATTCATAATACATGCACCATGATTTATGCATGAAGTGATTTTAAATAAACCAACATGAAACTGAAGCTGAGAAAAATACAAAAGACTTCATATCTGAGTTGTATGTTTATTAAGCTTTTTCAAGATCATTATTGGATGAATTTATATTGAAAGTGAAGTATGATTTAGTTGCATAAATATTTATTTCACCAAGAATAAAAAAGGAGAATCAAAACTACATTCACTATTAATATTAATATTTTATTTAAGAGAAGTGATTGTGACTATGTTGAGATGATATTTTATTGATTAAATAATCAAAAAGGATATTTGTGATTCTATAAATTCCATAAATTTAGTATACTCAATGGAAGAATAGAGTTTCAACCATATACCAAACAAATTTGTGATTATAATTTGGTTCAAAGAAGAATTCTAAGATCATAATTCTAAAACATATTCATATTATTGTGACTAAAGTCATAATATGAAGAAATATTAGATTTTAGTTTTCTTCTATAAAGAAGAATAATATTTTCTTTCCTATTTTTGTGAAAGTAACAAATTGAAGAATAAGTGAGTATAAAAACAAAGCATCATTGTGACATTCAACAGAAGTATCATCTGGTGGAAGACTTTATTAGTGTTATAAATTAACTAACAAAGAAGGTGAATATTGTCTTAAGATGTGTTATAAAGAACTAGAAATGGGCTACAAGTTATACCAAGTCATAACCAGTCTAGGTAAGAAGAATTATTTCCATCCCCCTTCCAAAAGTGTAGGGACCCACACTAGCTAAGGATTGTTTTCTAGACACACCATTATAACTTTATGTCTCATTATAGTGGAGAATTTTTATATTGTTCATCACCATACATATCAATAAATAGCTACTATTATTAATTAATGAAAATTGTAAAAATATCATGTGTTATCCTTTGATACTTTCATATAATTGAATGTGATAAGAAAAAGAGAATGGGAGAATCAAGATCCTAAGATACATAAGAGGTAAAAAGGGATAAAATTTATAATTGGTGAAAAAGTTTCCAACACTGATCCCCCCCCCTTAGTGTTGAGTATATCCCAAAGTGGTCCTCTAACTTAGTGGGACACGCCATGTATTCCTTATACACACCATGTTTCCCTTACAAGATAGTTTGGAGCCCCATTCTCTTTATTCTAGACAAGTATCAGTAAGGTATGTCCCCTTAGTGAATCCCTATGTGGGTACAGTGAGGCATCTCATCCTGAGGATTGGATGAGTGATCCCCTCTATGGGTTAGTTTTTTGTAGATTCTGGTATCCATTTATAAGGATCAGGGTTTTGATCCCCAATCATTCTTCACTAGGTTGGGTCAGGTGTCCTGTACCAACATACAAGGCATGTTATCCTCATCCTAGTGGGTTATTTCAAATAGGTTTAGGTGTCCCACATAGGTATTGGGTGCGATCCTCTACCTATGTATTGATATCTTCCGAGTTCTAGCATGTGAATCTTCATTGATTAGGTCGACAAGCATGACCTATCAAATGATAACTTTTAATGTTATAAAGTCTTGAGGAGTGATTTCTCTCAGAAAAGCATTAACTTGGAGACTTAGGTGGAATCCTATGTTGGCAGTGTGTTTGTGATCTCACTTTGAGACTTGGTATCAATATTTGAGCATGTGTGGGTTATTATCATCCTTTATTTTGAGTTGAATCTCTTTGATTATTTATTTTTGGTTATTTTAGGGTGTCATACTAGGTATTTTTATATGCTTCCCAAATGTATAGTGTCTTATGAAAATGACAGGACTTTCAATGGAGTCCTAGTAGGGTCGGGAGTAGGTGGAGAATAATTGTACCAGATGAACCATAGATGGTTCTGGGAGTTGAATCTTGATAGTATTCCTCTGTTTACTAGAAGGTTGGAATCTTTTCCAATTTTTTTGGTCTTGTATTTATTCCTTTTTATTTCTCATAATCATGTCATACTCTAATGTGGGATTAGTTGTATGTATGTATATTTGGTATCAGTTTTTATTTTCTTTCCACATATTATTGGTATTTATAGATGTTTGTGTGTGTGTGTAAATTTACCTTAGGCTAAGGCCTCCCGTGTGTGTGATATTCCTACTTGATGTTAGTCACTAGTCTCTAACCTATTGGAGGTGGAATTGGAGTGTCATACTTGGCTTTCCTCTAGAAAAGAGGTCTCTAGAGGGTCAGGTCATGATATAGTTGATGGTAGAGGTTTTCTTTACTAGATGATAGTATATTCATACTTGGTATAGAAATTGGAGGATTCCTAGATGGGGGATTTTGATGAAAGTTTTTGGTGTGATCAAGTTGTTTGTGACAATGCTCTTGAGGGTTGGTGTAATGATAGACAACATTAGTTGTTATTCTAGATAAATATCTTTATTCCTTTAGTGTTGTGTGGAGTGGTTCTCCCTGAGTTCCATAACTCACCCTTAGTGTTACATATTGTTGTTCCAAATATATATATCGTGCCCTAAGATATCATTTTTGGTAGTCTGGTTTGAAGTGTTCTGTTGTAGATTTTTTGTCCCAGGGTTTGGTCTACCTTAAGGTGAAGGCTGAGAATCGTGTTCCTAGTGGTTTTTTTCATCTATTTGATGTTCCCTGGTGAAAGTGGGAGAAAATTTTGATAGAATTCATCACCAATTTACCTAAATTTTAAGGTGGTTGTGATGTTATATGTGTGATCATTGACTATTTGGTTAAGTCATCTCACTTCATAGTGATCAAGGATTCGAACTTAGTGAAATTGTTATAGAGGTAGTACCTATAGGAGGTAGAGAGGCTTCATGAGGTTTTGAGAATGATCATATCTGATCGTGATACTCATTTTACCTCCAGTTTGTATAGAGTTCACCAATGTGATTTTGACTCTTAATTATGACTTATAACTACTTTTAATCCACAGATAGAGAGTCAGACTCATCGGACTATCCAGACTCTATAGGACTTTTTAAGCCTGTGTATTCTGGATTTTGGGGGTATGTGGGTGTGACACCAACCCTTGGTGTATTTTTATTACAAAAAAAATTATCACTCAACTATTTTTATTAAACCTTTTGAATCACTATATGTGTTAGCTTATTTATATCCATTTGTGCTAGACCAAGGTTAGAGAGTTAGCTACTCTTGGATCGGAATTGGTGCAATATATGATAGTGAAAGTGAAGGTGATTTATGAGTGAATTAAAGAGGAATGGGACCATCATAAGTCCTATTTTGATTATAAGAGGAAGACTCTAGATTTATAAATTATAGATCACATATTCTTGATGGTGTCTCTTTATAATGAGTAGTGAAGGTTTGATTGTGGGAGTATGCTTTCTCCTAGGTTCTTTGGACCCTTCAAGGTGTTTTCTTGGGTTAGATACATGGATTATCGGTTAGAACTAACTACATATATGACATGGATTAAAGAAAAATTCCACCTATCACAACTTTATTGTTTTCTTAATTATGATTATCACATCATCGATTGGGGAAAATTGTATGTTAATGACAGTGGAACCTTCGAGAAGCGGCCTGTTGAGATTCAAGACCATTAAGAGAAGGTGTTGTGTGGGTGTGTTATCTATTTAGTTCATATCCCATGGAATCATGGTGGCTTAAAAGTGATCAACTAGGAGAGGGAGTTTTATATGGATGCTCTATATCCTAATTATTTTAGTGCTTTACCTTTATTGCTTTGATAATTTGTTTGACCCCTGGTTAGATACATTGTAAACCCTTGGCTCTTTTTATGAGATCATTTCTCTAACCTAATTTTGAGATTTTTTTGGCCGTATACTTCAGATTAATATTACTAAATAGTTTGTTTTGAAGTTTTTTGGTGATGTAGTGAGTTTTTTATTTGTTCCCCATGGGGTTGGCTATGTTTCTGTTATAGCGAGATGCTTGATAGGTATCTCATAGAGTGGTTGTTCGGATCCCCTTTTTCTTTTCCTAGTTTGTTTTAATTCACTAATATGAGAATTATTTGAGAGGTTTCTAATGTAATAGACCAATTTTTTCCATTTATTTTCTTTGTGATCTTGATGTAGGAGTGGGTGGTCAGAAGCTGGAAACCTGGTTGCAGGAGGAATTCAAGGCATGAACTAGGTATTCATGATGTGTATTATGATTCATAGATTGAATTTTATTTCATGACCTGAAGGGTTTAGAGGTGGGATTATGTGGTTCTATCCAGAATAAATTCATGTTTTGAATTTTTGATTCATGAAATGAATTAATTTTCATGTTTGACTGAATTTTTAGCAGATACAGGATACAAGGAATTCACGGTGTGAGATATCCTTTTACATTGTGAATTCAGCATAGCCAAACTGGTTATAAGTTGGGGATCCCCCTGATAATTCTCATGTTTCAACTCTCCTATCTCAAACCTTAGGTAACTAGGATATCTTTTTCAAATTCCTTTGAATCCCCTTTGATATGATTCAACCCCTATCTTCTAGAGGTTTTTCTATGGTGATCTGAGGTTAGTTTTCCCTTATCTAGTGGTTATGTTCTCTTTCATTCTTACTTTTCCATGCTATGGGGTGTTGTTCACTTCAATTTTCTTGTATTTTCTAATGATAAATGATATAGGGGTATTATTAGGGTGGTGTTTTAGGGATCATGTGTTCCTCCTTGAAGAAGTAATTAGATTTTGGCGTATGGTGTTCCATTATTGCTCAATAAACGTTGAGATCTTCATGTTGGTGTAGGGGTCTATTACTTTTATCTTATTTAAATTGCATATATGGGATTATCAAGATTTAATACTTTAGGTAATGGTTTAATTAACCTGATAAATATACGAACATGGAATTTATGGGAATAATGTAATTGTGGTTTGGTTTTGTGTTTTCTTTTGGTTTTATGCTTGTTGATGTCTTGTGTTTTCTAAGATAGTAGGTTATATTTGTGTCATGCCTGTTGTTGTTCATATCATGGTTGTTTTTATGAAAATTTGATAAACAAAATAAAGATGAGATAATTTTAATGATGTTGTTATAGAAGGGGTCATGTTAATTTGATATCTCTTCTTCCCTATTCTGATGAAAATTGAAAGTAAGGTTAATCATTTTATTATGTTGTTCATAAATGTTGATTATTGATCATTTGGGGTTGTGCAAGCCTGATATTATTTTGGAAGTCTAGTATACCTTGGTTCTATAATCTTAATGTCTTTGCCTATGTATGAAAATGATTTTGAAAAGTATGTGTGTGGAATTTTAGATCCTTTTTTAATGATATACCCTTGGTGTTAGTCGAAAAACCATGGTTTATTAGAGGCGGTCTTAAGGATTAATTATCCCTCCTCCTTCATTTCTAGCCTAGGTGGGGTACCTTTGTAGGGAGGGATTCATGATAGTATTTATTTTTTTCTTCAGGAGCGCTTAATTTATTTCATATATTTTTTATATATTAAATAAAATAGAAGAAAAGGAAAATGAAATAATACACTATTAAAAAAATATAAAAAATAAATATCATCTATGTAATGAGAATTTATACACCATAATTAAGTTCAGCACCTTCAAGGTGTATAAACAAATAGGAGATGTAAAATTTTATCATGTAACCATCATGGTTCAAGACATGATTAATGAAGTAAAAATCGACGTATGACAGGTACATGATGTTCATCATTCGACCACTTATGATGGTTTTGTTTCATCTTTTCATTTGATGAATGAAGTTTGTATTGACATCAACCATATAGACTAAATATACTATTATTATAATAACCAATTACATTTACTTTAGGGGATGAAGTGAAATTTTACAATCATAAATCATTGCTTGTCTTCAAGGGATCATTATCTTTCCCATGATCAAAGGTTAATAAAATAATTCATATGTTGTCTTTAATGTTATCAAGAGCATGGTAGATGGATTTAATAATATATGACATGTAAAATAAAACTCACTTGTTTATATAGTTCTTCCAATGAGTGGAGTTGATGCGTACTTGAAGGATCATGTTAAAGTAGAGTGTCTATAAAAACATGAAACATACCATTTCCATGTGATATTTATCTTATACTAATGGTGGTGATAGAGTCAAGGTTGTTATGATACATAGTGCAAAGAAGAATATAGTGTCAATAATGTGTTGTGAAATGGATTGAACACCAATTGAAACGAAAAATAATTTTGAAACTAAAAATGTATGATCGATCATGGATGAAGCTTATTATTGAAGAAATATGGGGTTGAATGTTCGTTCAGATGATAGAAAAATAAAAATATATTAGAATTAAATATGATACAAATATAAGGTATGTGGGCCAAAAAGTTCTAACATTTCAAGAACATATGTCATATATATATAATCCATGAGATTGCGTTCAATGGTTGAGATCAATCCTTATCTCTCATATCTAATCCAATGGTAGGAATTCTAAATGGTTGAATAATATGGAATCACTACTAGAAAAAATGGCTATAGCCATGGAACATGCTCGTGGTTATAGCCCTTCTGACTATGGATATAGGTTATAGCCATGGTTAGGTTGTATGTGGAGGTTAATGTCATAGTGATAGACCTCAAGGCCATACCACTACTACAAAACCCACAATAAACAGTGGTGGCCTTTATCAATTCTAGATAAAAGTGTTGATAAATAGTCCCTTTATCATCACTTAAAAAAAGCACGGATAAAGACCACTCTTTGTAAGCACTAATAAAGTTCACCCTTTATCAGTGCTGATAAAGGGTTTCCTTTATGAGCACTTTTATTTAGCACTGATAAAGGGATGTTCCGCGCATTTTCTTTCCACATCGGACTTTCTCTTTATTTGGGAAGCACTTTATAACCCTAGTCATTCCACCATCATAGCGTGTCAGGGCTACAGGGGATCGACACCCATATACACTATATCACACTAGCCTTACGGGCTGACCCTACACGTTCTCACCCACCTGCCCAACCGGTATACTCAACCCATATTCATCGGGCCCATACACAACCCGCCTCCCCCAATTATTTTATATACTCTGATAAAAAAATAAAAATGTATATATAAATTTTAAAAATAAAAAAAATGAAATAATTAAAAAAATATAAATTAAAAATGAATTAATTACAAAAATCTAAAAAAGTATTAATGAAATAATTATTAATAAAAATAAATAAATTATATATATATATATATATTATTAATAGTAATAAATAGTATATATTAAATATAAATATATAAAACGAATAAAATGAAATAATTAAACAAATAAAAATTAAAAATGAATAAATTTCAAAAATATTAAAAACTTTATTAATGAAACAATTATTAATAAAAATGAATAAATTTAATATATGTGTATATATATTTTAAATAGTAATAAATAGTATATATTAAATATAAATATATAAAATGGATAAAATGTAATAATTAAACAAATAAAAATTAAAAGGTATAAATTTCAAAAATATTAAAATCCTTATTAATGAAACAATTATTAGTAAAAATAAATAAATTTAATATATATAAATATATATTAATTTTAAATGGTAATTAATAATATATATATTAAATATAAAAATATAAATTGAATAAAATATAATAATTAAACAAATAAAAATTAAAAATGAATAAATTACAAAAATATTAATAAAATTATTAATAAAAAAATTATTAATAAAAATAAATAAATTTAATATATATATATATATGCACATACTATTTATTTCTTTTAAATTTAATATATATATATATTAATCTTTATATGTTTAATATTTTTTAAATTTTATTCATTTTTAATATTTATTCATAATTAAATTCTTATTTCATATATAAATATATATATTGATATATATATATATATATACACATATTATTTATTGATTTTTAATTAATATATATATATATATTAAAATTTTTTAATTTTATTTGTTTAATATTTTTTTAAAATTTAGTCATTTTTATTAATTATTTATATTCATTTATTAACATGTTATATGTTTCTATAGGTAAATTTTATTCATTTTTTATATTTTTATTCAATATGTAGTATTTATTACTTTTTAATAAATATTTTTTAGATTTATTCATTTTTAATCTTATTTATTCATTAATAATCTTGATTGTTTTTAAATATTTTTGTAATTTATTCATTTTAAAATTTTAATTATTTGATATTTTATAATTTTATCCATTTTTAATATTTATTTATACATATTTATTCATTAACATTTGATGTTTTTAATATGGTTGTGTGTGTGTGTGTGTTTATTTTCATTTTAACATATATCCATTTTTTATTTTTTTTAATAATCTATATAATTAATAACACTTGTTCATTTTTTTAATATTTTTGTAATCTACTAATTTTTTAATTATTAAATTTTGATTTTTTTAACATTCATTCATTTATTGTCATTTAGTATTATTTATTCACTAATGATATTACTTTTCTTTTACTTTTCTTTATAATTTAATAAGTTTAAATGGTTATTCTTTTAATATTTTTATAATTACTTCATATTTATTTTATTTATTTTTTGAAAAAGTAGGGGAGAAGACCTTTTATTAAAGTACAAGAACATAAAACACAAGATATGTGGTCATACATAGCAAAACTACCCTCATCACTTAGAAACAATCACAGAACCTACCTTTTCATAATCTCAGCCCCAACTATGTGTTCCTCTTAACATGGAGGAATACAATTAATTCGGTTGTGTCTATGTCCACAGCTTCTTGGATGTCGTCCTTTCATCCATGTTTTTACTTGTTGCCAAGGTCCATCAAGATAATCTGAGTCTCCTAAGTCACTTCAAACAACATTATCTTGGTTCAGTGCTGTATTGCTTTTTTCCTTTTCAATAGGGATTTTAGATTTATTTTTAGTCTCTTTATTATCCAACTTACCCTCTATTTGTGCCACATTTAAATCATGTGATATGTGTTCAATATATGTTGTTGTCTCCACAGGTACATCCTCTATCTCTGGGTCAGATTCTCCAATCTAATCATTAGGTTGAGCTTTCACACCTATTAGAAACACACCCACAGAAGTGGTGGGGGTTCTAGAAACATCCACTTTATCCTGGTGTTCAAAGATGTCACCAACTTTATTTGTGGTTATGAGTGAACCCTTTATCCAACAACATGTGTGGAGGAGATAGCTCCCTCCATAGTATCCAAATTGTGACTAGGCGTGTTACCCTTTTTGTCATCAGAATTGTAAAAACTCTCATCAATAGCCTCTTTGCAAGAATGCCTCCTAGATTTTATCCTCAAATGAGATTCTACATAAATATTTTACTTACATTTGTCCCTTGAGGAAATTAGTTTATCCTTCCTCAATTTATTATCAGCAAAATATTGAGCATTAGTTTCATCATTTGAAGGAACTGAGGCGGTGCACTGGGTAGCACCCTCTTCCACTACCCCAGCCCATAACCTGTCCTTCTCCTGCACATCTAGGATCACTTCATAAGTCCCAAAATGAATAGGTTTCATTATTTTCTTCCCATAATCCTTTTATTCCAACTAAAATAATCCAACTACAGCCTCCCCATTGGTTCCAGCAGCAACATAATGTGGGGAAATAGAAACCCCTTCGCCCACAACAATATCATACTTTATAGAACCCCTACACCTACAACTAGATTCATCATGTACTTTCAAGTTTTATAAAGAGAAACAAATCTCTTTGTGGCATTTTTATTTGACATTTCCAATAGATTTACAACCAATATAGAACAAATGTAATTTTCTCATACTTAATCTTTAAATAAAAGTTAAAATATGAAGTGGAAAGAACCACATTTTTAATAACCATAGAATTAAGATCCACATCCACTAAAAAACATGCATAATATTCAAATCATGCCTCTTACATAGAATTATCAAGACTGATTAGATTTACAATTGTTGAATAAATTTCAAACAAGATCCATGGATGCCACAAAATCTAGTTTAATCCATGGATACAAACCCAAACTTAAGTCTATGTATTTCATATTGCGAAGGGATTGAAACAAGGATTACAACCCGAGATAAAAGGCCTACCTGGATTGAGAGATATAAATCCAAACCCCCAGTCTTTCCACTTTAATTAATCTAAGGGGAAAATTATGTGAAATGACCTTGACCAATTGGGATGCACTTCCAGTCTTGAAATCCCCAGACCACGGACATCTAACGGTCTAGATCCTCGATCTTCCATGGCTTTTGTCCCGCATGTAAAACCATTCTTGTGATAACTAATAGATAAATATTGAATGTCATTCGTGTAAAATATTATCCATACATGATCTCAGAATGGCTGGAGAAATATAAGCAATCCATCATTGCTCGACTTATCTTACCAAGGGGTTCCAAACCATAGAGAATCGTCGACTTGGATTCACATTTATCATAATTTTGGGGTTTTTTGAACTATAAAAGCATATCTCTTGGTAATGGTTTCTTACGTATCCTCTTCCCCTATGAGGATTTAATTAAAAAAGTGTGGGGTTTTGGATCAGTGTCTCTCAAACTGGTCATTCTTCACATATGGGAGTGGGATCGCAACTTTAACCTGTTGGAGGTAGGTAATTCCTTCATTAAAACATGGGTTAAAGTTCATGGTCTAAATTAGATTCTTTAGAATCCATGAATACTATATAATATTGAATTTTCCATTATAATTCCCATAAAAATGGATAGAGAGACTGGATTGTCTTGGTTCAGGAATTACACTTGTTTTCTAGTTGAAGTATATTTGAGTTTAACTCATGTTGATAAAGTTATTCCTTCTACTAAAGATGATGGATTTGGGATATGGATTGAGTATGAAAAACTCCCATGGTATTTTTTGGACTACAAGATCATTGGTCGTGATAGGATGAATTGCATAAGGTTTTTAATTTTCTATTTATGCTCTGTTAAAGGTTATGATGAGAGTTAGTGTTTTAAGAAATTTAAGAATACTACTAGTTTGATTTCATAGTGTTCTCTATAGGGAAAGGAAGGGGGTTTTTATTCCAAAGAGAACCTATAGTTAATATTGCATCTATTTGGGATGGATTCCCTCAAATAGAGAAGATATTTCAGGACCTGGGAGATACCATTTGACCCTCCTTTGATGATGATGTGGTAGGGTTAATCCATGTAGATATTCAACCCTCTAATTTTCTTGTAGATGATTGAATTTTTTCTAGAAATGATGACCATTTTGTTATCCAACCAGCAGGTGTGAATGGGGAGAAGTAGTTCTCATGTAGAAAGAAATCATGGGTGGATATTTTAGATGAAGTGGGCATTGATCGGCTGCTAGAAACTAATGTTAACTCTACCATAGATGGCCTGAGTAGAAACATTAATTTAATGTCTAAAAATTTTGATGTATCTGATGGTCAAACTAAACTTGGGAATGATGCACAGAAACAATTGGATAAGGAATTTTGGCAACAGTACTCATTACTCATGGCCACAATTAAAGGAAAAAAACAAGATGGAGTCAATTGTCTCTAATAAATTCATGGAGAGTGATTCTTATATGCCGATAGTGAATAGGTTGGTCACCAATTTTATAGGCAATAAGGGAAAGAATATCCTCATTGATGATGACAGATTCCAGATGGCCACCCATAGGAAATCCATCACACTTAGCCCTTCACCTAAGTATAGACCTGTAGATGAAGAGGAGGATCAGGCTGCCTTGGAACCCCTAAAGGAAAGCATGGTGCTAAGCATGTAGTGGACCTTGACTCCACTAGATTATAGTAGAAATAGATTTATTTTGGTTGACATATTAAACTGATCAAATAGCAAGGAGGTCTTCTGTGAAGAATTTGGAAGCACTCATGTCACTGAGATTATAGCTAAGATAAATTATGATAAGGTGTCATCGGAGGGCTCAGGTCTGATTGTCGAATAGGATCTGTAGACTATTGAGGATCACATCCCATCAAATGATAATATTTATTCTTGAGTGGATGGTGAGACATGGTGATAACCCAAAAATTGGAAGTGGGTCCATCATCTGAGAGGTTGTGGTGGTGTTCATTCCCATAGATGAGTAATCTACTTCACCTTTTGTGGTATTGGTTGTCACTGGACATGAAATTCCATTTTCCATTGTACTTTGTTGTTTTTTATTTTCAATAAATTTTGGGATCATGGGCTAAAAACCCATGGTTCACACTGTCTTGGTATATATCTATAATTATATTTATAAATACATATTTACAGTTCTTTTAATATATTTAGAATTATATAAACAATTTTTTATTTATAATTATATTTATGTATATTTATTTATATGTATTTATAAATACATATTTATAATTATTTAAATATATTTATAATTATATAATTATTTATTTATAATTATATACATTTATATTTTTTATTATTATATAAATTTAAATTTTTTAATTATATTAAGTATATTATTAAAAATTAATTGTATAAGTCTTTATCAGCACTATAATTTTAGTGTTGATAAAGATACATATTTATCAGTGTTAAAAAATACTGATAAAAATGGGTTTTGTTAGCATTTTTTATTTTAGAACTCAAAAAACTCTTTTTATCAGTTCTTTTTAGAAAGAGCTATTATAACCTTTACAACCTTTTAAATAGAACCCTAATAATGTTCCCCATATCTTATATTGTTCAATATCTCATGGAACTAATGCTTTGTCATCACTTTCCATCGAACATCTCGAACAAATCATCATTTTCAAAACCTAAGGCATGCGCCTTGTGATCCTCCATTCAATCTCTTTCATTATTTCAGCATTTTTAGATTATATTTTCATGTTTTTAATTTTTCCAAATGATTCAAATATCATGATATTTTCATGCTCTCTCCCTTGACCTCACGTTTATTTTTCCTCAATGTACCTTTTGATTTTTGCAATCCTATGTAATCTAAATTAAATGTTAAACCACTTATATAGATAATAACTTTTACACATTTTGGTGCTCCCAATCTTGAGGAAAAACTGGTCTCTCAAGATACTACTACTCCCAGTGAAAAGGAACAATGAACTTCTACACATGTCGATGTTATCACTCTAGAGGAAAAATAGGTTTCTAAACCTTCTGCTTCTCCCAGTGAAGAGGTACAACGGCCTTCTGCACATGGCAATGCTACCACTCCATAGGAACAACATATTGACAATGTTGAATCCGAGGAAATGATAGTAAATAAAAGAACAATGATGCAAAAAAAATAGGAGCATCGTAGTGTAACAGTGTTAGAAAAAATAATTAAGGTAAAAAGTAAAGGCATCAAATTCGAGTTTGGATGGAATGCAAAGGGCCATCATTTTAACCCCAACAAGGCCATGTTCTGTAGTTACATTGGACTCATCACTCATAAATGAATGCTGGTTGATGTGGTTTTATGGAACCATGTTGTGATCATGCTTAAACCATTGATTTGGGAAGAGATTATGGTAACATTATGATATCATTTCTTTATTTTACTAAAAAATAAAATAAGGAAACATTAAATTATTCTTCATCTTCCCTTGTAGAGTGTATTTATAGTATTTGAATCCCACAATAAATATGTATTAATGCATATTGGAAGGTTTCACATAAGATTTCACACAATTCTAATGAGATTTCTTCTTAAAGATGCTGAAGGGAAAATAAAATCTCACCCGCCACTTATGTATGCATACTTGATAACCCAATAAGTGTGGGATACATTTACTGGTCATCGTGAAGATGTGTCTTTTTAGGTATATTGTGGATGGTAATACAATGTTGGAAACACATGTATTCGTCACTTTTATTGTGAATTTTTTATTTATGAAATAGAAATTGAGTGCTGAAAATAAGGAACGGGCATAAAACCCTCATAATACTTTTATGTGACATGAAACAATAATATAATTATAGTCCTATGTTTATATACAGATTGATGAATCCAAATAAAAATCCACTTCCATACCATGCCATGTACTATGGAATGAGGCATGTGTAAATAAATATGGGATGCTAATAGATGAAAACGCACTAAAAGTGTGGGAAGCATGTGTAAGTATGTGATAATAAAAAAAATCTTTCAATCACTATTACATAACAATGATTACTTATTTTTCTATATTTTCTATCTGATGTAGTCACAAGAATCATCAAAACTTATACTGGATGAACACCTACTATCAATGGCCTTGAAGTAGCCAGAACAGTATGGTCGTGTCAGAGGTATGGATTTTGGGGTGACACCCCAAAAATATTTTGAGAAAGGTAAAGATAAAAGTAAGATTAACTACCCTTGGAGAACAATTTCATTGGAAATATTATTTTCTAGAAACTTTTATGGGGGGAAAAATATAATAAGCAACTCAATAATAACTATTTTTTAAAGATACCACCCACCCCACCCCCACCCCACCATCTTTGAGGTGATTCATTCCCCTCAAATACATGTCTTAGTCGAGGTAATCAGTATTCTAATAATTTTTTTGTGAAATGTAAATCAGACATACATGAATAAATTTTTTGTACTGATATTATATAGGTTGAAAATGAATGTGATTTATATATATCAACACCCACCCATCACCTTGTAGTGATGGATAAAATGTTCAATATCCAAGATGACAAGTTACACAACATACCACTTCCAATAGGTCATGTGAGAGTGGTGATTAGCGTAGATCATGAGCTAGGTGTTGAGCTACCTATTCCACTTGATGATGAATATATTCATAAGGTCGACCAAGATGTTTAAAAATTAATCACATGGACATAAGATCTTTTTAAAACGCATGTTGATAAGGAGTTATCAATTTCAAATTAATTTTTCATGCTAAAACTTTAATAATTAATGAAAAAAGGTTTGAACCTGATGAATGTTATTACAGATGGACAAAGGGAAGGGGTGAAACGAAAGGTCAACTTAAAACCATCTAAAATATCGACCAAATGATCAAAAGGATCTTCCAAAATCACCTTTACCCCACTCATTCAATAACCTCATTTACTAACATTGAAGGTTCATGTGGATACAAAGTTACAAAATGGTAGTAGTCACATAGTTGATTTTGAATAAAATATGTATGGAGAAGAAGGTATAGACTACATTGATTTTGAGAAATTAAATGAAATCCTCAACTATGAATGGCTAGGCTCCTCATTTGTAAATTTATACATGAGGTATGTTTTTATGATTTGATTTTCCAAAATATGATATACTATGTTAAATATGAATAAATACATTTCATATTTTTTGCAGGCGTATATATCAATACCAATTGAAGGGATTTCCCCATGAAAAAAAATTGGACTCTTTAGTCCTCATGTAAACTCTATAGAACAAAAAGAAATGTAATCCAAGAAAATGGATGAAATAGTGGCAGACTTGTCCAAATCCTTTGAAAGTAAACTTGCGGATGGCATACTCTTCTTAATACCAATGATTTAGGGTTAAAACTCTAAAATTTAATTATATCAAATATATTTTCATTTATTTCATTACTTATTCATTTTTTTGTTTTTAGGAAACATAGGATGCTCCTTGTAGTTAATTTGGATACTCTAAATATTTATTTCATGGATTCACTGCATGGATACCCAACAAACTGACCACACATGATGGAATTTTTCAATTGGTAATACACTATATAAAAATTTTAGAACTAAAATTTAAGTTATATAATTTATATTATGTTTTAATAAGAATTATGTTATGATGATGCAGTGTATAAATATCATGAAAAATAAGGAATGAGGACAGGGGTTAAGCACAAATCCTGGAAAGTTTTACAACTGGACAATTATTAGGGTATATATAAAAATATTTCACTATACAAACACATATCAAAACAAATTACTTAATTTTCTAAACGTTTTTGTAGTGTTCAAAACAAAAAAATGGAAAATATTGTGGTTATTATGATTGTAAATTTATGAAAGAGATTATATTTCATGAACAAACTAGCATCCTCAAAGAGATATTTTCAAAGATAATTAATATTTCATTTAAAATATTTATTAATCCTTTGTGTATTTATATTTTTTCAATAATAATTTGATTATCAAAAATAACCATATTCACAAGACAATATAGATTTTCTTAGAAATGAATGGGTAGTGTCCCTAATGGTAGAATGTACACAAATAGCATAAAGATGTAACTTTCATATAAGTAATGGATTTCTTCATATTTATGTTTAATTTATTTATTTTTAGTATTACTCATATAAGAAGTGTTTTCTTAGATAGGTGGATTCCTTTTTTTTAGTTGTGGTGATTTGTTCGAAGATACTCATGCTCGTGGGAGATTGGAATTCAAGGCTACAACTGAGATAATGACAATAAGGAAATGGGTCAAGAATGTATACAACCATCATTAAAAGGTCTTGAATACCTAAGGTATGTGACTTGTGATTCATCGTTCAAGCTCTTTAATTATTTCATCATTTATAGATATTATTTGTCTATTTTTAATTCTTATAAATTTTTTGAATTTTGTGATCTTTCTAGACCCTCTACCTCACCCTCACAATTATTTTTCCTCGATGTACCTTCTGATTCTAAAATCCTATGTCTACTTTGTGCCATGTTAGGCTTCCAGTTGATAAGCTAACACACACCATCCTACTACTATGGTTTCTACTGGTCCTGTCACATGATCATTCATCTTCTTATTTTCTAGTGTCGACCCATGCTTTAATTTTTCTCCTCTATTGACTCCTTCTATACTAGCTGATCGCATTATGATTCACTGTTTCATTTTCACCCTTACACCATTGTGCTAAACTAGTTTTGTATTAAAAATTATAAAAATAAAAAAAATTGCACTTCATTTTTTATTAAATTATTTTTTATTTATTAATTTTAAAAAGGTTAATGATACTTCTTTTGATAATATCATTGAAGGTGGAGGTGATTTGAAGGGCCCATGATGATGTCCAAGAAAAATGGGCCAAACTGCGTAAGATCCATGCACACCAGTGGACTAAACCCAATATTTATACTAAAAATTGCATCCAAATGGGCTTAAATTTTTTGGGATGGTCCAAAATTTAATGGGATACATTTTATATTAAGTAACCGAAGCCTCATTCTCCCTCTACGATGCCCATCCAAACTGATCTGTCCAAAGAATCAAATCTGCACAAAGTTAAATGTGGTGTTCTGTATTTTATCAATATCTTAAGTTTTAATTGTCCAAATGGTTCCAAAATTTTGGTGGATATATTCAAGAGGTGGGGATACAACTTTTTAGTTTTCTCCAAATAAATATAAGACTGTCTAATAGCCAAAAACAATGGGACAAGTGGTTTCTCGAAATCAGGGTGCCCAAAACCACCTCCCATTTTGGCTATAAAAGAGCACCTTGGGCTCCCCATTTTGAAGTTCAAACCAGAAGTGAAGCCCTTAAATTTTTAATTCTTATAGGATTATCCTCCTCATCCTTGATGTTCTGGAGGCCTCTTTCCTCATATGGGGATCAAAAATGAAGAAGGAGTTCCACCCGAGCTTCCTCCTCCTCCCGATGTCGAGCTAAACGGTGGGCGTTCGTTGTGAGGGAGCTACGCACATGTTAAGGGAATTACGATTATTATTTTAGCTAATAGTTTGGATTAATTTGGGTGTGAAAACATTTATTTCCATTTATCTTACATAATTCCATATTTTAATTCTTTTTTTGATGCATGTTATTGAGATACTCTTAATTTCTAATCGATCGGTGTGAGGTTTTGAGTGCATGACTTGTGTTGTTCCGATTGGATAGAAAAATAATCCTTTTCATACCCAACATCTTGAAATTTCAATCTGATTTTTAATATCTTATTCCATGCATAAGTTATGGACCTTGAAAATACAATTGTTACGTCAATGTTTGGTTCTTTAAGCATTGAAATAAAAGCTTAGGAATTAATCGGGATTCCAATTAATTTCAACCAAGGAATTACTCCAAACCTAAATGAATATCTATGAAAAATGAACTTGAAATGTGTTTAGTGAAATCACAATGAACTCTTTTATCTCATATTTTTCAAAATATATTTAGTTTCTCAACTTTTAATCTTTCAATTAAGTCATTTCATCCTAAAACTATTTTCAAAACCACCCCCTATTTTGGTACCTCTTATTAAAAATGCACACTCTAAACCCACCAATGCTCCTTGATAGATGACCTATAGTCTTCCACAGACTATAAATCAACCTTAAAATCATAATCAATTTAACGTGTCATGACAACGCGGTCACTATCCTCTCTTGTTCAGTTTCTTTGTCCATATTTAATCCACTTCTTTCCCCCACTTCAAATATATATTTTCATTTTATATTTTCTACTTTTTTATACAAAAGCAATCAAATTTGAATGTATGCATTTCCTTCCATTTAAACATAAAAAAACTCCCTTTTTCATAGGTTTGTATATGCTTCCTCCTTTTTCTACAATCCCCTACACCCTCCATCCCCAATCCACTAATTTTTATGGAACCAATTAACACTTAAAATTGGGCAGTTGTTTCAAAAATCTAAAAAATGTTGATTAGAGAGAGAGTAAGACAAAAGGTTGATTAATTTTAGTTTCTTTAATATGTTACTATGTAATTTAGCTATTGGTATGTTGAGAAAAAGTTTTACAAAATCCAATAAGAACATATATAATAATAATCATGTTTGTAAATGTTTTAATCTATTATATTTATCGTATTAATTTAATTTATACTTGTTAAAATATTTACTGATTACCCAATAAAACATTATAAAAAATAGTTTTAATTTTTTACTTTTCCAATTTATATAGAGTGAACCTTTAAATGTGATGAAAATTATTTTTTAAAATCATGTTGATTAATTTCATAAGAAAGTTTCATATCATTATTAAGTAGGTTAATTCACATGATTTTTCATTTATAGTGCCCCAGTTCAGTAAATTTTCACTCATAGTAGTTTCTTCCCTCTGCTAACTTCATTGAGGATCTATTCCACTTTCATTTCAACATCAATTCCAATTAATAAGTGGGTCTTTATTTTCAGTTTGTTCTTTATTTTTTCCCACCTGCATTTATTCCAACCACTATTGTAAACTTCTCACTCCGATTGTACTAGAAGTAGCCTTAGAAGATATTTTTATACAAATAATTCATGGGATGAAGTCAAATTATGATTTTAAATATTGAAAATCATAAAAGAAATAACAAAAGGAGGAGATTGATGATTAAAATAAAGGTTGAAATACTAAAAACTTGAAAATCTAAAAAATAGAGAAATTTATCGAACTAATACTAGAAATATAAGAGTATGATAGAATCATTGATTTATTGAAATCAAAAATGAAAAAATAGTAAGTGGAAATGAGTTCTAGGGTATTAAGTGATAATGATAAGAATAAAAATTTATTATCAAATAAGATTCTACACTCCTCTTATGACATATATAAAATTATAATGTTATCCAATAAAAAGGTGAAAGTAAAAAAATAAAGGATCCTTAAGGATAATTTATAATCAAATCCTCCCTCTTGTTTTACTCCCACCTAGAAAAGTTATATAAACCATTTGAGAGTTATTGAATCAATAATGGTAAGATTATTGAGATAAATTTAATATGATTTAGGTTCGAGAATACATATATATATAGAAAAAATTTAAATCATGATTAGTATTAGTTTGAGATGAAGACTCACAAGGCTCTATTTAAATCTTCACTAAAATTATCCTTCACTCTTTAAATTGGTATCATGCCCGCAATTCAAAACTTCCATATATTCTTATGTCTTATTTAAACCTCACTCACGGATTCCACTCTAACTTTTTCTAGATTTGATCCTCACTATTGGTTCCACTAAGGTTAAGTTTTGTTTTCAAGTGATCCCAAGTAGTTGGGATTATACTCCAATCATTAGTTTGAGAGGAGGAAATCTACTAATCCCTCTAGGATAATTCTTTAACTTGTGTTGAAGTTAATTGTTTCATCATTTGATAATGGATCATAAACTTCGGTTCTTAAGAACCCTATTAATGAAACACAACCTAGACCACCACATATCAAGTAAATAAATGAATAAACATAAACTCTTACCTCTTGTTAGACTCCCACCTAAAAAGGTTACATAAACCATCCTAGAATTATTGCCTTTTTTCCCACACAACATCAAATTGAGAACCTTTACTAACAGCCACATGTTTACCCTAGGTTGTTTCTTTTCATGTCACCCTTGTGTAAAATGATAATTTTTCAAGAATCATAACTGATAACATTCAAATATTAGGTTCCTTTTATTATAATTATCTATAGATTTCTCCTTTGATCATGAATATCTTATGTGCATTTTTTATAAAAAATAAATATTTTATGAACCTAATAGGATAGATATGAATATAAAATGGATGCACACTAATCTTATGATAAAATAGTATGAATATGGAGTTAAAGAGTTCATCAAGTTTACAAAAGATCTTTCATACGGCCCTTATCAAATCCTTTTTCTGTGTTTATGTTGTTTTTATTCAAGAAAAATTAGTCTAGAAGAGTTGGAAGAACATTTTATTTGTCGCGGAATAGACTAGACCTATAAAGGTTGGACTATACATGGGGAAAATTGAATGTGTGCACCGATTGGGATGATACTATGGTTTATAGATCATTTTATATGAATACCAGTATAAATGATGATGGGGATTGTTTGGAAGAAATGAAAATGGAAATTTAATTTTAACTTTGTGATTTTCCAAAGTTGTTTGAGAAGTTAAATAATTGTTATAAGAGACCATTGTATGTTGGTTATACTAAATACACAACATTATCAGCTATATTGAAGTTAAATAATTTGAAAGTTGTTTATGGATGGAGTGACACCATCTTTACAAAACTACTTAGTCCCCTAAATGATATGATACCAAAAGAAAATGAACTTTTCTGTCAAATATATGATTCTAAACGAATGTTATGTTCAATGGGAATTATCTCTAAAATATATATGCTTGCCCAAATGATTGAATATTGTTTCACAAGGACCATAAATCCCTCATAAAATTCTCAAATTATGGCATGAATTGATACAAGAAATATGAATCAAGTCCTTTTAAATCTATATGGTACTTTCCTATCATTCCATGGTTCAGAAAACTGCGAGACAATTAGCATGGCACGCAGATACAATAATTGAATATGGGAAACTACATCATCCATAAGACTCTCCTCAGTGAAATAAAATTGATTATAGGTATCCTAAATTTGGAAATTAACCATGAAACTTCTTTCTTGCATTATCTATATATGGAATAAATCCTTTTGGTGTATAGATTAGTACTCATAGTGCATGGACAATTATGTTGGTAAAATATAACTTGCAACTATGGTTATGCATGAAGCACAAACACATTATAGTGTCTCAACTTATATGTAGACCAAGACAACCTAGTAATGATATTGATGTTTATTTGGATTTATTGATCGAAGATCTGAAATTGATGTGGGATACAGGTGTTACAATGTTTGATGCTCATAGAAGTGAAGAATTCATATTGAGGGACATGTTGTATGGGATGATAAATGACTTTCCTTCTTAAAGAAATTTGTCAGACTATAGAGTTAAAGGGATGTTGGGGTGTCCCATTTTTAAATAATGCACACACTCAATTTAGTTGAAACATTCCCTGAAGACTGTGTATTTAGGACATCTTAAATTTTTACCTCGATGGTATAAATATTGATCTTGTATGACAATATTCAATGGGAATACCAAAAAAAAGGTATAACACCATCTCCACTAATAGGTGATCAACTGTTCAATAAAGTAAAAGATATTGACACTATTTTTGGTAAACCATTTTTGAAAAACCTTACGAAATCGGGTTGGAAAAAGAGATCAATTTTGTTTAAATTATCATACCAGAGTTGTTTGTACATCGTACATTTTCTTGATGTCCTACATATAGAAAAACAAATTATTTGATAGTGTTATTGGCACGTTACTAAATTTTTTTGGAAAAACATAAGATGGCATCAAGGCTAGGTTGTATATGATTAGCATGGGGATAATGGAATATTTGGAACTTGTGAAGGGTAAAAGGAGGAATTTTCTTCCTCTCATAGATTACACTCTATCCAGACAAGAAAAATCGCAATTTTTCATTTTCCTTAACGGTGTAAAAGATCCAGAGTGGTATTCATAAAATATCAAAAATGTAGTGTCAATGACTAATTTAAAGTTATAATGACTAAAATCATGTGAGAGTCATGTTTTGATGCAAGATTTGATGCTCGTTCCTTTACATTGCATTCTGCCTAAAAATGTACTACATACATTAACCAGACTCTGCTTCTTTTTCAAATCTATATACAGTAAAGTTATAAACCCAGTGAAGTTTACAATTATGAATAAAGAGGTTTAAATTATATTATGTGAATTATAGATGTTCTTACCACCATCATTCTTTGATATAATGGTCCACTTAATTGTTCACTTGGTTAGAGAGGTTCAACTATGTGGTCATATCCATTATAGATAGATGTACCCCATTGAACGGTATATGAATATTTAGAATAGGTACATCAAGAATCGAAGTTATCCATAAGGTTTTATTGAATAATTATATATTTTTGAAGAAGATATTGAATTTTATGTTGATTTCCTATCATATGTTGATAACATTGGTCTCTCAAAGTCTCATCATAGTGAACGCCTTATAGGCAAAGGGATTTCCAGAAGAGAGATTGTCATAATTACCATCATAGAGAAGGATCAAGCATGCCTTTATATTTTACATAATAGTGAATATATTGATCCATACTTGAATCCCAAAAAGAAATTCTTAGATATTTAAATCTATCAGGTGATGAAGGATGGATATAAAATACATATATTCAATAGTTTTTAGGATAGTTCTGAGATTATATTTGTAAGGAGTTATCTGAAAATTGGAATTCAATTGTCGAATGATTTTGATAGATAGCCATGGGACCAAATGAAAATGTCATATCTTACATTGGTTTTATAATTAATGGTTATATGCTCTATATAAAAGAACATGATAAATTTAGTATGATGAAAAATTGTGGAGTTATTCTTATAGAGGAAGTGATACACATATCTGGTTCCAAGAATAGAATTCCAATTTATGAAAATATGTCATATTTTGATATCATCAAGTAGATATATGATTTGGATTATACAACATTTCAAGTGATGATTTTATATTTCAAATGGGTTGACAATAAGAGTGTAGTGAAAGTTGGATAAATATGATTTTTAAAAGTGAAGTTTAGTGTGGAAGGGTATAAGGATGAACTGTTCATAATGGCATCACAAGAAGTGAAAGTATTTTATGTCTCAGATTCAGTAAAAAATAATTGGTCAATTTTCTTACAGGTGACTAAAATAATTGTAGGGGAAGATGAAAATTCAATTGAGGGTGATCCTTTTATTGGGATATCATAATCATTTTATGGTGGTCCCAATGTATAAATTTCTTGTATGTTAGAGGTGACTACAAAGAGGAGATTTTGATTCTCGATAGAGAAACCAATTCCCTCCAACCGTTAAAGAAAATAAAGAGATTTTAATAATCAGGTTAGAGTTTTTTAAATATATTATTCTTTTCTACATAATATTATGCATTCTCTACTGTATTTAGGAAATCTAAAATAAATGTTTGACTTCTCATGTAGAAAATCAATTTTGCACATGATGATGTTACCAATATCAGGTAAGAATATATGGTTGATGCTAAAACTATAAAATTATTAGGGGATCAACAATATGTTAATGAAAAAAAATAAGAATGATGTAGCATCACTATGTTAACTAAAATTATCAAGGCAAGAATCAAGGGTATAAAATTTGAGGTTGGTTGGAATCAATGTGGCCAACCTTTTGACCCCAACAAGTCAATGCTCATTAGTTATATTGGGGTCACAATGAGGATGAATTTGTTAATTGATATAGATTTGTGGTACTGTGTTCATCCTATAACTAAAGAAACCCTTTGGGAAGATATTAAGGTAATGTTATGATATACTTTATCTATTTTACTGAAAATTTATATAATAAACCTTGATTTACTTTTCATTATCCCTTTTAGGGTTTATTTATTTTAGATGATTTTTATAAGAACTGTGTCTTAATGACCACTGGAAAATCCCATAGAGGCTTTTGGACACTTCTTACCAAGCTTCATCTCAGGGATATCGGGGGAAAGTAAAGCTTCATCCACCAGTTATGTATGCAAACATTATAAAGAAGGAAACATGGAACGCTTTCACCATTCATCGTGATAATATATCATTTTAGGTTCATTATTGTCGATAATCTATTATTTGAAATTATTTATTTTATCCAATTTTATTAAAAATTATTAATTTATGAAACATTGAAGGAGTGCTAAAAATAAACAATATGAATCAAAACCAATGTACCCCTATCACAAAGTAAGTATGGGGTACGCTTCAATAGAGAATAAAATGATGTGTATTTTAAATCTACAGTAAAAATTTTATGTGATGTGATACAATATATGCTTCTTTTTTATATGCATATTGATGAATCAAAATCTAAAGCCATTTTCATGCCACGTCATGTGTTATAGACGGAGACCCGTATAAATAAAGAGGGTAAACTAGTTGATGAAAACATATATGCAATATGGGAAGCATATATAAATATGACATAATAGTAATTATTTATTCTTTATAACAATATTACATAAAAATATCTATTTATGTTCATATGTTTTTATATAGTTTAGACACAAGAATCGATAGTGACCATACCTGAATATAAACTACTTTCAATAGCTTTGCAGAGGATGGAACAATATGTCCATGTTATAAGTATAGGTTTTGGAGTGTCACCTCAAACATATTTTGAGAAGACAAAACTGTAAGCAGATACATATAAAATGATGAAAGGAATGCAAGCACAAATAGATGCTTTGAAATATATTATTGTCTGGTCTGGTTTGGTAGACCAATGTATGTGAAAGGGTCAAAGTGAATCAGCAGTGGAATAAAGATCGGCACATAAAGAGCCAAATAATCTCACTATCTTTGATTCTATTCATTCTCCTCGACTGCATGCCTTACCTGAGGTAATCAATTTTTTCATTACTCTTTCTCCTAAATGTGAATCAAACAACTTCTGATAACTTTATATTACTAAAATTATACAGGGTGAAGTTGTATGTGATTTATATCTATCAACACCCACGCATCACCTTATTGAGAGGGGTATGATGTATAATATCCTAGGATACATGCTACACAACATAGAACTCCCAAAAGATAACATAAGAGTGGGTATTGAATTAGCTCAAGAGACAAGTGTTGAGTTGCATGTTCCACTTGATGATATGGATATTACAATGGTCAATGATGCTATTGGAACTTTCGTAGCATTGTCATCTAATCTTATAAAGATACATGAAGTATGTCCTTAACATTTTTTTCAAATGAAAATCCTTTAAAAATTGATGAAAAATATCTAAAATGAGGCATGGTGTTATAAACAAATAAAAAGATAAGAAAATGAATGTTTGGATCAACACACTCTAGTGAATCGACCAAGAAAACAAAAGGAAATTCTATGAGTACCTTCTCCCCAACAGTTCTACTACAGCATATTTTAACATTACAAGTTCATGTAGACACCACATTCAAAGATGGATATATGTCCTACATTCAATATGAAGAAAAATATATTTGGAAATATCATTATAGATGTGGTTGGTCTCTAGAGTATAAATGAGATTATCAAGTTTGAATGGTTGGGAGTCTCAGTTGTGAATACATACATGAGATACATTTTCATAAGCTGTCTATCCAAAAAATGATCTAATATGTTCATTAAAGTTAATAACTATTCATATTTTCTATAGGAGTTTATATTACTACTATATGAAGGGAAACCCTATGAAGCATGATTTGGATTCATTAATCCCTATATCATTTCTACATAAGAAATTTCTTTGGAAGTGAAAGAAATTAATAAGAAATATGAACTAAGTGAGATGTTTGAGATAAAAATAACAGACGATGGGCTCTTCTTGATGCCTATAATATAGGGGGTAAAACTATGAAATCTAATCATATAAAATATATTTTTCTTTTTTCCATTACTTATTTAATTTTGTTTTTTTAGGAATCATTCGATGTTGTTCACAGTCAATTTGGATACCCAAAATATTTATTTTTTGGATCCAATGTATATATTCACATCAAACCAACCACACATGATGTTTATTGTGAATTCCTAATGCATTGTAATCAACATTTTATAGATAAAATTCAAATTATATATTTCAGTTTTTGTTTTAACAATAATTTTGTTATGATAAGGCGATCTATAAATATAAGCTAAATCATGGTATGATGTCAATTGCTGAACATAAGAAGTCTATGGATTTATTCAAATGGAAAAGGATTAAGGTATATATAGAAAGATTTAACCATCAAAACATATTTTTTTTAAAAAATACTTATTTTAGTCAATGTTTCTGTAGCGTCAGAAGCAAAATAGCGACAATGATTGTGGATACTATGTTTGAAATTTTATGAAATATATCATATATCATCAAAAGTATAGCATTCTCGAATAGGTAATTGTCGAAGGTAAATACAATTTAATTAAAAATATTTCTTAATAGTTTTTTTCTATATTTTCTCAGTTGTACCAAGATTTCCAACAATCTACGTATCAAAAGAAGAAGTAAATTTGTTTAAAAATGAGTGGGTATAGTACATGGTGTCAAAATGTTTACCGACATCAAATTTAGGTGATTACCTGTTTTTTTGTGATCTATTACAGGCTATGAACTTAGATATGCATTTTGGATGTGAAGCATTAGTATCATAATGCTTATATATTATTTTTGATATATTTCTCATAGAGAAGTATAATGGAGGAAATCGATTTGTTTAGAAACGAATGGATAGAATAAATTGTGTCAAAATGTATACAAACATCATGAAGAGGTGACTTCATACTACTTATTTAGTTAATTTTCTCATCATTTTATCTACTTTTTTTAGTTAATTTTCTTATCATTTTTATTTAATACTTAAAGTGTGTGTTTTCAGTTTAAAAATGAAATTTTAGTTAAAAACATGTGTCACTCACTAAAAACCTAGTAAACGTGCTCAACTTGTTTTCAAAATTTAGGAAAGTGATCAATAATTCATCTGTGATGTGTAGGAATCAACCGTATATCAATCTGATACCCAATGTGTTCGGTATGACTCTATGAACATGTTTTCAATATAAAAGTGTCATTTTAGTTTAAAACATGTGTCACATAACTAAAACTGAGCAACGATCTCAGATTTTTTTCAAACTTTAAGATAGAGATCCATAATTCATTTTTCATATGAAAGGAATTGACCGTATTCCAGTATGAAACATGTGATGGTCGGTATGACTTGTAGTACGTGTTTTCAATATAAGTGTCATTTTAGTTTAAAATGCATCACGTAGACAAAACTAAGAAAATGATCTTGGATTGTTTTCAAAATTTAGTACAATGATCCATAATTCATTTGTGATGAGTAAGAATTGACCACATGTCAATCTGACAGCCTATGTGGTCAGTATGACTCGAAATGTGTGTTTTCAATATATAAGTGTCATTTTAGTTTAAAACACGCGTCAATAGTCAATGCTAAGCAAACGGGCTCAGATTATTTTCAAACTTTAGGGAAAAAGTCCTTAATTAATTTTTGATGTGTTGGAATTGACCGCATGCCAATTGACGACATGATGTGGTTGGTATGACTCAAAGTGCGTATTTTCAATATAAAAGTGTCATTTTACTTTAAAACGTGTGTCACGTCGCAAAAACTGATCAAACAAGTTCATATTGTTTTCAAACATTAGGAAAATGACTTATAATTTATTTGTGATGTGTAGGAATTGATCGTGCATCAATCCCACATACGATGTGGTCGATATGACTCGAAGTGCGTGTTTTAAATACAAAAGTGTCAATTTAGTTTAAAACACACATCAAATAGCCAAAACCAAGAAAACGATCTCAAATTGTTTTTAAACTTTATAAAAACAATTCATAATTTGTTTTTGACATATAGTAATTGACCACATGCCAATCTGACACATGATGCAGTCAGTATGACTCTAAGTATATGTTTTCAATATAAAAGTGTTATTTTAGTTTTAAATGCATCACATAGCCAAAACTGAGCAAATGAGTTCAGATTATTTTCAAAATTTAGAACAATGATTCATAATTCATTTTTGATGTGTAGGAATAGACTACATGTCAATCTGACATCCGATTTGGTCAGTATGACTTGAAATGCGTGTTTTCAATATAAAAGTGTCATTTTAGTTTAAAATGTGTGTCACTAGAAAAAAAAACTATCAAACAGGCTCGTATTGTTTACAAAATTTAGGAAAATAATCCATAATTCTTTTTTGATGTGCAGGAATTGACCTCACATCAATTAGACACACGACGTGGTCGGTATGACTTGAAGTGCGTGTTTTCAATATAAATGTGTCATTTTACTTTTAAACGCGTGCTACATCACCAAAAATGAGAAAATAGGCATAGATTGTTTTCAAACTTTAGAAAAACAACTTATAGTTCATTTTTGATATATAGGAATTGACCGCACGTCAATCCGACACCGGATGTGGTCAGTATGACTCGAAATGCGTGTTTTCATTACAAAAAATGTCAATTTAGTTTAAAACACACCTCAAAATAGCCAAAACCGAGAAAATAAGATCATATTATTTTTAAACATTAGGACAACATTCCACGTAATTCATTTTTTATGTTTAGGAATCGACCACACACCAATCTGACGCGTGATGTGGTCGGTATGACTCGAAGTATTTGTTTTCAATATAAAAGTGAAATTTTAGTTTAAAACGCATGTCGCATCGCCAAAACCAAGAAAACGAGTTTGGATTGTTTTCAGACTTTTGGAAAACGATCCATAATTCATTTTTTATATGTAGAAATTGAATGCACATCAATCTGATGCACGATGTGATTGGTATGACTCAAAGTGTGCGTTTTCAATACAAAAGTGTCATTTTACTTGAAAACACAACATCAAATAGCCAAAACCAAGGAAACGAGCTTGGATTATTTCTAAACATTAGGAAAACGGTCCATAATTCATTTGTGATTTGTAGAAATTGATCGCACTTCAATTTGACACACGATGTGGTAGGTATGACTCGAAGTGTGTGTTTTTAATATAAGTGTCATTTTATTTTAAAACGCGTGTCACATCGCCAAAATCAAGAAAACGAGTTCGGATTGTTTTCAAACTTTAGGAAAATATTGTATAATTCATTTACGATGTGTAGGAATCGACCGCACGTCAATCCGACATTCAATGTCATCAGTATGACTCGAAGTACGTGTTTTCAATACAAAAGTCTCATTTTAGTTTAAAATAGACATCAAATAGCCAAAATTGAGAAAATGGGCTTGGATTGTTTTCAAACTTTATGACAATGATTCATAATTCATTTGTGACATGCAGTAATTGACCACGTGTCAATCTGACACTCGATGTGGTCAATATAACTCGAAATACGTGTTTTCAATATAAGTGTCATTTTAGTTTAAAACGCATGTCATAACACCGGAACTGAGAAAACGATGTTGGGTTATTTTCAAACTTTAAAAAATAACCCATAATTCATTTTTAACTTGTAGGAATGAACCACACATCAATTTGATGCACAATTTGATCGGTATGATTCGAAGTGCGTGTTTTCAATACAAAAGTATCATTTTAGTTTAAAACATGTATCAAATAACCAAAACCGACCAAACAAGCTCAGATTGTTTTCAAATTTTAGTAAAACAATACCTAATTCATTTTTAACGTGTAGGAATCGATCGTATGTCAATCTGATGCATGATATGACCGATATGACTCAAAGTGAATGTTTTTAATATAAATGTGTCATTTTAGTTTAAAACACGCGACAATAGCCAAAAGGAGAAAAGAAACTCGTATTGATTTCAAAATTTAGGACAACAATCCATAATTTATTTGAGATGTTTAGAAATTGACCGCACGTTAATCTGACAAACAATGTGCTCGATATAATTCAAAGTACGTGTTTTCAATATAAAAGTGACACTTTAGTTTAAAACGTGTCATCGTCAAAACCGAGAAAACAAACTCAGATTGTTTTCAAACTTTAGGAAAATGATCAATAATTCATTTGTTGCGTGTATGAATTGACTGTACGTCAATCCAACATACGATATGGTTGGTATGACTTGGAGTGTATGTTTTCAATACAGAATTGTCGTTTTAGTTTAAAATACGCATCAAATAACCAAAATCAAGCAAACGAAGTAAAAATGTACTAACTTTTGTTTTAATATATTAAGGTTTTCAAAGCAGTGAGTACACCGGATCGGGTAGTCGTTGAATTTTGGATAGCCGAACTTTAACCTGATTAATTTTTTAAAAGTTGAATATTTTTGTATCTTATTTGTTTTTTGAACTCATTATTTTAACCCTATCCTATTACAATTTTAAACATTCTCTTAAATATCATAATCCATTTAAGTGTTTTTTATAATTTCAAAATTTCAAAATTCATTTATAAATCTAAAATGAATGAATATCATGTAAAACAAATATATTTTATAATTTTTTGAATATTTAAAAATACACAGTTAATAAATTAATAAAGAAATATTTATTTTGAATCATATTGAAAATTAATTTATAAGCCTAATACAAAACGAACTCAAATAACCACTAATCTAATCCTCTTTAGTAAAGTTATATACTATTAAAAGTATAAAAAAAGTTATTTAAGATTTGTATTTGTTTTGAGTCCATCCAAACACGCCTTAAGGAAATGAATTTAAGCGAAGGTAGGGCGAGCGACTGGTTGTAGGCAGTGGGCCGGCCGGCAATTGAGGGGCTCGAGGAGGCCACTCCGGCAAAAGATGCTGCGCTGCGCGCCACCAACCCATGCTCACAATTTTAGGTCCCTGTGACTTTTTTACCTAGGTGAAATTAAATATATATATATAATATTTTAAAGGATTTGAATTCACCATTTTACCCTAATTTTAAAGGATTAAAATTCTCTTTAGTAGACCCCTCTTACAGGATGGCGTAGAATCATAAATGTTCAATTAAAAAAGGTTTTTATAATTTCCAAAATTATTATTTTTTTAATTCTTATAAAAAATATTTTTCATGTTTATATTTAATATTAAAAAAAATCAAAAAAAATCGGTTTATTTAGCCCAAAATAATATTATTTGTTAATTCAATTCCTAAAAAATAATACAAATAATAACAATTGCCATGTCAATTCATAAAATCTGATACGTTGATAATTAATTTTTTAAACGATTAAAATATTGTTATTTTTTAAAATAAAAAACATTTTTTATGTTTATGATTTACTAATTTTTTTTGAATTTTATAAAATGATAATTTTTATCAATGTTGAAAAATAATAATTTTTAATTAAATTCATAAAAACAGATATATTGATTATATATTTAATATAATAATAAATTTTGTGTTAATTTTATAGCGCAATAAATTTTTAATTCATTTCATAAAAACGAATCGCTTTAAAAAACGAGTTTTTAAATTTATATTTTAATACTGTTATTTTTTAGATAAAAAATACTTTTAAATGGCATAAAAAATCATATGGATTTTCCTTTACAAAAATTACACTAAAATATTTCAATATAAAACAAGTGAAATTTGTTAGTGCGGAAAATTGCACCACAAATGACTCATGAAAAATTTTACTATGAAAAAAATTACTTTTTTTAAGTCATGAAATTTTCCTTTGAAAAATACAGTGAAAATTTCTTTTGGAAAAACCCACAAATGGAAAATTTCAACGAAAATTTATAATGAAAACATTAAAATATCAACTGGAAAATTCCAGTTGAAAATTCCATTAGCAATTTCCTTTGCAAAAAGTCACAACAATATTAAAGTGGAAAAATTCCACTAAAAAAAACAATTGAAAATTCCATGTGAATATTGGAATGGATAATTTTATCGAAAAACCCCATTTGAAAATTTCATTGATTCAACCATAAAATTCCAATAAAATACTCCTACAAAAAAATTTATCGAAAAATTAATTGATTAAGATGTAAACTTTTGCTGAAAACTTCCAATGAAAACTTTCACCCGAAAAATCCAATATAAAACTCCAATGAAAAATTTCAATGATCCAACTAAAAATATTTAATAAAAAAATCCATTCGAAACTTATACTGAAAATTTCGAATAGAAAACTTGTGACACTCTTAGATTTTGGTGAGATATTTTTTTTCAAAAAAAATAATCTTTTTGATATTTTGTGTAACACGCAACACTGAGTTTAGCTTGCATTATATGCAACGTTGAGTTTAACTTGCCTTACACGCAACACTATAACGACTCTGCTTTTTCTTACATTACTATTACATTATTTTAAAGACAATCGACATAAAATCATTACACAAAGAGGATCCAAAGGTTTGGTATCTTGGTCAAACTAGGACCATACATGACTTTTACAAAATAAAACATAAACATTTATTTAATTTCTTTTTTCTCTAGCTTCTTATTGGCCCTCGAGTTCTTCTTAGTACTAGTAATCACTTAAGAATATACATCAAAAAGGGGTGAGCTAATAGCTCAGTAAGAGGATAGATAAGAACATGAAACAATATAACATGGGGTGAGTATAAACATAATGTCATCATCATAACAGAAGCATGAGATCATAATCATGAGAGAAAGTCATTAAGATAAGGCTTAGAATGTGGCAATGCATAAAAACGAAACATCACGTCTTAGTGGTCAACTACCACACATAGTTGTGAACAAAGCCAGTATCATGTTCACGAATATTTCACTTTATCTCATGAGATTATTCAAATTACCAAATGCATTGGAGCACTATATAATTCCGGGCGCACCCGTCACATCATAACATTTACATTATCATGCATGCCACATAAAACATGTATCAATCTTGAACATAAAATAACCTACGGAAAAGAATTAGTTTCATTTCATAAAGCACATATTCATAAACTTTGGGTTCCTAAATGAAAGAGGGAATAACATATGTGATATAAGAATCATCAACCTTGAGTGAAGAAGAAACAATCTCGAGAAGTAAAATGCGTTTTTTTTCTTGAAAGAAGAGTTTTTTTTCGAAAACATTATGTTTCTCATAAACTCAAGTAGAAAACATTTATATCCCCAAAAAGGTAAGACAATGATGAAGAAATGATATTTAAGGAATATCCATACTGAAAATGGGGTAAAAGAGGGAAAACCCAAAGAAAGAGAGTTGAGTTTGAGAATTCCCCTTACCATGTGTCCGAATACTTCATTCACTTTAATATCCTTTATAATCATATTAGATTCATTAATTACAAATCTAGATCCTTTTATACATGAATTTGATTCATTATAGTTTTATTAAGTTCATTTTATGGGCCTTTGGATGAGTTATATACTTTAATTTCATCGTTCGGGAGCATTTATTTTCATGATTTTCATGATCGGTTCACTTATATACATGAATGGAAGTTCGTGTAAAATGTTGATAAATAACCAGAATTGTTATTGTATGTTTTTAATGATCTTCTAGAAGTTTAAATGATCTTATAAAGAATTTGTTTATATACCACGAGGATAAATCATTAGATAAAAGTTAATGATGATCATTTTCGGTTAATTTTGACGGTTTTTCGACCACAACAAACTCATTTTGTTTTATCATTTAGTATTATGTATAAATGTTAGTTCCAGAACATAAAGAGGTTTGTATCATACACATTACAATTCGTTTTAAACCATTTAATAGTCTGATTCACAGCCTTGAAGGCGTTTAAGGAAAATGAAAGTGCATCGCTCACGATGTTTGTAAATTGACACATCACGAGTGATGATTTCATTTTCATAATAAAAGAGTGAGAGGGAAGAGTTTAATGATGGATCTTATATTAAAATTATATAATTTCAGTATATGTAAGTTACTGGAGTTATCATTCCATTTGGATGAAGGTAGGTGAGGAGAGAATATGAAATGAAATGAAATTGAAAGAAAATTAAAAGAAAAAGAGAGATGATTTACCTCCTGAATTCTCCTCTTGAGATCCTCCCCAAGGAACCTAGGATTGGTCTTTTTATGATACCAAGATCTCCTGGACATGAGGGAGGGTCTAGGGAAGAGTGTTGGGTAGAATTTGGGTAAGGCTCAAAGCTTAAGAGGGTGTGATGAGTGGTATTTATAGTGGATGAGATGAGTGTTTTCTTATTATTTAATTCATTAGTTTATTATTTTGCTCAAGACAAGAAATAGTGTTGATTCTTGAGACTAAATATAGTAATTATATCATATGAGTTCGAACTAATGGTGCGAACATCAGCGATGACTCAATGAATAGTGTATTTAGCTTATAATGTATATATATCTTAAATTACTGTATTTCACCATTCGCAAAAAATTCAAGTAATTCAGAAAAATCCAAAAAATTCACCCGATCTATTTTTCAATGTGTAGAATTAAAAAATGAATTACATTTTATTAAAATAATTTTCTAAATATGAGTAATTTAATTTTTAATTAAAATCATCATTTATTTGGAAAATACAAATTTTAAAATTATAACTAATTTTATAACACTTTGAAAAATTACTTAAGGTCTCATAAAATTATATTAAAAACATAATACATAAAAATATTAATTTATGAATACATTTTATGAAAATAAATTTTCTTTTAAATTATTAAATTAATCATAAAATTGTAATTAAATATTTATGACTTATAAACATACTTAATTAATAATTTTTAAAACATTTATTTACTTAGGCTATGATATAATTATACCATAATTTTATTTATAAGATGCCTAAAAATTATTTATACTTTCATGGGTGTGGTTGCTATTCATTTGGCTAGTTTACTATTCATAAGGGTCATATTACTATTCTTAAGGTCAAGTTACTATTTCATCGGTATTGGTCCCTTAATTTATAGAAATACTTCTTATTTCATTAATTATTCATTTATAAAGTTTTTATTACGGTCTCTAAGTGATTTTATGTCATTTATACTGTGTGACATTACCATAAGATGAGAGCAATTCCATTGATAAAAGTTTGGGTCGTTACATCCTTCCCCTCTTTTGAAATTTCGCCCTTGAAATTTCATTTTACATAAACAGGTGAGGGTACTTCTCTTTCATCACCTCCTATGGTTCCCAAGTTGTTTCTTCATACTTATGGTTCCTCCACAACACTTTGAAAAGGTGGGTTGTCTTGTTGTGTAGAACCTTATCTCTCTGGTATAGAATATTTACTAGTTGCTCCTCATAATAGAGATCATCTTCTAGTTGTATCAGCTCTGAGTTCAATACATGTGAGGGATCCGGTATGGACTTTCTCAAGAGTGATATGTGGAACACATAATGACTTGAGCCATATTCAGTGGAATTGCAAGACGATATTCCATGACTCTTATGCGATCAAGGATCTCAAAGGGGCCAATGTACCTTGGACTTAGCTTCCATTTCTTTCCAAATCACATGACCCTCTTCCATGGTGATATTCGATAGAAGACTTTATCTCCAACATCGAACTCCAAGTCCCTTTGATGGTTGTCAGCATAGCTCTTTTACCAACTCTAATGATCTTTGATATGTTGCTTGATGGATTGAACCTTCTTTGTCATCTCTTTCACAAGATTATGTCAAAGTAGCTTTCTTTCACCTACTTTATCCAAATAGGTTGGAGTTCTATATCGTTTTCCACACAGAGCTTCATATGGATCCATCTGAATACTTGAGTAGACGCTATTGTTGTATAATAACTTAACCAATGAGATATGTTGATCCCATCCACCTTTGAATTCTAAAGAGCAAGATCTTAGCATATCTTTGAGCATCTGAATAGTAATTTCAGATTGGTCATCAATTTGGGGGTGATAGGTCATGCTGAAATTTAATTCAGTACTTAAAGCATGTTGCAGACTCCTCCAGAATTTTGATGTGAACCTAGGATCATGAACATAGATAGTCGATAGTGGAACTTCATACAGTCTCACCACTTCCTTCACATATAACTTTGAAAGTTTTTCAAGCAAGAGATCTTCCCGAATAGTTATAAAGTGGGAAGTCTTATTGAGTTGGTCCACCACAACCCATATTGCATTATTTCCTTTGGATGTCTTCAGGAGGCCTATGAAAAAGTCCATAGTGACATTCTCCTATTTCCACATGGGTATATGCAATGGTTGCATCATCCCTTTGGACTTATGTCGCTTGAATTTAACTTGCTGACATATCACGCACCTTGAGATATACCCAACAATCTCTGTCTTCATGTTGTACCACCAGAAGTGTTCTCGGAGATCACGGTACATCGTGGTACTCCTAGGATGGATAGAGAAAGTTGAGTTATGTGCATTGTCCAATAGATCTTTCTTTATCCCAGGCGATGAAGGCACACAAATCCTCATTCCAAACTGAATCACATCATCATCATCGACATGGAATTATTTTAGCTTCCCTTCCTTTATTGCATTCTTCTTCTTTTATAACTATGGATCACCCCTTTGTGCCTCCTTAATATTCTCTTGGATAGATGGTTGGGAAATAATTTGCGCAATATAGGATGTATTCCCTACCATTATGATTTCCAAATCCATCCTTTTCATATCCAAGAAGATAGGTTCTCTCTCAATCCCCAACATGGATAGAGTAGTAGGTTCCTTTCTGCTTAGAGCATTAGCTACCTTGTTCGATTTGCCGTGATGATAGTGAATAGAGTAACCATAGTCTTTGATTAGCTCTAACAATATCCTTTGATGCATGTTGATCTCCTTTTGTGTGAATATATACTTTAGGCTATTGTGATCGGTATATATATCACACTTCTCACCATAGAGGTAGTGCTGGCAGATTTTCAAGGAAAAAATCATAACTTCTAGCTCCAGATCATGCATCAGGTAGTTCTGCTCATGGATCTTCAACTGTCGTGAGGCGTAGTCTATCACGTTATCATTATGCATGAGTACACAAACCAATCCTTTCTTGGAAGCATCACTATATATCCAAAAAAATTCTCCACTTTTCGGTAATGTGAGTATAGGTGCAACGATTGCCTCTTCTTTAGCTCCTTGAAGCCTTCCTCGCATTCTTTCATCCATACATACTTTATCCCTTCCCTTGTTAACTTAGTCAAAGGGCTTTACAATCATGATAAATTTCACATGAAACGTCGATAGTACCCAGCTAATCCAAGAAAACTGTAGATTTCTATGACACTAGAGGGTCTAGTCCATTCCTCAATTGCCTTTATTTTTAAAGGGTCCACAGAAATTCCATCACTTGTGATAACATTCCCCAAGAATGTGACTTGTTACATCCAAAAGTAAAACTTTCTAAACTTGGAGTATAAATTATCCTTCCTTAATGTTGCCAACACAAGCCTTAGATGTTCTTCATGTTTCTCCTTTCTCTTGGAGTAGATGAGAATATCATCTATAAACACTACCACAATTTTTTCAAGGTAATGTATAAAGACTCTATTCATCAAATCCATGAAGATTTCAGGGGCATTAGTTAGTCTGAAGGAAATCACTGGAAACTTGTAGTGCCCATAACTTGTATAGAAGGCAGTCTTCTGAATATCTTACCTCTTCACCTTTAGTTGATGATATCTAGAATGAAGATCCACCTTTGAGAAGTATTGATATCCAGACAATTGATCGAACTAGTCATCAATAATTGGAATATGATACTTGTTCTTTATGATGATCTTGTTGAGTTCCTGATAATCTATATATAGCCACATTGATCCATCCTTCTTATTGACAAAGAGCACCAGATCACCCCAAGGTGATGCACTAGGGTGTATGAACCCTTTGTCCAAATTCTCTTGCAACTGCTTATTTAACTCTTCCATTTTTATTGGAGCCATCCTACAGGGACACTTTGATATATGAGTATCTTTGGGTATGATTTCTATTGAGAACTCTACCTCACGATCCAGGGGAATTCTGGGTAACTCTTTTGGAAATACATCACTATATTCCCTCACGATGAGAATTTATCCTAGGTTGATAACTTCCTTTGACTCAACCATTTGAGCGAGGTATTATTCTTCACATGGAATCAACATCCACACCGTTGAAGGATTTTCAAAAGGAGATTCATGATCTTTCGTGAATTTGTAGAGAATCATGGGATGGTTCATAATATGAAAAGATATTTGTAAAGACCTGTAAATTTCAAGGAATTTTTTTTCTTAATTTTCTTTGGAATTTTACAAGAACGCAGTTTCTAACGGCACCTGATTCCGAGGCCCGGTGTGCCCGAAATCATTTTCCGAAGTTTGGCTCGGGTACGTTCAGTGAACGGACGAGCGGGTTTTTCTAACTTTTGAACCGGTGCTCGGAATCAAATTCCGAGGGCACCGATGGAATCGCAGCGCCGGTAATTGATTAGAAACGCCTCTTCCGGAGTTGCGTTTGCTCGGGTGTGGTTTCAAATTTTCGGGCTTAAAGTTAAGAAATAAAATAATTGTACGACAACTTTATTTTATTTCACTTAAACCACTTGGAAGCCACTAGAAGCCACTTATAGTGGCTTAAGCTGAGTTGATACGAATAGGGTGCTATCCAAAAATATCCTACCCCCTTGGTAGGATATTTGTGGGGTGGGGCCCGCACGAGCCCCGCCGTTTCTTTTCCGCTAAATAACGCACCCGCGAAAACCCGTCATTATGAAAGTCAACTGACGCGTTTTCTTAAATTCTTAACGCACCATTTAATTGGGCGGTTTTATTCGTGAATTAAATGGGCAGTTTCTTTCGTTGAAATTAATTCTGCGAATTAATGTGTCGTTACTTACCTCTTATTTGTCTGTTGGCGTAATAATAAAATAAGACCAACACCGACTTTTGGAGGATTACACTTTGAGAGGTTTTTGACAGAAGTTCTTGTGCCTTCACCCTTCTTTGCGAAGAATGTGAAGAACGCGAAGAACGCGAAGAACGCCGGCCTCCGACGAAGAACGCCGAACCCGCGGAAATTGACGACGCAACGCCGTGTGCCGCAACGCCGACGTTTCCTCTCCCGCGACGTTCTTCTACGGCGTTCCTTCCTCCGTGACGAAACCTTCGATCACCCGTTGAGGTGAGAGTTTCGGATTTTCTTTTAAATTTCCTTTGTGGTTTTAACTCAAGAAGGATTTAATTATTATTAATTAAATCCTTTTTGTTCTTGAACCTTGGAGTTCGTCGACGCGACACCCTTCCGCGACGACGCGACGATCCCCTCCTTCCGCGACGATCAAATCCGCAAAGAACCCGCGTGCGACGACTTGGGAGGTAGAGATTTTATTTTGGAAATACCCTTTTATATTCCTGTGTTTGTTTCCTTTCAAAATAAAGTAACCGGTTCAAGAAAACAATTCTAATTCTTTAAAATTGTTTTCGGTTATGTATTCATGTGTTGAATAATTCTCCCATTTTTTTTATCTAACGCGGAGGGTGCGGGCCAAACGAACACGGTCCGACAACCCTCCGTCGTTCTTCGTGGTTGTGAGGATTTGGCGGGCGACGACAAATCGTGACGCAAGGCCGATTTGATGATCCCGCAGTGAAGAACGGAACCCGGGAGGAACAACGGCGCAGACGGGAAGGAAAACGGACCACCGGAGCAACTCCGGTGGCCCGCGGAAGCGGTCGGCAGCGGCCAGCAGACCCGCGGCCGCGCGGGTCCGGCTCGCCCGCACGGGACGCGGCAGAAGCCGCGTCCGCTTGATCCAGCGCGGCCCCACGCGGGGCCGCGGCACCTCCAATCTGCGGGGGCAGTGCCCCGCGGCGTCCAGCTGCTCGGCCGCTCGGCCGAGCCGAGCCAGGCCGGTCGGACCGGTCGGGCCGTGCCCTGGCCGGACCGGACCGGGTCCGACCGGGTCGGACCGGATCGGGTCGACCCGGTTCGGCTGACCCAGGGGGGGTCGGCCCGGGCCCGGACCCCCCGTCTTCGGACCATTTTCGGTCTTTTGCCCGTAACTTGCGCTACGGGCCTCCGAACGACGCGCCGTCAGCGGCAAAGCGATCCTTGGATCGAGATGGTCGTTTCGGTATATCGCACTCAAGGTTTTGGAATACTTTGTGTTTGGCCGGGTTGGTTCGTACACGAAACCAACCGAGCCCTCGGAGCGGGAACACTCATATCTTGAGCTACGGACGTCCGATTGACGTGCCGTCAGCTTTGGTGGATTCATCTAAGTGAGATGGATCTTTTGGCTCACTCCGCCCGAGGTTTGGATGCAGGTGGAGTATGGTCGGGTTGGTTTTGCCTTAAAAACCAACCGGGCCCCTGGGACGAAAAAGCCAATAACTCTCAGACCGGGCGTCCGATTGACGCGCCGTCTGCGACGTTGAGTTCCTGTTGACGATACAAAACTTTTGGATACATCAACCTCGGACTTTGTGTCAGTTGATGTATCAGCCTCTCGGCTCGTGGAGCGGACCCTCCGAACGAGCTTGCTGTGTGCGGGAACCATAGTGCTGGCTGCGACTGCTACTTCGACAGCGACGACTGTGCAGAGATCCTCAGTGGACTGCAGGGACGACTGTGCAGAGATCCTCAGTGGACTGCAGCGACGACTGTGCAGAGATCCTCAGTGGACTGCAGCGACGACTGTGCAGAGATCCTCAGTGGACTGCAACGACTACAGCACTCCGCGATCCCTTGCGGGTCAGTGCTACAGGTCCTGTGTGGGCCCGATCCTGTGTGGGTCCGATCCTGTGTGGGTCAGCGCTCAGCGGTTCTGTGTGAGCCAGCGCCTACAGGTCCTGTGTGGGCCCGATCATGTGTGGGTCTTTGCGGGGGTTAGTACCTTTCGATCCTTTGTGGGTCCGACGACTTAGATGGATCAGTGATCATCTTTATCGTCATTCGAAGAAGTATACCTGTGTGAGCTGAATCTTCTGTTACTCTCTTTTGTGGATTGTGTTAAGCTATCCTGTGTGGATTTACTGTTTACTCTCCTTTGTGGATTGTGTTGAGCTATCCTATGTGGATTACTGTTTACTCTCCTTTGTGGATTGTGTTGAGCTATCCTATGTGGATTACTGTTTACTCTCCTTTGTGGATTGTGTTGTACTATCCTGTGTGGGTATACGTTTGCTTTCCTGTGTGGACTGGGTTGTGCTTGGGCTCGGATGTTGGAGCCGAACGGGAATGGATGACTTAGGTATATGTATGGGCATATACCTAAGCTGTGTCGGATGTTACTTCGTGATTGTATCTTTCCTTTGTGGATTAACTTTTGTAGATTCTGGGAGACCTACGGGGGTCTCGGGGTCCCTACTGAGTAGCTTATACTCACCCCTTCACGGGCTATGCCCGCACTTCGTTGTGTTGGTTGCAGACGACGGACAGCGCTGATCGTGGTGGAGGCGTGCGGAGCAGGACGGTACCTGGAGGTGGACCACTGGGCGGGACGTACTCGGAGCGGTCAGGTGGACCCGAGGAACAGTAGAGGCTATTTGTACCCACCCTTCAGGTGGGACTTCCAGAGGACGGCTCGGCGCTGCGACTTTTCTTTTCAGTTGCTGTTTTCCCCTTTCAGTTGTACTTTACAGTTAGGCTTGTATTTCCGGCCCGTTTTACTTTCAGCACAACTTGTTACAGTTTTTACTTAGTGTTTACTTTTCTGTTTGCTTACTCTGTGGTGCTTGTTTACTTTTCAAAGGCAATGCCTTCCATTTTTGTTGGGATTTACGCCTTGGTGCTAGTCGCCATCCCCTGGCCTATGGAAGGTGGGCTTGGAGTAGTGACGACACGGGCCCCGAGGACGGGTCGTGACAAATTGGTATCAGAGGCGGTCGGTTCTACCGTAGAATCTGGTCTTTCTTTTATGTGAAACAATAGTCTTTATCGTATTGAGTGTGGTTATCAGTCCAGGGAGTCCAGTGTTGGTGCGGCGGCCGACGTATCCATACACCAAGACCCTGACTTCTGATTTCCGACTTAATGCATGAAAACATTGATTGCATGTGTGTTTCAAGTTTTCTTTGTGATTACTTGTGTCAGCTCACCAGGTATACTGTTCTGACCGTGGTGCACTTGTTTCCTTTTCAGGATGGCCCCACGACGGTAGCCAGCTAGGGTTCCGAGAGTAGAGCGTGACGACAGCCCACCGAGCGACGAGGCCTCGGTACAGGGCCTGTTGACAGCAGAGGCATCGGCGGTACCTTTACCCGCCGAGCCCCCGATGCTTCCATCACCGACCGCTGACGATGCACGTCGCCTCGGAGCTCTGCACGAGTTCCAGCGCCAGCGACCACCCAGGTTTCGTGGGGAGACGGACCCCCAGGCAGCTGAGGACTGGCTGAAGGCGGTCGTACGAGTTTTCAGGCTAGTGAGGACACCAGCAGACCTCATGGTGATCCTCGCGGCGAGCCTACTGCACGCAGCAGCGGGCCGATGGTGGAGCTTGATGTTTCAGGTGCACGATGAGGCATCTCTTCTCTGGACGGACTTCGAGAGCCTCTTCTTCTCAGAGTTCATCCCGGCCACCCTCCGTGCGGTGCGCATTCAGGAGCTTCTTCATCTGCGGCAGGGCAGCTTGACGGTCGCCCAGTACACGGCGAGGTTTACCGACCTTTCTTGCTACTCGACAGACATGGTACGAGACCCCTTCTTCCGGGCCCGGACCTTTGAGCAGGGTTTGAGACACGAGATCAGGGCATCGCTGATCTCCCTCAGCATCCCGACCCAGGAAGGAGTGCTAGAGCGAGCCCTTCTGATCGAGAGCTTTCTAGCTGGGTCCACAGCGAGACCTACCGCAGGGCGGCAGGTAGCAGAGTCTTCGGCAGCAGGTAGCCGACGGATGACTCAGGGTTCCAGGCAGACCAGACCTTCCGACAGATGACCTCGGGGCACTGGCTCAGCAGTGCGGGGCACACAGCGCGAAGCCAGTCTTCCGAGAGGCAGGCAGTGCTACGCCTGCGGCGGGCAGGGCCACATGACTCGTGACTGCCTGACCCGTCGTACCGAGGAGCAGCAGACGGTGGAGGGTCCACCTAGGAAGAGGCAGAGGGTCGACCGTGGCGGTCCGCAGGGAGGAGGCGGATGAGGCAGAGGAGCTGGCCGAGCAGCAGGTGGTGGGCGACGCCTTGAGGCTCTGCCACCACCACCACCGGGAGGCCCGCCCCGACCACAGGGAGCTGGCGGGCAGAGACAGGCACAGCTCCAGGCAGCGGAGGCCTACGACCACGGTGCGCCAGAGATGATTCGAGGTACGATCTGTGTCTATTCCACCCTTGCTGCAGTTCTTATAGACACAGGAGCGAGTCACTCTTTCATAGCCGCTGCCCTTGTTCGGAGCTCGGAGATTCCGACAGAGCCGTTGGCTCGATCCTTACGGCTAGAGACTCCTACGGGAGCAGACTCGACGATTACGCACTGGTGCCGGCAGTGTGAGCTTACTCTAGGAGGCGAGAGCTTCGGCTGGGATCTTCTTGTAGCGGCGTCGAGGCCTTACGACGTCATCTTGGGCATGGATTGGTTATCTACAGTCCATGCTCAGATTGACTGTTTTAGGCGCAAGGTGCGATGTGTACGCACTGACGGGAGCAGGTTCACCTTCACCGGCGAGAAGGGAGCCTTTGCAGCACAGGATGGACTCACGCGGAGGAGAGGGCAGCCCATCACTCATCAGTTGGCTAGCCTCATCCTTGGAGCAGTTGACGTGCAAAGTCCTAGTTTTCCTGCAGTGGTGGATCAGTATGCGGACGTCTTCCCCGACGACGTTCCAGGGCTACCTCCTCACAGAGAGGTAGACTTTTATATTGATCTGTACCCCGGGACAGCCCCGATATCCACTCCAGCGTATCAGATGGCCCCCGCTGAGCTTCGAGAGCTGCGGGTACAATAGGAGGACTTGTAGGGCAAGGGGTTCATCCGACCCAGTGTTTCACCCTGGGCTTCCCCGATATTGTTTGCCAAGAAGGCAGACGGGAGCTTGCGACTGTGTGTCGACTATCGTCGCCTGAACCAGGTGACAGTGAGGAACAAGTATCCGCTACCGAGGATTGATGACCTCTTCGATCAGCTCAAGGGATCACGGTGGTTCTCAAAGATAGACCTCAGGTCAGGCTATCATCGGCTCAGATTTCGAGATGAGGACGTGCAGAAGATGTCCTTCAGGTGTCGGTATGGCCACTATGAGTTCTTGGTTATGCCTTTCGGCGTAACCAATGCTCCAGCAGTGTTCATGAGCCTCATGAACAGGATCTTCCAGCCATACCTCGATCGATTTGTCGTGGTCTTCATCGACGACTTTTTGGTGTACTCAACCACGGAGGAGGAGCACGCCTACCACTTGCGGGTTGTACTAGACACAATCCGAGAGCACCAGCTTTATGGCAATCTCTCGAAGTGCCAGTTCTGGTTACGTGAGGTCCACTTCTTGGGGAACGTCATTTCTGAGGCGGGAGTTGCAGTGGATCCCGCGAAGATCGAGGCAGTGCTAGCTTGGGAGCCACCCAGGAGCGTGACGGAGTTGCGGAGTTTCTTGGGCCTAGCCGGATACTATCGAAGATTTGTGTCGGACTTCTCTAGAGTTGCGGCGCCACTCTCAGCTTTAACGAAGAAGGGGAAACCCTTTGTGTGGTCAGACAGATGTCAGCAGAGCTTCCAGGAGCTGAGACAGAGATTGACTAGCGCACCTATCTTGAGGTTGCCTGAGGAGGGAGTTGGATACATAGTCTACTGCGATGCATCAGGGACCAGACTCGGATGTGTCCTGATGCAGGATCGGGCCGTGATTGCCTATGGATCACGTCAGTTGAGGCCACATGAGCAGAACTACGCTACCCATGACCTGGAGTTAGCAGCAGTGGTCTTCGCTCTGAAGACATGGCGGCACTATCTGATGGGCGAGCGCTTTACAGTCTTTTCTGACCACCAGAGTCTCAGGTAAATCTTCTCTCAGAAGGACCTGTACCTGAGACAGCGGCGATGACTCGAGTTCCTCCAGGACCATGACTTTGAGATAGTCTATACTCCTGGGAAGGGGAACGTGGTAGCCGATGCCCTCAGCAGGTGGACGGGCATCCAGCTACTTGAGGAGGCGACAGAGCAGCTAGCCGCTTTGCAGATATAATTCATGGATAGAGATGGAGCAGCCTTCCTTCAGTCTCTCACAATCACTCCTCCACTACTGCAGCGGGTCAGAGAGGCACAGCGTGGGGACGCCGACTGTGAGACGCGGCATGTACATATATCCTCAGGACAGGCACCTGATGGATTCTCCTTTGGAGCAGGGCACGACATCCTTTTCAGAGGACGTACCTTGGTACCAGTCGCTTTACGAGAGGACATACTGAGAGAGTTTCACACTTCTCCTTTGGCGGTACATCCTGGAGTGGCGAAGATGTACCAGGATCTCAGACGACAACACTGGTGGCTGGGCATGAAGAAGGCTGTGGCAGAGTTCGTTTCCCGATGCCTCACTTTCCAGCAGGTGAAGGCAGAGAATCAGGTACCCGCAGGCTTGGTACATCCCTTGGAGGTCCCAGAGTGGAAGTGGGATGGGATATCTATGGACTTCGTGACTGGACTTCCACGCACTTCTAGAGGTCACGACTCCATTTGGGTGATTATTGACCGACTCACCAAGTCGGCACACTTCTTACCCATCCGAGAGCAGGGCTCAGTGGAGAGCTTAGGGCGTCTCTACGTATAGGAGATTGTACGGCTTCACGGTGTTCCATCGTCTATCATCTCCGATCGGGACGCTCATTTTACTTCCCGGCTTTGGAAGGGGTTGCAGGAGGCGTTCGGGACGCGGCTACGTCTGAGCACTGCCTTTCACCCTCAGACGGATGGTCAGACGGAGAGGACCATTCAGACTCTCGAGGACATGCTCCGCGCATGTGTCCTTGACTTTGGTCGCAGCTGGGAGGACCACCTACCCTTGGTGGAGTTCGCGTACAACAACAGCTACCACTCCACCATCGGGATGGCACCATACGAGGCGTTGTACGACAGACCTTGCAGATCTCCTTTGTGCTGGACAGACCCTGGGGAGTCAGCACTTGTGGGACCAGAGATGGTCTGGACCACGACAGAGAAGGTCCAGGTCATCCAGGAGCGGATGAGGACAGCTCAGAGCCGGCAGAAGTCTTATGCTGACAGGAGGCGGAGGCCACTAGAGTTCGAGGATGGCGACCATGTTTTCTTGCGTGTCTCACCTCGGCGTGGATTATGGAGATTTGGCCGAGGCAGCAAGTTGTCTCCACGCTTCATCGGACCTTTCCAGGTCCTCAGCAGGATTGGCGAGGTGGCTTATCGCCTGGCTCTACCACCTCAGTTGCACCGGGTGCACGACGTCTTCCACGTATCTCAACTAAGGAGATACGTGCACGACCCGACGCACATCATTGACCATGGGGAGCTAGACTTGGATGATGGGGTGACTTTTACGGAGGTCCTGGTAGAGATAGAGGATCGACAGGAGCGGGTCCTATGTGGCCGATCGATTCCTCTTGTGCGCATCAGATGGCAGCATGGGAACCTCCAGGAGAGCACTTGGGAGCGGGAGGCTCAGATGCGTGCTCAGTACCCCCATTTGTTTCCCTAGTTTTTGATGTATCTTTACAGGGACGTAAAGCCCTGAGGTGGGAGTAATGTAAAGACCCGTAAATTTCAAGGAAATTTTTTTCTTAATTTTCTTTGGAATTTTAAAAGAACGCAGTTTCTGACGGCACCTGATTCCGAGGCCCGGTGTGCCCGGAATCATTTTCCGAAGTTTGGCTCGGGTACGTTCAGTGGACGGACAAGCGGGTTTTTCTAAATTTTGAACTGGTGCTCGGAATCAAATTCTGAGGGCACCGATGGAATTGCAGCGCCGGTAATTGCTTAGAAACGCCTCTTCCGGAGTTGCGTTTGCTCGGGTGTGGTTTCTAATTTTCAGGCTTAAAGTTAAGAAATAAAATAATTGTACGACAACTTTATTTTATTTCACTTAAACCACTTGGAAGCCACTTGAAGCCACTTATAGCGGCTTAAGCTGAGTTGATACGGTTAGGGTGCTATCCAAAAATATCCTACCCCCTTGGTAGGATATTTGTGGGGTGGGGCCCACACGAGCCCCGCGGTTTCTTTTCCGCTAAGTAACGCACCCGCGAAAACCCGTCATTATGAAAGTCAACTGACGCGTTCTCTTAAATTATTAACGCACCATTTAATTGGGCGGTTTTATTCGTGAATTAAATGGGCAGTTTCTTTCGTTGAAATTAATTCTGCGAATTAATGGGTCGTTACTTACCTCTTATTCGTTTGTTGGCGTAATAATAAAATAAGACCAACACCGACTTTTGGAGGATTACACCTTGAGAGGTTTTTGACAGAAGTTCTTGTGCCTTCACCCTTCTTTGCGAAGAACGCGAAGAACGCGAAGAACGCCGACCTCCGACGAAGAACGCCGAACCCGCGGAAATCGACGACGCAACGCCGTGTGCCGCAACGCCGATGTTTCCTCTCCCGCGACGTTCTTCTGCGGCGTTCCTTCCTCCGCGACGAAACCTTCGATCACCCGTTGAGGTGAGAGTTTCGGATTTTCTTTTAAATTTCCTTTGTGGTTTTTAACTCCAGAAGGATTTAATTATTATTAATTAAATCCTTTTTGTTCTTGAACCTCGGAGTTCGTCGACGCGACACCCTTCCGCGACGATGCGACGATCCCCTCCTTCCGCGACGATCAAATCCGCGAAGAACCCGCGTACGACGACTTGGCGAGGTAGGGATTTTATTTTGGAAATACCCTTTTATATTCCCGTGTTTGTTTCCGTTCAAAATAAAGTAACCGGTTCAAGAAAACAATTCTAATTCTTTAAAATTGTTTTCGGTTATGTATTCATGTGTTGAATAATTCTCCCATTGTTTTTATCTAACGCGGAGGGTGCGGGCCAAACGAACACGGCCCGACAACCCTCCGCCGTTCTTCGTGGTTGTGCGGATTTGGCGGGTGACGACAAATCGTGACGCAAGGCCGATTTGATGATCCCGCAGTGAAGAACGGAACTCGGGAGGAACAACGGCGCAGACAGGAAGGAAAACGGACCACCGGAGCAACTCCGGTGGCCCGCGGAAGCGGCCGGCGGCGCGGGTCGCCGGCGCGGCGGCGCCGGCCAGCGGACCCGCGGTCGCGCGGGTCTGGCTCACCCGCACGGGACGTGGCAGAAGCCGCGTCCGCTTGATCCAACGCGGCCCCACGCGGGGCCGCGGCACCTCCAATCCGTGGGGGCAGCTCCCCGCGGCGTCCAGCTGCTCGGCCGCCCGACCGAGCCGAGCCAGGCCGGTCCGACCGGCTGGGCCGCGCCCTAGACGGACCGGACCGGGTCCGGCCGGGTTGGACCGGGTCGGTTCGACCCGGTTCGGCTGACCCAGGGGGGGTCGGGCCGGGTCGGCCCGGGCCCGGACCCCTCGTCTTCAGACCATTTTCGGTCTTTTGCCCGTAACTTGAGCTACAGAACTCAGAACGATGATCCGTCAGCGGCAACGCGATCCTTGGATCGAGACGGTCGTTTCGGTATATTGCACTCAAGGTTTAGGAATACTTTGGGTTCAGCCGGGTTGGTTCGTACACGAAACCAACCGGGCCCTCGGAGCGGGAACGCTCATATCTTGAGCTACGGACGTCCGATTGACGTGCCGTTAGCTTTGGTGGATTCCTCTAAGTGAGACAGATCTTTTGGCTCACTCCGCCCGAGGTTTGGACGCAGGTGGAGTATGGTCAGGTTGGTTTTTCCTTAAAAACCAACCGGCCCCCTGGGACGAAAAAGCCAATAACTCTCAGACCGGGCGTTCGATTGACGCGCCGTCTGCGACGTTGAGTTCCTATTGACGATACAGAACTTTTGGATACATCAACCTCGGACTTTGTGTCAGTTGATGTATCAGCCTCTCGGCTCGTAGAGCGGACCCTCCGAACGAGCTTGCTGTGTGCGGGAACCCTAGTGCTGGTTGCGACTGCTACTTCGACAGCGACCACTGTGCAGAGATCCTCAGTGGACTGCAGCGACGACTGTGCAGAGATCCTCAGTGGACTGCGACGACGACTGTGTAGAGATCCTCAGTGGACTGCGACGACTACAGCACTCAGCGATCCCTTGCGGGTCAGTGCTACAGGTCCTGTGTGGGCCCGATCCTGTGTGGGTCCGATCCTGTGTGGGTCAGCGCTCAGCGGTTCTGTGTGAGCCAGCGCCTACAGGTCCTTTGTGGGCCCGATCCTGTGTGGCTCTTTTTGGGGGTTAGTACCTTTCGATCCTTTGTGGGTCCGACGACTTAGATGGATCAGTGATCATCTTTATCGTCATTCGAAGAAGTATACCTGTGTGAGCTGAATCTTCTGTTACTCTCCTTTGTGGATTGTGTTGAGCTATCCTCTGTGGATTTACTGTTTACTCTCCTTTGTGGATTGTGTTGAGCTATCCTATGTGGATTACTGTTTACTCTCCTTTGTTGATTGTGTTGAGCTATCCTATGTGAATTACTATTTACTCTCCTTTGTGGATTGTGTTGTGCTATCCTGTATGGGTATACATTTGCTTTCCTGTGTGGACTGGGTTGTGCTTGGGCTCGGATGTTGGAGCCAAACAGGAATGGATGACTTAGGTATATGTATGGGCATATACCTAAGCCGTGTCGGATGTTACTTCGTGATTGTATCTTTCCTTTGTGGATTATCCTTTGTGGATTCTGGGAGACCTTCGGGGGTCTCGGGGTCCCTACTGAGTAGCTTATACTCACCCCTGCACGGGCTATGCCCGCACTTCGTTGTGTTGGTTGCAGACGAAGGACAGCGCTGATCGTGGTGGAGGCGTGCGGAGCAGGACGGTACCTAGAGGTGGACCACTGGGCTGGACGTACTCGGAGCGGTCAGGTGGACCCGAGGAGCAGTGGAGGCTATCTGTACCCACCCTTCAGGTGGGACTTCCAGAGGACGGCTCGGCACTGCGGCTTTTCTTTTCAGTTGTTGTTTTCCCCTTTCAGTTGTACTTTACAGTTGGGCTTGTATTTCCGGCCCCTTTTACTTTCAGCACAACTTGTTATAGTTTTTACTTAGTGTTTACTTTTCCGCTTGCTTACTCTGTGGTGCTTGTTTACTTTTCAAAGGCAATGTCTTCCCTTTTTGTTGGGATTTACGCCTTGGTGCTAGTCGCCAGCCCCTGGCCTATGGAAGGCGGGCTTAGGGTAGTCACGGCACGGGCCCCGAGGACGGGTCGTGACAATATTTCCTTTTCCCGGTAGTTTATATATTCTCTATATAAAGAGATCCAATCCATCCCTAGTATAACATCAAATTCTACCAAGAGAAGTATTATGAGATTCACTGGAAGAATCTTCCCACATATGCCAATAGAATAAGAGTACAAAACATTGGTTTCAATGATTTCACCACTAGGTGTTTTTATGGATATCTCTACTTCACAGTTTTGGGGATTTGATTCAATAGTTCTAGAAAACTTGCAGGATATAAAGGAATGCATAGAACTAGAATCAAATAATACTTTTTTCCATTCTTGAGTGAATAGGAAGTGTACCTTGTATGACTTCATTTTCTTACTCCCCCTTCCTCAATAGTGATGGAATAATACTTCCCTTTCTCCTTTGGATTTGGTGGCCGATGATGCTGATTGACCTTGAGAACTCGAGGTTTAGTGCATTGGTTTGCATATTGCCCTTTCCCCATACAGTTGAAGCATTGGACCATGGGTGGTGCTCTTCTTTCCTCTACTATATTATCCTTCTTCCTCATGTCTTTTTGACATTCATGAGATTTTTGGCCTTCTCTCACACACTTAAAGCATTTCCATATCCCTTTAAGGTAGTTCCCATGATGCTTCTTCCCATATTTTTGACATGTGGGTGGTTGAGTTTTATTTTCATCTATATCATGAGATCCTCCAGCTTAAAAATCCATATTTTTTTTCTTATCACCATACCCATGGGACCATTCTCCAAACTCCATATCCACTTTGAGAGAACATCGAACAACTTCTTCATAACTCCCAAAGTCTTGAATTTCAAGAGCCTTTCAAAGGTGTGGGTTTAAACCACTAAAGAATCTATCAATTTTTCTATAATTATTGACAACAAAACCTAAAGTGTATCTTGAAAGCCTTGTGAAATTTTATTCATAAGCCGTGACATATTCACCTTCCTTTTGTTTCATCTCTATGAATTCTCTCTCCATATTTGTACAAAGATTTCTAGGGAAATACTTACTAAGAAATATTATCTTTAAAGTATTCCCACTCCATCTCTTCAATTTCATCGTTCGACTTGATGTTCTTAATAAAAACCCACTATTTATCAGCCTATCCATCTAGACGATAAATAGTGAGAGCCACCCTATCCATCTTAGAACAGTGAAGTACAGAAAGGATCTTCTCCATTGAGTTAACCCACTATTTTGTAACAAGTGGATCAGAAGATCTACTAAATTTCGGTGGTCATTACCGTATAAAAATATCTATAGCTAGTTTCTCCCTCTTAGGTGAAGGCATACATTCCACATTATTCAGTCTATTGTTCATAACCTAAGATAGTTTGGTAAGAATCGCCATGAAATTTTGAATTCCACCTCCCAAGGCATTGGAAATGTTATTTGGGCAATCACTACCTTGTCCCTCGCATGGGTTATTAGCCTGGTTTCTCCTGGTTCCCACCATTTTCTAAAATAGAAAAGTTTAGAATACAACATAAGTCCACAAATCATGAATAAATAATATATTCCTTTTTCCATTTAAGAATAAAGGCATATTTTATGGTATCTCTATGTTTAGAATTTTCTAAAACCAATCTTCTTGGGTTCTTACTCATATTTAGTATCATACTAAGGGTTTTCACTAAGGTTCTCTAATCCTAATTCCTAAATTAACTAAACCATCATCTGATTCCAACTATAGCGACCCTACTTTTTCTTTCATTATTATTACATCATTTTAAAGACAACCAACATAAAATCATTACACAAAGAGGGTAAAAAGGTTTAGTATATTGTGAAAACTAGGACCATACATGACTTTTACAAAATAAAACATAAACATTTATTTAATTCTTTATTCTCTAGCTTCTTATTGGCCCTTGAGTTCTCCTTCGTATAAGTAATCACTTGAGGATATACATCAAAAAGGGGTGATCTAAAAGCCCTATAAGAGGATAGATAAGAACATGAAATAATATAACATCGGGTGAGTATAAACATAACATCATCATCATAACAAAATCATGGGATCATAATCATGATAGGAAGTCATTAAGATAGGGCTTGGAATGTGGAAATGCATAAAAATGAAACATCATGTCTTAGTGGTCAACTACCACACATAGTTGTGAACAAAGATAACATCATGTTCACATATATTTCAATTTATCTCATGATATTATTCACATTACCCAATGAATTGGAGTGATATATAATTACGGGCACACCCATCACATCATAACATTTACATCGCGCTATATAATTCTGAGCGCACCGGTCACATCATAACATTTACATTATCATGCATGCCACATAGAACATATATCAATCTTAAAAATAAAATAACCCATGGAAAGGAATGGGTTTAATTTCATAAATAATAAATTCATAAACTTCCCCCCCACCCAAATAAAATTTTAATAACATACATGATATAAGAATCATCAACCTTGAGTGAAGAAAAAACTATTTCAAGAAGTAAAAGGTGTATTTTTTTTGAAAGAAAAGTTATTTTGGAAAATGCGGTGTTTGTCATAAAATTAATTAAAATAAATTTATATCCCATAAAAGGTAATATAATGATGAATAAATTACATTTAAGGGATATCTATACTGATAATGGGGTGAAAGAGGGAAAACCCAAAGAAAGAGAGTTGAGTTCGAGAATTCCCCTTACCTTGTGTTTGAATGCTTCCTTCACTTTAATATCCTATATAATCACATTAGATTCATTAATTACAAATATAGAAAAATTTATACATGAATTTGATTCATTATAGTTTTATTAAGTTCATTTTGGACCTTTGGATCAGTTATATAGTTTAATTTTATCGTTCTGGGGCATTCATTTTCACACTTTTCACGATTGGTTCACTTGTATACAAGAATAGAAGTTCATGTAAAATTTGAATAAATAGAAAAAATTGTTATTATATGTTCTTAATGATCTTTTAAAATTTTAAATTACCTTATAAATAATTTCATTATATACCATGAGGATGAATCATTAGATAAAATTTAATGATGATCGTTTTAGGTTAATTTTGGCAGTTTTTCGACCACAACAAACTTGTTTTGTTTTATCATTTAGTATTATGTATAAATAATAGTTTCAGAGAATAAAGAGGGTTGTATAATACAAATTAAAATATTTTTTAAACAATTTAATGTTTTTATTCATATCCTTTAAGGCATTTAATAAAAATGTAAGTGCATCGCCCACGATGTCGGTAAATTGACACATCACGGGCGACGATTTCATTTTTTTAATTAAAGAGTGAGAGGAAGGATTTTAATGAAAGATATTTCATTAAAATGATATAATTACATTATATGTAAGGTATTGGAGTTATCATAACATTTGGATGAAGGTATGTGATGAGATAATAAGAAAAAAAATGAAATTGAAAAGAAATTAAAAGAAAAAGAGAGAGAATTTACCTCTTGAATTCTCCTTTTGAGATCCTCCTCACGACACCTAGGCTTGGTATTTTGATGATAAAAAGAGCTACTAGACATGGTGGAGGTGATAGGAAAAAATTTTGGTCAGAATTTCGGCAAGGTTAAAATCTTGATAGGTGTGAGGAGAAGAGGGTGTGAGGGGTAGTATTTATAGTGGAGGAGAGGGGTGTTTTCTTATTATTTAATTCATTAGTTTATTATTTTTCTCAATACAAGAAATAGTGTTGATTATTGAGACTAAATACAGTAATTATATCATGTAAACCAATTGTGATTATATCAGTGATGACTCAATGAACAGTGTATTTAGCTTATAATGTATATATATCGTAAATTACCGTATTTCACTATTCATCAAAAGTTCAAGTAATTCAGAAAAATACCAAAAAATTACCCTAACCATTTTATGATGTGTATAATTAAAAAATGAACTCCATTTTATGAAAATAATTTTATAAATATTAGTAATTTAATTTTTAATTAAAATAATCATTTACTTGGAAAATACAGATTTTAAAATTAGAACTGATTTTATAACACTTTTAAAATTTACTTAAGGTCTCATAAAATTAACTTAAAATCATAAGACATAAAAATATTAATTTATGGATACATTTTATGCAAATAAATTTTATTTTAAATTATTTAATTAATCATAAAACTATAATTAAATATTTATGACTTATAAAAATACCAACACTTAATTAATATTTTTTAAAACATTTATTTACTTAGACTATGATATAATTATAGAATAATTTTATTTATAAGATGCCTGAATTTTATTTATACTTTCATGGGTATGGTTACTATTCATTTCTTTGGTTTATAATTCATAAGGGTCATATTACTATTTCTAAGGTCAAGTTACTATTTTATTAGTATTGGTTCCTTAACTTCTAGAAATAATTCTTATTTCATTCATTATCCAATTAATTTTTTTTATTATGGTCTCTAAGTGATTTTATGTGATTTATACTATGTGAAATTACCATAAGAAGCAAGAAATTCCTTTGATAAAATTTCAGGTCATTACAATCACCGAGTTTAAACGAAATGTGACATACTATTACAAAATTATTATTTAATATGATATTTATCACATAACCATTGGAATGATGGGTATGAATAATATTAACTAAATTATGAAAATATATTGTTTACATATAACTACAAAAAAGAAGGCATTAACGACAGTTTTTTCTTCTTCTAGTGGTAGTTAAATCACCACATAATCATTTAATAGCATTTACTAAAACTGTCATGTATTGTATGGTCGATAGTAATTTCATGATGGTTTGTTTCATTTAGCGGTGGTTTCTATACGTGTCATTTTTGGATAATTTTCTCACGACCTGTCCTCGGGACCCGTGTCGTGACTACCCCAAGCCTGCCTCCCATAGGCCAGGGGCTGGCGACTAGCACCAAGGCGTAAATCCCGACAAAAGGGGAAGGTGTTTCCATTATAAAGTAAACAAACACCACATAGTAAGCAAGCAGAAGTAAACACTAAGTAAAACTGGGTACAAAAGTAGTGCCGAAAAGTAAGTGGGCCAGAATACAAACCCAAATTGAAAGTAAGGTACAACTGAAAATAAGTACAGCAACTGAAAGTAAAACAGCAATGTCGAGCCGTCCACTGAAAGTCCCACCTAAAGGGTGGGTATAGATAGCCTCCTCAGCTCCTCGGGTCTAGCTGTCCGCTCCGTGTACGTCCCGCCCAATGGTCCACCTCCAGGTACCGACTTGCTCCACAAGCCTCAACCACGATCAGTGTTGTCCGTCGTCTGCATCCAACACAACGTAGTGCGGGCATAGCCCGTGCAGGGGTGAGTATACGCTACTCAGTAGGGACCCCAAGACCCCCGAAGGTCTCCCAGAATCCACAAAGGATAATCCACAAAAGAAATATACAATCACGAAGTAACATCCAACACTACTTAGGTATATGCCCATACATATACCTAAGTCATCAATTCCAGTTCGGCTCCAACATCCGAGCCCAAGTTCGATCACGTCCACACAGGAGAACACAAACCAATCCACATAGGAAAGCAAGTCAATCATACTGAAGATAATGATTGAAAGTCAAGACTCAGCTCACACAGGTATACTTCTTCGGTGGTAGAGATGATCAGATATAACCGCTGATTCATCTAAGCTGGGACCCACGTAGGATACTAAACCAGCCCAACCGCCGAACCCACATAGGATTTCAATGCAGTCTTCATTGTCATCGAACCCACGGAGGATTTCAGTACGGTCTTCATCACTGCCGAACCCACGTAGGATTTCAGTGCAGTCTTCATTGTCATCGAACCCACGGAGGATTTCAGTACGGTCTTCATCGCTGCCGAACCCACATAGGATTTCAGTACAGTCTTCATTGCCGTCGAACCCACGGAGGATTTCAGTACGGTCTTCATCGCTGCCGAACCCACATAGGATTTCAGTGCAGTCTTCATCGCCGTCGAACCCACATAGGATTTCAGTACGGTCTTCATCGCTGCAGTCGCAGTCACAGTCGCAGCCAGCTATAGGGTTTCCGCACACAACATGCTCGTTTCCGGGAGGGTCCGCTCCACGAGCCAAGAGTTCGATACATAAACTGACACGTAGTCCGGAGTTGATGTATCCCAAAATTCCGTCTCAACAAAAGGAACTCAACGTGATAGACGACGCGTCAATCGGACGTCCGGTCTGAGAGTTATTGGCTTTTTCGTTCCAGGGGCCCGGTTGGTTTTTAAGTCAAAACCAACATGACCGCACTACATCTGCGTCCAAACCTCGAGCAGAGTAAGCCAAAAGGTTCGTCTCACTAAGAGGAATCCAACAAAGTCGACGACACGTCAATCAAACGTCCAGAGCTCAAGTTATAAGTGTTTCCGCTCCGAGGGCCCGACTGGTTTCGTGTTTGAACCAACCCAGACATACCCAAAGTTCTCCGAAACCTTGAGTTTAATATACCGAAACGACCGTCTCGATCCAAGGATCGCATCGCAACTGATAGTGCGTCGATCGAGGGTCCATAGCCCAAGTTACGGGCGTTTGAACAAACCTGTCCGAGAAATGGGGGTTTTGGGCCCGGACCGACCCGGCCCAAGACCCCCCTGGGTCGGCCCGAACCGGGTCCGGGTCCGGCCCATTAGGGCGCGGCCCGGCCCGGTGGGCGCGGCCCGTCCCAGTGGGCGTAGACTGGCCCGTTCGGCGCGGCCCGGCCCGGCTTGGGCGGCCGGTGGCCTGGCGCGCCCGCGCGGCCCGTGTGGCCAGCTCGGCCAGCGCCGAGCTGAGCGGAACAGGGGGGCGAGTTGCCCCCTGATTGAGAAACCGTGGCCCCCACGTGGGGGTCCGCTCCTTCGGCCAGCCGGGGGTTACGACCCCCGGTTTCTTGGAAGCCGACCAACCCGGTCCGGCCGGCCGGTGCTGTTGTCGCGGGACCGTCGGGGTCCCGCCCCTCCGAGGTACCGGCGGACGGCGGTTCCGGCCGCCCCGCCTTGCACCGCCGCGGATTCGAGCCGCGGCCTTGTCCGACTGGGGCGGCGCGACGGCACCGCGCCCCTCCGCCGCAACCCCGCTCCGGCCGCGGTGTCTTCGTGGTTCTCCGGCGTGGCGCGACGGTGCCACGCCCCTTCGCTGCAGCCCGACTCCGTCCACGAGTTCGTTTAGCCTCAACGGCGCGGCGCGACGGCGCCGCGCATCTTCGCCACATTTCCCCATGTTTCCACGCGGTGTCGTTGCACCACACCGCCTTCTTTCGAACCACAACAAACACAATCATCAAAGGGGGAGGAGGGTCAGCCGTGTTCGTGCGGTCCAACCTCATCCCGTTATTACAATAACATGTGGCCCAAATAGAAGCCGATGAACGGCAAAGGAAAAAAATTCACGGACAAAAATAATTAACCCCTACCTCAAGCGTTGTTTAACGAAGGTTCGTCGCGGGGAAGGGATGTCGCGGAAGACGGCGTCACAGAAGGAGGATCTTCTGCGTCACGGTACACGGTGTCGCGTCGTCGATCTCCAGGGAACTGGCGTTCTTCGTCGTCTTCCGTCGGAGGTCGGCATTCTTCGTCGTTCTTCGCGTTCTCCAACGAAGAAGATGAAAATTCAAGGCTTTGAGTAATTTCTCTCCCAATCCCGCTCGCACAACGAAACAACAACAATAAAATAAGGCGTTGTCTTATTTTATTACTCATGCCATCTGTTTTTGAAAATCAAAATTAAATCACGATTTAATTATCGAGCGTTGACCAATTAATGAGGCGTTTAATAATCTTATTAAATGCGGGAGTTGACTTGGCATTTAAGAGGGGGGTGCGGGTGAGTTACCAAATTAAATGCACGTGGGAGGTAAAAAGGAAATAAAGGGGGTGGGGCTCGTGTGGGCCCCAACTCACTAATATCCTACCTAGGAGTTAGGATATCAGTGGGTCCCACTCCAACCACCATGCCTAGGTTAACACTACTTAGAATAAAAATAAAATCTTTTGCACAATATTTTATTTTATTCTTTAGTTAACCCAATTAATTAATAACCTCACCCGAGCAAACACAACTCCATAAAAGGTGTTCTTAAGCAATTACCGCCACTGCGATTCCATCGGTGCCCTCAGAATTCGATTCTGAGCACCGGTTCAAAAGTTAGGAAAACTCGCTCGTTCGTTCACTGAACGTACCCGAGCCAAACTTCGGAAATTGATTCCGGGCACACCGGGCCTCGGAATCAGGTGCCGTCAAAAACTGCGTTCTTGTAAAATCCCAAATAAAATTAAGAAAAAAATTTCCCTTGAATTTTACGGGTCTTTACAAATTTAGCGGCGATTTTGATCATATTTAGTTGCATTTTGTTTAAAATAACCTGAAAATAAAATAGATAAGATAAACTTAACCACTACTAATTAATATTTTCATTAATTTATTTAGCGGCGGTTTTTAAAAACTATTTCTAAATATTTCTCTTAAAATGTATTTTTTAAAAATATTTAACAAACAAATATAAATATAAAAACTCCGACTTGTAATAAAATAAAACATAAATACATAATAAACTCATCATACATACATCATACATCATACATCATACATCCACAATCATCATAACCTTAGTCAGCATAACCTCACTAAACCGATGACCTCAGTTAACCCATACATCAATCAACAATATATACCTATAAAATATGTGCAACAATAACTTATGTCCAATATACATCCACCCTACGACCTCTGCTGCATCCGTCTACCTCCACATCATCTTATCAACTGAAACCGAGCACATCATCTCATCAACTATAAAAAAGAAGAAGAAGAAAATTAAAACTAAACATAATAAATTATAATTATAGTAGAATCATTGATAAAATTTAAACATAGTGTGAAAACTAAGAACCATCATAATTGCCTTATGAAGAATTTTTTGGATCAGAACGATCAACCATCTGTCTACTGTCGGTATCTTTCACCGATAGTAAAAACCAGAACATTTAATAAAAGAAATGAAAAAGAGAAAAGATACAGAATATATTTAGAATGTTGCACATAAAATTTGTCACTTTTTTAATCAAATAGAATAAATTTTAACATAAAGAAAATAATATATCATGAAAATCACTTTGAAAACATAAAATTACATATTTAAGATATGATTCAACACTTTAAATTGAAAAGAGATAAGTATATAACATTGTTTCATTCTAGAAAACCATGTGGGGTTGGAATGGCATTTTGTGGTGTTAGTGGAACAACATTTACTTTAGAAAAATATACCCACATCCTTTTCAGGTAGTTTAAAATTGGTCATGGAACGAAAAACACACAATGGATCTCATATCTTTGATGACTCATGGACCTACATTCCAAAGGTAGATGCTTGTTGGAGATCTTGGCTGACGATGCTTAAAAACTCACACTGGTCAAGAGGATGAGAGGTCAGGATCATCAAACCCTTTTGGGGTGATTATTTCCTACTTTGGGACTATCTTATAGATTTAAGATATGTTCATGAATCCTTCATCCATTCCCAGGTATAAGATAGGTCACTCTTGCATTAACAATCAATTATTAACATACATGGAACTTAGAACTGTCTATATGTGTTAGAGGTTCTTCATCGATGAATATATCTATATATATGTGATGTTCTCAATCAATGGTACCTTTTAATGAGTGGATTATGGATTCTTTTGTTTTTTATTATTATGATGTTGGTTTTAAGCTACACAGTGGGGTGCTCTGGAGCTTATCATTATCCAGGGAGGCATGAGTTGTTTTGATATCAGGATCAGACCCATAAGACTGGTTTTCTACGTATCATTGTGAAAGAAATCAGAACCCATGTAGTTTGCTGCCACTTAATGGGACACATCATACCTTTTAAGGTAATGTGACAAAGATCAAACCATGCAGTTTAACTGTAATGGCCTAGACCCTTCTGGTCCATTAATTATCCAAATTTTTTTCTTCTAGTGTTTGAGGTATCCTAGGGACCATCAGTGACTCAATAAGGAGTTTTCCAAATTTTAGGATTTGATGAACTGTGGCACCGATGGGCGTCGGTGGAACCGATGGGTCGCCCATAGCACCAATCAGCATCAGTGCCAGGGTGTAAGAACCCGATTCTTATTTTTGAGGTACGAGTTTCTTCTTTTCTCTTTTCCTTAAGTGTTTTTGAGAAATAAGGAAAATGAGGGAAAATCCTAAATTTTGGGACTACACGCCGTGTACTTTTCCACACGCCGTGTACTTTGGCCGTGTGGGATGAGTACACAGGGTGTGTAGCCATGCTGATGATGATGGGTGTAAAAATCTACCACACCGCGTGTAGTGGGTATTTACACGCCGTGTAGTCAGTCGGTAGGTAAATAGTAAGGCGGTGGAAGCAGCCGCTAGCTGAGTGACAGTACACGCCGTGTAATCAGGAATACACGTCGTGTATTCATGTCGACAGGTGAACAATGTGGCGGTGCCACCAGAGGAACAGTTAAATGAGGAAAGTACACGACGTGTAGTTAGTTTTTTTTTTGCTTAAATTGGGCATTAGCCTCCCCTATTCACAAGGAAGGCTTAGAATTGGAGGAGGATTCGGGAGAGAGGGTCGAACCTTCGAGGAGCTCCAGATCGCACGTCGGGAATCCGTTTCCGCCTCTGTCGATCTCGTTGGGACCGTACAGGTAAGCATCTCCTTCTCCTTAAGCCATTCTTACCAATTATTTCATGAGGGAAAGTTATTTGCATTTGAACGAGTTTTCTTCTACCCCAGATCTATGCCGTCTTTGGGAGTTTCTGGAAGCGACGTTCATGCATACCGTTCAGGGGCGTTTAAGGTAGGTGGCTTGGTGTTTAAATTCCAACGGTTGTGCGTTTTTGTGTACCATTGTGCTATGAACCCATGTTGGGGTGTCGTGTGGCTGAGGCCTTGTCTGTTTAAATACCTAGAATTGTATAGGTAATTAAATGTGATAATAAACTGCTGTTTGGGATCGTTGCTTGGATCCAGGACCACCCCGGGGGTGTGTTCCTCTATTTAGCTGCTTGTCCAGGATACTCGAGGGTATTCCATGTTTATATTATGCATTACTTTTGCCTTGAGAGGAATTGTATGTGAATTTCATGTTTATATGTTGGGCATGGCCCGATTACTTGTTTAGCCTAAGGGCATTGTTGATTAGCCTGAGGGTGTAGTTCTATTAGCCTGAGGGCAATGCCTGAGGGCAAGATTCTGATTACCTGAGGGTTTCGTTTCAGTTTGGCCTGAGGGAAATATTCTATTTCGCCTAAGGGAAAGGTACTGTATAGCCTGAGGGCAAGCCTGAGGGGATGGTTTTACTATATTATCTTGAGGGAAAAATTTTGGTTGGCCTGAGGGCTTAGGTTCTGTTGAGCATAGAATGTTATTAAATTAAATGGTTAAAAATGAATAATAAAAATGCCAATATAACTGGAAAAGTTAGTTAATTTTGAGTACTGCTTAGTTTATTTCATTTTACTACTGCACACTTTTGTTGCATATTTTTCACACAGTTGGGCACGAGTCTTTGGTGGGTGCCTACTGGGATTTATTTCTCACACCCTGTTTGGGTCATGTCTTAGGCCCAAACAGACTCTATTGCTACAGGTGTGGATAAGGGAAAGGGTCCCTATATAGGTACATGATTGTTGTTGGGGAGTAGGGGAGCATGGGACCGAGCTTAGGCTTGCGATGCTGCCAGCTGTTTTGTTTCGTTCTGTTGTAGCTTTACTTTCTATTGTATCGTGTTGTATTATTGTGTAACATGTTCTAGATTTTTTCTTAGAACTTGAGACATGTTGCATCATTATATATACACATTTGGTTATCTTTTTACTGCAGTTGTTCATTTTAAATGTGTATGGTTTATTGCTTCCACTGTTGTTGTATGTTGTATATTTTATTCCGTTGCGCTACACTTTAACAAATGAGGGCATAGTTTCCCCACTATTAGATCTGGGCTCTTGCTGCTAGTCAGCAGCCTCTGGCATTTGGGGAAATGTGCTTGAGGTCACGTGGCGAACCGGCTTCGGGGCACCCGTTGAGTGGCACCCGGGCCCGGGACGTTACAAAGTGGTATCCGAGGGGTTCTTTTCTTTGACTTACTATTTGGAACCTTAGTCAGGTATAGGACAGAAATGGTAGTTGGTAATAAGGTGTGCCTGGGAGTAGCTAACCCGTGTACAGGGAAAAACCAATTTACCTCGTATTGCAATTTTATTGATTTTTTAGTTTCCAGTTGATCTGATTTTCACCGTTGGGTGACACATTTGGGATTATACTGTTTATATGTTATCCATGAGTTCTATTTAGTTTCAACCCAATGAGATGAGGGTATGTCATCTCATGCATCATTTAGGCACATGCTAAAAATCACATGTCATTCATATTTCCATGCCATATAGGTGCATTAAAAATTGCATGTTGTTGTGATGGTTGTTGTACTAGAAAAGCATGTTGTTGTGATAGCTGCTTTGATAAATACTTACTATATGATAGGGTATTTTTGAGCATGTTAATGGAATTCACACCAAAATTTGGTTATTGTGGAGTATGGGCCCTCAATGACCGGAATTTGGTGGATCATTAACTTGTTTACTTGTGTATAACATGTATAAGATGCCAAACTTTGATTCGCGGGGAGTATGGGCCCGCACGGATCAGAATTTGGAACTTAAATGCTATTTTCAGTGTTTTATCTAGGCTCCGGAGTAGTTTCTGAGACATACTATCCGGAAAACCCAGTATACATGTCGTGTAGTTCTATGGACACACACCGTGTGTTGTTCTGTTCGGGAAGAAAAGAAAACTTTTTGAGTACACGCCGTGTACCCTAAGTACACGCCGTGTAGTCTCTTTCCGTGTCATAGACCATGTGGGTGGGGACACGGGGAAGGGAAATGCTTGGGGAAAACACGTCGTGTACTGGATGTACACTCCATGTAGTTTTGACCCAGAGTTCGGCCGTGTAACTAACAACACAGATGGAGGAGACCTTAAGACATACACGCCGTGTCCACTGTGGCACACGCCGTGTAGTCTGGCCTGGGGACCCGACTGTGTAACTAACAACACAGGTCGGTGTAATCCTTTCGTGTACACGCCATGTCCATCTGGAACACACTGTGTCATGTGAGCCATGTATCCGATCGTGTAACTAACAACACGGGTCGACGAAGCTCGTTTAGTACACGCTGTGTACCTATGGGACACGCCGTGTAGTCTTGTCCGAGGACAGACCGTGTGGACATGGCCATGTGGAAAGGAAAATGGGGTAGTGTACACGCCGTGTTCGGGTGTAACACGTCGTGTAGTATAAAGCTGAGTAGTCGGCCATGTCACAAACGACACAGGCAGTTGGAAAATTACACCATACACACCGTGTAGATTATATACACGCCGTATAGTTTTGTTCAACGGGAGCCGTGTGGCTTAGCCGTGTAGAAGGACCCGGGCAGGGGAAGAGAATTCAGGTACACGCCGTGTAGTCAGTATACACGCCGTGTAGTCTTGTTTTTCAAATCTTGAATGCCTTCTTCCTCCCGTTCCCTTTTTGGTCCCTTCATGTTTAGAATGTGAAAATCTTGATCTAAGGTGTGCATTTGACCTTGTAGAGTCATGCCGCCGAGACGAACACGCATTGTTTTCTAGGAGAGCGGCAACAATTATACTCCAGAGATGGTTGGTCATGGGATACCAGTGGACCCTCCAGCAGAGCCAGATGCGGCGCCAGCCATTATACCAGACACAGGTGCGGATGCGCAGTTCCGTGAAGGCTTCATGCGGTTCATGCAGACCCTTCAGGGAGCACTGCCGGCTGCCACATTTATGGCTGACCTGACTCGTATCTTCCAGCAGCAGCATCCGCCTATATTCTCAGGGGATGGTGGACCACAGGCTATAGAGTCTTGGCTAGGGTCTATGCAGACTATTTTCGAGCATCTTGAGACACCTCCAGGGAGGAGGGTCAAGCTCGCGACGTATATGATGTGTGATTCCGCCAAGAGGTGGTGGGATGTTACCACTCAGTCAGAGCGTCACAAAGACATGGCATGGGAAGACTTTTAGACAGATTTATATGACTTCTTCTTCCTAGAGACGCTGAGGGAAGATAGAGCTCGAGAGTTCATGAATCTATAGAAGGACGCTATGTCGATGGTGGATTATTCTGATCATTTCACCGAGATTCAGAGTTTTTCACTAGTTATGGTGGGTGATGAGACGTTGAGGGCCAGACGCTTTGAGGATGGTCTTCGATATGACATCCAAGCACTGGTAAACATTTTCAGGTTTCCTACAGTACATGCTATTGTGAACCAAGTGCTAATTATAGAGAGGAACCTGCGGGAGGCTAGTGGTGCGGGCCAGGGCGGTTCAGCACCAGTTTCTGGTACTATTTCTACCAGAAAGAGGAAGTGACAGATGAGTTTCTCTCACGGTGGCAATACTAACCAGGCAGTTACTTCAGGTGGCCCGGTCAGGTGCTACCAGTGTGGTAAAGAGAGGCACAAGAGACCGCAGTGTCCACGTGACCCAGTGGAGTGTCGAACTTGCGGCAAGATGGGTCATCTGCAGCGCTTTTGCAGGGTGTTTGTACCAGTGGCTAGTGAGAGGGGTTCTGTGCAGACTCCGTGTGCGGGAGCAGGACTAGTAACTTCTTACCAATTGGGGACCTGGAGTACGTCAGGGCGTGCAGGCAGGGATGGTGGTCATGGTCGTGGTAGCCAGACACCAGGATCTCAGAGGCAACAGGCCGGGACAGCTCAGGGTAGTCAGGCTGTGTCGCAGGGCCGCGACACTGGGCAGACATATGCAGTGCAACAGACCCAGCAGGAGCAAGATCTCGGACCTTCTACAGTCAGAGGTACTATTCTAGTAGCTTCTGTCTTATCTTCAGTACTTTTCGATATGAGTGCTACACATAGCTTTGTATATGTGCCTATTGTGATGAGCCTTGGGCTTTGTGTTTCTTATTCTTCTGATGTTATGACGCTAGACACTCTGTTGGGAGCTAGAACGGCTGGTGTGCGTCAGTGTAAGGAGTTCCCCCTTGAGGATGGTGAGTGTCACTTTCTATGGGACCTCTACATCTTGGAGATGACGAGCTATGATGTCATTCTAGGTATGGACTGGTTGGTTCCCTTTCGAGCCTTTGTAGACTGCTATTGTCATAGGGTGAGTTTCACGCCACCAGAGGGCAGAGATTTTCTATACAAAGGTGAATGGGATGTTCAGGCGAGTCGAGCTGGACCAGAGCATCATGGTCAAGGTGGTGTGATAGCCCAGATTGCGAGTATATATCTGGATGATCAGGGGACTTGTCAGACGGATTTCCCTCCAGTGGTTGATCATTTCAGGGATATCTTCCCGAATGACTTTTCAGGTCTACCTCTGGAGCGTGAGGTGGATTTCTCTATCGAGCTTGTGCCAGGAGTGGCACCAGTATCCATTCCTCCTTATAGGATGGCCACGCCTGAGTTGCAGGAGCTCAAAAGGCAGTTAGAGGAGTTACAGGAAAAGGGTCTCATCTGACCCGGTACTTCTCCTTGGGGTTTGCTGGTCCTCTTTGCGAAGAAGGCATATGGTACCCTCAGACTCTGTGTGGATTATCGGAAGTTGAACCAGTTGACGGTCAAGAACCGATATCCCTTGCCAAGGATTAATGATCTCTTTGATCAACTTCGTGGAGCACGAGTGTTCTCGAAGATTGACTTGAGATTCGGATATCATCAGTTGCGTGTTAAACCATCTGATATACCTCTCAAAGCCTTCAAGAGCAGGTATGGTATATACGAGTACTTGGTTATGTCGTTCGGACTCACGAACGCGCCAACAGTTTTCATGGATCTGATGAATCATGTGTTCCATCCTTATCTGGATTCTTTCATGGTAGTATTTGTGGATGATATCTTGGTGTACTCTCACACTCGACACGACCATGCCACCCATCTTGAGATCGTACTGAGTACACTGAGAGAACATCAGATATATGCTAAGATCTCAAAGTGACACTTTTTGATGGACCAGATCCACTTCCTGGGCCATATCATCTCAGAGGCAGGAGTTGTCATGGACCCAGAGAAGGTGAGAGAAGTATTTTCCTAGGATCATCCTAAGAACGTGTTTGAAATACGGAGTTTCTTAGGGCTGGTTGGTTACTACAGGCGCTTTATACAGGACTTATCTCACTTAGCAGCACCGTTGAAGGGTCTGACTAAGAAGGGTGTGAAGTTCATTTGGTCGAAAGCTTGCGAAACAGCCTTTCAGGACCTGAAAGGAAGGTTGACATCAGCACCAGTCCTGATACTTCCAGATAAAGGGAATATCTATATAGTTTACTATGATGCATCAGGTATTGGGCTGGGAGTAGTGTTGATGCAGGGCGACTGAGTTGTTGCATACGGTTCTCGGCAGTTGAGGCCACATGAGAGCAATTACTCGTCGTATGATCTCTAGTTCGATGCAGTTGTTCATGCATTGCACTGTTGGAGACACTATATCTTGGGAGATAATTTTGTGGTTTTCACCAACCACAAAAGTCTCAAATATATCTTTACTCAGTGTGACTTGAATCTGAGACATCAAAGGTGGGTCGAGTACCTTCAGTCCTTTGACTTTGAGCTTGCCTATACACCTGGTAAAGGTAATGCAGTAGCTGATGCACTGAGCAGGAGGACTCAGATACAGGCAGTTCAGGAGGCCAGTGGTGAGTGGCAGCTCATGGCTTTGTTCTCTGAGATGCATTTGGATGTGCACGATAGTCAAGGGCAGACCTATCTTTCATCTTTAGTTGTGACTTCTACCCTCCTGGATAGAGTGAGGATGAGACAGCTATCTGATTCAGAAGGCCTAGTTCTACGGGATTCAATGTAAAGTGAGGACCCTCCTCCTGGGTGGGAAATAGGCGATGATGAGGTACTGTGTTTCCATGGGCAAGTGTGGGTTCTAGGGGATATACGTGAGGAGTTGATGCGGGAGTTTCATGCTTCATCTTGGGCAGTTCATCCTGGAGTTACCAAGATGTACCGTGACTTGAGACGTCAGTACTGGTGGCCGGGTATGAAGAGAGATGTAGCTGGTTTTGTTACGAGATGTTCCACCTGTCAGCAGGTGAAGGCGGAGCATCAGAGGCCAGCTGGACTGTTACAGCAGTTACCCATTCCGTAGTGGAAATGAGATGATGTCGTGATGGACTTCGTGACTAGGTTGCTGAGGTCACCTCGAGGCAATGATGCTATGTGGGTTGTTGTGGGAAGACTCACGAAGGTAGCTCACTTTTTTCCAATCAAGGATACCTTTAGTGTTGACGATCTCGGAAAGTTGTATATCTGAGAGGTGGTACGTCTTCATGGGGTTACTGTTCTATCATTTCGGATAGGGATGCTCGTTTTACGTCTCGTTTCTGGCAGAGTTTTCAGAGGAAACTGGGTACAAAGGTTCTTCTGAGCACGGCTTACCACCCTCAGACCGATGGCCAGTCAGAGCGTACGATACAGGTGCTTGAGGACATGTTGCGTGCATACATCCTAGACTTTGGGGGCTCTTGGGGGAAACATATACCCCTGGTCGAGTTTTCCTATAATAATAGTTTTCAGGTAACTATTGAGATGACACCTTATGAGGCTTTATATGATAGGCCATACCGATCACCCTTGTGCTGGTTAGAGGTAGGTGAGGCAGCTTTAATGGGACCACAGCTCATGCAGGAGACTTCTGAGCAAGTCTAATTGATTCAGAAGTAGATGGATACCACACAGTCTCGTCAGAAATCTTATGTTGATCACCGCAGACGACCCTTGGAGTTCGTGGTCGGGGATCAGGTTCTCTTACGTGTTTCACTGAGGTTGGGACACAGGTGGATCAGGAGACAGGGTAAACTTTCACCGAGGTATGTGGGGTCCATTTGAGATTCTGGAGAGAGTCGGGCTGGTTTCCTATCGGTTGAAGTTAACACAAAGGTATCGAGCCATGTATGACGTCTTCCATGTATCTCAGTTGCACCTCTATCATTTAGACTCATATCACGTCTTTCATCCAGAAGAGGTTGAGCTTCAGATCAATGCATCCTTTGAGGAGCATCCAATTCGTATCGTTGATAGGAGCACGAAGGTTCTCCGAGACCGGTCAGTTCCTCTCGTACGGGTGCTATGGCAGCATGGCCGAGTGCAGGACGAAAATTGGGAGCGGGAAACCGACGTACGTTCTCAGTGGCCAGAGCTATTCTTAGATTTATCTTTGCCACCCTTGGAAGGGAAATTCGGGGACAGATTGCTTTAAGGGGGGAAGTTTGTAAGAACCCAGTTCTTATTTTTGAGTCACGGGTTTCTTCTTTTCTCTTTTCCTTAAGTGTTTTTGAGAAATAATGAAAATGGGGGGAAAATCCTAAATTTTGGGACTACACGCTGTGTACTTTTCCACACGTCGTGTACTTTGGCCGTGTGGGATGAGTACACAGGGTGTGTAACCATGCTGATGATTATGGGTGTAAAAACCGACTACACGCCGTGTAGTGGGTATTTACACGCCGTATAGTCAGTCGGCAGGTAATAGTAAGGCGGTGGAAGCAGCCGCCAGCTAAGCGATAGTACACGACGTGTAATCAGGAATACATGTCATGTACTCATGTTGACAGATGAACAGTGCGGTGGTGCCGCCAAAGGAACAGTTAAATGAGGAAAGTACACACCATGTAGTCAATAGTACACACTGTGTAGTTTGTTTTTTTCGCTTAAATTGGGCAGTAGCCTCCCCTGTTCACAGGGAAGGCTTAGAACCGGAGGAGGAGTCGGGGAAGAGGGTCGAACCTTCTAGGATCTCCAGATCGCACGCCAGGAATCCGTTTCCGCCTCTGTCGATCTCGTTGCGACCGTACGGGTAAGCCTCTCCTTCTCCTTAAGCCGTTCTTACCAATTATTTCCCGGTGGAAAGTTATTTTCATTTGAACGAGTTTTATTCTACCCCAGATCTATGTCGTCTTTGGGGGTTTCTGGAAGCGACCTTCACGTATACCGTTCAGGGGCGTTTAAGGTAGGTGGCTTGGTGTTTAAATTCCAACTGTTGTGCATTTTTGTGTACCGTTGTGCTACAAACCCATGTTGGGGTGTCGTGTGGCTGAGGCCTTGTCTGTTTAAATACCTAGAATTGTATAGCTAATTAAATGTGATAATAAACTGCTGTTTGGGATCACTGCTTGGATCCAGGACCACCCCGGGGGTGTGTTCCTCTGTTTAGTAGCTTGGACAGGATACTCGAGGGTATGCCATGTTTATATTATGCATTACTTTTTCCTTGAGAGGAATTGTATGTGAATTGCATGTTTATATGTTGGGCATGGCCCAGTTACTTGTTTAGCCTGAGGGCGTAGTTCTATTAGCCTGAGGGCAATGTCTGAGGGCAAGATTCTGATTACATGAGGGTTTCGTTTTAGTTTGGCCTGAGGGAAAGATTCTATTTCGCCTGAGGGAAATGCCTAAGGACAAGATACTGTATAGCCTGAGGGCAAGCCTGAGGGCATGGCTTTAGTATATTAGCCTGAGGGAAAAATTATGGTTGGCCTGAGGGCTTAGGTTTTGTTGAGCACAAAATGTTATTAAATTAAATGGTTAAAAATGAATAATAAAATGGCAATATAACTGGTAAAGTTAGTTACTTTTGAGTACTTCTTAGTTTATTTCATTTTACTACTGCACACTTTTGTTGCATATTTTTCACACAGTTGGGCACGGGCCTTTGGTGGGTGCCTACTGGGATTTATTTCTCACACCCTGTTTGGGTCATGTCTTCGGCCCAAACAGACTATGTTGTTGCAGGTATGGATAAGGGCAATGGTCCCTATACAGGTACATGATTGTTGGTGAGGAGTAGGGGAGCATGAGACCGAGCTTAGGCTCGCGATGTTGCCGGCTATTTTGTTTCGTTCTGTTGTACCTTTACTTTCTATTGTATCGTGTTGTATTGGTGTATAACATGTTCTGGATATTTTCTTAGAACTTGAGACATGTTGCATCATTATATATACATTGTTGGTTATCTTTTTAATGCATTTGTTCATTTTAAATGTGTATGGTTTATTGCTTCCGTTGTTGTTGTATGTTGTATATTTTATTCCGCTGCGCTACACTTTGACAAATGAGGGCATAGTTTCCCCACTATCAGACCTGGACCCTCACTACTAGTCGGCAGCCTCTGGAGTTTGGGTAAATGCATTTGAGGTCACGTGGTGAACCGGGTTCGATGCACCCGTTGAGTGGCACCTGGGCCCGGGACGTTACACAGGGTGATGGTGCCAGGGCGACGGTGCCAGGTCGACGGTGCCAGGGCGATGGTGTCAGGGTGACGATGTCAGGGCAACGGTGTCAGGGCGATGGTGCCAAGGTGACAATTCTAGGACGACAGCGACTCACCTAACAGTGAGTCCTTCAATGTTTTTTAGGACCTTCCATTTTTTCCCTAGTGACGTATCTTTTGGCGTAAAAGTGTTTTAATACCCCTTTCAAATCCATTTAAAACTGGGGAAAGATGTTTTAAAGCCCCATTAATTGGGAAACCCTTGGGTTATCAAAATGTGTGTCCTTTTCCTCAGTGTCACACCTTGTCGTGTTTTACAGTTTCGCCAATGTTATGCATTTTCCTCTATTTAAAGGAAACCCTTTAACTCATCGCTGTTATCTCCACTATCTCCGATGATAATTATTAAATTCCAATTAATCCCAACATGTGAAATTTCAGAACCGCATTGTCGAACCACAATAGACTTTTAAGCACTTTGAAATTGTCTCCCTGATTTTAGGATCTGGCCTTTTTCTTAAGATGAGATAATCTCTACTTTTCCTTTCACTCTCTCTTGGTGTGTTTGGAGTCCCTCTTCCCTAGAAGAATCGTGCGCCATGCTAGATCCCTTTCTGATCACCCTTGGAGCCTTGGAGTTTCATGCAAGTGGAGTATCCCTAGTTCTTGGTGCGAGGAGAAAACATCGATCCTTGATCATCTAGGCAGGGTTTTCCTTCGTCTCTCTTTATGTGTATCAGTCGGGGTGGGTGTGATAATGTTTCCCCAGGGTGTGGATGAAACCAAATCTTAATGAAGACAATAAACAGACTTTAAAGAATTAAGGGGTGTGTTTGATGGTGATGCTTCTATACTCTTTCATATTCACTTATATGTTGAGAATTGTGTGGGCTTATGCCCACTGAAAATAGTGTCTGTTGGTGGTCCTTTCTTGTGCACTAATGAACCTATGTTCCTCTGTATAAACTTGTGATTGAATGGATGTAACATGGAAACTAGTTTATCACGTAAAGTAGGTTTATTAAATGGATTCCCAATAAATAAGAATCCTTGTGTGATCACCCTGATTAACCAAATGGTAGGAAGGAACTTAATGAATGGTGTGGACAAATCTGGAAACTTCTTTGTGTGATTGCTGCTTGTGGGGTGATGTGGATGGAGATGAGATCTCCTTTTGTTCAGTTGGCTTGTAGATCTGTGCCCGTATGTTGGGGCCTGTTTTGGTTCCCGTACTTGGAGGGATCTCATAGGTCCCTTTTGTTGTTGTGACTTTACAAGAGAACTGGGTGTGAATGATTAAATTTCTTTTTGACTATTTTCTACTTTAGAGTTGTTTTGACTTGTGGATGTGCCTGTTATTTGTCTGGTAGTGAAGAACTAATTTCTAAAGAAACCACTTGAACATGATAATGAGAATGGGTGGTGCTCTAGTTGTGACTATTGTGCTTTTGTGCGTGAATAAATAATAATGAGGGTGTTTGTGTATAGGCTGGTTTTGAAACCCTTAGGTTGGGATGAGTGCTTGTTCAAATATATGTATAAATTAGTTTTTTTGTTTATTATATGCACCACATCCATGTTGAGCACTTCATGCCGAACACCCCCATTTCATAGGGGGGTGTTTTTCCCAACATTCCTAAAAGTGTCATTTTAGTTTAAAACATGTGTCACATAACTAAAACTGAGCAACGATCTCAATTTTTTTCAAACTTTAAGATAGAGATCCATAATTCATTTTTCACATGAAAGGAATTGACCGTATTCCAATATGAAACATGTGATGGTCGGTATGACTTGTAGTACGTGTTCTCAATATAAGTGTCATTTTAGTTTAAAATGAATAACGTAGACAAAACTAAGAAAATGATCTTGGATTGTTTTCAAAATTTAGTACAACGATCCATAATTCATTTGTGATGAGTAAGAATTGACCACATGTCAATTTGACACCCTATGTGGTCGGTATGACTCGAAATGTGTGTTTTCAATATATAAGTGTCATTTTAGTTTAAAATACGCGTCAATAGTCAATGCTAAGCAAACGGGCCCAGATTATTTTCAAAATTTAGGGAAAAATTCCATAATTAATTTTTGATGTGTTGGAATTGACCGCATGCCAATCGGAGACACGATGTGGTTGGTATGACTCAAAGTGCGTATTTTCAATATAAAAGTGTCATTTTACTTTAAAACGTGTGTCATGTCGCAAAAACTGATCAAACAAGTTCATATTGTTTTCAAACATTAGGAAAATGACTTATAATTTATTTGTGATGTGCAGAAATTGATCATGCATCAATCTCACATAGGATGTGGTTGATATCACTCGAAGTGCGTGTTTTCAATACAAAAGTGTCAATTTAGTTTAAAACACACATCAAATAGCCAAAACCAAGAAAACGATCTCAAATTGTTTTTAAACTTTATAAAAACAATCCATAATTTGTTTTTGACATGTAGTAATTGACCACATGCCAATCTGACACATGATGTAGTCAGTATGACTCGAAGTATATGTTTTCAATATAAAAGTGTTATTTTAGTTTTAAATGCATCACATAGCCAAAACTAAGCAAGTAAGCTCAGATTATTTTCAAAATTTAGAACAATGATCCATAATTCATTTTTGATGTGTAGGAATAGACTAAATGTCAATCTGACATCCGATGTGGTCAATATGACTTGAAATGCGTGTTTTCAATATAAAAGTGTCATTTTAGTTTAAAATGTGTGTCACTAGAAAAAAACTATCAAACAGGCTCGTATTGTTTTCAAAATTTAGGAAAATAATCCATAATTCTTTTTTGATGTGCATGAATTGACCTCACATCAATTAGACACACGACGTGGTCGGTATGACTTGAAGTGCGTGTTTTCAATATAAATGTGTCATTTTACTTTTAAACGCGTGCTACATCACCAAAACTGAGAAAATAGGCATAGATTGTTTTCAAACTTTAGAAAAACAACTTATAATTCATTTTTGATATATAGGAATTGACCGCACGTCAATCCGACACCGGATGTGGTCAGTATGACTCGAAATGCGTGTTTTCATTACAAAAAATGTCAATTTAGTTTAAAACACACCTCAAAATAGCCAAAACCGATAAAATAAGATCATATTATTTTTAAACATTAGGACAACATTCCACGTAATTCATTTTTTATGTTTAGGAATCGACCACACACCAATCTGACGCGTGATTTGGTCGGTATGACTCGAAGTATTTGTTTTCAATATAAAAGTGAAATTTTAGTTTAAAACGCGTGTCGCAACGCCAAAACCGAGAAAACGAGTTTGGATTGTTTTCAGACTTTTGGAAAATGATCCATAATTCATTTTTTATATGTAGAAATTAAATGCACATCAATCTGATGCACGATGTGATTGGTATGACTCGAAGTGTGCGTTTTCAATACAAAAGTGTCATTTTACTTGAAAACACAACATCAAATAGCCAAAACCGAGCAAACGAGCTTGGATTATTTCTAAACATTAGGAAAACGGTCCATAATTCATTTGTGATTTGTAGAAATTGACCGCACTTCAATATGACACACGATGTGGTAGGTATGACTCGAAGTGTGTGTTTTTAATATAAAAATGTCATTTTATTTTAAAACGCGTGTCACATCGCCAAAATCAAGAAAACGAGTTTGGATTGTTTTCAAACTTTAGGAAAATATTGTATAATTCATTTACGATGTGTAGGAATCGACCGCACGTCAATCCGACATTCAATGTGATCAGTATGACTCGAAGTACGTGTTTTCAATGCAAAAGTCTCATTTTAGTTTAAAATAGACATCAAATAGCCAAAATTGAGAAAATGGGCTTGGATTGTTTTCAAATTTTATGACAATGAATCATATTTCATTTGTGACGTGTAGTAATTGACCACGTGCCAATGTGACACTCGATGTGGTCAATATGACTCGAAATACGTGTTTTCAATATAAGTGTCATTTTAGTTTAAAACGCATGTCACAACACCAAAACTGAGAAAACGATGTTGGATTATTTTCAAACTTTAAAAAATAACCCATAATTCATTTTTAACATGTAGGAATGAGCCCCACATCAATTTGAGGCACAATTTGATCGGTATGATTCGAAGTGCGTGTTTTCAATACAAAAGTATCATTTTAGTTTAAAACATGTATCAAATAACCAAAATCGACCAAACGAGCTCAAATTGTTTTCAAATTTTAGTAAAACAATACTTGATTCATTTTTAACGTGTAGGAATCGATCATACCTCAATCTGATACATGATATGATATGACCGATATGACTCAAAGTGAGTGTTTTAAATATAAATGTGTCATTTTAGTTTAAAACACGCGACACTAGCCAAAATGGAGAAAAGAAACTCGTATTGATTTCAAAATTTAGGTCAACAATCCATAATTTATTTGTGATGTTTAGAAATTGACCGCACGTTAATCTGACACACAATGTGGTCGATATAATTCAAAGTACATGTTTTCAATATAAAAGTGACATTTTAGTTTAAAACGTGTCATATCGTCAAAACCGAGAAAATAAACTCAGATTGTTTTCAAACTTTAGGAAAATGATCAATAATTCATTTGTTGTGTGTATGAATCGACCGCACGTCAATCCAACATATGATGTTGTTGGTATGACTTGGAGTGTATGTTTTAAATACAGAATTGTCGTTTTAGTTTAAAACACGCATCAAATAACCAAAATCAAGCAAACGAAGTAAAAATGTACTAACTTTTGTTTTAATATATTAAGGTTTTCAAAGCAGTGAGTACAGCGGATCGGGTAGTCGTTGAATTTTGGATAGCCGAACTTTAACCTGATTAATTTTTTAAAAGTTGAATATGTTTGCATCTTATTTGTTTTTTGAACTCATTATTTTAACCCTATCCTATTACAATTTTAAACATTCTCTTAAATATCATAATCCATTTAAGTGTTTTTTATAATTTCAAAATTTCAAAATTCATTTATAAATCTAAAATGAATGAATATCATGTAAAACAAATATATTTTATAATTTTATGAATATTTAAAAATACACAGTTAATAAATTAATAAAAAATTATATATTTTGAAGCATATTAAAAATTAATTTATAAGCCTAATACAAAACGAACTCAGAATAAATATATATATTTTATAAATTTACTATTATCTAAAATTACATAATTAATAAATAAATGTTAATTAAATTGGCAGGGTTCAGGTCAAAATTATTTTAAGATATGAATATTAATGGTGTTTTGAGTTTACTATAATTCTATAAAAACTCAAATAACCACTAATCTAATCCTCTTTAGTAAAGTTATATACTATTAAAAGTATAAAAAAAGTTATTTAAGATTTGTATTTGTTTTGAGTCCATCCAAACACGCCTTAGGTAAGGAAATGAATTAAAGCGAAGGTAGGGCGAGCGACTGGTTGTAGCCAGTGGGCCGGCCGGCAATTGAGGGGCTCGAGGAGGCCATTCCGGCAAAAGAAGCTGCGCTGCGCGCCACCAAAATTATTATTTTTTTAATTCTTATAATTTTTTTTTTTCATGTTTATATTTAATATTAAAAAAATCAAAAAAACAATCGGTTTATTTAGCCCAAAATAATATTATTTGTTAATTCAATTCCTAAAGAATAATACAAATAATAACAATTGCCATGTCAATTCATAAAACCTGATACATTGATTATTAATTTTTTAAACGATTAAAATATTGTTATTTTTTAAAATAAAAAATATTTTTTTTGTTTATGATTTAGTAATTTTTTATGAATTTTATAAAATGATAATTTGTATCAATATTAAAAAATAATAATTTTTAATTAAATTCATAAAAACTGATATATTGATTATATATTTAATATAATAATAAATTTTGTGTTAATTTTATAGTACAATAAATATTTAATTCATTTCATAAAAACGAATCACTTTAAAAAACAAGTTTTAAAATTTATATTTTAATACTGTTATTTTTTAGATAAAAAATACTTTTAAATGGCATAAAATATCCTATGGATTTTCCTTTAAAAAAATTACACTAAAATATTTCAATATAAAACAAGTGAAATTTGTTAGTGCGGAAATTTGCACCACAAATGACTCATGAAAAAATTTACTATGAAAAAAATTACTTTTTTTTAAGTCATGAAATTTTCCTTAGAAAAATACAGTGAAAATTTCTATTGGAAAAACCCACAAATGGAAAATTTCAATGAAAATTTATAATGAAAACGTTAAAATATCAACCGGTTGAAAATTCCAATGGTAAATTCCATTAGCAATTTCCATTGCAAAAAGTCACAACAATATTCAAGTGGAAAAATTCCACTAAAAAAACAATTGAAAATTCCATGTGAATATTGGAATGGATAATTTTATCGAAAACCCAATTTGAAAATTTCATTGATTCAACCATAAAATTCCAATAAAATACTCCTACAAAAAAATTTATCGATAAACTAATTGATTCAGATGTAAACTTTTGATGAATACTCCGAATGAAAACTTTCACCTGAAAAATCCAATATAAAACTCCAATGAAAAATATCAATGATCCAACTAAAAATATTTAATAAAAAAATCCATCGAAAACTTATACTGAAAAATTCCAATAGAAAACTTGTAACACTCTTAGATTTTGGTGAGATATTTTTTTTTTCAAAAAAATGAATCTTTTTGATATTTTGTGTAACACACAACACTGACTTTAGCTTGCATTACATGCAACGCCGAGTTTAGCTTGCCTTACACGCAACATTATAATGACTCTGCTTTTTATTACATTACTATTACATCATTTTAAAGACAATCAACATAAAATCATTACACAAAGAGGATCCAAAGGTTTAGTATCTTGGTCAAACAAGGACCATACACGACTTTTACAAAATAAAATATAAACATTTATTTAATTTCTTCTTCTCTAGTTTCTTATTGTCCCTCGAGTTCTTCTTAGTACTAGTAATCACCTGAGAATATACATCAAAAAGGGGTGAGCTAATAGCTCAATAAGAGGATAGATAAGAACATGAAACAATTTAACATGTGGTGAGTATAAACATAACATCATCATCATAACAGAAACATGAGATCATAATCATGAGAGAAAGTCATTAAGACGAGGCTTGGTATGTGGCAATGCATAAAAACGAAACATCATGTCTTAGCCGTCAACTACCACACATAGTTGCGAACAAAACTAGTATCATGTTCACACATATTTCACTTTATATCATGAGATTCTTCACATTACCAAATGCATTGAAGCACTATATAATTCCGGGCGCACACGTCACATCATAACATTTACATCATCATGCATGCCACATAGAACATGTATCAATCTTGAACATAAAATAACCCATGGAAAAGAATGAGTTTCATTTCACAAACCATATATTCATAAACTTTGGGTTCCTGAATAAAAGAGGGAATAACATACGTGATATAAGAATCATCAACCTTGAGTGAAGAAGAAACAATCTCGAGAAGTAAAAGACATGTTTTTCTTGAAAGAAGAGTTCTTTTCGAAAACATTATGTTTCTCATAAACTCAAGCAGAAAACATGTATATCCCAAAAAGGTAATACAATGATGAAGAAATGATATTTAAGGAATATCCATACTGAAAATGGGGTGAAAGAGGGAAAACACAAAGAAAGAGAGTTGAGTTTGAGAATTCCCCTTACCACGTGTCTGAATACTTCCTTCACTTTAATATCCTTTATAATCACATTAGATTCATTAATTACAAATCCAGAACCTTCTATACATGAATTTGATTCATTATAGGTTTATTAAGTTCATTTATGGGCCTTTGGATGAGTTATATAGTTTAATTTCATCATTCGGGAGCATTCGTTTTCATGATTTTTATGATCGGTTCACTTATATACATGAATGGAAGTTCGTGTAAAATGTTGATAAATAACCAAAATTGTTATTGTATATTCTTAATGATCTTCCAGAAGTTTAAATGATATTATAAAGAATTTAGTCATATACCAAGGGGATGAATCATTAGATAAAAGTTAATGATAATCATTTTAGGTTAATTTTGACGGTTTTTCGACCACAACAAACTTGTTTTGTTTTATCATTTAGTATTATGTATAAATGTTAGTTCTAGAACCTAAAGAGGGTTGTATCATACACATTATAATCTATTTTAAACCATTTAATAGTTTGATTCATAGCCTTGAAGGCGTTTAAGGAAAATGAAAGTGCCTCACTCACGATGTCTATAAATTGACACATCACGGGTGATGATTTCATTTTCATAATAAAAGAGTGAGAGAGAAGAGTTTAATGATGGATATTCCATTAACATTATATAATTTCAGTACATGTAAGGTACTGGAGTTATCATGCCATTTGGATGAAGGTAGGTGAGGAGAGAATAAGAAAAGAAATGAAATTGAAAGGAAATTAAAAGAAAAAGAGACACTAGTGGAAAAAACACTTAACACGTCAGCATTTTTCACGTCGGTTCTATATAACCGACGTGATATATCGATCAAGATCCATATTTGACTTTGGTTATAAAATATCCGACGTAAAATATACGAAGATTAGCTTTTTTACGTCGGTTATTGTATGACCGACGTGAAAATCGAATCTGGCGCGCTTTAGCACGTCGGTTATTTTATAACCGACGTGATAAAGCCAATCTCAGCAATTTATCACGTCAGTTATAAAATAACCGACGTGATAAATAGTTTTCTACATCAGTTATTAAATAACCGACGTTATAAACATAAAAAAAATAGTTTATCACGGCGGTTATTAAATAACCGACGTGATAAATCTTTTAAATGATTTATCGCACCCCGTATTCTGTCATTCTTTTTTCTTTGATCGGGCGACCTGCGACTTGTCTCTCTCGCGCGGAAAACCTAGAATCGATTCGTCGAAGTCGTGCCCTCCAGCCTCGTTTTTTCAACATCATTCTTCATATTTATTATTATCAGATCTATCAGGTCAACTCACAACACTCAAGTAATCCTCACACGACTCCTTTTCAGTTTTTTTTCCGCGATGCCCTAAACTAATTTGTTGAGATGTTATTTTTCTTTGTTCTTGCTATCATGGTTAGTTTCATAGTGTTTATCTATTCCATGCTAAATTCTTTTCTGGTGAAATAAACCTATGGAAGTGATATCATGCAAGTTTACAATTTTTGTGTGTTTTATCATGTGTGTGTGCACGTACATGGGGTTTTCAAGGGGGTGGGGGTGCTGTGCAAGTGGGTGGGGGTGTCCAGGGGGTGTCAAAGGGGGTGGGGGTGGTGTCCAGGGGGTGCGTGGGCTGTCCAAGGGGGTTAGGGGTGTCCAAGGGGGTGTGGGGGATGTCAAAGGGGGTGAGGGTGGTGTCCAGGGGGTGCAGGGGCTGTCCAAGGGGGGTGGGGGCTGTCCAAAGGGTTTGGGGGGCTGTCGAGAGGGTTCGGGGGGGTGGGGGGGCAGTCTAGGGGTGTGTGTGTGTGGGGGGGGGGTCGAAGGGGGTGGAGGCTGTCCAAGGGGGTGGGTGGGGGGGCTCTCCAGAGGGTTGGGGGGGGGGGTGTCCAGAGGGTTTGGGGGGGGGGGTGTCTAGAGGTGTGGGGGGCTGTCCAGGGGGTGGGGGCTGTCCAGAGGGGTGGGGTGGGGGGGGGGGCTGTCCAAGGGGGTGGTGGTGTCCAGGGGGTGTCCAAGGGGGTGGGGGTACTGTCCAGGGGGTGGGGGGATGTCCAAGGGAGTGGTGGTGTCCAGGGGGTGTCCAAGGGGTGGGGGTGGTGTCCAAGGGGGTGGGGGATAAGTGTCAGTTGGGATTGACTATTGCATCGTGGTTTGTGAGATTATGACATGATGATTGTATTTTTTCATGGATATTAGGCTATAATTTATTAGTGTTGTTTAAGGGGGTGGGGGTGGTGTCCAAGGTGGTGGGGGCGGTGTCCAAGGGGGTTGGTACAGTCTATGTTTGAGGTTTACACTATGATTTTTAGGGATTTAAGCATTATGAAAAGATGATGGCTGTTGCAATATGATTCTATTTGGTTATATATATTTTGACCAGTCATTAACTATGAGAAAATTATGGGTTATGGGGGAGACCATGTCGTGGTTTTCAAAGATGCACAATTATCCTGACCCCATTGTGCCGTGATGATAGGCTTTACACTGTGATTTTCTCCATCTGAGTTTTTATCTTAAATTTGATTTGATTCTCAGGTTTACTCCATTTTCTCCAATTTTCTATCAACCATTGGAGGCCCCATGGTTTTCTTGGATTCCACGGAATTTATTTAAATAAGTTACTTATTCCTTGTTCTTCTTCCTTTATTCTTTGTTTCTTTTTTTCTTCTTCGTCCACTTCTTCTTCTCCTTCATTCCTTCTATTATTAGGGATGTTTTTTCATTTTTAAATTGATGGTTTAATAGTAATCTATGTGTTATAGGGTTATTAGGAGGGGTGGGGGGTGTCTAAGGGGGTGGGGGGTGCTGTCTAGAGGGGTGGGGGGGCTGTCCAGGGGGTGGGGGGGGGGGGGGGGGGCTGTTCAGAGGGGTGGGGGGGTGGGGGGGTGGGGGGGGGGGGGTGTTCAGGGGGTGGGGGGGGGGGGGTGTCCAAGGGGGTAGGGGTGGGGGTGGTGTTCAGGAGGGGTGGGTGGGGGGGGGGCTGTCTAGAGGGGTGGGGGGCTGTCCAGGGGGTGGGGGGGCTGTCCAGAGGGGTGGGGGGGGGGGGTGGCTGTCCAAGGGGGTGGTGTTGTCCAGGGGGTGTCCAAGGGGGTGGGGGGTGGTGTCCAGGGGGTGGGTGGGGGGGGGTGTCCAAGGGGGTGGTGGTGTCTAGGGGGTGTCCCTTGGGGTGGGGCTGGGGGGTGGTGTCCAAGGGGGTGTGGGTGGTGTCCAAGGGGGTGGGAGCTCTTGTCCAAGGGGGTAGGGTGTCCAGGGGGTGGGGGGTGGTGTCCAAGGGGGTGGGGGTGATGTCCAGGGGGGTGGGGGTGGTGTCCTGGGGGGTGGGGGGGGGGGGGCTATCTAGAGGGGTGGGGGTGGGGGGTGGGGGGTGTCCAGAGGTTTCAAATCGTTAGGATCTGTGTAATTTTCATTAGTGAATGTATACATATTTTAATATTTATACTTCATATTTCTTTTTTACGGAAGGGTGAATTTGGTATCCAGTTGCACCAGGATGTATTCTTTGTGAACCTTAATAAGAAAGGATCCAAGATGAATTTAAAACTGCTATATCTAACTATATTTTCTTTTTAAAATCATATTCAAGCATATTTTTTTAAATACGCATAGATTTGTTTTATATTTCAAAATTGTTTTACATTCAACTTATGATTTTTTTTCATATAAATATATATTTGTCTCATCTTAAAAAGATGTATAATTTTGATATTTGTTATAGGTAATAATGAGTCAAAGTTGGATTACGACACATCGAATGAGCAATGAATATGAGGAAGGTGTTGATGCCTTTTTGGAATTTTTTAAATGAAATGTTCCAAGTAGTGACATTTTTTTTGTCCATGCCTGAAATGTTTGAATATGAAGAAGTTGAAAAGTAGAGAGATAAAAGATCATCTGATTTTTCATGGTTTTAATCCGAGTTACAGCCCTTGGATTTGGCATGGTGAAACTAGATGGAATGTCACAGATGATGATGATTTGCAAGATGGTGACTCTGATGGAATTGAATAAATGATTCACGATATTGCAACAGAACAAATTGAGATAGAACCGACAATTGCACATCTATATGGTGATGATGAAAAACCATTATATCCTGGTTTTACGAATTTTACGGTTTTGTCGGCGGTGTTAAGATTGATTAAACTAAAGGCGAAACATGGATGGAGTGACAGAAGTTTTACAGAGCTGCTACAATTGATGAAATACATTCTTACAAAAGATAACGATATTCCAGATTCACATTATAAGGCCAAGAAAATATTATGCCCGATGGGATTGGGATATAAGAAAATACATGCCTATCCGAATGACTGTATGATATATAGGAAGGAATATGAAATTTTGTCAGAGTCTCCTAAATGTGGGACATCACGGTATAAGGTGAAAGAAAAATCACAGGCTGATGTAGAGATTACAAAGATCCCTTCAAAGGTATTTTGGTATCTTCCTATAATTCATCATTTCAAACGTTTATTTACTAATTCACATGATGTAAAATGGTTAAGATGGCATGCTGATGAGTGGTTATGTGATGGAAAAATACTTCATCCAGTTGATTGTCCACAATGGAAGAAAATTGATGAGCAGTATCCTACATTTGGAAATGAAATTAGAAATCTTAGACTAGGGTTGTGTACAGATGGAATGAATCCATACCGAACCCTCAATAGCACACATAGTTCATGGCCTGTTTTATTGGTAATTTACAACCTCTCTCCTGAAGTTTGTATGAAGTGAAAATATGTCATGTTGAGTATAATGATCTCGGGTCCGAAGCAACCCGAAAATGATATTGATGTTTTCTTGTCACCATTGATTGATGATTTGAAACTTTTATGGGAGGATGGTATTAGGGTGTATGATTCTTATAAAATGGAATATTTTCAACTGCATGCAGTGCTTTTGTTCACTATAAATTACTTCCCAGCATATGGAAATTTGTCTGGATATAGTGTTAAAGGGCATAAATCATGTCCAATTTGTGAACAATAGACTTCATATTGTCAATTGCATCATGGGAGGAAAACAGTGTACATGGGTCATCGAAAGTTTTTGCCTACAGATCACTCTTATAGAAGACTAAAAAAGGCATTCAATGGCTCACAATAATTTGATATTGCTCCAAAACATTTATCCCTTGATCTGTATTTTGAGAGGGTGAAAAACCTTTATGTGACATTGGGAAAGACACATAAATCTGGTAATGATAGACATATTTGGAAGAAAAGGTCAATATTTTTTGAGCTACCATATTGGAGATATCATGAAGTTAAGCACAATATTGATTTCATGCACATGGAGAAGAATATCTGTGATAGTTTGATTGGAACATTGTTAGATATTAAAGTAAAGACAAAAGATGGGTTGAATGCAAGATTAGACTTACTATCAATGGAAATACGTTTGGAGTTAGCTCCCACTCCTAATGGAAGATGAACATTTCTTCCCCTGGCTTGTCATACATTATCGAAGAGGGAGAAAATTAGATTTTGTCAGTGTCTTCATGATATCAAAGTGCCTCAAGGTTATTCTTCAAATGTAAATTTTTTTGTCTCATTGAAGGACTTGAAGTTGATAGGTATGAAATCTCATGATTGTCACGTCATGATACAATAACTTCTACCAGTTTCATTGCGTGGAATATTGCCCATCCATGTTAGAAAGACTATAATGAAGTTGTGTTATTTTTTCAATTCAATTTGTAATAAGGTGAATGATGTGAATTCTTTGAACATTTTGGAAAAGGATGCAATTTGTATACTTTTTCAATTGAAAATGTATTTTCCTCCAACTTTTTTTTGATATAATGGTGGATTTAATGATTCATCTGGTTCGAGAAATAAAGCTTTATGGACCTGTATATCTTCATTGGATGTATCCTTTTGAAAGGTATATGAAAATATTGAAGGGGTATGTTAAGAATCTATATCGACCTGAAGCCTCCATTATTGAAAAGTATATTTATGAGGAGGTTGCAGAGTTTTGTACGAGCTACTTCACTACAACGCAACACATAGGTTTGCCTCCATCTCACCATGAATGAGTTAATAATGAGGGAAAGAGGATTCATGGCTTGAAAGTAAAATCGTTGTTAGATGAACATATGAAGAAGTTAGAATCATACATCTTGAATAACATAGCTGATGCTCAACTGTATATCACATTGCATATTAATGAGTTGAAACAATGTCATCCAAAGAAGAAAGAAATGTGGATTTTGAATGAGCACAACAAAACATTTTTTTCATGGTTTAAAAAGACATTGCTTGGCAGATCAGATGTATCAGAGACATTAAAATGGATAGTGGGTGGTCAATGTTCAAATGTGATAACATGGTCCGATTATGACATTAATGCCTATACATTTCATACGAAAGCTCAGGATAACAGAAGTGCAGTTCAAAATAGTGGTGTATTGGTGTTTTCAGAAGCAATGAATTTTTCGAGTGCTAAGAAAAAAAACCAATTTCTGCATCAAGTGCATATTATGGAGTGATTGAAGACATATGGGAGGTTGATTACTTTAAAATTAAAGTTTTTGTTTTTAACTGTAAATGGTTTATCGGTAACAAAAGTGCCAGACACGATGAATTTGGAATGACAGTTGTTAATCTGAATAGATTAGAAGACACAACTGATTCTTTTATAATGGCAACACATGCAAATTTTTTTTTCTATGTAGTAGATCAATCAGATATACAGTGGGTTGTTGTTTTACAAGGGAAAAACAATATGTTGGTGAGGATGAAGTTGATGAAGATGCTGATTTATATGAGATCCCTACTTCCATGGAAAGATTAACAGAACATAATGATGAGCATGTTGAAGACATGGTTTGTGCCATAAGGAACGATCACGATGAAGGAATTTGGGAAAACAATCCATTTGTACATTCCTAAAATTATAGGTAACATTTGTTTATTTGTTGTTTACATTTATTATTTTCATAAAATGTTAGATATTGTAAATTTTTTCTTTATTAAAACATGTATTAAAACAAAATAAGTATAAGTTTTTGTTTGTTTTAATTTTGTTTAGTTTACTTTATCATGTTTACCATTACATAAATTATATATCTATTATTTTCTTTCAGTGAAAATTACTTTACCATGTTTACCATGTTAACCAGGTTTACCATGCTTACCATGTTTACCATCTTGACCATCTTGACCATCTTTACCATTGTTTAACATGCTTACCATATTAACCATGTTTACTATTACGTAACTTAGTACAATTTTCTATTTTATGATTACATTAGTATTGTAATATTTGAATTTGTATATTTGTGAACTAATGTTTGTTTTTTTGATTTGAAGGATAATTACAGATTAATCAGTTGATCAACCACATGGTTCTGGAGATGAGCATATTGGTCATACCTCTGGGGAGGAACAGTCGCATGCTCCTCTTGATGTTCCCCAATCTTCCTCATGTGCTCCCATTACGACAAAGAGTTCAAGAGTTGGTAAACGTGGGTGAACACGTTTACCAAAATTATCACTTGCCCGTACGTAGGATCAGAGGATACTCATTGAGTTTGATGAGGATGATATTCCTATAGGTCCAAATGCAAAAGATTTTAAGAGTTTTGTATCAACTCAGGGTAAGAGCAAAGTAAGCATTTTGTATGATTACTGGAGAAGTGTGGACAAAGCGATAATCTCTCAGTTGTGGGAGATGATTTTGGTAAGATATTTGGCTATTGTTTGCCTATTATTTAAATGTTTCTAGTATATATAATATGTTTAACCTCTTCTTTATCAGACGACATTTGATATTCCTGACACTGGAGGAGTTAAGAAGAAATGCTTATCGATGGATGCCAGGAGATGGAGGGATTTCAAATCAACCCTCACATATGATTTGATTTTTGGTCATAGGAGTCATGACAATCCATATCGTATATATCCTTTCATAGATGAATACACATGGAGAAAATTTATTGAAAGTAGAAGAAAAGATTCATTTTTGGTAAGGGCAATGTAAACTTTTATAAGATTTCTTATATAAATGATCTTATTAATGTTTTGTTAATGATTTATTATTCTTAATTTACAGCAAAAAAGGAAATGTCATCATAAGATCCAATATAAAAATGTATACCCTCATAGTTTATCTCGAGGAGGGTATACATTATTGGAAGAAAAAATGATGGCGGAAAAATTACAAAAACTAAGAGCTGAGTCTTCAAGCTCTGGAGAGGTGGCCCCTCCATCCCCTCCATCTAGACATGAAAAATTGAAGAGAGCTCGGATGGTCAAAAAAGGGCAATATCTTTTGGAAGATTTGAGAATCGTAGCTGAGAGGATTGTAAGATATATATTTTATTTATTTAAGTTAACTATTTTCTTCATATAATTTAAACGATTACAAAAATGTTCAATTAATTAATACATGATTCTCTTGAGGAGCAGATCTCACAGGGGGTATTTACAGTTGCTGGGAGGAAATATATTTTATCTTCAGCATTGGGAAAGCCCGAACATCCTGGTTGTGTACGAGGATATCTGACAGGTGTATCGATAAGAAAAGTGTTGAAACGTTCTTCAACTTCTTACGTTGAGGGTGTTTATAAAAAAAAGAATCATTGGAGGATGAAGTTCATAATATTAATGTGACGATGGAGGAAAAGATTAGAGCATCGGTATAGTCTATATTTGCAGACATGCAAAGACAATTTCAGACTGCAGCTCCCGCTCCTCCACCTCCCTCTGCAGACCCCATTATTTATCCTCCACCTTCACCAGTAGCTCCCACTCCCCCACCTCAGCCTACGGACCCCATTTTTTATCCCACTCCTCCGTCGCAGCTTCATACTTATTGCGAGTTGTATGTTGATGATCCTTAATATCATATAGCTGCATATGGGTTGGTATATTGTATAAGAGATATAGTTCATCATCAACAATTAGAGGTAGAGAATCAGAGGGTCACTGTACAAGATATTATAGATAGATCATCTTGAGTACCATTACCTACAGATGAGGTAAAAATATTTGGACATAGTATTGGCCATTTTTTAATTTGGCCATCCAGACTTCTTCGACTCATTACCATAGAGGTATGTATGTTATATCTTCTATTTTTTTATTAAAGTTGTTTTATCATTTAAAAACTAATATATTTTTCTATTTATTTTTACAGGAATACTTCAAAGGTAAATAAATACTGTATATAAAACAACAAAGACAAATAACTATGACATCAGATATAGATTCTAGCAGTTTTGACATATTTTCAAGATATTCAAATTTGTTGGTGGATCATTATGAGTTTCCAATGAAAGCTAATGTTCGTGGACATGCAATAACTATGGGGATTGTGAAAACTGATATCATGGAGCTTGTTATTGGAGATAAGTTGGGCATCAACGTGGTGAAATTTTTTTCCATGTAAGTCTTAACACCTTTTCCCTACGTTATATTTATTAAAAATGTATACTTATATCTATTTTGTTTTAGGTATCTTTATAACATTTGTGAGAAGAATGAGCGGAAAAATGTATACCCGCATTTGATTTCCCCTGAAGCATGTGCATTGGATGAGGAACAAAGAATGCTTTATATTGCTGAAAGACTTGAACAGAATATAGTCACACAATTTTGGATGATGCCTTTTTGTGAGAGGGATGAAACACATCTCTCTCAAAGAGTTCATTATCTTTTAACACAAAAAACCACTAACCTTAAATTTTCTTTTATCAGTGATCATTGGATGTTAGGGGTTTTTTGACCAAGGGAGAAAACACTTCATTGGATATGCTCTGTCCATGGTGATGTGTGAGAAAGTTTTAAGAAAATGTTGTAAAATTAAGTTTCAATTTATCAATAGTTTTATATATTATAATGAATTTTAAATTTATCCCATTCGTATTATTTTCTAAAAGGGGATGGGTTTACATTCGAAAAAATACAAAGAAAAGGAGTACGGAGATCAAATATGTAAATGTAAAGGTAAATATCCATTTATAATTTGTACTTTTTGATTTATTACATAAAAACAATATATTGAATTTACACTCATTCAAACAGAATTGTCATGAACAACAAGGTGTCATCGAATGCGGATATTATATGTTAAGATTTATGTATGAAATAATAACAACTAGGACAGTTGTGAACTTTGACCTGTTAAGATTTCCTTTTAAACTTTGCTATAATATTTCATTTGATTTATTCATTATACACATTAAATACTATCCTTTTAATTTATAGCTATTTTATGACCCTCAACCCTATAGTGCTCAAGATGTCAAACACTTACAAGTGGAATGGTCAAATTATTTTATAGGTTTGATTGAATTTTATTTGTTTGTAGTGTAAAATGTAATTTTGAATATTGTCATTGTAATTGTGTATTTGGTAGTCATTTAGGTTGGATTTAGTTTTTTTTAAGTTGACATTGTAAGTTTTGAATGTTATATATGTGAATGTTTAATTTTTCTCTACTTCTCGTTTTGGTCTACTTATGATGTTTTTTTTGGTATGGATTCTGGTCTGGTGGGGAGGGGTTCCAAGGGTGTGGGGGCATGTTCAGTGGGGTGGGGGGGGGGGGGGGGGGTATCCAGGGGTGTGGGAGGGCTGTCCGGTGGGGTGGGGGGGGGGTGTCCTGGGTGTCCATGAGAGTGGGGTGGGGGGGGGGGGGGGTAGTCCAGGGGGGTGGAAGGGTTTCCAGGAGGGTGGAAGGGCTATCCAGGGGAGTGTGGGGCTATCCATGGGGCGTCCAGGGGTGTGGGAGAGGAGGCTCCACCATCCCTCGGGGGGATGAACACCATTGGAAGGTACTCATCACCCCCAGATGCGAGTCTTGATCTCTTAAAATGTTTCACCAATGATTTCTTCCCCTGTAAACATCATTCTTTCTATCACTTTGATGCCAGTATAACCAGGGGAGAAACACCGTCATGTGTGATGGTGTTTTCCCCTGGTTATACTGGAATCAAATTTATATAATGAATGATGTTTATAGGGGAAGAAATCATTGGTGAAAAATTTTGAGAGCTCAAGCTTCGCATGTGGGAGTGGTGAATACCTTCCAGCGGCGTTCAGCCCCCCGAGGGATGGCGACACCTCCTCTCCCAACACCAGCTGTCCAGGGGGTGGGGGGTAGTCTAGGGGTGTGGTGGGGGCTTTCCAGTGGGGGGGGGGGGGGGTTCTGGTCTGGTTTTGGTCTGTTTTTGGTTTGGGGGTGTCCAGTGAGGTGGGGGGGGGGGTGTCCAGGGGTGTGGTGGGGGATGTCTAGTGGGGTGGGAGGGTGTCTAGGAGGGTGGGAGGGATGTCTTGGCGAGTAGGGGGATGTCCAGGGGGTGTCCAAGGGTGTGGTGGGTAGTCCTAGGGGTGGGTGGGCAGTCCAGGGGTGTGTGTGGGGGGGGGGGGGGGGTGTCTAGGAGGGTGGGGGGGGGGGTTGTCCAGGGGTGTGGGGGGCTGTCCAGGGGTGGGGGGAGGGGGTAGTCCAGGGGTGTGTGTGTGTGTGGGGGGGGGGGGGGTGTCCAGGGGTGTGGTGGGGGATGTCCAGTGGGGGGGGGGGGTCTGGTCTATTTTTGGCAACTTTTTGGTCTGTTTCAAGGGTGTGGGAGGGATGTCCAGGGGTGTGGGCGTGCTGTCCAGAGGGTGGGGGGTATACAGGAGGGTGGGGGGTTGTCCAGCGGTGTGGGGGGATGTCCGGGGGGTGGGTGGGTGGGGGGGGGCAGTCTAGGGGAGTGGGGGGTGTCCAGAAGGGTGGGTGGGTGGGTGGGGGGGGTGTCCAGGGGTGTGGGTGGCTATCCAGGGGGTGGGGGGGGAGTACATGGGTGTGGGGGGGTGTCCAGGAGGGTGGGGGGGGGGGGGGGGGTTGTCCAGGGGTGTGGGGGGCTGTCCAGGGGGTGGGGGTGGAAGTCTAGGTGTGCGGGGGGGGGGGGTGCGAGGGGGGGGGGGGTGTCTATGGGTGTGGTGGGGGCTGTCCAGTGGGGTTGGGGGGGGGGGGGGTTCTAGTCTGTTTTGGTCTGTTTTTGGAAACTTTTTGGTTTGTTCAGGGGTGTGGGAGGGCTGTCCAGGGGTGTCAGAGTTTAGTCCAGGGGGTGGGGGGTATACAGAAGGGTGTGTGTGTGGGGGGGGGGTTGTCCAGGGGTGTGGGGGGCTATCCAGGAGGTGGTGGGGCAGTCCAAGGGTGTAGGGGTGTCTAGGGGTATGGTGGGGGCTGTCCAGTGGGGTGGGGGGTATGGGGGGGGGGGGGGGTTCTGGTCTGTTTTTTGTAACTTTTTGGTCTGTTTCAGGGGTGTGGGAGGACTGTACAGGGGTGTGGGATTGCTGTCCAGGGGGTGGGGGGGTATACAGGCGGGTGGTGTTGTCCAGGGGTGTGGGGGGCTGTCCAGGGGGTGGTGGGGCAGTCCGGGGTGTGTGTGTGTGTGGGGGGGGGGGGGGGGGTGTCCAAGAGGGTGGTGGTGGGGGGGGGGGTTGTCCAGGGGTGTGGGGGGCTATCTAGGGGGTGGTGGGCAGTCCAGGGGTGTGGGGGGGGGGTGTCCAGGAGGGTGGGTGGGTGGGTGGGGGGGGGGGGGGGGGGGGGGTTGTCCACGAGTGTGGGGGGATGTCCAGGGGGTGGGGGGGGGGGGGGGGGTCCAGGGGTGTGTGTGTGTGTGGGGGGGGGGGTGTCTAGGGGTGTGGTGGGGGATGTTTAGTGAGGTGTGGGGGGGGGGGGTTCTGGTATGTTTTTGGTAACTTTTTGGTCTGTTTAGGGGGTGTGGGAGGGCTGTCCAGGGGTATAGGAGTACTGTCCAGGGGGTGGGGGGTATACAGGAGGGTGGGTGTGGGGGGGGGGGGGGGGGGGGTTGTTCAGGGGTGTGGGGGGATGTCCAGGGGGTGGTGGGGTAGTCCAGGGGTGTGTGTGTGTGTGGGGGGGGGGGTGTCCAGGAGGGTGGGGGGTTGTCCAGGGGTGTGGGGGGATGTCCAGGGGGTGGGGGTGGGGGCAGTCCGGGGGTGGGGGGGGTGTCCAGGGGTGTGGTGGGGGCTGTCCAGTGGGGTGGGGGGGGGGGGGGTTTAGGTCTGTTCAGGTCTGTTTTTGGTAACCTTTATCTCTATTTCAGGTAATTTGGCTGGGCATAGTAGTGGTTCAGTTTTATTTTTAAAAAATATTGTTTTTTACATCGGTTATTTCATACCCGACCTAAAAAATGCATTGGTATTAGTTTTAACATTAGTTATTTGGAAACCGACATAATAACTTCATGGGAAATGGTTTTTACGTCGATTATTTCATAACTGAAGTAATAAATTGAAATGGATAGTTTTTTACATCTGTTATTTTATAACCGACGTCAGAGATATGTTTTTACGTCGATTATTATATAACCGATGTTGGAAACCGCTTGGAAGACAGGTTTATCACGTCGGTTATAAAAATAACCAATGTTATAAATGCTTTGGAGGAGTGCTTTAGGACATCGGTTATATAATAACCGACGTGAAAAGGTATATACCACGCCAGTTATTAAATAACCGACGTAATAAACCACGACTCCGAAGCGTTTTCCACATTGGGTTTTTATCAAATGATGTGAAAAACCCTTTGGATTTGTGTTTTTTACGTCAGTTGTAAAATAACCGATGTAGAAAACTATGTTTATAATGTCTCCTGTAATAACGTCGGCCAAAATCCGACATTAAAAATAAAAAATAACCGCTATAAAAAACGTTTTCTGCACTAGTGAGAGAGGATGTACCTCTTGAATTATCCTCTTGAGATCCTCCTCAAAGAACCTAGAATTAGTCTTTTTATGAGACCAAGATCTCCTGGACATGAGGGAGGGGCTAGGGAAGAGTGTTGGGTAGAATTTGTGTAAGGCTCAAAGCTTAAGAGGGTGTGAGGGGTGGTATTTACAGTGGAGGACATGAGTGTTTTCTTATTATTTAATTCATTAGTTTATTATTTTGCTCAAGACAAGCAATAATGTTGATTCTTGATACTACATACAGTAATTATATCATATGAGTTCAAACTAATGGTGCGTACATCAACAATGACTCAATGAATAGTGTATTTAGCTTATAATGTATATATATCGCAAATTACCATATTTCACCATTCACCAAAAATTCAAGTAATTTAGAAAAATAAAAAAATTCACCCTATCTATTTTTCAACGTGTAGAATTAAAAAATAAATTCCATTTTATTAAAATAATTTTCTAAATATGAGTAATTTAATTTTTAATTAAAAACATTATTTATTTGGAAAATACAAATTTTAAAATTATAACTGATTTTATAGCACTTTGAAAAATTACTTAAGGTCTCATAAAATTATATTAAAAACATAATACATCAAAATATTAATTTATGAATACATTTTATGAAAATAAATTTTCTTTTAAATTATTAAATTAATCATAAAATTGTAATTAAATATTTATGACTTATAAAAACACCAACACTTAATTAATAATTTTTAAAACATTTATTTACTTAGACTATGATATAATTATACCATAATTTTATTTATAAGATGCCTAAATTTTATTTATACTTTCATGGGTGTGGTTACTATTCATTTGGCTAGTTTACTATTCATAAGGGTCATATTACTATTCTTAAGGTCAAGTTACTATTTCTTCGGTATTGGTCCCTTAATTTCTAGAAATACTTATTATTTCATTAATTATTCATTTATAAAGTTTTTATTATGGTCTATAAGTGATTTTATGTGATTTATACTATGTGAAATCACCATAAGAAGAGATAAATTACATTGATAAAAGTTTGGGTCGTTACATCCTTCCCCCCTTTTGAAATTTCACCCTCAAAATTTCATTTTACATAAACAGGTGAGGGTACTTCTCCTCCATCACCTCCTATGGTTCCCAAGTTGTTTCTTCATACTTATGGTTCCTTCACAACATTTTGAAAAGATGGGTTATCTTTTTGCGTAGAACCTTATCTCTAAGGTATAGAATATTTACTGGTTTCTCCTCATAAGAGAGATCATCTTCCAGTTGTACCACCTCTGAGTTCAATATATGTGAGAGATTCAGTATGTACTTCCTTAAGAGTGATATGTGGAACACATCATGAACTTGATCCATATTCGGTGGAAGTGAAAGATGATAGTCCATGACTCCTATGCGATCAATGATCTCAAAGGGGCCAATGTACCTTGTACTTGGCTTCCCTTTCTTTCCAAATTGCATGACCCTCTTACATGGTGATATTCGAAGGAAGACTTCATCTCCAACATCGAACTCCAAGTCCCTTTTATGGTTGTCACCATAGCTCTTTTACCAACTCTAATCAGCTTTGATATGTTGCTTGATAGCTTGAAGCTTATATGTTATCTCTTGCACAAGATTAGGTCCAAGTAACTTTATTTCGCCAACTTCATCCCAATAGGTTGGAGTTCTACATCACTTTCCATACAGATCTTCATATGGATCCATCTGAATACTCATATAGAAGCTATTGTTGTATGATAACTTAACCAATGATAGATGTTGATCCCATCCACCTTTTAATTCTAAAGAGAAAGATCTTAATACATCTTCAAGAATTTTAATAGTAATTTCAGATTGGTCACCATCTTGGGGGTGATAGGTCATGCCGAAATTTAATTTAGTACTCAAAGCATATTTCAGACTCCTCCAGAATTTTGATGTGAACCTAAGATCATGATCAGAGACAACCGATAGTGGAACTCCATGTAGTATCATCACTTCCTTCACATATAACTTTGCAAGTTGTTCAAGAAAGAGATCTTCCTAAATAGCGATAAAGTGGTCAGTCTTGGTGAGTTGGTCCACCACAACCCATATCACATTATTTCCATTGGATGTCTTTGAGAGGCCTATAAAAAAAATCCATAGTGACATTATCCCATTTCCACATGGGTATATGAAATGGTTGCATCATCCCTTTGGACTTATGTATCTCAACTTTAACTTTCTGACATATCAAGCACCTTGAGATATACTCAATAATCTCCTTCTTCATGTTGTCCCACCATAAGTGTTCTTAGAGATCACAGTACATCTTAGTACTCCTAGTATGGATAGAGAAAGTTGAGCTATGTGCATTTTCCAATAACTCTTTCTTTATCCCAGGCGATGAAGGCACACAAATACTCATTACAAACTGAATCACACCATCATCATCAACGTGAAACTCTTTTAGCTTCCCTTCCTTTATTGCATTCTCCTTCCTTTATAACTATGGATCACCCCTTTGTGCCTCCTTAATCTTCTCTTGGATAGATGGTTGAGAAATAATTTTGGAAATGTAAGATTTATTCCATGCCATTATGATTTCCAAATACATCATTTTCATATCCAAGAATATATCTTCTCTCTTAATCCCCAACATGGATAGAGTAGCAGGTTCCTTTCTTCTTAGAGCATCAACTACCTTGTTCGCTTTGTCATGATGACAGTGAATAGAGTAATCATAGTATTTGATTATCTCTAACCATATACTTTGATTCATGTTGATCTCCTTTTTTGTGAATATATACTTTAGGCTCTTGTGATTGGTATATATATCACACTTCTCATCATAGAGGTAGTGCTGCTAGATTTTCAAGGAAAAAATCATAGTTGCTAGCTCCAGATCATGCATCGGGTAGTTCTGCTCATGGATCTTCAACTATCATGAGGATTAGGCTATCACATTATAATTATGAACGAGTACACAACCCAATCCTTTCTTATAAGCATCACTATATATCCAAAAACTTTCTCCACTTTTCGGTAATGTGAGTATAGGTGCAGTGATTTCATCTTCTTTAGATCCTTGATGCTTTCCTCACATTCTTCCACCCATACATACTTTATCCCTTTCCTTGTTAACTTAGTTAATGGTCTTGATAATCATGATAAATTTCACACGAAATGTCGATAGTACCTAGCTAATCCAAGAAAACTGTATATTTTTATGACATTAGAGGGTCCAGTCCATTCCTCAATTGCCTTTGTTTTTAAAGAGTCCACATAAATTCCCTCACTTGTGATCACATGCCCCAAAAATGTGACTTGTTACATCCAAAAGTCATACTTTCTAAACTTGGAGTATAAATCATCCTTCCTTAATGTCACCAACACAAGCCTTAGATGTTCTTCATGTTCCTCCTTTCTCTTATAGTAGATTAAAATATCATCTATAAACACTACCACAATTTTTTCAAGGTAATGTATAAAGACTCTATTCATCAAATCCATGAAGATTTCATGGGAATTAGTTACTCTGAAGGGAATCACTAGAAACTCGTAGTGCCCATACCTTGTATGGAAGGCAGTCTTCTGAATATCTTACCTCTTCAGATTTAGCTGATGATATCCAGAATGAATATTCACCTTTGAGAAGTATTGAGATCCAGAAAATTGATCAAACAAGTCATCAATACTTGGAAGAGGATACTTGTTCTTTATGGTGATCTTGTTGAGTTCCTAATAATCAGTATATAGCTGTATTGATCCATCCTTCTTATTTACAAAGAGCATAAGATCACCCCAAGGTGATGCACTAGGGTGTATGAACCCTTTGTCCAAATTCTCTTACAGCTGCTTCTTTAACTCTTCCATTTTGATTGGATCCATCCTATAGGGACACTTTGAGATAGGAGTAGCTTTGGGTATGAGTTCTATTGAGAACTATACCTCACGATCCGAGGGAATTCCGGGTAACTCTTTTGGAAATATATCACTATATTCCCTCACGATGGGAATTTATCCTAGGTTGATAACTTCCTTTTACTCAACCATTTGAGCGAGGTATGATTCTTTACAGGGAATCAACATCCACACCATTGAATGATTTTCAAAAGGAGATTTACGATCTTCCTTGAATTTGTAGAGTAGCATGGGATGGTTCATATTATGAAAAGATATTTCCTTTTCTCAGTAGTTTATATATTCTCTATATAAAGAGATCCAATCCATCCCTAGTATAACATCAAATTCCACCAAGAGAAGTATTATGAGATTTGCTGGAAGAATCTTCCTACATACGCCAACAGGAGAAGAGTATAACACTTGGGTTTCAATGATTTCACCATTATGTGTTTTTATGGATATCTCAACTTCAAGGTTTTGGGGCTTCGATTCAATAGTTCTAGAAAACTTGCAAGATATAAAGGAATGAATAGAACTAGAATCAAATAATACCTTTTCTATTCTTGAGTGAATAGTAAGTGTACCTTGTATGACTTCATTTTCTTGATCCCCTTATACAGTAGTGATGGCATAATCCTTCCTTTCTTCTTTGGATTTGGTGGCTGATGATGCTGATTAACCTTGAGAACTCGAGGTTTAGTGCACTGGATTACATAGTTCCCTTGCCCCCTACAGTTGAAGCATTAGACCATGGGTGGTGCTCTCCTTTCCTCCACTATATTATCCTTCTTACTCATTTCATTTCTAAATTCATGATATTGGTGTCCTTATCTCACACACTTGCAGCATTTACCTATCCCTTTGAGGAAGTTCCCATGATGCTTCTTCCCACATTTTTGATATGTGGGTGGTTGAGTTTTTTTCACCTATCTCATGAGATCCTCCAGCTTAAAAATCCATCTTTTATTTCTTATCACCATATCCATGGGACCATTCCCTAAACTCCATATCCAATTTGAGAGAACATCGAATTACTTCTTTATAACTCCCAAAGTCTCTAATTTCGAGATCCTTTCAAAAGTGTGGGTTTAAACCACTAAAGAATCTATCAATTTTTCTATCATTATTGATAACAAAACCTGAAGTTTACCTTGAAATCCTTGTGAAATTTTCTTCATAAGACATGAAATATTCACCTTCCTTTTGTTTAATCTCTATGAATTCTCTCTCTATATTTGTACAAATATTTCTATGGAAATACTTATTAATAAATATTATCTTTAAAGTCTTCCCACTCCATCTCTTCAATTTCATCATTTGGATTTTGTTCTTAATCAAAACCCACTATTTATTAGCCTATCCATCTAGAAAATAAATATAAAGAGACACCTTATCCATCTCAGAATAGTGAAGTACATAAAGGATCTTCTCCATTGAGTTAACTCACTATTATGTAACAAGTGAATCAGAAGATCTAATAAATGTCGGTGGTCATTGCCGTATAAAAATATCTATAGGTAGTTTCTCCCTCTTAGGTGAAGGTGCACATTCCACATTATTCAGGATATTGTTCATAACCTGAGATAGTTGGGTAAGAATCACCATGAAATTTTGAATTCCACCTCCTAAGGAATTGGAAATGTTATTCAGGCAATCACTTCCTTGTCCCTCGCATGGGTTGTTATCCTGGTTTCTCCTGGTTCCCACCATTTTCTAAAATAGAAAAGTTTAGAATACAACATAATTCCACAAATCATGAATAAATAATATATTCTTTTGTCATTTAAGTCTAAAGTCATATTTTATGGGATCCCTATATTTATAATTTTCTAAAAAAAATCTTATCGGGTGCTTACTTATACTTAGTATCATACTAAGAGTTTTCACTAAGGTTCTATAATCCTAATTCCCAAATTAACTAAACCATCCTTTGATGCCAACTATAGCGACCCTACTTTTTCTTTCATTATTATTAAATCATTTTAAAGACAATCAACATAAAATAATTACAAAAAGAGGATAAAAAGGTTTAGTATCTTGGGAAAACTAGGACTATACATGACTTTTATAAAATAAAACAAAAACATTTATTTAATTTCTTCTTCTCTAGATTCTTATTTCCCCTTGAGTTCTCCTTAGTATAAGTAATCACCTGAGTATATACATGAAAAAGGGGTGAGCTAAAATCCCTATAAGAGGATAGATAAGAACATGAAATAATATAACATGGGGTGATTATAAACATAACATCATCATCATAACAGAATCATGGGATCATAATCACGATAGGAAGTCATTAAGATAAGGCTTTGAATGTGGAAATGCATAAAAATGAAACACCGCGTCTTAGTGGTCAACTACCACACATAGTTGTGAACAAAGTTAACATCATGTTCACGCATATTTCACTTTATCTCATGATATTATTCATATTAACCAATGCATTGGAGTGCTATATAATTTCATTCACACCCATCACATCATAACATTTACATTGCACTATATAATTCTGAGGGCACCCATCACATCATAACACTTACATTATCATGCATGCCACATAGAACATATATCAATCTTAAAAATAAAATAACCCATGGAAAGGAATGGGTATAATTTCATAAAACATAATTTCATAAACTTTTTCCCCAAATAAAAGATGGAATAACATACATGATATAAGAATCATCAACCTTGAGTGAAGAAGAAACAATCTCAAGAAGTAAAAGGTGTATTTTTTTTGAAAGAAGAGTTCTTTTGGAAAACACTATGTTCATCATAAACTTAATTAAAATAAATTTATATCACATAAAAGGTAATATAATGATGAATAAATTATATTTAAGGAGTATCTATAATGAGAATGGGGTGAAAGAGGGAAAACCCAAAGAAATAGAGTTGAGTTTGAGAATTCCCCTTACCTTGTGTCTGAATGCTTCCTTCACTTTAATATCCCGTATAATCACATTAGATTCATTAATTACAAATATAGAAACATTTACACATGAATTTTATTCATTATAGTTTTATTAAGTTCATTTATGGGACTTTGGATGAGTTATATAGTTTAATTTCATCGTTCAAGAGCATTCATTTTCATGGTTTTCATGATTGGTTCACTTGTATAAATGAATGGAAGTTCATGTAAAATTTGGATAAATAGCCAAAATTGTTATTATATTTTCTTAATGATATTTATGAAGTTTAAATTACCTTATAAAGAATTTGGTTATATACTATGAGGATGAATCATTAGATAAAATTTAATGATGATCATTTTAGGTTAATTTTGGCAGTTTTTCGACCACAACAAACCTGTTTTGTTTTATCATTTAGTATTATGTATAAATAATCATTTCAGAGCATAAATAGGGTTGTATAATACAAATTAAAATATATTTTAAACCATTTAATGGTTTTATTCATATACTTGAAGTCATTTAAGGAAAATGTAAGTGCGTTGCCCACGATGTCGGTAAATTGACACATCACGAGCGACAATTTCATTTTTATAATTAAAGAGTGAGAGGAAGGATTTTAATGAAGGATATTTCATTAAAATGATATAATTATAGTATATGTAAGGTATTGGAGTTATCATACCATTTGGATGAAGGTATGTGAGGTGATAATAAGAAAATAAATGAAATTGAAAGGAAATTAAAAGAAAAATAGAGGGGATTTACCTCTTGAATTCTCCTTTTGAGATCCTCCTCACAGCACCTAGGATTGGTATTTTGATGAGAAAAAGAGTTGATAGACATGGGGGAGGTGATAGGGAAGATTTTTGGGTAAAATTTTGGCAAGGTTAAAATCTTGATAGGTGTGAGGATAAGTGGGTGTGAGGGGTAGTATTTATAGTGGAGGAGAGGAGTGTTTTCTTATTATTTAATTCATTACTTTATTATTTTTATCAAGAAAAGAAATAGTATTGAATCTTGAGACTAAATACAGTAATTATATCATGTGAACCAATTTTTATTACATCAATGATGACTTAATGAATAGTGTATTTAGCTTATAATGTATATATATCGTAAATTACCATATTTCATTATTCATAAAAAATCAAGTAATTCAGAAAAATGACAAAAATTTACCCTAACCATTTTTTGATGTGTATAATTCAAAAATTAAATCCATTTTATGAAAATAATTTTATAAATATTAGTAATTTAATTTTTAATTAAAATCATCATCTACTTGAAAAATACAGATTTTAAAATTATAACTGATTTTATAACACTTTTAAAATTTACTTAAGGCATCATAAAATTATCTTAAAATCACAAGACATCAAAATATTAATTTATGGATACATTTTATGAAAATAAATTTTATTTTAAATTATTTAATTAATCATAAAATTTTAATTAAATATTTACGACTTATAAAAATACCAACACTTAATTTATATTTTTTAAAACATTTATTTACTTAGACTATGATATAATTATAACATAATTGTATTTATAAGATGCCTAAATTTTATTTACACTTTCATGGATATGGTTACTATTCATTTGTATGTTTTACTATTCATAAGGGTCATATTACTATTTCTAAGGTCAAGTTACTATTTTATTAGTATTGGTTCCTTAACTTCTAGAAATACTTGTTATTTCATTCATTATCCATTTACAAAGTTTTTATTATGATTTCTAAGTGATTTTATGTGATTTATACTATGTGAAATTACCATAAGAAGTGATAAATTCCTTTGATAAAAGTGTGGGTCATTACAAACACCGAGTTTAAAAAAAATGTGACATACTATTAAAATATTATTATTTAATATGATATTTATCACATAACTGTTGGAATGATGGGTATGAATAATATTAACTAAATTATGAAAATATATTTTTTACACATAACTACAAAAAATCAGGCATTAACAACAGTTTTTTCTTTTACTGGTAGCGGTTAAATCGCCACCTAATCATTTAATAACATTTACTTAAACCGTCATGTATTGCATAGTTGATATTAATTTCATGATGGTTTGTTTCATTTATCGATGGTTTCTGTACGTGTTATTTTTGGATAATTTAGCAGTGATTTTGATCATATTTAGCTGCAGTTTTTTTATAAGTAACCTGAAAATAAAATAGATAAGATAAACTTAATCGTTGCTAATTAATATTTTCATTAATTTATTTAGCAGCGGTTTTTAAAAACTGTTGCTAAATATTTCTCTTAAAATGTATTTTTTTTAAATATTTAATAAACAAATATAAATATAAAAACTCTAAATTATAATAAAATAAAACATAAATACATAATAAACTCATCATATATATATATCATACATCATACATCATACATCATACATCATACACCCACAATCATATATACATACATCCACAGTCATCATAAACTTAGTCAGCATAACCTCGCTAAAACAATGACCTCAGTTAACCCATACATCAATCATCAATATATACATATAAAATATGTCCAACAACAACTTATTTCCAATATACATCCACCATACAACCTCTGCTACATCTGTCTGCCTCCACATCATCTTATCAACTGAAACCGAACACATCATCTCATCAACTATAAAAAAAAGAAGAAAAAAAATTAAAACTAAACATAATAAATCAGAATTATAGTAGAATCATTGATAAAATTTAAACATAGAATTAAAACTAAGAACCATCATGATTGCCTTATGAAGAATGTTGTGGATCAGAATGATCAAACGTCTATCTACTATCATTATATGTCACCTATAATAAAAACTAGAACATTTAATAAAAGAAATGAGAAAGAGAAAAGATATAGAATATTTTCAGAATGTTGCACATAAAATTTGTTAATTTTTTAATCAAATAGAATACATTTTAACATAAAGAAAATAATATATCATGAAAAACAATTTAAAAATATAAACTTATATTTTTAAGACATGATTCAACACTTGAAACTGAAAAGAGATAAGTATATAACATTGTTTCATTATAGAAAACCATGTGGGGTTGGAATGGAATTTTTTGGTGTTAGTGTCACAACCTTCATTTTAGAAAAATATACCCACATCCTTTTCAGGTAGTTTCTAATTTTTCATGGAACCAAAAACACCCAATGGCTCTCATATTCGTGATGACTCATGGACCTACTTTTCAAAGGTAGATGCTTGTTAGAGATCTTGGCTGACAATTCTTAAGAACTCACATTGGTCAAGAGGATGAGAGGTCAGACTCATCACACCCTTTTAGGGGAGATTATTTCTTACTTTGGGACTCTCTTATAGATTTAAGATATGTTTGTGAATCATTTTTTCATTCCCAAGTATAAGACATGTCCCTCTTGTATTAACAATCAATTATTAACATGCATGGAACTTAGAACTGTATGTTTGTGTCAAAGGTTCTTCATTGATGAAGATATCTATATATATCTGAGGTTCTCCATCAATGGTACGCTGTAATGAGTGGATTAGGGATTATTTGGTTGTTTATTATTATGATGTTGGTTTTAATCCACATAGTGCGGTGCTCTGGAGCTTATCATTATCCAGAGAGGCATGAGTTGTTTTGATATTATGATTGGACCCATAAGACTGGTTTCCTACGTATCATTATGAAAGAAATTAGAACCCATGTAGTTTGGTGCTACTTAACGGGACACATCATTACTTTTAAGGTATTGTGATAAGGACCAAACCATGTAGTTTAACTGTAATGACCCAGACCCTCATGGTCCATTAATTTGCCAAATTTTTTTCTTATGGTGTTTGAGGTATCCTTGGGACCATCAGTGACCCATTAAGGAGTTTTCCAAATTTTAGGATTTGACGAACAGTGGCACCGATGGGCGTCGGTGGCATCGATGGTTATTGGTGGAACCAATGGGTTGTCCATAGCACCAATTGACATTGGTGCTAGGGTGACGATGCTAGGGAGACGGTGCTAGGGCAACGATGCCAGGACGATGGTGCCAAGGGGACAGTGTTAGGGCGACGGTGACTCACCTAATGGTGAGTCCTTCCCTATTTTTCTAGGACCTTCCAATTTTTCCCCAGTGACATATCTTTTGACGTAAAAGCGTTTTAATACCCCTTTCGAATCCATTTAAAGCTAGTGAAAGATGTTTTAAAACCCCATTAATTGGGCAACCCTTGGGTTATCAAAATGTGTGGCCTTTTCCTTAGTGTTACACCTTGTTGTGTTTTATAGTTTCACCCCTATTACACGTTTTCCTCCATTTAAAGGAAACCCTTTAACTCACCACTGTTATCTACACCACATCCAACGATAATTATTAAATTCCAATTAATCCCAACATGTGAAACTGCCTAACTGTGTGGTCGAATAATGATCTGAATTTTAATTACTTCAAAATCGTCTCTCTGATTTTAGGAACTGGCCTTTTTCTTAAGATGAGATCATCTCCTCTTTTCCTTTCGATCTCTATTGGTGAATTTGGAGTCCCTCTTCCATAGAAGAATCGCGCACCATGCTATATCCCTTTCGGCTCACCCTTGGAGCCTTGGAGTTTCCTACAAGTGGAGCATCCCCAGTTCTTAGTTTGAGGATAAAACTTTGATCCTTGATCATCCAGGTAGATTTTTCCTTCACCTCTCTTTATTTGTATCATGTGGGGTGGGTATGATAATGTTTCCTCAGGGCATGAATGAAACCAAATATTAACAAAGACAATAAACAAACTTTAAAGAATGAAGGGGTGTGTTTGATGGTGATGCTTCTATACTCTTTCATATTTTCTTATATGTTGATAATTGTATGGGCTTATTCCCACTGAAAATAGTTCCTGTTGGTGGTCCTTTCTCACACACTAATGAACCTATGTTACACTGTATAAAATTATGATTGAATCGATGTAACATGGAAATTGGTTAATCATGTAAAGTTGGTTGATTAAATGGATGACCAATAAATCAGAATCCTTGTGTGATCACCTCGGTTAACCAAACAATAGGATGGAACTTAATGAATGGTGTGGACAAATATGGAAACTTCTTTTTGTGGTTGCTGCTTATGGGATGATGTGGATAGAGATGATATCTCCTTTTGTTCAGTTGTCTTGTGGATCTATGCCTATATATTGGGTCTTGGTTTGGTTCTAGTACTTGGAGGGATCTCATACATCCCTTTTGTTGTTATGAATTTACAAGATAACTAGGTGCGAATGCTTAAATTTCTTTTCGACCGTTTTCTCATTCAGAGTTATTTTGACTTGTGGATGTGCCAGTTAGTTGCCCGGTAGTGAAGAACTGATTTATAATAAAACCACTTGAACATGATAACAAGAATGGGTGGTTCTCTAGGTGTGACTGTTGTGATTTTGTGCATGAATAAATAGTAATGAGTGTGTTTGTGTATAGGCTGGTTTCGAAACCCTTAGGTTGGGATGAGTGCTTGTTCAACTATATGTATAATTTTTTTTTGTTTCTTATACGCACCCCACCCATATTGATCACTTCATGCCGGACACCCCCATTTCATGGGGGAGGGTGTTTTTTTCCAACATTCATATGTCTGGATGATTGTTAGATTTCTTTTTTCTCCCTCTCTTGGGTAGCCCAAGACCCTTCGGGCAGGCTGTGATTGCCTGAGGTCCGTTATAGCCCAAGACTCTTCAGGTAGGGTACGTCATGGTGGTTAGCCCAGGTGTGTGCGAGAAGGTTTGTTTCCCAAGTGTCTTCAGGATGAGGCCCAGGTGTCTTCGGGCATGGTGGTAGTTGTTCTGGCCTAGGTGTCAGCGGGCGTGGTTACATATGTGGTTGTGGTGGCCTAGGTGTCTACTGGTGGGATACATTGTTGAGGTGGCCCATAATGTTGTTGTTGGGGTGGCAGTGGGACTATAGTGAAAATGGAGGGGGAGGTCTGATGCGTAGGATGTCTTCAATAACCAGTGGGAAAGTGGTGCAGGGTACAAAAATATCGATATACTATTACTATTACTTTACCTGACTTGCATTATTTGGGGAGTGTTCCTAGGTGAGGATGGGTGGATAGTTTCCTTTCTAGGTGTTTTGGTTACCTCTACTTTCTCACGGGGCATTAGAATGCATCCCCAATTGTGCACGAGATCTTTTGAGTTTTTCCTACTGAGTATACCTAAATACTCACCCTACATATATAAAACTGCTTTTAGGTATCCAGGAGGTCTTCGGGGACCATACAAAACCATACTATCTTGGACGTTGAGATAGTTTCTTTTTTTGTTTTCTTTCTTTTTGGTACTTTTCCCTTTGGATTTTTCTTGTAATTTGTATGAGTTTATCTTTGAGCATGCATATGGGAATGGGTTTTGGCTTTAATTTTACCTTCACTTTTGGAGTTGTTTGGGTTTTTAACATATTATCTCCCGATCCTACTAAATTAAAAGAGTAATTCCTTCCATATTATGTGTGATTCTATACCCTTGGTGCTAGTCGCCACTCCGGGGCTATTAAAGGCGGGACTCGAGGGTCATTATCTCTCCTTCAACTTGAAGAAGGAAGGTTTTGGCAGTTTGTTGTCCCTTCCCTCATCTTGGTGAAGGCGGATCATGATAGAATGGTATTAGAGCCCGATGGTTGAGAGATAGGATGGAGTTTAGAGTTAGGCATAGTGAGGATTGCATTGTATGGTAGGGAAAAAGTGTTAGGAAATCTTGGTGTATAAAATAGGCCATGGAAGACCGACTAGGACACATGATTTTAGGGCCCCTCGTGATCCGATGCAAGGTCTCTGGACCTACCGAACGACCAAGTGAGGCCACACTAATTATAGGGTAGAGACCCTAGGAAAGGTAAATGCATCATAATTACTTGTGTTCTTGTGTGTTTTGGGTGTTCTGGGAATTTAAATAAATAACAAGTTTAATAAAAATTTAAAAGAAATCTTCTACACTACTCGGGCTTAGGTATTCCTTGTTTACCTTATAGTTACAACACCCAGATGATGTCTATGAGTAGTGCTGGTGATCAAGGCCTAGGAGGATGACCTGAATGATTAGTGGATGACTGATCGAGAGGAGGAGGACGACCAGTGACAGAAGACACTTCACGACTTTCAGCAGCAGACCCTCGATAAGTATGAGGGAAACATCTCAAACATGGAGATAGAAAGCTGGCATGAAGAGTTAGTGATAGATTTCAGCTTGATCTGGGCTCCTTCTAAGTAATGGTTTCCTCTAGCTATGAGCTATATGTAGGGAGCAACATGTCAGTGGTGGAAACTCTACCTCGGGGAGAAGAGGGAAGCTGAGGTTTCGCGGACTGACTTTAGGAAGGAGTTCCGGGCGGAATTCCTTTCTTCCACGATGAAGCCTGAGAAGAGGCAGAAGATACTATCCCTATAGTAGGAGAGTATGTTAGTGAGGGAGTTGGGTATCATGTTCAAGTATCTCCTTAGTTTTTCTATGGATATATTTCTGGATGAGGAGTCTCAGGTGAGACGTTTAGAGGAGGTACTACGACCTTCTCTTCAGTATGCTGTTACTCCATTCACTCTACCGACATACCTGGAGGTTTAGAAGAAGGATGAAGTGGTGGAGAGGATGGAAATATTGGGAGGTGTGCCACATGAGGGTATCTAGTTGATCTCATCAAAGGGGAAGTCCATTAGAAATAGACCTCCAGCATCAGGGCCATCCCGGTTTTAGTCAATGGGGAGTAGGCCCCAAGAGTTCCAGTTTTGATCTCCCAGACCACACCCTTTCTCTACGGGCCCAAGACCGAGATGATTCATCTGTGGTAGTCATGGGAACCTTCATAATTAGTGTACTAAATGAGTGTAGTATAGTGGAGGTGGGAAGGTTCAACGCCCACCTCAACAACAACAGTTTCTAGTCAGGACCTTTCAGCAGCCGCAACAGGGACAACTAGCTCCCACTCCTCCGAGAGTAGACATTGTAGGAGGAGGCCAGACTTAGGATGCTTCTCAGGGACCTTGAATAGGGTGTGGTCGGGGAGTCAGACAATATTCGAGGGGAAAAGGAGCCGGGCCTAGGCAATTTCACATAGCAGAGACAACAGTTTCAGCAGGGCCAGAGGTTATTTGAGGTACGATCAACTAGTTTAGTACTCTTGCTTGTGCCTTTTTTGATTCAAGAGCTTCACACTCATTTATTGTACCTGGTATAGGCCATTCCTTGGTTCTATATGTAGAGACACTCTCCATACTCATGGTTCTAAGTACGCTAGTTGGAGGTCAGACTATCATGTTCGATGTTTGTAGAGGATGCAGACTGATGTTGGGGCCGCATCGGTATAGTAGGGATCTCTTTCTACTATAAATGTATCCATATGATATCATCATGGGTGTCAACTAGATATTTTCCATTCACACTATTATTGATTTCTTTCAGAGAAGGGTCGTGTTCTCAGATAAGGGTGGTCAGCATGTAGCTTTTGTCGGCGAGCGAGGTTTCCAGGAGGGAAGTTGGCGAGTGGACACCCTTATTTCCTTGTTAGCTGAGCTGTCAGTTGAATAAGAAGATTCCTAGATGGTGTAAGTCCTGGGAATCATTGGTGAGTCCCTGGATGTCTACCCTGGAGAGGTGTTGACTCTACCCCTTCAACATGATGTTGAGTTCGAGATAGACTTGCAACTCAGTGCCCATCTGATTTTGATGGATCCCTATCAGATGACATCTTCTGAGTTACGGGAGTTGCATATCTAAATTGATGACCTGATGAAGAAAGGTTTTATCCGACTGAGCATGTCACCATGAGGTGCTCTAGTTTTGTTTGCAATGAAGGCATACAGTGGTCTCAGGCTGTGTATAGACTACTGAAGCCCGAATCAGGTGACAGTCAAGAACCGTTACCCACTCCCGAGGATTGATGACCTTTTTGACCAGTTAAAGGGAGTAGATTAGTTATATAAGATTGACCTGCGGTTGGGATATCACCAGTTAAGGGTGAAAGAGGGAGACGTATCGAAGACTGCTTTCATGTATAGATATGGGAACTTTGAGTTTGTGGTCATGATGTTCGGCATTATGAATGCACCTACCGTGTTCATGGGGCTCATGAACTCCATCTTCTGGGAATATCTGGACTGGTTCGTAGTCGTGTTTATTGATTACATCTTGATCTACTCAAGATTAAAGGAGGATCAAGCTGAGCATATAAGGACAGTTTTAGGGGTCCTATGATAACACTATATCTACGAGAAGTTATCCAAGTGCAAGTTCTGGACATGAGAGGTACACTTCCTTGGACACGTGGTGTACCAGTAGGGAATAACAGTAGACCCATAGAAGGTTGAAGTGGTTGTTTCTTGGGAAGCACCCAAGAACGTGGTAGAGGTTCGTAGTTTCATGGGTCTAGAAGGTTAATACCGGAGGTTTGTGCCAAACTTCTCTAAAATTTCAACACCTTTGACAACCTTGACCAATAAAGACTAGGATTTTGTATAGAGTGAGAAGTGCCAAGAAGCTTTCTGTTATCTGAAGAGGAATTTGGTTAGTGCCCCAATGATGAGGTTTCTAGAGGAAGGGGTAATGTTTGAAGTGTTCTATGATGATTTCGGCCTAGGCTTGGGGTGTGTGCTGATGCAGCAGTAGGGAGTGATCTCTTATGGGTCTAGGAATTTATGTCTCCATGAACATAACTATGCCACCCACGACCTGGAGATTGCAGTGGTTGCATTTTCATTGAAGTTGTGGCCACATTACCTCATCAGAGAACGCTTTGTGGTCTTCACATATCACAAAAGATTGAGGTATATCTTCTCGCAGCATGACCTAAACTTGCGGCAGTGGAGGTGGATAGAGTTTCTTCAGGACTATGACTTTGAGATTTCCTACACCTTAGGAAAAGGGAATTTGGTGGCTGATTCCTTGAGTAGGAAGTTACATAAGGATGTGGTTTGAGAATCAATGGATGCTTATAAGGCAAAGGAGGAGTTGGATGCCTTACACCTGAATGAAAAAGTGGATGGTGGTAGAGGCTTCCTGTTTTAGATTAAGGTGAAGTCTTCCTTGGAATTACAAGTGGAGGAGTTTCAATGGGGGGACTTAGAGGCTGAAGTGATGCACGATCATGTTAGCCAGAGCAATGCTCTAGAAGGATGGTCAGAAGATGGTTAGAATCGAATTATTTTATGTGGGAAGTTTTTTGTCCTGGTGATGATGCATGAGAGAGTTCTCAGTGAGTTTCATAACTAACCGCTATAAGTACACTCAGGAGTTTCCAAGATGTACCGGGTCTTGAGGGGTCAATTTTGGTGGCCTGGGGTGAAGCGGGCAGTGGAAGAGTTTATGGAAAAGTGTCTCATGTGCTAGTAGGTGAAGGCTGAGCAATGTGTTTCAGGCAGTCTTTTGCAGCCTTTAGATGTCCTGAATTGGAAGTGGGATTCCATCTCGATGGATTTCATCATGGGGATACCCATGGTTCAAGGAGGCTGTGATGCTATCTGGGTAGTGGTAGACTGGCTGATGAAATCAACTCACTTCCTAGTAGTCAAGGAGTCGAGTACAGTGGATGACTTAACACAAAGGTACATGGATGAGGTGGTGCGGTTACACGGAGTTCTGAGGTCCATAGTCTCGGATCAGGATACATAGTTTACCTCATGAGTCTGGAAGGGATTGCAACATGCTTTTGGCACCCAGCTTTTCCTCAGTACTTCTTTCCACCCCTAGACAGATGGGAAGAAAGAGCAGAACGTCCCAACATTGGAGGACATGCTACATGCATGTGTTTTGGGATTCAGAGGATCATGGGTGTGAAATTTTCCACTGGTAGAGTTTTCCTACAATAAAAACTATCACTATACCATTGGCATGGCTCTGTTTGAAGCCTTGTATGAAAGGATGTTTCATTCACCTGTGTGATGGAAAGAGGTTGGGGAGGTAGGTGTTCTTGGCCCGGAGGTGGTGCATAGCACAATAGAGAAGGTTAAACTTATACGGGAGAGGATGAAGGTGTATCAGGACCAGCAGAAGTCATATGCTGATCATAGGAGGAGACCCTTGGAGTTCTGGGTTGGGGACCATGTCTTCTTAAAGGTCTCCCCTCAGCGTGGGAAATGGAGGTTTGGAAGGAAGAGTAAGCTTTCTACCAGGTTTGTCGGACCCTTCAAGGTGTTACGACGGGTCGGTGAAGTGTCTTATTAGTTGGTGCTACTACCACTGCCACTGAGGGTGCATGACATCTTCCATGTATCTCAACTCCTTCGGTATCTACATGATGATTCGCACATCCTCGACTGGGGAGAGCTAGATATTGAGGATGATGAGATGTTCATGGAGTGACCAGTGAGGATCAAAGACCGTTAGGAGAAAGTTCTTTGTGGACAAACCATTCCCTTGGTTCATGTGTTGTGGAGGCATGGTGGCCTCGAGGAGAGTACCTAGGAATGGAAGGCACAAATGCGTTCCCAGTACCCAGAACTTTTTTTAGTTTCTTTCTGTGTTGTTTTGTACTTCATTGTGATGTAATGCTTGACCTTATTAACTATGAGATGAATGTTTCCCTTGTTCTCTAAGTGTGTGTGAAAAGTCCTGACCATGGGGAGGCAGGACCTGATCCCTAATCAATACACATTAAGGTGGATGCAATTAAACCCGTGCAGGTGAGTCAGTACCGCCCAAAGCAGATAGTATCTTGATGTAGGAGGAAGGCACTCCGTAATCCATATGTCTAGACAATAAAGCCTTTCTATGTTTGTGTGGTTTCTTGGGGGAGGAGAATAGTGGTGCATATGTAGTTTTTCAAGATATAGATGAGGGAGAGGTGTTCTTAGATGTTGAGTTTTGTTCCAGATTTCAAGAAAATATAGTGTTTTTTTCCCTAAGAGGTATCTTATGAGGTGGTTATTTGGACCCCTCTATTCTCTTTGGGTTTACTCTTGAATTCTCGAGGACAAGAATAGTTTTAGAGGTACCTGATGTAATGGACCAGACCCTCCTGGTCCATTACTTTTCCAATTTTTTTCTAGGTAGATAAGGTATCCTGGGGACCATTGGTGACTCATTAAAGAGTTCTCCAAATTTCAGGATTTGATGAATGATGGAACCAATGAGCGAATGATGGCACTGATGAGCGAACGGTGGCAACGATGAGAGAACAGTGACATTGATGAGTGTCAGTGGCATCGATGGGTGTCGGTGGAAACGATGTGCATCAGTGGAACCAATGAGCATCGGGGGAACCGATGATCATCGGTGCCACCGATGGGCATCGGTGGAATCGATGGGTCGTCCATAGCACCAATCGGCATCAGTGCTAGGGTGACGGTGCCAGGGTGACGGTGCCAGGGTGACGGTGCCAGGGCAACAGTGCCAGGGCGACGGTGCCAAGGCAACGATGCCAGGGTGACAGTGCCAGGGGCAGCGGTGCTGGGGCAATAGTTCCAGGGCGATGGTGATTCACCTAATGGTGATTCCTTACCTGTTTTTCCAGGACCTTCAAGTTTTTCCCCAGTGATGTCTCTTTTGATGTAAAAGAATTTTAATACCCCTTTAAAATCCATTTAAATCCAGTGAAATATGTTTTAAACCCTTATTAATTGGGTGACCCTTGGGTTATCAAAACGTGTGGCCTTTTCCTTGGTGTCACACCTTGTTATGTTTTATATTTTTGACCCTGTTATGTGTTTTCCTTCATTTAAAGGAAACCCTTTAACTCACCACTGTTTTCTCTACCATCTCCGAGGATAATTATTAAATCCCAATTAATCCCAATGTGTGAAACTACCCAACTATGTGGTTGATCCATGATATGACTTTTAAGTACTTCGAAATCATCTCCCTAATTTTAGGACATTTACTTTTTTTAAGGTGAGATCATCTCTTCTTTTCCTTTCTCTCTCTCTTGGTGCATTTGGAGTTCCGCTTCCACAGAAGAATCATGCGCCATGCTAGATCCCTTTCCTCTCACCCTTGTAAACTTGGAGTTTATTGTAAGTGGCGCATCCCTAGTTCTTGGCATGAGGAGAAAATGTCAATCCTTGATCATACATGTAGGGTCTTACTTCATCTCTCTATATGTGTATCATGTGGGGTGGGTATGATAATGTTTCCCTGGGGTGTGTATGAAACCAAATCTTAATAAAGATAATAAACAGAATTTAAAGACTGAAGGAGTGTGTTTTATAGTGATGATTCTATACTCTATCATCTTCGCTTATATGTTGAGAATTTTATGGGCTTATGCCCACTAAAAATAGTGGTCGTTGGTGGTACTTTCTTATGAACTAATAAACGTATGTTCCTCTATATAGACTTGTGATTGAATGGCTGTAACATGGAAACTAGTTAATCATGTAAAGTTGGTTGATTAAATGGATGCCCAATAAATAATAATCCTTGTGTGATCACCCTGGTTAACCAAAATGGCAGGAAGGAACTTAATGAATGGTGTGGACAAATCTGGAAACTTCTTTGTGTGATTATTTCTAGTGGGGTGATGTGGATAGGGATGTGATATCCTTTTATTCAGTTGGATTGTGGATCTATGCCCGTATGTTTGGGATTGGTTTGTTTCTAGTACTTGGAGGGATCTCACAAATCCCTTTTGTTGTTGTGACTTTACAAGAGAACTGGGTGTGAATGCTTAAATTTCTGTTTGGCTGTTTTCTCCTTCAGAGTTGTTTTGACTTATGGATGTGCCTATTAGTTAACCGGTAGTGAAGAACTAATTTCTAACGAAACCACTTGAACATGATAATGAGAATAGGCGATGCTCTAGTTATGGATGGTGTGATTTTGTACATGAATGAATAGTAACAAGGGTGTTTGTGTATAGGATGGTTTCAGAACCCTTAGGTTGGGATGAGTGCTTATTCAACTATATGTATAATTTAGTTTTTGTGTTTCTTATAAGTACCCCACCCACATTGAGCACTTCATGACGAACACCCCCATTTCATGGGGAAGGGTGTTTTCCCCAACATTCCTATGAGTGGATGGTTGTTAGCTTTCTTTCTTATCCCTATCTTGGGTATCCCAAGACCCTTCGGGCAGGATGTGATGGCCTGATCTCCATTATAGCTCAAGACTCTTCAGGCAGGGTACGTCGTGGTGGTTGGCCCAGGTTTGTGTAGGAAGGTTTTTTCCCCAAGTGTCTTCTGAATGAGGCCCGGGTTTCTTCGGGTGTAGCGGTAGTTGTTTTGGACCAGGAGTCTATGGGTGTGGTTATATATGTGGTTGTGGTATCCCAAGTGTCTACGGGTGGGATACGTGGTTGAGGTGTCCCATAAGGTTGTTTTTGGGGTGGAAGTGGGATTGTAATGAAAATAGAGGGGGAGGTCTGACGCTTAGGATGTCTTCAATAACCAGTGGGAAAGTGGTGTAGGGTACCCAAATATCGATGCGCTATCACTATTACTTTACCTAACTTGCGTTATTTGGGGAGTGTTCTTAGGTGAGGCTGGGTGGATAGTTTCCTTGTTAGGTGTTTTGGTTACCTTTAATTTATCACGGGGAATTAGAATGCCTCCCCACTTGTGCATGAGTGATTTTGGTTTTTCCCTATTGAGTATACCTGTATACTCACCCTACGTTTATAAAACTGGTTTCAGGTTTCTAGGAGGACTTCAGGGACCATGCAGAACCGTACTAGCTCGGACATTGGGACAGTTTTTGTTGCTGTTTTCTTTTCTTTTGGTACTTTTACCTTTGGAGTTTTCTTGTACTTTGTATGAGTTTATCTTTGACCATGCATATGGTAATGGGTTTTTGATTTACTTTTACCTTCATTTTTAAAGTTGTTTGAATTTTTACCATCTTATCTCCCGATCCTACTAAACAAAAAGGGTAATACCTTCCATATTACATGTGATTCTATACCCTTGGTGCTAGTCGCCACTCTGAGGCCTATTGAAGGCAGGGCTTGGGGGTCATTATCTCTCCTTAAACTTGAAGAAGGAATTGTCTAGATGTTTTCTATCCTTTCTCTCATCTTGGTGAAGGTGTGTCATGATATTAACGTCATGCGACAAGGATGTCTAGGTGAAAGGTTCTAAGTCAAATTTTGGCATGTGACTTATACCTAAGAGGCCTAGGGAACCTAAAAGAGACAGGGGCTCCCAAGTTGGATAATTACCTACTATGAATGCAACCTAGAGAAAATTAGGGATGATTTTGTGATGTTGGGTTTAGACCTCATGGAGGCTTCCTACTTATCCCATTTTAACAGGAATCAAAAACCACATATTTCAATTGTGAGGACCCATGGTTATTAAGGCCCTCTGAAGGTTTGTGTTATAGGGGAATGTGACACTTTTAGAGAATTGAGTTGGGTCTTATACCAAATAGGTGGCCCTTTGGAGTGGGGCCATGAGGAATGTCTCAACTCATGATGATTTGGAGGTTTGGTTGGGTCTTAAACCTCATAGGATTCCCTCTGACTTGTTTCATTAGGAATATGGGACCTTTAAAGATCATGGAGTGGTTTTTGGGCTTACATCATATTGGAGGATGCCCTTTTTGTTGGACACATGGATTTGAGTACCCACACCTATGGAGGCCCTATGAAGGAAGGAAAGAGGAAGATCCGAAAAAGATTCTATGATGAGACAAGAATCAGATCTTGTGGATGTCATGATCATCACTAACCTATAATCCCATGTGAGTCATACTCGAATGTGAAAAATAATATGAAGTGGAATATTTTGAAAACTACACGATTCTTCTTATGTGTGGGGTCACTTCATCGAGGGGTTTACATGAGGGACCTTTTTGAGGGTCCTGGATGAGACATCTGGTTGAGGGGCCTACGTGAGGGAGCTTCCTTTGTTAAAATTTCTCAAATTTTTGAAAGCAATATTTGGAAATTGATGAAAAATCTTGATGTATTCTTGTAGGTTTTTCAATGGATACTCCGATGGCTTCCCATGAACAAGCTGATGCACATGTCTTAGAGATGATCAAAGATGTTGGGCCAGATTACTAAGACATGTGTGACTTTAATCTCCCATACTTAGAAAAGCACCTGACAAGTTACTAGTGATAGTATCTCTAAAGTGACTACCTACCCCCGTATGATCATAAGATTCTAAGAGATGCTTGCATCCTGAAAGATTAGAGTTACTTAACAAAGTCTTGGTTCATAGAACATACCCATTTTCCCACTACCAACATCTCCTCTAAGGGTATATACATCAAGGAATGAATAGTTACTACCGCCTATTTCATGCATCATAGCTGCTATACCCTGAATTTGAAGCCTCACAAGAGTCAAAACCTAACTAATATGAGTCAAACTTTTGCGCTTCCTAGACAGACCAGTCACAAGGTTGGAATAAGGATTGAGACTTAAAATTTGTAGGAGAGTCAATATTGAATGTATGTAGGCATACTAGGTACACCAAACTTGTGAAAAATTCAAAACTGAGCTACAAGCTGTTAGTATTTATGAAGCTGTTTGGGTGGAGAAAACTTATGTTTGCAAGAACCCAGACATCATTCATGATTTTATGTGCTGATAGAGTCCTCATCCAAATTATTTTCATTTTAATGCATGGAGAAGTCGGTATTAGTCTATGGGCGTATAAAATATTTCCGGATCCCCTATTATAGGGGATATGTATGAAGAGTTTATCCCACTAAATACAATATGGGATGACACTTAAAGGACACCGGTTTTAGCCCCTGAACTTTTTAAGGTGGATCAGAAGGTGCAGAAGAAATACACTCAACCAAGGGGTGAAATCCATATTGGAGTGCAGTTGAAGGCTTTCCATGAGCCAAAAGGAGAAGGCCCCACTTACCAAAACCCTATAGTATTCCCCACCATAGAAAATTGAAGCACTATTGGAAAGTTCTAGCCTACATTGGATCAGGGCTAGTATACCTGTTGGGGTTACAGGGTCAATTATGAGGTTTCTGGAAATACCTGTTCAGCTAGTTTCCTCATGATGTGGCTAAGTATTTACCTACTGCTGGTCCATGAATCCAATGGAAGTGTGAGACTAGGGAAATTTTTTATAGTTACCAAACTAGAATAAGGGAGCCATATTAGGTAGTCTACCCTTGTCCTGGAAAGGATATACTAGTTTTTACTACATGTGTACATTGAGAAGACCCCATTTGGAATTTTAGGTCCATTTCAAGTGTTGTGGGGGTGGATTGAAGCACATTTTAGTTCCTATGTTGTGTTGAGTGGAGTTAAAGACCTTGAAGGAAAATTTAACCTATTTTTTAAGGTTTTCTCTATAATCTAGCCTTTATCCCTGAATCATGATGAAGTCCCGAGGGTTATGAATGTATTGAGGGAGTTCAACTTCTTCCCATATGGTGATTCACCTACCAGGATGTTCACTGAAAATGGAAAGGCTAACGAAGATCTAAGGTCATATATGATTTCATTCAGAGATAGCATACTGGTGGCCCATATTTCTAGAAATATCATATATGAGGCATATAATTCATATCGATTCACTCGCCAATTCACGTGTTTTCAATAGTCAAGTGTCTCCCTCATGCACATTTGGCTTGATAAACACCCGATGGTGGCCTGATAGTTTTGGATTCTAATGTCCATGGAGACGTATCAAATGTTAATCAAGCCACCTCCATTAGGTGCATCAATTAGAATGGAGTCTGAGTATTCCAATGCTTGTATTCCTTCATAACCTCGAGGGGAATTAATGAAAGGCATTCCTTGAGTCGCAGCTACAAAAACTACTGGTCGTGCCATGTGCTGTAGAAAGGTTTAACCCAAAAGCGATGATGATAAAGCTTCAAATCCTTTAAAGTGATTTTGAGTAAGGGACACAGAGTAGGCCAGGGTTATGAAGACCTCATCTTTCAGGCTAAGGTGGTCTAGTCATCATCACTGGGAGGAGACTTGTGTTCTAGTCACTTAGTCTTCTGTGAAAACTGAGAGTCCTGAAAGGGCTTCAAATTCAAAAGATGTTGGGCCTTACTCATAGGTAACTGCATTATCACTATATTATGTGTTACCCCTATAGATATAGGATTATAAATCCATATCTCATAATATAAAATACATGTGGGTATTTCTTTAGACTTGAGTACATATATCAAAACTAGGTCATATTCAAGCACCCTTCAATCTTCACCCCGATAATTGTTTTAATGAGGTGGGGCAATATGTTCGAGAGCTAGAAATATTGATATATGCAATTGAAGATTGGATCCCATCCACAAAGTGAATATCTAACATGTTTGATCAATCCTATATTGAGGGGGTATCTAGTCACTTTGAAGATGAATGGAATGACTATATAGACCATAATGATGTATCTCTCTCTTATCCCTTTTCATTTTTCTCCTTCATCCACCATCATTAATTTTTAGGGGATCTATATCACAGTTTTTGGCACCAAAATACATGCCCTGGGATAGGTGAAGAATCACCATGATAATTTGGGATGAGATCTAAGCTTAAAAAGCATAAAATACTTCAAAGGAGTCTATTTCTTGAAGCCCCTTCATGGGGGCCCATTGAAACTATGACCATGTGAAGGAAGGTAATTGAACTCCTATGAGTCCAATGCCTTTCACAACCATGCTAAGAAAATTGACATACGACTCTGCAAGTTTGATAGATCCACCCCTGATCGAAGATCCTCTTTGTGCTTTACGGTGTGCCACTGAGCATTGCGAGACCCTGTGGCATATAAATATCTATCTCACTCCCCCTCAAAGAGATATTTGCTCTAACCTTTCAAATTCTGAAATCCCATTTTGTGAATCCCTTGAGCACCTCGAACCAGTTGGAAAATATATCACCCAAGGTACTTGAGCATCGAGATCCGCCCTTTTCCTTTTTCTATTTACCACTACCTAAGTCAAGGAAGATTTTCATAAAGGTCCATGGATTTCATGAAGGAAGGAGACCCTTTCAGTTACTTGAGGCTTTATGGAGCATTAAGCCTTTGCAAGGCACTCTTCCACTGAGCTAGGACTCTATGCTAAGTTAGGGTCCCCATGCATAATGAATCCTATCCCGTCGCAAAGCCTAGGTTCTCTATGAAGCATCATAGATTTACGAATCCCCTATCAATGAATCCCCTTTCTTTTTAATACCCTATTCTATGCATCCCTCTAGGCTTGTACGTAGTGATTTCTTAGTCCCTCGTGTGGTGTACCCTGTTACATTTCCCTTCCACTTGATTTTAAGCATAGGTATGCTAAAGGATTTTTCTCTCCAGCACAGCTATGCTAACATGGACCCCATGACTGACCACTCATCCAATACCTCCCTTCAGGCATTACTTGGGCCATGCACTACCCAACATTGCAAATCTTATATCCATGTAAGTCCAAATAGGTAAGGAGTGAATCCTCCCTATCCGAGCTATAGGACGTTAAACTGCCAAGTCCTATCATCCTCAACACATGGCGTTAAACTATAGTATCACCCCGTGAAATGCACATAGGGTTACACACCTTAAGAATTATCTATACCCACTCATTTCCATGTGAGTGATTGAATTAGATCCTCCTCAAATGGAATGAGATCTACTTTGGGAATCTTCCATGCGTAAGCCCCACACTATTGCTTACTGATGCATCTTTCATGATGCGATCATCTGGTCTATTACCTCATCTTGTTTCTCACACCAAGTATGAATCATGTGGTCTTAGAGGTTATTAGTGACCGTGAAACCCTTCTTTCAAGAATACCACCTTGAGTAATCCCCCATGTCACCCATCTGACCTACATGGGTTTTAATCCATGTATTCTAAACAAGGTATGTATGAAGCCTCCCCAATGTTCAATCCCAACCACTAGTAAACTTAGGTGCTCCCTCCTAGGGATGTACCCTCATGATGTGACTTATTACATTTATGGGACACATCCCCCAGGATCTACCTCTACAGGATGTTCAGATCCATCCACCATCACCTATTTCATCCACCATCCACCTTGATTTTACCCTAGGCTTCCACATCCCATTAAGATATTGAAATTCAACCACTTCTCCCATATTCTATACAGCCCCCCTCCTTAGGTTACCCAACCCCAATCTGTATCCATTCGGGATGCTAACCATTCATAAGCCCCAACATGTATCTGGGAAACTAGCCATGTGTAAGCCCTGATTCTATGCCCCATCCAAAACTACATATACTTTGATCCCTTTCTTCTACATAGGGTATATAGGAATCCTCCCTGAGGTTCAATCCCAAAATCCATTCCTATCTTGGTCTTTCCCTTGAGTCACCATGTCTTGGGAGGATCATGCTGTAGACTAGAGGTTCTACTTCCTTCGAGTCCCCATCTATACACTCCATTCTCATGAGCTACCTTCTTAGGTTTCTCATCGCCCCATCTGAACTACGTGGACTTTGATCCCTATCTTCTAAATAGGGTATGTAGGAATACTCCCTGCGATTCAATCCCATCACCCCTCACACTCCACCAATTCCATCCATTCCATCTCTTACCCTTCATCCATATCCATCCCGATTCTTACCCAATCCACCACATATTAATGAGATCATGCCATCCATTTGGGCCATGTAAGTGCATAAGCCCCATTCACCTCATCATCATCATCATCATCATCATGAAAATTTTTTATTCAAAGAGAAGAAAAGGAACACACAATCTAGCCATGTGTAATCCCCATGAACCATCACCCCTTTCAAACTACATGGGTTTTGATCCTTGTATTCTACACAGGGTATGTAGGAAGCCTCCTTGTGGTTCAACCCTAGCCTATTTTTTTATCTAAACTACATGGACCTTGATCCATGTCTTTTAAATAGGGTATGTAGGAAGCCTCCCTAAGGTTCAATCACATTACCCCTCACACTCTATCAATTTCGTCCATTCCGTCTCTTACACTTCATCCATATCCATCCCAATTCTTACCCAAGCTTCCACATCTCAGTGAGATCATGCCATCCATCTGGGTCATCTTAGTGCATAATCCCCATTCATCTCATCACTACTCTCAGTAGCACTCAAGAAAATAACTATGTATAATCCCCATACAACCCATATTCATCCAAATAAGAGAGATCCTATTATGAAGGGAAGCTAGCCATGTGTAAGCCCCATGAACCATCACCCCTTTTTAACTACATGGGGTTTGATCATTTTCTTCTACACAGAGTACATAGGAAGCCTCCCTGAGGTTCAATACCAACCAATGGTAAACCTTGGTGTACCCTATTTAGGGAACACCTCCCTGATCTACCCTCAGTGGTGTTCAAATCATCCTTCGTGGTGTGAAACCTTATTTTATGAGAGTCACCATTTCTGGTCCACTCTCATTGGGAGTTCCCATCCATCCATCTAATAAACCTTGTAGGTGTTCCCTCCTAGGGATTAACCTCTCCGATCTGTCTCTATGGGACATTCTGATCGATATCATCTTGTCCCCATAGGATCTTAAACTCACGACCTATCCCATGTTAAACATGGGATGACTAAGGAAAAACTTAGAAGACATGCCTCTAGAATAAGATACCTTATGATTTCCATAGGATACCTCAGGTTCCGCGTCCTTGAGAATCCATCTTATTAGGAAGAATATATGTGTTCTAGTGTTCCAACATCAAGACATTCTACTGATGCTCACCGTGACTACTCACCTAACCAAAAGTTGCGACCCTACCAAGACCCCTTGGAATGTCTAGACAGAACAAGAGTAATTAACCAACATCCACAAATAGATGGCATCAGGAATGAGTTTCATGAACTATGACTCAAATATATGAGGGAGACCTGGACTAGGCGAATAATTATAGGGAGGGATCCATAGAAGGAGGAAATGAAATCCCATCATCCAATTTTGATCAAGGAGAAGACATCATTGAAAAAGTGATGAATTCCACATGCCATTGGAATGTGGGAATATGGGGAACAATGTAGTCCGTCAGTGAATGAGTGGACACACCTTGACAAAAATCATTAGAAAAAGAAATGGCGAATCCAATGTGAAACTCTTATCTTCAATAGGGGACTAGTAGCATTCAAGTCATCCATTCAATGGATTGGTGTGTTACCAGATCTAGATATCTATCACCAAGGTCCACTAAGCAAACAATGGGCCTAATTTGGAACTCACTAGCAGTTGGGGTAGTTGAACATTGAGCATCCCTTTTGTGGCACTGTCAGTGTGGATATTTCTCTCCAGTCATGGAAGATTGACAATATTGGTGGATTAGAAATTACTTTCCTTGTATCTGTATTAACAACTGAATCTTTCTACTTTATAGGACCCAAGATACATGATACCATACCCAACACCCACAGATGCATGGGTAGGAGAAATGTCAATGCTGTAATCCTGTGTGACCCTGCCTCTACCATGACATCCATGAATTAATCATATACCAGGTTCCCATTCCCCATATCACCCTCTGAGATCATCCATAGGAGGGTGATAGACACACTTGTATGACGGTATGAGTAGGAGGGATCAATTCCCATAAGGGACATGGCTCACTAATACCTGGAGGCCTTTACACTTCACCGTCACTGCCACCCCCAAGGGCGGTATAGTGAGCCACTGCTCCCCACTTTGACTTCCAACTGCTTCAAGATTTTGTCCCCAGAATTCTCTTTTGAATCACTCCCATATGCCCAAGAGGTAGGGGATGATCGAGTCATCCCACCGACGAACACTGCCTGGGAGATGTCAAGGTGGACCCCCACCAGGCCATGTCAACGCTGCTAGAAAATAGTTCTTTGAGCTGAGGAACAGGTGGACCATTTCCTTACTCTACCAACCCCAATCCTACTCACTCGATTCCAACATCGCGATCAGGTTCAGGAGGATGCCCGTTAGGGGGAATCAACTTCAACATATCCCATGTCCCTTTCCACCCTCATCATATTCTTCCAAGTCCCTACTACTGAAAAAGGACTCCTTGATACCCTATTGAGATTGAGCCCCCATCTTCTATGAGTTGGTTTGACTCTCTAATCCACCGATACCCCCAAAAGTTGTTATAGGCCATTCTATGATGATGAGACTCAACATGAAGACCCTCCCTGTACAGTATCCAGCTAGAGTGGAGGTCCTCCCTACTATCACACCCAACATGGAGGTCCTCCCCATGTTTTCAATGTTAACCAAGGTGAAGGTCATCCTTGCCTCATTGATGTCCAGTACATAGGTCCTCCCCACACTTATGGTTCAGGATATTAAGGTCCTCTCCATGTGTCTGACCAGCGATGCGAAGGCCATCTTTGCATCATCCCCAGCTCTAGTGGAGGTCCTCCTCACTCCAGCAACAACCAAAGTGGAGGTCCTCCCTACTCCATCCATGATAATTATGGATTCCCTATCCATGCTATCATCAGTCAACATAGAGGTCCTCCCTATGTTCAACTTTATTAGTGCGAAGGTCCTCCTCACACATCAACCAACCAAAGTAGAGGTCCTCTTTACTCCACTAATAACCGACATGGAGGTCCTCCCCATGTCTCCAACGAAACCAACAGAGTTCCTCCCTATCACATCAATAGCCAACCATGTGAAGGTCCTCCTCACACTACCCAAATCTAGAGCATAGGTCATCCTCGATCCAGTGATAACCGATACAGAGGTCCTCCCTATGTCCCATTAAACATATGCCCATATGCCCTCCTGCACCTCAGCTCACCAAAGTGGAGGTCCTCCCCAATTCAGCATCAAATAGCAGAAAAAAGGTTCTCCTCATGCCAAAAAAGTTCCCTACCCTGATGAACCATCCTGGGATAGAAGGGAGAACTTCGACACTGAAGAAATAAATCTGAGAAGCACCGAGTTGCGGTAAATCCAATATTCTTCTTAGATTCTGAAGCATAATGAGACTCAATGAGGGATCCTTCCCCCCAGTATTCTATATCAAAATCTTAGAAAGGATATTTATGGGTAAAGATTATCATCTTGAAAGGTAAGGTGCACCATATCCCTGAATACCTTTGAAGATACATGCATGTGGAGGAAGATTTGGATCCCTTTTAAGGTCTCACTATGTAGACATCTCTTTCATCACCAGATTCATTCTATACCTCTACCTGAGATCACAAAGAGTGTTTCATGGGTTTTATAGACTACTAGTACTTGATGAACCCACAAATAACTGCCACTTCCATCGCACATGAAGCAATGGTCAGTACCTCATCCTATAGGTATGTGATGGTGTGGTCAGCACTGCCACCCGAGAGATGACTCAATGCTCATTGATCAGTCAGTTAATACAGTAGTCTCTCCACAAACTAGTCCATTGTCGTAACAACACACATATGTGACATTGATAGCTTCTCAACCAGTGCCAATCAGAGACCAGGGCATCCAAGAGTCAGAACCCTCTTCCGAGAAGGGAATCTTGTGGGATACTCTTTCCACCGACCAAGTGTTAGAAATGTTTTTACTGAATGAAGCTTCTAAATTTGACATTTTGGAGTACCTCAATGAGGAAGAGGTTCTTTTCTCCTATTGTACCATCTGGGTGACACATTTCTTCCTCCAAAACCATTGGTTGGTCTATCCAAAGTGTCAATAACACTTTGATGACATCAACCAACAATTTCACATGGTTAAGTTAATAATGATCTCAGTGGAACAACATCCCATGTCACCCAATTACCATTAGACTCTTCAACGCCGATGAGTCTAGAGCTTTACAGTGCTCCATAGGATCATTGAAGAAACATCCCCACATGTGCGAGTCTGTGGTTGGGGGTAGTATGCCGCTCCCCCTTCAGCACCATCAAGCGACAACCAGATTTACTTGGTGACATCTAGGACACTAAGTGTTTTCACGGTGAATATTATCGAGGTCACACTCCTTAAGGAAGGGGATATAGGCATAAAGGCTGATGATGAGGATCAACATAATGGGGTGGATCAATATATTATTTTCCCTCTAGGTATTATCACTAACCTTCAGAGGCAGAATCTCAACCTAGAAGAACCCTCTACATCGTTACCTATTGTTTGAAATCTCGATAACGGTAAGGGAGAGCTAAATCCATTGGATCTGCCTGATGTCTCATAGAAGTCAGAAGATTATCTTGCAATCACTACTTTGTGATAGAAGATTATAGATAAATAATGAATCATAAATGAGATTTGTGCGGAGTGATACCCAAATTATGGTGATCCTTAATAGGATTATGATCCTCCTCCACCAAATCATTTGGGGTAGCCATAGATTATTCTTGGATAGTTTCCTTTCTCGATCAAAATGATCCCACATAGCCAAATAGAGTAAAAGATAGAGTCTATGGAAAGAGAGCATGATATGTGTCACTAAATCCACCCAAGAAATATGATAATCCTCCTCAGGATTCAGATCAATCCACCCCGCAGGCCGCTCCACATGCCACTCTGATATTGTCCCATGATTTACTAGTCCATATTTTTTTTTGAGAAAGATGAGCACAAAGGCTCTTAAATTGATAAATTGAAACATTACAAGAGACAAAAATAAGGAATTTTACATTTGTCCCTATTAAGAAGAGGGACCATGTCATTAGGAATGTTGTTGATGTAGATTCTCCTCCCTTCTGACACCCCTTTGTTTTCAAGTCCATCTGCAATGTGATTCGCCTCCCGGAAGGTATGCGTGATGAAGTAGTTTAGGGAGGAGAGTTTATCGATACAATTCATCCATTTACCTGCCAGCTTCCAAGACAACCTTGTCTAACCCATTCTAATTGCATGCACCATTGTGGCCGAGTCGCTTTCAAACCAAATGTTGTTCCAATGCCATTGGAAAATGATATCCACCACACTAATGAGATCCATCATTTCATCCTCCAAATCTGTCATGTGCCCGCATGAACCATAATTGCATTCCACCCCCTCCCCGTGATGATTCCTGAAGATTACCCCATAGACTGAAGGTCCGGGGTTCCCTTTGGAGGATCCATCCTAGTTTCATTTTAGCCACCCATTCAAGGGGGAAGTCCAAATCATTTCCATCATGCCCCTTGGTTTGGGATAGTGGCCTGTAACTTTTAGTCTTCTGAGAACCATGAACTCCCTAACCGAGGCATCACAATGTTCATGAATCAGTGAGCTGGCATTTTTTATTTCCATGAGGATTCCGTGAGTAGTAGTGGCTTCATTGAATCTTTCATATCGATGTATAGAGTAGTTGCAGGCCTTCCAAACCATATGAAGCAGTTCAGCACAAGCCACCTGCAGCAATGCTGTGATCTGTTTTGATTGCTGAGCTCCAAGCAGTTTGTAAATGAACTGTACAACTGATGATGTATTAGGAGGATCCATCTAAAAAATGTTGAGCACTGTGTTCCAAAGTGTAGAATCCATGTTGCAGGACAGGAACAGGTGGTCAATATCCTCTCGATGCTGACTGTAGAGAGTACATCGAGAGCATAATGAAATTCCAATCCGTTGAATGTTCACCTCAACAGGAAGTTTGTTGTGATAGAACCTCTATAAAAGTGTAAATCTGGAGGGAGGAATCCATTTTGTGTTCATTGAGCCAATCCAGATTACCTCACCCTTCAACAGGTAATTGTAGAAGCTTTTAGAGCTTAGAATTCTAGCTTGAGATCCTTCCCAAAGTAGCATATCCTCCTGTCCAATAAATTTGTAGTTGTCAATAATGGAAATGATTTTGTCTAGAAGGTCTTCTATGCATTGAAGCTGTTCTTTGATGGATAATTTTCTATCAATTCTTTTCTCCTCAGTATTTATCCTTCCCATAAGAGGAGTGACCATCTAGTTAGTAGACCAGAAATTCAGACTTGAGTCTACATTAACCACCCAGTGTGAATCCTTCATCATTGTGTTGTACACTGAATGAAGGCCTGGCCAGATTGATGAATCCATATAACCATGCCGCCCATAAATGAGCCTTGGAAGAATTCTTTTTTTTAGGAAGCCAAGAGAAGAAGATTTGCTATGAATAAGGCTCCAGAGAAATTTAGCTTATAAATCTTGATTAAAACAGCTTAAGTTTTTAATTCCCAGACCCCCCTGTTTTCTAGGCATGCAACAAGTATTCCATTTCACATTTATAAGCTTTCTGTCCATCACACTTCCACTCCATATAAATTTCTTCATCATGGAGTTAATTTTTTTTCACAATAGAGGTAGGCCACATGTATGCCATGAATGACCAGACAAGCTTTGAAGTGACCACATGCTTGACAAGACATACTCATCCTGCCATTGAGAGGGAATTTCCCTTCCAAGATGAAAGAGTTTTCCTAATTTTCACTAGGGCCTGAACAAAGTGGGAGGCTCAAGGATTTCCCCAGAATAGGGGAACACCGAGATACATAAAAGGGAGGGGTCCCTCCCTAAGTCCCAAATAATTAATAAGGTGAGACATCCTTATCGCTGCAATGTTCTTTCCAAAAGTAAATAAAGGACTTGCTCCAGTTGATTTCCTATCCTGAAACTTTCTCATAGTGAAGAAGAGATTCCCTCAGACGAGTGATGTTATTTTTATCACCCTACGTAAAAATGATAATGTCATCAGCAAAAAATAAGTGAGAGGCATCAGAGAGACCTCTAACCGCTGATATAGTTGCAAGTTTCCCATTTTCCACCATGTGAGTAAGAATCATGCACAAATAATCCTCTTCAATTGCAAAGATGATTGCAGAGAGGGGATCCCCCTATCTCACACCTCTATAACAAGTGAAATGTCCCTCCGGTGAACCATTAATCAGAATTGAGATGTGAGCAGATTCGAACAACTTTGTAATCCATTGAACAAACGTTTCACTGAAGCCAAACCTGAGGAGAATTGTCCTAATAAATCCCCAGTCCATTGTATTGAAGGCTTTTTCTATGTCAAGATTTAAGGCCACATTGGCACTTCGCATTGTATTTCTCAAAATTTTGAATAATTCCAAAGCCATGAGAAGGCATTCCTGGATATTCTTACTCTTAAAAAATCCAAACTGATTCCAGGAGATAATTTTTCTAGTCACCTTAGTAAGCCTATTAGCCAAAAGTTTTGTAATAATTTTGTGCAGGGTGTTCACTAGTGCAACTGGCCTGAACTGACCAATCTCACTGGCATTTTCTACCTTAGGAATCAGGGCAATGAATTGGGCATTTAATCCTAAGGTGAAAGTCCCGCCCCTGAAAAAATCATTAACAAGAATGCAAACCTCATTTTGCACCATATCCCAATAGCTTTGGAAGAAAAGGTTGCTAAATCCATCTGGGCTGGGAGAGCTATCTTTTTTAAGTCCGAACACTGCTTCCTTTATTTCAAAATCCATTGGGATCACTGTGAGTCTACTATTATCCTCCTCAGTGATTAGACTAGGAATTATATTATCTCTGATGGTCTCAGATCAAGCTCTCCCATTGAAGAGATTTTTATAGAAAGAGACAATGTGTTCAGAAAGTTCCTATTTTCCTTCTAGAATTCTATCATCATCCTTGAGTAAGGAAAGAGGTTGATTCACTTTTTGAACCCTTTGAATTTCATTGAAGAACTTTGTGTTTCGATCCCCTTCCTGGATCCACCGAACTTTGAAAGCATCCTTCTTGATATTGTCCCTAATCTTTATGAGGTTATTCAGCTTTTTGGATAGCTCAATATCTTGCTGTGTATCCCTAAATATCTTATAAATGTGATAGGTGGAATCCCACCTAATGGAAATCCATATTTGGTGTGGGTGGATGACATGCGATCACCCCCATATTTCAAGAATCCAACCTTAGACCCCTTCAACAGGGTGGGTGGCCTGCTGAAACATCTGGCTTACTTTATCTAAAGGTGAAAACCGATTTTGGGAACTCCAGAGTAGTAGTAGACTGTCAATATTTGATGTTTCATTTAGACGTTGGAATGTTATATGTTTTTTTGGTACAACCAGTTTCTCATTTGGTCCATCACTGACTAGGAAGATATTTTCAGGAAGTTTTTCTATTAGTTCAAATCTACCACCCACAAGATGAGCATTTCTGATCTCTTCAAGTGAAAAAAACATACATATGAGTGCATCAAGGACTTCATTGCTAGGTGGAAATACCTCATGTACTCTCTCAAAATGCCGCTAACTCAAGAGCAGTTATTGATGATGTGTGTCAAGAATTTCAAGGCTGAATTGGTCCCCACCCTCATTACTCATAATTTCTTAGGTGGATTATAGGATTTATTTGAAAAGGATCAGTGCCTAGAGGAAGCCTCATAGAAGTCCAGTTAGACACATCCTTTGCTACATCCAACCCCTACAAGAATAGTCACCAAGATAGAGACTACCATCACAATGCAGGTAGCGGCTCCAGAACCACTAGAGTTGTTTCTTGTAGAACCTCACTAGGAACCACCCTATTGAGGAAAACAACCTTATAAAGCTCCAACTCATCACCCTTAGAATCAAAAGAAATCTCCTTGATATGTACCACCACCCAGATGATAGAATGTGGTTCCAACTCCTTATCTACCACCACCTCCTTACTATAATCCAGATCCCAGTGTTACCCCTCCAGACAGGATAAACCAAACCTATCCTTCCTAGAGGCCAAGGTTCCTGGTTATTTACACAGTTCTTTGGACCAAGGATCTATGAAGCTACCCGAATGAAGAAAGCCTCAAGAATCTAACCTCACTAATCAACTTGACTACTATCCTTACCATAGGTTTCTTGAAGATACCATCAAGCAGTGCTATGTGTTCATAGAATGGATCCAGGACCAAATAGGCAACGATGTGATCAGATTGGGCGAACTACTGGCATAAGTATCACATATATATATTGAGGCTAATAATGATAGTGAAATTTCTAGTGAATTATAGTAAATCTCCAGCCATGGTAAAGCCATCGAAGAAGAATCTAAGGATAGGAAAGCCACCAAAATTCTTGGTTTAGTGCTCCATGATAGGATGTGCATTCCACAAAGACCATACAAAATGAGTTTCACCAAGATTAGTAGACATAATCTTTCTAGAATGCTTCATCAGATCCATTTCCATCATTGACCATGCTTGTGGAACATCTAGAACCACCACAATCGTATCGTGATTAGATGTATTTAGTAGGGAATCTGTTAGCTAGTAGTCAGCCAATGGTGATTCTTGGTAGATCATCTAATCAGTAGAATGTTGCAAGCACCAGCCAAAACTCTGTGGTTCCACTCGAAACACTCGTCATGCTTCCTTCTACAGAGTGACCCCCTGCAGGCAGAAATGAGAACCTATCATGTAAGTATGATGTGTTGATGCACCTTGATAGCATTCATACTAAACTCTTGATCCTGAAGGACCTCCCTCTATCAGAAGATATGTGAGCAGCCCTTGTATAAGCCTTGTATAGCCCCCTATAGTTTGAAACAAAGGTTGTGGAAACCAAGAATTTTCACAGAGAGTATGTTGAGTAGTCATAATGCTAGGCTGTCATCTCTTTCTCTAGAGAGGATGAGAGTTCTATCATACAGGGGCACATCCACCCATTGTACATCACCAGAAAGTTCAATGGTGTAGAGGTCCATCATTGTCTCATTGATATAGGTTTTTGGATCAACCTTATTCTGACCCATACACTCCACAAGCTGGGAATCTCTGAAGCAGATCTGAGCCCCTCCGACCTAAAGATTCAGGGTTACAATAGGACTGAATAGAGACCATGTGGCTGGATCCATTTGAAGACCCAATTCAGTAGTCTAGTAGCAGACACTGAATTCATGGTTGTCTTGTAGGATTCTACTTAAAACTCATTGATGGGTAGAAATTTTCCCCATCTGCATACAACAGTCCCCTCCTCCTATCACTAGTTCCTAAAGTACTCCCTAAATGGTTGAGTAGGAATTCTACAAGGAAATGATTCTCCTTTTGTCTCTTGTGAAGATCTCTATACATATGAAAATTACTACCATATTAAGGATAATCATGTGTAAACTAATGATTTTGAATGAAAATCTGTTGCAACTGACCCATGGACAGACTTTAATGATGCATCTATCCTCTCGATTCATCGGTTGGAAGCCACGATACCAGAATTGGGGAATTTATTTGTTGTTTCTGAGAGGAAAGGGAATCATGCCCCCAGTTCAAGGAATGTTGGAATATTACCTCATATTCCAACATGATTCAAGCTAGAGTCATACCATAACCCCTACTCCTATCTGATACCAATTTTTTCACCCAATGGCTATAGTTGTCCATCAAACTTTCTTATTCCACTAAGCTAGATTGAATCATAAATAACAGACCCATCACCATTGATTTGACATCAAGCATGGAACCATTGGACAAAGACCTGATGGAACCATCTCAAAAGATTTTGCGCCATGGTTTCCATACTACGGAATTCCCTCGATGAGGATTCCACCACCACTCAAGCCGGTATAACATTCCTTTGGAATTAGTTATCTCAAAAGAATTGCCTCATGTCATTGTGTCCCATGACTTATATGATGAGGAATATTTTGAGTATGCTCCTCTTTCATTTGAGGAAGGAATATCCACCACCATTGATGATCTAGTGCAGGTGAATCTTGGTATCGATCTAGATCTAAGGCCAATGCTGATCAGTGCAACCATGTTTACAGAGGAACAAAAAAAATATGTGGATTTAATGAAGAAAAACTATTATGTGTTTTCTTTGAGCTATAAAGAGATACCAGGACTAGAACCTCAGGTCACTGTCCACCATATTGGACTCCTAGTGAGTCATCGGGGGTTCAATCGGCCTCCCAAGAAGATGAAAACCTCTCATGGTTCCATGGTCGAGGATAAAGTTGATAAGTTCATCAAATACAACTTCATCAAGGAAGTTCAGTACCCCAAGTGTCTAACCAAAATCATTCCTATCAAGAAGAAGAATAGACAGATAAGAGTTTGTATCGACTTCTGGGATCTCAACCGCCACTGCCTGAAGGATGATTTTACCTTTCCAATGACGGAGTTGTTGATCAACACCATAATTGGGTTCCTAGACCTTTCCTTAATGGATGAGTATTTTGAGTAAAAATAGATCCAGATGTCCCCCGAAGATGAGTAATCTAACACATTCATGGCACTACAAGGTACTTTCTTCTATCAGGTAATGCCTTTTAGTTTGAAGAATGTAGGATCCACCTATCAGTATTTCATGCACTGCATATTCAAGTTAATACTTGAGATGCCAGTGGAATGAAACATGGATGATTTGGTGGTCAAATACCGCTAGCCTCAAGACTATATTAGAGATCTTGAGAAAGTGTTTGGCCTCTTTTTCTCCTGGAAGTTGAAGATTAACCCCTTAAAATGTACTTTTGGGGTGACCTCTAGAAAGTTACTTGGTTTTTTTTATCATATACAAAGACATTGAGATTGACCTGGACAAGATCAAGGCTATCAGCTAGATACCTCCTCCAAGAAACCTCCAGGATCTTCAAGGCCTTCAAAGACACTTATCCTACATACATCTATTCATTGTGATTCTAGCTAGAAAGTGTAATACATTTTCCAAGATCATGAATAAAGGTTCCATCTATCAGTGGGATGAAGAGTGATATACCACATTTGAGGAGATTAGGTAGTACCTTCTACATCCTCTAGTTCTAATGCCACCCATCTCCGAGAAGCCATTGTCATTTATGTGACCACCCTAGAATAATACCTTGGTGACCTACTCACCCAGAAGAACAATGAAGGGACAAATAAAAATCTATTTTATCTCAGTCACATGATCCTTAACATAGAGTCTAGATATTCTCCTATCGATAAAATATTCATCGCACTGGTTTTATTAGTGAAGAAGTTGCAGAACTATCTACAACATCATGTGATACAACCGGTATCCCGTGTGGATCTTCTAAAGTATATTATAAACCAACTCATGTTGAAGGCCGACTAGCACGCTGGGGGTGATTATTTAGCAGTTTGACATCAGATTCATTCTATAAAAGGCCACAAAGGGTCAAGTAATAGTATATTTTTTGGCTGCTCATCCATCCCCTAAGGAAATACCTCTAGATGTTGAATTCCCAGATAAGAATACCCTCTCAATGGAACAATCCATGCCAAGATGAAAGATTCATTTTGATGGTTCCTCCCAGTGTCCAACTAGAAGAAGGCTCACTGACCCCAAGCTCAACAGAGTGGGTCTTGGAATCATTCTCACCACCCTGACATAGGCTATCCTACCTTATTCATTCCTGATATCAGAAGGATGCACTAATAATAAGGCAGAGTATCAGGATCTCATTACTAGTCTCAAGATGTCTCTTGAGATTTATGTTCCCTACCTTATGTGATGGGGGACTCTGAGCTAGTCATTAACTAGATCTACAGTGACTACATCATCAGTAATCCAGAGCTCATGCCCTTACTCAGAAATGCTCAATATTTGATGGACCAGTTATCTTCTCATCCAAAGGTGACTCATGTTCCCTGGTCACAGAATGGTTGAGCTGATGTCCTAGAGAGTTTAGATGATTCTCTTATAGAGCATGACCTGGATGATCTATTCATTCATCTGGCACATCAAAGATTCATCTCCCCCATCAACTCAGATGATGATGACATCCAATAGGTAAAAAAACTTACCACCACTGCTTCTACATCGGGCCCTCAGGATCCCCCAGTAGCTGGATAAGCCTCAAATTGGACAAATCCATTTGTTGAGTATCTTTATCATGGAACTCTCCCATTATACATAGCTGAAAATGAGAAAATTCATTAGTGTACAGTTCAGTTTACCCTCTAGAGTGGCCCCAACTTAGAGCAGACTCTCTAAAAATATGGGTATGATGGAATTCTCTTCTGCTAAATTCAAGGAGATGAGATTCCATAAGCTATGCAGGAAGTTAATACTAGGTATTATGATGCACATTAGGCTAGGTTAAATATATCCCACTAGATATTAGGATACTTATGTCCCACCAAGGTTTATGACTGTATTGAGTTCTCCAAGAGGTTCCACGCATGTCAAATCCATTGCAACTTTGTGCATTTACCACCAGATCCCCTCCATACTACAAAGTAATCTTGGAAATTTATAGTCTAAGGACTCGATTTCATGGGACTATATCCACCAGTGAAAGCTTTCTAGTGTAGGTTCATTCTGACCACAATAGATTTCTTCTCCAAGTGGGTATAAGCGGTCCCTCTTAAGGAAGTTAAGGACTATTCTATTTTTGAGTTCCTAAGCTCCAACATCATTTATCGGTTTAGAGTCCCTCACACTATTCTCACCGACAATAGAACCCACTTCTGGGTGGTTGAGATGAATAAATTTTACACCAAGTAAAACATTCGGTCCAACCACATTTCTTGATATCACACATAGAAAAATGGAAAATTCGAGGCGTTCAACAAAACACTATTCAATATTTTACAAAAGATGGTGAAAAAAAACAAGATTTTTCTTCTTCTGAAAATCTCCCCAATGATCTATGGGTTTATCAGACAGTGACTCACAATTCCACTCAGGTAAATCCATATTCCCTGGTGTACATAATAGAGGCAGTTCTTCCCATCGAGATTCAGTGTCCATCACTCTGCACAACTTTCTATGACCAGAAGATGTTAGTAAAGATATCATAGGTCCATCTAGCTGAGCTGGATTCCATCGACGAGAACAGGCTCTGAGCCTTGTACAATATAGAGAGGCATTGGAACAAGATATCCAGAGTGTTCAACAAGATGGTTTACCTTCGCTCTTCCCTCCAGGGTGATACAATACTAGCTCTAAGGATAACGATGATACCTGGTAGGAAGCCACCAAAGTTGGAGCCCAAATGGAAAGGGTGTTAAATAATTTACAAGGTCTATCTCAATGATTAATATTCTATGGTCACCATGGATGGAGAGTATATAACTCCTCCAACCAATGCCAAGTTCCTCAAGTAGTACTTTGCATGAGCGGTGTCAAGTGTCCTTCATGATGTTAAACTACACGGATGTGTCCTGCATGATGTTAAACTGCACATACACATCCTACATGACATTAAACTATGATGTAGTGTCCTTCATGATGTTAAATTTTCCCTTTCACCTTTCATGATGTTAAAATACTACTAAATCCTAACTGTAAGACACTAAATTGCACAAAATTGATTCTCCCTTTCACATGACCCTAAAAATCTTACTCCCAACATCCCAAGAACATGACAGTAAACTGATCACCCAAGTCCAAGCCTAATGAATTTAAACTATGTGCGAGTTATTCTCAGGATTGTGTTGTATGATTCTAGGAATCCTTTTCCCTCATTCACATTAGGTTTCTTCATTGAAATTTACTACATATTTTTTCTTTATAAGTGCAACCTCCTATGGTCTGAGATCTAAGACCTTAAACTAAGACTTCAAATGTACTATTCGCATGATGATAACCTATATAACAACCATGATATTCTAATTTGAGATGATATCATCCCTTGGAATCAGTCACCTAAAATTCCATTTTTAAGAACTATGCATAACTGGATTCCTATCCCCATGGGATATGTAAGAATGCCCATACATTTTATCTTTGGTCCCAGATACAAGCTTAACCTTTCAGCCCCTTGGATTGAGTTTTCCTTGGGATTGTTCCATGTGGTATTGGGCCTCCTTGAAAATCATTCACATCGGGCTGCTTCATGGTACCACACTGCATATTTCTTCTTTAGAAGTCTCATCCTATGGTTCAAGATCTACAACCTTAAACTAAGATCTCCAGCATCCTAGTTTCATGATGATAAACTACATAACAATCTTTTTTCCTAGCCACATAATGATAAAATTTACAGCACCATGATATTCTTGTTTGAGAGGATATCTCCCCTAGCATCAGTCATCTACCATGCCATATTTAAGAACTATGTATGGCTTGATTCCCATCCTCAGGAGATATGTAGGAAATCCTAGTCATTTTATCTTTGTTCCCAACTATAAGCTTAACCTTTCATACTCTTTTCATGAGTTTTCCGTGGGAATGTGTCGTGAAATTTTGGGACTCCTTGGCCCTCATTCATGTCAAGTTTCTTCATGGTGCCACACTGCATATTTATGCTTTAGAAGTCTCATCCTATGGTCCGATCTCTACAACCTTAAACCAAGATCTCCAGTATCCTAGTTGCATGATGTTAAAGTGCAGAAAAATATTCATCCTGGCCATATGATGATAAACTACACAATAACACAATATTCATGTTTGAGAGGATATTATCCCTGACATCGATCATCTACCATTCCATCTTTAATAACTAAATGTGGTTTGATTCCCATCCTTAGTGGATATGTAGTGACTCCTAAACATTTTGTCTTTAGGACCAGCCATAGTATCTTAAAACTTTCCCCCCATGGCCTAATTTTTCCTTGGGAATATGTTATGTGGTGTGGCCTCCATGCTTCTCATTCATGTCGGGTTATTTTTATGCACAAAACACATCCCCTTTGGGATAATTCCTCCCAATTTCAAGACTTATGAATTTAATTTGTGTGAAAATTCTTCTAAGGAATGTATCGTGTGGTGTTGGGACTCCTTTCCCCTCATTCACATTGGGTTACTTTATGGTGCCACACTACACATATCTAACTTAATTCTATGGTTCAAGCTCTAAGACCTTAAACTAAGGCTTCTAATTTCCTTGTTTCATGAAAGTAAACTGCATAGAAACCATAATATTCTCATCAAGGAGGATATCGACCCATCACATTAGTCATCTGCCATTAAATATTTAAGAACTATATGTGTCTTGATTTTCATCCTCATGGGTTATGTAGAGACACCTAAACATTTTGTCTTTGGGCCCAACCACATGATCACAAACCTTTTATCCCATTGGTCTGAGTTTCCCTTTTGGAGTGCATGTTCTGAAATGGATCTCTTGGGTCCTCATTCATATAGGTTTATTTTCCATGCCACAAATTTCTCTTCTGGGATACATATCTTTCCCCAATGTCATAGTTTCATGAAAATAAACTACGTAACATTCTGCTTCCATCCTCCATGATGATAAACTACACAATATTGATGGTCCTTTATTCATGACATTAAAAGTCAAGTGCCCCATGTCCCTACTACACAACATTAAACTATGTTGCAATGTCCTAGTTTCATGATAATGAACTGTATAATGTTTTCATCCTTACCGTATGAAATTAAACTACACAGATACATCCCAGACACATGATGTTAAACTGGGAACCCATGGTCTAAACTCTATGACCTTAAAATAGGAGATTGTGGTCCAAACAATATGAACTTAAACTATTTGTGATACTAGGGTCTTTTATCTTGAGTTCAGTTGGGTCCTACCACTAACATTCTCTGATATGCTAGGGTGAAATACTTAAAGTGTTGAGTTCCACACATACATTTCCCTAACCTATATCCATACTTTGAGTCTTTTTGGGTTTGAGTTTCCACCATATTTCATATCTAGAAAGACCCACTAACAGTGATGGTCTCATGTTGCTTCAGATCACCTCCCGTCCTGGGCCATTTCCCTAATTTATTTTTGGAAATAAATTGTGGATCTTGTGTTTTGAATTTGGTCAATAGTCAATTCTACATTTTCATGACCCACCCTTGACTAGTGATGTTTTATACCCTGTGTTTTGAATATTGTCAATAGTGGTCCTACCCATTAGTCGCCCTTCCATGATTTAGACCTCAGAAGTTTCGATTTACATCCTTCCCACTTCCCTTTGTTGTAGTGGAACTCTAACACCTTTGGCATTGCACCTTTGTGCATTTGTGCACGTTGAGTGGGAATGTCAGTATCATCGAGATATTCTCAACCCGATATTTTTTCAACCTTGTTGCGCACTTCTACATGTGATAGGGAAGTCCTAACACCACTTCTTGTTTCCCAGACTGAACATGGATCACTTGGTCTTAGGAGTTTTGGGTAGGGTTTGTACCCACATAGAGGAGTTGTATAGTCTTTAGTCCAAACTCTATGACCTTAAACTAGGAGACCCTATGGTCCACACTCTACAACCTTAAACTAATAGCCTATCTATGTTTCTATTGAGAACGTGTTGTGTAGTGTGGGGCTACGTGGTCCTCATTCACATTGGGTTATTTTTCCATGCCATACACATCCCCTCTGGTGTACCTCTCCCCCAACTAGAATCCTTACTGCACGATGTTAAAATGAACAGATTAGTCCTATCATACAACCTTAAACTATGGAATTATCATCCTAAACAAATGATGAAAAATGACACCACATTGTGGTGTTCTCTCCTGATAGGAAATCACCCTTCACACTGGTGATCTACCATGAAACTTTTCAAGAACTACATATGGATTGATTGCTATAATGACACACAAACTTTCCATCCTGGTCTAGCCACTCAACAAAAAAACAACAAAAAAAAGAAAAAAAATGCAATTCCCCCCCTCTCTGTGTATGGGTCAGACCTACATAGGAAAATTAACCTCCAAGAAATATGTGTGGTTTGATTCCTATCCTCTTGGGATATAAGATACTTAGTGATGTTCATATCATCAATTTTGGGTCCATCCACAATATTACTTTCCCTTTTCACATCAGTTCATCTTAGTCCACACTATATGACTTTAAACTACATAGATTTCTAGAACCACTTATGTCTTGATACCCATCCTTATGGGATACATAGTTATGCCCATGCATTTTTCCTTTGGGCCCAGTTATATCATTTCCCTTCTTTCACATTTGGTTACTCAGGTCCAAACTCCACAACCTTAAACTATGAGACCATTTCAAGTAACACAAATTTAAACTATATGCGAGCTTCCCTAGGAATTCATATGTGGTGTTTATGAGTCTCTTTGTACTCATTCATGATAGGTGAATTATTTCACCACATTACACATGTTACTCTTGGAGAGATTCGTCTATGGTCTAAGCTATATGAACTTAAACTAGATGCTCAAGTCCAGAACCATGACTTTAAATAATATGTATGCCTCTTCTGGGATATTTTGTGTGGCGTGGACCTCTTTGGACCTCATTCACATCAGGTCTATCAGGACTCCATGCAATATATTCCCATTTGAGACTCCTCCATGGTCCAAAATCTATGACCTTAAACTAAGAATACACATTGTAACACCCCAGGTAAATAAAGAATATGACATTTTTATATTTATCCATATTTGTGAATAAAATATTAATATGACTTTAAAGGGTACGCTATGCTCGATGACGTACCCAACACGCAACAACGAGTTTCTTGGGAATCTTACGTTGCACTCTAGTAATAAAATAATATTATTTTAAATGGTAGTTAACATGTAGCCGTTGTATTGGCGGGAATGGATAGAAATAACTAAAATATGATTATATATGTTTTTAAATGTTTTTACATTTATCCAATAAAATATAAAGGCTTAAAATACGTAAAGAATTCAATTTTAGGCGTATATGCCCTAGTTTTCACTAAAGGTTCACTTATCGCCTTATGATGGCGAACCGTCATTAAATATAGTTTTGTTCACTCTTATACATCCTTTTGGACCAAATAAAACTCTTCTTAATAATTGGGACATCAAAATTTACTTTGTGTAAATTTTTGGTATCTTTCCGATAAAGTTCATTTTTTTAATGAATAGTGTAAAATGTTGTATTTTAATTCAAAACCTCTTTTTAATCTAATTTATTTATATGATTAGATTATATTTTGAATTGGGTTTAAAGTGAAATTAGAATATATTTTTAACATTAAATCTAATAGTGGTTGTTGGAATTAATTTCACTTTGAAATCAGACTTAAACTAGTGTCAATCTTTTGATACTTATTGTTTCATAAAAACACGCTATTTGCTCTGACAGCGGGAATTAATTATTAAATTAATTAATGTGACTTATATGTTTTGAATTTTGTAAAATAGAATTCATTTTTGAATTCGGAATATCAAATATAGCTTAGGGTGAATTTTTGGGATTTTTCTGAAAAACTTCAATTTTTGATGAATAGTGAAACCACTAAGTGGTACTTATAAAAACTGATTTTTCCGTTTAAATGAAATTTTGCCATCTTTGTGTTTTGAATTTCAAAAATCCGACATACATGGTTGTCATTAAGAAGTAAAATGTGGTTCAATGAGATAAAAATAATTTTTTGGTGAATAGTAACTTATTAAGTTTTTAATCGCGATTAGAGGTAATTAGTGCAATTTAAGGAAAAAATGATATTATAATAAAATGAAAATACCTAGACACATGTCCTAACCATATTGGATGTGTCATGGCAGACCAAGACAAGCCATGGGTCAACTTGGGGACCCCATGGATCCACTTTGGTTGGGAAATGACATAAATAACTTTTTATTTAATGTTAAAGTAAAAATGACACACACATGAAATGTTTTACTAAAACAATTTTTACATGGGGTTATACAAGTCATATTTTTGACTATAAATAGTAATTGGAAAGATAAAAAGATTTCCTACATCATAGTATTTTTTTTATAATTTTTAGACATTAAATAAATTAAATTATTTATGACATCATGATGATGCAGTGATGACCTCATTATTTAACGATTTAAATAAAATGGAAAGATAATGTAATATCTAAGACCTAATCATGTCCAAAACCTATTGGATGAGTGGATTTTGAACCCTTATCACCTTATCCTCGAAACATATCAATTTGGGACCTCTTAAATCCGAATATCATTTTAAAATAAAGTGACTTTTCTTTACCATCCAAGAGTGCCCCTCCTCTCCTCTTATAAAAGGCCCCCACCTCTACCTCCTTACCCACACTCCCAAAGACTTTGGCTCGGCCAACCTCTGCCCATTTTGTCTCTAAACTTCCCTCTATTACTCCTTGAAGCCTCAATTTGGTCAGAAGTCTTCCCAAGGAAGCCTTTGAGCTCAAACCAAAGGGAGTTACCCGATTTTAAGGTAATGTCTTCACTTGAGTCCTTTTGTTTTATTTTGCTTCTACAACCCCATAAAGTCTTTTTATTCAGTTATTTTGTAACAACTACAGTATCATAAATATACTAGGATGTTTTTATAAGAAGGATTCGAGCTACACTTTCACACACCTACATCTAATGGTTAAAGAAAATACTGTTTCCGTGGATGGCGAATTTCGGCCTCCCGAAACGATGATTGTTCAACATTATTTTAACACCTTCAAAGGTGGACATTAAGATGACACTATATTTATATATGATATATAATATGTTTATGTTTTCCTTAAGCTTCTTTATTTTTAATTTTGGTCATACCTTTATGGTTTCCATTATGGGTAAACACGATATCTTCATTTAAGGAAGTGCGGACTACCGCCCCCTCAAAGTGATGTGATTCGTTAATGCCATATGTGGGACGTATAAAGGATGGATTTAAAGTTATTATATATGATTTTATACTGGAATTATAATATACCTCTATATCATTATTATTTATTTCCATTAAAGTATGAGATAGAAATGAAAGTAGCGTTCATGCGTACGTACGGCTTACCGTCTCCATGAACGGTGCATTTCATTTCTTATCCCCAAATGTAATGTACTATTAAAAGTACATGTATATAATGGATATATATAATGAATGATACATATAAATGATGAATATAATTCTGGAATTAAAATATACATACCTCTCATTTAATTTTAATTTCATTAATATGAGAAAGAAATGAAAGTAGCGTTCATGCGTACGTACGGCTTACCGTCTCCATGAATGGTGCATTTCATTTCTTACCTCTAAATGATTATGTAATATTATAAATACATGTATATTCTGGATATATATGATATATATTCTATCCAAATCAGGAATTTAATTCTGGATATAAAGAACCTTTGACCACACGAACAACATGTAATTGTAAGAAGTCCACTTTCGACTTAAGAACCAAATATCGACAAAACAAACATTATTAACTTAAATGGTTATATAATGTTTATAACATGGAAATAAGTGATATAAAAGGAATAATGAACTTGAAAAAGTTTCTTAATCAAATAGAAATTAACTCAAGTTTATTATTCAGGACGTTAAAGAACGATAGAGTCAAGTCGGACTCGAGGTAAGGGATCCTACTCCTCTATTTCTTTTTAAGTACGCTCTTTTATGTCATTCCTTTTAAAGATCATCTTTCTTGTTATTGGGATGTTATTTTATATTACTCTTACTGTAATTTTTATGTTCATATGATGAGAGACCCTATTCTCTCTCATCAATCCATTTTGGAAGTTTTGAGTGGCACCGTTAGGCTACCGAATTTTCGTAAGAGATATAACCTCTCTCTTTCTCTTTAAGTACTCTCCTTTATTTCACTTATTTTAAGCTCCTCTTTATTATGATGGGGGATGTTCTTTTATATTCCTCTTTCTGTACATTTTATTGTAATGTGATGAGATACCCTATTTGATCTCATCAATCCATTTTTGGAGGTTTTAAGTGGCGCCGTTAGGCTGCCGAGTTTTCGTAAGGGATTTTTCGTCTCACTTTTATTCCCGTGAGATTTATGCTACATTTGCCACAATTTACTTTGCGTGGTGTATGTACTAGATATTATTTTACTCATTGTGTAATATTCTTTCATTTATGAGTATTTACATCAATGTTGTATTGTCTTTCTTTCACGTGGCATATGTTTCGAAAGATACCCATGTCGGTAAGGGAACCTTTCACCCTCCTCTTTTTAAAATACATATTTTATTATGTCTTTTAATTCACATAATATTATTTTGGGATATTTTCTTCTATATCCTTATTGATGTAAATTTTATTTCCAAGTGATGAGATACCCTTTTTATCTCTCATCAAATCTTTTTCTGAATTTTGAAGTGATGCCGTTAGGCTGTCTAATTATTGCAAGGGAACTTCTTAACCCAATTTTGATTCTTTGGGATAAACTTGTACACCTTGAATATGTCATTCTATGATTATGTGTGAATGTCCTCTGATTGTTTTACACTTAATACCCACTTATATTTCGTGTATTCATTTGTCACACATAGTTATGTAACTGATTTATCCTTAATCCAAGGATACCGTCTTTGTATGGGACTTCGTCTCAATCTCCTTTCATTGAGACATATTTTGTTTTATACACAACTTTCTTTTATACGGTGTATAAACCCCTTTGAATTTTACATTTATCCAAAAGGAATCTTTTTATACGAAGCGTTTTACTAAACGACAAAAGGGAATGTTTTTGTCGTACGTATGCGGCGACAACGACTTCTCCGCCGCCGTGACCATTATTTGAGTTTCGGCTTCCTCTACAAGCCATACCTTCTTTTTAAAAGAAAAATAAATACCATGTTTTACTTTTCTTTTATTTTGGTATTGAAAATGGTTTTCATAATGTATTTATATCAATGTGTTGTATTGATATCTTGTTATTAAAAGGTGGAAATGTTATGTTTCCTTTATGCATGTTTTATGTGATAAGATTATGTTATGGTTCTTGGGCATTGTTATGAAGACGGGTGGTTCCGTGATAAACTAAGGGCGAGTGAGCCCGATATAGCTCTCCAATGCATTGGGTAACGCGAAGGAGTGAAACGTTAAGGTTTCTCCGAAGATATTTAGGGAATATACTGTGATGGGTATTCCAAACGTAACCAAGAGGGTTACTCCCTATGTAAGAATGTTATGAATGCCTCAAGTTACCTTTATGTCTTATGATTTATATGATTTATTCATGGTTTGATGAGGTATGTCAAAGTGACTATGTTTTATGGGTAAAGTATGATTTCATTCTTATGTATATATGAACTCATGTTTCCTTTCCATATTTTTATAACCCTTACTGAGCTTTTTATGCTCATCCCAAGTTTTTGAAATGTTTTTCACAGGTCAAGGGAAAGGTACATGATGTGATGATAGTGTCAAGGATGTGTCAAGAAAGAATCCATGTTTTATTTTAAATATGTTTCCATTGATGGGAAGAATGAATATTGTCTTTTATGTAACCACTTTGTTTAAATGTGGAATGTAATGCAAGTTTCATGATCTAACTCTCTAAAACTCTAAACCTAAAAAGATCCTCAATGTGTAATCTTGTAATAACTCAAGATTAAGTAAGGTTTAAGGCTGGGGCCTTATACACATCCTCAATGCACAACTTTAAACTGCAACCCCACTATGGACAAGTTCATGATGCCCCATGATAATTGTGGGATACTTCATCTTCCTCACTAGAAATTATTTCCCCCACCAGTGTTGGTCTCCCACCACATTGTGTTTTAGAACTACAATGGATTGATTACCATCCTTATGGGATACATAGTGATTCCCATAAATTTTGTATTCAGGACCAGCGACAAGTTCATTACCCCTTTTGAGAATTTTTTTCTCTATTATAGTCTAATAATTGTGACCTTAAACATCACATAATTATTCTTAAGGTATGTATGCATTACGAGGGCCATTTTTTCTTACTTCACGCTGGGTTTTTATCTCTTATGTGCTGTATGCATGCCCCATGATTGAAATTTTTTTGTAAGTTTGAGCAACATGACTTTAAACCATTTTCTATTGTCTAAACTTTATGGCCTTAAACTAAGGACCTTTCTAAGATATTTTCCCGTCTCCATATCATATGTGATTTTTTTCCTATTTGTTCTCAGATACTTGTGTGGTGTACAAGACTCCTTTGGCTTATCCATGCTAGTTCCTCCATTCCACACAAATATTATATTAATAGATATTCCTATAGTACAAGAAATATGAATCTGAACTATTAGACAGGGTCCAGGTAGTATGACCTTAAACTATGTGGAATGTCCCTATCACATGACATTAAAATATGAGATATGTACTGATCACATGATGCTAAACTGTTCCATGCATTGCCCTCATCGCATGACATTAAACTGTATGTTAATCATCCCTGTTTTCATGACATGAAACTACAAGGCACCCTAGGACCTCACTATAGAGGTTCTTTCTAGAAGATGGTTTTGATCTTTGTTCAAACCAATGCACCTACGCCAATGTTATTTAAGTCACGGTGGCATAATTTCAAGAGTGTTGGAATCCATTCGAACATTATATCACTCCACCCCATGATTTGTGTGCCCCTAATTTGGATCCTCATCCTACTTCATGTTTTAAGGGACCCCCTAATGGCCTGACTATGCTACTTTGGCTCACCTACCATCCCAGAACAATATTCAAGAAGGCATCAGATGACATTTCGAGATAGGTCTCTTGTTTCGAATACAGTCAGCAGTCAAACCTCGTTTGTTTGTCCCATTTTAGGATAGTAGTACAAATATTGTTTTTTGAATAAGATAAATATTTATCCTATACCAGTATTACTTCCTCCTTATATTTCTAATTTTGGACATTGTGATTCACACTTTTCATTCCCCTTTGTTTGGATCGATTCAAATGCCCCTAGCGTTATCCTTTTTGTACACTATCGCACATTGGGAGAGGTAAGTTGGCTATTACAAGAGCCTTATTTTCTAATTTCATCCTCTCTTAGCCCAAACACTCTGGTTGGTCACTCCGTAATAGAAAACCCCAAGTATTCAATAATTATCAGACACTCTCATACAAAGTTAACGATTATGTAATCTTCCCTTATTTCTCACATTGAGAATGACCCATGTGAGATTAGGGATTGGTCATTGGTTGTTTCACATATATGGTTAAAGTGTGATAATTTAAATAAGCAATAATGTTTCCATGAACAAAATTGGAATAATAAGTATGTTTCATGAGCTTGAAAAAATACAACCCTTATGGATTCGCCCCTCCAATGGAGCACTTTAGCTCGGCCACCCTTTGGTGTGTGGCCTCCAAGATCTACTGTCTCATCTTGAGATCCCTTTCCTATTCATTTTCTTATAGATAGATCTCATTAGCCCCGATCATAACCTGGTCCTACTCAGCTTAGAGATTAGCCACTTGACGATATACCTATCTTGGTCACTCTTAGACTTCTGTCAGCTGGACCCTTAATCGTGCTACCAGTTCTGATTGAGTGGTGGAAAAGGAAAAACCCTCATCCATATACCCTTACAGACATTGTATTTTTTATTCAACCTTATGAATATTTTGAGTGCTAAAATATTTCACCTGATGTCAGGTGATGTTCATATAATGACTAATTTCCCATATTTTCTCAATGTGGTAGTCCCAAATCAGTATGTGAAGACTTCGTGCATCCACCCCTCCAGTGCACAAATTTCACTGCCAGTGGTGAATTGATCCCATTAAGATTATACACTATGGTTTTGAAGTGTCGTTGATAAAGTGATTAACCAACTTCCATACCCAGCATTGGGTAGCCCGACTGTCCTCGACTGTATCAGAATCAAACTCGTCCAGATCCTCTGGATCAACAGGCTCATACTCTGGAAATGTGGCCAAGATTTCAACAACGGGATCCTCCTCTAACATCATATCAGACAAGCTGAGCTCCATATCATGTGGTTGATCTTTATCACTTGATCACACCTCGATGAGTTGTCCCTGCTAACATCAGGTGCCGCCCCACCAGCGGCACCACTAGAGGTTGTGGTTCAGTCAGCCCGAGCAGCTGAATCTACATGGAACGAAGCCCCCATCAGGAAAGGAATTCCAAATCCTCTTACCATGTACCATATTAGAGCACATAATACTCCAAGAACTATTCATAAAATATGCATGTCAGTGAGCCTGATCTGGTGACAAAAAATGTGGATTTGTAATGAGAAGAACTTATGGAAGCCGAGTGGTGGCTTTTCATGCTCTCAGATAGTCATTTTTGGGATACCATGATGTGGAACCCCATATATGATTGAGGGATATGAAGACTATGAAGAGGCCACCTTGGCCTCCTTAGCACTATTGGGCCTTATGAGCACTATAGACCTAGATACAGGTCCCAGGGCTTGGTCTTATGTGTCTACTACCACACCTCTATCCTTATGAGAGGGAGTATCTTGTACAAGATTATCCTGAATAGAACATATGTTAGTCAAAACATTTAGATAGAATGCGAAATGTGATAGCACCAGGGAGCGAGTTGAATCTTTCTTTGAGAGCTTCAGAAAATCCCTCTAAGGAAGTATCCCCTGAGGATGATACCTAGCCTTCCTCTAAAGAGGATTCCTTTGAGTCTATGAACTTGATATCCACCTGAGGGATTACTTTATTGGAATCTTCCCCCCAAGATCTATCCAAGTCATTGGTAATGGGTATACACTCCGCCATCTCAGCCACTGACATATTCAGGGGAGTGCTCATGTCTAGTAGCACCTATACTTGATTTGTCATTGGATTCATAGTGCCTCAAGAATGCACTAGGTACTCTAATTCTACCAAGAATTATTCCCCCTCTGCTTGATATATGAGAAATCCACCCTTAGAAAAGGTGATCCCAACCACCTCCATACCAAACTTGTTTAGATGATCTGATAGCCTGCAGGTATTGAAGAACTGTTTGTAGGTACCCCAGGTTTTTTAAGACTCAGGATAAACTATATCTTCATGAATTTCCACATGATTTTTTTCCAATATCCCGGGTGGACATCCTGTGGAACCCCCTCAATGGATCCCCTTCCACCTGGGTTTTCTCAGCTGAGAGCATTGGATCTGGTGTAGCTACTCTTCTTCCTTCATATTTCATTGGTGCAGATCTATGGATCACTGGCCTTGCTACTACAAAATCATCACCGTGATTCATATAGTCCATTCCCCTATGACACTCCCTTGCTACTATTCGGCCTCACCTCGAGGTGGAGGGACCACTCCCTCATTGGATAGAATGGTCCACCACCTTAGTTTTTCTTCAGGACAAGAAACCCCCTGCTCTGTTCATATGCTTTGACCATCCCATATGTAGCAGTGGATAGTGGAAGTTCATTCCGTATCTCTCTATATTACTTTGTTAATATGATCCAGAGCTACCTCATCACACACATATGATCGTCATGTTGTACTCCCGAATATACCTTCGAATTCAGTTTTTGTAGGCACCTGAACTGCCTTACAAAATGGTGCAGGTTTTATGGTTCAAAAACTGGTTCTAAATCCACCATCACCACCAACACTCCACCTCAGATGGACAAGAGATATGAACGATTCTCTTTGGTCCCTATTTCTTCATCAATTATCACCCCTTCAGTAGAGGGAATGGGTGGAAATTGAATATGTTTTCCTGACTGAACCTTCTTAGAACATCCGTTGAAATCAGATTGAACATAAAACTCTATGAGATGATTAGAGTATCCAGTCTAAAGTTATTCCTAGGAGGGAGGATAGGGTTTGGATATTTGTATCCTCCCATGTGTGCCACCACCCAACTGTATAGAAAGTTAAGGGGCCTACACATGCACAACGGCTTCTTCCCCATCACTGACAGGCCAGAGAACCTTATATAGATTCTCTAGTACTGAGAATACAAGATTGATATATTTCCCCATTTCTAGCATCACCACCATGATAAATGTGCTAGGCTGCGCCCCCCATGTGCACATCTATTACCAGTAACATCCATCCATAGATCAAGGCAATAATGAATCCAACCAATCTCACTATTGGATGAGGCTCTATCTTGAAACTGTACTCCCACATATGTCACTATTTATCCTCAATGATTTTCTAGTAGGAACCTTCTTTACCTCATTGGGATCCCCTCGGGTAGGTGTGTGGTCTTTTCGATAGTTTCTTGGGTGCTTCTTCCCCTTCAGCAGGCTCCTCCATTGAGAAGTTTAGGAAATAGCTAAACCACTACTTAAAGTGGATATCCATCATCATCTACTTGTCTTTATTTTTTCCCAACACCAGATCTAGTAGCACCTTTTCTAGACATTGAATATTCTCCTTATCCTCCCATGAATTCTCCATGGGGTGGAATTCATGATACACCCCCAGGATAGGGATTCTAGAAATATAATGGAGGTACCAGAGGATAATACCGACTTCTCCATGATGAAAATAGAAAGTAATGGTTTCTGATGACCATCTACTCAGTAGTTACAACATGACATCCTTTAGCTGATATACATATAATCAGTAAGCCCACACTGCTTTATAGAGGCCCACTCGCCTTAGATCTACTCTAAAATCTACAGAGGACGCACATACCCAGTAGGCCTAGGCACATTCCTCTATGAAATTTCTACCATGGCACAGATCCCAATCATTGGTCCACCATTTCTATGGATTTCTTAGTCCCATGTTGATGATGTTCTTATATTTTAGTGGGGATGTCTCTCTATCCAATGGTATTCCATAGATGTTGTTGAGATGGTTATAAAGGTATCCTGCTACGATGGGGGAGTGATCCTTTTAGACATGGCCATAAACCGCTTGATTCCATTGGTAATGCCCTAGTATTCCCTTAAAATAGTAATCCAGTTTGTCTCTAATCATCGGTGAGATGAAGACATCATCCCTCAAACCGAATACATACAAAGGAAATCTCTTGAAAAGTGGATAGTCCTTTTATAATTATGATAGTAGTTCGATTAGTGATTCAAGGTATGAATGGATCTAAACATACTCATCGATCATGATATTATTCATTATATTTTACCTATGGGTAGAATCTGTAAGGACCTCCTGATCATTTTCTTAAGAAACCAATTAGATTTGGTACTTAGTTAATTTTTAAGCCTTGTTCATGGAGACTTCTCACAAAGATCATTTTCAGAGAACCAATTAATGTATCCTCACTGAACTATGCTCGAGTCATGAAGTAGCAGTAGATCGCAATGCCCTGGTCTACTAAATATCATTCAATAAGAAAAGGTCTAAGGACATCGATTTTCAAATATGTATTCATGGGGGGCAAAAGAGATTAACAAAAAGAGAGATCAGGTGAAGGGTTCATGGAGATTCAGTATGGATAATGGACCCCTCACACACTATATATAGATGTTGGCCAACAAACCTTCATAACAACCTTCAGGACCATGATCTTTGCAGCATCCCTACATGCATGTGAATCACGTGGCCTCCATCATGAGCCAACTTCACAATCGCCCAATTTTTGGTGAATTACCATCAGAATCCAACCCTCATTTTCCCATTGGAACCCATTCTGAGGGGGAAATTTGTTGGTGCTAAAATACATGCCCTGAGATAGGTGGAAAAGAACCATGAATATTTGAGATGGTATCCAAGCTCAAACAGTATAAAATACTTCAAAGGAGCCTGTTTTGCAAAGCCCCTTCATGGGGGCCCATCAACACTGTGACTGCGTGAAGCAAGGTGACAAAAATCCCATGAGTCCAATGCCCTCCACGACCATGCTAATAAAAATAAAGGACGACTCCATGAGTTTGGAAAACCCAACCTCTATTGTAGAGCCTATTTGTGCTTCATGGTATGTTACCAAGCATCATGAGACCTCGTGGGATATAAATATCCCACTAACTCCCCCTAAAAGGGATGTTTACTCAGACCTTTCGACTTCTGATCTCTCATTTAGTGAATCCCTTGAACACCATGAACCAATTAGAAAATGGATCACTCAAGGTACTTGAGAATAATAATCCTCCAATTCCCTTATTTCTATTTACCCTTGCCTAAGGTAGGGATGCCTTTCATGAAGTCCCATGCCTTTCACAAAGGAAGGATACCCTTTGGGTTACTTGAGTATTCGTGGATCACTAAGCCTTCATGAAGAACTCTTCCAATGATCCAAGACTCTATGCTAAGGCAGGGTCCCCATGTTTCATGAAGCCCATTCCTTTGTAAAGCCCCAATTCTCTATGAAGCATCAAAGCTTCACGAAGATCCTCTCAACGAACTCCCTTACTCAGTGGTACCCTCTTCCATGTGGACCACTAGGACTATACATAGTCATTTATTGGTCCCTAATGTGGTGTCCCATATTATGTTTATTGACCTCTTTCTTTTCAGTACATGTATGCTAATGGATTTTTTCTCTTCATCATAGCTATGCTAACATAGACCCCATTACTAACCAATCATCCGCCACCTCCCATCATAAATTTCTTGGTCTGTGCACCACCCAAAGGTGCACGTCTTACATCCATGTAATTACAAATGGGTAAGGAGTGAATCCTCCCTATACGAGCTACAAGAAATTAAAATTCCAACCCCCATCATCCTGAGCACATGACGTTAAAATATAGTCTCACATCGTGCAATACACATGGGGTTACATGCCTTAGGAATTATCTACACCCACTCGTCTCTATGGGAGTGATGAAATTAGATACTCCTCACATGGAATTAGATCTGATTTAGGTATCTTCCATGCATAATCCCCACACCATCGCTCGCTGATGCATCTTTCACGACGTGACTGTCTAGTCTACTACCTCCTCTTGTTTCCCACACTAAGAATGAATCATGTGGGATTAGAGGTTAGTAGTGACCATGAAAACCTTCTTCCCAGAATCTATCTTGGAGTAATCCCCCATGTCACCCATACAAACTACATAGGTTTGTATCCTTGTCTTATAAATAGGGTATATAGGAAGCCTCCCCGAGGTTTAATCCCAACCACTGGTAAACTCAAGTGCTCCCTCCTAGGGATGTACCATCATGATGTGACATCTTCACTTTATGGGTGAAGTTACCAGTCAGGATCTAAGTATCACTGAGAGGGGGAGGGGGTGAATTGGTGATATCTTTTTATTTTTCTTTTTCCTTCTTTTTAAAACAACCTTCGCATCCTATTAAAGAGTTTCTTCCTTGCTAAACACACACAACCATATGAACACAAGATTTACAAGGTTCACTACTCAACAAGAGTAGCTACGTCCTTATTATAGTATAGAAATAATCCAGTACCACACAATCCACTATAAAACAATCCTTTTAAGTGGAATAGAATGAGTAGGATATAACCTTACACTCGTGTAGCACTTGGAAAACAATCTACAAGTGTGTGTGCACCATCTTAGCACAAATAGGGAATTACAATATTTCAGTGCTTATTTACAATTGAATAGGTATATTCTTTGAAGTAAAAATCTTTACTTTCTTACCCAGAAGCCGACAATAACTATTTTACACACAACAAAATATGTGTGAAGACCCAAAATATTTCGCTCACCGTTTTTGGTGTCTTGCGTGAAACTTTTATTCCATGCACGCAAGATTCAACTTTTCTCGCAAAACACCTCTTGTGTGCAACTTCAATCTTGCACATAACCCTCTTCTTGCATGAAACTCTATTTCTTTTGCACACTCCCATTTACTTAAAATTGGTTCATGCCTCAGAGCTCGGGATTTCTCTAAGTATCAAGCACCACCAATGTGAGGGGGCCACCTCTTATTTATAGACCTCGTCGACCACTACATAAAAAAACTCTAATGTATCACACAAGATCCTGACGTGTCGCACAAAGACACATTTGACGTTGCATTGGGCGCATAAGTCACTTTCACACCAACCTAATTTTTCTCGCACTTCTTGAATCTTTTGCACACTTCCTTACTTTTTCATTTTTTGATGTTTGGACCTCGAATCACGCCTTGTGTGTAACATTTCAAACTCCCTTCAATCTTGCATGCAAAAACCAATATTTCACGTGAGTATTTCCTCTGACAGACTTTGATGTTTGATTCTTGTAACTCCACTTGTGCACAAAATACTAGTCCATCTTCAAACTTGCGCACATCATTATTTTCCAAAATCACATTTCTCCATCTCCTGATTTTCAGCCCAAAAAATTTGGTAAACACTGGGAAACAATGCCACCTTAAAATTTTCTTCAGCAAGAACACCAATGCTGCTTCACTATCATATGGCTTAGTCAACAAAAAACTTCTTTTATCATGAACCATATATTTTGTGATATATAGTCTTTGATTGAACACCTTTAGAATTTTCATATTTTCAACAGAAAGTATTAAAACTTACCTGTATTCTACTAGCATCTTTCATTCCAATCAAAACCGAATATGACTAACATCATATTTTACTCCACCTTTCCTTCATATGGATTTCATCATAAGTTCTTCTAACTTATGATATTTTTGAAATACAAATCAGAAAATTATCTTCTAATTTTCAATTCCTTTACAAAGTGAATTGATTTATCTTCTTTGACAACAAAAGACAACACTCTGTAACAACAAACTCTTCTTAATTTCTTCTCCATCCAACTTGGTCCCAAAAATCCCCCCCTTTGGATTTTTTTTTTCAACCAAGATTCACAAATCACTGAACTTTTAACCCCATGCAATGGATTACTTATCAAAAAATCAAGGCCTACGTGAGCTAACTCATTGTAGGAAACAAATAGTTAGAATAGTTCATTGTAGTGACTATGAAATTTCATGATCATATCTCCTCAGCCTTCTTCTCTTCTTAAACTTTCATAGAATATAAAAATATTTTTTCCTACAACCACTCCAAAAAATGGTTAGAATAGTTCACACACATACATACTAAATTCACAACTTACCCACAACTCCCCCTTTATGCATGCTTTTATAAGGATAGATAGATTTATGAAACAATTATCCTCCTTGAAAACACTATCCAAAGGTATGATGAGAGTGGGGACAGACAAACGTACCTAAACCTTGATGATAAAGAGGTTGGGCACCCATGTTCAACCTAAATTTGGAAAATGGTTCCTTCAGTAAATGTTTTGTGAATATGTCAGCAACTTGTTCCGAAGTAGGAACGTACTCCAAACTCAATTCATTCTTCTCCACCTGTTATTTGATGAAGTGTTACTTTATATTAATGTGTTTTTAATGAGAATGCTATACCATATTCCTTGTAAGATTTATTTCACTATGATTATCACATCCCAAGAGCAAGGATAGATTTACTTCATCAAAGAAATATTCTAACTGAGTCTTCATCCACATGAGTTGGGTAGTAGATTGAGTAGCATCAACGTACTCAGATTTAACTGTGATAAGATTTTCTGAATTATGTTTCTTGGTATGCCAACTAACACAACTTTTCCCCATAAAAAAACTACACTAGATGTGGATCTTCTATCATTAACATTTCCTACCCAATCAACATCTAAATACCTGAATAGATCATTTTTTTCTCATCCATCATAACTGATTCCAAAATTTGTCGTGCCTTTGATATATCTGAGAATTATTTTTCCAGAAATCAAATTTGATTCTGTATGAGTGCTCTGAAATCTTGCACATAAGGTGACAACATAGACAATATCGGGTCTTGAAGTAGTCAAATATAAAATATTTCCAATAAACTTTTGAAACTATTTCTGATAAACTTACTTACCTTCTACATCTTTAGACAACTTGGTTCCAAATGAAATTGGTGTGGATATTGGTTTCAAATTTTCCATGCAAAACTTCTTCATAAGTTCCTTAGCATACTTTTCTTGAGATAGAAAAACATGATTCTTATTTTATGAAATTTGTATCCCAAGAAAGTATTTCATTTCTCCCAGCATGGAAATCTCAAATAACTTATTCATCTCTTTAGAAAATCTTTCACATGATATTTCATCATTCCCAACAAAGATAATGTCATCAACATAAACAATTATGATCAGAGAAAACTCATGACACTCCTTGATGTAAAGATTGATGTCAACTCTACCTTTATTAAAATTCATCTTCCTCAAGCAAGTATCCAATTTAGAATACCATGCCCTTGAATCATGTTTTAGCCCATAAAAATCCTTCTTCAACCTTCACACATAACTTTAATCCTTCCCAATAACAAATCCACAAGGTTGATCAATGTAAACTTCCTCATCAAGATCACTATTCAAGAATGCAGATTTTACATCCATTTGAAAGATTTTTCAACCTCATTGTGCAGTAATAACAAGAAAGATTCTAATTGTTTATAACCTTGACACCAGAAAAAAAGGTTTCATAAAAATCAATGCCTTCAATTTGTGAATACCCTTTGAAAACCAATATTTCTTTGTTTCTTATCACTTCACCTTCTTCATTCAGCTTGTTCCGAAAAACCCATTTTGTACCAATAATGTTCTTATTGTCTAGATTGGGCACAAGATCCCAAGTATCATTCTTCTATATCTTATCAAGCTCTTCATTCATAGATTTAACCCATTATAAATGCTCAAATGCTTCATTCACATCCCTTGGTTCAACTTTCGAATAAAGTGAAGTGTGTATAATAACATTTGTTGTTCTTCTTGTTTGAACCCTCTGATGTTGATCTCTAATAATGTTCTGAGCCTCCACTTGTTTCCTTATACTAGGATGAGCTGGTCGAATTTCATCCTCATCACTTGATATTTCTGAGTCTAATTCCTCTTTTTGAGTAGAATTAACATAGTCTGCAACATTATCATAATTGTTAACAAATTCCTCACTATCCTGCTCAACTTCCATATCAGCATTTGACTGTTTTTATTTCTCAAAAATTTCAATAACTTTCACATCTACATAATCAAAAATTCTTCTTGTCTCTTTATTGAGACATCTATATCCTCTTCCTTCTGGATCATAACCAAGAAAAATTCCATCATCTCCTCTCTGCTCAAACTTTCCAAGGTTTCCAACTTTGTTCTTTATGATGCATGGACTCCCAAAAACTCTTAAATGTTTCAGACTTGGTGTTTTTTTCATAGAACATTTCATATAGATTCATATATGATTTTGGCCTATAGAAACATCGGTTCTATATATACACAGCAGTGCTCATGTCTTTCCTCCAAAAGTAATGAGAAAAACCATGTTCAAGGAACATAGTTCTCCCCATTTCCACCAGAATTTTATTATTTATTTCGGCAACCCCATTTTTTTGAGGGGTGTATGGTGAACTGAACTCATGCCGAATTACATGTTTCTCAAGATAGATTTCAAATTATTCATTATTATACTCACCATCATTATCAGTTCTCAAATTCTTCACTACATACTCACATTCCTTCTCTGCTTTCCTCCTAAAACTCTTAAACATTTTCAGAGCATCTGATTTATGTGTCATGGACATAACACAAGTAATGTGAGTAAAGTCATCAATGAAAGTGATGAAATAATTATCTCCATTTTTTTACTTCTTTCTCATGGGCCCACAATTATAAGAATGAATAAGTTACAAGGGTTGTTTTGAACGAATGTCAACGCTATTATGCACAGAGTTTGTAATCTTTACTTTCTCATAAATAGTGCAACACCAATCACATTTTCTTAAAAAATCAGGCACATCTCAAACTCTGTCTCAATTTGATAACTTGCACATGTTTATCTGACACATGTGCCCCAACATTTTATTCCATAACTGATTTTCATCCACCATACCCATGTAACAAGAGTTTTGTACTTCTCCAACTTGAAACAAGTTACCTTTTGTACGTTGGGCTCTTGTAATCAACTTTCCATTTTCTTCTTTTTTTCACAAAAAAACCCATCTTTCTTGAAGATAACTTTGTTTCCCTCATCACAGAGTTGTGAAACACTCAGCAGATTGTGTTTTAGCCCATCAACATATAATGTTTTTATGGATTTCATATTTTCTTTCCTGATGATGGCTGATCCAACACCTTTAATCCTCAAAGATTCATCATTAGAAAATGTCACTGTTCCTTCTTTGAATTTTTTACATTATTCAGTAGATTTAAGTCTCCTGTCATATGAGAGGAACACCCACTATCAAGAATCCATGGACGTTCTCCTTTTGTAGCTTTCAAAGCAATTTCGACAACAAGATATTTTTTTCTTCCTTTTATTCCAATTTCTATTGTGCTTCCTCCAATTTTCTAGCCAAGTCAATGTGTTCTAGCCAGATAACCATGCACTCTTTCTTTTCAGACGTAGAAGATCTATCCCTTTTAGCTTTTAAATACTCCAGCTTCTGAGGATTATTAATAATCTTTTTTTTGCTCTGGTAACACAATAAGGTAGCCCTTAGAAAGATGTCTAGGCTAATCACATCTTTCACAAATAGTTTCCAGTGGTTGGAACCTATTCTCAACTATCAAACCAACCTTCTCAGATATCTTCTGAAATTTATTGAGATAGTTTCTCTTTTTAAAGGATTGAATCCCCCTCAATACTTGTCTTTCAAATCTTATTGAATAGTTTTAATGTTTTTGGTTGAAACAACACATATTTTCCATGTGTCCAAATCCACCAAAATACCAAAAGTATCCATAGAATGAATATTTTACTCAGAAACTTTCATACTGATCAGAGTTGTGAACATGCTTCTCAAAAATATTCTTACTATAATTTAGCTGACCATCGGTATTCATATTTTCAATTGTAACTTTCTTTTTCATCTCAAATTTCTATTTAGTAGTACCAGAACCAGAAGTGGTAGATATCTTTCTGGACTCAAGATTTTTAGATGCTTCTGATTTTTCAGTATTGCTAACTTTGACTACATATGTAGCCTTTCCAACATTTCTCTTATCAATACCCATTCCATCTTTATTTTTAACCTTTTAAGGAATTTTTTTTTGATCCTTATTAGGCTCAATCTTAGAAAAACATTCACCAACTTCTATAATAGAGTTTTTGAACCTTTTGTTTGTTTCCTCAGCTTTAAAAAGTTTATGTTGGATAAGTTCCAAATAATTTTATTTTGCCTTCATATTTACTTCTAGATGATTATTAGGATTATTTTCTCTCTCAAGATAATTTTTCATATCATCAATATCTTTTTCAAATTATTCATTCTTGTTAGGAAAACATTCTTGGTTATTTGAGGAAGAGTTTATATTTTTCAATTTTCTATTTTCCTTCTCAAGCTATATGATCTTTATCAAACATTCCTTCAACTCTTATTTCAGATACTATTCAAGTTGTGTTTCTTCTTCTTCAGTACTACTCCTCTCATAATCATCATTATTCACTATTGAAAAAAAGGAACTCTAGCTTTCTCAGCAACATATTTTTCAGATTCAGTCTCTCTATCATCATATTCTTCATTTTTTGACAAAAAACATTATCTTTTTGATTTGAAGAACTTTTTATCCTTACCTCTTCCAGGATATTTATCTTTGCCACCATGTTTCTTCCATGACCTTCTTGGTCTTCTATCTTCTTCATCACTAACTTCATTATTCTTTTTTTAGGGAAATTAGCCACAAAGTGTCCAACATATCCACATTCAAAACATTTCAACGGGAGTTTCCCTTTGTATTTATCTGTTCCTCTTTTCACATTTTTAGAAAACAAGGACAAAATTTCATCAAAATTTTAACATAACTCATTTTCAGAGTCAGATTCACCAACTTAATCTTCAATAAGAATTTTCTTTGAATTATATTTATTTGTAGATTTGAAAGACATTTCTAGATCATCTTTTTCTTTGATCTTCATAGTCTTCTACCTTCTCATTTCATAAGTTATGATAGTTCTATAAAAATCATCCAAAGATAATGTTTCAGGGTCTCTGTCTTCCAGTGATGAAACTTTAGCATCAAATTTGTTAGGAATAATTCTCAAGATCTTTTCAAATACTGTAGAATCCTTCAAATTTTCACTGAGAAATCTGATTGTACTAAAAATGTTGTTTATACTGGTAAAGAATCCCCCAACTGATTTATGCTCACCCATATTTATGTCTTCATACTTTAGCCTCCAGATTTGAAGTTTTTCCTTCTTCACTTTTGTATTTCCTTCATAGATGTTTTTTAGTTTGTCCCAGATTCCTTTGGCTGTAGTAACACCTTTCACTCTTAAAAATTCACTCTCAGAAAGAGATGAGAGTAATGAATTTTTAGCTCTTCCATCATTTTCAAGATTCTTCTTATCAATAAGAGTAAGAGGAACCTTGTCATCAATAGTAGGAAATCCATATGTTGTAGTTTCAAGAACTTAATATCCAAGAGACATAAGATAAGACATCATTCTATCTTTACAGATATGATAATTCTTCTCATCAAATATCGAAATCCCCTTACTATTCATGAAATTTATATTCTACATCAAAACTTCTCTTTAAGACTACAGAAAAGAACAAATGAAGGGAACCTGCCTCTGATACCAATTGAAGTTCCCAGTCAGGATCTAAGTATCACTGAGTGGGGGAGGGGGTGAATCAGCAATATCTTTTTCTTTTTATGTTTCTTTCTTTTTGAAACAACTTTTTCCTCTTGTTAAAGAGTTTCTTCCCTGCTGAACACACACCACCACATGAACACAATATTTACAAGGTTCACTACTCAAAAAGAGTAGCTACGTCCTTGGTATGGTACATAAATAATCCAGTATCACACAATCCACTAGAAAACAATACTTTGATGTGGAATACAATGAGTAGGATATATCCTTACACTCATATAGCACTTGGATAAAAATCCACAAGTGTGTGTGCACCCCTCTTATCAAAAATAGGGAAATACAGTATTTCAGTGCTTCTTTACAATTGAACATGTGTATTCTTTGAAGTAAAAATATTCACTTTCTTACTTAGAAGCCAGTAATAAATATCTTACGCACAACCAAATACGTGCGAAGACCCAAAATCTTTCATGCACCCTTTTTAGTGTCTTGAGCGCAAATTTTATACCACACATGCAAGATTCAAAATTTTTCACGAAACACCTCTTGCGCGCAACTTTAATCTTGCACGCAACCCTCTTATTTCACGCAACTCTTTTTCTTTCGTGCACCCCTGTTTACTTAAATTTTTTTCACACCTCAGAGCTTGTGATTTATCTAAGTGTTGAGCACCACCAATTTGAGGGGGTCACCTCTTATTTATAGACCTTATTGACCCCTACGCGCAAAAACTCCAATGTGTCATGCAAGATCCTGACACGTCGCGCAAAATCCCATTTGATGTCGTATTGGGCACATAAGTCTCTTTCACGCCAACCTCATTTTTCACGCACTCATTGAATATTTTGTGCACTTCCTTCATTTTCCATTTTTTGAAGTTTGGACCTCAAATCATTCCTTGCACGCAACATTATAAACTCCCTTCAATCTTGCACGCAAAAACCAATCTTTCGTGTGAGTCTTTACTTTGAAATTTTTTTATGTTTGATTCTTGTAACTCTACTTGCGCACAACATACTAGTCCATCTTCAAAATTGCGTGCATAATTATTTTCCAAAATCACATTTCTCCATCTTTTGATTTTCAGCCCCAAAAATTTGGCAAACACTGGGAAACAGTGCCACCTTAAAATATTCTTCGGCAATAACACCAATGCTGATTCACTATCATCTAGCTTAGTCAACAAACAACTGATTTCACCAGGAACCATATATTCAATGATATATAGTCTTTGATCTAACACCTTTAGCATCGTCATATTTTCAAGAAAAAGTACTACAACTTTTATGTATTCTACTAGAATATTTCATTCCAATCAAAACTGAATATTAATTGCATCACATTTTACTCCTCCTTTCCTTCATACGGCTACATCACAAGTTCTAATAACTAATGATATTTGTGAAAAACAAATCAGTAAAGCATCATCTTATTTTCAATTCCTTTACAAAGTGAATTGATTTATCTTATTTGGCAACAAAAGACAACACTCTTTAACAGAAAACTCTTCTTACTTCCTTCTCCATCAAAATTGGTCCCAATAATGGGAAACATCTCCCCTCGTATCCACCTATAATGGGTGTTCTAATCCACATTCCATCACCCATTTCATCCATCATCCACCCTGATTTTATAGTGGGCCACTATGTCCTAGTAAGATCTTGATATTCAACCACATTCACCATATTCCATCCGAGCCGCCTCCTTAGGTCACATATCCCCAATCTGTATCCATTTGGGCTATTAACCAGGAATAATCCACATCATGTATTTGGGAAACTATCTATGCGTAAGCCTTGATTCCATGCCCCATCTAAAACTACATGGACTTTGATACCTTTCTTCTACATAGGGTATATAGGTAGCCTCCCTGAGGTTCAAGCCCATCATCCATTCCTATTATAGTATATTCATCGAGTCACTGTGTTTAAGGAGAATCATACCCTATCCCAGAGGTTCCAATTCCTTCGATTCCCCATCCATACTCCCCATTCTCATAGGTTGTTTTCTTAGGTGTCACATTACCCCATTTGAACTACGAGGACTTTGATCCCTATCTTCTAAACAGGGTACACAGGAAGCCTCCATGAAGTTCAATCCCATCACCCCTCTCACTACATCAATTCCTTCCAGTCTATCTCTTACACTTCGTCCACATCCATCATAATTCTTACCTAATATGCCACATCTTAGTGAGATCATGCTATCCATCTGGGCCATCTCAGTGCATAGGCCCCATTCACCTCATCGAGGCTCTTAGTAGAACTCAGGTAGCTAACCATGGATAATCCCACACAACCCATATTCATCCAACCAAGATTGATCCTATTGAAGGTAACGAGGCTTGTAGGAGAAGCTGATGGTCCAGGGATTTAAAATTTTTAATTGATGGGATGATGGAACTTGTCATCACTTATGAACCGAGCCTCAGTATGTTCCAAATATCTCATGTAAATTAAAAGAGCATGTAAATTAAAATTGAAAACATACCTATTCAAATATGAAGACATGCTTGACTGCAACTCATTGATAGTGATCGTTTCTTGAAGGATCCATATTAGGAACCCTTTAGATCATTCACATGAACTTTAATATCTGTTGGATTATAGATCATCTAATTCTGGGTGCTAGCACGGAGATCCGATGATGCCTTTGATGCCTCGATTATCACCACGATCCTCTACCTTCATTACTTGAAGGTCTTCTTGGATCATCACTCAAAGTGATAAACTCTATCTCTAGAAATAGGGAGGATAGAGATGATATCATTCTAAATGAATGAATATTCACCTAGTGAGAGAGCCTCTCCCTCTATTTATAGTGAAGTTTCCAAATACCTGGTTGGATTCCCTAGCCACTGTTTATTTTGACATCCACTAAATAATAATTACGATGAACTAAACTACACCATAAATATTATTATTAATTTATCACATACTTGTAATATATATAAATATATTACATGATAAAAATAATACATTTAACTTGACTCACCAATCCCGCTTAAAATTAAATCAACCTTGAATTTTAAAATAATATTCATTCGAATAATATTTTCTCATATTTATTTAACTTGTAAATAATTTAAATAAATCCAATACAAATTATTTTAAACTTGAATAATAATGAATCTATTTTTTTGTGATCGATGCCTTGGACAACACTCAAACCCCGTGGTGGGGCCCACCATGTCTAATATACCTATTTCACTGAATAAGGAAGATTCTTGAATATGCTATTGTGTGTGACCCACAAGGTCCTTATCTCGATAGAAGTGAATAAAATCCATAGACCAAGAGAGAATTCTAACAACCCATCAAGGCCCCTAAAGAGATAAGGATTGTTATAACAATGACAACCAACCTACCAACACGTACTGTGTACTATACTCTATTTGTATTTATATATCTCATAAATTAGGATGCACACTTATTTCATCATCTTTTTATTAATTTATTATTTTTTGATCTAACCGAATGGATTTACCTTTATACTACTTTGGAAAAAGACTTATGAAGGTAGCACCATCCTGATCAACTTGGTCTAATATATATAACTTCTATAACTTGGAAGAAACAAATCCTTTCTTGACCATTCAACCAATTTCATACCACCAACGACGCACCCAACACAAGATACCTCACCACAATTTCAATATCATGGTTTTTTCCTTGCATCAAAGTACATAATCAAATGGAACACATTGGTAATGGTATCATTCAGGAGACCAATACACATGTTCATAGATAGGAACAACCAATGACACCCAAAACATGTGGCGTTATTATTGGAGGTTCTATCCTCATGATCTCACTACTAGAGATCACCAAGTGAAAACTTCATGAGAAGAAGTTTCAATGATTATGAGCCCTCAACACCTGATAGTCAAACATATAATGTGTCTAGTTAGTAAGATGCATCTAGACCATATGACCTTTTTTTAAAGATTAATGTCATAGTTTCTCGAGGTTTTCATTATATCCTGGGATCTGCTATAACCTTCTGATACGACAATTAATCCAGGACATTGCCATTAAATAGTGGATGTAGAAAATTATACACTATAATGGTAAGAATATATCATGTATAAATAACTGTACACATGATATGGTGATCAAAAGTACTGTATAGTTGGGTCTAGGGCACCCACTATTTCAACATTCCCACTTGCACTAGATCTAACTTTTTAACCATACTTGTTAGCTAATCACATGATGAAGATCATGTTTTACAGAGTAATGACTTTAACTACTCGGTCTTCCACATTTCCGCCGTGTGGCTATTCTACTCTATGTGACCTCATCTCCTAGAGTAAAACTTCTCAAGAGATGTTATCCCTGAGTATATCCCTTTTTTATACTGTTATAACTTAACATATTGGATAGTAAGAATATCATCATTTATATTATGATAATGCTTTACTTACTAGGTAAAATTCCATGGATTGGAAAAAATTGTTGCATTTGATAACTACTTCCTAGCTTCCTTAGATGCTGCAACGTACTCGGTATTTTTAGATATGGATACCACTAGATCTTATGAACTTTTCTTGATCAACACCTTAGCCTAACAACGATACTAGAACAAAATGATCTAAGGAATACTAGTTTTTTTTTCATCCTAACCTATATCCTTTTTCTCCTCTTACCTGGTACATATCATTTGTACTTTCTGAAATACAATATGATAGTTCTTATTTCTTAACTCTCAGTACTCCTGGATATAATTGATATCTTCCTACTATAAAGAATTTCTTGGAAATAATAATTTTTTTTACATTTCATGGAACATGTTTTTGATCCATTTCATAAGCGTATGTATTTAAAGTCACCATGTAAATCTCCTCCCATTCTCCAAACATGTCAACCTAGAGAGATTATTCCATGTGACATTGGAAACAATTCTTAACTTGAATTGTACCGTCTTGTATTTTTCAATACTATGTCACTATATGTATGATTAACTAGGTCCCAACAACCATTATATCTACCACGATAGATCTTGTTCCCTAGAACTTAGGTTTCTACTTTAATTCAATCATTGTAGAATTACTTTTATTCCGATCTTAACTAGCTATAAGAACAAAATCTATTTTTCATATATTTTCGAACAGATTCCACTTGGAAAACTTTGGTTCTCCCATTAAACGTTGGTAGACAAATGGAAAAGATTCATTCCAAATAAATGTTCTAAGATATTATTTCTTACTTTAATCCTAAACTGGATTTTAGTAACTTGAAACCCTTATTGGAATTCAATAGTGACACCATCCCTTTCTAGTTACATCATATAAACACATTCCAAGAAAGTTGATCTTGATATCCAATGGCCAATTCATCAATCTTAGAAGTTAGCTATTACAAGTAAAATTATAATGGATTTAGGTGTACCAAATTGTTATTACCAATCGATCCTTATTAATACCAAGATTATACTATCCATGTATCACTCATTTAAATACCCACCACAATATTCAATTTATAATCCCCTTTATACTTTGATACATGGAATCCATTATTAAATTTTAATTGCTCTTGTAAATTTTAGCTAATTGTCACATACTGCCTACTTTTAGGACTTATTATTCTTAATGAATAATTTATCACCAACCTCAGTGAACTCAAAACTATCACTATTATTTTAAACCTTTCTACATAGTATGTGTCTCTGGAACATGCCTCTTCCACATGAACTTGTGGAACTTGTTCCTATACCAACTATTTGTGCATCTCGATCATTGACTAAACCCAAGTCAATATTTCTACCACTATCTCAAGTATATATGCACACAATTATATAGAAATTTAGTCTATTACTTTACTACCACATTTCTATATTATGGATTTATATAATATCCTAAGAAACTATTACGATAATTACTTAGATATGCCATGTGTTTAGCTTGATGCAAGTTTGTTTATATCCTAACAAAATCTTTGCATCTAAACACATGTCCCATGACATATTGGATTTCCATTATACTATGAATTTTATGATATCCATTTTTCATTTTTAGTTAGCATATTGGTTATGGGTTTTTCTCTGTTATTTTCAAAGCATGTTTTGAAATATGATGGAAGTTACTACAGATTGTAACATTGATACTACTTACATCATTACTTTGATGTATAAAATATGCATTTAGGAATTTCTCCATGCTAAATTTTTATTGACTAATGTAAAAATGTAAGACTCATCATCGATCCTCCTTATGAACATCAATGTTGTGATGTAGATAAGGTAATGTTCGTTTAGGAATTACTCCATGCTACATTATCATGATCGATGAGTTCTTGGTCAAGATATTTTTCAGCATGCCGATCCGAAGTATTTCATGTCTTTTGACTATGCTTATACTTCACTTTCACATTCCTTAATAACTTAAAATAATATTATGAAGTATCTTTCCACTATCTTTCCTTTGGAATAGTTCACTCTCACTTATTGAACTAATTCCAAAAGTATTGTGACATACCTTTATTTACAATGGTTTCTTTTTCCAAACTAAATATATCGATTATACCAAAGGTGCTTAGCTATGACGAGGCTAAATACCATACTGGGTATATAATTGATGTATACTTTTAGTTTTTCTTAACCAAGAATTATCTCACCACAGCTGGGTAAAAGTCTTACATTTTATATGTTCATCATTTATTGCCTATGATTCAAGTACCAAAAAACTATTTTTTTGTGTTTTTTACCACAAAAAAAATTCATTCATAAACTTAAAATAATGTCTCATTATGTATAAAGGGAACATGAGATAAATTTTTTGGTTATAATCAACAACTTTTAAAACTTGAATCAAATTATTGGCAATTAGAAGTTATGTGTTTCTCATAGCTGACTTATGAATCACCCTTTCTCAACTGCTTGGAGGAGACACCTTACTTCTTGTAATGTTCATATACTCACTTGGTTACTGTATTTAAATACACATATGTTATTGGAATATTTTATTTAATACCCAATAATTTTGTTAAAAACATTAATTTTATATTGATGAATATACCTGAATGAAAAGCGAGTACTTGGTTCTTGTAATTCAGTTCATCGTGTTTTGAACTTTCATAAATTTATTTCAAAATATTTGGTGAAAATAAAATCCTTTTTAATAAAAAACCTCCATTCATTTAAGTACATTATGAAGGTTTCTTTGACTTAACTTTTCATTGACCTTTTCACTCTGTCTTCTAATTTATTCTCCATAAGAACGAAAGATTGTACTTTATTTAATATTCTTATTACTTGGAGAACATTTCCTTTAAGGTAATGAAGTGATTAATCTATACTATTTGTTTTTATCCTTAAATGAAACCAAAGTAATTGGGTGAAAAAGATATAATAATGGGATTTCATGAAAGAATATAGTTTGCCTTTCATGTTTACAGAAAGCTAGTGTAATCATCACATTCATATATTGTTTAACTTTCTCCTAGGTAACTTCTTAGAGATGAGATTACATGTAATATCATCCATGTCATGATATAGTAACTACAAATAACATTATACGTTGATGATAACATTATGAAAGAACCATCATATGCTTGATTCATGAGTCTCTTGTAAGCATTTTAACACCCTTTCTTCCTGAGGTGTCTTAATAGGTACAGGGACACCAACACCTTAAATTTACGATATAGTAGTAATGTGTGCAATTTCTTATACTACACTTAGAATTTCATGCTAGTTTGAACATTTAACTTTGTCTAATATTTTACCTAGTTTTTCTATGGTATTACTTTCTATTTATCTATAAAAATGAACTTTAGAAAATAAGTACTTTTATGTTGATTTCCTAATTAGAAATTACTAATTAATTTAATCATCAAATGTCTTCCACTATTTTATTGAATTCTAGGAATCCTCTGTACTCTCTGTTGCTTGAGTATTATAGTGGAAAATATCCCTAATCCTCCCCTCATAGTCTATAATCTATGACTACTCTACCACTCAGAGAGTTCAAGGTAGGATTTTGGATGACCAACCACATTATTAAACTTGTGGTTCCTTGATCTGTTGAGTGAAGTCCCAAATTCAAAAATCATAACTTTATTTACTCAATGCCTGACTCTAAAATGTTATAAAGTTATCTATGGATAATCATTACTACCACTTAGTTAATTCGACTCGCCACTCTTATAAGTACTCTCGATAGTAAGAGGAACCCTCAGGTATGACATGATAGGCACCCCAAACACCCATTTTTGTTCAAACATGAATGTTGGAAGGTGGTAATGACTAAATATTTCTCTAAGGGTTTTGTGTTTTTTCCTTGATGAATGTAATCCATTTCTATTAATCTTGTTCATCTATGTTGTCTCTCTCACAACTGGACATTAATAGAAAAAACATACATTGTTTCTATATGAATTTTAATATTTATTATCTTTATGTATTTTTACCGATGTTATAAAATGTATAAAATAATAAATAAATGCATAAAGTTAAACTACTACATGACTAGTCTTAATCATCTAAAATGACCTAGGGGTAGCATACCTGAGTTGTCACTCGACTCATGATGCATCTCGCCCCCATCCTGTATATCCTCTTCTCACACGGAGTATCCCCTTGTCTTGGTGGGGTCCACATCACATGTTGGAATACCACCACATCTTGTAAGTGTCTACATCATGTCTTGCATCGTCTTGGTGAACGTACACCGCCTCATCTTGGTAGGGTCGACATCATACACCATCTCCATCCAAAGTACAAAAATACTCACGCACAGGTGAGGGGGAATAAGGGTGTAAATGTACATTAGGTAAAGTTGGGAATGCAAGATCTTATACATTTTGACTGAAAATAAAGAAAATACATAGACCTCCATCTAATTAATTACAATCATTGCACACCGTTTAAATAATTAATTAAATAAAGGAAAACATACATGGGTCGGTGCTCAAGAACAATAGGTGGGTAAATTTATGCACGATAAAATTAAATTTTATTAAATAAGTATTAGAGTTATTTAATTAAATTAAATGAATTAAATAATTCAAATTATTTAATTATTTATCTGTCCAAAAATTAATTTAATTTAATACCAAAATTAAATTAATTAATCAATTTAATTTTATGCACCAACTTTAAATTAACTTTACTCAGGTATCAAAATATTATTTTAAGTCAAAATTAATATATTAATTAATTTAATTTAAAGTTAAAATTAAATTAATTAATTTTGATTAATTTAAAAATTGATCAAGCCCTGAAACACCACACTGGACCATTGCGGGTCATGCTGAACTTTCACACACCCGCAATGGGCCATGAAAGGCCCGTGTTGAGTTAATATGGGTCAGGAAGGTCCTCATAAACCCATTATGGGTTGGGAAGACCCGCTCGAGCCTTCATCAGACCGAAAAGAGGGGTACCTCTACGGTGGCTTGGTCTCCTAAAGAGGGGCTATCATCATGGTTCACTATAGATCCCCAAAGGTGTTTACAATTGCGATAGAAGGAAGCACCACTAGGATAGGTTCCCTTGACTGAGGCTAGTTCGAGCGCTGGGGGTGACTTGTTCTGGGTGAGAAGGGAGTGGTCATGGTCTGGCAGGTGGTCCACCTAGGGCTCAACATAGGGCGCGAAGGAGGATCTGACTTTTCTGGTTCAACAGGGGAAGGCATTGGTCCATCGCGATCTAGGGAAAGGGGTGTTCTAGGTAGGTCTGTGGGCGGCCAATGGTGCGGGGGCGAGCCGAGGTGCGACCGGTACAGGCTTAGCGGGTAGCATCTAGGGAAGGAGGAGGCGTGGGCTAGATCTACTGGTAGCCAAGCATAATGGCTCCCGGTGGCGAGGCAGCTCGGTGAGGATGGGGCAGCGGGCAACCGATACAGGAGGTAGGCGGTGCGACGTGACCTCAACAGGGGGAGGCGGCTGCGCAGGCCGCATGGAGGAGTTAGTTGGGGCAGCGATGGGCCGCCAACTGCCTAAGGATGTGCGACCTTAGGGCTGGACCACGTGAGGTGGGGGACGGGGGGGGGGGGGGGGATACCCTCCCTTTTCCAAAAAGTCTTTCTTTTTATGAAGATTGATTGGAGATCTTATCCTCGCCCCACCCACTATTTGGATTTCCACAACCACCTTTCTTCACACATTGTTTGTTTTGTTCAAAAAATTATAAGGATAATATCATAGCCTTTTAATTATAATATTATTATAATAATGAAATAATAATAATAATAATAATAATATAATAATAATAATAATAATTTTTTAATAATGATAAAAATTATTATTTATAATTATAATTATCTTATTTTTTATAAACAAAATCAAAACACAATTCTGATGATCAGAAGTGATCAGATCTTAACCGAAATTAATTAATTGAAATTTTAATACCCAAGACCAAACCACAAACTTGATCTGTTCTAAAAATTTCAATTGGCCATAACTTGGCCGTTTGAAATTGGATCGATGCATGGTTTGAACCGTTAGGACTAATTTCAAACCATCAACTTAATTTTTATAAAAATTATTTTTTCTTGGCTCTGAAAATATACGAAATCCCTATGATACCAATTAAAGGTACTGGGGTTTTCAGCAGAAGCTGATGGGATTGGGATTTTAAAATTTTTAATTGAAGAGACGATGGAACTTTTCATCATCGACGAATCGAGCCCCTATATGGTATGAAGATTTTATGTAAATTAAAAGATCAAAAAAATTAAAATCTAAAAAATACCTGTTCAGATCTGAAGTCATGCTCAACTATAACTCATCAATGTGATCGTTGCTTTAAGGATCCATAGTAGGAACCCTCTAGATCATCCACATGCACTTTAAAAATACACTAGAATATTGATCATTGAATTTTGGGTGCTAGCACTGAGATCCGAAGATGCATTTGATGCCCTGAAGATCACCATGATTCTCTGCATTCATTACTTGAAGGTCTTCTTGGATCATCAATTGAAGAGAGATAATCTCTCTCTAGAAATTGGGAGGATAGAGAGGCTCTCATTCTAAATGAATTAATAGTCACTTGGTGAGAGAACCCACCCCTATATTTATAGTGGAGTTTCTAAATACCTAGTTGGGTTCGTTGACCCCCATTTTTATCAACGTCCACTGAATAATAATTATGATGAACTAAACCGTGCCATTAATATTATTAATAATTTATCACATACTTTTAATATATATAAAATATATTACATGATAAAACCGATCCATTTAACTCGACTATCCAATCCCGCTTAATATTAAATAAACCTTGAATATTAAAATAATATTCATTCGAATAATATTTTCTCATATTTACTTAACCTGTAAATACTTTAAATAAATTCAATCCCAATTTTTCTAAAATTTAATAATAATTAATCTAGTTATTTATTTTTATGGGTGATCAATACCTTGGATAACACACAAAACCCATGATGGGGCCCACCATGTCCAATATACCTATTGCATTGAATAGGGAGTATTCTTGAATAAGCTATTGTGTGTGGACCTCTAGGTCATTATCTTGATAGAAGTGAATAAAATCCACAGAACAAGAGCAGAGTTTAGAAACCCATCAAGGCCCCTAAAGAGATACAGATTATCAAAACAAGAATAAACAACCTGTGAGCACATACTGTGTACTATAATCTCTTTGTATTTAAATATATCATAAAGTAGGATGCACACTCGTGTCATCATCCTTTTCTTGATTTATTATTTTTTGATCTGATCAGATGGATTTACCTTTCAACTACTTTGGACAAAGACTTATGAAGGTAGCACCATCCTGATCAACTAGGCTTGAGATATACAACCTCCTTAAATTGGAAGGGAAAAATATTTTCTTGGCCAATCAACCAATTTCATACCACCAATGACGCACCCAACACAAGCTACCTCACCATGATTTCAATATCATGGTTTTTTCCTTGCATCAATGTATGAAATCAAATGAAACACATTGGTAATGGTATCAAGTCAGGATACCAATACACATGTCCCTATATAGGAATAAACAATGACACCCAAAACATGTGGTGTTCCTATTGGTGGGTCTATCCTCATGATCTCACTACTAGAGATCACTAAGTGCAAACATCATGAGAAGAAGTCTCAATGCTTATTAATCCCCAACACCTAATAGTCAAACATCTACCGTGTCCAGTTAGTAAGATGCTTCCAGACCATATGACCTTTGTTTAAGATTAGTGTCATAGTATTTAAAGTTTCTCATTATAGCATGGGATTTGTTATAACCTTTTAATACGACAATTAATATAGGGCATTACCAATAAATAGTGGATGCAGAAAATTCTACACTATAATGGTAAGAATACGTCTTGCATAACTAGATGTACACACAATATGCTAATAAAAAGTACTGCATAGTTGGGTCTAGGGAACTCACTATATCAACACCTATTGCAAAGGATAGCTAGCCATGTGCAAGCCCCATGCAACATCACCCCTCTTAAACTACATGGTTTTGATCATTTTTTTCTATACAGGGTATGTAGGAAGCCTCCCTAAGGTTTAATACCAACCTATTTTTTTTATCTGAACTACATATACTTTGATCCCTATCTTCTAAACAAGGTACGTAGGAAGACTCCTTGAGGTTCAAGACCATAACACCTCACACTCCATCGATTATAGCCATTCCGTATTTTTCAATTTGTCCATATTGATCTTGATTCTTACCTAATCCACCACATCTAGGTGATATCATGCCATCCATATGGGCCGTCTTAGTGCATAAGCCCCATTCAACATATCAGTTCACTTAGTATAATTGGGGAATCTAACTATTCCTAAGCCCCACACAAGACATATTCATCCAACCATGAGTAATCCTCTTGCGAAGAACAACTAGCCATGTGTATACCCCATGCACCATCACCCCTTTTTAACTACGTGGGTTTTGATCCTTGTATTCTACATAGGGTACATAGGAAGCCTCCATGAGGTTCAATACTAGCCAATAATAAATCTTGATGTAACCTATTTAGGGAACACCTCCCAATCTGTCTTCAGTGGTGTCCAGATCTTCCTTTATGGTGTGAAACCTTATGTTTATGAAACAAACCATATCGATTCCACTCTCATTGGTCATTTTGAACCATCCATCTGATAAGCCTTCCTATTTTTCCCTCTTAGGGAACAACCTCTCTAATCCATCTCCATGGGACATCCCGATCGATATCATCTCATCCCCACAAGATGTTAAACTTGTGGCCTACCCCATGTTAAACATGGGACATGTGAGGAAAATCTTGGAATACATGACTCTATCATAATATATCTTGTAATCACTATAGGATAACTTAGGTTATTCACCCTTGAGAATACCTCTTATGAGTAAGAATACAAGTGTTCCAATGTTCCAATTTCAAGACATGCTATTGATTCTCAAGGTGACTAATATCCTAACTGAAGGTTTATAACTTGCTAATAACCCTTGGAATATCCATATAGAAGTAGTTTAATTAACCTATAACCACAAATAGATGTCACTATGAATGAGTTTCAGAAACTACGACTCAAATCTATGAGGGAGACTCAGACTAAGCGAGGAATTCCAAGGAGGAATCCATGGAAGGAGGAACTGATATCCCATTATCCCATTTCGATCAAGGAGAAGAAATAAATGAGAAAGTGGTGAATTATGCTTGAATTTTGAAATTGAGAATGTGGAAAAAAATAAAGTTCATCAACAAATTAGTGGACACGTCCTCATAGAAAGTGTTGAAAATAGTAGTTTATAGGAGAAGAAGAAGAACCCATAGAAAATGAACTTGATTTGATGAAGTATAGTCACATGGGAACCCCCATCAGAGTAGTGTTTGAGTCTCATTAATCCCAAAAACTATCCCTAGGTTAAAGGATGATGGTTGAGGAACTGGAGGGAGGGTATTCTCAAACACCACCTCAAGTGCTTGCTAATGAGAGGACTGATACGTACCTCTCACTATCTCAGTAGAATAAACGAAAGAGGGCGGAGAAGTTGGTCCAATGTATGTTCCACAATAAGTATTTTTATTTTCATTTTATTTTTATTTTAATATAATGACTTTCTTGACATACTCATTTGACCATGCTTTCCTATTTCAATATTTTATCTGTTTTCCACCCTCAAGGGGTCTAGTATTGATACCACGAGGATCGAGGGGTACATCCTGGAGGAGGCAGAAAGTCATGCTAATGAATACACCACTTTGATGGATGAAGTGTCTAGGGAAAAAACCATGTATTCCAATAGTATTTAAGAGATGGGAGAGGATCATGGTAATTTAATATGTGTATCATAAGGTTTCATGTGTGGGTTACTGAATTTCTTCCTTATGATATTTCAGATCTACCACATACACTGGAGGACCCTACGAAAACCACCACTGACCCTTTCTGCACTCCAGAAAGGGTTAATAGGGATCCTAAATAGTATTATGAAGGTATAAATAATGATCCTAAACCTACAAGGTTCAAAGATTCTATACCTACTGAGAAGTCAACAAATAGAATCGACAATAGATCCAATTAGGGTCCCAAGCAATGCATCTCAGATACCCTTACTGGTGAGGATGTTGTGAGACTTGAAGTAATTTTTAATGATGTAACAGAACTTAAGGATAAGTTAAAAACATTAATATTCTTATCTATTTAGAGGATTTTGAGGATTTTAGTAAGTTATTGGTTGGATGTGAGTTTTCTCTTTCTTTAATTTTTTAAATACATTCATACTCTTTTAATTTGATGACTTACATCAGAGATCAAAGTATACAACTTTTTATGTAGAGAATGTTACCAAGTAAATTCACAAAAAGGGAATTTAAGTCCATAATACTCATATTTCTAAGGAATTGATAGCTGAGAACTCCAAAGTGAGATATTATTGAGAGGCCTTGATGCGGGTCTCCGACCAAACTCTAGGGGATGTTCCTTATCAGGAGGTTCTCACCCATAATGTTGAGGCCAAGAGTACTGGGGAGACATTAATCCTAACAGTTGACCCAAAAATGCGTTAGTTTTATTAACTGCTTTGGTTTATTCACTTCATTTTCTTTTTGTTAACCTTTTAATGTTGATGAGGGGTGTCAAATGCTATTCAGTTCCATTGAATTTAGTGTTTGAGCATGAAGTGGGGTATTTTATGCCAGTTCAATCAAAATTAGTAGGAAAAATTTATGCTATGATGGAGGGAGTGGAACAAGGTGACTCGTTGAGTTCCCTAATCCCAAAATACATCTCTCTCTCCTAGAGTGGGTCTAAGTTAGACTTAGAAATGTAGGATTCTCTTCACACTATATACTGTATCATTTGGTGATACATCTGGAAGATAATACTAGGGGGTGCATCTTAAAGACCAACCATCAGGACCTCATCGACTTCTGACTATTTTTTCCAAATTAGGTTACGTCAGGTTTGTTTACTGCATGACTCAACCTAATCTAAAGTTGATCATTCAACAAAGGGTATATGAATGAAGGCCCCAGCAGACTGATACACAATTAGTAGGCCAATTTTAAGATCTTAGGGTTACTATGTCCCAAGTGGAGTAGAATCATCCCAAGGATATGGAGAAGCATCAATGACATATTGAATAGAAATATCTCCAAGTGATACATCTTCAAGAAGAAATAAATTCCATATAGGAAACAATAGTCCAAATCCACCCTTCCTTGAAGAGGGTCTCAAAAAAAAAGAAAGGATTCTATGGATGTGGATAAAGAGAAGCTTTCTCATGTTGAAGAGTCCATTGCTACTCAACTAGTTGAGTTCCAACAAGTTATGGAAAATTATCAAGCCACAATTCACTACTGAAAAAACGACCTATACCCATGGTTCAAAACCGTGGGTATAGCCCCCAAAACCGTGGGTATAGGCTATACCCACGGTTTTAGGAACTGTGAGCTGGAACATCGTCGGGATAGGGGTCTTGACCTATACCCACGGTTTTGTAGAACTGTGGGTATAGGTGGTTCACACACCAACACCCTAGTGTACAGCATGGCAGGGAACTTACCCCACGGTTTGAAAACTGTGGGAAATTTAAAATTTTCAAAAATCATGGGCAGTGGGTTTCGAACCCGCGCCACACGCAGGGACTCAGCACCGCAACACAACAGCGGACCAACCAAGCTGACATATTTATATGTATATACAGATAATTTTATTATAATATATTAATACCAATGCTGTTATCTAAAAAATGCGACCAGTGGGTTTCGAACACGCGAACTGGAGGGACAGAGTAGAGCGACGAACCAAATATGCTACGAGGATTATGTTTATATAATTATACAATTTTATACTTATATTAATATTGTCGGTATATTTGAAAATTTTCCGTGACGAGATTCGAACACCGCACTTCATAGAACAGAACGGAGAACTAAACCAATGAAGCTACTGAATTTATATTAATAAATATTGGTATACGTATAATTATATTATTTAAGACATTGTTCCCGCGTAAAATTTATTTCATCCCGCCCAATTTTTTCCCATTTACCCCCCTCCATAACGCGGGAAACCTATACCCACAGTTTTTAAAAACTGTGGGTATAGGTCTTTGAAAAAAATAGCCCATATACCCATGGTTTTTAAAAACTGTCGGTATAGGTCTTCAAAAAAAAAACCTATGCCCACGGTTTTGGAAAAACCGTGGGTATAGGTCTTCAAAAAAAACCTATGCCCACGATTTTGTCAAAAACCATGGGTATAAAGCACCTATACCCACGGTTTTGGAAAACCGTGGGGATAGGTTCCCATACTATCTTATACCCACGGTTCGGGAAAACCGTGGGTATAGGGGGGACCTATACCCACCGTTTCCCACAAAACCATTGGTATAGGCCCAATTTCCAGTAGTGATTCAACATCTCAAAGCCTATGTCAAGGAACACCTATAAAATTTGGTAGTGAGACTCTAATATATAGAAGTTAATCTACATTTTAGAACATTAATGGAAATTATTTTACTTCAAATAACCTATTCTTGCATTACTATCCTCATTATAATCATAATATAACATTGAAAAGGACTCATTTGATTTAATTCTATCACATTATAATTACTTATCCACGAGTCCTGGTGAGCGCAGTTAAACTATTTCTTGGATCATATGGAAAACCCTATAAACTTTAGGTCTTTGGTGTCATCACCCTAATTTATTCCCAATTCCAATACGAAGAAGTCTTAGCAGGTGAGACTTGGATTTTTTATAAGACACACTTTACGGGCTTTAAACCTAACATGTTTTGTGACTTTTATCTTTTCATTTCTCGATTATTGACTAAAACATGTAGATCATAGGTCTAGAGATATGAGACTTGAATTTTACCCATGGTTCCCTTTATAGTTTTTCAACTTGGCTAGTACTGTGCCCCTTTTTTGGGGCAGTTTAAAGTCTCACAAGATAGACTAATGCGACTCGTGTTTTAGGTTAAAATAATTTGACCTTGAGTTTTGGAATGATGACCCAAACAAGGATTGTTATACAATAATGTTATGAAATTATATAGATACCTGAAGGGGAATTTTAAGTCATGATTTTGTGATTCCTGGATCTAAAACAGGATGTGAGACAATTATGTGAGGAATAACTGGATACCAAGTTCAAAAAGTGGTTTCTAGTACAATATTGTTAGGGATTATAAGAACAGAGGAGGTCTCTCATGAGGATGAACATGCCTCTAGTTGACCAACCCTTTTTATGGTAGAATTTATGAAAATCCAATTGGGGTGTGTTACTACATAGTCAAATAGTAGTAGCCTCTGGATGATAGGACCTTTTTAGGAGACTTATGCAAAGTTAACTAGGGCGTATTACTAAATAGTTAAAAAAAGGTATCCTCAGAAATTTTAACATTCCACCATTAATGGCCATGATTTTTTGAAGATCCAGATTTATCAAAACCATGATGGGTGGATCTCCAAGGGAAGGTATTTAAGAAATAAGAGAGTATCTATATTGACACTATCCATGAATTGGAAACTTCACCTACATGAATTTGGTTTTTTTAAAGGAGGGTACATTATATTGAATGACCGACATCAGGGGGAAGGCCTCTCTTTGAAAAGGGTTGAAGAATCATGTAGTTTAAGGTCATGTAACTGTAACATGAACCATGCAGTTTAACATCTCACAACAGGGATGTTATTGTAAAGTTTAAAATCTTGTGACTAGTATGTTCTCATATTCAATTTAATGTTATAAAACATGGATATCAGGGGATAAAATTTAAGGCCCTTTATATTTAATTGAAATATTAATGATTATCCCATTCACGGTAATTTTTTTGGGAATGTTCCATCATATTCAGGTATAAAGGTGGAAGGTTATAAGCTATAATCTAGGAGTTTCCATATATTAAGAGTGATATAGATGAAATGGCTCATGGAGATAGAAGATGAATCTCCTAGGGATGAATGCACCTATGGTTGACAAGACCTTTTTGTGGATGATTTTATTCAAAGATAACTGGGGCATGTTACTGCATAGTTAAAAAAGGTTTTCTTAGGATACTGATTTTCTATTACCGATAGTCGTTGGAAGGTTATGGAGATTCAGATTTCACTGGACACAGAGTTATGTTTTTTGGAAATAAAGTGCCTAAATATGGGAGGAGCAGTTTAAGTCAAAATTATCTAATAATGGGGGAAAATGTTTCCTATACAAATCTGAACCAAACATAAGAAAAGAGTGGAATTTTTTTATTGAGGATGATCTTGAAGCATAGGGTCTAAGGTTCACTACATATCTCATTTGAATGAGAATCAAATCATAAGTAGTTATAGGAAAACAATACAGATTCAAGTCTTACCATCATGAACTATTGTGAATTTTAATGTCATGAAACGAGGATAATATAGTGTCAATATTTTTAGTTTATATGACTATGATGGTATTATGGAAATGATGGGTGATATGAGGCCTATCAGATAAAGTTTGTTTCAGAATAATTCAAACATGAGGGAAGAAATTGTAAACCAAGATTTTGAGGGTTCTCATATTAAGATAAGTGATATGGCAAAAAAAAAATGCGAGGGGTTTCCATGGACTGTGGTAAAATAGTGGGTTCCAACATTATGTAATTAGGGATAATAGAGATAGAAGAGGCTTCTCCTAGGATAGAATGCACCTCTTATTAACAAACCCTATTTGTGGGAAACTTTATGAAAATCCAACTAGGGTGTGTTACTGCATAGTCAAATAGTGCCATCCTCTAGCTAACATGACCTTCTCGTGGAAAAATTTATGCAAATAAAACTTGGGTGTGTTACTTTATAGTCAAAAAAAGGTGTCCTCAGGTATCAAACATTCTATTTCCAGTAAATCGAGAAAGATTATGAAGATTCAAAATTGGCCAAGATTAGAAGCATGACTCATGGAAGGAATATGTATGAGTATAAAGAAAGAATTTGGACCAAAATTGGACATGAATTATAGAGTCCCTTCCATATATATAACTCATATGTAGGATGGTTCATTTTTTTCCTCGATGGACCCCTGAGTGAGGGAACCTAAATTAAGATATCCTATATAGATCTTTGATTGTATATATGAGAGTGGGAATTTTTCTTTACCCCATGGTTGGGACTAGGAAATGAGGTCTAAGAATACCTATATATCTTATTAGAGTGAGATTCAAGCAACATGTAGTTCTTGAGGAACCATTCAGTTTAAAGTCACATGGAAAGGACATCAACCATACTGTTTAATGTCATGTGGTAAGGACATCATCCATACAGTTTAATGTCAAGTGGTAATGACGAAGGTGACTCAATGTGGAAAAGGAATATTTTGGATGGACTAGGGTATAGGACTTGGGTGTCACTACATATCTCATTTGATCTAGAATAAATTCACACATAGTTCTAGAATGGGTTCCCTAAACTGATTGAATTATTGTGTGGAGAAGGGGTTCTATTTTTTGAATATAGGTGTATGAATGGGGTGAGAATCCATATTGGACCATATTATATATATTTGAATCATACATAGAAGAGTGGGGGAATTTTTCATATTATGGATGGACTAGGATGTAGGATCTGGGCGTCACTTTGTATCTTGTCGGAATAAGAATCAAGCCATACATATTTCTTAAGTAACTATGTAGTTTAACATCATGCAAGGAAGACATATGTTGTTCCTTTTAAGATCTTGAAACTAGAACCATAGTAACCTCAATGTGACTTGATATGACTTTATTATGCAGGGAAATTATTACCAAAACTCCTATGCCCATGTGAGCTATGATCAGTGTGAGAAATAAGGAGTGAAAAAGGTTTCTTCCACCACATAGAGGCCATACCAATGAATGATAAGGGACTTTGATTTTTTGATGGCTAGACCAAGATGTAAGATCCAGGAATCTCTATGTATCTCATTAGAGTGATAATCAATACATATATAGTTATTTAAAGGATCCCTATGAAGATATTCCTCGTACATAGGGAGGGGGAATTTTTATTATTTATGCTGTAGTTGGAACCAGGATTGGAGATCCAGGAATCACTATGTATTCTGCGATGGAAAGAATCAAGTCATACATAGTTCTTGAATAAAGGTGTGGTGAGGTACCAACATCCAAGATCGTGATCATCTCAAACATGGATTGAAATGTTATGTAGTTTTATATCATGCAACAATGATGTGAACCATGTGGTTTTACATTGTGTGGAAAGGACGTTGTCATACAGTTTAACATATTGTGACTAGGAAATTGGGTTATGTGGTTTAAAGTATTATATCTTGGACTATTATGTCTTTTAGTTTTGGTTCATATGACTAGGACCATATATTGTTCCTTTTAAGGTCATGCATACATGACCGTGATGTTATGTAGTTTAATGTCATAAAAAAAGGATGTTGGGGTCATGTAGTTTATCATCTTGTGATGTGAACGAAATGTCATGATTTTTAAGGTCATATAAAAAAGACCGACTATACAGTTTAACATAATGCATCTGATACGTGTTTCCCTTTTTACACACAAAGTACTTTTTGAGAAACCTTTCATTGGTAGGGGAAGTAATGAGCTCTCCATCCATCAAGATCAAGGAATAAGAACCGTTAGAGTGTACCTTGTGTATAGAATAAGGTTCCTCCAACTTTGGATCAAGATTTGGAGGCTTCTTCCATAGTATCATTGGATTCCTAAAGACCAATACCAATTCTCCTTGGAGGGATGAATGAAGGCAAACCATATTGTTAAAAGCTCGTGCTATCTGATTTTTATGGACCTCAAAGAGATAGAAGGTGTGAAATATTTCCTCATCAAGTCACTCTAATTCATCCAGTATTTTCTAGGATTGCTCATATTTGGATAGTTGATCACATATGGAAATGAGAATAAAAAAAAATTGTACCTCAATAGCCTAGACTACTTCTGTTCTATATACAAGTGAGTTCATGGTCACCCATGTGGAAGTACAGGTTGTAGTCTAGTAGGCCCACAAGGCATGCAATATATTGTCAGGATAATACTTTTTATCCTTATATAAAATATTCTAGAGTATTTTTGATAGGGTCTTGTTGAAGGCCTTTACCTTCCCATTATCCACTTCATAATAGAACAATGAATGGTTGGATTTGTTATTATACTCCTAATACAACTTTTCCAACTCATCAAAATAGAAATTGGTACTGTTGTCCATTAATATTGTACATGGGACCCCAAATTTGGTAATTATGTTGGCTTTTACAAAGATGAAAATTCTTTTGTCCATGAATTATTTGATGGGTATTGCCTCTCCCTATTTGGATAAGAAGATGGTATCAATTAGGATGTATTTTAATTGCTTGTCCGTAGCTAAAGGATACAAACCTTAAACATCCACCCCCCATAAGAAAAATGGAAAGGAGTATTTAGCTATGTGTAACAAATCTAGGGGTTGAGGGATGAAGTTGGTATTCACTTAGAAGAAATTACATTTCCTGGCGAATTCTATGAAATCTTTCTTCATTGAAGGATGGAAGTATCCAAGGTTTCAAATTTGATTGGAAAGATGGAACCTTGAACAGTGGGCACCAAAAACTCTTAAATGTACTTATTTCATGACAGAAGCAGTTTCTTATTTTTCAATGCATTTGATAAGGAACCCATAAAATATTTATTCATAAAGGACTCTTTGATGATTCAGACCATCATAAAGAGTAAAATTGGTCACTCACCATTATATTTTCTCTTTTCTGGATTTGTCTGATGGGAGCAATCAATTTTAAAGGTAGTCCACAATGGTTATCATGAAACCAGTCATGGGAATATCTGGTTTAGGAAAGAGACTAACCTCACTAAACTCTTCCATGATAACACATGAAAATGGTGAGACCATTCGAAAATACACAGTGCTGATGACAGTATCATCTCAGTTTGGATCTTCTAGATCTATGGTTACATGTATTAATGCATATTCTTGGGTATTCTGTGATCATGGGATGTTAGTCAATATTGGTTTTGAGGGGAATTCTTCCATTAACCCTCAAACATAGTCAATCAAGGGAATTGACTCTTTTTTTTGATGGAATAATCCCTACTAATCTATTTGATTACCAAATTTGAATCACATTTCACCTCAAGGTGGACCACTGGTATTTGAAGTGCCTATTATAGGCCTGCAATGAGGGCCTAATATTTTGCCTCATGGTTTGTATGACCTTGTGATAATAGGAAGGAGTAAGGCAAGACTTCCTTTTCTGGAGATATGATAATGACTCCCAAAAGAACTTTTTTGAGCTTAAGGTCTTCTATTCTCTTCCTTTCTAAACTTCTAGATACACAATTAAAATATATTTCCAATTTTTGGGGGTTGTATTGAATATAAAAGATATATTCATATAGAAATTAAATATTTAATGATGTTTTTTCTGCAGAATAGGTGTTTTTTGAGAAAATATTCTGAAGCCTGGCCTTTCACTACTTTCTGAGGCTTGAACTACATGTCAAACTGCTGTAGGATAACCGCCCACCATGACAAACATCCAGTCAATAGAGGAAAAATGAGGATGTATTTGAGTTGGTTATTTTAGGAGACCAATTGGGATTTGTGGTGCTTTAGGTAATTCCTCAGTTTCTAAACGATGGACATTAACACCAGAAAACTCTTTCTCAATATCCAAATAATGAGTCCCATTGTCGAGCATGGTTTGAATGAGATAATAAAGTCTGTTTTCATTGTTGGCCTCCTTATTTTTCATGAGAAAAGCACCCAATGATCACTCTAGGGATATCACATATAGAAGATTAGCTTCCCTTCAATGAGACACATTAACACTAGTGGAATCAAGAGACACTTCTTGATATTATTGAATTCTTCCTGATAATCATTGGTCTATTGATATGTGATCCCCATCTCCATCAATGCGGTGAATGTGAAGGACTTGCATGTGAGTTTGGTTATAAAGTGGAAGATGTATAAAATGTGTCCCTATAAGCCCCTCAAATATTTTAGGTTTTGAGGTAGTGGCATACTGAGGATAGCCTTTGTCTTATTAGGGTTGGCTTTGTTGCTGGGATGTCATATGTAAGAACCTAATTTTTAATTTAGGTATGGATTCTTTAAATTTAAGTCTAATTACTTGTTTATGACCTAATATGGATGCATAATGAGTTCATAAAGGTTTCAAGGGGTGTAAAGAGATTTTTTAGAGCTCATAACCCCGATCGGTGGAGAAAAAGAACTTATGACACAATTAGTAGAAACTGTGTGATCCAATCCACATGGTTTCCCTAATAACAACTCTCAGTGTCGATCATGGTTTGAATGAGATAATAAAGTATGTTTTCATTGTTGGAATTGTTATTTTGCAAGAGGAAAGCACCCAATGACCACTCTAGGTCCATCACATATAGAATGACCGGCTTCCCTTCAACATGATACATCAGCACAAGTAGAATCAAGTGATACTTATTAAGATTATTGAATACTTACGAATAGTTGTTGGTACACTGATATGTGACCCCCTTATTCATAATTCTGGTGAGGGGAAAAACTTGACTGTGAGGTTGTGTATAAAGAACCATATATAGGAAAAGTGTCCCTATAAACCCCTAAACTCTTTTAGGTTCTAAGGTGGTGGCATACTAGGTATATCTTTTGTCTTCTCTAGGCCGACTTTGATGCTAGGATGGAGTATGTAAGAACTGAGTTTTTAATTTAGGTATAGATCCTTTAAATTTCAGTATAATTCCTTGTATTGGACCTAATATATATACCTAATGATTTTATAAAGGTTGGGAGGGGGGTGGGGGTGTCAGGGCTTGTTCGTAGCTAAGAACCCCAATCGGTGGAGAAAAAGAACTAGACGCACGGTTAGTAGAAAATATGAAATCTAGTCCACACGGTTTCCATAACTGTGAGAGGGAAGGACATAAAGGTAAAGAAGATTGCAAAACTTTCCCAAACCATGTTCCTAGGGCCGTACACCCATGCGTGGAACTCTATAGTTTTTAGCAGAGATACCAGCATGGTTTGCAGATGATTTCCCAAACCATGAGGGCCAAACCATGTAGGTTCCCTCCTTAAGTAGTGGGAGGCACACGATTAGTGAATTATTTGGCCAAAGATGTGGCCAAACTGTGTGACCCTATTTTTTTTGTGGTAAAATCACTAAAATACCCTTAATTATTTATAACTTACCCCCATTTCCTCCTTTTATCATTCTAGTGGTTGAAGATCCTTTCTTCCTCCCATAAAAAGATCCCAAATCCATTTTCATAGTTTTTGATCCTAGTTCTTCATTTGGTGTATGATCAAAGCTTCATTGGTCTCATTGGATTCCTCTAGGTAAGCTCTTATATCCTTTATCTTAGTTCATTATTTGTATTCCTCTCAAAGATGCTATTTAGATGTCGACTCATATGCCCTATTTTTAGGGCATTGATTCATTCTTCCTTTTTATTCCAATCTAGGAAAAACTAAAGGTTGATACTAGATGAGGAGTATTCTATGAGTATACGATAGTGTTTTATAACTCATCCCTCAAGTATCACCATTTTATAAACTGTCGTCATTGTTCGCATGCCGATTTCATCGGGCGTTGCCTATTTAATTAATATTCCATACTTATAATCAATGTGCTCATATTATAGAGCCTTTTCTATACATTTTCATCACACCATTGGAAGTTTAGAACTCAAATCCTTCCAACCCAAGTAGGGTGCCTCCTTAAATATTCCTTGGTAACCCATATGGGTTTACCTATTACATTGTTTAGTTGTGTGGATTTTCTAATGACAATCCCTATTCAATTAAATGATTTATGAATTGCTAATGGATAGCATGTATAATTTCTACTAGACCCTTCTAAGTTAAGTGTTTAAATGTAATAAATTAATCTCAATTATAAATTTAAAGTATAATATATGTATCACTTGTCCTGATTGAATGTAATTGAATGACTTGGTTGCATGTATGTAGCACACCTTACCATGTTTAATGGAAGGAAGTGGAGTGAACCAAATTAATGATTAAGTAATTAAAGTACTAAATGGTTTCATGTACTTATTATACTTTACACTTAGTATGGAAGGTAATGGAATGAACCTATTAAATTATTAAATGGAATGAGTATTACATGGACTAATAAATTAATGATAATTATAATGTTCTTATTGCATACGAACCTTTTATTATTTATAGTAGTGGTCAGACTTTATCCAGCCTTAGATTTTTGAGGGAATTCCTTGTGCACTCAGAGGACTCCATTCCGATTCAAGGAGATGGTTTCCAAGGGGGATAACCACCTTAGGACATGGTCCTTTTCTACCAGAGGATGCGTGACATGATACTGTAGGATCCCTTCAATATATTTCAAATATTAGGATGCCTTGGATACACTCCTTGGATCTAGCTTGATGTCTTTGGACATGTGGTTCCATGGATTCAACCCATCAGGCCCAGTCATGCTTAGCCCGTTTTACCTTGGATGAGCTCCTTAGACTCAGTTAGAAATATTTATAGTGGAATGCCTTAGGTGATGTCCCTTAGATTACACTCAGAAAATTATAGCAAGGATTCATGTTATTACTGATTTGGCTCAACCCTTGAGGTCAAGGATGATTTGGTTATTACCTTGGATCCTATTTTATACTACCATCATTATAGGATTCCTTGTTATATCTCAGATCCTTCATTATTATTATCATGGTAATTTCTTATTTTTGTTATACCTTACATGACTACTTATATCAAATAAACTTAAATGAATTAATTAAATCATCTCATGTTCAGTGAAATTACTGGTTGAGGCTAAAGTAGGTATCAATAATCATTTTAACATTACTTTATATTTCTATATACCCGCACTTTGTCAGTTTATATTTCATAGACTGTATTTTTATGGAAACCATTGGTGGTGTCCTATTGAGATTTATCTCACACCATATATGGGCTATCGATGGTACCTGATTAGATTATATGTATGCATGTGTTGATAAGGGGAAGCATCCCACTTTGGACACATGATCTTGACTGCTTTCATTATGATGGAGCTTAGTAGAAGATGTTTGGGATAGATCTTGGGATGATGGATAATTTTTGTCTTCTTTTTTGATTATTTTGTATAATATTTATTGTCTGTTGATTTGTATCCCTGTTTTCCTAATTTATAGATACAAGACATAAATTATCATCATTTTGTATATGATTCTGTTTCTTGATTTTGATTATAACCTATTTCTTGTATGTTTATGTTTTCTTCCACTATATTGGGTTATGGGTCCAGTTGTTATAGTATCTTCTTACACCGAGTTATTATTTTTTCATATACTTCCACTATTTACCTATTTTTCTATATCTACTATGCTCCACTCTGGTTATGAGGGCATATTCACCCAACATACACACCCTAGGCCCTTGATGCTAGTCAGTAGCCTCTTGCATATGGGGAGGTTCACTTAAGATCATGTATCCTACTGATCTTGGGGAATATCTGAGTGGAACTCGGGTCTGGGACATTATAGGGTATGATGAAGAGTAGAAATTTTCCTAAGGTTACCCAAAAAACACATTTCAAGGGGTTCATCTTCAAGATATGCTATTGTAGTTTATTGAAGATTGTCTCAAAATAATCTAGGTGGTCAAAAAGATACTGGGAATTAACCACCATATCATCAATGTAGCATTAGAAAAACTTTCCTAGGAAGGGTTTGAAGATGCAATGCATGAAACACTAATATGTGGCACCGACATTCTTCAAGCCAAAGGACATTAACTAATAGAAGAATACTCCATAGGATCCCCTAAAGGTAGTGTATTCTTCATATTTTTGAGACATTCAAATTGGGTTATACCTTGAATAGACATGCATGAAAGAGAGGGATTGATAACCAGCTATTGCATCAACTAGTATCACTACGATTGGAACCAGGGAGTCATCTTTAGAACAATGTTGGTTGAGATCTCTGAATTTGATGTAGACCCTGATTTTCCCATTCTTATTCTATACTGGAATGATGTTGGCTATCCATTTTGGATACTAAAATTCCTAGATGAATTCAACCTTGATAATCTTGTCCACTTCAACCTTAATTTTTTAGGCCTGAGTTGGGTGTTTCCTCTTGGCCACTTGTTTATATCCCTGATGGTTTTTAGTCAAGCCCAAGTGGTGAGTGTATATCGACCCTACTTTTCTTACATTACTATTGCATCATTTTATTGATAAACAACATAAAATCATTACATGAATAGGATCCAAAGGTTTATTTTCTTGTGAAAACTAGGATCATACATAACATTTACAACATAAAATATAAACATTCATTTAATTTTGTATTCTCTAGCTTCTTATTGGCTCTTGAATTCTCCTTAGTACAAGTAGTCACTAGAGGATATACATCAAAAAGGGGTGAGATAAAATTCCAATAAGAGGATAGATAAGAACATGTAACAATATAACATGGGGTGATCATAATCATTATCATAACATAATCACAGGATCATAATCATGAGAGCAAGCATTAAGAGAAGGCTTGGAATGCGGCAATGCATAAAAATGAAACATCATTTCTTAGTGATCAACTACCAAACATAGCTGTGAATAAAGCTAGCATAATTTTCATGCATATTTCACTTTACTCATGAGATTATTCAAATTACCCAATTAATTGGAGTGCTATATAATTCCGGGTGCACCCATCACATCATAACATTAATATTGCCCTATATAATTCCAGGTGCTCCTGTCACATCATAACATTTACATTATCATGCAAGACACAAAGAAAATATATCAATATTGAACATAAATAAACCATTTAAATGAATGGTTTTCATATCATAATCATACATTCATAAACTTTGGGTTCACAAATGAAAGGGGGAATAATATACTTGATATAAGAATCATTAACCTTGAGTTAGAAGTAAAAGGCGTGTTTTGAAAGAAGAGTTATTTTGGAAAACATTATGTTTGTCATAAACTACAGTAGAAAATATTTATATCCTAGAAATGATAAGATAATTATGAATAAATTATTTTTAAGGAATATCCATACTAAAAATGGGGTGAAGGAGGGAAAACCCAAAAAAAGGGAGTTGGGTTCAAGAAATCCCCGTACCTTAATTCATGCTTAATTTCATATCTTTTACGCCTCCTAAATAATAAAATTATGTTTATTAAAAAAATTATATATAAGTGAATTATAACTATTTTATAAAAATATTTATCAATTTTATTCATTGTATTATATTTCTTAATTTCTGTTGATGATATTGAAGTGTTTTGATATCATATTTTACTTAAAAATTTCCTATCTTGAAATGATTTCCCTATTTTATTACATGTAATTTATAAATTAGTATAATTAGTTCCAGAAGAATAGAATACATGTAATTTTATATTAATATATTATATATAATTTACACTATCCATACATGAATGAGGTTATGATAATTTTCTTGGAAACATCTCTGTAGGTGGTTAAGAGACCTTTAACGTGACATTATCGAAAGGGCAGGAAATGGATGTATGACAATTATATTTTTCATTAATATGATAATTATAGTAGGTTAAAATCATTGATATAATTTTAAATTAATGTATAATCAATTTTCTAGAATATGGTTTTGAAAGGGATAGGGTAAAAAGAAAATTGAAGAATAAAATAGATGAGATTTAACAGACTTACTCTCTCCTTAGTGTAGCTTCTCTTTCACAATACTATAACTCCCTCAGTGATAGGAGTTTGAGGACTCCAAGATGTCCCTGGTATTCTAAGGGTATTGAGTGGGAGTATTTGGTCAGTGATTAGGCTTAGGAATGTATGGGAGGATTGGTTTCCCAGGGGGAGGGGAAGTGGTTATTTATACTTGAGGAGGGGTATTTTTAGAATAAAATATTAAATAAAATCACATATCAATGGTTAGACTTGTAATAGCAGTTTTTAGAATATAAATCATATATTAATATAATATAATTTTTTTATACTTTAAATCATTTTTATAATTATAATTCATTAATTTATTAAAAGTAAAGTGAAAAGAAAAAGAAAATGATATTTTAAGGAATCACTTTTGAATTTAGGTTTTGGAAAGTTCATTTTAGGTTTATAAAATGATTTTATTGTATTTTAAGGAACCATTTAAGAAATTAAATAAACCATGGAAGAACCTAAAGTTATAGAAAATATTATGTCACCATTTCATCATGAGTGATGAAATTTAAGGTATATTAGTTATGTGAAAAACAATATTTTTACTATTCACCCTGAAAATTGAAGTATTTCAGAAAATTACCAAAAAATAAACCTGGAAAAATTTCAATGTGATGATTTAAAAAATGGACACCATTTTATGAAAATAATTTTCTATATATGATTAATTTAATTTTTAATTAAAATAATCATTTATTTAAAAAAAATACTGATTTTAAAACTATAATCAATTTTATAACATTTAGAAACATTATTTAAGGTCTCAAAAAATTATATTACAATAAAAATACATAAAAATATTAATTTATGAATACGTTTTATCAAAATAAATTTTATTTTAAATTATTCAACTAATCATAAAATTTTAATTAAATATTTATGACTTACAAAAAATACCAACACTTAGTTAATAATTTTTTAAAACATTTTTTACTTATACTCTGATATAATTATATCAAAATTTCATTTATAAGATTCCTAAATTTTATTTATACTTGAATGGGTGTGGTTACTATTCATTTTTGTTGGGTTACTATTCATAAGTGTGATATTACTATTCTTAAGGTAACGTTACTATTTTAATTAGTATAGGTTCCTTAAGATCTAGAAACACTTCCTATTTCATTAATGCATAATTTAGAAATATTTTATTATGGTCTATAAGTGATTTTATGTTCTTTATACTATATTACATTACTATAAGAAGGTAGAAATTCCATTGAAAAAAGTTTGGGTCATTACATTCTTCTCCCCTTTTGAAATTTCACCCTCAAAATTTCATTTTACATAAACATGTGAGGGTAATTATCCTTTATTGCCTCCTCCAGTTCCCAATTTTCTTATTCATACTTATGGTTCCTCCGCAACACTTTGAAAAGGTGAGTTGTCTTGTTTCGTATAACCTTATCTTTCTAATCTATTTTTTTTTCAAGATGCTCCTCATAAGAGAGATCATCTTCCTGCTATACCACCTTTGAGTTCAGTACTTGTGAAGAATATGGTATTAACTTCCTCATGAGTGATACATGGAACACATCATGAACTTGATCCATATTTGTTGGAAGTGAGATCTGATATTCCATGTCTCCTATGTGGTCTAGAATCACAAAGGGGCCAATTTACCTTGGGCTTAGCTTCCATTTCTTTCCAAACCGCATGACTCTCTTCCATGGTGATATTCGAAGGAAGACTTTATCTCCAACTTCAAACTCCAAGTTCCTTCAATGATTGTCAACATAGATATTTTTACAACTTTGAGCATATTTGATATGTTTCTAGATGACTTGAACTTTCTCTATCATCTTTTGCACAAGATCAGGTCTAAGTATCTTTCTTTTTCCAACTTCATCCCAATAGGTTGGACTTCTACATCACTTTCCATACATAGCTTCATATGGAACCATATGAATACTCAAGTGGAAGATATTTTTATATGAGAACTAAAACAATGGGAGATGCTTATCCCATCTACCTTTTAATTCTAAAGAGTAGTCTCTTAACATATATTCAATCATATGAATAGTCCTTTTAGACTGGCCATTAGTTTTGGGGTGATAGGTCATGCTAAAATTTAATTCAGTACTTGAAGAATGTTGAAGACTCATCCAGAATTTAGACATGAACCTTGGATCACAATCAGATAAAATCAAGAGTGGAACCCCATGCTATCTCACCACTTCATTCACATATATCTTTGCAAGTTATTCAAGCAAGAGATCATCTTGAATAGAGATAAAGTGGGCAGTCTCGGTGAGTCAGTCCACCACAACCCATATCGTATTATTTCTTTTGGATGTCTTCGAGAGACCTATATAAAATTCCATAGTGATATTATGTAATGTCTCGGAATTTCCATGTAATTTTTTTATTTATATAGAATTATTTTAAGACCAAAAAATTCAACGACACGTGATTATGAGGTCTAGAGAGCCCGGAATGGAAATATGAACTTTTTTTAAGGTACATTTTGTAAACATGTGAGCGGGATTTTCTATCTTTTGAATCATCACTTGGATCAAAAATATGAGGGCACCGTTGAATTCAGAATGTTGGGATTCACTTAGAAATGACTTAACTTCGGCTGACAAAGGCCGATCAGAAAAGTTATTTTTTAGAATTTTTGAGAAAAATAATAAAATAATTTTAAAGAATTATTTTAATTTTATTTATCACTTTTGAGTGGAGGATGGCGACGCTTCGGGGCAGAGACATGGTGGTGAATATGTGCATCAATGAGGATCATTAATTCCTCATTAAACATGTAGTGTAACGACACTTTAATGATGCGTAACATCAACTCTGTTTCTTAAATAAAACATCATAATGATGCGATGTCACATCATAATGGGAATGCTGTGACGTGCTCCTGTTTGAAGTTCTATGCACTGGGGAAATATGGATTAAAATTTGGAGGATTTTCTTGTGAACCATTGATGGGATTCCACCCCAGTGAAGACTGAAAAATGCTGGTGTAACTTCATCATATTCAACGCCTTTCAAAGATTAGAGATGGAAAGAGACATCGATATCTTAAATCCCTCAAGGATGAACACTGTGACATCAAACATCATAAGATGTAGGGGTTATTTGATTTTAAAGTTTCCCCATCCTTATTTTAAAACGAAGAATGCAGATTAACTAACAAATAGGTTAATCCACGGACCATGAGTTCTTGTGGGAGAGTGACTTCTTTGGGGGTTTCTTTATATGGGATTGAATTATCTTTGTTGTTCGAATTAAAATCCCCATACCTCTCTTATTTTGTAAGCTTCTAACGTGGAGGGAGTGGGCCGACATGAACAAGGCTTGAGCCCCTCCGCCATGGGTGTTTTTCATGACCATCCTCTTGAATCGACGAAAAGATATACTTGAGACTTCTTCGGTAGAGAAGACATTACCTGGTGAATGTAGGCACAAGAGGCATAAAGAACAGACCACTGGTGTGGACCTGGTGGTCCATGGAAGAATCTTCCGGTGCTCCGGTGTCGGCGGTGGCCGCAAGCGGGTGGCATAAAGCCACGACGGTGTGCCGGAGGAAAGGCCGTGGTTGGATCGAGCTGTGGCGCAGCAGGAGAAGTTGCCGGTCAAGCCGGCGGTTGGAGGCAGCGGATGCAGTCGTTTGACTGCGTCAGAGGCCCGTAGATGAGGAATAGAGCTGTGTCCCATGCGACAGCCTGTTGTCCCTTAACCGCAGTAGAGGAGGCGCCCCGCAGAGACCTGTGGGGCAATGGCGGCGGACAGAAGCAGCTCTCGACCACATCCAACAAGGTAGACTGGTACGCCTCTTGCAGACTGGGTAGGGCGCGAACTGCCCAGTGGGCCAGACCCACACCATGGGCCGGACCTGCGACTCACTGGGCTGGGCCAGACCAGCGGCTCACTGGGGAGGGCCAGTCTCGAGCCCAGCATGCCGAACCATGATGGTGTTCCAGACTCGCACCCAGCGGGCCGGAACCGTGACATTGGGTTGAACCTACACCCTCTTTGGGCCGGGTCAGACACGACCGGGTCACCGGGCTACCCAGTGAGCTGGACCCTCGGCCAATCGGGCTGGGTCCAGTGAGGCCTATTGTGCCTAGCCCATTGGCCAGGCCAGATCAGACCAACCTCGACCCGCACCAGGTCAGGTTGAGTCTATCTAAATTAACTGAGGTATTTGGGACCCCTAGGTTGGGTTGGTTGAGTCATCCTGACCTAGTCAGATTGGGCCACATCACAACTGGCCCTTTGGTTACAAAAATAAATGTATCTTGCTAACCACGCATCCGATTGGCAAGTCGTTTACAGCGTTGGGATTCTCTCGATGAGTTAGATATTTTGACATGATCTTTGGTGAATTTCATGATAGTTCAGATTAGATGAAGGGATTTAGGTGAGATTCTCCTAAGCACACTATGTACATAACCCTTCAACTGGATGAGACCCGACGACTGCTGACTTTTGGCCTAGTGGGAAGCACCTCTTCATGACTTGGTAGGACCACGGTGGGAAGCACCTCTCTATGACTTTGTAGGCCCATGATACATGATTAGGATGAGTACCACAGTAGGACATGACTAGTATGAAGCACCTCTCTGTGACTTTACAGACCCACGATACATGATGGGGGAGGAGTACCTAAGCAGTACAAGGTTAGTGGGAAGCACCTCTTCGTGACTTGGAAAACCCACTATACTTAGTAGAGGAGGAGTTATCCAACAACCTAGGTGTTCGACGATGTGACTGATGATGCTACTATTACTACCCTAAAATATAACTGGTGTGATCTGTCTTGTGTTTGGTGCTTTAATTTGAGAATTACTGTGTGGTCTTTCCTCTTTTGTTTTGGGGTCCCTAATGAGTACTGTGTTACTCACCCATGCATATGATTCACCCACACGTGTTGTGTCTAGTGCATACGACTGATGTTTTGACAGGGGTGAATAGGGATACAGGACTGACAGATGCTACGATGGTGGAATTGGTGTCCTAGGACCATATGGGGCCTAGTAGGACCAGACGGACATGAAGTACTAATTCAGCTTCCAGTAGCTTCACTACTCTCATGATTAGGTGGGGTTTTATGTAGATGTTCCTCATATTTTCCTTTTTTGTACTTGCTATTTTTAGTCTTTGTTGGGTTTTTATTCTGGCCCATGTACTTTCAGCAGCACTTACACTCAGCATAGTTTTAGTGGTACTTGTTTCCCCTTTTTTAGTGTGTTGGGATGTGGTTGGGTGTGTGTGTGCATACCGATACTTAGGAAAATGCCTCCCATTTGCAGGTTGATGCCTTCGGTGGTAGTCACCAGCCCTTGGCCTTCGGGAGGCGGGCTTGGGGTAGTCACGACATGGGACCTGGGGGACGGGTTGTGACAAAGTGGTATCAGAGGGCGGTCAGTTCCCCCTCAAAGTCTGAGAGTCTGTGTTTTGTTTTGGGGAAATAGTGTTAAGTGTTGTGAGTTCGACTTTTAGATTTGTGGAGTCCAGTTTTGGTGAGGCGGCTAACCTATCTATACATCAAGACCTTGAATTCTGTTTTCGAATCAATACATGAAAAAACTGGTTGCATAAGTTTCTATTTATCTTTTATAAGAGTCAGATAACTAGGTATAAACTTCTAACCGTGGTACATCTTGATCTATCTCAGGATGCCTCTACATAGAGGACCATCCAAGATACCGATGTGAGGTTGTGAGGACAACCTGCCTAGTGATGAGGCATCCTCTCAGGGACTGGTTCTAGAGATGGCCCGATTGGGTGGTGAACCCGTGCTACCACCGCCTGATAGTCAGCATCTAATGCTGACAGTTCTGGCAGAGGATGTTCATAGGCTCAGTGCCCTACATGAGTTTCAGAGATAGAGACCTCCCAAGTTCAGGGGAGAGATGGATCCTCAGGTCACTAAGGACTGGATGGAGGCTGTGACGTGGGTCTTCCACTTAGTGAGGACACCGCCCAACCAGATGGCAATCTTAGAAGCGAGCCTTCTATAGGGATCATTAGGGAGATGGTGGAGTTTGACCATCTAGACTCATGATGAGGTGACCCTCACTTGGGTTGACTTCAAGAGTCTTTTCAAGTATAATTTTTTCCCCAAAAAATTGCACTCTGGGCACATCCAAAAGCTGCTTTACCTACAACATAACATCATGATGGTGGTCGAGTACTCAGAAAGGTTCAAAGATCTATCCTGATACTCTACAGATATAGTATGAGACCCTTTCTTCAGGGCTTGAGCCTTTGAGCAGGGACTCAGGCAGGAGATTAGGGATTCAGTGGTGTATCTCAGCATCCCTACATAGGACAGGGTGCTGGAGCAAGCCATTATGATGGAGAGCTTCTTGGTGGAGTAGGAACCCGCAACTAGAGAAACTAGTAGAACCTAGGTGGTGGAGTCTTTAGTAGACAGTAGAAAACAGATGTGTGGGCCCAAGCGACCTGGGTATTTCAGAAGCCGACCCTAGGACTCAGGGTCGACAGTGCGAAGCTCCCATGCCAGAGGGATTCAGATAGGGGCCAGGCTTTACTACTCATGCAGTGGGCAGGGACACATGGCACGTGACTACCCAACCCACCGTACAGATGACCAACATATGGTCAAGGTGCCACCGAGGCAGCAACAACGGTTCGAGCAAGGAGGTCCACAGGGTGGTGGATGTGGAAGGGGAGTTAGCTGAGCGATAGGAAATGGGTGATGGTTCGAGGTGTTACTGCCACCACCCTAACCTTAGGGAGCGGGCAGACAGGGGCGAGCTCAGCTTCAGGTAGTAGAAGATTATGACCATGGCACTCCAGAGATGATACAAGGTATGATCTGTGTCTTCTCCACCCAATCTTCAGTACTTATAGACACAGGCTCTAATCACTCCTTCCTTGCCATGACTCTCGTTTGGAGTTCAGAGATTCTGGTGGAGATGTTGGCTCGATCCTTATGGCTAGAGACTCTTACCGGAGGGGATTAAACAATTACACACTGGTGCCGACATTGTGAGCTTACTCTAGGAGATGAGTGCTTTGGCTGGGATCTCCTAGTAGCAACATAGAGGTCTTATGATGTCATCTTGGGTATGGACTAGTTATCCACATTCCATGCTTATATTGACTATTTTAGGCATACAGTGTGGTGTGTCTGTGGAGATGGGACTAGGTTTTCTTTCACCTGTGAGAAGAAAACCCCTGCGGCACTGGGAAAACTCTCTCAAAGGAGGGTGCAACCGATCACTCACCAGTTGTCTAGTGTCAACCTCAGTGCATTGGAGGAGAGGAGTCCAAGCTTTCCTATAGTGGTGGACGGGTATGAGGATGTTTTTTCTGATGAGGTTCTAGGGATACCACCTCATAGAGAGGTAGACTTATATATCGTCCTATACCCCGAAAATTCACCGATATCCACACTGGAATATCGAATAGCTCCCAAAGAGCTTCATGAGATGGGGGTATAGCTGGAGGACTTGCAGGAGAAGTGGTTCGTAAATTCTAGTGTTTCACCATGGTTATCCCCAGTGCTTTTTTCCAAGAATGTAGATGGAAGTTTGAGGATGCGTGGACTTACGATGCCTGAACCCGGTGACCATGAAGAATGAGTATCCACTTCTGATGATTTATGACCTCTTTTAACAGTTGAAGGGAGCAAAGTGGTTCTCAAAGATAGACCTCATATCAAGCTATCACCAACTTCGGGTATGGGATGAGGATGTACTGAAGATAGCCTTCAGGTGCCGGTATGGACACTATGAGTTCCTAGTGATGCCTTTCAGCATGACCAATGCCCCAGCAGTGTTCATGGGTCTCATGAACAGGATCTTCTAGCCCTACCTTGACCAGTTCATTATGGTCTTCATCGATGACATCTTGGTGTACTTAGCGTCAGAGGAGGAGCACGCTATACACCTATGGATAGTCCTAGATACACTTTGGGAGCAACAAATTTATGGTAAGTTATTGAAGTGTCAGTTTTGGATTTGGGAGGTCCATTCCCTAGGACACGTCATCTTAGAGGCTTGAGTTATAGTAGATTTAGTGAAGATAGAGGCAATTCTTTCTTGGGAGCCACCCAAAAGCATGACTGAGGTATAGAGATTCTTGGGGTTGGCTGGTTACTATCAAAGGTTCATTCCCTACTTTTATAGGGTAGAATAATCTTTATCAACATTGAAACGAAATGGAAAACCCTTCGTGTGGATGGAGAAATTCCAACAGAGTTTCCAGGAGATGAGGCATAGACTGACTAGTTCCCCCATATTAAGATTACCAGAGGAGTGTGTTGGGTATGTAGTTTACTGTGACACATCATGGACCGAGCTCAGTTGTGTCCTGATGTAGGAGCAAGTAGTGATCGCCTATGGCTCACAGCAGTTGAGGAATCTTGAGTATAACTACATAACCCATGAATTGGAGTTAGAAGCGGTGGTATTTTCCTTGAAGATGTAAAGGCACTACTTGATGGGGGAACAATTCACAATTTACTCTGACCACAAGAGTCTCAGGTATATCTTCTCCCAGAAGGACCTGAACCTGAGGCATCATCGACGACTAGAGTTCCTCCAAGACTATGATTTTGAGATAGTCTATACTCCTAGAAAGGGGAATGTGGTGGTAGACGTGCTCAGTAGGAGTACCGGGATGTAGCTGCTGAGTGAGGTGATAAACTAGTTAGCCTCAATGTAGATATCCCTCATGGATGATGGTGAAGTTGTTTACCTCTAGTTGATGGATGTTACTCCCCCATTCATACAACATGTTAGGGAGGCACAACTGAGGGATGTTGAGTGCAAGGAATGATGTGCTCAGATATCCTTAGGACGAGCTCTTTATGGTTTTTTGATAGGTGGGGAGCACATCATCCTTTTTAGAGGGCGCACCTTAGTACCAATGGAATTGTGGGAGGAGGTGTTGAGGGAGTTTCATACATCTCCCTTGGTAGTACATCCAGAAGTTGAAAAGATGTAACAGGACCTCCAATGTCAGTATTGGTGTCCAGGGATAAATAAAGTAGTGGCCAAGTGTGTTTCACGATGCCTCCCTTGTCAGCAATTGAAGGCTGAGCACCAGGTTCCAGCAGGCTTGACTTAGCCACTCGAGGTGCCAGAGTGGAAATGGGAAAATATCTATATGGAATTTGTGAAGGGGTTACAACATATGTCTAGAGGTCATGACTCTATTTGGGTGATCGTTGACTGACTCACCAATTTGGCTCACTTCCTACCCATCCAGGAGCAGGTACCAGTAGAGGGCTTGGTATGCCTCTACGTCCAAGAGATAGTGAGGCTTCATGGGGTACCTTCAACGATCATCTTAGATTGTGATGCCTGCTTTATATCCCGGTTGTGGAATGGATTATAGGGGGTGTTTGGGACACAACTGCATTTGAGCCTAGCTTTTCATCCCCTATCAGATGGTCAGATAGAACATACCATACAAACGTTAGAGGACATGCTTCATGCTTGAATCCTAGACTTTGGTCATATTTGGGAGGTCCACCGCCATTGGTGGAATTTTCATACAACAATAGCTATCACTCCACCATCGACATGTCACCATTTGAGGCCTTGTATGGGCAGCCTTGTAGATCACCCATATACTGGATAGACCCAGGGGAGTCGATACTTATGGGTCTAGAGTTGGTACTGGCTACCACCGAGAAGGTGTAGATCATCCAGGAGAAGATGAGGACAACACATAGTAGGAATCGGTCTTATGTCGATAGGAGATAGATACCCTTGGAGTTTTAGTAGGGAGATCATGTGTTCCTTTGGGTCTCACCCTGACAAGGATTGTAGAGATTTGGCTCGGGCGACAAGATATCTATGAGATTCAATGGACCTTTTCAAATCCTAAGTAGAGTTGGCGAGGTGGCGTACCGCCTAGCTCTTCCCCCACAAATGCACCAGGTGCATGATGTTTTCCATGTTTCACAGTTGAGGAGGTACGTGCATGATCCATCGCACGTCATCAAATGGTGTGAGATAGACATTGACGATGGGGAAAAGTTTGTGGAGTTCCCAGTGGAGATAGAGGATCAACATGAGCAGGTCCTATGTAGATGTTCGATTCCTCTAGTGCACGTCCGATGACAGTACAAGAATCTCTAGGAGATCACATGGGAGTGGGAGGCTCAGATTCGTGCTCAATACCCCATCTTTTTGTTTAGTTGTTATTTTGGATTTTGGGGACATAAATCCCTAAGGTGGGGATAATGTAACATCTTATAATTTCTATGTATTTTTTTATTTATATGGAATTATTTAGAGATAGTGAAATTTGACGACACGTGATTCTGAGGTCTGGAGATCCCATAACAGAATTCTGAACTTTTTTTAAGGTACATTTAGTAAATGTGTGAGCGGGATTTTCTATCTTTTGAACCATTTCTTGGATCAAAAATCTGAGAGAACCATTGAATTTAGAATGCAGAAATACTCCTAGAAATGACTTAACTTCGGCTGGAAAAGGCCGAGTAGAAAAGTTATTTTTTGGACTTTTAGAGAAAAATAATAAAATAATTTTAAAAAATAATTTTATTTTTCTTTCTCACTTTTGAGTGGTGGATGGCGACACTATGGGGCAGCGACATGGAGGCAATGATGTGCATCAATGAGGCACATTAATGCCTTGTTAAACTCTCAGTGTAACGACGCTTTGATGATGCATAACAACGATTCTATTTCTTAAATAAAACAACATAACGACGTGACGTCACATAATAATGGGAATGATGCGACATGCTCCTATTTATAGTTAAACATTATGGTTAAATATGGATTAAAATTTAGAGGATTCTCTAGAGAACCTATGAAGGGCTTCCACCCTACCTAAGAACGATGAACACCGACCAAACTTCATCATCTTCAACGCCTTTCAAAGATTAGAGCTGGAAAGTCACATCGACGTCTTAAATTCCTCGAGGACAAACGCTGTAGAATCAGACATCATAATAGGTAGGGGTTATTTGATTTTAAAGTTTACCAATTCTTATTTTAAAATGTGGAACGTGGATTAACCCATGAACATATTAATCTACGTACCATGCGTTCTTGCAATAGGGAGACTTCTTTGGGGTTTCTTTAACTGGGATTGAATTATCTTTGTTGTTTGAATTAAAATCCACATAACTATCTTGTTTTGTAAGATTCTAATGCGGAGGGTGTGGGCCGACACGAACAAGTCCCGAGCCCCTCTACTTGGGTGGTTTTCAAGGCCAACCTATTAAATAGGTGACAAGACAAACTTGAGACTTTCCTGGAAGAGAAGACGTTCCTTGATGAATGCAGGAGAAAGTGGCACGAAGAGCAGACCACCGGTGAGGACCCGGTGGTCTGTGGAAGAATCCGCTAGTGTGCCATGATGGTGCACCAGAGGAAAGGACATAGCCATCATGGGCCACGACACAGTAGGATAAGTGGCCGGTCGAGTCGGCGACTGGAGGGGGCAGACATAGTCACCTGACCGCGTCGAAGGCCCACAGACTCGACACCAAGCTGTGTCCCATGTGATGGACCGTGGTCACCTTACCATAGTAGAGGAGGTGCCCTGCGGTGACCTGTGAGGTGATGGAAGAACACCACTCCCGTCCGCGTCCAGCGAGGTGGACCAGTCCGCCTCTTGTTGACCGGGCGGGGTGCGAACCATGCAACGGGCTGGATCCGCATCGCGGGCCGGGCCAGACCCGACCCCAGCCAGCTGGACCTTGACGGAGGGCCATAATTTCACCGAGCGGGCCAGACCAGCACCGACAGGCTGATCCTGTGCCCTCTTCAGGCCGGGCCGGACAAGACCAGGTCACCGGGCGACCTGACGAGCTGGACCCTCGATCAACTGTGCTGGGTCCAACGAGGCCTATTGTGCCTGGCCCACTGGCCAGGCTAGACCAGACCGACCTTGACCCGAACCAGGTCGGGTCGAGTCCATCTAAATAAACTGTGGTATTTGGGACCCCCAGGCCAGGTTGGTCTGACCGAGTCAGACTGGGCCCCGTCGCAACCAGTCCCCTAGTTACTAAAACGTCTGTATCTTGCAAAGCGTGCATCTGATTGATGAGTTGTTTGCGGTATTGAGACCCTCTTGATGAGGAGAATCTTTTGAAAATATCTTTGGTGAATTTTGTGATATTTCATATGAGACAAAGGTTTTTATTAGGGATTCTCCTAAGCGCACTACGTACAGAACCCTGCGACTGGTTGAGACCTGACGACTGCTGACTTTTGGTCCAGTGGGAAGCATATCTTTGTGACTTGGTAGGACCATGGTGGGAATCACCTCTTTGTGAATTTTCAGGCCCATGGTACATGATTAGGATGAGTACCTCAGTAGGACATGACTAGTAGGAGGCACCTTTCTGTGACTTTGCAGGCCCACAATATGTGATGGGAGAGGAGTACCTAAGTTGTCCAAGGTTAGTGGGAAGCTCCTCTTCATGACTTGGAAGGCCCACTATACTTACTAGAGGAAGAGTTCTCCCAAAGCTGAGGTGTTCTACGATGTGACTGATGATGATACTATTACTACCCTTGAATATACCTGGTGTGAGCTATCTTGTGTTTCATGCTTTACTTTGAGAATTTCTATGTGGTATTTCCGCTTTTATTTTTGGGTCCCCACTGAGTACTGTGTTACTCACCCCTGCATAGTCTTTACCCACATGTGTTGTGTCTGGTGCAGACAACCGATGTTTCGATAGGGGTGCTCAGGGAGATGGGACTGACGGACGCTATGATAGTGGAATTAGTGGCCTAGGACTAGGCGGGGCCCAGTAGGAACGAACATACATGAATTATTACTTTGGATTCCTGTAGCTTCACTACTCTCATGATCAGGTGGGGTTTTCTGAGGATGGTCATCAGAGTTTCTTTTTGTACTTGTTGTTTTCAATCTTTGTTGGGTTTGTATTCTTTCCCATGTAATTTAATTTGTACTTTCACTCAACTTTGTTTTAGGGTTACTTGTTTCCTCTTTTTCAGTGTGTTGGGATGTGGTTGGGTATGTGTGTAACAGTACTCAAGAAAATTCTTCCCACTTGCAGGTTGACGCCTTCAGCGCTAGTCGCCAGCCCCTGGCCTTCAAGAGGCGGACTTGTGGTAGTCACGACACGAGCCTTAGGGGATGGGCCGTGACACATTATCCCATTTCAAAATTGGTATAGGAAATGGTTGAGTCATTACTTTGAACTTATTTCACTTTTCTTTAACTTACTAACATATCAAACACCTTAAGATATACTCAGAAATATCCTTCTTCATGCTATTCCATCAGAAGTGTTCTCAGAGATCACTGTACATCTTGGTGTTAACAAGATTGATATAGAAAAGTGAGCTCTGTGCATTATCAAATATATCCTTCTTTATCCCAGGTAATCAAGGAACACAAATTCACATTCCAAACTGAATCACACCATCATCATTAATATTGATCTCTTGCATCTTCACTTCCTTTAATTCATTCACATTCTTTTGTAACTCCAGATCATCACTTTGTTCCACCTTAATCTTCTCTTGGATAGATGTTTGGACAATCAGTTGGGAAATGTAGGATTTATTCCCCACTATTATTTTTTCAAAATCCATCCTTTTCATATCCATGAAGATAGGGTATTTCTCAATCCACAACATGGATATAGTAGTGGGTTATTTTCTGCTAAGAGAATCAACTACCTCATTTTCCTTGCCAGGATGATAGTGAATAGAGAAATCATAGTCTTTGATTATCTCTAACCATCTCCTTTGATTCATATTGAGCCCCTTTTGTGTGAATATATACTTTAGACTCTTTTATTGGTATATATTTTACACTTCTCACCATAGAGGTAGTGCCACCATATTTTCAAATAAAAAATCATAGCTTCTAGCTCCATATCATGCATCAGGTAGTTCTGCTTAGGGATATTAAACATCCATGAGGCATAGTTTATCACATTATCATTTTCCATGAGTACACAACCCAATTATTTCTTGAAATCATCATTGTATATCACAAAAATTTCTCCATTTTTCATTAATGTGAGTATAGGTGCAGTGATTAGACTTCTCCTTAGTTCTTTGAAGATTTCATCACATTCATCCATCCAGACATACTTCACCACTTTATTTGTTAACATATTTAGTGGGCTTGAAAACCATGAGAAATTTATCACAAAACATCGGTAGTACCCAGCTAATCCAAGAAGACTACATATTTCCATGACACTAGAGGGTCTGATCCATTCCTCAACTGCCTTTGTTATTGAAGGGTCCATAGAAATTCCATCACTTATGATCACATGCCCCAAGAATGTGACTTGCTGGATCCAAAAGTCACACTTGTTGGACTTGTCATAAAATTTCTCCTTCCTCAATGTCTCTAACACAAGTATTATATGTTCTTCGTGTTCCTCCTTGATCTTGTAGTAGATGATAATTTCATCAATAAACATTACCACAAATTTTTTGAGGTAATTTCTATAGAATCTATTCATTAAATCCATGAAGATTACATGGGAATTAGTAAGTACGAAGGGAATAACTAAAACTCATAGTACCTATACCTTGTATAGAAGGTAGTCTTATAAATATCTTTCTTATTTACCTTAAGTTGAAGATATCCAGAAATAAGACCCACATTTGAAAAGTATTGAGCTCCTCATAACCGATCAAACAAGTTGTCAATCCTCGGAAGATGATACTTGTTCTTTATGGTGATCTTGTTGAGTTTCAGATAATCGATACACAACCGCATTGATCTATCATTCTTCTTTACAAAGAGCACCGACTCAACCCATGGTGATGTAATAGGGAATATGAAACCTTTGTCCAAATGCTCTTATATATGATTCTTTAACTCATCCAGTTTGATAGGAGCCACCCTATAAGGACACTTTGAGATAGGAGTAGCTCCAGACATGAGTTCTATTGAGAACTCTAACTCATGACCCAAGGGAAGTTTGTGTAACTCTTTGGGAAATACATAACTGTATTCCCTCATGATGGGGATTTTTTCTAGGTTGGTGATTTTCTTTGACTCAACCATTTGAGTGAGGTATGCTTATTCATAGAGAATCAATACCCACACCATTGAAGGATTTTTTAAAGGAGACCCTTGATCTTCCTTGCATTTTTAGATAAGCATGGTATGGTTCAGAATATGAGAATATATTTACTTTTCTGAATAGTTGATATGTGCTCTATATAATGAGAACCAATCCATTCCCATTATAGTGTCGAATTCCACCAAGGTCAGTATCACAAAATTTTCTAGAAGAATCTTCCCACATACGCCAATAGTGTAAGAGTACAACACCTGGGTTGCAATTATTACACCACTTGGTGTTTTTACGGATATATCTACTTCAAGGTTTCAGGGCTTCAATTCTATAATTCTAGAAAACTTTAAAGATATAAAGGAATTCATAGAACCAAAATCAAATAAGATTTTTTCTATTCTTAAGTGAATAATAATTGTACCTTGTACAACTTCATTTTCTTTCTTTACTTCCACAATAGTGATGGAATAATCCCTCCCTTTATCCTTTGGATTTGGTGGCTGATGATGCTGATTAAACTCAAGAACTTGAGGTTTAGCACACTGGATTTCATAGCACCCTTTCTCCCTACAGTTGTATAATTGGACGATGGGGGGTGATCTCATTTGCTCCACTACATTATCCCTCCTTCTCACGTCTTTTGGATATTCATGAGTTTGGTGGCCTTCTCTCCCAAAATTGAAGCATTTCTACATCCCTTTGAGGCAGTTCCCATGAGGATTCTTCCCACATTTTTTTCATGTGGGTGATTGAATTTTCTTTCAACTTTTCTCATTAGATCCTCTATCTTGAAACTCTATATTTCATTTATTATCACCATACCCATGGTACAATTCTCAAAACTCTATCTTAACTTTGAGATCACATCAAATTACTTCTTCATAACTCCCAAAGTCTTTAATTTCTAGATCCTTTATAAGGTGTGGTTTTAAACCACTAAAGAATCTATCAATATTTCTATCATTGGTGATAACAAAACCTGAAGTGTTCCATGCATGCCTTGTGAATTTTTCTTCATAGGTTGTGACAGATTATCCTTCCTTTTGTTTTAGCTCTATTAATTCTCTCTCCATATTAGTTCAAATATTTTGAGGGAAATACTTATCAAGAAACCTTATCTTAAAGTCTTCCCACTCCATCTCTTCAATTTCGTCCCTCGTCTTGGTGTTCTTAATCAAGACCCACTACTGATTGGCCTCTCCATATAGATGATAAGCATCCAGGGTCACCTTCTCCATATTAGAATAGTGAAGCATAGAAAAGTTCTTCTCTATTGAGTTGAACCACTATTCTGTGATTACTGGATCAAAAGATCCACTAAACATCAGTGGTCGTTGTCGCATAAAACACTCGATATCCAGTTTCTACCTCTTAGGTGAAGGAGAAAATTCTATATTATTCAGGTTATTGTTCATAACCTGAGATAGTTGGGTAATAATTACCATAAATTTTTGAACTCCACCTCCAAAATCATTGGGGATGTCATTCAGGAAATAGTTGCATTATCCCTCACACGGGTTGTTGTCCAAGTTTCTCCTAGTTCCCACCATTTTCTAAAATAGAAAAAGTTATAACCAAACATAAGTCAACAAGTCCTGAATAAATAATTTATTAGTTTTTTAAATTAACACTAAAAGCATATATTATGGGATCCCAATGTTTAGCAATGATTTTTATGTACTTTCATATACTTAGTCTCACACCAAGGGTTTTCAGCTGGGCTCTCTAATCCTAATTCCCAAATTAACTAAACCTTTCTCTGATACCAACTATAATGACCTTGATTTTATTACATTACTATTACATCATTTTAATGATAAATAACATAAAATCATTACATTGCCAAGATCCAAAGTTTTAGTGTCTTAGGAAAAATAGGATCATGCATAAAATTTACAACATAAAACATAAACATTCATTTAATTCCTTCTTCTATAGCTTCTTATTGACTCTTGAATTCTCCTTAGTACAAGTAGTCACCTAAGGATATACATCAAAAAGGGGTGATCTAAAATCCCACTAAGAGGATAAATAATGACATAAAACAATATTACATGGGGTGAAAATAATAATTATCATGACATAGGAATAACATTATAATCACGATAGGAAGCATTAAGAGAAGTCTTGGAATGCAACAATGCATAAAAATGAAACATCACGTATTAGTGGTAAAATACCACACATAGTTGTGAACAAAGATAGCATCATGTTCATGCATATTTAAATTTACTCATGAGGTTATTCCCATTACCCAATGAATTGGATAAATATATAATTCCGGGCGCACCCGTCACATCATAACATTAACATTGCACTATATAATTATGGGCGCTCCCGTCACATCATAAAATTTAAATTATCATGCATGCCACATAGAACATATATAAATCATGAACATAAATAAAACATAGAAAGGAATGGGTTTCATCTCATAATAATACATCCATAAACTTTGGGTTCCCATATTAAAGGGGTAATAACATACTTGATATAAGAATCATCAACCTTGAGTTACAAGTAAAATGTGTGTTTTGAAAGAAGAGTTCTTTTAGAAAACATTATGGTTGTCATAAACTCTATTAGAAAACATGTATATCCCATAAAAGAAAATATAATTATGAAAAAATGATTTTTAAGGAATATCTATACTGAAAATGGGGTGAAAGAGGGAAAACCCAAATAAAGAGAGTTGGGTTCGAAAAATCCCCTCACCTTAATTCCCGCTTAATTTTGTCTGTTTTACACCGCCTAAATAATAAAATTGTGTTTATTAAAACAATGATTCAGAAGTGAATTATAAAATTTTTATAAAAATATTTATCAATTATATTCATTGTATTATATTTCTTAATTTTCATTGATTATATTTAAGTGTTTTGGTATCATATTTTACTTAAAAATTTCTCGTCTTACAACAATTTCACTATTTTATTAAATGTCATTTATAAATTAGTATAATTAGTTTTAGAAGCATAGAATACATGTAATTTTATATTAATATATTATATATAATTTATTCTTTCCATTAATGAAGGTGGTTATAATAATTGTCTTGGAAACATCTCTGTAGTTGGTTAACAAACATTTAATGGGACATTGTCGAAAGAGAAGGAAAGGGAAGTATGATATTTATATTTTTCATTAATATGATAATTAAAGTTGGTTAAAATCATTTATATAATTCTAAATTACTATATAATCAATTTTTAACATTTTTTTTGAAAGTGAGAGGGTAAAAAGAAAGGAGAAAAAGAAAATAGAGAATATTTAATAGAGACTTACTCTCTCCTCGGTGTAGCTTCTCTTGCATGAAACTATAACTCCCTTATTGATTGGCATTAAAGGACTCTAAAATGTCCCTAGTAAATATAAGGGGAATGGAAGTGAGTATTTGGGTAGATATTATGCTTTTTAATGGATTCAAGGAGTGTTTTCTAGGGGGAGGGAGAGAGGTTATTTATACTTGGGGAGGGGGTATTTTTAGAATAAAATATTAAATAAATTAATATATCAAAGGTTAAACTTTTAATATTAGTTTTTGAAAATATAAATAATATATTAATATAATATAATTTGTTTTGGACTTTAAATAATATTTATAATTATAATTCATTAATTTATTAAAAGGAAAGTGAAAAGAAAGAGAAAATGATATTTTAAGGAATCACTTTTGACTTTAGGTTTTGGAAAGTTATTTTTAGGTTTATAAAATGAGTTTATTGTATTTTAAGGAACCATCTAAAAAATTAAAAAAACCATGGCTTAACATAATGTTATATAAAGTATTATGTCACCATTACATCATGAATGTTATAATTTAAGGTATACCAGTTATGTGAAAAACAATATTTTTACTATTCGCCCAAAAATTGAAGTGTTTCAGAAAATTACCAAAAAATCACCATTGGAAAATTCTGATGTGTGGATTTAAAAAATAGACACCATTTTATAAAAATAATTTTCTAAATATGAAAAATTCATTTTTTAATTAAAATAATCATTTATTTGAAAAAAATACCAATTTTAAAATTATAACCGATTTTATAACACCTTTGAAGTATTATTTATGGTCTCATAAAATTATTTTAAAATAAAAAGACATAAAAATATTAATTTATGAATGCATTTTATGAAAATAAATTTTCTTTTAAATTATTCAATTAATCATAAAACAGTAATTAAGTATTTATGACTTACAAAAAATACCAACACTTAATTAATATTTTTAATTTTTTTACTTATAATATGATATAATTATACCATAATTTCATTTTTAAGATGCCTAAATTTTATTTATACTTTAATGGGTGTGTATACTATTCATTTTGTTGGTTTACTATTCATAAGGGTCATATTACTCTTCCCAAGGTAAAGTTACTATTTCATCAGCATAGGTTTCTTAACATCTTGAAACACTTCTTATTTAGTTAATGAATCATTTATAAAGCTTATATTATGGTCTCTAAGTAATTTTATGTGAGTTATACTATATGAAATTACTATAATAAGGGATAAATTCAATTGATAAAAGTTTGGGTTGTTACAAAATGGCCACCTTGGGATCAAGGTCTGGAATCTCTGTGTAATTCCAAGTGAATGTGACCTAATGTTTCTTAATAAAGGAGGGGTATGCCTCTTGTTATTTATAAGAAATGGATGCAACGATCAATATGAGTCATTTATCTTCCTCTTTACCCATATTTATTTCTCTATGTTTATCAACGGTGGTAGAGACACCTTCCTCAAATACTAGAGGGGATCCATGAGGTCTTATTCCTCTTCCTATTTTTCATGACCCCCTCCTTCACCTCTGTATTTTTCTTAGGGGAAGTAGATGATGAAGAAAATTTCTTAGAGTTAGGGGAGGATTCAATATTTTGACATTCAGAAGGCATAAGAACTTCTTATGACTTAATAAATGATGCAGGGCCACTTTGAATTCCTAAAGGGGATATAGGGTATAGAGAATGAGCATCATTGTTTTCTATTAGCAATATGGTAACCTCTTATGACCTAGCTAATGATATAGGGATTTTTTGAAGCTCAAGGGATGTAATGAGGGTATTTTCACCTTATATTCCATAACTGTCTGGAGAGCAAAAAATTTATCTAGCACTTCTAGGTTTAGTTTTCATGACTGATATCATGGAAGTTGTTGAATATGTGCCTGAATTGAGACTCACCTTGTAATATCCCCGACCTGGGATCCACTAAACCGATGCCCCGAGCCGAGTCATCACATGACGTCAAGTGTGCCTCCACGTACGCGAGAGGTTTCTAACTAGTGGCATGGGTCTAATGAGTCACATGGGGAGACTATTCCCTATTCACCAAAGTAAGCCATGTCAGAACACAATATAAATATCGGAAATAATAAAACAACCAATAAACATACAAGCCAAACATCACCCAAACTGGTACAACCCATAATTCAACATTAACAATATCATGAAATACTTGTAGTGCAAGTGAATAAAACCCAAAAATATGAAAAATGGAAAAATACCCAAATGGGTCCTAACTAGAAGTCTAGATCCTTCTCCAAGTACATCCCGAGGCCAACTTGACATCCTAGAGTAGGGCCTTTTCCATTGTCCCGAGCTGCAACCATGAAATCTTCTTGGGTAACCAACAGAGGCTCAAGTAGGGTGTGAGTACAAAACATAGGAGGCCACCCCCAATGGTTTCTAAAAAATATCCAGTCTAATATATAGTGCTTGAAAGTAAAAAATAAATGGTAAGTAAACAAGGGAAAGTTCATGTTCCATTAAATAAAAAAGTTATTTTTAGTTCATGCTTGGCCTTTTTCCCAATTTCATTACTTACATCATCTTTTTTACTTATTCCATTTCTAGCACATTCCCCATAGGTTAGTCACCCATATCATCTACATAAGGGACTAAGGAAATCAATTACAATGAATAGGGAAAATAAGTCAAGTCCCTATCTCACTATGGATACACATATCATATCAACACATTACCCTCACCTCGATGCCTCAGTCTGGGTGGAATGCAACTGTTAGGGAGATAGAGCCTCCACCCCTTCCCCAACCTATGAATTTTTGGGGTGGAGTTTTATAGACATAGTCTACTCAACCCATGAGAATAGAGCCTCATGTCAATACCCCACTCTACAATCCATGTGCACATTCTTATTTATCCAATCACCAAAACCATACCATAACAACCAAACATAACTAATGCCATTGGAAAAAAAATTACATAACAACCAACATGGGAATTAATACTATTACATAACCCATCAACACATTCACCAATTACAATTCATATCAATTTAGATAAATTCCCATTCTTGTGCCTTAACCCATTAAGTATATTCAACAAACCCTATTCCTTAGCCAATATTTATCAATTACCATATATTAACCCATTTATCCCATTCACCATTTCACAAGAATTTACACCTTATGAATTTTAGGTTCGATTCTTATAATACATAGAACAATATATTTATCACATTCAACCCATTAGGTATGACCCATAAATTTCCATGTATTTACTCATTACACATTCATCAATTCCCTTATGCAACCATTTACATGTTCTCAACTCACAAGCCATTTCCAATTTAACATGCTCATCATTTCATATGTACTAGTCCTCTTTGGCATTTTAACATAATTCATATACTATTCAAAAAAATCCCATTTAACCCAACTAACCCACTTTCAATTTGTGCTAAACAATCCTTTATGCAATTACATGAAAACCTAGCCACATACATCAATATTCATTTACAACTAAATCAACTATTTAGAAATGTTCTATATGGGCTTCACATTATCACTATACAAACCTTCATTTAGCCATACTATTTTATAGGTCCAGAAATGCCGGCACACCCCATGGGTGGCCTAAAATGGTCAAATAATTCTCTATGAATCCCATGGGAACCATTAGGGGTTCAAGTAATCATTGAGACACCTAATTTTACAAATCATATTCAAGGTAACCAATACACGACAAGAAAAAGAAAAAATCTCAACACACATACACAAATCTATAAAAAAACTATGGGATATAACTTTTAGACCACCTACCTTGAATCTGATGATGAACACACTCTTAATCACAACCTTAGATCCCAATTCAACCAACATTTGAAGCCTCAACCGAAATCTCCCTATAAAATAAAATGTTTTAGAGCTTCTAATGGAGAGATGGAAGATAATAAATACCTAAACCAAAAAATGAAGAAAGAGTGGGATTAGCCTTACCCAGATATTCGATCTGAAACTGACTACACTCCAAATGACCAAGAATCAAAGGAAAATCACCTATTGGAAGATCTTGGAAGATTGGCTAATTTCTAGGGTTCTAGGGAGGAGAAATGGAGGAAATCCTGTGTTGGGTATAAAATCCCGTAATGGATTTTTTTTAATTTTATCAAAGTTTTTGGGCCGTATGGTTTACTTTCATAGTTTACCAAATTGGACACAAACAATGTAGGTGCTACTGTCCAAAATCACCCCCTTCATATGGTTACATAGGATTCCCGCATTATTTTCTCTAACCGTACGCTAACCATGCAACTTTCTCAGAAACTCATTTTTCTTCCTCTTTCATGTCCCAAACCCCTAGAACACCCCTAAGACTTCTCATTAATTTAGAAAAAACTTATTTTGACCATAAGAATGGGATTAAACTAAAATATAAACAAAAATACAACTTAAAAAAAATTTGGGACCTTACAATCTCCCCACCATATAACGGATCACCCTCAAGCTGTTATTTCATACATTACTGAGCTTCTATAACTAGAGATAATTCCACTAGGCCTGCCTATCCATTCCCATCTTCCAAGTTTCTAGTTTCACATCACAATTCCCACCGAACACGGATCAAGGGCATAAAATTTACCTACAATTATTACTCACCATAACCACAACACGAACGAGAAACTCCCCAAGGATTCATCAACTTCAACAATATCCTACCACCATAACTTCACATAGAAAACTTAGAAAATAGTTCCTGAATCACTACACATAGAAACTTTGCACACAAAATCACATAATCACGGAGGAACCAATCGGCATCCCCTCAGTCCAATCCTCTACACAACTCATGACCGAAATCAACTGGTGTCATTTTCCTCTGTTTTCAAAATTATAAAAATAAAAAAATTCAATATATCCCAAAGGTTAATTCATAGTCATTCCAACCACACTTCCCAACTTATGTAGATTCACCACTATTGAAAAGAGATAACCCGAATCTCAACTCAACTTTCACATCACCTGACATGTTCCAACTCACCGCACCCAAACATCTATAGGGAAATTACCCTAAATTGGAATCTAGCCACACCATTAAACCATTTGAGAGGACATTAATACACTATACATTCATGGAATGAGATAAAATTGACCTCACTTAGGTACAAATTCATTTCAAAAAACACTTACCTCCACAAAATCAACCCGAAGGTGGGTCACACTCACACCACCCATTCAACTTTACCATCTTAGTTCTAACCACCCTTGGCTGGATTGTCCAAGGACACCCACCTTACACTGATGGAACTATATAACTTTCTTTCCTTCCTTAGGCTATTATTAGCCTGAAGTCTATCATTATCATCCCATTCACCCACTAATGTCATTACTCAAGTTCCCGTAGAATTCAATCACCACTTCATTACTACCCTCCAGACCATCATCAGGATTCACCCTCGGCATGGCGCCACATCACATGGACAAGGTTCCCTCAACTTCAATATGTTCTAAAACCACCCAGGGAAAAATTACCCGATTCTAACCCCAATCTTCATTGAAGTTATAGAACCCAACCCCTCTTTCCATGACCTGTTGTCATATCCAACCACACCTTTCTATGAATTCAGCACAAACATCACAAGCTTCACTTGGAACCACCCTATGCTTAAAGCCAACACTTTGCTCATCATTCACCACATACAAGGCTCACATGGCCTATCTGAGGAACCTAACATGAACCACATAGGTTCCTCACATCCCGATGCCACTACACCAACTCGATGTTCTCCTCTCCAAATCTTGGCATGACTTATCACTCCCCACCTTAGGAGTGTCGTTACCATTTCTCTCTATGAGGGATTAAAACCACCATGTCTTACACTCAATCATAAGATGAACACCAAATATAGTCATGGATATCAAGAATTTTCTCAAAACAAGAAATTGAACATCACCCAGTGCCTGTTCCCGAATTCTGTGAATGGCCCCCATGGTATTTGTTGGCATTCAGTCCATCCCGATGACCTCACCCGAAGCCATCGATGGTGTACATCCCATCATCAAGATCCACACATACCGTTCCCATTAGTGTAACTCCATGGTGTCCATCACCCAACCAAACACCTTCAAGTCTATTTGAATAAATCCAGATATTCTCAACGTACTTTGGAAGATATCAAGATATTGGGCAGAATCATCACTAGCTGAGATATGCTAAAAAGTTTTTGAAGAACACCACCATGAACTTATCCATTTATGATGGTGAACTATTGACACCGTGACCTACCGAGGATATCAGTATCCCCTACCGAACACATCTCATCAACACTTAACCACCGCTGCTCAGGTTTGATTTCCAACTAAGTCTCGCCATCGATCCAAGACCAAACCGCCAAGCATCCATGAACCAAAGTTTCATGTGTCACTACTTAAACCACACCGATCGAGTTCTTCTGACGCATCCCTGATAGTTAATAACCAAAGAACAATAGTCTACCACACAAATCAGCCCAACAATATTTCACAAATCAACCTTTACCTATGTGTATCCCATCATCTGCTTACTTACCTAACCATGTATCTTGGTTATTCAGCAACATTATCCCTGAGGCGGCCTCTACATCTTACCCAAAAACCAAACCATTTATACAAACAAGTTCAGCCATGTGACCACCCTCACCTCAGGTGTCACCATCAAGAAAAATCATATAACCACACTTCATCCACCCATGTCTCTTCCACTCAAAAACAACTTGAAGACCTCTATTAATCATCACCCAAACAGGTGAGTCAAGCATCCATACTATACAACCCATTGAAAAAAACCTTACCTTATATCACAAACACTAGGGTGACCTTATGAAAGAACCATGTACAACTATACCATTTAATAAAACTTGATGGTACTTAGTATGCATTGAAACCACCTCTGAAGCATCTCCCATGCTTCATATTCCAAAGTGCCTATACCATTGGGATATCCTCCCATAAGGTCACCCTTGATTTTCCAAACTATCATTACATAAGCACAACTCAAGTGGAACCACCAACCATCATACTTCCCACTTAACCCTCTAGGACAAATCCACACTATGAAACACTTTGAGGTCCATTATCAAAGTATAAAACATTTACATGTGAGACACACACCCAAAATCACTAGAAACCCCATCTGACCTCTCTCATAGGTCACATTGAAGATTGAATGATACCAAATCCCTAGAATGGAGTCACTACTAGGAAAATAAATCTCTCTTCAAACCATAAATATCATAACATGAATAAGAAATGCTCGTGAATGGAAATCTCACCCCAGTTCCGACGCACACTATGCCTAGCGCACCAAAGAACCATTTACTCTAGGTTCCATACAAAGGTGTACGCATTCATCAGCACTACGTACCAAATACCCTCTCTAAGATTCAAAACAAAACTCGTAAGGTCTCTACTCACAAGTTCACCAAGACCTAGGCACCATCCTTAAGGTCCAGCATACACTCCGTACAGTCATGAACCATGAGAGTTTCCACACCTGCCTTACCGAACAATGCCTCACGACCCAAATTCCACAACCCTACCAAGGGTTACCTTAACACACTGCGTAGGCTATATCATAACCAGAAAGGCCTCAAAATCCAAATATAAAGTCTCAAACTAGGTAACTCTCACTTCCCCAAACCACACATACAAGGGTCAAACTGATAACACAAAGAATATCCACTTTTGAACTCAATCATTCTCATATTAACCTTCTCATTCACCCGATGATTCAAATAATGACAAACATGATTAAACCATAGATAGAAAATATCTCACGCTATCAACCTTAAACAAACCATTATTTATACTCTATCCAAATGGTCATCATCAAACTTAAAACACTACCCTCTACTATACCTACTATAGGTCATGGTCAACATGGGGTAACCAATTTACTAAGTCACAAGTCTTTCGTTAAAACCCCTTCACACCGCTTCCTCTTTTACAACACGATCCTTTCCTCTTTTAGAAACCGAATCAACTTAAACAACTTATCACAACCCAAAATTTTAACCCAATCACAACATCTCTTTATACACGATATTATTTAACTATTCATTTGAATTATTTTCATTCATTCACTTTAATTACCATTATCAGGCATCATTTTCTTCAAATTTATCAAGGAATTAATGTGCATTCTACTCTTTATGCCCCGCACACCCATCCTATATGTGTGCCTATAATGATTCATTCCACCTATATCCTTAGGTGCCTAAAATGATGCCTAAATGCCCAACCTCATGCCATTCCAAAAATGAGAAAAATATCATAAATCAATCAAATCAAAAAACATGTGCATCACCCAATTGTGAAATATCATTCAAATATAACAACACACATCAAGAACAACAATTCCCACCCAGGGTGACTTGGGTTTTCCATCATACATGGGTTAGCTAATCCTAAGAACGATCTCATTAACAAGGCCCGACACTGTCCTAATCTCCTGTCTACCATCCCCAAATATTAATAAAGAGAAAATAACTCCTCTGATACCACTTTTTAATTTTCCCGACCTGGGATCCACTAAACCAATGCCCCAAACTGAGTCGTCACTTGACCTTAAGCACACCTCCCCTTATGCTAGAGGTTTTCAACTAGCGGCGAGGGTCTAATGAGTCACGTGGGGAGACTATACCCTCTTTACTAGAGTAATCCACAATAGAACATAGTATAAATAGAGTAAGAAATTAAACAACCAATAAACATACAAGCCAAACATCACCCAAACTTGTACAAACTATAATTCAACATTAACAATGTCATAACATACTACTAGTGCAAGTGAATAAAAATCAAAAGTAGGAAAAATGGCCAAATCCAAAATAATTCATAAATCAATGTCTAGATACTTCTATAAGTACATACCGATACCAAATTGAAATCCTAGAGTAGGGACATTTCTCTTGTCCTGACCTGAAACCATGAAATCTTCTCAGGTACCCAACGGTGACCCGAGCAGTGTGTGAGTACAAAACTCAGCAGGCCACCACCAACGATGTCTACAAAATATCTAGTCTAATAGATAGTTCATGCAAGTAAAAAATAAATGTTAGTTAAACAATGGAAAATTTGGGTTCCATTAGTTAACAAAGTTATTTTTAGTTCATGCTTGGCCTTTTCCCAATTTCATTGATTACACCATCTTCGTTACTTATTCCATTCCTAGCACATGCCCCATGGGTTAACCACCCATATCATCTATAGAAGGGTATAAGGAAATAAATCACAATGCATAGGGAAAATAAGTCAAGTTCCTAACTCAATAGGGATACACATATCATATCAACACATTAACCTAACCTCGAAGCCTCAGTCTGGGTGGAATGAAACCGTTAAGGGAATAGAGCCTCCATCCCATTCCCTAACACATGAATTTTTGGGGAGATTTTTAGAGACTTAGTCTACTTGACCCATGGGCATAGAGCCTCATGTCAATACCCCACTCTACCAATCCATCTATACATGATTATTTATCCAATAACCATAACCATACCATAACAACCAAACATAACCAATGCTATTGTAAAACACAATACATAACAACCAACATGGGAATTAATACTATTCTATAACCCATTAACACATTCACTAATTACGATTCATATCCATTTATCTAAATTCCCATTCTTGTGCCTTAACCCATTAAGTGAATTTAACTACCCCTATGCCTTAGACAATATTCTTCAATTACCATATATTAACCCATTTATCCCATTCACTATTTCACAAGAATTTATCCCTTATGCATTTCAGGTTCGATTCTTATAATATATAGCACAATCACTTTATCACATTTAACCCATTAGGTATGCCCCATAATTTCCCATATATTAACTCATTCCACATTCATCAATTATTTTATGCAACCATTTACATGTTCTCAACTCAAAATCCATTTCTAGTTTACCATTTTCACCATTTCACATGTACTAGTCCTCTTTGGAATTTCAACATAATCCATATACCATTTGACACTATCCTTTTTAACCTAATTAACCCACTTTAAATTCATGACAAAAAATTCTTTATAAAATTACCTGAAAACCTAGGCAAAAACATTAATATTTATTTACAACTAAATCAACTATTTAGACATGTTCTAAATGGGCTTCATATTATCACTCGACAACTCTTCATTTAGCCCTACTATTTTCTAGATCCGGAAATGCCAGCACACCCCATGGGTGGCCCTAAAATGGTCAAGTCATCCTCCATGCATCCCATGAGGACCATGAGGGGTTCAAGTAATCTTCCAGACACCCAATTTACCAAATCATACTCAAGGTAACCAATAAAAAACAAGAGAAAGGAAAAATCTCAACACACATGAAAAAATCTATAACAAAACTATGAGATATAACTTGTAGACCACCTACCTTGAATTTGATGATGAAATCACTCTTAATTTTGGCCTTAAATCCCGATTCAACCACCCTTTTAAGACTCAACATAAATATCTCCATAAAAGAAAGCTTTTAGAGCTTCAGATAGAGAAACGTAAGAGATGTAATCCATAAACCAAAAAGAGAAGAAAGAATGGGATTTTACTTACCTAGATCTTGGATCCGCAACTGACGACACTCCAAATGACTAGATATCAAAGGAGTATTACCTCTTAGAATATCTTGAAAGCTTGTATCGTTTCTAGGGATCAAGGGAGGATAAATGTAGGAAATCCCGAGTTGGGTATAAAATCCCATAATGGAATTTTTTTAATTTTCTCAAAGTTTATGGGACTCATGGTTTACCCACACAGTTTTTCAAGCCATGCAAAAACTATGCATATGCTACTGTCTGAAATCACCCCCTTTGCACAATTATCTGGGATTCCCACATGATTTTCTCTAACCGTGTGCAAACAGTGAAACATGCCCAGAAACTCATTTTTCTTCCTCTTTCATGTCCCAAACCCCCAAAAAACCCCCGAGCCTTCTCATGAACATGGAAAACACTTATTTCGACCATAATAATGTGATTAAACTAAAATATAAACAAAAACATACCTTAAAAAACATGGGACCTTACACACCTCTTCAATATGATTGATGGGAAACAAATACTATGCATTAATTTTCTTGAATTGATTAGAAGATGTCATCTATAGACCATTTGTGGCATTGATTCGAGCAATATTTTTAATAATGATTTGTTTCCCTTCTATCTGATATAATCCTGCATCAATGTATTATGATTCATAGGATTTAAATTGGGCTTTATCACAATGAATTTCCCTATTTGACCATTAATTTAATATTTGAGGTATTGGTGGTATGATGAGGGAATGGCCTCATGATGATGTAACCAGGTCCTTCCTAGTAAAATGTTAAAGGTCGTATCTTACTAAACAACTAGGAATTCTTAGTTAGATATGAGATCCTTAAATTGAGTCCCAAGTTTGATTTCACTGAGAGACGTTTTCTCACTATTTTCATAACCCTATAGCATTATAAAAGAGGAAACCAAGTGGGACTAATTATAACCCAATTGGTGAAGTTTTTAGACTATAATGAGGTTGAATTATAATCCATTTTCAATGATAGATCATCAAATATCAATGTAATTTAAGCTGCCAGATATATACAAAGGCCTAATGTGTCCTTGTATAATGGGATCTTTGTCCAAATCAATGAAATAGATGATTATGTAGAATTATTCAAGATATATTGCTACAAAATATACTTCTTCAGTGGAAACTTTAGCATGAAATTCCAGATGGCTTGAAAAGGCCTCTACGAGTGATTCCCGAAGGTCTTTTGATAGATTCAAAGAATCCAAAACTAACAAATTGGTTGATACAAGGGCTAGTTTCTTTAAAATATCATACATCTAAGATAAATGTCTATTCCTTCCATCATGGGGATTCTATTTTCCAGGAAGTTTAGGAACTTATGTATTTGATGTAGGCGGATCAACCCTTGGAATAAGAGTTGGAGGTGCTTTCTTCCCTGGCGGGTTAGGTTGACTCGGTCTACCTACATGCTAAGGTTGATTTGGTTATGGTGTCCTCTCTAGTCGATCTTACTAGATGATTAGGTCAGGTCAAACCTTGGAACGTGTGGGGGAACTTTCTTTCTACCACTGAGATCGCTAAAGGGATCTTTTATTAGCTTCATCTGCTTAGATAGTTCAATTAGGGATGTGGTTGGAGTATTTATTTTTGGCACGGATGCGACTTCCCTAGTATACTTGAATCTAGAGACCTCTTCCCCTAATTTCCCAATCGCGTATGTTGAAGTTGGATTTATAGTCACACTGATCATCTAAGAAGGGATCCATTGAGTGAATAACATTGATGGAATCAAAGATCAATTCTTCATATGATGAGGACTCCATATAAAAACTCGACTATGGTTGTACTTTTTGGCGGGGCGGCGCCCATTTTCCTAGGACTATGGGTATCAATTATGAGAGATCCAAAGAGAACATTATCCTTATTATAGGTTCATATTCCTATGTTTACTTCCAATATTCCATCAATGTCATTTATTGGAAGATTGGAATTTGGAAGACCATAACACTAATGGAGTCATTTGTGCCATAGTAGAAGCATCGAGGGAATAGTTGACTGTTTCAACTATTCTCGGAGAATAGAATGAGTTTGGCTGATCATCTTTTTGACCATAAAATCACTAAAATTTTACATACCATTGTTTTTAACTTCCTATTATTCATTCCACACCTTTTTATTGATAGTAGAAACACATGATACCAGTGTGGGTGGATTGACCATCTTCACTTTCATGAAGGGCACCATTTTATGCATAATTTCATTGATTTTTTCCTAGATGGTGTTCCCCAATTCCTGATAGAAGGGGTGATATTTCAATATATCTTCAACACCATCCTGGTTGGGATTATTGATCTTTATAAACTTGATCAAGTTGTTATCCAATGCTGAGATAAACTGACCAACGACTTCGTCATTTTGGAAAGAATAATTTTTTTCTTCAGTTCTGAAAACTATTTTCATGTTTTCTCTCTTTTATCATCCTGAAGAGGTGGGAATTGTTACTGATTATCATAAGGGGGACCACATGATATGGTTCCCTCTTTTGAGATGAAGCAGATTTAGGGTCCGACTTAAGTGTAATAATATCAGCCACTGCTTTCCCTATTCTCCTTCCATGAGTTGATAGAATTACTTAGTACTTAGCCTTGGTTCATGTGATAAAATATTCCCTTATCTAATAAATTGTGGCAAGTTCCTAAAACCCTCCTATATATTTCACATGTATGAGCAGTGTGCACAACTTGTTGCAAAGATTCTATAATGGACAAAAAATATTCTTGAGGTATCTATAGGTATAGGGTGTATATCAACCCTTTCCACTAAGTAATGGAATATGAGACACTCTCATTCTCCTACTATTTTTAGTTTTAGAGGACAAGGGATATTTTATTCTATAGCATTGAACTAAATTGGAAGATAAACTTTCAAAAGAGATCTTCCCATCCAATAATTGATCAATCCAGAAAATTGGTGTACCATAATAAGGCTATCCCCTGTAGTGTTTTCACAAGGCACTCGAGTTTCATTGCTTCCTTTTGTACATAGATTCCCATCAAAGGATCATAAAAGGACATAAAAAGTGTCAAATGATACTTTGGATCCCCTGATCCATTGAGAATTGGAAATGTGGGGTTCCCAAAGTTTTGTGGGGGAGGGGTCGGATCAACCCATTCATGGTAAGGTTTCTTTTCTGCTATACCGACACACACCATTCTTCCATGTATTCCAATAAAGTCATAAATGGATCAATAATATTAATGGTCTCTTGTGGAATGTCTAGCTGTGCAGGATCTTGAGTAACGGTAGAAATAGGTAGGGCCAATTGTGGCGGCCTTTTCGGTATCTTTTGTGGGTAACCTACAGGGGAAGGTCTATAAAGATGCCCCTGGCCCTGTTTTGGTTGTGTACCCAATGGAGGAAACTCTTGATCTACTGTTATGGGATCCAAAGATATTATATTTTGGTACCCCACATTGAGTGGATGTTTTAGATCCATTTTAGTTTCTACGGTGAACCCTCTTTATTGAGGTATGCTAGCTGGGAGTGCAATTTGAGGCATTATTTACAAAAAATATCCAGGAGGAATGTTTCCTTAGAGTATTTCTATATGGAGTCATATCAATTATTTCTCTCTTCCTATTAATGATTAAATATTTCTTTAAGTGTAAGGGGTTCAACCTCTTTAGGAGGTTGGTGAAGTGAAACCTTATATTTACCCTTTTCTTTAGTGGATGCTCTCTGAGGATATAGTAATGGAGTGGTTGAGGGAATTTCCAAATTTAGGGAAAGTAACTAGTTCTAAGTACACACACATACTTTAATTATTTTATTTTGGACTGTATTATGAACTGAAACATCCTTATCTTACTTCATTATGTTGGTATCATGTTCTGTAGGGTTCGTAGGGATGGTCTTAATGACCTTCATGGATGAGTAACACATTGATGTAATTTTAGTAGTCTCTTTGCAATATTTTCTTTGTTTTCACCCTCTAAAAGGCCTTGTCCTCTCCTTCTATGGTTATATTGGATCTATTTGGTAGATGTTAATCCAAAGGTAATCTTGAGACACATTTTCATGTGCGTTCTCAATGAGGATATGAGATCACATGATGGGAAGAACTAGGAGGATTCCTTCTACAGTGTTCCCCCTAATCCTTAGAAGACTAAATTCCTATAAGGAAGGGGTTTTTGAGGTAAAAAAACCCTTATCCCTATGGGATAGGGATTTTCCCTCTCCATTTACACAATATTTCGATCCTAGTTTGTAAATGTCAAAGTTTTTGATAAAAAAGTCCCTATCCCTCTGGGATGGGTTGCTCCTAGATTGTTGTGGATGATACCACTGTGATTTCATTTTTTGATTTTACAGACCCGTGTCTGAATATGGGCTATGTGCATTATTTGTTTTGCATATGAACCACATACTTCTAAAAATATTTGTTCCATTCATGATATTTGTGTGATCTGATGATTGAATTCCCTTATGCGGGTGACTTGATCGATATTTTCAGATGCCCGATGAAAAATTATTTCAATGGATTGATCTCTTCTATACTAACATTTGTGAGAGTCGGTTGGGGCCTATTTTTTTGATCATATTGTCTATTTTGAAAAAAGTATATTTTCTTAAGATGACCTGAATTTATGACATTTCACAATGTCATCTTTGGAATAATTTTCTGATCGGGGACTGTAGTGAATCAAAATGATCTATGTTCACCCCATCCTATAATATGAACACTTGACGGAGAATATATAATCAATTGACACAATTCTTTTGACATATTGAGACATGTTCACTAAAGGATACCTTTCTATTTTCCTAATTTTGAATTTTGTGTCGCTAAGAGATACGCTGATTCAATTTGGAGATATATCTCTTCTATTACCATGAAGTGTATTAGGTTTTTTTGTAAGGTGATACCTTTTATCTTAATTGATTAAGAGTATTCCATATATTGAGGTGTATTTTGTGCACATAATCTTCTAACAACACCTTTGGAATGCTATAATGGGGAGCTCTTAAAGTCCAAAACATGACTGGTATGTCATCTTTAGCCAACTGCTTTCTCATGTTCAACATATATTCTTCATCCTTTTTTAGAGGTTCCTCAAACTGGTTTAACTATAGTAGATGATTCTCTACTGATTTATAATAAATAAAAATATTTTTAGGTACTTTATTTTTCATATTGGAAGGAATATGATCCTAGGGTGGTTCATAGAATGACTATCATCTCGGGATGTCTTCCAGATGAGAAAGGATTTCACTTGTCAATGAAAAGATATCATATATGACTGGCCTCATTTTATAAAGTTCCTCTTAATAAGAGGTCTTTATCATCATTAAATCACCATGGGAAGGACTCTTTTGACAAAGTGATATGCTAATATAGAGAGATATTTCATAGTGAATAACATTATGGGGAGGATTACCATTATGGCTTGACATCCAACTGTAAGAAGAATTACTATAGCATATACCTTGGGGAGGGCCTTTAGGGTGGATTACAACAATGGGAATACATTATTACTATTTGATTTTATAGACACGTGAAGGGATTCCATGACTCTCATCATGAGATATGCTCTCAAGATTGATCATATTATGGACATGAAGAAAGCCTTCATGGTCAAGTGTCTTGGGAGGACCTTCAAAATTACTGCTAATGTTCTCATAATTTAGTAATCAAAGAGTAGTATACCAATCTATCATAAATAGAAATATGAGGGCCTTAATAACTCCAAAATTAATAAGAGTAGGATAATATATAATCTCTTAATTTTCTAGTCATCTCTGGTGATTCCTCTTTTTTGAGGACTTTTATGAGCAATTGGGATCACTTTCTAGGGAAAGCAATTTTCAGGTATAGAAGCCTGTTTGACTAGATCCCATGTCACTAATGAAATCTACTAGAAGGATTCTGGAAATTTTTAGGGGTTTTTCCTACCTCAAAGTGGCTATTGGAATAGGACAATTACCTCTAGTTGTAATGGGGGGTAAAACCCCGATTTGGTTATCCATATATCAAGAGGAAATTTGGCCCATAACCCTCCTGGATGGGATTAGAGGTGTATATCTTCTCTGGAGTGACATGTTGACGAGTTACCCAATTTTTGGGGATGTATTTGTGTATCCATCCCTCTTCCACTACTATTTCCCTTGTGATATCTTGGAAGGTTTGTAGGATGTGGGTCATAATTTTCACCTTCCCCTTCACCATTGTCAGGATGTGCTTGGTAACTGCAATGACTAGAACAAGGATATATACCCATTTTCTATTTGGGGTAGGGGTGTTTTATTTTTTTTCTATCATATATTTACTATTTATAGATACTGACATTACTCAGGTGTAGGGGTAGATATTTGAGTCCACCCCTATTCATTGCTGGGATTTTTCAGTCGACTTTTCTAGATGCTGCCAGATGAGACTGCTAGAAGGATTGATAAATGCGGGTAGGTGTTTGGCCCTTTTCATGATTTTTTCCAAATTTTACTAGAGGGATAAAAATACTAATAGACAAGGTTATTGATAGGCTTTAATTATATAGGAAGGTGTTTCTTCCTACTTGTGGTGTGCCACTGAATTTTATCAGTGGACTTCTTTGGATGCTTCTAGATGAGGCTGAGAGCAAGATTGGATGGTGTAGGTAGGTGTCTATGTTTTCTTGTTGTTTTCTTCTATATTTGGTTAGTGGTATTATTTGGAGGGAAAAAATATGTGTCCCTATTCCATGTTGACTGGTCACTTCCCTTGGCAGGCTGTCTTGCATGCCTATGTCTAGATGACATGGGCCGATCTCTCAAGGATGACATACTCATCATGATGAGGGTCCACTAACGCATGACATTGGTGGCGAAGAATACTAGTAGAATCATTTTTAAATGACCCAAATGTATTCTAGGTGAGTCCATTTTTGTCCTCTCGATTTGCCTCCCTAAGATAAAGGTGGAGCTGATTGCTTCATTCTAGGGATAAGCTATCAAAATGGTTAGAGACGACGATTAGTGTCCCCTACTTCTCAGCTGCTAACCGTCATTAAGTGGATGTATAGAGTGGATTCAAAAACTAGAGGGCCTATTGGGTAGCCTTTAGGGTTGGGATGGTACCATTTTTGTGGTACTCTCAGACCAGTGCATTTGAGACCCAACATTAAAGACGTAAGGTGGGAGACGATGTCTTATTATTGGTTGATAATACAAATTGTGTAGTGGATGATGTGCACATTTGTGAGAACTGGTATGAAACCATTTATATCGAAAGGAGTTATTGTAAAAGTTCATGTAATATAAGTGAAAAACAAAAACAAGAAAAACCCATCAGAGAAACATCTCAATAAATGAACACATGCATCATCGATTATCTTGTTTGGTCCGCTTTCATTTTGAGAATGAAAGGGGAATGATATATGGGCGACACCATCATCTTGGTTAAGGATTTACATATGTTTTACCATTTTGGTTTTTTTCCTAAATACCATGTGGGTTTAGAATGACATTTTGTGGTGTTGTCGGCATAACCTTCACCTTAGAAACATATGCTCACATCCTTTTTGGGTGGTTTCCAAAAGGTTTTGTTCGTGGAACCGGAAAAACCCAATGGATATCATATCCACGATGACTCATGGACATACTTTCCAAAGGAAGAAACTTGTTGGATAACTTGGAAAATGATAATTAAGAACTCACATTGGTTGAGAGGATGGAAGGTTAGGCTCATCACACCCTTTTGGTGGGAATTGATTCATACTCCATGACTCCCTTATAGATTTAATATATGTTTGCGAATCCTTTATTTATTACCAAGAATGAGGCGAGTCACTCTTTAATTAACAATCAATTATTAACATACATGGAACTTAAAATCATATGTATGTATCTGAGGTTCTTCATCGATGGAGATATCTGTACGTATCTGAGGTTATCCATCAATGTTACCCTATAATGAGTGGATTAGAGATTCTTTGATCATTTATTATTATGATACTGGTTTTAAGCCACATAGTGGGGTGATCAAGAGTTTATAATTATCCAGGGAGACATGAGTTGTTTTGATGTCAGGATTAGACATATAATATGGGTTTCCTATATTTTCTTATGAAAGTAATTAGAACCTACATAGTTTAGTGCCACTTAACGGGACATATCATAGCTTTTAAGTTCATGTGATAAGTACCAAATCGTGTAGTTCAATGTCATGAAACAAAGACATTTAGGTGAAGTGTTACTTGTCAAATTTTGGTGTGGGACTTTTTCCTAAGTATCCTAGGAAACCTAAAAGAGATATGGGCTCCCAATTTGGATAAGGCCCTACTGGGAATATGGCCCATAGAAAATTAGGATTGATTTTGGGGTGTTGGGTTTGGACCTCATGGAGGCTTCCTACGTATCCCATTTAAATGGGTATCAAATCCCATGTAGTTTAATTGTGAGGACCCATACCTATGGATCACCTATGAATAGAAGGATTCCCTTTTGATTGGAAACATGGCTTTGAGGACTCATGCCTATGGAGGTCCTCTAAAGGAAGGGGAGAGAGATCTGGAAAAATATTCTTTGATAAGACATGTATCTGATCATGAGGATTCTATGATCATTAATAACCTCTAAGCCTATATGTGTCTTGATAAAATGTAAGAAATAAGAGGAATCATAAGATCTAGAAAACCACATGATTCTTCTTCCACTGGTGGAAGTGGACGGGGCTATTTGAGAAGATAAAGGGGCTTTGATGTGCAGGTCTCCTCTCCCATTTTGGTAACCAGGATAGTCATATATGATTACCTTCCCAAATATAACCCTTTAATAAAGTATAGGGTATTAATCTTAGAGGTATTCCTTAGTTGTGGTTCTAGAGAAAAGAGGAGGATACAACATTAACCCTCAAAGGGAAAAGAAAAGGTAATCCTCTCTATCCCCACCTGGAACTGGAGGTCTCAATCCCCAGAGACAACAAGGTTATAATACATCTCCAAACCTCATACCCAAGACAGATAGATATTGGATACTTACCCCAGGGTTTGGGTCTTCATGACCAATGGGATGCATAACTTCTTGCACCCTGAGACCCTACCCTCCAGGTAGGAAAAGTGTGGGGCACCTATAAATGATGGAATACATAACCGATTAGGAGATACATTGGTGTGTCTCACACCATGGTCATGAAAATATAGAGGCTTTGGTAGAGGATTAAATTTGGTCCCTCTTAGATGAGGGATACAAAGGAAAGAGATCCCCACCATTGGTGGCTTGAAAGAGTGTTTAAAGGAGGCTCACACTGGTCAAGGTTTGGTGAGAAGAAGGTGCTTCATGGAGGGTGACCTGGGAGGAGTTGGAAGTGCCTCACGTAGGGGTCAAGCTCAGTGTGAGCTAGAGGTTATTTCTGTAATGGACCACTTAGGAAATAACACTTGGGAAATTCCTTGTTTTAGGAACCAATGGTCTCCTCAGGTGACCCCAAAAGGGTCTCTCATAGGTCCTTGGTTTGGGGAGGGACCTTCGTGCAAGTGATTGTCAACATGGAGGGAAGGGGTCCTCATATATATGTCTTGTGTGTTAGACCCTAGAGGGACTTTGATCTCACTGTTACCATGAATTAGCTCTTCTCTCTGGTTTTTTGAGAGCCACTTAAAAGGTTTTGGAGGACCTGGGAAAAGGGGTGGCACTACCAGAGTTTGGATGAATATTCTATTGTCCTATCCTTCAAATGGGGATCCCTAGGTTCCTATTTATAGGTAAACATGGGACCCTGGTTGAAGGTATTATCATGCATAGGTAAATAGTGCAGGTACTTGGTTCAGATACCCTGTGTAGGGGTGGTATACATTCAGTGTTGTGTGTGTGTGGGGAGGGGGGGTATGTAAAACTTTTGGTGAACCTGTTGGGTGCACGCATGCTGGTTTTAGGTGAGTTACCTTTATCATTATTATGAATCTTCACTATTATAAGAATTATGATACTCTTCATAATATTTTCATCCCATGTGACAAAACAAAGTGTCAATAAGAAATATAATTAATTTTTAAATCAACATGCAGTATTCTTGAAATTTAATTAATAATTTTATAAAGGTTTTGATATGAAAACATGTATTATATTTTAAAAATAACTCAATATTGGTTGTCCCATGATTTCACTTCAGTATGATGTTGTTTTCTATGATTTTTACCATTATATGCATGTTTTAGTGTTTTAAAATACAAAAAAAATGTTTATGGGAATCTTGGGTAGACCGTAACTTGGAATGATATGTTATTAGTTCCTATATTTCAAAAATAAATATGTGGTTGTTGTCCTCTGATTTCATGGAAATTCAATGATGTTTTCCTATTTTTTACCCCTCAACACATGTTTTGAAAGGATCCAGTACATTTAAAAACTCTTTACCATTCCATTCTGACCACAATACATGTTTTATTGATGTGTTGTCTATGTGTACATGTCAAGGATAACTCAACAGTAAATTTTACCAAATTTTATGCCAATCAGAGTTCATTTTCTCTGGTTTTGACCATTACATGCATGTTTTTGTGTTTTAAAACACTAAAAACCAATTTATGGGCATACTAGAAAAATTGTAACTTAGAATGATGTGATTTGAGTTCCTACATTTCAAAAATAAATCTATAGTCATTTCACTCAAATTTCATGGAAATTTGATGATTTTTTCTTGATTTTAACACCCAAAACATGTTTTTAAGGCTTTAATACCTTTAAAATATCTTTACTGAGCCATTCTGAGCACACTACATGCCTTATTAATGTGTTGTCTATTCATACACATCAAAAATAACTCAACAATGGACATCCCATGATTTCATGTCAATATGAGGAATTTTACTATAGGTTTTACTATTACATGCACTTTTTAGTGTTTTAAAACACTAAAAACATGTTTATGGGTATCCTAGGAAAAATATAACTCATAATGATGTCCCATCAGTTCCAATAGTTTGAAAATAAATCTATAGTCTTTTTTTCTATTTCATGGAAATATGATGAGATTTTCTTAGTTTTGACCCCCCAACACATGTTTTTAAAGGCTTCAGTACCTTTAAAAAACACTTTACTAAGCCATTATTACCGTATTGCACATCATATTGACATGTCATCTATGATTACACATCAAAAATAAATCAATGGTGGGTTTCTCATGATTCCACATCAATCTAAGGTAGTTTTCTATGATTTTTACTGTCACATGCTTGTTTATGTGTTTTAAAACACTAAAAGAAGTTTATGTACATCTTGGGAAAATCATAACTTGAAATGACATTCCATCAGTTCCTAAATTTTAAAAATAAATATATGATATTTTTCCTCTGATTTCATGGCAACATGATGATTTTTTTCTGGTTTTGACCCCCTAACACATGTTTTAGAGGGCTTCGATACCTTTGAAAACTCTTTATTAATACATTACAACCACACCACATGTATTATTGATGTGATTTCTATGTGTACACCTAAAAAATCACTCAACAATGGTTTTCACATGATTTTATGTTAATTTGAGGCTATTTTCTATGGTTTTGACCATTACATGAACGTTTTAGCGTTTTAAACACTAAAAACATATTTATTGGAATTATGAGATAATTGTAACTTAGAATGATATTTCATCAGTTTCTATATTTTAAAAATTAATATACAGTTATTTTCCTCTAATTTCATGGATATACAATGATTTTTTTCTAGTTTTGAACCTCTGACACACATTTTTAAAGGCTTCAGTACCTCTAAAAATTATTTCTTGAGGCATTCCAACCACACTACACATCATATTTCCATGTTGTCTAGAATTACACATTAAAAATAACTCTAAGGTGAATGTACCAAGATTTCATTTCAATATGAGGTCATTTTCTATGGTTTTGACTACTATGTGCACACTGCATATCATATTGACACGTTGTCTATTAATACACATAAAAAATAACTCAATGGTGAATTTTTCCATGATTTCACATCAATATTAGGTAGTTTTCTATGGTTTTGACCATTACATGCATGTTTATATGTTCTAAAAATCTAAAACTCCATTTACATGAATCCTAGTAAAACTGTAACTCATAATGATTTGTTGTCGGTACTTACATTTCAAAAATCTATCCACCATCATTATTATTTGATTTAATGGAAATAAAATGATGTTTTTATAGGTTTAACCCCCCAAAACATGTTCTTAAAGGCTTCAGTACCTTTAACAAATCTTTACTAATCCAAAACTAAAAAAACAAGTTTGAATTGTTTTCAAACTTAAAGATAATGATATATAATTCATTTTTGACATGTAAGAATCAACCAAACATAAATCTTGCATAATATGTGGTTGGTATGACTCAAAGTTCATGTTTTCAATAAAAAAGTTTCATTTTAGTTTTTTATGGATGTTGTTTTTTATTATTTTCAAATGTGTAAAGGATCTATGAAATTTAGAATTTACCTCATAAGGATGATCTATAGGGATGAAAATTTCCTTGGGGACTATGTCAGTCATCCACTGAAATATAGAAACTAAAGCATGTTCCATTGTCGACTGCCACTGCTCTTGTGTTTTCCTATAATAGTCATGTTCTTGAAAGTTTTATTTTAACTTTTTAATTTCTATTTGTGATTCTCGATCAATGAAACTAATTAAACCCATACTGGGTACAATAGTAACTAATGATGATGCCCTACCAAATAAAACTGATGAACTAGGCCCAGAATCTATCCCTCATACATGTATAATATTCTTCTTACCTAAAAAAATTGAAACTGCATCGTTCTGGGAAACCGATGATGATTGTGAAGGGTTAACATCCCAGACTTCATAAAATATTACTTTATGATACAAAAATATTACTAATGGTTTTTAAAATATCTGAACTTCATAATATTATATAATTAATTATTTTTTCATTACTCTTTATTGTTATTTCAAAACTATAAAATCGAAATATTAAAAAATATATTATAACCAAAAACAAGCCTTACACCCAATTAATTGGAGTCGATTAGATGTATCAAATGAATTCAAATTCAAATCATTTAATCCATGTATCTATCTTTATTTAATTCGGTTTAAGGATGGTTTGTTGTTATAGTATATTTTTCCTTATTATTTTTTGTAGTAATGAAATAACATGAAATGGAAATGAAAAGTCCTTACTCCAATGTATTGGGTAGGGTCATTTAGAAAACTACCATTGAGATTCCTACACACTTTAAACCACATCTTTTTTTTGCCAATAGAGTGAACTAATTCATTAGACTTTATAAAAAAATATATACAAGTTAGAAAAAACCTTAACTTATAAAAAAATGATATAAATAATAATCAATAAAATAAAAACCAAAATTATTATTTTACTCAAAAAACAATGAGACCCAGTGATATGAGTAATGACTTGTTTCTCATAAATAATAGTATTTTTTAGATAATTACTTAAAAAAATAACAACGTTAATAAAAATTATAATTTTTTTGTATTTATGTTATTATGATACTATAAAATACAAAATTTCCTCATGAGATATATCTCTGTTAATATCGAAAAACTGATTCCATTGCTTTCAAGAAATACCTTTAGACACTTTATCATACATTTATCACGAGCTTAGAGTTGTCTCATTAAACTCATGCAATAATCTCAATTTAAAATCTCTCTATTTCTTGTAAAAAAAATTTCTGATACCATGGGTGTGAAATGGAGTTAGGGACATTAAAATGAAAAAACATCTATAAATAAAAAACATACACTTTAGATGTATATTAAAATAATTTACTCATGCCTTTTAAATTCGTTATCAAGGAATATTAATTTAATATTACCTTTACTTCAGAATCAAAGACCCCATTTTTTCAAGTTGTAGGAATATGCCTTCAATATTTATAATTAATGGGAAAGCTCACCATATCACAAGAAAGCTTCCCAATAATCTACCCATAGATTCTCACAGTGTCATCGGTAGGCACCCTAATCTCATAAAATGGAATGATAATCTTGAATTCCTTCAGGTCTCATTCATTTGAAGTGTTCATATTTATATCCCTTCTATTATTATCTTTATTTTTTTTATAAAATTAATTAAATAATTAATAAAATATATAGTTTTTATAAAATTAAATACATACCGTTAATGATAACTCACCAATATCCCCTAGATGGAGGGGTGACCAACTAATCCATCACTAGAGGTGAATCAAACAGTGAGCTACCAACAACATCTAGAAATATGGCTAGCTGACTAGTAATCTCAGGTACAACATAATCACTTAGATCTAATGAATTTGATGGTAGTGGTGTGTGTTTTGAGATTATATTCATCTAGGATCTTGATTTTTTTGTTCTTTTCATTCCTTCAATTCAAATGGTTTAGATATATTAAATGTATAAATAATGAAAGCCTAAATTTTTTTTACAAAATGAAAAAAGAAAAAATAGAACAATGAATATATGTACGAAACACTTATCAATGAAAAATTATAATATATTTTCATTTCCAATTTATGGATTCAATTATCTTTATCTTCATTTTATTCATTTTTATCAACCTACATTACAATGAGTGCTTCATCTTCAACCTCTCTTTCAATTTATATTATTTCTATATTCTTAGTAAAAAGATATTAAATGTTTTGTGGTTGGTGAGGTTCACCATTAAAATGTACCAATTGATATTCATTGCCCATATCATATAAGTCGCTCTTATTTAATCATAAAATAACACTCAAACATTCATGTATTTCATAATCCACATAATAAACCATATTAGCTTGTGATTTCAAGATAAATGGAATATGCTCTGCATGCTCTCCGATATGGATCAAGCGAGATAAGTTGATAGATTTAAAATGTAATGAGTCTTTAATCATACCCCTATCAATGTTGACCCACATTCATTTGAATAAGACAACTTAAAATTGACCATGATAGTTTAATTCAATTATATCATCCATATTTCCATAGTATCCCACCTATACAAGTGTAAATACATAACTATTTTGAGTTTTCAAATCTTCTTCATGATAAATTGTACGAAACTTGAAACTATTAATATTATAGGCCTCAAATATCTTATCCTAACAAAGAGGAACTCAATACAAAAACTTTAAATCATTTGATATTTAATCTCAATATTCAACATTCCTTATCTAGAAAAATATATATAAGGTGTTAATTTTAACATATAAAAAATAACTAAACATCAATAAACTAAGTAACTCATAAAAAAAAGAAACATATTTAAACATATTACACAATGATTTGATAAAAATAAACTCACCAAAGAAAATAAAAATAATATCAATGCGCCTCTAATTTGGATACATCCATCAATAGTGTATAAATTCACAAAGTTTAGCTTCTTTAAGGAAATGAATAGTCAAATGAATCATCATTATGAAAAATAAAGGGAGAAATAACATCTCCAAAGGAAAAAGTGTCAAAGAAATTATATCTTTAAGTTTATCAAGATCAGTTGGATTTAGATATTTTCCATAAATCTCTCTAAAAAAGGTACAAACCTCAATTAGAGCCATAATTAATTTTTCAGGTAACATATTATGAAATTCCAAAGACAAAAACTATTCCATTAGAAAATGTGAGTCATTAATTTTCAATACATGAAACTTTCAATGTTTTAAGTCAATTCACCTTGATATGTTACTTAAATATACATATATAACTTTTTAATTCTCTAATATTTTAATGAATACGTCTTTATCATGATTTTTCATTGTAAAAATAGCCTAAGGATATATTCCATTATCATTTTCCCACAAACAATACTTTATGTTCATTGAATCCAAATCCTTATGAGCATTAATGATATCCTTCTATTTACCCTCCTTATTAAAAAATGTGAAAATTACATTATCATAGAATTCCTTCTCAATATTCATTACATAAAGATTATAATGTATCGAATTAAACCCCAAACAAGGAATATTGAAAAATATTCTCTTTTTCTTCTATTGTTGTGTTTCAGTTAATTTAGATTCTGTACCTCATACCCTTCCCCCTTCTTTAATCTGATTACATTTTCTAAATTCTTCAGTGAAATTAATTAATTTTACCAAGATTTCTGAACTATATAACACATTTGGTGGATTTTAAAATTTAATATCTCCATTGAATTGTATATTTTTAAACCTAAATTTTTGAGAAACATCAGAAATTGACGATGACACATAAAACACCATTTTCTTCTATGACACAATCATTGAGGTTTAAAATAAAAATTTAAAAATGGATAAGCCAAATCAGTATAATTCTTCTAACTAGATAAATTTAATAGTCCAAGAAAGTCACTTATTGTTCACATTAAACTAGCATGCATTTTGAATAGTTTTATCATTATTGCATCATATTTTTCCACACTATCATCCCATAATTATCACAATTCTTTGATTAGAGGTTGCATGTATACATAAATGTTATTTATAGGAAGTTTCTTTCTTGGAATAATCATCAAAATAATGGAGGAATTATTATTCATACACATCCATGGAGGTAGATAATAGGGGATAGAGAAACTATAAAAATTCTATAATTAGTACCAAAAGGGTTAAAACCATCAAAATCTAATCCCAAATGTACATTCTTAGGATCCAAATAAAAATATAGATATAATGAATACAAAATTTTCCATGATTTTGAATATTATGTATTTCTCATTAAGACATCGTTACTATCATGAGAATGACACTTCATGTCATATGTAGTCTTAGATGAAATGAATGATCTTTACAAATATGGTTTCAAAGGAAAGTAATAAAATACCTATGCAAGAGTTTTCTTCTTCTGTTTATTCCCGAGGTGCATTGATTTATACTCTCATTATTGTTCAATGACTTCCATACACTTGTATTACATCTTATGCATTCTTATTTATTGGAATCTTCTCCCTAGTAAAGCATGTGTTCATTAGGCCATTTATGTATCTTTGTATAATCATGTCTATGTTTTTTGATGACTTTATTCATCTCATATAATGATGCTAGGATCTTAGATTCACTAAATGAATCTTGAAGAAAATATAAGGCCATGTACATTAATTTTGTTTTAATTCCATAAAGACACTTGATATGATACAACTTAAGTAGAAAATCCAACTTTGAATACTTGGAACACCCTTCATGCAGTTTTTTTCCCATCTTCAACTAATTCATAAAACTCATTTTCTTGGTTTCTAATGTTTAGAGCAAGATTAACCTTATCAAGATCAACCATAGGTTCTTTTGATCTATTAAAATATTATACATTATATCCTATAAATCCAAATGCCTCATTTATCAAATTTCAAACTGAATTATCCTTTTTTTGGGTCACTTTGTATTTTTTTGATAGGATTTTCATTATTTTGACTTTTCATAAAATTTGATTCACCATGAAAAATACAACATAAATATTGAGTAGGAAACTATTTTAATATCAAATACATATATACTTTGCTTAAATTCTACCATCACTTGAATTTTCAATCAAGACATAGAAATTTTATTTTACCATCCACTGATCAGTTTGTAGTTAAATAATCTAAAAATTATTCCAAACCCTTGGTATAATGAGGTGTGTTTTGAGGTAAATGAATCTAATTTTTATCCATAGGTATTTTTTTTCACTCTTATTTCTAAACATTCAGATATAAAGACATAAATGGTTAATCAAAAAAGCACAATAAAAATTAAACATCACCCAAATTATTTTATATTGATCCCAAAATACATCATCTAATTCTATAAATATATTATATAAAATCATGGTGAACATACAATTATACTTAGTATGATATTATATAAAAACTCTCATTCAAGTTTGAAAGAAGCACACTAGAACGTTAGTGAACAATAAATAAAACCAACTATATTCCTATCCTATATTCAACCATTATCTAAAACTCACCAAGGATTACTCAACAAGAATTCATGAGTAATAAAATAATCATGTGATTACAAAATATTTATAACCCCATTTAGGAACAAGAATTCATCATATAAATGAATCGTGATCGACATTTGTAACAAGCATTAAGGATAATTATGTGTGTAGGATTCTTGAGTGATAACATTTATTATTTGATTTTAAAATATGATATACTACATAATGATATATCCAAACCATTCATAAAATATTAAAAAATTGTACCTTATGATTGGGGATCACACTCACTGGGAAAAGGGGAAGAGGGGCCCCTGTTGGGGATCACTGCCAAGGAGCAGGGGGGTCACTGTGGGGTTATCGTAAGGTAGAAGGTGGGGTCTAGATAATAAGGATCAGAGGTGAGGGTGGGGTGAGGGGTGGCCTCTATGGGGGTTGAGGGGTGAGCTATTGTGGATAAGGGAGACTGTGGTGATGGGTGAACTATCAAAGAGAAGGGAGATCACTATTGGAGTGAGGCTGGGATGGGAGGGGGGGGGGGGTCACCGACGTTGGGGAGAGGTGTGACCAAGGGAGAGGGGTGGTCTCTGGTATTGGAGAGAGGTGATTGAGGGGAATTTATAGTCTTTAGAACCAGGTAGAGGAACAACTAATGGGGAGTGATAATCACTAGTATTAGGGAGAGGTGTTGCTGAGGGGCAGGTGTGGTCGCCAGCATGAGGGAGAGGCGGGGCCGAGGGGCGGTTGCCGTCAAGGCCGAGGGATGAAGTTGGGGGGGTGTTTAGGGTATTATACGGGGGTGGGTATGGGAAAAAATATTTGTTTTTTAAATATTAGTGGTGGTTTAAATAAAACCACCACAAAATATTAAAAAAATAGTGATAGTTTCGTTGAAACCACCTCTATATTATAAAATTATATTTAATAAAATTTATTTAGTAGAATATATTAGAACTACCACTAATAAACCACCAATAAGACCTATTTTATGTAACTCGTGTATATGAAATGAATTATTTGGTTACTAATTAATTAGAAAAGAAAATAAAAACTATTTAAAAATGAAGAAAATCGTTTTCTAAAAAACCATTTTTATGCACATAAATGAATTTTATTTCAATAAATTAAAAAAATATCCTTTATTAAACGATTTTAATGAAATTTATATATTATATATTCAATAAAATGTTTAAAATTCATCTTATGTGTTTTCTTGAAAAAAGATAATAATAAATCTAATTTTACGCTTAAAAACTACACTTTTCTATAAAATGGTTTTATCACATTTTGAAAAATTATTTTTAAAATTAATTTTCTAAAAATTTATAAAATATATTTTAAAAAATGAAAATAATTTTTTAAATCGGTAGGTAAAAATAATATTAGGTTTAATTTTTGAGAATTTTCTGAGAAGATAATGTTTTCTATGAATAGTGAAAACACCTATTTTTATTAAGACTTTTTATTTCTTTTAAACCTTTTAAAAACTTCAAAAAAAGATTTAGATGGTTTTAAAATTAATATTGGTATAATTATATATCTATAAATACAATTTATGTCCTTTGAATCAATTTGATATTGAAGTTTTATATAAGAACTTTTTTGACTTTTGAAGATTTTCCCTTTGGAAAACCACTTTTTTCGGCATCTGTAGGATTAATTTCAATTAAAATTTTCCACTTTTGTGAATATAATTTCAAAAAATAGATTCCATATTTTTAATAATAATAATTTATATTTTTTAATATTAGTAAATTAATTTTTAACCATTATGAATTGTAAATGCTGTAAAAATTAATTACCGTAGTTAAGGTGAAAATGAGTTTACTATGGTGTTCAATTAATAATAAAATGGGTAAAATGACTTATAAACTTGTGAAATACCCATTTAATATCAATATTTAGACATTATAACCTTTAAGGTTTGAGAATGACCCATTCTAGAGCATTTTGTAATGTAAAAAACGTTGGTACACCTTTTTATTTTAAAAAATTAAAAGCCTGCCACTCATGTCACTTATAAAATGTCGGTACGTTTCCTATTATCTTCACACTTATAAAACCATTTGGTTCATACAAGACATAAAAAATACCTTAATTAATTACATATTCTAATCCTATAATAATTATTCTTTCTATAATTTTAACCTATGAATGCTTTTGATGCAAACCCAAAGAAGTTGTCCGAAAAAGAGACAACGTCCCTGAGTGAGTGTCTTATATTATTTTTTCCTCCACCTTATTCAATTATTATAAAAAAAATAATGTTATAATAAGATATTTATCTTACATATACATATATGTTTTTATGATAAGATCATGATGTACAATAATCTCAACTTCCATCAAATGAGATACGAAATAATCATTTGTGTGTGTGATGAACAACCTTCTCGTGAACCAATGTTATTAATTTTTCATCACCACATATAAAAATAGATATAATGATGTATTTAATGATTATATATTATATTTATGATATTATTATACCTATAAAATTACAATAGTATATCTACCTTCTAACCACCCAACCTGTTGGAAAATAATAACATCGCTCATGTGTATAGCGAACTACTGCCTCGCGAACCGATGTGATGTGTTTTTCATTTCCATTTTACTTGGATGGTAATAATGTTATATTAAATAAATATATATAATATTTTCAACATAATTATACTTATTTAATTATTATATCATATATTCCTTCTTTTTTTTTTCATTCTATGGGGGATATGATAACATCGTTCGTGTGTACGGTGAACTATCTCCCAACAAAGCGATGTGATTTGTTTTTAACTAAAACATTTCATAGAAGTTAATTAGGGTAAATTTAATAAATATATGTGATATATATAAAATAAAAATTATTCTGTAATGGTAATATATTATTTATATTTATTTTGTTTCATCTATTGAGGAAATGGAAAGAATGTTTATTCATATGTATGACCTACCGTCTCCATGAATGATGTATTTCATTTTATATCAATAAATTTTAAGGATTAATATAAGTAAATATATAATTAATATATATGATATTTATATTGGGGTTAACATTCTGGATATTATGTAACCATGATCAAAGTAAGGGGACCAAAAATAGAAAATCAAAACATACGTAAAAAATAAAGTGGTTATTACCTGAAATGTGATTTTAACAAGGAATTGTTAATAAATGGTTAATAAAAGGTCATAAGTAAATAATATATGGTATGATATATATATATATATAAGTATGGTTATGTAATAGATATATAATAAATTTTTAATTTTTATATAGGAGGTTAAAACATTTACGAAATAAGTTGAGACTTACGATATGCAAATTTTTTATCACTTTTACTTTAGGTGAGACACATTCTATATTTTTAAGGGGAAAAGGATCACCAAGTACTCTATTTAATGTCATGATAATGCGTTCTTTTAGAACTAATAAATTTTCTCAAGCAAAAAAAAAGCAAGCATTCTTCCAGATCTAAGGAATTTCTGAGGAATTGTTCACATTTCATCATCATCGGATTCAATCCGAAATTTCTATCAGGCATTGGGATCTACACTTTAACTCCTAGGATCAAGCTTTTCCTTTGATTTCTGGATCTTCAAGTCCTTATTCACGATTTTGTGCTCCTCTACCAAAAAGGATCGAATGATCCTCTCCCTCAGAACAACTCCAGATAAGACACCCCCATATGGTTGATTAACAGTCCAACAATTCCTAGATAATCTAGACCTCTTGTATTCAGCATATCATAATTTGGGGATCCCTTGGATCCTCTTTCCCGTAATAAGGCATCTAGGAACCTTGGATCACTTTTTCACTATTTGATACACCAGCTTGCCACCGGGGTTCTTGAAAACTCCATTGACGTTTAATTTAGTTGAAAACCTATGATGCTTACAATAAGTGAGTTGCTGCACCATATTCTAAACTTGATCTCTCAGTGACTCCACGCAAGATGAATCAAGGTAGAAGGACGCCAACGGTTCTAAGACACATGCCATATTCATCATGTGTTTCTCTTATATAGTGTATATAATAAAAATTAATGAATTTTATGATTTTTCTTCTAAAAATTATGGGGATTTACAAATCTATTTTAGGATATCTCTTTTATAGGGTTTACGATTCAGAAGTTACAAAAAAAACAATGATTTTTTGTCCCAATCTGTCTTCTTTGAGACCTATGTTATGTTATGCACCTATCATATTTTATGAGGTGTATATATTACCCCATAGACCTGTAATACCAAGAATTTATTTATTCTCATGATATTTTAAGTTTCATTTAATTTTATTCTTTCATTGGGTCTTATGATTCAATGTTACCAAAATGTTAAGGATTTTATGGTACAATCGTATTATTTATCAAGATTTTTGTGATTATGATTTTGATAATGAAATATTATGATCGATATCTCAAGAAACTAATTATTTTTATTATCCTATGGTTGTTACATTAGAATTCATGTTTTCCATTCATTTTCATATCTTTATGTACTCAAGAGTTCAAAAGAATATTTTTATGAAAAAATGTCTTTATTTGTCTGCTTGGTTGAAAACCCTTTTCCCTACAAAATCATGTTTTCTAAAAATTGTTTTCAAAAGTATTTTTAATATTCTCAAAATGATTAATTAAATACATTTTACCCATGTTTTAATTTTTATAATTTTTTTGAAAGAAATATTAATGTCATTTTTCAAAAAATTCCCATTGGGATTTTACCGAAAATGTTAAAGGAGTCTCTGTTTTAACATGTATGACATGAATGATATTTTAAACCATCATGACCAAATAATTATTTTAAAATCTTAGTTCATAAGTTTCACAGTTTATTATAAATTAAAATTATTTCAAAAATGTTTTCTGAATTTTCAGTTTTAAAAAATATATTTTCAAAGAAGAAAGGTTATTTTATTAAAGAAATGTTTTAAATTATTTTTAAAGTTTCCTTTATATATTTCTAAGGTTATTTTTAAAGAAAAGGATTTTGAAAATGATTAATGTTTTCAAAAGTTTTTTTAATGTGTATAGGCTATTTTCCTAAATAATGTTTCAAAGTGATATTTTAAAATCATTTTCCATATAATATGACATCCTTTGATGTTACTTATTCTTTACTGGGTATATAATATAAGGATATCATTATTATTATTTTTATTTATGGTTTATGTTTATAATGAAATGATTTTTATGAAACCCATTTGTCTTCCATAGGTTATACCAAGATAAAACTATTATGAAACCCACTTCTTTTTTCCTTAGGTTATGATTTGGTGAAATGATTAAATGATTATGAAACTTATTTCTTTTACACAGTTTATGTTATAATTAAATGTTTATGAAACCTATTTATTTTTATGGATTATAATACGATGAATGTTTTTTGCTCTTATGGAACACATATGTATGATTTTTATTATGTAATGGCTGTTACATTATGATAAAGTGCGATGATTACATTATAACCAAGGACGATGGTTGCATTATAAAAAAGATGGGTGAGACCCATATAAACCTCCAATGCATTAGGTAAATATTGAAATCTCATTATATAAAAAGGAATTTAACGGGGGAGTAAACCTAGTTTAGTTAGGGACTCTTTCCACTATTAAAGTCTTGGGTGTGAACCTTGAATACTACAATAGTTTAGGGAGTAAAACTATTCCAATATGATAGACTTTTGAATGATCCTTGACTACTATGGAAATGATTTTCTATTTATATTTTTATGCTATAATTCCATGTCTTATGTTAATGTTATGATCTCATGAATCATGTTCATTTATTTTCTTATGATTCACGTCTTATGAACTTCCAAGATTTATGTAATGAATCAGATTTATGATATATGATATGAAAAGTATGGTTTTCAAATATTATTCTCATGTTCTAATACACATATGGTTATATTATATTTCCAAATATTTTATTTACCCTTACTGAACATATGAGCTCACCCATTCTTATGTTTCCTTCCTCTAGGATATGAATAAAGGTATTATGTGTGATATTTATAAGAAGGGTGCTATTTATGAAGAACTTAGTGGGAGATGATGTGGCTCACCTATAAATTAGTTGTTTAAGTTTTCAAGTTTCCAAGGGTAGTAGATATAAATGATTATGGTGTGGATCATTATTTTATGTAATGAATATTCATCTTTTAAGATGTAATATTTATGTATGAGAAGTTTGGGTCATTGTAGTTGATATCATAGAAAGTTGTAGTTAACATTTGATAACTTGTTTGAGAAATATTTTGTGAGATATCTAGGGATATTTATAATGATATGTCTAGGGATATGTCTAAGGATAAGTCTAAGGATGATTCAAATTATAAGAAAATGTCTTGGAATTTTTGTGAAGGGTATAATGAGTGGTTTCCACAAAATTACATCCCTGTATGGATACTATATGTTGATGCGACTTTGGCATAGAGGTACCTAGGTGTAATAAATCCGAAAAGAGAATATTGGGAAAGACTTGATCATCACCTGGTGCACGATAATGATCCTTACTACACACCTAGTTTGAAAATCCTAGGGGATATACTTTGGGAATTTATAAACTCTTTACAAACCATCATGAATAATCTCAATTATGGCCATGAATGACCTAGGTTAAGCCTAATGTTTCAAATATTTAAAATAAGGTGCCATTATTTAGACAACCTATAAGTGATTTTTCATGATTTTGTGGTTTCAAGTTATGATTATTGTTTCTTATACTATGATTTTTGGTTTTAATTAATGGATGTAACCAGAAGGACTCATGTTGACATTGAATGTGATGGACAATTCAGTGATTTTGAGGAACCAAATTGGAAGATGACTGGAGGGAAAGATATTATGATTATGTCTAATCAACTAGGATGATATATTATTAACAACTTGAACTTAAATGATATTTCTAATGTGTAAAATAATAGAAATTTGGAATTTTATGAAAATTCAGGTGGTAAAAAACATAGAAGAATGCAGATTCATATTTCTATATGTCATGAAGGTGGAAAGAACCTAGAAAAATATCTGAAATGAAGGAGAAGATTTTTTATTTTTGGGAATAAAGGTAATAGATCAATGAGTTTACAATTGATTCAATGTCTTATATATGGAGACTTTGGGCATTATCCGAGTCAATTCCCTAAAATAAGGGTTAAAACCTAGACCATAGAAATACATGTACTATTCCAACTGATGAAGTGAAAGGATTGAAGTGCGTATGTATTTGGATTCATGAATTATGCTATGGAAACATTCCAGTAATGGTATTTATATTATAAGAATAAGGAAGAAATAAGGATTGTGTTAATTTTGGAAGAATATATGTCTTCATTTAAGATTAACTTAAGAGTTATGGATACCATTATGGGTTTATGAGTTTAAGATTGATCATAAGTTTAAATTCTTAGACACCCATTTTTAGGTTTTATGTAATGAGATAGGATATTTTGAGATACATTTATGGAAATATAACCCTTTTCTTTTGAGGATTAATACCTTTTTATGTACATATGTTAAAAGATATTGGTAAATTTTAGGGTCTATCTTATCTTTTATATTAAGTTAATTATGGATTATTGAAATTTTGGAATGTTTTTATTAATATTGTTTTAGAAAAAGGATAAAATGTAAGATGGGTGATAACCTATTGCATCCATAAATTTTGTGGTATTTGAACCTACAACTAAAAGGAGATAAGTTTATAGTGCCTACCATCGACCTATATGAAAGATTATTTCTAGCTGGACAATATAAAGATAGATATTTTTTAGTATATTTCTCGATGCTTAGTATGTTAGAAATTCATGTCAAATATACAAAGGTATAAAATGATGTTACAATCATTATGTATACTAGAAAGGAAATGCAATAAATCACCTTAGGTTTTGGCATTGGACCCCTAAAAAAATCTAAAGGGAATAATGCTACATGGGTTGTAGTCAATCACCTTACGAAGTCATCACACTTAATCTCTATCAGAGAATATTTCTATTCGGATAGGATTTCCAAGATATATATTAAGAAAATGTTAAGGATTTCATGGAGTACAAAATTATATTGTATATGATCATGATCTGAGGTTTACCTCAAAGTTCTCAAGAAAACATTAGTAAGACCTGGATATGAAGCTAAGTTTTATCACTACATATCATCTCTAGAAATATGGTTAGTTTGAGAGAAAAATTCAAACCCTATAGGATATTCTACGATCCTTTTTTATGTATTTCAAAGGTGGTTGAGATCAAAACCTTCCTCTAGTTGAGTTTTAATATAAGAATAGATTTAACTTGAGCATTAAGATGGATCATTATGAATTCCTCCATTTAAAGAAATGTAGAACTCCAATGTAGTGGAATGATGTTAGAGAAAGAAAGTTATTGGGACCTGATCTATTTGATGAAATGAAAGAGAAGGTTAGATCCATTCAACAAAATATAATGGAAGAAAAAAAATTGATAGAAATGTTATGTTAATAACCATCGATGCTATAAATAATTTGAATATGGTGAGAAGGAATTTCTATGAATTTATCTATGGAAGAAAGAAGAGAAAAATATGCCTTTGGTAGATTGGTCCCTTTGAAATACTTGATCATGTCAGGACTGTATCTTATCATCTTTCACTTCCAAACAAACTCTCTCATGTTCCCAATGTGATCCATTTATATCTACTAATTAATTAAAGATATGTCCCACCACATGTACTAAAATCAAATGCTGTACTTGTATAGAATTATCTTTCTTATAAGGAAAAATCAGTTGATATTCTTGATCATACAGATAAAGTGCTACGAAACAAGACTAATTAGCCAGTAAAAGTATTATGGAAAAACCACTTTCTTGAGGAAGCTGTGTGGGATCCTGAGGATGTAATGAGGTATAAGTATCCTCTATTATTGGTATCAAAGCGAAAAATTTAGAGGGAAAAATTCATTTTAAGGGGGGTAGAATATAACACCCTGATATTTTGGTGAAATATATATATATATTTCAAATTAATTTGATATTTTTCAATATTTTGTGTTACAAAAAACACTGAGTTTATCTTGAGTTATACACAAAATTGAGTTTATCTTGTGTTACACTCAGGACTTAGTGTAAACAAAATGTGACATTCTATTAAAATATTATTATTTAATATGATAGTTATCACCTAGACATTAGAATGATGGGTATGAATAAAATTAACTAAATTATGAAAGTATTTGGTATTCACATGTATATAAAATGAATTATTTAGTAACCAATTAATTCTAAATGAAAATAAAAACTATTTGAAAATAAAGGAAATCGTTTTTTGAAAAACAAATTTTATCCACACAAACACGTTTTACCTAATTAAATTAAACAAAAAACTTATAGTGAAATATTTTAATGAAATTTATATAATATATATTCAATAAAATTTTTAACATTAATATTATGTGTTTTCTAGATGTGAGATAAGAATAATTCCAATTTTATGCTTTAAAAATGTATTTTTCTGAAAAGAAGTTATATCACATTTTGCGCACTTATTTTTACAATTAAATTTTGTAACTTTTATAAAATTTATTTGAAAAAATTAAATTAAAATTTGAAATCGTCACATCAAAATTATCTTTGGATGAAGTTTTGAGAATTTTCTGAGAATAATTTTTTTTGATGAATGATGAAAATACAGGTTTTTATTAAGAATTGACATGTATTTTAAAAAATTTTAAAACATAAAAATTATTTTAATATGGATTTAAAATTAAAATTAGTTCAATTAAATATCTATTAATCTATTTTAGGTCATTTGAATCAATTTTATATCGAGTTTTTATATATATTTTTAAACTTTTGAGGATTTTTTCTTTGGAAAACCGTTTTTTCATCGCGGTTGTGGGTTTAATTTTCAAACAAAAGTTTTCCACTTATGTGAATGGAATTTGGTAAAATGGATTCCATATTTGGAATTTAAATGTCCCATACCTGAGCAACCACCCGAATAGTTTTAATGGGCTGGGTTCTACTAAGCTTAGGCGCACCTCCCCAAACGCCAAAGGCTGCTGACTAGTAACGAGGGTGTAAAGAAGTATAGTGGGGAGGCTATACCCTCTGGAAAAAATACAAGGTACTGGACCACGTATAATAATATAACATGTAGTGGAAATAAATGAATTAGCATACTCAAACCAAACCAGTAGAGTAAAATCACATCCAATAGTAGATAAACAATGGAAGCAATATAGAAACAATCGTAGTGGAAAGTAAATAGAATAACATTCTAAACACCACTTGTAACCACTACTAAAAAAACAAGTCATGCATCCATATAAGGTCATACATTTAAATATAAAAAGCATTCCCATGGATAACCACAATAGATACATATAATAATAAACATGATAATACATGAATGAAATATAAATAAAATTAAAATTCAAGCTAGGCACAACCTCAAGGTACATGCCAATATCCATGCCAAATAGTACTACGATCCAGCTCCTAAGGCTGATCCCTTTCTTGTACGTAAAACCATAAAGTATACATGTGTCCCAAAGGGATCATTTAGGGTGTGAGACGAATCTCAATAGGATACCACCCAATGGTGCGTACCTAGTATAAGTGTTTAGGAAGAAAATAACATTAATTAATGTAAACAAATCAATGCAATAATAAATACGACGTCCACTAGTGCTCAGCAGCCACCAGGGAGTGTCGCCTGCTTCAGCCAATGCTAAAATCTTAGATGTAAGGAGAGTCCTCGGCCCATGGCCCAAGGTACTCCTATAGTCACAAAGTCCCGATGAACCCTCAGGTTCCACCTCAATCACATAGCTCGACAGCATGTGCCTCATGACACCTCATGTCTCAAAGTACCGACCTCCTAAAGGAATGCCCAAGAAATAGTTCCCCGGTCCCATGGACCCCTACTCTAAATCTCATGTTGGCCCATACCTGACAACCAGAGGAACAACGATGTCTATCCTTAAATAAATATCTTGGTCCACAGCCTCAATCACAGTGAGCCTTAACCCCCAAACCAATATCCTCATTGCTTACCATCGAAGGGTCTTTACCTTACACATGGATTTATGTGGCAAGAACCCCAACCATAAATACCTAAACCACAACTATAAAGGGCCTCTACCCACATGAGTGGTCAAAACCACCTCATCACGAAGTCTATCTGTGTGCACATGACTCAATTGGTGCTTTGGACATCACCCGTGAGTGAAAATTACCAAAATAAGAACCCAAGCCACACCATCTCTGGCACATTGTGCCACTATGACTATGTCTCTAAAATTCAATGGCCATGGCATCCAAGTATCCTGGGTCTTGCCCAATGTGATAGTCACACTACCTCAAATCAATATCCACGACACCCAGTCCCATGGTCAAAACCACCCAAGTAGATTAGAGACAAGCCCAACTAGTATTCATCATCAGTCAATCCTGATGGCCATGCCATCCCAACCTTGGTTCAATCCTGTCACAACCTAAAGGGTCTCAGAACATGTAATACCAAACATTATATATATATAATCACATTTAAACACTTTAAATAAGTAATTCAATTTAAGCAGATTGAATTACCCTAGCTAACGGCTATAACATAGAAGCACTGAGGTCTTGAATGCCTCTAAATAGTTTGATCAAACTTAAATAATTTAAACAAAAAAGTTTAAAATAAAAAAATCATTTAAAACCATTTCAGAACCTCGAAGAAAATGTCCCAATGAGCAGTGACCTCTCTCCCAACCACGCTCAAGAAATTCAGGTATAGGGAATGCCCAATGGAATCCCACAGGTCTAACAATCAATTCAGTATGAAACAGTAGTTATAATAGGGTATTTATAAAAATACCCAAATATGCACTAAAGGATGAACCACCCAAAAGCCCGCAAAAACACAAAACAAGGTATGTACTACCTACCTCGTACAAATACGACACTCCTCATCTAGCGTCGACCTCTAATTCAGCCTGGAATGAGATAGATCTACAAAAATAGAATAAATTCTAAAGGTTAGATAACTAGTCCAAGAATAGAAATCATGAATATTGACTGAAGAGGAATCAAGAGCTTACCGATTGGTTTCCAATGGATCTGACGACATTTGAATCGAACTTAAGATGAAGAATTTGGAGCCAAAATGAGGTTCAGCCGGCTGGTTCCTGAGGGTTATGTCCAGAATTTAAAAAACAAGGCTACTGACCATTTTAACCAAAAATTAGAAAGAACATAATGTATAATATATATATATAGGTCTTGTATATGGGTGATGCGGACAGTTTCCCCAACTTACTTTCCAAGTCATTAAAAAGTCCTAATGACATAACTACATAGTGTGTACATGGTTGGTCCTCTCTTCCTTGCCCACATTCCTACATTCCATGTATGGACATCACACATGACCACACTACATTACATGTACTTAATATTACATAGCGTGTGACCCTAATACAAGTCATGTAATAGTTTTGTCGCCAATATTTGGTATGTTTTCTCCATTTCTCTAAAAACAACCCAAAAAATGAAACCTGTACCTCAAAGGAAGAGCCAGGTTCTTACAAAATCCCCCTTTAAAGCAATTCATCTCTGAATTGACCTTCTAAGGGTTGTGATGGAACATTATAGAATAATTCCATCCCAAAGATCAAATCAATAAAGGTATAATGACCTATTTCCAGACCCATGGTCCTCCTTTGATGCATCGTCACCCCTGAACCCCATTAGGTGCTCCCATGCCGCTTATGACACGCAATCATATCTCGCACCGCATCGGCGTCCAGCTCAAGCCCATGGAACCCATGGAATAATGAGGTCCTATATCCATTGCATGCTCAAATCAACCCAGTGCCTTGAACCTCAATCACAAATGCATCCTTGATGCCCCGATGCCCAAGGCACCTTAAGTAACCCCACATCCCTGGATGCCTCAATGCCCAATGCACCTCAAGTAAACTGCATCGAATGATGATCCTGATGACAAGAACCTCATATATATATAATAACACACATGAGATGGTGCCAACACATGGACCAACATCTGGTCAGTCCATATAAATCCTATGCTCCCCATGCACTCCAAAAAGACATGCCTCGATAGGACATTCCAAATAGAAGCAACATGAAAATTTCACGACCACACTGACAACATACCTCTAACCATTTTCATATCACAGGCCTGATCATCCCCTAGTAGCCCCACAATGTGCACATAGCCTGACACATGGCTGCCTGAAGCTAGACCTCCCTGCTGTACTGCACTAGCCACCTGCCACTGTCCCTATGGATGGGTCCCACTGTCTTTGCCACATCCTCTGTGTGCAACTTAACCTTAGCTACCCTCACCTGGTAATGATCCTAATCAGAACTTTGAAGCCTAAACCTACTTTAGTCCCTGTCTTATGGATGCTTGAGAGGGCTTCTTGCAGAACCTCTCAAGATGTACAACATGTCCACATGCCCAGAACTCCTTTTGAGGCCTATCGTACTGACTCCAGACATTTCCTAGCTTCCCACACTGAAAGAAAATCACTACTGAACTACCACAAGGTGGTTTAGCTGAGTTCTTAGCCTGACTGCCCTATTGGAACTCATCCTGACCTCATTTCCTGCCATATTAACAATCACCTAAAGCCGCTACTCAGCCCAAGTGAGACCTTTACATTAGGTTTCCCTCTGCTACGAGCACCTGATTCACCGCCTATGAGAATAAGGCCAGCCTAAAGATGTTTACCTACACTCAGATGCCGTTCCATAAGCTATCTTTGAAGTTCCTCATCCCAAGGTGTCATTGATTACCATACCTGGTGCAAAGTATGATAACTTAGTGAAAGTAGATGCATCGTCCATGATGGACATGTTACCCTGCTGAAGGCTACAGAACTCCCGAGATCTCTCTACCCTCAGCATATTTAGGAAAAATTTCTTGAATAATCTATCCTCGAAGTCCTTATAGGATAGTCCCTAGTGTATATGATCCTAAACCTACACATCCCACCAGCACTTAACCATTCCTCTGATAATTTATATCTCCATCTTGACCCTCCACCCTGGAGGTATCTCGAGCTAATCAAATATCATCTGGATGATTTCTATCTAGTTCTTAGCTACCCACAGTCCACCCTCACACTGAAAAAGTAGTGGGTGTTGCGACTAGAAATCATGAGTAAGGTAATCCATAGAGGAATCTATTCCCTAATCACCTATTTCGATCCCCTAAAAAACACATACCAGACTATATTGGATTTTTTCTTAGAGCCACAACCTGAATGATATCAAACCCGATAGCTTCTATTACTGCATTGAATTCCAAACCTAATCCTATCCCTGAACCTGTACCTACAGCTCATGCTCCTCCTGAACCTCAGGGGTCTGAACCTAATCATTCTCCTATGACACCATACTATCACCCGCCTGACGCTTCATCTGAGTTGTCTAAGAGAAACCCACTGAATGCCATAAATGTTCAGACATCCCCCCCATATATATATATATTTATATATATAATGTAGATAGGGAAAGCAGTAAAGTGGAAGCTCATAACAACTACCCTTACTCCCCCCACTACAACCATTCCCCATGGCATCCCATCCTCATGTCCTCCTTACCCACCCTCAACAGAGCCAAGTATCACAATATCCCTAGGCCATGCCCATCCTGACAACCACATTTCCTAAATCCGACAACCTAGTCTCCCAATACTAGTGATCAAAATAACCTCAACCATAGTACATGCATGCTCGTATAAGATCTAGGCCCAAGTTCCCCACCACATTCAATTTCACATAAATTTAAATAATGAAACATCACATTGTATAAAACAAGAAATTCTATCAGGAATTTCACCCTTTTCACATGGAAATTGACATATATCACATGATATTATCACTTCAAAAAGCATACATTCATATATGAAATTGAAATACCCAAAAAATGTGCCTAACAAAATCCAAGAAAACATGCCTTGCCTCACCGGGCCAAGGTCCAATTCTCTCTTACCACACCGGGTTGAGGTTCACATATCACAACCAATAATAGCACATTCCAAGTGAACCACCAAGGTGGAAACCATATAAACTGTAACATAAGAAAAATAAAAATAGTAATTCCCACCTAATGAAACTTTTTCTATCCCTCATACTTGGGGCTACAGGAACCCAAGCATAAGCTAGAAACCTAGTTCCAATCACAACCTATCTCTAGTCCACCATATCCCAAATAGTAAACCAGTAGAAAAGAAAAGTATGTCTTGATCTCATTTGTAGCCAGTGAAACACTGCTACTAAATCCTAGCCCAGAACTCCTATGATTCCATTTCTAATGTCCCAGACCCAAACAACTACCCAAACAGTGCTAACGGGATGGGTTCTACTAACCTTAGGCGCACCTCCCCAAATTCCAAAGGCTTATGACTAGAAGTGAGGGTGTAAACATGTATAGTGGGGAGGCTATGACCTCTAAGAAAAATATATGAAACTAGTGCAATTATAATAATATAACATGGAGAGGAAATAAATGACTCAGAAGATTTAAAGTGGACCCACAGAGCAGAATCACATCCAATAGTAGATAAAAAATAGAATCAATATAGAAACAATTTCAGTATAAAGTAAACATAACAACATGCTAAGAACCACTTGTAACCACTACTAAAACAACAAGGAATTCATCTATAGTATGTTATACATTTCAATATAAAAGGGTTCCAATAGATGACCACAATAACTATATATAATAATAATCTTGTTGATACAAGAAAAAAATCTAAATAGAAGTAAAACTCTAGCTAGGAATAACCTCAAGGTACATGCCAATCTCCATTCCAAATAGTACTATGATCAAGATCCTTAGGCTGATCCCTTTGCTAAACGTAAAACCATAAAGTCTACACACACCCCGAAGGGCCTGTGTAGGGTGTGAGATGAATCCCAATAGGATACCACCCAATGGTGTGTATATAGTATAAGTGTTTAAGTAGACAATAACACTAAGAAAGTTAAACAGTTCAATGAAATAATAAATAATACCTCCACTGGTGCTCAGCAGCCATCAGGGAGCGTCACCTTCTTCGGCCAATGCAGAAATATCATATGTAAGGAGAGTCCTTGGTAGATGGACCAAGGTAATAATGTTGTCACAAAGTCCTGGTGAGACCTCCGGTTAGACATTAATCACATATCTCGACACCACGTGCCTCCTAACACCTCATGTATCAAAGTACCGATGTCTCGAAGGCACTCCCAAGCAATAGTGTCCTAGCCTCGTGGACCCCTTCTCAAAAGCTCATGTCATCCCATACATGACAACTGAAGGAACAATGATGTTTTTCCTCAAATAACTATCCCATACCATGACCTCAATCACATAGAGAATCATCCCCCAACTCGATATCCTCATCGTTATCCACCAAAGGCTCCTCACCTTCCACGTGGATTTCTACAGTAAGCACCCCCAACCATAAATTCCTGTACTAAAACTATTGGAGGTATCTACTCACACGAGTGGTCAAAACCTCCTCAATATGGAGTCTACTAGTGTGCACATGACTCAATTTACACTTTGGCCATCACATGTGAGCGTAAATCACCAAAATAAGAACCCAAGCCACACTATCTCTAGCACATCATGCCCCTATGGCCATGTCACTCAAATTTGATGGCCATGCCATCCAAGTATCCTCAGTCTTAACCTACATGATAGTCATACTACCTCAAACTGATGTCCACGACACCCAATCCCTTATTCCAAACCACCCAAGTAGATCCGGGCCTGGCCCAACTAGCGACCATCATCATTCAATTCCGATGGCCATGTCATCCCAACCTCGGGTCAAGATTGTCCCATCCCTAACGGTCTCTGCACATGTAATCCCAAAAATTACTTATATATATATATATCACATTAAAACACTTTAAACAAGTAATTCAATTTAATTAGACTGAATTAAACTAGATAAAAACTATAACATAGAAACACTATGGTCTTGAATGCCTCTAAATAGTTTAATCAAACTTAAACAATCTAAAAATACTAGTTTAAAAAAAATATTTTAAAACCATTTCAGAACCCCTGGACAAAATGTCCCAATGAGCAATGACCTCTCGCCCGACTTTACTCAAGAAATTAAGGTATAGGTCATGCCAAATGGTATCCCATGGGTCTAATAATCAATTCAATATGCAAAAGTAGTTATAACATAGTCTAGATCAAAATACCCAAATACACACCAAAGGTTTCACCACCCAAAATCCCAAAGAAACACAAAACAAGGTATGGACCACCTAAGTCATGAACGTACGACACTATTCATCCAGTGTCGACCTCTAATTCAGCCTAGAACGTGATAGATCTATAAAATGATCATAAATGATCAAGGTCTGATAACAAGGTTGAGAATTGAAATAATGAAGAATGACTCAATAGTAATCAAGATCTTACCTACTAGGTTCCAATTGATCTGACGATGTTAGAATGGGACTTAAGAAGAAGAATCGGGAGCCCAAACGAGGTTTTAATGGCTGGTTTTTGAGGGTTCTGTCTAGAATTGAAAAAATGAGTCTACTACCTATTTTAACTAAAAATTAAAAATCAAACAAAATGTACTATATATTTACAAGCCGTGTATATGGTTGATGTGGTCAGTTTTGCCGATTTACTTTCCAGGTCATTGAAAAGTCCTACTGACATGACTACAAGACGTGTACTAGGAGTACACAATGTGTACATGGTTGGTCCTCTTTTCCTTGTTGACATCCCTACACACCATGTATGCCCATCACACATAGACACACTACACGATGTGTACTTAGTATTACATGACGTGTAACCCTAAGTTTTGTTACAGTTTTGCAGCCAGTATTTATCCTATTTCCCCCATTTCTCTAAAAAAAATCCAAAAAAAGAAACTTGAACCTCAAAGGAAGAACTGTGTTCTTATAGGAATTATAATAATTTATACTTTCTAATAAGGTCAAATTAATTTTTTACCATTATAAATTGTAAAATCGGTAAAAATTAATTACAACGATTAAGGTGAAAATGAGTTTTTCGGGCAGTTAAACTAAAAAGATATGGGGTAAAATGACCTATAAACTTGTAAAAAACCAATTGTATGGATATATGTATATCTTATCACCTATAATTTGGAAAAAAAATGGTCCATTTTTAAGCCTTTTAGCATGTTAAGAAATGTGGGTACACCTTTTTCTTTTAAAAAATTACAAGTGTGCCACTCACCTCACTTATAAAAGGATATCCCACACTATCTCCTCTTTACACATTAAAAAAGTTTTGGTTAGGAATATAAATGCCCAAATACCTTCCTTAATTCCATCATCTCATCCAATAATCCTTATTTTGGTTATAAATCCAACCTAGGAAGGATTTTGGGGCAAACCAAAAGAAATTGTCTAAAGAATAGGTAACATTCCCAACCAAGCATTTTGTTTTATTTTTTCATCCACGACATTAAATTATTATTAAACCATTGTGATATAATAAAATAATTATATAACATAAAAAATATGTTTTTATGTTAATGTTATGACCTAAAACCATCTATACTTCTATCAAATGGGATATTAAATCATCATTCGTGTGTACGATAGACTACCACCAGGAAAACCGATGTTATTTGTTTTCTATCACCACTAGTCACTAATAGATATAATGTTGGATTTAATATTTATATATTATATTAATGATATTATTATATCTTTATAATTATAATGATACATATTCCTTATTACCTCCCAACCTATTGGAAAATAATAACATCACTTATGTGTACGGGGGACTATCACCTTGCGAACTGATGTGATGTATTTTTCATTTCTGTTTTACTTGAACGGTAATAATTTTACAATAAATGAATATATATATGATATTTTAAACATAATTTTAAATATTTAATTATTATATCACATATATATTTTCAAGTTTCATTTTGTGGGGGATTCAATAACGTCTTTTGTGTGTACGACAGACTACCACCTCATAAAGCGATGTGATTCATTTTTCATGAATGATATGGAAGGTAATTAGGGTAAATTTAATGAATATATTTGATATATATAACACACAAATTATTCTTTAATGTTAATATAATATTTACCATTCTTTCAATTCATCCATCGAGAAAATGGAAACAAATTTCTTGCATATATACGACTTATCATCCCCACAAACATTGTATTTCATTTTCTATATCTAACTTTTATGGATAAATATAAATAAATATATGATGAATATATATGATATCTATATAATTTTTAAAATTCTAGATATTATGGAACCATGATCAAATTAAAATACCAAAAATAACAAATCAAAACATTTAAAAAAACAAAGTGGTTATTACCCGAAACATGATTTTAATAAAGAATTGTTAATAAGTGGGTAATATAAGGTCATAAGTAAATAATATGTGGTATGATATATATGTATATATATATAATTATGGTTATGTAATATATTTGTGATAAAATTATGTTAATTATATATTAGGTTTGAATATTTACTAAAGAAGTTGAGACTTAAGGTAAGGGATTTCTGTCTCACTTTTATTTTCTATGCGGCACATGCGATATTCACCACTTGGTTATATTATGTAGTGTATATAATGCCCATGAATATATTTTATGATAATTATACTAAAAAATATGGGTATCTACATATTTATTTTATGATCTCACGTTCATGGTGTTTATGATTCAAACATTACTAAAGCAGTAAGAGATTTTTGTCTCAATTTTCCTTCTTTGGAACATATGTTATATTATAAACCTATATTATTTTATGAGGTGTATATATATCCCCATTTTCATGTAATATATTTTATTTATTTATTATCATGATATTTTAAGTTTAATTTAATGTTATTCATTCATTTGGGCTTACGATTCAATCCTTCCAAAGTGGTAAGGGCTTCTTGGTACAATCTCATCATTTTTCAGGATTAATTATGATTTTGTTTCTGTTGATTGAATATTATAATCCATCCCTAAAAAACTCATTTATTTTATTCTCCTCTTTTTATATCCTGATAATAAATGTTTTACCTACATTTTAATATCTTTATTTACTCAAGTGTTCAAAATAACGTTTTTAAGAAAAATCATCTTTATTTATATCTTCTGTTGAAAATCCCTTTTCTTAAAAAACCATGTTTTATAAAAAGTGTTTTCAATTTTTTTCAACATTATCTAAATTATTTATTAAATATAGTTTTACCCATGTTTTAATTTTTACAAACTGTGTTAAAATGAATCTTCAAGTCATTATCCAAATAATTTCTATTTTTATTTTCTAAAAAATGTGAAAGGAATATTTATTTTAATGTGATTGACATGAATGATGTTTTCTACCATCACGTAAAAATCATTTCTTAAAGTTTCATTTATAATTTTCAAAGTTTATATTCAAAGAAAATAATATCCAAAATGATATATGAATTTTTAGTTTTAAATAAGTGGTTTTCAAAGTGGAAAAAATATTTTCCTCAAGAAATTTACTAAATGATTTTTAAATATTACTTTATAAGTTTCCAAGGCAATTTTTAAGAAAAAATATTTTCAAAAATAATTTAAAAATGTTTTATGTTTTAATTTTTTTTCAAATAATAAATGTGACTTCCCCTAAGAAATGTTCCAATTTATCTTTTAAAATCATTTTCTATCTAAAATGACATACTTTGTTATCACTTATGATTTATTGGGGATATGATCCAAAGATACCATTCTTATTCTTTATCTGTATGGTTTATTTTTATGATGAAAATATGTTTATGAAACCTATTACTCATCCATGTGTTACAACATTATAAAATTCTTATGAAACCCACTTCTTTATCCATATGTTATGATTTGATGAAATGATTATGAAAGATATTTATTTTAAAAAGGTTATGTTATGATCTAATGTTTATGAAAATCATTTATTTTTATGGGTTCTGGTATAATATTTTATGTTCTTGTGGCATACATATATTTTATTTTCATAATTTGATAGTGGTTACATTATTACCAAGGATGGTGGTTATGTTATAACAAAGAAATATGTTTATGTTTTAACCAAGATGTATGGGACCCAAATATACCTCTAATTAATTGGGAAAATATTGAAATATCATGAGATAAAAAGTTCTAGAATGGGAAGTAATCCAAATTCATTAAGGGACTCTGTCCACTATGATAGTCTTATGAGTGAGCCTCGACAACTACGATGGTTTGGGGAGTGAACCAATTACACTATGATAGACTTCCCAATGAGACTTGAATACTATGGAAATGATATTATATTTTTATTTGTATCCATAATTCAATGTATTATTTCAATTTTATACTCTCATGGATCATTTTATTTGATTTCCTTATGATTCATGTCATATAAACTTCTAACATTTATTCCATGACTCACATTTATAATCTATGATATGTAGGGTATGGTTTTTAAATGTTATTTTAATGTTCTCAGACCCATTTGGTAATGTTATATTGATATCTCCATTTTTTACCGTTATTGAGCATCTGATCTCACCCTTTAATATGTTTTATTTCCCTAGGATATGAAGAAAGCTATTATGTATGTTATATCTAAGAAGGGTTATAGTTATAAAGAACTTAGTGTGAGATGACATAGCTTACCTATGCACATGTTTTTTATGTGTCCAAATTTTCAAATTCACTAGACCTAAATGATTCTGATGTGGATCATTATGTTATGTAATTAATATTCATATTTTAAGATGTAATATTTATGTATGATAAGTTCAGGTATTTACAAAACACAAATGAAATTTTTTAATAAAAAAAACTATAGAATCAACAGTATTCAGAACTACCCTTTATTAGTGCTAAAAAAATACACTGATAAATGGTGTAATTTTATCAGTTCTAGTAACAAGCACTGATAAAAGAAACCTTTATTTATGATAAAAAAACCATTGATAAAAGGGCATAATTTGTATGCATTTTTTTAGTGTCGATTAAAACACCCTTTTATAAATTATTTTCTTAGTGATGGTAAAGGTTTACCCTTTATCAACACTAAATCACTTGTTTTTAGTGCTCACAAAAGGCTAACTTCATAAGAAAAAAATTCTATATTATAAAAACAATATTTTAATATATAAATATATTTATATTGACATGTTATGTTTTTTTATATTAAAAAATTTGGACCCATTAGAAAAGGATGAGGGATTTTTTTTAAATAATTAGAGGGAATTATTTTTGGTTTTGGGTACCCCAAATTGGTTGTGGGGTCTTTATTCAAAATGTCTTTCCCCAATAAATAGTGACCCCATGAATAGTAAATTTTCATAAAAATATAAATGTCAAAATTCCCTTGAAAGTATTTTAAAATAAATATATTTTTTGTTAAAATGTTTTATTATATATATATATATATTATATATTATATATATATAACAAAACAAAATGAATAAAAATAAAATAAAATATTTTATAAAATAAACCAATGAAGAGATTTTTCATGATGATTGGATTTCAAAATTCAAAATATGATTGGTTTCCTTCCTCTAGAAATTGCATTATTTAGATAAAATCAAAGTGTCTTTTGATCAAAATGGTGAGATCAAATTAGTGTGAATCACTTCAGTTTTGATCTACAAATAAGTGAGATTATGAGATTCTTTGTAGTGAGTCTCCTCAATCCAAAATCCTCTAGAGATATTCTCCCAATATCAATGTTGTGGGGTTGTTATAATTCAGTGTATGACATTCCTAATTTTTTGGTGAAATCCTTGAGGGAAATTTCCACCAAGAACCATACACCAAAAAGTTAGGGAGAATCAAAACCTTTTCGATAGTGAACATTTTTACACATCAAGATTCAATTTATATCATCTTCTTTACCCACCTTCTTATTTTTCAATAATCAAAATGGTTTCACAAGGAATAACCTAGAATATGGATTCCAAATCCCTTGAAGTCATGAATCAAGACATGGTCACAAAACTAGAAAAGTAATCTACTTCCATAGTTATATTGCCATGGTTTGAAAAAATGTGGCCATCATGTATCCAAACACCATGGTTTAAGTTAAATAATGGTTCTAGGGCTGACTATCTCATCTTATATCCATAGTTTATAATAACCGTGGATATATCCATGACTAAAACCATAGTTATACAAAACTATGGTGATAAATTAAGGTAGGATAACCAAATTTTGTAAGGAATATGGAATGAAATGGGTACGACCATGGTTTTTGAGAAACTATGGAGGAATATTGGAATTATAGACATGTTTTGAAAAACCGTAGCTATATGTGAAATCAAGAATTGTTACGACCATGGTTTTAAATAACCGTGGCAGTATAACTACCTTAGTTCCATAGTTCTCTAAAACCATGGAAATAGGTCATGGGATTAATAGATATGGCCATGATTTCTCAGAATCATGGAAGTGTAGCAACCTAAGGCCATTGTTTATGAAAACTATGGAAATAACCTACATGGAATTTTCTATTACCATGGTTTATAAAAACCATGTAATAAGTTTTTAGTCCAAATTTAATTATTTATTAGTTTAAAATTTTTATAATTATAATTATATATGTATATATAATTTTATATCTATTCATACAAATAACAGAGCATAGAAATGTGGTAAAGGGTTGGTAGTTCTCTAGAAGAGGTCCCAAGATCAAAACCTACGGTTTCCATATTATTTTTGAATAGACACCTCCATGTTTTACTAAAACATGTGGATTGTGGCTATAAAATACCTATTTATATGGTTTATTAAACCCTGGAAATAGGTCCCATTGGAATATCCTATGACCACGGTCCATGTGGACCATGGAGATAAGTATTGTAAGGCCACTGATGGAAACCATGGTGGTAGGCCAAATACCTATTGCAATATCCTACACAACCAAAATTTCCAAAACCAAAACCATATCATTTGGCCTCAGTTTTAAAGCCTATTTACACAGTTTTGAACTATGGAGATAGGGTATATTTTAAGTTGCTTTAATCTTCACCATTTCAATGATAAAAACACATCTTTGTGGCTAGATAAGATGGAGTTCCTTATTATAGTGTTGAATATTTTTTACATTCATGAACTAACCTTCCTACTATTCCCAATTATGTTGCTCCAAATTCTGATGGAATACCTATTAACACGAGTTAAGTCAAAAACATTCATGAGATTAGGAAAAACATGAGGACGATGAGGTTTTGTGTCAAGGAGATTTTCTCAACACACTATCAAACCGTATTTATGACTATTTTTCCAAATATAGTCCACTTGAGAGCTATGGGATGGACTAAAAATCAAGTAAAAATCTAAGGAAGAAGGTACCAAAACATTTATTATTTTAGATAATGTTAACTTTAATATGGTTGATAAAAATACGATGTTGGATAAAGTTCATGAGTTCCAAGTTATATCAAACAAGCTTCTTTCCATTAAAATTATTATACTATAAACTTTCCAATTTTGTGAAATTACTGCTAAATTTTTACTTATGTGGAAATAATTTAATAAATTTATCATTAAAAATATGAGGATATTTAATTATAACAATTGAAAAATCTTGTTCACATTGAAGAAGAATCCATGTTGTGAGACATTGGTATGAATTTATAATTTAATGAAAATATTAATGTCATTGAGGGAAAGACACAACCAAATAGTTTCTTATATGTAAATAAGAAAGATAAATAATTAAAGAAGAAATACAATCTTTATAAAAATAAAGGATAATGCTTTTTCTGTAAAAGACTATGTATTTTTTGAATTGGATTTCACTATCGAAAGAAAGTGAAAAAACACACTAAAAACTTTCTAACCGAAGAAAATATAGTTTCAATGATATCCAAAGTCAATATAAGTTTGATGAATATGGTATGGTGGCTTGATTTTAGAGTAATGGTGTATGTGTGAAAGGATCATGCAATGTTCAATTTTTTTTATGAAAGTACTGTCGCTAAGGAAGTACTCCTTGGAAATAATGCCTGAATCAATTTAAGTAGCCAAGGAAGTGTGGAAATAAAATTTACTTTTGGGAAGAAATTTACTATTATTAATGTGTTTTATGTACTTGAGATTTGAAATAATTTAAACTATATTGATCTTTAGTTTAAAAATGGATTTTGGGTTTCATTTGAATTTGATAAGGTTATCTTTTTGAAGGGTGTCATGTTTATCGGGAAGGAGTACTCAGATGATCACATGCATCAACTGGCTATTAATAATATGATTAAACCTTATAATTACTTATTTAAGTCCTTTAATTTTTGACATGATCATTTGGAACATTTTAATTATATTTCATTAAAATTAATAACAAATTTAAACTTAATTAACTTTAAAATGCATTTAATAAATGAGAAACATGTGTCGAATATAAAATAGTTTAAAATACCATTTCAAAGTGTTGAGAGAAATTATGATATATTAGAATTAGTACATTTTTTTTATTTTTGAATTAAATGGTTTGTTAACTCAGGGATGAAAAATGTATTTTATTACTTTTTTTGATGACTGCAATAAGTATTTAAACAAATATCTTCTTCAAATAAAATATTAATCCTTTTATATTATTAAGATGTATAAAGTTAATATTGAAAACCATTTAAACAAAAGGATTAAATTATTACAATCAGATAGTGGTGGTGAGTACTTTATGAATGAATTTAATAAGTTCTATTAATAAAGTGGTATAATTAATCAAATTAATGAATCTTACACACCTTAAAAAATAGATTAGATAAAATGAAAAATCATACTTTAGTAGAAATAATAAATTTCATGATTCATAAATCTAAGTTACTATAAAATTTATGGGCTGAAGCTATATTGGATGCCTTCCATATTCATAATAGGGTTGTTTCTAGGAAAACTAAGTTACCCCCTTATGAAATTTGGAAAGGAATAGGAGATAATTCATCATATTTTAAAGTGTGTGGGTGTTTATGTTACTTAGATTTCCTGATCCTAAAATAACTAAAATTGGTTCTCGAGTGATTAAAGGTGTTTTTATTGGATATGTAGAAAATAAAAAAGCATATAGAGTTATGGATTTTAAAGATAATTTCATTTCTAAATCAAGGGATGTAGTGTTTTCTAAAATAAAATTTATAAAGATGATTTGGAGGATGTTATTCTCATACAGATATATATTGTTCTCAATCTAGTTCAAATACAGTAGTAGAGAATAATGATTATTATTGATTTGAAGCTAAATGGAGTATAGGACTTAGAAGGAAGAAACATCTACATCTATATTTTATTTCTCCTAATTTTATAGTTTTCCTTATCGAGGGAGATAAAAATAATAATATTCTAAATAAGTATCCAATGGTATTGACTATAGAAGATGACGAAAAAATATATAAATAAGTTATGAATTCTAGAGATGTTTATTTTTAGGAAAAATAAATTAATAATGAAATGGATTCCATTAAGGGGAATAGTACTTGGGTCATTATGGATTTACCAAGAGAATGAAAACATATTGGTTGTAAATGAGTTTTCAAGAAGAAGTATGATTCCAAGGGTAACATTCATGATTTTAAAGCAATATTGGTTTCTACAGATTTCATAAAAAAATAATGGATCAATTGTTTTAGTACTTATACTCCTATAGCTCAGATTACTTCAATAAGGATTTTATATTCATTATCTTCGATTAATAATTTGTATGTCTATCAAATGGATGTTAAACCTTCTTTTTTAAAAGGATAATTAAATGAAGATATTTACATGGAACAACCAGAAGGGTTTGTTTTACAAGTTAATGAAAAGAATGTGTGTAAACTAGTTAAATCTCTTTATGACCTTGAACAAGATCCAAAGAAATGGAATGAGAAATTTGATCCTATTAAATTATCTAATATATTTATTCATTAAATTGCATATAAATGCATTTATTAAATGTTTAAAAAAGAATATAGAGCTATTTTTTGTCTATATGTGGGTGATATGTTAATTTTTTAAACCAATATGGTTGGTGTAAATGAGATAAAGAATTATTTATCCTCAATGTTTAAAATAAAGGATATTATAATAGTTGATACTATTCATGGTATTAAATATAGAAAACATAGTGGGGGTTATTATTTAAGTTAGTCTTATTAAATATAAAAAAATGTTAAATGAATTTGATCATCTTAGTTTCAAAGATGCTAATAATCCATTTGATTCTAGTGTGAAACTATTTATTAATGCAGAAAGAGCCATAGCACAACTAGAGTATGATAGTGAAATTGGTTATTTAATGTGTGAAATTCATTGTACTAGACCTTATATTGATTTTGGGATATGTAAAATGAGTAGATATACTAGTAATATTAGTGTGGATAATTATAAATGTATAAAAAGAATCATTGGATACTTGAGAAAGATTAAAGATCTAAGTTTATACTATAATAATTATCTAGATTTATTAAAAGGATACACTGATGTGAGTTGGATTACCAGTATTATTGATAATAAATTTACATCTGGATGGTTTTTTACTCTTAGAGGTTTTACTATTTGTTGGGTGAGAAAAAAACAAACTTTTATATCACATTTGAACATGAAGATAGAGTTTATCACCCTAATGACATGTGGAAAGGAAGTTGAATAAATTAGGAATCTATTATTGGATATCATATTGTTTCCTAGTTCAATGCTTCCCATACCTATCAATTGGGATAATAAAGAGACTTTATCAAAATCCTATAGTTTCATGTGCAATTTAAATTATAGACATATATGTTTGAGACAAGATTATATGAGACAATTGTTATAATATAGAACAATAACAATTTTCTACATGAGATAGTGTAAAATTCTTGTAGACCCATTTAAAAAATATTTTCTAAGAGAGATAATTCATACAACTAAAAAAGACATGGGTTTAAAACCCATAGAATAAATCATTTTTTAATACAATATTGACACTTTATTTAGGTAGATCTTATTCATAGTGTTTAATGGTAAAAAGGTTTTGGAGATGATTTTTGATACTTCCAATTGTAAGTTTAATTAATTGACGTCAATACCATCTGTTATGAATAGAAGTTGAGTTATAAACTCTTAAAAAAATATTAAGAATTTATGAGTTATGTGTTTCAATAATGTAAAAACATTGTAATATTTTTCCTATGTGAACTTAGAAGTGTTTTATATTCTTACAGGAGTTAATTGGTTTAATATTTAGAGATTTCATGAAAATGATACAATCACATGGACATAAAGGTGATATGAAATGAGATATTAGATGGATATATCATTTTATGTATGATATTTCTACTTTATCTTAATCATTAACAAGTTTAATGTTTTGAAAAAATATAAATATGATAATAGTTTGAGATATTGATACTAAGTAAATGATATGGAGAATTGAGATTTAATTGATAGAAGTAAGGGGTTGTTATGATTTTTTTATTAAAAAAGGGTGGTCCCATTTTAAAATGGGGGAATTCTTAATATAGTTAGAAGGATTTTTTCGGTTTTGGGAATCCTATATTGGTTGTGGGGGTTTTACCCTAGGTCTTTCCCATATAAATAGAGATATTGGGAATAATAAATTTTTATAAAAATATATATGTTAAAATTATCTTGAAAGTATTTAAAAATTTATTTTTTAGTGAAAGCTTTACTTATATATGTGTATATATATTATATATATACAATAAAATAAAGAAAAAAAAGATATTTTATAAAAACGACCAGTGGTGAGATTAGTTATGATGATCGAATTTCAAAATTAGAAATTGGATCAGTTGAATCCCTAAAACAATTTCCTTGTTTCGATCGAATTAATGTGTCTTTATATTGAAATAGTGTAATTGAATCATTGTGAGTCACACCGGTTTTGATCTATAAATAAGTGGGATGATGAGATTGTTTGTAGCGAATCTCCTCAATCAGAAATTCTCCAGAGATATTCTCCCAAAATAAATGCTAAGGGGTTGCTAAAATTTGGTGTATGAAATTCCCAAAATCTTGGTGAAATCCTTTAGTGAAGTTTCAATTAATAACCCTACACCTAAAGTAGGGGTGGATCAAAACCTTTTGGACAAGGAACACATCAAAATTCAAAATTTTCTATCTTCTTTAGCCACGTTATTATTTTACAACATAATATAGATAAACTATATTTTCTTAAATATGTTTTATATAATACTAAAAATGTATTTACACTTAATATGAAATAGATTTTGTGAAACATGGTTTATAAAATAAGTAAAAATTAATATAAATGAAAAATCGACTAATTAGTATGGAGAAATTGACATTTAATAACATTTTGTTGACATGAAGAAATAATAAATTAATTTATCTCCTAAGATAAGTTAAAAATAATAATTCAACTTCAAATGAACAAAAATGTTGATCTGAGTGTTTTTTTAGGATCTATGAGATATCAAATTGAAGTCGTAGGCTTCTATAATTTAAAATAATATTTTTTGAGTTTTATCAGCTCTAGAAACTAGTTCCCCTAAAAGGGGTGATGATAAAGGGGTGTTGGTTTTAAAAAATATTTTGAGTTTTATAAGTGCAAACAAATCATTGATAAAATCCAGATTTATCAGCATTAGAAGGAGAATTAATAAAAGGTCTCATTTATCAATTTTTTTAGCCTCAATAAATGTGGTTTTTATCAATGTTTTTCAGCATTGATAAAAGTGATCAACTTTTAAAGGTGATTACAATGCCAGTGTTGGATATCAATATGAGTTATATTGATATTAGGATCAAAAGAATATGATATTAATGGATCTATTATATGGGGGGGGGGGTGAAATATAGTTTTAAAAATTTAGTTTTAAAAGACTTTAAACTAAATAATTTCACAAACCTATTTAAGTAAAACTATCAGATTCAGACTTAAACCTCAGTCTGATTAACAAAGTATCATAATCAGGATTTATTTCAATATATCGGAGTCATAAAATCATAATTTGAGTCTGTACTACTTAATCAAAGTAAAATATTTAATTCACTTAAGTATATGATTAATCGGATTATCGTAATTAAATTAATTATGATAAAACAATCAGTAAATAATGATGAATATAACGCTTCACTTTCTTTTATAAAAATGTAGAGGAATAGTTAATTGTAAAGAAATTAGGAATATAATAGAAACATAATGTAAGAACGACTTATAACTATTATTAAAAGAATACACCTCTTTTATCCTTAAGTGTAAGGTATCCACTAACCTTGGCTAGAGGTATCCCTTGTTTTATGATTAAAAGAAAGTATATATTTCCTCAGAAAGGAAATCCCTCAATATGAAGATTGACTCTATCTTCCTAGACATATAATACCTTAATATGATGGATTAGATTATCTTTCTCACTATCCTCATGATCCCTTGATCAATACAATGACCAGATTCTTCATCTTCCTATCCTTGGAATCCCTCGATCATAATTACAAGAATCGAATGCAGAAACAATTACAAAACAATTCTTAAGATGGAAACTTGAAAAGGTTTCATTAATAAAAAAACTCCAAAATAGTTAAAAAATACTAGGGAAAAGATGTTCATTATTTTCAATCTTCATATCTCTTGCGATGGTGAGAAATTGAAAATGAATCAAGAAGTGTCAAACTCTTCAAATGAATGGGTATTTATAGGTGAACTCATAATGATCATATTTATCTCCCAATGATCATATTTTCTCTGAGTTTGTCACTAGGAAATAGACACATAGAACTTGATATATCATGATGATATGACATAAGTATACGTAAAATGTCATATTGGATTACACCATCATAGTGTAAAAATAATTCCTAACATTATAAATAAGCCTTCTCAATACGATTACAAATTTTAAGCCATTATCATTGACTTCCTTTCAATTTTCATTACGATAATATTCATGAGGGTCAGTATGATGTTTATCGATACTAGTATCATTATGATTTTTAAGACTTTATCTGTTTGAAAGATAAGATAGAAATTATAAAAATATTTTTGATAAAGGTAAGTCTAAAGTTTACCAGACATAACCTCATTCTGATAGTTGTAAGGATGGAAGTTAAAGTTTATATTCAAATACTTAAGAATTTTTTCTATGTATGGTAAAAGATAATGTTTTATAAAAAAAAACTAAAATAATTTGGACATCAAAATTTAGTAAATAGGTTTTAAGAAAGAGTTTGGTATTTCCAAAACAAAAGGAATTGAAAAGTAATAATTAAAACTTCTCACTCAATAGTTAGTTCATTCTTTAGCACTGATAAATGAAAATTACATCACTTATAAAATTTACTACTTTATCTTTGAAATTTCACAAATTAAAATAAAAAATTTCACCAAAAAATTCAACTAATTTAAAATTTAAATTTTCACTAAAATATTCAAGTGGAAAATTTCACTGAAAATTTTCATTTAAAGTTTCATTAATTCACCTAGAAAATTTCACCCAAAATTTAAATGGAAACTTTTACTAGAAAAGTCAAGTCAAAAACTCTAAATTGTTTTTACCAAACAACTAAAAAATTATACTAAAAAATTTCACACTAAAATTTAATTGGAAAATTTTTCTTGAAATTTTAAGTGAAAACTTTCACCAGAAAATTATAATTTGAAAGTTTAAGGAATTTTTTTTTCATTTATTTAAATGAAAACATTCACAAAAAAATTCCAATGGAGAACAAAAAAAGTTTCCACTAATTCACCTAAAAAATTTCAATGTAAAATTATAGTGTGATGATAATTAAAAATTTAAATTAAAATATTCAATCATAAAATTATAGTGGGAAATTTGAATTGTAAAAATTCAATAAATAATTACATTAAAAATGTTTATTTGAAAAATTTCACCAAAAAATACTAGTGGAAAGGTTTATTAGAAAAAATTTGGATAAAAATACATTGTAATTATCCCATGGAAAAAATATAATGAAAGAATGCACTAAAATATTTAAATAAAAAATTTTAACTGATGATTTACAAAATTATTCCCCGAAATTATACTAGAAGAATAAAACAAAAATTAATAGTGAAAAAATTCAACGAAAAATGACACCAAAAATATTTAGTGTAATTATGTATTTGGAAAATCTAATGAAAAATTAAAAAATTGAATTCTACTAAAAAAAGTCCACCAGAAAATTCAATTAAAAAGTGCATGACAAAATCATAATGAAATATTCCACAACAAAATTACACTATATAATTTTTAAATTTATATTTTGTAATAAATTCTTCCCATTGAAGTTTTTAAAACAATTTTCTAATAAAATTTATAAATATATTTTTATTAGTAAAATATATAGAGGATTATTTTGTATGAATTTATATACAATTATAGGTTTTCTATTTTATCAACTGTAGAAATTTTGATTATCCATTCAACTTTCCCAATGTAAATTTTTAATAAATTATTTCATTGAAGATCCTCACTATATTTTTTTTGTAAAATTTTAATATAAATTATTCAGTTTACTTTTAAATATATTTTAAAAAATAATTTTATTTTTGTTTTTATAAAATAAATAATTTTAAATCTTTTCAAAATTAATTCCATAAAAAAGTAATATTTTTTTGATATAAAAATTTATTATGTATTTTAAAAAATAATTTTTTTATGTATTTGAAAATATTATTAGTTTTTTAAAGATGAATTATATTATTATATTTTTTACTCAATATAGAAAGTACCTTTTCAAACTAAAAAATACTACTTATTTGAAAGATAAATAATTTTTAAAATAGCATAAAATTATTATTTCAACTCACAAAATAAAACTTAGTGTTTTTTCTAAATAATATGATTATTCTCTATCTATATCATATTTTAAAAAATAAAGTGTCAAAATCTCAATTAAAAACTGGAAGTTCATGTATTTTACCAAAATGGGGTGGATAATTTCCCTAACTTAAAACAAAACACTGATTTAATGTAATATATTTTTATTTTTTACCTATTTTATTTTTATCATTCATTATTTGACCAAAAATTAGTCATGATTATATATATATATATATTATGTATGTATTTTTTATTTTTTATTTTACTTTTAATATATTAAAAAAATAATAGTTTTTAGGGATTTTCTTATTCTATAAAAAGGAAATTTAAATCATAAAACATAAAATAATAAAATAATATATTGAATATTTTAATAAAAGTAAAAGTATTTTTTCAATTTAAAGTTAGATCTTCGGATAGAGACTTTAGAATCAATAGGTTTTCATATTAATAGGGATAACAAAAAATATATGGATTGTCATCTTAGAAGAGGATTGTCTAGTAATCTCATGGATATAAAATTAAAAAATCACATTATTTCAAAAGTTGATCATTTTTTATATTTAGGTCCTTTTTTGAAATATGATTGAGATATTAATATAGACGTCTCTCATAATATTCAAACTACATTTACAAAATGGAAAAGGCTTCAAGGGTGCTTTTTGATCATAAAATTTCTTTGAAATTGAAGGTTAAATTTTATAAGACTCTTATTAGAGAAATATTTTATATGGTATTGAGTGATGGAATTTTACATGATATCTTGAATAAAAAATAAGAGTAGCAGAAATGAAAATGTTAAGATAAAAATTTGGGAATTATAAGATGGATAAGATTTTAAATGACTATATTTTAGAAAAAATTAGAGTGGATCCAATTGGTGATAAGATTATCGAGACTAAAATATGATTTCTTAGACATGTTACAAGAATACCTAGCATTGTGCTTGTTAATAGGGTAAAATTAATGACTATTTCACTTATTAAAAGTAGTATAGGTATAATTTAAAGGTATATTAAACAAATAATTCAATATGATCTTGTTCTAAATGCTTTCAATGAAAATATGGTCTTTAATAGAGCTAATTGGTGACATTTGATCCATATAGCCAACCTCATTTTATTGTCTTTAAGGATTTTTTATTATTGTTGTTTTGTCTTGAAAATTAATAAAATGAACAAAATATGGAAGGAAAGTTTAAAATTAATAAGAAAATATCTATTTATAACAAAAAAGATCTAAATATATAAAATAATTATTTCCAATAATAACACATTTACCCCAATTAAAATGTTAAAATCATTTTAATATTTTTGTTATTATTATTAATAGTAAGTTCAATGAATTTTAGATGAATGTGAATTTATCATTTTAAAATTGAGTATTATAGTAACATTTATACATTGATCAACATGATAAATTTAATATTAATAAAGACAATAAAAAAGTGTGTAGACCAAATAAAACAATTCATGGTTTGAAGCATGAACCCAGGGTTTGGTGTTCAAAATTGAATTATTTACTGAAACAACTAAAGTTAACAAGAGGTGGTGTAAATAGTAATATTTATGTGAAGAAATATTGTGAGAATTAAATAATAGTTCTTGTATATACTTATGAAATTAATTTTTTTGGTTCAAAATTTGAAAATTGTGAATAGTTTTCAAGATTAATGTAAAATAAGTTTAATATGTGACTAAAGTATGGGATGAATTTTTTCTTGATATTCCATGTTACTCAAAACGTATCAATTAGATTTATATCTTAACATAAATATAAAAATATGAATTTTAAAAGATTTTAGGTCGAAGAATATTAGCTAATTAATAAACATAATGCTACTGGTGTGAACAAAACAAAGGGTAAAAGTGGTAAATCAATGAACATTATTAAGTATATAAATATAATGATATGTTGGTAGTTGTATGTTTATCTATGGTTCTTATTTTATTTAGAATTGGAATTAAAAATGAAATTGAATGAATTTATCAAAAGAAATATCTAATTTAGTTTAATAAATTTACTCCATGTACAAGACTGGTTATTTTTTGAATCATTATTGTTGGACTTCTGCTATTTGATCTTGTTTTAATGCTCACAAATCCTGCAAATCATGAAAATTGTGATAATCATGTTTAAATCATATTTGAAGTTTTTTGGTCTTCTTATGATTCCATGCTTACTTGTTATAATTCAAAACATTGTTCTATTATGTTTTATTATGCCAATAATTAAGTTTAATCTATTCTATGAATATTACTGCTTAAGACTATTTATAGATATTTGGATAAGTCTGAGAAATCACAAGCCTAACACCAGTTCTGGATTTTGGCAAAGTCCCTGACTCCGTGAACCAGACACTATGACCCAAACACCGTGACCCAGACACCGTAACACTGATACCGTGACCCAAGCACCATGACCGTGACACCGTGACCCTAACACCTTGAACCTGACACCATGACCCTAGCACTGTGACTCAAGCATCGTTCAAAGTTTGAACAAAGGACTAGACACCGCTACCAGAGACACCGTGATCCTAACACCTCATATGTGCTACCAGTTTTAGATGTCAACACAGTTGTGGCACTGTGACTGTCTGACTGATCAAAAGAAAATTAGAAGACACTCTTTCCAAGTGACACCATTTCAATACAAACTATGACATAGTTCTTTAATATTTTTTTTGTCATTTTCAATTTAATTTCCAAATGTCATATTCAAGTTATTAAATGGAACTGACATTGTTAATGTTTCTTTGTAGGCATGTCACCTAATAGTATGAGGTATGTGGTGAAGAATACATGCATCCTATCGGCTTCAACATGTTCACCCCTAATTAAAAGTAAGATAAGCATGAAAAAAAAGGAAGTGAAGCGGGCATTTGAAAAGTGAACTCATGCATACAACATCATACTATTTAAGAAAACACAAAGAACTCTCTATCCCTGAAGGCTAAACTACGATAGATCAAAGCTTCAAACATCTTCAAAGTACCAAATTAAAGAATAACACAAGCTACATAGGTCACTTCATCAAACTGGAAACTAGATCACCAATCTTTCGATACTTTTTTTTCACAAGAAGACTCAATATTTGTATCTTATTCATACTACAAGTCTAAAGCTACATTGAGAAACACTTAGAGAATTTTCAATCCTTTCTCATCATCTTTTCTCTATTGTGTAATATTTTTATCTTTCGAGAAGTGTGTGTGTGTTTATATTAAAAATCACACTATCTCCTGTATTAAAATAAAGGATACACGATATATTTCCTCTTATATATTCTTACATCTATTTACTCACACAGATAAGTGTGAAATTAGTCCTTGTGTGACATGGTAGCTTATACCCATAAAGAAGAGCGTAAGAGGTTATGTGACCTAGACAGTCTGTGTACTGTCGTTTTAACCTGATCCAGGGTATGGATCAATCTATTATCTATATAGACTAATTAGTGGTAGGTGATCACCCAATGGAGTGGATTAAGTCTCATCTTAAGACTGAACCACTTGTTTTATCCACGATATATTTTAATTTAGTTGTTCTCTTATTTACTTTTTATTTCAGAAAACTGGATTTTTCTTTGATTGTTAGTCTTGGATAGAATTTATAACTGTTTTTCTATATTGTATTACATTCAAGAGTTGTATCAATAAATCACATTGATATTACTGAGAATTAATAAATCTTCTGAGAAGTTATTTGAACAATCAAACTATTATAATCCTATTACCTTGATTAACTGGAATGTATTCATTTTTATTGGGGAATCTTTTTATGTGAAATTTTTAACAAATTTTTTTATAGATACTTAATTCATCCCTATTGAGTAATCCAATCCAACCAACATTTGGTATCAAAGGAGTTATTCTTGTTAAGGATCAGTTTTAAAATTTTTTTAAATGTGATTTTAGTTGTACTTTAAAGATTTGTAAATTTTTGTGAGTTATAAATTTTTATCTCTTTAAAATTATTTATTTATTGTGGATTATTGACTAGAAAGTGATGCAAGAAATAGACCTCCATTATTCAATAGAACCAATTATTCCCAATGGAAAATTAAGATGAAAATTCATTTAGAATGTACAAGTTTTGAAATTTGGTCTTCAATTGTAGATGAGTATAAGATTACTACTACTAATAGAACTACTTGGGATTACCCAACTAAGATAGCTTATAACAATAATTATAAACCCATGAATTCCATATACTACTCTTTAGTAGATGAGTAATTTAACATAATTTCTATATGTAAAACAACCCATGAAATTTGGGTACTTTGTCTGTTTCACAGGAGGGAACCACTATTTGAAAGAAATGAGACTTAATACTTATACTATTAAGTATGAAAACTTTAAAATAAAGTCTAATGAGACTATTTTTGATTGGGAAACTAATGACGTACGAATAAGAGTTGAAAGTCAACAAGGAAGATAAGGATGAACCCAAAAGAAAATATGTGGAATTTAAGACCACTACCTCTAAACACAAAGAAAAGGAGAAACTATAAGCCTCTATATAAAGTTCCAGCTGTGAACTACCATCACCTAAGAGTGATGAGGATATGGATCGATTAACTAGAAGGTTTAAGAAATTTTATAAAAGGAAGAAATTATTCATAAATCCTAACTTCAAAGTAATATATAATCAGAAAAAGGTAGCTGGAAGAAGGATTGGAAAAGAAATGAAAAGTTTGATGAGATATTATGTTATGAATGTAAGAGAAAGGGACATGTAAAGGCTGATTGTCCCAAGATAAAGTATAAAAGGAAATATGAGGACAAATATAGTAATTATAAAAAGGAAATGAAAGAAACTTGGAGTGATTCTGAGGAAAGTTCAAGTGACTTAGAGTCTTCACATGATGAACATGATAACAAGGCTAATATGTGTTTTATGACAAACATATTTGAGTAATCCTGGAATCTCATGTACAAAATTCCTATTATTTTGGAGATGAAAGTGATTATGAAAATATTTCTAAAGAATAAATTTTTGAGTATTGAAATATTCTTGAAGAGACATGTAATGAACTAAAGGATAAATACAAGTATCTAAATAGACAATATGCTCTTTCTTCAACTGTTAAATCTGAACTTGCTATAGAAAGGGAGAAAAATGTTCAATTACTCAAAGAAAACAATTAATTAAAGCTATATAATGAGAAATTGAAAAAAGACCATGAAAGTTTTACTAATGGTAAAGATAACTTGGTACAAATTCTAAATAAACAAATTTCTCCTAAATATACTACTGGTATTGTCTACCAGCCTGGTAAAAGAAATTCTGGAATAACCTATTTTGTTTCTAAATCGAGAACATACAGCTTTATTCCAAGTTCAGGAAAACATTATGCTATCTCAAATTATGATACATCCTCAACTGTTTTGAGTTTTTTTGGACCAAATAAAGTTTATTTCTCAAATACTTTACATAATTCTTATATAAAACCTATGAGGTAGATGTGGGTTCCTAAATCACTAGTTAGTAATATTATTTTACCCAATCAAATATGGGTACCAAAGTCTATTTTTATTTTAATATTTTGTAGAAAAGTTGTTTGAAGAGATCCTATAAAAGCTTATGGTACTTGGATAATGGGAGTTTAAGAAACATGACCTGAGATTTTTCCTGTTTCAAAAACCTAATAAAGATTGATGGTGTCCATGTCACTTTTGGTGACAATTCCAAAGAAAAAATCATTTTCCTAGGCCAAATCCATAACTATAACTCAGTTTTTATTTCTAATGTAATTTTTTTTATGAACTAAAACATAATCTTCTTAGTATTTTACAATTATGTGATGATGGATTTCATGTTAAATTTGGAAATTATTCTTTCAATGCTTTTAATTATAAAAATAAATTAGTATTTTCTACATTAAGAAATGAAAATGTTTATTCTGTTAACTTAGATTCTTTAGTTTCTCAAAATTATTTATGTTTAAGTGTATTTCAAAAAGAGTCTTGGATTTTAAATAAAAGACTTGGACACTTCAATATTTACTCCCTTATAAATCTAACTAGAAAATTTTTAGTCAAAGATCTACACAAACTAGAGTTTCCAAAAGATAAAGCATGCAATCCTTGTCAAAAGGGAAAGCAACACAAAATTTACTTCAAACCTAAGAAAGAAGTCTCAACTTCTCAACCTCATGAGTTGGTTCACATGGATTTGTTTGGACCATATAGAGTTTCTAGTATAAATGGGAAGCACTATGTTTATGTTCTTGTAGATGACTTAGGGAATATGACTTGCTAATTTATTTTTGGGATGAAGCTATAAATAAAACATACTATATTATTAATAGAGTATTAATTAGACCTATTATTAAAATAACTCCATATGAATTGTGGAACAATAGAAAACCCAAAGTGAACTACTTCAAAGTATTTGGTTTCAAATTCTATATCCTTAATACTAAGGACAATCTTAAAAAAAATTCATCCAAGAGTGATGAAGGAATCTTTCTAGGATATTAAATCTCTATTAAAGCCTATAGAGTTTTTAACAAAATAACTAAATGTGTGGAGGAATCTGTCCATGTCAAGTTTGATGAGACATATCCACATGATCCTAAGACCTCTCTAGAGAATCTTGAGAATGATATGTCAAATATAGACATTAATTCTAGATATTGTAACCATCTTATGAAGGAATGTATTAAAACTTACAATTTTGGAAAATATCCAAAATCTATCCATAATTTACCATAACCTAGTGATGAACTAGAAATAACTAGCCCTACCTTTCCTAGACCAACTAGAACCTTTAAGAACCACCCCTTAGATGTTGTAGTTAGAGATATAGATAGTGGAACACAAACTAGAGATTATTTGAGAAATCAGGTTGAATACCAAGATTTCTTATCACAACTTGAACCTAAAAATATCAATGATGCTATCAATGATGAATTTTGGTTGATGGATATGGAAGAAGAACTTAATAAGTTCGAAAGGAACAAAGTTTGGAATCTTATCGATAGACCCAAAGATATTTTTACCATAGAAAATAAGTGGGTGTTTAGTAATAAAGTACATGAATATAGTAACATAGTTAGAAACAAAGCTATATTGGTTGCACAAGGCTATAATCAAGAAGAAGGAATTGACTATGAGGTGAAATTTTCACCCATAACTAGACTTGAATCCATTAGAATTTTGCTTGCATATGCATTGCATCTAAATTTCAAACTATATCAAGTGGATGTCAAGAGCACATTTTTAAATGGGTACAAAGATGAGGATGTTTTTTTTGAACAACCCCCTGGTTTCACAAGTCCTAACTTTCCAATTTATGTTTTTAAATTATCAAAAGCTTAGTATGGTTTAAAACAAGCTCTAAGAGCATGGTATGATAGATTAAATACTTTTTTATTTTCAAAGGTTTTACAAAAGGTATAACTGATCCTTCTCTTTTTATAAAATGAATTTACTATGATGTTTTAGCAGTTCAAATTTATGTAGATGATATTATTTTTAGATATCCAAAAAATTCTTTATGTATTGAGTTTTCTAAAATAATTAAAAATAAATTTGAAATGAGTTTAATGGGTAAAATAAAATTCTTTCTTGTATTTAAAATCTTTCAAAATAATTATGGTATTATTTTAAATCAACTAAAATATACTAAAGATATTCTAAAATGTTTTGTCTTGGAAAACACTAAAAGTAGTGATAATACAATGAGTACTAATTGTAATTTGAATCTTGATGAAGATGGAAAATATGTTGATCAAACCACTTACAGAGGAATGATTGGAATCTTACTCTACTTAACTTCCAGCTGACCTGATATTATGTTTAGTGTATGTATGTGCGCTCAGTTTCAAGAAAACCCTAAAGAGTCTCATTTAAATGCTGCTATTTGTTTTCAAATACCTCAAACATACACCCAATTTTGGACTGTTTTATCCTAGAGGACAATAATTTGAGTTAATTATCTATTATGCTGCTAATTTTGGTGGCTTTAAGTTAGATAGAAAAATAACCTATGGAACATGTCACATTTTAGGCAAGGATCTAGTGTCATGGTGTAGTAAGAAACAAAAATCTGTTGCATTATCTACTACCGAAGATGAATACATACCTTCTCGTCATTGTTGTGCACAAATTTTGTGGATGAAACACAAATTACCAGGCTATGGATATCAATACAGACATGTACTTATAAATTGTGACAATACAAGTGCTGTTAACATTTCAAAGAATCTTGTTTCACACTCTAGGATAAAACATATTGATGTAAGACATAACTTTTTGAGAGACCATTATACAAAATTTGACATCACTTTGAAATTTTTTGGAACTGAATATCAGCTTGCTGATATATTCACCAAACCATTAAATTCTGAATAGATAAATTACATCATACATGAATTAGGGATGATAAGTCTTAAGTGAAAGGATTATGCTCTGAACCTACTATTTCATGATTTATGGTTTCACAAGTTACTGTCTCACACTTACTATTTTATAGTTTATAGTTTCATGTTTTATGGTTTCACAAGTTACTATTTTGGAATTTCTGTTTCACTTTTATGATTTCACAGGTCACTGTTTTACACTTTCTATCTCAACATTATGGTCACACAGTTTGATATCACACCGTAATAATGAAACCGTAATAACCTATTCTGGTCTCATAGTAAAGACCAGTATTTATTTATTTACCTTATCATTGTATCCAATATTTTACTTTATTGTGATTTTTTATGATGTTTGGACTTCCTAAATGTTAAAAATCCTGATATTTTTCACTTATCTTTTCACTCGAGATTTCCTCTCTCAAAACCAAAAACCCTTTCCTTCCAAATATTCTACTCCCCTTCAACTATTTCTCCTTCTTGAACCCGGAATTTTATGCCTAGAATGAAGTGACCATCCTCGTTGACTCCTGAGAAGCGAAGGTCTCATAAGAAAGAAAGAAATGTACCTCGAATAGCACCTGAAGGACCACTGAATCCTGGTCTTGTAAATAGAATAATCATGCCTGAAAAGGAAGCATGTCCTAAGTGGCTATTATCAAGTAAGTCACTTCTCTTGAATGTTATGACTGAAAAAGGATGGTTGGATTGGTTTACTAAAAAAAATTACCTATTTATCTGAAACTTGTTTTTCAGTTTTATCAGTATGTCCAGTTTTCATTCAATACTGAAGATGAATTTGTTTTAAGAAGCTAGATTAATGGTCAAAGGGATACCTTTTCATCAAGGTTATGGGATAGATGCCTAGGGATACCTCATAAAGGAATATGTGAGGGTCATCAGTGATAACATCCCCTTGACAGTGATATTTTCATCTTGGAAGAAGCTTTTAGAATTCTAACTAGAAATAAGAAGAAAAAAAGGGAAATTTCTAGTGAGTTGGATGGTGGGACAAGGTTTATATTTAAGTATATTCAGAATATTATTAGTCCAAGGAAATGGTATTTTTCTACTCTTAAGTATCAAGATGTATTCTTGATACTTATGAAAAATGGGCACAAAATTAATCTGTTTAAGCTGAAGAAAGAATGGACCAAGCCTTTCAGAAAGATATAACATAGATGGATGAGAATCACATTGATGAAAATATGAAAATAGAGCTAGATATTAATTCTATAATTATTAGATCTAATGCACAAATTGAGGGGGAGAAAAACCCCCTTTTGAAAAGTACTCAAGTACAAAGCTCTATTGAGACAAGTTCTATGGAAAATGTGTATAAATTCCCTAGCTATTTTTATGTCTCAAATTCTCAAGTGGATTCAATGAGTAATATCTATATTACAACATCTTTTAAATTGAAATATTTTTCTCTACCAAGAGTGATACCTACTAAGGAGTTTGAAGATATTATGGTTTCTAAACTAGAGATTGCTCAAGAATCTCCACGCTCTGTAAGCCATGAGGAATTAAAGGTGTTTGGTGAAAATATATTGGATGAATTTGAGAATGTTTTGAAATATCAAACTCTTAATGTAACTCGTCTAATTTAATAGGATGCTAGTATTACTTTGGAGAAACTTATATGGTAAAATCAACCTTAGATGTTTCATGAAATTCAAGAATTAATAATTGGAAATCGACAGCTAAGTGAGAAAGTAAAATATTTAAAGACTTTGGTTGAGGAATTGAAGAAATATTTTGAAACTTCTGAACCCCCTATTGCTCAATTCAGTGAAGAAGATGATGACAAGATAGCTTAAATGGTTGCAACACTTATTTGACCAAATCTGGTCTCTATTGTTGAGAAACTAATAACAAACAATGACAAGTTGGTAGAAGAAATTCAGAAATTGGAATCCTCCATTAATGTGTTGCCTGGTATTTTCATGGACTCTTTTGAAACTGTTGTCACGAGTATTACTACACCATATGCCACCATCTCATCTCCTTCATCCTCATCCAATCATACTCAATCATCTTAGTTGTAAGAAAGTGCAGTTTTGATAAAGGTTAGTCAAGAAGAGCTTAAATATTTTAAAAGTACATATTTTTAGGAAAGCCTCTCTAAAATTGTTCAAAACTATGAGAATATCCATGACATGGTTCGACTATACTCTATGGAATATTCTATGGTATATGATGAGATTACAAAGAAGGTGTATTTCTACTTCAAAAGGATTTATACAATGCATGAATTGAAAAGTCATTTCAAGTACCTTGTGGAGAATTTAAAAATACCTTATGTGACTCAAGAGTTTAAGGAACAAGTGAAAAAAATGAATGAGTTCACACCTACCTCGGAGAATTTTATTGAGAATAAATATGAATTTGAAAAGTCTATGAAATATAGAGGTGAGGTCATCACTGATTTCCTCAACTTTCTGAAGCCCTATCTCCACATGCAAAGAACTGCTATAATGGCTCCTAGAGCTGCTCCCTTGAGGCCTGATTCCACCTCTTCTTCATTGTTTGCCTTTTCTCCTACTACAATGTCTGTCTCTGAGCCTCTGAGCCAGATCATACCTGTTATTATTGAGCAATCCTTAACTTAGTTTTCGACTAAACCCACTCTTTCACCTTTTGTTTTTGAAGGTGTGCCTTTACTTCTCTCACCATTGGATCACTCTCAGCTACCACCTCCTCTTATGCTCTTGTGGCCCCTCCTGCTGATTGTGCCAAGGTAAAAGGAAAGTCTAATTCTTTTGAAGAGAAGTTAAGGATCTATATTTGATAAGAATGTTATCTATTCTATTTTTGTTCTATGTCTGTAATGGGTTCTATCGTATTTTTCAATGGAATGTTCCTTCTTGCTGTTTGAGTTTAGACTTACATTTATTCAATTATTATTTTTTGATTCTTATTTTTTTGATAATCCCAGAAGTAGGATAAATAAGAAAGGATTTATTCAATTTTTTATAGTTCATACATTCCATTATTTTTATTCATAAAAAATGGGGATATTTTTGAACTCCTCATATTTGATCACGTTTTAATGCTCACAAATCATGAAAATAATGAAAATTATGATAATCATGTTTAAATAATGTTCGAAGTTTATTGGTATTATTATGATTCCATGCTTATTGGATCTAATTCATAACCTTGTTCTATTATGTTTTATTATTACAATAATTAAGTTTAATCTATTATGAAAATATTACTTCTTAATAATGTTTATAGATATTTTTCTATGTTTGAGAAACCGTAAGTCTGACACCGGTTCTAGATTTTAGAAAATTCTAGGACACCGTTACCCAAACACCATGAACTAGACATCTTAACGCTAATACCATGACCCTAACACTGTGACCCTTACACCGTGACCCTGACATTGTGACTCAAGAACAGTTCAAAGTTTTAACAAAGGACTAGACAACACTACAAGTGACACCGTGATCCTAACACCTCATTTGTTCTACCGGTTCTAGATGTCAATACAGCTATGGCACTGTGACCGTCTCATCGATCTAAGGAAAAGGATAAGACAAAATTTCTAAGTGACACCGTTTCAAGAAAAACTGTGACACCGTTCTTTAATCTTTTTTGTTGTTTTCAAATTAATTTTTAATGTTAATATTCAAGTTATTAAATGGCACTGACATTATTAATGTTTCTTTGTAGAAATGTCACCTGACTGTATGAGGTACGAGGTGTAGAATACATGCATCCTATGAGCTTCAACTTGTGTACGCCTAATTAAAATAAAGATAAGCATGGCTAAAAAGGAAGCGAAGTGAGCATTTGAAAAGTGAACTCAGGCATGAAACAACATACTACTAAAGAACACATGAAGAACTCTTGATCATTGAAGGCTGAATTTCTGTAGATAAAAGCCTCAAACAGCTTTAAAGTACCAACTTAAAGAAGAACATGAGTTACATAGACCGCCTCATCAAACTGGAAACCATAGCACCATACTTTTAATACTCTACTTTCATAAGAGGACTCGATATTTTCATATGATTTATCCTACAAGTCCAGATCTACATAGAGCAACACTCAACATTTCTAATCCTTTCTCATCATATTTGCTCTGTTGTGTACTATTTTTAACTTTCGAGGAGTGTGTGTGTGTGTCTGTATTAAAACACACACTGTCTCCTGTATTAAACTGAAGGATACAAGATATCCTTCCTCTCATATCTTATTACATATGTTTACTCCCACGAATAAGTATGGAAGAGGTCCTTGTGTGACCTGGTAACTTATACCCATGAAGAATAGTGGAAGAGTTCATGTAACCTAGACAGTCTGTGTACTTTTGTTTTACCCCGATCCAAGGTGTGAATCAATCTCTTATCTATAGACTTCTTGGTGGCAGGTGATCACTAAGTGGGCTGGATTAAGTCTTGTCTTGAGACTAAACCACTTGTTTTATCTATTGTGCCTTTTAATTTAGTTTTTTTCTAATTTACTTTATACTTCAGAAAATTATATTTTACTTTGATAGTTTGTCTTAGATAGAAGTTAGAACTATTTTTCCCTATTAGATTAAATTCAAAATTTATATCAATAACTCACATTGATATTATTGAGAATTAATAAATATTATGAGAAGTTATTTGAACAGTCAAACTATTATAAATATATTACCTTGATTAACTGGTATGTATTCATTTTTATTGGGGAATATTTTTATGTGAACTTTTTAATTTTTTATATATACTCAATTCACCCCCTCTTGAGTAATCTACTCCAACCAACAATTATGGTAACCTCCAAAAATGATTATAAAGGTGAAATGGGAGGGAATTTTTAGAATATTGATATTTTTGTAAAAAATACTAGTGAGTAGTGAGAGTGCATGAATAGAATAAGATACACTATAAATTATTTGCTGAATACTTCAAGAATATTTTAGTAATTTCCCACACTTCCTGAGTAATTGGATGCTTGTTTAAAGGACTTGTGGTGGTTTTCTACCTCAAAGGAATTATTTAATTATAAGAAATTTAGTCTTACTCATGTGAGAATATGATATAGTGAATAAATAATTTTAGGAATAAAAAATAATAAATGTTTTAAAAAGTTATTTTCATGATTCACACTAACTCAAGACACTTTGGAACAAGTGATACCAATATTGAAGCTAAAGGAATCTAACACATATTGAAAATGACATCATCAAATATACATGAATGAATTATCATTCAAAATAATCAATATGAGAAATTTATTATATATTTAAATAGTTGAGATCCATAATTTAATAATATATTTCTATATTTTTGCACACCACTTCAAGATTTTAATAGAAATTTGAAAAATGTACATTAACAAAGAAATAATATAATTACACCAAAAACATAGAATAACATCATGGTTATAATTTCATGATGCTGGGACTAAATGGTTTTGATGACTATCCTGAGGCACCTTGGTAGGGGGTGAATTAGGGTGGTATACAATTTAACACCTTTTTTTCATAAAACCCTAAACTATAAGAATATTGTTCCATTAATAGAATGAACTTTGTTCAATATATTTATCCATAACCATCACTCACACCAAATATCAACTATGAATATTGTAAATAACACAAAATGATAAGGAATTCATTCATTTAACCCACACCGAGCTACATATAAGAAGTATACGCATGATGATGTGAGGGTGAACCGAAATATTTTATCACGGACTGTCAAGTGGGCATAAGATTCAATTTTAGTCACTCCATTACAAGGATCACTTCCTTTACAAATTTTATCACTCGTTCACCACTCAACCAAGGAACACTTCTACTTCTTATTACTTCAGGCACTACTACAAGGATGGATTCAATAGTTTTTAAACATTATGGTCTCTTCTATATTAGTATAAAATTGATAATAATTATTTATATTTAACTCCCGATTAGATTTTCGAATAAGATCCATGTCACCATTCTTTTTTCTATCCAAAGACAGATGAGAACAACTCCCCAAAATGTGAGATGAGTCTTTTCCTTTAACATAATCAAAATAGAGATAAACTCCTCCAAATTATCTTTTAAATACTTTGTATTCATCTCCAAAAACCATATATTTTAATATAACTACATCTTTAATGAGATAATTATTCCACAAAATGGATGTATTGATAATGATCTATATTTATATCTCTATTTTTATACTCAAATCTAGATGTATTGTTTAATTTATCTCTTTTCCATCTTCAGAAAAGTCTCTTTTTTCTCATTTCTTCACTTGAATCTAGATTTATACATATCATTATCGATCTTTAGTTCTATAAAATAAGATTATATATATCATCCTCTAACTCCAATTCCTTAATTCTGTGGCTAGGATTGTCTATTATTTTTATCAAGATCCAAGATCATGAAATGTTTCCCATAAATTTTAGTCTGGTCAAGTTCTTGTAAAATGATTGATTCCATCCTTGAAATATCTCTCAACTTCTCTTTAATTTGAATTTAAACTGAAATACTTTATTTTTCAAGATAATAATACACCATAAATTGTAAAAATCTTAAAAATCTTGTGGTAAAGCCTAGATCAACCCTTGACCTCCACGGAAAATGACATGATCACCTCCATCACCCAATAAACTTGAGGTTTTAAATGGTTCAAATCTCACCATATCATGTCCATCTATGGTGGTGCACTCTATATTAATTGAAATGTATTTGATCATGTGAAAAAACATTTAAAATAACTTCTTCCACGATAACATCTCATTTCTAGTTCATTTTAGAAAAACCTAGTAATAAAAATTCCTTTCAAAACACTTCCTAAAACAAATTGTTTCCCATTTCTAGTTCAACTCAAAATACTTGATATTTGAAATTATTTTTTATATGATAAGGTTACTTCCAGATGAAAATTTTACAATGAAGATTTTATTCATCATAATAAATCTTAAAACACCCAAAATATAATATCCATTTTTATAGGAATTTTTCAAAACCAAAATGGTATCCACTATACCCATTTTCAAAACAAACTCCTTGTTTCAGTTCAATATCTTAAAACTAAATCTATGCTATGCCTATTTTTTCACACAAATACCCCATTTCCACTTCTCTATATTTATTGAATGATCATTAATCTCAACTCATCTATTAAAATGAATTATACTCATCTCACCCTCTCAAAATGGATATTATCCCAATTTTGCTTCTCTGAAATAATATCCACTATGAAATAACCTCCATTTTTTTAACAAATAAAATTTTATCCACATGAAAAAAGTTTTAAAAATTATCATAAATATGTTTAATTTTCTATTTTTCATTTCCCTCATGATATAGGAAATCCTAGAACTTTTTTGGTGATGTCCTTATTCACAAGACAACTCCATCCTTCTTTAAATTCATTTTCTCATTCTTTTACTTTCTCTAGTACCATAATAAATAATATTAAAAAATATTAACCTCATTATAAGTTGCATTAAATCCATATAAAACATACTTCAACCTTCTCATTCCATTTCCTTGATATATATAACTATTAATGTGCCTCTTTGCATCCCTTCTCAGTTTCATCCATGTAGTTGTTAAAGCAGATCCTTGGATCATATTTATATAATTATCTTTTGATAATTAAAAAATATCATAATATTAATTATTAAAAAATATCATATTATTATTAATTATAATTTTCATAAATTTATTAAGTGTTTTATTTATCTTCTATGATAATGCATTGATTAAAGTACAATTAATTTTGGTTATATTTTATTATTTTTTACATAAATTATTTTTGATATTTCATGATTTAATTTTTTATAACATGTTCTAAAAATTTCATGTGGAGTTACTAGGATAATTAAGTCATTTGGACCCTTACATATCATCTATAAATGTTTTTACAATGTTAAGTAAATTTAACAACAAGTTTTAATGGGTCACATAAGGGTAGAATAATTTTTACTGTGTTTTGTAAAGGTAACATTTAGTTTACATGTGTTTCATAAGGGTAAGTATTATTTTATATGAGTTTCACAAAGGAAACTATACCTTTATATGAGTTACATAAAGGTAACCATGAATTTATATGATTTTATTAATTTTAACCATAACTTTATATGAGTTGTGTAAAGGTAAGTGGCACTTTATATTAGTTGCGCAAGGGTACGTATTATATTTCATTAGTTATGTAAAGGTAAAAATTACTTATGTAAAGGTAACCTTTGAATTTCAATAGCTGTGTAAATTTGATGAGAAAATTCTATTCCTTGCACAAAGATAAAACCCTTAGTCTATTTTCATATAAGGGTAACCTGAACCTTGTGTAAGGGTAACCTATATAATCTATTTCTTACATAAAGGTAACTGGACCTTGAGTAAGGGTAGTATAATTTTTTCAAAACCAGTGTAAGTGCCACCTATGGTGCACATAAGGGCTTTCCATACTTGTGTAAGATTAACAGAGTGTTTCCATTACTTATATAAGGGTACCAACACTCTTTTGAATCTCACATAATGGTAATCTAAGTCTCTTGTAATGTTATATAGGATTCTCCAAATGATACGTAAGGGTAGTCAGCCATGTAAGGGTAAAATATTGTTACATCTATGTAGAAATAAAGCTTAATATAAGGATAGAAAATAATTCTACCAAATGTTATAAACTTTGAAATATATTTTTTCATATTTTTTCATATTTACACTTACTTAAAGTTTATTATGAATGTTTTATTTATTAGAAAATCATTTATTAATTATATAAAATCTATGAGAACAAGTTTTAAATTATTTTATGATAAATTAAATGAGATATTCATGAGTCTTTAACATATTTATATTCAAAATGAAATTATGTAACTTTAAATATTCAAATTAATATCATCTAAAATTTAAAGTTTTAGTATCAAATATTGTTAGAGAGTTTTCTTAGTATATTAATACTATTATTTACTACTTTATTAATTATTATAATGATTTATACTATACATGATGCTATTTATTTTATAGGATATTGAGGAAGACACACATATATATTATTTTTTATTTATAAAAGATTTCTATGTTGAATATTATCTATAAAACAATCAGGGAAAACTTTGAAGTTGTTCGTTGGTTCGACATATGAATTTTTTTTTGGGAAAAAGAAAGATGAAATAGGATTCAAATTTGAAAGATAATATTTATAAAGAAAATCTATATATATATATATTTGGTATAACTAGTGAACATATGAATGAGGTTGAGGATTTTATTATAGTATTCAATTGATACACACTATTTTAATCAATTAACGAAATTTAATTGTTTGATCCTTTTTTGATTAAGAGTTTCTTACTACTGTGACACTTAGACAATGAAGCATTCAGATGGTTTTATGTAATTAATTATTTCTATTATTTTTTTGTGAATGATTGTAACTAGTTATAATGACCATTAAAATGTATTATTTTGGGTTTTTACTCCCAAACAAAAGCTAGGAATTAGAATATGCCTCTAGGTGGGAAAAATTCATTACTTTTTGGATTGTGCTTGGAGGTAGAAAAAGGTATGCGTGTTTTAGGTTTAAGACTCTAGGAGGAAAATAATTTATAATTGGTCTAAGAATACAAGTGTGAAAAATTCATTATAAGATTCCATTTTAGTGGGTTCCATATCTCTCAGTTCATGAGAGGGGTGAAGAGTGGACTAGGATCATTTATATTCAAACCTCTATAAAAATCACAATGTCTATTTATTTTTATTTCCTGATTCATTAATTTTTTTAAACTATAATATAAATATAAATTTATTCTTTTTTAAAGTAAAATTCTCCCGACTTTGCTATTTTCTATATTCTCTTTATGGCCAAAAATTGGTAACATAGATTAACCCCAAGCTTGATATATAAATTTTTTTTCATGAAAACCATTTCCTGACTTAACCATTAAGGGGATAAAATCTTTTAAACATGGAAGGAACTAGTTCAAATGATGGATGTACATATATAATACCTACTCATTTTTATATTACTGATTAAAGATACCAACAATATCATATGGAAACTTTCTTTAAGAAAATTATCATTGATCATTGGGAAATCATATAAAAACCTCCAAATATACACAAAGGTAAACTTGAATCATTAGTTGGTAATGTATTAAATTATGTTTCAAATTACAAGGTAATTAATATTTTATATTTTGTAATAAATATAAATGTTTATATTCATGTATATTTATGAAAAACTACACATGACATCTATAAAATTCTGAAAGTTATACATCTCGGCTCAGATAAGAATATTATAACTTAGTTGGGAATGTTAAAAGAAGGATATGAAGAATTTAATTTGGGTGAAGAAGAAACTATTAATCAAATATTCAATAGATTTACTTGTATTTTAAATGTCATGATTTATTTATGAGAACCACTATAAAATCATGTTCTTTTGGAAAGAGTACTTAGATAATTCCTAAATAAGTGACATACTAAAAAGGTTTCTATAGATGAAATTAAAAACTTCAAAGAACATACACTTGATGAGATTATTATATCATTGGTACAACATGAGTTGGGGATTAAAAATAATTTAAAGAAGTTAATTCAAAGAAGAAGGGAATTGATTTTAAGTAAAATGTTTCTACTTAATCTTTTGATTTTGAGTTACAAAGTATTGTTAAGAATGGTACAACATATATTGTAAAGGGAGTATATTTAAGAAAGAAAAGATATTCAAGGAGATACTAAAAATAATATCCAAAAGATGATCTCAAAGAGAAGAACAAAGGTTATATTAGTTATAATAACGTTCAATATTTAATTTATTATGAGTATAGAAAAATGGGCACATCTAGATTTATTTCCCAAGATTAAATAAGGAAAAAAATAATTGGAAGTAATAAAATAAAAAAGAGAAGGAAATTTAAGTTGGATAGAGTCTCACTAAGGATTCTAGTTATTATAAATAATCTATTTCAGAAAAGGATATGGAAAATTTATACCCAATGGATTAATTAAATAAAGTGTGTGACTCTACTTATTATTATTGTTATAAATATTATTCTTAAAAACCCACTATTGGGGAATCACTTAAAGAAGTTGATATACTTGTTCATAAATTTGAAAACATCACTGGTTTAATACAAGAAACTTAAGAGTCAACATAAAGTGGTTCTTAAGGAAAATGAAAATATGAATAAATTTTTCAATGATTATGTAAAATTTTCACATAGAGATATGAATTTTTTTAGAATGTTTAAAAACTTCTCTTCCTAAAAATGGAAAATTAAAAAGAGAATTTTATTTCATTTCAATGTTCTATGAAGCTGAAGTATGGAATTTTGATAATTTTTTTATAGATAATGGAAAACTTAAAAATAAATTGTAATGTTTGAAGTCAAATCTACCCATTTTTGTTCAAGATTGAGAAATTTTTTATAAAATTATGAGTTTCAATAAAATGAACAAAAAAGACCTAATATTAGTTATGATAATAATTTATCAAAAAATTTATAACAATTTCATTATTAAAAACACTAATAGAAGTGCATTTATTGATAATTATTTTAAATGTGAAAATGAGAGGTCATTATACAAATCAGTTTCCTTGATATTTCCACAATCTGTTGGATTTAAAAATGGTTTCATTTATAAATATTGATCTTTTATATTTTCTTTAAATAAGTGTTTGAAATCAGTTTGGGTTACCAAGTATTCATATGCTAATTTCATCAGACCCAAATTTTCATGGTCACCAAAACTCTCTTAAATCCATTTATATTATAAATGTGTCTTAGATTCATCAAAAAGTATTTTACATGGATAGTGGATTCTCAAGACATATGAATAGTGAGATATAAAACTTTCTATCATTCAATAAATGTGATGGATTTAATGTTACTTTTGGTGATAATTATGAAGGAAAGGTGAAAGGTTTTGAGGAGGTTGGAATTTCAATTTTTTTTGTTAATAAAGTTTTATATGTTTAAGGATTGAAACATAATTTAATAAACATTTTAAAACTATATGTTGTTGGAATATTTGTTAATTTTAAAAATTATAATGTAGTATAGTTAAAGATAATTTTTTTTTTGTTTTATGTAAATTAAAAAAATATTTTTTCAATTAATTTTCCTTAATTAACTAATAAAAATATGAAATGATTAAATTCTATGAAATTTTATAACATTTTGTGGGATTTGAGGTTGGGAAATGATAATTTCAGGTTGATTCACAAGTTTTCCAAGAACTAAACAGATCTATAACCACTAGAAGTTAAAGTGTAAAACACCTTTGTTTGTGAATCCCATTTTAAGGGTAAACAACAAAAAAGTTGGTACAAGTCAATTAAATAAGTATAAACTACAAAAAATATTGATCTTATTCATTTGGATTTATTTGGACCTATTGAACCCAGTATCTTGGGTGGTAAGATATATTGTTTTTTTGTTATTGATGATTTTACTAGATATACATGAGTTTTTTTGTACAATCAAATATAAAACTTTTTATAAGTTCATCATTTTTTTTAAATTGGATTAATGAATGAACAATTAAACTTTTATTATGCCATAGTAAGAGAGATACAATGAAATAGGGGTAAAGGGAACCAATGTGAAAATTATGGGGGCCTAAATTAATGGAGCCCAGGATTATTAGCACAAATAATGTCAGCACATATTGGGGGAAGAGACCCAAGTATGGAGAAGATCATACATGTATTTTCCTCTCTACCCCTAGAATCTAGAAAACCCAAAACTTTATTCCCTTTGCAAGAAGTGTAAAGGAGGATCACATCATTAGTATCAAATCTCTCACACCTTCAGATAGAGTAGGATATATACTAGGGAGTAGAATAATTTCCATGTATAGAGTTAAAGATCGTGGTTGAATTTATTTAAATGATATTAAAACTAAATCCATGAGAAATAAAAACTTCCAAACTAGTTAATAAGGCATGGTTTTTAGTGATAATTACATTTACATGACCAAAGAATCTATTTAAATCCTCTAAAAATGAGCCATTGTGATCATGGAGAACACATCCGCCTCTTATAATACCAAGTGATAAAGTACCATCAATGTTGAGTTTGATACCTATATTTTTAGGATACCAATGAACCCATATATTAAGATTATTCAAACCCAGGTGAGGGGTAAAACACTTCTCTCAGCCTTGATTTTTTTGAGGATTCCATTTTATCCTACTTCTTGACCAGTGAACCAAGTTGCATTGAAATATTTATCAAGTGGATTTTCATGACCAACAATGAGTTGGGATTACCGTCGAGGTATGTTTTATTTTTAGTAGTCCAAATAGTCCAACAGACCACAATCAAGTGAATAGTATTCATTGTCTAGTCCTTATAGATAGTGCTCACGCCATTGAGTTAACTATATAGAAAATCAATACCAGTGTTTCCCTATGAATTAAAACCTGTGAGAAAGATGAATCCATTCCAAACCATTGTCTCCCATTCCCTATCAAAAAAGAGATGATTAGTGGACCCTTCCTTCAATTGTTGGCAGTAAAAACATTTTTAAGTGAGGTAGATTCCACTATTTTTTATCACCTCCTCAATAGTAATGGTGTTATTAAAAATTCTCCAAAAAAGTAAGTTAAAATTAGTATGAATGAACTTACACCAGGTAAAATAGGCTCATTTATAAAAATCACCATTGTCGTTGATGGAGTTCCTGTATGCCTTGGAAGAGAAAATACCCTCATGAAACTCAATGAATATAAGGATATCACGGTCAGAATAAAGATAAATAAGGTTGAAAACATCCCACTACTAGTTGTTGAGAGTAGTTTTAATTTATGTGGGATGAATACTTTACTGAGAGAATGAGATGAATGGAGATAGGCACCCATGGAAACCAAGAGTATTACTAACCCAGTTGTGGAACCAAAAACTAATCTCACCACAACCCAAAATCCACTGGGATCACAAAGATAGGGGTGGGATGTTTTCATAGAGGTATTTCCAAGGATATGAATCCCCCCCTTGGATTATTTAGATACATACCATAATTAATTAGGACACACTTTTCCCCACGAAATTAAACTTCCATAACCTCCAAGACCAATTTTTCTTAGAGACCATGCACGATTCCTTCTACTGAGTGAAGATTGATCCCACCATTAAAAATAGGTTTGGACAAGAATTTACATGAGGCCTAGTAGATCCTTCTCTCTTCATGGGAGTCCCATATGAATTAATTTAGGACGTTTTTAAGGTTCCACATGAACACTCTGGGAACCTTAAGAGCTGATAAAACATGCATCGGGATAGAGGATAAAATAATGTTAACAAGGGTGATTATACTCTCAAATCATAGGAATTGGTTTATAAAATTCATAATGTGGCTAATGATCTTTCCAATGATTCCCTAAAAGTTCCAAAAAATAGATCCTTCTTGTGGAAATGGGAGCTCCTAGAAAATCCATGGGTAACAATCTTCTGTGAATGCCCAACAAATTTAAAATGGTCCTCCCCTAGAGATCCATGCAGATTCTAGAAAAAAATGTCACTTTTCTCCATGTTGATATACTGGATTATCCATTTAGAATATTCCTATAAGATACTATTGATTACTATTATTGAAATTCTACCCACATTGATGAATAAAATTATGTCTTCTACATAAAGGAGGTGGGAAACAACACGAAATTGTCTCATACACTTAAAGGGCCATATAATTCTACTGTTAATTTTCTTAGCTAGGAGTCTACTTAATGAACACTGAATCAAAATAAGTAGGTTTAGGTAAAGGGGGTACCCCTCTCTAAAGCCATTATTAGATTTTAAAAAATCTTACCTCTTTCCCATAAAAAAATGGAGAACCATGGGGTGTAAAATCATTTTAAGTAGAGATCAAAAAACCACTCCGAGAATCCCTTAGAAGCCATAACTCTAGTAATTAACCCCCATTACATTATACATATTACTTGTACATATCTACATGGATCACCACATTAAAACCCAAAGTTTTTTTTATCTAATTCATTGATCATATATTGGGAAATACCAATGTCCATTTGAGCGGACCTGCCTTTCATGAAACCATACTGCTCTTTTGACACTAATAAATGTAGGTAGGGGAAATCCTTCTATTGATAATAGTGGGAAGAACATTGTACATGAAGTTTTGTAGGATTATTATTCTAAAATGATTTATGTATTAAGTATTATTAACCTTTAGTATGAGAATGAGAGTAGTAGTGTAGACTACCCGAGGTAAGAGCCCCACACCCCAATTTTTTTTTGGAACTGATAAGATATCTTTTGATGAGGTCCCATAAAAAAACATAAAAAACTAGGGAATCCATATGATCCTGAGGAAATTCCATGATTTAGGGAGGAAATTGATTCATAGACTTTATTTTCATTATGAATGATACCAAACAATTCATTGTTGGAGTGAGAAACAATGTTGTTAATGGAATACAAAAGGCCAGATAGGCTTCCAGGATGTCTCTATACATGAGAGGGTTATTATTGAAAAGGATATTCTAAAGTACCCAATGAAATATCACTAATAATATTAGGTTTTTTTCAAAAATATCCATCAACGCTATCAATATTTAGGTGGATACCACACTTATTTTCATCAAGGAAGGCATGGAAGAATCCTGAATTTATGTCTCTTTCTTTGAGATAAAAGACTCTGGACCTCTTGATCTTGGTTCACTCTTGTTATAGGAGGAGGAAAATAAGTTTATTTCGTTTGTGAACAAGGTTACTTAAGAGGTATTCATTCTAATCATCCTCAAGGTTGGATTCAATGAGGTTAATCATGTTTTGTATAGTAATAAGGACAAAAGGATGATTCAATTTAATAGAAGACCATTTTAGGAGATCAACCTTAATCCACCTTAGATTGTTGTGATATAATATCCAAGAATTACCACTAATAGGATTTATATAGAACTTATGTACTATTGAATGATAGTCAATCTTGGAGACCCACCATTTTTAAAAAAAAGATCCATTCCCTTCTTTAACTCCTTGAAATTGTATTGATAATTAGAGAAGAATTATCTGATATAGCAGGCATCAAGTGGAATACAGTAACATCCAAGAAGACATAGATGACTTAAAAATTGGGAGACATTAGTCTAGATGACACCAAGTGCGTCGAGTTCGCTTTTGATTGTTTCACCATGCAAACTTATCCCCCAAGAAGCCAAGGTCCATGATTCCCCTCATGGAAGCGAGGGAAGTAAAATCCTAGTGATCCTTCCATGAGTGTAACCCACCTACCTTATTCTCAGAAGCATCCATGATAGTTCTTACCACTAGCCAGGCCATGACCTTGTCATCTATGGATTCAATATTTCACCATAGAGGCTCTCTTGCTCGTGCTTCACACCTGGCATTGATTAATGAGAATAAGAAGAAAACATTTCCATAACTCACCTTAGTTGAAATATATTGATCAGAGACCTTATTCATTTCTACTAAAATAGAATTTTTCTAAATAATCCATATGTCCTGATTGGTTCAATCTCTATGAATGGAGTTCGGGAGTCCCACCCTATGCAAAAACATCTCAATATTAGAGGCACACTTCTTAGGTTTGACCACCAACACTAGAGAAACTTTATTAAAAAGAATTTAAATAGATAAGAAATTAATTTTAATCTATGATTCAAGGCCTAATAATTCTAGATAATGGATGATATCATTAGAATAGATGACACCTCATACTATCCCTCAATGTCGATGGGAACCTTACCTGAGAAGACGATCAAGGGATAGAGTGATTAGAGAAGGACCTACTATAGACACCACTGGGAGAGGGATAGGTAGAGAGAGTCTGTTTATCTAACTCCAAAGATCATGTGATAATATACTATAGCTATTAGAAGTGAATATGGAAGAGTAAGGAGAGGAGGCCAGTTCATATAAACTGGGTGTAGGGGGAGGGCTTGGGGGTCACAAAGGAGATTTATCAGGATAACGTGAGGTATTGACTATAATAAAATGTTTTTTTCTTATGTGGGAGGTAGGGGTGATATTGGCCTATAGGGGAATAAGGCCAAACCCATATTCTAAAGGCCTACATGAATTTAGTGGAGAGTAAGTTGATTGAATTGGACCACTAGGATCTGGGGGGATGTGGGGGTGGGTTAGGGAGGAGAGGATAAGAAACTAATGGTACGGGAGATGATGGAGGAGGTAGAGGAATGGTATAAACAATGAATTCTTGAAAAGAATATGAATAAAGAGAAGCTTTAACCTTGTTTGACCCGAAAATTAGGATATAGCCATAGATCTTCACTCGATGTGAGGTGGAGACAAAGGGGTGTTGCTTCTTTTAGGTTTATCAATGTGACCTTTGAAAATATAGGAGTAACAATAATGAGGGGTATACCAATAAATTAAGGCTTCTCACTATGATATATCTGAACCATATCAAAGAATAACATGTTGAGGGAGATCTTATTCATCTCGATGAAGATCCATTCCATCGACCCATCCAAAAACTAGTCATTGAAAAACATAAAAGATCAAAGAGAGTATAATATACATAATTTTTTTAGAATAATCTATGAATACATTTTGTTATGTCACAAGTAGAATAATTTTGTGACCTTTGTTGAAAAGATTATATATTAGATTCAGAAGGGGAGAAAACCTAAAATTTTCTGTCTTTGAGTCTTTGAATATATGGATTTTATTCTCAATACTAAGTAAGATTTATATTGTGAAAAATATGATGAAGGAATATTCCTAAGATATTAAAATAATTATAAGTAATATAGAGTCTACAATAAGATAACCATTATGGTTGAAGAATTAATTCATGTAAAGTTTGGTAAAAAATATTTGAATAAAAGGGATGATGATATTCATAAACTTGAAGATGAATTTATATATTTAATTTTTTAGCGGAAGAAGCTTAATATAAATATGAAAATATTTTGGGGGATAATATTTATTCTCAATCTAAACCTATTCATGAAAAATATTGGAAGACTCATAGAGATCATTTGATCGATAATGTAATTGACCATGTTGAATTAAATGTTCCTAAAATAAAATCTAGTATGAATATTTATCCTTATCATGGTTTCATTTTTGGTTTTGTACCAAATAATATTGAAGAATATTTAAAATATTTTAATTGAATCACATATATAAAAGATGAATTAAATCAATTTACTAAAAATAATGTATGGACTCTAGTTTTCCACCAAATGATTCTCATGTTATTATAACAAAATTGATATTTAGAAACAAACTCGACGAATCTATAAATATTGTTAAAAATAATTCTAGATTAGTTTCTAAAGGTTATTATAAAGAAGAAGGTATTGATTTTGAAGAATAGTTTTTATTATTTTCTAGATTAAAATTAATTAGAATATTATTATCTCATGATACTTTTCATGGATTTAAATTATTTCAAATAGATTTCAAAACCTATTTTATAAATGGTTTTATGTATAAATAATTACATCTAAGACATTCAACTAGTTTTTAAAATAAATATAATCTAGATCATATTTTTAAACTGCTTATAGATTTATATTTTCTGAAACATGCTCCTTAATATTAGTATGAATTGTAAACTAATTTTATTTTGAAAAAAAATTAGAGAATGGGAAGGTTGATCCTAATTTATTTATTAAGAAAATCTATAATAATATATTGATAGTGAAAGTTTTTATTATTAATATTATTATTATATCTTCCTATGAAAACCTTTGTATTGAATTTTTATAATTAATGACTTCTTAATTTGATATGAGTATGATAGGGAAATTACAATTCTCCCTTAGTTTGCCAATATTTCAAAGATATTATGGTATTTTTCTAAATGAATCCAAGTATTATAAATAATTATTTAATATATTTGGTTTAGACTATTCTAAATGTTCAAATACTTCCATGAGTACTAATTATAATTTTTTAGATAAATATATAAAATCTATTTATATTTAAACTTTTAGAGGAATGATTGGAAGTTTGTTATATTTAATTACTCATAGACTTGATGAATTTTTTTTAGTTTGCATGTGTGATATATTTCAAAGTGACCATAAGTAAAGCCACATTAAATATATTAATTGTATTATTAGGTTTGTTAAAGGATCTTTGAATTCTGGTTTATTTTTACCTACTAAAACTAATTTTGATTTTAAAAGCTATTCTCATTTTGATTTTTGTTGATGCAAGATAGATAGAAAATTAAATTCAGGTATGTGTCATTTATTTGATAAATATTTAGTTTCTATAGCTTTAAAGAAACCAAAATTAGTTTCTCTTTCAACTACTAAATTTGAATATATAGATGATGCATCTTATTTGTCTCAATATTTATAGATTAAGAAAACAAGTTTTTGATTTTGGTTTTGATTTTGATAATATTTCTATATTTTTAGAAAAAAATTTCTATTTAAATTTCCAAAAATCCATTAAAACACTCTATAAATAAACACATTGATGTTAAATTTAATTTTATTATATATCATGTTCAAAAAATAAAAAAAATTGGAATTTGTTTTTATAGATAAACATCTTGCTAATATCTTACTAAGCCATCGGTCTTTACTATGTTTGAGAAAATCATGTTTGAACTTGGAAATATAGAAAGTAAGATTTTTATAGAATGAATTTATAGTGAGTTTGAGGGTGTTTATCTACTGAAAATTTTATATTTTCATGAAATCAATAAAATTTATAATATGTTCTTCCAAATTAATATTTTTTAATTTATTTTTAATATTTTGTTTATTAAATCACTATTTTAAGTCTTCTCATACATACAAAATTATTTTAAATTACAATTTAATGTTTTATTTTGCATAAAATCATATTTTTTTGAAGGTTTACACATTATTTTTTACAAAATTTTGAAATTCTACTCGTTGTATTCTACCCGTGTTCTACAATGGATGGTTTTATAGTTTCTCCTTGACACATGTTTTATAATATTCATGTTTAGGAATGTTTTTAAAATTATTTATATTCTTTTTTATGAAATATAATAAGTGTTTAACACCATGTTAAATAAATATCAGTAGAATCATTATCATTTCAAAGATATAATTTTTCTATTGAAACTTTATGTTTTTTATGATTTCAAAAATGGGAAGTGTTTTTGAAATTATAGTTTATTTTTTAAATTGTTTTATATTTATCAACATTATGGGGAATATTGAAGTAGTTCTTTATATTATATTTATTTCAATATTTATTTATAATTAAAAAAATATTATATTATGATTAATTATAATTTTCACAACTTTTTAAAGTGTTATATTTGTCTTTTTATTTTATGTATTAATTAAGTTATGCTTAATTTTGGTTATATTTTATTATTCATCTCTTAAATTATTTTTATATTTCATGTTTTAATTTTTTATAACATGTTATTAAAGTTTCATGTTGATTTCCTTGGAAAATTATATCATTTAGAACCTTAAATATAATTTATACACGTTTTTACAATGTTACATAAAGGTAAACTGTAGTTTTAATTGGTTATGTAAGGGTTGAATAATTTTTACAATGTTTCATAAAGGTAAAATTGAGTTTACATGTGTTTCATATGGGTAAGTATCATTTTATATTAGTTTAATAAAGGTAACCATAAATTTATATGAGTTTTATATACGTAACCATAAATTTATACGAGTTATGTAAAGATAAGTGACACTTTATATTAGTTGTGTAAGGGTAATTATTACTTTTCATCAGTTAAATAAAGTTAACCATTGCTCACATAAAGATAAATTATGAATTTAAATAGGTACATAAAGGTAACTCACAAATTCTATTTCTTGTTTAAAGGTAAAACCCTCATGCTATTTTCTATAAGGGTAGCTTGAACCTTGCATCAGGGTAACCTATAAAATAAATTTCTCATGTAAAGGTAACTGAACCTTGTGTTAAGATAATAGTATTTTTTAAAAACCCATGTAAGGGTAACCAAAGGCTCATATAAGGGTCATCCATACTTGTATAAGGGAACCAAAATGTATCCATTACTTACATAAGGGTAATGAAACTCTTTCCAAACCCACATAAGGATAATCTAAGTTTCACGTAATTTTAAGCAGGGTTTTTCAAAATCTATATAAGGATAATAATCTATGTAGGGGTAAACTATTATTACTCCTGTGTAGTGTGTATATTTCATGTAAGGGTAGAAAATAATTCTCTAGAATCTTCTAAAATTTAAAATATTCTCTATTTTTCATATTATTTCATATTTATAGTTACTTCAAGTTTGTTATGAATGGGTTTAATATTTTATATATTCTTAAATTACTAATTAATTATCTAGAATTCATGAAAACATGTTTTAAATTGTTTTATGATAAATTAAATGAGATATTCATGATATTTACATATATTTATATTCATGTTGAAATTATGTAACTCAAAATATTTAAATTCAAATCGAATAAAATTTTAAGGGTTAATCTTTAATATTTTCAAGGATTTTTCCTATGATATCAATACTTATTGTTTACTATTGTATTAATTATTCTAACAAGTTCCACTAAAAAGGATGTTATTTGTTTTATAGGATACCGAGGAAGACACAAATTAATATTATTTTTCATTTAAGAAATATTTAAATGTGGATTATTATCTAGGAGATAGTCATTGATTACTTTTAAGTAGTTCATTGGTTCTACATACATAATTTTTTATTGGAAAAAATAAATATGCAGTGGATTGAAATTTTAAAGTGGTTGTATATAAAGAAACTTTATATATAGAGAGTTGATAAAACCAATGAAATAAGAAATGAGGTTGAATATTTTATTAAATTATACAAGTACTACACACTTTGGTGATCAATTACTGCTCTGAACTAAACTTTAATTTGGTCCTTTACTACTGAATAATTCCCTACTACCTGAACACTCTAACATTAAATTATTCATCTAGTTATATGGAATTACTTTTTTTTCTTTCATTGAATGAGTGTAATTTTAATGGGTTATACTACCCATAAAAAGGTAGGATTTTGAGTTGTGACTCCCTAACAAAATTAAGGAATTAGGTTATTCCTCTAGGTGAGAAAAGGAAGGACTGTTTAGGTTGTTCCTGTAGGTATAAAAAGGTTGGTCTTTTTATGGTTTATGACACATGGGGGAAAATACTTTATAATTGTGTTGTGACTCTAGGTGTGAAATAGTAAGTGTAATATTCCATTTTTGTGGGTTATATCTCTCTAAGTTCATGATAGGGGTGAAGGGTGGACTAAAATCTTTTAGGTCCAAACCACTATAAAATTACTATATCCATTTCATTTTTTTTCAACTGAATTAAATTTATTTTACAACTTTGATATAAATTATAAATTTATTTTATTTAAAAATTCCAATTAACCCCCCTTTTGGGTATCACCAATCTTCCATTTTTGACTAATATTAGTCACTATATTGACTTTATTTCTTTCACTTATAATATTCCATGTCCATACCCACGAAACAATGACTTATTCATTAATTCCAATCATCCTTGATGAGTTTTCATGGATTAAACATCCACTTGAAACACTACCACAAAAATGATTGTTATAAATCAAACATTATCATTATTATAATTAACAAAATCCAAAAATAAAACACCTAATTAGACCATTCTCCACTTGGGAATTTATTGAAATTACTTCCATAAATCCATGCATCTCCAAGAATTGAAGAAATTCTATGCCCCTTTTTGATTTCAACCGAAGATCCAACCAGAATATAAAGTTACATATTTATTTCCTCCTCTATTTTTCTCAATAAAATACAAGGTGAATCTCCATTATATTTCACCATATTTTCTTTTTAAGTTCTCCTAATTTTTTATCTTTTAAAAATATAGGGGTATGTTTATCAACTCTTATCCCCCTTTGTTTATAATAACCTTGCACCAGTTTTTCAAGAAAGTATAATTCCTCATTGGGACTATCTCGATCCACATTAAGATAGTTTAGAACCCCCATATTCATGAAACTCCTTCATAAAATTTAGGTTTTCTTACCACTTTGTAAATTTATATCCCATACCTCATTGCTTTAATCTTTTTTAATTGTTTTCTTTTTTTTATTCCAATTATTTAAGCTTTGTCATACACTTGCGAACCTTCTTCAAATCTTATTTTCACTTGGTCACTAAACCTTTAGATCTATTTATCACTTATGAAAATTTTGTATTTACTCCTCATCATATCTCTATTCTTGATACCATATTCTGTGTTACTATGAACTCTATGTTAACATCTTTATTATTATATGATGCTATTTTTTAAAAAATAATTTTAATTTTTTTCAAGATTGAATTCGCATTCACATATTTACACACCATCAAGTATTTTTTTCAATGATAGAACTTTAAAATTTTCAAAGAGACATAAAAAAATCCTTAAGAAAACTAAGTTGGAACTTGGTGTATAATGAAGAACCCATCAGTTTGTGATGATGATGTACTATATTTATTGTCAAAAAATATTTTTTAGTGACTATTATTGATAATTATACTAAATTGTTATTAAGGAAGATAAGTTTCCTATTATTCCTTCAAAATTAAGTTAAATAGAAGTTTATACTGTAAATTGTGGGACCATCATAAGAAATAACACCATTGAATAAAGTTATACTACTAGAAGATAACACTAAAGAAGTAATAAAAGATATAATTCTTGTGTTACCAAAAGAAATGAAGATAAGTGAAGTTATTTATACTAATGGATAATTTAGGATTTCATCGATATAATTCTATATATAAGTATCCACAATCATATAATTATTTATTTACTATTATTAAATAGAAATAAAAGTATTGGAAATATAGAATATTAGTATTTACAATAATTATTATATATAAACTGGGAAACTATCCAAATGGGAGATTTAAAAGTTCCCATTTGTATGGTAAAGTTAGAAGATGTGGTTCTTGAATATTTGAGTTAATGTAATCCAAAATGAGTTGACTAAAATTTACACAATATACTTTCGAATAAAGAATAATTCAAGAATTTATAAGGATAAAATTGAGTAGAGAGTATATTCCATGATTATAAAAAATATATAAAGTGAAGTGTAGTCCAAAATATACCTATGGAAGAAACATCTATAGAAGATGTGATAAAGGTAACAATTTAGAAGGTCTTTACAAATTTATGTTTCTAATAATTCTAAACTACCAAAGTGTTTAAAAGTTTAATTCACATGATTCATGGACTGTTCATTCAAAATAATAACATCACAAGTTGAACAGAAAATTATGATCCAATATGATCTGATGGAATGTAAATTTTATTGTAATATAGAATAAGGAATGAAGATACTAAAGGCTCTAGAATATGAAAATAAAGAAGTGAAATATGTGAAATCACCGAAAGCTGATGTAGTAGAAGATGAAAAATCCAAATTTTAGAGAGCTAGTCATTATAAAGAACATGAATAATGATAAGCTTAATTAAAAAATATATGAAGGAATAATTTTCTATATTTGTGAATAAAAATAATAACTTATATATGTTTAGAATCTAAAAGTATAGAAATATAGAGGATAAAATTTAACAAGTAGTAAGGTGACTAGAAGATGAGATGATCATAAGAAAAAGACACGAGATAAAGTTTTAATATGATAAAGTTGTAATAAATAGAGACCATTAGAAGTATACGAATCATTTAAAAGTATGTATAGAGTATTTATGGTTGTATAAGATTGATTGGAAGCATAGGTATGACCAAAAGGATCTAATTAAATTCTATATAAGTCGATTGACCAAAATATGCTGGGGGACTTTTCATTTATAAAAAGTCACAAAAATTATGAAAATGATGATTTTTATGCTCAAGGTATAATATTCACAAATGAAAGTTCATGATTCAATCCATGATTTACAAAAGTGCGGAAGAATTTTTAAGGAAATTTTTATAGAGGATTTCAATATTTCAAACATCAATATCTTTATAAGTATTATAGTCAATTGAATAAAAAATTTGAGTTATCAAGGGTTTTTAATTGAAACTAAAGTGTTTCCAAGATTTATTAGAGTTATCATGGTTATATAAAGAGAGAAAACCATTTGAGTAAGTAGTACTGATATTTGAGTAGAGAAGATGAGAAAGTAAGAAGAGCTAAATATTGTGAGTTTTTAACTTTAGTTCATTGGAATTAAATATGGGACAAAGTTTTTATAACAATTGAACTTATAATTTCAAGGAATATAAGTGAGTTCTTCAAATCCAAAAGAATATAAGTTGAGGGCTAGGCTCACATCGAGTAAAACCAAAATAAGATACATAAGTCTATGTTAGAGGTATGTTGATAGATCCAATAATTCAATTTATTAGAATTAGAGGATAAGACGACTTGCATGATGAGTAAATCAAATGTTTATGAGGTATTCTATGTTTTATCCTTGAGAAATTTCATATAGAACCGTTGAATACTAGTGATGATATTATAAAAAATGCAGCATTCTTATCAGGCGATAGAATGATATTTTCCAGATATAGCTCAACCAATTGTTTAGTATTTTTATTTAAAAGTTAAAGTTAAATCCAAATCTTGCGTAAATGATAATAAATTTACCCATTATAATAACTATGATAATAGAAGAAAATTTGTGACATGGAAATTCCAATCACAATAAGGATCAAGTTTCCAACACTGGGGATGAACCTTGTAAAAATACCCATGTGTTGTTTCCTTTATATTATCTACATTGTATGAGGGAGAAAGTATTAGGTAAACATATAAATAATAAATACATACAAAATTATAATAGATTTTTTATCAATGTAAAGAATCATTAGTTTAAATTAAATATATTTAGTAAAAGTTGGTCACTCCTGATTCACCCCCCTCTGAGGATCATTGCATGGTACATGAGGACAAACAAGTGGTATCTGAACTAACTAGGTTTCCTTTTTTAGATATATTTGTTTTATTTCAGCTGTGTTTTCAACTATTTACATGAATTCTATATTTCTTGTAGATATAGATATACCTTTACTAGATGATAATAAATGTATGCCTTAGTGAAAGAACACTAGAGTTATTCCTTGTTATGAAAACTTGGATGTTTTTGGAAAAAACATTTAATAACTATAATATGATATAAACTTAGAAGAAATACAAGTTAGATTCTTAGAATAATTGTAAATAGGATCAACCACTACTATAATATATACATAGTGAAATTTTTACTAAAAAAATCATCAAAATTAATCCTATATAATATGTGAGTGAAAGTTGTGATGAGTTTGATTTTGTTGAATCTATTGATGAAATATGAAATAAATTCAAGTATTAATTGAATAAGGTCCCTCTTGAAGTATTATATTATATATTTTCATTCATTAGGAGACTATATAAAGAAAAATAATATAAATAATTGAAAAATTATGAGATAGAAAATACATTGGCTAAGAAGTTATAAAAATGAAAAACCCTTATATAGTTTATAGAAGTAAAGGAAATGTCTGCCCAAATTTGTAATAAAATATTTTCTTTAGTTGAAAAATAATTACAAAGAAGTTTCTATGAGAATTATATGAATTGGAATGTTTAGTAAGAAGTTTACCATACATTAAAAAATATTATTAAAGTTAAGAACTCTCAAGTGGATGTAAAAATTAGAAGGATAACTAAGATTTAAAAATCACTGTCGAATGAGAGTAAAATGTATGAAGAAAATATTTGGAAGGTATGAATGCATGAAACATTAATTAAATCATCGATACTAAGGATTATTTAGTGAAACTATATAAAGAAAAATTCAATATTATGGAAGAATATCTTAACAAGAGTTTTTATGAAAAAGTTTTTATCAACAGAAGTTTCTATAAAAACTCTCCATGCACTAGAGAATACTAATAATGAAATTATTTATCTTAAAAATACTCAAATGAAGATCAAGGAAAAACAAGTAAAGGAACTCGATCATTTCTTGAAATAGGTGAGTAAGTTATATAAAGAAAATATGTAGAATTTAGAAGTGAAATGTGAAGATAAATTTATGTGTCTTAAATATCAAAATAACACTTTAAATTTAAATTTCCTTGATCTAGTGGTGGAATTGATAAGTATAGAAGTTAATCAAGTTGAATATTTATATAATGCTGAGAAAAGTTCCAATGTTCCAATTTATATGGAAATTATTATCTAATAGATGAATCAATACAATGATAAAATAAATGTGATGTTAAATTTTTTTATATAAATTTAAAATTCATTAGAAAACATAAACCCATGTTCCAAATATTCTTTATGAATTAATTATGATACTTTTAGTAGTGTAGGTTGTATTTTCAGATGAAAAATTGGAGAAGGAATTTATAGAGAAACATAAATCTTATATTAAGGTTTAAATATGACAAGATAAGGGAAGAAACCCCCCAAGGTGTATTAATGAATGATATTAATATCTCTAAATAGGAATAACCCTCCACCTGAAAGAGTTACACTAAACAAAATAAGAAGAGATTTGTTAGTTACTATTAGTGCTACAAAAGGTTTAGACACCATAACATTAACTATTACCACAACTTGTCAACTAAACGAAAATATATGTGACCTACATTAAGGGAGAGTCAACTAAAAGTTAATAGGAATTCAACTAAGTGAAAGAAGTGTAAAAGAAAGAGGGAACATCTATTGACAATAAATAGATTTTAACATCCTGAAAAATTATATATAATTTGTGGGAATTGTGGTCATGGTAATAAAAAGTTCTAGTCTAGATCAACCAAGAACAACTCAACTAAAAACAGTAAAATAAGGAAACAAAATCCAATAAATAATGAATGAAAGATATAATTTAAGTCCACCTTGAGGTGAAAACAATCAGAAGTCACCAAAATGAACACACCCAAGAAGAATGTAAAGAAACTTGTCCCACTAAAGAAAAGGTTATTTTATTATAGAAGAAAGAGTAAATTCATGGATAGTTTAAAACTAACATCAATTTTCAATATAATGGAGGAAATATCAATAAAAAATTGAATCAATACAATAAGGATACAAGAAGATTGGAATGGTGGAAGACATATTCGATGAAGAAGTATAGGTACATTGGAAGTTACCACTAACATGTAACTTACTAAAAGATACTAAGATATGTGTATGGTGTAAGAAGGATGTATAAACTCCTAGAAATTTTAGGAAAATATTTTCTAGGAAGGATAAGTATGTAAATAATAAGAAACATGCATCATAAGATAATTTTTTTTAAGAAATAGAAATCTCAATAGAAATAGAAAGATAAATATATTTTGAAGGATTACAAGAGAATTTGTGTTGAACAAATAAAATCACTATGGAAGATTGAAGAGATAGAAAAATAGAGTGAAAGTGACTTTCTATAAGAAGTGGTAAATACATATTAATAAAAAGTGAAAAGTTAAGGTAAATGAAAGAATTACATTTTACCTAAGAAGTTCAAAGCTCAAAAAGGAAAGTGTATAGCATGAAGAAAAGTGATGTAAAATTAAACAGAGTTTTTGGATCGATAAAAAATTATCATTCCTATTTTTGTAAATAAATACTAAGGAAGAACCACATCATAACCTCATAAGTTATGAAAATTTTCATTGAAAGTAATTGTTAGTGTTAAAATACAATGGAAGACTTAGATTAATGTAAGTATAAAACGTTTTACAACTATTGGAAGAAATTCATCATAAATCACTTTATCTCAAGTGGTATCAACTATAATATTTTAATTGATATCAATCGTGATAAAGATAGATGATGGTGTTCACCCCTTTAGTGGGAATTAAGATAAAGTTGGTGATTCTAAATAATTGAAAAGTTATATATAAAAGACATAAAATCTATAGAACCAAGGATTAGAGTCACTAAATACTGAAGTTTCGATAGATTAATGAATTTGAGTTCTCTATGGCAGATGATCTAGATGATAATGACGATTTTAAAATGTTGGAAAATATATTGAATGGATTTTTAAACAATTATAAGGTACATTTTTCATACCCAATATTCTCTTTTTAAAACCCAAGTTTAAAATCAACAGCTTTATAATTCTCTGGAAAAGTGATTTTTTATAAAGTGGGTGTTTGATAGAGCTGGAATTTCCAAATTTTTGACTATTTTTCATTGTCAATTAACCCCTTATTAATCTAAAACCTTGGTAGATCACATATATTTGTAATTTTTTTAAATCAATATTTTATTGATAAATATATTAAAACATTATTTTTGATGATTTATTCAATTTCTTTATTTAATGAGTAACCCATACATTAATTTAATAAATTAGATTCCATTGTTCAAAGTCTATTTCAGAGTGTGTAAGTCGAAGTTGGAAAAATGAAAAGGGCTGGATCAACTATGCCTTCAGAATATATAATCAACCATTCATGAAATTCGGTAAAGTCCTCAAGATGTCACATGTTGAACTAAAGTGACCGCTCATTGGAATTAATCAACCGCCCAACTATCCCCAACAACCATAGGTCTAGGATATCCCATGTTGAAATGAAATGATCACACAAAGAAAACAAATCACTGTGTTGAAAATTTGGAAAAGTGATGAAGCAGTTTCCCATTGAATCCAACCAACCATGTGAAGCCCAACATGCCACATGATCATTTTGATAAACATTCCTAGATCGACCATAGGGGTAGGAACAACCAAAAAGTGTAGAAGCTACCGTAAAGGTTGATTGATCACAAAGAGTTAAAAGTCCACAAGACCAATCATGGCCCTAAATTGACTAAATGTTAAAATTTATTGACTAAAAATTTCCTTTATACAACCAATCTAGGGATAACCCAAAGTTATGGTTGTAGGGATAAAAATAAATAATTTTCCAAAACTACATATTATAATCTACAATAAATAAAAAACTAATTTACATTGCTAAAAAATGGGAATAAATTCTTAAGTAGTCACATGGAGATTATCCAAGGGAATATGGGAGTGGAATATTGGGATAGTCTCAATCAAGAGATCAAATATTCGAGACATATAACTACCTATACCACAACCTTAAAGATGTGCATGTGGTGAAAATAAAAAAAGATGGAATTTGGATATGAAATTAAGGAAATTATTAAAGGTTTAGGATGCGATAGATGTAAAGAAAGGAGTTTGTTCGACTCACATGTAATGAGTAACTACTACAATAGAGGTCCTAACCATCCCTATATAAAGAATGATTATTCATGAAAGAAGGGATTGTGACCACCAATTCATGATCAAGTTAATATTTTATTTATTTTATTCTTTTATATTTTCTTATAATTATATAGTGATGGAACACTTAGACATCCGTGGTTGATCTGAGGATATTTCTCTTACCACCATTTCTTAGTTGAAAAATATATTTTTTTCATCTCTCTAGAATTATTTTATTACTTTATACTTTATGAGATTTCCTAAATTATATAAGTTTAAAATTATTTTTCCCTTTTTCAATAGTTCACTCATATAGGCCACTCAAATCTTATTCACTAATAATGATTATTAGTAGTGCGGTTGATCTAGGATGACTGGAGTTATCAAATCAATAAACTAGTTAATATTAGTATATGTAGTGGTCATTTAATTTCTATAATTAAACTAAAATAATTTGGTTATGATAATATCCAAGGTTTTAGATGAATATAGAGATACAATTTTACTAATTGTAATAGATATTTAACAATAAAGTGTGGGTATATTTAATTTTAGGCCACATTGATTAAATTTTATTTTAAACCCAACTCAATTACATCTGAAATCCAATCTCATCACCAATTTTTTTAAAAAACCAAACTCCTAAAAAAGGAAGGAACACACCCATAACACCGTCCTCTCTAAAAAAACCCGAGTCCCACTAGTACTTTATTTTTCTTAGGATCATAGATTTTTTTATTAAGGTTTCCATGAAATGCTTCTCATAAACCTAACATCATTTCTAGGGCATCCATTTCTACTTATTTTATATTTGATTCAATTAAAAAAATGATTTCAATAGCTTACCAGGCCTAGTTTATTTCACATCAATCAAAACTTCTTAAGAAATACTTAGAACCCTAATTATCACTAAACATGTGGGAAGAGAGTTTGTATCTATTCCCTTGAAAACATACTCATAATCCTCCACTTATTCCATTAATGTGAAACATATTTCCTTTTGTAGATAGGTATGAATCCTATAATTTTTCAGTTTAAATATTTATTTTATCCTTATAAAAAATACATAATATTTTAAAGAAGTTTTCAGGGGTGTTTTGGGATTGGTCAAATCATAAAACACTTGTTTTTTGAGAAATAGGTGAGGTTCAAAGTCAACGAATGGTTTTCTCTAACCGTGAACCTCAACCATATGTGACCTAGATGGTGTCACATGGTTTGTCAAACCATTCACCGAAGACCACACAACCATGCAATGTGGTGAAGATGGGTAAAATAGGTGATCCACATGGGTTGAGTATGTTTTTCAATTGATGTGCCTTTCCATGTGAGGTTCGGTGCCTCTTGGAAAAAGACCACACATGGGCTACACATGGTTTTTCATACCATGCACCTAGCCATGTGGATGGGTTCCACCCTAGGTAGTGGGTGAACATGGTCGGCGCATGGTTTGGAGAATTGTGTGACCAAACCCTATACCCTTTAAAAATTTGTGAAATTCCCAATTACCCCTACCTTCTTTGATACTTATCCTCCCATTTATTTTCCTCTTCATGCTTATTATATTCCCATGTATGAATTTCTTTCCTCCCTTCCTCTTAGTCTTTGATTCTCCTCCCTCGCATGTCATATGAATTTGTCACCATTTATCCCATTGGATCTCCATCAGTAAGCTCATTAATCCTCTTGAATATTGTATTCATTTATCTCTCTATATCAAATTCTATTTTCATGTGAGCTAATATTCCCTATTTTTGGGTATTTATCTATTTAGTTCATTAATCATGTTTTATCTTAGATTAAAGGCCCATAAAAGCGAGGAGTAATCTACCTCCTTATGGTAGGTGTTCTAGTACCTATCCCTAAGTGGGATTGGCATAAAAACTAAATTTAAATATCTTAAGTAAATTAAATGAAAATGAAGAGTACATCCATGTCACATGAACCTTATTATACTTGATCCTTGGGCATGATGTTCCTTATCATACATGATCTTTAGGCATGGATTCCCTTGTTATACCTGATTCTTGTGCATGGTTCCCCTTATTATACATGATCCTCAGGCATGGAATCCCCTATTACACATGATCCTCGAGCATGGAATCCCTTATCATACATGATACTTGTAAATAGTGTCCCTTATTATTCCTAATATTCAAGCATAGAATCCATTATTATTCAATGAGATAGATGGGGATGGAGAACCTTATTTAAAACATGTGACTCTTATGATCATGAAGGCGTGCCTTAATTTAAAGCCTCTGGTTATGGCTAGTACTAATTATTTATATATATGTCTATATATATATTTTATATAGAAGATATATATATAAATACATTCTTATATATATATATATGGTGAAATGTGTTCAGAGATATCACATCTTAGGTCGAAGTAGGTACAGTCAGATGAGTGTCATTGAGGAATACGAGTTGACTTGGTTATGGTTTACATTTTTTTATTTTTATTTTTATACCTACACACTGATCATTATTATGAAATAGTTGGATCACACTAGATTCCCTTGGTGGAAAACTACTAAGTATATCTCACATTCTGTTCGAGCCACTGATTATTACCCAAACAGAATTCATGGTGTCAGGTACGGACAAAGGGAAGTTCCCAACTATAGATACTTGATCCTATATAATAGACTTGAGTATGCAAGTAGAAGACCAAGATTATTCTTGTGATTCTATTTGAGATATATTTTGGGTATTTTTTATTCTGTATATCATATTATATTATCCTACTTCTTTTCCCCCTTTATTTCCTTTTTTTATAGCATCATGACATGATCATCATTTTGTATCTGATATTGAATATTATATATCGATGATTATATTTATTTTTGGATGATTTTTCCTCCAATGTTTATTTACTTACTATTCCATTTTTTTTCTAATCTGAATAAGAGAGTATATTATTCCCACCATACCATTACAGACCCTCACTGTTAGTCAATACCCTATATTGTATGAGGAGGAATTCTTAACGCGATGTGGTCACTAGGTCAGGTCAATTATCTATGGATCATGATCAAGAAACTAAAAAGTGTTATCTGATATTTTTTTTTCATTACTATTTGGGTTGGCAGACAAGAGATTAAGATTGTGTTGGAATTTAGTAATAAGGTTGTGCTTATGGTGTTTTTGTTTCTGCCTATTGGAGTTATCTTTATTACACTATTTGGTGGCACAAATTACTTGTGATGTTTATTATTTATATGAGGTTATCTTTTACCCGTGGTATATATAACAGGGAAGTGTTATCTCATGCATCATTATAGTAACCTGAGGATTATTATTTCATGAATATTCCAACCCACAATTATTTTACTATGTGCACTGCTTATGGTATGTTTAGTGATTTGATCACTATATTGAAATGTGATAACATTTCTTTCTAAGAATTTTTTTCTTAACATGGAAACATAAACCTAAATAGTGTTTTCTTGTATAACTTGATGATAAAACCTTAACTAACCATTTATCATATGTTTTATCCGTGAACCATTCATTTCTTGGGTTGAAATGTTAGTTGGGTTTGATTAAATGGATGTTAATTGTAATTTAAATATGTTACGTGCCTCTATGAATTGTGAATGGTAATCCCTCTAGTCGAACCATCATAAAATAATGGTTACAATTAAATGATGCACCAATTGTAACTTTTAAAGTGAATAAATTTAAAATTTAGTAATGTTGATGAATCTAACTGAACCGTGATATATATATATATATATATATATATATATATATATTTATAAATTATAACTCTTGAATGAAATTGTTTCCATTAAATGGGGATGCTAGTTTTAACTTAAGGAGTGCTTTCCTCTATAAATTTCAATTGAAACTCTATAAATCTAAAACTTTTCTATGAGATATGAGAACTTGACACTAACCCGACCTTAATAGTGGGAAGTAGGGAGTGTCTCTTTTGATTTTTTATGATATTATAAAACTACATAGACCTCGATTTAGTAGTAAGAAATGGGTGTTGATTTTTATATAGTATGTCTTGAACCTATCCTAATGTTTTATCTGTAATCGTTCCTGTTATCAAATCCTACTCTAAGTCATGAATTTTTAATTTTTCAAGTATGACACTACAAAGGCCTCAAGTCATGATATTTTAAGGTGGAAATGATCATAATATAGAGGAGATGGACCCTGATCCACTTATATTACCACCTATAGTTCCACTTGAGGCACCTCCTATTATTCTTGATATGGGAACCCATGCTTAGTTCTGAGAGATATTTCTATGGTTTATGTATTCAGTACAGAGAGCTTCAAAACCAGCCACTACTATGGAATATTTAACATGAGAATTCCATAAACAACATCCCCCAATGTTCTTAGGGTATGATGGCCCCAAAGTAGTTGACTCTTTCTAGAGGCCATGCTATCTATATTCGAATACTTAGATACACCTCTAGAAAGGAGGGTCAAGATTTCAACCTAGATATGCGATCCTACCAAGCGATACTGGTATGCTATCACCCAAGCTATCCATCACCGAGATATTGTCTATAGGGGTTTTTAGAAGGTCTTATATGAGAACTATTTCCCACATACACTAAGAGTTGAGCGGGATAAGGAATCTATACACTCACACTAGGGTGGTATGTCTGTGATGGAGTATTCATCTCGTTTCATAAACCTTCATCATTTTACACCATATATTACTGGTGATGAGATAATAACAATGAGATGGTTTTAGGATGGGATCGTATACACCATCTAATATCAGGTCAACATCTTTCAATTGAATACCATTTTTTAGATAGTAAACTAAGCCCTCATTATTGATCAAAATTTGAGGGAAGTAGATAGTGTAGGTTAGGCTGATTCAGCACTATAACTAGAATGTGACTCATATAGTGGATGGAATCATCACCTCAAGTCTTCAAATAGGGGAAAAAGAAGTCAGATGACACCCAATGATAGTTACATGGCATGTCACCGGTGTAGAAAGCCAGGGTATAAGAAACCCCATTATCCCAAAGAACCCATTGAGTGATGAGGATATGATAGGATGGAACGACTTCATATTTTTTGTAGGACCTTCCCATATGTGCATAGTGGGAGAGGATCCACATTATCTTTTCCTTTAGGGCTGGGATAAGAATCTCCTTAAGAGACAGGTAGCTGGAGTACTACCACTAATTCTGGCAGAGGAGGTGGTCATGGATGAGGGATCCAGACATAGGAATTACAATTCCAATACAGAGGGCATACCCAAGGTAGTTAGGTTGTATCTCAAGGCCCCAAATAATATATCCTACTCTTGGGGATTAAAACACTGGGCCTTCCATAGTTCAAGGTCTTAGGTCCACAAGGCTAAATACCCTGAGAGGGGGGGTGAATCAGGGTATGACTAATTTAAAATTAAATCCCATTATGATCTTGTTTCGCTATTAAGAAAAACACTCTTCTCTCTCTTTCCCAGTGCACAATATAAATAGAAAGTAAAGAATGCAGAGGACACAACAATTTTTACTTGGTTCACCCCCACTGGGCTACGTCCAAGGAGCATACACCGACAATGTGCTGATGTACCAAATCCACTGAAATCACACTGCTGTTTACAAGGTTTGGGATAAATCACTTCTATTCCCAGGATCACTACATTTACAATGTTTAGGGTCATCTCACTACTTTCCCAAGGGTCACTCCCTATTTCTCTCTCTCTGGCTCACTACCGGTGGAGAGGATCAACTTCTTCCTCTTCCCTTGCTCACTGTTCTGGAAAGGATCCACTCACAGTTTATAGACCTATAGGTATCTTCATTATCACTAATGAATATATCTTCTGTTGTATGTAAATGATCTATTGAAGTCCTGCATTCACCTGTAGATGAATCTCACTTTGCAACAAAGGTATCAGACAATTTTCCAGCTTCTTCACAACCATAAAATGACTGGCCTGCTTCTACCATACCAAGCGCACTTCTCCAAGCTGGCACGCAAGTTCCGGCACGCAAGTTCAAACCGGCGCACAAGTTCACCTCAACGACTTGTGCGACACTCGCTTCTTCAACTCCAAACTTGCGAGACTCACACCCTTTTACACCCAAAACAACTTTGGCGTGCAACTATCAACTATCGCGCTTCATTGAAACCTAGCGCGCAAGTGTCACCAAACCACCTACGCGACACCCCCTTCTTTAACTCAAAACTTGGGCGACTCACACCCTTTCTCACCCAAACCACTTTGGGCGTGAAACTATCAACTGACGCACAACTTTTGAATATCTTTATACTTGTGTGACCACACCACCACTTGAGTGATCACAACACCTGCGCGAAGGGAGCTCTAATTTTCTCTAAGTGTTGAACTATCTAAGAAATGAGGAGGGGTTGAACTCTATTTATAGGAATTTGGACACCCTGCAAGACGGTGTGCAAGTCATCTCTCGGCACGCAAGTCCATCCACCCTAGTCTCTGTCGCGCAAGTCACTTGCGCGGCCAAACCCAAAACTTGGGCGCCCCTTTTTCCTTTACCATATTTTGATGTTCTGATCTTGAAAAACATATGGCGCGCAAGTTTCCAATCCTATAATACATCAACACACAAGTCCTTTTTCCAAAAACACATTTCTCCATTTGTCGATTTTGAGGTCCAAAAATTTGGCAAACACTGGAAAACAGCGTCACCTTGTATCTTCTCTTTTTGAACCACCTCCAGATCAAACATTCATCTGTCTATGTTCTTGATTCTACCATGGATCATTGACAACATCCCTTGAACTCGACATTCCACCATGAAAAACCCTTTGTCAAGAGATTTGTATGTCATGGTTTTCTTTGTCAACAAACACAACACGAATGTCCACTTTGTCAACAAACACAATCACCTCAAAAATGCTTCAATGATACCTTGAGAGATTTTTACCCAAAAATATCCCCCTTTGGGTTTGTTGAAAAATCTTCCATAAAAAGATACATCGTTGATTCTTCAACTACCATTCGCCTATTTCGATTCTGATAGCGATCAAGGATTTACTCAGCACATACTCTAAGCCCACAGGAGCAATGCTCGGCGTGATAAATAAGAGTAAATGAAAAGTTAATCAATGAATCACTTCAACTCTAACACCCACTATTGATACCAAACTGAAATAAATTATTGGAAATATTCTTACCGCATTCCAACACCACTCTTCTGCTTTTATAATGATCCTCAGCTGTCATGATATCTATTCTTTTATCGATCACTTATAGCATCGTCAGATTAGATAATCTCCCCTTTATCATTGCTCCCCTATCTCATTGCTCCATCTGTCAGCTTCTCCCCATATCAATCATGATTTTTCAAATATCCATGTTGTCTCCCCCTTGAAAAATCACTATTTTCTCCCCCTTTGTCAACAAACCCAAAGGGAACTTCTTTGTAGTCTGTAATAAAGTAGAGAGCACATATCAGTACAGTTGGAAAAAACACATCATACCTCAGGGAGAGGGGGGGGGGGGGGTTCCACATCCACACTCTTTTAAGTGCGGGGAGTCAACAGAACTCCCAGATCCAGTCGATGCCTATCAAATGCTTCCTTGGGTAAGGCCTTTGTCAGATTATTTGCAACTTATAGTTCTGTAGGCACATACTTCAACTTCACAATTCCTTGCTCAACCTTCTACTTGATAAAATGATACTTTATCTCAACATGCTTTGTCTTTGGGCGATGAACTGGATTTTTGCTAAGATTGATAGAACTTGAGTTATCACACTAGATTCCGATTGGAGACTTAACTTCAAATCACATATATTCAAGCTTCTGCTTCATCTATAATAGCTGTGTGCATGCTTGATTGGCCGCAATATACTCAGCCTCTTTGGTGCTTAGAGAAATGCAATCTTGTTTCTTTCTTATCCAAGAAATACACAGCCTACCAAGATAGAATGAACCTCCTGACGTTGATTTTCTGTCATTTGCTGATCCAACCTAATCTGCATATGTATATCCCAAAAACTCTGGCTGAGATTTGTCATCATACATCAGACTGAAATCCATGGTGACTTTGATATACCGAATTATTATTTTTACTGAAAGCATGTGGCTTTCCTTGGGATTACTCTGATATCTTGCTGCTTGGAATGTGGCGAATACAATGTCAGGCCTTATCACAGTTAGGTACAATCGACTTCCAATGATTTTCCTATATTCTTTGATATTAACTACCTTTCCATCCTCAACTTTGGATAGTTTCATCTGGGTAGGAACTGGAGTCTTCATTTCCTTGTAATTTTCCATTCCAAATCTTCTCACAACATCCTTGGCATACTTGGATTGAGAAATTAATGTACCATTCCTTCCTTGTGTCACCTGTAGACCAAGGAAAAATGTCAGCTCTCCAATCATTGACATTTCAAACTCACTTTTCATGAATTAAAAAAACTGTCTGCACTGAGCTTCATCTGATCTGCCAAATATTATGTCATCGACTTAAACCAACACCATCATCCTTTGATTACTATCATTGCTGAAATAGAGATTGTAATCAACTCTCCCATGCTGGAAACCATGCTTCTTCAAGTCATGATCAAGCCTTGAGTACCAGGCTCTTGGTGCTTGCTTCAACCCATATAGTGCCCTCTTCAACCAAAAAACTTTATTCTCATATTCATGAATGAGAAAACCATCCGGCTATTCAATGTACACCTCTTCTTCCAGAACCCCATTCAGAAATACAGATCTGATGTCCATCTGGAACACTTTGAACTTTCTTTGTACTTCTATGGCTAAAAATAATCTGATTGCATCCAGCCTTGCAACCGGTGCTAATGTCTCATAAACATCAATGCCCTATATTTGGGAGTATCCTTTACACACCATTCATGATTTGTTTCGAATCGCTGCACCATCTTCGTTCATCTTGTTGCGAGAAACCCATTTAGTCCTGATGATATTATTATCTGCTGGTCTCGAAACAATCTTCCACGTATGATTCTTCTCAATCTGGTCTAATTCTTCATTCATAGCCTTAACCTAGTACTCATCTTCAGTTGTATCAGAAAAAAATTTCAGCTCTTCCTAAGATAAAAATGATGTTTGCTGCAATGATTTCATTCTTTGAGTCTGAAATGGTGCTATCTGATCACTAATGATGTTTTGGATATCAATTTTAGCTCGAATCTTTGGCTTCCTAGTAGATTCAGATTTTGTTCCCTCTTTCTCATCATCAGTATCTTATTCTAAGACATCCTCCACCACTTCTACTCCCCCTGTGTTTCTTACCTCTTCATCACTTTCATCCAGAATCTGTTCACTAGGTCGTTGAGTATTCTGTTCATTTTAAACTATAGTAACATCGTTACTCTCAACAATTTTACCAGCCTTTTGTTGAAGCATTTATATACTTTGGTTTTTCCTAAGTATCCAAGGAATATCCCCTCATCTCCTTGTGACTCAAACTTCTTGTGGTTTTCTTTGTTGAGAATGAAACAATTACTTCCAAATATCCGAAAGTATTTAAACATTGGTTTCTTTTCATACCACATTTCATACGGATTCTTCCCTTCTTTAGGAAACAATAGTGGCCTGTTTGATATATAGACCGATGTCAATACTACTTCCTTCCAAAATATCTCTGGTAGGTCCTTTTGAATAAGCATTGTTCTGGCCATATTGTTGATGATATGATTTATCCTTTCAACTACTCCATTCTATTGGGGATTTCTCACTGATGAAACTTGATGCCTTATCCCATGTTTCTCGAGATAGTCTTCTTCTTGACTGTTTGTGAATTCTATACTGTTATCAGTACGAAACTATAGAATTTTCAGCCCAAGAATCCATTCTGATTCCCTCCTATACTGCTTGATACAACTGAACACCTTTGTCTTATGGGTAATGAAAAATACCCAATCCATTATGCTATAATCATAAATGAAAAGGACATAGTACCTTTTCCCATTTATGGAACGTGGTGAGATAGATCCACAAACATCATCATGCACCAATTCAAGCACTCTGGTTGATTTCTGTTCCTTTGGCTTGTATGTCTTTCTGATGATCTTACCTTGTTGGAAAACATTGCACGTATGAGTGCAATCACGTGATAATTGGGGAAGGTCTCTAGAAGCATCACACTTTACAAGATCTTCCATAGATAGTTGGCATAGATAACCAAGTTTCTTATGCCACATCTTGTTTTCTTCCCCTCTGGATAAAAGACACATATCTTCTTCCACACTTACAAGGTAAATATTTCCCTTCGTCCTTTTTCCTTGTAGAAAAACTGCTCTTTCTTTTCCTTTCACAACACACATCTTCTTGGTAAACTGGATAGAGTTCCCATAGTCACATAGTTTACTAACACTGAGCAAGTTATGACTGAGGCCCTCTACAACCAAGATATCCCCACGTCTCATTTCTTTTCCCACAAATTTAGCCTTTCTGGAACCAATAATCTTCATCCCTTTATCATTCCTAAACTTGAAAACACCTTCTTTGTCATATTTAATGCCTATAATGAGATCCTTGTTACCTTTCATATGGGATGTGCAACCACTGTCAAGGATCCATAGTCCTAAATGATCTGAAGCTTTAAGGGAAATTTCTGTAATTGCTGCCTTCTCATCCTTTTTCTTTTTGATCCATGTCTTCGACTTCACACTTGGTGTGGTTTAGAGAACTTGATCTTCCTTAGAGTGTGATGGACCTGATTCATCTTGTAGTGCTGGAAATCGATTTTGTGTTTTCATCCCACTTGTTGATTCTCTAATTTTCTACTTATGACTGCTCGAGTTTTGTTTTGTCACATTTCTCTATATGATTTATGTGCAATATCTATCCATGTGCCCAAATCATCGACACAAAAAACAATGACCTCCAAAGGATGTTCTATAATATTGAGCTCTGTTTGGATTCCATTGTTGTTCTTGTGACCTTCAGTATCTTTTATCTATAGAACACACATTCTGTGAGTTTCCCATCTTTCCACAGCAATAGCACCTAACATAAGGAGCATTCCTATGTGTCACTTCTGCACTGCTGGTTTTCCCTTAGGATCTGATGATATCTTGATTTGGTTTTATACCCAACTCTATCTTCATTATCATAGCAGGTTATTGCGGTTTGACTTCATCCATGAACACTTTCTGTTCTCATTCATGTCCCATACCGGTCTTGCCGTTGGAACATGTCTGTTTCTTCTTTTCCGTTGGAGGTCTGTGCTCCACTTCTGACTTTTTAGTCTTCTGAATAATCTGTTTTCTTGGAACTGTATTGGGTGTCAAGAGTTTTTCTTGATCCTTAATTCTTTGTTGCATAACAACAACTTATTTTTTGAGTTCTTTGATATGTTTGACCTGCTTCTTTCCTGTGTTAGTCAAACCATCGATTTCATTATTTTGTTCCTCGATTTTAACATTATAATCAACAATATTTTCTGAGATCTATGGTGTTGAAGATTTTAGTTTTTCAATTTCTTATAATAGCTCAAAATTTTCTTCATCCTGTTGTTGCATATAGAGTTTGAAATCACGAACCACTTTATTGGATTTCTTCGTTTTGGCTCTCCAAACATCTATCTCCTCAAGTGCTGCTTCCAATTAGGCCTCCATATCAACTCTTCCTTAAAATTCTTCTTCTTCTTCTCCAACATCAGCTTCTTCCTTTTCTTGAGAACTACTGAAGACCGCCACCATGTCATTTTCCCCACGATCTTTTCAGTTTTCTATATCTTCAGCCTTTTCAACCTCAGACTCATCTGAACTTTCATAGTCTTATGAAAGAAGATTCCTTTTCTTGAGGAAATTTCTTTTGAACTATTTCTTTCCTTTCACATAGGATGAAGACTTCTTTTTGGGGATTTCAACTTCATCATCTTCATCATCTTGAGAATTCTTTGGGCACCTTGCTGCAAGATGTCCGACCTTTCCACATCTAAAGCACGCAAGTGGAAGTTTCCCTTTAAACTTTCCTTTTCCTATATGAAGGTTTGAGGAAAGGAATGACTTCACTTCATATGTCTCTTCATTCTCCTAATATTCTTCAATGGTGAGATTATTCATGACCTTAAATTCCACCTCCTTGGATTTCCCCTTTTCCATAGCATCATTGTCATCATTCCTCATTTCATATGCAATAAGGGTACTATGAAGGTTATCCAATGTCATCTCTTTTGGGTCTTTATCTTCCAAGATTGAGACTTTCGGATTAAACCGAGTTGGAAGTTTTCTCAAGATACACTTCACAATCTTTATATCTTCAATGAATTCTCCAAGACCCCACATGTCTTCCACAACAAAATTTACCCTGTCAAAAAATGCATCAACAGATTCATTCGTGCTCATTCTCAGATCTTCATACTTGTTCCAAAGAACATGAAACTTTTCCTCTCTGACTTTTGTATCCCCTTCATATATATTCAAAAGATTTTCACACATATCAAGTGAAGTTTTTCATGACATCACCCTCATATAGATCTCATTGGAAAGGGATCCACCTAAAGCATTAATACACTTAGCTTCAACATCTAGCTCCCTTTTTTCAACTTCTAATAGTGATCCACTATTGATGTCTATTGAGATACCGTGCATAGCTGCTGTAAACACATCCATTCCCAAAGATCGGAAATAGTGTTGCATTCAATTCTTCCATATCTGAAAATTACTTCCGTCGAAGATCGGAATCCCTTTATGATTGGTGACCTCCATTTGAGAGAGAACCACTAATAAAAACCTATTCCTCTAATACCAATTGTTAGGTCCACAAGGCTGAATACCCTGAGAGGGGGGATGAATCTGGGTATGACTAATTTAAAATTAAAGCCCATTCTAATATTGTTTTTCAGTTAAGCAAAACACTCTTCTCTCTCTTTTCCAGTGCACAATATAAACAGAAAGTAAAGCATACACATGACACAACAATTTTTACTTAGTTCACCCTCACTGGGCTATGTCCAAGGAGCAAACACCGACAATGTGCCGATGTACCAAATCCACTAAAAGCGCACTGCTGTTTACAAGGTTCAGGATAGATAACTTCTATTTTGAGGTTCACTACCTTTACAATGTTTAGGGTCAGCTCATGCTTTCCCAAGGGTCACTCCCTGTTTCTCTCTCTCTGGCTCACTGGTAGTGGAGAGGATCACCTTCTTCCTCTTCCTTTTCTCACTGCTCTGGAAAGGATCCACTCATAGTTTATAGACCTGTTGGTATCTTCATTATCAATAATGAATACATATTCTTTTGTATGTAGATTCTCTGTTGAAGTCCACCTTTCACCCGTATATGAATCTCACTTTGCACCGAAGGTATCAGGAAATCTTCCAGTTTCTGCACAGCCCTAAAATTACTAGCCTACTTCTACCATACCTGGCATGCTTCTCCAAGACAAAATTCAAGTTCCAGAGTGCAAGGTCAAACCGGCGTGCATGTAAACCTCAACCACTTGCACGATACTCGCTTCTTTAACTCCAAACTTTTGCGACTCACACCCTTTTACGCCCAAACCAACTTTGGCGCACAACTATCAACTGTCGTGCTTCTTCAAAACCTAGCGCACAAGTTTCACCATACCACATGAGAAACACCCCCTTCTTTAAATCAAAACTTGGGCAACTCATAGCCTTTATTTCCCAAACCACTTTGGGAACACAACTATCAACTGGCACACAGCTTTTGAATATCTTTATATTTGCACGACCACACCACCACTTGCACGAACACAACACCTACACGACGGGAGCTCTGATTTTCTCTAAGTGTTGAACTCGATAATAAATTAGGAGGGTTCTACCTCTATTTATAGGCATTTGGACACCCTGTGCGACGACGTACACGACTTCTCTTGGCTCACAAGTCCAGTCACCCTAGTCTCTGCTGCACAAGTCACTTGCGTGACCAAACCCAAAACATGGGAGCCCCTTTTTCCTTTGCCATATTTTGATGTTCTGATCTTGAAAAACATATGGAACTCAATTTTCCAATCCTTCAAGACATCGGTGCGCAAGTCCTTTTTCCAAAAACACTAGAAGACGACGTCACCTTGTATCTGGTCTTTTTGAACCAACTCTAGATCGACCATTCCTTAGTCGACGTTCTTGATTAAACCATGGATCGTTAACAACATCCCTTGAACTCGAGATGCCACCATGAAAACCCCTTGTCAACAGATTTTTATTTCATGGTTTTCTTTGTCAACAAACACAACACGAAGGCTCACTTTGTCAACAAACACAATCACCTCAAAAATTCTTCAATGATACCTTGAGGGATTTTTTTCCCAACACAAGGTTTGATTTTAATATCCTCCACTTTAGTGTTTGTTTTATTTAACACAATATATTCCCACTCCTTTATATCTATTGAGATTATGGGGATTCTTGGAATCTAGATTTATAATTTTTTTGGGGTGATGAAACTCAATACCCCATTAGTGGTCCAATTAGAAATTATATTCTAGTACAAGGAACCCCCTTAAGTTATGCAATTATCATTTCATGTGGGTATTCTATGTCTTTGAGATAACAAGTTTTGACATCATTCTCGAGATGGACTAGTCGGTTCCTTACCATGAACACATTGATTGTTATAGTCGAAGGGTTTACTTTACACCACTTGAGGGAGGTAATTATATTCAAAAAGTTTAATGGGATGTGTAGTGGATTTGATATGGACCTAAGAATTGTGGGATGGGTGGTGTGATGGTCCATATTTTTTTTCTTTATTTAGATGACCTGGGAGCATGACATTTAGATTTCCCTCATGTAGTAGATCATTTAAAAGATGTGTTCCCTAATAATTTTTTAGGCTTCCTCATAAGAGAGAGGTATAGTTTAATATATATCTAGTGTCAGTATAAATAATAGTGTCCATTCCTCTTTATAGGATGGTTACTAACAAGTTTCATGAGCTTAAGAGGTAGCTAAAGGACTTAGAAGATAAGGGGTTTATATGACCCGACACTTCACCATGGGGTTCAACTATATTTTTTTCCATGTAGGAGGATGGTAAACTTATGATTTTTGTAGATTATTACCAGTTTAACTACCTTATGATTAAGAAATTTAATCCTTTACCTTGAACATATAGCCTCATTGACTAGATTTGAGTAGGAAGGGTTTTATATAAGGTTGATTTAAGGTCAAGCTATCATCAAGTGTGATTTAGGCCTTCAGAAATACCACACATAGATTTTTAAAGAATATCCTTTATGATTATTTGGTAATGATGTTTGGCCTCAGGAACATGGTAGATATTTTCATGGCCTTAGTGAATTTCTGTTTCCACTTGTATCTGGATTTGTTTGTGGTTGTCTTTGTGGAGAAAATATTGGTGTACTCACATACTCAACATGATCTTGAAAAACTCCTTTATATCATATTGAGTAAATTTAGAGAGCATAATTAATATGATAATATCATGAAATTATTATTTTGGATTGATAAAGTCTATTTCCTAGGTCATATTATCTTAGAGGCAGGAGTGTCTGTTAACCCATAGAAGAAGAGAGATTTGATTTATTGGGATCATCCCAATAATGTCTTTGACATATAAAGTTTTATGTGGATGGATGGTTATTAAAGTTACTTCATACATTATTTATAACATAATGAAGCACCAGTCATAGGCTTGACCAAGAATTGTTTCAAGTATACATCACATGAATCATGTGAGAAATCCTTTTAGGAGTTGAAAGGAAGGATTACTTTAGTGTTTATCCTAATTTTACTTGATACTAGAATATTTTATATGGTTTAATTTTATGTGTAAGGAATTATAATTGGAGAAATTATAATGTAAGAAGATTGAGTAATGGAATATGGGTCTCGCTAGTTAGTGGAAGATGAGCGTAATTACCGAACACACAATATCAAGATAGAATTTGTGGTTCATGACTTGCGTTGTTTGAGAAATTATCTTTTGGGAGAGAGAATTGTTTTATACATAGATCATAATAGACTCAAATAAATTTTTATATAGGGTGAATTAAATATCAGGAAATAGAGGTTGGATGAATACTTATAGTCTTTTGACTTAAAGATTACTTTAATGGTAGGGAGGGGAAATTCATTGTCTGATTCTCTGAGTTGTAATACTGATACTCATGTCATTTAGGATGTCTATAGTGAGTGAAAGTTGATGGATTTGTTATTGGAGATGCATATAAGGATCCAGGAGTGTGATGGGAACCCTATTTTTATAGATCTGTTAGTGAAATATTCTCTTCTAGATCGAGTAAAGAGGAGATATGTTATTGATCCTGGGGTCTTAGTCTTAAGGGGGAGCATCTCAAATGGGGACCCACCACCTTTTTTTGGTTATGAATGATGTTTAGATTTTATACATTCATGGTAATATTTATGTACCTCCATACACACATTATGAATTTATATAGGAATCACATTCTACTTCTTGGGAAGTACACCTTGGACTCACTAAGATGTACTATGACATATGTCAATAGTATTGGTCTCCAGGTATGAAGAGGAAAATTTCAAGTTTTATTACTTAGTGTTCCACCAGTAAATAGGTTAATGAAGAACAATTGGGACCCACTGTATATTTATAGCCGATATCCACTGAATATTGTAAATGGGATGATATCACCATGGATATTGTGATGAGGTTTTAAAATTCACATTATGTTTGTAACATAGTATGGGTGATCGCTGATAGGATTATTAAGGTATCCCAATTTTATTATTATTAGGGAGACCTTTTCAATAAACTATCTTATAAGGATATATTACATGGAGATAATATGCCTTCACATGGTTCCATGTACTATTTTATTGGACATAGATTCTCTAATTAAATCATGGTTTTGTAAGGGATTGTAGAAGGATCTAGTATCAGCGGTGCTTTTGATAATAGGCTACCAACCACAGAATGATAGGCAGTCCAAACATACCATATGGGTGTTAGAGGACATTCTCTAAGAGTAGATCCTATACTTTGGGAGTTCTTGGGATAGACACATACCTATCATTCATTTTATTATAGTAACAGATTTTAGGAAGTTGCGAAAATGGATCCGAATTAGGCCCTATATGGTAGGCTATACCTTTCACCCCTCTGTTGGTTAGAGGTAGGTGAGGTAACAATACAAATACCAAATCTCACTCCAGAGACCTTAGAGTAGGTAAAATAAATCAGTAACTAAATGGATATAACTCCTTCTAGGTAAAATTCATATACTAATCTTTACCACTGACCTCTGGAGTTCAAGGTGGGACATTGGGTCTTCTTGTGAGCTTACACCTAGATTGGATCATATAAAAATTCCTAAAAAGGAAAATCTATCACCTTGTTAGGTCGTGACTTTCTAGATATTAGAGATAGTTGGTTTAGTAGAGTTTTAGTTGGGCTTAACTCAGAGGTACTAGGCCATGCATGATGTCTTCCTTGTATATCAGCTTTGTTATTAACACTCATAACCATCTCATTATTTTGATGAAAAGGATATTGAACAAGAGGATGATGCTTCTTTTTAAGAGTATACCATTCATATAATCAATCAGATAATGAATTATCTCCAAGGAATGTTGGTTCCTCTAGTTTGTGTGCTATGGTAGCACGAACATGTATAAGAAGAGACCTAGGAGAGAGAGACCAATGTAAGTGCTCAAAGTATTCTCAGATGATGCATTACCACACTTCAAAGGCAAAATCGAGGATGATTTTTATTAAGGAGGGGAAGTTATAATGTACTGGATTTTTAGATAGGTATGAATCCATTTTATCCTTATAAAAAGTACCTAATAGTTTTATGATGGGTTCAGGGGTGTCTATGTCTTGTTCAAAGCTTAAAGCTCCTATTTTTGGGAGAAGTAGGTGAGTCACATATCATCTCATGATTATTGCTAACCATATACAACTAACATGTAGGAACTGGAGGTTGTCAAGTATTTTTACAAATAATTCAACCGAGGTTTCATGACTCTAAGATGTGGTATAGATTGGTTGAAGAGGTTATCTTCATGGGATACACATAGTTTGTCAATCCATGTGCTTATCTATGTAAGGCCGGTCACCTCTTGGACAAAGAGAATGTAAGGGCTGTGCATGATTTTTCGAACTCTGAGTCTATCTATGAATGGTGGTGCCACCCTAGGTAGTGGGTGTGCATGGTTAGGACCCTATTTTTCCAACCATTTGACCAAATCATGCAATCTATAAAAATGTGTGATTTTCCCATTTCCCCTACTATATTTAATACTTCTCATATCATTTTTTACTCTCCACACACAATATCTTCCCACGTATGAGGATGCTTCCTCTATTACTCATAATCTTTGAACCTCCTACCTCATAAAATGTTCGAATCAATCACCGTCTATCACGTTGGATATCTATCTGTAAGATCTTCAATCCTCTTAAATATTTTATTTATTCATGTCACCGTATTAAATTATATTTTTTTTGTACAATAATATTCCCTATTTTCTAGGTATTCATCTATTTTGTCAATTTATCCCATTCTAGCCTAGATTAAGGGCCCATAATGCAAAAGTTTTCATCTACTTCCATAAGGTAGGTGGTATATTACCTATCTCTAAAGTCCAGATACTTTATATCTTACAATGTGATACTGTACACCATACCTTCTACACCATGACTTAAAAATATAAACTATCATTAATTAAATTGTTATCCATGTAATATATTCTCCCATACACCATTTTCATTGTCATATTATGTATCCTTCGACTAGTTCCACCCCTTGAGGTGTGATTATGATTTAACTTGAAATAACAAATGCTAATGTGATTAACCCCCCTCTAAGTGGAGTTGGATTGATAATTAAAATGAAATTTCTTAAGTAAATTAAATGGAAGTGAACAGTACAACCATGTCTCCTGACCCTTATTGAACATGATCCTCAGGCATGGAATCACTTATTATACATGATCCTAGAGTATGGTTTCCCTTATTATACATGATCCTTGGGTATGGATTCCCTTATTATACCTAATCCTTGTCCATGGAACCCCCTATTATACATGATTCTTAGGTATAATATTCCTTATCATAAATGATATACAGACATGGTGTCCTTTATTATTCATGATACTTGGGAATAATATCCCTTATTATTCATAATACTTGGGAATAACATCCCTTAAAATTATAGGAGATAGATTGGCATGATGACCATTATTTAAAATATATAACTCTTATGATTATTCAAGGACACCTTATTTTAAAGACACAGGTCTTGGATAATACTAATTATCTATATACATGTCTATATATGTTGTATATATATAGTATATATATATAAATACATTCTTATATATACACACACACATATATCATGACATGTATTTAGAGATATCCCAACTTAGGTTGAAGAAGTACAGTATGAGAGGTTCCCTCAAGGATCCCAAGATGACTTGGCTAAGATTTACATTTTCTACTTATTATTATTATAACCACACAATACTCATTTATTATGAACTAAGTAGATCATACTTAATGAGATTGGTGGTGGACAACTTAGTATTTCTCCCAGCCTATTCAGTCTACTGTTTGGTACCCAAAGATACTTCATGGATATAGGTAGGGACAAAGCGAAGTGGTAAATTATGGATACTTACTATCCTCAAGTATGGGAGTAAAGGAATAAGGTGATGCTCATTATTATACTGGAGATTTAATTTGGATATTTTTTTTTATTTTTTATATCATGTTTAATAGGCCTACTGATCTATCCCTTAATTTATTTTTTTGTATAACATAATAATATTATCATAAATTTGTATTTGATACTTAATATTTTGAAGAGATTATTATATTTATTGTTGGATGATTTAACTTTTGTTGTTTATTTACTTGCTATTCCATTGTACTGCTACAATGAAATAGAGGGTATAGTATCCCCACTATACAATTACAGACCCTTGCAGCTATTTAGAAGCCATTGGCATATGGGTAGGTGCACTTGGGTCCATGTGGCCATCGGGCTGGGTCACTTATCAGGGGACTAGTTTGGGGACTCTACAAGATTCACTACAGGTTGTTAAAATATGGAAAAATTATTGCTAAACTAAATAGTACTTTGAGAGAATTATATGTACCGAATTTCAAGAATAATAATCACCTTCAATAACCCAATGTCCAAAAAGACATAGAACTTATAACTAAAACGACCAAATCCTTTCAAAGTTTCATTATTTGTCAAGAGAGGATCCCAAATTACACTTGAGATAATGTGGTTATGTTTGTAGTAAATTAAAACCAAGTGGAGTTTCAAAATACTAGTTTATCTAGAATATGTTCCCATTCTCCCTTGAAGGATTAACCAAGGAGTGTATCTATAACTTATAACCCAAAGAGGTCACCACCTAGGATGAAATTAAAAAATATTTCCTCTATAAATCCTTCCCTTACTTGAGGAGTACTCTAGAAAGGAAATTTATATAAGGTATCAAACAATTAATTGGAGAGACTATTTATGAGTTTTGGGGAAGATTCAAGTGGATAAAAACATCTTTACCACATTACCTGTTTGAATACCATCACTTCCTGGTATTCTTTTACCAAGGATTGGTGGAAAATAATCAGAACCTATTGGATTCATCCTCTAGAGGAGCACTTATTGATGAATATCATACTGAAGTTAGATAACCGATTGAAAGAAAATCCCAAAATTCATATCAATTATGCATAATAACCACAATAAGGGGAGTACATGGGGTAAAGATCTCGGAATCTCATTTACGTGAAAAAATTGAATAACCACTTTTGTGAGACATCTATCCTTGAATAAAGTATAAAAGATATCAACTTACACACCTCCAAGAGTTTACTAACTTTTCCACTCTCTCGAAAAATATATTGATAGCCCCCATCAACTTCAAGGATTTGAAATCTATAATTCCTTGTTCTAGAAGAAATACTCACTGTAACCAACTGAAAATTAAGGATTTAGAGAGCATTCCAACAATAATTATGATAATAGGAACCAAAATCCCGAAAGACCCCCTATCCAGAAAAATTTATAGCCTTCTTTTTAGCTGCCACCCTTTCAAAGAAGTAGTTCTAAGCCTTCTAAAAGTTATAAAAAATTAAAAAATTAAGAAACCTCTATGAAGAAACTATTAAAACATCGTGTCGATTCTCACATCACTCAACAATATACACTTGGAACTCAAAAATTAGCATTGAAGGAACTATAAGGATAGTATAACCAGATTATATGTACCCTCAATGAATTGAAAAATAAAGGTTAAGGTAAACTCCCTACCCATTCAATATATAAACATAAAGGGTATGTTATTTCTATTTCATTAAGTAGTGTCAATGAGATGGAAATTAGTGATGAATAACCATCTTAAGATGAATCTATAAGTAGAGAACCCAAAAAACCCGAAGAATATATACATAAAAAAGAAACTGAAGAATAATCACCTATAGAGATACCCACAATGAAGAAGGAAAAATGAAAATAGAAAATGGAGGACTTAAATTCTCCCCAATATCCCTTCCCTATAAGGATTAAACCACCCAATAAAACTACTAACGAAACATTAAAATAATATATCTTAGGGATATTCCAAAGAGTGGAGGTCAATATCCCTTTGTTGGAGGTTATCCACTAAATCCTAAGGTATACAATATTTCTGAATGATATGTGCACTAGAAAGATAAAATTATATTTCCATGAAAATTTGAATTTAGGTATAATTGTTTATATACTTGTTATCCCACAATTACGTAGGAAATAAAATACCCATACATGCTAACTATACCTTGAACAACAGGAGAAGTCACTTGTTCAAATTCATTATATGATTTAGGAGCATCAAGTAATGAAATCACTTACTTAGTTTATTTTTCCCCATAGATAGAAGAGGTCAAACCCACCCAAGTAATTGTACAACTTATTAACTGAACCACTACCAACCCAGTTGGATTTCAAGAGGATTTTTTTTGTAAGAATTAAATATTTTTATTCTTAATTGGTTTCTATATTACGAACATGGAGGAAGAAAGAGGTAAAGTTCACTCCATTATCATTCTAGGTAGGACATTCCTAAATATAGATAAGACCATAATAAATGTGAAATTAGGAACATTTTTTATTTCTTATAGGTTGTATATGAATAACCATAACATTCTAGACTCAATTAAATGTCCATGTGAAGAAGAATCTATTTTTATAATGAACTATTTGAATTGATTTTTTATATATGGATGATATTGAAATATTTTATGATTTAAATCAATTATAATAAGCTTTAGAATCATCAATTTTTTTTGATGGATCTATTTTTGAAAATGAACTTAATCTTGAATATGTTTTATATGTCGAAAAATTTGAATAAGTTTAAGAATGTAAGTTTAATGATTTACTAAAAACTACTAATGATATTTTTCCTTACATATTATGGTTACTAACATGGATAATATTGAGTTAAAATGATCACTAGGACAAACCCCTAGATTTGAATTGAAACCATGTCCATCCAAATTGAAAAATGATTTCCTTAAAGAAAATGAGAAAATTATAATCATAGTTTCAAATTATTTAATTACCAATAGTGAACACCAAATACTGAAATTTTTGAAATAAAATATTAGGGAAATAGAATCACCACTATAATAAATCCTAAATATTTTCCAAACCACTTGGATGCATTATATTTTATTAGAATCTAAATCTAAACCTACAATGCATCCCCAAAGGTCGGTAAAACTAACCCTCATGAAATTTGTTAAAAAAGAAGTTGAGAAGTTGTTATGAGATGGAATAATTTACCCTATATTACAATACTAATGGGTAAGTCCCAGTCATTTTTTTCCAAATAAGACCAGATACACAATTATAGAAAATTAAAACAATGAATTAATACCCACAAGGATTCAGAATAGTTGGGTAGATTGAATTGATTATAGAAAACTAAATCATATAACCAAAAAATATTACTTCCCCATTCCATTCATAGACCATATGTTTGATAGGCTAGCTTGGAAGTGTCAATAATGTTTCCTTGATAGATGATTTTGGGATTTTCTTGTTCGAGTATCTCTAAAATACGAGGACAATAAAATATTCAGTTATCCCTTTGATAAGTTCTTTATCAAAGGATTCCTTTTGGGATTTTCAATTCCCCATATAATTTTCAACTCTACATTGTGAATATCTTTTAAGACCTAATTAAGAGCTTCTTAGAGGTATTACTTGATGATTCTAATATCTATGAAACACATTTAGAAACATATCTTAAAATTATAGATTTTATTTATAAAAAAAATTAATCGAGAAAAGATTTTTTTTTAATTTTTAATAATGTTATTTCATGGTGGAGAAACGAAATTTTTTAGTTAAAATAATTTATAAAATGGGATTGAAGTGGATAAGTACAAAGTTGATTTAATTTATAAACTGATTTACCTCTCAACTATGAGATATATTATATATATTCTTAGACCATACTGAATTTTATAGAAAATTTATTAAAGACTTTAGAAAAAATCATATTTTGTTGGCCAATTTTCTAAAATAGGAGACTGATTTTATTTTTGAGGACTATTGTAGGACAAATTTTGATAGGGTGAAAGAATGATTGATTACCAATCATATAATCTTCCCACCTAACTAGAATAGCCCCTTTAAGATACTATGGGATGTCCTAAATAAAGATATAAGAGTTGTGCTATAGATAAAATTTGATGAATACCCATAAGTGATATCCTAAATTTCTTAGACTGTGGACACATGCTAAATAAAGATAAAAAAAATAAAAATTGTTTTTTTTAATAATTTTTTCTTTAGAAAAATTTTATTTATACCTATTAGAAATAAAATAGCTATTTATTCTAATCAAACAATAATAAGATATATGATCAAAAAAGATAAAGAAAATATGATGTATGTGCAATATCCTAAATTACAACTAAAAATTATTAGAAGTTGGATTGTTTTTCCCTCAATTATTAATTACTCAAATAAATTCTGTAAAACATTTCAAAACTACCAACTTACTAGTGGAGTGTCTAAAAGTCATGAAGTTTCCCCAATAAACATTAATTTTTTTGAAAGATTTGATGTATGGGGATTGTAATTTATGGGGGTATTTCCCATATTATTTAGATTTTCCTAAATTATTTTAACTATATATTATGTATCCTATATTAGATTAAAGAAAAAATAAACCTGAAATAATGATTCCAAGTTGTGATTAAATTTCTATAATTAAACATTTTTATAGTCTTTGAGTTCCATGAGAAATTATTAGGAAAAAATCCCTCAATGTGTCCACTCAGTATGTTTTGGGTGTGATTATGTTTGTTGATAAAGCCAGATGACCATGAATGAGGTTGGTTGGTGTTTTCCGAAGATAGGTTTTTAAGGTGGCACAGTTTCCTAGTGTTTTCCAAATTTTTGGGCCTCAAAACTGGGGATTTTTTTGGAAGGATACGATTTTCTTCATAGGAATGAATAGTGTGAAGAAAGAAAAATTAAATCAGGAAATGAAAAGAAACATGGAGCCTAGAACATGTACCATATACCATGTCTAGGAAGGGTTTGCAGCAGTGTAACAGGCTGTGGGAATGGTACAAGGGAGTAGTTTGCAGAACCAAAAATGGTTCACGACGACGAATTGTGTAGAAGTGTGTGTGGTATGAAAAATGTGTGATGGTTTCTGGGATGGTAGAAGAGAATGGAACCACATGGAGGCAAAGGTAGTATGAGGACCACTATGAAAAAATGGTTTGAAGAATGGGTGCGGTTCATAGAAGGAGAATCAGTATGTGGTGGAGGCTATACTGAATCAATGTTTTGGTAAATCATGGATTAGAGATGTTTATGGATATATTTGACTATATAAGGAGCACTAATCCCACTGATTAGAAGTTAGATCGAATATCATTAGATAACATATCTTTTCTCTAGAAATTCAGTGAGTCTGAAAGTGGTTTATGGGAAACGATTCTATAAAAGCTAAAAAAGTTCACGGAATAGTTCACAAAAGTGTTTTTAAGGTAAGTTGTAGTTCAAAAAGGAATAATAGTCTATGGACCATGAAAGTAGAACATGGAGGGGGAGCTTTATTATGATGAATAAAAGGTAGTATGTAAACAGATAATAGTTAACGAACAGAGGGTGGTTTGTAGAGGAGGTTTGCAGAGTCAGTACGTAGAGGCAGTACAAGACAGAAAAGGAAGAGGAGTCTGCAGATGAAGGGAATTTCACAAAAGAAGCATTGGTATATGGAGGAGGTGTTCCATGTACCATACCTGGTACATAGTACGCGCAAGGAGTAGGTTGTTTGTGGAACACTCAAGGATGTTTGAAAAAGCTTTAAGTCAGTTTGAGAAAGTCATTTTCGTTAATTAATAGTACCTGAAAAGGTGGATTTCATCTTCAGTTGAAAGAATGGACCTAATTAGAGAATCTTACTACATTTTAGGATGCAAAATTCATTTAAATTAAGGGAGCTACATATCCAAAAACTATGTTTTACCTAAAAGTCTATAAACACTGAGTGGATTCCTTTCCAAGAGTAGTGAGTGAAGGAAGAAGAAAAAGACGACCCTTTCCACCAACAGTAATCCATAGAAAGAGGCATAGGGAGTGACCCTTGGGAATTTAGTGAGCAAAACTTAAGCCTTTTAATGACAGTGATCTTGGGCATAGAAGATCAAGCTCGATCCTTGTACCCATTATTGGCAGTGAGCCATAGTAAATTTGGTACATCGGTACACCACCATTGTATGCTCCTTGGATGCAGACCAGTGAGAGTGAACCAAGTTAAAATAGTTGTGTCTCATGTGTGATTTAAATTCTATTCATACTTTTCAATGGGAATAAGAGAGAAGGGAGTTTTGTTTAATAAAGAAACAATATTTTAAGGAGAAGAAATTTTAATATATCATACCCTGATTCACCCCCTCTTATGGTATTCAACATAGTGGACCTAACAGATATAGTTAGTGACCAATAAACAAAATTATTTAATAAGATGGTAGAATCCCTTATGAGGAGGTATTAAGTGTACTATAATACCTCAATTTCATACCTTCCACAAATAAATAGGAAAAGAGAGGTGTAGATAGAGATATTTAGTGGATTCTGATTTAGAAATTGTGACCCACTATGAAGTAAAGGTGTAAGATGATAGAGGATTCATTATAGGCATACATGATTGCCTAAAAAACCAATTTTAGTGTGTCCCCTTATATATTTATTTATGGGAATCATTTTCATTTTTTAATTTGAGATACAATACAAAGACTACTGTGATTTCAAGAGAGTTAACCTAGAATTTGGAAAGGTTGGAGAGTGGAGGAAGCTACAGATGATGGAACTTGAAGAGATGAGGAGGGAAGCATATTATAATACCATATTGTTCAAGGTGAAGGTAATATTTTTCCATGAATGATTCATCCAAATAAGTAACTTTAATATTAATTAAAAACAAATTCTATTCACTTCAAGAATAAATCTCATGAATGGTAATTTTTATTTCAACTAGACCAAACCTTATGTAGTAACTAATAATCTTCTATTTGATGCATTCAGGATCAATGTACCTAAATCAAAGAATCTATTCATGTTTAACAGAAAAAAATTAATACATTTCATGGGGATTTTTGGAAGGAGACACTGAAGGATTCTATTCTCTTCCATACTAGTATTGAAAAAGAAATCCCAGAATGTCTCATTCCTTCACATTAGTCTCAATAATTTTTATTTTCACTTTATCTTTTTTGAAAATGAATATTTGAATTGATTGGAATTGTTTCTAAGATAAATATTGGGGAGATGAAAAGTATTTTAGGATGTTAATACCCTTTTTATTATAATTTTTCTATGTCTCAGTATTCTTTTCTTTAAATAAAGAAAATTGTGCTATTGAAAATCCCGTTTACTAATTCTTTGCATAATTTCTTCACGATTATTTTTTTTTGAATTTTTTGAGTGTTTTAAAATAAAGAAAATTTGATCCCCAATGCTGCATTGGATAGAAAAAATACTATTATAGTATGGAGATATTCTATTTATTTTAAAATTATTGGAATTAAATGATTACTGAGTGAATTTAGTAGTTTTTTCATAGTGTTTTGGTTTTAGAACTAATAAAAGTAGTGTGTGAAAAAATATCTTTATGGAATTAAAATTATAATATGAGGATAGTATAATTTTGAACTTAATTCAAGTTAACTTAGAATTTATAAAAAATAATATCTTATAGAGCCAAATAAACATATATTAATATAAATTCTTTCAAACTAGAGTAAAATTGGAAATGGGGTTCCTACATGGAAGATCCGAGATATTATGCATGGGTGTGTGAGTAAATAAAACCTATCTATAAATCCAAAAAGTGATTTACACATACATAGTTATAAAAAATTCAATACAATGCCTTATTTTAAAAAATGAATTCATTATGGTGAAAGAAAAATTGAACCTAAATGAACAATAAAGAAATTGAATTATAAAAATTTCATTTGATTTGTATTAGGGAATTGGAAACTCTAACTTTATTTTAAGGAACTCATGAGAGATATATAAATAAAAGTGTCACTTGTTAACATTTTAATTCCAATTAAATATATCTTTTTAACTATTGAACATCGTAATTTTTGTTGAATTAAGGTAACTTCGTGAGATTAATTCATAAATGAGTCATGATAACTCAAACAATAAATGATTTGGTGATTTTATTCTTCACTAATTGAGAACTTGAGTATTGGTTGGAAAAATATTTTTGAATAAATGAAATTCATTGTATTTTTCTGGGCATACAATAATGTATGAATGAGAGTGTGATGAGATCCAAAATTTCAATTTTTTTTAATAATTTTCATTGATAATTAACCCCATAATTAATCTAAAACCCAATTATATCCTACATATTTATTACTTTTTTAAAATCTAAAATTCATTAATAAATGGATTAAAACTTCGATTTTAATGATTTATTCAATTTTTGGAATTAATTGGTAAAGAATAATCTTATTATGATAATTTTATTCTATTGTTAAAGGTCCATTTAATTTAATTTTTTTATTTAGATTCTAGAATATACTAAAAAATTACACATTAAATAATTAGATATAATTGTTCAAAGTCTATTTCACTTTGTGTTAGTCAAAGGTTGAAACCTTGAAAAGGGATCAATTAAATGTTCCATACAAATAGAAAATAGAACTTGTTTAAAAATTCCACAAAGACCAAAAGCTACCACTAGTTTAAATCAATATATCACATGAATTAAAGGACCATTTTCATGACCATTCATAGTAATCAAAAGTGTTTCACATTGAAATGTAGTAATTACGTGAAGAAATAAACATACCATCGTAAAAATTTGGCAAAGGGATGAAGCAAACATACACCGAATACAACTAACCATGTGAATCCCAAGCAACCATATGATCATTTTGGAAAACAATTCTTAGATCAACCCTAAGGTAAGAAATGAATTTAAGTGGAAATACAATCGAATGTGGGTCCAAGATTCTGCAAGATTTGAATCTTCTGTAAAGGGGTGATGCTACCATAAATGTTGTCCAACCACATAGAGTAAACTGGATTAATAACCAACCATTCCTCTTGATCAACCACATATGAAAAATAATCAACCATAACTTTCCTTCATATGATTGATTGATGTATTGAACAAAATTTTGGTTGAGAGGATAAAAATACAGAATTATCAAAAATTACAAATTTTTAATTTAAATCAATATAAAACTCTTTTATAACGTTTGACTAAATATGGAAGAAATTTTCAAGAATCAATGTGATGATTATCCAAAGTATGAATATTGTGGAATCTTGGTAGAGTCTTGGGAAAGATATAGAATATTTTAGATTCCCAACTACCTCCATCACAACCCTTGAGATGTATACATGCTCAAAATCAAAGAAGAATAAATTTGTTGTTGAAATTGAAGAAATTTTTGAAATATTGGTATACGATAGATAGAAGAGAACAAGTCTATGTGAGTAATGTGAAGGGAGGAGATACTGCATGTGTGTACACAAGTATCTTAATAAAAAGAATAACCATTCATTGAAGAAGGGGCTATGACCCTGAATTTATAGCCAATTTGAGATAATGATTGTTATATGTTTTTTGAATTTTTCTATAATTATTCTTTTATGGAACACTAATCATTTGTTGTTGAGATTAGGATATTCCCCTTACCCCCTTTTTAATACATTTGGATCTTAATTGATAAATATTTTATGTTCATCTCTCTATAATTGTTTTATTGTTTTAGACTTTATAATATTTCCTCTATTCCATACATTTCAAATTCTTTTTCCCTTCTTCCCTGGTTCACACACATATACCACCCATATATTATTCACTAATAATGATTATTAGTAGTGGGGTTGATACAATATTTATTGGAGCTCTCTAATCAATAGGATTTGTAAGAGTAGTGGATACAATGATTATTTCAACTCACTACTTGTCGTAAAATCAATTGTTTAGGATTATAATTTAAGGTTTCAGCTAATTAGAGAGAGAAAAAGTGAGTAATCGGAATAGTGATTTTATAAGTAAGTGGGTGGATATATAAGGTTAGAACAATTTCTTTATTTTTTTTTCAAATACAACTCAATTTTATCTAAAATAAAATATGGTTACTACTTTTCCACACTGATAAATCCACTAATCAAAAAAAGAACATACCCATATCACTCTGTTCTTATGAGACAACATGTTTTACATAAATATTACATTTTTCATGGGTTTAAAATTTGTTTGCTGAGGGAACCATAACTTGATTCTCATCAATAGCCACCATTTTTAGGCCGAGTGTTTTGATCCCTTTTTATTATGGTAATAGGACATAAATTTTATGAAAATCCATTAAGGTTACCCTCAAAAGTAGTTTTGTTAGTTTCTCTCACTTGTTGAATTTTTATGGACAAATTTAGTGTTCCAATTAATCACTCTTGTTTACTAAAATTGGAATAGATCACATAGACTTTGAGTTCATTTATGTATAAATAATTTATTTTAGAAAATTGATTTAATCATTATATGAAGAAAATCAAGAATTACCATCAGTTCTACAAAATAGAAGGGGTGAAAATAAAAAATGATAAGAATATTCCTCTATCACCACATGGTGTTAATAAAAGGGATTCAAATTTATATCACCAAGATGTATAAAAAAATGATGAATTCCCCTCACTTAAAGTTATAATAAGTAGGTGATAGAATATCCTTTCAAAATATTACCAATAAAGAGAATATATATCATTTAATTTAGTTTTGAATGGGTATTAAAAATAAATACAAAGAGGGATATTGAAGAACCTACCAGTTGGTGATGATGAAGTGTTGATGAAGTATTCTATTTATTTGTAATAACTTTTATCAATGAATTTAAATGATATTTAGAGTAAATGGATATTAAGGAAGGGATTTTACTTTGGGTGTTCTAAAAGTAAGTTCCGAATAATTTTATACTCTAGATAGTGGAACCATTAGAACTGAGAAAAATTTAGAAGAAAGTTCTACTTCTGTGATATGAAATAGAAGAATTTATTGTATAGGTAATTATTGTGTCATAAAAAGTAATGAATATAGGTGAAGCATGTGCATATAAAATATAGAGGATTATTTCATAGTGATCATTATATTTAGAAGTTACATATACACTTGATGACTATTGTATTGTTGTATAACAAAAAAGAAAATCATTAAAGATGAAAAAGAGTACTATCTATAATAGTTTTGAAGTGAATACTGGAGAAGCATATAAATATTAGATTGATGAGATCACTTTTGGATAGTAAATCTTGAATATGGGGAGATTTAATATCTGAGTTAATGTAATATGAAATGAGATGACCAAAATATATAAAATATACTTCTAGATAAAGAAGAATCCAAGACTTTATAATGTCAAACCTATGTAGATATTTGTTTCTATGAATATGGAAAATTAATGAAGTGAATCACATTCTATATGAAACTTTTGGAAGAAAAATATATAGAAGATAAACTAAAGGTAATATTTTGGAATTTATCCTCAAGATAATGTTACTAAGAATTATAAACTACTAAAGTGTTAAAATGTTTAATTCCGGTGATGTATTCACTATTCATTCATTGGAAGAATGTCATAATTTTAATAAAAATCTATGATAAAAGAAAATATGACCAAATTTCAAGTAATCTAGAAGATAGATAATGGAAAGAATATTTTGAAGGCTATGAAAGATTATAAGAAAAGAATTGAAATCTATAAAAGGACCAAAAGTTTTAAAAACTAATTTAAAGCATTAAAAGTTCATAGATTTAGACATGAAAAGGACCTTGAGTGATGAAAATATTAAGTTTCGAATGGATTAAAGAATAGATGTATTATTTAATAAATGGAAATGAAGAATTATAGATAGGTAAACAAGTATTAGAGTTTGTAAGTTGATGTTTGACAAGTTGTAGTGTGATGAAGAGATTATTTGATTATAGGAGAATGATACAAGAAAAAATTTAGATAGGGTGAAGGTGAAATGGATGAATAAAACTAGAAACACATAAATAATGTCTAAGAATTTTTGATTAAATGAATTCTATAGAATATTGAGTTGAAGAAAATGTGATACTAGAAGGATCTGTTTAACTTCTACAAAATTATATTGACTGGAATATGCTGAGGGACTTTGAATTCATGATAAGTCACAACCATTATGATAATGTTGATTAGGTTGTTTAAAGTCTAAAATTCATTGATAATTTTTTTTATTCAAGCCTTTAATTATGTAAGAAATAAATAATATTGAAACAAAGTTTTTTAATAGGACTTAATGAATTCAAACTCTAATATATTTAAAATAATTTAAGTTAGTTTACTAAAGACTTTGAGTTAGTAGGAGTTTAAAATTAAAACACATATATTCCCCAAATTTATTGAAGGTAGTCTAGTTAAATTAAGTGGAAAAAACATTCAAGTAAGTTGTGATTATTATTGAGAATAGAATATGAGAAAGTAAGAATATTAAAAGATTATTTACTGACCTATATTCATTATAAGTACATTTGTGACAAAGTTTTTAGCATAATAGAACATATAATTGTTAGGAATAAAAGTGATTTCTCTATATTTAGGAGACCAAAAATTTGAGGGATATATTTATGTTGAGTGAAACCTATAGAAGATCTTTATTTTAAAGTTTCATGTAGTTTGAGGAATTTGGAAACTCAATTCACTAGAATCAGAGGATATTTCAATGTGCATATCAAGTAAAACTTAAGTTTAGGATGCATTCACAGATCTATCAATGAGGAAGTTTGCGAAAAACCCTTTAATTATAGTGGTTCTAGTATAAATAACACCAAATTCCTATTGGGAGGTATAATGATAATTTTAGGAGATAGATTAACCTCTTTTATAGTATTTTGGTTTTAGAGTTCATGTTTAATCCTACTATTGGGTAAAGGATAATTGATTGCCCCATTGTAACACTTATGATGATAGAGGAAAGTTTGAAACCTGAAAATTCAAATCCCAATAATAATTAAGTCTCACACATTGGGGAAAAACCTTGTAAAAATACCTATGTTTTGTTTCCTTTACATTATCTACATTGTTCAAGGGACTAAGTGTTGATGAAATATGTAAAATATCCATGCATACTAATCAATAAATTTTTTTTGATAAACTTAATGGAAGTAAGGTTTAATTTGAATATATTCAGTAAAAATTTAGTCACCCCTATTTCACCGCCCTCCTAGGGTGACCACACAATACCATATGACTAATATAGAAAACATGAGTTTAAATTGACGACTCCTGTGTTTCCCATTATAATTACTTAATTCTATAAAAACAAGAAATTCAAGCTTTAACTTCCTTTAAAATTTGTCTCCCTATGATTTCAATCACACTAACATAGAGTGTAAAATCCCACTTGTGATTGTAAAGTGTTTGATTCATACCACATTTTTAACCAATTAATACCACTTGTGATTGTAAAATCCCAATATAACCTATAGTTCAAGATATTTATTCTTATATAGGATACTTATTTTTTAAAATGAGGAATTAACCTTTGACTATTCAATTCCATATCCTCCTGAATATCTCAACTATAATATCACTTACATTATTTTATATCAAAAATTAGATTCTCATTTTACCAACTTATAATATAATTATAAACCATCATATGATACCAGATTTTTAGATCATAAACAAATAATATATTAACTCCTTTATGAATTCATCTGATTCTTATCTTTCTTAATGGTATAAAACCATTTAAAATATGACTCGATATCACTTATTGATCAATATAACTAGATTAGTACCACTATATACTATATATAATCCTCTTAAACCACTTGAATTTTAGATCAGGATTCATATCACTTGAATCTCTTCATCATGTTTTCAACACTATATTTAACAAGAAACCTCTTGATTTTTTATATTTGTCTTTAATACCAATTGAAATTACTAACTAATATTTTATGCCCATTACGGTTTCACTGACACCACATGTATTTATAGATAATGATTTAATAACACTTTGAATTTATCTTGACACCACCTATAAACTTAGATTGTACTTTTATACCACCAGTGCTTTCATAGAAATCACTTATTACATTCATCTCCTCACAATTCATTCTATCCATATTGATTATTTACCCCATGGAATACATATCACCCTTAAACCTTCTGAACATGATCAAGTATAGAAATTTTATTGGTCATGATAAACCAAACCTTTGGTTATAAATTATTTCAAAATTCTTATTTGTGGTTATATTTTGAGTGATACCACTTATACAAACTTTTTTCTAGATGTTTGATTTTAGATTCTCCACCATCCCTGGCTTAGGCTCTAACTCTATTGTGAGAGTAATCTCAATTGTACATGTTTCTTAATTTGATTTATTTTTTATTCATTTTTTATAATGTTTACTCTTCTATAAAATGGATGTTTCACTGTTCTTATTGAATTTTTTTATTGTATAATTTGTGAAACTACTTAGATATTATTTGTGATTTTACTCTTCAATATAAATTAAAACCACTGTATAATTGTTTATATTGGGAAAATATTTCTTCAAGATTTAATCCTTCCTTTTGAAACCCAGGACCTCTCATTTATTTTTAATCTATATTTTTTTACATTATCTCTATGAGGGTTGCTATGAATAGGACGCCATTAGTTATAATTTTACCTTCCCTTTTATTCCATCATCATAGTCCTTAAATCCAGTGAATATGTTCTTTAATGTAATATATTATTGTTCCTTCTATTCATGAATTCCCTTTGACATATTAATGGGTATTTATTTTTAAAACCTTCATCAATTATTTTGTTGTTATTATTTTCCACATGTCAATTATTATTTTGAATAAAACATATCCTAATAGAAGCATACCTTATGTATGACATGACCTAACCCACTAAGACCCTACCTAGGGTGACAGAAAAGATAGTTATCAATTGGCTAGGGGCTAGTAACTAGCACTGATTAGGTACATAACACATGATAGGAGGCCCTCTCTTAATACACATGAAGAAAAACACATATCTACCCAAAGGATAGAATAATAATGCAATTTCAGGTAAATAACCAATTAGAATATATATAAATGCATGTGAATCATTCTAAGATCCACAAAAAAGTACAAGTAAATAAATACTAAATTAAAAAGTTGTAAAATACACACCTATAAAACTAAAAGAGAAACCATAATAGAGAAAATAAGTTGAATATATCTCTATGATAAACTAGAACCATACTTTAATTTCATCTACTACCATCACCTCCACTCACCACTAACATCCCTCTTTACCAACAAAATGTCTACCTAAGTCTCAACAAAACGTTTCATTATCTGCATAAGAAATAACACATGTGGGTGAAATTAAAATGCATGGTTGACTATATACACACCCAACAAAACACCTTAAAATCCATAAAAGAATAAATAATGGAAGGGATAATAAGTTCATAATCACATATGTAAAGTATATCCCACTCAGGGAAGAAGAACACAAAGATGTAAACAAAACTAGGTATGATTTAAAGTTTGAGAAATAAGGACACAAATTCCCACTAATAAATATCCTCACTTCACAAGGTTATCCATAACATCAAGAAACCCAATTATCCATTCCACCAATCTAAACCATACCAAAATCTTCTTATTGAACGTGGATAACCAATGGCTTGTTGGGTACATGGGAGTATTGACTCCATGACCAATTTATAGAGGACTCAAAACTCATGAATGTAGGGGATTACCAAACTATAAACTCGTTAGAGGACCCAGACCATATCATAAACCCATGAAAAATGGAGTAATAAAACCCATGGAATGATCCACTCATCATGCCTTAACCCAATTATCTTCCACATAGAGTTAAAGCTTAAAACTATCAAAAAAAAAATATAAATGGAATTAGGTGATTTAAATGATTACACCATAAAAATATGTAATAAAAAATATCGGTATAGGATATCCCCTTCCTCTAATCTGATATACAAATGAAAAGAAATGAAAACACCCCTAAAGGGATCTTGTCAGGTCATCCTTTCTAGGAAACAACATAGTTTCAATATGGTACATACTACCACAACATATATACTAGACCCATTAGTTTCATGCTGAAATAATTTTTCCACATGCCACAACTTGTGTCTATTTTCATCCTCTCTATACCACAGTCTACAAATTCACGCTGCAACTACCTCCATCACACTGTAACAAGAACCTCCATGCCATATATCACATCACATAGGATTAACTCAAAAAATCATTAAATATAAGTATTATTAAGTCAAAAAACAAACAACACTAAAAAAAGTATGGCCACATTGTAACATGAAGGGTTGTTACATGATCCTTCCTATTGAGGGTATAGGAGATTCATGAGATCCAGATATCATTATGTGACATGACTTGTTATGGCTCCATAAAATCTTTCACTTCATAGTCCTAATAATATCAACATTTCCACTCAGTACCATCACTTAAAAGTTTTTCAACCACATTTTTACATAAATTTTTACACTCCATATTCATAAGATTTTGTAGCCTCCACTCTATTGAATTTTTATAAGAATTCAAGATTTGATAGAAAGGTTTGATAATAAGATATAAAAATATGGTAGAACTAACCAATAGGAATTAATTTCCATAAGAAAGTTAAATTATTCATCACTGACACTTGAATTCCTACTCTAAATGTGAAAAGGTATCAATGCATGATCATCAATGATTTATGGATCATCCACATTATATAGGGACTCAAAAAATTCATTACAAAAACTAGGATGTTAATAGAGGAAAGGAAAATTCAAGGGAGAGAGAGAGATCATCCACTATTTATAAAGAAAACACATGAGAGCACAATTATGCTACAATAATAATGGTTATAATATAACTATTTAAAGGTAAACCAAAACCAGGATGAAATAGGTACCATCATGACACAGATTCCATTAGTTAATATGAGATATGAAAAAAAATGATACAATAATTGCACTTCTTAGCTCCATAGAAAACCTGGTATGCTCTCATAACTTCACATGGCATGACCCATATTTTGGTGTGATAAAGGACATCATGATAAAACAAATTTAATAATTAATTAACTAGAAAGCATTAACTTCTACCATAGTGAACTGACCACCACCATGACATGTTGTTTCTTAGGTAAGATTTATCTAAAGTCACTTGAAATCTTACCCTGAAACTTATAACACCATGGGGAAAGGATCAGAATCATGATGTAAAATAGAAAAACACACTATAAGGAGACCTTCAAACTTAAAAATTCTTAAAGATTCAAGAGAAAATATTTTGGTAACTACATCATCCTCACATTCAAGGATATTCATCCCCAAAAATAAAGAGTTACTAACAAAATGGAGGGTATCAAGTCTGAATATGGTTCTCTCACTCCCATGAGCTATCCTTAAGGTTCTTATAATGACAAAAAACATGCACTACATATGTCAACAAACCTGAAAGGGTCCTCTCTTTCTGATCCTTGATTGCTACCGATTACTCTAAGAATGTGGTGTCATCCTTTACATCCATATAATCCTTGTTAATGATATGCGATATGTTATGAAAATATCTTATTACTTGGGATATGTGGAAGAAATTGTACACCTAGTCTAACTGCGGGGGTAGTTCCAAGTGATAAGCAACCCCACCCAAACTATATAGAATATGGAATGACCAGATTAACCTTAGGGATAATTTTCTTCCATGAATAAACCTCTATAATACTCATCATGGAGAGACCTTCAGGAACACATGAAATCTATCCTCAAAATACAAAGGCCTCATTCATTGATTTGTGTAGGAATTATGATAGTTTTGAGGCGTTTTATTCCTCTCCTAGATCACCTAAACTTTATTCACTATAAAAATAACTAACTTTGGTCCCATCAGTGATGGATCTATAATCTTTATCTAACACAAGGGTGATGTGATGAGTCTCTCATAAATTTATTCAGAAGGTCCCCTATTAATAGTGAATTGGCATCCTATTTGTTATGGGAAATCAACTAAGGGCTTGTGATCCTCCCAACTATGGAAAAAAATTAGCACATAAGATCTCAGCATATCTTACATAACCTAAATGGTTCTCTTAATCTTTATATCTATATACAAGTGTTATTATTTACTCAAGCATAACTATATCTCAAATTCCTCTTTCATGCTCATATATGTACAAGAATCCCAATTTTTTTATCACAATTTTCACCTTAATAGAAAGGAAGTGGGTCAACTTGGTCAATCAGTCAATGATCACCCAAATAACATCATCCCCCACTACTAAATGTGGAATTCCCATCATAAAGTTCATCAAAAAACATTCTAGTTTTGTTATGGAACCTATAGTGTTGATCCAATTTTTATTAGTGTATTGAATGACCATATTGATAGGGGAATAATCACTGCATCCCAAATTTTACAATTTATTTTTTGATTTAAAAATTAACCTATATGACCGGTTAAGATATAATTTACTATAATGAATATTTATAGATAGGATTTCATGAAACATAGATAAAAAGAGGAATAAGGAACACACTAATGTTTGTTCTGAGTGTGAGAGATAATTACTCACTCTGGCCATCTATTATCATATTCAATATATTTTTCTAATACAAATACAACAAAAACTTATAATTGGTAGGCAGGTACCATCATTCACATATAGTTTACAACTCCCAGTTGTTATAAGATTTTTATTTAGAATCCATATAGTTAAAATGAACCCCAAGCACAATCATTTGAGATATATTTTTTTTGAACTCATTTTTATTCCACAAAAAATATTAAATCCTTCACTTTTATCCATATTGATAATGTTAAGGGAATACAAATCATTATTCAAGAGTATTGAACCCATAAATTACCTAGAAAATTACAACTGGATTTCTTGGTTTACTCATTCTCACTGCATGAAAATCCTTTTATGTATACTTCTTCTTCTCAATAATGAAATATTGGGAAAAAATATTTTTCAGATGATATACACCATGGATTCAGGAACTTATGTCCTACTTATTCTCTTTCTTCTTAATTTTTCTATTTTTATTTACTTTCTCGATGTTCTCCCATTACTTTTTATCAATAGTAATTTTCTCTCTCTTTGAAAAACAATTTTTGGTATTGGAAGACACACTAATTTCATGTTATTTTCTATATACAACAATTAGTATTTTATAAGATTTTTGGAGCATGCTAATAAAAATTATCATGAAAATAATTTTCTTTCTAAACCATGATCCTCATGAAAATATCACCAAAAATGAAAAGTGGGCCAGTCTCTAATAGTCTCAGGGAGTGTTCTAAAAATTAACATTTCTTCTTCCTAATAGATAAATAAATAAAATTACTCAGATATACAAAAACTTAACCTACCATAAGAAATAAAACAAAAATGAGTGTATTAGTGTATTCCAGAAATACCCATTAGTGTTCTATTTATTTCAATTGGATAAACTTCCACATAAATTGTTTCCACCTTATTTATGTGTGACTAAAATTTCATTTCCAACCAATACAATAAAAATAAATTCTTTAAAATAAAAAACATTCAAAAAAATATCACTTGAATCCAAATAAGTTTTTTATGTGATCATGGAACTAGGTATAAAATAATCATTACCATCATTATTTATATATTATTCTTGAAATTAAATAATTTATTTAAGTTATGAAACAAAAAAAATATTTTATAAAATATTTCTTTTTAAATAATTTTATTTAATTGATTGTTTGCATTACATTGAACACTGAGTTTTAAAAAACCACGATACACTATTAAAATATTACGATTTATTTTGATAGTTATAACCTAGCCATTAATTTTGTGGTAAAAATATTATTGACTAATTTATGAAATATATATGAATTTTTTAATCAATATAAAAGTTTTGATAAATTATTAGTAAATAAGCATTCCATTTTTAGTAAAATCATTTTATTCTTCAAAAATACGTTTTCTCCAAAAATAGTTTTTTCTTATGAGTGAATATTATAATTTATTTATGAAAGTTTTAGAAAATTTATTTGAATAAATTAATATCATTCTTGAATTCATCATGTCTAAATTATCTTACTGTGGTTTTTTATGTATTTTCTAAACAAAATTAATTTTTTTATGAATAGTAAAAAATATCAATTTTTATAAAAATATCATTTTATTTATATTAAAAAGTATCTTTATTAGTTTAATTTGATACCGAAGTTAATTAAGTACTATTTAGTTATATATAGTTTAATTAATTACATTTTAATCATCTTTATACCTTTTTTTGATCTAAGTACATTTTTGGGCTTAAAATCGCATTTTTCAAGAAAAATACTTTTCATTGCATTTTGTTTGATTAATTTTAAATTAATTTTTTCCTCTTATGTGAGTTAAATATTAAAAATTTTATTCCATATTTTGAATCAGTTGGTCAAAATTTTGTAAATATATCTCTTTTATTTTTGGTCATTAAGAATAGTAACTATAGGTATTTTATTACCATGGTAAGGGTTAATCAGGTAATGTAGATTAAATTTAAAATGATAAAGAATATTAAATAATCCAAAAATTTCTTTTTATTTTATTGGATGAGTTAATTTTATCCATACTCATCCAATGTTCTATTATATCACCTTTTATGTCCATTTGGATGAGATTATTGTAATTACTCTGAAAATAGTATCCTAGAGTGAGTGGATATTTTATTACAATGGCATAGATAAAAGAGATCAAATCACCAAGGATCAAATAGTTTAGTATTCTTAAACAACTATATACATACATAATTTCCTTATTACGTTGTTAATTAAACATTGAAAATGAAAAAGGAAAATAAAATTTTTCCTTGACCCTTATTCAAAGAATTCATCTTCATTACCTGGGGATGGAAAATAAATGAAAGGGTGAGATCAAATATTTACTTAGGGTTTCATGAATCAATAATAAGTGAAGTAAACTCAATAAGGCATAATAATAATGTTATGGTAAATAATATGAAAAACACATTCCATCAATACACTAAGAATGAAAATGAAACCATAGATTTTTTCATATTGAAAATATCATGGAATATAATAACTAAATACTATATGAAGAAAATGATTAATCATTGGATTAAATGTATCTATCACACAAACCATTATACTTCCAAGATGATTTATGTTTGTAGGTAAAAACCCATATAATTCTGATTGGAAACAAACACAAAAGGTTTATTACCAAATATTTTGCTCATGATACCTATCAATGAATCATGGGGATATCTATAACTGGGACGCACCCATCACTGTAATTCCAAAAATAATTCTTCAAACATAGATTCAAATTATGAAGAATACGACTTATCAAAATATTCGTACTAAGTAGAGGAAAATATTTATCAATATTTTCTCAATTAAAACAACATTAAAAGGAAACACTATATGTAAAAATGGTACATGGTAAAGGAAATAATAATATCCATGATACAATAATTATGTATATTTATTTAAATATTTAATGAATGATGATCACAAATGAAAGGAAGTACACATACACTACACACAGGAAATATGTGTCAAATAAGGAATAACCAAAGGGAATATCATAATGGATTCCATGATAGAAAAGATTTAAATAATACTTGGACATTAATAATGGAAAATAGGCATAGATTATTATAAATTAAGTGAAAATTAATTGAAAACATGTAAAAGGAGTGTTTAAGAAACCTTAGAAATGAGCCTCTTTAGTACGGTTTATGAAAAAATACTAAAGAGAATTTAAAATGAAAAAATGAATAATTTTTTGTATAAAACCAGAAGTGAAAAAGATATTTTTTTCATGATAAAATTAGTTATTTTAGAGAAATATTGGTTTCTAAAAATATATTTTGGATATTACTTGAAAATGTGTAAGAAATTTGTATGTTCCTTTTAATCAAGCTTGCTTATCGGGAGGAATTGAAAGAGGATCCTTATAAAGCATATAATTCCCTTAAAATAAAGAATAATTGAATTAATTAAATATATTTTGAACCTACAAAAAGAATTTAATAGAAGTGCATAATAATAATTTATAATTACATTGGGATAAATAGAGAGATAGTGTTACCCAAATAAAAAATAGAGGTTTGGGGAGAATACCTTACCTTATGTATGAAATTGTTCTTCAATTTCACTTAATGTCTTGAATAATTAAATTAGATTAATTAACAATATAATTAAGAAATATTAAACATGTATTTGATTTATTATAATATATTGAGTTCATTTATGTCCTTTTTGGTGAGTTATAAGATTCTGTTTTGTCGTTCAGGAGTGTTTGTTTCCTTGGTTTTCATGACTGGTTCACTTGTATACATGTATGAAAGACCATGTAAAATGATAATTGTTATACGAAATTGAAATTATATGTTATTAATAAAATTAAATAATATTAAATTTTATTATAAATAATTTTTTAAATATTAGGATGATTCATTAGGTAAAACATTAATGATAACCATTTAGATTATTTTTCCATTTTTTTGATCATCACAAACTAGTTTTGTCTTATGAATTAATATTATGTGTATGTACTGGTTATAGGACATTAAATAAGTTATATTATATATATTAAATAATGTTTTCAAAATAAAAATATTTTTATGACCATCCTTGGAGGTATAATTGAAAAACGGAAACTCATCATCCACAAAGGCGGTAAATCAGCACCTCACGAAAGATGTTTTTATTTTTAAAATAAAAAGGGGAAGAGAAGAGAATTTATTGTTGATATACCATTAATATAATAAAATTATAGTATATAAAATATACTGGAGTTACCATTTCACTTTGGATAGGGGAGTTTAGGGAAAGAGAATACAAGAAAATATAATAAAAGAAAATGAATGGAAAGGATTAAGGGTTTTGCCTCTTGAATTAATATCCTTGAGAACCTCCTTAAGGTAATTAAGTTTGGTATTTTGGTGAGATAAGAAAGAAAAAAATGAAGGGAATCAGTTTTTGAGAGGAATTGGGTAGAAATTGGAAAATATTTAAGGCTTATAAAATGTAAGGAGAAGAGGTGGTGAGAGGTGGTATTTATAGCAAAGAAGAGGGGTGTTTTTTGATTATTTTATTTATTAGTTTATTATTTTGTCTCAAGACTATGAATAGTTTTGATTATTATTACTATATAAAATAAATAGAGAAATATAGTTCTAAATTTTGATGCTTACTTTAGTAATGACTCACAAAATAGTGAATTTAACTTATAATGTATATATACCATATATTACTATATTTCATTATTCAAAAAATTTTAACTATTTTTGAAAAATACCAGAAAATAACATTAACCATTTATAAACATGTAGAATTTAAAAATGAACTCCATTTTATGAAAATAATTTTATAATTATGAGAAATTTAATTTTTAATTAAAATCATCATTTATTTGAAAAATACAAATTTTAAAATTATAATTGATTTTATGAAACTTTGTAAAATTAATTAATGTCTTGTAAAAGTATCTTATAATTATAATATAAAAAATACTAATTTATGAATCTATTTTATAATTATTTTTCTTTTAAATAATTGTATTAATTGTAAAATAGTAAAAAAACATTATGTTTTTCAAAAATACTAACTCTTAATTTTTCTTTTTTAAAACATTTTTTTTCTTATAATATTATATAATTATATCATAATTTCATTTATAATATGTCAAAATTTTATTTATACTTTCATAGGTGAGGTTAATATTCTATTAGTCACATTACTATTCTTAATGGTCATATTACTATTTTAAATAGTATATCACTCTTTGTTTAAGATCGATGTTGTGTTAAAAGTAAGCTATCAAATGAATTGAATTTATTTAAGAAGATACATACCATAATACTTTGGGGTGTTATAATTTTTACCTTTATAATATTTTATTTCAAGAAAGGTCAAACAAGTCACACCCTTGCTTTTAATAACTATAATATTTTAATATGGGGTTATCTAGAGGATATGTTTAACTATAAATAGTATTTTTAAATATAAATTATTTATCTTCATCATGTTAATTTATTTTTAATTTTTAAGGATGAAATGATTACCTTATATTCTTATATAATGCTGACATGATAATTATTCAATTAATTAAAAAAATAATATAAATGATATTAAAAATATTAAAAGTAATATAATTTGAGGTAATTTATGTCATCCATGAATTTTGTTGAATAAAATGTGCTCTAAGGGGTGCATTAAACGATTTGGTTCTAATTTATTTTTTTTGATGTTATTAAATTCATTATAATGAACTGTGTTAAAATTATAATGATATTTTATGAAAATAATATTTTATTAAATTATTCAAAAATAGTTAAAACATTAAATAATAATAAATGTAACAATATATGGTCTAAAATTTTATCCCATGTTCATTTTTAGGCCATTTTGTATCATTTGTCTCTAGAATAATCTTATTATAATTTAAGCTTTTATGAAATTCCAAAAAGTTACCCTCACCTCAACTATAAATGGCCCCTCATTACTAGCTTATTTGCAGTACATTGAGTGTTATAGACTGACCATCCCATTACAGATTATATTCTAACCTTATTTAGTCAAATTTTATAGGTGCGTATCTTCTAAAATACCAACCTTAGAGCCCTTTAAAAGAGATCTAAAGGAATCATTTCAAAGAATATCTAATTGACCAGACTAATCAATTTCTTTTTATAATACTATTTACCATATAAAAATATATGATATTTATAATAAAATAATAACTTTCATATCATAAATATTATGAAATTTTGTTATGATTATGAAAATACCACTATACACCCTCTTTCCCCTCAGAAAAGAATTTAAAGTATCGATCGTGCGTACGTATGGATTACCATTTCTACGTACCGATTCAACTCATTTTTCATCACCATATTTTATGGATGAGTATTATGAAGGGTTTAATGTTTATATATTATATTAATAATTTAATTATACTTCTTAAATTATAACACCATATCTACTATTTTACCTTCTAAACCGTTGGAAAATGATGACGTCGCTTGTGCGTGCATATGAACTACCACCTCCACAAAGAGATGTGATCCATTATTCATTTCTATTTTACTTGGATGTTAAATAGGATGTATATGATGCATATATATGATATGAATGAAATAATAATTCTTCTTTAAAGGTAAATTATTATTTACTTTTCTTTTGACCGATCCTTAAAAAATTGAATAAAACATTCATGCATACGTATAGCCTACCATTTCCATGAATGATGTAATTAAATTTATTTATCCATAATTATTGATGAATTTAAATATATATATATATAATGAATATATATTATAAAATAATCAATTAAATTATTTTGGTATATATGTATAATAAATTTAAATTTATTATAGAAGAGGTTAAAGGACTTTCAATGGAAGCCAGGCCTAAGCTAAGGTTTTCTCATCTCACTTTTACTTTTGTGAGACATATGCCATATTAACTACTAATTTTTTTCTGTATATATATATATATATATTCCAATTTTATATATTATACCATGAATCTTTTTATCTTCATGGTATTTAATGTATCATTTGAAGTTATTCTTTTATGGGGATTATGATTCCAAAAAAACCCAATTGGTAAGGGTTTATTTCACAATATCATCATTATTGGATATTTTTAATTTATAAGTCTCAGCTGAAGAATATTTATCTTACATTTCCATGATTTATAAAAATGGTGTAATTTTTTTTATTCACCATATTATTTTTTAATTTCATTTCTATTTTATTTGACTTTTTATAAAAAGTTTTAGAAGGAATCTTTCTATTGTTTTCCAAATAAGGTACTTTTTGAATTTTCTTTCAAAAGTGTAAAAAGAATGTTGTTGACTTATATGGAATGAGATACATTTTCATCATGGAAAATAAATTTTTTAAATCTTAATTTACAAGTTTCCAAATATATTTTTTTATTTACAAGTGTACAACTTTTTAAAAAGTGATGTGGTTTTAAAATAGAAAATTTATTTTCCTCAAGTATTATTCGAAGTGATATTTCCAAATAATTTTTCATCTAAGGAGTCATAATTTGATTTTAATTATATGTTACCTAGGATAGGATTCAAGGATACAATATTTATTATTTCTCTAGATGGTTTATGTTTATGATGAAAATATTAAATGTTTATAAAACCCATTTCTTTTCATGGGTTATAATATGAAGAAGGTTTTATGTTCCCATGAAACACATTTGTATGGTTTTCATTATGTGATGGGTGGGATAAATATCTCTCCCCAATTCCTTAGTTAAATTATTATATCTATTGAGATGGTTAAGGAAATCAAGTCAAAGTTCTTGATCCGTTATGGGAAACTAGTTTATGAGCATGATTCGTTATGGGAAACATGTGTTTATTCTGGATTTGATGGTCTTGGTAGATAACCATGAAATATTAAATGGTTTCTATACTTATAATTATCCCACAAACATTTATAACATGAAGTTATAGTTCGTGATTGAGTTGTGATGATTTATTATTCTTATTATTCTTGTCATTGGTAAGGCTAATGTTTTATGCCATAACTCATGTTTTGTGATCCTTTTCAAATTGGGTATGAACTTTGTAAGTGATGGTCTTGATATTACACCCTTATAATTACCTTATGATTTTATATGATTATCAATTTATATATCCTATACTTACCCTTACTGTAACGACCTGAAATTTTGAATAAATCTTGTTTCCTAATTTTGGGTGTTATTTTATTTTTTATACTAAACAAAAATATTTCATTTGATAACATGAGTATAATTAAAATGAGACTGTTGGGTTTTGACTATTATATGACCATTGGTCAATATGACCACTGGAAACTAAACATTTTGATATTTGTCTCTAAATACAAGCAATCTTGGTTAATTAATATAGAAAGAATATTTGATGGACTCACCCAGTAATCTTGGACCGATCGAAGCCCATCTAACAGAATAAATTTTTTATTTCTTCTTATGATGAAGTTTATGAATTTACAAATGTCCGGATAAATATAGTATGCATATTTTTGGTGAATCTTAGAGAAAGGATATTTTAGAAAATGTTTACGTAAACCTTAAATAATTAAAAATGTGTAATGATTTTCAAAAAATGGTCTTCTACAACTATGTTCAGTACGAAATTTAGAGTCTAATAAGATCAACTTAATTTTTGATGAATAGTAAATTATTAATAGTGATTTTATGCTTAGGATTAGTAATGTGACCAAATGGATTAGTAATCCACTTAAAGAAAGTATTAATATAATCTAGGCACCTTAATTAAGTAATGTGATTCAATAAAATGGTTAAATAACGGTTTCATAAATTATTAGTCAAGTATTAGTTTTTTCGGGTGAATAGTGTTTTTTAATTAAAAATTAAATTAAAAATATTTAGAAAATTATTTTTATAAAATGGATTACATTTTTGAACTCAAAGCATTGATATTATGTCAATGTAATTTTTGGTGATTTTTCTGAAAAAAATGAATTTTGAGTGAATAGTGTATTTATTTAAAAATTAAATTAAAAATATTTAGAAAAATATTTTTATAAAATGGAGTTCATTTTTGAAATCAGAGCATCGATATTTGGTTAAGGGGGAATTTTGGGTTTTTTCTAAGAAAGTTGAATTTTCGATGAATAGTGAAAATACAGTTTTTAAGTTACGGGTGTTTAATGACATCATTCAATGATGTATTAATTATGTAATCATTATGGTCGACTTATGAATAGTAAGATAATGTATGAGATGTCCCAAGTGTCCAATACCATGGGCAAGCCCATGGTTTTTCCAAAACCACCAATGAGGTGTCCCTTGGCCATTAATGCCTTGTCCCCTCACTTTCCCTATAAATAACGAGCCATCCTCTCATCCATTCGACTCCCAAATCTCCCCCAACGAAGATCTGGTCTCATTACCTCCCAAGGAGTCCTCCTAAGGTTCCCCCAAGCCCTCAAGGTCCCAAACTTTGAGTTTTAAGAGTTACGTTTTAAGGTAAGGGATCCAAACTCTCTGTTTCTTTTCAAATACTCTCTTTTAAGTCATTTCTTTTATGCTCCATGTTCTTATGTTGGAGGATGTTCTTTTATATTCCTCTTACTTCCATTTTTATGTTCATATGATGAGATATCCCTTCTTACTCTCATCATTTCGTTTTATGAATGTTTAAGTGGTGCCGTTAGGCTGCCGAAAGTTTTGTAACAGATTCTTTCACCCTTCTCATTTTCAAGTCCTATTTTCTTGTCAAGTTTTTTTAAAGTTCCTTTTTATTATGTTGGTGTATGATCTCTATATCTATAATACTGATATTATATGTTCATATATTGAGAGACTCTATTTAATCTCTTCAATTCATTTTTTTAAAGTTTAAGTGACGCCGTTAGGCTGCCGAATTTTTAAGGGATTCGTTCACCCTTCTAATTTTCAGGTTCTATTTTCTGGTCAAGTCTTTCAAGTTACTTTTTATTATGTTGGGGTATGATCTCTATATCTATCATACTGATCATTTATGTTCATATTATGAGAGACCCTATTTGATCTCGTCAATCCATTTTTGGAAGATTTAAGTGACGCCGTTAGGCTGCCGAATTTTCATAAGAGAAATCTTATTTTTTTCTTCCTTCCATGTTTTTCATTTCATATGGTATGTCTTTAAAATTTCATTACCATGTTTCTATATCCATTATATTATGTCCCTATACTGTTTTTGGATCATTTATGAGTGGGTGACCCATGTCCCCTCTCTTTTCAATGTTTTCTAAAACCCTGTAACATAGCCGTTATGCTGTAGAATTTTCGTCTCAAAATGTCTCTCTCTTTTTCTCAAAATTATATTATGTTATTAAGTTAATACTCAAAGCTCTTTATTCTAAATGAGTTTTCACATATATATCAATATTTTATATTTTAAATTATGGTATTTACATACATGAGACCCGCTTTCCGTTTTTCGTGGGTTTAAAATGACATAAAGATCATGTCTTAAAAGCAGTTTTTAAAATGTTATGATTATGAAATGAAACCCATTTATTTTATGCTATATGGGTTAATTATGAAATTTTGATGATGATATATGTGGATCACATGATAATAAATGAAAATTTAACTGTGCTCCCTGATAGCGCTTCAATGCATTGGGTAAAGACTTAATCTCTAGAGATGACCATTTTTAACGACGCCTTGGCGAATAACCTTGGTAATTTTTAATGACACATTGGGGATGGACCTTGGTGAAATGGAAATGATTGTCAATATTAAATGTTTTAGACACATATTCAAGTTATGAAATATGTAATTTTTATTATGATATGCCTCATGATTTCTTTTTCATGCCTTAAAGGTCTTTTTCATGACATTGTTGATGTATCTCAAGTTCACATGTTAAATGTTTCCCCTTGTTTCCCTTACTGGGCCTTCTGCTCACCCTTTCTTTTGATATATGTCCCCAGGTAATGAGATGCAGTAATGAACCTAGGTTGAACATAATGAGAATCCTTTAAATTGTTTAAGAAGAATGTTTTATGTTTTCATGTTTTAAGTTCCTGGTTTCCAAGACACTAAACCTTAAAGATCCTCGGTTTTGTAAAATGTAATGAAAGTTTATGTGATAAAAGGCGGGATGCTATAGTTGGTATCAAAGGATGGTTTAGTTATTTTTGGAAATTAGGATATGAAAACTTTAGGAATAACTTTATAGAAAAGTTTTAATATAGGAAATCTTCCTGGTATTTTGGTGAGTATTGAGTAAGGGGTTGCCAAGCAAATACATCCTTGTCTGGATACAAGCAGGTAGAGGTGGCTCTAGCACAAATGTACATAGGGGTAAAACCCGAAAACACCACTTTGAACTAGACTCGAACCAGAAATGGTACACGACAATGAGCCTTGCTTCACTCTTGGTTATGACACTCCCGAGGGATATGCTTTGGTAAATTCATAAGCTTAGTATGAACCATTATTAAAGGAGCAAAGATAAAATAAAATAAAGATTCATATAAGAATATATGATCATGGATAACCTAGATTGGGACCTAGGGGATCACATGTTAGGGTATACTTTTCTTCTACAATTTTATCTTTCTATGCTTTAAGTTTCCTTTTCATGATTATTGGCTAAGTATTTAAGCCCCCTAATTATACGTTCTTTTCTTAGTTAATGGCGGGAAATGGAATAACATGTCCCAACGACCAATGTGATAAGAAATGTGATGATTGCCCTATTAATGTGATAGAGATGACGAAAGATCAAGTTGAACATATTGTGATTATACCAAACTAGCTATCAAAATTCAAAATTAATAATTGGTACCTAGTTGAATGTCCAAATTCATCAAGGAAGAAGAAGACAAAGTCTCAAGTATGTTCATCTGATAAAGTTGATAAGTGAAATAAGACCCAATTTCTTTTTTGAAAAAAGTGTGGGAAGAGGCACCAAGGAGAATGTCACGAAGGAACCGGGAGATGTTTTAAGTGTGGGAAGATGAGGCATAAAGTAGCCAATTTATTTAAAAAAATGGATAATGCGATGAATGGAGATAAGGTTCGATCTAATGTAACTTATACATTTCGATGTCGTAAATGTGGAGAAGTTAGACATTATCCAAGGCAATGATCTCTTGGAATAGATGAGAAGCATGATGATAATCAACAATCTTCGAGGACAAGGGAACAATTCAAGTCTTATGATGAGATGGGTCATGATGACTGAAGTACATGTAACTTCTTCGCAATAATTGTCTATGTCATATTGTATTTTAGTTCGTGCTCTATGAGCATATCTTTTATGTTTTCTAAGATCATCGAGTCACTACCTAAGATAATTTTATATCATTAAGGAAATCATCTATTGTTATGTACCACATGTTGATGTAGTGAACCTGTTCTCTTTAAAAAAGAGAGGGTTATTAGGGGATTAAAAGGTGATTATTATTTTGGAAGACGTTCACTATTTTGGGAACCCTATTTGATCTAGGTAAATAGATTACTGTGGTATTTTATTTGAGGAGTAAAGGTTGACTTATATTTTGAAGAATTGATGAATTTAAGGTGGACTTAAAGTAATTTAGGTTACATATGGAAATGATTAACCTATCTTGTGGAAAATGTGATTAGGTTAGTTACTTTTCTTATCAGATGATAAGAGTGGTTGATGTTGTTTGAAGATGAACGATAAAGTCTATCTTGGAAGACTATGTTATGAGATCGTTCTTATAATTGGACTTCAATCTTAGTTTGGTTTATTTTGAGTAATTTTAATGACAGTATTTATGGAATGGTCTATGATGAACTTTGGGTATTACCATGGAACTTTGAAGATTTAAAAGTAGTTTCCCTTCCTATGGGATTCTTTCTTTTTGAAGAGTTGTTTTATCTTACCCTTTCTGTTTTTGGGATAATGTTTAAAGATAGAATAAATTGATAGTTAATCTTTTGTGGATTACATGACTCTCATGAAGATGATTCCTGTGTTTTGATGAGACCAAGTGTTTTGAATGCTCATCGTTTGGATAAAAGATTAGTTTTGGTAGAAACCTATTAAAGGATGAAACTCTACTTGAAGGTAGGTATATTTTCTTCTGTTTTTGTTCTATGTAGTAAATGAATTCCTCAAAATTATGAAAAGGAACGTAAAACAAAAATGTTGTTGGTTTAAGTTTCCTACTAGGTAATCAAAGACCGTTTACACACATCATAAGTTTGGGATTTTCTCATGGTTAACTTTCTCCTAACCATATTTTCTATCACTCTCCCTCAGAAATTGACCCTTTGTTTTCTCCTCCATGTCCATGTTTTCCTACATGGAATCCTAGTGTGGGTTAACTTGGGTGACCTTTGTACTTCCCATTCATTCTTTTGAAGTAATAGTTTTACTGACTCCTTGTCTGGTGTGGGACTTTCAATGAAATTTCAAAACCCAATTTTAAAAATTTCGAGGACGCAATTTCTTAAGGGAAAAATATTGTAACGACCTGAAATTTTGAATAAATCTTGTTTCCTAATTTTGTGTGTTATTTTATTTTTTATACTCAACAAAACTGTTTCATTTGATAACATGAGTATAATTAAAATGAGACTGTTGGGTTTTCACTATTATATGACCATTGGTCAATATGACCGCTGGAAACTAAACATTTCGATATTTGTCTCCAAATACAAGTAATCTTGGTTAATTAATATAGAAAGAAGATTTGATGGCCTCACCCAGTAGTCTTGGACCGATTGAAGCCCATCTAATAGAACTTGGGAAGGAGGTATCACCACTGGGCTTTGCTCTGGACCAAACCCAAGCCGAACTTCATCGTGTGAATCTAGAACGGAATTTCCTTCGCGAGAAGTTCAAACTGATAGAAATTACTACTCGTGCGATGTTGGCCGAGCCTCTCTCAGATTCTCTCACGTTATCACACCTTACACTTAGGTGCTATGCTGGTGTGATAAGGGGCTATATGAGGAGACCATAACTTCCTTGTGTAATCCTTTGTTTTAAATAAAAATTTTGATTTCTTATTAAGATGAAGTTTATGAATTTACAAATGTCTGGATAAATATAGTATGCATATTTTTGGTGAATCTTAGAGAAAGGATATTTTAAAAAATGTTTATGTAAAACTTAAATAATTAAAAATGTGTAATGATTTTTAAAAAATGGTCTTCTACAATTATGTTCAGTACAAAATTTAGAGTCTAATAAGATCAACTTTATTTTTGATGAATAGTAAATTATGAATAGTGATTTTATACTTGGGATTAGTAATGTGACGAAATGAATTAGTAATCTCACTTAAAGAAAGTATTAATATAATCTAGGCACCTTGATTAAGTAATGTGATTCAATAAAATGGTTAAATAACGGTTTCATAAATTATTAGTCAAGTATTAGTTTTTTCAGGTGAATAGTGTTTTTTAATTAAAAATAAAATTAAAAATATTTAGAAAATTATTTTTATAAAATGGATTTCATTTTTGAACTCAGAGCATCGATATTATGTCAAGGTAATTTTTGGGGATTTTTTTGAAAAAATGAATTTTCGGTGAATAGTGTATTTATTTAAAAATTAAATTAAAAATATTTAGAAAATTATTTTTATAAAATGGAGTTCATTTTTGAAATCAGAGCATCGATATTTGGTTAAGGTGAAATTTTGGGTTTTTTTTCTGAGAAAGTTGAATTTTCGATGAATAGTGAAAATACAGTTTTTAAGTTACAGGTGTTTAATGACATCATTAAATGATGTATTAAGTATGAAATCATTATGGTCGACTTATGAATAGTAAGATAAGGTATGAGGTGTCCCAAGTGGCCAATACCATGGGCAAATACCATCGGCAAGCCCTTGGTTTTTCCAAAACCACCAATGATGTGTCCATTGACCATTAATGCCTTGTCCCCTCACTTTCCCTATAAATACCGAGACATACTCTCATCCATTAGACTCCAAACTCTCCCCCAACGAAGATTTGGTATCATTACCTCCCAAGGAGTCCTCCCAAGGTGCCCCCAAGCCCTCAAGTTCCCAACCTTTTAGTTTTAAGAGTTACGTTTTAAGGTAAGGGATCCAAACTCTCTCTTTCTTTTCAAATACTCTCTTTTAAGTCATTTCTTTTATGCTCCATGTTCTTATGTTGGAGGATGTTCTTTTATATTACTCTTAATTCCATTTTCATGTTCATATGATGAGATATCTCCTCTTACTCTCATCATTTCGTTTTATGAATGTTTAAGTGGCGTCGTTAGGCTGCCGAAATTTTTGTAACAGATTCTTTCACCCTTCTCATTTTCAAGTTCTATTTTCCTGTCAAGTTTTTTTCAAGTTCCTTTTTATTATGTTGGGGTATGATATCTATATCTATCATATGGATTTTTCTGTTCATATGATGAGAGACCCTATTTGATCTCGTCAATTCATTTTTTTAAAGTTTTAGTGACTTCGTTAGGCTGCCGAATTTTTAAGGGATTTGTTCACCCTTCTCATTTTCAAGTTCTATTTTTTAGTCAAGTCTTTCAAGTTATTTTTTATTATGTAGAGGTATGATCTCTATATCTATCATACTGATCATTTATGTTCATATGATGAGAGACCCTATTTGATATCGTCAATCCATTTTTGGAAGATTTAAGTGACACCGTTAGGCTGCCGAATTTTCATAAGAGACATCTTATTTTTGTCTTCCTTCCATGTTTTTCATTTCATATGGTATGTCTTTCAAATTTCATTACCATGTTATTACCATGTCTCTCTCTTTTTCTCAAAATTATATTATGTTATTAAGTGAATACTCAAAGCTCTTTCTTCTAAATGGGTGTTAACATATATATTGTAGAGACCCGAAACTTGACATACATAGATATTACATTACTTTTGTGGAATACTTAATACATAACAAAAACAGACACACAAGGACCGTAATAGTTTAGTGTCTTTGGAAACTTGGAATGTAATCTTATAATCGTGGTGAAAGATCTTCAACATCTCCCATAAAGATCTTCCACTTTTTGTTTCCTTACCTAAAAACTTTCTTTTAATCCTGGGGGAAAGTAAAACATAAAAAGGGTGAGCTCAAATGATCAGTAAGGGTAAGCATGGATAAAATAAAACATACCATATACATTTGAACTTAAAAACATGAACATAATGTTTAAACATAAAAATCTTGAGCAACGACATAAAACATGCAAGTACATAAGGCATAGATCATAATGGAACATAAATCATGATAAAATAGCTTGGGAATAAAACATGTAATTGTGGCATCCATTAATCACATGTAATGATTTTCATAGTAGCCAAGGCATTGCTGCCAAGACCATCTTAGTGGACAAAGTCCCTTTCTGAATCGAGTTCACTCCTCGTTCCAGTCCTGTAATACTGAACCGGATTAACTTACCATTCCAGCCATGTATGTCTCATGATATATAAATCTTTACCCAATGCATTGGAGGGAGATATAGGTCCCAACCATCTCATAATGAAATCATTCTTACTTGTGCCACAAAATAAACATACATCATTCATAAAACCCCAATAAATAAAATGGGTTTCATAAACATCATCCCATCATCACATAATCCATATAAAAGAAATGGATATCATTTCATAATAAGAAAAGTTAAACCATGTAAATCATAGAGACATTATACTTGAAAAATACACATATTAAATAATGTTATCTTAGATGAAAAATGGTTTTGATAAAACACATGAAATGAATTCTTAAGGAAAATATCCTTTCTTCTTCAAAATCATTTTATTTTCACAAAATGTCACGCAATTTTAAAAAAAAGGATTTTTTTTGAAAATAGTCATGAAATATTTTGTAGGAAGCTTCATGAAAATAAGGCTCTATAAAACCGGAAAAATCCTTTCATGATGTATAATTTAAAAAAACATTCTTCTCGTACTTTTGCCGGAAAAGTCAAAAAAGTACCTCGTAACGTAAACAAAAGAAAGATTCCTTACATACCATGTAGTAAAAGTAAAAAATGGGTAAAAGGACTTTAAACATACATGAATAAACTTTTATAAAACATGTTCATGGATGATAGAAATAACCCCAGTAAATACTTATGAATAAGCAATCTCGGATAAAAATGAGATTTGCAAAATTATCCCTTACCTTATGTCCGATATGCTTCGTATGTATCCGAACCTCCTGTATAATGATTTAAATAATGTCATTGACTTATTAAAGAATCATATTCATTGTTTTATATCATATATGGTTCACTTAGGTATTTATATTACCCGTTCATTTGTCATTTCCATGTTAAAGTAGTGTTTTGGGTAAAATTGTTTCTTTTATCGTACGTGTTTGGACTTGTTGTTCTTGATATTATTATTACTTATATCATGATTTAATTACTTAAAGAATGTAAAACATGATTTATATATCATATATATTCAGTATATATATATATAATAGATAGATAAATTAAATGGAACACACCGTTCATGGAGACGATAGGCTATACGTACGCATGAACGCTGTTTTCCTTTCTTTTTTTGACTTGAATGGAAGTAAGTAGATGATATATATATATATATACACACACATAAATCCAGTAGGTTCATTATGTCATATATTTCATTATTATTCATTATATATACTTTATAATCATTCTTGAATGGTTAATCATGGAAAATGAATCTCATCGCGTTCGTGGAGACGGTAGTCCGTACGTACGTAAAAGCGATGATATCATTACCATGATCATGGAATTGTATTGAAGTGTATGTATAATATTACAAAATCAATATCACTTTACAATAACCTTATATAGTTATTTATTTACACCATTATACATATTCATGTAAGGTGGTGGTGGAAAAACTGATTACACCACAGCGTGGAGACGGTATTCCGTACGTACGCACGCACAGTTATTTCATTTTCCGTAGGATGGATAAATGGTGAAATAGGGTTGTTTCATACTTATAGTAAAATATCTGTATATTAGTGATACTTATGTTATTACTTCATAATGAAACAAATAAAGAAGAAGAACTGGAAGAAGAAATAAAGTTGAAAGAATCGGTAACGGACATTACCTCTTCTTTGAAGCGCCTCTTTGAGAACTCCTTTTAGGGAACTAAAATTGGTCTTTTAAGAAGACCAGGACCTCTAGGATGTTTATAGGGAAGTGTATAAGAGAATTAGGTAGGGTTTGGCCGATCTTGAAGGCTCAAAGTGGTGTGAGGAAGAGAGGGAGGAGGTACCCTTTTATAAGAGAGGAGAGGGGCACCTTTGGAAAAACTAAAAATATTATTTTATTATAAAGACATATTAATTTTTTAATAGCTCCAAATTGTTTTATTTAGAAGCTAATGTGGTGATGGGTCGAAATCCTCTCATCCAATAGAATTTATACATGTTTAGGTTTCTATTTTAACCTTATCATTTAGATTTACCTTTAAGTTAAATAATTTTACTTTTACCGTGTCTTCTTGTTTTCTTACACTATAAGGTTAATAAACTTACTATAACAAGCCAAAAGAACCCCAAGTTGTTTATTATTAATATATATAACCTTATCTAAGTCATTTGGAAGAACCTTATATTTTTAGGAATAAAATAACAATTAATAATATAATATTTGTTTTAAAAACCATTTTATGTCAATTTTGACACTAATTGGTAATTGATTTTTGTGAAAATCATAACAGAATTATTAGTTCGAAAAAAGTTAATTAAATCAATACTAACATGCCATATTAACCTAGAAAATTATTTCAATTCATAAAAAGTCTCAAATTACATTTATTTGGGTATTTATAACATCAATTTTGTCAATATTTCATTAATAAGCTAATTACTGCATCATCATTGTGTCATACATAAATTAAATTATTTAATGTCTAAAAATTAAAAATAAAATACCGTTATGTAGAAAATCTTTTTATATTTCTAATGAATATTTATAGTCGAATTTATCGTTTGTATAACCCTATATTAAAAATGATTTAGTTATTAAACTTTGATTTTAACTATTTTAACCCTTCTTTAAATAAATTAATAATAAATGTCCTAATCTAATCCAAGTGGACCTAAATGGTCATATTTTATTCCTAAGGTTGTTTTTGTTCTAATTATACTTATCCAATAGAATTAAGACATGTTTTAGGGTAATATTAATATCATTTTTACCCTTAATTACTATATTTACTTTTAACTGTGGTAAGTAAAAGTAAAAAGTTACTATTCACCAAAAATTATTTTCATCTCATTGAACCAAATTTTAGTCCTTGATATTAACCGTGTCTCTTGGATTTTCGAAATTCAATTCACAGAAGTGGTAAATTTTCATTTAAATGAAAAAGTCAGTTTTTTTAACTACCACTAAGTGATTTCACTATTCATCAAAAATTGCAGTTTTTCAGAAAAATACCAAAAATTAAGCCTAAGAATTATTTGATATTCCGAATTCAAAATTGATTTTTATTTTTACAAATTCAAAACATAGAAGTGTAATTAATTAATTTTAAAATTAATTCCTGTTATCAAAACAAATAGCGTGTTTTTTAAGAAACAATAACTATCAAAAGATTGATACATGTTTGTATCCAATTTCAAAGTGAAATTAATTCCAATGACCAACATTGGATTAAATGGTAAAAATATATTCTAATTACACTTTAAACCCAATTAAAAAGATAATCTAACCATATAAATTATTTCGATGAAAAAATTTGTTTTTAATTAAAATATAGCGTGTTTTTACTATTCATTAAAATCTGAAAGTTATCAGAATAATATGAAAATTTTATCCAAAGTAAATTTTTATATCCTGATTCCAAAGAAGAATTTTATTTTGTCAAATTGAACTTATAGACATGTCAAAAACAATATTTAAAGTGGGTGCGCCATCAAAAGGTGGAAAAACTACATTTTTTGAAAAATACTTATTTTACTCGAAAAATTGATTTTGTTCTCATACCATGTTCTAGAAAATGTGTAAGATGAATAATAATATTATAAAATTAAAAATGTAGTTGATACTATTCATAACGGCTAGTACATAATAATATTATAACAATATATCATTGTTTAGTGAAACCTGGTATTGCGTACAACACACGCTATCGAGGAATCTCGCGATTGCGTGTAATGCAAGCCAAGTCAGGGTTGCGTGTTGTACAAGACTACTCTGTTGTTTTGTATAACAGAATGAAAACATATTTCATTTATACATTGAATATATATATATATATACACTCAATGTTTCGTAGAATAACTACTATCCAAATTGTGTGTAACATGATCCAAGAATAGTGTTGTGTATACTGAAAGCTCATACGGTGTTGCATATAGCGCAAGGTTATCTTGTTTTATCTTACAACACAAGACATCAATGAAATCAAAAGAATATTTTTCATAAAATATCGGGGTGTTACATATATCAAGATGTTCTATTTTAAATTCTTGGATTTACATACATGAGACCCGCTTTCCTTTTTCCGTGGGTTTAAAGTGAATAAAGATCATGTCTTAAAAGCAGTTTTTAAAATGTTATGATTATGAAATGAAACCCATTTATTTTATGCTATATGGGTTATTTATGAAATATTGATGATGATATATGTGGCTCACATGATAATAAAGTAAAATTTAAGGGTGCGCCCTGATAGCGCTCCAATGCATTGGGTAAAGACTTAATCCATAGAGATGCCCATTTTAACGACGCCTTGGTGAATAATGTTGGTAATTTTTAATGACACCTTGGGGATGGACCTTGGTGAAACAGAAATTATTGTCAATATTAAATGTTGTAGCCACATATTCAAGTTATGAAATACGTTATTTTTATTATGATATGCCCCATGATTTCTTTCTCATGCCTTAAAGTTTTTTTTTATGACATTGTTGATGTATCTCAAGTTCACATGTTAAATGTTTCCCCTTGTTTCCCTTACTGGGCCTTCTACTCACCCTTTCTTTTGATATATGTCCCAGGTTATGAGATGCAGAAATGAACCTAGGATGAACATAAGGAGAATCCTTTCAAGTGTTTAAGAAGAATGGTTTATGTTTTCATGTTTTAAGTTCCTGGTTTCCAAGACACTAAACCTTAAAAATCCTCGGTTTTGTAAAATGTAATGAATGTTTATGTGATAAAAGTCGGGATGCTATACTTACCAAGCATCTAATATCACCCTTTATTATGTTTCCCTTCCCCAGGTTATGGAAAAAGTTTTTAGAAGGTTATGCCAATGAAAATTAACATGAGGGAATATCTTTATGATATATGTTGAAGATATTTCATAAAATAACAATATATATATATCTAATCATTAAATACACTAATTTTATAGGTCCTCATATGTATTTTTTTATACAATGTATTGGAATTTCATCTATTAACATGTAATATTGTTGTATGAAAATACTAGGTTTTTAAAGTTGGTATCAGAGCAAGGTTTGTTAAACCTTTAGAGATTATGGTTAAATTTTTTTAGTGAAAACCCTGAGGATAAGTTTAAGTATGTAATAACATCATAATGTTTTTCTAAGGAATATATTATGTGATTATCCAAGTAATTACATCCTTTTCTGGACACTACAAGTGGTTGTGGCTCTGACACAATTGTAATTAGTGGTAATAACCCTGAAAAGGGAGCACTGATAAATATCAGATCATCACCATGTGTAAAACAATGGGCCTTACTGCACACCTAGTTTTACAACCCCAAGTAATATTATTTGGGTTAATACATATTTTATTTATCTACTTCTATGAAGGATTTTAGTTGATGATAATTATTGATTAACTAGGTTAAACCAAACTGTCATAGATTGAAACTACGGTGTTATAGTTTATAAATTTCATAAATGATTATGTCATTTTCCACTATGATTATAGTTTCTCACACTATGATTTTTTTTGTATATTGATGGAAAAAAGGAGGGATCAAGTTTATGGTGAATTTGATGAAAAATTTAATGATTTTTCTTTTTAGAAACCAAATGAAATGGTAACTGAAAGAAAATAACTTGTTATTAATCCTAATTAGAAATATCATAATATCATCAGCAATTTCAACTTAGGTGAGTTTCCTTACAAAAATAACAAGAGGAAAATGGAGTTTCATGATAATCATAGATGAGAGGAAGTTAAATTTTCATCATGCCAAGAATGTGGGAAGAAGCATAGAGGTGAATACCTCAAAGGAAGATAAAGATATTTTGGTTGTGTAAAATAGGGGCATAGAGAAACTAATTGCTGATGAAAGGTGAATTGTTCAGTTAACACAATGAATGAGAATAATTGTTTCAATAAGGTATCACTGAGGTTGAATGTTTCAAAAGTGGAAATTATGGGCATTATGAAAATCGATGTCCTAAGGGTAAATCTATAGACAATTCCCAGTAAGTTTGTGTGATTAATGGTTTTTCCATTTATTTTGAATGGAATATGAATTAAGTATGAAAGGAATGCAGTGTTAAGTAATAAGTTGATGAATCTTGGTTAATGGATTAAGAAGAAAGTGGAGTGATTGAAATGATTATGTATTGGGATCTGAGAAAATATTGTGAAAGTATTTTATGAATAATATTATAGATTATAAGAATCATGAAAAAAACTATGGATTTTTCCTTATTTTTTTTTTTAAGAAATTAAAATTATACGATGAATGGTACCAATAACTAAGAAAACTGATTTAGTGAAAAGATGATATTTATGAAAAAAATGATTTAGGGAAAGATATCCCTGAATATGTGTCCAATGAGAGGATAATAATTTTTAGTTGGGTTAAAGAAATGATTGACAGTGGTGGGACAATTTTGTTAACCTTGAAATTGGTTAGTGATTTGATGAAAATGTGATTTAATTAATCTTTTATAAATTCATTTTATTATATATTTAACGAATATATTCTATAGTCTATAGTTTTTATAAAAAAAAGATAATGTTTATTTTTTGTAGAATGCATGTTTTTATTAAGGCTTTATAGTAATTTAGGTTATTCCCTCATTTCTAGAGAATACACGACCAAGGTGTTCACATATTAGTCATGTAACATTAAGAGATACTTTTGGGGAGTAATGATAAGTTGATTCTGGAATCATAGTATCATTATTTATAAATTTTTTAGTCTTGAATCTGGTCAGACATATTTTGGGGATTTTTATAATTAAATACTTATGCATTGGATTATGCTAAACACTGGGCATTATTATTGATGTTTTAAAAATTAATGTATTTATCAATATTAGTTAAATTATGTTAATGATTTTGGTTTTGGTTAACAACTATAGATAGTAGGAGTATATTTTTATCCTTTTGTGAATTATATGACCCATTAAAAGTTAATCATAGTGCTTAAGGTATGAAATATTCATCTTATTCATCATTTGGAAAAAAAGATAAGATTATAGTGGAAATTTATTAAAGGATTGAATTATAATTTTCAAGTAATTATATTTCCTTATGTTACTATTATAGATGGTAAATAAATGCCTCAACTTTAGGAAAAGGATCTTAAGAGAAAAATGCTTTCCGATAACCTTCAATTTAGATGAATTGATGGTCATTTCCACATCTTCGATTTATGAATTTTGTGATTTTTAACTTTCTCAAGATCATTCACTTTCTTATGATCAATCATATGTGGACGTTAATTTTCTTCCATGTCCATATATTCACTTATCAATAATTTTATTATATTCAGAAACCTATTATGTGTAATCCCAGATGATCTCCATACTTCCTATCCTCTCTTTTCAAGAGAAAGTCTTATTAACCCTTTTTATGATGTGGGTTTCCACAAAATAATTTTAAAATGTCAAAAATTTGATTTTTGAGAACAAGTTCCAATTGTAAGGATACTATTTATTAAAGGTGTGGGGGTTATGGGGGAAAAAGTAACACCCTGATATTTTAGAAAATATTTCAGTTTAAATAATTTTATTTCTTCAATAGATTTCATTACACACAACTCTGAGTTTAAAAAAACCGTGATACACAATTAAAATATTTTATTTAATGTGATAGTTGTAACCTAGCCATAATTTTTTCAGTTAATAATATCATTAAATACTTTATAAAATGTATATAAATGTACTACTAATTAGAAATTTATTGTTAAATTTTTAGTAAATTATCATTCAATTTTTAGTAAAGTTATTTGATTATTCAAAAATACATTTTCTCCAAAAATGGGTTTTCTTGTGAGAGAATATTATAATTAACTTCTGAAAGTTTTAGAAATTGTATTTGAAAAAAAAATATTTTTTAATTCATCATGTCAAAATTATCTTAGGATAATTTTCTAAATAATTTTATGAAAAGGTTAATTTTTTTTGTGAATAGTTAAAAAAACAGATTTTTATAAAACTATAACTTTCTTTACATTAAGAATTCTTTTATGATTTGATTTTTATATCAAAGTAACATAGTTAGTATTTATTTATATGTAGTCTAATTAATTATATTTTAATTATCATTATACCTTATGGAATCCCGCATATTTCATTACATAACTTTTATTTACTTAATACACATTTAACTAATATGAAGATCTTTTGGGTTTAGTGTCTTAGAAATTAGGCACATATTACATGAATTACATAAGGGTAACATAAAAATAAACATTAATAAATTCTTTTGGGTGACTCCTTTTTTAATTTACCTTAATTCATCTCATTGCATCTCAAATCCTTTAGAAATACATCAAAGAACGGGGAGAGCATATGTAACACCCCATGGTTTTAAAAATAAATTGAAATTAATGAAAAAATGAGTCTCTACATAATGAAACTCTTTTTTAAGGTTATACTTTTAATCTAGCTGTTAAACAAAATTTTTCCTCTTCTAGGATTTGAATTTTAAAAAATAGATATCTACGGTTGTGATTAGTAAGTTATTTGGAGTTTGATTGAACCAACTTTTTTTAGCTGAATAGTAACACACCCTTATGAATATTAATATGAATAGTAATATGACCCTTATGAGTAGTGAATCGTATTATTATTTTATTATCTTAATGTTATAAGATAATGAGATATTAATTAACTTTTTTATGTGATATAAAATGAGTTAAAGTTTTAAAATTGTTATTTTCAGAATAAATTATGATTTTATTTAAAAATTAATTTTCTCATATTTATAAAATTAGTTTGATAAATGGAGTTCATTTTTTAATTCTACACATGGAAAAATGGTTAGGGTTAATTTTTGGGATTTTTCTAAAATACTCAAATTTTTGATGAACAGTGACATATGGTAAATTACCGTATATATACACTGTGTGTTAAATACAAAATTCCTTGAATCATGGATAATATAAGAACACTTGGTTGTAATTAACATTCTCTATTAATATTTTTGGTTAATGTTAATCAAAACTCTTCATATTCTTTAGCAAAAATATTAAACTTATGATTAAAATAATGGAAAACCCCTCCTCTTCTCTACTATAAATACGACCCTCAACCATGTTCCTCTCACACCTATCAAGATTTGGTAATTGTCTAAATTCAATCCAATCCCATTCCCATTCCTCTTCTCTATGTCCAAGACTATCTAGTCTCCCCAAAAGTACAAAACCAAATGCCTTAAGGATGATCTCAAGGAGAAGAGATCAAGAGGTAAAAATCCTCTTTTATTTTCTTATGTCTTCTTTTAAATTCTTTTCATTTTATTATACTCTCTTACCCTAACCTTATGTAATAGGATTAAAAGCTTTTGAATCTTATATATGCTTTATTTTATCATTTTTATAAAAAAATCATCAACTTACCTCTTCTCCTCCCCCCTCTTATTCTAAAAATAAAAACATTGTCTGTGATGTGTCGATTTACCAACATCGTTGATGATGTATTTTCAAATTACATTAATTTTTTGAAATTTGGTCATAACACAGTTTTAATTGTTGAAATAGATTGTAAAGTTTATGATATAACCTCTTTTACTTTCTATAGTTAACACATATACATAATATTTAGTAATATATCGAAACTAGTTTGTGATTATTGAAGAACCACCAAAATGATATAAACGGATATCACTAATGATTTATCTAGTGATTCTTCATTATATCATATAAAAAAAATTATTTATAAAATAATTTAATATTTTGGAAACATATTAATACCATTTCTTTCCACTTCTGGAGTTTCACGTCATTTGACAATGAAATCCTTTAATAACCGACCATGGAAATTATGAAAAGAATGCACCCAAAACAATGGAAATAAAAAATATTATTAATTAATGGGTGAAATTATTTAATAAAATGATCATTAAGGTGTTATAAACATAAATATGTTTCCTTAAATGTCCTGAAAGCCTTCATTTTTTTCTTCTGATTTTTGATAATCCACCTTTCAAGTGGTAAAGTGGAACCCTTACAAGGCCCGTAGGCGTAAGTATTACAGGACCCATATGCCTTAGATGAATTCGTTTCCCATAGGGTTCAAACATTACATACAAACCTGACTAACTACATAGAACTGCTCCTCCCCAACATCTTCATCATGAAATCACCTCTCCACCTTCGCATGGCTGTTTGGCTAGGCTTTCCCGTGCATTTACAGGCTTGTCCCGATGGCTGGTGTCATACCATCTAATTCTTAAAATCCATTTAGCTTCTGATATGGTTAAAGATCCTTGCTCATCCTCCTTCTAAATATTTTTACTTATAGGTTGTCTTGTTTTCATATTCACTTAAGGTGTCCTGAAGGCCTTACTGACCCGAAGGCCTGGGTGGCCCGAAGGCCTTAAAGGACTCAGGGACCAAATCGATGGCCGAAAGGCCCAAACAGGGGAATATTCCCAACTACTACAGTTCCATCAATATGTTTCCATAAAATATTAATAATACTATTTTAACCATTATAAAAATGTTTTAAACAAGTTTTAATTAAGACACACCCTAGGTAAGTGAATTCTTAACCTAATTTCCATTCTTTGGGTTAACCTTGTACTTCGTTGATTATGTTTCACTAAGATTATTTGTGTAATGAATTTTGTTTATGTTATATTTTATTATGTTTATTTTCACTGTATACACATATTACTTTCGTTTTATTTATTCTCATATCAATTATATGATATTTTTATGGGGCTTATCCTATAAAATCCTCTTTTAAACTTTTAGTTTTAAAAAATTCAAAATGAATGTTTTTATTAAAGTATTATTGTTTGATGATTATGTTATGGTTCTTGGGAATTGTTTATGATGAATGGTGGGACCTATATCTACCTAAATGTATTGGGTATGTGTAAGTTGGAGGTTTTCCATATGGTTACTCCATGTGTAACTGCAATGGTTACACCCTAAGGTAGTTATAAGGGGTACAGTGTAAGGTACCCACGAGGGTTACAAGTCAGAAGGTAGCCATGAGGGTTAAAAAATTAAATAATAAATGCCCTAAGACACCCATATTCTCTATTTATGTTTTCTATTATTTATGGAAATATCATGTTTCAAAAAGTAAGTATATGATTCTTTATGGGTGATGAGTATTCCTTTGTGAAAATGATTTCATATGTATATAATTTTTCATGGAATAAATGTTTCTATCCTTATTTTTATATCCCTTACCGAGATTTTGTTCCCATCCCAAGTTTTAAGATGCTTTTTCATAGGGTGTAAGATTGGGAAAGAGGAGAGGATAAGCCAAGACGAATGTTCTGAAGACTATCAATTAAAATATTTTCATTTTTTTGTTTTAAACTCTTGTAATATTATTGAAATTGATATTGCTGAAAAATTTACCCACTTTATATGATTTTGGGTTGATATTTATAAATTATGTCGTAATTTTGTAAAACTATAAACTGAAAAGATATTTGGTAGTGTAATATGTTTATTCTAGTTTAATTAACTAGAGTTTGTAATATTTAAGGCTGGGTCCTTATAGTTGGTATCAGAGCATGGTTTAGATAACTTTCGGAGTCTGTATAATGTTAACACAATAATTTAAATTATTTATACCTTATGTTTATATTTAAATGGTATAGAATTTAAAGATTACCATGTTGTTTCATCTAATATATATATGTTTAGAATGGTTTTCTGTAGAAGAAACAAGGAAGAAAATGTTGGAAGGAACCGAGAGGCTGAATTATTTCCAAATATGCAACTAGGAATGGTGGGAATTGGAACTGAGAAGTTTGTGATATTAAGGGATCATATGATATAGGAAATTAATGGACATGGAATCCATATAAGAGAACAACTAGAGCTACCAAAAAAGAACACGGTGATAGTGGAACATTTTATAAGGAAACACCCTCCTATTTTCATTGGATCTTTTGACCCCAGTAGCAGATAAAGGATGGAATAAATCCCTTGAAAAGATATTGAATGTTATGAGATGTTCAAATAATCAATAGGATTTCCTTTCCATTTATCTTTTTGAAGGTGAATCTGATCATTAGTGGTCAATGGTTAAGAATATTTGGGATAGAGAGGTGATTTTATCCTTAGAGTGGGATTAATTTAAAATTATTTTCCTTGAAAAGAATTTTCCTAAGGTGGTTTAACATAGTTTCGAGAAGCAATTCCTTGAATTGAGTCAATAAGAGAGATATTCAGTGGCCGTGTATGAATAAAACTTCACTCGACTGGAAAGGTATGCTTCATATCTTATTTATGATCTTGATAGCTAAATCAACCACTTTTACTTAGGACAACAGCCAAGATACCGAAGGGCATTGGCCTCATGAGAATTAAAAAGTTATGAGAAACTTTTTTGATGTGATGAGAGGGTAGAAATGGGGTTTGATGATGATCACTTTTACTTTTAATACAAATATAATAATAGGTTTATATGGAAAGTGATGGGTAAGAATCAATCAAATTAATATGATAGTAAGAAAGTCTATTTTTCAGTTTCTGAAAAGTGTGGGAAGAAGCACCTTGGGGAATGTCTTACCAGAACCAAGAAGTGTTTTCGATATGGTAAGTTCATACATATGTCCCGATATTGTATTGAAAATGATATTAAGATCAATTTTGATAAGAAAATTGTAAAGTGGTTCAAATGTGGTGAGAAGGGTCATCTTGAAAATTCTATCCCTAAGAAAGATCTGAGTGAGAGAAATTATCCATACTATAAGTAAAAAGATGTAGTGAGATCCTTTGAGACTAAATCAATTGATGTAGGTCAATCCAATGAATTGGTATCAGATACTTTGTTTGTTTACTCAGATTTTTCTAAAGTCTTGTTTGATACGGGGTCTATATATTCCTTTATTTCTGAGAAATTTTCTATTAAATTTGAAGTTTCACCCCAAGAAATGAGACTAAAACTTATGGTTAAAACACAAGGGGGAAATGTTACAGAAAAAAAGGAATTTTAAGAATCTTCTTATTGTTATTTGTGGAAAGGAATTACCTACAAACCTTGTTGTTTTTCCCTTAGTAGAGTTTTATGTCATTCTTAAAATGGATTAGATTTCTATTTATCATGTTAAGATTGATTTTAGATATAAAGAATTTTCTTTTTAGAAAGAGTTTTAGTTTGCATACATAAATAAATCTATACAGTTGATAACATATCAGGAATATAAGAAACTATTGATATATGTAAATGAAATTTATCTTGATCATATTGTTGAAAACAAGGGAACTGTTCAGATTAATGATGTTCTAGTGGTAAATGAATACCTTGATGTTTTCCTGATTATTTACCTAGTGTTATACCTAATCGAGAAGTTGAGTTCACAATTTACTTAGCTCTCGAGGCTAATATAATTTCAAATATCCCATATCGAATGGCTCAAATGGAACTTGTTGAATTGAAAAATCAATTACAAGAGTTTCTTGGAAAAGGATTCATTCATCCCAGCACTTCACTATGGGGAGATCCTATTTTGTTCATTAAAAAGAAAGATGGTTCCATGAGACTTTTCATTGATTATAGAGATTTGTAGAACATTACTATTAAAAATAAGTATCCTTTGCCTCACATTGATGACTTGTTTGATAAGATCTGGAGAGTTCAGTATTTTTCCAAGATTGACTTGAGATTCGGGTACCATCAGCTGAAGGTGAAGGAGGATGACATTCCAAAAATAGCTCTTCAAACTAGATATGGTAAATATGAATTTGTTTTTATTACATTTGGTTTAACTAATTCACCTAATGTATTAATGGATTTTATGAATATAATATTTCACAATTTCTTGGATAATTTTGTGGTTGTTTTTATTGATTACATTATAGTATAATCTAAAAGTAAATAGGAGCATGAAAAATATATAAGGGTTGTTTTTCATACCTTAAAAGAAAAGAAAATATATGGAAAATTATGGAAGTATGAATTTTGGTTGTAAAAAATTTCTTTCCTTGGTGACATTGTTTCTGAATATGGAATAACTTTTGATCCTTCTAAAATTAATGTTCTTGAATAATGTCTAATACCCAAAAACACAATCGTGATTCGTAGTTTTCTTGGTTTTAGTAGGATATTACTAGAGTTTTGTTGAAAACATTGCATAGTTATCTAGTACAGTGACTAAGTTAACTCAAAAAAGAGTTAAATTCATTTGAAAAAAATAATGTGATGATTTTATTCATGGATTGAATAGAATATTTGTGAATAATCTAGTTCTGACCATACCTTCCATAAATTGAGTGTTTTCCATCTATAGTGATGTTTCATTAAAGTGACTTGGTTGTGTTATGATGTATAATGATCAAGTAATTACTTATGATTCAAGAAAACTAAAAACTCATGAGTTAAATTATTACACACATGATTTGAAATAAAAAACAATGGGTTTTTAATTTTAAAATTTGGAGGCATCATTTATAGGGAGAAAAATGTGATATATATACTGAACAAAAAATTCTAAAGTATATTTTTACTCAAAAGGAATTTAAAATGAGTAAGAGAAGATGTCTTGAATTGATAAAGGATTATTATAGCATGATCAATTACCATATTTGGAAAGAAAAAAAAGTGGTGGATTCCTTGTTCCAAAAACATAATGCATCATTATCCATGTTACATTTGGAGCATGACCCCTTGATTAATGATTTGATTAATTTTGAATGGGAAGTTGTTAGTGTAAGAAATTCCTCTTTTTTGTTTCAGGTTTCAGTGTAGTCATCTTTGTCAGATAGAATTAATAAAGAACAGAAGGAATATAGGGAGTTACAGAAAAAGGTATAATTGGTTAAAATGGGTAAACTGATAGAATTTAACATTGATAAAGATTGTGTTTTGAGATTTGGAAAAAGATTATGCCTGCCTTATGATTCTGACCTAAATAAAGAGTTATTGTGCGAAGATCATAGTTATCTATTTTTAGTTCATCCTGGCAGAAAAAAGATGTATATAGACCTTTGGGATTACTACTGTTGGGATGGAATAAAAAGAGATATTGCAGATTTTACCAAGAAATGTTTGAATTGTCAATAGGTTAAAGTAATGTGGTAGTTATCGAAGGGGACAATTCAAACTTTACTAGTTCTAGAGTGGAAATGGGAAAATATATCTATGGAATTCATTATGGGACTACCAAATACTTCTCAAGGTAAAAATAAAATCTAGGTTATTGTTGATTTACTGACTAAATTTTCTCATTTCCTTCATATTCTAGATACTATGTCTTTGGATCAGATTTCTTGACTGTACCTCAAATAAATTTATAGGTTACATGGAGTTACTCTTTACATTTTATCATATCATGATCATAGGTTCACTTATAACTTTTTGAAATTCCTTCATAAGTAATTTAAAATAGAATAAAATTTTAGTACAAATTTTCATCCTCAATTAAGTAGGTATTCCGAATGGATGATTTAAACTTTGGAGGATATGATTCTAGCTTCTTTAATGGATTACTAGGGATGTTGGGATCATCATATTTATTTAGTCTTATTTTATTATAATAATAATTTTTATTCTAGTATACAAATGGAACCATTTGAGGCATTATATTTGAAGTGATGTAGAAATCTAATTTTTTTGGATGATGTCTGGGAAAGGAAGTTGATGGGACCAGAATTAATAGAGGAAGTGGATGAGAAAGTGAAGATGACCCTGAAATACATGAGGAAAATGCAGAGAAGGCATAAAATTTATAAAGATAATAGGAGGAAAGACTTTTATTTTGATGTAGGTGATCATGTGTTTCTTAGAATATCACCATGGAAAAGTGTTATGTATTTTGGTAAGAAAGGAAAGATGAATCTATGGTTCATTGGACCTTATAAAATCCTAGATAAAGGTAGACTGATTTACTACCAGGTAGCTTTGCCTCTAAGTTGATCTCAAGTACAATATGTTTTTCATGTTTTGATGTTGAGAAAGTATATTCTCGATTCATCTCATGTTTTGAGCCTAGAAGTAGTTCAGCTGGAAGAGAACATTTCTTATGAAGGGAAACCTATTCAGATTCTTGAATGAAGAGAACAAGTATTGGAGAATAAGGTAATCCACTAGGTAAAGGTTTTTTAGAGAAACTACATGGTTGAAGAAGAAACATGGTAATCTGAAAATGATATGAGGTAAAGGTACCTTCAATTGTTTAATAAGTAAATAAAATTTCGAAGATGTAATTTGTAGAAGGTGGAGAGAATGTGACACCCTATGGTTTTAAAAATAAATTGAAATGAATGAAACACTAAGTCTCCACATAATGAAACTTTCTTTTAAGGATATAGTTATAAAATAGCTGTTAACCATAAATTTTTCATTTCTATAATTTGAATTTCAAAAAACAGACTTCTATGGTTGCAATCGGTAAGCTATTTGGAGTCTGTTAGAACCAACTTGTTTTTTGGTGAATAGTAACATACCCTTATAAATAGTAGTATGAATAGTAATATGACTCTTATGAATAGTAAATCATTTTATTATTTTATTATCTTAAGTTTATAAGATAATTAGATCTTGATTAATTTTTCAAGGTGATATAAAATGTGTTAAAGTTTTAAATTTTTTTATTTTTGGAATAAATCACGATTTTATTTAAAAATCATTTTTCTCATATTTATAAAATTCTTTTGATAAAATAGATTTCATTTTTGAATTAAAAATTTTAAAAAATGGTCAGGGTTAATTTTGGGGTTTTTTCTAAAATACTCAAATTTATGATGAATAGTAAAATATGGTAAATTACCGTATATAAACATTATACGTTAAATACACTATTACTTGCATCATGGATGATGTAATCACACTTGGTTTGAACTCAAATACTCTCTTTACTATTTTGGGTCACATGAATCAAGACTATTCATAGTCTTGAGAGAAAATATTAAACTAATGATGAAAATAATGAAAAACCCCTCATCTCCTCCACTATAAGTACCACCCTCACCCCCTCTTCCTATCACACCTCTCAAGCTTTGATAATTGTCTAATTTTTTTCCAATACACTTTCCAAGTATCTTCCCCACATCCAAGACCTTTTGGTCTCACCAAAAGGCCAAAATCAAAGGCCTTAAGGAGGATCTAAAGGAGAAGAGATGAATAGGTAAAAATCCTCTTTCATTTTCTTATGTTTTCTTTTCAATTATTTTGGTTTTCTTATAATCTCTTACCATAACCTTATACAATAGGCATGAAAGATACATAATCTTATATATTATGGATTTTATCATTTTTCTGGAAAAACTCATCAACTTACCTCTTCTCCCGCCCCCTCTAATTCTAAAAATAAAAACATAGTTTGTTATGTGTTAATTTACCAACATCATGGACGATGTGTTTTTCACTTCCATTACTTATTTAAAATATAGTTATAAAACCATTTTAATGGTTGAAAAAGATTTTATGGTGTATTATATAACCTATTTTATGTTCTATATTTAACATATATACATAATATTAAGTTATATAATGAAACTAGTTCGTGATTATCGATGTACCATCAAAATGATCTAAATAGATATCACTAATGATTTATCAAATGATTCATCGTCATAACATATAAAAAAATTGATGTATGGTATCATTTAATATTCTGGAAACATATTAATACATTTTCTTTTAACTTATATATTTTCACTTCCATTCGATAAGGAAATCCTTTATGAGCCGACCTTGGAAATCATGTAAAGAACACACCTAAAAAAATGGAAAGAACAAAATATTATTAATAATGGGTGGAATGATGTTATAAAATGATCATTAAGGTGTTATAAACATGAATACGTTTATTTAAAATATTAATAACACTCTTTTATCCATTATACAGGAGGTTTAAACAAATTTTAAGTATCACTAACCCGAGGTAAGGTAATTCTTAACCCAATTTCCATTCTTTGGGTTAACCATCTACGTCATTGATTATGCATCACTAAGATTATTAGTGTAATTAATCTTGTTTATATTATATTTTATTATGTGTATTTATTGTGTAAAAACATATTCCTTTCATTTTGTGTATTATCATATCAATTATATGATTTTTTTATAAGACTTCTCTTATTAAATCCTCTTTTAAACTTCTAGTTTTACAAAATTAAAAATTAATGTTTCAAGCAAGTATTCTTGTTAGATGACTATGTTATGGTTCATGGGAATTGTTTATGATGAAGGGTGGGAAATATATCTCCCTTCAATTCATTGGGTATGTGTAAGTTTGAGGTCATTCGTATGGTTACTCTAAGTGTAACTACGATGGTTACACCATAAGGTAGCCGTGAGGGTTACATTGTAAGGTAGCCGCGAGGTTTAAGAATTGTAAGGTAACCCTGAGCTTTAAAAAATTAATTAAGTAATGAACCAAGACACCCTTATTCTCTATTTATGTTTTCTATGATTTATTTAAATATCATGTTTCACAAAGTAAGTATATGATTCTTTATGGGTGTGAAGTATGTCTGTGAAAATGATTTCACATGTTTATAAGTATTCGTGGAAAAACAGTTTCAATCCGTATTTTTATATCCCTTATTAATCTTTTGTGCTCATGTCAAGTTTTAAAATGTTTTTCACGGGGTGTAAGAATTGTTATGTGATAAGGAGAATCCAAGATGAATGTTGTGAGGACTATCCATGAAAATATTTTCATGTCTTTATTTAAAACTATTGTAATATGAAAGAAATTGATATTGTTTAAAATTTTACCCACTTTGTGTGCGTGTGGGTTTATATGCATTAATTAGGTCCTAAATTTCTAAGAATCTACATTGAAAATATATTTGGGAATATAATAAGTGTATTTTAGTTGAACTAACTATAGTATCTATTGTTTAAGGCCGGGTCCTTATAGCATAAATCCCAAAAAGGGAATAAAAAATGGAAACACTTAATACTCACTACAAAAAATGGGCCTTTAACAACACTAAAAATGGACTTTATCAGTGATAGAGAAGAGATGAATACCGGATGGAGATTAAAATCCATAGTCTTTTATCAACGCTAATTTTTTTTTTGAAAAAGGGGTCCTTTATCAGCACTAAAAAAGCATTGATAAATGGGTCATTTATCAGTTATTTTTGAAGTGATGATAAGGGAAACAATTTATCAGTGGTTTTATTTAGTTCTAATAAATTAGACCTTTGTTAGTGCTTATGAAAGTATTAATAAAGGATCCCTTTATCAATACTTCTAAAATAATTGATATAGGGGCATGTTAGAGTGTGCTATGATAGCACACTGTAGCACTGGTGCGGTGTTCTGTAACATCACACCACATGACCAAAAACACTATGAAATCGGAAAAATCAAGTACCAATAGATAATTTAATTGAAACAAACTTTAAAACCAAAATAAAAAAAAATATTTTTAACATTTCAAACATTAGTTTATACAATTATATAAGTAAAAATTATTAAATACATTAAAAAACATCAATGTTCCTTTTATATTTTGATCCTAACCCCTACTAGAGAAAAAAATTCGCCTTTATAAGAATTTTTTTACGTTATAGGTGATATAAAAATATAAATTAATAAAAATGGTTAATTATAAACTGAACTTTGAGTTATACTAAGAACACTATGTATTAGATTGAGTTACAATTGATTCTTGCACATCACACAATTTCTTGTTCATAATAAAAAATTATCTCTTGGAAAATTAACTAAATAAGTATAAGATAAAAATGATAAATAAATTAATTAAGTAATATCAGATAGAATGATGAGAAGAAACTTGGCTCATTTTCTCTATTTTGGCATTGTGATGCGCGTTTTAAACTAAAATGACACTTATATATTGAAATGATGCACTTAGATTCATATTGGTCACACCATAATTTAGATTGAGGCGCATATGATTCCTACACATCATATGACTGAACAATAGATATAAATATAAAAGAGATGATAATGGTATTTCATGTATCTATAAAGTTGGAAAACATGAATACAAAGTAGCAGAAAAGCATTATATACAAAAGTATAAAAAAGAAACAAAAAACTATCCAAGTGTCCCAAGCTCTAGCTTGGTTATCTACTACCATCTCAATCCTAATAAATAAATAATAAGTGTCCAAAGTAGTACACTTCACTTTGTCAACACCTGCATACATATAATCTTCCTCGGTACCAATGGAACCCAAATAGGTGTTGAGATAAATCTCTGTAGGTCACCACCAATGGTGTTTATAACATCTTGTTTGTGTAAAATAAACTGTAACAGTGTGCAAGCATGAAAATATAAAATAAAAGTTCTATAGTAATGTAAATACCCAAGTACCCACTTTAGCCCTTAGATGGTGTCTGAACATGTAACCGGTTTAAATGAGACCTCAACGATCACCAACTGAGACCTTTTACATCCTTCATTCCCCATCTAACAATTCATATAGGATACTCCTCAATAAAATCATCAAAATCAAGCTCAAATTCCTTGGGATCAAAATAAAGAGATGATTTGGCATGATAATGGTGAAATTTTAAAACTTGGAAGATGTATTTCATGGAACAATACCTCTGAGGTAGTAAAAACTAATATGATACTTGAAAAACTCTCTCCAATATCTCAAAAATCCCTACACAATGAGGTGAAATATTCCCTTTCCTTTGTATTCGTCTGTGCCCTAGCTTAAGTGATACCCAAAAGAAAACATTATCCCTAACCTAGAACTCTATAGGTTGTCGATGGAGATCAATATAAGATTTATATATATACTTATTAGTATAGATATGATTCTTTTTCATCTTAACGTACTTTAGAGCCTCCTGCTGAAGATGAGGTCCTAGTTGGGATACCCCTTACTTTTAGCCAACAATGGGGGGAACAGTAAGGCCTACCATATAATGCTTCAAAAGGACCCATATGAGTTTTCACCTAAAAGATATTATTTTTTGAGAACTCAAAGAGTGGGATATGCTTCTCCCAAGAATAACCAAAATAAAGTATATATTCCTGAAGAAAGTCCTCTAACACTTGTATTGCCCGTTCTAACTATCCATCTGTCTGAGGGTGAAAGGATGTGCTAAGAATCACCTGTGTACCCATAGCTTTCTGCAACCCCTTCCAGAACTGTAACATGATTCGAGAATACCTTTCAGAAATGATAGTATGAAGGACACAATGTAGTAATATGATCTCATGAAAATATAGTATTCCTTTCTCATAAACTAAGAAGGTCTCCCAGATAGGAATGAAGTGGGCTACCTTCATTAGTCTGTCAATGAAAACTCATACATCATTGCTACATCTAGGCGACCTCAGTAAACCAAATACGAATTCTATGAAAAAATCTTCCCAATCCCATTTGTATTCTAGAAGTGCCTGTGAAAATCTTGTAGCTCTATGGTTCTCCACTTTCACTTACTAGAAGGTGGAACCCCTAGTGCTAAAGCCTATTATCTGACATTTTATACCAGAACACCAATATAGGCGTTGCATGTACCAATAAATTTGAGATATGTTTGGATGAACTATACACTAATAAGTGTGGGACTCTCACATAATCTCATCTCTTATATCTTTAGGAACCCAAACACATCTATGAATACACAAAATATTTTCTCTGTCCACAGAAAATTCCAAAGGTGGGTCATCTCCAAAAAATACTCTCATGGAGAACCAAGCCCTTAGGATATGAAAATTTCCTACTCTTAACCTTATAATGGAGGGAGGAGGTATCTTTCAAGGTTTATAGATAAGACTATTCATCATTTTCATGAAACTCCAAATGTAGCAAAGAAAAGAGGGCCAGTAATTTCCATTCACCACTGGCCTCCCATACGACATGTGCCTAAGTTTTCTGACTTAGGGAATCCGTAACTACATTTCCATTTTCAGACATATATTCAAGATTAAAATCATAGTACTGAAGATATTTGAACCATATATGCTTTATGAGATTCAAGTAACTCTATTTAAAGATATATTTCAGGTTCTTTTGGTCCGTATACACCAAAAATCACTCACCCAATAGAAAATGTCTCCTGTAACGTAAGGCATAAACTATTGCTAGTATCTCAAGGTTGTGTATCGAGTAATTACTCTCATTAGACCTCAAATATTGAGATCTATAGTCAACGAATCTATCCTCTTACATCGTCACTACTCCTATGCGAATTCATGTTGCATCAAAGAAGACAATATAACAATTTCTAGGATTTTTAGAATCATTTTTGGTGCCAAGAAAAGACTCCCTTTCATCTTTTGAAAGTCTTTCTCACACTCTTTTGAACATAGTAACTTGAAACCCTTCTTTGTGAGACTTGTAAGAAGTGAAACTTGGTGTGATTAGTCCTGTATAAAACACATGTAATATTCATCAAACCCCAAGAAACTCCATATATCAAACACATTCTTGGGATGATCCTCAGAAACCACATCAGTCACTATCTCTAGGTCAATAAGATCTTATGATTCTGATATAATATGACCCTATAAGTGAACCTTATCAATATATTAGTGGAAATTAACAATATTTTCAAAATGTTTATGCTCTCTCTATGTACTCAAAATGATTTTATGGTGATTATCATGTTTTCTACGAGTGTGAGAATACACCAAGATGCCGTCCAAAAATACAATGAAAAAAGAATATAAATAGGGGTGGAACACCCTATTCATCACATCCACAAAAATGGAGGGAATGTTCATACAACTACATGACATAAAGAGGTATTTATATAGACCATACCTACTACAAAAGCTATATGAGGTATGTATGATGTCATGAATCACACTTGATGATAGCCCAATCTTAGGTCAATATTTGAAAACACTCTATCTCCTAAGAGAAGGTCAAAGAGATAATCTATTCAAGGAATTGGATACCAATTCTTGATCGTAATCTGGTTCAACCATCTATAATCCATGCATAGATAAAGGATCCCATCAACCTTCTTGTCGAAAATAATGGGCGAACCCAAGAGGAAGTGTTGGGTTATATAAAACCTTTGGCATTAAATTCCTATATCTATTGCTTGAGCTCGTGGATATCTGTATGTGCCATCCTGTATGAAGAAATGGAAACTGAATCTACTCATGGAATAAGATCAATCATAAACTATATCTCTCTATTAAGAGGTAATCCATAGAATCCATCATGAAAGATATCCCTGGAATGATCTACCACTAGATGGAGTTCATCCTAATACATTCCTTGATTCTCCATGAATAAATTGGTAATATGGGTGGTCACTCCACCTAGCCCATGATGCTCTAGTTTGACTCCACTATCCCAGATATCCCACACACCATTTTGTAGATAATTTCTACCATATGGTGATGCAAATGATACCCTATGATAATAGAAGTCTAGAAAGGTGTGATATAGAACCAAAAAATCCATCTAAAGAATGACATCAAATCCTATCATCTTTGGAACAAATAAGTCCCATAAGAAAGGGTAACTGCCTACCACAACGAGAAATTCCCTACACTAGTGTATGCCCTCAGACTGTACTCTCAACAGTCTATGAAGGGTCATTACACCACAGTAATACTATATTTCTATCTCAAGAATTTCCACAATAGATTAAGAGATTAAATAGTGTAAATAACCTATATCAAATAAAGAAGATACTATAGGGGAGTCTACTAGAATAATACCTCAAACTGTAGATAGTCCTACAACCTGATTCTCAGGTATCAGATGTAAATAATGTAACTGAACTGATCTAGAGAACTATGAAATAGATGGACTACCATAATCGATTTTTTTTTACTGGCGATGCTAGTGATCATGATTCTGGATTCCATGATCATGACCTCCTCTTCATCCAGCCCTATCGGTGCTTGTTTAACTCCCTTCCCGAAGTAATGTAAAAGAACCTACACCTAAAGGTGGAGTTGGTGTGGATCCTCTTACACTAGAATAATATGGAAATGTTCAATAGAATATATGGAGACACCCCATGCTATCGTAAGCCTGACACTCTAGAGGTTCTCTATCACACTAAGCCTTTAGGTAACCCTATTGTTCACACTAATGACAAACCATGGAGCTACCAGCACTAGTACTCTAGCTTCCATCACCCTGATGAGATGCCTTGAGTGATCGATTTCTACTACCAAAATAACTACTAGCCAACCTCAGCACTAGTCCTGTATGCTAAGTACTATCACTTCCCCTTATGTTGTACTCAGTGATAAGAGCATGATTGACTATTTTCGAAAAAGCAGGTAGGTGAAATACATTCACCTGAGTACGAATCGAATACAAAAGACCTTCCTAAAAGTGTCTAGAACATGGAAGATCATCTCCGACTAGAAGTAGTGAAAATTGTTGAAACTCAGTGAAAAAAACTGATTATCAAGATGCATTAACTCTCTATATAATTCAACTTTCAGCATTTGAAGAAATAAGTAGTCATAAAAAGTAGTACAAAAATCATCCCATACCATTCCCTGATTAAAACCAGCCTAGGTAATTTCATCCCACCAGTGCTTGGTCAAATCACATAACATGTAAGTAGTAAACTTGGACTTCTTCCTTTGAGGTGTCTCCAGATTCTCAAAGATAGATAACGTGGCCTCTAGAAAAGACTCAGCAACTTGTGGACTACCATCCCCGAAAAAGCTGGGCTGTTTTTTGCTGCAAGAACTAAAAAATTAGATCATCCATTATAGGTCTAAGCCATGGATCACTATGCATGGACCACATAAAATGTAGGAAACTATATCAAACTTGAATTTCAATGCCCAAATAAGGTACAAAAATTAGTTCCTCAAGTGGGAATTATAGAGGTAAGACTGTTAGCTCAGCGTTCACCACTTCTGGAGCATGGTCACTGCCACCCTCTTGGGGAATGACACGAGGAAATCATGGCAGCATTGGTATTGAAATTCCAAGAACAAGCCTTAGAAGAAGATTTAAGTAGATAGATTACACCACTATCAAATTCTGAACATAATAAAGGGATCACAACCCAAGGTATACTACCCCGACTATCCCCTTAGAGGGTTAGGAATTGGTAAGTGCTCAAGTATTAGTTATAAGGGTTCTAGTAAACGAAGGGTTAATAACACCTTTCCTCATCATTTATTGGAAACCATTTTATTCATTTCATATTTAATTTCTAGGTTCACTCTTTTACCTTACATAAAAATGACATGGAGGGATAATGATATGAAACCATTACATTTTAAAAGTCAATTTTGACTATCATGTTTTGTCATGACCCGACCCAACAGGGATCAAGCCGCAAATCCCCAAGCTCGCCTCCAATAGGTCAGGGGATGGCGACTAGCACCGAGTAGGCTATCACACACATGGGGGGCATTAGCCTAAGGTACATGTACACACACACCCACAAACACCTCCATGAAACAGTGCATTGATATATAAAACTGAAAAGAAAATGCATGCATACACCATCCCACAACTAGAGTACAACAGAAGTACAAAGGGAAAAACAGGGCCCACGAAAAGAAAATTACAAAAGTGCGTCCAACCTGCTCTGAAGAAGGGGAAACATTGCCACAAACAGCCGCCAGAAATCTCCCTCGGCACCGGACCGGTAAACACCCCGGTCAATCTCGCTCACTCAGCTCCACCTGCTCCGTGTCCTCCTGGGACTCCGTCTAAAGGCATGTGGTCTGCACAAGACACAAACATGTACGGGCAAAGCCCATGCAGGGGTGAGTATAAATATACTCAGTTGGCACCCCAAAAACCCAAAACAAAAGAGATCAACTGAAGGAAATAGTCCGCTCATCCCAGCCAGAGGGAACCCAGACGAGAGTGTAACTCCATCTCATGACCATCCTCGGCTAAACACAACTATAAAGCTCAACCCAGGTGTATTCCAGTACATACACCTTGAACAAACCAGATATACTCATCTCACGCAACAATACACATGAGGTACCGACCTCATCACCACAAACTGTCCACAACCAGGAGAGTACACCCCATGATCACTGTCATCCCAGATGAAACTCATCCGAGAGATACACTCCATCAGGTTTCACACAAACCTCTCAGACCCTCACCCGAGAGATCATGCTCGTCGGTTAACATCCCTGAGGAAACCTCGCTGAAACAACAGAGCCACCAAACTCCCCAGATAGGGGATCACTCCTAGGGTCCTCTAGGGGATACTAGAACTCACTCCGGTATTAGAATCTCAGAGATAGAGAATCACTCACAGGATCCGCTGGGGGATACCACGACCCGATCTGGCATTCATAGGTCTAACAGATAGGGGATCACTCCCAAGATCTGTTGGGGGATACAACAACCTGATCTGATCGACAGAAACACTTCACTCAGATAGAGGATCATCGCCCATATAAAGGTGGTCACGATGATACCGGAACCCTACCTGGTATAACTCACGATGTAGGGGATCAAACCGACGATACCACAACCCTACCGAAACCACGCGCTGAGTAGAGGATCACATAACCAATGATACCGCAACCCTACTATACACCTCATGCTGATTAGGGGATCGTATATCTGACGATGCCACAACCCTACTAAGTAGGGCCCACCGCGTAGGGGATCATAATCCCGATGATGCCACAAACCCTACTGGGTTAACCTACTAGATAGGGGATCGCCGCTCGTGAATAAGCGGTCATAGCGATACCAAGAACTCGATCTAGGGAAAAGATTCTAGATGATCCCGCTCTGGGCCCACTGGAGGGATGCCACAACTCTAACAGTTTAAACATCCCATCGAGAGGATCAAAAACCTATACGAAGGTTGTGATGTCACACGAACCCTCGTTGGAACGAACCAAGGGAGTACCCTCAACCATTGCTGGTCCAAAACGTCGCTAACCCGAGCGACCTGCAACAATGCCACACTGCGCACCTCCAAGGACAATACTGAGGCCACCATCGCGATCTACGCGGAAAAACACACAGGATAGGCTACTTACTCACCCGAAACGGAGCACCAATGAAAAAAATGCACTATTCAATGTAGCTAGCTCGTACAGGGCCCACACAACGATCCCGAAACCCATCGAGCGGATCATACCACGACGATCCCCTCAGAAAAACAAGTGGAATCAACTACTCGATCATCCGAAATGGACACCTGGTGAAAAAGGTAGTATTCACTGAAGGCCAGCCCTGGTGGGGCCCACGCCTCGATCCCGAAACTCATCGAGCGGATCACACCATTGCAATCCTCTCAGAAAAACACACAGGATTGACTAATCAACCGCCAAAATCGGACTCCTGGTTCAGAAGCTGCGTTTCTCCGCAAACGCCAAAACCCGGCCTCATGGGGCCCGCACCCCGTCCTTAGCCCCAACACCCGAAAACCATCTCAAAAAGTTTGTCATACCATCAGGGTCTCAACGCCACTGACGACATGTCATTCGGACGCTCCGGGTAGAAGTTACAACGGCCCGAAGTCGTAAAATAATAAAATAATATTATTTTATATGACGTTTCTAGCTCCCGGGCCATGATACCAAACCTTTAAACCCTCGAACCCACACCGGATGGTTTGCCTCGTCGTCAGGGTCGCGTCGCCGCAAACGACACGCGAATCCGCCTCCCGGATTGCAAGATACGGGGGTTTAAAGACCCCCGTATGATAAAAAGAGGCCGGACCGGCCTCGACCGACCGGCGGCCCCCCACCGCGCGGTGCACAGCGCCGCCGCGCTGGGCGACCGGCCGCCGCGGTCCGCCGGCGCCGGCGCCGCCGCATCCGGGCCGCGCCGACGTATCTTCCACGGAGTGCCGGGGGCACCCCGGTGGTCCGTTTTACGATCCGGAGGCGTCTACACGACCCTCGGGACCCGATCTACATTACTACGACTTCAATTTGCAGAAAAACGCAGTAAAAACGGGATTGGGGGTTAAAACTCAAATCAGCCTACCTCGCGGGCGAAACGCCGACGTTCTGCCTTAGATTTGTGCTCCATAGCTTCCGCTGCACGCTCCTGGAACGTCCACCGTCGAAATCCGAGATCGTGGGCGCTTCGTTTTCTCGATTCGGCGGATCGGTGGTGAAGAACGATGAACATCGTCAAGAGAATGAAGGGGGGGGGGGGGGTGCTGATATTTATATCTGCCCCCCGCCGACGCCAAACCCGCCTCGGACCCGACGCCCAATGTGAACTAAGGTATGGTGACCCTTAGGGTAAACACGTCATTCTGAATGCAATGGCGGACCCAGATTTTCTATCCGAGACTCTGTTCAGAAATTATTCGAGCCGACGCTCGCACACTAACATCTCCATTTAATTACAGAAATTCCCCTGGGTGCGTTTCTCACCGCAGGCCCACGCCCGCAAAGTTTACACCTCGCCTAGGGTAAACGACACATTACAGACGCAACAATGCCCTCAGATTCCCATTCTAAGATACCATTTAGGAGATATCACACCCCCCACGTGGATAATATCAAAAAACTTAATATTTTTATAAAATTAATTCAGGGCACACCGGGCTTCATGAGCGCACGTTGTCTACGCGCCTAGCTCTGGAATCATTCGTAGAAATATTCCAAAGTCTGACAGGGCCAAAAAAAAAACCGAGTCGCTACAAGTTTAATTTTCTAAAATAAATATAGCAAGGTTTTTATAGAATGGATCTCCATTCTTAGTGACTCAGGTCGCATACACCTTATCACTGGAAGTGACACCCATATGATTTTAATCAAATGGATCAACTCAGTAAATTTCCCATCCCAACCCATGAGGTCCCGTAACACCTTGTGAATTGAAACAAAAATTCACTCAATCATATTCAAATAAAATAACATGTATACAATAACTACCCCAACACCATTCAACAATCACAAACATATCATGTAATGAAAATTAGTGAAATAAACCTATATGGCATGAAAATATGCATGACATGTGAATTATACGTGTCTATAATGATGCATGTAAAAATTATACTTTCCCTCATATCATCAAGACAAGGATGAAATGAAATATCAATCAGAATAATAATCAACAACACCACACAACATGTGAGTCACCCAATGGTGAAATGATATCAACTGTAATAAGGAAAAGTAGAACAAAAAATTCAATTTTGGTAACTTGAAATTTACCCCAAACATGGGTTTGTGATGCCCAATCATGTCTTACGACCAAGTTCCAAGAATTTCTAATCTCCAATATATTGTCTCCAAATATTAAATCACAAAAGGAACCCACTTTGATACCACTTTGTGATGTCCCAGATCTGAATTTCACTTAGAAGTGCACTGATCCTCGTTGACCACGTGGGATCAAGCGTATCTCCATGAATGCCAGAGGCTATTGACTAGTAGTGAGGGTCTTGGGTGTGTCTATGGGGAGACTATGAGCTCATTACTAGAGTCAATCACAATGGATAACATACAATAACATGTAAATAGAGGAAGAAAGTAGTAAACAAAATGGAACATCCGAAGCAGATTGAAGTAATAAACGAGTGAAAAACTGATATAAACATACAAGATATTAGGATGACATGTCCTGTACCAATAAAGATGGAATAAATAGATACAAATTAGCAGATAATAATGATATACAAAATTAGAAAATATAATCCAAAAACCATCCAAGCATCCTGAGCTCCAGCTCGGTCATCTACTACCAAATCCATCCTGAGCAACATGCAATAAAGTGTCCAAAGTAGTACGCTTCCCTTTGTCAAGAGCTGAATACATATAATATTCTTAGGTACCAGTGGAACCTGGATAGGGTTTTAGATAAATCTCATTAGGCCACTACTAGTGGCATCAATAACATCTTGTGCATGTAATATAAACTGTAATAGTCTAAAAGCATGCATATATAAAAGTAAAGCAATAAAGTAATGTTAATACCCAAGTACCTGCTTCATCACTTAGCTAGTGTTTGAAAATGTAACCAGTTCATTAATTAATTAAGTTCCAATTTATATATTTAATTCATATGAGGCATATCTAGCACTAACATCACCTCCTGATAGTATTAGTAAAGGTTCAAAGATGTAATAAGGAAACCTATTTATTAATAATGGAAGGTTCAAAGGTAATGGCCAAGGAAACTGAGAACTAAATGGTTTCAATCTCAGTGGTAACTATAGCTTGGATAAAGGGGAAAGAATAAAATCCAAGGATACCCATCCAAGGAATTATATAATATTATGATCTAACCTAGTCCAAGGAATAAATACAAGGTAACTGTAAAGACCCGTAAAATTCAAGGGAATTTTTTTCTTAATTTTCTTTAGAATTTTACAAGAGCGTGATTTCAGACGGCACCTGATTCCGAGGCCCGGAGTGCCCGGAATTAATTTCCGAAGTTTGGCTCGAGTACGTTCAGTGAACGAACGAGCGGGGATTCCTAACTTTTGATCCGGTGCTCGGAATTGAAATCCGAGGGCACCGATGAACTCGCAGCGCCGATATTCGCTTAAAGAGACCTTTTCGGGAGTTGCGTTTGTTGCGGGTTGAAAGTTAAGTTTTGGGGTTTTCAGTTGAGTTAAATAAAATTTGTGTAAGACAAATTTTATTTTTAGTTTGTTAAAATCCTACCAAAGGGGGTTGGAAGTGGGACCCACACCCACTTAACCTCCCTTGGGAGGATTAAGTGTGGTGGGGTCCACACGAACCCCTAGACTTTTCATGTTCCCTTAACCCCCTCTTAATTGGCTTAAGTTACTCTTAATTAATTGTGGGAGTTAAACTCTTTTAAATTTCAAACATTTGAAATTCTTTTGTGTTATGTGTTAATAAGATAAGATGTAGTCTTATTTTATTTGGAGTTCTTGTTTGTCTTCTTGAGAGCTTTTGGAGAGCTTCTTCTTCATCTTCAAGCTCTGACGAAGAACGAAGAACGCTCAAACTCCGACGAAGAACGACGCCTCTCTTCTTCGTCCTCGGTGTCAACAAGAGAGAACGCCGCTTCCTCCTCGGACCTTCTTCGTCGGCAAACGAAGATCCGCCAACTACGTGTCTCTTCGGGCATATCTCTTCGTCAACGGATTTGACGAACGACGACCGCGACGCCCGACCTCCGCGACGCCGTCTTCCGCGGAACGTAGACGAATCTTCGAATCTTAAACCCAAGGTAGGGGTTGTTGTTTAATTCTTTAATTATTCCATTTCTTGCTCATGGATCGCATGTCTACGTGAGGCTTTGAAATATTTTATTTAAGTGTTATAGTTAACGCGAGGGGGGCCGGACCGCACGAACACGGCCGAACCCCCCCTCCATCGTTCTTGTTTAATTCTTGCGGTGGAAGCAAAGTGGCGTGGTGCCGTCGCACCACGCGGATTACCGTACGTTTATTTTACGCGGCGCCGTCGCGCCACGCCGAGGTAGAAACTTCAAGAACGCGACGCCGTCGCGCCGCGTTGAAAAGAATCAAAGTACGGCGAAGGGGCGCGGTGCCGTCGCACCACGCCGGATGACGAACGCCGCGGCCGGTTCCGGGCCGCGGCGGGACGAGGAGACCGCGGCCGGTTCCGGGCCGCGGCGGGACGAGGAGACCGCGGCCGGTTCCGGGCCGCGGCGGAAGAGAAGACCGGCGGCCGGGCCGCCGGCGTTGGAAGCCGAAGAGGGGACCGGAAATTCCGGTCCCGTTGGAGAAAACCGGCCGGCCAGCTGGCCGGCCGGATGCTGTTAAACCGGGGAATTAATTCCCCGGCCAGCATACTAAACCCCCCTCTTAAAGAGGGGGGGCGGTTTTAATTAAAGGGAGGGGGCAGCCGGCCCCCTCGGTTCCGCACCAGCGGGCCCCCCCGTGGGGGGGGCTTCTTTAAAAAAATAAGGGCGCGGCCCTTTGTGCCGCGCCGTCCCTCAAAAAAAAACGCGGGGCTTAGCCCCCGCGTGCGTGCGGCCTCCCCGCTGGCGACAGCCGCCGCGGTTCCCCGCGACTCCCCGCGCCGCCGCGCCGCCCAAGGGGGGGGTCGGGCCGGGTCGGCCCGGACCCGGACCCCCCTATTTCGAACCAGTTTTGGTTTTTGGCTCATAACTTGAGCCTCGGACCTCCGAATGACGAACCGTCTGCGGCAACGCGATCCTTGGATCGAGACGGTCGTTTCGGTATATCGCACTCAAGGTTTCAGATTACTTTGAGTTCGGCCGGGTTGGTTCGTTCACGAAACCAACCGGGCTTTCGGAGCGGAAACGCTCATATCTTGAGCTACGAACGTCCGATTGACGCGCCGTCAGTCGCGTTGTGTTCCTCTTAGTGAGAAGGATCTTTTGGCATACTCCGCCCGAGGTTTGGACGCAGGTGGAGTACGGTCGGATTGGTTGTGCCTTAAAAACCAACCGGGCCCCGGAGACGAAAATGCCAATAACTCTCAGACCGGGCGTCCGATCGACGCGCCGTCTGTTGCGTTGAGTTCCTGTTGGCGATACGGAACTTTTGGATACATCAACTTCGGTCTTCGTGACAGTTGATGTATCAGCCTCTCGGCTCGTGGAACGGATCCTCCGAACGAGCTTGCTGTGTGCGGGAACCCTAGTGCTGGCTGCGACTGTTCTACTGCTACGACTGCTACTGTGACTGCGACGACGACAGTACAGAGATCCTGTGTGGATTCGACGACGACAGTACAGAGATCCTGTGTGGATTCGACGACGACGACTACAGCACTCAGCGATCCTACGTGGATCAGTGCTACAGGTCCTGTGTGGGCCCGATCCTGTGTGGGTCCTTGCGCTCAGCGGTTCTGTGTGAGCCAGCGCCTACAGGTCCTGTGTGGGCCCGATCCTGTGTGGGTCTTTGCGGGGGTTAGTTACCTATCGATCCTTCGTGGGTCCGACGACTTAGATGGATCAGTGATCATCTTTATCGTCCTTGAAGAAGTATACCTGTGTGAGCTGAATCCTGTTGCTTTCCTGTGTGGATTGTGTTGTGCAATCCTGTGTGGATTATGTTTTGCTTTCCTATGTGGAATACGTATACTTTCCTGCGTGGACTGAGTTGTACTTGGGCTCAGAGGTTGGAGCGTATTTTAATTGATGACTTAGGTATATGTATGGGCATATACCTAAGCAGAGTCGGTTGATACTTCGTGATTGTACCTTTCTTCGTGGTTTATCCTTTGTGGATTTTGAGAGACCTTCAGGGGTCTTGGGGTCCCTACCGAGTAGCTTATACTCACCCCTGCACGGGCTTTGCCCGCACTACGTTGTGTTGGTTGCAGACGACGGACAGCGTTGACCTTAGCTGAGGCTTGCACAGCGGGACGGTACCCGGAGGTGGACCACTGGGCGGGACGTGCTCGGAGCGGACGGCGGGACCCGTGGAGCAGAGGAGCTATCTGTACCCACCCTTCAGGTGGGATTTCCAGTGGACAGCTCGGAGTAGCGGCTTTTACTTTTCAGTTGCTGTTTTTCCCTTTTCGAGTTGTACTTTACTTTCAGTTTGGGTTTGTATTCTGGCCCATTTACTTTTCCGCACTTTCAGTCGTACTCTGCTTGTTTAGTGTTTACTTTCCGCTTGTTTACTCTGTGGTGTGTGTTTACTTTTCAAAGGCAATGCCTTCCCTTTTTACCGGAATTTACGCCTTGGTGCTAGTCGCCAGCCCCTGGCCTATGGAAGGCGGGCTTGGGGTAGTCACGGCACGGACCCCGAGGGCGGGTCGTGACAGTAACCTTGGATAAGCTATGACTAGGCCCACTAATATAATCAAGGCTCCTCTTATTCATAGAAGCCATGATGGATCTAAGGAGTGTATCCAAGGTTTCCTATAATAGTAAATGAGGGATCCTATGTTGTCATACTGGGCATCCAATGATAGATGAGTATCAGGATCCAAGGTGGGTCTCGACCAAGGCAATTGGAATCCTTGAATCAGAATGGCGTCCATGAGTGATCATTGAATTCCCTTGGGAATTCAACTACTAACTAGAGTCTAAAAAACCCCTATAGTTATATCAGGGTCCATACGTAATTAGTAACCTTACATATTTAATTAATTATTACATTTAATACTCAATCCATTTAATATACCATAGGGTTCAATCCACTACCTTTCATTAGTTTGACAAGTCCAATTGAGCATGCAACCATTTCATAATCCATTTAAGTCATACTAATTTAATATATTTACTTGGATCACTTTGATACCTTATGTTAGATGTGGAAATGGGTTCTATGGTCATACAACCAAACCGTTGAATAACAATTCAGTTTTCCAAGTCATATGTACACCGTACTTTCCATTTACGATTGAAGTTCATTTATTACATTGAGGTGCTTACCTTTGATGGGTCAAGTGAGAAGAATAAAAGTTCTAGTTGTTATCAATTAAATAGACATTTAATATAGATAGGATTATCATTAAAAGGGTCAATCCCAAGTGCACACAAACAGTGGTTCAATCATGTAAAAACACTAAAAACCTAATTATGGTAAATTATCCTACATGGGGTAGTTGAATTTGTGGTTGTAACCACCAAATATGGATAACATATATGTAAAGAGTCATATAATATAGTCCAAATGAAAATAATAAAGTCAAATATATTTGTTAAATGATGCCCGATGAGATCGGTGCGGCCACAGGAAAATTTATAAAAGGAAGAATCATGAGGAGTGGGTTATACACCAACTACCTCAAGCTTGTACAACTCTCCTCATCCAGTATCAACATCTAGTATGTCATGGATTGAAAAATATTTGAATAATAGTCCTATGCCTAAAAATAGATCTTATGATCTTGAATCTAAATATTATCATTAATAGAAATAAGAATGAAGAAAGATTAAAAAGGAACCAAGAACATACCTATGTGGATATAATTAGATGAATGATGATTGATTTTGACTCTATATGGGTGATAGATCCCAAAAGTTAGAATAGACTTGAAATGGGATCCAAAATAGAGAAATGGGTGGGGATGTACACTGGAGAAAGAAAATAAAGAAGGGGTTTATTAAAATAGATCATTTAAGGTAAAAATGGTAATTTTGACCAAAAATTTCCTTCACATAGTTTGAATGAATGGTTTGAAAAACCTTACACAAAACATACTTGGAAAGCTGTAGGAAGGGGCATACTCTTTGCTCGGTTTTGAGTATGTTACTTTTCCATTTTATGAAAATGTCATTTTAAACTGAAAACATGCACTTTAACACATATCAATCACATCTTGTATCAGTTTGAAATGATACAAATTCCTATATGTCATAAATGACCCATTAATTAATTTAATAAATTATCAAGACAATTTGAGTGCATTTTATCAATTTTTAGTGAGTGAAACCTTTTGAACCAAAATATTGATTTTAAATTGATAATGGACACATTGAGTCATACTGGTCACATTGTGCGTTGAATTGAGTTATGACTAATTAATACACATCTCAATTGGATTATGGATCATTTTCATAAAGTATCGAAACAATATGAATGCTTTTTCTTGGTTTTGAGTATGTTAGTTTTACTTTTTTACTAAAATTGTTGTCAATTTTAAATAAAAATATTCACGTGGAGTGATTTCAGTCACACTATTAATATGATTGAGTGGAGACTAATTCATTCATATACCAAATGACTTATGGATCATATTTCTAAATTTTCAAAACAATCTGAATGTTTTTTATCAGTTTTGAGTACATCACTTTTTTTTACTGAAAAGTCATTCTTAACTGGAAACACCCACTTTGAATCGTATTGATTGCATCGTATATTAGTTTTATGTGAGACTAAATACTAAATGTCACAAATGATTTATGAATCAATTTGCAAAATTATCAAGAAAATTCAAGCATGTTTGTTTGGTTTTCTATAAGTGACACTTTTGAACTAAAATATCATTTTTAAACTAATAACAGAAACTTTTAGTCATACTGGTCATACCATGTGTGATATTGAGGTTTAAATTATTCCTAAATTTAACATATGAATTATGTATCATTTTCCTATATAATTAACATAATATAAATTCTTTTTCTCAGTTTTGAGTAGCTCAGTTGTCATTTTTACTAAAATTAATGTCAATTTTAAATAAAAAGATGCCCTTGGAGTCATAACGGTCACACCATGCTTCATATTGAGGTGAAGATTATTTTTACATTTCTTAAATGTCTTATGGATCATTTTACTAAAGTATAAAAATAATCATATTGTGTGTTCTTGGATTTATGTACATCACTTGTCTTTTTTTTAGTAAAATGTCATTTTAAACTATAAACATGCACTTTGACTCATATTGATCACATCGTGCATTATTTTGATGTGAGGATGATTACTAGACATAAAAAATGAATTATGAATCAATTTCATAAATTATCAAGGCAATTTAAGTTCATTTTCTTGGTTTTCAGTGAGTGACACTTTTTGAACTAAAATGTCAATTTTAACCTGATAATGAATATATTGAGTCATTATGGGAACATTGGGTATCAGATTAAGGTGTGACTAATTCCTACATGTCAAAAATGACTTATGGATCATTTACATAAAGTATCAAAATAATATGAATGTATTTTTTCGGTTTTGATTTGGTTGGTTTTCCTTTTTAATAAAATTTATGTCAATTTTATGTAAATATACACACTTAGAGTCATACCTATCACACTGTATGTCATATTAAGGTGAATATGCTTCCTACATGTCTAAAATGACTTATGGACCATTTTTATAAAGTATAAGAACAATATGAATGTGTTTTTATCACTTTTGAGTACGTCACTTGTATTTTTTTTTTACTAAAATTCCATTTTAAATTGGAAACATGAACTTTGAATCATACCGATAGCAATGTGTATCTAGTTGATGTGAGATTGATTCCTATATATAAAAAATGATTTATAAATTTATTTCCTAAATTATCAAGAAAATTAGAGAGTGTTTTATCAATTTTCAATTATTTATACTTTTTTGAACTAAAATGTTGATTTTAAACTGATAATGGACACTTTGAGTCATACTAGGTACAACATGTATAATATTAAGGTGTGGATGATTCCTAAACATCAAAAATGACTTATGGATCATTTTATTAAAGTATCAAAATAATAAGAATATGTTTTCTCCACTTTTAGTATGCCAGTTTTCTTTTTTACTAAAATCAGTTTCAATTTTAAATAAAAAGAAGCACTTAGAGTCATATTGGTTTCACTGTGTGTCAGATTGAGGTTGAATTGATTCCCAAACATCCCAAATTCTAAAAAAAATTATAACTACCAATGTTACCATAATTTCCAAATCCTTTATTTATCAAACTACCAACAATTCATATTGACTTGATGTTCTTATCCAAAAAAACATGCTCATTTTGAAATATAGAAGAGTATAGGAAGCTCATATAACCATTATATCATGAGAAGTCACCACAATGGTAACATGATCTTCATATAATCTTCTTGATTTCAACAACAAGAATGGTGTTTAATTTAAGAACATTGAATCTATATGCAGTTTTGGTAGTTCCATAAAGAAAGAAGATGGAAAGGATGGTAACATTGGTCAAAAGGAACATTTTTTCTTTTTTGTGTCTTATTGTAAATAATTTAAAGAAAAATACAACATACCAAAATATATGTGAAATAAATAAATAAATATTATATAAAAATTATAAAAAAATTAACTTACAAATAGAAGATAAAATGATGAAAAAATTAATCAAATAAGTTGTTGGAATGTACCATATCATGATGATTGTTTGCATTCTTGATGCATTTCATTATAGTCATTATCTCAGTTGTTGGATCAAACAACACTACACAACTATATAAAAAAAATTATTTTGTGATAAATAATAAAATGAAATAAGTTAAACATAAATATGAAAGAATACATTAATTCTTGGGATAATGATTTTACTATGAAAATTTCAAGATTACCTAGGTGATTGAGTGGTAGAGTGAAATTGAAGGAAAGTGATAAATTTAAACACTACAGGGGTAAAAAGGTTTTGAGGGGGAAGAAGTATATGGATGTTTTAGTAAAGAAAGGCATGAAAGATGGATAAACAACCCCAACTCAAAAAAATAATCCATTTATATTTGAGATTTTTTTATTTGAGTAATAATAAAAATAAATAAATTAAACATTAATATTAAACAACACATTAATTCTATGGAAAATTATTTAACTATGAAAACATGAAGATTACCTATATGATTGAGTACTGGGAGGAACACTAAATCACTTGATAAATGAAAACACTGCAGTGGTGAAATGGGTTTGATAGAGAAGATGTATGTAGAAGTTTTGGTGTAGAAAGGCATGAAAGATGGATATACTATCCCAACTTGAACAAAATAATATAATTGTATAAGAGAAAAAATTCTTATTTCAGTAATACTAAAAAGAAATAAATTAAAAATAAATATGAAATAATATATTAATTCTATGGAAAATTATTTTAGTGTGAAAAAATCAATATTACCTCTCTGATTGAGTGAGGTAGAATCATTTCTCTTCTTGAAAAGATAGTGGAGGGAACTTGATGGAAATTGATAAATGAAACACTATAGGGGTGAGAAGGTTTTAAAGGATAATGTAAAGACCGAGAATTTTCCATGTAATTTTTTTAATTATATGGGAATATTACTCATTTGTGAAAATTTATGGCGTGCGATTCTGAGGCCTGGTGTGCTCAGATTGAATTTCCAAACTTTTTTTCAGGTTCGTTCAGTAAACATGAGAGCGGATTTTTATAAATTTTTAACTAGTGCTTGGAATTGAAATCTAAGGGCACTGTTGAACTTGCAGTGCCGATATTATCTTAAGGAGACCTTCACCTCAACCGCAGTAGATTGAGGGTGAAAGTTAGTTTCCCATAATTTCTTGGGAGTGTTAAAAGAATAAAAAAAAAGAAAGAAAAAATTTTATTTTATTTTTTAAACCTCCAATTTGAATTTGGTGGTGGGGACCACCCGACCCTTGAACTGCCTTTTAAATGTAGAGTTAACCCTTGGACACCTCCCAATTTATTGTGCTAACTTCAACTTAATTAATGATCCAACCTTTAATTGTTTAATTAATAAACATAACATATTAAGTTCCCACCTCATTTCTTGTGTGGAAATTTGTGTTGGAAAAGGGGAAGAGTTTTGGGGAAAGATTTTAGATGGTCATCTTCTTCAATGAAGAACACTCTCCAATGAAGAGCATCCTCTGGAATCAGAGAATGAGAACAAAACTTGAGCCTAGATTGGAAACATATTACGGGAGCGATGAACGCCGACCACACCATCTCATCGACTTCTTCTTCTTCCTCGTGATATCTCAAACGGGAAAATGAGGTAGGGGTTTTATTTTATTTATATATGATTGAATTTATTTATCAATTCTTCATATTATGGCTTCACAATGACAATGGCCAAACTAAAATGGCCATCGTCCCACACATATACCTTGCCTCTTATCTTTTGATTCTCCATGCGTTCTTCATTCATTCTTCAACGCCAAATATTTAATGACATTGGAAACACCGATTTTTGTTGAGCGTGACATATGGACACAGATCCCTCAACCCAAGGATCGTGAATATGTGAATGAAATATTTTTTGGGCTTCAAATGAAGCAGAAATGGCTTGTGGAAGAAGGTGGCGGTCGACACCTGGTTGGCCGTGAGGAAGGAAGGGTGGGGCGCGTCTGCACTGCCGAATAATGAGGAAACTACGGCCTGTTGCCCGTAGTGGGGAAGGGTGGCAGCCGACATCCAGCCGACCTCGTGGAAGAGTGGTGGCGCACGTCTATGCCAGTGGAGGAGAAGGAGGTTGCGACCAATTGGCTGTAGCGGAGGTTGAAGAGAAATCGGCTGTGCCATCCACGGTGGAGCAGCGACGCACAACCGTGGAGTTGGGAGGAGGACCGATAGGAACACCGGTCGACCGTTGAGGTTCGGTGGGACCCGCTCAGGTCCTGTGATGACTTGGCAGTGCATAAAGGTGCTGCCCATTGCTATTTTGAATGGAAGGGGGACGCTCCCCCTTCGGCGCCATCTCAGGTGGACCGCGCCACCGGGCTGCGCCACTGGGCTGCGCCACCGGGCTAGGCCACCGGGCCGCGCCCCTAGGCCATGTCAGCGGGACACGCCAGTGGGCCCATCCTAGCACAGGCTGTTCCAAAATGCCCCGTTTTTGGGCTGGGCCGGACCATGGCCTAGCGGGCCGGGTCTGCCAAGGCCCAGGCCATCAGGGCCGGACCCGGGCCCATCCAGACCCAGTTTGGCCTTTTTGGCCGTAACTTGAGAACCAATCATCCATTTGGAAAACCGTCTATGGAACCAGAATCCTTGGATCGAGACGGTCATTTTTGGTATACTATAATATGGTTTTGGATAAGTTTTAAGTATGACCGGGTTGGATCGGACCCCGAATCCAATCGGGCCCTCGGATTGGAAACACTAATAACTTACAGGTCGGGCATCTGATTGACGCACCGTCTATTGTGTTGGGTACCTTATAACATGACATACCTTTGGGATATTTATTCATGGGACTTCGGGGCAGCTTATGTATAACAGATGGCTTGGGGAGCGGTTCTCCCAAGCGCACTACGTACGGAACCCTACGACTGTGTGAGACTTGATGACTGCTAACCGTTTCGACTCAGAGTAACTCGACAGGCCCAGTGGGGAGTGCCTCTGTGTGACACGGTAGACCCATGGTGGGGAGAGCCTCTATGTGATGCGAAAAACCCATGATAATCGACAGGAAGAGTACCTTATCAGGCCATGAGGGGGGGCGCCTCTGTGTGACGCGACAAACCCACGATGGGGAGCGCCTCTGTGTGATGCGGCAGACCCACGATACTCGATAGGAGGAGTACCTTAGCAGTCCAAGGTTAGTGGGAAGTGCCTCTGTGTGACATGGTATACCCATTGTACTCAATAGAGGAGGAGTTATCCAACAGCCGAGGTGTTCGACTTTGTGATTAGGGATGTTACTTGTGATTATCCCTAGAGAATCTTGTGTCTGGCTATCAGCTTTCATAGAAATCATGTGTGGGTCAGCATCATAATACTATTTCTCAGAGTTGTATACCTGGTTTGAGATGAGTCTTATATCTTCATTCTGTACCTGTGTGGTACTTTATCTTCACGGTATTACCTGTGTGGTATTTTTCCCTCCTATGTGAGGTGGGTATATTCTGATAACTTAGGTATATGTATGGGAATATACCTAAGATGGGTTGACTATTGTTTCTATGTTTTGTGGTTTATACTTTGTGGATTTGAGAGACCTTAAGGGGTCTCAGGGTCCCTACTGAGTATTTTTATACTCACCCCTACACGGGATACGCCGGCACCTTGTTGTGTCTTATGCAGATGATGAACATCATTGATTGAGGATGAGGGTACCTACACTAGGGACAAATCAGAGGTGGACCTTTGACAAGGTGATATGTAGATATGATTATTCGAGAGCTATACCTACCCTTCAGGTAGGATCCTTGGTGGGTGTTCAAAGGAGTTGTACTCAGTTTTTCTTGTACTTTCCAGTTTTTCTTGTACTTTCCAGTTGGGCTTGTATTCTAGCCCGTTACTTTCTGTACACACCCTGTTTACTATATAGATTACATTGTAATTGTATCTGTCTGTGTGCTTGGTTTGTGTGAGTTTATATTTTATAAAGTCAATGACTTCCCGTTTTAAGGAATATACCTTTCGGTGCTTGTCGCCAGCCCCTGGTCTATGGAAGGTGGGTTTTGGGTAGTCACGACAGAGGCCCTGGGGGACGGGTCGCGACGAATTGGTATCATAGGTGTTAGATTCTACTAGAGAACTAGGAATATGATATTTTCTGTGAAGAAATAGTGTTAAGTGTTATGAGTGTGGTTTTCAGTTCGGGGATTCCACTGTTGGTGCGGTGGCCAACATATCCATACACCAGGACCCTAACTTCTGATTTTCAACTCAGTGCATGGAAACACTAATTGTGTATGTGTTTTTGAAAAGTTTTCTTTGTGATCTCTTTGAGTCATCTCACTAGGTATAAATTTAATGACCATGGAACACCTATTTATTTCCAGGATGCCTCCACATAGATAGTCAACCAGGATTCCAGTTAGAGTACATGATGACAGCCCACCAAGAGATGAGGCTTCGGTGCATGGCCCCCTTATGCCAGTTGTACCATCGGGTGGTGTATCAGCAGCACCACTACCCGTTGGGCAGCCAATGCCACCGTCCCTAGCAGTGGATGGTACACACCACTTGAGCACATTTCATGAGTTCTAGTGCAAGAGGACACTGAGGTTTCGGGGTGAGACAGATCCATAGGCGCTTGATGACTAGTTGGAGGTCGTAGTTAGAGTTTTCCGACTGGTAGTGACACAAGCTTATCTCATGGTGATCCTTGCCGCCAGTATTCTTTTGGAAGCAATGGAAAAATGGTGAAGCATGATTCTTCAGGTTCAAAATGAGGTGAATCTCATCTGGGAGGACTTTGAGAGCCTTTTCAGGGAATATTTCATCCCAGCGACCCTACCCTCACTGTGTATACAGAAGCTTATCCACTTGCGGTAGGGTAGCATGACTGTAGCTCAGTATTCAGCGAGGTTCACCAACCTCTCGTGCTAATCCACTGATATGGTGTGGGACCCTTTCTTTAGGGCCCAAAGCTTCAATAAGGGGATCAAATGGGAGATTATAGCTTTGATGGTTTCTCTTGGCATCCTAATGCAGGCGGGAGTGTTAGAGCGAGCGCTCTTAGTGGAAAGTTTCCTTTCTGAGAAGTCACTGACAGCAAGAACCACTACCAAATGATACATAGAAGAGTCATCAGTAGCTGGCAGTAGACAGATAAGGTAGTGGTCCAAGAGGACCAGACCTACAAGTGTACAACTGCATGATATAGGGTTGGTGGTGTGGGGCTCTCGAGGTAGAGCATGATATGGGAGGATCATGTAGTGTTACTCATGCAGTGGGTAGGGTCACATGGCTCGCGATTTCCCGACCCACCGTACAAACAACCAGGAGACGGTCAAAGGACCGCCTGGGTAGAGGTGAAGATTCGATCGAGGAGGTCTGCAGGTAGGTGGTGGACGTGGCAGAGGAGTAGGTTATGCAGCAGGCAGTGGATGGCGATTTGAGGTTCTACCGCCACCACCACCAGAAGGTCCCTCTGACCATAGGGATCAGGTGGACAGGGACGAGCTCAGCTCCAGGAAGCTGAGGCCTACGACCATGGTGCTCCGAAGATGATATGATGTATGTTCTGTGTCTACTCCACCCTAACTATAGTACTTATAGACATAGGTTCCAGTCACTCTTTCAATTCCACGACCCTTGTTTGGAGCTCGGAGATACTGATGAAGCTTTTGGATCAATCCTTATGTCTAGAGACTTCTACGAGAGAATATTCAATGATTACGCACTGGTGTCGGTAGTGTGAGATTACTCTAGGAGGCAAGAGCTTTGGCTGGGATCTCCTAGTAGCGGCGTCGGGGCCTTACGACACCATCTTGCGTATGGATTGGTTATCCATAGTCCATGCTCAGATTGACTATATTATGTGCATAGTGCGGTGTGTTTGCATGTATTGGACTAGGTTTTCCTTCACCGGCAAGAAGGGAACCTTTGCAGTGCATGATGGACTTGCCCGGAGGAGGGTGCGGCCGATCACAAATTAGTGGGCTATCCTTACCCTCAGAGCGGTTGATGTTGACAGTCTGAGATATCCTGTAGTGGTGGATCTGTACACTAATGTTTTTTCTGATGATATTCCAAGACTACCTCCTCACAGAGAGGTGGAATTTTACATCGACTTGTACCTTGGGATAACACCGATATCTACACCAGCATATCAGATGGCTCCCACGGAGCTTCGAGAGCTGCAGGTATAGCTAGAGGACTTGTAGATCAAGGAGTTCATTAGGCCCAATGTTTCCCCTTGGGCAACCCTGATTTTGTTTTCCAAGAAGGCGGATGAGAGTTTGAGACTCTATGTGGACTATCGACGCCTGAACCAGGTGACCATGAAGAATAAATACCCATTACCAAGGTTTGACGATCTCTTTGATCAGCTAAAGGGAGCACGATGATTTTCGAAGATAGACCTCAGATCAGGCTATAAATAGCGCATGGTACGAGATGAGGATGTGTAGAAGAGGACTTTCAGATGTTGGTATGGATACTATGAGGTCTTGGTTATGCCATTCGGCATAACCAATGCCCCATCAATGTACATGGGAATGAAGAATAGGATCTTCCATCCATACCATGATCACTTTTTGGTAGTCTTCATCGACGATATTCTGATATACTCAGTGATGGAGGAGGAGCATGCCTATCATCTGTAGGTAGTTCTAGACACACTCTGAGAGCACCAGCTTTATGGTAAGCTCTTGATGTTCCAATTCTAGATACGATAGGTCCACTTTTTGGGACATGTTATCTTAGAGGCTCGAGTTGTGGTGGATCCAGCGAAGATTAAGGTTATGCTTTCTTGGGATCCAACCAGGAGTATGACGGAGTTGTAGAGTTATCTGGGTTTGTCCCTTTACTACCGGAATTTTGTACCTATATTTTCTAGAGTTGTAGAACCCTTATCAGTATTGATGAAGAAGGGGGAACCCTTCATGTGGTTGGAGAGATTCCAGTAGAGTTTTTAGGAGCTGAGGAAGAGACTGACGTGTGGCCCCATCTTGAGGCTACCAGAGGAGGGCATTGGGTACATAGTCTATTGTGACGCATCAGGGACCGGGCTTGGATATGTCCTGATACAGGGGCAAGCAGTGATCATGTATGGTTCTCAACATATGAGACAAAATGAGCAGAACTATGATACCCATGACCTGGAGTTAGCAGCTGTGGTCTTTTCCTTGAATATGTGGAGACATTACTTGATGGACGAACGTTTTACAGTCTACTCTGATCACAAGATTCTTAGGTATATCTTATCTCTGAAGGACCTGAACCTGAGATAACGGAATTGGCTTGAGTTCTTCCAGGACAATGACTTCGAGATAGTCAATACTCCTATTAAGTGGAACATAGTAGAATATTGAAACGCATGACCTATTGTCACCTATCGACCGGTCAAAGTTCCGGTGCTCTGCTAATATGTATAGCATCACTCGGATCAAATCCTCGGCGATGATACTTCGTAATAGTAGTTTGTTTTTAGTTGATTGTATTTTGATTAGGGGGGTTTGTTTGCAGAGATTAATTGAAATGGTTGATTGAATATAATTGATTTAACAAATTGATAAAGATTAGGGTGAGTTCATTATTTGGGAGTTAATCATGTAATATCCTTGAGCCTTACTTTGTATTGCATTAAATTAATACCCATGTCATAAGTTGACGTTGATTGGAATTCCTAGGTGTTAAGGCTTTAATACAAGCCTTAACATAACTTAGGGTTATAATCTCAATCAAAACTTATTTATGGTAGTGTATTTATGGTTCCAATAATCCATGGAAACCACTCGTTAAATAAAACATATCATTAATCCATGACATATTAAGTTTAACATACACAATATTAATTTAAAGAATACTCATCGAGAAAACTCTCAATCACTTAACATTCCCGGATTATAACTCACCCGAATGAGAGATTAACTCATCCATTTGGGTGTTTAATAATCTGGTTATAATTATTATGATTATAAATTAATAATAGAAGAAAAAGAAAGGGATAAGAAAAGAGTGGTACGTCGACACACACACACGAACAATGATGATAATTAAAAACAAACTTTCGATTGAATGAGGAAGCAAAAGAAGGGAAGGTGATTCAACTATATATGAACTATTTTAAGAACATTAATATTAATCTACAGAAGTTTGATGAGAATAAGAGAAATTAAAGAAGAAACTTTCATTAAAACCGAATTACAAAGAAAGAGACTTACAAGATTACAAAAACGAAGAACACGAAAGTAAGCGAAAACAAAGAGAGAAGGAAAGGTCTCTCAAGTAACAAAATTAGTATGGAAGGTCCTCCCAAGCCTTTGTAAAGACTTTGGTTGTGCCAATATAATCTCCTCTCTTCTGAAATGCCAACCCCTCTCAAGGAGAGAAGGGGAGAGTATTTATAGCCCAAGGAGTGGACAATTTAAATTCCAGAAATACCCTCCACTTGGCTCGCAGATATGGACATCAATACAGCCGAATATCGAGCAAGATACTTCTTAAAAGTTGTATATAATAAAGTTTTCTGAATAATCTCAAAATTTGGAGTCATTTGGAATTAAGTATCAAAAGTTATGGCCGGTTGATTAAACAAAGTAAAACTGTCCATTTCAATCCAGTCTTTTTAATGTCTAGAATGTGAAAGGGTTTTTGAATATGAATATGCCTTCAAATCTGAATGGGTTATTCAACAAAGTCGGCTGCCTATATCTCCTCTTTTTCCTTGAAAAATCGTAGCTCTATTTGATGCTTACATCATGAGATATGTCATGCATACTATACTGATTTTAATTCTCGGCCAGAATGGTGGGATGGACTTCAAAGCTTCATTTGGGCCCCTTGTACTTGGATTTGGGCCTTGAAATTTTTATCCAAGATGACATGTAGTGTCACCAGAAGTATTGTGGAGAGTTAATGTTTTCAGACTTCTGGATTGATCCCAGTAAATCAATCTTCCAGGCTGGTCCAGTTTGTTCATAGATTCTTTAGTCTTGTTGTGAGGACCATATGACCCTTCAAATGGAAGAATTGGCTCATGGTACCTTCTAATGAAATGTTTTATATTGAAATTAGAATCCTAAAAAACAATAACTACAAAATTTGGATCAGTATAGTGATAGTTATTATTAAAATAGTAAACTGACTCAATTGAACTACTTCTAAAAATGTTAAAAAATTATACTTAATATTAAAACATTAATATTTCACACAAATTATGCACATTTCATATAAAATCAGTAAAGGGAGTATATAATAAGTCATGAAAATATTAATAACATCAACTCCCCCACACTTAGTTTTGTTCATGTCCTCATGTGCAACAAATAGAAAAACATGACAAAATCATTTTCACTCACCAACAAATATTAAAATTTTGTTTTCTCCAATCAGGGGAAGTTTAGAATATTTCACTCATCCATTTTGAATTACATCAAAAGTTTTTACAAAAACAATGTTCCAAAACTAATTCATTTTTTCATGCTCAAATTTAGAAATGGAAAATGTGGACACTCAAAACTCACACCTCTCAAGATGATAAAATTCATTTGTGGAGGTTCACTCTTTCACTAACCAAAAGTGAAAATATTAGAGTTTGAAAAGAGCTCTCAGCTTCAAATCCCTATCCAAAGTGGACAAGAATCAAGAGGTATTTTTAAGGGCTTTTTCTGTGGCTATGGGATGGTAGGAATATAATGTCCAAGAGAGAAGAAGAGGGGTAAAACACCAACATAGAAAAAGTAATGCACATTTTTTTTGAAATAAAACATGGAAGGAAATGAAAACACATATTTAAAAGGGAATTATTGTGTGAATAAAGACACAATAGAGGAAGAAAATATTAAGGTAATGAGAATATTACATATTTAAAAAACATAGAACTTCTCCCAATAAGAATATAATGCAAGTGTTCTTTTTTTTCTTCTCCTTTTTTTTCTTTGTTTTTTCGAAATTTGAACTTGGAAAAGATCTCACACTCATAACCCAAACCATGATTGAACTCCTCATGAAACTAATTGTAATAGATATAATAAGATAAAAGGTTTAGGAAGAGTGATTTTTGACCTACCCAAGACACAACCCATTTTTTCATTTTTTTTGATTTTTTTTGATTTTTTTGATCATTTTTTTGAACACTTGTCAATAAAATTTACAAAATTACATAGATGGAAGTTAATTACATTCCACAAAACACACTTAATGACAAACTGTCCCCCACACTGAAATGGATGCTTGTCCTCAAGCAGATGATAAATCGTTGAAAATCAATAATAGGGTACCCAAACAATGAAATCCATTCCCCCCACACTTAAATTTCAAAAAAAATTATGCAATGAAAATCCATGTTGATATTGGGTGGGAAAAGGTATTGGGATTGTAATGTGGCTATCAAAGAAAAGGTTTTCATAGGCTCGAAGAGGCTTTAAAAAGGAGGATTAATGTAAGGGAAATGGGAGGCTATTTGGCTATTGTGATTCTCATGTGGTTCAAAAAATGCCTCTATCATATTAATGCACACTAAAATAGGAAATTTAGCTCAAAGGTCCAAAAACTGAAGACTCACAAATGGGGGTGAAAACACACATTTTGAAAAGATGGCCATAGGTGGCCTTGGCATGAAAGCAGATGTTGTTCCTCATGGTTCGGGAAAATCATTTTCCAAATCAAAAATTGAGCATTCAAAATTTGTTAATTTTGACAAAAAATTCTTTAACCAAAGTCATGATGAAAACAAAATTTTTTTGAGATGAAACCATGTCTGTTAAATCCCCAAAATGGTTGGACAAAATTTCAAAAGTTGATGGTGAGTAAGCATGACTCTTTTGGTTTGTGTTTTTACATTTTATTTTATTTTATTTTAGTTTTTTTGTTCTTTAAAATACACATACACACAAAAGAGAAAGAGAAAAAAAAGGGTTAGAAAAAAAAAGTGGTAAAAAAAATGAAGGAGAGAAGAAGAAGAAGAAAGAGGTAGAGAGATGAAGATATAGAGAGAGTTAAAGGTAAATAGGTGCCCCCTGGTTTGGATTTGGTGGGTTTCCATCTCCATCTAGTGGTGGGTCGGCTATAGAATTTGGGGATTCAGTGGAAGTCAAGGTGGTTCCAGGATAGTGGGAAGTTACCTGAAAAAGAAAATTCATTATTCATCTAATGAAAAAATAAAAAGAAATTGAAATTTCATAAAAGTAAAAGAAAACATGGGTTGCCTCCCAAGAAGCGCTGCATTTATTTTCCTACAGCTGGACAATTACTGTGGACTACCCATAGTCTGACGATGGCCATCATATTTTCTCAACTCCAGTGTGCTTCCAGAAAAACGTTTTCTTTGGGAGGCCTGATGATTCATTGGATAATTTATTCCCATCCTTATTGGTGTGCTTTCAATTCAAATGGGTTAGAAAGAGAATATTTATATCCTCACTTTGGTCTTATAACTGAGGAATGATGTTATCCACAAAGTTTTGGTTTTCTATGCTTGGAAATTCAGTAAGATGGCTCAGTTCTGATTGTTCATTTTTGTAAGGATCAGATAACACAGAACCACAGTATGAGATCCCAATTGTTTTTGACTCATTTGTTTTACCACATACCGATGTAGAGTAATGAGAATCAGTGGAGTCATAAGACTTAATAAAATTTTCAATTTCCTTTATATCAATGTTATTCGCCAAAGAATTGACAATTTCAACCTCACTAGTGATCACTTTATTAATTAGGTAACAAATGTCACAACCTTCTCTCCCATCAGGACAATGTAAACAAATTGTCTTGGGGTTCACCTCACATATAACATAATTTTTAGAATCCTGGATAGGAAAGGATAAATGTGGGATAATCATATTTGAATCAACAAATGAGCATTCTAGTTCATTTTCATTATTTCTATCCATGTTGAAGCATTGGAGGTCAGAGGTGAGATGGGATTCCAAAGAGTTTTCAAGATCCTTTAGATCAATGGAGTCTGCATTTGTAATGTCAACATAAATTTCACCATTTATGACTTTGTTAATCATGGTGCAGATTTCACAAGATCCTTTGTCATTAGAACATAAAGAACATGGTGGATTGGGGTTTTATTGACTCTTACAAGTTTCCTCAGAAGCATGGATTGAGAATGAAGAGTGATCCTCAGATGGGTATCACATGGCTTGGAAAATGTTGAACTTGACCAGTTGGTCACCAAATTCCATGGATAAGATGCCAGCATGGACATCAAGTTTGGTTTTAGATGTCATGAGGAAAGGTCTTCCTAGAATTAAGGGAGATAGAGAAGAGTTTGTCTCACATTCCATGTCAAGGAAATAGAAATCAGTAGGGAAGATAAGATCATTGACTCGGGCAAGGACATCCTCAATTATTCCCTCAGGACTGGCTATGCTTCGATTGGATAACTGAATGACAACACCCATTGGGTGCAAGGGACCTAGAACAAGGTTGGAGAATATGGATTTGGGCATGACATTAATTGAGGCTACTAGGTCTATGAGTGCATCATGAAATTTGGAACTTCCAATTTGGAATGGAACCGTAAAGGTACCTGGATCTTTGCACTTAATGGGTGTGTACTGCTGGGTGGAAACATTTTCAAAGGTCCCAAGTTGCCTCTTGTGGTTACAGAACTCCTTGAGAAACTTGGAATACTTAGGAATTTGTTTTATGGAATCTAAGAGGTGAATGTTGACTTCAACACGTCTAAACATGTCAAACATTTCAGGATCAGTTTCAAAGGACTTCCTTGGTTTAGAAACAACATGAGGAAAATGAATTGGATTCCTAAGTGGAATGGAAGGAGGTGAGGGAGTGGATTCAGGTTCCTTTTCAATATTCTTTTTCTTTTCATTTTCTAGGTCAACATTTAAAGGAGGGTTTGAGGATTTATCTTGAGGCATATCAAGTTGCTTTCCTGATCTAAGTGCAATTTCACTTACATTACCCTTGGGGTTGGGTAATGGTTGAGCTAGGAGTTGGGAAGAATTTGATTGTTGTTGCTGGCTCAGGTGGGATGGAAGTTGACCTATTTGAGTTTCAATGTTTTTAAGGCTAGAACGAGTGAAGGAGGAAAGATCTTACACTGTACTTTCCTATGGTTGCTTGGAAGAAGAGGCTTCTCCCTGGTTGGGATTGCCTTGATTTTGGTTCTTGGGAAATCAATTTTATTGGTTTTGGAATTGGGAAGGCTCACTAGGATAATGGAATCCAGGAGGAGGATTGTTCCTTTGAGGTTGATGAACAAAAGGATAAGGTTGATGGAAGTTACCACCACCTTGACCATGTTGGCATTGGTTTGGGTTTTGAGGAGGGAATTGAGGGGGGTGAGATATGGGATTACCATGCCTAAGGCCTTGGTTATAGGAAGAAGAGAAGGGCTCAGAGTGAGGTTGGTTAAAGTTTCTAACAAACTGAACTGATAGTTGAGGATTGGTGTTCCGTTGAGCATATGCTACATTGAGCTCCACTGGTCCAGATGAATCAGGTTGATCCTCCTGAAGTTGTGGACATGTGTCAGTTGGATGAGATGGAGAGTTGCAGATTCCATAGTTTTTGACAGGTCCAGGAAAAATTGATTGCGGAGAAGACGAGGTTGGGGATTTGGTAGCCACAACTAGTTGTCGCACAAGACCTGTAAGTTCACTAATCCACTTGGTCATTTTGTTCGGCTCAATTGATTGATTATCTTGGGCTTGTTTGACATGAGCATGTGCTCGAGTATGGAATTGTTGTGTGTTTGCAGCCATGTTACTTATGAGATCTCTTGCAGCTGCGGGGGTTTTATGAACAAGAGCACCGCCACTTGCGGCATCTATGAGAGTTATCTCCATAGCCAATAACCCCTCATAGAAGTATTGGATCAAGATTTGGTAAGGAATTTGGTGGTTTAGGCATGTTGAAACAAGCTTTTTGAACCTCTCCCAGTACTCATGGAGTGATTCACTTGGGAATTGACGAATACCACTTATTTCCTTTCGGATAGAAGTAGTACGAGAAGCAGGAAAGAATTTCTCTAAGAATAGTCGCTTCATGTCATTCCACGCAGTTATGGAACCAGGAGGTAGGTAGTAGAGCCATGAATTAGCAGTGTCAGCTAGGGAAAAAGGGAATTCTCGGAGTTTGATTTGTTTTTCAGAAAACCCTTGAGGCTTCACGGTAGAGCACACTACTTGGAACTCTTTAAGGTGAAGATGTGGATCCTCACCAGCTATCCCGTGAAAATGAGGGAGAAGATGAATTAAACTCGATTTGAGTTCGAAGTTAGATTATATGTTTGGATATTGAATACCAAGAGGTTGGTAATTCATATCAGGGACAACAAGTTCTTTTAGGGTTTGTTCCCTAGGATTGGCCATATCTAATTCAATTGGTTGGACAAGGACTGGTTCTTGAATTATTTGATTATCTCTTATGTTCCTCCTAAGTTGGAACAGTGTTCGATCAATTTTGGGGTAAAACAAATCTGAGGGATTGTTTGGGAGGCTACGGGGCATTTAGAGAGATTTTGGAAGAAAGAGGAGGACGGGTTTTTCTTTGTATTTTTTTCAGTTTATGATTTTTAAGAGGAAGATGAGTTTTTCTTTGTGTTTTTTTTTTCAATTTTTTTTAAAAAAATTTTTTCGGGGTTTTTTTACAATAACTAGAAACTAATGAAAACATAAGTCAACATCCCTGGAAACGGTTCCATTTGAAAAACGTGGCCGATTGTCGTCTATCGACCAGTGAAAGTTCTGGTGCTCTGCTAATGTGTATAGCAGCACTCGGGTCGAATCCTCGGCGATGATACTTTGTAATAGTCGTTTGTTTTTAGTTAATTGTATTTTGATTAGGGGGGTTTTTTTTCAGAGCTTAATTGAAATGATTGATTGACTATAATTGATTTAACAAATTGATGAATATTTGGGTGAGTTCATTATTGGGGAGTTAAGCATGTGATATCTTTGAGCCTTACTTTGTATTGCATTAAATTAACACCCATGTCATAAGTTGACGTTGATTGGAATTCCTAGGTGTTAAGGCTTTAATCCAAGACTTAAATTAACTTAGAGTTCTAATATCAATCAAAAATTATTTATGGTAGTGTATTTATGGTTTCAATAATCCATGGAAACCACTCGTTAAACAAAACATATCATTAATCCATGACATATTAAGTTTAACATACACAATATTAATTTAAAGAATACTCATCGAGCAAAACTCTCAATCACTTAACATTACCGAATTATAACTCACCCCAATGAGATATTTACTCAGCCATTTGGGTTTTTAATAATCTGGTTATAATTATTATGATTATAAATTAATAAGAGAAGAAAAAGAAAGGGATAAGAAAAGAGTGGTATGTCGACACACACACACGAACAATGATGATAATTAAAAACAAACTTTCGATTGAATGAGGAAGCAAATGAAGGGAAGGGGATTCAACTATATATGAAATATTTTAAGAACATTAATATTAATATACAGAAGGTGGATGATAATAAGAGAAATTAAAGAAGAAACTTTCATTAAAACCGAATTACAAACAAAGAGACTTACAAGATTACAAAAATGAAGAACACGAAAGTAAGCGAAAACAAAGAGAGAAGGAAAGGTCTCTCAAGTGAAAAAATGAGTATGGAAGTTCCTTTAAAGCCTTTGTAAAGGCTTTAGTCATGGAAATATAATATCCTCTCTTCTGAAATGCCAACCCCTCTCAAGGAGAGAAGGGGAGAGTATTTATAGCCCAAGGAGTGGACTGTTTACATTCCAGAAATACCCCTCCATTTGGCTCACAGATATGGACATCAAGAAAACCGAATCTAGAAAAATATCCTTCTTAAAAGTTGTAGATAATAAAGTTGTCCGACTACTCTCAGATGTTTGAGTCATTTGGGCTTAAGGATCAAAAGTTATGACCGGTTGATTATACAAAGTAAAACTTTCCATTTCAATCCAGTGTTTTTGAAGTCCAGAATGTGAAAGGGTTTTTGAATATGAAGATTCCTTCAAATCCGAATGGGTTCTTAAACAAAGTCTGACACCTATATCTCTTCCTTCACACTGCAAAATATCAGATCGATTTGATGCTGACATCATGAGGTATGTCATTAATACTATACTGATTTTAATTCTCGTATAGAATGGTGGGCTGGACTTCAAAGCTTCATTTGGGCCCCTTGTACTTGTATTTGGGCCTTGAAACTTTTATCCAAGATGAAATGTAGTGTCCCCCGAATTACTGTGGAGATGTAATGTTTTTGGACTTCTGGATTGGGCCCAGTAAATCAATATTCAAGGCTGGTCCAGTTTGTTCACAGATTCTTTGGTCTTGTTTGTGAGGATGATATGACCCTTCAAATGGAAGAATTGGATCATGGTACCTTTTAATGAAATGTTGTATATTGAAATTAGAATCCTAAAAAAAAGAACCACACAATTTGGATCAGTATAGTGATATTTATTATTAAAACAGTAAACAGACTCAATTGCACTACTTCTAAAAATGCTAAAAAATTATACTTAATATTAAAACATTAATATTTCACACAAATTATGCACATTTCATATATAATAAGTAAATAGAGTATATAATAAGTCATGAAAATATTAATAACATCACAGATGCACTCAACAGAAGATCTGGTATACATTTTCTGAGTGAGGCGATTGACCAGCTAGCCGCTTTGCAGATATCCTACGTGGATCGAGATGGAGCAGCTTATCTTCAGTCACTGACAGTCACTCCCCCACGCCTTCAGTAATTCACCGAGGTGTAGCTTGGGGACACTAACTACGAGGCTCAACGTACTAAAATATCCATAGGACATGTATCTGATATATTTTCTGAAGGTGCGAAGCACGTCATCCTCTTCAGAGGGCATAATATGGTACCAATGGCGCTATGAGGGGAAGTGTTGAGGGAGTTCCATTCATCCCCTCTAGTGGTACATCCTGGAGTAGCAAAGATATAATAAGACCTTCAGTTTCAACACTGGTGGCTAGAAATAAAGAAATCTGTAGTAGAGTTTGTTTCACGGTGCCTCACTTGTCAGCAAGTGAAGGTAGAGCATCAGGTTCCAACGAGCTTAGTTCAACCACTAGAGGTTCCAGAGTGGAATTGGGATGGAATTTACATGGACTTTGTGACAGGACTTCCATGTACGTCCGGGGGTCATGATTCTATCTAGGTGGTCATTCTATGAGTCACCAAGTCGGCCCACTTCCTACCTATCATAGAGCAAAGATCAGTAGAGATATTGGGACACCTCTACGTGCAGAAGATTATACGACTTCATGGGGTGCCATCTATGATTGTCTCTGATCGTGATGCATGTTTCACTTCCCAGCTATGGAAGGGGTTCTAGGAGGCGTTTAGGACACAACTTCGGTTTAGCACCGCCTTCCATCCTCAGATGGATGTTCAGATAGAGCATACCATTCATACCCTCGAGGACATGCTATGTGCTTGCTTCCTTGATTTTGGCCGTAGTTCGGAGGATCACTTGCCTTTGGTGGAGTTCACGTACAACAAAAGCTATCACTCCACTATCAGTATGGCACCATTCGAGGCATTGTACGAGTGACCTTGTAGATCAACACTGTGCTGGACTAACCCAGGGGAGTCAGCACTCGTGGAACCAGATATGGTACTGGCTACCATAGAGAAGGTGCAGAACATCCAGGAGTGGATGTAGACTGCACAGAGCTGGCAACAATCCTATGCTGATAGGAGAAAGAGACCTCTGGAGTTCGAGGATGGTGACCATGTCTTTTTACGGGTCTCACCTTGATGAGGTTTAAAGATATTTTTACAAGGTGGCAAGTTATCTTGGAGGTTTATTGGACCCTTTCAGGTCCTCAGCAGAGTTGGCGAGGTAGCTTACCACTTAGCTCTTCCAGCTCAGTTGCACTGAGTGGAAGATCTTTTTACGGGTCTCACATTGATGAGGTTTGTAGATATTTGGAAAAGGTGGCAAGTTATCTCGGAGGTTTATTGGACCCTTTCAGGTCCTCATCAGAGTTGGAGAGGTAGCTTACCGCTTAGCTCTTCCAGCTCAGTTGCACCGAGTGGACGACGTTTTCCACATATCCCAGTTGGGGAGATATGTATATGATCCTTCGCACATCATTGACTGGTGTGAGCTAGACATCGATGATGGGGTGATGTTTTTGGAGGTTCCAGTGAATATTGAGGATCGATAGGATTGAGTCCTTCATGGACAGTCGATACCTCTAGTGCGCGTTCGTTGGTAGCATAAGAATCTCCAGGAGAGCACATGGGAGAGGGAGGCTCAGATTCATGCTCATTACCCCCACTTGTTTCCCTAGTTTGTGTTGTGACTTTTGGGGATTAAAAGCTCGGATGATAAGGAAGCCACGACCTGTCATCCACGGCGGGGCAGGGTGGCGGCGCGTGTCCACACCGCCAGAAGAGAAGGAGGTCGCGGTGGAGTCCAAAGAGTGGACGGTCGTGCCGGCCATGGTGGAGCAGTGGTGCGCGACCACACCGCTAGGAGGAGGACCAGCCAGAACACCTGTCGGCTATTGCAGTTCGGCGGGACCCGACCAGGTCCTGTGGTTACTTGGCAGCACCTAAAGGCGCTTCCCGTTTCCATTCGAACAAAAGGGGGATGCTCCCCCTTCGGCCCTAGCTCGAGTAGACCGCACCACTAGGCCACAGCACCGGGCTGTTCCACAGGGCACACTAGCGGGCCGTGCCCAGCATGGGCTGGGCCATGCCTGCAGGCCGGGCCAGGATACCCCCTTCGCAAGCCAGGCCAGACCGCGACCCAGCGGGACGAGCCCTCTAAGGACCATGCCGTCCGAGCTGGACCCGGGTTGGGCTGGGTTAGTCTGACTAGGTCGGACCGGACCCAGGCCCATCCGGACCCAATTTCTCCATTTTGTCCGTAACTTGAAAACTGAGCATCTATTTGAGGAACTAGATACCACACCAGAATCTTTGGATTGATACAATCCATTTGGTATACTGCACTTGAGTTTTGGATAAGGTTAGAGTACGATCGGGTTGGATCGGACCCCAAATCCAACTGGGCCCTCGGAGTGAAAATGCTAATAACATATAGACAATGCATCCGATTGATGAAACGTCTATTGCATTGGGTCCCTTATGACGTGGCAGACCTTTGGGATACTTCTTAGTGGGACTTAGGGGTGATTGAGGTATAAACGATGGCTTAGGGAGCGGTTCTCCAAAGCGTGCTACGTACGAAACCCTACGAATGGCTGAGACTTGACGACTATTGACCGTTTGGACTTGGAGTGACTCAAATGGCCTTGTGGGGAGCACCTCTATGTGACGCAACAGACCCACAGTGGGGAGAACCTCTGTGTGACGTGGCAGACCCATGGTACTCAACAGGAAGATTTCCTCAGCAGACCACGAGGGGGAGAGCCTCTGTGTGACATGGAAGACCCATGGTGGGGAGCGCCTCTGTGTGATGCGGAAGAGACATGGTACTCGATAGGAGGAGTACCTTAGCAGTCCAAGATTAGTGGGAGGCGCCTCTGTGTGATTCGATAGGCCTACTTTACTCCATAGAAGAGGAGTTCTCCAGCAGCGGATGTGTTCGACGCTGTGACTAGGGATGTCACTTGTTATTATCCATTGAGAATCATTTGGCTGGCTATCAGCATTCATAGAGATCCTGCAGTCATCATGTTCTTTTGTTTAAAACATATAACCATGGATTAGAAAACCAGTGTTAGACATAACATTTTCATTCAGTCCCCTGGATATCCATTGAAGTCATTCAATAATTGAATTTGGATTTTCTGATAATTACTTATAAATTTTATCCCAAAACCATCCTATAAACTATTTATTATATGTATTTGATATCCATCCTTCAACCCTTTATGGATTCAAATCTCTAAGAATTTATTTGTGAGATTCAATGTATAGATCAACATCTTTACAATTATATTAAATGCAAAGGGGTGATTTTTACCACTTTATCAAGGTAATTGTAACAACATATCTTTCAGAAATCCCTTCACCCATATGGTGTCCATTTTGATGATATTTGGGGAATCCAATACTCTCAACATATAATAGTTAATTATTATATAATTAAAAATCTTCTTTAAAAATATATCGTTCTTCAATACAACCTTCTGTCTGACTTCAATTCTTGACATACCCTTTCAAAATTTTCATATACCATTCGATGGGGTTCATCCATATATAATGGATAGAACCACACAGTTGAACCTCTATAACTTAGTGAACCATTAGGCAAAATATTATATCAAATAATCATGGTGGGAGGAACATCTCTAATTAAAAAAATATAACTGAATCCTCTTTATTCATGATTGGAAACTTCATTAGGTCTATTACTTTACTACACATGGCTTTGTAAATGAAGTGGATTATAGTTAATGTTTTCTATACATTTTGTGGAAGAATGGAATATAAATAAACAAACATCAAATCTTACATCAAAACAAGATAGTCATGTAATTTTAGTCATAGTAACATCAAATTAGTCATTGAAATTACATTGTTGATTTTTGAGGAATACCCCTATAGAACTTTTACATTATTAAGGAAAATAAAAAATTGAAATTTTTCATGTCAGGATAGAGTGTAAGATGTTGGAGGAATAAAATTCCACCCTTTACCCCTCACTGGTGCCAAATCCTCTCTTATCTCACTGTCAATCAAGTCCAAACTAGCCTTGATGCCATCTTCCAATTTCCAAAAACATTTAGTAACATGCTAATGACACTATAACATACATTTCTTTCTATATGTATGACATCAAGAAAATTTCTGACTTACAAAAGTTTACAATATATTTTTTCAATGAAAATTGATCTCTTCTTTCGAACTGATTTCAAAAGGTTTTCCAAAAATGTTTTATTGAAAACATTGTCAATATATTTTATTTTATTTAATTATTTATCCCTCGTTATTGGAGATAGTATTGTACCTTGTTCGGTATTCCCATAGAATGTTTTTATCTGGGATCGGTATTTATGTCATCAAGGTAAAAATTTCCAATGTCCTAAAAACATATTCTTTAAGGAATGTTTCAATCAAATTGACTATGTGTGTTTTTCAAAATGGGACACCCCAACATTCAATTAATGTTATAGCCTAATAAATTTATATAATTAGGGAAGTGATTTATCATCCCATACAACATGTAACTCAATGTGAATTCTTCACTTATGTAAGAATCAAACATTGTGACACATGTATCCCATATCAATTTTAGATCATTAATCATTGGATCCAAATATTTATCAATATCATTACCTAGTTTATTTAGTCAAAATATAATTATAGATGACATATTGAATTTGTGATTCATATATAACCACGGTGAAAAATTATAATTTATCAACATGATGGTCCATGAATAGTGAGTACTACTATGTATACCAGAAGGATTTATTTTATCTATATATAATGCAAGATGAAAGTTTCTCAACTCATTTCAAAATTAATGATACTCATAACCAATTTTCTTCCACCCAGGAGAATTTGATGGATGATGTATGATATCATATTTAATTATTCTATCTACAGGCTATGTTAGTTGCCTCGCAATTTCTTGATATCTATTTAGTCTTTTAAACCATGGAATAACAGGAATATAGTATACAAATTTAGAAGAACTTGATTTATTTTTCTTGAATCGATCTATGCCACACTTAGGGTATTTTATGAGTGATTCATAGTCCTTACGAAAAAATATGCAATAATTTTGACAAGAATATATTTTTTAGAGATCATTCCCATTGAATTTAGCATTCAATTAGAACCATATGTTCTACATGTTAATTTATTTTATTTTAGTGTAAAATCATTCTGGAGACTGAGTAGTCATGTAAAGTTGGTTTCACTCCATCCGCGAGCTTTCAAATTAGATAACTTCAATACAACTATCAATGTTTTGCATTTAGTATAACTGGTATAAAATGGTCTCTTAGCATAACTAATTTACTTATTAAATAACTTCAGACAATCAAAATGGCTTTCTTAAATTCACATTGTCATTTATTATTTGTAACCTCCATCATCCTTTACACTGGTATTCATATAAAATGCCTCATAAAACATAGTATCATCTCAATCGGTGTGGATGTTCTATTTTCCCCATGTTTAGTCCAAAATTTATAGCTCTGCTATATTCCATTAAAATAAAATGTTCTTCTAACTATTATGGACTAATATTTCTTATATAACAATAACATAAACATGGAAAAATGATTTGAGAAGTGTCATATGCGTTCTGTTTTGAAAACATGATGAACACCTTAACTCCATCTTCATACAATTTTGTTAAAAGTTTAACATGCATCCTTTTTTCGATTAAAATACATCCTATTGGGTTCATAAAGTATTCATCTTGTATAATAAATAAATAAATTCACATAAGATAGTCATTATCAAAGGTGAAATTTATAGATAATTATAATAAGGGAAACCTAACATTTTATTGTTTCAAATAATTTCAGTATGCTTTGAAGAAAATTTTTAATTCAATTTATGAAATGAATTACTCCACAATGATAAATGTTATCCTATAAATTAATAAAAATATGAAAGTTATAGACAATTATCATCCTCATCAGATCATCTTATGAATAGTTATCATTGAATTTTGTTGTTTGGAACTCATCCTCCATCTCTTGTGGTCAGGAACCTATATTTCTTGAAATACTCTAAGTAGTAGTATTCCATTGGATTAATGATGCTCCAAGTATTAAAAGAAACATAAAAGTATTGGGGGATTAAACCTAAGTAAAAAATTATAAAAATAACTATTTGGGATATGATGATGACAGTTGTACTCAATTATGTTATCTAAAAGGGGTAATTCCACCCATTTGTAAGAATTACGTGGATGGTTATAAGAGATTCCTACAAATTAAACCAAAAGGAAATGCTAAATAATTATATGTTCTTAGAAGGATTAAATTAAAAAATAAATAGTTTTTTATTAAATATCTGATAAAATAAATGAAGTTATTTTAAGAAGTGTTAATGAGTGAGTTATCATTTCAAATATGGTTATATTTTTACAAAGGTATATAAAATTATCTGAACCATTTTTTGATTTTGGGTTGGAAAATATTTATGGTAAGTGCGTTTGAAAGATGAAATTGATTTGTTGTAGGTAAAAATTTATCATATTAGATAACGAGACCATTAAATACTAACTTAAAATGGGTGCGTTGTGATATTTTTATGATGAAAGTATAATATTGATAGATATTGTTTATTAATTAGAATAGAGAGATTGTTAATAATTAAAATGATGATAAGAAATTATAGTAAATGAAACTTGAATTTAGAAGATAGTGGGGAGCACACAGGGCTAAGATAGACTGAAAATTAGACATTTATGGTGAAAAAAATGAAGTAGTATTATCAACTATAAGAAATAAAATCAAGGAAAAATCAATGAGCAAAATGTCATTGGTGATCAGATAGTTTGAGTACAAACTTAAAGGAGTAAGACTCTATAAAAAATATCATTTTTCCTAAGTAGAGACTAAATTATTTGGAGAGAAGGATGATAATTAGATCAAATATATTCATGAGGAGGTTGATCTGAATAAGAAAAATGTGACATGAGAAATTTTTCCAAGGCTGGATGACAGAAATGTTATCAAAACCAAGTCGGTGTCCTCCAATAAACTCATTGAGTATGGAAAAGTGTCTCAAAATAAAGAATGGATAGTGTACAATGGGAATTCCTAGATCAAATGAAATTATATTTATGATAAATTTACTCCAATATCCCAGCTGGAAACTCTTTGAATTTTCTTAGCTATTTTAGTGAAAATGTACTTAAAAGTATACCAAATGGATGTCAAATATATGTTCCTTAATGGTGTTCTTAATGGGTGAGTGTAAATTGAAAAAATTTATGGGTTTATTATGGATGAAAATGAGATAAATGTGTGTCAGCTAAATAATTCTTTATACAAGATAAAGAAATCACCGAAGACATGATATTTATGGTTGGATCAATACCTAAGAAAGCTTTGTTTTTAGTGAGGTAGAGTTGATCACAACCTCTACATCAATAACGAGAATGATAAATGGATGATGGTACTCATATATTTCGAAGAAATAATATTTGAGGACTGAAAAAAGTACAATGAAATTATTTTTCGGATCATATGAGGTGAGATATTGAGATATATATGATTGGTGAGTTAAAATTTTCTTGGTTTATAGCTGAATCAAGGAAATCCTAACACATTAATTTCTCAATCAAAATATGAAAAAGAGGATCCCAAGTGATTTTTATTGGAATATTCCAAACCAATGACAACACCGACTAATATATGGATGTTTGTTTTCCAAATTTTGATGATTGAAAAGAAGTATATTTCAGGGAATAAAGGTATTGAGAGATTATTATACCTTACAAAAACATGACCCATCATTGGGTTTGATATATTTCAAGTCATACAGTACCAATGTTTTACCAAGGAGATCCACATGCTATCGAGGAATACGATACTTCAATATATCTAAAAAACCTTGAATTTTGGATGTTTTATTACAGGATAGTGAAACTGGAGTTGTTGGGATGCACAAATATGGGATGTGAAGGTTTAGTCAATATCCGAGGGAAAGTAGAGATATCGAAAAACCTGGATTTCATTCCATCCTTGGTTTCATTCGACCCTTGAATCGTTCGAGCCTTGGATTCAAGCGTTGGAAATGTTGGAGCCTTGATTCTGGCCAAGATTTGATCTTGGATTTGACAATGAGTAGTGCCAGATGAAGATGAATTCTACAGGGAGCTTCAGATATCGAAAATCGGTTCACAATGGTTAGGGTTCTTAAAACAGATCTGAACACTTTTATCAGTGCTTCCAACAAGGTGATGATAAGGATCCCTTTTATCAGCGCTATGTTAATAAGCATTGAGAAAGGATTTATAATAATAATTATAAATATATATTTTTTAATCTATTTATATAATTATACATATATATAATAAATATATATAAATATAGTAAATATATTATTTATTTAAATATATTTATTATAATTTAATATATATTTAAATATATAATTATTTATTTATAATTATATAAATACTTTTCAAAAAAATAATATTTATATCATTATATATATTTATATAATTATAATTATATATATGTGTCTGTGTATATATATATATATATTTATATAAGTATATATATACATATTTAATATTTATATATAAATATAATGATAGTAAATATATTCATTATTTTAAAAAAATTATTATAATTTTGTAATTATTTAAATATATATAATTATTTACTTATAATTATATAAATAATATTTTTAAAAAGTATCTATTTATTTGTAATTATAAATATATAAATATTGTAAATATATATTTATAAAATAAGTTTTTAAAAATATATATTTAACATTATTAATTAATATTTAATCTTAAGTGTGTGCATGTTAAAAATGAGTGAAATTGAATAGTCTAAAATGAGTACACTAACAATATTGAAAAAATGGAAAGTTTTATTAATTAAATATAAATTATTCAAAAAATATAGATATATATTAAAATAAATATGGATAGATATTGAAAATATTAAATCATAGTAAATAAATTTATATAAAATAAATAATAAAAATTCATTAAATTCTCAAAAAAATGAAAAATGAAAAATTAAAACATATTGAAAATTAATAAATAATACTTATCTTTGATAATATTAAAAGTAAATAATTTAAATTTATCAATTTAAAGCACAATATATTAAATGTGTCATGTTATGATGAAATTCAAAAATAATACTAAAATTTGAATAAATTACATAAATAATATGTGTATGTCTTTCTATATAAGATTTCATTAATTGCGTAAATATTTGTGTGTGCATTGTATATAAAAACACATTTATTATGTATATGTATGTGAAATTAATATAACACATGTTTGATCTATGTTAAATTAAAAAATCAAACGACATTCAACTATGTTCATTACTCGATGCAATTAGTCATTATTTTTAATTCATATTAATTTTTATTTATAAATCATTATTCACTAAATATATTACTATTTAATGTAAAGAATAATTTTTTTGTATCATATAAGTAATATTTATGTACATTCTTATATATCTATACATTTAATATATACTATTTATTAACATTATCAACAATTATTTAATAATAAAATGTTTGATATTTTTCTCAATTTTTTATTTGTATTTTTTATTTTTTTATTATAAATTTTTCATATATCTATATATTTAATATTTAATATTTATTAGTATTTATAATTTATTTATAGTATAATTAGTTTATTCATTATTATCAATAAATTTTCAATGAATAAATTTTTTAATATTTTTTTATAATCTCATTATTTATTTATTTATTAAATTATTTATTTTTTTTTAAACTTTATCAGCACTAGAAAACACAGAAAAGTGGTACCTTTATGGGTGCTAAAAATAAAGAACTTATAAAGGGTATGCTTTATCAGTGATAAACACAAAGCACTGATAATGTGACCCTTAATCAACATAAAAAAAAAGCACTAAAAAAGTGACCCTTTATTAGGGGAAAAAAGTGCTGATAAAGGGTACCCTTTACCAACACATTTTTCTAGTACTGGTAAAGGAAAACACTATTAAAGGCCTATTTTTATTAGTGATGTAAGCAAGAGGAATATAACTTGGCATGACCATTTAAAAATTAGGCATACCATAAAATAAATAACATGAATCATGACATGTAAATGTGGTTACAATATTAAAAAAGGACATTTATAATCATATCACCAAGGTCCTTCCCCAAGGTGTCATAAATCATAATTAGCAAGGTTATTCACCAAGGAATCGTAAACCATGACATATCCAGAGATTAAATTCTGTACCGAATTCATTAGAGCACTATCAAGGAACACCCTTCATATGTATTAATTAATTTTATCCACATTGATCATAATCAAACATTTCATAAATAACCAATGTGGAATAAAGAATATGTTTCTTACCAAAATCACGACATTTCAAAATTGATTAAAGACATGATCATTAGGTTATTTTTAACCCATGGAAAGGGAATACAGGTTTCATGTATGTTAATCGCTAAACAAAATAAATCATTTTTATATTTAGGTGAATATCCATGAAAAATAAATAGGTCTAGGTATTCACAAATAGAAAATAAAAGATATTTTTTTTGGTAGAGTGAGAAATTTTGACGAGTAAATTTGATAACATGACAAGTATAAAACATGGTTTTAGAAAAGTGGGAAATTAAATAAAGTAATAATAATAATTAGAAAACACATACAAAAATAGCTTCCTTAAATGAAGATAAAAGAAGGATAATTCCATTACCTTGAAGAGTTACTCATAATTCTTAATGAATGAAACCTTAGAGGCTTGATAAAACCATGGGGGGAATTCTTGGGAAAAGATACTATATCTTAGTGGAGGATGGATTGTGAGTTAAAGTAAATGGATAAATGGGTTAGTATTTATAGAAAAAGTAGAGTAATTGTTTAATAATTTCTAAATATAGGCCCTGAAAATCTAGGTTGTGGAAAAAGAAAAACCATCGGCTTGACCATGGTTTTTCCCATGGTTTTGGACTTTTGGGTCATATTTTAAATTATTTCAACCCACAAGAACTGAGCGTCATATTATATTACTTATTTTTGCATGGAAAAGTATAGTTTCCAAAAAGTAATGTCTTTAAAGTTGAAGTTAACATTTTAGACATTATAAAGTAAATTATAGGGTTGGTAATTGATTAAAATCTATTAAAATACTTTGCCAAAACAAAGTCTTTTTTGTTAATTTTAATAAAAATTCCAAAGGCATCATGAAGTAACAGAGAGAAAATGGGGTGTCAGGGGTCGTGGGGGTTTGACATAGTGAAGTCCCAGGGAATCTGTATGAACTAGTTTAAATCCATCTAGGAGACACGATCTAAAACCTGAGAAGTAATAGAGTTTTAATACTTGGATCCACTTTGTATCCAGAAATTATAAAATAGTATTCCCTTCCCACCATGTATAAAAAACATCCATGTAGTTATGAACCAACCCTTTCTATAGTGTATGATTTTCTAATGAAATAAAAAGTCATTCTATGTGATTATATTAAAAACATACTAAAAAATTATTGGGAGGAAAGAGATCCATAAATAAAAGAAGTATATTTTTCTGGTCATTACATTCCCCACTTAAATAAATTGTGTCCTCACAATTTTCTCTTACAGATCAATGCCATTAATTATAAAGATCATGGTCGTCCTAAATGTTGTGGATATATAATTCAACCTTTATCCAATAGGCCAAAACACCAATAAAGAAAGGGTCAAACCCATGGTGGTTCTTCCTTTCTTGAAAGTGATGATATAATTGAGCCTTTGAAGTCATTTCACAAAAATTTAATGTTATACAAATATAAAAGGTGTTGGATAGATAAAAATGTTACTTGCTGATGAGTTGAATATTTGAAAAACTTACGAAATTGTTCAAACCTGCCTTTATAATAATATTGAGGATTGATTCTTCTATAAGGGAAAATAATTTTGAACATGATTTATTTACTTCCAGCTGTGAAATTTCCTATTGAAAAGAAAAAGTTAAAACATAACACTAATTATTTTTAACACATTAAAAATACTCATATTTATATCCATGGACTAAAAAAAAACTTAAATATGAATAAGGATACTTTTAATATATATATATATTACACTAAAAGAGGAATTATTTTCATATATTATATTCCATTTAACTTTAACATGTTATACAATAATCATAAAAGTATTCCCTAGAAGAAATAAATTCATTTTTTGTTGTGACTCGATAATTTTAGAAAACATCCCACATAAACAAGACTCTTAACATGACAAATAGAAATCTGGTGTAGTAGATTATAATGATTATAGCGTAGTCCTAATGTAGTTCCTTTAGTTTGGAGATTTCAAGTTATCATCCTTATTGACAATTGGAATATGGATTGGACTTGGATATTTCTCATGTTCCCTACATCTATGAAATAGAAATGTTAGTAAGGCCTTAGTTTGAACATTTACCCCTTATTTATCTTCTGATTTGGATAATGATCGAAAAAGTTAAAATGCTTTACACACTTGAAGCACTGAATATTATGTCGAGTATGAAACATGTAACAACCCAAGATTTCATAGTAAGTTATTTTCTTTAAATTTAATTTCTTGCATTACACGAAACACCAAGTTTGAGCGCACCACGACTTACCAAACTAGCCGTTCAAAAGTGGTTAGGAATAGTATTAACTGGATTTTGAATTTTATATACTCCATATAATTTTAACTTATGTATTATGTGTTTCTTAGACATATTATAAGAAAAAATTAAATTTTTCAGATAAAAAATGTATTTTTCAAAAAAAATAATTTTACCACCTTTTAATGGCGAACCCTTTTTGAATCCAATATTTGACCCTTTTAGATATTCATTTTGACAAAATAATATTCTTCTTTAGAATCGGGACATCAAAATATATTTTGGATGAAATTTTTATATTTTTCTAATAATATTCATTTTTTATGTATAGTGAGAATTAATGTATTTTAATTCAAAACTGCCTTTCAATATAATTTATTTATATAGATAGATTATATTTTAAATTGGTTTTGAAGTTTAATTAGATTATATTTTTACCCTTTAATCCAATTTTGGTCATTGGAATTAATTTCACTTTGAAATTATTGATAAACAAGTTTCAATCTTTTGATAGTTATGATTTCTTAAAAACAAGCTATTTGTTTTGACAAAGAGAATTGATTTTAAATTAATTAATCCAACTTCTATGTTTTGAATTTTTTAAAATAGACATCATTTTGTAATTTTGAATTTAAAATATAGATTATGTTGAATTTTTGGTATTTTTCTGAAAAACGTAAATTTTTGATGAATAGTGAAACCACTAAGTAGTAGTTAAAAATATGACTTTTTCATTTAAATGAAATTTTACTGTTTCTATGAATTGAATTTTAAAAATCCAAGACATATGGTTGTTATTAGTAAGTAAAATTTGGTTCAATAAGATGAAAATAATTTTTGGTGAATAGTGACTTTTGACTTGTATTTACCGCCGTTAAAGGTAAATAAGTTAATTCAAGGTAAAAAGAATATTATAATAATACAAAATTACCTTAACACTTTTCCTAACATTATTGGATGAGTCATGTCCGACCATGGGAATCCTTGGGTTGATTTGGAGATCCCATAGAGCCACTTAAGAATGATAATGACACTTTATTTTAATTAACTTAATGTAAAGACAAAAATGATATTAACAAATTTCTTTTATTATATCAATTTTTACATTGGGTAATATAATTCATATTTTCAACTATAAATAATCATTGGAAATCTAAAAAGATTTCCTACATTATGGTAATTTTTTTAGAATTTTTAGACATCAAATAAATTAAATTATTTATGACACAATAATCATGTAGTATTTACCTCATTAATAAATGATTTAAATAAATATAATTATTAATATTAAAATAATATCTAAAACCTATCCAATTATTATTGGATGATTTTATTTCGACCATGAGTCATCTTATCTTCAACTTTAATTAGTTTTGGACCTTTATAAACCGAATATCATTATATAATAAAATAATATTTTCACACTTTCCTAAAGAGCCCCTCCCCCCTTATAAAAGGACACCACTTCTAACCCATTCCACTCACCTCTCAAGCCCCTTGGATCGTCCAACCCCTGCAAAAATAAATCTCTCAAGATCCACCTCTTACTCCTAGAAGCCTTACCTTAGGAAGAAGGCTCTTTAAGAAGTCCTTTTGGTGCAAACCAAAGGAAGTTACCCCAATTAAAGGTAACCATTTCTATTAAAATCTTTTGTTTTATTTTGTTTTATTTTACTTCTCCAACCCCATAAACACTTTTTATTACTTTATTTTATAACAAAACCAATATCCTCAGTATACTATGATGTTTTTGATTAGAAGAATTCGAACTACACTTACACACACCTCCATCTAATGGGTGAAGAACATACTGTTTCTGTGGATGAAAAACAATGCCTCACTAAACGATGATTGTTCGATTATCTCCTACCGCCTCTTATGGTGGAAATTAAGATGGCATGTGTTGTACGCAACTTCGAGTTCTAACACACCAAAACCAAGAAAACTAGCCGTTATGAATAGTAATACCCAATTTTTAAATTTTTTAAAATTTTATCTTTCAAAATGGACTTTATTTATGGATTTGGAATATCGAAATTTGCTTAGGGTGAATTTTTGGTATTTTTCTGAAAACTTTGAATTTTTGATGAATAGTGAAAAACACTAAGTTATTGGTTAAAACCGAATTTTTATTTAAATAATTAGATATTTTATTTAAATTTATTTTAGGTCAAAATAGATACATAATACCTATATATGTTCAATGTAATTCATTGAAGTCATTTTATAATAAGATTAGATATATAAAAATTTTATTGAACTTTTTACCGTCTTTTACCCACCTCCTAGGAGAATTTGAAAATTCACATAAAACATAATTTTACCACTTCTATGAATGGAATTTCAAAAATTTGAGAGACATGGTTAATATCAAGGAGTAAAATGTGGTTCAATGATATAAAAATAATTTTTGGTGAATAGTAACTTTTTTACTTTTATTTACCACAGTTAAAAGTAAATGGGGTAATTAAGGGTAAAAATGATATTATTATTACCCTAACACGTGTCTTAATTATATTGGATAAGTATAATTTGACCCAAAATAACCTTAGGAATAAATTATGAACCTATTTGGTCCACTTGTATTAGATTAGGTCATTTATTATTATTTTATTTAAAGAAGAGTTAAAAGTATTAAAATCAAAGTTTAATAACTAATTTTTTTAATATAGGGTTATACATAAGATAAATTCAATTATAAATATTAATTATAAATATAAAAATATTTCCTATATAATGTTATTTTATTTTTATTTTTTAGACATTAAATAATTTAATTTATTTATGACACAATGATGATGCAGTAATTATATAATTAATAAAATATTAAAATAATTGACATTATAAATGTCCAAATAAATTTAATTTGAGACTTTTTATGAATTGAAATAATTTTATAGGTTAATATGATATATTAGGGTTGGTTAGATGAATTTTATTTGATGTAATAATGCTATTATGAATTTAGCAAAAACAAAATACCAAAGAGTTTTAAAATTGACATAAAAGAGTTTTTAAAACAAATATTATATTATTAATTGATATTATATTCCTAAAAATATAAGTTTCATCCAGAGGACTTATATAATGATATTTGTTTCATTAATGAACCACTTGGGGTTATCTTGGAAGTATATAGTATGTTTATCAACCATATAATATAAAAATAAAGAGACATGGTAAATGTGAAACTATTTAACTAAGAGTTAAATCTAAAATATAAAGTTAATATAGTGACCCAAACCTGTATAAAACCTATTGGTTGTGTGGTTTTCGACCCATTCACCCCTTATCCTCTAAATAATCCACTTTGAAGCCATTTGAAACCGAAAATTATTTATTTTAAAATAATATTTCTAGCTTTTCCTAAGGTGCCCCTCACCACTCTTATAAAAGGGCACTCCCCCTTCTCTCTAATTCACACCTTAAAATACGTTTGGATCAGAAAAAATATACCCAAATACAATCTCAACTATCTTAACTTAATACTAAAGGCCTTAATTTAGTTATACATCCAACTTAAGAAGCCCTTTTGGTCAAATCAAAAGGAAGAACCCAAAGAAGAGGTAAATATTTCATCACCTCTTTCAAGTTCTTTTCTTCTTCCACTTCTTCTTGTTTCCATTATAAAATAACAAATCCAGTATCTTATATATAATGTGATGTTATTATAAATATGGTATAGCCATATTCATTATTCTATCCATCCAATGAATGACATGTCATCATACATGCGTATGTACGACTTACCGTCTCCACGTTGTGGTGTAGTTGTTATTCAATACATTATTTTTTGGATGGGTATAATAATGATGTATAATTGATGTAAAAAATAAATTTAACATTATAATGATTCTATAAATATAATATACCATCCAATTATATAAGATTTTAATTTCAAAATAATGATATTGTCGCTCGTGCGTACGTACGGATTACAGTCACCATGAACGTGATGAGATTCATTCCCCATCATATCCATTCAATAATAATTTTCAATTGAGGATTAAAAATAATGTTTAAGGACTTGATATCATTATGGATATGAATAATATACAACCTATCCATAACAAACATGACTTATGTAACAAAAAATATAAAATAAAACGAGTAAGTGAACACCCGAAACGACGATAATACTAAAATATTATTAACAAAGAAATATTAGAAAATCATATATGATATCATATTTATGTATATTATTCTTGTATAATTTAATAAAAATTATTTAACTATTATATAAAAGGTTAACCTACCCTCGAACAAGGAAAATTACAAGGTAAGGGTTTATTTCACAATCTCTTCATTATCTGAGATTGTTTATACGTAATTATCTAATGGGACCTATTTATCATCCACATCCATGTTTCTTAAAAATGTATTCCAAAACATTTTTTCTATTTACTAAACTATGGGTTAAATTCATTTATACCCTTGTTTTACTTTTTATAAAATGGTTTGAAAGGAATCTTTCTGTCCTTTTTCAAACAAGGTACTTTTTAACCTTTTTGACAAAATTAAGGTAAGAATGTCTTTTTTAACTTATACGGTGGGTGCGGCTATTTTCTACCATTATAACATCATCGAATATTACCTTACAAGATTATAAGAATAATTTAAAATATAAATGTTTTCTTTTATAATTACGTGGCTTTTAAATGATTTCAAAATAGAAAGAGATATTTCTCTAAAATGGTTTTGATTTCATCTATGTCAACATCCTTTGATGGATTTTAAGATTATTTGAAGTTGATTTAATATGATAGAAAAATTTCATATTATATTGAAGGATTTGTGATATGTTTGACTGTGGATGTGTTGTTTTTATACTATTCATGGTTTATGGAGAAATTATTGACATTTTGTATACTAGTTTTAATACAAATGTTTTTGTTATGCTTAAACCTGTTTATATGAGGAATGCGTTGGACTTAGTAAGTGAAAGGTGGAGCCTGATATAACTCCTCGATGCATCGGTAGGTATCATGAGACAAACTTGTGTCTTGGCATAAGGCCTTGAAAAAATCATATATGTAGTCTTAGCACAGGGCCTTGACTATGTGGTTATGATGTCCGACATTATGCATTCCATCATTATGAGATTAGATATTAATATTTCATGTGGTTATTTGACTAGTAGAATACCCATTACTATGTTTTGTTATGGAATTATCTACTCAGATCATATTCTTTCCATAAAGTGTTAATTATTTGTAAATCACATGTTTTCAATTATTCACCATGCCTAATGTTTACGTATCTTCCGCTGTATTTCTTACTCTTACTGAGCATTTGAGCTCACCCCTTTCTCATGTTTCATTCTCCCAGGATATGAATAAGTTAGTTTTGAGTGACTTGAAAGAATAATCTTGTAATCTTGGATGTTTCTAATGGAATAAATTAGTGTTGTTTTTCTTTTCAAGTTGTAGTGTTGAACTTATGTATGTATCTTGTTTCCAATACTACTAAACTCATGGGTCATTCAGGACTTGATTTCTTGTAATCATGCCAATGTTATGTAATAATGCACAGGCTCCTGGATTCTGGGGTTGTGACATTACAAAACATTTTCCATTTGTTTTCAGTATTGAGAATTTGACACTTCTCCTTAATATGACAATTTTGAGCTATGTTTATATATTTTCCAAACTTATAACACTTTCCACTCCCAAGAAAGAAGTTCCCCAAATGCTTCTTCCCACATTTGTTGCCTATGGGGCAGTGTAATTTCTTTTTTTTTGGATTATTCCCAAAATTTTCTCCCAATATTCTCTAATTTGTTATGTTTGTAAACTCATATATATTCCATTTTGTAATTTTAATAAATGATATATGGTTTTTCATAGTCAGGAGATGCCTTACTTCAGATCCCTCATATTGGTAAGGCCACCCTCACATTGTTTGTTGCATTTGTTTTTTTTACCTCAGTCCTTCTATTTCTTGCCATTTTTTTTCATAAATAAGAAAACCAAAGTGAGAAATTTGTTTTTACTATTGGTATCAGAGGAAGTTTATTACAAACCTTGGAAACTATATTTAGATAATCTCTGATTATAGAACATTACCCTAAGATGGACTTTGAGAATTAATATAGAAGAACTTCCTAGAATCTTGGTAATGTAGAGATTTTGTGTATTTTCCAAGCATTACATCTCTATCTGGATATGAGCAGGCAGAGGTAGCTCTGTAACAGATGTAACTAGGAGTGAAAACTCCAACAAGGAGTTTCGGGCTTGACCCGGGGTATCCTGGTACACAACAACGTGCCTTGATGCACTCTTGGTTAGGACAGTCTCATGGGATATGCTTAGGATAATTTACATTCTCTTTAGAATCAAATTTGAATGATTTTAATATAAGATGAGAATAAATGACCTTGGTTAATACTAAGGTGTTTTAAATTGAAAATAAGGTGTCATGATATTATGAAAATGATTTTATAACTATTATTACTCACACAATGCTTTCTGGTTTTAGTCAATAGATGGATTCCAGGTAAGTCATAATAACTTTGAGCATGATGTACAAGGTTTGAATGGTGGTGGAAATGAGAAACAAAACAGAATGTTGATAGGTGTAAAAGATATCATTTTCATGCCGAATCAGTTTTCAAAAAATATGATCAACAACATATATATTAACCAGCTCCTGGACTCAATAAGGAAGCGAAAAGTGGTGAATGATTAGAGATCCAGTAGTGAAGACCATGGAGAAAAGAAATATCATTTTCCATCATGCAGGAAATGTGGAAGGAGAAACCTATAAAGGTGTCTCAATGGAACAAAGAAATGCTTTATGTATGGGAAAGAAGGACATAAAGTAAAGAATTTTCGATGAAAAATGAAGAGTATTATGGAAGAAAATAAAAATGGTACTAGGAATCCATTTACAGTCATTTGCCATTAATATAGGGGACCTGTCCATTACCTGAGTGAATTCCCTATTCTATAGGATATCTTCTTGGTCAATGAAGAAGCTATGTTGAAATAAATGGATGGAGAAACATTTAAAAAGTATTAGCGCTCTTTGTTGATGGGATTACTTTGGAAGAATTTTCTCTTGTATTTTTAACCCCATAGTTTGTGATGTGAAAATGATATTTGAGGAAGAATAATATTTTCTCTTGTGGATATAGTTATAAATAACCATTTGGTTTTATACGATCATTGAGTTTGAGGAAATTACAAGTTATTAAATTTTGGAATGAAAATGTGAGGTATGAGATAACATTTGTGATTAAATTATGTTATAGTTATTTTGAGGAATCTATCACATTTTTGAAAAAATTATAAAATTATAGAGTTTTTGAAAAAGTAAATCACATAGACCGTGTGTAACCCGTCACATCGGACAAAGCTGTGGGAATCGAACCCACAACCATAGTGATATTGGGATTTATCGCCTACCACTGGACAACGTGAAGTCCCTGGTTAGTGTGACTAATTATTTTTGTTAAATGATTTTATTGATCAATAATAAGTTTATTTGGGATCTAATGACTTGTCAAATGGATAGCCTTATTATAGGAAAATGATTTGGTGATTAAGTGGTAAATGTTATTTTGGAAGATGTTCGCTCTATTGGGAATTCTATATGCCTAAGGAAAATAGAATACTCTGGGATTTCATTTAAAGAGTAAAAGTGTTTTTTTAACAATTTTTTATTGTTTATTTATAGCAATTTGGGTTATTTATAGAAATAATTAACCTATAATAGAGAATAGGTGATTAGGTTAATTACTTTCAAGTATGAGACTTTAAGAGTAGTCGATATTATTAGAGATACAATTTAACATGGAAGACTACGTAAGAAAATTCTTCTGAGTTTTGGGTTTCAATATTAGATTGGATTATATTAAAAGATTTTATGGATGATTTTTTATTGTATGGCATTTATTGAACTTTGGGTATTATTGGTTTAATTTTTGAAATTATGATTAGTATTTCTTTCTCAAAAGTATTATACTTTTTGAAGATCATCTGATATTTTACTAACCATTTTAGTTTTGGTTAATATCTAAATAAAAGGGAAATATTTAGTTCATCCATTTTGGATTATGTGATTATGTATAAGTTGATTCTAGTGCTTCAAGTGTGACCAAGTCATCTTTAATACTCATCATTTGGAGTGAAAGATGATTTTGTGGTAAGAATTAGATAATGGATGAAACTCTACTTTTCAAGTATATTTTTGTTTTCTTATTCTATGAATAAATTAATTATTAAATTTTAGGAAATGGATCTTAAAACCAAAAATGTGTTATCCTAGTGCTTTATATTTTGTTGAACCGATGATATTTTAAATCATTATAGATTGATGGCTTTGAGGCCCTCAATTTTACACTTGTTTTTGATTGATAATCTCAATCACTCCCAATATATATTTATGTTTTCACTCTAATTATGTGTCTCTAATTGCCACCAATATTCTCCTAATTGAGATCATAATTTAGTGGTGACTTTTTTCATCTCCTTTTCCCTCTTACTAAGACTTAATTTTATTAACCCAATTTCCGATGTGAGTTTTCCACAAAGGTATTTTTATAATTTTAACCTTTTATTTTTGAAGAAAAATTTCAAATTTCAAGGACACAATTTATTTAAGTAGGGGAGAATGTAACACCCCAAGATTTCATAGTAAGTTATTTTCTTTAAATTCAATAGCTTGCGCTACATGTAACACTGAGTTCGAGCGCACCATAACTTACCAAACTAGCCGTTCAAAAGCGATTATGAATAATATTAACTAGATTTTGAATTTTATATACCCTATATAATTTTAACATATGCATTATGTGTTTCTTAGACATATTATAAGAACAAATTCAATTTTTCAGATAAAAAATGTATTTTTCAAAGAAAAATCAATTTTACCACCTTTTAATGGAGAACCCTTTTTAAATCCAATATTTAACCCTTTTACATATTCATTTAGAAAAAATGAAATTCTTCTTTAGAATAGGGACATCAAAATTTACTTTGGATGAAATTTTGGCATTTTTCTAATAATATTCATTTTTTATGAATAATGAGAAATAATGTATTTTAATTCAAAACTGCCTTTTAATCTAATTTATTTATATGGTTAGATTATATTTTAAATTGGTTTTGAAGTGTAATTAGAATATATTTTTACCCTTTAATCCAATTTGGGTCATTGGAATTAATTTCACTTTGAAATTATACATAAACAAGTGGCAATCTTTTGATAGTTATTGTTTCTTAAAAACACACTATTTGTTTGGAGAACAGGAATTAATTTGTAATTAATTAATCCAAAGTCTATGTTTTTAAATTTGTAAAATAGAAATCATTTTTGAATTTTTAATATCAAATATTCGGCTGAATTTTTGGTATTTTTCTAAAAAACATCAATTTTTGATAAATAGTGAGACCACTAAGTAGTAGTAAAAAATCCAACTTTTTCATTTAAATGAAATTTTACCACTTTTGTGAATTGAATTTAGAAAATCTTAGATACATGGTTATTATTAGTAAGTAAAATATGGTTCAATAAGATGAAAATAATTTTTCGGGAATAGTAACTTTTGACTTTTATTTACCGCGGTTAAAGGTAAATAGGGTAATTCAAGTTAAAAAGAATATTATAATAATAAAAAATTACCATAACACTTGTCCTAACCTTATTGGATGAGTCATTTCCGACCATGTACATCCTTGGGTCAATTTTGGGACATCATGGAGCCACTTAAGAATGACAATGACACTTTATTTTAATTAACTTAAAGTAAAGACAAAAATAACATTAACAAATATCTTTTAGTATATCAATTTTTACATGGGGTTATATAAGTCATATTTTCAACTATAAATAATCATTGGAAATAAAAATATATTTCATAAATTATGGAAATTTTTTATAATTTTTAGACATCAAATAAATAAAATTATTTATGACACAATTATGATGTTGTATATACCTCATTAATAAATGATTTTAATAAATATGATTATTAATATTAAAATAATATCCAAAACCTGTCCAATTCTTATTGGATTATTTTATTTAGATCATTATTCATCTTATAATTGACTTTAATTAGTTTTTTACCTTGAGAAACCGATTATCACTATATAATAAAATAATATTTTCACTCTTTCCTAAAGAGCCCCTCCCCCCCTTATAAAAGGACACCACTTATAACCCATTCCACTCACCTCTAAATCCCATTGTCTTGTAAAAACCCTACCAAAATAATCTCTCAATATCCCCCTATTCTACCTAGAAGTATTACCTTAATCAGAAGGCACTTCAAGAAGTCCTTTTGGTTCAAACTAAAGGAAGTTACCCCAATTAAAGGTAACACTTTATCTTAAATTATTTTGTTTTATTTTGTTTTATTTTACTTATACAACCCCATAAACACTTTTATTACTTTATTGTATAACTAAAATAGTATCCTCAATATACTAGAATGTTTTTATGAGAATTATTCAAACTAAACTTACACACACCTCCATCTAATGGGTGAAGAACATACTGTTTCTGTGGATGACAAACTAACGCCTCACAAAACGATGATTGTTTGATTATCTCCTACCGCCTCTCATGGTGAAAATTAAGATGAAACTCTATTTATATATAATATATATATATATTATGTTTATTTTTTATTTTTTTCTTCTGTATTTTCCATTTATATCATTATTTTATGGTTTCCATTATGGGTAAAACACGATAATTTCATTTGAGGAAGTGCGGACTACCGCCCCTCAAAATAATATGACTCATTAATGAATTATGTGGGACACATAAATGATGTAATTAATGATATTATATATGAAATTATATTGTAATTATAATATACCTATGTATATTAATTTTTTAATTCCATTAAAATAAAAAATAGAAATGAAAGTAGCGTTCATGCGTACGCACGACTTACAGTCTCTATGAACGATACATTTCATTTCTTATCTATGAATGTTATGTACTTTTATAAATAGATATATATTCTATATATATAATATATATGATATCTAAATCATGTATATCATTCTGGAGATAATGTACTTTCGACCACATGGAAAAATTGTAATAATAACAAGTTCATTTTTGACTCAAGTATCGAACATCGATAAAACATCCAATATGAACTCAAATAATTAACAAATTATTATAGCAAGGTAATAAGTGATATAAAAGGAATAATAAAATTGAAAATTTTTCTTAATCAATTATAAATTAACTTAAGTATATTATTCAGGAAGAACAGGGAACATACAAGACAAGTCAGACTTGAGTTAAGGGGTTCTATATCTCACTTTAAATTTCGTGAGATTTCCATTGTTCACCACTTATTTATTGCATGTGGTGTATTGTGAAATGCCATTTTATATATATTATTATGAGTCTATTTATATTCATGTTATTATGTGATTCATTTGGTGGTTATTAACTTTTTTTCATATGACTCGATTGATTACAACGAAGTAAGGGTTTTTCATCTCACTTTTATTCCCGTGAGATTCATGATATATTGGAAATTATTTCCTTTTGTGTGGAGTATGTAATGCCCTTGATTGTATTATTTTTGTAATATAATTTAATGTATGAGTATTTACATCTTCATTGTATGATAGTTCTTTAATGGGGTGTATGTTTCATATGTTACCAAATCGGTAAGGGAATTTCAAATTTCAACTTCCACTCATTGGGCTTTACGCATACTTCATTGATTATTTTACTCCATGATTTTGTGTGGAATCACTATTTATTATTTTTTTAGTAATTTACACTCCCTTTTCTGTGTATATAGTTTTTATACACATAATCACTCCATTGATAAATTCTCAAGTCATAGATATGAACTTGATAAGAGTAATTTTAACCCAATCTCCATTTATTGAGTTAAACATCCAATTAATTGGTGTTGTTTTTACAAGAATATGTGTGAATGTACTCTGATTACTTTACCCTAAATATGAAATCATTTTTAGTGTATTTATATTTGTAACACATAGTTATGTCATTGATTTATCCTTAACCAATGGATACGGTCTTTTTAATAGATTTCATCTCAATTTACATTCCATTGAGACTTCTTTGTTGTTATACACCAATTCACTTTTATATGATATATATAATGTAATTTTACATAGTATATCATGAATCCCTTTATTCTCATGATATTTTAATATTTTTATTACCTCAATTATTTGTATCCAAGTGTCTCTCTTTTGGTTAGGAACTCTAACTAAAATATCATTTTAAATGTTTTAAATATTTATTATTCTAATTCTTTCTCATTAATGTTCATGTTTTAAAAATGGATTTATGGATTTATTTAAATGTAAATTAAAGTTTTTAAATTAAAATTCCTTTTAAAAGTTTCAATATGGTATGGGAAAATTTGATTCAAAAATCTATTTTTAAACGGTTTCTTGACAAATAGTGTGACTTTTAAATGTTTTCAAGAAAAAGGGGGATATTTCTCTCAAATATATTTGATGATTATTTTAATCTATATCAATATCCTTCATTATTATCGATTAAGGTTAATCAATTACAATATAATATTCCATATTGTATTGAATGAGTTATGTTTGACTGTGGATGTGTTATTTTTATACTATTCATGGTTTCTGGAGAAAGTATTGACATTTCGTATGCTAGTTTTAATACGAATGTTTATGTTACGCTTAAAACTGTTCAAATGAGGAATGAATTGGACTTAATAAGTGACGGGTGGAGCCTTCTATAGCTCCTCGATTCATCGGTAGGTCTCATGAGACAAACTAGTGTCTTGGCACAAGGCCTTGACAAAATCTTATTTGTAGTCTTGGAACAAGGCCTTGACTATGTGGTTATGATGTCCAGCATTATGAATTCCATCATTATGAGATTAGATATTAATATTTCATGTGGTTATTTGACTAGTAGAATACCCATGACTATGTTTTATTATGGAATTATCTACTCAGATTATATTCTTTCTATAAAGTGTTCATTATTTGTAAAGTCACGTGTTTTCAAATATTCACCATGCCTAATGTTTATGTTATCTTCCGCTGTATTGCTTACTCTTACTGAGCATTTTAGCTCACCCCTTTCTCATGTTTCATTCTCCAAGAATATGAGAAAGTTAGTTATGAGTGACTTGTAGGAATAATCTTGGAATCTTGGATGTTTCTAATGGAATAAATTATTGTTGTTTTTTATTTTCAAGTTGTAGTGTTGAACTTATGTATGTATCTTGTTTCCAATACTACTAAACTCATTGGTCCTTAAGGACTTGATTTCTTGTAATCATGCCAATGTTATGTAATAATGCAGAGGCTCCTGGATTCTGGGGTTGTGACGTTACAAAACATCTTCCTTTTGTTTTTAGTATTGAGAATTTGAGACTTCTCCGTAATATGAAAATTTTGAGCTATGTTTATATATTTTCCAAACTTATAGCACTTTCCACTCCCAAGAAAGAAGTTCCCCAAATGCTTCTTCCCACATTTGTTGCCCATGGGGCATTGTAATTTCTTTTTGTTTGGATTTTTCCCAAAATATTCTCCCAATATTCTCTAATTTTTTCTGTTTGGAAACTCATATATATTCCATTTTGTAATTTTAATAAATGATATATGTTTTTTCATAGTCAGGAGATTCCATTCTTCAGATCCCTCATATTGGTAAGGCCACCCTCACATTATTTGTTGCATTTGTTTTTTTACATCAGTCCTTCTATTTCTTGCCATTTTTTTTTCATAAATAAGAAAACCAAAGTGAGAAATTTGTTTTTATTAAGAAAATTATAAATAGAATTCAGGAGAAAATAATAATATCAAAATTTTATAATATCATGATTCTAGGATGATATACTTCAATATTAATTAATGTTTTACATTATTTTTATATGATTTATAATGGTTTGTAAATGCTTGTGATTGACCAAAGAATATCCCCCATGAGTGTCAAACTAAGAGTGCATCCTGACCCATTGTCATGCACCAGTTCACATTCAGGTCTAGCTCAAATCAGTGTTTTCATGTGTTACCCCTAGATACATATGTTCCGGATCCACATCCACTTGTTTTTATCTAGAAATTTTTTCTTTTCTTGGAAACTACTTACTTAAAACTTCACCAAAATACCAGTTTATTTTCTTATATTTTGACTTGTCTGTAAGGTTTTTCTTAAATTTTTCCAATCATAATTTCCATAAATAACTAAACCAACATTTTATTCTAACTATAGTATCCCACCTATTTATTACACAATCTTTCTTTACATAATACACATTTAAAAAATTGGAATTCCTTTTGGGTTTTGTGTCATAGAAATTAGGTACATATTACATGAATTACATAAGGATAACATAAAAATAAACATTAATAAATTATTTTGGGTGACTACTTTGTTAATCCATATTAATTCATCTTAATTCATCTCAAATCCCGGGGAAAATATATCAAATAAAGGGGTGAGAATAAAGGCCAGCAAGGGAATAAACAAAAGAAAACCCTTAATATGTGAGCAAGAGGCATATAATCAGGACTGATCGAATGAAAATTAGGTATACAATAAAATAAAGAAAATGAATCAATATATGTAAACATGTCTAAAACATAAAAATAGGACATTCATAAGCATATCACCATGGTTCGTGCCCAAGGTGACATAAATCATAATTACCAAGGTTATTCACCAAGGCATCAAAAACCATGTCATCTCTATAGATTAAATTATTTACCCAATGAATTAGAGTTATATCAGAAGACACCCTTAATATGTATTAATTAATGTGATTGACATAGTTCATAATCAAACATTTCATAAATAACCCATGGAGAATGAAGAATGGATTTCTTATCAAAATCATGGAATTTCAAAAGTGCTTAAAGACATGATCATTATGTCATTTTGAACCCATGAAAAGGGAATGTGGGTTTCATGTATGTTAATAAAAAACCCAAATAAATAACGTTTACTTATAAAAGAATACCCATGGAAAAGAAATATTTATGGGTATTCACAAAAATTAATGAAAAGTGAATTTCTTAATTGAGGAGTAAATTTAGCAGCATGACGGGTATAAAATACATTTTTAGAAAAGGGTAAAATGAGTGGGGAAAAGGGAATTCAATTGATAAAACATAATTTGGAATTAAGTGTATGAAAAAAAGGGTAATAAAAGAGAGTAATAATTACAATTATAAGACACATATAAAAATATCTTCTTGAATTGAAGTGAAAAGAAGGGTAATTTCCTTAACATGAAGAGTTAATCTGAAATCTCGAGAAATTGAACCTTGGGGGATTGAAGACACCTTATAGGTACTTTTTGGGAAAAAAATACCATATCCTCAGAGAGGATGTATTTTTAGTGAAAATAAATGGAGAAATGGGTATATATTTATAGGAAAAGTGGAGGATTTGTTTAATAATTTCCAAATATAGGCCCCAGAAATCTAAGTTGATTAAAAATAAAAACAATTGGATTATACATGGTTATTCCCATGGTTTTGGACATTTGGAATCATATTTTAAATTATTTAAAGCAATAAAAATCTATAATCCTATTATATTACTTTTTTTTGCTTGAAAAAGTAATGTTTCCACAAAATAATGTTTTTAAAGTCAAATTTTCTATTTTAGACTTTGAAAAGTAAATTTTTGGTTTGGAAATTGATTAAAATATAATAAAATACTTTATATTAATAAAATAAAATATTTTAGTTTTTGGATTGTTGTCAATTAATTATAAAATTATTATGACATAATTATTAAGTCATTAAACATATAGGAAATCCCAACGTGTATTTTTTACAATTCATAGAAAGATAAAGTATTTTATAAAATTATCATAAATTAACCCTAAAATAATTTCAATGTTTTTATTTAAAAAATGATGTTTAATTTATTAGAATAATTTTCTCAATATGGGAAATTTTTATTTTCAATTATAAAAAATTCTTATTTATTAAAAAATAGCGGGTTGATTATTCATAGTCAAACTTCCAACACTTAAAAATTTTCATGGAAATAATAAAGTTTTTTAATAATTTATATTTAAATATTAGTGTTTTATTATACAATTCTTGTAAAAAAATATTATTTAAAAAACCTAACTTATTATAAATATTTATATCTTTTCTAAAAAGTACAATTTGTGTCTAAAAATACAATTTATCAACTTTTCCTCAATTAAACATATTTTTTTAATAAAAAATATTATTAAAATGGAATTTATGGAATAAAAATTTTATTTAATACTTTAAGGAAAAAAGTAATTTAATAGAATGTGTTTTATAGTCTTAAATAATAATACTTTTTTTGATTATATCATTAAATAATCATGACTACCATTTGAATGTATCTATTTAACGAACAATAGTAAAGGCCCACTAATTTATTGACTATATAAAATAATTTTTATCAACTATATTATTTTAAAAATATAAATTACAATGATAATATTTCCTTATAAATAGCATGTAAAACTCTCATCAATACTCTCTACTTTACTTAAAAGGTTCTCACACATTCCTTTGTTAATATATATTTTTTTACAAATGATTATTTTCCTTTTTAAGATCATTATGGAAGGGGGGATATTATTGGCGAATTTAAACCCTATGTATTTTGTTAAAGTGAAAGTTATATTCTTTAATGTGTATAACCCATTGTTATTCATCGTTTTACTAGTTCAAATTTTTGCATGGTGTATGATGTTCTTATGAAATAAAATGTTTCCATATATGCTTATATTTAAAAACATAATAAAAATTTATTGGGAATAAAGTGGTCCATAAATAAAAGAATAATATTTTTCTGGTCTTTAGATACCTTCTTTTGGTATAAGTACATTTTTGGGCTTAAAAGCATATTTTTCTAGAAAACTGTTTTTCCTTGCATTTTGTGTGATTAATTTTAAATTAAATTATACCACTTTAATGAGTTGAATATTAAAAAATGGATTATATATTTTTAATTAGTGTTTCTAAAATTTTTAAATAGGTCCATTTTATTTTTGGTCATTAAAAATAGAAACAATAGTAATTTTATTACCTAGGTATGGGTAAATCAAGAGATTTAGGTTAAAAATAAAATAATAAGGACTATTAAATAAAAATAATATTTTAATTCATTTTATTATTTGAGTTAATTTCATCCTTAATCATCTAATTTTTGGTTATATGACATTTTGTTTCCATTTGGAATATATTATGACCTTTATTTTTTTTTATTTCAAGGAAAGTCAAACATGTCAGACTCTTGTTTTTAATGACTATAATATTTTAATATGGGGTTATGCAGAAGATATATTTGACTATAAGAAGTATTTTTAAATATAAAATATTTATCTTCCTCATGTTAATTTATTTTTAATTTCTAGATAATAAATAATTACCTTAAATTCTTACACAACTCTAATACAATAATTATCCAATTAATGGAAAAATAAAATAAATGATATTAAAAATATTAAAAGTATTATAATTTGAGATAATTTATGATATCCATGAATTTTATAGATTAACACGACCTTTTTGGGATGTAATAATCGATTTATTTTGAATTTATAGTATTTTATTGATATTATTAAAGTGAAAGTAATGAATAGTGTAAAGATTCAAAATAATGATATTTTATGAAAATAATATTTTATTAAATTATTTAAAAAATAATAAAAATATTAAATAAGGCAAATTAGTATATTATATGGTCTAAAATGTTATACCATGTGAATTTATAGTCCATTTGGATGAATTTGGCTCTCGAATAGTCTTATTTTATTTAATCCTTTGAGAAACTCCAAAAGTGCCCCTCACCTCTATTATAAAAGGGACCCTCCTTCCTTATTTATTTACACCACATTTATTATTATAGATCAAACATAAAATACCAGATTTTATTCTCAAATTACTTATTTACATTTTAGAGGTGCTGGTGTTTCCAAAAGTCCAACCCCCGAGCCCTTTAGAGGAGATCTAAAGGAGTCATTTCAAATAAGAGGTAATCACCCTAATCGATCAGTTTTTTATACTATTCTTTACCTCATAGAAATATATTATATTTGTCATATAATAATAAATTAAGTGTCCTAAATATTCTTAAATGTAATTCTGATTTTTAAGACACCACTATACGCCCTATTTCTAATCAAACAAGAATTGAAAATATCGATTGTGTGTACGTACAAGTTACTGTCTCCTCATAGAGATACAATTTATTTTTCATCAAAATATTTTTTTAATGAGTATTATGAAAATTTTAGTGTTTATATATGATATTTATAACGTAATTATACTTCTTAATAGATTACATCGTATCTACCTTCATACCTTCTAAACTGTTGGAAAATAATAATGTTGCTCATGCAAACATGTGAACTACCACCTCCATGAAGCAATGTGATTCGTTTATAATTTTTATTTTAATTTGATGGTATATAGGATTGATATGATGAATATATATGATATACACGATATAATAATGATTCTATAAAGGCGAATTATTATTTACCATTCTTTCGTTCCATCCTTCATGAAGTGAATGCAATGTTCATACGTATGTATGACCTATAGTATCCACGGATGGTGAAATTAATTTTATATCTCCATAATAATGGATGAATTTAATAGTCATACATATTATTCTGTTATATATTTATAATAAATTTAAATTTATTATATATTAGGGTAAATAACTTTCAAAGGAATTCAAACCTAAGGTAAGTGTTTCTCATCTCAATTTTACTTTTATGAGACATAAGCCATATTCACCACTTATTTAGTTTTTTTGGAGTATATTATACACCTTGGATATATCATATCATGAATCTGTTTGTATTCATGGTATTGTATTAGGAAAAAATCCCTCATGGTAGCATTGAATTATTAGTGGGTTGATTATGTTTGTTGAAAAAATGAGTTTGTTTGTTGAAAAAAAGTGGGTTTCCATAGTGAATTGTCAAGTTCCAGAGATATTATTGACAACCTATGTTGAAAAAGAGCCATGATAAATGAATTATTTATCTCGAGGTGGTGTTAAAATGAATGTTTTAGGATCAAAATTTCAAAAAATTGAAAAGTAATGATGTGCATTAAAGATTTGGAAATTTGTGCGAAAGGTGAGGTTGTGTGAAAGAAACTTGTGCGCCCAATTCGAATTCAAATGGAGTTTTGTGAGCTAGAGGAGGATCTTGTGTGACACATCAAATATTTTGTGTATGGGTTGATAAAATCTATAAATAAGAGGTGACCCACCCATCTGAAGAAGCTCAACACTTAGAGAGAATCCGAGCTCTGGATCATGTAAGAATTTTAAATAAAAGGAGTTAAGTGAAAGATTTTGAGTTGTGCATAAGCTCAGAAAGTTGCGCTTAAAATTTGAGTTGTGTGAAAGATTAAAGTTGCGTGCAAGGGGATTTTTGCAAAAAAAGTGGAATCTTGCATTCAAGGCATTAAATTTTAATGCAAGAAGAAGTAAGTGTTGCACGAATGATTTGAGGTTTCCCAGTAATACCTTAGTAAAGTGGTATTCATCAGTGGATGAAAGTGGGACTTCAATAGAGAATCTACATATAGAGGATTATACATTCATTTGAGATAACGGGGGGAATTATAAGTCTATAAACTGTGAGTGAATATTGTGAATAAGTAGTGATGAAACTTTATTGAAGAGAGAATTGAGCTTTAAAATTGTGATTGGTTGCAAACAAAGAGTGAAAGTGAGTCCAATCCAAACCTTGTCAACAGTAGCGCACTTTTAGTGGGTTTGGTACATTATCACATTTCTATTCTATTCTCCTTGTACATACTCCATTGAGGATGAACCAAATAAAAAAAATTGTATCTCGTGAATGCTTTAATTTTTTTTCATGCTTATGGGAAAGCATGAGAAAAGGGTTTTTTACAACGAAAAAAGATCAAAAGGGGTAGTTGTTTTAATCTATCATACCCCAATTCACCCCCCATCTTAGGGTATCTATCCTTGTGAACCTAACAATTGGTATCAGAGGGAATGGTTAATATCAGTGTTTCTCTCACAATGGAGGTTATGAACCATAAAGGGATTCTGATCTTCAATGGGAATAATTTTTTGTTATGGAAGAATCAGATACAACACTACTTCCAATATTTGGGAATGGATGTTTTTACTACAGCGATGCATGTTATTTCTACCAATATCAACAATAGTGCTTTATCAAAATATGAAAAAGGTAATTGGATGCATAAACCAAGGGAATCAATGCTTTAGTGGAATCTCTATCCAATGAAATTTATATAAAGGTGATTTCATGAAAAACATTACATCCTATGTGGGAAAATCTATTGAATATTTATGAATGCGATTCAAAGGTTAGAGAGGCAAAGATGAAGGTTCTTTGGAACACGTATGAATATCTAAGAATAAACCCAAATGATTCGGTTGGTGTATTCTTTGAAAGGGTTAATGTTGTAGTGGAAGACAAGTGAGGTCTTTAAGAGGTCATTCAAGATATAAATATTATGAAGTGTATCTTGAGGAATCTTCCACTTCAGTTCAATCTGAAAGTTCAAGTATTGAAAGATAATGGTCCAAAAGAGATGACTCTGGATAGCCTATATAGTTCTGTTATAGCATATGAAATGAGAAATAATGAAAATGATGTTGTGGAAAAAGGGAAATCTAAAGAGGTGGCATTCAAGTACATGAAAAAGCTAAATATTGATGATTCTTAGGAGGAAAAAGATATAAATGAGGTTATGTCATTCCTTTCATAGAATTTTGAAAGAGAAAAAAGAAAGTTATAAGGGAATCTTCCACTTTCTTGATTTAAATGTGGAATTGTTGGTTATATTATAGCAAAGTGCCAAAATATGTTCAAAAAAGATGATGAGGATGAAGTTGAAATCCCTATGAAGAAGTCTTAAGCCAATGTGAAAGGAAAGGAAAAATTTAAGAGAAATTTCTTCAAGAAAAAGAATATTATTTCACAAGAATGTGATAGTTTAGATGAATTCAAGGTTGAAAAGGTTAACTAGAGAGAGAAATATAATTATTGTAGAGAAAAATCCATGGCAATAGTTGTCAATAACACTCAAGAAAATGAAGAAACCAATTTTGTTGAAGAATAAGATAAATAATGAGTTGATATGGAGGCTGAATTAGAAGAATCTATTAAAGAGACAGATATTTATAGATCCAAAATGAATAAATCAAACAAAGTAGTTCATGAATCCAGAATCTACATGCGGTAGTAGGATAAACAGAAGTCTATGTTAATAGAAGAAATTGAGAATATCAAGTCTTCATTGCCAGTGGACTCAGAAATAGTTAGTGAGAACAGACTTAAGGGTGAAGAACATAGAAGTGAGATTGATCGTTTTAATAACACAGTGAAAGATCAAATCAAAACCATTGAAGAAATTGAAGAAGAGGTCATTGGTCTACAATGAAAAGTTAAGGATCAAGAAAAAATCTTTACCCCAATCTGACATTAGGAAAGAAGGTATTTTAATAAATTGAAAAGTTGGAAGTGGAGCATAGAGGTCTAGAAGAATGAAATAATCAAAAAAATATAAGTGATAAAGCTGGAATATGGCTCGATTAAAAATAAAAAGAAGTCATGGTTGATGTCAGACTACAAGAACCTGCTCTAATATTGAAAATTGGTTGGGGTAATAAGAAAAATAAAAATATTCAGAGAACCCAAGAGACAACCAGTAGCATTGAAGTGACCCACAGGAATGTACCTCACATCAGGTGCTATCGCTGTGGAAATATAGGGAACTCACAAAATGTGTATTCCAAATATAAGAGATACAGAAGGGAAAAAGAACAATAATTGAGGCCAAAAGAGCTCAGTAGAATAGAAAATATTTTGAGGGACATTTTTTTGGTGTAGAGGATTTGGGCACAATACTAGAAACTTTACATTGACCATGTAGAAGAATGTGCCAAATTATAATAAAAGTGGTCACAAGTAGAAAATCAAAGAATGAAAAGATGAGATTAAAAGTCAAAATAGATTTCTATCCCTAAAGGATAAAGCCAGTCCATCAAACTCTAAGGAAGATCATGTTTTTCAAACTAAACTGAATTTGAAGTCAAAGACATGGATCAAATAGAAAAAGGATGAGAATATAGTGGTAGTGGAAATTTCTGTTAAATCATTGGATCATTATGAACTATGGTTCCTTAATAGTGGTTTCACATCCCAAATCAAAGGAAAAAATGATCTTGTTAAAGGCATAAAATATGACAAAGAATGAGTTTTCAAGTTTTGGAATGATGAAGGCATTAATATTTTTGGTTCGGGAAATTCCAGGTTTGGAGGCAAAGAAATGAGACGTGCTGATGTCTTGGTAGTATAAGGTCTCAGTCAAAATTTTCTTAGTGTCAGTCAACTATGTGACCTAGGTGATTCTATAAGGTTTACTAATAATATGTTTATTTTCAAAGAAATATATGTTGTAGTGGTTCTATATGGAAAACGAGCAAAGGGAAATCTTTACCGTGTAATTATAGAAGAAGATCTGTGATTTTTTTTCTAAAGAGGAAGAAAACAAGCTCTAGAATAAATGACAAGGCCATCTATGACAAACATTCCTAGAAGATCTAGTAAAGTGTGATGTAGCTGGAGACCTCCCTATTCTATCACGTGATCGTACACATATATGTGATGCTTGTCAAAAAGGAAAGATAATCCGAAATACATACAAAGAAAAGAAAAATAAGTCAGCAAGAGTTCTTTAATTGGTTCATGTTTATTTTTGTGGACCCATCTCACCAAGATTCATTAAGGGGAAGAGGTATTATGTTCACTTCATTGATGACTATATGATTGTGGAATGTTCTTTTTTGATTTCCCATAAGTTCTTTGTGTTCAGTTTTATAAAACATTATCAGAGGGAATCTGAAAGGTTGATTTGATGGAAAATTCTAAAGTTTCATACTGATAATGGTATAGAATTTACAAATAGTCATGTGGAAGACTATCTTTAGAGAAATATTATAAGGAAATAGGTTTCTTCTGTGATAACTCCTCATCAAAATGGAGTGGTTGAAAGGAGAAATTAGATCATCAACAACATGGCCAGAACAATTCTCATTAAGAAAGACCTTCTATATAAATTTTGGGAGGAAGCAGTGTTGAGGTCAATAAATATTTATAATAGGGCTATATTGTGTCTGAGTGAAGGAAAGACTCTGTATGAGATGTGGTATGAAAAGAATCCAATAGTGAAATATTTTTGAATCTTTGGAAGTAAGTGATTTATTCTCAACAAAGAAGAACACAAGAAATTTCAGTCATGTAAAGATGAGGGGATATTACTTGGCTATTCAGGAAAAATAAATTCATATAAATTCTTTAATAAGAGGTAAGGAAAAGAAATTGAGAGAAATTATGTCACTGTAGTGGAGAATTAAGAAATTAATCTACAACATAGTGTTCAATTTTCTAATGAAAGTGACAGAGAAGAAATCAATGTAGGGGGAGAAGATGTTGCAGATGTTGATTTAGAAGAAGATACTAATGATTAGAAATAGGAAGTAAAGTATGTATCTACAAAGAAGACAAAGAGTTGAGCTAAAATTGATTAAAATAATATCGTTGGTTATTAGACATCACCTGTTCAAACAAGAATAATGAGTTAATTATAGTAGACACCTTTCTTATCTCAGGAAGAGCCGAAACATTTTACCGATGAATCTGGTGATGAGAACTGGGTTCAAGATTTGAATGGAGATCCAGACCAGATTTAGAAGAATCAAATGTGAGATATTCTTTCAAGGACAACAGATAAGAATTTCATTGAGACTAAATGGGTCTTTCACAATAAGATGAATGAACATGGTGTAGTGATTCGAACCAAATCATGATTAGTGTGAAAAGTTTACTCCCAGATAGAGGGTATCAATGTCAATGAAACATTTTCACGTATTGCATTGATGGAGACAATTAGATTATTCTTTGCCATTATAGTTCAATAAAAGTTCAAAGTGTTCTATATTGACATCAAATCTACATTTTTGAAAGGGGTTATAGAAGAAGAAGTTTACATTGAGTATCTAGATGGTTTTCTAATTCATGAATAAGATAACAATGTTTTTGGGTTGAATAAAGCCCTATATTGGATAAAAAAAGCACTAAGAGCATGGTATTTGAGACTTGATCAATATTTGAAGATGTATAGCTTTCAATGTGGTGGAGTTGATTACAATATCTATTTCAAAAACAATAGTAATAAAAGGATAATAGTTCTAGTTTATGTTGATGACATAATATTCATTGGATCAGATAAATCTATGTTCAGACAGTTTTCCAAAATCATAAAAAGTGAGTTTGAAATGTCTATGATTGGTGAACATGCATTTTTTCTTGGATTACAGGTGACACAAGGATGGAATGAAACTTTTATTTCTAAATAAAAATATTCCAAGTCGATTCTTAGAATACTTGGAATGGAAAATTCCAAGGAGATGAAAACTTCAATTGCTACCCAGTTGAAACTTTCAAAATATGATGATGGGAAGATAGTTAATATCACAGAATATAGGAAAATCATTGGAATCATACTGTACTTGATATCATATAGACCTGATATTGTATTTTCCACATTATAGGAAGTGAGGTATCAAATCAATCCCAAGGAAATCCAAATGATTTCAATGAAAATAATATTTCAGTATATCAAAAAAACCATGGATTTTTACCAGATGTATAATGGAAAATCTTAGTTAGAGCTTTTGGGATATACCGATACAGTTTGGGACTGTTTAGCAGATGGTAGGAAATAAACTTCAGGAGGTTATTTCTATGTTGGTGGATTATTTATTTCTTGGATAATAAAGAAAAAATATCACATTACATTGTGTACTAAATAATATGAGTATATTGAAACCACTTAATCATGTACACAATTATTGTGGATGAAGCAGTAGATTCAGGATATGGGATTTGAAGTGAAGTCTCTGAGCAGAATTATTTATGATAATTCAAGTTTTATCAATCTTAGAAAAAAATATAATCCATCACTCAAGGAAAAATTACATTGAAATAAAATATCATTTATCAAGGAGATGGTGGAGAATGGGCTTGTGAAGTTGATGTATGTGCTTATAAAATGACATGTTGCATACATTCTGACAAAGGCCATACCCAAGAAGCATTTGAGAGGCATCAACTTGATCTGGGAGTGTAGTTAACTCCCTGCACATGAAAATGTATGGATTATGGGCCGCTCTCTCTGAGGTATGGTTTGTTTTTCCTAAATGTGATGATCTGTGTTCCTTACTCTCTTGCAAACCCCAAAGGAGTGACTATTGGGTTCGTCGACAAAGGGGGAGAAGGTGTGACTATTACAGGGGGAGAAAATGTCTCCATAGAGACACAAGGAGATGATGGATGGCAGAGCATTGAGATAGGGGTAAAATCAAGATAGGGGATAAACATGATGAGAGTACGTGTTTATTTAGTGTTTGAAGTGATCAACAGGATCTTTTATTGGAAAACAAAATAACCCAAGATGTGAAGAAGGTGGTGTTTTAAATTTGAAGATGATAGTAGTCATCGGTCAAAGAAGATAGATCAAAAAAACTGAAGATGGTGATGAAATAAATTGATTGGTTTCAAGAATTAGTGTTAGGAGTAAACTGATTCATTGATGAACTTTTCATCATACTCTTGTTTCTCACACCGAGAATTGCTCATATGGGCTAAGATTATCCATTGAGTAAATACTAGATCACTATATGAATCATATGAAGTGAATGGTGGGAGAATATGAATGTTTATTTAAAGAGGTATCATTTTATGAAAGAGTTTTCAATAAACCCAAAGGGGTATATCATTGGGAAAAAACCCCTCATGGAAGAATTGAAGCATTTTTAGGTTGATTGTGTTTGTTGATAAAACATCTTTATTTGTCAACAAAGTGGGTTTCCATGGTCTATTGTTGTGTTCCAGAGATATTTTTGACAACCTATGTTGAAAAAGAACCATGATAAAGGAATGGTAAATTTGGAGGTGAAACAAAAACAATAGATATATGGTGGAACTATTTTCTAGTGCTTGCCAAATATTTGGGCCTAAAAATTAGAAAATGTGGAAACATTTTTGGAAAAAAGAAGTTGCATGCAAGACTGAAGGTGGTTTGGAAACTTGTGTTCAAGGAAAATTTCCAAATCAGAATGTCAAAAAATGTAAAAGGAATGATGTGTGCGAAATATTTGAAAATGTGCATGAAAAATTACATTGCATGAAAGAAACTTGCACCCCCAATGCAAGGTCAAATGGGGTTTTACATGATCGAGGAAGATCTTTCATTACATTTTAAATCTTCTTCGCAGGGTTCGATGGCAACTATAAATAAGATGTGGCCCCCTCTTTTGAAGAAGATCAACATATGGAATGAATCTGAGCTTTGTATCGTGTAATAATTTTAATCAAAGGGAGTTGCACAAAAAATTTTATTTGCACACAAGCTAAGAAAGTTGTGTGTATGATTCGAGTTGTGTGAAGGATTAAAGTTACATGCAAGGGGTGTTTCATAAAAAAGTTGAATCTTGGGTGAAAGCCATTAAAGTTTCATGCAAGATGCCATAAGTGTTGCATGAAAGATTTTAGGTTTCTAAATAATACTATAGTAAATTTATATTCATCAGTGGATAAAAGATTGACATCAATAAAGAATCTACATAAAGTTAAGGATTCATTTATTTGAGATAATGAAGAAACTTACAATTCTATAAACTAAGAGTGGATCCTATGAAGAAGCAGTGAGCACACTTCAGTTAAGAGAGAAGTGGGCTTTCAAATTGTGATTGTTTGTAAACCAGAAGGGATAGTGAGTCCACTACAAACCTTGTAAACACTATTGCGCTTTTAGTAGATTTGGTAAATTGGCACATTTCTATTTTATTCTCCTTATAGGTATCCCAGTCAGGTTGAACCAAGTAAAAATTGACGTGTCTAATGCATGCTTTAATTTCTATTCATACTTTGTTACAAGAAAGGGAGATAAAAGAGTTTTTTTAAAAATTAAAAATAATAAAAAGGGGTAGTTGTTTTAATCTGTCTTGCCTTAATTCACCCCCCTTTCATGTTATCTATCCCAGTGGACCTAACATATTGAAAGTTTAAATTTGTGTTATTTCTTTCATGGTTCTTATTATTTAAAAGTAATCAAAGTGGTAGAGGTTTATTTCACAATCTCATCATTATTGAGGATTGTTTATTTCTAAGTCCCAGGTGAAGGATATTTATCTTCCATATCCATTTTTTATAAAAATGGATTCAAAAACGTTTTTTTATATTCTCGAATTATTTTTAAATTAATTTTTACCCTTTATTGAATTATTCATTTTTTTAAAAAATGAATCCTCCTATAATTTTCTGAATGAGGTAATTTTTTTCATTTCTTATAAAAGTATGAAAATAATATTTTTTAACTTATACACCATAAAATACTTTTACATCATGATGACTATTTTTTTAAGATTACTTTACATGTTTAAATTTTTATTTTAAAATAAAATTTATTCATTTATAAGTGCACAACTTTTTTAAAAAGATATGTGGTTTTAAAAAAGAAAAGTTGTTTTCCTCAAGAATTATTCCAAGACATCTTTTAAAATAATTTTCCATATAATATTATGTCCTTTGATGTTAATTATACTTTATTGGGGATATTATTCAAGAATATGATATTTATTATTTCCCTTTATGGTTTATGTTTATCATGAAAAGATGCAATATTTATGAAACCCATTTTATTTAATGGTTTATGGTATGATGAATGTTTAATGATATTGTGACACACATATGTGTAGTTTTCATTATGAGATGAGTGATACCTATATATCCATTCAATTTATTAGATTAAGTATTATATCTCATGAGATAGTTAAGGGAAACAAGTCTATTTTCTTGATATGTTATGGGAAATAGGTTTATGTGCTTGATCCGTTATGGGAAACAAGACTACGTGCTTGATCCATTATGGGAAATAAGTTGATGTTCTTGATCCATTATTAAAATAGTTATTGATTCCTAATATGATGGTCCTAGTATTTAAACTCGACATATACAATGGGTTATATACTTATTATTATGTAACACACATTTATGACATGAACTTATGGTTCATGATTGATTTATGATTGATTTATCATTATTATGATTTAAGTATTTTATAATGATGACGTTTTATTCCAAAAATCATGTTTTATGATATTTTTCATATTAGGTATTAAAATTTTAACTGATGGTCGTGATCTTATACCCTTATGATTATATTATTATTTTATACGATTATCAATTGATATCTTCCATTCTTACCCTTACTGAGCATCTAGGCTCACTCTTTCTTATGTTTTCTTTACCTTGGTTATGAATAATGTTTTTAGTTGGGTATTCCTATGAAGAGTACCATGAGGGAAGATCATTATGATATGTGTTGAATATATTTCATAAAATAAGAAGATTGATATATAATCACCAAAGTCGCTAAAAGTATATGATCTTTGGGTGTATTTTTTTACTATGTATTTAATATTATCTATTAATATGTAATATTTATATATGAAAATATTTGGTTGTTATAAGTTCTCACTCATAATGTTGTTCTCATGGGTGATCCTATTATTTAAGGGGTGATAATCCTATATTATTCATATATATTGAATTACAACTCATTTATACTCTTTTAATCACTAAATTTCAACATTAACATCACACACTTTGATTTTCTTAAAAATCATTAATACTAGTATTACTTAGAGTTTGGCTTCAAAATACTCATACATAGATTCCACTCAAACATGGATGACTCATATGTGGTTCACATGTACATATATACCACAAATATTTGGTATGAGGATGACTCTTACATCAGCCATAAATCTTACATCAATCCTTATAATGGCTAAATGATCCTTAAATTGATTTCTATCCTTACATGGGTCATCATACTTCAGTCACCATTGTTATATAGATCTCTAAACATAGTTGGAGTAATCTTATATGGATAAATAATACAGGTATTTTCCTTTAATTTTTTTTGCAATTTATGCTTCCATGTTAGTTTTGAAAAGATAAGAGAGTATATTCTTTAATCTTTAGGATATCTCATAATATCTCAAAATTATTTTAAACTGGCTCCAACAACACCTCAACATCCTTAAATAATTATCATATAGTGTTGAAAAAAATATAACACTTCAGAAATCCCATTGGGTACTTCAGATCCAAACCTACTGGAACCTATTTCTCATCCTTAACCACTGAGAGGGGAGACACCATGAGATAGACTCAGTAATTGTCCTATTAACTCCTAGATAAAAAAGTTGATTCATGAGGGAATGATACATATTATTCACTATTGTATATAATACTAAAGGGGAAACATGAAACCCCTTCATCAGTTTGTTATAAAGTGTGATTAGTACCATTTTACATCCTTGAAAGAGGATGTTGTGATCTCCAATTTTATAAAATCCATTCGGTGAATCACCTAATGGTATCGTCTTATTCATGAAATCGTAATTAATGTCCACCAACCGAGCCTCTTTTACACATTGTAAAATGGGATGGGCCACCATCATCAATCAAAGGTAGGTCAATTTTATCTCATCCACCAAGGAAACCTATATCACTGTAAACTTGTAACACCTCGATATATTAACACTACCACAAAAACAATTTTTCGCAGTGCCCCCCCTTTATCAGTGCTTGTTTAGTAGCGATGATAAGGGGGGGGGGCTTTATCAGCGCTTTTTTTAAAAGCACTGATAAAGGGTCGACTTCAAAAAATAATTTTTTTAAAAAAAATATATTAATATGTTAATATATAAATATAGTTATATTGATATATAAATATAATATATATTTTTTAAATATATTTTAGATAAGTATAAATGTACATTTACACTTAATATACTTAATATATAAGATATTTAGTGAAAATGGATGCTTAAAAAAATAAAAAAATATTTTTAATTAATAATTTTCTAATTATTATGGGGTAATAGTCATTTAATAACCATTTGAAGACTAAAAAAATTAAAAAAAGATCAAAAATATATTTAAAACGCAACTCAAACTTCAAACAGCTATAACTTTTGATCCGGGTGTCCGTTTGAGCTCTACCACATATCAAATCGAAGCCTGTGACGAGATCTACATCACTATAATCAAGAATAACCCCGGTCAATGGATTTTCGAGGTCAAAAGAGGCCAAAAAGGCCTCTAAAACTATGTTTTTAGTTGGGGTACCCTGATTTTTTAACATTTTGTGGATTTTCAGCCTCGTTTAAGGGGCTATTATTGGATTTTTTGGTGGGGTCTGAATTTATTCCAAGGTATTACATTCATATTGATATTATGTCTTTGAAAGTTAATCATTTTTTATAATGCACTGCTATTTATAATCAAATATATAACTATATATTCATATTTTTTATATATTCACACCTAAAAATTTAATTATAAATATAAATAATAAAATATATTTACATATAAAATTTATTAGCTTTATCTAAATAATAACTAACATATATTTTATTTAAAATACAAATATATGAATATTTATATACCTATATATTAATCTAACTATATATATATATATATTAATCTAACTATATATATATATATTAATCTAACTATATATATATTAATCTAATAACTATATATATATATATTAATACAACTATATATATATATATTAATATAACTATATATATGTTAATATAACTATATATATGTTAATATAACTATATATATATATATTAATATAAATATATATTACTATATGAATAAATATAACTAAATATATATATAGATATATATTAATATAACTATATATATATATTAATATAGCTATATATATATATATTAATATAACTATATATATATATATTATAATATAACTATATATATATATATTATAATATAACTATATATATATATATATTAATATAACTATATATATATATTAATATAACTATATATATATATATATTATAATATAACTATATATATATATTATAATATAACTATATATATATATTAATATAAATATATATTACTATACGAATAAATATAACTAAATATATAAATATATATATAGAGAGATATCATGAATTAGAAGACAAATCAAAATAGAGTAGTGGTAAAGGCTTAGACGCGCAGGGGGGAGGTCTCGACTTTAAATCCTGGTGGAGGCAGGGGCACGCGCACATGGCGAAATATAGCAGCAAGCGCTGTTAAAGGGTGAAGGGGGTGTGTGGGGTGTTTTATAGGGGTAGAAAATTGCTGTAAAAGGGGGGGGGGGGGGCTCAAGCGCTATAAAGCCCCCCCGATTGGCAGTATTTTGTAAAATTTATTAAATTTTTTTAAATTTTTTTAACTTTTATCAGCGCTTTTAAAAAAGCGCTGATAGAAGGGGTCCTTTATCAGCGCTAAAACGAAAGCGCTGATAAAGGAAGCGCTAATATAGGGGTCTTTTATCAGCGCTAAAACAAAGCACTGATAAAGGACCCTTTTATCAGCACTTTTTTTAGCGCTGATAAAAGGGGTCTTTATCAGCGCTTTTCGGAGTGCTGATAAAAGGGACCCCCCTTATCTTCGCCGGATTTATCAGTGCTTTTTCTAGTGCTGATAAAGGCCATTTTTAGCGCTGATAAAATCCGAATTTGTAGTAGTGTAATTTATGATTACTATTAAATATGTCAATGCGTTCAATATCTTTCTCCACTTGCAACATTGAACTTAAATGAAACTGTGAGATATTTATATAAAGCATGAATATAAAAGTATAACCATTAAACCATAGAAATTTAATAAAAGTGCATGCATACGAGTAATCACTTTATTAATTCTATGTATATAGAAAATAACGGCTACTTTTAATATGAATGTAATTCAATTAGTTTACATAAAACGACCAATAAGATAATTTATCATTTAGAAAATTATTTTTCAAAAAATTGAATTTTTCACAAGGAAGAAATATATTTTAAGAAATATATGATTAATGATAAATTATGTTTTATATTAATAATTATTTAACAATAATTTAGTTAGTAAATGATATTAAGAAATAATAATAACAGTTAATATTTGAAAATTTTATATTCAAATAAAAAAAAATTCATTATATTTTAAGATTTTATTCTGAAAAATTAATTTATAAATTTTGGAATTTGAAATTAATAAGAATTCAATTAATTTTTTAATTCCTCTTATAAAAATTAACTTAGTGTTAATTTTTGTGGATTTTGTGATAAGATAGGATTTTAGTATAAAAATATGATTTTCAAAAAACTTATAGTTTCAATGAAATTATCATTATATAAGAATGATCTATAAGATTTAAAGTATTTTAGGTGATAAAATACTAATCCATATAAAAACATTATTCATTATAAAATATCCTTTGAGATTAAATATCATATGTTTACCATTTTTAGAACTAATTAAAATGTTATTTTAATAAAAAATATTTTCATTTTTTTCTTTGAATCATGTACTTTCAAAGGAGATTCAATTTTATCTTGACTTTAAAACCACTTAATCATTATTTATTTTATAATTAATCAATTTATTCTATAATAATTAGTATCTATGATAATTTTATCTTGTATATAAATTTAAATATTTAAAACATCATTTCTCCAAGAGTTTTTTACATAGTTAAGTGTATTTATTTTGGAATAAAAATTTAACATATTTTGAAAATTTATTTCAAAAAATTATTTCTAGATTATAAATTCTTAGTATAAAATTAGGTAAAATTGTAAATATTAATTTTTTTTTCTATAAATCAATTACTGAGGTGAAAAAATAATTATTACAATAAAATTAAATGGGTTGAATCAAGTTTAACCTAGTGTAAAAGTCCTAAACCATTTTTAAAAAGTTACATTTATTTAATTTTTGAGAGTTTGATCGAACAATACATGTTCCACCTACAATTTTTTCATTATTAATCTTTGGTACCTTGAAAAGTAAATTTCATTATTGAAAAATGTAAAAGTGTTTCCAAATGTTTCATTACTTTAACTTATAAAAATATACCACTTCCACCATGAAAAGATATAATTAAACTTAAAATTAACCCTTGAAACTATGAAATTTTACTTTATATATATCACTATACCACTAACAAAATCCCCTATTCACTTATAGTTATCGTAATCTCTTCAAATTCATTGAGACTTCTAAGGAATATTGAAGTACCTGATGTGAGTATTATTAACTACCTAGTTTTCTTATAAATAATATTCTTTAAAATTTATTATATCCATAATAATATAAGGTTTTTATTATCATTTACATAATTTAATGTTATTATAATAAATATTTTATCATTTTATATTTATACACCATGTCCATTAACTAAAACAAAATTTTTGTTCATGTGTTTTACAGACTACCGCCTCCACAATATAACATGTTTCATTTTCATTAAGCACATTAAATGGATGGATATAAGGATGGAATTAAAGGATAAATATTATTTTTATGGTATCATTATAGTTATGATATGAAAAATTAGATAACTTATCAATGATATGATCAATAAATGATCATAATTATTTTAATCATTTAAAACAAGCAAACTAAGAGGATAACCGTTTATTCAAATCATGTAATATTTTCATATCCATTAATTATTATTATACTTATTTATAATTATGATACATCATAGTAAAAAAAATAAAAACTATCATTATTTTCCTATTATAATTATATTACAACTTAACCATCTCATAATCAACCACTAATCATGGTAAGTTCATGGTTAGGTCAGTTTAACCACTTACTTGAATAATACTATAAATTTATGCCATGAATGAATATGAGAAATTATTTACTGGTATAATATGATATAAATATGTAAATAATTTTTTTCATACTGAATAAATTATATCAATATTTTATTCATCAATTAAGAAAACACCCATGTTCATCGAAAATCACTAAAACATGCTTATTTCCCTTTTCATATTCAAGGATAAATACTAAAATTTTCATGAAATGAATTTTAAACATAATAAATTATTATAAAAAATCCCTAAAATTAACTTTAATAACCTTTTAATGATTAAAATTATAATAATAATTAATATAGACACCATTATTTTAAAAATATTACAAATGATCAAAACTATAAAAACCCGATGTGGAAAATCTAAAGAATTCATTAAGAAAATGACTATTTATAAAGAGTAATAATGAAAATTAATATGAGTAATTATTTATATCAAGTGATTAATATTGATATGTCTATGATATATGAGGTTATAGTATGTTCATGGATATTATGACAATAGTTAAGAGTTTTTATCTCAAATTCCCATATTTGAGACATGTTAGGTATTGCGAATATAAGTTTTTTTATGTGGTGAATATAATTACAATTTGTGATATTATGACGTAAAATGTATTTTAATCATGTAATTTTATGTTTAATTATGATCTCTCTATTTCAAGTTGTTTTGATTAATTTTTTACTGAATTTGTAAGGGTTTTTCTTGGTTTCAATTATAATTCCTTGAGACACAATATAGTTGGTGCATCATGTTTTCTTTTTATGGTGTATTCATAGCTCATGGATATATTTTTTATTTTAATATTTATACGTCATGGGATTTTATATCAAAATCTTGCTCCCTTATTCATGTGGTTATTGATTTAGTTTTTTCTCTAGTAGTAATGATTTTTGATAACTCAATTTTCATTCACAGAGTTATGACCATTCGATTGAAAAATTTTCAAATAAATTAGGCACATTACAAAATTTTATTGTATTATGTGGTATTCTCTCATTTTTTATAGGATATACATTCCTACAACATAAAACCTTTGGAAAATATATTCCCCATCATGTGATGTGTTCTTTGGAAACCACACTCTTTCTTTCCCTTTATGGATTATGATCTTGTTATGCCAGTATTAACTTAGCTATATACTCATTTATCTATATGGTGTTAAATTCCCATTTTTATTATTTTATATTTCATGATGGGTACCTAAATATTATTTTATTATATTTATATGGGGAAATGTATTTTTATTCCACATTTTCAATTAAAATATGTATGATTTTTTACATGTTGTATATGTATTATTTGACCATACGACTTCTTTCATTGGATGCGTTATGACCATGTTATACCTTTTATTAACATTGGGAAAGTTTAAAAATTCTTAATGATTGTTGAATATTAACATATTTTGATTATGTTCTTGATTTACATATTTTATATTATATGGATAAAAAAGTTTTATTCAATAAGATGTTCCCCAGGATATGGTATAAAAGATCTTGAGGAATCTTATAGTGAATGTATCAGACTTAATAAAGTGATGGGTAAAAATTATGTAGCACCATGATGCATCAAGTGTTCACATGAGAATTTGTTTTTGAAATTTTTTGTATTCCTACCCAATTCAGTAATATTATTCAACTATGGTTTATAAGATAAGTAAATGTCTTGTTACAAGTCCTTAACAATTGGTTTTTAACATCGAACATTATGTATTTCATTACCATGAGATCAATATTATTTATATTTATATTATTATTTATTTTCATGGATATAGAATGATCATAGTATCAAGTTGATAGTGTCTTTTTTCTATTTACTTATTCTTTCCATAATATTTATGACATGTTTATGACATGATTAGTTTAGTCATATATTTCCCTTATTTATCATTTTAGTTTAACCCATATTATGTTTCCATTTTATTATATTATAATGAAAATTGGTATACATGACATGTTTATAAAGATAACACATGTGAATTAATTTTTGGGAGATATTGAATGTTTTTCATGAATTATATAGTCTCATACATAATGGAGAATTTTTCATTTGAAACAAAGAACATGGGATTTAATAATTTATATTGTGTATTAATTATATAAATATCTATACATGAAAATATATTTTGGATGTAATTGATTTAGTAATTATTGTTAATTTTATAATTATGGATAGTTATATCTAGGATTTTACAATCGGTATGAAAGAAAGTATATAGACTATATGTTTTCGGAACTAGATCCAGGAGTGTGAATTTGGGGCCTCACAGTCGGTATCAAAGAAAAGGTTTACATAAATGTGGAGTTTAAGATGAATTTTGAGGTTAGTTTTTAGGATTTTTAATTTAAGGTTGATAATAATTTCAAAGGTATAAATAACCCTTTGATATACTATATGATTCAATCGAAAGGAAATAATGCACATTTTATTTGTGGATTTGGATGAGATAACCCTAGTGAAAACCCTAGGAATAAGTCTACGTACTTGATAACATCTTGATATTTTGGTAAAAATGAGATTATGAGGTTTTACCTAGAAATAGATCCTTATATAGATATAAGAAAGTGGATGTATATGTGGAACATATACACCTAGGGGAAATCACCCCCAAAAGGGTTGGTTGAGTATAGACTGAATCATCACACTAATGTACAATGAGTGGGTATAAGACTTCACACTAGGAATGATACTCCATGGGGATATTCTTTGGTTAATAAAATTGTCTATATGAATCATTATTGAGGATTTTGGAATTATATTAACTAATTTGGTTAGATATCCTAATAGAAAAATTAAAATGTATAACCAAGGATTGAATAATGAGAGTCATAGGTTGATCTAAAAGTATCATATATTAAAAAAAGGTGTTATAATGGAAGAATTATTCTGATTGATTTTTTCATATTAATGTTTTGGATAATATCATAACCATTTTGGTTTTAGTATTTGGTTGAAATAATAGTTCAAAAATTTATTTGAGAAAGGTATGTATTGAAAAACCACCATGTATTATAAACGAATAAGATATCATAATTAATTGGTCGAGAACATTATTATTTTCCTCTTATGATGGAAAAAGTGAGTTTCCTCGTTTTATCTATGGTAGCGAGGTTTATGTACTAATATAAATTAATTCCTGATACTCTTATCTAGTTTAATTTGTGAAGTGATATTTATCAATGGAATTTTGTTATACTATAAACTTTATTGAGGATTTTGTAAAACATCTAAGGATTTTTCTTCAATATCATTACATTAAAGGTTTGGAAATTTATATTAAATTATATGAATAAACTTGAAAATTAATTTTATGAGAAGGTTAGATTATTGGGATAAATATTGGAGAACAAAAGTTTTTGGTACGAATAAATCTTATGTTTAATATACGATTGATTTTGAGATAATAAAGGGTGGTATGATTTTAAAGAAGTAATTTAGATAGGATTGGTAACCTTGAGATTGATAATTGATTCATGATATTTTTGGTGAAGTTCATTATAATTTTTGGATTATATATATAATTGTGGGTGGTTTTATTATCTAGTGGTTGAATATAAGAGTTAATTTTTAGAAGGAATATATGATCTTATTGTGGTTTAATATATTATAGTTTTAAATAGTTTTTGGGAAATGTATGTTATTGATAGTAGATTATGAAGGTGTATACATACTTGGGTATAAATAATGTTGTTTAAGGAAGTATAATTTGGATTTTGAGAGCATATAATTTAATGATTACTTGGTTTAAAATATTTTTAGAATGTTCATGGTAATTTGGGATATCTATTTTAAAAAATAGGTTAATAAGTATGAGGAAACCCATCTCAAAATAACTTGGATTAAACCAATAATTATACATGTTAAACTGAGACTGATATAGGTTGAACTGAGTTTAATTCAGGTCGAGTTGTAAGAAATATAGGCTAACAAGATTTTATTATAATGAGAGATATCTTGATGTTGAATTTTCAAAAGGTTGTTCATGATAATTATATTATAATGACCATCACCCAACTCAACTCTCTTAGTTTTAGTAATGTATTAAGCCTGAAGGAACCAAGTTAACAATATAATTAATGGAAAATATGGAAATTATCCCAAAAAGCAACCTAACAAGATAAGTTATGGAGTGATAAAAATTGTAATTTTACCGATATAGTATAACAAATTTTGATTAATGACATGAACATAGTTGAAACCCCAAAATCACCAAATAATAGAAGGATTAAATCTCATAAAAATTCAAGCGACTAAGATGATGAAGGAACGATAATTCAATCTCCTTCATGGAAAAAGTGGAAAGTATCCCTTTGGGAAATGTATTCAATGAACTTGGTGATATTTTATGTGTGTAAGGGGATGAAATAGAGAAATTAAGAGTTTATTTAACATGATATATGAAAAAATGTGTTTCTTAGTCATATTAAAGATATTAAGGTAGACACCTCATTCAAAAATATATCTTTAGGTATATCAATCTAATAGATACCCTTGAATAAATTTATTATTAAGTGATAATTAAAATTATGAGGATTAAATTTATTTAAGTGGGGATAATTTAACACCCTAATATCTTAATATATGACTAATTCTAAATAAGTCAATGTATTATATTGCTTTCCCTATACACAACAATGAACTTAAATAAAACCACAATATATTTATATAAAAAATAATAATTTAAGTATGAACATAAAAAAATAGCTGTTGAATTTGAGGTAATTAATAAGATTAATTTGTATATAAATTATATGAATATAAAAAATAAAGTATACTTCCAATATGAATGAAATTCAATTAGTTTACCAAAAATGGCAAAAAGATCATTTCTTATTTTAATAACTATTTTTCTAAAAATTGCCTTTTATTTAACAGACATTTCTTTTTCAAGAAACATATCATTAATGAAAAATTATTTTGAATATTAATAATTTGTTAACACTAATTTAGTTGCTAATATATATGAAATAATAATAATAATAGTTGATATTTGAAAATTTCATTTTCTAAAAAATGGGTTTTTATTATATTTTATTATTTTTTCAAAAAAATAAAAATAAATTTTTTAATATTTTAAATTAATAAAATAAATGTTATTTTGGAATTATAGATATCAAAATTTACTGATTTTGACCTTTTTATCTTTTTCTGAAAAGGTAGGATTTTAGTCGAAAAATATGATTTTCATGAAAATTGTAATTTTTATGACATTATAATTACATAAGAATGATCTATAAGATTATTAAAAATTTTAGGTGATAAAATAATAATATATGGAATAAAATTATTCATTTTAAAGTATTTTTTGAGCTTATAGATCATATGACTAACTTTTTTTGATATAATTAAAATATTACTTTAATAAAAAACCACCTTTTGCCTTTTATTTGAATAAATTATTTTCAAGAAAGATTCTATTTTGGATTTATTTTAAAGACTCATATGATTTATTTATTTTATAATAAATCAAACTATTTTATTAAAATAAATATCTAAGATAATTTTATATTATATATAAATTTAATTCTTCAAAATGTTATTTCTCTAAAAATAATTTTATATGGTAAATTGTTTTTATTTTTAAATTAACTTTTTATATATTTAGAAATTTTATTCTATAAAATTATTTAAAGAATATAAAGTATACTTATCTAATTAGATAAAAATTTAAATCTTAATTTTTTTCTTTAAAATTAATTTAGAAGGTTACAAATTAATTATCGCAGTAAAAGTAGAAGGGGAAAATTGAGTCTAACCAAGTGTAAAGGTCCTAATTTTTTTTTAATTTTTCCCCAAATTGATTATTAGATTATTTTATTTACCAATACATGTTTAACATACATTGTTTTATTTTAAATCTTAAGGACCCTAAAAGGTACACTGTATTATTCAAAAATGTAAAGGTGTTTCCAAAAGTTCCCTTACTTTCACGTAAAAAAACATACCACTTAAACCTTTAAAAAAGATAAAATTTACCTTTGAATTATCCCATTAAAATATTAAATTTTAATGTACATATAATTATACCCCCTAAGATAATCACATGTTCAGACATAGGTATCCTAAGCCCTTAAAATTCAATGATACTTTCCAAGAAAATTCATGTCCCTGACGCGAGTATTATCAACTTCTTAGTTTTCTTCTTAACTATTTTATTTGAAATTTATTATTGAAACAATAATATAATGATATTATTATTATTTATATAATTTAATGTAATTATATTAAGGTTATTACCATCATTTATTCATATACCTCATTAATTAGGAGAAACAAAATTGGTGTTCGTGCGTTGTGCAGACTACCTCCACCACGACGTAACATGTTTCATTTTCTTTCATTTCTTTAAAAATATGGATATAAGGATGTTGTTAAAGGATAAAAAAATTATTTATGAAATAAAATTTTGGATTTATGATAAATTATAGAACTTATTAATGATATGATCAATAAATGATCATCATTAATTTAATCATTTAAAATAAACATCCTAAGAGGATAACCATTTATCAAAATTGCATAATATTTTCATATCCATTAATTATTATTAAAATTACATAAAATTATGATATAATACACTAATAAACATTAAATAATATCTTTGTGATCCAATTAATATTATATTAACAATAAATCATTTAATAATAATCCACTAATCACGGTAGGTTATTGTTTGGGTCGGTTTAACCACATACTTAAACAATACTTACATTTACATCTTGGATAACTATGATAAATAATTTACTGGAATAATATGATATAAATATGTAAATAATTTTTTTATTTTAAATATGTTATATGAATATTTAACTTATCAATTAACAATATACCATTCATTCATCAAAAATATCCAAAATATGCTTATTATCGATTTCATCTTCAAGGATAAATACAAAAACACCCATGAAATGAATTTGAAACATTATAAATTATTATAAATCATACATAATGGAAAATTTAATTACCTATTAATGTTTAACAGTTTAATAAGAATTAATACGAACACCTCTATTGTAAAACTAGTAAAAACGATGAAAACTATAAACACTCGATGCAAAAAATAAAATGAATTATTGTATATAATGAATATTTATGAATATTATTAATTAAAATGGACACAATAAGGTTATAAATTATTTTATTAAGACATATTTTTTATTATATATAAGTTTAAAGGGTATTCGTGGAATTTAGGACCAGAGGAAAGGGTTTTTGTTTCAAATTCCTCTTTTTGAGACATATTTTGTATTGTGAACATCATTTAATTTATGTGTTGTTTATAAGATAAATTTAATATATTATATCATGGATTATACTTTAATAAAGTTATTCTATCTTAAATTACAATCCTTCTATTTCGAGTAGTTTTGATTAATGTTTTACTCAAGTTTCAAGGTTTTTTATTAGTGTCAATTATAATTATTTGAGACATAATACATTTTGTGCACCATGTTTTCTTGGTTTTGTGTATTGAATGACCAGGGATATATTTTTATCATAATATTTGTATTTAATATTATTTTTAGCAAAAAATTGTTCTCTTATTGATGTGTCTATTGATTCAATTATTTTCCCAGAAGTAGGTATTTTTGGTAACTCAAAATTCATTCATTGAGTTGTGATCATCCTCTTAAAATTATTTAATATAAGTTGAGTATTTTTTGAATTTTCATTTAATTATTTTTCATAATCTCATTTATTTGGGATAGAAATTCTTACCACATAAACCATCTAAAAAATGTTTTTCACCTTTTTGGATATGTTCTTTATAAACCATCCACTTTTATTCTCTAGATGACTTATGTTCATGCTATTCCAGTATTGAATTGGAAATATTCTCAATACCCTTTATGGTTTAAACATAAAATTTTATATAATATATATTAGACTAATTGGACCTATAAATCAAGAAAACATTTTTATTTCACATTATATGGATAACCATGTTTTATTCAGGAAGAGGTTCATTAGGGAATGGTATGGAATGTTTTTATGACTCTAATAGTGAATGAATTAAATTAATCAAGTGATAGTTGGGGCTCAAAATTATATTTAACCTCAATTAATTTATGTGTATTATGATAGAAAACATGTTTGGGTATTCAGTGTTTGACTACCCAATTTATAAAGATGTCTTGACTCCAGTCTCAATGATAAATAAATGTCTTGGAATAATGCCTTGGAAACTTGTTTTTGATGTCTGAAGTTATTAATTCCTTCAGTATGAGAATAGTATTATTGATATCCATTTTTTAATTTATTATCATTGATATATAATTGTCACAATTTCATTTTTATTATATATTGATGTTGTTTACGTATTGTTTCCATAATATTTGTTCCAAGATTGATTTATTTATATGTTTAACTTACTGAGAATTTGATATCATTACTTATTATGTTTACATTTCCATAGGTTCTTGATAAAATTCATACATGTGACCTATTTATAAGAATAAAATGTGTGAAATAATTTTGGGAGATGTTGAAGAATTGTTATAACGTAAGTGGTTTCATATATAATAGTAAACTTTTCCATTTGATACAAATAACATGAGATTTATCAATTTATGTCATGTCATAATACTCTAAATATATAAAACTGAAAAGATCCTTTCAATGTAAAATATTCAATAATTTTTATTTATTTTTTAATCATGGATGGTTATATATATGCTCTTATAAATGGTATCAAATTATTTTTGTAAAGTTGTTTATGGAATCGAATCTAGGATTTTGGTTCTAATCCTTTTCACAACTACATTGAAAACTCCTCTATAAACTTATCGTGATATTTTCTACTAAGTAATCAAAAACCACATTTCCCTTTCCATTAGTATAGATAATTTTTAAGTCCTAAACCCATATGAACTCTAACCAAAACCTCTACCTTAGAATAAGATCTATTTGAGTAAATATATATCTGAAGCAATTATAGTCTGTGTATACTATGAACCACTCACTGAGAATATAATGTCTCTAAGTGTTATAATTAAACACCACTCTTCTAGTTCTAAATTTTGGGTAGATTAATTTTCCCAATATGTCTCAACTTTTTATACCCATATGAAATTACGACCTTCCTTTTCATCATCACACAACTAATCCTACCTCTAGAGAATATGAAAAATGAAATAAACTTAACTCCTTCTACTAAAAACCTAAAAACATGATCATTCATTATCTGCTTATTTAGCTCCTCGAAATCACTCTGACATTGAAAAAAAATAAAGGTCAACCCTTTTGGGTAAGGGTAGTCAAATGAGATAAAATTCTGGAGAAATCGGTTAAAAATATCCTATATTATCTACCGAATAAAAATAAACTATATAACTCAAATATAATGTCAGGTTTCTCCAAATAAAGCACTACCTCAATATTTATTGGGTCTACAGTTACTATTCCATTTGAGAAGATAGGTACTAAGAAGTGTACCTCTTGAATCCTAAACTAACTCTTTGAAATCATACTATATATATGGTTCCCCCAAATAATGTCTAGGATAATCCTTAGATGCTCTATATTCTCCTCATATAACCCTGAATAAATGAGGGCATAATTGTTGAAGACTACAACAGACTTTTTTAAGAAAGGAAAAAATATCCTATTCCTAAGGCCCATGAACATAACTGGTGCATTTCTTATAGTGAAGGGAATCACTAAAAACTCATGAATTTTCAAGAGAAATTAGAATTCCATCTTCAGGATATCTTCCTCACATTCCAATTTAGGTGATAATTATACATATTATATATATATATATATATATTAAAAAACATATTCTTTCATTTTAACTGGTCTAATAGGTCATCAAACCTCAATAGTGGGTATTTATTCTTAACTATAACCTGATTCATGTGGTAATAATCAATATAAATCCTTAAGATCTCATCCCCTTTCGTGGATAATGATATTAATGCTTCCAAAAGGGATACAATGAGTATGAAAAAACATTTCTACATAAAGTACTTTAGCTACACCATCCAATTTTTTGTAGATAATATCGGATTAGTCCCAAGGTGATTATGAATACAGATTTTGATCACCTGATGAGGGGTAAAATCCTATACATCCTTGGGGAATATATACATGTACTCCTCCAAAATAGTAATAATCTAATCAACTAATTCATTTTACACACATAGATACAAACTCACTAACTAATGGGTGATAAGCTACCACTTCCTATACATAGGCCCTCCTCAACTCAACTGAAGGTCCCACTCTCCCATGAAGGAAAACCAAGATCCATCCATAGAAAAAACATTAAAAGATGAAAATATTAGTCTATATAGGAATTGAATAAGGATATATATTCTATACCAAGCATTACATTATAAGGATTCACCCCATACATTAAGAGGTCCCAGAAAAACCTCTCTCAACTAAGTGCTATCTCGGATTATTAAAAAACATGGGAGATAATTTGATAGATTATAGTGGGAGTCTCTATCCTCATAGGTCAGACTTAGGGATCTATCATGATGAATAAACATATAAATAGAGTTTTATTAAAAAACCGGTGGCCTTCACCAGTATCTATGTGTACAGGTGCTACTGTTGAGAAGAAACATATCATACCTAAAATAATGGAAAGCGTTACTTGGTCCAACCCTCCATCATCTTCATATAGTTATGTTCATACCCACCATATCCTAGATCCTGGTGGGGATCACCATGAGATAGAAATGGTTAATGTGGATTGTAGAAGCATCTAAATATATTTCTACCTCTCGGTGCACTACTACATCCTCCACCGAAGCTACCTCCTAGAGGAATACTCTTTCCACTTAGAAGAGGTCCTTGATTACATTGCTTCCTGTGATATAGTGGTATATTTCATTAAATTAATTCCTTTTACTACATATTATTTAGGAATGTTTAAATCCACATGACCTCATCCACCATAGGTGTAGAATATATTTTATCCTAGATGTATAAATACTTTACGTAACTCCTACACTATCGATCCTTGGGTCTAGGACCATACATGAGTAAGCATATGGTGTTGTGAGTCTAAAGACTATCATCAGATGACAAATGATAATGAATCACCTTTAACATACCCAAAAGCTACTTCAGGTTGCTATTAGTCTTCTATTAAAAACCACTTTAACATAAGTGACATCTCTAAAACCTCAACATAGGCGGTAATATAGAGGGAAATAATATAAACACAAATTTCTTTGCAAAGGCCACACTCAAACTTCTATACTCAGAGGGATACATAATGAATTGTATTAAAGGATTACCTCATGAGGTTAGTGAACTTGTAAGTATACACTATAATAGGCATGCTACCAAATTTTTTATCTAACAAATTTGTGATATATATAGACCTAAATGTAGCTTTGTGTTACTCCACATTTAATAAGTTCTCAAACTCTAATCGTGAGAGAGTTGTCTCTTCATGGTCCATGATTATCAGATTACTCCAGTAACTTTATACACTATGGATAAGGATGGACTATAGTACCACCATATAATCCAAGGGTGTACAAATAATTTGAAACACTTGAATCACCACCTCAATCTAATTCTCCACTTCCTGAGGGTCATTCTTGCCTCATAATCAGGGTGGTCACTATCGCTAAAACTCATGAATTGAACTCAAAATACAAACATTCTTATCATGACCCACTAGAACAATCCAATTCTAAATAGGTGGAGGGATTCCCACCAAGTATATAGTAAGGTAGTCTTCTTACTATACTACTGGTGGATGAACTATTCATCACTCACCCAATGGGGACATATCTTGATCAAGTCCCTAAATGGAAGCCTCCTATATCAGTTAGTTAGTCACAAAAGTCTTATTAATCGGCACAATCATTTCATGCACTGAACTTGGGATTATATTTGGTTTTCAACATGGATTTGTCCTCAAATTTAATAATATGAACCATGGTCATTAAATCATATTTGGGGATATGACTCAATTAGGACATTAAAGTAAAAAACTGATCCCTATATGATACAAGTATAATTAAATTGATTCCTATAACTATCTATTTTGATATTCAAGTTGAAAAATAGGTAATTAGAGTCTTGGTGAATGGATACATTTTATTCCATAATAACACTGGTTTCTCTATCCTAAAATATGAACTGAATACCCATTAATATTGTTAGCCTATGTTCCTAAAACAATCCTCATAGACACATACCTCCAAAATATGCCCCTATGGAGGGCCCAATCTGATACCATTATAACTTGATCTGAACCAAAAGGATCCCACTTGATCTACTAGTAATTTGAGTGCGCTACCCAAATCCCCCCTCTAATAGGCTAGGGGATATTCAATAGCATCATGTTAGCATATCACACATTATGAGAGGACTTAGACTAATAAACTTGAACATAAACAAACATATCCAGATAAAATATAGTTATATTGAAATACCATGTAAATAACTAATTGATATATTTATACATGTTTATAAATTATTATAAGATCAATAAAGTAGTAAAAGTGTGTAAACTATAAAATAAAAAGGGGGAAAATACAAACCTAAAAACCCATAGGGAAATTAGCCCACAATAACTAAGGTAAAGATATTTCTAATATGTCTAAAGGGTTTCATTATTTACCTCAAGTATAATGAAAAGAAAATTTATTTTATCCCAAAAAATACTAACTAAAAAGTCATAGAAAAGTGGATGTGTGGGGTTTAACCCATAGAGAGAAGTGAATGTGGCCAACAATTCTTAAACAAAGGTCAAGCTACTCTAATTTCTGATTGATTTAATTAAAATAATGAAAACAATTTAATAATTTAATAAAAGAATAAATAAAATATAGGATTTGGATCAATTTTATGGTAATAGAAAAATATAATCTTTTGTTTATATCGAGATTTTCTTTTTAATTAGGCTGTAAAGTGGTGAAAAGGTCACCAATTGGTTTTGGTCAAATGAATTGGATCAACATATGATGCAACTATCCCATGTTCAGGGTATTACGAACAACTGAAGTGCATTATTATTAGATTCTATGAAAAAATAATCTTAGGATAATGGTAAAAGTCCTACATAACTTTAATTTGGTAATGTTCTCTCAATTTTTCTTCCTATGGTCAAGGTTATGCAAAAGAATCAGAAGAAAAATTATTTTTAACCTAATTACTAGCTATAGGGTACCAAGGTTCAATTTATGGATTCACAAAGATTTGAAACAACCTTAATCTCAACACCTAAACCTAAGAAGATTGGCATAACATGAATGAAATGATTAAAGAGAGATAAATAGATTTAATGCTTGACATAATGATTAAATAATTCAAAACAAGGAAATCCACAATTTAATCAATTAAAAACCAATTAAAAAATATATTAACCAGAGAAAGAACGAAGAACATTGAAATGGAAGAATGAATGAGAAAAGGAATGAATGATGAAATGATATTGGAATATAACTAAATAATATTAAATATACATCTAATAAATAAAATAAAAATTGAATCCTATATACGAAGAATGGTGGGTCGGAACCTGAAGACAACTTCCTAGTTGTCACGCCTCAATATAGGAATGGAATTTTTGAATATATTGGACAAGACCTATATATATATAGGATATGATGTTCTCCAATGATCACTTGGGTCAAAGACGACCTTAAATAGACGATCCAGTCAAAATATGGAGTGCCTCCATTGAAGATACGTTGAAAATATGCATTTTTTTATTTTTTATGACACTTAAATGCTGTATAGAGATTAAACGATGTGTAATGTGTGGTGATGAACTGTGGACTATTTTCTAAAATTAACATCATGTACTATTTACACTCCTTGTAATATTTAATTTTGTTTAATTTTTACATGATGTGTGATGCAAATATTCAACATTGGGAGTCTTATTTTGCTATTGTTTATAAGTCTCGAGCCTCTAGAAAATCATGTGATCATAAAAAATCATGGAAAGTGTTATTTAAATGTGATAATTAATCTGTTTGGATTCCATCTCCAATATCACATTCATCACATTTATTTTTTCACGCCGATCCACTTCACCGCTCATAGAGAAGTGTATTTATGATTTTAATTACCCAATTTTCGATCATATTCTCCAAATGCTAGCTCTGTTTAAGAGTAAAAAAACATCAGAATATTCCAGGAAACTCTGATTTAATCTATTAACATTAAATGAATTTATATATATAAACTTATCAATATATAGATATAAAATAGGGTTATAAAACTCTAAAACAAACTATCACTAGAAATGAACATTGTTCACTAATATCACAAACTAGCACCACTAAGATCTTCTCTAGAAAAACCATGTCCACTGAAAGTCTCTAACAAAATATACATCATATATATAAGAAACAACATTTGTGGGAAAAATGAACATGTTGTGGAGAGTATATACATTCTTATTTGGAAACCCCTAAATCCTAAGGAAACATATAAAAAAAGGTTTTTTAGTTCAGAACCATAAAGGTAAAGGATAACACACTTAGATAAGAAGAAAATAGAGTTGAGAAAAAGACATGATTTCAATCCATTTCTCCATGGACATTGAGTTACACTCATAAATATCCCAACATTATTAGGTAGTCCATAATCCCAAGAAACACAAGAATCCAATCTACCCATAGAAACCAAACCCAAATCATCTAACCAACTATGGTGGGATACCTATGCCTCACCAATATAAGTTTCATTCAAGGGAGTACCGAATCCCAAATGTAGAACAACCTACACATCGAATAAGGTCATCAAATGAGGTGAAAAATGATTCCATAAATTGGGATCCCGTAGCCTAAAGATCCCAAGAACATTGATTAGGGGAGTATAGAACTATATTGTCCCTATAGAGGGACCACACCTTTTTAACTAAATTGGAGTACTAACTCTATGACTGAACTATAGAAGAATTTAACTTTGTGAGTGTAGAGGAGTACTAAATTATAAACTTTGTAGGGGACCCATTCCATGTCATTGACCTACAACCAAAAGTGTATTAAACCCCACCACTGTCCACTCATCATGCCAAAACCCAATCATTAGTAATATAAATCTAAATTCTAAACCTACCTAAAAAATTATATAAACATCCTTAGGTTTCCTAAATTATACACCATCATGATATAAATGGTAAAATATCAGGACATTCTATCTCCTTTCCCTTATCTAACACAGATATAAAAAGATATGTAATCACCCATGAAGGGATCTTACCGGGTCATTCTCATTATGGCTCAACAAAGTTATAATGAGACATAGTACAACACCAAAAGTTCTGGACCCACTAGTTCCCTGAAAAAAATTGATATGAAATATTTCATAGCCAGTGGATTCTATTGTCCTCTTTGTTTCACAATCAACTCATTCATGTCATTCCTTCCTTATTCACAATGTATCCCAAAATGTAACGTCGTAGATATAATCATATAGGATTTACCCAAAATATCATTGACTCTATATAATATTAAGTCAAATTATATGAAACAATAATGAAAAGCTTGGTCATGATTCAACATTAAGTGTTACAATAAAATAATTCCTCTTAAGGTATATGGGTGATTCATGAGACCATTGTGTCATAGTGTGACAGGAGTTTTTATAACACAACATGAACCTATACAGAAAAAAATTGGTACTATCATCATTTATATCCCATACCATCACTTACATGTTAGGAATCCACTATAAAAAATCAATACCACAATCCAATATTATAAGGTCCAATGGTTTTTAATTAAACAAATCATGAGAAGAATAGAGGATTGACAAGAAATATTTAACAATACTATATTAAATATGGGAGAAAAAAACAACGAGGGTTCATTTTTCAAGAAATGGAACTTCTAATTGGAATAAAAAGAAAATCCATAATAATAATATTTTAAGGAAAATCATAAACAAGAATAGATATATTCATAATCAAAAGAATATAGTAAAAGATCACGATATGAGAAAAGATTCTTTCCTAAAATATCATAAATGGTTGTCACATGAATTTATAATTTTGATATGAAAAGGGATAACCATAGGACTATCTTTGGTTAAAGGATCATCAAAGTTTGATAGGGATCCAAAAAAACACCAGTAAAAACAATGAATTTGAGAGGGGAAATGAAAATATCAAGGAGTGAGGGCTTAACTACTAGTTATAAAGAAAAAAATCCATCCTCATCATGGGATAATACAAATGGTTATGACATAACTCTTTAAATATAGACCAAAACTATTATTCAATAGTTATTATCACATCACAAATTCCCTTGGTTAATTAATGATATAAAAAACATGACATGATCTATGTCATTCTTGAATCTCTAAAAAACTTGGCCAACTCTCATAACATCACATGACTCGACCCCTATTGTGGGGTGATAAAGGGTGTTAAGGTGTAAATTATTTTTAATCAAACTAACTAGAATGTTTTTATTTACACTATTATGTTGAACACATCTCCACAATACAATTACTCATAAATAATATCAATCTAAAGGTGTATGATACTCCATGCCACCACCTATAACATTACGATTATTTGATCAGAATGAAGATGAAAAATAAAACACCATGCTATTAATAGATATTCCCACTCAAAAAAATTTAGTGATTCAAGAGAAAAAATCTTGGTTGATACAATGTATGTTTGGTTTTAATGTATCAAGAAACATTTATTTGATGCAGTGAAAGAAATTAAAATCCCTAAATACTAAGAACACTGTGCTGTGAAAACAAAAATCTTGTATATAAAAAAATTAATAAAAATTACCTTTCTCCAAATATAGTATTATATACTTCTTTTAATAACATTATTGATGAGGATCCTTGAAATGTGACATTTGGGTTCCTTCCTCTATTGTATATCTAAGAGCTGATCTAAATCACCTAACAGTTTGGGAAGGAACCTTATCATAACCAAGGTGTACTAGTACCTCAAGTATTAAAGTATGGAGTAGGAGATAACTTATGGGAGTATCAATTAACATATAGAAAAGGATAAAAAAACCCATTTTCATGGTTAATACCTATGTATATATTCCTGAGGATACTTAAAATCTTTCAAAAAAACTAATCATATATCAAAAAAGTATTGGGTAAATCCTTAAGTTACAATATTTGTAAACTCTAACTGAGAAAACTCTCATAATGATTCATCTTATGAAATGTTTAATTATTGATATATTTAAATAAAAAAATAATTTAAATGTTAATATTTATTATCCTAATACCTTTTATAATAATAAAATACAATTCAATCATGTTAATGAATTATGATAACAACATATTGTATGAAATGATATGACAAAAGAAGTAGTGATATGATATCCTATATCATATTCCATGATATACCCTCAGGGCATTCAATAAGCCTTTGGTAACATAGATATCATACAATATGATATCCCTATATCTTTTTATATGATAAATTCCAAAAAATCATCAAATGAGTATTAGATTTAGAGAATATCTCCATTAATATCCCACTTATACTAAACCCTCATAGACTTTTTTACATTTAAACTTTATATTGAATCAGATACATGAAATTGTAAAATAACCATATAAGATTTTTTTAGATAAAATCTATGAGTTTTTTATAATTCAATCCCTATTTATCTCTCCACAATGTGTGACCCAGATTCCTTTGAAGTGTTGAAAACAAATATGAATTCCAAAATTCATAAATGTAAGAAAAGAGTGGCCTCTTGAAAATCATTAATGATACTCATGGTACAAAGGGTTCTAGAACAATCTATATCAAATATATATATCTATAAAACTGTGTCTACCAAATGTATCCTATACAAGAACATAGTTTAATATGGTCCCTTTTTTGAAAACATCGAGTGACTACATGACATAAAGTATGTCTCTCCCATGTTTCTAATCACATATTCTTGATTCTTTGAGTATAGACAGACCATATGGATAAAAACATCACATTTCATTCACCCTTATATATGAGTACATCACATGACCCTCACCCAAAAGATAAGTGCATTATATTATTTATTTTTCTATTGTAATATATTAATTTAGTTTATCTCAATAAATTACCCAAATGTTATTAATTCCATATGAGAGTAAAAATTCCATCTTGGTTAATCCTCAACAGACAACATGATTAACAACATACCCAACCACCACCAGATTAACTAAGACTCAAGGGTTTCCTATGAAAGGTATCACGGTATGAAGGTTCTCATTCTAGTTAACTTTCTAAGATCAAGTATGGATAAATACCAATACGAAACATGCACCCCTAGTATATCAAATACATAGTGTGTGGGACTCCATGTGGTATAATTGGGGGGTCATACAACACACCAAACACCTTTTGTGATTCATGAGAATATTTTGTATCCTTATACAAAATATGACCCATGACAACCATTACTTTTCATGAAAACCTATAGTACTCCATTGAAATCATTGGTTAGGGATAACTGAAAGGCATACTTTGTGTGATTAAATTTCATTTCACTTTATGAGTATATGTATCCAACATGAAAGAAAGATAAAGTAGATACTTCCTCTTATATATAATGTTACATTTTGTATTATTAAACTCATTTAAGAATATTAACAATAACATACATAATCTCCCATTTAAACATATTATATAAGTAAGACAACCATAGAGGCCCTATGTTTTTTTTTTCACTTTTAGGATTTTTCTAAACTCTTTATATCTTTTTGTAATTAATTTTAAATATGTATGGGACCCTAAAAGAAAAGCCTCCCATAAAACACTTTAAGGAGTAATATCAATGAAGAAAGTGTGTTGGAATAATTGTGATACTTTAGGAATTTTATTGCTGATGTTCTACACATTAAATTTAGTATTCAAACACATTCACTTAACAAAATCCAATGTTACAATTTTAATGACTCATGTTGTATACTTAAAACATTTAAATGTTCAAAATCACCATCACTATTGGAAAATTTTCCATAAAACTTTTGCCTTGTAATATTTTGGTAACTAATGTAACTCTTCAAAGTATTGTTCTACAAAAATATCCTAAAACATTTTTAGATATAAAATTCCATTCGCATTTTATTATGTTTAGAATAATATTTTATTTTGTAACTATTAACAAAAAATAAGTATAAATATACTCCCACTTTAGTATTATATACTATATTATCTTTAGAACATCAAGATAAAATACTCAAACTCCTTTGTGTTGGGAAATAAAACTTATTTTATTTTAGTGAGATTATTTAAAAAATAAACAATTAAAGACCATATATTATGTGTTATTTCATGTGTTTGGAGAAAATAAAATGGAAAATTTATTAGTTAGTGTAAGGGTCATGATTTTCCTGAGCTATTTTTTTAATTCTAGGCTATCAAGGGGTTCAAGAGCCATTTCTTATAATTTATAAGTTGTTTAAAATAATTTTTTTAAATTATTAAGTGTTATTAAAATGGTTTTACAAATCATAGAAGAATTTAATTTTTTTAAAAGTTTATTTGGAATTTAATTTGGATGTTTTTAAAAGTGATTATATTATTTTTAAAGTGTTTTTGGAATATTGAACATTATAATAAAGCCTTATATAAATTATTTACGAATTGTTTAATATGGAAATTAAATATTTTAAAAGTTATTTTTACCTTAATTCATCTTTTTACTTATTCATAAAGGTAATTCTTATTTTTTAATGGTTTCATAATGGACATTATTATTTTCCATTTTTTGTGTAAAGGTAAACATGAATTTACCTTTTTTATGTATGTATTATATTATTGTTTAATAAGAGTAAGGCTATCATTCCATTAGATTGTCTTGGGTTTTCCAATGATTCTATATGCTGTATAAAATTATACCATATTTTCAAATACCCATATAATGAAAAGACAAGTCTTGCATAAGGGTGGTCCCTTACTCATGTAAAGGTATATCATGAATCCCATAGCTCTTATAAGAGTCTAATTGTAGTTACTATACCTATACAAGGGCAATAATATATTTAAGGGTAAAACTTTATTACCCTTACACCGCATGTATCCCTTGCATATAGGTTGCATAATTTTCCTTAAAATCAATTTTTTCCTTCCTAGATTGATCTATAATTAATTTTTAAGATAAATGAATGAATTAAAAGATAAAAAATGGATGTTTTGTGTAACAAATCTATTTTTTTATGTTTAATACTTTAGAATATTTTAAAGAATATTTTTTAATATAGGCGTTGTGTCAACATGGGATTCCATGGTTGGGAGAGGCTCAATGCAGTTATATTAAAAATGTTATATATATTATATCACACATGAAAAGTTTTTATGATATAATAGAATATCTCTAGAATGGATTATTTGGTGGAAAATCTAAGACAACCATTAAATATATAATATTGGTTTTACCCTTGTTGTGACATAATCTTTATCAGTCTTGGGTGTTTGACTTAAGTGCAATCATGGGTGGATTAATTAATTAATAAATAAATAAATTTTTTTAATTGATATAACCCAATACTCTCTATTTAAACCCATTTATGGAAAATTCCTAGGGTTATCCACATAACCCTAGTGATTTAGAGAGATAATATGGGGGATATCTATGATAAATTATGAACGGAATATAGATTGATAATCGATACTAAGGAGTTTTTCTTCACAAATGGAGTTCACAGATCTTTTTAATGATATAGACATAGAACTAAATTTAATTAGTGATTGATCCAAAAATTATATAAGTTTTTTTGTTGATTGATCTAATTTTTTTATTATCCCAAACCAAACACGAATTAATTCCTTACAGATTTGATCACATGCCTATGTTCGGATTTGGAATTGATATTTATCTTACTTAGTTTTTAGAATTGATAATAATTTTTATCCTTGATTATTGTTCTTTTTTTATTATTCTAATGGATCTATATTAAGGCCAAATTGAAAAATAGTCTTGGTTTGTTCTTATTTTTGTGATTTGTTCATTTATCCCATCATTATTCACACATTCATCCATAATATTTATTTTGGATGATGGTTTGAAAAATACTCGATAATCAACCATTGAATAAACATTATTTAGAGAAATAGATCAACATCAAAGGTTTAGTTTTGAAATTGATAGTTTTATTGAGGTTTGACAACTATAGTGGATGATCTATTTATGGTTCGAAGGTGGATGGTTTGAAATATTAGTGTTTGGTAATGCAGGATGATGATAGATGATTCCTAATAAATTTGGGTGAATGGAATCCAACCGCCAATGATGGTGAGGCTCAGTTAATCTTAGATACATGATTATTAGTGAATTTGGTGGTACAATTAGAGGTCACAGTGACATAGGAAAAACACATTAAGTGGTCTGGGATTTCTTGTAAATTTCAAATTATACTCTATGTAGTATAGAGGGATACATGACATGAAGTGTCCTCTGAGATATGAATAGGGTTTTCTATAAGATGTAAAAATTTCTAGAGACTTTTGGAGATAATTTTAAGGTTTTATTTTACCTTTTTTATCATACCTTCATTGGGTCTTACTTCAGGGTCATTTCCTGTGAATTTGGATAATTTTGGAAGGCTATTGTGGTATAAATAGTTAGTGCACAGTTAAGAAAAAAAATGTATTTTTCCCCAGAAAACTGTTCACACCATATTTGAGCTATAGGAAGGGGGTACACATTTTGATCTAACTATGGGGCCCCCCTTTTAAGGGAATATCCTTAAACATTACATATTGTAGATATTTTAAAACATTAAATAAGATTCTTTTCCCAAAGATCTATTAGTTTTATAGTTTTGGAGAATTAAGAAAAAATCTGACAATGTAAACCTATATTTTCAAGTGAAAACTTGTACTCAATATCATTTTTCCATAAAAAAATAATCTTTAAAATAAAAAATAATTTCTTATGATGACATTTCTTCATAATTTTTCCTTGTTCTCATCCTTGTCTCAACTCTTTCTTATACCTTGTGAAAAAAAATTTAAAACCTTGGATGAGAACAAAATAACTGTAAGGGACATAAAAGAAAAGAAACCATTAGTCTAGTGAAAAACCATAAAATATTTTCTCAAAAATTACCCTTTTACCCTGAAAAATAGATCATCATTTCTAAAACATTATTATCTTACCTTTTGAAAATAAAATGATTTTCATTAAAACTCATAAGAAAGTATATAAAATATATGTAGGTAACTTGGGACATTATTATACTCAAATGGAATATTGATGTGGTTGACTTTCATACATGTCACTCTTATAAATAGAATAACTATATTAATGACTTCCATACCCAATTAATTGGAGGTTATAACATAATCATTCTTCCTGGGTTTATCAAGAAACCACCATTTGTTGGTTTATCACATAACCACCCATAAAACTTCCACGTACCAATATATAATCATAAAACAGAAAATATTGTAATTTTCAACATGTCACTCATAAAATTTCCTTTTCATGGATAAGAAAACATTTAAATTTATTGAAATAACCAATCCATTTTCAAAACCCATTTCAAACATATAAAAGTAGTTTTTTAATCAAAATATCCCAAACCAGTTTGAAACATTTGAGAGAAATTATAAAATTATAAATTTAAAAAATTAATTTCCATATAAATATATTCTTAAAAACCATTTTTGAGAATTTGGACATGAAATAGGATTATTTAGATGAATTAATCTTTATAAAATTTAAAATTATTTTTTAGTTAAAGGGTCTCTTACAAATATCATATCATCGAGGTGATCATAAATAATATGAATTGATTATGTGTATATAAAATAAATCCACCTAAAACAAGTAAAAATAAAACACAATATATTAAAAATTCATTTACCATATAATCTTATCATGAAATAATCAAGAAGTATAATTTTAACCCAACAAATGGTAATTGGGTTAATAATTTTCATACTACTTTGTAATCAGTAAAATCATACACGACATGAAAGTGTAAATTTTAAAAAAACATTAAAAATAATTAGAATAAATAATTTTATGACATAAAATGTAAATGTAAAGATATATATTCATCTTATAAAATTATATAGGTGCACAACATCAAAATATGCCTCAACGAATGAAAAATTGAGTTGAAGTCCAAAACCCCGAGTCTTATGCATCACATATGTTCTTTATCTTCATGAATAATAAAATTATGTTGATTATTTATGTTCTTGATAAAATTTTTAAATTTTATCAATCCTTTTATATCACTTAATATCATTTTATAAAAATTAATTAATTTTTAAGTTCATGTTGGACGTTTTGACGATATTCGGTACATGAATCCAAAATGAATTTGGTATGATAAAAATGATCAATAGGGTCATAAGTCCATATTTTACAGAATAATATTAATGAAATTAATATCATTTTTATACATCAATTATAATTTCAAATCAAATAATTAATTACAATTGTGAAAAATGAACTATGTTATAATCATGGATACGGTAGTCCGTATGTACACATGAGTAACATTTTCATTTTTCAATTATCATTATGGAATGAAGGAAAATATCATTTTATATTTATAGATTTATCATAATATTATTAATATAATATTAATAATTTAATTAAACCTATATATATCATCCATGTGATTTGGCGATGAAAAAGGAATCACATCGCTTTATGGAGGTGATAGTTCACATGTACACCGAAACGATATTATCATTTTCATGTGAATAGAAAGGTAAGAACATAAATGATATATTATTATTAAATAATGATAAATAAGTCATTAATATAATAAATAAAAATTAATTTTATCATTACAACTAGTCCTGAGAGATAGTGATGGAAAATTAATTATATCGGTCCGTGAGCTGGTATTCCGTCGTACACACGAATGACTAATTATTTTCCCTTTTGATGGAAGTGGAGATAGATTTAGGTGATGATATTAACATTATAAAATATTATTATATTTACAATATTGGAGTTATTATTTAATTATGTTTTATGAATATTTGAAGTAAGTGGAAGAAGAAATAAAATAGAAATAATTGATTAAAACAATACCACTTCTTTGAAAAATCTTATTTGATAAACACCTTAATAGATATAAGGAGGGTAGTATGCCTAAAATAAGGCCTCTAGAATGTGGAGGATGGATTCTTGGTAGTGATTTCAGAAGATATTGTCCAAATAAAATAGGGTTTTAAGTGTGAATAAAATAGAATAATGGGCGCCCTTCTATAGGAGTGGGGAGGGGCACTATTGGAATTCATCAAATTATTAAATTAATATAAATTAATTTTCTTTGAAAAATGAATCCAAAAAAGTTTTATTTCTAAGATAGGATAAGAATGGGTTGAAATACATTCATCCAATTAAAATTAGAAAAGTTTTTACTATTTTTTAATCCTTATCTTTTTGTTTTAACCCTTATTTATCCTTTTTAATTCATACCATGATATCAGGTAATTTACAATTTGAGGATTAATATTATTACTATAAAATAAAAAACACCAATAAAAATATCATTAATGAACTTTCGAAACTAATATAAATCATTTTTCCAATATTATAGTTTTATAAATTTTATATCATTTAATAAAATATTATCTATTTTAAAATATCATTTTTAAAGACCTAGAAATTCCATATAATTTTTTTAATTATTTGGAATTATTAAGATGCTTTGAAAATTGACAGGACGTGATTCCAAGGGCCAGAGAGGTTGGAATAGAATTTTGAACTTTTCTAAGGTATGTTCAGTAAATGTGCGGGCATGAATTTCTATCCTTTGAACTGGTGCTCATATTGAAAACCCGAGGGAACCATTGAATTCACAACACCGTGATTCGCTTAGGTGAAGCTTAACTTCAACCGGAAAAGGTCAGAAAAAAATGTAAATTTTTGGACTTTTCAGAAAAAATACTAATAAAGTAATTAAATGAGTTATTTTATTCTTTCTACAACTATTGAGAGATGGATTGTGGGACCACAGTGTAATGAGAAACATTAAATAAGATACATCCAATGATACATCCCTTTGGATATGTAACCGCAATGTTCATGGGTTAAAGGTTCATTAATTGTTGTTTATTAATAAACCATATTTATGAATGCAATGTGGCACAATTTCTTTTATTTAGTCAAAAAATTTGGAATGATAATTGAGAACCCATTAGAGGAACCTCTGATGAAACACCGACAACATCCTCTCCAATTAAGAATAGGGGATGAACGTTGACCATTGGGGGAAATGATATGGGGATCAACGAACAACTACAAACAACTTCAAACACAGATTCCTTCAATCGTCCGCAATGGATTCCATTGAATCTTGGTAGGGGGTTTATGTGTTTTATGTTTCCTCTCATCCCGTTCTTGGAAAATACAATGAATGTGTGTCAACCAACTAACGGGTTGATCCACACCTCATTTTTTCATTCCGGCGGTTGTTGCGAGGTATAAATTTGGGGAATTGTTCTTTCTGATTGATGATTGTTATCAACCCATGTTAGAACACTACCACAGAGGGTGCGAACCAATCCCAACAAGGCCTAGACCCATATTCATTCTTAGTGTATGTGCGTTCTTTGTGCGCGACCCGAAAACGAGGTGTCAAGATGAATTTAAGAGCCTTGTAGTGAAGGCGGCATCTCAGGAGGCTTGTAGGCACAGACAAGAATCAAAACGGACCACCAAAGCATCTATAGTGGCCCGAGGAAGCAACCAATGAGGTGGTGGTGCTAGAAACTGGTGGCGGCGGTTCTAGAAAATGGTAGTGGTTGGATGAGCCAACCGCGTAGAGGAGCAACACACATTGGTGCTGCGACGGTAGGAGCCGCGGCCAACCGGGCCGTAGTGGTGGAATGGTGCGTCATTGACACACCGTGCGGGGGGAGGAGCAGCCCCCTCAGGCCACTCGGATGGACCAACAGTCAGCTCCAGCTTGCCATTTCAAAATGGGGGTGGAGCCCCATTGGCTCCGCCAACTAGCCAAACTGGACGCACCACGTCCGGTCAGTGCGTCCAACAACTGGCTGATATCTGAGCAGGCCAAACCCACCGGCCGGGCTGGACCTGCCATCAGAGTCGGGTCCTCCAACTGGGTCAGACCCGACATTCGGGACAGACGCGCTAGTCATCCTAGACCGATGGCCCCAATGGGCCGGCCAAGCCAGACCACTACCATACCCGGACCCGACCAACCCTATTTCGCTAAATTGGACGTATCTTGCAAACTACGCGTCTTATTAATGCACCATCAATGGCATGAGGACCCTCGTGGATAAACCATCCTTTTGAGATACCCCACTTGATTTTTGGTAGAAGATGGAGTACAACTGGTTTGGATCAGACTCGAATCCAACCGGGGCCTATTTACCTTTTTTCTTATAACTTACAGATCAAGCATCCAATTGACACTCTATATATTTCATTGAAGCCCTTAGGACAATACAATCCTTTGGGTTATTTCTTCGTGGGAATTTGTGGTGGTTAAAGTAAGACCAATGGTATAAGTACCAGAATTTCTAGAACTCAAGCGTACCAAGTGAGGGAATCATGTGGTTGGATGTCAAGTGAAGAGCGACCCTTTGTGGATCGACATAGAAGTGACCCTCTATGGATCGGCATAAAAGAGACCCTTCATGGATCACCATGAAAGGAAACCTCCAGGGATCGACATCAAAGAGACCCTTCGTAGATCAACATAAAATTGACACTTCATGGATCGACATGAAAGCGATCATCCCTGGATCAACATCAAAGCAATCCTTCGTTAATCGACATCAAAGCGACCCTTCATGGATCGACATGAGAGAGACCCTTCTTGGATCAATAGAAATATGACCCACTCTGGATCATCAGTAGAGTGAACCTTTGTGGATCAGTAGTACAACAACCCTTTTTAGATCAGTAGCATAACCATTTAATGAAACAAAATGATATAGATCATGTCTAATCATATTTATTCTTTTTCTCTAAGTTGTATACCTAGTGTGAGCTGTCTTTTAGTTTATGCTTCATGATTAAAATAATTATTTATGGATTTTCTTATATGGTATTCTAGGAGAACTTCAGGGTTCTTAGGGTCCCGACTGGGTATTGTTATACTCACCCCGACATGGGATTCTCCCTCACCTTATTTTGTATTGTGCAAACAACTGACATCTTGAGTGAGATTTGGGGAGCCAATACTAGATGGTGATTGATGGTGATTGGTAGACGTGGTGAGCGAAAGTGACAAAAAACGACGAGTTATACCGACCCTTCAGGTATGAATCTTGGTGGATGACCTCTGGAGCACGTTTCCCCTTTTTTATGTACTTTCTTTCAGTTGGGTTTGTATACTGTCCCATTTTATTTTTGGTTTTCACTTTTACTATCAACAGTTCTAGTTTGAGGTTTTCTTTTGTTGTGTACCTAGTTTGTGTGTATACAGGTTTAAATGCAATTCCTTCCCTTTTTGGGGTATGTATTTTTGGTGCTAGTCTGCCACCCCTGGCCTATGGAAGGTGTGCTGGGGGTAGTCACGGCACGAGCCCCAAGGGACGGGTCATGACAAAGTGTTATCAAATGAGTCGGTTCTACCATAAGAACTAAGAGTATGTGTTCTTAATGGTGTAATAGTGTTAAGTGTCTTGAGTTTGGATTACAGTTCATGGAGTCCATTGTTGGTGCGATGACCAATGTATCTATACACTATCACCCTGATTTCTGATTTCCAACTCGATACATGAAAACACTATTTGTGTGTCTTTTGATTTTTTCTTCTATTGGTCTCTTTTGAGTCAGCTTGCAAGGTATAACTTAATGACCATGGCACATCTGTTTATTTATAGTATGCCGCTGTGTAGAAATACAGCCAGGATTCTAGTGAGAGATCACGATGATAGCCCACCGAGTGATGAGGCATTGATTTAGGGCCCTCTTACAGTGATGGATCCTTCATGTGGTGTACCAGCAACCCAACCACCTATAGGGTAGATGTTTCTACCAGTCCCACTAGCGGACCGTGCATGACGACTGAGAGCCTAGCACTAGTTCCAGATATAGTGGCCTTTAAAGTTTTGAGGTGAGATAAATCTCCATATAGCTACAGATTGGCTGGAGGCTGTGGCATGAGTTTGCCGCTTGGTTGAGACACCAACAGAACAGATGGGGATCCTAGATGCTAGTCTCTTTTAGGGCATATCAGTGAGATTGTGGATCTTGATGCTCCGAACCCACGAAGAGATGACTCTTTCCTAGATGGACTTCAAGAGTCTCTTTAGGGAAGAGTTAGTACCAACGACTCTATGCTCAGTACGTATTTAGGAGCTAATACACTTATAAAAGGGCATCAAGACAGTGGCCCAATACTTGGAGAGATTCAATGATCTATCTCACTACACCACCAATATGGTACAAGACCCTTCTTTTAGGGGATAGACCCTTGAGCAGGGTCTCCGATGGGAGATCAGAATGTCGATGATATCTCTTATCATCCTGACGCAGGCTAGAGTGCTAGTGAGAGAAATATTGGTGGAGAGATTCCTAGTTGAGCAGGCACTAATAGTGAGAGCAACCAATGAACGACAGGTGGACGAGTCATCTACATAAGGTAGTGGGCAGATGATGCAGAGGTCCAAGTGGGCCAGACCATCCAGAGGATGAACCCAGGATACAGGGTCGGAGGTGCGAAGCTCACACGGAATATGAGGTTAATAGAGGAGAATAATGTGCTACTTATTCAGTGGGAAGGGTAACATGGATAATGATTTTATGACCCTTCGTACTGATGATCAGTAGATGGTTGAAGGACCATGGAGGCAGAGGCATAGGTTTGAGCGAGGAGGTTTGTAGATAGGCTAACGTGGCAGAGGAGCCGGCTATAAAATAGGTGGTGGGTTATGATTTGAGGCACTACCTCCACCACCCCCAGGTGATATACCCCGACCTCAGGGAGCAGATGGATAGGGACGAGCTCAGCTTTTGGCAGCAGAGGCTTATGACCACAGTGCTCCTGAGATGATTTGAGGTATAATATGTGTCTACTGTACCCTAGCTGCAGTTTTTATAGACACAGGTTCCACTCACTATTTTACTACCATGACCCTCGTTCGGAGCTTGGAGATTATAGTGGATCCATTGTCTCAATACTTATGATTAGATATTCCTAAGAGAGAGGATTCAGTGATTATGCCCTGGTGCCAACAGTGTGAGATTACTCTTGGAGGAGAGATCTTCAACTGAGTTCTCCTAGTAACAGTGTCGAGGCCCTATGATGTCATCTTGGGTATGGAATAGTTATCTATAGTCTGTGTTTAGATCAAATGCTTTAGGCGCAAAGTGTGGTGTGTTCGTGAGTATGGGACCATGTTTCCATTCACCGGTGAGAAAGAAACATTTCCAGTATAGGATGGAATTTCTCAAGAGGAGGGTGCAACCGATCACTCATCAGTTGGATAGCCTCACCCTCAGTGTAGTGGATGAGAGTAGTCCGATCTATCCTGTTTTGGTGGACCAGAATGAAAATGTATTCCCTAAATATGTTTCAGTACTACCTCCTTGTAGATAGGTAGACTTCTTCATTGACCTCTACCCCAGGATGACGCTGATATCTACACCAGCATATCAGAGGACTCCTATTGTAACATCCCAGGTAAATAAAGAATATGATATTTTCATATTTATTAATATTTGGGAATTAAATGTTAATTTTAATTTAAATGGGGATGTTCTGTTCTATGGAGTAACTGATACACAACAACGAGTTTCTTTGAAATCTTACGTTGCACACAACGTTGGGTCATACTGAAAAATAATAATATAATATTTTTTTAAATGGTAGTTAACGGTTAGTTATTGTATTAGCCGGAATGGACAGATTTAACTACAATATGAATATACATGTCTTTTAAATATTTTTACATTTATCCAATAAATTTTAGAGGCTTAAAATAAGAATGAATTCGATTTTAATAATAAGTACTTTAATATTCATTAAAAGGCCGATTTATCACCTTTTGATGGAGAACCATTTTTTAAATCCAGTTTTTATCAATTTTATATGTTTTATTTGAAAAAATAAAATTCTTCTTTAATATTGGGACATAAAAATTTACTTTTGATGAAACTTGGTATTTTTTTGATAATGTTTATTTTTTTAATGAATAGTGAAAGTACTGTATTTTAATTCAAAATTATCTTTTAATATAATTTACTTATAAAGTTAGATTAAAATTTTAATTTGTTTTAAAGTGTAATTATATTATAGTTTTACCATTTAATCCAATTTTGGTCATTATAAGTAATTTCACTTTGAAATTTGACATAAACAAGTGTCAATCTTTTGATAGTTATTATTTATTAAAAATACCCTTTTTTGTTTTGACAGCGGGAATTAATTTTTAATTAATTTGTTCCACTTCTCTGCTTTGAAATTAGAAAAATGGATTCCATATTTGGAGTCATGAGGTCCAGACTATTTAAATAGGTAAATTTTATTTTTATACATTATGAATATTATATCAGTAAATATTTTATTTACCATGGTTAAATGGTAAATATGGTAAATAAGGGTAACAAAATAATATTGTAATAATATAAAATTACCCTAACATGTTTCTTAATTCTATTGTTTGATACATATATGATCTTCTTCGTCCTTGGGTCTATTTTGGGACCCCATGGAGCCACTTGGGAGTGATATTGACACTTTATGTTAATTAATTTAAAGTAAAGATAAAAATGATATAAACATATATCTTTTAGTAAATAATTTTTTACATGGGTTTATATAAATTATATCATCATATATAAATATTAATTTTAAATATAACAAGATTTAATACATCTTGATATTTTTTTATAATTTTTAGACACCAAATAAATAAAAATATATTTGACACAACAATGATGAAGTGTTTATCTCAATAATGAATGATTTAAATAAATAAGATTATAAAGATTAAAAAATATCCAAAACCTATCCAATTATTATTAGATGATTTTATTTCAAACAAGATTAATATTATAATTGAATATAATAAGTTTTGGACCTTTAGAAATCTAAAATCATTATATAATAAAATAATATTTTTAAACATTCCTAAAGAGCCCCTCCTCCCCCTTATAAAAATTCCTCACTTTTAACCCATTCCACACACCTTTCAAGCCCCTTGGCTCATACAAACTCTGACCATTTAGTCTCCCCTACATACATATCCTTCTCCTAAAAGCCTTACCCTTATCATAAGGTAATTTAATTAATCCTTTTGGTTCAAACCAAAGGGAGATACTCGATTTAAAGGTAACATTTTCTCTTAAGTTCTTTTGTTTTATTTTACTTATCCAACCCAATAAACTATTTTTATACCTTTATTTTATAAAACAACATTATCTTAAATATACTAGGTTATTTTAATGAGAAGGATTTGAACTACACTTACACACACCTCTATTTAATGGGTAAGGAACATACTGTTTCTATGGACGATGAACTACTTCCTCACGAAATAATGATTGTTAAGTCTTCTCCTAACACCTCTAATGGTGGCCATTAAGATGAAACTATATTTATATGTGATATATATTATATTTATATTGATTTTATGATTCTGTGTTTTTCTTTTATAGAATACCTTTAGGGTTTCCATGGTGGATAAATACGATAATTTCCTTTGAGGAAGTGCGGACTACCACCCACTCAAAGTGATATGAACCATTCATGCCATACATGGAAGGTATAAAGGATGGAGTTTATGAAATTATATATGATATTATACTTTAATTATAATATACCTATGTATCATTATGTTTTTATTCCATTAAATATGAAATAGAAATGAAATTAGCATTCATTCCGACATTCAGCTTACCGTCTCCATGAACAGTGAATTTCTTTTCTTATCTCCAAATGTTATATACTATTATAAATACATATATACACTAGATATATATGAAATATATGAAATATAAATCAAGAATATAATTATTAAGATAAATTAATTTCAACCACATGGACAATTTATAATTATAACATGTTCATTTTTAACTCAAGTTCCGAACATCGAAAAAATGTCTGATATTAACTCAAATAATTAACTAATTGTTATAGAAAAGTAATAATTTATTTAAAAGGAATAATAAACTTGAAAAAGTTTCTTAATCAATTAGAATTTAACTTTAGTTTATTATTCAGGAGATTAAATAATGCTCGAGTCAAGTCAGACACAATATAAGGGACTTCGTCTCAATCTCCTTTCATTGAGGCATATTTTATTTTATACATGATTTTCTTTTATACGGTTTATAAAAACATTTGAATTGTCATTTCATTCAAAATTAATCTTATTCTATGAGGCGTTTTACTAAACGAAAAAAAATAATATTTCTTTTTAACGTACGCGGTGACAATGACCTTTTCCACCACCGCGAGTATTATTTGATCTTTGGCTTCCTTAACAAGCCGTAATGTTTTTAAAAGGAAAATAAATACCATATACTCTTTTATTTATTTTGGTATTAAAAATGGTTTTGATAATGTAATTTTTATGTCAATATATTCAAATGATATATTGTGATTGAAATGTGGAAAAGTTATCTTTCCTTTATGTTTGTTTTATGTGATATGAATATATTATGGTTCTTGTGCATTGTTTATGTATACAGGTGGTTCCGTGATAAACCTAGGGAAAGTGAGCCCGAGATATCTCTCTAATGCATTGGGTAACATGATATAGGTTAACATGAATGTTTCTCCTAAGAGACTTAGGGAATATACTGTGACGGGTATTCGAAATGTAACTCCCTACGGAGCTGTGATAGCTACAATATAAGTATGTTATGGATACAACAAGTTACTTTTATGATTTATGATTTCTATGTGTTATTCATAAATCTTATGATTTCATAAGGTATGAGCTTATGCTTGGTATGTATTTATGTACTAATGTTATCTTTCTTTATCTTATAACCCTTACTGATCTTTTTATGCTCATCCCATGTTTTTGAAATGTTTTTAACAGGACTTTAAGATGAATAGGGTCAAGATGGGATCAAGGGAATGTAAGACTGTCTAAATCAAGGAACCAGACATGACTCTTTCTTTAAGAGTTTTTATTTTATTAATAAAATAGAAACTGAGTATAATTTTCTACTTTGTAATTTTTGAGATGTAATATAATAGTTATGGACTAATTCTCTACAACTATAAACCTTAAAAGATCATCAATGTGAATTATTAATTTAATTCAATATTGTGTAATGTTTTAAGACCGAGTCCTTATACTTGTGGAGCTTTGTGAGTTGAGGATACAGTTGGAGGACTTGTGGAGGGAGGGGTTCGTAAGGCCCAGTGTTTCCCCATGGGCAGCCCCGATTTTGGTCGCCAAGAAGGCATATGGGAGTTTGTGTCTTTGAAAGGACTATCAGAGCCTGAACCAGTTGACTGTTAAGAAAAAGTATCATATGCCAAGGATTGATGATCTCTTCGACCATTTTAAGGGAGAGCAATGGTTTTCGAAGATAGACCTCATATCAGGCTATCATTAGCTCAGGGTACGGGATGAAGATGTACTGAAGATATCTTTCAGATGCTGTTATGGGCACTATGAGTTCTTTGTGAATCCTTTTGATGTGAATGATGCTTCGAATGTGTTTAAGGGACTCATTAACAATATTTTCCTGCCTTACCTCGATCGCTTCATGGTGGTCTTCATTAATGACATCTTTCTGTACTCCGCGATAGAGGAGGAGCATTCCACACATCTGCAGATAGACATTGACACACTCCGAGAGCACCAAATTTATGGAAAGATCTCAAAGTTCCAATTCTAGATATGGGAAGTCCACTTTTTGGGACACATTATCTTAGAGGCTGACGTTGTGGTGGATCTGGTGAAGATAGAGGCAGTGCTTTCTTGGGAGCCACCCAGGAACATGACTGAGGTGCGGAGTTTCCTGGGGTTAGCTGGGTACTACCATAGATTTGTACCTGACTTTTCTTGAGTATTAGCACCCTTGTCAGCTTTGACCAAGAATGGGAAACTCTTCGTTTGGATGGAGAGAAGCCAAAAAGTTTCCCAGAGATGAGATTGATACTGATGAGTGCCCCCATATTGAGGATATCAGAAGAGGGCATTGGGTATGCAGTCTACTACAACACATCAAGGACTAGACTAAGATGCATTCTGATGCAGGAGCGAGCAGTGATCACCTCTGTCTCATGATAGATGAAGCATCATGAGTAGAACTATGCAACCCATGACCTAGAGTTATCACCAGTGGTCTTTGCGTTGAATATGTAGTGGCACTACATGATGGGTGAATGGTTTACTGTCTACTCTGATCACAAGAGTCTCAGGTATATCTTCTCACAGAAGGACCGGAACCTGAGACATCATCGATGGATGAAGTTCCTACAAGACTACAAATTACATATAGTCTACACTCCTAGGAATGGAAAAGTAGTAGTAGAAACTCAAAAAGAGGTTGGGTTTATAGCTTCTGAGCGAGGCAACAAAGTATCTAACTGCTTTGCAGATATATTTTGTGGATAGTGATGAAACAAATTACCTCATGTTTATGACTTCAACTTCTCCACTCCTTCAGTTAGTTCAGAAGGCACAACATGGGGACATTGACTTTGAGTCCCGATGTGATTAGATATCCTTAGGATAGGATATTGATGGATTTTCATTAGGTGGGGAGCACACCATCTTTTTAGAGGACGCACCATGGTATCCATGACTTTTCGGGAGAAGGTGTTAAGGGAGTTCCATGCACCCCCTTTGGAAGTACATCATAGAGTGGGGGGGATGTACCAGGACCTACGACATCTGTACTGGTGGCTAGAGATGAAGAAAGTAGTGGAAGAGTTCATTTCATGATGCCTAACTTGTCAGCAAGTGAAGGACGAGCATCAGGTTCTCACAAGCTTGACTCAACCACTCGAGGTACCAAAGTGGAAGTGGGATAGTATCTTGAAGGAATTCATGATGGGGTTACCACATACGTCTAGGGGCCATGACTCTATCTGGGTGATCATTGAATGACTCACCAAGTCGGCCCATTTTTATACCAATCCCAGAGTAGATTTCAGCAGAGGGAATGAGACACCTCTATGTCCAAGTGATAGTAAGGACTCATGAGGTACAATCGACGATCATTTCATATCGTGATGCTAGCTTTACATCAGGGTTATGGAATGGATTACATGGGGAATTTGGGACCCAGCTATGCTTGAGCACCCCCTTTCACCCTCAGACATATGGTCAGATGGATCAGACTATACAGACACTTGAAGACATGCTTCATGCTTGTATCCCTGATTTTGGTCATAGTTGGGAGGACCACCTGCGGCTGGTGGAGTTCACATACAACAGCAACTATCACTCCACCATCGACATCACACCATTTGAGTACTTATATGGACAACATTTTAGATCACCTCTATGATGGAAAGACCGAGGGGAGTAAGTACTTATGGATTTAAAGTAGGGACAAGCTACCACTAAGAAGGTGAAAATCATACAGGATCAGACGAAGACCGCACAGAGCTGGCAGAAGTCTTATGACAACTTGATATGAAGACCCCTAGAGTTTGTGGAGGGTGGTCATGTTTTCCTTCAGGTCTCACCTCGAAGTGGATTGTAGATATTTTGGTGGGGCGAAAATCTATCTCCAGGGTTCATCAGACCTTTCCATATTTTCATCAGAGTTGGAAAGGTGGCATACCACCTAGATCTTCCCCCACAGATGTAATAGGTGCATAATGTTTTCCATGTATCATAGTTGAGAAGATATGTACATGATCCATCACATGTCATCGACTAGGGAGAGATGGATTTGACCATGGGGTGACATTAGTGGAGTCCTGATGGAGATAGTTGACTTAGAGGAGAAGGTCCTATAGGGGCCATCAATTCCTCTGGTGCGAGTTTGGTGGCTGCATGGGAACCTCCAGGAGAGCACATGGGAGTGGGAGGCTCAGATTCGTGCTCAGTATCCCTATTTGTTTTGTTAGCCTTTATTGTGGATTTTGGGGATTTAAGACCTAATGTGGGGAGAATGTAAAGACCCAAAAATTACTAATAATTTTTTTAATTTTTTTTGAATTGTTACGAGACTGCAAAAATTTATGGCACGTGATTTTGAGGCCTGGAGAGCCCAGATTGGAATTTGGACCTTTTTCTAAGGTACGTTCAGTAAACATGCAAGTATGAATTTATATCTTTTGAACCAATGATCGGAATGAAAATCCAAGGGGACTGTTTAATTCGTAGTGTCGATATTATCTTAGGCGATGCTTAACTTCGACCGATAAGGGTCCGAAAAAATAGTTTATTTTTGGACTTTTCAGAAATTAAATAATAAAATAACTAATGAGTTATTTTATTCTTTCTAAAATCATTGAGAGGAAGATGGTGGGACTACAGTGTAATGACATACATTAAATAAGAGACATTTAATGACATGCACCTTTTGATGTGTAACCACAACGTTCATGGATTAAAGGTTCAATAATTTCGGTTCATTAATAAACCACATTAAGGAATGCAATGTGGTGCAGTTTCTTTTATTTAATCAATGCTTTGGATTGGGAGTTGAGAACCCACAGGAGGAACCTCTTATGAAATGCCGATGACTTTCCTCTTCAATGAAGAATGGGGGACAAATAAAAACCATTGGGGGAAATGATCTAGGGATCAATGAACATTTATGAATGACTTCGAACTCAAATTCCTTCCATCATCCGCAATGGATTCCACTGAATACAGGTAGGGGGTTTATGTGTTTTAGGTTTCCTATCATCTTGTTCTTGGAAAATACAATGAATAAAGATCAATAGACTAACAGGTTGATCGGCGCCTCATTTGTTAATGTGAGTGGTTGTTGCGGGGTCTTAATTTGGGGAATTGTTCTTTTTGATTGATGATTGTTATCACCCCATGTTAGAACACTAACGTAGATTGTTCGGGACAATCCGAACAAGGCTCAAACCCCCCGCCATTCTTGGTTTATGTTCATTCTTTGTGTATGACAAGTCAAAAAGGTGGAAAGATGAATTTAAGAGACTCACATTGAAGGCAGTGACTTGGGAGGCTTGTAGGCGTAGAAGAGAAAGAAAACGAACCACTAGAGAATCTTCGGTAGCCCGAGGAAGCAACCACATGTGTGACACCACCAGCGTGGTGGCGTTGGAAACCGGCGGTGGCAGCTGACCGAGCTGGCCGTGTGGTGGAGCGGCGCATGTTAGAGCTGTGGCGATGGAATGGTGTGGTGCCGATGTGCCATGCCGGGAGAGGAGCATCCCACTCAAGTTGCTCGGTTGAACCAAAGATTGACTCTAGCAGGCTGTTTCGAAAGGGGGGGGGGCCCACTGGTGCTTCCAGCTGGCCGAATGGGACGTACCGCATCCAGTCGGTGCATCCAGCAACCAGACCACATCCATGAAGGCTGGGTTTCCTAGGTAGCCCAGACCCTCCGACTGGGCTAGAACCGTGAGCTGGGCTAGACCCGCCAGCTGGGCTGGGTCCGCTAGCCAGACTAGACCCCTACCGGACTTAGACCCAACCGATATTGTTTTGATAAATTGAATGTATCTCAAAAACTGGGTGTTTTATTGACACACCGTCTGCTATGTGAGGACCCTCGCAACGAAACTGTCCTTTTGAGATACTCAACTTGATTCTTCGCTGAAGTTGGAGTACATCTAGGTTGGATCAGACACAAATCCAACCTGGCCCTATTTACCTTTTTGTTTTTAACTTACAAATTGGGTGTCTGATTGAAGAACCTTCCATTGCGTTAGAACCCTTAAAAAAGAGACACTTTAGGTTAATTTTTTGTGGGACTTAGTGGTCGATGATGTATGACCAATAGTATGATGACCAGAATCACAGGAATTGAAGCACAGCAAGTGCGGGAATCCTGTGGCTGACTATCAAGTGAAGAGCGACCCTTTGTGGATTGTTATAGAGAGACCCTCCTTGGATCAGCATAAAAGCAATGGTTTGTGGATCAGAATGAAAGAGACCCTCTGTATATTGGCATAAAAGCAGCCCTTTGCGGATTGATATAAAATTGACCCTTCGTGGATCAGCATGAATGTGACCCTCTGTGGATCGACATCGAAGTGCCCTTCATGGATTGGTATAAACGTGACCCTTTATGGATCAACATTAGAGAGACCCTTCATGGATCGATAGTAGTACGACCCTCTCATGATCGATAGTAGAGAGACCCTTTGTGGATCACCAGTACAACGACCCTTCATGGATCAGCAGAAGAACCACACAACAGAATAAAATGATCTTTCTCAAGTCTAATCATAATTATCCCATTTCTCTAAGTTGTATACATGGTGTGAGCTATATTTTACTTTATGCTTTGTGATTGAGATCATGATTTATGGATTTTAGTTTATGGAATTCTGGGAGACCTTCGAGGGTCTCAAGGTCCCTACTGGGTATTGTTATACTCACCCATACATGGGATTCCCCCACACCCTGTTCTGACTTTTGCAGACGACAGACAACTTGACTGAGATTTGGGGAGCTGGTACTAGATGGTTCTTAGAGGTGATTGGTAGACATGGTGAGTCATAGTGATGACATACAATGATCTGTACCTACCCTTCAGGTAGGATTCTTGGCGGACGACCTCCAGAGCATGTTTTCCCCGTTTTTTTGTACTTTCTTTCAGTTGGGTTTGTATACTGGCCCATTTTACTTTCGTTTTACACTTTTACTATCTGTAGTTCTACTTTGTGGTTATATTTTGTCATGTACCTAGTTTTTGTGTGTACAAGTTTAATGGATATGCCTTCCCTTTTTAGGATATTTCTTTACAGGGCTAGTCACCAACCCCTAACCTATGGAAGGCGGTCTTGGCGTATTCACAACACGAGCCCTAGGGGATGGGTCGTGGCATCATTAATGTCAATTTAGACATTATTCATCCCTTGAATTTTTAAATATATCATAATGAAATGATATCTTCATTTTTTAAATCATAAATAAAATGTGAAATTAATCTACAAAATTTGTGAATGACATTAATTAAATAAAATTATATTTTTTTAATATTTTTAATATCATTTTTTTTGAGATTTTATTTAATTAAACAATTACAACATCATCATTGTGTCACTATTAAATGTAATTATTTCATCAATATTTTTTTTAAATAAAATACCATGATGTAGGAAAATATTTAATATATAAAATGATTATTTATAGTCCAATATATCATCAATATAACCCTATATTAAAAATATTTAACTTGTTAAAAACTAAAGAATGACAAGTTTGACTTTTTTTGAATAAAACACTATAAATGGATTAAAGTAATACAAGTGGAACCAAGAGCTCATAAAATCAACCAAATGATTATTTGGGTCGAAAATAACTCATCTAATAAAATTAGGGAAAGTTTTAGTGTAATTAACTAACATTTATAATATTATTTTTATCCTTAATTACCTGATTTACCCTTAAATGTTGTAATAAAAATGATCAAAGTTACTCTTCATATTTTGTTTCCAAAAATAAATGGGACTAATTCAATAAATTTAAAAATTATGATTCCAAAATAAGGAATTGAATTTTAAATTGTTTTTTTAAAATTAATTTTAAATTAATTTGATTGGTGGAATGAGAATGTGAGTTTTTAAGGTGAAAATTTTCAAAAGATTGAAATATTTTTATATCCAAATTTTATTTAAAATTGATTTTTATTACCTATATTATATTAAATGATATTAAATTTATCTAATTATACTTTAAAATATTTTAAAAATATAATTTAACTCTATTGATAAATTTTCTGAAAAATCACTTTTCAGTTAAAATGCAATATTCTTTTACAATTCATCAAAACATGAAATTTATCAAAAAAATTCCGAAGATTAAAATAAATTAAATTTTCAAATTAAAATTTCAAAAAATATGTTTATTTTGTCAAATATAATTTATAAAAGTTTTAAAAACTATATTTAAAACAAGCATGCAATCAAAAGGAGGAAAAACATAATTTTTAGAAACATAGTTCTTTGATGTGTAAAATTGGATTTGTTCTTATATGATGTATAAAAAACACATAATACGAATGTTAAATATTTGATTGAATATATCATATATATATATATATATTTAATTAATATAATCCAATAAGAGTGATTTGCTTATTTATTGGTATAAAACACATTTGTTCATATTTAAATAGTTTTTTTCGAGAGAAACATTTACTTTTATTTTAAAAATGGTTTTACGTTCCTTTATAATTAATTAGTAAAATAATTATATATAAATATTTAGAACATATTTTAATAATTCATTTCATCCTACTTATACCTGTTATTTTAATGGCTAGGTTATAATGATAACATTTAAATAATAATATTTAGTTACCCACTTAAGCACGATGTAACATATCAGGTATGATATCTATCATAGTGTTTACTTTTTAAAAATAGTGATGTTGCATTCTCCATCATTTTTCAAATTTCATCCTTATAATTTTTAAATTGGGCGTGATAACTAAAGTTTTACTTTTAAAAATATCTTTGTTGAAATCCCACATTGGAAAAAGTATTAACCATACTTCCACTTTAAAATAAATAAAAAAAGTATGAAGGTTACATGATATAACACATACTAGGGTTCCATGTAGGAAAATGAAGACCAAGAAGAGAAAACTGACTATAATTTTCTGATGAAGAGTGATAGAAAAAAAGTCATGAAGAGGTTAAGAATCGCAAAACCATAAATATATAATGGGTTAGAAAGGTCATGGATTTCTATATAAGAAAAGTAAATGGATAGAGTTTTTGTTTCAAGATTCTTTTCATAGAGTAGAAGATTTATTTTTTCTACTCAAACTAAGAATATAATGAAACACAATATAAAATTATTTCTTCATCCTTTAATCAATTTTATAAGGCCCCAGCCTTTAACCTTACTTAATCTTGAGTTATTACAAGATTACACCTTGAGGATCTTTTCGGGTTTAGAGTTTTAGGGAATTAGATCATAAAACTTGCATTACATTCCACATATAAACAAAGTGGTTACATAAAGATAGTATTATTCATTCCCATCAATGGAAACATAATTAAAATAAAACATGGATTCTTTCTTGACACTTCCTTGACACTATCATCACATCATGTACCTTTCCCTTGACCTGTGAAAAACATTTCAAAAAAACATGGGATGAGCATTAAAAGCTCAGTAAGGGATATAAAAATATGGAAAGGAAACATAGGTACATATATACATAAGAATGAGATCATACTTTACCCATAAAACATAAGCACATTAACATACCTCATAAAAACATGAATAAATCATAGAAATCATAAGACATAAAGGTAACTTGAGGCATTCATAACATTCTTACGTAGGGAGTAACCCTCTTAGTTACGTTTGGAATACCCATCACAGTATATTCCCTAAAATCTCTTCGGAGAAACCTTAACGTTTCACTACTTCGCGTTACCCAATGCATTGGAGGGCTATATCAGGCTCACCCGCCCTTAGTTTATCACGGAACCACCCGTTTTCATATTACTTCCCAAGAACCTCAACATAATCATATCACATAAAACATGAATAAAGGAAACATAACATTCCCACCTTTCAATCACAAGATATCAATACCACACATTGATATAAAAATATTATTAAAACCATTTTCAATACCAAAATAAAAGAAAAGTAAAACATGGTATTTATTTTTCTTTTTAAAAGAAGGTATGACTTGTAGAGGAAGCCGAAACTCAAATAACGGTCACGACGGCGGAGAAGTCATTGTCGCCGCATACGTACGACAAAAACATTCCCTTTTTTCATTTTGTAAAACGCTTCGTATAAAAAATATTCCTTTTGGTTAAACGTAAAAGTCAAATGGTTTTATACACCGTATAAAAGAAAGTTGTGTATAAAATAAAATATGCCTCAATGAAAGGAGATTGAGACGAAGTCCCATACCTCGTATCCGACTTGACCCGACCGTTCTTTAATCTCCTGAATAATAAACTTGAGTTAATATCTACTTGCTTAAGAACCTTTTTCAAGTTCATTATTCCTTTTATACCATGTTATGAACATCATGTAATCATTTAAGTTAATAATGTTCATTTTGTCGGTATTTGGTTCTTAAGTCAAAAATAGACTTCTTACACTTACATGTTGTTAATTTGGTCAAAGGTTCGTTATATCCAGAATGATATTAATGATTTTTATAACATATATATCATATATATTCATCATATACATGTATTTATAATATTACATCACATTTAGAGGTAAGAAATTAAATGCACCGTTCATGGAAACGGTAAGCCGTACGTACGCATGAACGCTACTTTCATTTCTATTTCGTATTTTCTGGAATGGAATCATAATGATATAAGAGTATATTATAATTATAGTATAATAACATATATAATATCATTAACTTTATCCTTTACACATCCCACATATGGTATTAACGAATCAAATCACTTTCAGGGGGCGGTAGTCCACACTTCCTAAAATGAAGATATCGTGTTTACCTATAATGGAAACAATAATGGTATGCCATAAATGAAAAATACAGAAGCTTAAGGAAAGAATAAAAATATTATATATCATATATAAAAATAGTTACATCATAATGTCCCCCTTTGAAGGTGTTAAAAGAGTGTTGAACAATCATCGTTTCGGGAGGTAGAATTTCGCCATCCACGGAAACCGTATGTTCTTTATCCATTTGATGTAGTTGTGTGAGAGTGTAGCTCGAATAAATCTTATAAAAACATCCTAGTATATTGAAGATACTGGTGTTGTTACAAAAGAAGTAAATAAAAAGAGATTAGGGGGTTGGAGAAGCAAAATAAAACAAATGAACATGAGAGAATGAATTATCTTTAAAAGTGTAACTCCTTTTGATTTGAGCCTAAAGGATTCCTTTGAAAGGATTCTGCCCAAAGAAAATCCTATAGGATGAGGAGAGGGATGTGGAGAGAGTAAATGGGCAGGGGATGGCCGAGCCAAAGGCTTGAGGAGTGTGTGAAATGAGGTAGAGGTTGGGGCCTTTTATAAGAGGAGAGGAGGGGCACTCTTGGAAAGTAAAGAAATATTACTTTATTTGAATATGAGTTTCGGATTTAAATGGTCCCACATTGATATAATTCGAGGATAAGGTGATAAGGGTTCGAAATACACTCATCCAATAGGTTTTGGCCATGTTTAGGTTTTATATTTTACATTATCTTTCCATTTTATTTAAATCTTTAAATAATGATGTCATCGCTGCATCATCATGATGTCATAAATAATTTAATTTATTTAATGTCTAAAAATTATAAAAAAAATACTATGATGTATTAAATCTTTTTAGATTTCTAATTAATATTTATAGTCAAAACTCTGATCTTTATAACCCCATGTAAAAATTGTTTTCGTAACACATATGATGTTTGTGTCATTTTTACTTTTACATTAAATAAAATGTTATTTATGTCATTTCACAACCAAAGTGGCTCCATGGGGTCCCCAACTTGACCCATGGCTTGTCTTGGTCGGAAATGACACAAACAATAAGGGTAGGACATGTGTCTAGATCATATCATTTTATTAAAGCATTATTTTTACCTTAAACTACACTAATTACCACTAATCGCGATTAAAAACTTAATAAGTTACTATTTACCAAAAAAATATTTTAATATCATTGAACCACATTTTAATTCTTAATGAAAACCATGTATGTCGGATTTTTGAAATTAAAAACACAATGATGGAAAAATTTCATTTAAATGGAAAAATCAGTTTTTATAAGTACCACTTAGTGGTTTCACTATTCATCAAAAATTGAAGTTTTTCAGAAAATTACCAAAAAATCACTCTAAGATATATTTGATACTCCGAATTCAAAAATGAAGTCTATTTTACAAAATTCAAAAAATACAAGTCACATTAATTAATTCAATAATTAATTCCTGCTGTCATGACATATAGCGTGTTTTTATGAAACAATAAGTATGAAAAGATTGACACTAGTTTAAGTCCAATTTCAAAGTGAAATTGATTCCAACGACCACCATTGGATTAAATGATAAAAATATATTCTAATTTCACTTCAAAACAAATTCAAAAGATAATCTAATAATATAAATAAATTAGATTAAAAAGCAGTTTTGATGTAAAATGCAGTATTTTTCACTATTCATTAAAAAATGAACATTGTCTGAAAAATACCAAAAATTCACACAAAGTAAATTTTGATGTCCCAATCATAAAGAATAAGTTTATTTTGACAAACATAGATTATAAAATTGTCAAAATATATATCCAAAAATGGTTTGCCATCAAAAGGCAGTAAAACATTCTTTTAAAAATATTAGTGTATTCCATGCTTAAGATTGGATTTAATTGCATTTTAAGCCTCTAAAACACTATCTAATTCATTAATAGACATAGATAAAAAATATCTATTATTCATTACTTACATGGGATGTTACATCCTTCCCCCCTTTAGAAAATTGCATCCCCGCAATTTATTTACTTATCGAATAAATGGGGGTACTTATCCCTCATTGAATTTTCAGATTCCCATGTTGCATCTTCCATCATGTGGTTTTTCCACAAAACCTTTACCTGGTGAATCACCTTATTCCGTAACACCTGCTCCCTGTGGTCAAGAATCTGGACCGGTTGTTCCTCATAAGATAGGTTATCTTCCAACTGAACTACCTCTGGACTCAAAACATGAGATGGATCTGGCATATACTTTCTCAACATCGAAACGTGAAAAACATTGTGTACCTGAGATAAACTCGGAGGTAAATCCACTCGGTATGCAACTGATCCAACTCTCTCCAGAATTTCATATGGTCCAATAAACCTTGGACTCATCTTTCCTTTCTTACCAAATCTCATCACACTTTTCCAAGGAGAAACCTTGAGAAAAACATGATCACATACCTCGAAAGATAGATCCTTCCTCTGGTTATCCGCATAACTCTTCTTCCTGCTCTGAGATGTTCTCATGTGTCTCTGAATCAACTGAACTTTTTCTGCCATCTCTTCTACCAACTATGGTCCCATCAGCTTCCTTTCCCCTACTTCATCCCAAAAAGCTGAAGTTTGACACCGTTTTCCATATAATGCCTCAAATGGAGCCATCTGTATACTGGAATGAAAACTGTTATTATATGAAAATTCAACCAAAGAAAGATGTTGGTCCCAACTTCCCTGATAAACCATAGAACAAGCTCGTAGCATATCCTCCAATGTCTGAATTGTTCGTTCTGACTGACCATCTGATTGAGGATGAAAAGCTGTAATAAAATTTAATTCAGTACCCAACGACTTCTGAAGGCCTTTCCAAAAGTTAGAAGTGAACCTGGGATCACGATCAGATACAATGGAGAGGGGAAATCCATGTAACCTGACTATCTCTTTAAGATACAAACGGGAAAGTTGATCTAGGAAAAAAGTATCTCGTATAGCAAGGAAATGAGCAGATTTAGTCAAGCGATCAACAATAACCCATATTTCATTATTACCTCGAGATGTCTTCGGTAATCCCACAAAAAAGTCCATGGATATATTCTCCCATTTCGACTATGGCACCGGTAAAGGTTGAAGCATCCCTTTTGGTAACTTCCGCTCTGCTTTAACCTGCTGACAAGTCAAGCACTTCACAGTAAAATCAACAATATCTCTTTTCATTCCATCCCACCAGTAATACTCCCACAGATCTCTATACATCTTAGTACTGCCAGGATGAACTAAAAACGGAGAACTATGAGCTTCACATAACAACTCTCTCTTCAACTGTGAATCACAAGGTACACACAATCTCTTCCCAAATCTCAAAACACAAACATTATCAATGTTGAATTCAGGCAACCGACCTTTCTGAACCAGCTCTACCTTTTTCTGCAACTCACTATCTTTCTTCTGTGCTTGCTTGATTCTATCTGATAGAGATGATCTCACTGATACCTGAAACAAAACAGAAGAACTTCCTGCACCAACAACTTCTATGCCAAAGTTCATCAAATCCTTAACCAAAGGATCACGTTCCAAACGCAACATTGCTAATGAAGCATTACTTTTTCGACTCAAAGCATCAGCCACTTTATTTGATTTTCCCGGATGGTAATGAATTGTACAATCATAATCCTTGATTAATTCTAGACATCTCCTTTGTCTCATGTTCAATTCTTTCTGAGTGAATATATACTTTAAACTTTTGTGACTAGTATATATTTCACACTTTACTCCATACAAATGATGCCTCCAAATTTTTAAAGCAAAAACAATAGCAGCTAATTCCAAATCATGTGTAGGGTAATTTACCTCATGAGTTTTCAACTGTCGTGAAGCATAAGCATTTACCTGATCATTCTGCATTAGGAAGCAACCAGGTCCTTTCAATGAAGCATCACTGTAGATAAAAAACTCACCATTCGTGGAAGGTAGTGCCAAAACAGGAGCATTCACCAATCTTCTTTTTAATTCCTGAAAACAATCATCACATTCTTTTGTCCAGATAAACTTAACACCCTTTCGAGTTAGCTTAGTCATTGGACTAGATAACCGTGAAAAATTTCTAACAAACCTTCGGTAATAGCCTGCCAATCCAAGGAAGCTACGAATCTCCGTTACATTTGTGGGTCTTGGCCAGTCTTCTACAACTTTTGTTTTTGCAGGATCAATAGTTATCCCATCTTTAGAAACAATGTGACCAAGGAAGGAAATTTGTTGCAACCAAAACTCACACTTGCTGAATTTACCATACAATTTATTTTCTTTTAAGGTTTGCAAGATAACCCTTAAATGTCTTTCATGCTCCTCTTTACTTTTTGAAAACACCAAAATATCATCAATGAAAACCACCACAAACTTATCCAAGAACTCATGGAAAATTCTATTCATTATGTCCATGAATACAACAGGTGCATTGGTTAGCCCAAAAGGCATTACTAAAAATTCATAATGGCCATATCTCGTACGGAACGCGGTCTTCGGAATATCTGCCTCCTTTACCTTCAGCTGATGGTACCCCGATCTCAAGTCAATATTTGAAAAAAACTGAGCTCCCTGGAGCTGATCAAACAAATCATCGATATGAGGCAAAGGATATTTGTTCTTAACAGTGATATTATTCAAGGCTCTATAATCAATTAAAAGTCTCATAGAACTATCTTTCTTTTTAACAAATAAAACAGGAGCACCCCATGGTGATGTGCTAGGTCGAATGAAACCTTTCTCTAATAAATCTTGCAATTGCTCCTTTAACTCTAAAAGTTTAATTTGAGCCATTCGATAAGGGGGTTTTGAAATTGGCTTAGCATCAGGAATTAAGTCAACAGTAAACTCAACTTCCCGATCTGGTATTATTCCAGGCAACTCATCAGGAGAAACATCAGGATACTCATATACCACTGGAAAATCATTAATCTGAATAGTTCCTTTATTTTCAACGATGTGTGTAAGGTAACATTCATTTCCATCTTTTACAAGTTTCTCGGCCTCTTGATAAGTTATCAAGAGTAAGGGTTCATTCTTGTACAAAAACTGAAAGTATTTCTGAAAAGAAACTTCTTTAGCTCTACAGTCAATCTTAGCATGGTAAATAGAGAGCCAATCTATACCCAGGATAAAATCAAACTCTACTAGAGGTAGAACAATAAGGTTTCCAAGTAGGTTCTTTCCACAGATAAGGATAGGAAGATTCTTATAAATTCTTTTTGCCTCAACATTCCCCCCAGGTGTTTTTACCAAAAGTTTAGGAGTCATTTCTTGAGATGGTATTTTCATTTTACTAGAAAAGGTTTCAGAGATAAAAGAATGTGTAGACCCCGAATCAAACAACACACTGGCATAATCTGAAAAAAAAAAGTACCTGATACAACTTTATTTGATGGCCTGATATATGCTGAAGTAGTTGCAAAGTATTTCACCACCCCTTTCTTCTTGTAGTCTAACTGCTTCCCATTACTCAAGCTCTTTTTCGGACACTCATTTTCATAGTGACCCATCTCATTGCACTTAAAACATTCCACTAACTGTAAAGAAAATTTGGTCTTACCTTCACCTTGATCCTTTTCAGTGCAATCACGAGCCTTATGTCCCATATTACCACATCGATAGCACTTTACAGAATTCAGAAGACATTCCCCAGCATGCCTTTTTCCACATTTATCACAAACTGGAAACTTAGTTTTCTTACCATCAGACTTTTTTGAAGAATTATTACCTTTCTCCTTCCACCTCGGTCTCTTCTTCTATTGGTTGTTATAGAACACTTGATCATCGGAAAACTCCATTTCCACCTTCTCAGCACATCGAACAAGCTTTTCATAACTTTTAAACTCACAAGAAGCTAATGCCCTTTGATATTTTTTCTTTAATCCTGAGTAAAAACGATTGATTTTACTATCAAGGTCTCGGATAAAATTTGGAGCATACCTTGCCAATCGAGTGAACCTTTCTTCATAGGTAGCCACTGAGTCTTCCTCTTGACTCAATTCCAAGAATTGTTTCTCCATCCTAAGTCGAATAGCCTTAGGAAAATACTTTTCAAGAAACATACCTTTGAATTCATCCCAGTCGAGAGCATCAATCTCATCAGCGTCCCTGATATTTTTAACCATCTACCACCACTGATCTGCTTCACCCTCCAAACGGTAAATAGCAAGAATAACCTTTTGATTGTCTAAACACCCCATGACATCAAAAATCTTCTCAAGTGCATTAATCCATACTTCAGCTAGCACAGGGTCAGATGATCCTCGTAATGATGGGGGATGTTGCCACATGAAATGTTCCACCACTGACATGTTCCTCTGCGGTTGATCTAGCTAATCTCGTGCATGGATACCACCACCATTTATAGCCTGAGTCAACTGTGCCATTACTGCAACAAACTGTTCAGTTCCAATTCCGACCATCTCAGGATGCTGATTTGGAAGGTTATTTTCTTCTGTATTCCTTCCTAGCACTGATTCCCTGTTTCCTCTGCGGAAAACCATTCTGAACAAACATGTCTTAGATGAAGCAACATGGTAATCTTCAAATACTATATCACTTCAATTTGACCATAATAAAAAATATTTTTGGATAATCATTTAATAGAATTCTAACTCCTAAAGTTATCTAAACCGACCTCTGATACCAACTATAAGGCCCCATCCTTAAACCTTACTTAATCTTGAGTTATTACAAGATTACACCTTGAGGATATTTTCGGGTTTAGAGTTTTAGAGAATTAGATCATAAAACTTGCATTACATTCCACATATAAACAAAGTGGTTACATAAAGATAGTATTCTTTATTCCCATCAATGGAAACATATTTAAAATAAAACATGGATTCTTTCTTGACACTTCCTTGACACTATCATAATATCATGTACCTTTCCCTTGACCTGTGAAAAACATTTCAAAAAAACTTGGGATGAGCATTAAAATCTCAGTAAGGGATATAAAAATATGGAAAGGAAACATAGGTACATATATACATAAGAATGAGATCATAATTTACCCATAAAACATAAGCACTTTAACATACCTCAACAAAACATGAATAAATCATAGAAATCATAAGACATAAAGGTAACTTGAGGCATTCATAACATTCTTACGTAGGGAGTAACCCTCATGGTTACGTTTGGAATACCCATCACAGTATATTCCCTAAAATCTCTTCGGAGAAACCTTAACGGTTCACTCCTTCGCGTTACCCAATGCATTAGAGAGCTATATCGGGCTCACCCGCCCTTATTTTATCACGGAACCACCCGTTTTCATATTACTTCCCAAGAACCTCAACATAATCATATCACATAAAACATGCATAAAGGAAACATAACATTCCCACCTTTCAATCACAAGATATCAATACCACACATTGATATAAAAATATTATGAAAACTACTTTCAATACCAAAATAAAAGAAAAGTAAAACATGGTATTTATTTTTCTTTTAAAAAGAAGGTATGGATTGTAGAGGAAGCCGAAACTCAAATAACGGTCACGATGACAGAGAAGTCGTTGTCGCCGCATACGTACGACAAAAACATTCTCTTTTGTCGTTTTGTAAAACGCTTCGTATAAAAAAGATTCCTTTTGGATAAATGTAAAAGTCAAAGGGGTTTATACACCGTATAAAATAAAGTTGTGTATAAAATAAAATATGCCTCAATGAAAGGAGATTGAGACGAAGTCCCATACCTCGTATCGGACTTGACCCGACCGTTCTTTAATCTCCTGAATAATAAACTTGAGTTAATCTCTACTTGTTTAAGAACCTTTTTCAAGTTCATTATTCCTTTTATACCATGTTATGAACATTATGTAATCATTTGAGTTAATAATGTTCATTTTGTCGGTATTTGGTTCTTAAGTCAAAAATAGACTTCTTACACTTACATGTTGTTAATTTGGTCAATGGTTCGTTATATCCAGAATTATATTAATGATTTGGATAACATATATATCATATATATTCATCATATACATGTATTTATAATATTACATCACATTTAGAGGTAAGAAATGAAATGCACCGTTCATGGAGACGGTAAGCCGTACGTACGCATGAACGCTACTTCCATTTCTATTTCGTATTTTCTGGAATGGAATCATAATGATATAAGAGTATATTATAATTCCAGTATAATAAAATTTATAATATCATTAAGTTTATCCTTTACACATCCCACATATGGTATTAACGAATCAAATCACTTTCAGGGGGCGGTAGTCCGCACTTCCTAAAATGAAGATATCGTGTTTACCCATAATGGAAACAATAATGGTATGCCATAAATGAAAAATGCAGAATCTTAAGGAAATAATAAACATATTATATATCATATATAAAAATAGTGACATCATAATGGACACCTTTGAAGATGTTAAAAGAGTGTTGAACAATCATCGTTTCGGGAGGCAGAATTTCGCCATCCACGGAAACCGTATGTTCTTTATCCATTTGATGTAGTTGTGTGAGAGTGTAGCTCGAATAAATCTTATAACAACATCCTAGTTTATTGAAGATACTGGTGTTGTTACAAAAGAAGTAAATAAAAAGATTTTAGGGGGTTGGAAGAACAAAATAAAACAAATGAACATAAGAGAATGAATTACCTTTAAAAGTGTAACTCCTTTTGATTTGAGCCTAAAGGCTTCCTTTGAAAGGATTCTGCCCAAAGGGAATCCTCTAGGATGAGGAGAGATATGTGGAGAGAGTAAATGGGCAGGGGATGGCTGAGCCAAAGGATTGAGGAGTGTGTGAAATGAGGTAGAGGTGGGGGCCTTTTATAAGAGGAGAGGAGGGGCACTCTTGGAAAGTAAAGAAATATTACTTTATTTGAAAATGAGTTTCGGATTTAAATGGTCCCACATTGATATAATTCGAGGATAAGGTGATAAGGGTTCGAAATCCACTCATACAATATGTTTTGTCCATGTGTAGGTTTTAGATTTTACATTATCTTTTCATTTTATTTAAATCGTTAAATAATGATGTCATCGCTGCATCATCATGATGTCATAAATAATTTAATTTATTTAATGTCTAAAAATTATAAAAAATACTATGATGTAGGAAATATTTTTATCTTTCTAATTAATATTTATAGTCAAAAATCTTATCTTTATAACCCCAAGTAAAAATTCTTTTCGTAACACATGATGTTTGTGTCATTTTTACTTTTACATTAAATAAAAAGTTATTTATGTCATTTCCCAACCAATGTGGCTCCATGGGGTCCCCAAGTTGACCCATGCCTTGTCTTGGTCGGCCATGACACAACCAATAAGGGTAGGACATGTGTCTAGGTCATCTCATTTTATTAAAGCATTATTTTTACCTTAAACTACACTAATTACCACTAATCACGATTAAAAACTTAATAAGTTACTATTCACCAAAAAATTATTTTAATCTCATTGAACCACATTTTACTTCTTAATGAAAACCATGTATGTTGGATTTTTGAAATTAAAAACACAATGATGGAAAAATTTCATTTAAACGGAAAAATCAGTTTTTATAAGTACCACTTAGTGGTTTCACTATTCATCAAAAATTGAAGTTTTTCAGAAAATTACCAAAAATTCACCCTAAGCTATATTTGATACTCCGAATTCAAAAATGAAGTCTATTTTACAAAATTAAAAATATACAAGTCACATTAATTAATTTAATAATTAATTCCTGCTGTCATGACATATAGCGTGTTTTTATGAAACAATAAGTATCAAAAGATTGACACTAGTTTAAGTCCAATTTCAAAGTGAAATTGATTCCAACGACCACCATTGGATTAAATGATAAAAATATATTCTAATTTCACTTCAAAACAAATTAAAAAGATAATCTAATCATATAAATAAATTATATTAAAAAGCAGTTTTGATGTAAAATGCAGTATTTTTCACTATTCATTAAAAAATGAACATTGTCTGAAAAATACCAAAAAATCACAAAAAGTAAATTTTGATGTCCCAATCATAAATAATAAGTTTATTTTGACAAACATAGCTTATAAAATTGTCAAAATATAGATTCAAAAATGGTTTGCCATCAAAAGGCAGTAAAACAATCTTTTAAAAATATTAGTGTATTCCATGCTTAAGATTGGATTTATTTGCATTTTAAGCCTCTAAAACACTATCTAATTCATTAATTTACATAGATAAAAAATATCTATTATTAATTAATTACTTGGGATGTTACAAATTTCCACCAAAAACTCATGTTTTTCTCCAAATGATGAGCATTCTAGATGAATTTGTCACATCTAAAGAAATAGTATCATCTTATATAAAATCACATAATGAAAAACAATATTAGCTATATATTTATCTTATCTTTATACAGTAAAAAAACTAAAATAGTTTGTACGTGATAAGACAATTCCCCAAAAATAATAAACCTTATATGAAGAAAAACTACTTTAATCTCCAAAATTTGAGAGTAACACCCAAAGTTTTACATAGACCATTCAAAAAATAACTATCCTTAAAATTCATCAAAATAATCCAAACTAATATTGAAATAAAAAATTTAGAAGTATTTTATCACATAGTCTTACAATATAAATTTTAACATTTTTCTCCAAATAACATCAATCACTCAAAATTTCTCATACAAAAAATATAATTTCCTAAATCACATAATCTCCAACATATGCTAATTATTTCCATAAATAACTCTAATAACCTTAAGTCCATTATAAAATAATAGATTCTTCCAAAATATAGTTCAACCTTTACTTCTCAAATAATATCCCATAGTATTATATTTTGATTTATAAGATCAGTTTCCCAAAATAGGGAGGATATTTCGAAATAACTTTAATCACTTAATTACCAAATCATTTTACAATACAACGATTATTTATTTCATAAAATATATGTTCAAAAAATCAACTTATTCTTCATAAAGTAAATAATTAAACTAAAAATAATGATTCATACTAATTGGGACTTCATGAATGTCAGTGGTAGGTGATTCACCTTTTTCACTCTTCAGTTGTTGGTTCGATTCCTACGGTATTTCCAGACAAGATTGTTTTTTACCCATCCTTTAGGTTGTGCTTTTTCTAAAACTATATAATTCTTATAACATTACCAAAATACGATAAATTCATTAAAAATAACCATAAAACGATTTAACCTTAAATTTTATCTCATACTATTCATTTTTCATCCCAAAAAGTAATAACCCATTATAACCTCACCAATAAATGAATCAAAAACTATCATTAATCACCTTAAAATTTCACAACAATAATCCAAAATATGGGGTTTTAAGACATTTAACTTATAATAAACCTTAAAAATGTATACTAATGATGATATCACTAACTATTAAAAAAATCTCCTAATCTAAAATTATTTCTAACCCCTACTATCATACCAATTTTAAGGACTCACCCTTAAACATTACATATTCTAGTTATTTCGAAACTAGAAATCACGTTGTTTTCCCAACTAAATTTTAGGTTTAGAGTTTTTGAGAATTAAGAAAAAATCTTACATAATAAACCCATACATTACAAGTGGACACTAATAATTAGTATCCATTGTTTTCCATAAAACAAAATTTTTTAATATAAAACATGATTTCATATATTGATATATCTTCAAAATTTACCCACGATCTCATCCTTATCCCAACTATTACTTAAACCATGTGAAAAATATTTTAAAAAATTATGATGAGTAAATAATCTCAATAATGTACAAAAAATAAAATAAACCATTAATCTAGTAAAAACCCATAAAAAGTTCCTTAAAATGCACCTTTTTACCCTAAAAAGATACCATCATTTCAAAAAAAGATTATTATCTTACATTTTAAAAATAAAACTATTTTTATTAAAACTAATAAGAATGTATATAAAAGTTAATTTTGTAAATTGGGACGTTATTATACTAAAATTTAATAACCATGAGTTCCACTTCCATAAATTTCACTCTTATAAATGTAATAACCATACAATCGACTTTCATACCCAATGCATTAAAGATTATGACCACCCATCACTAGCTTATCATTTAACCACCCATCAAATTACGAAGTTACATTATATAATCATAAAATATAAAATATTGAAATTTTAAAGATTTCACTCATAAAATTTCATTTTCACACATAAGAAAACATTTTAGGTTATTAAAACAACCAATCCATTCTCAAAACCCATTTAAAACATATAAAAAGTGGTTTTTAAATCAACATTTACCATACCACTTTGAAAAATTTGAGATAAATTATAAAATTAATGTTTCCAAACATTCATGTACATAGAAATAAATAAATAAAAATTATTTTTAAAACATGTACATGAAGAGAAGGATTTAGAAGAATAAATCTTTAAAACATTTAAAATGATGTTTTAGTTAGAGTCCCTTATAAATATGTATCATTAAAGTGATAATTTATAAAATGAATTGATTATTCTTATTTGATGTAAAGACAAATAAAACGATTGGAAATAAAATATAAGATATTCAAAAGTCATTTCACACATAATATTAGCACGACATAATCAATAACTACAAGTTTACCCTTAATGAATTGAAATTGGGTTAAGAATTCTCTAAAAAATTTATAATTAGTCGAATCATATGCCACATGAAAGTGTATCATTTTAAAAAATTTAAATATAATGAGAATAAATTAATTAATTATATAACATGTTAATGAAATGTTATATAAACAACCTAAAATAATATAGGTGCATAACTTCAAAATACGACTTAATGAATGAAAATTGGGACGAAGTCCCTTACATTGAGTCTGATTCCCCACGTATGTTGTTCAAATTAATGATTAATAAACTTATGTTAATTACTTAATTTCTTGAGAAACTTTTTCGATTTTATTATTCTATTTATATCACTTAATAGTATATAATAGAAGTTACTTAATTTTATAAGTTCATGTTGGACATTTTATCAGTATTCCGTACAAGAGTCCAAAATGAATTTGGCATGATGTCTATAGTCAAAGTGGTCATAAGTACATAATATCTAGAATAATATTCATGGCCTTATTACAATTTTTATACATTAATTATAATTTTAAATCAAACCGTTAATTTAGACTATGAAAAATGAACTACATTATAATCACAGAGATAGTACGTCGTACATACACATGAGAAACATTTTCATTTTTGAATGATCATTATGAAAGTAAGGTTTGTATCATGTAATATCTATAAAATAATCATAATATAATTAATATCATATTTTTAATTTAAATATTCCTATATATATCATCCATATGATGTAGAGATTTAAAATGAATCACATCACTTCATAGAGACGATATTTCACACGTATGCACGAACGACATTATCATTTTCATGTGCATAAAAAGGTAAGAAAGTAAATGATATATTATTTTTCAATAGTGATATGGATATCATAAATTTAATATATAAACATTAATTTTATCATTAAAAAAATTCTTGAGAGACGGTTATTGAAAATGAATTATATTTTTTCATGAGGTGGCATTCTACCGTACACACAAATGATTAATTATTTTCCCATTTGATGGAAGTGAAGATGTATTTAGGTGTTGATATTAACATAATAAAATATATGTATATTTAGTATATTTTAGTTATTATTTAATAATGTTTTATGTATATTTTATGGATCTTTAAGTATAAATAAAATAGAAATAATTGATTAAAACAACACATCTTCTTCGAATGGTCTCGTTTGACTAACACCTTAACATCTATAAGGATGGTGTTATTCTTAAAATAAGGCCTCTATAAGGTGGGGAGTGATTATTAAAAGGGATTTGGGTATACAATGGATGAACCAAATAGATTTTGAAGTGTTAATAAAATATTTGAAGAAGTTCTCTTTTATAGGAGAGGGGAGGAGAACTCTTGGAATTCTTCAAATTATTAAATCTATATAAATTAATTTTCCATTAATAATGTACAAAAAATGATTTATTTAGAATATATTATTATTATGGGTGTAAATAAATTAATCAAATATAAATTTGGAATGTTTTGACTATTTTTAATCCATATCTTTTTGTTTTAACCATTATTTAAACTTTTTAATTCTTACCATGATATCATGTAATTTACAATTTGAGGGTTAATATAATTAATATAAAATAAAGAGACCAATAAATGATTCATTAAAAAAATTTGGATACTAATACATTTTATGTTTCCAAAAATTTGATTTTTATGATATTTATATCATTTAATAAAATATTATTTATTTTAAAATCTCATAATTGTCTATTTTAACACTATTAAGTACATGTTTTTTTTAAAAAATTATAACAACATGATATCTTAAAACAAAATATTTTAACTCATAAATAAAATTTTAAATACACCTATAAAACTATTGTATGAAATTTATTATATCAAATTATATTTATTTTAATATTTTTAATATCATTTATTTGACTTTTCCTTTAATTAAACAATTACCAGATCATCATTGTGTCACCATTTAAGGTAATTATTTTGTCACTAGAAATTATAAATAAAATACCACGATCTTGATAAATATTTAAATTTTTAATTAATTATTATAGTTGAATATATCACCTATATAACCCCATATTAAAATTATTTAACTTGTTAAAAACAAAAGTACCAGAAGTTTGACTTTTTTGAATAAAATACTATAAATGGGTTAAATTAATCCAAGTAGAGCCAAGAGCTCATAAAATCATCCCAATGATGATTTTGGTCAATAATAAATCATCCAATAAAATTAGTAAAACTGTTAGGGTAATTTTACCATATATATAATACTATGTTTATCCTTAATTACTGGATTTCCCTCAACCGTGTTAATGAAACTTACCAAAGTTACTGTTCATGTTTAGTTTAATAGTAAAAGGGACATATATAATAAATTAAAACCCAATAATTCAAAATATTTAATACATTTTTCGAAATTAAAAACAAATAATTATATAAAATTGACTTTAAATTAATCTCGTTAACAGAATGAGAAATAATGTTTTTAAAGTGAAAACATTCAAAAGATTGAAATGTTTTTATATCTAAATCAAATATTAAATTAATTAAAAATATCTAAATTGGATTAAATGATATAGAATTTATCTAATTATACTTCATAAACATTCAAAAATATAATTTAACACAATAAATTAATTTGATGAAAAATCAGTTTTCAATTAAAATGAAATTTTTTTCACTATTCAGAAAAGCATGAAACTTATAGAAAATATTAAATAAATTCAAAAAATGTAAATTTTGATACAAAAATTTAAAAATATAATTTTATTTATACTAATATAATTTATAAATGTGTCAAAAAATATATTTAAAACAAATGCACCATCAAACGGTGAAAAGACCCCGTTTTTAGTAAAATACTTATTTTCTCTGTCAATTTGGATTTGTTCTTATTTCTTGTCTATATGAAAAATAAGATAAATATTTAAACATTATATTGAATATATATATATATATATATATATTTCTTTAGGATAATAGAACAAGTGAGGTTTTTATTTATTGATATAAAACACACTTCTGCATATTTAAATAGTTTTTTTTGAAAACTATTTTCTTTTATTTTAAAAATATTTTTACATTAATTTATAATTAATTGGTAAAAGAATTATATATACATGTTTAAACCATATTTTTATTATTCACTTAATACTATTCATACTTTCTATTCTAACTGTTAGGTTATAAGAGTAACATTTAAATAATAATATTTAGTTTTTCTCTCCAGCTCGATGTAGTATATCATGTACGCTATCGAACATTGTGATTCATTTTAAAAACTCGGGATGTTAAAAACCTCCTAAAAACATGAAACCTAGGAAAAAATGTTTTTTCATGCTTTGGAAAACCACACTCCCACTAGGATTAACTATGCACCACAGATAATAGGGGTTCATGGTTAGGGTGCATAGTTTTTCCAAACCGTGCAGCATGTCCAGGAAACCATGTGCGTGGGAATTAAAATCCATAAATTTTTTATTAAAATTACTTGAACCCATGGTTTATATCCCTAATCATCCCTAATCATCTTTATGGGAATTAATTTTCCCTAGGAGGATCATGAGGGGATTCGAAGGATCTGAAAACCTCTTCTAGTAAAAATCAAAGATCTAATAAATGAAATTGAACCCTCCACGCTATGTAATTTATACCTTGTTTAGAATCATATATCCCCTTTGTCTCTATCCTCTTTAATGGGGTTTAATTACTATATTATTTATGTTTTAGATATAGGTTTTAATGGGTCTCATTTCATTGGATCTTGATCCTAGGTTTTGATCCTAGCTCTTCCTCATTACTGTGATTTCAATAATTCTACATCGAATTAAGGGCTACGGTTTGGTGAGTGTTCATAAATGATCTTGAGGCAGGTGGTATAATTTCAATTTTACAAAAGTATTTATTATGAAAATGAGTATTTAATTTTTTCATTTCATTTCCACATTATGCAATTTCATTTGAATTAAAAATGTGAATTTAATTCCCTAAAATTGGGTAACCCTTTAGAGATCTTTTTGGACCCATTAGAGATTATGAGCCTTCACTTGATGGAAACCCTTAGGGTGTACCAATATATTCTAAATTATTAAATTTAAAAATTATAAATGGGAATAATGAGTTATTTTAATTGAATAAAATATTTAATTCATTGATAATGATAGTTAAAAGGTTGGTTGGATTACCTTTTAAGGGTTAAAGAATTGTGTAATTAAATGTTGATAAATGGATTAATGGAGATATATTTCATGTTTCTATTTTGGATAAAAGTAAAGAACCATGGTTTTTTTAAAATTAAATGGTTTACTAGGTTGTGAAATTTTTACAAGAATGTGAACAATGATATGTGGGTGAGGGACTAATGCTCTAAGTACCCACGGGGTGCCAAACTAATGATTTAGGCTCTCGATGTACACTAATATAAGAATGTGAACAGTGATTTGTGGGTGATTTAATGGTGATCCATGTACCCATGTGGTTGAAAAATTATGCTATCGGCCCCTGATGCATGAATGTGATAATGGTACCCAAATTGATGCTCAACGGTACCAAATTTAATTGAAATACAATGAATATTTAAATACCATGAATAAATGAATTGTGAAATCACTATGATGTTTGGTTCAAAATTTAGCATGGTACAAAACATGTATGATTGGTTGAGGTTTTATAGTTAACCCATGGATATTGAAGTTGGACAAATAATAATAAATGAGAATCATGTTTACCTTATTGTTTGATTATTAATAATTATAAAATTTCATACACTATTATAGAGTGAATATTTGTTTCAATTCCATTGGTGGTGTCCTATTAATTTGTACTCAAACCCTACCCAAGGCTTCCTAATTTCTACCTGAATAAAATTCATGTTTACATGACGAGATAAGGTAAATGTCCCTATAATAGATGGATGAGTTGAGATTTGGGATAGAGCATGGTTGAGGGAACCAGATATGATGTTGGGAAATGTTTGGGTGATGTTAGTGTGTATTTATTTTTGGTTTATCTTAGACACTTTAAACTTTAATGGAATTAAATATTTACTACTTTGTTTTATGATTATTATTCATGTTTTGGATTTATTCATATGTGGTTTGGTTTATTATTGGTTATTTTAGTATCTTGGTAAAATTTCATTTTGATTTTTACTATTATTATATGATAAAGTGGGTGTAGTATCCTCATGTTACATATTAGGAACTAACTATTATTTGAATACCTCTATCATATGAAGAGGATCACCTGAGATCATGGGGAGAACTGACTAATGGCATCAGTTTGTGGAACCTGAGTCAAGACATTACAAAGTGGTATCAAAGGAATGGATTCCCTTTATTTTCAGTTGTATTACTATTTGGGAATGTTAGATATGAGACTAGGATGAGTCATTCTTTGGTCATGAGCTCATTTATGTGAGTATCTATCGCATGTATGGAGGAAACCCCACATTCCTAGGGTGTGATTTTTGTTCTTGATGTTTGTTGTTATTCTTGAATATTTTTTCATATTGAGTGATACAGTTGTTGTTTGGTGTTTTTTTGATATTTTACTCATGGGTCAGTACTGAATGAGAGTTGAGTATATACACATCATTCTAGGCACTTAAGATTTTATGTGACATGCATCATTTTAGTCACACACTAAAAATAAAGTATGAGTGGGTTTTGGAAAATGAAAATGATTTTCTTTTTTTTGAGTAATCTCAATGAAATTGTTCCTAATAATGAATTTATAAATGATGATAAATTTTTTAATTATATATAATTATAAATGTGTGTCTACTGAGAAATTTAGATATGGAAATTGTTTTACACTCTGTTAGCCATGGCCCATGTTAGGGATGGTTGAGGGTAGTGCTAGTGCCATTGTTTTGACCACAAGGTAGTGTATATGTGATGAGTTGTTATATAATTATGTGAATATATCTTAATTAATGTGATAATGATGTGTTATGTGTCCTAAAATTAATTTTTATAATTGTAGATATATTCCACCATGATAATGTTTTTTGTAAGAAGAGATGCAGACAAGGCTGGAAATGTACCTCTAGTATAAGGATAAGAGGCCCTGTTAGTCCTGAGTGAAAGAAGTGAGAGAGAGGTTTTGTGAGTAATTCACTCGATTTATGCAGTTCATGGAAAGAACCCCGGGTGGACTATGCAAAATATGTCTAATAAAAACCATGATTTTTAGCTGCAACACCCATTGAAATTCACCTATAAGGGTGGTCCTATTGTAGGTGAGTTTTTATCGAGTCTATCCAAACCATCCTAGATCATTAGGAGACTTCTATGGAGAAAAATGTCAAATTAAAAGATTATATATTTCTAAGATCAATGAATCATTGATGGGATATTCCTGATCAAGATGAGAAGTTGGAGGGTATGGTATGAAAGGACTTCCAGGATCACTTTTATCCAAAGACATTGAGTTAGGGGAGAGCATGAGAGTTTATACAGTTTACCCAAGGAACCATGTTAGTGATAGACTATGTTAGTAAATTCATAGACTTGCAATAATTTATCCTAACACTAGTATAAGATGAATAAACTATGGTGAGACACATTCAAGATGGACTTAAATATGAGATTAAGTAACATGTTAACATCTTTTGATTAGTTATGTTTTTTGAGGTGGTGAATCAAGCTATCATTTCTAAGGGGAACCTAAAGAAGGATTCTAGTATGAGACATGTGGTTTGTAATGGATGATTAGGGGGTATGCCTTCCAAGGGTAGGAAGAATTTTTATGATAATCATAACCTGAATAGTGGTAATAAGAGTATTTAGGGAGAATGATCAATTTCTCATGGAATTACTCAAGTGATTTTACATTAGTGCAGTAGGTTGAGTAACATTTATAGAAATTTTACCCAACCATTGGTAGAGTGATAAGATTGTGGAATGATGTGGTATCTACAAAATTTCTACAAGAATCCATGATATATGGTTAGTGTTGGAGGTCCTAGACAGAACCAATGTACGAGAAGGGGGCCTTCAACACCATACCTATCTGGTAGTTGGAGTATAACTGGAAGTTCTAGTCAAGGTGGTGTACATGGAAATTTTGGGATAGAGAATCCATAACAACATAGTGGTATGAAAAAGGTGACTAATACTATAGCATATGGAATAAAGATAAGACAGTTACATGCATTTCTTCCTACACAATTTGATAGTGGGGCTGGTCCATTGATAGTTAAAGGTACTATTATTATAGCTTCTATGTTGTTTAGTGTTTTATCTCATATGAGAGTATCACATTGTTTTCTATATGAAAAACATTTGATTTTTTTTCTAATAAAAGTTGAGTTATGATAATCAGTACACCATTGGGAGTGAAATCGAACGAAATATGTGTATGAAAGGGATGCACCCTTGAGGTTGGTTTTTTTGGTTTCCTTTAGGCTATTTAAATACTTGAAATGTCAGATTTTGACTAGATTTTTGTTATGTTATAGCTGGTTTCATACCGAGATCACATTGATTATTACTATTGTAGGGTAGCCTTTACGTCACTTGAGGGTGAGAGGAATGTTCATTGCGGAGAATGAGATATCCGAGTAGGTCATGTGAGGCAGCTTCATCAGCAAATCGTGGACCTCACTGCCCGAGTTATATGACTTTTTTTGGATGAGGGGGTGTAAAGAATATTGTGTTTCCATTCATAGTGTATCAATTTCATAATGTGGTTCCTGAAGACTTAATAGGGAAACTACTTAATAGAGATATTATGTTTATAATTGAGATCATGTTGGGTGTTATGCCAAATTCCATTACACCTTACTGAATGATACCAACAAATTCTTAAGAGCTTAATAATCACCTGGATGAATTTATGGATAATGGATTTATCTATTCAAGTATATGTGCCCAGGGTTTACCAGTCTTTTTTATTGAGAAGGCTAACCAGATGTTTTTTGTGTGTGTCAATTATTGGAATTTTAACTAGATAAAAATTATGAACTGATATACTGTCATGTATAAATGATATTTTTGGCCAATTGAGGGATCATGTGTGTTCTCCAATATTGAATCAAGGTCAAGGTATCATCATTTGAGAGGTATACCTTATAATATACCATGAAATTATTTTATAAGTAGGTATACCCTATACGATTTTGTCGTGACGCTGATCGGGCTAAATAACACTTGTCCTATATTTATGGAATTGATGAACCAAATCCTACACCTTTAATTGGATTAGTTTTTGATGTGTTTTATTGATGAAATATTGATGAAGTCCTAGAATCATGATGATCATGAAAAATATTTTGACATTATCCAATGTATATTGAGAGACAATAGGATATATGATAAGATATCTAAGTGTAAATTATGGATCAATATGGTATATTTCTTGACACACATAATCTCATAGGATTTTGTTTCAGTGGGACCATAGAATGTTCATGCCATTGTCTCTTGGGAGAAGCCGAAGATTGTTTTTGATATCTGTAGTTTTTTGGGTTTAGTGGTATATTATTAGAGATTCATCTTGTAATTTTTATATTTTATTAAAATAATAGTTGGCTTATCCAAGATGGGGATTAATTTTGAATGGCCAGGAGAATGTGAGAATTCATTCTAGGAGCTGATGTGGTATTTTACTACCACACTGATTTTGATCCTACCCGATTTGGTTGAGGATTATAGATTATTTTGTGATGAATCTAGGATTAGACTTAGGGTAGTGTTGATATAGAGTTATTGAGTTCTAGAATATGATTCACCATATTTGAGGCCACGTGAATAGAATTATCCTACACAAGATATCAAGTTGTCCATTATGGTTTTTTCCACAAAGTGTTATCATCATTACTTTTTGGGTGAAAGGTTTAGAAATAAATATTTTCATAGTGACATTTCAATCATTGGTAGTAAAGGTGGGTTGATTATGTGTAGTCATTTTAGATTTATCAATATTATATTCCCATAAAAGGAAAAAAATATTACTGATGATTTAGCCAAAAGATATAGAGTTAGGTAGTCCAACAATATATTTCTCAGTGGAAGATGATGGATTTGTTGGATGAGATGCATATGAGGTTAGGAGGGTCAAATAAATATGAATCTTGTGTTCTTATCCATTTAGTGCACACTTTTTAGCCGGATCAAGGAGAGGAAGTATAAGTATGCAAAGTGTTTAGTCTTGATTGAAATCCTTGAAGGTTGGGCTTCACCTTTCGATTAGATTATTTATTTGTATGATATCATCTATGTTTATGTCCATATTGTTGTGTCTACTTTCATGTGATAGGATTGATGAATATGTTTCATACATAAAAGTGGGTAGTGAACCGTATTTTGATCAAAATGTATTATAAAATTCATTGGTAATAATTGTTTTAGGGAATGAAGAAAGTTATTGTTAGTTTAGTGACACAATTCCACACATGTTAGTAGATAGGGGATGAGCATCAAAATCATGGTGGGTTGGTAAAACCGTTGTACATACCAAAATGAAAGTGGAATCGAATTTACATGGATTTTATGGTGGGTCTTCTGAGGATTTCCTAGAATAATGTTGGGATATGGGTGATCGTAGATTGTTTGATAAAAGTATCCCATTTCTTTCCAATTAGGGAAACTTTCATGGTTGATTATATTGGGGAAAGGTATATTTGAGAGATAGTATTTTTATGGGGTTTCATGGAGTATAGTTTCATATTGTGATTCGTGATTTACCTGCTGCTTCTAGAATGGATTGTAGAAGGTGTTGGGTACCCAGGAGTTTTTTAGTATAGCTTTTCATCAACGTATAGAAAAATATCAAGGCATACTATTCAGGTGCTAGAGGAAATGATTTGAGCATTAATCCTAGACTTTGGTGGATCATGGGAGAAACATATAGTACTGGTTGAGTTAGCATATAAAAGTAGTAATCAGGAAGATATTCATATATCACTATATGAGGCTCTTTATAGTAGGATATACAAATCAACAATATATTAGATGGAGGAAGGTGAGTCAGAGTTGTTGAGACCGATTTTCATATAGGAGACACTAGATAAGTTTCAGTTGATTTGGAAATGTATGAATATGGAAAAAAGTAGACAGAGGTCTTATGATGATAAAATATATCAAACTCTTGATTTTATGGTGGGTGATAGTGTATTAATTAGGGTGGAACTAAGATTGGGTCACTGTAGGATTCAGAGGCAGGGCATGTTGTCACTCAGGTTTGTTAGACTATTTGAGATTATGGAGAGGATCAGACTAGTGGCATATTGATTGGATCTTACACATAGGTATAGGGATATGCATGATGTTTTTCACATGTCATAGTTTTGACAATATCAACCGGACCCTTCTCACGAGATCAAAGTTGATGATGTTGATCTTGAGGTTGATGCATCCTTTGAGGAGTATCCTATTCATGTTTTGGATCATAGTGATAAAGTTTTGTGAGAAAGGATTGTTCCATTGGTCAGAATGCTATTGAAGCATGGACATGTTCAGGAGGAAACATGGGAGAGAGAATATGATGTTTGATCTTTGTGGTCTGACCTTTTTACCTCATAGTCTTAGTGATGATTAAAAGTATACATTGAGTACATGATGTTATAAGGTGGAGATATTTCATAATCTCAACCTTTATAGAGGGTTCTTGTGCTCATTTGCATGTATTATTTTACATTTTTCTTGATCATACCAAGGTTGGGTATTTATTTGGGGGTAATTTTAGGTGAATTTAGGTAATTTTGGATGTCTATGGGGCTTTACATGGTTGGTCATGGTTAGGGTAAACCATGTGGTTTTTATTATAATTTTCCCCCTATTTTTAACTATAGAAAGGGGCACATAGTTTGACCAAACCCTATGGACATCCTCATCAGACCATTAACCCATGGATAGAGGGGGTTTTTATGATTGGTACACTATTTGGAAAACTTTAAACCCACCTAAGAGTAATTATACCTCCTATATAGTAGTGGAACATGGTTAGGGTGTATGATTTTTCAAACCGTGTGACCTGTCTTAGAAACCATGATTGTGAGAATTAAAATCCATGAAAATTTTATTTAAATTTTATAGACCACTATTTTATATCATAAATCAAACTTACTCAACCAATATGATTTACTTTACTCTTGGAGGGTCCTGAGATGATTCATAGGTTCCTCAAACCTCTTCTGATGTGAATTGAAGATCCAGTTGAAGAAATCGAACCCTCCATAGTATTTAATTTGTCACACATTTAGATTCCTCTCTCTTCCATATTTATATCTAATTTGAGAGGTATGAGTTTCTACATTATTAATGGTTAAGATCTATGTTTTAATGGATCTAATTTTGTTATATCTTGATCATAGATCTTCCTCATTCATGTGATTTTTTTCATTCTACATTGAATTAAGGGAAAAAATTCGAAGAGTTCTCATTAATGATCATTTTGTAGGTGGTATAATTGATATTTTCTAATAGTATTTATTATGATCATGTGTATGTAATTGTGAAATTTTATTACCATGTTTTGAAATTTCATTTAATTTAAAAGGTGGATTTAATTCCATGAAATTGGGAAAACCTTCACCGATCCCATTAGACTCATTGAAGATTTTGTGACCGGACATGATGGAAACCCATGGGGTGTTCTGATACATTTGAAATGATGAATTATAAAATGTAAAAATGGGAATAATGAGTTATTGAAATTGAATTAAATCCATGTTTCTTATTTTATAATATGAATCAAAGGGTTGGTTAGATTAACTATAAAGGGTTAATGAATTGGGTAATTAAATGTTGATAAGTGGATTAATGGGGAACTTTTTTCACGTTGTTCTTTATGGTAAGAGTAAAAAACCATGGATATGTTTTTAAATAAAATGGGGCACCATATTATGAATGTTTGATAATAATCTGAACAATGGGTTGTGGGTGAGGGAATGATGCTCCAAGTACCAATGGGGTGCCAGACTAATTCTCTAGGCCCCCGATGTAGGTTAATATGTAAATCTGAATAATGATTTGTGAGTGACATACTGATTCTCCAAGTACCCATGGGGTGCCAAACTTATGCACTAGGCCTCCAATGCATGAATGTAAAAATGGTGCCCATACTGATTCTAAAGGGTAAAAAATGTAATTGAAATGAAACGAATAATGAAATACCATAAATGAAAGAATTATGAAATCACTATAATGTATGATTTAGACTTCAACATGGGATGAAGTAGGTATTATTGGTTCGAGTGTCATTGTGAACCCAGGGATAACATGGTTGTCTAGAGAATAATAAATGATAAATTAGTTTACCATAATGTTTTTTTATTATTATTATTTATAAAATTGTATACACTATTATAGACTGGATATTACTTTAGATGCTATTGGTTGTGGCCTTATGAGTTGTAAACACACCCTACTTTGGCTGGCTGATTTGTACCTGAATATACTACATGTTTATAGGAGAAGATAAGGGAAATAGCCCTATGTTAAATGGATGAGTTGGGATTTAAGATGGAGCATGGATGAGGGAACTATACCTGATGTTGGAACCCATTTGGGAGATATTAATGTGTCTTTATTTTGGGTTCTCATTAGACACTTAGAACTTGTATGGCATGAAATATTTACTACTATGGTTTATGATTATTTCCCTATTTTAGATTTATTTATATGTGGTTTTTTTTTTATTGATTATTGTTTTATCTTGGAAATATTTTAAATTGATTTCCACTATTTTTATACTTTAATAAAGAGGATATAGTGTCCCCACATTACATATTAGACCCTCATTTCTATTTGGAAGCCTATAGGATATGGGGAGGTTCACCTAATGTCTTGTGGTTAACCAGCTTGAGGCACCAATATATGGAACCCAAGTTGGGAAATTAAATTTTCAAAATGAGTTAATTATCACACTCCATGTGTTTTCCCCGTATGTCGTGTTACACTTATATTTCTAGATTTGTGTGTATATGGTGTACATGCCCTCGAGGCCATGTGATTTCACAAGTTGTGTGGTCAAATCACATGCCCTATAACCCTTATGACTCAACACGTACATGGAGTAAATATCCATGATTCCTTGTGATCCTACAAATAGTGCATGTAAGGGGACATTCCATATACTTAAAAAAGTTCTTGTACACTGATAGAGTACACATGCATGCCTTGAGTACATGGGAAACTTCCATTTTACATAGGTTGAACCGGACGACATGATAAGTTCCATACCGACCATTACACATCATATAACCCTATTGGAAATAGTTTATATCTAGAATAGGACATTTCATGTGATAGGGTGAGAGATGGGTAGCTCTAGACTCATAGAGACACACAATATACCCTTGGGACACATCCTGTACTCCTTTTAGGGTAAGTTGGCGCCCCTAATATTCAAGCTTTATATCCCCTATTTAGGAATCTGATTTTAGACCATGATTTTCCTATCAAGATTATATTTACATGTAAAATTTTATGGAAGAATTAATTTTGTTATTAGATATATGATATAAGAAGTTATAAGTGGTATAATTCCTTCACCACCACTCATTCGGTGACAATTATCAGGTGTGATCATCATAGTGTTATTGGGGTTAGTAACCACCTCATCACACCAGGGCATGGGTGCCACATACTATTTAAATAGGTAGGGTTGGAATCCCCAATTATACATTGATAATGGGTCCTCTATCTATAAAGTAAACACCCCATCTTCAAGCTCCAGCAGGGAACATGTCCTCCTCTAGAGTTAGTACTCCCTCAGTTATGGAGCACAGTGGCATGAAATGGGATCTCCACGCTATTTATGGAGAGATTGTACATGATTATTATATATAGTTAGTGCTCCCTATGTTTTGGAATCTAGTGGGGAGGTGCAGTCTCTCTACATGGATTTATAAGAGGTTATGCAAGTTCATGTTTAGAAGATAGTTTCCCTTACATGTAGAGTAAAATGGCATGATGTGGTCCCTCTACATGGATTATTATTTGGATGTGGATTATGTTGGGAATTATATATAGAAATTTGGAGCTAAAAGAAAAATCATCATTCTTAGATGGGAAATAAATATAGAGATCCTCTTTTTCTCTTCTTATAGGATTATTATTGAATATATATATGTTATTATAATGGTTTTATCTCTTGTTTTATTTTATATGAATTTGTGGTGATGAGATGAATAATCTATCTTAATGATTTGTTTTTGGTGATTTTCAGGCATCCTATTGGTCATGTATGTACTCACCCCTATGTGGGCTTTTCCCACACATGTCATGAATTATTTTTATTACATGACTTTCTTTATATTACTAGGTGTACAAGGAGTAATTAGAGCTTAGTTAGATCTTTGTTATTCTAGACAGAGCTCATATGGATCCATGGTTTCTTTTGGGTGGCTTTCTCTATTTCGTTAGTAGGTTGGGTTATTTTACAGTTTTGATTGGCGTGTATTTGGCCCTATCCACTTTTGTTTTACTACTTATTATACTCTGATGTGGGATGAATGTTATTCATGACTTTAACATATGAGTTCTTTATCTGTCCATAGAATACAATTTTACAGAGATGTGTTTGTTTGTACATGTACTTTAGGTTAAGGCCACTCATGTGTGGGATATACCTACTCAATTATAGTTTCCAGACCATAAACTACTATAGGTAGGATTAGGGTGTCATTATTATCTTAAAACCTACCATTTAGGCCCAAATATGTCAGGCCGTGAGAGAATGTTATCAAAATGGTTCAACTTAATATTGAAGTTTGGATATTTTCTATCCACGAGGCTTGGTTTGGGAAGTTAGGAAATAATGTTAAAGTGTTTCAAGTTCATCTATCTGTATAGGGAACCCAGTGTTGGAACGATGGTAGAAATATTCTTTTACCAAGACTTCAATAACCTTATTATTTACATGACACATCTAAAAACTAGTTATAGGGTAAACAGTGGTACATGGATTATATAGTAATGGGTTATGGATTTATTGTACTTATGGGGTTAGCTCCCCTTATATGCTCATTGAATATAGAATGCCTTGATAATTTTCAAGACTAATCTATGATAAAAATAATTTAGGATTTCAGGATAGTGTCATGATGATGACCAATTGAGTGATGAGGCCTCTGTTCATTGGAATATTCATGAGGTGTTTCCTTAAGGTGGGAACAGAACAGTGCAACCACCTATTGAGCTATGCATGGATCCACCTCCAGTGGTCCAATAAGATGACCATCCACATCTTGAGTAGTCGATGGTTGCAACAATATCTGATTATGGTGTGCACAGTCTTAGCATGTAGCATTATTTCCAGTGATAGAGACCACTTAGCTTTTTGTGTGTGTGTCATAACCTCTCATAGTAGAGGATTTGATCGAGGTGGTAGTCTAGGTTTTTTATCCTATTGAAACTCCAACATATTAGAACATTGTATTCGCATTTAGCATTAATTATGGAGTAAAAACTGGTTCTTATGGTACCAGCAGATGAGGCACCTGTGATGAGTGCACTTCTTGATATACGGAGATAGATATTTCCCAATATAAATAGTAAACCAGACTCCCCTTCTTGGGTGTAAGAGAAATGGAATGAACCTGTGGTGCAGATGTCCCTCTTGGTTAGGACCAATCACGATGATAGAAATAGAAGATAAAATTATCCATGAGGGAAATGGGTATTGGTAGAGACATATGTTGTTGATTCATGTCATGGAATTAAACACACAAGAAAGTGGGACACTTCCCCCACCATGGTGTTTTGTTGTGATGTTATCCGAAACTGTGTTGAGATTGTTATAATGTGATAAGGAGTCAAATAAATCCTTGGTTATGGTGAACATGTGGGGAAGGGAGATGATAACTTCTTGCAGAAGGAGGTTATGGCAAGAATCTTTGAGTGTGGTTTAATGTATGAAATGAGTCTTCATTGGTCTAACTATAATTTTATTTCACAACGTCAAGCCACATTCCACAAAATAGAAACCCTATATGAGGAATAATGATTCTACGAGATCCCTTTTTTTCACCCTTTGTGTTTGGAGGTTCTTTTAGGGAGGATTGGTGATCACACACTTCCAAAAAAACTGTCAACTAACTTTGGTATGAGATATATCGTCATGTGAAACCTTTTTAAAGAAATAGTGAGACCCTATAATGTTTTCCATAGTATAGATAAGTTTCCTACCATCCATTCTTATTTTAAAATCACTAATGAGGGTTTCAATATATCCAAGTTGTGGTAAGGAGTTTTATTTAATTCGTGAAATGGAATCCTAAGAAGAATAATATGAGTTCATATGCCTGAGGATACAACTGATTTCATATTAGTTAGCTAGTATAACAATTGAAGAAGTGGATTCTATGAGTTTTCAATTTCATGTGGTGTTGGAAAGGTATGAAAAGATCTTTTTTATGGATATATTATACTAAAATATAAATCAAATGATTTTTTGTATGGGCTTAAACCTAGGTATTTCCTGGTATCTACCTTATCATATCAGATGACCTCAAGTAGATGTGATAATTGGAGGTCCAATTTTAGAAATATATAGATTAGGGGATTTGTTAGGCCCTATGTCCTCACTCGAGTTGTAATTTATTTGATTTTCCATGTATTATTTTTAAATTTTATAAGGATTAATTTCGAGAAGAGGAGTTGAGACGACAAGTGATTCTGAGGCCCGATGTACCTGAAATAAATGTTTGAATAAAATTAAAATATTAAATATCACATTCCTAAATTTTTTATAAAAAATTGGAATAAATTCTGAAAAGGTTCTTGGATAAAAAATTAGAGGGTATCGTTTCATTCAGAGAAGCAGCATTACCTTAGGATCAACCTAACATCGATTGGTGTGGGTCAGCTATGAAAAGTAGTATCAGAAATTTTTAATGAATAAAATAAATTGAAAATTTATTTTATTTATCTGTTTCGTTGACACAAAAACATAGTGATTAATATTCTTATAATTAATCCTTTAGGTAGGGGTCAAGGGTTAGGCTTATAACCATATAATTCCAAAGAAACTTTGGAGAGAAACCCTGTATAATTCACTCCGTGGCGACGATAGAGACTTGGATCAAAGATTATTCTTGATGGATCTCGCCAATAGAAATAAACCTTCAATGGATAATGATCCAATTCCCAAGTAGGATGTGTAATTTTGGATTTCCTTCCCCATTCTTGAATTCAATGATGAAAGTGGACTAAATAATAAACAAGTTAATCTGTTGTTTAATCATTCCTTTCATGATGGGATATAATATGAGGGATTTTTGAGTTTTGATTTTTGATTTTGATTTTCTAATATGTCTTATCGGAATAGATTGAGTCAAGAGAAAACAATGGTCAAGGTTCATTCATAATATTTTTTCCTTGTTTTTTCTCTCCCCTATTTTCTATTATTGTTCTTCATTCATTGTCATATTTATGAATGAATGATTTTTGTGACTTCATTTCTAAGATAAATGATCCAAAATTAGAGATCCTACATCAGGATGACTTAATAGAGGTGTGACGATGACAACGACAGAAAAATCGAAGTGGTTTGGAATAACCCTTTCTTTGATCCATTTTCATCAGGATGGGTTTAAACTAATTTTTGAAGTGATTGAAGGTCCAAAACATAGAAATTCAGTGTTATTTTGGTGAAAAGTCCTTGGATATAAAGTTTTTAGGTTAACATACCTCCATAATGAGATCCAAATCATTGGTTGAGGCATGTAGAGGAAGAACAAATCTTTCTAGAAAAACCTGATGAACATAGTTTGTAACTTGGTGTTACACGGTGTGTGGACCCCACTGATCGGAGAATAGGGTTTTGGGGAATAGTTAAATATCACACATGCGTGTGACCCCAATCACATGGTATGTAGGTAGTCCCTAGAGACTTGGTGTGTATCAATGGAGATGCACAAACATGGGGTGGAGTACATGGGTTGCTACATAGTGTGTACACCACCACACAACTTAGACTGTACCAAGTACACAAATTACCCCATGTACTAGTATATGAGAGGAGACACACGGGTTGACATTACTGATTAGGGAGAGTTGGACAATGAGAATGGAGTAACTCTTGCAGAGTATACCATGGAGAGAAAGGATCAGTAGGAGAGGATCCTTTGTGGGAGATTGATTCGTATAATGCATGTTTGGTGTTAGCATGGGAATATCTAGGAGATAACTTGGGAGCAGGATGCTCGGATTCATGTTCAACACCCCTATCTATTTGAGTCAACCTGTTTTTGGATTTTCAGGGACATAAGTCCCCATGGTGGGGAGAGTTTAATGCCTAGAATTTTCAATTTATTATTTTTAAATATTATATGTATTAATTTTGAGACCAGGTGCTGAAATGGTGTGCGATTCTGAGGCTCGGTACACTCAGAATAATTTTTTAAATAATATTAAATTATTAAACAATACGCACACACAATTTTCCTAAAAAGTGGAATAACTTATAAATGTGTGTTTGGATTAGAAATCGGAGGGAAACGTTTCATTAAGAGAATTTACTATAACCTAGGAATAGCCTAACATCAGTTGGTGTGGGTTGGATGTGAAAAGAAGTTTCACATTCTTTTAATGAATAAAATAATTTAAATATTTATTTTATTTCTCTATTTCATTGATGCAATGACATAGTGATGATTATTAATTTAATTAAAACTTTAGGTATGGGTCTAGAGTTAGGATCATAACCCTTGAATTACCTAGAGGATATTGAGAGAAACCCTGTAGAATTCTCTCGATAGTGATGAAAAAGACTTGGATCGAAGATTATTGTTGACAAATCTCACTAGCATCAATTGATCATCAACATCGAACAATCCAATTACTAAGTAGAACGTGTTATTTTGGGTTTCTTTATTTGTTCTTTAATTCACTGAAAAACACAGACCAACCAATGAATAAGTTGATCCATGGTTCGATTGTTAATAATAGGATGGGTTTTACTCTATCAGATTTATGGGGTTTTATTATTTATTTTGATTTGCTGATCATTCTTATGGGAACAAATCGAGGACGGAATGAACAACAGTCAAGGTTTGTTCCTCGAATTTGTTCCTTGTGATTTTATCTCCCCCATTTTCTATGAATTTTCTACATTTTTCATTTTTTATGAACTAACAATAACTTCTCCTTAGTTTCTAGGTGCAACAATCCAAAATTTTACATCTGATATATGGACGAACTATCATAGGTGTGATGATGATAGCAGTAGACGAATTATAGTGGTTTGAAAAAATTCGTTCTTTGAGAGGTTTGCATCACGATGGATTTAAACTGATCTCTAAGATAATTGAAGTCCCAAAACACATTGATTCAGTGTTAGGGTGGTGAAATGAACCTGTATTTGATGTTTTTAGGTGAACGAACCACCAGAAAGAGATCTGAATCATCAGACGAGGCATGCAGAGGAAGAATGTGAACTTTTAAAAAAACTCGATGAACATGATGGGTAACCCAAGGTTACATGGAATTTGTTCCACACTGAGTGCTTTCTAGGGTTTTGAGTAATAGTTAAATATCACATGGCATGAGACCCAAATCACATGGTGTATAGGTACTCCCCAGAGACTTGGTGTGTATCTTAGAAGACACACAAACACGAAGTGGAGTACATGGGTTGCCTTCATGGTGTGTACCCCACCACAAAACATGGTCTAGACCGAGTACATAGACTACCCCATGTACTAGTACACATTAAGATACACACAGGTTGACACCATATACTGGATGATGGCTAGAGCATAGAGGCATACCTCAGATGGAAGAACACGACATGTGACTCATTCTACAAGCCATGTGCCCATATTTTACACAACATTTTTTGAAGAAATAGATCATTGTACATAGGCTGTACCCAGGGTTAAGAGACACAATGTGTGACCTTAATACACTTAATGTACCAATTTCTACATGGCTTGATATTCTTCTCCTCTGTATCTTGGACAAGTTTTTTTAATGTTTGATCCACTTATCATTCCTCTCAAGGTAGGTACGTATCATTTCCTACTCATTGGAATATGATCCTTTTAATAAGACTTCTTTGATAGTGTTGTTGGAATTCCACGAGGGTCCCAGAGTAGGATCCTTTATTAATTCATTGTTTCATAGGTAGAATATTCATTATTTACATGACCAACTTTACTGTGCGTCGATTCTCAACCTAGAAAAATAATCCAGATTAAATTGTTGGTATCACCCCATGGTTTTAGCTATGATCCTCATATGTTGTATCATATCTCTATCTTCATATTTTGTCAAAATATCTCTCCCATTATGGTTCCTTATGAATAATACTTCTCAAATGGATGTCATCAGTGATGTTGGTCTCAGGAGTGTGTTCTCTCCTATGAGTGCTTCATGGAATCTTCAAACTGAATCCCCAGTGTTGGTATGAGGTATTTGTGACTTACCTCTAGACTTCATGTCTTGGATTGAGTATATATATATATATATTATTATATGTGATATAGACATATAATTGTGTAGATATGACTTTATTTTCCTTTGTTATATTGTTTTTTGGTTTTGTAGTGTCCTACTAAGTATTTTTATACTCACCCCTGCATGGGATTTTCCCACATGTGTTGTGTCTTTTGTAGATGAGTAAACTTTTGATAGATTCCTAGGTGGACAAGGACCAGATGGTGCTTTGTGAGATCAGGCAGGCTATAGTTTTTTCATACAGCTATAGAAAACAGTCCCAATACATTTTCTTATAGGTTGGACAAGTTGTTATAGAATTCTTTTGGTGGGGTTTTATTTGGCCCAGTTTCACATTACATTACTTTCATGTCATACTCTGTTGTTTGGGATATAGTTTTATGTATGCATTGTTTACTCAATGATTTTTATATTTCAACATGTTCTAGGCTTAGGGATGTGTGTGTGTGTACATATACATTGGAAATTCTCCACATGTTAGTGATATTTCCAATTGGTGCTAGTCACCAGAACCTGACCTATTGGAGTTAGGATTGGGGAGTCATGGCACAGACCCCACTAGGAGGGGTCATGACATGAGTATCCCGATGTTATTTTTCTAGGATATTAATTCTAGCTTGAGGTTGGGTTTGGATTGATTTAACCTAAACCTGATGACTTTTAGGGAGGAGTATATACCCCCATGAATAGATGACTTCTTTGACCAGTGTTTTGGGACTAAGTGGTTCTCAGAGTTTGACCATACTATAGGTTATCACCAGCTCTAGGATCAATAGGAGGATGCTCTAAATGGGTGTTTCTAAATCCTATATATTTTAATTAAGTTTAGGGTGGTTTTTTTAGATTTATTAATTGGGTACTTGAAATTATTCTTAGATCAATTTGATGTAACACTGTTTTATGGAACCCCCATGTACTCAGTGTCAAGGGTGGAGTACTAGAGACACTTTAGGATAGTTATATATATTCTCCAGGAGTACCAAATTTATGGGAATATCTCGAAGTTTCAATTCTTTATTGAAGAGGTCAACTTCTTAGGATATGTATTCTAAACATGGGAGTGGCATTGGACCTAGTAAATATTGAGTCAATTATTTCTCCATAGCCACCCAAGGTCATGTCCATGGTAGAAGATACTCAAAGTGTAGTTTCCCAACCACTATTTTTGAGTGAGGTGATGGGGTAGTTAACCTCTTTGTAGTTAAACAATGAAGGTGGGTATGGTGAACCATTTCTCTAGTCGATGGTTTATTACCCTTCTACTTCTTTAATGATACGGTGACGTATAGATTGGGGAAATTTATTATGATGTATTGAATGACCAAAAATCCACTGTACATATTATTTATGGGTTTTTATAATGTTGGGGAGCACATAATTATTCCGAGGAAGGATAATGGAACCAGTCATGCAATAATATGAGGTACTGAAGATGTATATTTACCTTAGTATTAAAAAAAATAGTGGTGTGCATGTACCAAGATATTTTTTGTTCTGGATTAGTGGATATGGATATTGGATCATGTTCATGAGATTAACTCTTAATGTCTCACCTTCCTATACGTAGAGGCCGAGATGACCAATTGAAAGTGGAAATGGGATAGTATATTTTTGGTTTTTGTGATGGGGATTATATAATTAGAGATATATTACAACACTAACTAAGTGATCATAAGATGAATTTTATATGTCATTACACTCCCAAACCATCCAATAGAAGAGATTAGTAGAGAATTTGGGATTATTGTTTATGAAGAGGCAGTCTGGATTCATGGAATTCCCACGATGATCATTTTAGACTGTGATGATCTCTTCATTTCAAAATTATGGAGAGGATTCATGAGGCTTTGGGACTCAGTTGTGGTTGATAATGAATTTTCTACCCCATACAGATGGAAAGGTAAAGTATACCATTAAGTTTCTATAGAAGATTCTTTAGGATTTTATGTTAGCATTGGGACATAACTGGGTGGTTCATATACCATTTATGGAGTTTGTGTATCAAAATAGTTACCAATACACCATTATTGTAACCCCATTTGGTTTCATTTATAAGAGTTCATAACAGTCACTAATGTACATGTAATAATGTGTGGGAGATAGTGCTTATGGGACTTGAGTCGGTTCTAGTGATGGTTGTTAAGGGTGCAGTTCTTCTAGAAGTGCATAGGGAATGTCTGAAATTTTCAGGAGTCCTTTGTGGAATGCTGATGATGTACTTCAGGGTTTGACAAGGAGATAAAATATTTCAATATATCTCAACTTGTCAATGATTATTGGGATTTAGATGATATGGTAGGCTATCTCTAGGGTTCATAGTCCATTTTTCCTATTACTATGTTGGGTTAGTGAGGTGGCGTACTGCTTGAACCTGTGACCATAATTATACTGGTTGCTTGGTGTTTTCCACATGTCATATCTAAGAGGACATATGAAAATCATATTGTGTGATGTCGACCAATATGATCTATATGTTTAGGATTGAGATACCTTTCTAGGTTCCTAATGAAGTTTGATAACCAGTAGGAGAAGATCCTTCATGGGAAAGTGTTTTCCTTGGGTCTGTGTTTTTTGGAATCATGGAAACCCCCCTGATCTCATTGAGGATGGGACTCCCAGATGATAACTCAATAACATAAGTTGTGTATTGGTTTTTACCTTTTTTGAAAAAAATTATTGAATGTGGGGAGGGTATAATAGATTTTTCCATGTAATACTTTGTATTTTTTTATGTAATATTTTCAAATCCATTCACTAAGTCGGTGTGGGATTTTGGGGCTTGGAGATTCTTAATGAAGATATATTAAAAATATAAAATATATTATATCGCACATGAAACCTTGTTATAATTTAATATAATATATTCTAAATAGATTCTTGGATTGAAAATCTAATACCACCATTAAATATGGAATGCGGGTTTTACCCTCTGTGTGACATAAACTTTTTTAGTGTTAGGTGTTTGGATTAAGTAAAATAATTGGAGGATAAATAAATAAATAGATATATTTATTTATTTAGTCATCATGTAATAATCCTCTCTATCTAAACATAGTTATGTTAAAATCCTAGGGTTATCTTCATAACCCAAGGAAATTATAGAGGGATCTTGGGGGAGAGCTTTAGGGAATGATGACCAAAAACTGGATTGATGATCAGCCGATGAGTTCATTATCTCGAATGGATCTCATGGATCTCATCAATTAAAATTTAAATATAAATAATATTCATCACTGATCAATCCAAACTCGAGTTAGGGTAGTTGTTTTTTAGACTAATCCCTTTTTTTGATTATCCCAAATCAAACCTGAATTAAATCCTTAGTAGATTAATTCACTAGTGGATGTTTATATTTTCAACTAGTATTTACCTTCCTTAGTTTTTGGAATTGGTAACAATTTCTAATTCTAAATTATTAATCTTCCATCATTATTATAATAGAAATATATTGAGTCCAACCCTAATATTTTCCAAGGTTAATTCCTCTTGATGCGATTTTTGTATTTATCCAATTTCTCTTTTCACATTCATCGCAAATATTTCTTTTGGTTGATGGTTATAAAAATACCCAATAATTGATCATTTTTCAACCATTATTTAGTAAAATGTATCGATATCACTAGATTAGGATCAGAATCCATAGTGGGATTGATGTTTGATGACAATAATGAATGATATAGTGATGATTTAGAGGAGTTCAATTCATATTATTAGCATTTGGTGACATGGGATGATGGAGGATGATTCTTGGGTTGTTGGGGTGGATAGAATCAAACCCCAACTGATCTTTAGTCTTGGTCAAGACTATAATTTTGATTACCAATGTATTTGGTGGTGGAATTATAGATGATGATGGTGAATGAGAATCATATGAATCATTCTTAGATATCTGAAATATTAAGAACTACACACGTTGTAGTCTAGAGAGATACACACCATGTAGTCTAATTTGAGTTGTTTCTATGTTTTTCAAATTGAGTTAATATCACACACCCTATGATTTCCTCATACCCCATGTTGTACTTTTCCATCTAGATCAGCATGTATAGGGAGTAAATGCCTATGAAGCCTTGTGACCCCACATGTCATGTGGTGGGATCACATGCTATATAACCCATATGGATATACTTTTATATGAAGTACACTCCTCGGAGAAAATATGTTCATACATTCCATGTATGGTGGGGAACATGTCATATACTTTGACAATTACTCAGAGACATCCATTGTATACAAGCACAATTCATTGTACACGAGCTGAACTTGATGGCACAGAGTGCCAAACTAACCCCTATGTTCCATGTACCCAATTTGGACATGTTTTTTTATCTATATAAGGGCATGTTGTGTGAGAATTTAGGGAACATGCAGTGATATAATCAGAGATATAGTTTGTGTACCCTTGGTGCACACCATTTAACCCTTTCAGTGATAGTTGGAGCTTCAGATATCCAACCAAACATATATTCCTCTATATGGATTCTATTTTGGCCCATGAGTATCCTATACTAATTATTTTTTTCATATAAAATGTGAGGTGTAATTCATTCTAGAATCATAGATATGATACTAGGTGTTATGAGTGAGGTGCTTCTTTCATCACTTCTTATTAGAGGATAATGATCAAGTGTAATCATCAAAGTGTTATTGTGGTTGGAAACCACCATGACACACCAGCGTATGGTTACCCTATACTTTTTACATAGGAAGGGTTGGAAACCCCCATGCTACATTAGGCATGGGACCATTATCTATCAAGTGGCATCCCTCGTCTTCATGATCTAGTTGGGATTGAGTCTTCCACTGGAGTTACTTCTCCCCTGGTCGTGGAGTGTAATGGAGAGGCACATGATCTATACACTATTTATAGTGATATATCATGTAATTCTAGGATATATTTGGTGCTCCCTTGGATATAGATCATAGTGGTTAGGTGAAAGAAATCCATATAGATTATTGAGAATTTACACAAGATTCATGGAAACATGATAGTGCCCCTTAGATGTGGATCATAGTGATGAGGTGAAATACCTCAATATAGTTTCTTGTATGATTGCGAATGATACTAGGAATTAGAGATGGTTCTCTAGAGATGAAAGTTTAAGTATTATTAATAGATGTGATGTAGAGATGGTGATCCCATTTATATCTTCATATAGGGTTCTTGATGAGAATATCTAGGTTATTGTTCCATTTAATGTCTTATATTATGACTGAAATGCCTTTATGGTTATAAAATAACTACACTCTCATAATGGGTTGTGTTTTGTGATTTTTGGACATCCTACTGGGTATGTATATACTCGACACTACATGGGATATTCCCATACATGTTTTGTCTTATGTAGATGATAGGACTTCTGTTTGAGTCCTAGGTAGACCAAGATAATATGGGGATTAGCTGGATCATGGTTATACTAGATGGACCTTAGATGGATATAAGGTTTTTATTGGTAGCTTCCCCCATGTTGTTAGAAGGTTGTGTTATTTTTCTAATTTTGTGGGCCTTTATTAGGACCTTTCTTTTTTTTATGTACTACTTATTATATTTTGATATGGGTTATATGTTATTCATGTGTTTACACTCTGAGTTCTTTACATTTTCATAATATACTATTCTATCAAGATGTGTTCATGTGTATAGATACTTTTGGATAAGGCCTCCCATGTTTTGGATATTATTACTGAGAACTAGTATCCATCCCCTGGCCTATTGGATGTGGGCTTGGGGTTTAATTCTAGGCTTACCTCCATCTTGGGAGTCCATAGTGAGTCGGGTGATGGAATTTTGTATCTAATGAATTTAAAAAAAATAAATTTTGACCTTCCTTAAATTTAGAGGTTTTAAATGAGTCTTTTATGGAATCATTTTTAATATGAATTTAATGAAAAATGAAATTCCATGCGGATACTATATCCACATATTCTAAAATAAAAAATTTACTCATTCGAGTTATCTTTTTTTCCATAATGTTTAGGTGATTTCAAAGAACTTCTCTTGAGTTATACAATGATTATACCAATTTAGCTAAGTCTCTCACTTTAATTTTCTAGGCTGTAAGAATTAGAGATATCTTCCCTCTCTCCTATATCCTTTTGGGTGTAATTATTTTCACTGGAAAATAAATACTTGGCTCGGAATATGATATTTATCCTTTATTTTGTGTGATAATGTGAATAAATAATTCTTTTGAATCATCTATTTAGATTAATGTGACTGAACATAATCAAATAATAATCTAGAAAATAATCATATTAAAAAGAATTATATTATAATATTGGAATTTTAAAAAAGAGGATGAAATGAATGCAATTTTATTATTAATGAATTATTATTATTATTATTATATCCAAAATTACTTTAGAGATAATATTCATCCTATGGATAGTTATGAAAATCTCAGAATCATGTAATCATATGATAAAATATATATTTAATATAGTTGATAATATTTATAACAACGGAAGTTAATGATTTATCACATGAAGTAAAAATTACATTTGATAATATGTAAGATTATTGGGAGGAAGATAAAATAATTAATTTCATGATAAATAATAATTGTGTCTGTTTTAGGAATTTATTCAATAGAGAGAAATAAATAATTGTATTACATAATGAAAATATCAATGGATTATATTAAAATGATATCATGTCATAGTGTTAAACTATTTAAATAATATTAATTATAATTATATTATAATTTTAGATATGATAGATTTGAAATGGGGACGATCTCACACATTGTCTTTGTTATTATTTTGGTAAAACATTTTATTACATGAAAATAATTGTTATCTTTAATAATATTATCACATGTTTAGATAATTTAATGCAGAGATTAAATTATTTGTTGGGACATCATGATCAAACATGTTCATTATTTACTGTTGATATTTCTAGATAGTGTGCTAAGTTTTGTTATAGTTTTTAAGCATGATTGATATTATTGGAAAATAAATAGCAACTTAAAGTTAGTAAATATTTGATTATAATATGTGTGGAATGTTGAATTTCCATCACGTTTTTTGATATATGAATAGGAAACATAATGCATAATTCAATATTAAATAAATAATATTCATACATAGTAATTTTTATAGCCAGTGTTTATGGGATTTATTCATTATTGGATGGTTAATTAAATACAGTAATGTGAATTTATTGATTTCTTAAATTGATGATTTTTGACTTAGCAAGTGAATAGTTGTTTGATAAAGGCTGGAATGCCTTGTTTGGTTTGGTCATAGGTTTCTTTGAAATTGTATGTGAAAAAATAAATTTAATATGTATTTGATATCTATGGAGTTAGAGCCTTGATGTGATTGATTATTAACCGAATATGGTTATTGTGAAGATGATAGTGGAATGGGGTTCCAATTATGGAGATGGTGGCAGCATAGGGTGCCAATTATGGTCATGATGGTGGCACATGGTTTTGAATAAGAATATACTATCATGGGATTTGATATGTGATATGATGTGAAATGGTGTTAGTGGTGTTTTCGGGATATCTGTAACGTGTTCAAAGTAGGTATTGATCATTGATTTCAACTATATTTTTAACTCCTTGACATTTTAAGGTAGGTGTTTATATTATATGTGATCAATTTACAACTACAAGATGTTTTTTTATGTTATTAACTTTGATTATATCTTTTAAGTGGTATCTTATATTGAGTTTTAGAGTACCAACATATTTATGAAATGATAATGAATTAATGTATGAATGCGGTTAGTTCTTGATTATCACTTATGATTATGAAATACTTGAGAATACTAGAAATGAATTAATTGTTCCATAGAAACTTGGATTAAAATATTAAAATATTAATATTGTAAAAGAAAATTCAATAATATTAATTAATGAATAAATAATTAATTGATCTTTATGTTTGTGTACATCTAGGATATATAGTCATTATCAATGAAATTTAGGTGTCTGAGATATGATATATGAATTCGAGGTTAAGGTAGGGTAGTTTCCATTAGTGTGGATTGGGAGATATATATATATATATATATATATATATTCTGTATATTATGTGATTTCATATGCTACAACACCTATTTTGGTAGGGATACAATCACCAGAGGACTATGGAGTATTTTTTCCTAATATTGAGGTTGTCAAGGAATGGACGGATGACTACCCTTATGTTTCCCTACCCTCTTCTCTTGGTAGTATTATATATTGTATACATGGTGGTTTCCTTTACCATATATTTTTGTATAGGGTTGTAATGTCTTGTAATTATTTTCATACACATGTATCTCTAAATATAGTATCCTAAGTATTATTATAGGTATGTTTTGTTTTCTCTATGATAACTTAGTGTATAATAGGTGATTTATAGGCTATGGTGGATTCTAGAAACTACCTGGTTACTATATAGAGATGAGATGTTTTTGAATTGATCATTTTATGAATGAGGTGTATTTTATGCTGCTATTTCTCAAGTGTTTTTATATAAGATTATTTATTTGAGATAGATAGACCAGGATGTGTGATGCCGGGGTAGAGTGGAAAATTAACGGGAAAGTGTAGTAGGGTTCCTTAATTTTGTATTATATTGGATATTATTCTATTACATGAATATAATACTTGGTGAGAGATTCATGGTGATATTTAAAAGAATAGTATACTAACTTAGGTGATGATTTTGTATCATTTCATTATTCGTTGGGCCTAGTATGGTTCTTTCACATTATTCATAAGAGGTTTTAGGGATGATCTTACTAAGTATACATGTTATGATCACCCTAAATATATATTAAACTATTTTTAGGTTAATAGGGTCAAGTTTCTAATCAAGCTAGACATTACTCATTTTGGGGTTTCCCAAGAGCTGTTGGAGCTTCATGGTCACTGTTAAGGATTTGTTTTTTTAGTTGTTTCAATTGTATGAAATTACATTCTTGTATTAGGATTGATTCTTATTTTATTATAGGTATGAGTTATTTGGTGGTTGTTCTCATCTTATCTCTTACTTCTCAAATCTTTTTTAGGGTAATTCCTCCCATGGGTGTGATTATATACCCTCTATTCTTGTCACTTAGACATGTCCTATTGGTTGTAGTCTTATGGGATCATTGTTTCCATTTCTTCATTGCAATCCTATGAGGGTTACCTTTGGAGGGAGGGGGGAATAAAAGAGTGGCGTCATAGGTGACGGTTTGGATATAGGATTGATTTTGGAATTTGATACTTGTGAGGATTTATGGATCAGTAGTGAAAAAGTATCATTTTTCCTTAGTATGTGTTGTAAATAAAGGAGACTGGATATGATAGTGGATTTTAGTTTCCTCTATGATCTGATTTAAGGAAATTTATGTTTACTAGACTTTCTAATCATAGTGATTCTTCTTTTGGATTAGAGGCCTAGGAAATAATTTTATATCATGATCGTATGAAATTGTATTTGAACTATGCTAAATATGGGAAATAAGTTAAAAAATGAATGAATTAATTGAAATTCAAATAATATGTTTTCATATTTATAAGGATATAATATTTTTCATTTTTTAGGAATGGGTCTAGGTTAACATCCTAATCATGTTTTTGAAAAATACATTCAATAAGATGTGTCAAAAAATCATCATTGAATAGAGGATGATAGTGAAAACACTTGTAAGAGGACACTTCAGTAGTTTTCGTACTAAAGTATATAGAAGTATGAGGGATCTTATTTGATCATGGGAAAACAGTTTTTTTGGAGGAGTCAGTGATAGCCGTTAGTTTGAATAATTCTCAAGAATAGAACTAGGTTTCATTGACGTTGAAAAATTTTAAGGGATCAACTTGGCAGTGGTGGTTCTTTTTTTGTTTGATTTGTGAGGATGTTGTTATTTTGTGCGATATTTTCTAAGATTAATTCTTTGGAAAATTTTATTTATTTATCCACAAGGGAGGATCTTATTTACCATTAATATTTTCCATTTGCATGATATTTGTGAGTTCTACTCATGATATGTGGTGATACCTTTTATTTTCCTCTTTGAGCATGAAACCCATCGATTATTCTCCCCTTGAAGTGAATGAAAAAATTTATCACCATTCTTAGATCGCTATACTTTTAGAATGAGTGTAGGGAAACATTATAATTTACTTAACTAAAACCCTCATATTTAATCCTTTATTCATGATTGTTTTCACCATTTTATCTTTTAGTTTCCAACTTGCACCTATTGAATTTTAGATACTATAAGTATAACACATTCCATGGGCATAATATTGAAATAGAGTTATAATGTAGGTAATGGATTTATATGAATCTATTCATATAATTCTATAACTATCTCTTTGGGATTTGTAAGGAGAATATATAGTCTAAGTGGTGGGTTTTATATCATCATATACATCCTATACTCTTCTCTCAGTCCTAGTGTGGTGGAGATTTGGTTAGGGGTAAGAGGTTCTTATATTTCTTCCTTTGTTTTAATCAATACTCTTTATTCATTTCAGGTGATATGAGATCTGGTTTGAGAAAATATAATGTTTTTTGTTTTCATTTAATTTATCTTATTCCTAGAATAATATTAGATTTAATTATCTATATGTTTTGAACTAAATTGTCATATGTTTTTGGTTATTGATGTGTCTTTGTTTATAATGTGGATTTGGCCTTGTGCACTTACATCACCAGAAGAAATTTCTATCAGCCTAGTAATTTGTGATATGAACATGATTATATTAAGAGAAAGGAAACTCCATCCATGATGACATGTTGTTTTTTATGATTTTTTTTAAAATACCATGAGAGAATTAGCACCACCAAAAGCGGATAATATCGTGGTGTAGTGGTCAGGTTACTTTGGTTTTTATAAATGAAAAATATCTTTTTTTGTTGATATAAGTTTTTATGATAGTTGAGGAATGAAATGTGAAGTTAATATTAAATTCTTGAAACTAATGAAATAAACTTGTAGTAAATATTAAATGGAATGTTAAATCCTTTTTAGTTTTTCTTGAGTGTGTTAATTGTAAATAAAAATTTGTTAACAGGCTTGGAAAATTTTATAGCTGGATAAATTGTATTGTTCCAACCTAATTTTTTGTTTTAAATTTATGTCATATGTTAAAATAGATGTTTTTATATTGATAATAACTTTTAAAAGAACATGGAAGGGTTGTGTTAGTTGAATAAAAAGACTTTTATGATTTTTTTGAGATTTAATTATAGTAGTGGGTGGAAAATTAAATTTTCTGATGCATGGTGAATTAAATTTGTTAGAATAGTTTTTCAATTAGTAATATTTTCTTATTTAAATGATGAAGACTATTGTAACATGATTTATGAAATAAAAAATTATAATTCTTCGGTGAAACATACATTTATTTTAAAATAAAATTTTCAAGATGTATTGGAAGATTTTTTACAAATATGATTTTGATAAATACATTTTTACGAAGAAGGATAAAAAAGTAGCTTTCTAACAGGCCAGATTTTGAATAAAAGATATTTAGAGAAAGGTTTTATCAACAAAAGTTTGAATTTTTAAATATTTACCATGAAATATTTTGATGCATGTCTGGTGAGTAAGGAATCTCTAGAAAATTATGTTTAATTTTTGAGTTCATTAACCACAAGCACTTAATAAATTTTTGTAAGTACCTTATCTAATATTATCAATAAAATAGTATTCAAGAATGTTAATATACTTTTTTATGGTTTTTTAAACATGATAATTTATGAGTTTTACAAACTAAATTTTCTTCTATGATAAATTAAAATAAATCATGTATATATTTTATTTTATAGATTACCTATGTAAATTTTTTGAAGTAGCTGATATAATAATGATTTCTCTTGAAATAGGTTTTATGATTCCTCTTCAAAATAATGTGAAGTGTTTATTTTTTATGTTATTTATTCTGTAGTGTTTTTTTTGTTTTAATGGATTTATGATTGATATGAATTTATTCCAATGTTTTTTTTGTTTTTTTTTCATGAATCCCCTATAAAAAATTTACCCTTTAAAATGCAGCATAACGGTGACCACATAGTTGTCTCATGAAATGGTTGCTTGCAAAGTTATCAAACTGCCACTTTTTTTATTTTATTTTTAAGTTAAAGATAAAAGTAGGGATTTAAAAGGTTATAAAAAAGTTAAATAACATGCCATAATATTAATAATATAAATTAATGTTATATATTATAAATTAGAAACAATTTGGATTGAAATAGAAAGACTAAAGACAATAGTAATGGACAAGCTTCAATCCTCAGACACTCCCTCCAACATTTTCTATAAACATTTTCAAATTGATTGATACTATATATAAATAAATACATCAAATATACACCAAAATTTTCTAAAAAACATATAAATACATCAGATATGGGTTTTTATACCCTTATGAAAGTGATTCAATTACCCTAATACCTCTGAGAAAAAAAAATAATTAAAGTTGTTGTACTTAATGGGGAGACCTTCCACAATGAATTTTAAAAAATAAGAAAACTATTTTACATAAAATAGATGATAAGAAATATATTAAAAATAGAATAATGTGAAGAAATAAATAATTATACCTTCTTCAATCAAGTAAAAATTTTCTAGGATAATTTAAAAGGAATGAGTTTATAAATAAAATACAAACTCAAAATGGAAATACCTTCAGATCATTACTTCCAAACAACACATGGAGTTTATCCCTTCATGGATGTAATATTTATTAGAAATAATATTCTCTATAATATTTGATATAGCATATCCCACTTGATATTTCTGACCATACATTGTAATAAAAGTAGAGACATTAATTTTTAGGAAAAGGTTCGGGAAGATTTCCCTCTATAATCTGTAATTTCAATGTTTGAGAATATTTGGTCCCAAAAAATGAAAAATTATAATATGATATCTTCCAATTTTTTAATTTGAGTTTTATTTCTCCCTAAAAAATTTCTAATAATTTGTATACATGGTGAAGTAAGTATTCTAAATTAACGAGGTGAACTTTTTCTATCTGAATTGTATTTTCATCTTCCTCCACTTGAGAAAATTAATAAACTAACTTAAATACGAAATTTCAACATTTGATTTAATGAAACTATAAAACATATAGTAATATTTAGTATCCATATTTAAGAACCTCTTTTGGGTGATTTTATCCTCAGTTATCCTATATTTAATTAAGGTGGGTCAATTCCAGCTGACCATTCTTCTTCCAATTTTGATTGATTTTTTTGGACCTCAAAATGATTAATTTAGAACTTATACCAGTTAGAAGAAATGAAAACCATGATCCAAGGGACCCTATATAAGATGAATTTTGACGACTGGATCATTATTTAAAGAGTCATTCCCAAAGTACCAAAGTGATAAAACATTATTAAAATTACAAAATTAGGGGTTTTTTTACAATTTAGATAAAAAATCATCAAAATTGTAAAAATTATAAAATTTTTTATAAAATGAAAAATTGTTGGGGATTAAATTATTAAAATACATATAAAAAATATTGAAAATATCATCTTTATTATTTGTTAATGGTCTTATTCTGGTTTGATAGGTATCTCCCTCGAGAGATTATTTCAATAGTGTCTAAATAGTGTAGCATAAATTTATGTTTTGTCCCTCTATAAAGGTTAATTTGATCCAAATATAGTGATATACTTTAGAGGTATCTCACAGGGTGTATTATTTATTACCCTTCAATTTCCTATACTTTTCATTTTTGTTTTAACTCTTAAGGATGAGAATTGTTTGAGAAGTATCTGATGTAAGTGTCTAGATTTTCATAGAAACATATTTTTTATTAAGGGATGTATCATAAATCAAGAGTGGTTTCATAAAATATAGATGTTGTTTTAAATTAGTTTTGAAATTATTAATTGAAATTCAAATAGTTGTAAAAATTATGGAAGTAATTTTAATATTTTTATGGATTATTTAGAATTTAATTTGAATGTTTTTTAAAGTGATTATATTATTTGTACAATTGTTTATGGGATTTTATAAATGAAAATATATACTTATCTATATAATTTATATTTTTTTGAAAGTGTAAATTATATATTTTTGAATTTACTTTTATCCATATGAAAATACTTAATTATGTGTAAGGGTAATGCATATGTTATAAAATTTTCATAATGGTAAGCATTGTTTTACATTTTTTTTCATAATGTTAAACATAATTTTTTCTTTTAAATGTAAGGAAAATATGCTTACTATGTTATGGTAAGGCTATTTTAAATTATTTTCATAAGTTCCAGCCATTGTTTCTATGCAATGTGTAGAGGTATCCCTGATTTTCCAATACCCATGTAAGGGTTATCCAAGTACCACATTAGAGGGGTGTCATGCTCGTATAAAGGAATGAAATCAATCATATGTCTTATATAAGAGCCCAAATAATATTACTATTCATTTTAAGGGTAATAAGATGCATAAGGGTAAAACTATGTTACACTTACACAACATGTATCTCCTATATATATGTAGATGATTTTTCCTTAAAATCCATGTTTCCTTCCCTATTTGACCTATAATAAAATTTTCACATAAATAGTGGAATTAAATGATGAAAATTGATGGTTTTGAATCTATTTAATTTTTTAAATGTTATCTTTTAACTTACTTAAATTTTTATGTTTTAAATTATAATTTTATGAAATTGGTTTTAAGATGGATTTAATGCGAAATGAATTTGCACATGGAGGATGTATCGACACAAAATGAAATACCAACTTTTCTCATTTGAGTTATCTTAATTTCCATTGAGATTAAGTGATTTAAAGTTTATTATCAATAGTTATAAAATGGTTCTTACTATTCATCCAAGCCTCTCAATTGAAGATTCTAATCTATGTGAATTGGAGATATCTTCCCATCTCTCTTATATGATTTTTGGTTCTATGTTTTGTGCTATAAATGAAATAAAATCAATTGGATTTGACATTTGTACTTTATTTTATTTGTGAATTTGAATCAATCAATATTTACACTTCTCTGTTTAGAAGAATAAAATTTTTCGTACATAGATAATAATCTATAAAATAAACTCACGAAGAACGATTATATGATTACAGGAATATTAGAGGAGGATGAAATTTTTACAATGTTATTGTTAATGAATTATTATTATTAAAATTTCCAAAATTGATTTATAGAAAATATTCATCCTATATATAATTTTTATTAAATATAATTTGGTAACCATATAATGAAATATATATTTAACATAGTAGATGGTATTTCTAACTATGGAATTTAATATTTGTAACATGCAGTAAAAAATAATATTTAATATTATATAAGATTATCAGGAGGAATAAAGAATAAAATATTTCTTGTTCATGTATAATTTTGTTTATTTTGGAAATTTATTTAAGGGAGAGAAATAAATGCTTGCATGAAATAATTAAAATATCACTTGATAATATTAAAATGATAGTATGTTGCAATGTTAATCTGCTTAGACAACATTGACATAAAATATTTTATAATTATAGATATTAGATAATTAAAATGGGTACCTCCACATGACTTGTTTATTTGTTATTATTTTATTAAAGAATTTTATTTTATGTATATAATTGTTATTCTTACATAATAATATTATCAACTATTTAGATAATATAATACATAAATTAAATTATTGGTGGAGAAATTATGATTGAATGTGTTTGTTGCTACCTCCGGAAATTTACTCGATAGTGTGTTATCATTTTTTATAACTGCTAATAATGGTTGATATTACTTGGAATTAAATGAGAACTTAAATTTGGTAATTCTATGATTATAATAAAAGAGGCATGTTGATTTACTATTGAGTTTGTTGATATATGAAAAAGTTGTTTTAGTCAAAACGCAAGATTAAGTAAATAATATTTTGATATAGTAATTTGTAAGGATAGTTTTTTAGGATTTTTTATTAATAATTGTATAATTAAACATGAAAATGATAATTTAATTATTTGTGAAATCATCAAGTTTGTGATTGAAGAGTTTTTCATTGTTTGATAAAGGGTAGAATGTCCTGTTTGATTTGGCCATAGAGGCCTTTGAAATTATGTGTGGAATAATACATTTAATATTTATTTAAGATGTATGTATTTAGAGCCTTATTGTGATTTATTTATAACCTATTATGACTGGTGTGATGATGATGGTGGTATAGGGTGTCGATTGTGATGGTGATGGTGGAACGAAGGGTCCGTTATGATGATGGTGGTGACATGCTGAATGGGTATATATTGGCATAGGATTTTAGATGTGATATAATGTGTAGTGGAGTAGGTGATTCCATGATGTTGATTGGAATAATTCTAAATAGGGGATTTCTTATCGATTCTTACTACTTGATTAATGCCTACTTGATGGACGATGACCATTTGTTATCTTATATTTTATAAGTTTATAACTATGGTACACAATTTGACACTATGAACTATGTGTGAATATTTTATATGGTAGATTAGGCTAAATTTTAGGTTACTTGGAAGTTTATTAAATGAAAATGAAGCAATGTAAGGGTGACATTGGTTCTTGATGCTCATTGAAAATGATGAAATACTTGAGAATACATGAAAGGAACTATTAGTACGATGAATACTTGGATTAAAAGAAGGAAATATTAATATTGGTAAAGAAGAGGGAAAATATTAATTAATGTCTAATAAATTAATTAATCTTCATTTTTGTGTGATTCTAAGATATCTAGTCCTTGTTGGTTCCTACTAGGTCTCCGAGTGATGATAGATATAATTGAGGTTGAGGCTAGGTAGCTTCCCATAGTGTGGATTGTGAGTTATAATTATATATTCTGTGTGCTATGTGATTTCATATGCTACCCCACCCATGGAGTTAGGGTGACCAGCACTAGTGGAATATGGATGGTGTTTTCCCCAATATCTATGGTGGTGAGGAATATATGGATGACTAACCCTTATTTCCTCACCTTAATATCATGGTAGAATTATGTGTTGTATGCAATGTGGTTACCTTTCGCATATATTTTTGTTGAGGGATATAATGGACTGTGGTTAGTTTTATACACATGTATCTCTATATATACCTTCCTAAGGATTATTATATGTATACTGTGTTGGGGTTGTGATGGCTTGGGGTATAATACACGATGTACATGTTGTGTAGTATCTAGGAAACTACCTGGATACTATCTGGAGATGGGACATTGATAATGAGAAGGTGTGTTGTATATGGTACATGTTATGTTATAGTTTCCTAGGTGTTTTTAGGAAGGACTATTTTTTGGAGAGATAAGGATTAAGATGTGTGTTGTTGGGGTAGAGCAGTGAGCCAGTGGGAAATTGGTTGTGGGGTAACTTCATTTTATATTATATTTAATATTATACTATTACTTGAATGTGATACTTTGTGGGGGAGTCATGTTGAGGATAAGAAATGAATATTCTACCTACTTATTTGAAAATTTAGTTTTATTTATAAATTCACTGGGATTTAATACGACTCTTTTACATTTTTAATTAGTGGTTTTAGGGAGGCTTCTACTTATTATGAATTTTATACTCACCCTATATATATATAAACTATTTTCTGGTTAATAGGGGTTGGTAGGTGATAAAATTGGACATTACGAGATTAAGGAGTTTTTTAGGAGCCGTTGAAGCTTCCTAGTCACTAATGAGGATTTTTCTTAAGTTGTATCAGTTGTACATCATTACATTCATGTATTGGGATTACATATACTTTTATTATGAGCTAGAGTTTTCTAGTGAGTATTATCATCTTATCTTTTACTTCTAAAAATTAAATGTAGGTTATTATTCCCATATGTGAGAATATATACCCTTGAGGTTTTTCACAAACTAGTGGCATATTTGAGGTGATCTTTGGGATTTATTATCTATTTTTCTTCATTGATGGTCTAGGAGGGGTTTCATTTGGGTAAGGCGGGTAATGACATCCAAAATATAAGGTATGTTATCATACCACTAGATAAACTCTTTTATTAAAGAAAAAACTTTTTTATCCTTATGTATTTTTTAAATATTTTATATAATCTAATGAATCATAAAATAATTTTATTGAAAAATATCATCTCATATTATTCATAAGCGGTTTTTGTTAATAAAAAACTTCTCTTATCATATAAGTTAAATAAGTTCAAAATAAACATACTTTATTTATATCCAAAGAGATTTATATATTCCTTTTAATTAAATTTCATGATATAAAAATAATTTTTTTCATCATCTAATTTAAAATTATAAGCTCCATTGATCCTTTCCTATATTTTGAATTCCTATAGATTTAATTTTTTTTTCAAAACATAAATTTTGTTTCATATGCCCTCCAATATTGAAGAATTAATTTCTACAACACTAATACCTCACATGGACTTTCCATAGAGTTTCTCAAACACCTTTAGGTACTATTCAAAAATTCCTTCCCATGGAAATTCATTCCATCTTCATGATTATTCCTCTTTTTGTAGTAACATTTACTTTATATACCTATAAACTTTGTTAAACTTTCGATATAATGTTTATCTTCTGGATTTAAACTTTTACCCATTTTTATTATAAACATAAAATTATAACCTAGAAATAACAAGACCAATTCAGTTATCATCAAATATTTTATAAAATAGGGTAAAGATTTATTGAACACATTATCATTTTCAAAGGATTTCCAATGATGATAACATAATGAATTCAATAACCAAACTAAATCTTATAGGATATTTTCAATCTCTAAAATTTATTATTATTTAAATTAGATTCACCATATGAGTGTTTATTAAATTTCATTTGGTAAATTAATGTCTAATCCCTTTTAAAACATAATAAAATCCTTCTATGTTTATAATAAGGATCTATATTCACTTAATGATTAACTTCAACATTTTGTTACCCAAGAAGGGGTTACTATAACACATATATTTTAATCTATTTCTTAAGAATGATTCTTATGTTTTCATACTAGTATAGAAAAGTTCTTCAATTTTTATTCTATTTCTATTTAATTGATCTCATATATATATATGAAATTAAGATGATTCAACTCTCAATAACAAAATCTTTTATCATATGAGTATAATATTTTAAAATCATTTAATAAGTAATTTTATTAAATTTTATCCCACTAAAATGACTTCCCCTTTTAAATTATATCACATACATTAGTAAGAAAAGATCCATATTTCACTATGATTGGGGCCACTTTATAATTTCACCCACCACTTAGTTATATAGGTAGAAAATCATGTCAATTATATTAGATATAACTCTTGGATAGTTAATTGGATAACTATTTATCCTAATCCATCATATGGATTTAATGAAAATTATTCCCTTGGTAACCCCATCCTATCAGGGTCTCCCAGCTAAGTGAAACCCAATGTAAATTCCAAAAATGGTCACTTAATTACATTAGGGTCACCCGTTACTTGAGTTCCTTAAATATGATGATCCACAAGATCCCAGATTTCAGATGACCTACCCAATTAGATGATTATAGTCTTGAAAAGTTATTTCTTTAGAAGGAGTCTTACACTTAGAATTTTTAAAAGTTATATAATCTAATAATATTATATCATTCTATTCTCTTTTTTGTATTCATGATACTAATAATTTAGTTTTGTATCCCTATTCCTTCAACCAGATCAAGATGTTCCAACCATATTTATGTGTACCTGTTTAAAAAAACAATGGACAAGGGATAATTAATGTAGAATAAAATTAAATCTATTATTGTTCCAATCATGTAATAGCTTAATTTCATGTGTGATAATTTGATGAAGCAATTAAAACACTTTCAAACTAGAGCATATTTCAATTCCTAATATAATAATTTTATTTATGAATAATGCAAGGAATAAAATGAATAAATGAAAAATTCATTTATTTAAAAAAATAGATTAACATTACAGACATTCCATTAAGAAATAAATATAAACACTATAGATTTACTTTTAATATAAACTCCTATATATCATTCTATATATGAAATTATATTTAAATATATGATATTTGGGATATAAAAATTATATATATGAACTATTGATACATATTATGTCAACATCTAAAATATCACATGTTTATTATTTAAACCTTGATCATATCAATTATGAAAACACCATTTTATATTGTTTAAAAAATTCCTCAAATAAGGCCTCTATTTTCACAATTCAAATTAATAATCCTGAATAATTCAAAACTTAACATAAAATCCTTTATACATATCCATATTTTTAATAAATATTTTTTTATAAATTATAATTATAATTTTCATTGAACATTTTATATCCAAATTATTCCTCATTCCATATAATCTCAAATGGTATTTAATAGTAACAGTAAATATTTTAGAATATTTATTTATTAAATATTTTCTTAGTATTTAGTAATCAATTATGAATATTTTATAATTAATTACTTTATAAAAATTTTTATAAATTAAATAAATATCCCATAATACCTTCTCCATAATTTATAATTTTTTTATAAATTATTTATTCAAATTATAATTGAAAAATAAAAAAATGATATTTTTCCATGTATATCCCATTTAATGATATCAATATATCATAGGATGTGATATTACATTTTATCCAGTTCATTTTATGATTGGTAATCATTATTATATGATATATCCTTCAATATCTAATGAATCATATTTTATAATATACCATATATCATAGTGATGATGTAAGACTCTATTTTTCAAACATAGATCATTATTATTTCCTAATATGATTCCTTATATCATACACTATTATATTGTGAAAAATCAAAGGATTACACTATGTTTTTTCTTATTATGTCCCATATCATAAGACTGAACTATGTTTCGTCTTATGATATCCCATATCATATAGCTAGCTACAATTAAAATTTTATATCATTTCTTATAATCTAAAATAAAATATATAAAATTATGAAAAATTTATTCATATTTATTGCTTGATTTCATGAATAAAAAGGTATGATAATGATCTCAAATTGTTTTTGGGTTTGTAAGGATCAGACAACTCTAATTAATGAAACATAATACATTAGAAACATCAAATCTCAATAACTCTATTTTTTGAAAAAAAAAACTATGTATGAACATAAATAAACAAAAAGAAACTTGATCTGATGAAATCCTTAAGTAGTGACTTCAATCATATTCTTGATGAATGTCGCATATAAGTAACATCAGATTTATTTTTCCATGGTGTATTCATAGGATGATATGAATCACCCAATTATTTTGGTAGGAACGTCCTCACAACCATAGTATGTTAGTACCATGGATTGAACTGGAGGTAGGAGGAGAGAGTTCCACAGAGTATCCACACAATTCTAGGAAACAATAAAACACCCCATTCTCAGGGTTATTACCTCCTTACATAGGCCTTGGAATACTATTGAGACATCTATGAATTGTACCTGAACGTTACATAATGTTTGATTAAAGACTTCAATTATTACTTTTGTAATCTAAGACTGAGCCAAATATCAGAGTTTTTTATCCTATTAAATGTTTAATTAATGATAAGTTTACATAGAAAAATGATTTTAATATTAATGTTCACTGTTTAAAATCCTTTGATAATCATCAAATATGATTTATGCTTATCAATTAATTATGAAGACAACATATCATATTTCATGATATTACAGTATGGTACTTTTTCAACCATTACCTTATGATAATCAGGTTGTAGAGGTTCTTGGGGAATTCCGAAGGAGCTTATAGGGTGGAAGGAGGAAGCTGGCTCAAAATACACCTTGACAGGGGCATTGTGGTGTGTAGTTGGAGGTTTTATTATAGGTGGTTCGATGGTCACAAAGAGAGAGGTGTTGTGCCAAGGAGTCACAAAGGAAAGTGTTTTTTTATTCTTCCTTTTAAGGGAGGGATACCACATAGAGAGTGGTTGTATCGTGGAGGTGAGTATCACATGGAGTGGTTGCGACATTGGGTGTCTAGCTACGACTGTAACAGCTCAGTTCTGAGTGCCTTCCAACGTTGCCTTGTACCCAGTTGGTCACATGGCCGCAAGCTCATCTCCCCAAATGCCAGAGGGTATCGACTAGAAGCATGGGCCTTGGGAGTGATAGTGGGGAAACAATTCCCTCATTAGTAGAGTAACACAGAGTAATAACAATAATATAAAATAGCATAAGCAATAATACTATACAATAAGTAAAAAATGGAATAATAAAATTAAATAAACAATTGGAGAACATATATAAATGATGCATGTCACATATGTCTGGGAAATTATTCAAACAAGTCCCAATGATGTAATAAAAAATTGAAACCAAAGTACTAAAAAGTAAATAAAATTCAACAGCATCGCAAGCCTTAGCTCGATCCCATGCTCTCCAGCTCCATAGCAATCAATTACCTAATGTATAAGGTCACTTTTCCTTATCTATCCCTATAATAATATAATCTGTTTGGGTCTAAAATCTCGACCCAAATTGGGTGTGAGACGAATCCCATTAGGAAACTACAAATTTACTATTCATGGTCAAGGTATGCAACCACCTAAAGATCTGTGCCTAACTATTAGTGAATATATATACAGTAGAAAAAAATGAAAAATGAAGTAATAAACAAGAAAGTACTCAAAATTAAACAATACAACAATAAAAATCACATTTATTTACATTTACTAATTATTAACCCAATAATATAAAATCAACCCTCTGGGAATGTCCTCATTGTCTAACCCCTCTGGTATCACAAAGACAAAGACTCTCTGAGGAATCACTGACCATCAATTCCTCTTGTGGGGTTTTAAATATATACAAAAGACTCTATGAGGAATCACTCAACATCCATTCCCCCTATGGTGTCATAAAGGTATACTATAGACACTCTGAGGTAGCACTCAAAGTCCACCCCCTATGGTTTCCCAACATAAAAAGTATAACACACTCTAGGGAAGACCTCAACATAAATTCCCACTATTTTTTAATGACAGTACGTTCTGACATACCTTTGTAATAAAATCATGCACAAATGATATCCATCAACCAAAGTAAGTTCATAAAATACAAGGCTAAGTAGCTAAAATGCATATAACAATCATTTCATATAATATCAACTCCATCGTAACAACACTAGGCATGGAAACAAACTAGCTTAACTGGAAGTTCTAGACCCAATAAAAAATATCAAAAAAACATGTGAACACACTTCCATAAACAAGTTAATAAACCTAAAACATAATCAAAACCCCTTTCTCAAGAAAACAAACCATAGTAGCCATCAAGAGGGTTAAATCTCAAAATCACGCAATACTCTAAACTAGGGTTTTTGACAATTTTCACATATATAATCCAAATACATCTACAGAAAGTCACAAACCAACTACCACAATGTTTTATGATAGATATAGTTCATCCTCATCATTTTAATCAACCTAGAATGGTGTATATCTACAAAAACATCAAAAATGATCAACCTAGAATATCTCAAGAAAGAAGAGAATTCAGTAGGAGAGGCTCTAGAAGAATGAAAAAAACACCGAGGGGATTCTAATGCAACCAACGATGATTGATTCATAGAACTGATGGTGGATCAGTGGCTCAAGGAATAATCATTGATCTCGAATACTCATGGATGAACCAAGGCCAAAAGAAGGTGTTTATGGGCATTAGATGCAACCCCAATCCATTTAATTAAATAAAAGAAAATGTATATGATGTGTACAATTAATGTACAGACTGTATATTGGCCTCAACCGACCCCCGACATTAGTAGTTTACCACGGCAACCCACACAACCATGTCACAACCATTACATGGCTAGCACATGGATACCCGCAACAACCTGGTACACAACATCTACTCTCAAGTACACAACGTGTACTCCTAAAATTTACAAAACTGCACTTTTTCTCTAGAACACTAGAAAACAATATCCACACCTAAAAAGAAGATCCCGGTTCTTACAAACTTCCCCCCTTAAGGAAATCCATCCTGAATTTACCTAAGAAGGTGGAGAAGAAGAATCCTCGAATAGCTCTGGCCACTACGATCACATATCGGTCTCCCTCTCCTAAGTCTCGTCCTATACTCACCCGTGCATACATAACAGTTGTACCAGAGGAACAGACCATCCATGGAGAACATTTTAATTTGATCAAAAATCCAGATAGGTTGCTCCTTGAGCAAGGCATCCACCTCTAACTCAACCTCCTCAGGTTGAAAAACATGAGATGGGTCCAAGAAGTAATGTTGGTGCTGAAAAATGTGGAATATGTCATGAATAGTTTGGTAAATCTGAGGTAACTGCAATCGATAGGTAATTGGCCCAAATCTCTCCAAAACCTCAAATGGCCAGATGTATATTATTGAAATTTCTCCCTATCTTTTAATACATTTGTGTCCCAACCTCGGTGTGACATGTAGGAAAACCTGATCTCTGACCTCAAACTCTAGATGTCATCTCCATATATCATTATAAGACTTATATATTGAATGTGCAGTATCCATCATCTTCTGAATCAACTCCACCTGCTCTGTGGTGTCCTATACAAGAGAATGTCCCAACGTAGATGCCTCTCCTAATTCAAACCAACATAGGGGTGATCAATATGTTCCAACACAAATGCCTCTCCATCGTTTCTTGTGTACCCAAATCCCTCTATAGTCCCTTCTAGACCTGAGATGTAAAACATGCATCCATGTCCAAAACGATGGAATGCAGAACACCATGTAAACATACAATCTCTCGAATTTACAACTTTCCATTATCATCCACATTGAAAGTCTACTTAATCAACAAGAAGTGTGAACCCTTCATGATTCTATCAATGACAACCCAAACTATATCATTCCCATGAGGAAATCTTGTTAAACCTATCAAAAATTCCATCACGACATCATTCCAATTCCACTCAAGAATGGGTAACTAATGAAAAATCCATACTGGTCGCTAATGCCCCACCTTCACCAACTGATAGGTGGAACACCTTGTCAGAAAACTAGAAAAATCTCTCTTCATAGCGGGCCACCAATAATGATGGTGTAGAACTCGATACATCTTGGTGACATCAGGATGAACTACCCAAGCTAAGGAATGAAAATCCAATAAATGATCCTCGCGTATGTCTACTAACACCCACACACACCCATGAAAACACAAGATCTCATCCTCTCCTACGGTCAATACAGGAATAAGGTTCCTTCTTGACAGACTCTCCCATAGAACTAGGCCTTCGTAATCTAATAGCTACCTTATTTTCACTCGATTAAGAAGAGTAGAGGTAACAACTATAGAAGAAATAAACATCTGCCCTATCTATCATGCACCTCAAAATTCATCTTGGAGAACAGAGCCATAAGCCGCCACTCACTACTGGCCTCCTGAACTGCCTGTATCTGAGTCCTCCTACTCAACACATTAGCCAATGCATTGCCTTTCCTAGGCGTGTAGGTAAGATCAATGTCAAAGGGATAAAGGTACTCAACCCACCTTCGCTGCCTCAAATTCAGGTCAGGCTGGGTAAAGATATACTAGAGACTTTTGTGGTCAGTGTAGACCACAAAATACTCTCCTAGAAGCTAATGTCTCTAAAAACATAGGTCATGAACAACTAATACCAACTCAAGATCATTCGTTGAGTAATTCTTCTCATGTAGCCTCAACTACCGAGACCTGGATGCAACGACGCGTTCCCCCTGCATAAGAACTAATCCCATCCTGTTAGCTGTTGCATTATAGTAAATAGTATAACTCTTGACCCACTCTAAAAAAGCTAGTATTGGTGATGAAGTTAATCTCCATTTTAGCTTTTGAAAGGCCGAATCACAAGAATCTATCCATAGGTAGTTTTCATCCTTCTAAGTAAGGCCCGTTAGTGGCGCTTCTAATCATGAAAAGTGTTGTATAAAATGTGTTTTGTAACCGGAAATCCCTATAAAAATAAATACCTTAAAGAAGTTCTTTAGATTCTCACAGGAAACTATCTCATTTTCTTTGGGTATACTGATACTCTTGTCTCTAAGATAACATGTCCCATGAAGTGAATCTAGTCCATCCAAAGTGGCATTTTGAGAGCTTAACATATAACTGATGCTCTCTCAATTTACTCAAAACGATCTCAATATGGGTTTCATGGTCATGTCGAGTGTGTGAGTACACCAAGATATTATCCACAAAAACCACCACAAAAGAGTCCAAGTATGGATGGAACACTCAGTTCATCAGTTCCATAAAAACTGTTGGTGTGTTTGTGAGAGTGAATGGCATAACGACATACTTGTATAGACCATACATACTCATGAAGACTGTAATAGGTATATCAGATGGTCTAACATCAAACTTATGAAAACTAGATCTCAAGTCAATCTTTGAGAACACCCTGTCTCCACAAAGATGATGAAATAGACCATCAATCATCGACAAGGGATATCGATTCTTGACTGTCAACTAGTTCAGCTTCCAATAATCCACAAAAATATTGAGGGTATAGTCTTCATTATTCACAAATAGGATAGGAAAACCCAAGGAGAAGAATTGGGTTGGATGAATCCCTTTTCCTATAACTCCTATAACTATTTCTTGAGCTCCTGTAACTCTGGTGTATCCGTCCTATAAGGAGTAATGGACATTGGTGTCACCCCTAAAACAGGATCAATAGAAAATTCTTCCTCTTTCCTGGTAGGAAAACATGAAAATTCATCTGGAAATACATTTTTGAAATAATCCACCACTGGAGGAAAGTCCATCTGTGAAGTCTCCTAGTCATCTGGATACATATTAGCAATCTGAGTTGTAACTCCTCCCAACCCATGATGCTCTAGTCCAACTCTTCTCACCTAGACATCCCACTCACCCTTATGTATAAAGGACCCGCCCTCTAGTGACGTGAAACTCACCCTACGATGATAGAAATCAAGAACATCTTGAAAGGGAACCAACCAGTCCATTCCGAGAATGACGTCATATCCCGTCATCTCTAAGACAAAAAGTTACAATAAGAAGTGACACCCATGAACCTCAAGAGGGAACTCCTAGAACTGACGTACACTAGTCGTTCTAGTCCCCAATGGTGTGTCCAACATTAAGATACTAGCATAAGTAAATATATAGATCCCAACGATCTCTATAATAGGAATATATATGAAAATATGGGAATCCCCTGTGTTGAAAAGGGAAGAAGATAAAACTGAGGAAACCAAAATTACACCTCTAACCGTATAGGATTCCGAATCCTGCTTCTTCTAGATCTACTCTAGCACAAAAGCCTGACCTGCACCATGGACCTATAAACATGTATGAGATCCCTAAGATGATCCAACCTATGGCTGTCAAAAACCCTGTGTCTGACCACTGCGGCTATGACCTCCATCTCAGACTAAATGGCCTAAATAACTCCATCCCCAAGTTTGATGTGGGACTGGTGGTCCTACTCCGGTATGAGGAGTAAAAATAGAACCCCTATCACCATCTACTGGTGATAAAAACTGCAAGAAACACTGAAGATGACCCATATTTCCACAATATCGGCACTCAATTGGGTCTCTCGGGAAATTTTTCCTTCTTTTCCAGTTCATCACGCATTGGTAGTATACCAACTGGCTACCAGAAGGAGTATCCTACCTACTCAGATCTTTGCGTGTAGACTCCCCGCGTCCCTTACTACAATCATTCAGAAGGTTACCAACTTTGGATGTTTTCCTCCCTATCCCACAGCTCCGGAATCCCTCAGGTTGAACTCTGTGATCATGCCTGGTTGACTATAGAAGTTATGGAAGTCAACCTAAAGATATTCACCAAATATTAGATTGCATGCCTGAGACCATCCTCAAACATTCTTTCCAGAAATAACTCATCACCCCCTATAATGGTTGCGAAACACTGCATATCTATGATGTGAGAAGAATACTCCATGACTGAAAGTGTACCCTAATCCAAACTCATTAACTCTTAGGTTCGGTCGGCCCTCAAGGTCTCCAGGTAAAAGTATTCATATAAGGACCACTGGAACTCATACCAATCCATAACTCACTAGAATCCTACCTATGATATCACATCCCACCATCTCTAGGAAGAATCACATAACATGTACATTGAGAGCTTCACCCTTCTCTCTCAAGGAATCTCGAGATGATCAGAGATTAATAGTATGGATTCTAACCATGACTCTGTAGACCGAGGTCCTCTGTCCCCTGAGAAAGTGGGAGGATGTTGCAGCTGAAAAAATCATGTCCACTCTTTTATAGATGGGGTAGGATGCAGTAATCCATGGAAGGTTTGCATAAACCTCATGAAGCCTTCTTGAAACTGTGCATCAACACCTGTATCTGGAATGAAAGTTGGTGCCAAGACAGGCATGAAGGGAGGATCTACTAGTAGTCCCTAATCTACCATGTCTGGTGTCTGATTATTTCCTTGTATCTGGCATACAACCAGAGGAAATATCGATGGAATGACTCTGAAAGGTCAAGCACACCCATGAGTTCAAGACTATCAAGTATTGAATCTTATAGGTGCAAGAATGAACCAGATAAATAAAACATTCATGTTTTTCCTAACATGGATACATGACATGTATGACACATACACGATGTGTTCATTTATGCCTTCACAGGGGTGTGTTATTATGCCTTCACTAGTCGTGTAACACCCCTACACATAGTGTGTTATTTCTATGACACGACGTGCACTTTAATTATTTTCCCCCTTCCCAAGTTCCTCTACATGGATAAACCACACAACTCTCTTAGAAAAAAACTACACGATTTGTTTATGTTAGACACAGTGTGTACTAGAAGGATTTCACCAACCCGTGTCGTTATTCACACGACCAGATACATGGTCTCTACAACATGATGTGTTTTAACTAGACACGGTGTGTACCACTTAAGTTTTAACCACCAGTGCCGTTAGTCACATCTCAGGATACACGGTCCTTATAACATGGAATGTACTCCAAGTACATGTCGTGTGCCCCCAAACATTTCCAAACCCCATGTCTCTTCCCACACAACCAGTCACATGGTTAAGGATTACACATAATGTACATACAGTACATGAAGTGTACTTAAGAAAAACAGTACCTTCCTGAACATAAGTATACATGGCATGTATTCATCATCACACACCCTGTATTTGGGGTTTTTCTGGATAGTAAGCCTTAGAAACTACTTAATAACCTAATAAAAACATTGAAACAAACATTAAAGTGCCAAAATTATTATCTGTGGTGGCCCATGCTCCCTGCAAATCAAGGATTGGAATCATATTCATGTATATCACAAAATATAACATAGCAATCAAACACATGATCCACCAAAATTTGATCTATGAGGGCCCATAACACCTAAGGGACTAAAGTTTGGTGCCCATTCAAAAGAAACTTTACATAATAAAAATAACCTATTAAATAGCTGGTATTATAAAATGGAATCTATCATATTATCGTGCATACCTAGCACAACATCTATCACAACAACATGCAATTAGGAATACATCCTAAATGACATGACAATAATACATGACATGTGATCTCTAACAAGTGAATATATGATTCATGGGTTGGAATAAATTCATCTCATCAGGCTACAATAGAAATATAACCTCAATAATATCAATGATAACAGCACAAGACATGTGAATCACCCAACAATGAAATCAAATGAAGTGTAATAATTGAAAAAGAAGAAAATCAAAATAATTGAGGCATATTGGCTTTTCCCTATACACGGGTTAGCTACTCCTAGGAACAAGATATTCCCAACTACCTATTCCTAACTATCCATGTCTATAGGATCCAGACAGTAATTTAAAGAAGAAAAGAACAGCTCCTATAATACCAATTTTGTAACGTACCGGTTCCAGGTGCCGCCCAAAGGTGCCTCGTACCCAGTTGGTCACATGGACTCAAGAACTTTTCCCCAAATTCCAAAGGATGCCAACTAGTATTGAGGACCATGGTTGTGATAGTGGGGAAACTATTCCCTTATAGGTCGAGTACGTAATGGAATAAAATTAATATACAATAGCGGAAGCAGTAATACCATACAATAAGTAAACATCAGAAGACCAAAAGTAAATAAAAAACTGGATCACATATATAAATGACGCATTCCACACATGCCTTGGAAAGCATCCAAACAAGTCACAATGTTGGAATAAAAAACAAAAAACAAAGTACTGAAAAGTAAATAAACTCTAATAGCCTCACAAGCCTCACCTTGGTCCCATGCTCTCAAGTTCCACAGTAATAAAGTACTTGATGTAGAAGGGTGTTTTCCCTTTCATATACCTACAACAATATAATCTATTTAGGCCAAAAATCATGACCCAAATAGGGTGTGAGAGGAATCCATATTAGAAACCACCCAAATATCTTTTCTTAACTATCAGTGAATATATATACAGCATGCAAAAGGAAAAATGAAGTAATAAACAAGAATGTACTCAAAAGTAAAAATCCTACAATTCATATCACATTCATTTTGATTTATTAATTATTCAACCAATAAATTATAATCAAACCTCTAGGAAATTTCTCATAGTCTAAACCCTCTGGTTTTACAAAGACAAAGACTCTCTGAGGAAGCACTAACTATCAATTCGTCCCGTGGTTTTTTAATGATATACCACAGACTCTATGAGGAAGAACTCAACGTCCATTCCCCTTGAGGTATCGTAATGGTATACTATAGACACTATTAGGGAGCACTCAACATTCACCCCCCCTATGGTCTTGCAATGTAAAAAGTATAACATACACTATGGGGAAGCCCTCAACATTAATTCCCCTATAGTCTAAATACACCAGGTTCTCATAGCCCCGTGTAATAAAATCGTGAACAAATGATATCCAGTAGCCAAAGTATTCTCATCTACCACAAGGCTAAGAAACTATAATTCATATAACAAGCATGTCATATAACATCAACTCCATCCTAACAGCAGTAGGTAGTGAAACAAAATAGCCTAAGAGTCAGTTCTAGAACCAACAGCCAATATCAAACAAACATTAAAAACACTTCCATAAACAAGGTAATAAACCTCAAAAATAATAAAACCCCTTTTTATGAAAACAAAACATAGAGTACGTCAACATTGTTAAATATCCAAATCATACAATATCCTAAACTAGGGTGTTAGACACTATTTGCACATAAAATCCAAAGACAACTACGAAAAGGCACAAACCACCAATCTTGAGATTGTAAAATTGATATAGTTGAACCTTAGCCTTTGAATCGACCTAGAACATCAAAGATATAATAAAATGTAAAAAACTCTCATCATAGAATATCTCACTAATGAAGAGAAATCAGGAGGATAAGACTAGAAAAAGGAAGAACTCGTCGAGGGGATTCCAATACAACCGATAGTGATTGATTTAGAGAACATTTTGGGGATCAGTGGGTCGGAGAATAATCTTCACTCTTGGATGCTCCTGGATGAACCAATACTAGAAGAAGATGTTTCGGGGCATTAGACGCGACCTCACCCCATTTAATGAAATAAAATAAAAAGTACTTGGAGTGTACAATTAACGAACACACTGTGTATTGGCCACAACTAGCCCCCGACATTAGCGGTCTGCCACATCACCCCACATGGCCATGTCTTAGCCGTTACATGGACATCACATGACTACCTACAACAACCTGATACATGTCATGTACTCTCAAGTACATGGTGTGTACTCCTATAATTTCCAAAAACTCCACTTTATCTCAAGAACACAAGAAAACAAGATCCATACCTCAAAAGAAGATCTGGGTTCTTACAAAATCCCCCCTTAAAGAAATTCATCTTCAAATTTCTCTAAGAAGGTGGTGAATAAGAATCCTTGAACAACTCTGGCCACTACAATCGCACATCTGTCTCCCTCTCCCAATTCTCATCCTCTACTCGCCAGTTCTTCCATACCACCCACTCCCGAGGAATTGACTGTCCGTGGAGAACCTTCACACTTCGATCAACAATCTGGATAGGATGCTCCTCAGATGAGGCGTCTAACTCTAAATCAACCTCCTCAGGTTGAAAAACATGTGACGGGTCTGAGAAGTAACGTCAGAGCTAAGAAATGTGGAAGACTTCGTTCATAGCTTTGTACCTCTAAGTTAATTGAAATCAACAGGCAATCATCCCAAATCTATCCAAAACCTCAAACGGATAGATGTTTCTCAATGAAAGATTTCCCTATCTCCTAATCCTCATGTGTCCCAACCTTGGTGTGACATGTAAGAAAACCAGATCTCTGACCTTGAACACTAGAGGTCATATCCATCGATCAGTATAACACTTTTTTCGTGACTATGTAATAGCCATCCTCTTCTGAATAAACTCCACCTGCTCTGTGGTCTCCTGGGAAAGACGAGGTCCCAACATAGCTACCTCTCCATCTTCCAGCCAACATAGGGGTGATTGACATGAAATACCATACAAAGACTCATAAGGTTCCATCTTAATAGTCTTCTAAATAATATTTTTCTTGGAAAACTCCAACATAGGTGTGTGCTTCTCCTAATATCCTCCAAAATATAAGATGCATGCTCAAATCATGTCCTCTAGAACGTTAATCATACACTCAGACTGGCTATCTATCTAAGGATTCTATTATTCACTTAGAAGTACCTATATACCCAAATCAATTTATAGTCCCTGCCATACCCAAGAAGTAAAAAGAGCAGCCCTATATGAAATAATGGAGTATAGAACCCCATGTAAAAGTACAATCTATTGGATGTAAAACCTTCCAATATCATCGAAACTGAAGGTATCCTCCATCGGTAAGAAGTGTGAAAACTTCATGAATCTGTCAATGACAAACAAAACTGCATCATTACCATGAGAAGAGCTCAATAAACCTGTCACTAAGTCCATCACAATATCATTACACTTCCACTCGAGAATGGGTAACTGATGCAAAAGCCCTCATCATTGCTGATGCTCCACCTTAACTTACTGATAGGTGGAACACCTCATCAAAAAACCAAAAACATTTCTCTTCATACCGGGCCACTAATATTGATGGTTGAGAACTAGATACATCTTGGTGATACCTGGATGAACTACCCAAGATGAGGAATGAAATTCCTGCAAAATCTCTTTGTGTATGTCTACTGACACCGACACACGACCATGAAAACATAAGATCTCATCCATTCCTACAGTCCATCCAGGAATTAGGTTCTCTCTTGACACACTATCTCGAAGAACAAAGCCTTTAGAATCTGACATCTACCTCATTGGAACTCGATCAGGTAGATTATAGGTAACATCTATAGAAGAAAGAAATGTCTGCCCCTGTCTTTTGTGCACCACCAAATGCATCTCAGAAAATAGATCTATAAGCTGCCACTCACTTCTGGCCTCTTGAACTACCTGTTTCTAAGTCCTCATACTCAATGCATTAGCCACTATGTTGCCTTTACCAGGCATATAGGAAACCTCAAAGTCAAAGTATTTAAGGTACTCTACCCACCTTTGCAGCCTCAAATTTAGGTCATGCTGGGTAAAGATATACTGGTGACTTCTGTGGTCAGTGTACACCACAAAATTCTCTCCTAGAAGGTAATGTATCCAACAGCGCATGTCATGAACAATTGATGACAACTCAAGATTGTGCATTGGGTAATTATTCTCATGTGGCATCCAATTCTGAGTCTCGTACAAAACGACGCCTTCTCCCAGCATAAACACTACTCCAAGCCCGATACCTGATGCATCATAGTAAACATTATGACTCTTACCTGACACTAGAAAAACTGGTATCGATGATGAAGTCAATCTCCATTTTAGCTCTTAAAAGGATAAATCACAGGAATCTGTCCACACATACGCCACACCCTTCTCAGTCAAGCCCATCAGTGGTGCTGCTAAGCATGAAAAATCATATATAAAATGTCTGTAATAACCTTACAGCCTTAGAAAACTTTGTACCTCAAATATGTTCTTCAGCTTATCCTAGGAGACCACTACTCTCTATTTCTAGGGGTCTAATAATACTTCTGTCTCTAAGATATCATGACCTAAGAAGTGAATCTAGTCTATCCTAACGTGGAATTATTTGATATTAGCATATAACTGATTCTCTCTCAGTGAATTCAAAAGGATCTCAATATGGGTAGCATGGTCATGTCGAGTGTGTGAGTACACCAAAATATCACCAATGAAACCCACCAAAAAAAGTCCAAGTATGGATGAAGCACTTGGTTCATCAGTTCCATAAAACCTGTAGGCATGTTCATGAAATCAAACAACATAACCACATTCTCATATAGACCATAACAACTCCAGAAGGATGTAAGAGGTATATCAGACAGTATAATGCGTAAATAATGTTAATCAGATCTCAATTAAATCTTTGAGAACACTTGGGATCCTCAAATCTGATAAAAGATATCATTAATCCTTAGTAAGGGATATGATTTCTTGACTTTCAATTGGTTCAGCTTATGATAATCCACAAAAAGTTTGAGGATACCATCAGCCTTCTTCGCAAAAAAGGACAGAAGAACACCAAGGATAAGTACTGGGTCAGATGAAATGCTTTTCTTGTAACCCTTCTAAGTGCTTCTTGAGCTCCTGTAACTCTGGTGTAGCCATCCTATATGAAGGAATGGACACCAGTTCCACCCCTAGAACAAGATCAATAGAAAATTATACCTCTTCCTCCAGAGGAAAACCTATAAATTCATCTAGAAAGACATCACCAAAACAATCCAACACTGGAGGAAAGACCATATGTGAAGTCCCCTGGTTATCCATATAAAGACTACCAATATGAGCCGTAACTCCTTCCAACCCCTGATACTCGGGTCTTGCTCTGCTATCCTGAACATCCCACTCACCATTGTGTATAAAGGAACTACCCTCTAGTGACGTAAAACTCACCCTACGGTGATAGAAATCGACAATAGCATGGAAGAAAACAAACCAGTCCATTCTAAGAATGATGTCATAGCCCTTCATCTCTAATACATTAAGGTACCATAAGAAGTGACACCCACCAACCTCAAGAGGCCACTCCTTGCACTGACTCACACTAGCAGTTCTAGTACACAATGGTGTGTCCAACTTCAAGATATCAGCAGAATTAAAGATACAGAGCCCAAGTATATCTACAATAGGTGCATATTTGAGACTATGGGAAGCCCCTGTGTTGAAAAGAGTAGAAGCCAAAACTGAGGCAACAATAATTGTACCTATAACCATTGAGGGTTCAAGATCCTTCTCTTGTTGGATCTAATCCAGTGCAAAATTCTGATCTACACTGTGGTCCTATGAAGATGTCTAAGATACAAGAGCTGATCCACCCTATGCCTGTCGAGAACACTGTGTCTGACCACTGTGGCCATGACCCCCACCTCTACCTGAATAACTTTATCTCTCAATCTGATGTGGGACTGATGGTCTTGCTCTAGTACAAGGACTTCAAATAGAACCCCTATCACCAGCTGTTGGTGAGAAAAACTGATAGAAACTTTGAAGATGACCCATCTTTCCACAATATTGTCACTCTACTAGGTCTCTCAGGAAATGTGGCCTCAGGTGCATGCTCTTCCCACACTGGTAGCTTACCACTTGGATACTAGAAGAAGTATCCCACCTACGTGGATCTCCTCATGTAGACTCCCTATGAAACTTTTTTCTGTCAGTCAGAAGGGTACCAACTCTAGATATTGAACCACTCAAGACCACAACTCCAGAATCCCTCAGGTTGCGCTCTGTGATCAGTTCTTGGTTGACTATAGAAGTTATAGAAGTCAACCAAAAGATATTCACCTGAGATCAGATGTCTTTCCTGAGACCATCCTCAAACATTATTGTGAGAAATAACTCATCACCCTCTATAATGGGTGTGAAGCACTACAGATCTTTGAACCGAGAATAATACTCCATGACTAAGAGTTTACCCTACTCCAAAATCCTGAAATCTCAGGCTCAATCGTCCCACAAGGTCTCCGGGTAGAAGTTTTCATAGAAGGCATGGTGGAACTCATCCCAATCGATAACTCACTAGTGTCCCGCTTATGATATCACATACCACCATCTCTTAGTGGAATCATGTAGTATGTATATAGAGAGATTCAACCTCATATCTAGAGTCATATAGAGATGATCAAAGATAGATCGTATGGATTCTAACCATGACTCTTCAGCCTGAGGTCCTCTATCCCTTGACAAAGTGGTAGGATTATACTATTGGAAAACCCACGTCAACTTTCCATGGACGGGGCAAGATGCGGTGCTCCCTAGAAGGTGTGCATAAAACTCATGAATCCTTCACAAAACTATGCATAGACACCTGAATCCAGAATTTTTGTTGGTTCCAAGACACACACGATGGGAGGATCTGCTGGTAGTCCATGATCTACCATGTCCTATGTTTGATCGTTGCCTGATTTCGGGTGTACATTCAGAGGAAATCTTAGTGGCATGACTCTATAAGTTCAGGCACACACCTTAGTTAAATATTATCATGGACTAAAACATAGAAGTGTAGGAAAGAACAAAATAAAGAAAACATTCATGTCTTTCTAAACATGGATACACAACGTGTATGACCCATACACGACATGTTCCCTTAATACATTACACGGGCATGTTATTCTACCATCACTGGTCATGTAACACCCCTACACACAGTTTTTGTATTACCATGACATGATGTGTACTTGAATTATTTCTCCCCTTCCCAAGTTCCTCTACACGGCTAAACAACATGGTTCTCTTAAAACAAAACTCCACGCTATGTTAATGTCAGACACAGTGTGTACTATGAGGATTTCACTGAACCGCGTCATTAGTCACATGACCAGATACATTGTCTCAATAACAAAACATGTTCTCCAAAGACACGATGTGTACCACTTAAGTTTTAACCACCCATGTCATTAGTCACATAGCTAGATACATGGTCCTTACAACATACCGGGTACTCCAAGTACACGACATTTGCCACCAGACATTTCCCAACCCTGTGTCTCTACCCACACATCCAGTCACATGGTTAAGGATTACACAGTGTGTACATTATGTTCACAATGTGTACTTACAAAAAACATTTCCTTCCCAAACAGAAGGATACATGCCGTGTATTCAACATCACACACTCTGTATTCTAGGTTTTTCCAGACAGTAAGCCTCATAAATTACTCCAAAACCCCATAAAAACACTAAAAAACATTAAAGTGCCAAAAATCCAATCCATTTGGGCCCATGATCTCTGTGATTAATGTTTGGCATCATATTCATGTATATCACAAAATACAACAGTGTAATCAATCACATGATGCCCCAAATTCCGATCCATGAGGGCCCATAACACCTCTGGGAGAAATGTTTGGCTCTGATTTGAATGAAACTTTACATATTAGAAACACCGTATCAAATAGGAGGTATTCTATCACGATATATATCAAAACAGTATGCATACCTAGTACAACATCTATCACAACAACATGCAATCAGGAATGATCCCTAAATGGTATAAAAAGAATACATGACATGAAATATCTAGAAAGTGCTTATATGATGTATGAGATGGAATACCCTCATCTCATAGGGTTGCAACAGAAATAGAACCTCAATAACATCAACGATAACGACACAAAACATGAGAATCACTTAATGGTGAAATCAAATAAAATGTAACAATTGAAAAACCATAAAATTACAATAATTGAGGCTTATTGGATTTTCCCTATACACGGGTTTTCTACTACAAAGAAAAATCTTATTAACTACTACATGTTCCTTCAAATACCATTCTATATTTTCCAAATATTAAGTCAAAGAAGAAAAGAACACCTCCTCTAATACCAATTTGTAACAGCCCAGTTCCGGGAGATGCCCAAATGTGCCCCGTACCCGGTTGGTCACATGGCCTCAACCGCATTCCCCAAAATGACAGAGGATACCGACTAGCAGTGAGGGACTTGGGAATGATAGTGGGGAAACTATTCCCTCCTTGGAATTGTAATGCAATGAAATAACAATAACATACAACAATAGAAGTAGTAATACTATACAATAAGTATACAACGAAAGACTGAAATTAAATAAACAACTGGGGGACAAATATAAATGATGCATGACACATATGTCTCCAAACAAGTCATAATCCTGGAATATAAAATAGAAACCAAAGTACTGAAAAGCAAATAAACTCGAACCGCATTACAAGCCTCAGCTTGGTACCATTCTCTCTAGCTCCATAGAAATCAAGTACCTGATGTAGAAGGGTGCTTGAACTTATCAATACCTGCAACAATATAATCTATTTAGGTCCAAAATCATGACCCAAAAAGGGTGTGAGACAGATCTTAGTAGGCAACTACCCTAACATTTATGTCTATATATCATTGAATATATATATACACTAGGCAAAATGAAAAATGAAGTAATGAAAAAAAGTACTCAAATTTAAACAATCCTAAAATTAAAATCACATTCATTTACGTTTATTAAATATTCAAAAAATCATTTACAATCAACCATGTATGAAATTTCTCACATTCTAACCCCTCTGGTTTCATTAATACCAAGACCCTATAAGAATGCACTCATCGTAAATTTCTCTTGTGGTCTTTTATCAATCAACTATAGACTATCTGAGGAGGAACTCAATGTCTATTCCACCTATAGTATCGTAACAATATAATATAGAAACTCAGAGTGATCACTCAATATCCATCCCCCCTATGGTCTTGTAACTTAAAAAGTATAACAGAAACTCTAGGGAAGCCCTCAACATTAATTACCCCTAAGGTCTAACTACACTAGGTTCTCACAGCCCTGTGTAATATTATCAGGCATAAACAATATCCAACAGCCAATATAATCACATCTACTACAAGAATAATAAGCTACAATTCATATAAGGAGCATGTCATATAATATCAACTCCGTCCTAACAACACTATGCATGGAAACAAAATAGTCAAAAATGAAGTTCTAGACCCAACAACTAATATCAAACAAACAAGGGAAAACAAATCCATAAATAAGGTGATAAACCTAAAACATAATAAAAAACCCATTCTCAAGAAAACAAAAAATAATAGACATAAACAATGTTAAATCTTCAAATCACGTAGTACCCTGAACTAGGGTATTCAGAATTTTTTTCACATATGATCCAAAGACAACTATGGAAAGGCACAAACCACCTTCCTCAATGTTGTACGATTGATATTGTTGAAACTCTGCCTTTTAATCCACCTAGAACATCATAGATCTACAAAAACATAAAAAAATATCAACCTTGAATATCTCAAGAATGAAGAGAAATCAAGAGGAGATTCTCTAGAAGAAAAAATAACTCACCAAGGGGATTCCAACGCAACCGACAATGATCAATTCGGAGAACGGATTGAAGATCAGTGGATCGAAGAAGAATAATCAGTCTCGGATGCTCATAGATAATCCAATATAGAAGAAGACATTTCAGGGCATTATATGGAACCTTGGTCCATTTAATGAAATAAAAGAAAAATTACATGGCAAGTACTATTAATGAACACGCCATGTATTGTCCTCAATCAGCCTCTAACATTAGAATTCTTCCATGTCACCCCACACGGCCATGTCTCATCCATTACACATCAAACACACGGTTACCCACAGAAACCTGGTACACGATGTGTACTCCTAAAATTTCAAAACACTCCCCTTTTTCTCAAGAACACCAAAAAACAAGATCCAAACCTGAAAAGAAGATTCAGGTTCTTACAACAACGTGGTGGTTTGGGTAAGTATTTTTATGATTCTTCCAATTGACAAACCACTATGGAATAGTATCATGGGTATATAATTGTGTATGATGTGGGTGGGTGGGAGTGATTTTGGGAGTTATGTGGATTCTACAGTGCCTACGCCATGGATCTGGGCTACGGAATAACCCCCATTCCCATTTGTTTGGATCTACGATGTGGTTACATTACCTGTGTTATGGTACCTTTGTCCTTTCATCAACTATATGGAGTAAGTTTATCCACAAATATAGGAGGGAGAATTTAATAGATTGGATATTGTGTGGATCTCATAGTTGTGACATGTTGGAACGTCTCGAGATTCTTTCCTTCCTTGAGAACCATGTTCTTTTTATTACCAATTTTCTCTATCTAAAAAATAAAATTCATTAGTGCATGTACATATAATCCAAAACCACTCCCCCATTTAAAAAAGTTGTATGATTTCGTTCTTTAACCCTTGTGGAGGAGCTTCAATCTCCCATTACTCCAACTCTCCCCTCAAATGGAGTGTGAAAAAGATCTAAAAAAAGAAGGTTGTTTGTTGGTTCTAGTTTGAGAAACAAGGGTCTATCCTCATCTAGGGCCTGTTTAAGGAGAATCATATAACTACAATCTCCCTCATCATTTAGAATTACCATGACATGTGATCCCATTTTAAAATATATTTTTTCTCCAATGAGATTTCCAATAACAAGGTGTCTGTTTTTGTCGTCTTGGAACCAAAACAAAGTTCCTCCATTATCGGGGAGTTCTCCATTAGAGTTGGAATGTTCTATTACATGAATAGAGAATTTAAAAACAAGAATATCTTAGGTTTTTATAAATCCTAATTGGAAATATACACGTTTATGGTCTTTGATCAACACATTTTAGTTATATTGGATGATGATAAAGATGTTTTCCAATTTTCTTTTGTCTATGAAAGATGTAATGCAGGGCTCCCTAACCTCCTACGATGTGATCTCAAATACATCAACCATAGAGATGTGGAATGGATGGTGGGAGGTGATTTTAACATAATATTGGATTCTTTAGAGAGAAAAAAATAGGTGGGAGATTGATATCTCGTAGAGACGTACTTGCATTTTCTTCCTTTGTGGCTCAAGAGGGACTCCTAGATATGCATTTCTTGGGTGACATATAAACATGTTGTAACAACCAGAGTGGTAGAAAACATAATTTGTGTAAGATGGACCACTGTTTTCGTACCCTCCAAGATATCTCCTCTTTTACCAACATAGATATCACTCATCTGGTCCACGCATTATCGGATAATTCGCATATTCCCATCAATCTTAAAAAATTCCATACAATGGAAGGATGTTTCTTCTTGTCCAACTGATGGGTGAAGCAACATGATTTCCTAGAAATGGTACATTATTAAAGGGATAAACCAATGAAAGTAAGGTTCTAGATTAAATTCCATAACAAGTCCCATCTCTGTTAAAATACCTTATATATTTGGCCAACTCCCCACTATGTCCATCAATACATGGATAAGATCAAGAGCTATATTGAGAAAGAATAAATGATCCTAGAAGAGGCTTGTAATGTAGAGAAATTAATACCTCTTATGGCCAATAAGAAACAACTCAATGATTTGTGGTGGGAGAAAGAAATTTTCCTCTGTGAAAGGTCTCGTGCCCTATGGCGTAGGAAAGGTGACTAGAATACTAGATTCTTCAACGCAAGTTTAAAGGAAAAAATGTTTTAGTAATCCGAACATCCGAGTGAATAATGGATCCTTTAATAATGATACAGATATGATTGTGGGTATGGTTGATAACCATTTTAATTATATTTTATGAAATCCTAACTCATCCATGTAGAACTGTTGCCCACAAGGGTAGGCTGAAATCTTTATCATGATCCCACGTCTGATCTCCTCCCATTTTAATGAGCTCCTAGAGAGAAATATAGTAGTGGAAGAGGGTTGGGATTCTAAAAAATCTATTAATTAGTATATTTTTTCATCCCCAAATAGATTTTAGGGATCTTTATATGTTATATCCTAGGAAATCATTAAGAAGGACCTTATTGAAGAAATTCATGAATACATCCATAAAGGGTCTCTCTCGGGTTATCTATGTCACTACCATGGCCCTTATCACAAAAGTGAAGGAACCCATATTCCATATCTCTATATAGACACGTTCAATTTATACTATAAAGTTTTTGATTCCAACATCAATAGAAGAATCTCCCAATTCATTTAGTCCTTGGTCTCTAAAGTGAAACACGCTTTTATCCATGGTTGTTCCATTCACAGTGTAATAGGCATCGATCAAGAGGTGGCTAGTGGAATAAACCAGATGCTAGTGAGTTCCAACATAGTCATTAAGATATAAATGGACAATGCATATGATTTATTTGAATGTAACATCATCATTATGGTAATGGGATGAATGGAGTTATCAGAATATATTGTCAACTTTATTTTTTGGTGATACCACTCATCCTGATTCAACATTAATTTCATGGGGATGTAGTGTGGTTTCCTTAAACCCAATAGGGGTCTAAGACAAGGTGACTCTTCTATCACCCACCATCCATATCATGGACCAATAATTCCTTAGAAGACTAGAAAGTTCCTACATTCAACATGACATCATCAAACCTTACTACTACAGAGCTCACTTATCCAGGATGTATCATCTAATATTTTTTGATGACATGATATTCTTTATCAGGGATAATACCTCTTCAATTAGAGGTTTTAATAAAATTATGGAATAGTATACAAAATGGGGTGGGAAAATCATTAACAAAATGAAAAATTCACGTGTTCCTACCACCAAAATTCTAAAATAAATAGAGGAATAACAACGATTCTAGGATAGGAATTATTTGGATACAAATTAGTAGTAGATTCCATTGAATATTTCATTCAGAAGTGGTTTAGAAAACTAATAGAAATAAACATGAGTTGAGGCCTTGATCACTTCTTCTTGTCATGGGATGCTGGTGTATATAATAGGCAAGGAGTCAATCCTAACACAATTTCCCCCCATATGACTCTAATTTGGTGTTGATAATGAAGTACCTTGTGTTGGGCCTTACTATTATTCAGAACCAATGGGAAGAATCCCCCTCCCTCAGGGACTTCTTGGATAGAGGTCACACCTTTATCTTTCTGGACCCCAGCTGGTTGGACATTGGGTGAGATGGACCCCCAATACCTAGGTATTAAAAATGCATATTTATGGTTCATGAAATAAAGGGAGAATTTAGGGAGGAGGTGTGGTCAGTGACCTCGCATGGTCAGTGGTTCTTGGTTTTAGCTATTTTATGGGGCCAAAAACTCACTAAGAGAGGAAGTGGAGGCCATTCTTACAAGTCTTGAAATATGATACTCCAAATGGATTTACATTAATACTATAGAGATAGAATTAAATATTATATGGAGCTATTTTAAAGGTATTTATTCTACTCCTTGAGAAATAACTTACTTGATTCACATATTCAAGTCCTTCCGCACCCATGAATTGATCTTTCACATTCGCGGTGAGAAGGAAACTGTGTGACTGAATTTCTGGCTTCAAATGCCTCCCAGAAGTTCCATCTCAAGGAGTTTGATATCTTTGGTTACATTACACTAAGGGATACATGTATTTTTATTAGTTATGCCATATGAATCCACTTCTACATCCCCCTTTGAGGGTCTTTTACTCCTTTCTATAAAAAAAGTAATCTTTGTGTCTGAATGGGTTGGATATAATGTAATGAAATGGATAATTTAATTGGAATGGGTTGGTTATTAAAATATAGAAATTACATTCTCTTATAATGAAAATATAAAAAGTAGATTTTGGCATTTTTCATGTTGTGTGGTGTTGTAAATTTAGTGGTGGAAATGAAAGTATGGGCATTGTGAGATTTGGTGTAAATGTTGTGAGTTTGTTTGTGAATTATTTTGAACCCATAGGTTGGGATAGTGTGCTATGATATTATATAAATTATATTTCCTTTATATTTTTATTAGTACGACACTCATTTCAACCACCTTTTTCTAGCAGCTAAATATTTGGGGGGGGGGGTGTTTCCCAACATCCTAATGGTGAGGATGGATGGATGGCTACCTGCACCCTCTTCCAGGTAACACTCACATGCATGGGATATGATGTCCATATGTCAAAAGTGAATTGTTGAGAAGTTATGTAATGTGGTGTAATGGACCATTTATCTTTGGTATATATGTGATGTGATGTGATGTTATATTTTCAGCATCCCACCCCAGGTTCCGCTCAACATTGCTCTGAGACGGTGGACAAAAAACCTCAAGTGTATCTCTATAAATGCCAGAGGCTACTGACTAGCTACAAGGTACTACAATGTTTCCATGGGGATACTATTCTCTCATATATTAGAGTTTGAAAAATATTAAACTATAACTAACAAATATAATAAGCAACCATATAAACACCCAATAGCTTAAGAATAAGAAATAAACCATGCAATAGAGATAGATAGCTTGCAGAAGTATAATATGAATAATAGATTAAAAAATGATGATGATGACATTTAAAATATCTAAAAAAGGTGAGTATAGGAAGGTGGGTATACAAGAATATACTTCATTCTTGAGTGATAATAAAACCTACTTGATTTCCAAGGGAGTCCCACATAGGGAGGGAGATACAATATCATTATTGGCTGACACCTATGGTGTCTAGGCCGATCCATTTCTTACAGTAAATAAATGACAATGTTCCATGATGGTCAAGCATAGCTTCATAGTCTAGAACAAGTATGTAGAAATATTGACCCTCTACCATGGAGACATCTCAAGATGGTTGAAGATAGAAAACATTTCCTCTAGATATGATTCTGCAACAGGAGTTCCATAATCCCCTATGAATGTGGGAGGATTCTATTGTCAGAAGTCCCTTGTTAGCTCTTCCATAGTAGGGGAAGGCTGGGGAGCACCCTGAATGATCTTTATAAATAGAAGGAATCATTCATGAAACTGATTATCAACTCACAATGGAATATTAGGAAGAGCTTATTCAGGTGGAACTACGGGAGGTATCAAGGATGTCATAGAACCCACCACATCCGGAGTGTGCTCATTTCCACTATCTTAGAGTACAAAATAAGGATGTCAAAGTGGATTAGCTCTATAATTTACAATAACACTCCTTAGATAGGATTTATGACAGATAAGGAAAGCAGAGAAGAAAAAATGTATGAAAAAATAGAAGGTACAAGTCCTCCCTAAAACACAACATAACCATTAGTTTGTTCGTAGTTCCAAATCTAGAAAAAAAAGGAAAAAGGGGTTACAGAAGGATCTATGAGACATATCACATAGCCAATTACCATGGAAAGTTAGCTGTCATGGTCTCACAACTCTCATGTTGATGGTCTATTTCACTTTAGAGGTTTTTTCACACTAATTAATTTATACATTTAACACATTTCAATTTGGAAGAATTTGGTGGATTAGAATTCCAACTCATAAGGTCCCATACACCTCATGAGTTTAAATTTGTGTCCACTTAATGAAAAGAATACGATAGCCTTTCAAGATGAATTGGACACTTCTATAATTATAAAAAAATAGGCCCTATAGGACACAATAAGAAGGGAACGACTAGAAATCACATGAAAAATATGAAATGCACACTGAAAGAATATATGAAATTGAATAATGCATGGAATTTAATCATATGATTAATAGATAAATACATTATTTTAATATTCAATTAGCTCATATGTCTGAATTTATTGAAACATCATTCTAATAGAATCATAACAATAACCCCATTTTTTCACCCAATGGTGTAGTCATATCAATAATAAATGGAATAATCAATAACTACTATTTGCCATCCTAGGTAATTTGGGTTTCCCTTGTACATGGTTTTTCTAGGTCCATGAATAAGGTCAATTACAAATTCTAATGACCTAGTCTCCTATCTAAACAAAAATAGTAATAAAATGGAAAACCCCTTTGATATAACTTTTTAGAATCCCATCCTTGGTGCCACTCAACAGTGCCATGTGATAGTGGCCAAAAGACCTTATGCACATCTCTCTAAATTACCGAGGATGTTGACTAGTACTAAGGTCATAGGTTGTGTCTATGGAGAGACTATGCCCTTATAGATGAGAGTATGCATAATATTAAACCATATTAATAAAGTGTGTAAGTATCCATATGAAGACAAAACAATGGAATAATAATAAATAAATTGTGAAATAATAATAGATAACTGGTGAAAGTAGAATATGAATAATAGATACAAAAATAATGATGATGCTATGTCAAATTTCTAAATAAAATGGTGAGTATGAGGAGCTGGGTATACAAGAATATAATTCATGCTAGATGAAATATTAAAAATGTAAAAAACTAATACTAAAAGCATCTCAATCATAGGCTAGGTCCTCTGCCCCATACTCCATCCTAAATATGTAAATCAATCTATCATCGGAGGTCTCATGCTCCCCTTTATCAATACCTATGATCGTAAAATATTCTTGGTTGCCAAGGTATACCCAAACAACATGTGAGATGAAATGTCACTAGGCTAGAACCCATGGTGTTGAGGCCGATCCATTTCATACAGTAAATAAACAAAATTATACTATGATAATAACCAAATAAGGAAATAAACAAATTATGTAACAAAAATTTGGTCCAAGTCCTCAACAGAAACCCATTCCATATCACCTTCTTTAGCCCAGGATATAATTATGAAGAGAAGTACCTGTACAAGTCATGACATGTATAAATTGGCCATTACAATTGAATATCGAAAGTAGAGGAAGAAACCACGATTGTGCATTAGCATGGAAGTCACATTACAATTCCATCATACAAGTATACTCATAATATAAATTAATACATTACATGTGCACAAGAAATCAATGAATCCATCAATTCCATTGGTGGTGTCTCGTGACCATCCAAGGGAATCTAAATATAATCTCAAGAACCGCTATGGGTGTCTTTGATATAACCAATACCTCTGAGTATATCCAAGGTGACCCATATGATATCTATTGTTTCACTCAAGGTATGATGTCTCTAAGTTCCTACAATGTATCTCACATATGGGATCAGATATCACTCGAGGCATGGAATAACCATCTTTCCAATGAGTCTATCCCTGGTTTCTCCCAATGGTAACTAGTGTCAGTCAAGAGTGTAAGTAAACAACCCAGAGATCCCATTCCTGGAATGACAAGGTATCACTCCTGGCACATCAAGTAGATTCAACCGAGCGTGTTGATTCAATCCATGGAATCCTTAAATCCAGACACATGTTATCTCCTGGACGGTATCAAGTGAATCATATCAAAAAATTAATATCAAAGTGAAATATATATATATATATATATAATAACATTCTATCACCATCCCAATACAACATGATCACTAGGCTAACCAACTATACAATTTAGTCGGACAAATATGGAAAAAATGTATGGAAAATACCAAGGAATTAAATAAGATAAAGGCATGTAATGAAGAAAAAACAATAAGGAATAACATATTCATAATCAAACTCTTTCAATGGAGTCGCAAAATCAAAATCTAAAAAGATTTTCCAAGTATAACATTTAATTCAAGATAAATATTTATAGAAAAATCAAAGAGCACATGGTTTTAAAAAACATTTTAATGGTATAAATCACAATCATGAACATGAAATACTAAGCATATGACACATGGACTATCTCATGAGCAATGGGATATGATTCTATTCTTTACATCCCAGGTGCCTAACTCATGGGATTACCATTTTTATCACAATTCAATTATAAATTAGTTTAATTTGACTAAGGAGTAACTCACACTTGGTTATCAACCATTTTAGGCATAGTAAAATGACCAATAAAGGCAAGCACACCCAAAGGGGTGGAAAATTACCAGATAACCAAATAAGGATGTGTTTCTCCATAAATAGAGGTTACAAAGTCCATGATAAAAACTTTACATTAATTTTTTAAGAATATTTGAGACATCAACAGAAGGTTCCAACATTTTTTACAACAACATAATTTTTTTCAAAAAGATAAAATAATAGGAAAGAACCTATACCATCTACCTCAAGGTAGTAGTGATCCACTCATCTATTTTTTATCCTTTATTCAACCTATAACTGAAGAAATTAAATGATTTTTAAAACACCTTGAAAATAGAGAAAAATACATTGCACCAAAATAGCACAATAGATAGAGGAGGAACCTAGAAATAGAAGAGTGTGGATATAAGAGCTTAAATAGGGATTTCTGTAACACCCCAATCTTCAACGGTACGCTTCTCTTTAATTAATATAGTAGCATGTGTTGTACGCAACTTTGAGTTCTAACACACCTCGACCAATCAAAGTAGCCGTTATGAATAGTAATAACCACTTTTGGAAATTATATAAATTCTATCTCTCAAAATGGACTTCATTTTTTGATTTGGAATATCAAAATTAGCATAGGGTGAAATTTTGGTACTTTTTGGATAACTTTCATATTTTGATGAATAATGAAAATTACTAAATTTTAATTAAAAACAACTTTTTTAATTGAAATAATTAATATTGATAAATTATGAATTTGAGTGGTTTTAAAGTATATTTAGAATACATTTTTACCATTTAATTCAATGTTTTTCATTGGAAATAATTTCACAATTAAACCAGACACAAACAAGTGCCAATCTTTTGATATTTATTATCTCTTAAAAACACGCTTTTTGTTTTAACAATAGGAATTAATTTTAAATTAATTTCTACCACTTAGGTGTTTTGAATTTGGAAAAATGTATTCCATATTTGGAATTAGGATGTCCAAATTGTGTAAATAGGTAACTTTTATTTTTATACATTTTGAATAATTACTTCGGTAAATAATTTATTTACCATGGTTAAAGGGTAAATCCGGTAAATAAGGGCTAAAAAATAATATTATAATAATACTAAATTATCCTAAAACATTTCCTAACCTTATTTTTGGATACCTTTCAGACCAGGGGAATCTTCGGGTCAATTTTGGGACCCCATGGAGCCACTTGTAGGTGATAGGGACACTTTATTTTAATTAAGTTAAAATAAATACAAAAATGAAATAAGCATATATCCTTTTGAAAAACAATTTTTAAAAAGAGTTATATAAGTTGTATTTTAGACTATAAATATTACATAGAAAGATAAAACGATTTCATAAATAATGGTATTTTATTTATATTTTTTAGAAATTAAATAATTTAATTTATTTATGACACAATGGTGATGCAGTAATTACCTAATTAATGAACAATTTGAATAATTGATATTATAAATACCTAAATAAATTAAATATGAGACTTTTTATAAATACCAATAATTTTTTAGATTAATATGACATGTTAGGATTTATTTAATTAAATTTATTCTAAGTAATAACTCTTTTATGATTTTTTAAAAAATCAATTATTGAATAGTGTCAAAATTGACATAAACGAGTTTTTAAAACAAATATTATATTATTAATTGATATTAAATTCCTAAAAATCTAAGGTTAGTCCAAGAGACTTATATCATGATAGGTGTTTCATTAATGGACCACTTGGGGGTCTCTTTTATGTATATGGTATGTTTATTAACTATATAATATAAAAATACAAAGAGACATTGTAAAAGTGAAACTGATTAACTAAGAGTTAATACTTAAATCTAAGGTTAATATAGTAACCCAAACTGGTATAAATCCTATTGGTTGAGTGGTTTTAGACCTATCCCCACCTTAAACTTTAAATAATACACTTTGGAGCCATTATAAACTGAATATGAATTTATTATAAAATAAAATTTCTAGTTTTTTCAAAGGTGCCCCTCACCCCTCTTAAAAAAGGGCACTCGCCCTTCTCATTACTTCAAACCTCAGAAGCCTTTTTGTTCGACCAAATCATTCCAATATACTCTCTCAACTTCCCTCACTTCATAATATAGGCATTACTTTATTCAGAAAGCCAACCCAAGGAGCCCTTTTGATCAAATCAAAAGGAAGAAACAGAAGAAGAGGTAATGATTTCACCACCCTTTTTCAAGTTCCTTTCTTCTTCCAATTCTTCTTTCTCTGTTATTACCATTCTAAAATAATAAATCCAGTATATTATATATAATTTGATGTTATTATAAATATGGTACATCCATATTCAGTATTCTACCCATCCATTGAATGACATGTCACCATACGTGTGTACGTACGGATTACCGTCTCCACGTCGTGGTGTAATTGTTATTCAATAAATTATTATTTGTATGGGTATAATAATGATGTTTAATTCATGTAAATAATATATATAACATGATAATGATTCTGTATATATGATATACCATCCAAGTATATATTATTTTAATATCAAAAGAATGATATTGTCACTCGTGCATACGTACGGACTACTGTCTCCACGAACACATTGGGATTCATTCTCCATCGTATCCATTCAATTATAATTATCATTTGATTATTTAAAAATAATGTTTAAGGACCTGATATAATTCTGGATATTAATAAGATACAACCTATCCATGAAAAACATGGCTTATGTAACGAAACATATAAAAGAAAACAAGTAAGTTAACACCTGAAACAACGATAATACTAAGATATTATTAACAAATCAATGTTAAAAGATCATATATGATATCATATTAATGTAAATTATTCTTTTATAATTCAATAAAAATTATTTCACCATTATAAAGGAGGTTAATCTACCGTCGACCAAGGAAAAAGTACAAAGTAAGGGGTTTCTTATCTCACTTTTAATTCTGTGAGAATTACATTGTTCACCACTTATTTATTACATGTGGTGTGTGTACGCCCATGTTTGTATTCATTGTGTAATATACATTAATTCATGTATATTTAAATCATCATTGTGTGATCCTTCTTTCATGGGTTTATGTTTTGTATGATACCAAATCAATAAGGGAATTTGAAATTTCAATTTCCATTTATTCGGCTTTACGCAAACTTCATTGATTATTTTACACTGAGATTATGTGTGGAATCACTATTGATTTTCTTATGTCATAATTTCCACTCCCCTTTTCTGTGGATATACTTTTTATAAACATAATCACTCCATTGATAAATTCTCAAGTCATCGGTATGAACTTGATAAGAGTAATTTTTACTCAATCTCAATTTGTTGAGATAAACATCCAATTCAATGGTGTTGTTTTTACAAGAATATGTGTGAATGTCCTTTGATTTTTTTACACTGAATATCCAATAATATTTAGTGTATTTATATTTTTCACACATAGTTATGTCGTTGATTTATCCTTAACCTAAGGATATGGCCTTTATGAGAGATTTCATCTCAATTTACATTCCATTGAGACTTCTTTGTTGTTATACACCATATCACTTTTATGTGGTGTATATAATGTACTTTGGCATAGTATATCGTGAATCCCTTTATTCTCATGATATTAAAAAGTTTTTATTACCTCAATTATTTGTATTCAAGTGTCTCTCTTTTGGTTAGAAAATCTAACAAAAATACATTTTTATGTTTTTTAACGATTTATTATTCTAAATATTTCTCATTAATGTCTATGTTTTAAAAATGGTTTTAAGAATTTATTTATATGGACATTAAAGTTTTAAAATTAAAACTCCTTTTAAAAGTTTCGAATTGGTATGGGACACTTTGATTCAGAAATCTATTTTTAAACGGCTTCTTAACAAAAAGTGTGACTTTTAAATGTTTTCAAGAAAAGGGGGATATTTCTCTCAAATAGTTTTGATTGTTATTTTCATCTATGTCAATATAATTCATTATTATCGATTGAGGTTAATATGATACAATAAAATCTTCCATATTGTATCGAATGAGTTATGTTTGACTGGGGATGTGCTATTTTTATACCATTCATGGTTTCTAGTTAAAGTATTAACATTTCGTATGCTAGTTTTAATACGAATGTTTATGTTATGTTTAAACATGTTCATATTAGGAATGCATTGGACTTAGTAAGTGATGGGTGGAGACCTCTATAGCTCCTCGATGCATCGGTAGGTCTCATGAGACAAACTAGTGTCTTGGCACAAGGCCTTGACAAAATCTTATTTGTAGTCTTGGCACGAGGCCTTGGCTATGTGGTTATGATAGTCTAGCATTATGCATTCCATCATTATGAAAGTGGTTATTGATGTTGCATGTGATTATTCGATTAGTAGAATATCCATGTGAATAAGTAAATGGCATTATTTCATTTTATTTTTTCCATACTATGTTGAGGTTCAAGTTTAAAAGGCTTTTGTTTTAGTTAAACATTTCCTTGAATGTTTTTCTTATTTATGAAAGTTTCCGCTATATTATTATCCTTACTGGGCATTTGAGCTCACCCCTTTTCTTTTTTTTATTTTCCCAGGATGTGAAGAAGTAATTTATGAATGACCTTAAGCGATAGTATGAGGGGATAAGAGTGTGGATTATGGAGACTATATTGTTGTAGTTTTCATTTTATGATGTAATGTAAAACTTTATTAATATATCTAGTGTTTCCAAGGCTATTAAACTAATCGGTATTTCGAGATTTGATCTTTCTTGTGATCATGCCAATGTTATGTAATAATGCACCGACTCTAGGTAACTGGGGTCGGGGCGTTACAGTTGGTATCAGAGGAAGTTTAGTACAATCCTTGGAAGCTAGATTTAGATAAACTCTGATTAGAGCACGTTGACCTAAGATGAACTTTGAGGATTAGTATAGAAGAACTTCCTAAAATTTTGGTATTGTAGAGATTTTGTGAGTTTTCCGAGAAATACATCTCTATCTGGATACGAGCAGGTAGAGGCGGCTCTGGCACAGATGTACCTAGGGGTAAAACCCAAAACACCTCTTTGAGCTAGACTCGAACAGGAACTGGTGCACGACAACGGGCCTTACTGCACTCTTGGTTACGACACTCCCAGGGGATATTCTTAGGATAATTTAAATTTTCTTTACAATCCTATTTGAAGTATTATATATAAGATAAGAGTAAATGACCTTGGTTAATCCTAATGTGTTTCAAATTTAGAATTTGGTGACATGTTAATCTCTAAATGATTTTATGACTACTGTTACTCACACAATGCTTTCTGGTTTTAGTCAATGGCTGGATTCCAAGGAAGTCATAGTGACTTTGAGAATGATGTACAAGGTGGGAACGGTGGTGGCAATGAGCAAAAAAATGGAATGTTGATAGGCATAAAAGACATTGTCTTTATGCCAAATCAATTTTCCAAAAATATGATCAACAATATATATATTAACCAATTCCCGGACTCAACAATGAAGAGAAAGGTGATGAATGATATGAGAAACAAAACAGAATTGTTGACAGGTGTAAAAGATATCATGTTCATGCCGAATCAGTTTTCAAAAAATATGATCAACAACATATATATTAACCAGCTTCTGGACTCAATAAGGAAGAGAAAAGTGGTAAATGATAAGAGATCCAGTAGTGAAGACCATGGAGAAAAGAAATATCATTTTCCATCATGAAGGAAATGTGTAAGGAGACACCTATGAAGGTGTCTCAATGGAACAATGAAATGCTTTATGTATGGGAAATAAGGACATAAAGTAAATAATTTTCAATGAAAAATGAATGTATTATGGAAGAAAATAAAAATGGTAATAGGAATCCATTTACAGTCATTTTCAATTAATGTAGGGGACCTGGCCATTACCTGAGTGAATTCCCTATTCTATAGGATATCCTCTTGGTCAAAGAAGAAGCTATATGGAAATAAATGGTTGGAGATATGTTTAAAAAGTATTAGTGCTCCTTGTTGATGGGTTTACTTTGGAATAATTTTCTCTTGTATTTTTAACCCTGTAGTTTTCCATGTGAGAATGATATTTGAGGAAGAATTATCTTTTCTCTTGTGGATATAGTTATAAATTACCATTTGGTTTTATATGATCGTTGGGTTTGAGGGAATTATAAGTTATTATAATTTGGGATGAAAATGAAAGGTATGAGATATGATTTGTGGTTAAATTATGTTATGGTCATTTTGAGGAATTTATCTCATTTTGGCAATGTTATAAAATATAGTTTTTGAAAAAGGACAACACGCAGATCGTGTGACAACCTGTCGCGTCGGACAAAGCTGTGGGAATCAAACCCACAACCAAAGTTCGATTGGTATTTATCGCCTACCACTAGACTACGTGAAGTCCCTGGTTAGTGTGACTATTATTTTTAGTTTAATGATTTTATTGATCAATAATAATTTGATTTGGTATCGTGTGTCTTATCAAATGAATACCCTTAGTATAGGAAAATTATTTGGTGATTAAGTGGTAAATGTCATTTTGGTAGTTGTTCGCTTTGTTGTGAACACTATATGCCCAAGGAAAATAGAATATTATGGGATTTAATTTGAGGAGTAATGGTGGATTTTTATATATATTTTTATTTTGGATTTATAGTGATTTGGGTTATTTATGGAAATGATTAGGTTAATTACTTTTAAGTATGTGACTTTAAGAGTAATTAATGTCATTTGGAGATACAATTTAATGTGGAAGACTACATTCTTATAAGTTTTGGGTTTCAATATTAGTTTGGATTATATTGAAGGATTTTAAGGACAATTGATTATTGAATGGTATTTATTTAAATTTGGGGTATTGATGGTTTAATTTTAGAAATTAACATTAGTGTTTTTTTTCTCTAATGGAATATCCATTTGCTGGATCATCAGATATTATGCTAACCATTTTGGTTTTGATTAATCCTTAAAGACAAGGTAAATATATAGTTTATCCTACGTGAATCATGTATTTCTATATATGTTTATTCTAGCTCTTCCATTGTGACCAAGTCTTCTTGAATACTCATTTTTCAAAAAAAAAATGATTTAGTGGTAAAAAGTTATTAAAGAATGAAACTCTACTTAGAAATTAAGTATATCTATTTATATTCTTAGTCAATATCATAAATGAATTCCTTGTCCTTATGCAATGTAAATTAAAACAAAAAATGGTGTCCATTTACTTTTCCTACTGGGAGACAAAGGACCGTTTGTCCCAATACAAGTTTGTGATTTTCTTATTGTTAACTTTCTCCTGATCATGTTTTCTATCCCTCTCCATCAGAACTGAACACTTAGTTTACCATCCATATCCATGTTTTCCTACATGGAATCCTAGTATGGGTTATCTTGGGTGACCTTTATACCTCTGTTCCTTTCTTTTAAAGTGATAGTTTTATTGAATCTTTTTCCGTTGTGGGACTTTACATTATATTCCCAAGCCCAATTTTAAAAATTGTGAGGATCCAACACACCTCGACCAATCAAAGTAGCAGTTATGAATAGTAAAACCCACCTTTTGAAATTATATAAATTCTATCTCTCAAAATGGACTTCATTTTTGGATTCGGAATATCAAAATTATCCTAGGGTGAAATTTTGGTACTTTTCGGATAACTTTCATATTTTGATGAATAGTGAAAATTAATAAATTTTAATTAAAAACAACTTTTTTAATTGAAATAAATAATATTGATAAATTATGAATTTGAGTGGTTTTAAAGTATATTTAGAATATATTTTTACCATTTAATTCAATTTTTTTCATTGGACATAATTTCACAATTAAACCAGACATAAACAAGTGCCACTCTTTTGATAGTTATTATCTCTTAAAAACACGCTTTTTGTTTTAACAATAGGAATTAATTTTAAATTAATTTATGCCACTTTTGTGTTTTGAATTTGGAAAAATGGATTCCATATTTGGAATCAGGATTTAAAAATTGTGTAAATAGGTAACTTTTATTTTTAGACATTTTGAATGATTACTTTGGTAAATATTTTATTTACCATGGTTAAAGGGTAAATCCGGTAAATAAGGGTTAAAAAATAATATTATAATAATACTAAATTACCCTAAAACATGTACTAACCTTATTTTTTGATACATGTCCGACCATGGACATCTTTGGGTCAATTTCGGGACCCCATGGAGCCACTTGTAGGTGATATGGACACTATTTTAATTAAGTTAAAATAAATAAAAAAATGACATAAGCATATATCTTTTAAAAAAACAATTTTTACAAAGTGTTATATATGTTGGATTTTCTAATATAAATATCCATTAGAAAGATAAAACTATTTACTATATAATGGTATTTTATTTATATTTTTTAGACATTAAATAATTTAATTTATTTATAACACAATGGTGATGCAGTAATTACCTAATTAAGGAAAAATTAGAATAATTGATATTATAAATAACTAAATAAATGTAATTTGAGACTTTTTATAAAAAAAAATAATTTTATATATTAATATGACATGTTAGTATTGCTCTAAGTAAATTTAGTTGATGTAATAATTCTGTTATAATTTTTTAAAAAATCAAATATTGAATAGTGTCAAAATTGACATAAAAGATTTTTTAAAACAAATATTATATTAATAATTGAAATTAAATTCCTAAAAATCTAAGGTTTGGCCAAGAGACTTATATAATGATAGGTGTATCATTAATGGACCACTTGGGGGTCTCTTGGATTTATATGGTAATTTTATTAACCATATAATATAAAATAACAAAGAGACATTGTAAAAGTGAAACTAATTAACTAAGAGTTAATACTTAATGCTAAGGTTAATATAGTAACCCAAACCTGTCTAAATCCTATTGGTTGAGTGGTTTTAGACCTATACCCAACTTAAACTTTAAATAATCCACTTTGGATCCATTATAAACCGAATATGAATTTATTATAGAATAATATTTCTAGTTTTTCCAAAGGTGCCCCTCACCCCTCTTATAAAAGGGCACTCCCCCTTCTCATTAATTCACACCTTCAAAGCCTTTTGGTTCGGCCAAACCCTGCACAAATACTCTCTAAACTTCCCTAAATTCATCCTAGAGGCATTAATTTAGTCATAAAGCCAACCTAAGGAGCCCTTTTGATCAAATCAAAAGGAAAGAACCCAAAGAAGAGGTAATGATTTCACCACCCTTTTCAAGTTCCTTTCTTCTTCCACTTCTTCTTTCTTTGTTATTACCATTATAAAATAGTAACTCCAGCATATTTTAAATAATTTGATGTTATTATAAATATGGTACAACCATATTAGGTATTCTATCCATCCATTGAATGACATGTCACCATACGTGCGTACGTACGACTTACCGTCTCCACGTCGTGGTGTTATTGTCATTCAATAAATTATTATTTGGATGGGTATAATAATGATGTTTAATTCATGAAAATAATAGATATAACATGATAATGATTCTGTATATATGATATACCATCCAATTATATATTATTTTAATATCAAAAGAATGATATTGTCGCTCGTGCGTACGTACGGACTAACGTCTCCACGAACACGTTGAGATTCATTCTCCATCGTATCCATTCAAGTATATTTATCATTTTATTATTTAAAAATAAAGTTTAAGGACTTGATATAATTCTGTATTTTAATAATATACAACCTATCCATGATAAACATGGCTTACGTAAAAAAATATATAAAAGAAAACAAGCAAGTTAACACCTGAAACAACGATAATACTAAGATATTATTAACAAATCAATGTTAAAAGATCGTATATGATATCATATTAATGTAAATGATTATTTTATAATTCAATAACAATTATTTGACCATTATACAGGAGGTTAACCTACCGTCTACCAAGGAAAAATTACAAAGTAAGGGGGTTCTTATCTCACTTTTAATTCCGTGAGAATTCCATTGTTCACCACTTATTTATTACATGTGGTGTGTGTACTGCCCATGTTTGTATTCAATGTGTAATATACATTAATTCATGTATATTTACATCATCATTGTATGATCCTTCTTTCATGGGTGTATGTTTTGTATGATACCAAATCAATAAGGGAATTTGAAATTTCAATTTCCATTTATTCGGCATTACGCAAACTTCATTGATTATTTTACTCCGAGATTATGTGTGGAATAACTATTCATTTTCTTTTGTCATAATTTCCAATCCCATTTTCTGTGGATATACTTTTTATACACATAATCACTCCATTGATAAATTCTCAAGTCATCGGTATGAACTTGATAAGAGTAATTTTTACTCAATCTCAATTTGTTGAGATAAACATCCAATTCATTGGTGTTGTTTTTACAAGAATATGTGTGAATGTCCTTTGATTGTTTTACACTGAATATCCAATCATATTTAGTGTATTTATATTTTTCACTCATAATTATGTCTTTGATTTATCATTAACCTAAGGATATGGCCTTTATGAATGATTTCATATCAATTTACATTCCATTGAGACTTCTTTGTTGTTATACAACAAATCAATTTTATGTGGTGTATATAATGTACTTTGACATAGTATACCATGAATCCATTTATTCTCATGATGTTAAAAAGTTTTGATTACCTCAATTATTTGTATTCAAGTGTCTCTCTTTTGGTTAGAAACTCTAACTAAAATACATTTTTAAGTGTTTTAAAGATTTATTATTATAAATATTTCTCATTAATGTCCATGTTTTAAAAATGGTTTTAGGAATTTATTTATATGGACATTAAAGTTTTAAAATTAAAACTCCTTTTAAAAGTTTCGAAGTGGTATGGGACACTTTGATTCAAAAATCTATTTTTAAACGGCTTCTTGACAAATAGTGTGAATTTTAAATATTTTCAAGAAAAGGGGGATATTTCTCTCAAATAGTTTTGATGGTTATTTTAATCTATGTCAATATCATTATTATTATCGAATGAGGTTAATATGATACAATAAAATCTTCCATATTGTATCGAATGAGTTATGTTTGACTGTGGATGTGCTATTTTTATACCATTCATGGTTTGTGGTTAATGTATTGACATTTCGTATGATAGTTTTAATACGAATGTTTATGTTATGTTTAAACATGTTCATATGAGGAATGCATTGGACTTAGTAAGTGACGGGTGAAGCCCTCTATAGCTCCTCGATGTATTGGTAGGTCTCATGAGACAAACTAGTGTCTTGGCACAAGGCCTTGACAAAATCTTATTTGTAGTCTTGGCACGAGGCCTTGGATATGTGGTTATGATAGTATGGCATTATGCATTCCCTCATTATGAAAGTGGTTATTGATATTGCATGTGATTATTCGTTCAGTAGAATATCCATGTGAATAAGTAAATGACATTATTTTATTTTATTTTTTCCATACTATGTTGAAGTTCATGTTTAAAAGGCTTTTGTTTTAGTTATACATTGCCTTGAATATTTATTCTTATTTATGAAAGTTTCCTCTATATTGTTATCCTTACTGGGCATTTGAGCTCACCCCTTTTCTATGTTTTATTTTTTCCAGGATGTGAAGAAGTAATTTATGAATGACCTGCAGGGATCGTATGAGGGGATAAGAGTGTGGATTATGGAGACTATATTGTTGTAGTTTTCATTTTATGATGTAATGTAAAACTTTATGAATATATCTTGTGTTTCCAAGGATACTAAACTAATCAGTATTTCAAGATTTGATCTTTCTTGTGATCATGCCAATGTTATGTAATAATGCAATGAATCTGGGTAACTGGGGTCGGGGCGTTACAATTTCCTTTGCTTCCAATAGAAAATGATTTAGACACTAATGGAAGGTGATAGATAAAACCCTATTAAGAGGGAGGAGAAGAGCTCCATGCACCAAAGTGGGAGGAGAAACCCACTAGAGTGGGGAGAAAAGAATGGTGGAGGCTTTAAAATCTTTAAATAGGATCACTTTGGAGATTTCACCAAAGAAACAAAATGATCATTGTTTTTCTTTAAGATTTAGAAATAGTTCACCAACCATGCACCATTCACTACTATAAAGGGGAAACTCACATGGTTTGGCTACCCATATGAAAATTGTGCAAAACCTATCTATAAAAAATCTATAGGTGGTCACATGGGCATGATACTAGGGTCCTATGGTTGCAAACAAACTTTGTAACCCTCAACATCCCACTGTTTGAAGCTATATGGTTTTAGGTAAACTGTGTAGGCTGGTTTGCATGGTTTTCTCTAATTTTTTTCTCTAGTCTGCCTCTTCCCATATTGTGGATAAATGCTTTGAATGATCCCCAGATGTACCTACAACATCCTTTAACCTTTTAAGCCTCATTACTAGGTTCGTTTTAATAAATTTGTATCAAAATTTAATGGTCCATACCTTTGATTAAAGCCAAGACATTATAATATTGAAGAGATGGGAGAACCATGATGTATGAAATTGGGGTGTGAGAGTAGAAAATCACTGGGAAAGTAGTGTAGGATACCTTTCTTCCTTTTTATTCATATTATGTTACTATACATGGATGCATTATTTTTTGAATTATCCTTTGTGAGGATGTGATGTTTATTTGACCTGATTATGTGATGTCAATTTTTCTATTTTCTCATAGGTGAATTAATATGTTTCTTTCACATGTTTACAAGAGTCTTTAGTACATCCCTACTGAGTGTACATGTATACTAACCCTACAAATATAAATTTGTTTAAGGTTTCCAGTAGAACTATATGGAATGTAATGGACATTACAATCATTGACCTTTAAACCGTTGATGAGTATCTTCCAGGTCTTTTCTTTAGGGTATTTACCTGGTTAATTTGTTTGTATTTGTTCACTATTTATACATGCATTATGGGATGTTTTTTGGTTTACATAATTTTATGTCATTCCATGGAGTTTGTTTTAGTTGATTTATAATATCTTTTAATTTTATATTTTTGAGTGTAATGCCTCCCATATTTGATATTTTATAGTCTCATTTCTAGTTTCCATCATAGGGCCTACATGAGGCGGGACTCAGGTGTTATTATTTACCTCTCTTTATTTATAACCCATGAGGGGTAACTTTGGGGGAGGGGTGATGATAGAGTGGTATCAAAGGTTTATTTAGTGATAGGGTAGAGTTTAGAGTTAGGTACTGTGAGAATTGAGTGGTTTAGTAGGGTAACAATGTCAATTAATCTTAGTATATCACATAGGTTATAGAAGATCAACTATAAAATGGTATTTTATACCACCATTTTCCTATGACGGAATATGAACCCACCAAATTACTAAGTGAGGTGATTCTACTTGCAGGGTATAGACCTTATAGAGGTACATGTATTACAATTTAATTTTGTTCTTATTTTAATTTGGGTTGTTCTAGGAAGTTAAAATGAATTTAATAAATTTTAATAAAATTACATACTATAAGATTAAGAATTCATTATTTCCCTATAAGCTATGGCTCCTGTTTAGTGTCTGTGTTTGGTTTATGTAGTGGTGGTTCAACAGGATTATCTGATTGATCATTGGAAAGTTGATCTAACTGAGGAAGATAACCAGTGGGAAAAAATTTGTGCAATTTTTAGCAAAAGGATTTAGGGATGTACGAGTGTAGTTTATGTTATCTAGAGATAAAATTTTGGATAGGGGAGATTGAGATCACATTCTTTTTGATCTAGGACCTGGTGAAGTACTGAGTCCTACTAGTAGTCAGTTTGATGTTGGGAGATGTGCATCAGTGGATGATGTTATATCTTAATGGGATGAAGGAGGTATATGTTTAATTGTTTGAATTTTAGGAAGAGTTATGAGTAGAGTTTATTTCATTGACCTTAATTTTATTGAAGATGTAAGATATTTTATCTCTTTAGTAGGGGAGTATGTCGATGTGAGATCTTGGGATAATGTTCTAGGATCTCTTTCATTTTTCATAGAACCTTTTAACATAAAAGGATTCCTTTACACAACATATTTATGTGGAACTCTATCCTTCTAACTAATATTCAGTCACTCCTTTTATTCTACTAATGTATCTAGAGGTAAATAAGAAGGCATATGTGATCTATAATATACAATAATTAAGAGGTTATTGTGATATAGGAACTAAAAAGGATATATGAGAAGAGGAGTTGTTAGATGAGGCTTTCAGGTGATGGGTCCATTGAGGTTTCAACTAGTGGGAAGTTAACCTCAACAACTTCCCTTCCAACCACTTGGAGATAGTGGTTTTTATTCTTTTCTTAGGGTATTTGGGCTAATGTTTTTTGTCTATCAGGTTCATGTTCATCATCGTAATTAGTTCCCAGTGGTTCATTGAGATTAGTTTTCTAGAGGTGGATAGGATCAGCCTCATCCTCAATAGAATTTTCCGGTGAGGCCATTTCAATAATAGGAGAATTAGGATTATGATTTTCTGAGAGAATATGGGGTAGGCAGAGGATAAACTTCGGATGTTCCTCATGTTCAAGAAACCCAACCTAAGTGAGACTATAGAGGTGGGTGTCAGATGATAGGTAAAGGATATAGCCATTTTTAGTTTCCCATGGTGGAGGTGGAAGCACCTGAGGGCATAAATCATTTGAGGAATGCACAACTAATAATCCATATGTGTTTATTCCTCGATTAATTCAAGAGATTCACCCTCATTTTTTATAACCACTCTAGCTTTTTCTCTATGAATAAACGTAAAGAGGATTCTGATTCCCCTAGTGTTTAATACACTATTCGAAGGCCAGACTATCATGTTTGATGTGTATTGAGGGTGTATATAGATGATTTAGACACATCAATATTGTGTTGAATTTTTATTACTATATATGTATAAATATATTTTCATTATCAACATAAACTGGTGGTATTCCATTCATTCAATTATCAATTCCTTTTTAAGGATATTCATTTTCTTATAATGGATGGAAAACATATAGTTTTTCTTAGTGATCACAGTTGTCAGTTGGGAGGTATATGCTTGAATCCCAACATTTCATTGATGGTTGAGTTGTCTATGAAAGTAATTGATTCTAGAATAGAGGAGGATCCTAATGTTTTCATCTAATTTTTGGATGCTTTTCTTGAAGAGGTGGTGGTGATACCCTCACAACATGATGTTGTGTTTGGGATAAACTTATTTCCCAATGATTATATAATTTCAATGGATCATTATCATATAACACCTTCTGAGTTGTAGGAGTTGAGCATTCAGATAGACTATCTGATGTAGGCATGTTTAATCTAGTAGAGTGTGTCACTATGAGGTGCTCATGTTTTATTCACCAAGAAGGATAATGATTATATATGGTCATTTATAGACCACTGAAGGTCTAATCTGGCGATATCAAGAACCATTACCCCTTTAGAGGATCGATGATATTTTTGACCAATTAAGGAGAGCTTGTTGGTTTTATAAGATTGATTCTTGGTCTGGGTATCACCAATTTAGGGTTAATGAGGGTGATAACCCAAATACTACCTTCATATGCATGTATGGGAACATTAAATTCATGGTCATTCCATTTGGTTTCATGAACACAATAGTTGTGTTCATGTGGATCATGAAATCTATGCTTCATGAACCCTTATAGCAGTTTTGTAGTTGTACTCAATGATGAAATCTTGATCCAATCAAAGTGAGAGGAGGATCATTCCAAAATATAAGATCTATCATGAATGTTCTTCGACACCACCATATTTATATAAATTTATAAAAGTGTAATTTTTTAACATGGTAGGTGTATTTCCTTGGGAATGTGGTGTATCAAAAGTGTGTGTCCATGGACCCATCGATGGTCGATGTATCTATTTGTTAAGAAGAACTCAATAATGTTGTATTGTTTTTTATTTTTCTTGGTCATATAGGATTTCATAGGATGTTTTTATTTATCTTATCATAGATTAAAACATTTTTTATAGCTTTGAATAAGAATGATCGAGCTTTTATATGGATAGTTTAGTGTCAGGAAGTATTTGAATACCCGAAGAGGAAGTTGATTAGTGCTTTAGTGCTTCAGTTTCCATAGGAGGGTTTGACATTTTAGGTGCTTTGAGATGCTTCCCATCTGGGATTGGGATGTGTCTTAATGTAGTATAAAGCTTTTATCTCTTTTAGGTATAGGTATTTATTTCCCCATGAGCGTTACTATTCCATCCGTGATCTAGAGTTATTAGTGGTTGTGTTTGTACTGAGGTTGCAGAGACATTACCTATTTGGGAGTGCTATATGGTCTTTACATATCACATGATATTGATGTATATATTCTCTCATCATGATCTAAATCTATGAAAATGGAGGTTTAATGAGTTTCTTTAGGACTATGATTTTGAGAATCAACTACACCTCAAGAAAAGGAAATGTTGTCTTATATGCATTTAGTATAAAACTGTGGAAGGGGTTATTCATGAGTCTAGAGATGAATAGAGAGAAATGGTGCTGTTGGATTCCCTAAACATAGATGAAAGGGTGGTTAATGGTGGATATTTTTTCTTTTAGATGATAATTAATTCTTGTTTTATGTGAAAGGTGAAGGAGTCTCAGTGGGGAATTTTAGAGGTGGAGGTGATGCACATACCCTGGTAATTCTCCAGAGGGATGGTTGAAACTTGATGTTGTTTATAGGGAGGCTATTTTTTATGGCTAGGAATGAGGGATTCCTTAATGAATATCATAGCTCACCATTTGAGGTACACCTATAGGTATCTAAGATTTACCATATCTTAAGGATGTAGTTTTGGTGGTCCAAGATGAATAGAATAGTTGTAGAGGTTGTGGATATATGTTTTGTTTTCTAGAAAGTAAAGGATGAGAATCATGTCCCTAGTGCTTTGCTGTAGCCCTTGGATGTTCCAGAGTACAAATTAGATGATGTATTGATGTATTTCATCATATGGTTACACTGATCTCAGGAAGTTTTTAATGTTATCTCAGTAATCATGGTTAAGTTTATGAAATCGTCTCACTTCATAATGATCAATGAATAAATCACTATGGTTGTTCTAGCTATGAGGTACAAGGTTAATATTTTTTAGATGCATGGATTTCCATGGTCCATTTTCTTAAACTAGGATACACATTTCCCCTTGTGGGTTTGGATGGGATAAAAACATAGTTTGGGACCTTAGTTGCATCTCAACACTTCTTTCCGCCATCAAATGAATGAGCAAACAAAGAAGACTATCCAGATACTAGAATATATATTATAGTCATGTGTCATGGACATTGATGGATATTTGAAAAACATATTTCCCTTTTCAGGTTTGATTATAATAATATCTATCACTCATCTGTCACCATAACCCTATTTGAGGGGTTCAATGGGTGGTTGTTTTATTCTTCATTATGCTAAAATAAGGTTGGGGTGTCACAACCCGTCCCCCAGGGCCCGTGTCGTGACTACCCCAAGCTTATATTCCATTGTCCAAGGGTTGGTAACTAGAACCGAAAAGGCATATCCCTAAAACGGGAAGGAATTGCCTTTGAACCTGCGAACACACAGACAAAGAACACAAAAAGATACAAACCATATATTAAAACTATAGTAGTAAAAGTGTGTACTTAAAGTAATGGGTTGAAAATACAATCCCAACTAAAAGATACAATACAATAGAAAATAGAAAAAAAATATTGATAACTTCTACCAAGGATCCTTCCGGAAGGGTAGGTACAACTCATCTCCGTGACTCTCCACATCAACTAGTCACCTTTGTGTACCACCTGGTTTTGGTTCCTAAGGTCTTAGCCAAGCTGCTCGTCATCTGCATAGGACACAACAAGGTGCAGGCGAATCCTGTGCAGGGGTGAGTATAATAATACCCTGTAGGGACCCCGAGACCCCTGAAGGTCTCTCTGAATTCCCCAAAGTAAAACCATAATGCACGATCTTAATCACAATTTACAAAGAAAAAGACCTTGTTAAAACCAGGTATATAACTCAGAGATCAGGAATAAAGGTGATTAGTCTTAAGCTATATCATTTTATTTCATTAGGAAGTTCTACAACTAAACAATGAAGAAGATGGTCTATTTTTGATCCACACAGGGTCGTATGTTGTTGATCCACAACGGGACACTCTAAGGCTAGTCCTCATCAGTTCACGCACTACCAATCCACACAGGGTTGCTAGAATACTAATCCACACACGGTCACTATGATAATGATCCACACACAACACAGAGATGATATGATGCTGATGCACATAGGGTCGCTATAATGTAAATCCACATAGGGTTGCTCTTCAATTGACAGCCAACCACAGTATTGTCCTCCCTCGGTGCGCTTGAGTTCCATAGTATCTGCTCCTCAAGATATTGGCCATGCATTAACTATCACTGCGATCCAAAATAGAGTAACCCAATGGACAACCATGTCATAAGGGTCCGAACGTGAGAGACGACACATCAATCCGATTCTCGGTATGTGAGTTATAGATATTTTAGTGCCGAGGGCCCAGTTGGATTTGGGATTGATCTAACCCGACCATACTACAAATTTATTCAAAACTTAGGTGGAGTATCTCAAAAGGACCATCTCGTTCCAAGGATTCCAAGACCACAAATGGTTTGTCAAAGAAATGTCTGTTTTGTGAGATAAGACATTTTAATCGTATCTGGGCCGAAAAGGGTCTGGGTTCAGTCCGACTCGGCCATACAGACCCATCCCGCCCCGACTTGGGGTGATCCGACCTGGTTGAGCTACCCAAACTGGGCTGGGCAATGGAGGGCATGGCCCAGTGAGTTGCTGGCTCGACCCATATGGTTGCGGGCTTGGCCCGCGGGGCTGTGGGCTTGGCCCATAGGGTGACCCAACCAAGTGGATAGCACAGTCTACCAACCAGGTGACCTCCCCCAATTCGTAATGGCAAAGCCATTCGGGTTATTAAATCGGAAGCACCACGTGGTGCTGCTCTCCTGTCGATGGGACCCACAGGGTGCGGGTCCCCTCCGCCGCAGGTCGATGCCACAGCTGTTCTCCGCATAATGTGATTGTGCACCGACTTCTTCCAATGCGGCCGACCAAGGGATGGCTACCCCTGCTGACTACCGAGACTCGATGCTAAGGATTCCCTTCACGGTGCACGATGGCGTGCTGCCTGCTGCCCCCCACAGTCGGCCGATGAACACCGGTGCCAGTCGCCATCACCGCCGCACCGGCGGAACTTCCGTGTGCCACCAGGTGAGCTCCATTGGTCCGTTTTCTCTTATAAACCCACCTATGGGCCTCCTGAGATTATTTCATCACTGTGTGGATTCCAAATTCAAGTTTTCGTCGAGTTCAAACATCTCCCACGAAGAATGTGACAAAAATCAAAGCGGCAGAGGGTTCGTGCCTTGTTCATTTGGCTCATGCCCTCTGTGTTAGCATCATATCAAGCGTCTAATAATTAAATAATCAAATATAAACGAAGACCCATTCAATACTTCTGCGATTCATCATGCTTTTTATGAATGTGGAAAAGAAACAAATTCTCATAAATTTAAACATAAACAACCCCTACCTGGGAATCGGAGGAGACATCACAGTTTTGGAAGATGAATCCACACTTAATGAAGATGAATGCATTCGTCAATCCCAGATATATTCCTCCAACATTTCCATGAAAGCCTCCATTCATCATTGGTGGAAGAGCTGTGACACTTCGTTAGAGGTTCCTTCATTCCGTGTCAAAAACCCAACCCCGAGACTCATTTAAGTAGAGGGGAAGGGTTAATAACACAAATAAAGATTAATAAGGTTCTTTAATTAATGAATCTATTAAATCTCAATAGTGTGGTTACAAAACAGAAGAGTGAGTCCATTAAATGGCTTTAAAACTAAGCGGTCACACCACCACTGCTCAAAAATTGGTAGAAAAATAAAATAAAAATTTTATATTATTTTAACATTCTTTAAAAAGTAACAAAACTAAAATTTTCACCCGACCTACTGTGGTCGAAGTTAAGCCTCTATTAAGAAAATCTTGGTGCTATGGATTCAATGGTTCCTTCATATTTCAATTCTGATCTTCCATTGAAAAGATATAGAATACCACCTGCACGTTTACTGAAAGTACGTTAAAAAAAGTTCAAAATTTCGTTCTGGGCACACCGGGCCTTAGAATCAAGTACCGCCAATTTTCATAGACTCATAATAATTACAAATAATTAAAAACAATTATATGTAATTTCTAGGTCAATACATTCACCCCACCTTAGGGCTTTTCGTCCCCATAATCTACAACAAAACTAGGGGAACAAATGGGGATACTGGGCATGTATATGAGCCTCCTGCTCTCATGTTCTCTCCTGTAGATTCTCATGTAGGAAAAAAACTCACATCAGAGGAATCAATCTCCCATGAAGGACATACTCTTGTCAATCCTCTATCTCCACCAGGAACTCCACAAATGTAGCCCCATTGTCGATATCCAGTTTCCCCCAGTCGATATTGTGTGATGGATCATTCACGTACCTCCTCAACTACGACACATGGAAAACATTATGCACCTGATGCATCTGTGGGGGTAGAGCTAGACGATACGGCACCTCACTTATTCCGATGAGGATCTAGAAAGGTCCGATTAATCTCACAGATGACTTGCCGCCCTGGACAAACCACTGTAATCCTCGTCAGGGTGAGACCTATAGGAAGACATGGTATCCCTCCTAAAACTCCAAGGGCCTCCATCTCCTGTCAGTATAAGACTTATACCGTCTTTGTGTAGTATTAATCCTCTCCTAGATGATTTACAACTTCTCAGTGGTAGCCCATATCAACTCTGGACCCATAAGTGCTAACTCCCCTGGGTCTGTCCACCATAGAGGCGATCTTCATGGTCACCCATATAGGGCCTCAATCAGAGCAATACCGATGGTTGAGTGATAACTGTTGTTGTATGTGAACTCCTCCAGTGGCAGGTGGTCCTCTTAACTATGTAAAAAATCAAGGACACAAGCACGAAGCATGTCCTCGAGTGTCTGTATGGACCGCTTCGTCTGACCATCTATCTGAGGATGGAAGGAGGTGTTCAAACATAGCTGAGTCCCGAATGCCTCTTGTAATCCCTTCCACAAGTGGGATGTAAAATGAGTGTTGTGTTCTGAGACGATTGTCAGTAGAACCCTGTAATGTCTTATAATCTCATGTATGGAGATACATCCCAAGATCTCTACAGATCCTTGCTCTCAGATGGGTAAGAAGTGGTCCGACTTGGTGAGTCAGTCAACCATCACCTAGATAGAATCATCGTCCCTGGACATTTGTGCTAGCCCTGTCACGATGTCTGTTGATATACCATCCCACTTACACTCTAATACCTCAAGTGTCTGAGCTAATCCCATTGGTACCTGATGCTTGGGCTTCACTTTCTGACAAGTGAGGCATCGGAATACGAACTCTACCACAACTTTCTTCATCCCTAGCCACCAGTACTGATGCCAGAGGTCCTGGTACATCTTTGCCACTCCAGGACATAATGTTGAAGGGGATGTATGAAACTCACTCAACACCTCCTCCCGTAGTGTCACTAGTTCCATAGTGCATCCTCTAAAGAGGATGACTTGCTCCCCACCTTCATAAAATTCATTAGGAACCAGTCCTGAGGATATATGAGCATGTCGGGTTCCATAGTCTACGTCCCCAATCTGTACCCTCCTGACTCATTGAAGGAGTGGGGGAGTAACTAACATTGACTAGAGGTAAGCTGCTCCATCACTATCCACAAAGGATAACTACAATGGGATTAGCTACTCTATCGTGTGACTCAGCAACTATAGACCAGACCTCCAGCTATCTGCATCTGCTACTACGTTCCCCTTCCCAAGAGTGTAGACTATCCAAATTCGTAGTCCTGGAAGGACTCTATCCATCATCACTATATTAGGTTTAGGTCTTTCTGTGAGAATATATACCTGAGACTCTTGTGATCAGAGTAAACTGCAAAACATTCACCCATAAAGTAGTTTCTCCACATCATCAGTGCAAAGACCACTCTTGCTAACTACAATTCACCTGTATCATAGTTATGATCAGGCAATCTCAATTGTCATGAGCATTATGTGATCACCGCTCACTCCTGCATTAGGAAAAAACCTAGTCCAACCCCTGATGTGTTGCAGTAGACTACATACCCAACACCATCTTTTGGTAGCCTCAAGATAGGGGCACTCGTCAGTATCTGCCTCATCTCATGAAAAATATACTAGAACTTATCAGTCCACAAGAAAGTCTTACCCTTATTTTTTAAATATGACAAGGGTGCTACTACTCTGGAAATTAGGGTATGAATCTCTGGTAGTACCTATCCATTCCCAAGAAACCCCATACCTCGGTCACACTTCTGGGTGGTTCCTAAGAAAGCATTAACACCATCTTTTTTGGATCCACTACAACTCGAGCCTCTAAGATAACCTTCCCCAAAAAGTGGAATTTTATTATCCAGAACTAGAACTTTATGAGATTTATATAAATCATGTTCTCTCAAAGTGTATCGAAAACTATCTGTAGGTGTTTGGTGTGCTCCTCCTCTGACGTTGAGTATATCAAGATTTCTTAAATTACGACTACCACGAAGCGATCGAGGTAAGGCTGGAAGATTTTGTTCATGAGCCCCATGAACACTACCAGAGCATTGGTCACGCCAAAGGGAATTACTAAGAAAATATAATCGCTATACTGACATCTGAAGGTAGTCTTCTGTATGTCCCCATCTTATACCCTGAGCTGATGATAGCCCTATCTGAGGTCTATTTTCAAAAACCACTCTGCTCCCTTCTGCTGGTCGAAGAGATCATCGATCCTCGATAGAGGATACTTTTTCTTAACAGTTACCTGGTTCAAGTGCTGATAGTCCACAAAAAGACTCAGACTCCCATTTTCCTTCTTAGTGAACAATATCAAGGATGACCATAGAGAAACACTGGGCCTTATGAACCCATTCGTTTACAAGTCCTCCAACTGTACCCGAAAGTCACAAAGCTCCATAGGAGCCATCTGATATGCGTGTGTTGATATCGATGTCATACGAGGTACATGTCGATGTATAAGTATACCGATTTGAGAGGAGGTAGTCCCATAACATCACTAGGAAAGGAATAAGCATACTGGTCCACCAATATAGGATAACTCAGACTCTTCACGTCATCTACTCTTAGGGAAGGCTAGCCAACTAATGTGTGATCAGCTACACCCTTCTCTGAGAAAGTCCATCCCATTCTGAAAAGGTTACCTTATCACCAGTAAAGGAAAAACTGATCCCATCATGGCAGAAACACCACACTTTGTGCCAAAAACAGTTAATCTGAGCATAGACCGTTGACAACTGGTCCAAACCCAAGATGACATCATAAGGCCTCAATGCTACCACTAGGAGATCCCAGCCAAATATATCAACTCCTAGAGTAAGATCACACTGCCGACACCTGTGTGTATGTAACGACCCAAACTTTTTAAATAGTATATTAACTTACTCTTAACTATTTAATAGATATGTTAATGGTTAATGCAAAAAGAGGAGTCAATGGCTTCATCCAGTAGACTCGAACCTTATGAAGCCCACTTATCAGAGCTTGGGAAGGAGATGGCATCTTTGGGCCTCACATTGGACCAAGCCCAAGCCGAACTCCAGCGTGTCAATCTTGAACGGAAACACCTACGGGAGAAGTTAAAGTTAGTAGAGATTACTACTAGGGCAATGTTATTCGAGCCTCGCTCAGATTCTCTCACCATAGCAGACCTTACACTTAGGTCATATGCTGGTGTTAAAAGGGGCTATGTGACGAGACCGTAGCTTCTTTGTGTAATACGTTGGGATGAATAAATTGATATTTCTTCGTTTAGTGATGTTTGTGAAATTTAAAATGTCCGGATAATCTTAGGATGTATTTTATTGATGAATTTTGAAAAAAAGGATATTTTAAAATATTTATGTAAACCTTAAATAATTAATTATATGTACTAATTTTTGAAGAATGGTCTTCTGCAAAAGTGTTCAGTAAGGAATTTGGAGTCTAATAAGATCAACTTAATTTTTGATGAATAGTAAAATATGAATAGTGATTTTACGCTTAGGATTAGTAATGTGACCAAATGGATTAGTAATATCACTTAAAGAAAGTTTTAATATAATTTAGACACCTAGATTAAGTAATGTGATTCAATAAAATGGGTAAATAACGGTTTCATAAATTATTAGTCAAGTATTAGTTTTTTTGGGTGAATACTGTTTTTTAATTAAAAATTAAATTAAAAATAATTATAAAATTATTTTTATAAACTGAACTTTATTTTTGAACTCAGAGCATCGATATTATGTTATGGTAATTTTTGGGGTTTTTTTCCTGAAAAAATGAATTCTTGGTGAATAGTGTTTTTATTTAAAAATAAAAATAAAAATATTTAAAAAAATATTTTTATAAAATTGAGTTCATATTTTTAATCAGAGCATCGATATTTGGTTAAGGTGAAGTTTTGGGATTTTTCTGAGAAAGATGAATTTTCAGTGAATAGTAAACATGCAGTTTTAGGGTTTCGGTATGTTTAATGAAATCATAACTGTGTCATGATGATTTCATGAGATATTTTAAGGGTTAGATGACAAAAGGTGATGAATTATTGTATTGGGGGCCCCATGTGGCCTAACTCCATGGAAAATACCATGGGAGAGCCCATGGTTTTGAGAAAACCACTTGTGAGGTGTCCCTTGAAATTATTAAAGTATCACCTCACCTTCCCTATAAATACCCACCCTTTCCTCCTTTAGTTTTCACTCCCAACTATCCCCCACGAAGCTCTGGTCTCATTACCCTCCAAGGAGTCATCCCAAGGTGTCCCCCAAGCCCTGAAGGTCCAAACCTTTGAGTTTTTAGAGTTACGTTTTAAGGTAAGGGATCCGACCTCTCTCTTTCTTTTCAAGTAATCTCTTTTATGTCATTTATTTTATGCTCCATGTTCTTATGTTGGAGGATGTTCTTATATATTAATATTACTTCCCTTTTCATGTTCATATTATGAGAGACCCCCTATTTCTCTCATCAATTCGTTTTAAGAATGTTTAAGTGGTGCCGTTAGGCTGCCAAATTTTTAAGGGATTCTTTCACCCTTCTCATTTTTCAAAGTTCTACATTCATGTCAAGTCTTTAAAGTTCCTTATTATTATGTTGGGTGATTATCTCTATATATATCATACTGAAATTTTATGTTCATATGATGAGATACCCTATTTGATCTCGTCAATTCATTTTTGTTGAAGTTTAAGTGACGCCGTTAGGCTGCCGAATTTTCATAAGAGAAATGTAATTTTTGTCTTCCTTCCATGTTTTTCATCTCAAATGGTATGTCCTTAAAATTTCATTACTATGTTCTTAAATACTTTATATTATGTTCCCCTACTGTTTTATGGATCATTTATGAGTGGGTGACCCATGTCCCCTCTCATTTCAATGTTTTCTAAAACCTCGTAACATAGCCGTTATGCTGCAGAATTTCCGTCTCAAAATGTCTCTCTCTTTTTCTAATGTTCTTCTATTTTATTATGTTAATACCCAAAGATCTCTCTTCTATAGGGGTATTCACATATATACCAAGTTGTTCTATTTTAAATTATGGGATTTACATACATGAGACCCACCTTTCTTTTCTGTGGGTTTTAAAGTGACACAAAGATCATGTCTTTAAAGCAGTTTTAAAACGTTATGATTATGAAATAAAACCCATTTATTTTATGCTATATGGGTTGTTTATGAAATTATTGATGATGATATATGTGGATCACATGATGATAAAGACAAATTTAAGGGTGATTCCTGATAGAGCTCCAATGCATTGGGTAAAGACTTAATCTCTATAGATGACCATTTAGACTGATACCTTGGTGAATAACCTTGGTAATCTTTATTGACACCTTGGGGATGGACCTTGGTGAAACAGAAATGATTGTCTTTGTAAAATGTTTTAGCCACATCTTAAAGTTTTGAAAAACATTATTTTTATTATGATATGCCTCATTATTTCTTTCTCATGCCTTAAAGTTCTTTTCATGACCTTATTGAAGTATCTCAAGTTCACATGTAAAATGTTTCTCTTGTTTCCCTTACTGGGCTTTATGCTCACCCTTTCTTTTGATGTATGTCCCCAGGTTATGAGATGCAGTAATGAACCTAGGATGAAGTTAAGGAGAATACTTTCAAGCGTTTAAGAAGAATGTTTTATGTTGTTTACATGTATTATGTTCCTTGTTTCCAAGACACTAAACCTTAAAGATCCCCAGTTTTGTGTAATATAATGAAAGTTATGTTATAAAAAGACGGGATTCCATAGTTGGTATCAAAGGATGGTTTAGTTATTTGTGGAAATTAGGATATAAAAACTTTAGGAAGGACCCTATAGAAAAGTTTAAATATAGGAAAACTTCCTGATATTTTGGTATGTATTGAGTAAGTGGTTTATCAAACAAATACATCCCTGTCTGGATATGAGCAGGTAGAGGCAGCTCTGGCACAAATGTACATATGGTAAAACCCGAAAACACCACTTTGAGCTAGAATCGAATGGGAGCTGGTGCACGATAACGGGCCTTGCTACACTCTTGGTTATGACACTCCCGAGGGATATGTTTGTTTAATAACAATCTTTTTATGAATCATTATTAAGGAATTATAGAGAAATGTAATTGTCTAAGCATGAAGTCTTAGTTAAAAGATTCATAAATGAAATAAGTATCTCACTAAGTTTTTATTCTTTTAGAAAATGGCTGCCAATAGGAGGAACCGTGCAGATGGTGACCGCAATGAACCATGTGCTGACGGCCCTCCGATGGAAGCCGGAATGGAAAAATTCATGAGAATGATGAACCAACTGACTCAAGTTATGAGTAATAACTTTAATCAAGCTGAGAGGCCGATCTCACCACGAAGGGAACAACATTCTATTGAGTCCTTCATTCGTCAACGACCACCAACACTCAGTGGATCTACTGACCCATTGGTTGTGGAACAATGGATAAGCTCCATTGAAAAGATATTTTCTGTAATTAATTGTTCGGAACAAGAAAAAGTCACCATTGCTGTTTACTGCCTAGAGGGAGAAGCTGATTAGTGGTGGTCACGGATAAAAAACATGAATCCACAAGGAGAGATGGAAGCTATGGAGTGGGAAGTGTTCCGGGGAATATTCTTTAATAAGTATTTCCCTCGTTCCATGAGAATGAGAATGGAGAAAGAGTTTCTCGAGATGAAGCAGAAGGAGAATGAATCTGTCAGAATCTATGAGATGAACTTCACCCGACTTTCACGATATACCTCTATCTTTTTCATGGATCCAAGTGGGAAGGTTGAGATATTTTTCAGTGGACTGAGACCTCATCTGCAGAAGAAGAATCTAGACAACCGGGACTACGATAGCTATGAGGAGATCGTGCGGAGTGAAATGAAAGTCGAGCTAGAGTTTGGTGAGACACAATGGTCTCATAAATCAAATGAAAAGTAGAGATTGGTGGAGCCCAGTCTAGGGAAGAATTTTGATCAGGGAAGAGGTGGAAAGCAAATGCAACTTACCACATGCAATAAATGTGGGAAGAAGCATCCGAGGCACTGCTTGATCCGAAGTGGAAGTGCTATAAGTGCGGAAGAGAAGGCCATATTTCTCAGAGTTGTTATAGTGATGTGAAGCCTCAACTTCCCAACACTAATGAAAAAGGAAAGATGGTTCCGACCCTACCCGAAGTCAAATGCTTCAAGTGTGGACAACTTGGGAACTTTTCTAATCACTGTCCAAATCTGAGGGTAGTGGAGGGGAATCACCATCAACCTCAGAAAAGGCCAAGGGAGTAGGGCCGTGCTTTTGCTATCACAACAACTGAAGTTGAAGTTCCAAACGACATGGTATCAGGTACTCTTGTTGTCCTCTCAAAACTATCAAGTACATTGTTTGATTCTGGTTCTACGCATTCCTTTATTTCCTCCAAGTTTAAAAAGAATATAGAATCAATCCCTGAACTTCTTGAGGTAGAATTGTCAGTCAAGAGTCCAAGTGGGATTATCCATGCATCAACAGTGTTTAGAGACTCTAGTGTTTAATTCAGTGAGCACAATCTTATCGCAAATCTAGTAGTCATTCCCATGTTGGAATTTGATGTTATACTAGGGATGGACTGGATCTCAATGTATAATGCTAAGATCAAATGCAAAAGCAAGGAAATCTCAGTAGTCTTGAATGAACGACCTACAATCATCTTCCAAGGAGAGATATCCTGAACTGATCCCCATCTAGAAGCACCTCATATAGCTTTCTTTATATAGTTAATTTGTGATGATGAAGAAGGAAAAGAGAGTATACAAATAGAAGATGTTCCGATTGTTCAGGAATACATGGATGTATTTCCTAAGGAGTTACCTGGACCTCCCCCAGAAAGAGAGGTAGAGTTCTCCATTGAAATCATACCTGGATCTCAACTGATATCAAAGACTCCGTATATAATGGAAAATGTGTAGCTAGAAGAGTTAAAGAAACAACTCCAATACTTGTTGGATAAGGGGTTTATCAGACCGATTATGTCTCCTTGGGGAGCACCAGCTCTCTTTGTGAAGAAGAAGGATGGATCAATGCGGCTATGCATTGATTATAGAGAACTGAACGGGATCACAGTGAAGAACATATACCCTCTTCCAATAATTAATGATTTATTTGACCAACTTCATGGGGCTCAATTCTTCTCCTCGATTGACCATCGATCTGGTGATCATCAACTGAGGGTGAAGAAGGAAGATATTCCAAAGACTGCCTTCTGATCAAGATATGGGCATTATGAGTTTACTGTTAAACCCTTCGACTTGACTAATGCTCCTATTATTTTCATGTATTTGATGAATAGAGTCTTTAAGGACTACGTTGATAACTTTGCAGTAGTTTTTATTGATGATATTTTGATATATTCAAAAAGTCATGAGGAGCATGAAGATCATCTGAGGGTTATTTTGAAAACTCTATGGAAGGAGAGGCTCTTTGAAAAGTTCACCAATTGTGAGTTTTGGTTACAACAAGTTGATTTCTTGGGGCACATTGTAACCAATGAAGGAATCTCAGTTGACCTTGCAAAGACAATGGTTGTGGAGGAGTGGCCTCAACCCACAATAGTAATTGAGATTCGTAGATTCCTTGGTTTAGCGGGATATTATTGGAGGTTTGTGAAAAATGTTTCATGGCTTTCTAATCCGCTAGCCAAGTTGACTCGAAAAGGGGTTAAGTTAATCTGGACAAAGGAATGTGCAGAAAGTTTCCAAGAGCCGAAGAAGAGATTGGTTACTGCACCTGTGTTAACAGTACCCTCTATCGGAGAAAGATTCGTTATTTTTAGCGATGCATCTCTGAAAGGGATTGGGTGCGTCCTCATGCAAAATGACAAGGTAATTACTTATGCATCTCGACTGTTGAAGATTCATGAGCAGAATTATCCTACGCATGATCTAGAGCTAGCGGCAGTTTGTTTGCTCTAAAGATATGGAGGCACTATCTTAAAGGGGATAAATGTGATATATACACCGACCACCAAAGTTTAAAGTATATTTTCATGCAGAAAGAATTGAACATGAGACAAGGGAGATGGTTGGAGCTTATTAAATACTATTATTGTTCAATTCATTATCACCATGGAAGAACAAACAAAGTCGCGGATGCGTTAAGCAGGAAAGATCCTGTTGTTCTGGAAACAATGAGGATCCTAGGAGATCCCTTGATTAAAGATCTAGTAAATCTGGACATGGGAATTGTAAGGGAAGGGACATCATCAACCTTATCCCAAATGATTTCTCAACCTTCATTACTAGAGAAGATCAATAAGGCTCAAAAAGAAGATCCTTTACTGCAGGAGAAGTTTGAGGCTGTAAAAGATGGGAAGTTCCCTGATTTCAATATTGATCAAGAAGGTGTATTGAAATTTCGTACAAGACTATGTGTTCCATCTATTCCAGAGATAAAGAAAGAACTGATGGATGAAGCTCATAGCTCTACTTTCTCTATACATCCGGGAAGCACTAAAATATATAGAGACCTTCGTGATCATTATTGGTGGGATAACATAAAGAGGGATATTGCTAATTTTACTACAAGGTTCCTGGTGTGTCAACAAGTAAAGGCAGAATGAAAACTTCCTAAAGGGGTATTACAACCACTACCCATACCAGTATGGAAGTGGGATAATATCACTATGAACTTTGTAACTAGTCTCCCGAAAACATCCAAAAGAAATAATGCGATATGGGTTATTGTGGACCATCTCACCAAGACCGCCCATTTTATCTCTATTGGGAAGATTTATCTCTAGATCAAATTGCCAAGATATACGTAAAGGAAGTGGTAAGCCTGCATGGGGTACCACTATCCATCGTGTCTGATCGTGATCCAAGATTCACATCAATATTCTGGAGAAGTCTTCAACATGCTCTGAATACTGAATTGAATTTTAGTATGACCTATCATCCTCAAAATGATGGCCAATCTGAAAGGACTATTCAGACACTCGATGAAATGCTGAGATTATGCTCAAAGGAATTTAAAGGTGGATGGGATCAACACCTCCCATTAGTTGAGTTCTCCTATAACAATAGCTTCCATTCGAGTATTCAGATGGCACCCTATGAAGCTATGTATGGAAAGTGATGTAGAACTCCTACTTGTTGGGATGAAACTAGTGAGAGAATGCTTCTTGGGCCTGATCTTGTGCAAGAGATGATAGAACAGGTTCATGCCATCCAACAACACATAAAGGCTGCTCAGAGTCAGCAGAAGAGCTATGATGACAACCGTCGAAGGGACTTGGAGTTTGGTGTTGGCGAAAAAGTCTTCCTTCGAATTTCTCCATGGAAGAGAGTCATGCGGTTTGGGAAGAAAGGGAAGCTCACCCCTAGGTACATTGGCCCCTATGAAATCCTTGATCACATAGGAGCAGTGGCCTATCATCTAGCACTTCAACCGAACCTAGATCAAGTTCACGATGTCTTCCATGTATCTCTCTTGAAGAAGTACATACCCGACCCTTCGCATGTACTGAACCTAGAGGTGGTACAACTGAAACATGACCTCTCTTATGAGGAGCAGCCAGTGGAGATCTTAGACAGTAGAGACAAGGTTCTATGAAAAAAGACTACCCACCTTGTGAAAGTGTTGTGGAGGAATCATAAGTATGAAGAAGCAACTTGGGAGCCTGAAGAAACAATGAAGCAAAAGTACCCTCACCTTTTCGACTAGGCTTCAAGTATAAAATTTCGGGAACGAAATTTCTTAAGGGGAGAAGAATGTAACGACCCAAAATTTTTGAATAGTATATTAACTTACTCTTAACGATTTACTAGAGTTGTTAATGGTTAATAGAGAAAGAGGAGTTGATGGCTTCATCCTGTAGACTCGAACCTTATGAAGCCCACTTATCAGAGCTTGGGAAGGAGGTGGCATCATTGGGCTTCGATTCGGACCAAGCCCAAGCTGAACTCCAGCGTGTCAATCTTGAACGGAAACGCCTGCGGGAGAAGTTCAAGTTAGTAGTGATTACTACTAGGGAAATGTTATCTGAGCCTCCCTCAGATTCTCTCACCATAGCACACCTTACACTTAGGTCATATGCTGGTGTTATAAGGGGCTATGTGATGAGACCGTAGCTTCTTTGTGTAATCCTTTGGGATGAATAAATTGAGATTTCTTCTTTTATTAATGTTTGTGAAATTTCAAATGTCCAGATAATTTTAGGATGTATTTTATTGATGAATTTTGAAAAAAAAGGATATTTTAAAATATTTATGTAAACCATAAATAATTAATGATGTGTAATGATTTTTAAAAAATTGTATTCTACAAAAGTGTTCATTAAGGAATTTGGAGTCTAATAAGATCAACTTAATTTTTGATGAATCGTAAAATATGAATAGTGATTTTACGCTTAGGATTAGTAATGTGACCAAATGGATTAGTAATTTCACTTAAAGTAAGTTTTAATAGAATTTAGACACCTTGATTTAGTAATGTGATTCAATAAAATGGGTAAATAACGGTTTCATAAATTATTAGTCAAGTATTAGTTTTTTCAGGTGAATAGTGTTTTTTAATTAAAACTCAAACTAAAAATAATTAAAAAATTATTTTTATAAAATTGACTTTATATTTGAACTCAGAGCATCGATATTATGTTATGGTAATATATGGGGTTTTTTCTGAAAAAAATGAATTCTCGGTGAATAGTGTTTTTATTTAAAAATTTAATTAAAAATATTTAGAAAATTATTTTTATAAAATGGATTTCATATTTGTAATCAGAGCATCAATATTTGGTTAAGGTGAAATTTTGGGATTTTTCTGAGAAAGATGAATTTTCAGTGAATAGTAATAATGCAGTTTTAGGGTTTCGGTATGTTTAATGATATCATAACTGTGTCATGATGAAGTCATGGGATATTTTAAGGGTTTGCCGACCAAAGGTGATGAATTATTGTATTGGGGGCCGCATGTGGCCTAAATCCATGGAAAATACCATGGGAGAGCCCATGGTTTTGAGAAAACCACTTATGAGGTGTCCCTTGAAATTATTAAAGTATCACCTCACCTTCCCTATAAATACAAACCCTTTCCTCCTTTAGTTTTCACTCCCAACTGTCCCCCAACGAAGCTATGGTCTCCTTAACTCCAAAGGAGTCATCCCAAGGTGCCCCCAAAGCCCTCAAGGTCCAAGCCTTTGAGTTTTAAGAGTTACGTTTTAAGGTAATGGATCCGACCTCTCTCCTTCTTTTCAAGTAATCTCTTTTATGTCATTTATTTTACGATCCTTGTTATTATGTTGGACTATGTTATTCTATATTCATATTACATACCTTTTCATGTTAATATGATGAGATACCCCATCTTTTTCTCATCAATTCGTTTTAAGAATGTTTAAGTGGCCCCGTTAGGCTGCCGAATTTTTAAGGTATTCTTTCACCCTTCTCATTTTTCAAAGTTCTACTTTCATGTAAAGACTTTCAAGTTAATTTTTATTATGTTTGGGTATGATATCTATATTTATCATACTGAACTTTTATGTTCATATCATGAGAGACCCTATTTTATCTCGTCAATTCATTTATGTTGAAGTTTAAGTGACGCCGTTAGGCTGCCAAATTTTCATAAGAGAAATCTAATTTTTGTCTTCCTTCCATGTTTTTCATCTCAAATGGTATGTCCTTGAAATTTCATTACCATGTTCTTAAATCCTTTATATTCTGTTCCCCTACTGTTTTATGGATCATTTATGAGTGGGTGACCCATGTCCCCTCTCTTTTCAATGTTTTCTAAAACCTCGTAACATAGCCGTTATGCTGCAGAATTTCCGTCTCAAAATGTCTCTCTATTTTTCTAAAGTTCATTTATTTTATTAAGTGAATACTCAAATATCTCTCTTATATAGGGGTATTCACATATATACCATGTTTTTCTATTTTAAATTCCGGGATTTACATACAAGAGACCCACCTTCCTTTTCTGTGGGTTTTAAAGTGACACAAAGATCATGTCTTTAAAGCGGTTTTTAAAACGTAATGATTATGAAATGAAACCCATTTATTTTATGCTATATAGGTTGTTTATGAAATGATTTATGATTATATATTTGGATCACATGATTATAAAGACAAATTTAAGGGTGCGCCCTGATAGCGCTCCAATGCATTGGGTAAATACTTAATCTCTAGAGATGACCATTTAGACTAATACCTTGGTGAATAACCTTGGTAATTTTTATTGACACATTGGGGATGGACCTTGGTGAAACAAAAATGATTGTCTTTGTAAAATTTTGTAGCCACATCTTAAAGTTATGAAAAACGTTATTTTTATTATGATATGCCTCATTAATTCTTTCTCATGCATTAAAGTTCTTTTCATGACCTTATTGATGTATCTAAAGTTCACATGTAAAATGTTTCTCTTGTTTCCCTTACTGGGCCTTCTGCTCACCCTTTCTTTTGGTGTATGTCCCCAGGTTATGAGATGCAGTAATGAACCTAGGATTAACATAAGGAGAAGCCTTTAAAGTGTTTAAAAATAATGTTTTATGTTGTTTTCATGTATTATGTTCCTTGTTTCCAAGACACTAAACCTTAAAGATCCTCAGTTTTGTGTAATATAAGGAAAGTTATGTTATAAAAAGGTGGGATTCCATGGTGTAATCATCTAATCCTCTCCCGTATGAGTCTCAAATCATAAGGATCGAGCCAATGGCTTTACTAGAATCTACAAGATTCAAACAAGAGTTGTGGAAACAAAAGAGTGGCTGGAACCTGTGTCTATAAGTACTATACTAGGGTGGGGTAGACACATATCATACCTTAAATCATCCATAGAGGATCTTACTCATAGGCCTTAGGTTCGTAAAGTTGAGCTCACCCCTATCCGCCTTCTCCCTGAGGTAGGGGTGGACCACCTGAAGGATGTGGTGGTAGAACCTCAAATCGCCGCCCACCACCCGATGTATGACCAGATCCTCTACCAGATCCACTGCCCAATGGAACTCATTTATCAAATATCTAATTCTTCCTCGTTAGTCCTTCAACTGTATGATGGTCATCGGTATAGTGGGTCGGGCAGTTGCAAGCCATGTGGCCCTGCCTGCCACACGGGAAGCACAATCTACTCCCCTGCTGGCCTGCTCAACCTCATGATCTCTGCACCTCCGACCCTACGTTTCGGGGTTGTCCTCCAGAAGGTCTTGCCTTCTTGGACATCTATGTCATGTTCCTACTACCTTCTACAGATGAATTAGCTACCTATCATCTGGTGGTGGCTCTCATTGTCAGTGACTGCTCAGCTAAGATTCTCTCCACCAATAATTCTAGCTCGAGCAATCCATCCTACGTTGGGATATTGAGTGATATCATCGACACTCTAATATTTTGCAGGAGACCCTTATAAAAGGTTTGGTCCCTAAAGAAAGGGTCGTGTACCATGTCAGTGGAGTAGTGCGAGAGGTCAGTTAATCTCACCGGGTACTGGGCTACTTCTAGGCTTCCATACAGTATGTGTAGGATATTCTGAATACACACATAACATAGTATTGCTGGAATGAACTCCACCCTAAAGAGGCTCTCGAAATCTATCTAGGTGAGGGTCGCCTCATCGTGCAACTGGAGCATCAAGCTCTACCATCTCTCTGTCATGCCCTGGAAGAGGCTAGCATCTATGGTCACCATCTGATCTGCTGGTGTCCCAACTAGGTGGAAAACACATGCCACAACCTCCATCCAGCCCTCAGCTACCTGGGGATCAGTCTCGCCTAAAAACCTCAGAGGCCTCTGCCACTGGAACTCGTGTAATGCACTCAGCTAGAGTGCACCATTCCCTAGTGGGGATGGTGGAAACTACTACCCAACAGGTGGTGGTGCTGTTGGTGCAACACCCAAAGGAACTATCCTGGTAAGATGGCCCTTCATTTAAGCCTCATCACTCGGTGGTCCATCATCATGAACTCTCACTAGATTCTTAGATGGCTATCTATCTGGAGGCATCCTTAAAGAGCCTGGTGCGCCATGGTCAATATGTTATACCTGGTGAGATAACTCCAAAGAGATCAAAAAATAAAACATTTCCCAACCACATGCAATAAGTGTTTCTTAAACCGAGCCGGAAATCAGAATTTAGGGTCTTGGTGTATGGATATGTCAGCTTCAGCCCCAACACTGGACTCCCTGAACTGAAAACCACACTCAAAACACTTAACACTATTTCTCAATTGGAAAGATCAGAGTCTTAGTTCTTTGGTAGAACCGAATCCTCTGATACCACTTTGTCATGGCCCATTCTCTAGGGCCCAGGCCATGACTACCCCAAGCGAGCCTTCAATAGGCTAGGGGTTGGAAACTAGCACCAAAAAGGGATATCCCTAAAATGGGAAGGCATTGACTTTGAACCTACAAACACACAGACTAAGAACCCGACAAGATACAAACCACGTAGTAAAACTGCTGTAGTAAATGTGTGTACTGAAAGTAAAGGGGCCAAAATAAAATCTCAACTAAAAGATACAATACAATAAAAAATAGAAAATAACACCTGGGATCATCCACCAAGGATCCTACCTGAAGGGTAGGTACAACTCATCTCTACAGCTCTCCGGGTTAACTAGTCAACTCTGTGTGCCCCCTGGTCCTGATCATCATCTGCATAAGAAACAACAAGGTGTGGGTGAAGCCCGTGCATGGGTGAGTATAATGATACCCAGTAGGGAGCCCAAGACCCCCAAAGGTCTCTCTGAATTCCACAAAGGAAAACCATAAAGCATGATATAAATCACAAAGCACAAATCAAAAGAATCATCTCACACCGGGTATACAACTCAGAGATCAGGATTAAAGGTGATTAGTCTTAATCTATATCATTTTATTCCATTAGTAATTTATATAACTAAACCATGAAAAATTTGTTCCATTGTCGATCCACACAGGTTTGTATGTCTCTAATCCACGACTGGCAGCTCTAAGGATGTTCCTCATCAGGTCGTGCACAACTGATCCATATAGGGTCACTAGAATGTTGATTCATATAGTGTCACTATGATTTGGATCCACATATGGTATCTATGATGCTGATCCACATAGGGTCTCTATGATTCTGATCCACACAAGTTATCTATGATGTGAATCCATACATGGTCGCTCTTCAATTGACAGCCATCCACAGGATTCTCCGCACTTGGTGCACTTGAGTTCCGTAGTATCTTCTCCTCAAGATGTTAGTCATGATTAAACTACCAGGATGTTCAACAAGGGAGTAAACCAAATGATATCCTTGTCGCAAGGGTCCCAATGGGATAGAAAATGAATTAATCAAATGCCCAGTCTGTGAGTTATAAGCATTTTAGTGCTGAGGTCCTGGTTGGATTAATGTTTGATCCAACCTAGATGTACTCAAACATTTATCAAAACGTAGTCAGTGTATCTCAAAAGGACTGTCTCATTTTGAGGATTCTATTTTTATAGATGGTTTATCAAACAAACTTTTGGTTTCTAAGATACAGACTTTTTATCACATGTGGGATGAAAAGGGTCCGGGTCTGGTCCAACCTGTTCCGCCCCGACCTGGGATGACCCGATCCAGTCTGGGTCCAACTCAGCCCGACATGAATTGGTGGGGCCACCCTAAGCTGGTGGGGCCACCCTGAGCTGGTGGGGCCATGGAGGGCTCGGCCTGGAGGCTGGTGCGGTCTGCCAGCCGGGCAACCTCCCCCTTTCAAAAACAGCATAGCCGTTCTGGTTATTAAATCAGTGGCACCACATGGCGCCCCCCTCCTGTCATCGGGACCCATGGGGTGTGGGTCCCCTCCATTGCGGGTGGATTCCTTGGGTCTTCTCTATGGCACACAACAGTGCACTGCGTTCCTCCAACGTGGCTGGCTGAGGGCCGACCAACCCTACTGACCACCACATCTTGATGTTACAACTTCCCACCTTGGCACACGCACACGCCTATGGGCCTCCTGAGACACCAAGTGAGCTTCGGCGGTCCATTTTCCCTTTTAAACGTGCCTACGGGCCTCCTAGGATGGTACCGTCACTATTTGACTTCCAGATTTAATTTTCTATCGAGTTCAAAAATTTCCCATGAAGAATGAAATAAAAAATGAAGCGGAGGAGGGTCTGAGCCTTTTTCATTTTCCCCGTGCCCTCCGCGTTAGCATCATATCAAGCGGGTAATAATTATATCATCAAAGATAAACTAAAACCCATTCAAAACTTCCATGATTCATCATTATTTTCAAGAACGTGGAAAAGAAACAAATTCTACTGAATTTAAACAAAAACAACCCCTACCTCAGAATCAGGGGTGACATCATAGTTGTGGAAGAAGAATCCACGGTGGATGAAGCTCTTGACGTTCGTCGATCCCAGATTGATTCCTCCAACTTGGCCATCCAAGCCTCTTTTCTTCATTGGTGGAAGACTTTGTGGCACTTCATCAGAGGTTCCTCCCTTATGTGTCAAAAAACCCAAGCCCGAGTCTCATTTAATTTGAGGGGAAGCGTGATTAAAACAATGAAATACTAATTAGGTTTATTAATGGATGGACCTGTTAACTCTCAACAGTGTGGTTAAAAAATAGAATATTCATTCCATTAAATGTCTTTAAAACTCAGCAGTCCCACCACCACCACTCAATAGTTGGTAGAAAAATAAAATAACAAGTTTATTTTATTTTATTAATCTTTAGAAAGTCATATAACTAACTTTTTCACTCGACCTACTGCGGTAGAAGTTAAGCCTCCCCTAAGCGAATCCCGACATTGCAGATTCAATGATTCCCTCAGAGTTCAATTTTTAGTACCAGTTCAAAAGATAGAAAATTCCACCCTCACTTTTACTGAACGTACCTTAAAAAAGTTAAAAATTTGTTCTGGGCACACCGGGTCTCAGAATCAAGAGCTGTCAATTTTCACAGACTCGTAATAATACCAAATAATTTTAAGAAAAATTTATATGGAATTTTTGGGTCTTTACATGGGGAGTCATTAGTTCCTGGTCCCGAAGTGGGGTATAGAATTAGAGATAATTTTACGGTTTTTTATAAGAGGAAAAATGTAGCATAAGATCAAGATAAGTCTTATGCAGATTAACAGAGTAGGACCTTAGAGTTTTAGGTTGGATACCATGGTTTCTTGATGTTTTCACCTCTACCAAGGAAATGGTGGTCTAGAAGGGGGATTAATCTCTCTCCGAATTTTGCTGGGCCTCTTGAGGTATTGGGTTGCATTGGAAAAGTGGATTATCTATTGTAACTTTTGTTTATTGGATCGGTATATCTATAATACTAATTAGGATCATATTAATATGATTATAATGGAAAAATATTGGAGGGGCTGGGGAGTAAATTTTACTTTTAAGAAACTTAGTTTAAAATAATTAAACTAAAAAAATCTAATACTATATATGTTAATTTATTGGACTTGACCCACAGTCTGATCACGTAATCAAAAATCGATAACAATATTATTAAATCAGAGTAGAAATCATAATCATTATGGATTTGATTTATCATAGTACAAGACTAATAATCAAAATGGATATGATTAATTCCTATATATTGTTATTATTGTATTCAAATTAATATAGATAATACAAACTGAATAGAAATATTAATACGATGTCTCACTTTCTATTAAAATTTGAATCATAATATCTTAACCTATAAGCAACAAGTAATACAATAAAATACAAAAGAAAAAATTAATTTGAATCTATTAAAAATATATCTCTTTTAACCTTGAGGTAACGTTAGTCTATAACCCATAATAAAGGTATCCCTTGTTTTATACATATAGAGATGTCAATATTACCTTACTAGGGAAGACCTCGATATGAAGATTAGATTATATCTATCTTACTATCCCCGGAAGACCTTAATACAATGATCATATTTTCTATCTACGAACCCCAAACATCCCTCAATCCGATGGATCAAATTCTCTATATTCCTGTCCTAGGAAGCCCTTAATTGTTACAATGACCAGGCATAGATTTATAAAAGCAAAATGTTCTTAATTAGAAAACATGAAAAGATTTACTTAGAACTACAAAAATATAGGCTATGACATAGAATATGAACATGATTTTCACGGTAATAAATCTTCATGGCTCTCCTAAAATTAGAAATTTAAAATGAAATAAAATAGAAAAAAAATAATAAAAAACTCATCTAATGATCTGGTATTTATAGGTATAATCATAAAGGTCATATTTCTCTCCCAATGGTCATATTTATCTGAGTTTTTTGGAATATTTTGGATACCTTACACTTGAAAACATATAAGGATCTAGTGTAACTTTATTTTTGATGATATAGTGGTGTACACCATTATAGTGTAAAATATATTTTTTACATTAGAAACATGATTTCCGAATATGATTATAAACTTATGTCTTTCCGATGAACTTCATTACAATTGTAATTAAAATGATCTTTATGAGTTTCAATCTAATGTTATTTTTATTAGTATTAATCTGATTTTTGGGAGTTTTTTATTATGATAGTCATGTTAGAAAGTCTGATTTCTGGTACTGATAATATTGAGTCTGATTAATCAGACAAATAATCTTTGCAATAATTGCAATTAAGAATTTAAAGTTTATATTCGTAGTAATTTAGAAATTATTATAAATATGCTAAAATATAATGTTTTGTATAAAAAATTTAAAAAAACTTTTGGATATGAAAAGTTAGTATTAATATTTTTAAGAAGTTTTTTTGTGATTTCCAAAAAAAGGAATGGAAAAGTAAGAAGTAAAAATTTTTACTCAACAATATCTCCCTTTTTAGAAAGCACAAATCCCAAAGCTTAAATGAAATATTACATTAAAAAAATTTAGTCATTTTTCTTTGAAGAACATTGTATTCTGAGTTAAACAATAATCCTTAACTCCCCTTGAGTTTAAATTTCTCATGAATACAATGAAAAGTAAAATGTGAATCTGATTAAATCCCATTGAGTTTGATTATAGCTTCCGATATCAAGGGAAGTGGTTTTTCTATGGGTTTCAAATATGTTATATTCTATTTAAATTATTTTAATTTTATTAATTTAAGGGTTTTGGGGTTTTTAATTTTCGGTGTTTTTCTAGAGTATTTCTGACCTCAGTGTGGTGGTTTTGAGTTTCTGTTATCAAATGATACTTTCACATATATGCATAGGTAGGAATATACATATATAATCTCCTTATATATATATATATATATATTAACTCTTGGTAGTATGAATAAACATATTGGGGAAAGGTGTGATTATGTCTATATATGAAAAATGATTACATGTTTAATATAAAGGGGTATATGCATGTATAATCATATATATAATGTTCCTATTTTATATTTTTGACCATGAAAGTATTTTAATTTTGGGATAGGTTTCTTAATATATATGAAAAATTCCATATGTGTGCATGTGTTAAAGAGAATATTCATGTTTCCATCATTATAAGTATAATGCCTTGAGTTTGAGCTAGGTTCCCTCATGCATTAGCCTTTAAATTTAATGAAGCATTGATTGCTTTTATTTCTCACAGTTTTTTTTACGGAATAGAGATATAGATTTATTAGAATAATTTTTTGATATGAAATGATGTGTTTTATGAATTGGATTGGATTTTATGAATTTTTTTTATAGAATATTACACACCAAGTGTTTAACATTATTTCTGATTGGACTTTATTAGAAAATTGTTCCATGTAGAATGAAAAACCTAACCAAACCGAACCAAACAAAACAAAACTTGTACCTCTCCAAATAGTACTAACATGCATAAACCCATGCTAACTCAACATAAACCATGTAGAACCAAACATTACTGAATTAAATCAAATCGAATAAACGTATCCTGATCCAAATGAAAACAAGACAAATTAAATGAAACCAACATTAAATAAAATCAAATTGATATGAACACAACAAAATGAAAATATACTAAAATAAAATATAAAAAAATAAAACAAACTAACTTTATTTCCCTGAACGAACTTGAAGAAAACTAAAAATACCTATATAAAATTGAGCTATAGTGAATTATATTAAATTTAATTAAATAAAAAATAATTTAATTAGGAAAAACCAAAATAATATGAATTGAATTAACCTATAATGTGTAATGCTGTATATTTCTAATTGAGTGTAGATTAAATTAAATTATCCTAAACCAAATTGATAAATTAAAACTAACAAAATCTAAAATAAATCATATCAAGTTGTACCAAAGTGAATCACACATAATCAGTTTAATCTAGTTAGAACACTCCTGATTATCCTCAATTAGTATTTCCTCAAACATAAAAAACAAATATGAACAAAAAGTAACAAAAAAATAAGATTAAGAATAGAAAACCCAAATGAGTTTAACTAAATAAAACGGAATTATAAAAACCCATAAAGGATAGAATAAAACAATATAAAAAATAAATGAAACATTTTTAAAAAAACATTCAAAAATTGAACTGTAAATAAATAATTGTAAATGAGATCAACAAAAATAGATCCAAATGATCAAAATCATGAAAATAGAATTAAAATTAAAAATAATTGAATCTAGATTAGACCAAGAAACACATATCTAAATTGAAATAATCTGATTTAAAAAATGATGAAAAAAAAATTTAACCAAATATAATGAATTCAAACCAATATGACCCCAACCGATATGAACTAAACCAAACTAAAAAAACTGATATGAACCATGTGAAATCAAATTGAATTGATTAGAACCCAAATGTATAAAATTGACCAAGGTAATAAAAATAAAAACACGACAAAATAAATCTAATAAAAATTTATGTAACAAACTTGTATTGAAAAAAACCAAACTTAGTTGAAAATCAAGACAAATTGGTTATATACCATTAATATGTAGAGTAATTTTTAATTAATTTTAATTTACTATTTGAAAATATCATTTTGAAACTTGTATTTGTTTCCCCCATTTTTGTAGGAAAATGAGTAGACCCATAGGGTGTTGGTGTACTTATATGTTGGGCAGTGACTTGTATAATCCCATGCCGTATGTATGTTATAGTTTAGTTTTTATTTTATTTTCCCTATATCATTATCCACTTAGTCCTTTTATATATTTCTTTGGATGGAGGGTAGATATATTCTGCAAAGGGGTCTAAAAGGGAACTGGAGGAGGCTATGCAGTTTTCATTGTTGGGGAGGGAGATCAGGGTAGTGGAAGGATTAATACTGTGTTTCATTTTTGTCTCCTTTTAAAATATGTTTCTTCTATTTTATTTATTTTCCTTCAGTGTGGGTGATCAATTTATGGATATGTAATGATAAAATTTTATTTATTTTATTCAGGTGTTTAATTAATTTTTTCTGGGAGAAATCGTTCCTAAGTAGTGTTTCCCAAACCGGAGTTTATGAGAGATTGCAAAAGAAAACTGACTTTGAATGATCAAACCCTCAAATAAATTCCTGATTCTAAACCACTGACCCCAATAACCATTAATAGGGATAAAAATAATAATAACTAAAAAATACAATGAAGAACAATCTACTTTTACACAAGATCTTTCTTAGGGAGGGAGCTAACATCAAACAACATGAGACATAAACCCTTATGTGGTCATGTCCCTAAAATCCCACCATGTTGTCCCTTCAAAAGGGACAAAAAACAAATACTTTATTAAGATAGTAATGTATTTATAAATTTTTTTTAAAAACCATTGAACCATTAAAATTGAGCCTTCTTTCATCCAAGAAAAAATGGAAATCATTTCACAATTCATACCTCAGGCCGTTAGATTACATGGTTATTTTAAAACATCTCCAAAACTGATTAAAAAAACACAACTTGTTTTAAAACCAATAAACTATTGAGTATATCATAATAAGTCAAACAATTCTTTTTTGAAAACTATTTACAAATACTTTACCCTTTTAAATACATTCACCTCAGGAAAAACCAAAACTCACTACAAAATTATATTTTTAAATACACGATCTCCCATAATATAACACAATAACAATTAATTATTTTTATTAAAGATAAAGGTGAATAAAAATAACATTAGGGGGTAGTATGGTAATGTAGAACTAGAGCCTCACCAATAAAAAACTCTACAGTACCAAGGGGAGAGAGCCACAACTATCAAACTCCTTTAATGGAGCCTCTTGAGAAGCATTTTAATCAAAAAATTAGTTACTCAGTTTCATTCGATCCACGTATGTAATAGCTCAATATAATGGGTGATAAAGGACTTTTTCATAGTAGGTAAGTAATTTCACATGGTGAAGAAGACATATCTTTGAGGTATCTTCATATAATCCTTGAATCCAACTCAATAGCTGCTAATGAATTTTTTTATAAGAATAAATTCAAACACCGATAGGCATGGCCTCCAACTCCACCCTGAGAGAATTACCAACCCCATAATAACAACTAAAACAGAGAATAACTAATCCAATAATATCACAAAAAAATACACCCAATCACATAGTCTTTCGGATGCATGAACCTTCAATATCCAGTTTAAGACGAAGGGAAGGAGGAGTCCAACTCACCTAATGACCCACCGCCTAAGGTATGGAGATACTAGTGGAGTGCCTAAGATCCATGAAACACCTATGATAGGGAGATTCATCCCATTATTTCTAAATAATAACTTGGTCCATCACTAATAACTTAGTTATAACCACCAATACCATGATCTAGGGATTAAAATTATAATGATATTGGCTCCATCTTCTCAGATACACTAGAAGCCTGTAGTAAGCATGAGTGAATAATACCTAGTCACATGATTATTCTTATTAATACCATAGAAAAATAAATAAGTTACTCATGTATGGTCACAAAAACTAGGTTATAGCCAAAGATGTCCCCCACAACTCTCCAGAAATTTCTTGACGATTTACTTTTAAGGATAATATATAAAATAGATTCCTCCTTCTGAGCCTTGAAATAAGAGCACTTAGATGCCAAGTGAATCCCTCTACACTAGACTGAAAATTCAGTGGGAATAGAAAGATTTTGAATCTACCATAACAAAAAGTTATGTTTTTTTGGGATTTTATTTCACCCAAAACTCCTCCCCACCTATCATTGGCCTATTGTGATGTTGTCACCTTACTTTAATACTTTATTATAAAGGTCCCCAAAGCTATTCTTGTGAAAATAAAGATATCTCGGGAGTCCTCCATATTCATATCCTCAAATAATTTCCTATGAGAGGGATTAATAATTATATTAATACATGAGAGGTAATAAATTTTCTATTGTAAGGACTTATCTGGCATCAGGATCCTTTGGAATCTCAAGGTCTCACATGTCATGATATAATTCCAAAAACTATGATCTCCTTGCCCAATAATCCAATGAACATGATGTTTCAATATCAGAATGTGAGAATATAGTGACATATATACGTTAAAAGTATGTCTTATGGGAACCTTCAAATCACTAGAATACATATCTTTGAAAAATATTCTCTATAGTAAATGGCCCTTAATATCCTCCCAAGATAGCTTTCCTTGTAGATGATACATTTTCTTTGAGTCATTCATCACATTGATACCTCTATTATTCATTAGTCTTGCAAGCTTCTTTCAAGAGACCCAGTGACACCAACCTTCTCCATGTGTATCCCAAATAAAATTATATTAGTGTTTTTCAATTTTTTGAAAATATTTAGGTACCTTTATCACCAAGATAATATGTATGGGTATCGACGTAAGCACATAGTTGACAAAGATAATTCTACCTCCAAATGAGAGGAACCAGTTCTTCCATTCTAGTATTACACATAACTCCACATTATGTTCATTATCCTAGTTTTATGACTATAAACAATGATGAATTTCCCCTCAAATATTTGAATTTATACTATCAATATTTTTTCCCTAGTTGTATGGTGTTAAATTATATATCCCCATGATACATTATACATGACTCAAAATAAATAATAATAGGTCCTTATCACATGACCCAAAACATCATGGATAATTAGACCAAGCTACATGACTTTATACTTCATAAATATACACACCCAACATAAAATATTAGGCAATGTAGTCTTCTTCTTCACTAGAAAACCATAAACAATGTGGATGATGAAATTATTATAATTTTCTAAATAAAGAACTAGATGATATAAATTATTCAATGTTATATAATTATATCACGTTATGGTCATCCACTATGTCACCCATTCTCAAGAAGTATGTGTGGCTAGAGTCATTTCTCCAAGATTATATAGTGATACTCGGATTCATTATATTGGATATTTTTAAAACTCCATCCTTCATTATATCCTAATTTTGGCATACATCTTTTAACTTATATCAAGGCCCATTACACATCACATAACTCATATAATTTCATATTCCTACTTGGTTGATGAGACCATCACAAATATATGTAAAATATGAACCCCTACCATCAATAGGGGACCTTTATATTTTTAATTTCCATCTTTGAATGTCGTAGAGATGAACATGATCTTCTTCCACTAAGAAAAAGGTTAGGTTTGAATCACTTATCAAATTATAAATAGTGATTTCCAAGTCTATTTTCCCAAAACCAACTAACATTATCTACTAGGACGCATTTCATCATAGAATTCACACACCCAATTTGGGTTACCATCTTCCTATCGATGTCTGGAAGATGTGTCTTTAATATCATAAGGTTCAAGAATTATGAACTTAAACTATTTTAGCTATTTGTAAGGCTTATCAAATTGGCATTTGAGTTTCCAACTAATAGTGGGATTTTTTTTCACCCATTTATTTGAGTAATACCTCATGTCATCCTGAAATAGTCAGCGTTTCATGACATTGAATTTTATATCACTTCATCCTCAATGCATATCATTAATTGTTATGTATTTTTTTTTAAAATTATCATAAAAGGAACAATATAAAATCCATGAATCAATAACTTTATAAAATCCCATATCATTTATGTAGTTTATTTCAGGTGGGTCTATGAAGGGCGCTAGAGGGTGATGTGAAGGAGATATAGGGTCCTGTGAAGGGGCTATAGGGGGCTGTCAAGGGGGCTATGAAGGGGATGCATGGGGGGATAAATGGGCTATGTAGGGGCTATTATGGGGTTGTGAAGTGGGGTGGAAGGGGCTATAGGAGGACATGACAGGGCTATAAAGGGGGATGGAGGTGGCTGTGAAGGGGGAATGGGACTTATACCCATGGTTTTTATAACCATGTATATAGGCTCTTTACTGTTTCACATTATACCCATGTCTTTTACAACAGTGGGTATATCTTATCCCAGTAGAGAAGTTATACCCATGGTTATTCTAACCGTGGGTATAGATGTATACCCATGGTTTTTCTTAAACTATGGGTATAGAAAAATTTCTAGGACCTATACCCATATTTTGTTAAAAACCATGGGTATAGGTCTCTCTATGGATCACACCCATCCACTTCCATTGACCAATAATTATTAAAGTAAGAGTCCCTCTCATAATGACCTGTATTATATATGTAATTCCAAATAAAATTCCACCATCACGTTCTACATGGAAATCCACTAAGGATAAGATAATTTCAAGATAAAGTATAATTCTTGAAAGAGATTCATTAAGTAGAAGTCTCTATGTGGAGTACATAGAGTTTACTCCTAGGGTAGACGAAATTTTAGTCATGGATAAACCCTTGTGGTTTATGCTCACCGTACTTAGTGTATAATAAGAAATTGCACGATGTTCACTTTGTATCGTACAACATGTTCCCTTTTCCAAACACTAAGGTGTTCCTTCTACAGCACAATCTAGGTACATTGAGTAAGAGACATATACTATCTATTTAGCCCTTGATGAGGTAGATCGGCATGTTCTAGTGTACCTCAACCTATGCTCGTGTACAACACTATGGGTATGTGTACTTAAACATGACCATGTCCGCTTACATGGTGTTTCTTCCAATGTACTTGGTGACATGGCCAAGTAGCACTGCATGACATGTAATTTGATTACGTGTCCTGTAGTCATCAAAATTCATTCTTCCCCTGGTAGGAAGAACACATAGAGTGTACTCTTGAACTACACGCTGTGTGATCGGGATTACAGAATAAAAAATACACACAAACCTCCTGAACCCCTCTTTTCCCAATTAATAATAGATCAAACCCAAGGGGATCCTAAATAGTAAAAATAAGGTCTTAATTTTTTTTAACAACGCATATATATGGATAATGACATAAAACTCATAAAACTACCATCCTGATGGTTAAACAGAAAATCTTTTGGAACAATGCCATGCCTAGAAGCTACTACACCACAATCGGATATCGATCACCATCAAGGGTGAAGTCTGATAGAACCTCCTCTCCTCTATCAGCCATCATGAAAAGGAGAATCCCTCTCCCTTCTTCTAGTGAGTAGGAATCCACAAAGGTATATGAGGGTATATAAATTACTTATTTAATTAATTCAATGTCCTACATTATTTAATTATCATTATTTCAAGTGGATGCCTTCCACCAAACACCTTCTGTAACTCCTTGGATAATAGCCATGTCCTAGAAGAAAATCCTTTTCAGATTTCCCATTTGAGGTCCCAAATAATGAAAAAAGTATACTAAAAAGATATGCGTTCATGCTATAAAATATATTTATATTTTTAATATATTAATGTTGGGGTTTTATAATACTTGAGAAAAATTCTATCTAGATGAAAAAATATAGAGATATTTATAAAAATATTCAAAGGACTAATCCAGTGAAACCAAATTAATCACATTCTCCCTTACCTCAAGGATTTTCACCCTAAAAAGCACAGGATACACGAAAAGTTGAGGCATACTAAGTCTGAATATTACTCTCACACTCCTATGAGCTATAGAGAATTGCCCTATTATTACAAAGAACACAAAGAAAATGGATTCTCTATCCACATAATATCCTATATTTCCAATCCCCATTCTTCAAAATTTCATAGATTTTTCCTCAATGTCCAACTCATCTTAACTGATACTATGCTATGGGTCAGGTACGTATCTACCCTGTTGCGGCACATGGAAGGTGTAATGAAATCATTACAACTGTGTGGGCATGGCCAAATGGTAAGTAACCTCATTAACCACCCACAATATTTTTAATGGCCTAAATATCCTTTGACATAACTTACTTCCCCGAACACACTCAACAATCCTTGTTTTGTGGAGAGTCTTAAGAAAACATGGTCTCCCTACTCAAGCTCTAAAGGCATAAGATGTTGATCTCTATAAATTCTATGTTTAAAATGATCTATCTTAAAATGGTCATGGATAACATAAAACCTTATTTAATGTGAATGACACCATATTTGGTCTCATTATATATGTCCCTCCAATATATATCAATCACAATGGTGACCTATTGGGTTCCCCATACAAGCAGTCCAAGTGTTCTATATTGATAGTGGAGTGACAGTTGTCAAAATATACCAAGGGCCTAACTCTGGTCAAATTTCAACACATAGGGTCTTAACATAACCTTTGAAACATGGACGACTTGCTCAGTCTATTTGTCCACCCAGGGGTAGAACTCTGAGCTCATTTAGAACTAGTTCCCAAATGTTTCCTAATGAACCATCAAAAACCATAACGAAAACTGTGTATCATGGTTAGAGACATTCTTCTTGGATACCCCACAAAGCTGAACAATCTACTTTATGTAAAACTTCCCCAAACTCACAACTGAAATCAACTCCTAGATAAAATGATGATGTGTCAACTTGGAGAGTCGATAAAAAATAAACTAGGAAGCATTGTGGCCTAGTCATGGACATATAATACATATATCACAAACCATCAATATGACATCACACTTAAATTATAGAAACTAAAGAGGCTGAGAAAAACCTTACATAACATAATGTTCATCCTTTACCTACTAATATATTAGGAAAATAGAAATTACCCATAAAATATCTTATTCATTCAATCCTACCATAATTTCCACTGATGGATTGAATACACCATTTAAAAATTGAGATGTTTTCTCCTAGTGGAGAATATGAAACTACCTAAACACCACCTCACATAATGTCACTAAAACTACCATCCATGCATATAAAAAGGATGAAGTAATCCCCTACTTTATGAAATATATCTAGTCATATCTGGAGGATCTCAGGTCACATAGAACCTCACAGCTTATGTATCCCAAATAGGACTCCCTCAAACACTAAATAAATGGATAAGTGACCACCATAGACTAAAGAAAAACTAATCCCCACTCCTCTATATTCATCTTCAATGAATCCAACAACTCAAATGCCTCCTCCACTAAGTGGGAACATGAATTTTTTCTATGGGATTATTCCTACACATTTACCTTCCAAGGAGAATATAATATCTCTAAGTCATAGTAATTTTAGATTTCCATCCAATTCCACTATATCAAGTCATTATCTCCTAGAAAGAATATGTACCTGTGACCCTGGTGGTCTGAGAAAATATCAAAATGCTTTCACAGGAGGTAACACCACCACATCTCCCAGGTGAAGACCACCAATATGAAAACTAATATGGTAGTGTAAGCCTACTCATAGGTTTCACTACCTAGAACCATAAGAAAATTCATCCTACCTCCATTTCATTTCACTTCTAAGACTAGATCCATAGGCATCACAAAACACTATTCACTCGACTCCCTCCATTGGAAGTCACAAAACTCAAGCACTAGACCATATTTTCTAGTTCCAATATAAAACCCATGCCTAAGAAAGATTTCATCAACAATATTCTCATGTTTTCCAACTCTGAAACCAAGTATACAAATATGTAATTAATGGAGACTACCATGAACTTATCTAAGAGGAATTTAATGGTCTAGTTCACAAGTCTCACCCCCACCATTTTGGAGTTTAACATTGCAAGTGGTATAACCATAAACACAACAAAACCATAGAGTATTTATAATTTCACATTGGGTAAAACCTATTCAAAAACTAGGATCATGTAAAAAATTTCCCTAACATAAAACTCTAAGAACATCACCCCTGACCACTAGTTGATGATGTCATCAACTTCACTCGACTCCCTCCATTGGTGGTGTCAATCCACCCCTAACCTCATGATCTAACCTATATCCTAGGAAAATAATACATGGATACTAAGAGAAACACATTATATCCAAAAATAAACTTCCATATGAATTCTTCAACCACACCTTCATCTATTCCAGTTAAACGGTATCATTTGATATGGAAACAAAGATATTGGGTCATCCATGGGTGAAAGTCTATACATAAAACAATGTTTTAGTGTGAGGTAAATGTATAAAATCCCCATGATGGATTTCCTCATACTTCACCACTATAGAAATTGAATTGTCATAGCATCTTGTACTCCAAGGTTCACACTAGACAACTAATAAAATTGGATGCATACTTATACACATGAGTGCATACTTCTCTTCCTGATATTGTTTTTCACCCATTAATAAAAATTATGTTTCACCACCTCAGGTACACCGTAAATACCACTAGTGAAATTATATACAAAGGAAAACATCACAAGGCCTCACGGAAAACTATAGAAAGATTCCACATTTGTATCTACCTGTATTTAGAGATAGATCATACTCTTAGTAGTAGTATGATCACTGATCATCCCTTTTTGAAGCCTCCAATTTCTATGTTCAATAAAAAAATAATCCACTAGAACCACTAGGCCTTGTAAAAGGGATGAATTCATTAATAAGGATTGTGTATATAAACTAAAACTGTGACTAGGTGTAGAAAATATAGAAGGCATAACACAAAAAACACATGTAGATACATAGTGATAAGCCCTGAATTCCTAAATATTTCATTGAACATGCCCATCCATTCGCCATATCTAGGGTTTTATATGAAATATTAGAACATTTAAAATAACATAAACACAAAAGTTGAAGGAACTCACCCTTTATACCTTGATATTATTCGATTTAGGTGGAACTGACTCAATTGCACAATTTTAATTTTTTTTAAAAGAACATGAATCAGTTGGGGAAGAATAATTATTCCATGAATATATGAATCCACATAAAACTTCACCAATAAAAGGATATATTGACACCCTTTGTCACCCTGGGGAATTATCTCTTATGGGACCACCATTAATTTGGGTCCTACCTAGCAAGAAACTCTCACGGTATGAACATTCAAGTGCTCTACCACATGAAAAGGGGGTATGGACCAAAAAGAAACCTACGAGATGTATATCCTAAAAACTTGTGATGTAGACTTAGTATAGGTCCATCATCTTCTATAACCACTAAAAAAATTGCTACACCATGAAATAGATTGGCAGTGACTGCAACCATTTGGTATATAAGAGTCTCTAAAAGCTAGAAAACCTTGACTTCCACCTTGATCCAATCCTCATCTACCTAAAGGTATATCTCACTATGTATCCTCATATATCTATGTCACTAGAATTAAATTAATGTAGTAGTATTGTGTTTTTTGGTTCCTTGAACTATTGAAGCAATCAGCTTCCCATCGTGTCGTTGATTACTCACCTAGTCAACTAGATTTGGGTCTATACACTGCTTTGTATATGGTAGTACACCATGATACCTCCTAGAGAAAACTCTTTGTGACCTTGTTCCTAAGTTTATGTGTCATCACCTAGCTAGTCATCATCGTGACACTATATCTGAATGTTATCTAGCTATCATCATAGAAAAATCCTGAAAGTTATCAAAATGTACCACATTCAAAGAAAATATATAAGGAGTCGACTCAAGAGGGATACAGAAACCAAAATAAATTATTATATGGTTCCTGTACCAATGTTGGACATGCAACCGGTGACTACATGTGATGATTCAAAAATTAGGTTATTATAGTCCTGGTGAATGGATACGTCAGCCGCTAAACCAACACTATATTTCCTTGCTTGAAATCTAAACTCTTTCACTATGAAACTATTTCCTTAATGCCAAAACAAAAAATCCCACTGCACAAAAACCCCCAAATCTCATCCCAAGATGAACCACTCTGATATAAATCTATCATGAACTAACCCACTTGGTCCCGCCTTGATGATGGTAAGATGAGTGATACACCACAACCCTACCTCCAATAGGCCCATGCCTAGTGACTGGAGTCAAGTTGGCAATGTTTAAATGAGAGGATTTGGCCTAAGTACCTCTATGAAAAAACACCAACTAGATCACTGTAATAGTTTAGATACATATAAAAGAAAATTTAACATATATAGTGTATTATTTTATGAAATAACCTTTAAGAAACATCCATGTACAACAATATATGGGGAAAAACACACACCGAACTAGAAATACATGGTGGAATGAAAACTGATGAAAAATTAGAAAGGGGAAATTCTAGAGAGGGTTTGATTAACAATCTATGTGGATGACCACTAAACATGTTCTGCAACATAAGACACTATACACCATAGAAACATGTTCCACCAATGTCACTTTTGATCTTCCTATCATCAAAATCAGAAAAATCACATGCATTAAAGCCCATACAGGTGTGAGTATGTAATTACCTAATAGAATCCCCTATATCACCAAACAAACACTTCAAGAGAGAGTGGTCAACTCAAAAACACTAATTCATATCAATTAGAACACGAGACAAAGCCATAAAAATAGAGATATTCTTAAGAAGAAGAAAAAATTGGAGAGAAAGAGGATCTCCATATCCATAGCCCCACAAAGAATAATGAGTTAGCATGCATCTCCAATGGTCCCATCTCTGGTTTCCAACATCATATTCAACCATACAAGAGTCCATGTGGAGGGGATCACAACTTTCCACTATTATTCTCAATTGAGGGAGCTCTTACTGCAACAATATTTCATGTGAAACATCATTAGAATCAGTGTGGATATCCCATACATTTATGCATAGAAACATATTTGAGGGAGAATTAACCCTAGTGGAGGAGAAACTCTCTATTAGAACTCAAAGTTGGGGGAGTAACACTCCGCATATAGAGGACCCATGCCCAATTTTGTATGGGTGTTTCCTATCCTACCTATGAAAGAAGTATGGAATTCCATACCCATATTTCATAGGGGAGTACCGACCCTTTTAACACTCCAATGATTACACCTGATCACTACAGATTGGGTCAATTGTATGGGGGACCTATGCCCTAGTGCGAAAAAGGAGTTTCCAACTGCCTACATATCACTATGGACAACACTTAATCACTACCATACCTCAGTATTCATTTAAGTATGTGACCAAATCATAACATCTTGTGTTGTATATTTGATTCCAAATCGAAGGCCACCATCACATTATATGATAAAATCCACTCGTGACGAACTACTCACAAGCCCAAATCTTAGTTTTGAAGGTGATTCATGAATTATAAGTCTATAATGGTAATACGTGACATGTCCTCCTAGGATATGTGGAATGTCTCTTGTGTATGAAACCTATTGCGTCCCCTCATGCTCATCGATGTGTATGAGTAAAGTATACATAATGTTTTCTGTGTCACATAGCATGTGACCACACCCAGAAACTTGGGCATGCTTTCACAACCAAATAGCATTGATGACTATGTAATCTTATATGGAACATACATGGAGTGAAAATTATATAATATATAACATATCATTATATTTTTTTCCATCATAATGTGCCTATATACATAGATATGTGCTCGTGTACACCACTATTGGGTCGTTCACTTCTACATGACCATGTCTTCTTATAAGTCGCGCCTGCCTGCATACTCTGCCACAAGGCCAAGCCCCCGTACACGGTGTTTCCATTGAGTAAATGACATGTAGTCCCCAAAATTCATCTTCCCCAAATTATAAGAACACACAATGTTATCTTCTAAACTACACGCTATGTTTTTGGGATTACTGAACAGAAGATCCCCAAAAACCTCTTGAAACTCCCATTTTTCTCCACTTAAGCATAGATAAATCCCCTAAAGGATATTTAGAAATAATAATAAGGGCTTAAAACATTTAAAAAAAATACATATATGGGAATTGGGACATAAAAATAATAAAACACCTACCTCATAGCCAAACATTGAAGCTTCAGGTCCAAATCATTTCCCAGAAGTCACTACCCCATGATACAGTTTCGATCGATGTTAATGGGAAAAGTCTGGAAGAACCTCCTCTCCTGGTTTTAGCTATAAAACAAGGGAGAAACCCTATCCTTTCCTCCTGTGTGTAGTATTCCAAAAAATTGATAAGAGGGTATAATACTTATTTATTAAATTAATTCAATATCCAACCTTATTTAATTGTTGTTCTTCCCAACTTTCACCTACCACCAAACAATCGATGCCAACTAAAAATATATTGTCCCTAGGGGAAACTCCACATATCAGAAACCACTATGGTATAATATTTCCCATTTGAGATCCAAAATAATGGAAAAAAAATTCTACTAAAAAGATGACTGGAAATGAATTAATTTTTTTTAATATTTCTAATATATTAATTTTAGGGTTTTGTGACACTTGAGTATGATTCTGATTTTGAGGAAAAATGTAAAGATATGTATGGAAATATTAAAAGGGCTAATCTAGTGAAATCATACTCATTATATATTTAATTTAAATAATTATTTAAGTGAAATTAATTTTAGTAAATTTATTTAGCATTTCATGTGATTATGAGAGCTAAGTAATTGATGTAAATATATAGTGTCCACTATAAATTTTGTAATTAAACTAATATGGATACCTAAATTGTACTTAAATCATGAGGGTATTGATCTCAAGAGTGCGTTATAATACATAAGGGTTTGATACTAGTATCGTGTGTCTGGTTTATAATTTAGTTAATGATTTAACAAAACAACATAAAAGTGCTAGGTCTTGATGAGAACTTACGACAAATCCGGCATGACTAACCCATAAGTTGGTCTCTACAATAACATATAACATGGACCAATTGAGATCCATAAAGATTTTTTAATAATATTTTAACTTAAATAATGAATTAAAACGTACAACTAGGATATATTTAAATATTCACTAATGTCGTATACAATATAATAGCCAAGGCACCACTGGGAAGAAAATGCAGAATTCCAAGAAGAGGTTCTCGATGTTATGTGACCTAAACACAAAATTTAAATTAACTACCCAATTATATACTTAGAAATCCCAAATAAATCAATCCAGATATACCACATCTCAATTAATAGTCTATTCATATTTGAAATATATAAATTAATACATGGGAATTTAAGAACGAGGCCAGACATTCTTGATTTTTAGGCTTTCCCGCATATACATTATGGGGAAGACCTCTCAGTCAGATACTTTAGGATAGTTAAGATACTTTAGAAAAATTATGCATAAGACATTTGTGATGTGTATAAATCATCCACACCTCCATTGGTACATGGTGTTCCCTACATGACCCAAAGTGTCTGTTATCATTTTAAAATTTAAATTTACATCCAAAAAATCGTGTCACTCACTGAAAATAATAAAATATGATTGGATTTTCTTGATACATGGGTAACATGATTAATAAAAAATTTCTGATGTATAAGAATCAATCTGATGGAAAAACAAGAAAATGATGTGGCAGGTCTGAATCATGTTCATGTTTTTATTTTAAATTGAAATTTTAGTAAAAAATACTTGTTAGATACTAAAAAATAATAAAACACATACATATTGTTTTGATACTTTAGGAAAATAATCCGTAATTAATTTTCGAAATATAGGAATTATCCGCCCCTAAATATTTTTCATGGTGTGACCAGTTTAACTCCATGTTCATATTTTTATATAAAATTGATATTTTATTTCAAATCAAATGACAAAATCTCAAAACAGAATGAAAAAATTCATATTATTTTGATACTTTAGAAAAAATATCTAAAAGTCATTTATGATGTGTTTGAATCATCCACACTACTATCTGATACATGGTGTAACTAGTATGAATCAAATTGTCTATTATCAGTTTAAAATAAAAAATTTAGTTCAAAACATGTGTCACTGACTAAAAACCAAGAAAACCTAATCAAATTGCCTTGATACTTCAGGAAAATGATTCATAATTCATTTATGATGTGTAGAAATTAGTATAACATCAAACCAACACATACTATGACCAGTATGACCCAAAGTGCTTGTTTTCAGTTTAAATAAAAATTTTAGTAAAAAAGACACTTGGCATACTAAAAAATGAGAAACAAATTCATATTTTAGTAATACTTTAGGAAAATGATCTTTATTTCATTTTTGACATGTATTATCCATATTTACATCAATCAGACACAAGGTGTGACTGGTATGACTTCAAGTGTCTCTTTTTATATTAAATTGAAAATTCAGTTTAAATCACACATCACATACTCAAAACCAATAAAATGTATTTGGATTGTTTTTATAAATTAGTGAAATGATTCATAAGTCATTTTGGATGTGTAGGAATCATCCTAAACTCTATATGATACATGGTGTACCTTTTATGACTAAAAGTGTTCATTATCATTTTATAATTGACAATTTAGATCAAAACATGCGTCACTCACTAAATAATAAGAAATTTCACTCAGATAGTCTTGATTAATTAATAAAACAAATCATAATTCATATGTGACATGTATGAATAAGTATCACTTAAAATTGACACACAATGTGATCAATATGAATCAAAGTGTGTGTTTTCAGTTTAAATTTACATTTTACTAAAAAAGACACCTGACATGCTCCAAACAAAGCAAATGTATTCATATTATCTTGATATTTTTGGATGACTATCCTTGACTTGATTTTTATGTGTAGGAATCATCTGCACAGTGCGATTGGCATGACTCATGCTATGAAATTTAATTAAAAATTGAAATTTTATTTTTGTACTATATCATATTTATGACTAATTTATATCTTTATAATATTAATAATATAATAATTATTTTCTTATATAGGTGGATTATTCTTATCAAGTTGGGAAGGTTTTGTTAAAAAACTAATACCATGATCAGGTTTTCTTGAGAGGGGGTTAGGTGACAAAGATCACGAAACCATTGAGGTTTTTTAATGTCCATGATAGTACTTACTAATGTAATTATACAAAATAGTCTTTGAAATGTGTATAATATTATATTTTTGTCTTGTACTTATGATATAATTATTATTTCAATTAAATTTTGTATTTTCCATATATAGGTGAATTTTCTTCTATAGTGTGTTGTAATTTTAATACCACATTACAACAGTACAACCTTTATTAGTGTTTTCTAGTGCTGATGAAAGTGGACCACTTAAAAAATTCTTAGATCAATAATGATTGTTAGTGCCGATAAAGTATTTTTATAGTGAATTTGAAAGTAACTTATGTAGTAGTGATAGTCTAAACTAATATATATATATATATGTATATATTATTGGCCTATTTGTATTGGATGCTTACCTGGCCCCACCCACACCCCAACATCAAGCGCCTCAATCCTTATATTGGTTGTTTATATTTATCCATGCCTTATACCCATCACCTCTGTGATACTTTTATTTTATACCTTCCTAGTGCCACATTTCCTTTACTATGCCCTCCTCTTCAATTAATCATCAATACAAACCCCATCATTTCAATCCTGCCGTGATCCCACCAAATGATCATTGATTTTCCCTCAATGGTGACTATTGAGATTACTATCCAAGTGCTTCCTCTCTTGCAGTATGTGGGTTCAAGAACCAACCTTTTATGTCCATGAGTAGAGAATCTAGGATGTTATCAGTCATATATAACCATTTCATGAAAAATATATATAATTATTTCTTTTAAAAATGAAGAATAAAAATAAAATGGTCTTTCACATGACTTTTCCTGAATGATATGAAAAATAAGTTAGGCATGAAAATTTTGACATGTATATAAATTGGCTAGAAGGGTCAAAGAAAAAATTTTCAAGGCCCATATAGGTCTAGAATATTTTGTCAGGACTACAAAATTCTCCATGATTGGTGTTACTGTATGTCCACTAAGTTATCCATGTAGGGTGTGAGCATAAATAATAAGCTGAGAAATACTAACACTATCTCAACTCTCACAATAAAAAATAGGTGTACACATGAACATGTATATACATTTACATATTTATAATGTAAAATAGTTTTATTAGTTAATAATAATGAAATAAAAATAGTCAAAATTGATAATATGAAGAATTGTAGATAAATTTAGACTATGAATAAAAATCTCTCTTTATTATGAACCCATACCTGTAATAGCCACTTAAAGAATATGCCCAAATTTTGAGATGCAATACTAGTGCCATCCTCTATAGGAGGCATATAAGAACATGTTTATATATATATACCACTATATGTATAAATATAAATGTGTGTACCTATAATAATAATCTTCCCTAAGATGCCACCCATCTACTTTTAGGGATGGAATATATATAAATCATCCTAACATTGGACTCCAATCATCTCCTCATAGAGAAGAACTGTATCTAAATCATCCTAATATAAGAAGGCAATCTTATTCTCCTAGATAGGAACTATATATATATCAATATCTCTTTATGTATCAATTACACAAGTCTCATGATATAACCTATAAAATAAGGTTTTGGTAATTACAAGTTCATCACGTATAGAAACTAGGGATATACCAACGAAATTGAAATGCTTCATATCTGGGAAATAAAAATGTACTAGAACAAGGAAAATTTGAAATTTTGTATATTAATTCAAAATAAATGCTCAAAATAAAAGAAACAACCATTATATATGTATAAGTTGTTGACATGTTTTATAGAAAAGTAGAGGATTTGATTTATTTAAAAGGATTTATGCACAAGATGGTTAGGAAAAATTAAAGCATCTTACAAATACATCAACATTCTATATATTATATAGAACAAACCAACTAATAAGATACTATATGGATAAAGTAAAATAAAAAGGGATTAAAACATGATTGTCTCAGGATATTAGGTAGTGTGATCATCCTAATGTATCAACCCATAGTATTCTATCAATAAGTATGACACCTATAGTTGAAAAATGAGTTATAACTATAGAAATTTTATCATGTTTACTACTCAATAAAATATCAATTTGGTCAATATTATCTCTATACCAAATCAATATTATAGTGGATCCATTATTATTTACTCAAAATAACGTATAAAAACCCCATTGATTGTTTAAAAAACTCCTTGTTAAAAATATTTACCTCCATAGTGGAAAACATCAAAGATAGATTAATACATATTTTTCTTCTTATTTTCATTTTCAAATAAAACAACTTAATTAAATTGTTTGAGTGTAAATGTAAAGTTAGGGAGTAGATTATGGCCACTCATTTTGGAAGGGAAGGAAATTTTTTAAGAAATTTTTTTAAGAAGAGAATATGTTTATGGGAATAATGTTTTTATTTAAAAATTTAATGCCCAGACCAATTTACATTGAACAATAACTAGACCAGACCACCACATGACCTCATGCATACCACCACAAACATCAGAGGCTTCCAACTAATAAGAGGGGTTTATGGAGGTACTGCAGGGAGACTATACCCTCTATGTCCTAGTAATTGTTCATGTGGCTCAACAAATATATCCTAGGACACACACCAAGGATTCATAATGATGTAAACCCATCCTAGCTGTACCATACCAGTATCACATAAGGCTCACTAGATGGATCCTAGGAAGTTCCTATGGGTATCCTCTATGTCACTTTCACACCACATTAGGTCCAAAGGTCATGTCCTAGGGATGTTATATAATTATTAATAAATTATTTTTTACTATATTTAATAATTTTCAACAACAAGTCCATAATTGGAATAAAGTACCCATATTTTAATACTAAATATAATTTTTGAGCATTATTTAAATTAATCCAATTGATTTAGTTTACTATTTTAATTAAAACTCTCACTATACTAATCAAAATTGTGTGATTATTTTTTTCATGATTTATAATTCAATTTTCTAAAAATCATCATACTGTGGATTGGGACAATTTTCTCATCTAAAGGGTTATACAGACCACACAAGAAGGACTAAAAAATCTATGATGAAAACTGGACCAACCATAATGATAGTATTTTTGGGCTCAATATGAAGCCCAAATTTAATGAAACTCAAAATTATTTTTGAGGATATCCTAATACATATTGGGAAAAAATATAAAGGCTCAAGTCAACAAATAATGTTCCCAAATGATGATTTAAAAGCGGGCCCACAATTCTATCCAGAAATTAAAAGGAGCACACAATAATTGAATTTTCTCCAAATATAAACATCCAATTGATCTGATATTTTTCTATTGAATAAAATATATATCCTCACAACTTTTTTGAAGAAATGATTCATATTTGATGGAATCATCCTATCCAAAATTGCATTCACATTGTAGAATTAAAAAAGGCTTGGATAAAAATAGACAATAAAAAATTATTTAGTAAAATAAACATAAATTTGGATAAAAAATTACAATGGCCTAAATTTTTGAGGTTAGACATAAAACACCAATATATAAAACTTTTAAAAAGAATATTTATCTATATTTAGATGTATGTGTGGAAAAATTGGCGATCCAACTTGAGGGGCATATTTAGAATGCAAATAGTCCACCACCTTGGTTTATAAATACAATCCCCTCCTATCCAAGAATGGTGTTGGTATTTTAGAGAATATGAGGATAAGATTTCATGAAAAATTCCCTAAAAATAATTGGAAGGATCTTAAGAACCCAATTTTATACTTGATATCTCTTTCCTCCATGCTCTATTTTGATTTACTTTTTTCTTCTTCTTTATTTGTATTCTCGTAAGTGTTTATATGTTAATTTTGTTTTAATGCATGTTTCTTCTTAATTATATCTTATCATTATCCAACGTCTTTTTATTTCCATTAGTGTTATTGTTTTTTAAAATAATGTTTAAAATCATTCCCTTCTTTTATTTCTCATTCAATCAAATGTCCGTGTTTTATTCTCTTTATCATTTTTTGTGTCTGTTTGGTGCACTACTCTTATATTGACCTATTATTTTTCTTCCACTTTTTAATAATCACCCTAAAAATCATAAAACATACTTTTAACCATCTCAATGGATTGGTAAATCTCTCATTGGGGTGAGTCATAATTTTGGGATGCTATGTGATTGAGATATTTTTCTTGAATAATATTCTTTAAATTAGTACTGTGTATGTTGATCTTAAAATGTCATGGATTAATGACATGTTTTGTTTAAAATGTGGATTACATAGATTATTGGAACCAAAAGTACACACAGGTTCTTTAAATATTAGACCTTACACGAACAATAATTAATTGACATCAATACCCTAATTAAGGATTGGACTAAATCCAAAACAATTAGAAATTATAATTGAAAATGATATTATAAAGTGGATGATAATTTAATGAAATATATAGAAAATTAAAGGATATTACAAGGTTAACTATTGGGAATATATTTTCTCAACAATACTATAATAAATCTTAATTGATTTTGATACTCACAAATACTATTTTTTTTAATATTGATATTACTTCAAGTGTATTTCTAGAAATTAATGTCAATTAAAAAAATTATTCTAGATTTATATTTTTGATTTTTCACAAGGAATATTTGTTAATGTTTTTAGAATACTGTTAACTGTTTTATGGAAATACTATTCATACCCAACATTCAAAATGTAATTGAAGGAATATACCCTATGTTTGGAATAATACATATGGATCATGAAACATATTTTTGTATTCAAACTTATGTTAGAAGAATGTGCGTATAAAACATCAACCCTAATTTTGAAGAAATATACTGAAAAAGAACCATACATTTATATTTAACATTACATTTGTAAAGAGAAGAAATTATGGTTAGAAAACTCTATGTAAGGAACCCTACATTTGTGGACAAAAATGTATGGTTCATCAACTTTACATTTATGATCAAAATTACATCATCAAACATACATTTGGAAACTTATTTCTATGAAGTTGAACCCTACGTTTGGGATTATTTCATTGTGTAAAGGAACCCTATATTTTACTTTTCAACATTACAGATTTAATTTCTCGATTTTATCCGAGATTTATACAACAGTCTTTAGAGAATAACAGGCTGATTCAAATATCATTTTCAACAGATTGAACGATCAATATGAATGAATCAAAGAATCATATTCAATAGAGAAATTAATTTCTATTATTAAGGTAATTTACGACTCCAATGGTTGTTTTTAAATATGAATATTCATGATCTGTTGGGTTAATTTCTTGGATATGTAATTCTAAATAAGGTTTTATACTATATATATTCTACCAGTGTATTGCTTCAATATATTGGATATAAATTCACATATGTTTACATATGATATCAGTATTGTAAACATATTTTATAGAGCTACTGCAACATATGATCTATTTTGAATGATTCGACACTTTGGAGACATTCATGTAAAATATTTTACTACTGTAAGATTACTGCTTCTATCTGTTGCTAAATAAATATGTAGACAATTTTTAAAATTGGAACACTTTTGAACTACCCTTTCCTGAAGAATTAATTTTCTAAAGAAGATGACCCTTTTATTGTCAATTGGTGCTACTGCAATTTTCAAATTCAACCCGATCTATCTTGATATAAAATTATTTTGTTTTATTATAGTTTCTACTACTTAGACTCAGTTATAGTGAAGTATCATCTTCTTGATCTAAGATATGGACAACGATTTCCTTTTTAGAGAGGTAAAAGGCCTTGTTTAGCCTTTTTTAAGGTGTTTCAACTTTATGCACTAGATTATGGATTCATGGTCTTATGTTAAGAGGACCTTTCTAGTGAAATTCACCAAGCTCAAAGAGAGAGTAATTAGTGGAGTGGACAAGGGGAACTTTTTACCCCAAATGACTATAAATTCACTATGTTCTTTCATTCTATTTATCATCTACTCAAATTTTATACAGAAGATAAAAGTTTACTATATTTATATTTCACAAAGTGATTGAAAAGACCAAAATATGGATATTTCTTAAAAAGACAAAATTCACCCCCTCTTGTGTTGCTTTGTATTATTATGACCCAACACTTGGTATCAGAGGTGAGATTTTTTATTAAAGTTGTAACAAGCTAAAAGTATGAGGTCTATACAAATAAAATGGAAATAACCGATCTAAGATAAGTAATGTATATGGTTCATGCTCTATACATTAATGGAGAAAATTTTTGATGCTGGAAATCATGAATGATTATCTAACTGAAGAATATTAGCTTCCATGTTTATTAAAAAATCATTACTCTTTATAAAATTTATGAGAAACCAAAGACTTGGACTGCTAAAACAGAAGCTAAATATGATATCAATTCAAAAGAAATGAATTCTATCATCTATGGACATGGACCTTTCACAATGTCATAAAGAAAATAAGATGTGGAAAACTATTGCAGTTTTCTATGAATGAAATAAAAATGTATAATAGATGAGGTATGTTGTAGAAAAGATAAAATTTGATAGCTTTAGAATTATTGATGGTGAAATTGTCACACAGATTAATTAAAGTCTGAAAAACATCATCACTAATGTTATTTCCTTGGGAGAACCAATTAAACAGTCTGATCAATCTCTAAAAGTACTCGTTATACTACCCTCAAAATGGAATGGCATATCTGTTACTATTATTTAATGATCTGCTGCCAAGGATATGAATATGAAATAATTAATTGGAACATTGATGATTTAAAAAGAAAAAATTCATGATGAAGTTGATGATCATAATATTTTAGTGAAAAAGAAAAATAATACTCTGAAGGAGACATCGTAGAAAAATAAATGAAAAAACAAGAAAAAAATAGACAAAAATTTGGATTCCTCAAATTTTGAAATGGAACAGGCTTAGCTGGATAGAAATCTCGAAAAGTTTAATAAGAATAAAAGAGGGTTAAAAAATCCTTCAATAAAGATGGCAAATAACCTATAGAAGTTTACTACTATAAATGCAAGAAATTGCGTCAAAATATACCTGATTTACCTTTAGTGAAAGATAAAATAAAAAGGAAAGAAAATGAATATCAAAAGAATTCAGATTATGAGCATAAAGGAAAAAAGAGAAATGAATGTTACATGGAGTGTATCTGTACACAACAACATCTCTCCAAAATTAAATTCAAAGAAAGTGTCGCACAATAAAAGTTCCAATATGTGTTTTATGTCAAAGGAAGAAGAAAAGGTAAAATACCACTACTACTATGCTTCTTACTTATTTAGTTTCTCAAATAACAATTTTGGTTCCTATTTCTCAATGCTAGAATAAAATTATGATTTTTTCAAAAATAAACATAAATCATTGGAAAATATTCACAATGTTGTTTTATGTGAAAGAGACACTCTGATAAAACAACAAAAATAACTATTTAAAAAATTCAACTCATAAACAAAAAACTTCATTGATCATGAGAAAAGTATTAAAGAACTGCATGATGAAGTATAATCTTATAAAAGGAATGAAATTAATATTACCAAACTTAAAAAAAAATCAAATACAATTATTGGAAATAATTTTTTTGAAAGCTAAAGACATATAATAGGAAGAAATAGTGAAGAATCAAAACTATATAATAATTATTTTGTGCCCAATTCTAAAAATGCTACCTGTTATTATTATAGAATAAAAAGACATGTCACTAACAACTATTATTTGATAAATCCTAAAGTAATTGGAATTTAAAAGGCTTTTATTTCTAAATTTTTTCCAAAGAAAGTAATATTAATTATGAAAAAATAATGCAGATATGGATTCCCAGATCAATCCTTGCTAACATTATAGGACCCACAAAAATATGGGTGCCAAAACAAACACATTTTTAATTGATTTCGTAGTAAAAATTTCATAGAAATATAAAATATATATTCTATATTAATTTTGGTTGCTCTAGGGACATGAGTGGAGACTAAAATTTTTTTCCTACATTAACTTATATGAATGTAGATTTAATCACTTTTGGTAAATATAAAAAAGGAAAGATCATTGTATTTGGAACTATTGGATATCCAAAAAATGTATTATGAGCATGGGATAAAACAAAATTTGATAAATATTTCTCAATTTTGTGATAATGGTTTTTATGTTTATTATTCTAACAATTCTTGATCCATATTTAATTATAAACTTCATAAAATTAGAGCACCTATAACTGATAATGCTTATACATTGTATTTAAATTCATTGTGTCAAAAAAGTGAATTTTTTGGCTTCTATGAAAAATTATTCATAGATCTGGCATTGGATAATTGGTCATTGTAATATTTTTTATTTGTATAAATTATCTAAGAAGCAGTTACTTTCTAATTTAGTTTGTCTTAAATATGATAATGAAATATTCTATAATGAAAAATATTACTTTTTAAATGGATATTTAATGGAGGTTGTTTATGTTGAAGAACCTGTTCACTTTAAAAATACTCAGAAACCAAATTCTATTTTTAAACTTACCAAACCCCTCTATGGCCTTAAACAAGCACCTAGATCTTGGTATAAAAGATTAAGTTATTTTCTTTTAAAAAATGAATTTATTATTGGAATAAATTATCCAACAATTTTTAAGAAAAATATTTTTTATTATATTTTATTAGTACAAATTTATGTTGATGATGTTATTTTCGGTTCAACAAATCAAAATATTTGTAATGATTTTTCAAAACTAAGGAAAAAAGAATTTAAAATGAAAATGATGAAAAAACTGAATTTCTTTTTAGTATTTAAAATTTATCAAAAATATTATAGAAATGTTTTAAGTCAAATTAAATATATTATAGACTTATTGAAAAATTTTGGACTTTAGAATAACAAGACACACACATCTCATATGTGTACGAATATAGAACATGATTTGAATGAATCTAGGAAACTAGTTAACAACAAGTTATATAGAGGTATGATTGGTAGCCTATTATATCTACTACTAGCAGACCACACATTAGGTTTTCTGTATGTTTATGTGATATATTTCAATCAAATCTAAAATAATTCCATCTTACTATTGTTAAAATAAATTTTTTGATATTTAAAAGAAACTATTTTTCAATCTCTTATTCACCTGAAAACATTTGATTTTAATCTATTTCTATATTCATATGCTGATTTTGGACATTTTAGATTTGATAGAAAAATTACCTCTAGAACCTATCACTTTTTTAGAAAATCCATTGTATCATGGTCAAGTAAGAAACTACACTCCGTTTCCCTATAAATAGCTGAAGCAGAATATGTGTCTCTTAGAAGTTACTGTGAACTAGTATTGTGGATGAAAAACACTTTACTGGACTTTTCATTGAAATTTAATAGTAAAACTATTTCATGTGAAGTACTATTGATATAAATATTTTAAAAAATCCTATAATTCATTCTAGGACTAAACATGTTGATTTAAGGAATCATTTTTTAAGAGATCATGTTCTTAAAAAGGAAATATATTTACAGTTTGATAATACTGAATATCAATTATTTGATATTTTCACTACACCAATTCCTACTATAAGTTTTGTTTTAATTAAGGGGAGTTAGGTTTATTTAATTTTAAATTAATTTTTATAAGTTTATTTCATTTAATGAATTTATATTTAATTAGTTTCAATTTATTTCGGTGAAATATGTTTTTATTTGATTAATTTATTTTCACTATCAAAATTAGTATTTCAATTATTTGCTTAAATAAAATTTCTCTCATTTTTAGTTTCAAATTACATTTTTTTAAAAACTAAAAATTAATTATTACCCTAGGTAATTGGAACAATAAACCAAACCACATAATTATCTGTTAGAAAACCCTTCAATTTATCTTACCTTTTCATTTTCAAACTGCTTCGCCTTCCAAATCCACCTTCTTTATCTTAAACCATAAAATCCAAAAACCATCAAACATCTATTTTTTTAGAAATGAAAAATACCAAGAAAACTAATGAAGGTGAATCAAGTGATCTGAATTATATTCTTGTTTCTTACAGAAACATTCTTCATGGAAAATTTTCCAATTTCGAATGGCTATATTAGAAGAACCTTCAACATAAGAAATATCTTGCATTCCATGGATTGGAATTTCTATTCAATGAGGAGAATACTAATTTTATTTACGATGTAGTAATGAATAATTTATATATTAATGTTCAGTTTAGTTTCAATGAATCAAAAGATATGATATCCTCTCGAATAAAAGATGAGGAATTTTCGATCTCTTTAGTAGAAATATCTCAAATTTGAAATTTCCTTATGATAGAGTAGTCCATTTTGATCTTAGATCAATTTTAAATCAATATCCTGAGTCTAACGATATAATGTATTTTTTTGTTTGGCTCAACAAAAATGAGGAAAATGTTTGTAATATATCATGAGGCATACAAAAATATTCTTTCTAAGCTTATTAAAATTATTATTTCTTCACGGGTTGCTGAGATGGAGAATATTTTATACCCAGATATGCCTCTAATGTTTTTTTTTCATTTGTGACATCATGCAAAATTTTCATAGATATAAGCAGAGGTATTAAAGTTATAGCTTCCATATTTAAGAATGAATTTAAGTCTATCCTTATGGAAGGATACTTTCTATCATTCTATATAGAAATAATTTTGACTCATCTTTTTGATACTCGAATCAAATTGAATCATAGAAATATCTTGAATGATAGTAATCTTAAGAAATTTTGTTTTTATGGTAGTACATTGAAAGGAGAGGTAATTCCTATTGGTGTAGATGACCAACAAAAATTTTGATCTTTTTATCAGGGGGAGAAAAGTGCTTTAATAAATGAAGAAGTTATAGAATCAATAATATAAGGTGTTGCTAAGTCTACTAATAGAAAACCTAGATTTGATGATTCTGAAAACCCTCTTCTAGGAGAGGAATAAGAAGAAGAAGAAGGTCAAGAGGAAATTGTTTTAAGACCAAGGAAAAGAGAAGAACCAGAGAATGATGAACCAGTGATAGGATCTGGAGATGAAACTCATTTATTTCATTTGGAAGAACCTAAACCAGATAAGTATCAACAAGAAAAGACCTATTCTCATAAGCTTCAAGATTTTCGTCAACCAGATAACAAGGAAGAAGAAGATACTCAAGAAGAAAACATATTTCATAAATCTATCACTGAGGCCACTAAGATTGTTGATAAATCAGGATATCTCAACCATTTTTCGTCAATTGAGTGAATTAGATCTATTTCTAGATATAAGATAGAAGTTCTTCATAATATGTCTTGATCAAGTGAGATGTTAGTGGAAACAATACTCTACTAATCACTTAGGTATTGTGGAAGCTACTGAACATTAAAAGAATCTAGATGAGGGGACATATGATTCACTAAAAAATGAGATTGAAGATATTGAGATTAAGTTTGAAAACTTTATAGGGAAATCTCTAATCTCTAACAGGACTTGGAAGCTACAAATAATCATTTATTGATTTTCAAAATTCATCAACTCCAAAAATATAATTAGAGTCTGTTATGATTCATCTTCAGGAAATGTAAGAATAGTCTATGTAAATAAGCTATAAGATTAGATGAAATAATTGAATTAATATTCAAGGATTTTTCTTAATATATGAAAATTTACATGAATTTTTCAAAGTCAATTTTATTGAAAACCTGAATGTTAGTCTAGATTCAAGGATTTTTCTTAATAGTTATCTGAAAATCTTATAAATATTCTATAATATTAGATGAAATAATTAAAATAAGATTTTCATTGCATTCAGACTCAACCAAAACCACTTCTAACCAAACCCTTTACCCTTTCACCAAACCATATATTCAAACCTTTCTTACAAGTAAAAATGATTACTTTAGGTTTATATTTATTTATAATAAAATTCTGTTGTTCTTTTTATATTTTATGTTTATTTATCATTTATTGTTTATTTATCTCTACTTCTATAATTAATTTTCTATTTATCAAAATGGAAAATTATAAACATTTGTTTATTGTTCTGTACAAAATTAAATATGTTTTTAATCATTTTTTTTATATTTTATATTTTATATCACAAAGGGTGGGGGGATTGGGTAAAAAAACATTTCACTTTAAATATATTTTTATCGAAATAGTACTATGAAATTGAAAATAATTTCTATTAAAAGTATTTAAAAAATTATATATTTTCTGTTAGTTGTTTTATGAGTTTTGTGATCATAAAAAAGGGGGAGATTATTGGGCACTTATTATCTCTACAATACTGTAATAAATATTTATTGATTTTGATAGCCACAAATACCCTTTTTTGTATTACTAATGATATTAAATCAAGATTTTTTAAAGAAATGAATATTAATTCCAGAGTTTATTAATGAATTATATTCAAACTTTTTCACAGGAAATATTTTTTAAAGTTCTTAGAATACTCTTAAATGTATTCTACAAACACTTTTCATACCCTATGTTCAAACCATGATGTACAGAACATACCATATTTTGGGAAAATCTCTTATTGATCCTAAACCATACATTTTTATTCAACCTTATATTAGAAGAAGGTGTGTATGGATCATCAACCCTATGATGGAATAACTTATGGATAAAGAACATTATGTTTGTATTTACCTTACATTTTTAAAGAGAATAAAGTATCAGTACTGAAAAAATAACCTATACCCATGATTCAAAACCATGGGTATAGCCCCCAAAAACAATGGATATAGGCTATACCCCTGGTTTTGTGAACCATGGGAAACCAAGGCATTAATATAACACCATGGATTGTACCCACGATTTTATAAACCATAGGTATAGATTTTTTCCACCATGCCATAGAAAACTTATACCCATAGTTTTCGAACCAAGGGAATAAATATTAAAAAAATGCATATACTCACGGTTTTAGAACCATGTGTATAAATATTAGAAAAAAGGGACCTGGAGTTTTGATCCCGCAACATTCCCCTCTAACACGGTGCACCTAAAAAACAAATCTGTTCAACATAGATAAATATATATATATCTACATTTTCAATTTATATTAATTTAAACCTTCTGTATTGGAAATGAACTTCAAGCACCGAGTTCTACTACTGTGATAGGATTACTCTAACCCCCAACGTCTCACCAACCGAGATTCTTTACATATGATTATATATATATATATCTATATTTACCTATAAATATTAATATGAATCTGTATTAGAAAAAAGTTCAGCCGTGAGTTTCAACCTTGCAACCTTAACAACTACCGTGAAGTACCTCTCCAACCCAGCTGCTATACATACATCATTATATATATATATCTCCCTAATTTTATTAATATAATCCACCTGTAGAAACAAATCTATCAGAGATTTTGGATCCTGCACTGTTGTACCTCCTCCGAACTCCCTTACCACTGAACCAATTGATCTTTTAGGTATATAGATATATATTATGTTATATATATATATATATTTATAAAACGTGGGTCAAATAAAACGTCACGTGATTGTTTCCAACTCGCACTATTTCCCCACCGTTGAACTATTTTACTACTAGTCCAATTTCAATTATTTCTATATATACATATATAATGTCATATATATTTTTTCAGTATGAAAAACAGAAGGGACCCTATACCCACGGTTAACTAAAACTATGGGTATAGGTTACATCTATACCCACGGTTTTCATAAACCATGGGTAAACGCTTATTACTGAATGTTGTACCAACAGTTCATGAGAATCATGGTTATAGATGTCACATATATCCACACTTCAGTGTGAACCATGGGTATAGGGTTTTTCATGGCATTCTCATATTTTTTTTTGGATTTATATGTTTACACCGGTATCCAATACCCATAGTTTAGCATAAACAATGATTATAGGTTAGAAAATGTCACCTATTCCCACGATTCATGAAAACTGTGGGAAAAAACCCATTTTCAAGTAGTGTATGGTTAAAGAACCCTACAAATATAAGGAACCATAAATTTGAGGACACAAATCTGTGGTTCATAAAAATTAAATTTATGATCAACCTTACATTATAAACCTTATGTTCGGAGAATAAATTCTATGAAGTTGAACCCTATGTTTGTTATTTTTTAATTTTATGATGGAACCCTACATTTGACTTTTCATCATGGAATATTTAATTTTGTTAATTTATCCGAGATTTCTACAATAGTCTTGAAAGAATAATATGATGAATTGAATCTCATTTTCAACTGATTCAAATATCAACATGAATGATTCAAAGGATCATATTCAATGGACAAATTCACTCATATTTTTAAGGGAATATACAACTCATCTTAACATTTTCAAATTTTAAAATTTACAATATTTCATTCACCTTTCTTAGATTTGGAATTCTGAAGTAGGATTTCTACTATATATATTCTACCAATGTATTGTTTCTATATACAGGATACAAAAGTCACATATTTTGATATAATATTTCATTATCATAAACATATTTTATAAAGACAACTCAAAAAATGATCGATTCTGAAAGTGGCTACACATTAGAGATATACATGTCTGATCTTTTACTAGTGTAAAATTATTGCTAATATCTATTCTGAATTTTATTTGAAGACCATTTTGAAAGTGGGACAATTATAGAAATACCCTTTCTAGAAGACTTTATTTCTTAAAGAAGAAGATCCATCTAATTTCGACTATTTATATCAAAATATTGATGTTTATTCCAATCCTTCCTCAAATCAAATTCATTTTATTTGTTGGTGTTCTAACTACTTAGAATCAGTTGTGGTGGATTATCAACATCTTATTCTAAATTTTGTATAAGAAGTTCCTTGTTTGGGACCCATAAGGCCTTTTTTATCCTTATTTTTAAAGGTGTAAACTGCTTGCACTTAGTTATGGATTTGTGGTCATATGATAAGAGGTCCTTGCTAGTGAAATTCCCCATGTTCACAGAGAGAGTAATTGGTGGTGTGTACTAGGGGACCTTTGTTCCCCGAACTACTATAAATTCACTGTGTTATTTCATTCTATTTTTCAACTGCTCATAATTGATACATAATAAAAATGACGTGTATCTGCATATTTCACAAAGGGATTCACAATCTAGAATTGTGGAATTTTCTTGAAAAGAAATAATTCACCCCTCTTATTATACTTTGTATTATTCCAACCTAACATTAAATCCCTAACGATTTAATCTTCCCAATAATTATTAAAATTTTAAATAAATATTCATAAATAATTCATTTCATCCAAGCTTTGACCCCCCTAATAAAGAGATAATAAATTAAAAATAATCAAATTTAAAATCTATAGCATCACTGAGGATTTGACCCAAGTACCACTATAAAAATTCCCAAATCACCTAACCTTTGAATGGTCGATAAGTGAAAATCACCCACACTTCAAATGGTTTGGTTTCCTGAGATGGTTTGTTGAGTAGTCAGTAGTTTTTGGTATTTGTAATAAACGAAAGTAAAAAAATTTGAAAAAAATAAAAAAAAACACAAAGAAAAACCCACCTTCTTCAAACATCCAAATTTTATATGAATTCCCCATATCCTCCCAAACAATCTTCTTTATTTTTTTGAACATAAAATCCAGTAAACTCTTCACCGAATTAGGAGGACCATTTGGTATAATCAAAATAGTTCACATCAAATTGATTAAGACGTGTCCAATCCTAGGGAATAAACACATAAAGAACGTGTTTCCCTTGATATTAATTACCAACCCCTTGGTATTCAATATCCAAACCTCGAGGATAATTTAGAACTTGAATTTAGTTTTATTCATATTCCACCTCATTACCTTGGGCTAGCCAGTGATGATCCACATCTTCACCTCAATGAGTTACAAGTCGTGTTTTATACCATGAAGCCTCAATGGGTTTCTAAAGAATTAATAAAACTTCAATAATTCCCTTTCTCCCTTGCTGACTCTTCCAATTCATAGCTCTACTACCTCCCTCCTAGTACTATAATCACAAGGAATAAAATCAAGTGTCTCGTTTTTGAAAAACTCTTTCCTTCTTCTCAAACTTCTTCTATCTAAAAGAGAATTAGTAGTATCAATCAATAACCCAATAAATTTCTCCATGAGTACTAGTATAGGTTCAAGAAAATTTTACAAAAACCTTACCTCATAACTAAATCCCTAAATAAATCATGATCTAATACTTCAATAATGGGTTATTGGCTATGAAGTGAATACTCATTGAAGTTGCAAGTGGTGGTGCTCCTGTTGAGAAAACTATTGCAGCTACATGAGACATCATTAGAAACATAGATGAAAACATACATCAATTTGATACTGGAACACATTCTCAAGTCAAACAATTTCATGTTAATCAAACCATATAGCCAAACAAGATGATCAGGTGGATGAGTGAACTTACCAGTCTTGTGCGAAAACTAGCGGTGGCTTCCAAAGACCTAACCTCATCTCCTCCACAATCTCTATTCCCTGGACCTATCAAGAATTGTTGAATCTATAGCTCACAAGCTCATCCAAATTACACATTTTCAAAACTTCAAGATGATTCATATCATTCTTCTAGTCTAATGGATCTCAATGAAATATATCTTTAGTTGAACACCATCCCTCAATAATCTGGTCAGTTCACTAAAAACTCTAACTAACCCCATTCCAAGCTCTTATCTTCTACCTATAACCAAATCTTGAGGTATAGTAATACCATATCTCATCCCCCTCAATTAAATCCTCAAAATCCAAACCAATTCCAATATGTTCAAGGTGGTGGGAACATTCAAAAACCTAATCCTTTTATTCCTAAAAATAAAAGGAAAAATCATGCTCATGCTCCTCCTAGCTTCCACTATCCTAGTGATACTTCCCACGACCCAAACCTAACACAATCACTTTTCCAAGAACTAAAATCAAGGAAATCCCAATTCAGGACATGATTTTTTTTCTAAGAAACCATGGGATTATGTCATATAAGTTCTTTCCTCCTTCACCAGTTCCATCCTTAAAAACATTGATACCCAAATTAGCCAACTTGCATCCCACTTAAGACAGTAACAATAGTAAAATTCTTCCCAACTCCCATCTCAATGATTATGCAACCCCAAAGGTAATGTTAGTGAAATTTCACTTATATCAGGAGAAAAAACTTATATTCTTCAGGATGAGTCCTCTAACTCCTAGTTAAATGTTGATCTAGAAAAAGAAAATAAAATAGAAACCAAAAAAGGAACCTAAAGGAACTCCCTCACCTCCTTCCATTCCACTAAGAATCCCAATTCCTTTTCCTCAAGCCATCTCTAAGACAACGAAGTCCTTTGAACCTGATTCTAAAATTCTTGACATGTTTAGGCATGTTGAGGTCAAAATTACCCTCTTAGATTCCATCAAAAAAATCTCCATGTCATTCTTGTTAAGAAATTGTGTACCAATAATAGAAAACATAGGACCATTGAAAATGTTTTGTCCTAAAATTCTATTCGCATAAAGTGAAAAGATATAGGGACCTTTCCTATTCATTTCCAATTATAGTTTGAAAATTGATAATGTACTCATTGACCTAGGAACCTCGGTAAATGTAATTTCAAAATAAATCTTCTCGAACCTTGGTCTAGGTCCATTTTACCCAAAGAGTGTTTTTATCTAGTTATCTAATTGTAATGACCCACTAATTGTCATTGGATTTATAGTACAATGAGTAATTACTTGGCTTTAATCTACATCCCCAAGATGAAAAAGGCTGGAAATAAATACCTAAGGGTTTCAAAAAAGTGGGGGACGATTTACCCTTTAATATCTAAAACAAAAACCTGACAAACCATCCAAAAAACAACTAACTATATGATAAATGAAATAAACTAATAAGATTCAAATCATTTTCATTAAAACAACCAACTATGGTATGATACAGAGGAATACAAACCAACATCAAAGTAAAAAACTGGAAAGACAGTGAATAAACTCCAAGACAACAATAAGACTCCATGATCTACAAGATCCATGCCCCAAAATCACCATGTATTCCAAAGTATCATGACATGATGCTAAATAAGGGTGATACATTATCTTTTCCCAAGCCCCATAAGGTAGCATCTCAAAATCACCAAAGTGAAAAAGTAGGGGTGAGTATAAAACACAGTAGGTTTTCCCAATGAATTCCATACTCACACCACTAGGATAGAATTGTTATCACATTATATAAAATAGTTTATACAAAATAATTACCAAAACAATTTATAACCAAATATAAACAAGTTTAAAAACAAATTATAACCAAGTGAAAACAATTGTAAGTGAAACTAATTTTTAGAAAGTTATTTTTTAGAAAATGACTAATCTAATATTATAAACTAATTCTAATTATTATTTTGGAATACCCATTCCATAGTTCACAACACACCCACACACGAATGCTTAATTCGATAATTCTATACTCATGAGTGGTTTCTTGTCTAATAACTTTGTTTCCCACTGACACCTGCCCTCAATCCAGGGTCAAATACCTTGTACTCCAATTTTACTCATCCCTTATTCAGGGCCTGTTAATCATGAACTCACACCAAAACCATGTTTGTCTAATATTTTAATTACCAAAATAAACCACAACCATAAAACTGAACTTTCATTCGAATCCAAAGCATAAACCACATCCAATAAACATTTCATTTCAATAAAAAATTATCTTTAATTGAAAACATCTAATCCCATTCAAGTGACAACATTTCATAAAAATCCACATTTTAAAATCAATATTTAAAAAGTGAAAACAAAAACACTTTCCCCATTAACCTAGTTTTTTAGATTTTAGAAACTGTCACTCAAGATGGTTTCTAACAAGTGTTAAACAATAAAGTCACAATAAATTCAGAACAATAAATTCAATTGAAATAATTCCATTTAGTTATAATAAGAGGAGTCGAGAGTGAAGCCACCTACCTCAAAGTTTTCAATAAAACCCAAAAAAGGACAAAGAATGCTCACAAAAACTAGGATGAGTTTTTAAAGAAACACCCATATATCATTTATCCTATCAACAATAAAGACAAATATTTTATTATTTGGAAAAAATCCTAGATCTACCTATAACATGCATAGATCTAAGAAATCTAGAGGAGGGAAGAGGTAGATATATCTATGTAGATCTAAGATGATGGAAGAAGAACAATGAACCGAAATAATGAAACGAAAGAAAACCCCTTTCCCAGATAGTGGACTGCCTCTAAAAGTAACGTAGGGAAACCTAGGGTCAATATACACGATGATCCAACCAAAATAATGAGACAATATAGTCAGAAGCAAGATTTTAATCTGGACGTGTGTCGAGTCACGACGTGCACCTCTTGGTCACGCCGTGTAGGCCAAACTGGATAAGTACTCTGAAAACCCATCACCACAGGTAAAAAATCTATATTTAAACACTACAAGATTTATACCTTATGTACATGACATGTACCAGCTCATAGAATAATCCCCACATCATGACTTGAATCTATCCCCAAGTACATGACGTGTACTTTAGTTAAATGATGTGTAACTGTCCTGAAAACCGATCCAAGTAACATGATGCTACAAACCAGAAACTGGGGGTTCTGTATTCTCCCCACCATTTGTATTTACATCATTAGAATCTAGAAAACCCTTTTTTACCTGAAAGTATTTTTACCTTTTCTATTATATTTCCTTCTCATGTTACTATGTCTCTTATTGAATATGATCATGCTTCCTTAAAACCCGCAACATACTGTTTCTTTTTCCACGTAATACTTTTTCTTACCTATCAAAAATTCAAACTGGGATATGTATCAATGAAGCATCTGACTCTAGGTAAACATGATCCCATCAGATCACATAGTTAGGATCAGGAAGATTCTTTTACAACTAGGATTCATAGAACACATTATTAAACAAACTAAACTGTGGTGGTAATATCAGGTGATATTCCACCTCTCTAACCCATTCCAATATCTTAAAAGGGACTATGTATCGAGGATATAACATACCCTGCTTCCCAAAATGATGATGTCCAAGACTTGGAGATATCCTCTAGAATACATGATTACACACAATGAATGACAAGAGTATTCAACGCTGATCTGAATATGATTTCTGACGACTCTTAGCCATCTCCTTCCTATTTCTAATAAACTGGATCTTCTCCATTATTTCATGGACAAGGCTCAGCCCAACTAGTGAAGTCTCACCCATTTCCACCCAACACAGTGGAGAATGACAAGGATTCTCAAACAATGCTTCAAACCGAGCCATATGTATCAAGGTTTAATAACTGTTATTATATGAGAACTCCACTAAGGGAAATTCTTCCTCCCATGAAACACCGAAATCCATTACAAAATCCCATAAAATTTCTTCAAACATTTGTATCATCCGCTCAGACTGGCAATTTATTTGAGGATAATATGTCGTGCTCATAGTCAACCGAATCCCAAGGGCTTTCTATAAGGATTCCCAAAAACGAGATGTGAACCTTGAATATCTATCCAAAAAGATTGAAACTGGTATTCCACACCTATTGAACACTTATTTTTTATAATGTTTTGACATATCCTCCACCATATGAGTTTTACGAATATGGATAAAATGGGCCAACTTTGTAAGTTGATCCATTATCACCCAAATCGAATCTTGTTTTCAAACCATTCTTGGACGACCTATAACAAAATAAATCTCTATATTCTCCTATTTACACACTGTAATATGTAATTACTGCAACATACCTATGGGTCTCTTATGTTCAGCATTAACCTACTAAAAATTTAAGCATTGGCGGATGAACTCGGGCCACTTTCTTTTCATGTTTCTCCACCAAAACTGCACCTTCAACACCTTATACATCTTCTGTGTGACTGGATGTACACCCCATCTCAAATGGTGATAATCATGAAGGATTTTATTCTGACATGCCATAGTTATAATCGTTCAATCTTTGAAATAGAAAAATAAATTTCCATCAAGTTTCTAGCCCTTAATTTTCACCCCAAAAGTGAGTTTCGAACTAATAATTAGGCTTTCTGCATTAGATGTTTGTGCCTCTTTGACCATATTTACAAAATCAAGAACAATAATACCTAAAAAAACCACAATATCACCTCATTATTCACATTCCAGATGCATGTCATCTAGGGGGGAAATTAACTTCCATCCATCTAATGATTATTTCTCCAACTGAGTATATGAATTTCTAATCAATTCATCTGGCACTAAATTCCATTTTCCTGATGTATACATCGTGTCAAAGCCAAACATCTAGAGTTACTCCATCCATATCATTTATCATATTTTCAATTTTCATTGTGATATAATATGTTTCAATCTTCTGTGATCTATAGACACAATTAATTTCATTCTAAAGAGATTGTGTCTCCATGTTTTCAAAACATTGAAGAATGTAGCTAACTCCAAATCATGTATTGGGTAATTCTTATCATGCAACCTCAACGACCATGAACCAAAAGCAACCACATAGTATCCTTTAATGAGAACACAACCCAACACTGACCCTGAAGCATCACAGTACACCACATACTCTTGTCCTGATTCTTGATATATCAAGATATGTACCGATTTAAGATGAAATTTTTGCTCCTTGAAATACCACTAGCATTCCTATATCCATTGTAATAGAGTATAAATCTTTGTTAGAGCTGGCATTGACTAAGATAGTCATGAGAAATCATGCAAAACGTGTCAGTAATAGCTAGATACACCAAGAAAACATTGCATCTCGAAGACATTCTTATGTGGTTTCCACAAGAAAATAGCTTCTCTATTTTTAGGATTAACAGAAATGCCTTTCTCAGAAGTGACATGGCCAATAAAATGTATTTAATGTATCCAAAAATGACACATTGATAATTTGGAATACAAACAGTGATTTCACAGAATTTGTAACACTATTGCAAGGTGTTTCTCATAGTCAACCATTGTCTTTGAATACACCAAGATGTCATCCACAAACACCAGAAAAAAAAAGAATTGAGATATTGCTGAAATATTAGATCAATCAAATCCATAAATAACTCTATTGAATTATTGAAACCAAAAGGAATGACTAAATATTAGTACCGGTCATATCTTCTTATGAAATTTGTTTTTGAAATATCTTGCTTTCAAACTCGTAATTGGTGATATCCTGATCATGAGTCGGTTTTAGAGAACCATTGATCTCCCCTTAATTTCTCGAATAGATCATTAATGTGTTAAAGTGTATATCTATTATTTATCGTAACTTGGTTCAACTTACAATAATCAGTGCAAAAATGAAGGGTTCCATTCACTTTATTCACGAACATGACTGATGCTGCCCACAAAGATGTAATTGGCTGAATGAAACCCTTGCTTTCTAGCTCCTCCAATTGCACTTTCAATTCCCATAACTCTGTTGGTTCCATCCTATAATATGGAAGGTAAATAGTATTGGTCCCCAGAAGGAGATCAATCGTAAACTCCACTTCCCTTAGAGGTGGTAACCTTACAAGGTTTTTGGGAAATACATATGGAAATTGATCCAAAACAGCTGGAAAACTATTTTCTTCAATATATTCTATTAATGAGAAAGTCAACGCTACTAACTGATAAGAGATCCTTCCCACCGTTGGTGCCAACAAGCTCTTTTCAACTGTCTTTACCACCCATTCTCCTATGAAGATATGCCCACTACCTTCGTTAGTAACGAAACTAAAAATCTATCAATAATAGTCCATGAGATCCTTGAATGTTTTCAACCAATCCATACCCATTATTACATCATATACATCCATTTCAAACCTCGAGAAGTCCGATTTCAGCTCATCTCTATCAATAGTTATAACACATTCTCTACACACAAAGGCTTGACATTCTCTTTCCACAACATGAGTTTTTAGTTTTAAAACAAAATGAATCATTTCTAACAATAAACATAGAAAATAAAAATCATGATAATAAATGAATGAATGTAATACAATAGTATCAAATAGCACTTGCATAAGGGTAGAATTCAAAAGAATCGTACCTCTAACTATAAATGGTCTAGCCTAATCATCAACAACCATCTGCTCAGCTCTATACAATTTATTCATCATTACATTGTTCTTCTTGTTTCCCTACTGATATTTACTTGGTTAAGGAGTCATGGTATTTGTAGAATCTACATGGTTAACTCTACTCTGCTGATGAGACATATTCTACTGTCCTCACCCTGTTGAGGAATATGACTCCCGCGACACCATTGAAGTGTCTCGATCACCTGACATTGGTGTACTTCAGAAATAGCGCTGAAGATGCACAATATTCTTGTAGTTATGGAATTATCTAGGTTAATCCACACACTCTCGCTTTATTTGGTCAAGAAAACCTCATTTAAAACAACCATCTTTGCTCTTGGGTCATGGAGGAAGTTTCACTAATCATACTATCTGATTCAGATTTCCACTTCCTCCTTCTAAATAAGTGTCCCTCTTTCACTTTCTCACAGCATCTGAGTTCCCCCCATTCATTGTAGGTATCATCATAGCTCCTCCCATATATCTATAGATATTGCGTTCATCCATAGTTTCTTTTTTCACCATCTCAGTATAATCAGTAATACAGAGCACTGAAATCTTTAGTTGAATCTCTGGCCTTAGTCTCGATTCAGAGATGTGTGCCTCTAAAGATGAAATTACTGTTACTTCTAGTAAAAAACAGAAAACAATTCCTGAATTTATCCACATAATCTGTTATAGGGAGGTTATCTTGTTTCAGGTTGAAGAAGTCGGTTGTTTTCTGGATCCTAAACGTCTGAGGATAGAATTATTTATTGAAAAATTCCTCAAATCCTCCCAATTAATGACTTCATACAATTTTTCCTACACCACAAAATTCTACCACTGGCGTGCAAGATCCAAAAAAATATAATTCTCCAACTTGAATTTAGCTATAATGGTGTGCTGATGAAATTAAAGATACGATTCATCCTACTCATCCACACCTCCACCTATTCGGGTTTATCATCACCCTGAAAGTTTGGTGGGTTCTACTTCATGAATTGAATGGTATGATCCACATGCCTTGGATCATTCCTACAGTTCCTCATATCCAAAACTTGAAAATCTTAGACAATACTATGAACCAAGTCTTTGTTCACCCATGGTTCAGGAACAACCACATTCTCCACATCTTCATCTGGTTTGTTTTGAAGACACCTACCAGGTTCCATTTTTTAAAACAACAAAAAACTCCATCAGTCTCACTCTCTAGTAACTGATGGATTAGCATTTGAAATTCGATCACATAAACTATCACAACATTTTTTTTCCAAAAAACAACCTTTTTCCATGTTCAACCATTTTTGAAAATATTCAACTTGCTTTCTAAAAATTAAACCAGTTTCAAAATACCATAAACATTTCCTAATTCAAAATCATTCTCTTGAAAAAAAATCATACTTTTTCAAAAATTTACACTTTTTCACAACATGAATCATTACTTGAAATGATTTATGCACTCCTAGTTGGAATTAATTCCTCTACAATGCATTTAATTCTTTTTTCATTGGCTAAACCTATGACAATGAGGTTTCAAAATCCAAGAAGTGTCTCCAAACACAATGTACCGAACTCCCAAGTAACATTAAGTTCATCATAAAAGGGTTATCTATGTCCTCCTATGCTATAAATTTCAAGTTAGAATAGTCCCAATCCTTTCTAAGATTATAACCCAAGGAATAAAGAAGATGTAATTTCCACTCCAAGACAAAGAACACTGATGACTACTTGTTAGGAAAAGACCGAACAAGATGATACTATTTTTAATGATCCTCTAATTATCATTGGTTTGAGAGTAGAATGAGTCATTAATTTGCCTTAAGTTTCATCCCCCAGACACCAATGGATGGAAATAAATGACGAAGGGTTTCAAAGAAATTAGGGTATTATTTACCATTTAATTTCTAAAAACAAAAAACTGACGAACCATCCACAAAAAACTAACTATATGACGCATGAAATAAACTAAGACATTTCAAATCATTCTCTTTAAAAAAAATAACCAAGGAGTGCTACAGAGGAAGACAAACTAACATCAAAGTAAACAACATAAATACAAAAAATAATCTCCAAGATGACAACAAGACTCCATTCTCTACAAGATCCTTGATCCAACATCACTAGGTTGTCCAAAGTATCATGACATGGTTCTAAAGAAGCGTGATAAATTACATTTTCCCAAGTGTCAGAAGGTAGCATCTGCAAAAGCACCAAAGTGTCTAAGTAGGGGTGAGTATAAAACTCAGTAGGTTTTTCTAATGACTTACCTATCCACACCACTAATATAGAACAATTATCACATTATATAAAATTGTTTATATAAAACAATTTACCAAAATAGTTTATAACCAAATATAAACAAGATTGAAAACTAATTATTACCAAGTGGAAACAAAATTAAATGAAACCAATTTTTATCATGTTATTTTCCATAAAATTACTTACCATGGATTAGAATCACATTCTAATTATTATTTTGGAATATCCATTCCATAGTTCACTACAGACCCACACATGAATACTTCATTCGACAGTTCCATACTCATGAGTGGTCTCTTTTCTAATCACTTTATATCCCACTAACACCCTCCCCTAATCAAGGGTCACATACCTTGTACCCTAATGGTAATATTCCCTTATTTAGGGCCCATTTAGCATGAACTCACACCAACACCATGTATGCCAAATATTTCCATTTCCAGATTAAAATACTTCAATAAAACTGAAATTTTATTGAAAACCAAAGCACAGACAATTTAAAAGAAACATTTCATTTAAATAAACATTTCCCTTTTAGTGAAGTCATCTAATCTAATTTGTGTGTCAAAATTCCATAAAAATTTTCATTTTTAAAATCTCAACACAAAAATTACAAACAAAATAACCTAATGAAATCAAGGAGTCCAAACTTGTTCAAGTGTCATAGGAAAAAAAATGTGTTTGGTTGGACCCTATATGGAATATAAGAATTAAAACCTACCCTTTTCATGCATAAAATCAACCTCAAAAAATCACTCAAACTAATATGACAATGAAAAATAAGACTCAATCCACTAATACTTGTGGTTGTTTTGGGTAGATATCACCTATATCCTTCAAGCTAGTATTATCGACCCAATTTTGACATTTAATGGGTTAGTTAGATTCATTTTGTACCTAATAATGGTTTGATAATTGTTTTCATAAATAAACATGGTGAGGTGGTCACAACTAGAGTAAAAAAATGGCATGTGTGCATCAACTACTCGAAATTGAATGTTGAAATACAAAAAGATAACTACCCTATATTATTTCTTGATAAAATTCTAGAACAATTATCCAGAAAGTCGCATTATTAAATTCTTGATGGATACACCAGATTCTTAAAAATCCCAATCACACCTATGGACCAAGAAAAGACAACATTCACTTTCCCCTTTGGAACATATTCTTATAAGATAATGCCTTTGGGCCTTTAAAATTATCCTACAACATTCCAGAGGTGTGTTATGATTATATTTTTTATAATTCATTGAGAAATATATGGATGTATTCATGGATGACTTTACCATTTATGATGATTCATTTGAATCCTACTTGAATTCACTCTCTCTCACCCTATAAAAGTTTTTCAAATGAAACATTATGTTAAATTTTGAAAAATGTCACTTAATGGTTGCAAATGGGATTATTCTAGGGAACATAATTTATCAAGGGATTATTTAAGTGAATCTTTAAAAAATTGAAGTGATCAAATATCATCCTAAACAATGATTTTTTCTAGATATTCCTTAATACCTTAGTCATTCTAGGTTCTATAAATGATTCATCCACAAAATTAGTGGCATTTCCCTCCTAATCACTCGACTACTCCAAAATGATTTCACATTCCATTTTGATGAGGCTTGCAAGAGATCCTTCACTGAACTCAAAATCGTTCTTACACCTGGCCCAATAATCCAACCCCCAAATTGGTATTTACCCTTTGAGTTAATTAGTGATGCTTCTAATCAGTCCATTGGGGATGTTCTTGGTCAAAAAATATAAAAAAAATACTCATGTCATCTAGTATGCCTAAAAAACACTAGATGAAAATAAATATCACTATACTATCACTAAGAAGGAACTCATAGTATCAATTTTTTCCTAAGAAAAATTTCTTCCTATCTCTTGGGTGCCAGAATCATTATCTTCATAGACCATTCTACTATAAAGTTATTACTCAAGAAAAGTTATTCCAAACCCGGGATAATAAGATGTATCCTAATTCTTTATGAGTTCGAACATGAGATCAAAGATATACTAGGAAAATAAAACCATGCAGATGATCACCTTAGTAGAATTTATATTTCTTCCCATTCTAAAATAATTGACCCTAAATTTCCAACTAAAAATCTATCATCTCTCACATATAATCTACCATGGTATGTACCAATTGTAAATTACATTTTTGTTGGATTTTTTTCTAAATATTTTTAAAAAGAAGAAAAAGTATAGCTGAAAAGTGATTAAAAAATAAATTTTTTAGAAGATAATAAACTTTTTAAAATTATGGATGACATTGTAATTTATAGATGCTTTGATGAAGATGAAAATTCATCAATATTAGAATTTTTTCAATCAATTACCAGTGGTGGCCACTTTGGACCACAAAGGACCAGTTGAAAGGTCTTTCACTATAGATTCATCTGGATTCCATTTTTAAAGGACTCACATGTGTTCTTTAAATCATGTCTCACTTTCCAAAAGACTAGAAAAATTTCCAAAAGAAATGTAATGTGCAATAGTCCTTTAATCTTTTGTGAGATATTCAATGTTTGGGGAATCAGTTTTACAAAATCCTTTATTCTTTACAATGGCTTCTCAAATAATCAAATAGAAGTTGATTATGTTTCTATGTGGGTAAAGTATAAACGAACCTGGAAGAACGATGCACATACTATTAGTGAGTTCCTCAAAACCCACATTTTCTATTGATTTGGAACTCCACATGCCTTGATAAGTGACTTATAAACCCAATTCAGCAACCTAACCGTGGAATCTATTTTGAAAAATAATAGAGTGGTATATAAAACACATCAACTGCATGTCACCCCCAAACATATGGAATGGATGAACTTTGTAAAAGAGAAGATAAAAGGGTGATTAATAAAATTATAAATCCCATAAGAAAATATTGGAAAAAAAGACTTGGTGTATCTCTTTGGGTTTATCAAATTGCATATAAGACACCCGTTGGGATGATTCATTTTTTTTTTCTAATTTTCAATAAAACATGTCATTTATTTGTTGTAATCCAAAATAAGTCATTTTGGGCTCTCAAAAACTGTAATTTTGATCATGATAAATCATGAGAAGAGAAATTATTATAGTTGAGTGAATGGAGGTGCTTCATCTAGATTCTTCTAAAAATTCCAATCTCTACAATGAAAAGGCTAAGGCACCCCATGAAAAACACATCATGTGGAAGGTATTCCATGAAGGTGAAAAGGTAATGATCTTCAAATCTTGATTTCAGCTTCACCATGGAAAGATTAATTTTCATTATGAAGATCATTTTATTATTACTAATGTGTACCCATTTGGTGTAGTAAAAGTTCAATAAACCTCTTCCAAAAAGACATTCATGATTAATGGATGTCAATTAAAAAATAACCATGAGAGGACACACATCCTGAGAATCAGAATGACTTCCATCATATCCCCAACTTCTATAGTTGACCCACCATGAGATGGAGATGATGACCCACCAAATCCAAACAAGGGGCACCTCTTTCCTTTTAAACCCTCTCTGTCCCTCCACTATCTTCTTCTTCATATCTTATTCCCATTTTTTACCACTTTCCTCATAAATTTTTTATTTACTCTTTTCTTTCTTGTGTCTGTGTATTTATAAAAAACTAAAAAAAACTAAAAAAAAGTCCTAAATACTCACCATCCAATTGAAATTTCTCCAACAATTTTTTTGGAGTCAAAAGACATGTTTTTCTCAAACATTTGGTATTTTAATCATAAATTTTGATAAAATGTCTTGTGTCAAAACAAAAAAAATTTGAATTCTAAATTTATGATTAGGAAAATTATTCTTAGGCAACCAAGAGGAAAAAAATTCAATTTCATGCCAATGTCACCTATTGTTATCTTTTCAAAATGTGTATTTTTTACCCCCAATTTCGATTCTTGAGTTTTTTGACCTTGGAGTTGAATCTACTAATTTGGTGTACATTAATATGATAAAGGAATATTCATAACCAAATGATAATTATAATAGCGAAATAAAATCCCATTACACATATATTAATCCTCTTTTTGAAAGCCAAATCGAGCATATGAACAACTTATTTTAGATATCCGCATTTCAAGACCAATACCTTGTTCCACCAAACATATAAATGAATTTTCATTTCACAATTTATTTACATTTAATCATGGGGGAATATATTTCCTTTTGTGTACACTATTCTTAATTTTCAGCTTGTTTTCATATACCAAATAGAAAGCATCCATTTTATTATGGGGGAGAGGTTTTAATTTAGTGGTTTTTGGTAATGCATATAAGTATATGATATCTTAATCAAATTTTATTCAATATTATTCAAAAAAATCATATGAAAAACTATTAAAAAGAAAAAAAAGAAAAAAAGAAAGGGTTGTGTCTTAGGTGGGTAAAATATCACTCTTCAAAATCCTTTATATTTTTATAATGATTAAAATTGGTGTTGTGAGGTGATCAAATATTCTTAAGGAGATGACTGTGATATTTGTTTCAAGTTCAACTTTCGAACAAAAATAAAAAAGAAAAAAAACACTTTAATTATATATTCATTTTTCATTGGGTGAATTTTTGTGTCTTATACCTATTTTATCATTTCATAACTTTATAAATTTTTTTCCATATTTATTGTTTCATCATTCACAGAATCATTCCCTTTCACATATGTGTTTCCAATTCCTTCCACCTTTTATTTCAAAAAAATTGCATTGATTTTTCTATGTCAGGGTTTACCCCTCTTTCTATATCTATTAGATATTATATTCCTACGAACCTATATCCATTGAAAACCCCAAAAAACTATGTCTAGATTCTTATGCACGTAAAGATAGGTAATTTAAGCTTAGATTCCGTAAATCTCTAAGATTTTAACTTTTGGTTGGTGAATGAGTGAACCTCAACAAATAAATTTTTATCATCTTCAATGGTGTGAAAACTGAGTTCCCACATTTTCCATTTCTAAATTTTAGAATGAAAAATGAATCATTTTTTGGAATGTTGTTTTTGTAGAAATTTTTGGAATAAATCAATATTAAATAGTTAAATGGTATAGACCCCCCCCCTCCAAAATTTAGGAGAACAAAATTTTAATACATGTTGGCGAGTCAAAATTATTTTGTCAAGGTTTTTTATTAGATTCATGTAAGTACATGAACAAGAATACGTGTGGGGGGAGTTGATGTTTTTCATTTATTTATAATTTTTTTAAACTACCTTTATAAATATTTTAATTAATAGTTCATAATTAGTGTGAAATACCCATGTTTTAATATTTCATATATATATATATATTATCATTTTTTGGATTAATACAATCAAATCAATTTACTATTTTCATTATAATTATAAAATTACTTATCCAAATCATTTGATTATTTTATTTTAAGGTTTCTAATTCAATTTATTATAAATCATTCTAGTGTATATTAGGATAATTCATCTATCTAAAGGTTCACATAGACCACACAATAAGGACCACCAAATTTATGATGAAAATAGGACTATCCATAAAGATAGAATTTATGAGCTCAATATAGAATCCCAAATTGTATGAAACTCCATAGTATGTTCTATGATATCTAGATACATCTTTTATAAATGTTTCAAGGACCAAATAAAAAAACATAGGGAAAAAATTATGATTTTAAATCTATCTCAAAATTCTATCTGGAAATTAAAAGAAGTAAAAAACTATTGACTTCTATCCAAATATATACATCCAATTGATCAAAGAGTTTGTTTTGTAAAATAAAAAATATATATCCACAATTTTTTTGATGAAAAGGTTCATATTTTAGGGCATATTCATGTCAAAAAATCTATTCACATTGTAGTCTTTTAAATGTATGGACAATAATAGACAACCAAAAATTTCTTAGTAAAATAGACATAACTTTGGATTAAAAAGTCAAATAGTCTCAATATTGTGAGGGTAGACAGAAAAAATCAATATCTATAACTTCTAAGAACAATATTTATTAATATTCATCTTTATAGAAGAAAAAAATTTAATATCCAACTTGAGCGGAATATTTGGAATGTAAACAGTCCACCGCCTTTGGCTATAAATACAATCTTTTCCTCTCCTTACAAGAGTTTGGAATTTCAGAGAATAATATGATATTATGAAATGAAACATTACATTCCAAATTCTTGGGAGGATCTTCCATACTCATTTTTCTACTTGAGAGACCATTCCTCCATTCTCTCTTTTAATTTACTTATGCATTCTTCTTCATTTATAATTTCATAAGTGTTTGTATTGTAATTTTGTTTTAATGCATGTTTCTTCTTAATTATATGTTATCCTCATATAACATATGTTGAATAGAATTATTGTTTTAAAAATTGTTTAAATAAATTTTAAAATCATTCCCTTCTTTCACTTTCTAACTAAATCAGATGTTTGTGTTTAATTCTCTACATCATTTGTGTGTGTGTTCGACACACTACCCTTATGTTATCACATTCATTTTATTATATTTTTTACTCATCACCATTAAAATCATAAACCAGATTACTAACCTTATTAATGGATGATTAAATCTTCCATCGGGGTGAGTCATAATTTAGGGATGTTAATCCCTTGAGAGATTTTTCTTGATTAATATTCCTTAAATTAATATTGTCTATGTTTCACTTAAAATGACATGGATTAATGACATGTTTTTTAACATGTGTATTTTATGGATTATTGGAACCAAAAGTACACATAAGATCATGAAATATTTAATGTTTCATTGATAATAATTAATTAAGATCAATATGTTAGTTGAGGCTTGGATTAAAACAAAAACAATTGGGAATTTAGATAAAAAATATTACTGTAAAGTGGATTTTAATGTAATGAAATTTATAGCAAAGATCAAGGATATCACAAGCCTAACTCCCTATTGGGGAAATCACCACAATCATTTTTAAATTGTTAAAAAAACATTTATTATTCAATCATTTCATCTAATCTCTACAAACAAATGCCGTGATTAAAAGGTAATTAATTAAAAACAATTGGCTCTAAAATATGTACCATCACCAAGGATTTTACCCGAGTGGATTTATAAAAAATTGTATAGAAACATTCCATTGAATGGTCAGTAGGTGACAATCGGCCATGGTTCACCATGTATGTACATTTTGGCATCCATTGCAACATCAATAATATAAATATGAAATCATAAAGAAATTCATGGGTTGGCCGCATAAATGCATCACCAAAATCCATAGACTCATGTGCTCCCATGTTTAGTATGGATTCTACATTACACCCACCACTATCTCTACCCAAAACATAACACACCTACTCATGGTTGGCCAATCATTATGAAAAACACTTGGGAAGCTTGGGTCACAACATATATGAGGGGGTTCAGTTTTCAGGAATGGTTTTGTGACATCTTTTTCTGGTGCTACTCCTCGCCCTGGCTCTCGGTATCCATGAGGGGAACGTGTTTTGGTTTTTTTAAAACTGTCTGAGGTGTTCGATAGGGTGACCCCTAGTCCACAACTATTTTTGTCCTTTCCCAGGACGCATTGTCCAGGAACTTTGTTAGAGGATTAGCGGAGGGCAAGTTGAAACCATTCTATGGAAGAAGGAATGCATGACACATCTCACACTTGATGTTTGATGATGATATTCCTCTCTTAATTAATGGATGTAGTAGATCCTTGAATCACCTCAAAGACATCATGGCCAGGTATAACAGGTTTAGTGGACAGTCTCTCAACCCTTTTAAGAGTCATGTGTTTATCTCAGATAAGTGCCCCGGAAGGAGATGCAAGTTTATCTAGGGGATTCTGGGGTGCAAGCATAAACAACTACCTATTTTTTACCTTGGGGTACCACTTTCTTGTGGTCGAATCAAGAAAGTCCATTTCAATGAGATCCTCGATCGGCTTTGGGGTATAATTTTCAATTGGAAGAACAAAATGCTATCATTTGGAGGATGGGTTATGCTCATTAATAGTGTTATTTTGTCCATTCCTATGCACATATTCTCTGTTGTCAAACCACCGAAAGGTACGGTGGAGAAAATGCAGCGTATGTTTACTACTTTCCTTTGGGACGCTAAAATGGAAGGACGTTGCCACTAGGCATCTTGGAAGCGGGTAGCTCGTCCAGTGGAAGAGGGAGGAGTTGGTCTCCGTGACATCCAGGATACCATTTTGGGACTGCAAGAATGGTTATCCTGGGATGTCATTGTGGGGGAGACCCTCTGGGCGAGGTTTTTTAGAATGCGATATGGCACGCCGGGGGAGTTTAATATGTAGGGCGCGACGGGTCTAACTAAGTGCATGGATGCCCATATTGAGAGCCAGTCTTGCTATGTCAAGTGGATTGTTGGCCGGGGGGAAATCAATTACTGGGAGGACAACTGGGCTGGTGAAAGGCTGGCCTTCTCTGGTTTCCCTTCACTGAGGATTTCTTTCAGGGATGCAAGTGTTAGGTATGATTTTATCCAGGAAACCCTTAAAACCAATCAGTTAAAACTGTTTTAAATCATTGTGATGAGCGATGAGCTGGACTTGTGTTGCTTCACGGAAGCAAGCTCTGGGAGGTATAACATTGGTGACTAGAGGAAAATCCTCCAAAGATATCGTCCTATGGGGGAATGGGGACCAGCTGTTTGGTGCAAGGAGATACCGATGAGAATGAACTTCCTGGTGTGGAGGATTCAGAATAGGGCAATACCAACGGAGGATAATATACAGAAAAGAGGGGTATGCATGGTGTCACAATGTTATTGTTGTGAGTAACCGAAATCAGAAAAGATGGCCCCTATTTTCTTCCAAGGGCAATGGGCCTCCTATCTTTGGTCTCTCTTCACCCATTCCCCATTTCCTGGTGGTGAGTCCCGGTCCTTCCATGATTTTATATCTGTCTGGTTTCCAGGTACTGAAAATAGAGCAATAGAGCGGGCTGTAAGAACCATCATTTTGGTTGCTATTTGTTGGGTAATATGGGAGGCGATGAATTAGGTTAGGAGAGGAACCAAAAGGTCTTTGATTTATATTCAGTTTCATCTTAAGTCTCTCATTGTGGAACTGGCTTCGCTTGTCAAAGGGGGGCTCACATTAATGGCAGTGTGCAATCTGTTTAAACGCCCCTACATACAGCATAGTGGGAGAGGATGTTGGGAGAGGTGGGGCCCTCCGAGCCAGGGTCTGAAGCTGAACGTTGATGGCTCCTTTATGGGGGGAGTCATGAGGGGAGGTGGCCTACTTCGGGACTGTTTTGGATCCGTTATTATTGATTTTAGTGCCTTTTATGGCCCAGTGAACTCTTTTGGGGCGGAGGTTCGGGCGCTTCTTTCTGGCCTGATGGTTTGTAGGCAGAGAGGGTTGCAGGTAACGGAGGTGGAGTCAGATTCTGGGGATCTAGTGATGATGTTACAGGGAAGCCATAGAACACCTTGGGATTTGATATATCTCATCCGAAGGTGAAAGATGGAGACCAATCATGGATGGATTATTCACCATAGCTGGAGGGAGTCCAACTTTGCGGCAGATGCTCTTGCTCGCTGTGGCAGACAGGAGGAGTCACTGATGATATATGATAGTCTGAACTCTCTTCCACTTGAATGTTTTACCGTGGTGCAAGGGGATGCCCTTGGACTTCATTACTTTCGCCCTCCTTGAAGGGTTGCCCCCCTTTTTATGTTTCCCTCTTCCAAAGAGTAATAAAAAAGTAACTTTCAAGCATTAAATCATCATTATAATAACATTGTGTTTCCAGTTATATTAGGAATTCCATATTGGCATAAGTAAAGAGATATTCTACAACCGACCTCGACCATCAGTATCTCTATAGGGTTGGCTAATCAAACAAACTGATTGTAAATTTACCTAATGTTTTTCCTCCTAATACTAATCACATCTCATAAGTACTCACATGACCCAATTGGGTCTTCCTTCCCATGTCACACCACACATTTATAGGGAGGTGTCCACAAGCTCATACTCAAAGATCACTAGATTATACCAAGGACATTATGACATTTAAATGGGTAATTTAATTCATTGGGAATTCTAATAAACCATTTAATCCTTTGGACATTTGTTTTCATGGAAACCATCTAGTGTCCAAGGGCCTACAATTTACCTGGATACCTTGTTCACTCCATCCATGTTCATATCATTTAATTGTATTTTAAAATTAAATCCATCATAAAACATGAAATTAATTTACTTTATAAAGAAATTAATTTACTTTAGATGACGATATATGTAAGGTGGAGAGTTTACATGCTACACTGCATAAAGACTTATTCATAATCCAATAGGTGTGTAAAGGTGACCACCTACCTCAAACTGAATCCTTTCAGTTATTTCAGTACCTAACAACTCACAACATGGACTAAACAAAACTCACCAAAGCTAAATCAATCACAAAATATTCTTCTAATCACCAAATACAAATTATAGAATCACACACAATTAATTATAATCATTTTAATTTAATTTTATAATTTTTTTCGAAAATGGTATAACTGCCCATTTCTCACTCAAAGGAATCAACATAGGAGAATCAAATCCAGTGATACCAGGAGGGTCCATATCAAATCCCAAAACCAATATAATGTGCAATACCCAAGAATAAATGCCATAAAACTATAAATTTAATTTAATTTAAAAGGTAAACCCTTGAAAAATTAACTTAGTGGTACAACTTTGACGAAACGAAGAACGAAAGCACCGGGACATTGTCTAGATATGTCCTCTACATGGGAAAAATAAAATACCCATAATCATAGTTTAATTACACCATTCGAGGTGGAACAAGAATCAAAACCCGACTTGAAGATCTTAAAATTGTTAAAGAGAGAAATATTATACAAGCATAGATCACCAAATGGAGAGGCTTACGACAAATCATTGTGGAAACGCCATGAAACCCATAACAGATCAAGGGAGGATGAAGAAGAGAAAGGGAGGGAGGAGTCAGCTCACACACATCAAAAAAGGGGAGAGGATTGGTTTAACCCTCTAAAACTTAAGGGGGAGTGTATGGGGATGTTTTCCCCAAAATACCCCACACTGTCTAGATAGTGCACCTAGCAGTCTAGCAAAGAAACCAACAAACCCAAAGACTAACCGGTGGCTGCTGGATGTAGCCATCCTATAGCCTATCCATTCTGGGATACCAAATATTCTTCTAAAAATCGTATATTTATCTCTTAAAACCCATTTCATTACCAATACACTAATTTTAAAAGTTTAAACTTTTGGAATTCCATTTCGATATCTAGATAAAAATTCATACCATACACTGATTAGAAAAATTAAATTTCCTTATGGAATTAAATTTATTTGGACATGAGATCTTTTAATATCCCCAAAAAAACACTTCTCACCCATTATAAGTCTTTATTGTCATCCATCAGTATCACTCAACTAATTTTGGCCATCCATTCATTAATGAATTACCAAATTTTAGCTTGAAACACTAAACATTATTTTAAAGAGAAACCTAAAAATTAAGTTGTCAAAGCTGCCAATCCATATGTCAATTATCCTAACCCTTACCAAAACAACCGATCTATGATTTAATGATCTAATCAATCTCATGAAATGGACACTATAGCATCCCGCCTTTTTATAACATAACTTTTCATTACATTTTACAAAACCGAGGATCTTTAAGGTTTAGTGTCTTGGAAACCTGGAACTTAAAACATGAAAACATATAAAATCCTTCTTAAACAATTGAAAGGCTTCTCCATATGTTCATACTAGGTTCATTACTGCATCTCATAACCTGGGGACATACATCAAAAGAAAGTGTGAGCAGAAGGCCCAGTAAGGAAAACAAGAGGAAACATTTAACATGCAAACTTGAGATACAACAACAATGTCATGAAAAAGAACTTTAAGGCATGAGAAATAAATCATGAGGCATATAATAATAAAAATAACATATTTCATAACTTGAAGATGTGGCTAGAACATTTAATATTGACAATCATTTCTGTTTCACCAAGGTCCATCCCCAAGGTGTCATTAAAAATTACGAAGGTTATTCACCAAGGCGTTGTTAAAAATAGTCATCTCTAGAGATTAAGTCTTTACCCAATGCATTGGAGCGCTATCAGGGCGCACCCTTGACATGTCTTTACAATCATGTGATCCACTTATATCCTAATCAATCATTTAATAAACAACCCATATAGCATAAAAGGAATGATTTTCATTTCATAATCATAACATTTTCAAAATGGCTTTAAAGACATGATCTTTGTGTCACTTTAAAACCCACAGAAAAGGAAGGTGGGTCTCACGTATGTAAATCCCAGAATTTAAAATAGAACATTCTGGTGTATATGTGAATACCCATATATAAGAGATATATTTGAGTATTCACTTAATAAAATAAAAGAACTTTAGAAAAAGAGAGAGACATTTTGAGACGGAAATTCTACAGCATAACGGCTATGTTTCAGGGTTTTAGAAAACATTGAAAAGAGAGGGAACATGGGTCAAACATTCATAAATGACCCATAAAACGGTATAGGGACAGAATATAAGGAATTGAAGAACATGGTAATGAAATTTGAAAGATATACCATATGAAATGAAAAACATAAATGGAAGATAAAAATAAGATTTCTCTTATGAAAATTCGGCAGCCTAACGACGTCACTTAAACTTCAACAAAAATGAATTGATGCGATAAAATAGGGTCTCTCATCATATGAACATAAAATATCAGTATTTTAGATATGTAGATCATACCCCAAAATAATAAAAAAGAAACTTGAAAGAATTAATATGAAAATAGAACTTGAAAACGAGAAGGGTGAAAGAACCACTTAAAAATTCGGCAGCCTAACGACGCCACTTAAAACTTAGAAATACTGAATTGAAGAGATCAAATGGGGTATCTCATCATATTATAAAAAAATATTAGTATGATAGATATAGAGATAATACCCCAACATAATAAAAAGTAATTTTAAAGACTTGACATGAAATTAGAACTTGAAAATGAGAAGGGTGAAAGAACCACTTAAAAATTCGGCAGCCTAACGATGCCACTTTCAAAATACTAAATTGAAGAGACCAAATGGGGTCTCTCATCATATGATCATAAAAGATCAGTATGATAGATATAGATATCATACCACCAAAATAATAAAAATGAACTTGAAAGACTTGACATGAAAGTAGAACTTCAAAACGAGAACGGTGAAAGAACCACTTAAAAATTCGGCAGCCTAACGGTGCCACTTAAAACATCAAAATACTGATTTGAAGAGGTAAAATGGGGTCTCTCATCATTTGATCCTAAAATATCGGTATGATAGATATAGAGATCATACCCCAACATAATAAAAATGAACTTGAATGACTTTACATGAAAAAAAGAGAATGGAGGAAGAATCCGTTATAAATATTTCGGCAGCCTAACGACGCCACTTAAACATTCATAAAACTAAATAATGAGAGTAAGAGGGGATATCTCATTATATGAACATGAAAAGGAAAGTAAGAGTAATATAAAAGAACATCCTCCAACATAATAAAATGGAGCATAAAATAAATGACTTAAAAGAGAGCATTTGAAAAGAAAGAGAGAGTTTGGATCCCTTAACTTAAAACGTAACTCTTAAAACTCAAAGGTTGGGACCTTGAGGGATTGGGGGCACCTTGGAAGGACTCCTTGGGAGGTAATGAGACCAGATCTTCATTGGGGGAGAGTTGGGAGTCGAATGGATGAGAGGATGGCTTGGTATTTATAGGGAAAGTGAGGGGACAAGGCATTAATGGCCAAGGGACACCTCATTAGTAGTTTTGGCAAAACCATGGGCTTGCCCATGGTATTTTTCCATGGTATTTGCCCATGGTATTGGCCACTTGGGACACCACATACCTTATATTACTATTCATAAGTCGACCATATTTATTACATACTTAATACATCATTTAATGATGTCATTAAACACCCGTAACTTAAAAACTGTATTTTCACTATTCATCAAAAATTCAACTTTCCCAGAATAATCCCAAAATTTCATCTTAACAAAATATCGATTCTCTAATTTCATAAATGAACTGCATTTTATAAAAATAATTTCCTAAATGTTTTTAATATAATTTTTAAATAAATACACTATTCACTAAAAATACATTTTTTTCAGAAAAATCCCCAAAAATTACCTTAACATAATATCGATGTTCTAAGGTCAAAAATGAAATCTATTTTATAAAAATAATTTTCTAAATATTTTTAATTAAAAAACACTATTCACCTGAAAAAACTAATATTTGACTAATAATTTATGAAACCGTTATTTAACCATTTTATTGAATCACATTACTTAATCATGGTGCCTAGATTATATTAATGCTTTATTTATGTTAGATTACTAATCCATTTGGTCACATTACTAATCCTAAGAATAAAATCACAATTCATAATTTACTATTCATCAAAAATTTAGTTGATCTTATTAGACTCTAAATTTCATACTGAACATAATTGTAGAAGACCATTTTTTTGAAAATCATTACACATTTTTAATTATTTAATGTTTACATAAACATTTTTTAAAATATCCTTTCCCTAAAATTCACCAAAAATATTCATACTATATTTATCCGGACATTTGAAAATTCATTAACTTCATCATAAAAAGAAATCAAATTTTTTATTTAAAATAAAGGATTACACAAGGCAGTTACAGTCTCCTTACATAGCCCCTTATCACACTAGCATAGGACATAAGTGTAAGGTGTGCTAAGGTGAGAGAATCCGAGGGAGGCTTGGCCAACATCGCACGAGTAGTAATTTCTATCAGTTTGAACTTCTCGCGAAGGCGATTACATTATAGCTTCACACGATGAAGTTCAGCTTGGATTTTCTCCAGAGCAAAGCCCAGTGGTGCTACCTCTTTCTCAAGTTCTATTAGATGGGATTCGATCATTCCAAGACTACTGGGTGAGGCCATCAAATCTTATTTCTATATTAATTATCCAAGATCACTTGTATTTCGAGACAAATATCGAAATGTTTTGTTTCTAGTGGTCATATTGACCAATGTTCATATAACAGTCAAAACCCAACAGTCTCATTTTAATTATACTCATGTTATCCAATGAAACATTTTTGTTGAGTATAAAAAAACTAACACACAAAATTAGGAAACAAGATTTATTCAAAATTTAAGGTCGTTACAATCTTTCCCCCTTAAGAAATTGCGTCCTCACAATTTTTAAAACTGGGTTTTGAAATTTCATTGAAAGTCCCACACCGGAAAAGGAGTCAGTAAAACTATTACTTTAAAAGAAAGAAAGGGAAGTAAAAAGGTCACCCGAGTTAACCCATACTAGGATCCCATGTAGGAAATCATAGACATGGAGGATAAAACAAAGGGTCACGTTCTAAGGGAGAGTGATAGAAAACATGATATAGGAGAAAGTTAACAATAAGAAAATCACAAACTTATGATGGGTCAAACAGTATTTGATTTCCTAGTAAGAAATGTTAACCGAAAACTTTTTTTGTTTTATGTTCCTTTTCATAGTTTTGAGGAATTCATTTACTACATAGAATAAAAACATAAGGAAATATACCTACCTTCAAGTAGAGTTTAAATCTTTAATAAATTTCTACCAAAACTAATCTTTTCTCTAAACGATGAGCATTCAAAAAAACTTGGTCTCCTCAAAAGCACAAGAATAATATTCTAGAGAATAATGTATTCCACAAAAGAAAAACTATCTATCTTTAAAAATTTATCCCAAAAAAAGAAAGGGTAAGATAAAAGAACTCTTCAAAAATAAAGAATCCCATAGGAAGGGAAACTACTTTTAAATCTTCAAAGTTCCACGGTACTACCCAGAGTTCATCATAGACCATTCCGTAAAAACAATTTCCTTAAAATTCCTAAAAATAACCCAAACTAAGATTGAAACCCAAATACAAGAAGGACTTGATAACATAGTCTTCCATGATAAACTTTATTTTTCATCTCCAAACAACATCAAGCTCTCCTAACATATTATAACAAAAGTAACTAACCTAAACATATTTTTCCCAAGATAGGTCAATCATTTCCATAAGTAACCTATAATACCATAAGTTCACCTTCAATTTATCTATTCTTCAAATTATAATTCAACCTTTACTCATCAAAGAAAATACTGTAGTAATTTATTTACCTCGATCAAATAGGATTCCAAAAATAGTGAAAGTCTTCCAAAATAATAATCATCTTTTAATCCTCTAATCATCTCTGTCATATTAATATGACAATCATCACATTCCCTATCACATTGGTTGTTGGTACATGTTCTTCCATTTCCCGCCATTAACTAAGGAAAGAATGTACAATTACGGGCTTAAATACTTAGCCAATAATCATTAAAAAGGAAACTTAAAGCATAGAAGGATAAACTTGTAGAAGAAAAGTATACCCTAACTTGTGATCCCCTAGGTCCCAATCTAGGTTATCCATGATAATATATTCTTATGTGAATCTTTATTTTATTTTATCTTTGTTCCTTTAATAATGGTTCATACTAAGCTTATGAATTTACCAAAGCATATACCTCCGGAGTGTCGTAACCAAGAGTGCAGCGAGGCCCGTTGTCGTGTACCGGTTCCCGTTCGAGTGTAGCTCAAAGCGGTGTTTTCGGGTTTTACCTCTATGTACATCTGTGCTAGAGCCACCTCTACCTGCTTGTATCCAGACAAGAATGTATTTGCTTGGAAACCCCTTACTCAATACTCACCAAAATACCAGGAAGGTTTCCTATATTTAAACTTTTCTATAGGGTTCTTCCTATAGTTTTCATATCCTAATTTCCATAAATAACTAAACCATACTTTGATACCAACTATAGCATCCCGCCTTTTTATAACATAACTTTTCATTAAATTTTACAAAACCGAAGATATTTAAGGTTTAGTTTCTTGGAAACCAGGAACTTAAAACATGAAAACATATAAATGAATTGATGAGATAAAATATAAGGAAAATAAAAATAAGATTTCTCTTATGAAAATTCGGCATCCTAACGATGTCACTTAAACTTCAAGAAAAATGAATTGATGAGATAAAATGGGGTCTATCATCATATGAAAATAAAATATCAGTATCATAGATATGGAGATCATACCCCAAAATAATAAAAAAGAAACTTGAAAGAATTGATATGAAAGTAGAACTTGAAAACGAGAAGGGTGAAAGAACCACTTAAAAATTCGGCAGCCTAACAGCGCCACTTAAAACTTCAAAATACTGAATTGAAGAGATAAAATGGGGTATCTCATAATATGATCATAAAATATTAGTATGATAGATATAGAGATCATACCCCATCATATAAAAATGAACTTGAAATACTTTACATGAAAGTAGAACTTGAAAACGAGAAGGGTGAAAGAACCACTTAAAAATTCGGCAGCCTAACGACGCCACTTAAAAATTCAAAATATAGAATTGAAGAGATCAAATGGGGTCTCTGATCATATGATCATAAAATATCAGTATGATAGATATAGAGATAAAACCCCCAACATAATAAAAAAGTAACTTGAAAGACTTGACATGAAAGTAGAACTTCAAAACGAGAAGGGTGAAAGAACCACTTACAAATTCGGCAGGCTAACGACGCCACTTAAAACATAAAAATACTGAATTGAAGAGGTCAAGTGGGGTCTCTCATCATTTGATCATAAAATATCAGTATTATAGATATATATATAATACCCCAACATAATAAAAAGGAAGTTGAAAGACTTTACATGAAAAAAAAACAGAAGGGAGGAAGAATCCGTTATAAAAATTCCGGCAGCCTAACGATGCCACTTAAACATTCATAAAACTAAATAATGAGAGTAAGAGGGGATATATCATTATATGAAAATGAAAAGGGAATTAAGAATAATATAAAAGAAAATCCTCCAACATAAGAACATGGAGCATAAAACAAATGACTTAAAAGAGAGCATTTGAAAAGAAAGAGAGAGTTTGGATCCCTTACCTTAAAACGTAACACTTAAAACGCAAAGGTTGGGACCTTGAGGGATTGGGGGCACCTTGGAAGGACTCCTTGGGAGGTAATGAGACCAGATCTTCGTTGGGGGAGAGTTGGGAGTCGAATGGATGATAGGATGGCTTGGTAATTATAGGGAAAGTGAGGGGACAAGGCATTAATGGCCAAGGGACACCTCCTTAGTGGTTTTCGCAAAACCATGGGCTTACCATGGTATTTTCCCATGGTATTGGACACTTGGGACACCTCATACCTTATATTACTATTCATAAGTCGACCATATTGATTTCATACTTAATACATCATTTAATGACGTCATTAAACACCCGTAACTTAAAAACTGTATTTTCACTATTCATTGAAAATTCAACTTTCTCAGAAAAATCCCAAAATTTCAGCTTAACCAAATATCGATGCTCTGATTTCAAAAATGAACTCCATTTTATAAAAATAATTTCCTAAATATTTTTAATTTAATTTTTAAATAAATACACTATTCACCGAAAATTCAGTTTTTTCAGAAAATTCCCCAAAAATTACCTTAACATGATATCGATCCTCTGAGTTCAAAAATGAAATCCATTTTATAAAAATAATTTTCTAAATATGTTTAATTAAATTTTCAATTAAAAAACACTATTCACCTGAAAAAACTAATAATTGACTAATAATTTATGGAACCGTTATTTAACCATTTTATTGAATCACATTACTTAATCATGGTGCCTAGATTATATTAATGCTTTATTTAAGTGAGATTACTAATCCATTTGGTCACATTACTAATCCGAAGTATAAAATCACTATTCATAATTTACTATTCATCAAAAATTATGTTGATCTTATTAGACTCTAAATTTCGTACTGAACATAATTGTAGAAGACCATTTTTTTGAAAATCATTACACATTTTTAATTATTGAATGTTTACATAAACATTTTTTAATATATCCTTTCTCTAAAATTTACCAAAAATATGCATACTATATTTATCCGGACATTTGAAAATTCATAAACTTCATCATAAGAAGAAATCAAAATTTGTATTTAAAATAAAGGATTACACAAGACAGTTACCGTCTCCTTACATAGCCCCTTATCACACCAGCATAGGAACTAAGTGTAAGGTGTGATAAGGTGAGAGAATCTGAGGGAGGCTCGGCCAACATCGCACGAGTAGTAATTTCTATCAGTTTGAACTTCTCGTGAAGGTGATTACGTTCTATCTTCACATGATGAAGTTTGGCTCAGGTTTGGTCCAGAGAAAAGCCCTGTGGTGCTACCTCCTTCCCATGTTCTGTTAGATGGGCTTCCATCGGTCCAAGACTACTGGGTGAGGCCATCAAATCTTTTTTCTATATTAATTAACCATGATCACTTGTATTTAGAGACAAATATCGAAATGTTCTGTTTCCAGTGGTCATATTGACCAATAGTCATATAAAAGTCAAAACCCAACAGTTTCATTTTAATTATACTCATGTTATCCAATGAAACAGTTTTGTTGAGTATAAAAAAAATAAAATAAAAAATTAGGAAACAATATTTATTCAAAATTTCGGGTCGTTACAACCACATCATCATCCAATTGATCACATATCCCTTCATTCTCACCGCCTTAAGATTTATCTTATAATTTAGTATTTTGATACCTTTGTGACTCTGCCATTAGGTTTTCCTATAAAAATCCATACCCATATTTAAAAGACACTCCAGGTGTGGATTCAATCCTAGAACACCCAATATGGTTCACATTAAATGGTCTCTAACTCAACGCATTCTATCTCGTAAAACAACACTAGTCAGATATCCAATGGTTGACCATTCTCACAAGCGATCAACCACCACTGTTGGAATGTTACCTAAACATCCAATCACAATGAATTTAATCATGATGAAATCAAGTGATCTACCATGTAACCAGATTAATTTTTTCTACCAGTGTGATCTCATTGATTATATCATCAACAGACTGAACCAACATCCTGATTTCTATGAGCACCAACACATTCATGGCCCAACACGTTTGCATCAACTCAATTCATCCCGAACCCAGAAATGGTAGTAATAATTCTAATTAAATTCCATAAAAAATCATCACTATAATTATATAAATGATCTACACTAACTCATATCTATTTTCTCTCCAACATCCCAATTCCCAAAAATAACAATCAGACTACTGGTCTCATTCAAGAAAAACCCTTTAACATGAGGGCCAAATTACCTGTGACCAACATAATGTTCACTACCACAGGACCATTATTTTCACTACACCAATAATCCAAAATATGATTATCATGGATCGTATCCTATTTATCAATAGACATAATAGTCAATCATGAACAAACTCACTCAAACTCAAGTTCCATACTAACACTTATTCTGGGCTCATGTGAACACCATATATAGAAAAATATAAAACTACAATCATAAATATGGAATTCCATCAAATTTAAAATGGTTCACTCCATACCATATGTATTACCTTATACCATTCATTGAGTTACACTTCACCAGGCTCCACAATTGGGTGACTTTTACCCCTCTTGATTCATACAAATTTATACAAGGAAACAATTTCCTTTAACCACTATTGGACTGATCATGTCACCATGAACAATCTATTTTTAGTGTCTCCACTACCCTAGATGGAAATTTAAAACCATTAATATGATCCCCAAGCCATTATTACCAGATATGTTACATTATAACCTTTCAATCCTTGACTCATATATAACCAGTCACTAAACCACGACTGAATAATTTGATTTATACCCAACATGTACTACCCAGATCTCATTCCAAAATAAATAGATGCACACTCATGTGAATCCCAAAATAAAAAAGCTAACTCATGCCTCCATGTGCCACACATTACTATAATTAATCTCATTTTCTTAACTACTGATCATGCTCCTCTAACATTTAATATCATCAAGATGGAATCACCCTTGATAGTATTTAAAATCAATAACTTCACTTATACCATGGTATATCTCATGATCACTCACTACATGTTTGATGTTACTAAACCATAAGTTTCCATCAGGGCCCGAACACATTCTTATCTTATATTCAACATAACTAAAATTAGTGATCATCTACCTATAATCTCTCCGCACTCAGAAGCGTACCCAAGGTCCTCAAGTTTATAAACTCAAACGACCATAAACTTCAAATCTAGTATCGATACCAAGATGCACTAAGTGACTCACATACCAAGGAACTGATACGCAAAGAGAAATTTTCATAAAACACTAGGGTATAATCATGAATTTTTATAAAATCAATTTCACCTTTTGTGAATTGATTGATACTTCCCAAATAACCTACCTATACTTCTTGCCCATGGGAAATATCAAAAAGGAAATAACCCCTCACTCATGTTTTCCTCTAACAACACTACTATTCACTGACCCTATAAGGTATAGTTTGATTCTAGGAGTCTCTAGGTCCCCCACCTATCATAACACACTAGGTAACGAAAAAGGTTTACAACTCATAAGATGTCATCCATGCTCTTATCTCAAATCCCCATGACATCAAAAACAATCAAACACCAATATATAGGTTCTCATATATTCATATAAATCAAGAACCTCAATCTAGGTCATTATACATTGAGAAAATAATTCTCATATATCATCCTCACATAATAATTCCCCCTCTAGAATCATTATTTTATCAGTGAATAGGTATATGTACAACATCATTTCCCTAGACACCCACTATTCATAGACTATTGCCAGGATATTTGGTTTTATAAAATCCCATTCCAATTTATATAGGAAAATTACAAATAATATGTAATTGAAACTTTATGTAATTGAAACTGATTACTAATGACCAAAAAATGGATTTATCAGAAATATATAAAATTCCTACATTGATCTACTAGGATAAATTCATATCATATGAACACAAGTCTATACTATCATCATTATTAATGAGAGTCTCACCATAGATCAACATGACCTACAATAATAATTTAGTAAATATTTAGGTAAACTAAACTAAGTATAATTCCACATAAAATTTTTTATTAGTATATTCTAACACTTTAAATAGATGACCTTCCGTCATTAGTTAAATAATAAAAGTAGCGTGATTATATATCATGTGGATCCAACATGCCTAGTATGATGCACAAGATTTCTTTTACTGTATGGATTAAGAGACAAAATATAATAAGTAACATATTTTTATGGATAAAGTGCCAAAATCCTTGAGAAATCATGAATCTAAAACATCATGTTCATCATGATAGGTGAAAATCGTGATAAACATAACAGATCATAAAAAGAACATCAACCCCATACCCATGGTATATGAGAAACCCATAAAAAACTTTGTTTGTGACACACTAGTCTAGGTTTCATCACTATCTTTAAAACATTCCTATACATCATGTATATGAAATCCAAGAATAGTATGATAAGAAAAAACACATCTTTAATACCACTTTGTTACACCTTAGATTGACTCACTCTGCAAAGTAACTAGGCTGGGACATCATGTAACCTCCATTATTCTTCCCTAAATTATTGAGGCTCACAACTAGCAATGAGGTTATAGAGATGTACTATGGGGAGGATATACTCCTATTTTAGTCTAGAAAATAGATTAATAAATAACTAAATTTTACTCATCACAATAAACCGAAAGAGAAGGAAACAAATATAAACTAGGATGATACTAACTAAAATGAATTAAGGTACTCATAACCATGCCATATATATAACTAACTTCCCACTGTATTGGTTACATATATAGACCATAATGATGGAAAATATGGATGGTGTATCCATGAGATATTTGAGCCATAACTCACCACATACTCTCAATGCTTTTTAAGAATGCTCGCTTAATGTATAACATCAAATCCACAGTCCTTATCCCAACATATATCTGTATCAAGTGAATATATTCTTGGGTACCCATGTGAAATGACTTTTCAAGAAGGGTGTGAGTAAACAATTATGAAGGGAACCACCAATGTGGTCCCATACTAATTATAAATGAAATTATATGTTCAAGTGAAATTCTTAGATAGAAATAATTAAAAAATTATAAATAATTAGTAAAATAACCTAATAATACCTACTTTTTGATGATGTAATGTCTTTGAGTATGTTTCATGGACCATACCAACCCATATACCAAGAAACATTCCATTATTTATTCTTTGGTCCATGATACCAAACAACATTACCTTTTTCAGCTGGTGTTGGGGTGTCTCTAATCACATCATTACATAAAACCAACAATATAAATACTGAATCCTAGGGTGTAACCCATAATTCCAAACCGATCAGGATTAATGGAAAAATATTTCATCATCAAAGGCTCAATGATCAGATCCCATGTACCATAGGAATATTTCCAAACTTCCTTATAATAAATGGATTGAATAAAATTCTAGGGAATCCTTAGAATTGCATAACTAAAGGTCAATATCCATGTTACCATTCCAACTAGTCAGATCCCAAGAATAATAGGAATCCCCATGAGACACATGTAATGAAATCATGATTAACATTGTTTATTTTAGGGTTTAACTAGGAATTCATCATCATAATAGTAGTGATCAAAATCAAAAATCACAAACAACTAGATCCAAAACATGCTTGGTATCCTAGGGACCTGTGGCATCCAAGGCACCCCATATAGATGAAAGGCTGAATACCCGTGTCCTAGTAATTATTCTTATTATCCAACAATTGGATCTTTGGTTACACACCTGGGATCCACAAAAATGTTAATGCATCCAATTTGTATCCTACCAGTATCACATATGGCTTAGAAGATAGCTCCCAGAAAGAAACTCTGTGCATCCACCATGTCACCATTGAACCACGCTAGGCCCATAGGACAGGTCCCAAGAAGTAAATATTGGAATACATTGCTACATAAAATAGTCTAGGTGAAATAATAAATATAAAGAAGGGGTTGGACAAAAGTAGAAACCCATCACCACTATCTGTAACCTCATTTGATCACATGTTCATTATGGGTTGTAGGTGACACCTACCACCATCTCTAGCCAATACCAGATACACCTAATTAGGGTTATTCATCCACCATGGCATAGAATAGAGTCCCCTAAGTCATAGTATATCATAGTTTCACTCACATGGATCCTCAGTCTTGAACTGGGTCTTAGTTCATCACTCGATGCTCATAAGAAATCTCGTTCCGAGACATCATCATTAAAATATCATGCTCTTGCTGGGTATATATGGTATACCATGTTAACATTTTCCAAGGGATGGAACATGACACATCTCAAACATCAAGATGTCACAATGTTGGTTTGATCACTCAAATAGACTCTACTATGCCCATTATTTGTCCACCTAGTCCAGGTCACATCTCAAGGGTCCTTGTGTGTCCCACTAGGGTCATCCATCCTAGGTTATTCCACACCAAAATATAGAGGCGGCCACATTCTCATACTAATGGGTTACTAGATCATACCAAAATCATTCCCACCTATAATTGGTCTAAAATTTAAATAAAAGAATAATAACCATTTATGCCTTAATCCTTTGGTGGCTACGATAACCAACCAATGTCCGAGCACTTATAATGGCACTGGAAACCATGTCCAATCCATCCATGACCATTTAAATTAATTAAATTTTATAATTTCATTAATTATGAAACTTTTAATTAATTTAATTCATCTAATAATTGGTTTAATTTAGAGGAAAATCAACCTAAGGTGGAAATTTCCCATGCTACAATGCGTATAATCAATTGTATTTACAATAAGGTGTGTACATCAGACCACCTACATCAAACATCAAATTTTCCATTTTTTTCACTACCCAATAACTCCCTACCTGGCCTCACCCAAGATCACCTTAGTTCATATGGTTTTTACAAAGGATTCTAGGAACCTAATCCAAATTAAGATATCACATATAATTGAGGGTAATTATTTACAATTGATTGTAGGATTTTGGCTAAAAGGTAATGATACACAATTTTTCAAAAAATGATGTCGCCATAGTAGGACCGCATCCAATGAAACCCTGAGGGTCCTTCTAACATCTTCAAACCATGATGAATAAAATCCCCAAAAATAAATTCCAAATAAATATGAAATTTATTTTAATTGAAAAGTTAAACCCTTTATGAATAAACACAATGATGTGCCTATGATAAAGATATGGATATAGAAATCCGTACATAACCTCATGATGTACTCTACTTGGAAAAAATGAAATCCCCATCATTAGAGACAGATTCTATATAACTTTGGATAAATTTGAATCTAAAAGTCAAATTGGATATCTCAATATCTGAAAACAGAGAAAGTGGAGATAACAATATATAAAGATAGGTAAAGGATTACCATAAATCATTATGAAAATTCCATGAAACCCATCCCAGATCATGGGAGGAGGAAGGAGAGGAGGGGATGGAGGAGCCGACTTACACACACCAGAGTTGGGGGATAGAAGGGGTTTACCCCTATTAAGGTATGGGAAATGGTAAATTTACACCCAAAATACCCCACTATTTTCACAATACTAGGACACAGATGAGATAATGTTCCCGAAAAGTATCCCCAGCGATTGGTGATTCCACTGACTAGTGATTGGTTACAGGTTGTAGTCACCCTACATATCTGCCACCCCAAGCTACCTCCACTACTTCCCAAACCCTTATAGATGAATCATGAGCCCCATAACATTACAAAAACTCTTATTTTGAGTGGTTTAAACTATTATAATTCAATTTAAATATTCATATAAAAATTTATTCCATTCATTAATTCAAAAAATCCAAATAATTTTAGAATTTTCAACCAATATTGATATGAGATCTTATAATATCCTCACCACAAAATTTACCATCCCTGAGATGTATCAATAGTCATCTATTTTCATCTGTTTATATATTTTTATATCCATTCACCATAAAATAAATATGTTCCCACTCAAAATACTAAACATTCTTCTAAATCACAACATTTCAATTTTGGTGCTAAAGCTACCTTGACACATTCCAAAGCCCATAACCAATACCAAAACACTCAAAATATGATTTCCCAAATGCATACATCTGAATAAATGGCCAAAAAATCATCCAATTGATAAACTAGACCATGGTTATCTATAGGATAATATTCAAGTTATAATTTAAAATTCTAATTCCAAATCACCTTCTTCATTAGGTTTTCCATTTAAAATACAAACCCTTATTCGAAAGATGCAGCCAACGTGGTTTCTACCCTACGATTCCCAAAATAATTAACTTGATGTGATATTCAACTCACCACATTCTACCACATGTAAAAACACTGGTTATATATCATATGGTTAACCAATATCATTAGATCTCAACTTCTACTACTGGGGAATAACATAAAAACCAATAAAAATGACATTAAGACCATGATCATATAGTGATAACCAGTATCCACACTGATTTTCCCACCCAATATACAACGACCCATCTTTTTCTTATATTAATATTACGTCATTATAAAGATAAAAACTTAATATCATTACTCCATGAGGATCTATAGGTTTAATGTCTTGGTAAAACTAAGACCATACACAACATTTACAACATCAAGCATAAACATTTATTTAATTCATTCTTCTCTAGATTCTTATTGTCTCTTGAACTTTCCTTAATACATGTTGTCCCCTAAGGATATAAATAAAAAAAGTGAGCTAAAATCCCAATAAGAGGATAATGATGAATAGTATAACCATGGGTGAGCATAAACATAACATAGGTAAAAGATCATGAACATGAGATGAATCATTAATAAAAGACTTGAGATGTGGCAATGCATAAAAAATGAAACATCATGTATTAGTGGTTAAATACCACACATACTTGTGAAAAAATATAGCATCTTGTTAAAAAATCATTTCAATTTAACTAATTAGATGCATCACTTTACCCAATGCATTGAAGAACTGTATAATTCTGGGCGCACCCATCACATTGAACCATTCATATTGCACAATATAATTTTGGGTGCACTCGTCAAATCATAACATTTTCATTATCAAGCATGCCACCTAGAAAATATATACAAAATGTACATTATTAAACCATTTAAAAAAATGGTTTTCATCTCATAACAACACATTCATAAACTTTGGGTTCCCAAAAGAAAGTGGGAACAAAATACTTGATACATTAACCATAAAACATGAGTGAGAAGTAAAAGGTGTGTTTTTAAAAGAAGAGTTATTTTGAATTTTTGTTTGAAATAAAATAAAATGGAAAAAATTTAAAGGTAAGATAAAGGAAAAAATTTTATTTTTAATGAGTGACCATACCAAAAATTGAGTGAAAGATGGAGAACCCAAAGAAGGAAAGTTGGTTACGAGAGTTTCCCTTTACCTTGTATCTGACTTCCTTCTTCACTTTAATGTACTGTATAATGAAATTATATTCATTAGTTAGAAATTAAATAACCTTTCATACATGAAAATAGTTTACTATAGTTTCATTAAGTTCATTTATGGGCCTTTGGATGAGTTAGAGAGCTTAGATTCAATGTTCGGGAGTGTTAATTGTTCTAGCTTTTATGAACGGTTCACTTATATTCATGAACGAATGTTCATTTGAAATGTGGTTGAACATCCATAATTGTATATATATATTATTAGTGAAAATCAAGGTATATAAATAATCTTATAATTTTTTTATGTACAATTAGGATGAATCATTAGATATAATTTAATGATGATCATTTTTGGTTAATTTGGGTGGTTTTTTTATCACAATGAACTTATTTTATTTTATAACTTAATGTCATGTAAATATGTTAGTTACAGAACATAAAAATGGATAATAAATAAACTTTATAATCTGTTTTCAACCATTTTATGGTTTTATTAAAATCCATGAAGGATTTGAAGGGGAAAAGGGCGTGCATCGCCCATGATTTAGGTAAATTAACACATCATGGGAAAATATTTCATTTTATTAACAAAGAGTGGGAGGGAGGAGTATATTGAGAAATCTTCGATTAACATGATATAATATCATTATATCAATAATAATAGATTTATCATGAAAATTGGGTAAGATAATATGAGGATAGTTGAATAAAAGAAATGAAATTTTAAAAGAAAATGAAAGAAAAGAGAGAGAGGAATTACCTCTTCAATCCTTCTCTTGATATCCTCCTTGAGGAAGCTAGGCTTGGTATTTTGATGAGACAAAAAGCTCTTGGACGTGGGAGAAGGGATATGGAAAATTATTGGGTAGATTTTAGATAAGGCTTGATGTTTGAGAGGTGTGAGGAAATTAGGGTGTGAAGTGTGGTATTTATATTGGAGGGGAGAGGGGTTTTCTCAATATAATATTCATTAATTTATTATTTCTCCACAAGACAAGTAATAATAAGTATCCCATGACTAATTACAGTCATTTTATCATGTGAATATGAACCAATTGGGATTACATCACCAGAACATCACATAGGACTCTATAATTAATTTATTTAGCTTATTTTTTAAATTATGGTATTTCACTATTCATAAAATTCATATATTTTAGAAAAAACACAAAAATTTACCCTAGACATTTCTTAATGTGTGGATTCCAAATATGAAGTCAATTTTGAACAAATAATTTTCTAAATATTATTAATTTAATTTTGAATTAAAATCATAATTTACTTGAAAAATACGGTTTTAAAAACATTTGTTTACTTATTCCAAAATATTGGTACATCATGTATTCACTTAAATGCTATCATAAGTTATTTTACTATTCATAATGGTATATTACTATTCAAAAAAAATTACGTTTTTTTATTAAACTCCAAAAATCACCCAGAACACAACTGTGTATGTAAGATTATTGAAATTCAAATCATAGATGTGGAAAAATTATGTTTCTTGATCACATAATGTTTAGTATCATTATATTTCATTGTTCTTACTAATTTGATTATACTATTATAAAAAGGGAATTGCTTTGATAAAAAAATGGGTCGTTACATTCTTCCCCCCTTATGAAATTTCACCCTCGAAATTTCGTTTTACATAAACAAGTGAGGGTAATTCTCCTTCATCCCCCTCTGTTTCACATGTAGATTCTTCAAACTTATGGTTCCTCTACAACACTTTGAAAACGTGGGTTATCTTGTTGCAAAAAACCTTATCTCTATTGTCCAGAATCTATACTGGTTGCTCCTCATGGGAGAGCTCATCTTCCAGATGTACCACCTCCGAGTTTAGTGCATACGATGGATATAGTATTTACTTCCCCAGGATTGATACATGAAACATAACATGAACTTGATCCATATTCTAAGGATGTAAAATCCAATAGGCCATGACTCCTATGCTTTCAAGGATCTCAATGGGGACAATGTACCTTGGGCATAGCTTTCCAATATTTCCAAACCACATGAATCTCTTCCATGGTGATATTCGAAGGAAGACTTTATCCCCAACCTTGAACACCAAGTTCCTTTGATGGTTTTCATCATCGCTCTTTTTCTGACATTGAGTAGCTTTGATGTGTTTTTGGATGACTTGAACCTTCTATGTCATCTCTTTCATAAGATTATGTCCAAGTAGCATTCTTTCTCAAACTTCATCCCAAAAATTTACAGTTCTACATCGCTTTCCATAAAAAGCTTCATATAGATCCATTTGAATACTCGAGTGGAAGATATTGTTGTCTGAGAACTCATCCAATGGGATATGCTGATCACTTCCACCTTTGAATTCTAGAGAGTAAGATCATATCATATCTTAAAGTGTATGAATATTCCATTCATATTGGCTATCAGTTTGGGGGTGATAGGCCATGATGAAATTTAATTCAGTACTCAATGCATGTTGAAGGATCCTCTTGAATTATGATTTGAACCATGGATCACAGTCAGAGAAAATCGAGAGTGGATCACCATAAAATCTCACCACTTCCTTCACAAATATCTTTTTAAGTTTTTCAAGCAAGAGGTCTTCCCAAATAGAGATTAAATGGTCAGTCTTGGTGAGTCGGTCAACCACAACCCATATCACATTATTTCCCTAAGACTTCTTCAAGAGACCTATGAAAAAGTCTATAGTGACACTATCCCATTTCCGCATGGGTATAAGCAATGGATGTATCATCCCTTCGGACTTTTTCACTCTAATTTCGTAGAAACCAAAAGCTTGACGTACATGGACATTAAATTATTTTTTGATGAATACTTAATACATAACAAAAACAGACACCCAAGGAATGTAATAGTTTAGTGTCTTTGGAAACATGGAACATAATCTTCTAATCATGATGAAAGATCTTCAATATCTCCCATAAAGAAATTCAACGTTTTTTTTCTTACCTGAAAACTTTCTTTATATCCCGGGGAAAAGAAAACATAAAAAGGTTGAGATCAAATGCTATGTAAGGGTAATCATGGAGAAAATTAAACAAACCAAATACATTTGAACTTAAAAACATGAAAATAATGTTTAAAGATAAAAAAATTGAGCAATGACATAAAACATGACAGTACGTAAGGCATAGAACATAATGGAACATCAATCATAATAAAATAGCATGGGAATAAAACATTTAATTATGGAAACCATTAAGCACATGTTATGATTTCCATAGTATCCAAGACATTACTGCAAAAACCATCATAGTGGACAAAGTCCATTACTGAGTCGAGTTTAGTTGTCGTTCTAGCCCTGTATTACTGAACCAGATTCACTTTCCATTCCAGCCATGTCTATCTCATGAGATACAAATTTTTACCCAATGAATTGGAGGGAGATATAGGTCCCACCCATCTCATAATGAAATCATTCTTATGTGTGCCAAAAAAAAAACATAAAACATTCATCATAACCCAATAAATAAAACGGTTCCATAAACATCATCCGATCATAACATGATCCATATAAAACAAATGAATGTCATTTCATCATAAGAAAAATAAAACCATGTAAATAATAGAGAAATTATACTTGAAACATAATCATACTAAATAATGTCATCTTAGATGAGAAATAGTTTTGATAAAACACTTTAAATGAATTCTTGGGGAAAATATCCCTTCTTCTTCAAAATAATTTATTTTCTCAAAATCCCGTGTGATTTTAAATGAAAATAATTTTATTGAAAATAATCATGAAATATTATAGAGGAAGCTTCATGGAAATAAGGCATTATGAAACCGAAAAAATCTGTTCATGCCGTATAAGTTAAAAATTACATTCTCCTCGTACTTTTGCCGGAAAAGTGAAAAAGTACCTCGTATGGTAAATAAAAGAAAGATTTATTCCATAATACATAGTAAAAGTGAAAAAGGGATAAAAATGACTTTAAACATATTTGGAATAAAATTAAACACTTTATGAAAACATTTTTATAAAACATGGACATGGATGATAAATATAACCCCTGTAAATACTTACGAATAAACAATCTCTGATAAGAACATGATTGGAATAATTATCCCTTAACTTAGGTCTAATTCATTCCATACGTGTTAAAAACTCTTTTATAGTGGGTTTAAACATATTATTAACTTGTAACAGAACCATAATAATATTTATGATATCATATATGATTCACTTATGGATTTATATTACCTGTTCTTTTGTCAATTCCATGTTAAAGCAGAGTTTTGGGTAAAATGGTTTCATTTATCGCACGTGTTTGGAATTTTTTTCTTAATATCATTACTTGTATAATGATTTAATTAATTTTTGAATGTAAAACATGATTTATATATAATATATATTCATAATTTAATACATATAATAGATTGACAAATGTAATGAAATACACCGTTCATGGAGACGGTAGGTCGTACGTACGCATGAACGCTGTTTTCGTTTCCTTATTAAATTGAATGGAAGTAAATGACATATATATATACATAAATACAGTAGAATTATTATGTAATATATGTCATGATTAATTATTATGTATAATTTATAATCATTCTTTAATGGTTAACATGGAGAATGAATCTCATCGCATCGTGAAGACGGTAATCCGTACGTACGCACGAGGGGTGATATCATTCCCATAATTATTTAATGGAATTGGAGTGGATGATATTATATCTCATAATTAGTATCATGTTAAAATAACCATATATAGTTATTCTTTACACCATTATACCCATCAAAGTAAGGTGGTGGTGGAAAACAGATTACACCGCAGCGTGGAGACGGTATTCTGTACGTACGCACGCGCGGTGATTTCGTTTTCCGTTGGATGGATAAAAGTTGAACTATGGTTGTTTCGTATTTATAATAACATATCAGCATATTATTTATACTGATGTTATTACTTTAAAAAGAAACAACTATATAAGAGGATGTAGAAGAATAAAGAAACTTGAAAGAATCGGGAGAAGAGATTACCTCTTCTTCGACGTGCCTCTTCTAAACGTCCTCTTAGGGCACTAAAGTTGGGCTTTGATAAAGACCAGGACCTCTAGTATGTTTATAGGAAAGTGTATAAGAGAAATGGTTAGGGTTAGGACGAACTTGAAGGCTCAAAATGGTGTGAAGTGTAGAGGGAGGAGGTGCCCTTTTATAAGAGAGGAGATGGGCACTTTTGGAAACCTAACAAATATTAATTTATAAAAAATTAAAAACCCACTTAAAAACCCCAAAAAATGACTAAATTATAATATGAGATGAGAAATGGTTGTAATAGCATCAACCAATAAAATTTATACATGTTTTATGTTTATTTTAAACATTATCATTTTGATTTATCCTTATTTAATCTATTTAATTTTATTTTTGGTAGTAATATTATAAATTTTAAATTGTAATAAATACATACTTATAGGTTTTAAATTTTCCATAATTGGATACTTTATAAAATTTTCGACCATAAAAGTTTAAATTTGTAAATTTTTAATATTTTTGTGATTTTTAAATAATTTAATAATATGTTTTTTTATAAAATACCAAGAGTGTAAATTTTGACACTATTCATTTATTTGAATTTAAATAAAATATAAAAAGATAATATATTTGAATAAAAATATTTAATAGATTAATAACATTTCATATTCATCTATAAAATTCATGAAGAACATTAATTAGTTAATATATATTTATTTTAATATTTTTAAAACCATTTATTTGTTATTTCTATTAATAAAATAATTACTAAAACATTTTGTATAATTATTTAATATACTTATTTTTTTCATAAAAATTAAAAATAAAATACTTTGATGAAGATAAATATAATATATTTTATAACAATACTTTTATTTGAATTTATCTTAAAAAACAACCAACTTTTAAAATTTTATCTTTATTAAAGAATGAAGGTGACAACTTTGACCTCATTTAAAATAAAATAATATAAATGTCCTAATCTATTTTATAAGGTGCCAAGTGGTCCAAAGGTACACTCATGAATTATTATAATGTATATATACTCGAAAAATATTTTTTGGTCATGTTTTTGGGCCTTTTTATGGGTATTATTGTTTGAATAAAAACTATATTATTGATTTTTGACTAAATAAATAATTTCTGCATCATTAATGTATAAGCTATTTAGGTAATTAAATATTTCTAAATAATTACAAATAAATTACCATGACATATAGAAAAAAAATTAGCTTTAAAATGAGTATTTATAATTGAATTTATATTCTGTATAACTTTATATAAAAAATACATTAATTATTTAATTTTGAGTGAGACATATTTCACTTTGATTTAACAAAAATAAATTAAAGGTCTTAATCACATAAAAGTGGGTTCAAATAGATATCATTTCGACCCAAGTATATTTTAGGATGAAATATAATCACCCAATTATATTAATACAAGTGTTAGATTAATTTTATAAAATTATATTTACCCTTAACAACCCGATTTACCTTTAACTATGGTAAATAAAATTTACCGTAGTTACTATTCATACTGCCTAAAAATAAAAATTACCCTATTAAAATAATTTAGACATAATAATTCCAAATATGGAATCAATTTTTTACACATTAAAAACACATAAGTTGTAGAATTTAGTTTAAAATTAATCCCATTGTTGAAAAACAGGGTTTAAAAGTTAAAACATTGCAAAAGATTGTAGTGTTTTTACCTATGAATTCAATGTAAAATTAATGATAATGAATTACATTATATTAAAATGGTAGAAATATATTATATTTATACTTTAAAACCATTTAATATTATAATTTAACCATATCAATTATCTTGATGAAAAAATTTGTTCTAAATTAAAATTCAGCGTATTTTTACTATTCATCAAAATATGAACATTATCATAAAAATTTCAAAACCTTATCCAAAGTAAATTTTTATATACTAATTACAATTAATAAGTTTATTTTGTCCAATTGAACACATAAATGTGTCAAAAACTAGATTTAAAGTGGGTGCGCCATCAAAAGGTGGCAAAACTGTATTTCTTGAAAAATACTTATCTTACCCGAAAAAATTATTTTGTTCTCAAACCATGATCTATAATATGTTTAAGGTGAATGATATTGTCATAAAATTAAAAATGTGGTAAATTATATTCATAATTTCTAGTTTATAATAATTTTATAACAATATATCGTTGTTTAGTGAAACTCGGTATTGCGTACAACACACGCTATTGAGGAAGGTCGCTCTTACGTGAAACACAGGCTAAGAATAGTGTTTGCGTATACTATAAGCTAATACGGTGTTGCGTATAGCGCAATCTAATCTTTGTGTAGCATACAACATAAGACATTAATGAAATTAAAAATAATATTTCTCATAAAATCTCAGGGTGTTACATTCTATCCCCTTTTAAATGAATTTCGCCCTCGAAATTTATTGGGGTTATAAATGGTTTACTACTTGAAAGTTTCTTTCCTTGAAACCCACATCGTAAAAAGGAATACTAAAACTTAATTTTAAAAACTAATGTATGAAACCTAATAGTTACCTAAATCGACTCATCACTGGGTTTCCACATAGGATAACATAGGTTAAAATATTGATATGGAAGAGAAATCAAACCATCAAGTTCTGATGGAGAGTGGTAGAGAACATGGCTACGAAAAATAAAATAATCACAAAGCCATAAATTGGTGATGATCTAAGGTACCATCTGATTCATCGGATATGAGGGTATTAGGACAACGTTTTTGGTTTTCAAGATCATTTCTGTAAAGTCGATGATTTGTTTTTCATATGGAGAAATACTTAATTGATTCCAGTTTAATATCATCGTTGGTTACTGCATGAAAAATTTCCACTTCATCTCTTATTAGAGGAAATGAAGTTGAATTTTTCATTCTTGAATAGTTAGCAGATCATGTGATAAAAAGATGGGTCATTCCATTTGTCTCAAAAAAAGGCTAGCAAAAGTTATCAAATATACATAAGTCTATCTATGGTGAGATTAATCGTATATGATTCCAAAAATGGACTTATACTTTATCTATCATACTGATTAAAAAAATAAAACTAATTTCTACTAACCAAGAACTTCCTGTAGGCCAGCGGTAGGAGATAAAGGCCTATCGCACATCGGTTGTGGGTTCGATTCCCGCATCCTTCTCCGACACGATGGGTTGTTTCCCATCCTATGGGTTGTAATTTTTCTAAAACTATACTATTATAACATTACCGAAATAATATCAAATAGTTCTTGCCTTAAATTATACTATCAAATGTCTAACATAATCCATTGCAATCTTTAGGCTTATCGAAAATACTTCTATCCAATCTCACAGTATAAAGAAAAAGATCACTAGAGAGGTTATATACCAAGAATGTGATTACCATCATTTATCCCACATATATCATAAGATATATCATGTTGGTTACATTCTAAACATGTGACTATTGAAACACGAGTTACCATAGAACCTTAGTGAAAACATGAATGGTGTCAAAAGTTAACTCTTTCCACATACAAAAATCCCAAAAATTCTATATACTCAAACCATGATATTACTTTGTCCTTATATCAATCATGAGATCATTAATACTAACAAACATATTATTTTCTCCTTATCCCTTCATTATGTGCATATCATCTTCTTTCCAAAAACATTTGAATCTCTTTTCATGGTTACTGGTACCATATAATTGTTGAAAACCACAATGGACCATAGATATTCCAATATACCATAAAAGTACCTGAACAAGATTATTCATGAATTCCAATACATAATCCCTTCAGTACACCCTCTTCATTGATTAGAATTTAATAGGTCCTTCCACGATTTAGAAGTAACCTCTTAGGTCAGTGCATTGAGTTGGGTAATGACCATGTTCTCCACAGATAAGATATTGAACTCCATAATAGTCTGTCACTCTATGACCCTTTTCCCCACACAGATAACATCTTCTCCTCCATTTGAGGTATTCCTCAATGTTCTTCTTCCCTTCTTCTTGATATGTATAGAGCTTCATATTCCTTCCTCAATGTTCCTCTCTATGAGAACATTCATAAAAGTCCATATTTCTCTTATTTTATGACTTAGGAATTCCACTAATGTTCACCTTGTTAATCATATATCGTGATGACTGATTCGACATAATCACAATATATTTTTCTCTAGGCATTATGCAATTTCGCAGCTCATAGTTACCAATTTTTCCATCAGATTCAATTTTATCCCAATTCTTTCTAGTTCCCTCCATTAACTAAAACCAGAATCCATTGTGTAAAAAACAGTTAAAATAAAGAAGAACCACATAATCATAAAAATTCACTTATTGGATGTATAAATTATGAAACCTTCTTTAATCCATGACAGATTAGGTTCACCCTAGGTTATTCATGACCATTAACATAATTCTAGGACTATAGCCTATACTTATACTTAACCTTAGGGACATCCCTAGACATACCCTACAAATATCTCTAGGGATCTCAGTAAAGATTTTGCATCCTAGCTTCAAAAGGTTAACTAAACCTTTCCTCTGATACCATTAGTAGAAACCCAATGCTTGACGTACATGGACATTACATTATTTTTTGCGGAATACTTAATATATAACAAAAACAAACACCCAAGGACCGTAATAGTTTAGTGTGTTTGGAAACTCAGAACATAATCTTCTAATCATGGTTAAAGATCTTCAATATCTCCCATTAAGATATTCCACTTTTGTTTTCATACCTAAAACTATTCTTTATATCCTAGGGAAAATAAAACATAAAAAGGGTGAGCTCAAATGATCAGTAAGGGTAATCATGGAGAAAATAAAACAAACCATATACATTTGATCTTAAAAACATGAACATCAAGTTTAATCATCAAAATCTTGAGAAATGACATAAAACATGGCAGTGCGTAAGGCATAGATTATAATGGAACATCAATCATGATAAAATATCATGGGAATAAAACAAGTAACTGTGGAAACCATTAAGCACATGTTATGATTTCGATAGTAGACCTGGCATTGCAACGAAGACCATCATAGTGGACAAAGTCCATTACTAAACCAGGTTTACTTTCCATTCCAACCATGTATTTCTGAACCAGATTCACATTCCATTCCAACCATGTTTCTCTCATGAGATATAAATATTTACCCAATGCATTGGAGGGAGATATAGGTCCCACCAATCTCATAATGAAATCATTCTTATGTGTGCCTTGAAATAAACATAAAACATTCATCATAACCCAATGAATAAAATGGTTTCATAAACATCATCCCATCATAACATGATCCATATAAAACAAATGGATATCATTTCATAATAAGAAAAATAAAACCATATAAATAATAGAGAAATTATACTTGAAACATAATCATACAAAATAATTTCATCTTTGATGGGAAATACTTTTGATAAAACAATTTAAATGAATTCTTGAGGAAAATATACTTTCTTCTTCAAAATCATTTTTTTTCTCAAAATGCCCTGCGGTTTTAAATGAAAAGAATTTTTTCAGAAATAATAATGAAATATTTTAGAGGATGCTTCATGGAAATAAGGTGTTATGAAACTGTAAAAATCCGTTCATGCCGTATAATTTAAAAAATACATTCTCCACGTACTTTTTTCCGGAAAAGTCAAAAAGGACCTTGTATGGTAAAGAAAACAAAGATTTCTTCCATACTACATAGTAAAAGTGAAAAAGGGATGAAAATGAATTTAAAAATACATAGAATTATAGTAAACACTTTATGAAAACATTTTTATAAAACATGGACATGGATGATAAATATAACCCCAATAAATACATACAAATAAACAATCTCCAATAAGAACGAGATTAGAATAATTATCCCTTACCATAGGTCCAATTTCTTCTGTACATATCCAAAAATCATGTATAGTTGTTTTAAACATATTATTAACTTGTAATAGAACCATAATAATATTTATGATATCATATATGATTCACTTTTGACTTTATATTACCTGTTCTTTTGTCAATTCCATTTTAAAGCAGCGTTTTGGGTAAAATTGTTTCATTTATCATACGTGTTTGGACTTGTTGTTCTTGATATCATTAATTATATCATGATTGAATTATTATATAATTTAAAACATGATTTATATATAATATATATTCAGAATGTAATATATATAATATATTTATAAATGTAATGAAATACACTGTTCATGGAGACGGTAGGCCGTACGAACGCATGAACGCTGTTTTCGTTTCCTTATTAAATTGAACGGAAGTAAATGAAATATATATATATATATATACATAAATCCAGTAGAATTATTAGGTCATATATTCGATGATTAATTATTATGTATAATTTATAATCCTTCTTAAATGGTTAACATGGAGAATGAATCTCATCGCATCGTGGAGACTGTCATCCGTACGTACACACGAGCGGTGATATCATTCCCATAAATATTGAATGGAATTGGAGTGGATGATATAAGATATAATAATTAGTATCATGTTATACTAACCATATATATTTATTATTTACACCATTAAACTCATCCAAGTAAGGTGGTGGTGGAAAACAGATTACACAATAGCGTGGAGACGGTATTCCGTACATACGCACGCGCGGTGATTTTGTTTTATGTAGGATGGATAAAATATGAAATATGGTTGTTTCATATTTATAATAACATATAAGTATTTTATTTATACTTATGTTATTACTTTTAAATGCAACAACTAAAGAAGAGTAAGTAAAAGAATAAAGAAACTTGAAAGAATCGGTAGAAGAGATTACCTCTTCTTCGACGCGCGTCTTCTAAAGCTCCTCTTAGGACATTAAAGTTGGTCTTGAAGAAGACCAGGACCTCCAGTATGTTTCTAGGGAAGTGTATAAGATATAAGGTCAGGGTTTGACCGAGATTGAAGGCTCAAAATGGTGTGAAGTGTAGAGGGAGGAGGATCCCTTTTATAAGAGAGGAGAGGGGAACTTTTGGAAACTTAAAAAATATTGATTTTTAAAAAATTCAAACACCACTTAAAAACCCCAAAAAATGACCAAATTATAAGATAAGATGATATAGGGTTTTAATATCATCACCCAATAAAATTTATACATGTTTTATGTTAATTTTAAACATTATCATTTTGATTTATCCTTATTTAATCTATTTAATTTTATTTTTGGTAATAAAATTCTAAATTTTAAATTGTAATACCTACATACTTATATATTGTAAATTTTCCATAATTTGATACTTTATAACTTTTTACATCATAAATTTTCCAATTTTTAATTTTTAAATATTTTTGTTATTTTTAAATAATTTAATAATATTAATTTATAAAATACCAATAGTGTACATTTTGACACTATTAATTTATTTGAATGTAAATAAAATAAACACAAATAATATATTCGAACCAAAATATTTAATAGATTTCTGACATGTCATATGCATCTATAAAATTCTTGGATCACATTAATTAGTTTATATAATTTTTATTTTAATATTTTTAAAACCATTTATTTGATATTTCTCTTAATAAATTAATTACTACAACATTTTGTATAATTATTTAATATACTTATTTGTTTCTTAAAAATTAAAAATAAAATAAAATGATGAAGATAAATCTAATATATTCCATAATAATACTTTTAGTCGAATTTATCTTCTAAAATAACCAACTTTTAAATTTTTTTCTTTATTACAGAATGATGGTGACAACTTTGACATCATTTAAAATAAAATAATATAAATGTCTTAATCTATTTTATAAGGCTCCAGGTGGTCCAAAGGGAGACACATGGATTCTTATGATGTAGTTATATAAGAAAAATAGGTTTTGGTCAATTTTTTGAGCCTTTTATGGGTATTATTATTTTAATAAAAACTATATTACTGATTTTTGACTAAATAAATAATTTTTGCATCATTAATGTATAAGCTATTTAGGTAATTAAATATTTCTGAAAAATTACAAATAAATTACCATGATAAATAAAAACATTTTGTCTTTAAAATCAGTATTTATAATCAAATTTATATTATGTATAACCTTATATTAAAAATACATTAATTATTAATGTTTGAGTGAGACATATTTCACTTTCATTTAAATAAAATAAATTAAAGGTATTAATCACATACAAGTGGTTTCTAATAGATATAATTTCGACCCAAGTATATTTTAGGAAGAAATATAATCATACAATTATATTAATACAAGTGTTACGATAATTTTATAATATTATATTTACCCTTAATTACCCAATTTGCCTTTAACTATGGTAAATAAAATTTACCGTAGTTACTATTCATAATGCATAAAAATAAAAATTATCCTATTCACATTATTTGGACCTACTGATTCCAAATATGGAATCCATTTTTCCAAATTCAAAACACATAAGTTGCAGTGTAAGGACCTGACCCCTGTTGCCCAGAGTTGGTACCTTATTTGATTACGTTGGCATACATACAAGGAATACGAATCCTGAAGGACCAAGTAGTTTAGTATTATTTGAAACAAGATATATATATAAGTTCAAATTTACATAAGGAAAGGAAAAACACCAATAATTTATTCCACTAGAGTCATCACATCTCTTAGATTATGCTTGCAAGTCATTTATAAAATACTTCTTCATGTCCTGAGAAAATGAAACATAAGAAAGGGGTGAGATGAATTCTCAGTAAGAGTAAGAAATACAGAGGAATATAATATAAACATTATACATGATTAATAATTGAAAACACATGCCTTTAATAATAACTTGAACACATTATGGCAGGAATATGAGATGAGTAAATAATTCAATAATAAAACATAATCGTCGGTATTCTACTAGTCGGATAACCACATGAAATATCAATATCTGAACTCATAATGATGGAATGCATAATTCCGATCATTTTGAAACATTTTTTCAAGGCCTCGGCCAAGATGTCTAATGATTAAGGCCTCGGCCAAAATCCATAACACATGGGTAAAGGCCTCGGCCAATTCCTCGTCTAGTTGTCTCATGAGACCTACCAATTCATCGAGGGGCTATAGCGGGCCCACCCGTCACATAATAAGTCCAAATAATTCCTCATATGAGTAGGGATAAACATAAACAACAAATACATTCATATTGAAACTATCATATGCAATGTAACTATATTTCCCCAATCATTAAACGTAAAACACTAACCATTCGAAATAATATGGTCAATGGTTTTAGGATATATCATCCACAACAGATTTAGTCATGACCATTAAATAAAATATGGTATATGAATTCATAAATTATTAAACCCAATAATACCATGGAATCAATAAGAATTAGATGAAAACACACTTATAAAATCATTAAGCCATTCTGGAGATAAATACTCTTTTATTTTAAAAAGAAGAGTTCTTTTGAAAAAATCTTTGTATAAAACCATAAGTAAAGTAAGACAATATTTTGTGATAAAATGAGTTTTTTTATAAGTATAATGGTTTCCAAAAATATATTATATCTTTCCCTTGAAAATAGACATGAATTTGAGAAATTCCCTTGTATCGGGCTCGTATATTTGGAAACAGTTTTGAGAGGTCCTTTTAAAACTTGTAACTATCCAGAAAATAGGGAAAGATTATGGTTGGTGTACATATATAGAATACTCACACAGAATTTATGAGGAGTACATAACAATACATAAAAATTTCATTGAGGAAATTAGACAATAAAAGTAACCCGAATGAAAATGGATGTTCGGGTGGAAAACCCTTACCTTAACTCCAAACGTGTTCCGATCTTGTAATTATGATCCTTTAATATGAAATTATAATTGTTAATAACTTATTTCAGAACCCATTATACATTTATTTAGTTAACCATAATTCTGGTTAGTTCATTTATGTCTTTATTGACAAGTTATTGTATTGAATTTCGTCGTTCTGGAGTGTTTGTTTCTTTTATTTTCATATTCACTTCACTTGATTTTAAGTAATGAAGTGGAATGGATGTAAATATCCAGAATTGAAATTAAATATTATTTATGAACATCTAGAATTGTTAATGTCCATTTCTATAATTTGGGTTCAGGGAATGAGGATGAATCATTAGATGACCACCACTTCGATTATTCAGAGGTATTTGGAATATTATGAACTTGTTTTATCATATAACTTAATTATATTTACATATTCTGGTTCCTGAATATTAATTAGGTTATAAAACATATATTATAGTATGTTTCAACCATGCATATGGTTTCATGACCAGTAATGAAGATGAAATTGAAGAACGAAACTTCGTCGTCCATGAAGGTTATAAATTAGAACCTCATGGATGTCGATTTCGTTTATAAAATAAAAGGGAGGGAGTAAGAATATTTATGATGGTCCTTCGATTAAAATGAAATAAATATAGTATATAGATGTTACTGGAGTTATCATTATCATTTTTAGAGAGAAGGTTAGGAGAGGATAACAAAATAAGGTAAAATGAAATGAAACCAAATGAAAAAGAAGGGTACTTTACCTCTAGAAATAACCTCCTTGAAAAAATCCTTAAGGGAAGGGGTTTTGGTCTTTTGGAAAGACCAAAAGCTTCATGGAAGTGGGGAGAGACTAGCTAAGGGTAATTGGGACGAACTTTGTGGAGCTACAAGGCTTAGAGGAGTGAAGAGAAGAGGGAGTGGTGAGGGGTTTTTATAGTGGCGGAGAGGAGTAAATTTTGAATATTTAATTCATTATTTTATTATTTCCCTCAAGACAACCAATAGTATTGTTTCATGTGACCCCTAATAGTAATAATGGAATGTGAGTTCGAACCAACTGGCCTTACGTCAAATATGATTTCATAATTAGTGTATTTAAATGATAATTTTTATATACAGTATTTTATCGTATTGCACTATTCATAAAAAATTCTAGAATTTCAGAAAAATCCCAAAAATTCAGCCCTACCATTTTTCGACCTGTAGAATTCAAAAGTGAAATCCATTTTTCAAAAATAATTTTCTTAATATTATTAATTTAATTTTTGAATAAGGTCATAGTTAATTTCGAAAAATAACAATCTTGAAGTGCAATTAGTATTATATGACATTGAAAAATTAATTAAGATCCCATAATCATTTTTCCTTAAGAAAATAAAATAATAATATTATTTAATATTCAAGGGGCATATTACTATTCATATTACTATTCATAAGGGTATATTACTCTTTACCAAAAATCAAGTTTGTTCTATCAGACTCAAAATGACTTACTGAACACAACTCTAGATGTCCATTTTTCATAATTCAAAACATAGAAGAGGCAAAGTTGTGTTTATAAAATTGTATTCTATATTTATTTTAAAAACCTTGGGGTGTTACATTCTCCCCTCATTACAAAAATTTCATCCTCAAAATTCACAGAATATTACCTAAAAAGATTCGGGTAAGTCTTTAACATAAGCTCCTCTGGCTCCCATGTAGCTTCCTCCATCTTATGGTTCCTCCATAGAACCTTTACCAGTCGAGTAGTCTGATTTCCCAATACTTGTTCTCTATTATCAAGAATCATGATAGGCTCTTCATAGTGAGATAGATCGGGCTCAAGTTCCACTTCTTCATAAGTGAGTACATGTGTTAGGTCTAGCATGTACTTTCTTGACATTGACACGTGGAACACATTGTGAACCTTGGAGAGACTTGGCGGCATTGCCAAACTGTAAGCTAAGACTCCAATTAGGTCCAGAATTTCAAAAGGTCCAATGTACCTGGTACTTAATTTTCCCTTCTTACCGAATCGTATAATACTGTTCCATGGAGATACCTTTAAGAAAACATGATCAACTTCTTGAAACTCTAAATCCTTCCTTCGGTAATCTGCATAGCTCTTTTGCCTACTTTTAGCTATTTTGAACAAGACCTCAACATGTCTTCCAATGTTTGAATTGTCCATTCCGATTGTCCATCAGTTTGTGGGTGGTAGGCAGTTCTCAAATGAAGATCAGTATCTAGGGCCTTCTGAATAATTTTCTAAAATATTGATGTAAAACTTGGATCACGATCAGAAACAATAGATAGGGGTACTCCATGAAGCCTTGCAAATTCATTAACATATAGTCTTACTAGACGTTCAAGTGGTAGATCATCTTTTATTGCAGGAAAATGTGCAGACTTGGTAAGACGATCAACAATGACCCATATTGCATTGTTCCTTCTAGGAGACTTTGGTAGTCCCACGACAAAGTCCATCGTGATATTACCCCATTTCCACTCAGGTATGGGAAGAGGTTGCAATACTCCTTCAGGCCGTTGCCTTCCAGCTTTCACTTGTTGACAAACCATACATCTTGAAAAAAAATCATCAATATCCCTCTTCATGTTGTCCCACCAAAAATGTTCCTTCAAATCTCTATACATCTTAGTGCTTCCAGGGTGTATAGAGAAATTGGAACTATGAGAATCATCCTAAAATTCCTTTTTTAGATCAGGTATATCGGGAACACAAAGTCTCTTCCCAAATTTCAAAATTCTATCTTCATATACAAAGTCACTCAATCTCCCATCATTCACAGCTTTAATCTTCTTTTGAAACTCCCTATCATCATCCTGAGAATTTTTTATCCTTTCTAGTAAATATTGTTTCGAAACCATTTGAAAAAGAATTTTTGTTTCACCTTACATGGTTTTTCCCATATCCATCTTTACTAGTTCCATGAAAGTAGGATCCCTTTCAACTATCATATTTCTCAAAACTCCATGATCCTTTCTGCTCAATGCATCTACCACCTTATTTGCCTTCCCCGGGTGGTAGTGTATCGTGAAATAATAATCCTTGAGTAGTTAAAGCCATCTCCTTTGCCTCATGTTGAGTTCTTTCGGTGATAAAATATACTTTAAACTCTTGTGATCAGTATAAATCTCACATTTTTCACCATAGAGACAATGTCTCCATATATTCAAAGAAAAGATTAAAGTAGCTAACTCATGATCATGAGTAGGATAGTTTTCCTCATGAATTTTTAGTTATCGTGATGCATAAGCAATAACCCTATTATTTTTGATAAGGACAAAACCAAGTCATTTCTTTGAAGCATCACTATAAATAACAAACCCCTCATTCCCCAATGGTAGAGTAAATATAAGATCATTGACTGATCTTATCTTCAGTTCTTTGAAAAATTCTTCACAATATTTTGTAAAAACAAATTTAACCCCTTTACGTGTGAGCTTTGTTAGTGGGTTATCCAGTAGGGAAAAATTATTCACGAAATGCCGATAATAACCTCCTAAGCCAATAAAACTGCGTACCTCAGTTATGTTTGTTGGTGTGGGCCAATCTTGTATTGCCTTTGTCTTTACAGGATCAACTAGGATTCCATCCTTAGAGACAATATAGCCCCGAAATGAAATCTTATGAAGCCAAAATTCACACCTGCTAAACTTCCCATATAAATAATGTCTTCTAAGAGTCTTTAGGATAATGCGCAAGTGATTTTCAAGATCTTAATTGCTTTGGGAGTATACCAAGATATCATCAATAAATACCACTACAAAATCATCGATATATTCCTTGAAAACTCTGTTCATTAGATCCATGAAGATAAAGGGTGCATTATTCAATCCAAAAGGCATTACTGAATACTCGTATGCCCATACCTGGTATGAAATTCTATCATTGGAATATCTTCCTTCATCACACGCAAATAATGATATCCAGATCGAATATTAATCTTCGAAAAGTATTGAGATACATGCAGTTGGTCAAATAAATCCTCAATGCGAGGCAGAGGATACTTGTTCTTTATTTTTATAGCACTAATCTCCCTGTAGTCCATACATAATCTCATATATCCATCTTTCTTCTTAACAAAAAGGGGAGGGGCTCCCCATGGAGAAACACTAGGGAGAATAAATTCCTTATTACTCAATTCCTCTAGTTGTTTCTTTAGTTTCACTTATTCCATAGTGGCCATTCTATAAGGGGTCTTCGATATGGGCTTAGAACCCGAAATTAAATCAATGGAAAACTCAATTTCTCTTTCTAGAGGATGTCCAGGTTAATCTTTGGGAAACACATCAACATATTCTCTCACAATAGGTACGTCCTCTATTTGAACATTCCTTTCCTCACCCAAAGTTATTTCATTCTCTTCCTCCCCAATAATTGAATTTAGTTGGGCTACTAGTGGTGGATCTAGATACGAATTAGGTGGTGACGAGAAGAGGGAGTGGTGAGAGGTTTTTATAGTGGATGAGAGGAGTAAATTTGGAATATTTAATTCATTATTTTATTATTTCCCTCAAGACAACCAATAATATTGTTTCATGTGACCCCTAATAGTAATAATGGCATGTGAGTTCAAACCAAGTGGGCTTACATCACATATGATGTCATTATTAGTGTATTTAACTGATAATTTGTATATAAGGTATTTTATCGTATTTCACTATTTATTAAAAATTCTAGAGTTTCAGAAAAATCCCAAAAATTCACCCCTACCATTTTTTGACATGTCGATTTCAAAAGTGAAATGCATTTTTCAAAAATAATTTTCTAAATATTATTAATTTAATTTTTAAAAATGGTCATAGTTAATTAAAAAAATAACAATCTTGAAGTGCAATTAGTTTTATGTGACATTGAAAAATTAATTAATATCCCATTATCATATTTCTTAAGAAAATAAAATAATAAAATTATGGGGAGTATTAATATTTATATTACTATTCATATTAATATTCATAAGGGTATGTTACTATTCACCAAAAATCATGGTTGTTCTATCAGACTCCAAATGACTTACTGAACACAACTCTAGATGACCATTTTATAAATTCAAAACATAGAAGAGGAAAAGTTTTGTATATAAAATTGCATTATATATTTATTTTCAAAACCTTGGGGTGTTACATTCTCCCCTCCTTACAAAAATTTAATCCCCTAAATTCACAGAATATTACCTAAAAATATTCAGGTATGTCTTTAACATAAGCTTCTCAGGACCCTATATAGCTTCCTCCATCTTATGGTTCCTCCATAGAACCTTTACCAGTCGTGTCATCCAATTTCTCAATACATGTTCTCTAGTATCAAGATTCTTTATAGGCTCTTCACAGTAAGATAGATTAGGCTCAAGTTCCACTTCTTCATAAGTGAGTACATGTGTTGGGTCACGCACATACGTTCTTAACATTGACACGTGGAACAAATTGTGAACCTTGGAGAGACTTGGCAGCATTGCGAAACGGTAAGATATGGCTCCAATTAGGTCCAGAATTTCAAAAGGTTCAATGTACCTTGGACTTAATTATCTCTTCTTACCGAATCGTATAATAACCTTCTATGGAGATTCCTTTAGGAAAACATGATCACCGACTTGAAACTCCAAATCCTTCCTTCAGTTATTTGCATAGCTATTTTGCCTACTTTGAGCTATTTTGATATGGTTCTGGATAATATTCAACTTTTATGTTGTTTCTTCAATAATTTTTGGGCCCACGAACTTTCTTTCACCAACATTATCCCAGCAAGTTGGTGTACGACATCCCCTCCCATATAATGCTTCATAGAGTGCCATCTGTATACTTTAATGGAAGCTATTGTAGTAGGAAAATTATACGAGAGGTAAATACTAATCCCATATGCCTTGAAAATCAAGTAAACAAGACCTAAACATGTCTTATAATGTTTGAATTGTCCGTTCTGATTGTCCATTAGTTTGTGGGTGGTAGGAAGTTCTCAAATGAAGATCAGTATCTAGGTCCTTCTGGAGAATTTTCCAGAATCTTGATGTAAAACATGGATCAAGATCATAAACAATCGATAGAGGTACTCCAAGAAGTTGTAAAAATTCATTAATATATAGTATTTCTAGAAGTTTAAGTGGTCGATCTTCTCTTATGCCAAGAAAATGTGCTGACTTGGTAAGACGATAAAAAATGACCCATATTGCATCTTTCTTTCTAGGAGTCTTTGGTAGTCCCATGACAAAGTCCATCATGACATTATCCCATTTCCACTCAGGTATGGAAAGAGGTTTCAATACTCCTTCAGGCTGTTGCCTTTCAGCTTTCACTTGTTGACAAACCATACATCTTGACACAAAATCAGCAATCTAGCTCTTCATGTTGTTCCACCAAAAATGTTCCTTCAAATCTATATACATATTAGTGCTTCTAGGGTTTATAGAGAAATTGGAACTATGTTAATAATCCAACAATTCCTTTTTTAGATCAGGTATATCGGGAACACAAAATATCTTCCCAAATTTCAAAATTCCATCTTCATATATGAAGTCACTCAATCTCTCATCATTCATAGCTTTAATCTTCTTTTGAAACTCCCCATCATCAACCTGGTAATTTTTTACCCTTTCTTGTAAATATGGTTTGGAAACCATTTGAATAAGCATTGATGTTTCACCTTCCATGGTTATTCCCATATCTATATTTACTAGATCCATGAAAGTAGGATCCATTTCAACTATCATCTTGCTCAAAACTGTATGATCCTTTCTGCTCAAGGCATCTGCCACCTTATTTTCCTTCCCCAGGTGGTAGTGTATCGTGAAATCATAGTCCTTGAGTAGTTCAATCCATCTCCATTGCGTCATGTTGACTTCTTTCTGTGAGAAAATATACTTCAAACTCTTGTGATCAGTATAAATCTCACCTTTTTCACCATATAGATAATGTCTTCATATATTCAAAGAAAAGATTACAATAGCTAACTCAAGATCATGAGTAGGATAGTTTTTCTCATGAATTTTTAGTTGTCGTGATGCATAAGCAATAACCCTATCATTTTGTATAAGGACACAACAAAGTCATTTCTTTGAAGCATCACTATAAATAACAAACCCGTTATTCCCTGATGGTAGAGTTAATATAGAAGCATTGACTAATATTCTCTTCAGTTATTCAAAACATTCTTCAGAATATTTTTTCCAAACAAATTTAAACCCTTTACGTGTGATCTTTATTAGCGGGTTAGCCAGTCGGGAAAAATTCTGCACGAAACGCCGAAAATAACCTACTAAGCCAATAAAATTGCGTACCTCAATTATGTTTGTTGGTGTGGGAAATCACGGAATGCCTTTGTCTTCACATGATCAACTAGGATTCCATACTTAGAGAAGATATGGACAAGAAATGAAATCTCCTGATGGCAGAATTCACACTTGCTAAACTTCCCATAAAATTCATGTCTTCTGAGAGTCTTCAGGATAATGCGCAAGTGATTTTCATGATATTCGTTGCTTTTGGAGTATACTAAGATATCATCCATAAATACCACTAAAAAATCATTGAGAGATTCCTTGAAAATTATGTTCATTAGATCCATGAAGACCGAGGGTGCATTAGTCAATCCAAAAGGCATTATTGTAAACTCATATACCCATTCCTGGTCTGAAATGCTGTCATTGGAATATATTCCTTCGTCACATGCAATTTATGATATTAGGATCGAAGATCAATCTTCAAAAAGTATTGATCTCCATGTAGTTGGTCAAATAAATCATCAATGCGAGGTAGAGGATACTTGTTATTTTTTTATAGCATTGATCTCCCTGTAGTCGATACATAATCTCATAGATCCATCTTTTTCTTAACAAAACAGACAGGGGATCCCCATGGAGAAACACTAGGGAGAATATATCCCTTATTAATCAATTCCTCTAGTTGTTTCTTTAGTTCCACTAATTCCACAGTGGCCATTCTATAAGGGGTCTTCGATATGGGCTTTGAACTAGGAATTAAATCAATGGAAAACTCAATTTATCGTTTTGGAGGATGTCCAAGTAAATCTTTGGGAAACACATCAACATATTCAATCACAACAGGTACATCCTATATTTGAATATTCCTTTCCTCACCCATAGTTTATTAATTCTATTCCTTCCCAATAATTGGATTTAGTTCAGCTACTGGGGGTGGATCTAGATAAGAAACAGGTGGTGATGATTTTGCTCTAAAGACAAGGTGTTCTTTATCATCTTCATTAAAAATTGTAACCTCCTTATTCTTACAATAAATTTTTTCATCATGATCCGAAAGCCAATACATACCAAGGATTATGTCAAATTCAATCATGGGTATGATGATAAGATCAGTAGATAAAGAACATTTATATGCCTTAATGGGAACTGATTCACAGAACTTTTTAGCAATGATACATCCCTTAGGAGTTTTGACTGACAGCTCCCTTGTTAAATCAAATTGGAAATATCTAATTTTCTTAGCAAACTGGGAAGATATGAAACAATGTGATGATCCAGAATCAAATAGAACACTGGCTAAACTTGAGGAAATAATTAATGTACTTTACCTCCACATCATTAGGAACTTAAACCTATGCAGTTGTGATTGCATAAGCTTGTCCCTGATCCCTTGGCCTTTTCTGTTGCATATTTCCTTAACATTTTGGACAATAAATAGCATAGTGTCCCATCTCCCGACAACTATATAATCCAACATCATTGGCTTCCTTATTCCCCTTGCAGTCACCAGCAATATGGCCTCTTTGACCACATTTTTAGCATACTCCTTTTCATTTTAATCACTCACCAGGGTGTTTTCTTCCACAATTGTCACATGGTGGAAATTCAACTCTTCCCTTCTTCCTTATTTCCTTATTTCCTTTCCCAGGGTTTTTAGAAGCCCTCTTCTTTTCTTGCTTTGCCTTTAAGTCATAATATTTAGAGAATTCTTTTTCTGTCTTGATGGCACATGAATCTATATCCTCATATGATGAAAAACTTTGGGAGACCAGTGCCCGCTGGAGGAATGGATTTAGGCCATCAAAGAATCGATCAATTTTTCTCCTTGGATTTCTTATGTAGTCTACAATATGTCTTGATAATCTTGGGAAGTTATATTCTTACCTTACAACATTATCATCTTCCTTATGCCTCAGATTCAAGAATTGTCTCTCTATATCTGCTCGCTTCTCATGAGGGAAATATTTTTCTAAGAAGATTTCCTCAAAATCCCCCCATTCCATCTCTTATATATCTTCCTCCTCCTTTGTGTTTTGGATTAATGACCACCACTGATCCGCATCTCCCGATAGATGATATACTGCCATGACAACCTTCTCTCTTTCATTATATCCCAGGGTGAGAAATATCTTCTCAAGGGAACATATCCACTGCTCTTCCACTAATGTGTTTATAGTCCCGTTGAATGATGGAGGCTGTTGTCGCATAAAGAGTTCTAGCATGGCTCCTCCACATGGTGGATCTGGATGCTCTAGATGGGTAAGGTTATTATTCATAACCTAAGTAAGTGGTCCTAGTATATTTATGAGTTTCTCAGTACCAGTCACAACACCAGATCCAACATCATTATCATACGTCAGATGAAAATCCCTATAGGGGACACATGAATTAATGCGATTTCCATTCCATCAACTAGGCACCATATCTAGATAATGGCATACACAATATTAGGTTATGAATCATAATTTATAATCTTAACATAAAAATACTCCGAAAAATTGAGATCTTACGCATGGATAATCCCATATTCACAAATATGGTTTCTTTGAGGAATATTTTACATTTAAATCCTTCACAATGGATTGTGAATAAAATTTGAGTTATCCTATGTATATCCCCTGAGAGTGTCATAACCAAGAGTGTAGTAAGGCCCATTGTCGTGCATCAGTTCCCGTTCGAGTCTAGCTAAAAGCGGTGTATTCGGGTTTTACCCCTAGATACATTTGTGACAGAGCAGCCTATACTTGCTCCTATCCAGACAGGGATGTATTGCATGAAAGATCCACATAATCTATTCCTTATCAAGATACCAGGATGTTATTGTATGTATATCCTCAAGGACTAACTTAGGGACTCCTCCCTAATTCTACATTTTCTAAATCTAGTTTCCAAGTATTCTACTAAACTTCCTCTAATACCATCTGTAAGGACCCGACCCCAGTTGCCAAGATTTGGTACCTTATTTGACTATGTTGGCATACATACAAGGAATATGAATCCAGTAGGACCGAGTAGTTTAGTATTATTGGAAAAAAGATACATACATGAGTTAAACTTTACATAAGGAAAGGAAAGACAACACTAATTTATTCCACTAGAGTCATCACATCACCTAGATTATTCTTCAAGTCATTCATAAAATACTTCATCATGTACTAAGAAAATGAAACATAAGAAAGGGGTGAGCTCAAATGCTCAGTAAGAGTAAGCAATACAGTGGAAGATAATATAAACATTATACATGGTGAATAATTGAAAACACATGCCTTTAATAATAATTTGAACACATTATGGTAGGAATATGAGCTGAGTAAATAATGCCATAATAAAAGATAATCACAGGTATTCTACTAGTTGAATAAACACATGAAATATCAATAGCTAGACTCATAATTATGGAGTGTATAATTCCAGACATTCTGAAACATTTTTTCAAGGCCTCGACGAAGACGTCTAATGATTAAGGCCTTGGCCAAAATCCAAATCACATGGGGAAAGGCCTCGGACGATTCCCCATCTAGTTGCCTCATGAGACCTACCAATGCATCGAGGGGCTATATTGGGCCCCAACCGTCACTTAATAAGTCCAATTCATTCCTCATATGAGTGGGGATAATCATAAACAACAAATACATTCATATTGAAATTATCATATGAAATGTAACTATATTTCCCCAATCATCAAACGTAAAATACTAACCATTCAAAATAATATGATCAATGGTTTTAGGATAGATCATCCACAATAGAGTTTTTCATGAACATTAAATAAAATATGGTAGATGACTTCATAAATTATTAAACCCAATAATACCGTGTAATCAAAAAGAATTAGATGAAAACATTCTGATAAAACCATTAAGCAATTCTAGAGATAAATACTCTTTTATTTTGAAAAGGAAAGTTATTTTTGGAAAAATATTTGTACAAAACCAGAATTAAAGAAAGTTATAATTTTATGATAAAATGAGTGTTTCTATAAGGATAATGGTTTCCAAAAATAGATTTAATATTTCCCTTGAAAATAGATATGAATTTGAGAATTTCCCCTGTATCGGGCTCGTATCTTTGGAAACAGTTTTGAGAGCTCCTTATAAAACATGTAACTATCCAGAAAATAGGGAAGGATTTTGGTTGGTGTACATATATAGAATACTCACACATAATTTATGAGGATTACACAACAATACATAAGAATTTCATTGAGGAAATTAGACAATAAAAGTAACCCGAATGAAAATGGAAGTTCTGGTGGAAAACCCTTACCTTAACTCCCAACGTGTTCCGCTCTTGTACTTAAGCTCCTGGAATATGAAAATATAATTTTTAATAACTTATTTTAGAACCTATTAGACATGTATTTATGTTACCATAATTCTGGTTAGTTCATTTATGTCTTTATTGACAAGTTATTATACTGAATTCTATCGTTCTGGAGTGTTCGTTTCCTTTATTTTCATATTCGGTTCACTTGATTTTATGTAATGAAGTGGAATAGATGTAAATCTCCAGAATTGAAATTAGATATTATTTATGAACATAAAGAATTTTTAATTTCTATTTCTATCATTTGGCTACATGGAATGAGGATGAATTCTTAGATGACCACCACTTCGATTATTCGACGGTATTTGGAATATTATGAACTAGTTTTGCCATATAACTTAATTATATGTACATATTCTGGTTCCTGAATATTAATTAAGTTATAAAACATATATTATAGTCTATTTCAACCATGAATATGGTTTCATGACAAGTAATGAAGAAGAAATTGAAGAACTAAACATTGTCGTCCATGAAGGTTATAAATCGGAACCTCATTGATGTCAAATTCGTTTATAAAATAAAAGGGAGGGAGTAAGAATATTAATGACGGTTCTTCAATTAAAATGATATAAATCCAGTATATAGTTGTTATTGAAGTTATCCAGGTCATCTGTACAGAGGAGGTGTGGAGAGGATAACAAAATAAGATAAAATGAAATGAAACCAAATGAAAAAAAGGCTACTTTACCTCTTGAAATAACCTCGTTGAGAAACTTCTTAAGGGAAGGGGTCTTGGTATTTTGGAAAGACCAAATGCTTCTTGGACGTGGAGAGAGACTAGGGAAGGGTAATTGGGCAGAACTTTGAGGAGATTCAAGGCTTAGTGGAGTGAAGAGAAGAGGGAGTGGTGAGGGGTTTCTATAGTGGTGGAGAGGAGTAAATTTTGAATATTTAATTCATTATTTTATTATTTCCCTCAAGACAACCAAGTGTATTGTTTAATGTGACCCCTAATAGTAATAATGGCATGTGAGTTCAAACCAAGTGGCCTTAAATCACATATGATGTCATAATTAGTGTATTTAACTGATAATTTGAATATATCGTATTTTATCGTATTTCACTATTCATTAAAAATTCTAGAATTTCAGAAAAATCACAAAAATTCACCTGTACCATTTTTCGACATGTAGAATTCAAAATTGAAATCCATTTTTCAAAAATGATTTTTTAAATAGTATTAATTTAATTTTTAAATAAGGTCATAGTTAATTCGAAAAATAACAATCTTGAAGTGCAATTAGTTTTATGTGACATTGAAAAATTAATTAAGATCCCATTATCATATTTACTTAAGAAAATAAAATAATAATATTATTTACTATTCAAGGGGTATATTACTACTCATATTACTATTCATAAGGGTATGTTACTATTCACAAAAAATCAAGTTTGTTCTATCAGACTCCAAATGACTTACTGAACACAACTCTAGATGACCATTTTTCGAAATTCAAAACATAGAAGAGGCAAAGTGGTGTTTACAAAATTGCATTCTATATTTATTTTCAAAACCTTGGGGTGTTAAATTCTCCCCTCCTTACAAACATTTCTTCCTCAAAATTCACAGAATATTACCTAAAAATATTCAGGTATGTCTTTAACATAAGCTCCTCAGGCTCCCATGTAGCTTCCTCCATCATATGTTTCCTCCATAGAACCTTTACCAGTCGAGTCGTCCTATTACTCAAAACATGTTCTCTAGTATCAAGAATCTTGATAGGATCTTCACAGTAAGATAGATCGGGCTCAAGTTCCAGTTCTTCATAAGTGAGAACATGTGTTGGGTTTGGCATGTACTTTCTTAACATTGACACGTGGAACACATTGTGAACCCTGGAGAGACTTGGCGGCAATGACAAATGGTAATCTACAACACCAATTCGGTCCAGAATTTGAAAACGTCTGATGTACCTGGGACTTAACATTCCCTTCTTACTGAGTCGTATAATACCCTTCCATGGAGATACCTTTAAGAAAACATGATCACCTTCTTGAAACTCCAAATCCTTCCTTTGTTTATCTGCATAGATCTTTTGCCTACTTTGAGCTATTTTGATTTGGTTCTGGATAATCATCACCTTTTCCATTGTTTCTTCAACAAGTTCTAGGCCCACGAGCTTTCTTTCACCAATATCATCCCAGCAAGTTGGTGTACGACATCGCCTCCCATATAATGATTCATAGAGTTCCATCTTTATACTTGGATGGAATCTAATGTTGTAGGAAAATTCTACGGGAGGTAAATACTGATCCCACATTCCTTGAAAATCAAGTGAACAAGACCTCAACATGTCTTCCAATTTTTGAATTGTCCGTTCCGATTGTCCATCAGTTTGTGGGTGGTAGGCAGTGCTCAAACGAAGATCAGTATCTAGGGCCTTATAAAGACTTTTCTAGAATCTTGATGTAAAACATGGATCACGATCAGAAACAATCGATAGGGGTACTCCATGAAGTCTCACAAATTCATTAACATATAGTCCTGCTGGACATTTAAGTGGTAGATCTTCTCTTATAGGAAGAAAATGTGCTGACATGGTAAGAGGATCAACAATGACTCATATTGCATCGTTTCTTCTAAGAGTCTTTGGTAGTCCCATGACAAATTTCATCGTGATATTATCCCATTTCTACTCAGGTATGGGAAGAGGTTTCAATACTCCTTCAGGCTGTTTACTTCCAGCTTTCACTTGTTGAAAAACCATACATTTGACACAAAATCAGCAATCTCCCTCTTCATGTTGTCCCACCAAAAATGTTCCTTCAAATATCTATATATCTTAGTGCTTCCAAGGTGTATAGAGAAATTGGAATAATGAGAATCATCCAACAATTCATTTTTTAGATCAGTTATATCGGGAACACAAAGTCTCTTCCCAAATTTCAAAATTCCATATTCATATACGAAGTCACTCAATCTCCCATCATTCTCAGCTTTAATCTTCTTTTGAAACTCCCCATCATTGGCCTGAGAATTTTGTATCCTTTCTAGTAAATATAGTTTATCAACCATTTGAAAAAGCATTGATGTTTCACCTTCCATGGTTATTCCCATATCCATCTTTAATAGATCCATGAAAGTAGGATCCCTTTCAACTATCATCTTGCTCGAAACTCCATGATCCTTCCTCCTCAAGGCATCTGCCACCTTATTTTCCTTCCCCGAGTGGTAGTGTATTGTGAAATCATAATCCTTGAGTAGTTCAAGCCATCTCCTTTGTCTCATGTTGAGTTTTTTCTGTGAGAAAATATACTTCAAACTCCTGTGATCAGTATAATTCTCACATTTTTCACCATAGAGATAATGTCTCCATATATTCAAAGAAAAGATTATTGTAGCTAACTAAAGATCACGAGAAGGATAGTTTTTCTCATGAATTTTTAGATGTCGTGGTTCATAGGCAATAACGCTATAATTTTGCATAAGGAAACAACCAAGTCCTTTCTTTGAAGCATCACTATAAATAACAAACTCATCATTCCCCGATGGTAGAGTCAATATAGGATCATTAACTAATATTCTCTTCAGTTCTTCGAAACATTATTCACTATATTTTGTCCAAACAAACATAACCCCTTTACATGTGATCTTCTTTAGCGGGATAGCTAGTCGGGAAAAATTCTGCACAAAACACCAATAATAACCTGCTAAGCCAATAAAACTACATACCTCAGTTATGTTTGTTGGTGTGGGTCATTCTTGGATTGTCTTTGTCTTCACATGATCAATTAGGATTCCATCCTTAGAGACAATATGTCCAAGAAATGAAATCTCCTGAATCTAGAATTCACACTTGCTAAACTTCCCATATAATTCATGTCTTCTAAGAGTCTTCAGGATAATGCACAATTGATTTTCATGATCTTTGGTGCTTCTGGAGTATACCAAGATATTATCAATACATACCACAACAAAATCATCGAGATATTCCCTGAAAACACTGTTCATTAGATCCATGAAGACAGAGGGTTCATTAGTCTATCCAAAATGCATTACTGTAAACTTGTATGCCCATACCTGGTCTGAAATGCTGTCATTAGAATATATTCCTTCCTCACACGCAATTGATGATATCCAGATCAAAGATCAATCTTCAAAAATTATTTTGATCCATGCAGTTGGTCAAGTAAATACTCAATGAGAGGTAGAGGATACTTGTTCTTTATTGTTATAGCATTGATCTCCCAGTATTCGATACAGATTCATCATTCTTCTTATCAAAAAGGACAGCGACTCCCCATGGAGAAACACTACGGAGAATAAATCCCTTATTACTCAATTACTCTAGTTTTTTATTTAGTTCCACTAATTACACAGTGGCCATTCTATAAGGGGTCTTCGATATGGGATTTGAACCAGGAATTAAATCAATGGAAAACTCAATTTCTCGTTCTAGAGGATGTCCAGGTAAATCTTCGAGAAACACGTCAACATATTCTCTCACAATAGGTACATCATCTATTTGAACATTCCTTTCCTCACCCACATTTATTTCATTCTATTCCTCCCCAATAATTGAATTTAGTTGAGCAACTGGGAGTGGATCTAGATAAGAATCAGGTGGTGATGATTCTGATCTAAAGATAAGGCATTCTTTATCATCGTCATCAAAAATCGTAACCTCCTTATTCTTACAATAAAATTTTTCATCATGATCCGAAAGCGAATCCATACTGAGGATTATATCAAATTCAATCATGGGTATGATGATAAGATCAACAGATAAAGAAGATTTATATGCCTTAATGGGAACTGATTCATAAAACTTTGTAGCAATGATATTTTCCTTAGGAGTTTTGACTAACAACTCCCTTGTTAAATCAAATTGGAAATGTCTAATTTTATTAGAAAACTAGCAAGATACGAAACAATGTGATGATCCAGAATCAAATAAAGCATTGTCTAAACTCTAGGAAACAATTAAAGTACCTGCCACCAAATTATTAATAACTTCAACCTCTGCATTTGTGATTGAATAAGCTGGTCGCTGATCCCTTGGCCTTTTCCGTTTCATATTTATTTGACGTTTTGGAAAATCATTAGCATAGTTTCCCATATCCTGACAACTATAGCATCAAACATCATTGGCTTCGTTTTCCCCTTGAAATCACCAGCAAGATGGCCTCTTTGAACACATTTTTAGCATACTCTTTTTCCTTTCAAGCACTCACGAGGGTTTTTCCTTCCACAATTGTCACATGATAGAAATTCAACTATTCCCTTCTTCCTTGTTTCCTTATTTCCTTTCCAAGGGTTTTCAGCAGTCCTATTCTTTTCTTTATTTCCCTTAAAGTCATAAGACTTAGATAATTCTTTTTTTGTCTTGATGACACATAAAACTATATCCTCATATGATGAAAAACTTTGGGAGACTAATTCTCACATGAGGAATGGATTTATACCATCAAAGAATAGATCAATATTGCTCCTTGGATTTCGTATGTAGTCTACAACATGTCTTACTAATCTTGTAAAGTTAGCTTCATACCATGAAACATTCTCATATTCCTTCTTCCTTAGATTCAATAATTGTCTCTCTATATCTACTCTCTACTCACGAGGGAAATATTTTTCTAAGAAGATTTTCCTCAATTCCATATCTTCTACATATTCCTCCTTCTTTGTGTTTTGGATTAATGACCACCACTAATATGCATCTCCTAATAGATGATATACTACCATGACAACCTTCTCTCTTTCATTACATCCCAAGGCGATAAATATATTCTCAAGGGAACATGTCCACTGCTCTTCCACAAATGGGTTTGTAGTCTCGTTGAATGATGGAGGATGTTGTCGCATAAAGTGATCTAGCATGGCTCCTCCATGTGGTGGATCGGGATGCTCCATACGGGTAAGGTTATTATTCATAACATGAGTAATTTGTCCCAGTATATTTATGAGTTTCCCAGCACCAGTCACCGCACTAGAGCTAACATCATTATCATACGTTGGAGGAAAATACCTACAGGGGACACGTGCATTCATGAAATTTCCATTCCGTACACTAGGCTCCATATCTAGATAATGGAATACACTAGATTAGGTTATGAATCATAATCTATAATCTTAACTTAAAAATACTCAGAAAAATTGAGATCCTTTGCACGGATAATCCCATATTCACAATGATGGTTTCTTTGAGGAATATTTTACATTTCAATCCTTCATAATGGCTTGTAAAGAAAATGTGAATTATCCTAAGAATATCCCCTGGGAGTTTCGTAACCAAGAGTGCAGCAAGGCCCATTGTCATGAAACAGTTCCCGTTCGAGTCTAGCTCAAAGCGGTGTTTTCAGGTTTTACCCCTAGATACATATGTGCCAGAGCCGCCTCTACCTGCACGTATCCAGACAGGGATGTATTTCTTGAAAAATCCACATAATATATTCCTTACCAAAATACCAAGATGTTATTGTATGTATATCCTCATAAACTAACTTAGGGACTCTTCCCTAATTATATGTTTTCTAAATCTAGTTTCCATGTATTCTACTAAAATTCCTCTAATACCAACTGTAAGGACCCGACTCCAGTTTCCTGGAGTTGGTGCCTTATTTGATTATGTTGGAATACATACAAGGAATAAAAATCCCGAAGTATGAATTAGTTTAGTATTATTGGAAAAAAGATACATACATAAGTTCAATTTTACATAAGGAAAGTAAAAACAACACTAATTTATTCCATTAGAGTCGTCACATCTCCTAGATTATGCTTGGAAGTCATTCATAAAATACTTCTTCATGTCCTAAGAAAATGAAACATAAGAATGGGGTGATCTCAAATGCTCAGTAAGAGTAAGCAATACATCAGAAGATAATATAAACATTAGACATGGTGAATAATTGAAAACACATGCCTTTAATAATAGCTGGAACACATTGTGGTAGGAATATGTGCGGAGTAAATAATGCCATAAAAAATATAATCATGGGTATTATATTAGTCGAATAACCATATGAAATATCAATAGATGAACTCGTAATTATGGAATGAATAATTCAGGACATTCTGAAACATTTTGTCAAGGCCTCGGCCAAGACGTCTAATGATTAATCCCTCGGCCAAAATCCATATCACATGGGGAAAGGCCTCGGCCAATTCCTCGTCTAGATGTCTCATGAGACCTTCCAATGAATCAAGGGGATATAGTGGGTCCCACCCCTCACATAATAATTCCAATGCATTCCTTATATGAGCGGGGATAAACATAAACAACAAATACATTCATATTGAAACTATCATATGAAATGTAACTATATTTCCCCAATCGTCAAACGTAAAACACTAACCATTCGAAATAATATGGTGAATGGTTTTAGAATAGATCATCCACAATATATTTAGTCATGACCATTAAATCAAATATGATATATGACTTCATAAATGGTTAAACCCAATAATACCATGGAATCAATAAGAATTAGATGAAAACACTCTTATAAAATAATTAAGCAATTTTGGAGATAAATACTCTTTTATTTTGAAAAGAAGAGTTCTTTTGGAAAAATATTTGTATAAAACCAAAGTAAAGTAAGATAGTATTTTATGATAAAATTATTATTTTTATAAGGATAATGGTTTCCAAAAATATTTTATAGCTTGTCCTTGAAAATAGATATGAATTTGAAAAATTCCTTTGTATCGGGCTCGTATCTTTGGAAACAGTTTTGAGAGCTCCTTTTAAAACATGTAACAATCCAGAAATTAGGGAATTATTTTGGTTGGGGTACATATATAGAATACTCACATAGAATATATGAGGAGTACATAACAATACATAAGAATTTCATCGAGGAAATTAGACAATAAAAGTTACCCGAATGAAAATGGAAGTTCGGGTGGAAAACCCTTACCTTAACCCCAAACGTGTTCCACTATTTTAATTAATATCCTAGAATATGAAATTATTATTGTTAATAAATTATTTAGGAACTTATTAGACATGTATTTAGTTTACCATAATTATGGTTAGTTCGTTTATGTCTTTATTGACAAGTTATTGCATTGAATTTCGTTGTTCTGGAGTATTCGTTTCTTTATTTTAATATTCGGTTCACTTGCTTTTAAATAATGAAGTGGAATGGGTGTAAATATCCAGAATTAAAATTAAATATTATTTATGAAAATACAGAATTTTTAATTTCCATTTCTATCATTTTGTTACGTGGAATGAGGATGCATCATTAGAGGACCACCACTTCGATTATTCAGCAGTATTTGGAATATTATGCACTAGTTTTGTCATATAACTTAATTATATGTACATATTCTGGTTCCTGAATATTAATTAGGTTATAACACATATATTATAGTCTGGTTCAACCATGAATATGGTTTCATGACTAGTAATGAAGAAGAAATTGAAGAACGAAACTTCGTCGTCGATGAAGGTTATAAATCAGAACCTCATGGATGTCGATTTCGTTTATAAAATAAAAGGGAGAGACTAAGAATATTTATGATGGTTCTTCCATTAAAATGATATAAATCCAGTATATAGACTTTAATGTAGTTAACATGATCATTTTTACATAGGATGTGAGGAGCGGAAAACAAAATAAGATAAATTGAAATTAAACCAAATGAAAAAGAAGGGTACTTTACCTCATGAAATAACCTCCTTGGGAAACTCTTTAAGGGAAGGGGTTTTGGTATTTTGGAAAGACCAAAAGATTATTGGAAGTGGGAATAGACTATGGAAGGTTAATCGGGATTAACTTTGAGGATATTCAAGGCTTAGAGAAGTGAAGAGAAGAGGGAGTGGTGAGCGGTTTTTATAGTGGAGGAGAGGAGTAAATTTTGAATATTTAATTCATTATTTTATTATTTCCCTCACGAAATCCAATAATATTGTTTCATGTGACCCCTAATAGTAATAATGGCATGTGAGTTCGATCCAAGTGGCCTTAAATCACTTATGATGTCATAATTAGTGTATATAACTGATAATTTATATATGCGGTATTTTATCGTATTTCACTATTCATAAAAATTTATAGAATTTCAGAAAAATCCGAAAAATTCACCCCTACCATTTTTTGACGTGTAGAATACAAAAGTGAAATCTATTTTTCAAAAATAATTTTCTAAATATTATTAATTTAATTTTTAAATAAGGTCATAGTTAATTCTAAAAATAACAATCTTGAAGTGTAATTAGTTTTATGTGACATTGAAAAGTTAATTAAGATACCATTATTATATTTCCTTAAGAAAATAAAATAATAATATTATTTACTATTCAATAGGAATATTACAATTCATATTACTATTCATAAGGGTATGTTACTATTCACCAAAAATCATGTTTTTTTTCTATCAGACTCCAAATAACTTACTGAACACAACTCTAGATGACCATTTTTCGAATTTCGAAACATAGAAGAGGAAAAGTAGTGTTTATAAGATTTCATTATATATTTATTTTTAAAACCATGGGGTGTTACATGTAGTATTTAATTTAAAATTAATCCAGCTTTTTATAAAATGGGTTTTATAAGTTAAAACATTGCAAAAGATTGAAATGTTTTTACCTATGAATTCAATGTAAAATTAATGATAATGACATTAATTATATTAAAAGGTAAAAATATATTCTATTTATACTTTAAAACCATTGAATATTATAATTTATCCATATAAATTATCTTGATGACAAAATTTGTTTTAAATTAAAATTTAGCGTATTTTTACTATTCATCAAAATACGAGCGTTATCATAAAAATATCATAACTTTTTCCAAAGTAAATTTTTATATACTTATTGTAATGAATAAGTTTATTTTGTCAAATTTAACTCATAAATATGTCAAAAAGTATATTTTAATTGGGTGCTCCATCAAAAGGCGGCAAAACTGTATTTCTTGAAAAATACTTATTTTACCCAAAAAAATTATTTTGTTCTCATAACATGTTGTAGAATATGTTTATAGTGAATGATATTGTTATAAAATTCAAAAATTAGTTAATACTATTCATAATATCTAGTTAATAATAATTTTATAACAATATATCATTGTTTAGTGAAACTCGGTATTGCGTACAACAAACACTATTGAGGAAGGTCGCTCTTGCGTGCAACACAAGCCAAGAATAGTGTTTGTGTATACTACCGGCTAATACAGTGTTGCGTATAGCACAACATAATCTTGGTGTAGCGTACAATGCAGACATCAATGAAATTAAAAATAATATTTCTCATAAAATCTCAGGGTGTTGCAACTCTAACTTGCTGACATACCCTGTACCTTGAAATATATTCTAAAATCTCCTTCTTCATTTTGTCCCTCCAGATGTGTTTTTAGAGATTATGGTACATCTTGGTACTCCCAGGATTGATATAGAATGTGGAGATATTTACATTTTCCAATAGCTCATTCTTTATCTCAGGTGACGAGGTCACACAAAGCTGCATTCCAAACTAAATCACATCATCACTGTCGATATAAAACTCTTGTAGCTTCCCTTCCATTACTGCATTCACCATCTTCTGTAACTCCATATCATCCATTTATGCCTTCTTAATAATCTCAAGGATTTGATGGTTTCACAATCATTTGGGCAAGGTAGTATGTATCCCTTAACCCTTATTATTTCTAAATCCATCCTTTGAATATCCATGAATATAGGGTCTTTCTCAATCCACATCAAGGATAGAGTGGAAGGTTCTTTTATGCTTAGAGAATCAGATACCTTTTTCACCTTTCCAGGATAATAGTGAATAGGGAAATCATAATATTTTATTATCTCTAACCACATCCTTTGATGCATGTTTAGATCCTTTTGTGTGGATATATACTTTAGGCTCTTGTGGTCTGTGTATATGTCACAATTCTCACCCTTAAGGTAGTGCCACCAAATTTTCAAGGTAAAAATCATGGCTACTAGCTCTAGATCATGCGTTGAATAGTTCTGCTCATGGATCACCAACTTTAATGACGTGTAGGCTATCACATTTTAATTTTTCATGAGTAAAAACCTAAGCCTTTTCTTTGAAGTATCACTGTTTATCACAAAAATTTCTCCACATTTTGTTAGTGTGAGTACAGGTTTAGTGATCAACATTATTTTTAGCTCCGTGAAGATTTCCTCACATTCTTAAATCCAGAAATACTATACCCCTTTTCTTGTTAACTTATTTATCAGGCTTGAAAATCATTAGAAATTTCTCAAAAAATGTACGCAGTACCCAGCTAATCAAATAAAAATATGGATTCCTGTGAAACTTGAGGGTATAGTCCATTCTTCAATTGCCTTTGTTTTTGAAGGGTCCACATAAATTCCCTCACTTGTGATCACATGTCCCAAGAACATGACTTTATTCATCCAAAAGTCATACTTTCTGACCTTATTATACAACTTCTCCTTCCTCAATGTCTCCAACAGAAGTCTTAGATATTCTTCATGTTAATTTTTGATCTTAGAGTAGATGAGAATATCATCGATAAATACTACCACATATTTTTTGAGGTAATGTCGAAAGACTATATTCATCAAATCCATGATGATTTCAGGGGAATTGATAAGTATGAAGGGCATCACAAGAAACTCATAGTGCTCATACCTTGTACAGAATGTAGTATTGTGAATATCTTCCTTCTTGACCTTTAAATGATGATATCTATAATGAAGACCCACATTTGAGAAGTATTGAGCTCCGATTAATTGGCCGAACAGGTCAATAATATTTGGAAGAGGATACATATTATTTATGGTGATATTGTTGAGTTCTGGATAATTGACACACAGCCGCATTGTTCCCTCCTTCTTCACAAAGAGCACTGGCTCACCCTAAGGTGTTTCACTAGGGAGTATGAACCCTTTTTCCAGATGATCTTGCACCTACTTCATCAACTCTTCTAGTTTGATAGGATCCATCCTAAGGGACACATTGAGATAGGAGTATCTATGGGTATGAGATCTATTAATAACTCTACCTCACGTTACATGGGAATTCTGAGTAACTCTTCATGAAATACATCACTGTATTCACTCACGATGGGTATTTCCACAAGGTTGGCACATTTCTTAGACTCAACCATTGGGCAAGGTATCCTTCTTCATAGGGAATCAAAACCCACACCATTGAAGGATATTTTGATGGGGATTCATGATCCTCCTTAAATTTTTAGGGGAGAAAGGTTATATTTCCTTTTCCTGACAGTTAATACATAATCTATATAAAGAGAGAATATACATTCCCATATAGAATCTAATTCCACCAAGGAATGTATTATGATATTTTTGGAAGAATCTTTATACATACTCAAATAGGATAAGATTCAAACACTTGGGTTGTAATGATTGCAGCACTTGGTGTTTTTAAAGGTATCTCTACTTCATGGTTTTGAAGATTCGATTCTATAGTTCTAACAAACATTCAATATATAAGGGAATGTGTATAACCAAAATCAAATAAGACTTTTTCCATTCATGAGTGAATAGGAAGTGTACCTTTTATGAATTCATTATCATGATCCACTTCCACAGTAGTGATGGAATAAGACTTCCCTTGATCCTTTAGCTTGCGTGGTTGGTGACGCTGATTACCCTCAAGGACTTGAGGTTTGGTGCACTGGCTTGCATAGTTCCCCTACTCCCTGCAGTTATAGCATTGAACCATGGGTTTTTATCTCCTTTCTTCCACCAAATTCTCATTCTTTGTCATGTATTTCTGACACTATTGAGAATGGTTTCCTTATTTACCACACTTGAATCACTTCCTTGTCCCTTTGAGGTAGTTCCCATGGTGAAACTTCCCCGATTTTTGGCATGTGGGTCGTTGAGTTTTCTTTAAACCTTTATTATTAGATCCTACAGATTGAAACTATATATTTTGGTTTTTATCACCAAAGTCATGGGAAAATTATCCAAAATCTATATCCACTTTGAGATCACACCTAATAATTTCCTCATAACTCCTAATGTTTTGAAGGTGTGGTTTTAATCCACTAAAGAATCTATCAATTTTTTTATCATTGTTGATAACAAAACCCAAAGCGTACGTTTCATGCCGTATTAAATTTTATTCATAGGTTGTGATAGATTCTCCTTATTTATGCTTGAGATCTATGAATTCTCTATCTATCTTCACATGTATATTTCATGGGATATAATTATTAAGAAACATGATCTTACAGTCTTCCCATTCAATCTATTCAATTTTCTCCCGTAGATTGGTGTTCTTAATAAAATTCTACCATTGATTGGCCTCTCCATCTAGATGATTAACAACTAGAGTCATCTTCTCTATCTCAGAACAGTGGAACACAAAAATATCTTCTCCATGGAGTTAACCCATTATTCCATAACTAGTGGATCAGAAGATCCACTATATGTCGGTAGTCGTTGCCGCATAAAACACTCGATAACCAGTTTCAACCTCTTTGGTGAAGGAGGAATTTCCCCATTATTATGGTTATTGGTCATAACATGAGATTTTTGGGTAAGCATCACCATGAATTTTTGAACTCCCCCTCCTAAATCATTGGGGATGTCATTCGGGGAATCGTTGCATTGGCCCTTGGACGAGTTATTGGCCTGGTTTCTCCTTGTTGCCACCATTTTATAAAATAGAAAATTTTAGAAAAAACATAAGTTAACATGTTAGGAATAACTTATTAATTTTTTTGATTTACACTAAAATAATATCACATGGGATCCCTATGTAAATCTTTTTGTGTGCATATTTGTACTTAGTCTCATTTTAGAGGTTTTCTCAAGGGTTCACTAAACCTAATTCCCAAATTATCTAAACCATTACTTTGATACCAAATATAGCGACCCGTCAATTTCTTATAAAATGCTTACATCATTATAAAGATAACCAACATAATAGTATCAATACATGAGGACCTAGAGGTTTAGTTTCTTGGAAACAATAGAACCATACATAACATTTACAACATTAAACATAAATATTTATTTAATTGCTTATTCTCTAGCTTCTTATTGGCTATTGACCTATCCTTAATACACGCAGTCACCTGAATAAATACATCAAAAGGGGATGAGATAAAAGACCAGTAAGCAGATATATATAAAAAATATAACAATGGTTGAGCTTAATCATAACATAGAAAAAAGTTCATGATCATGAGAGGAATTATTAATGAAAGACTTGAAATGTGGAAATGCAAAAAAAATGAAACATCATTTCCAAGTGGTTAACTACCACACAAACTTGTGGAAAAAGCTAGAATCTTGTTCAAAAATCATTTCATCTTAACTCATTATATTCATCATTTTACCCAATGCATTAGAGCGCTGTATAATTCTGGAAAAACCCATCACATTGATACATTAATATTGCACTATATAATTCCTGGTGCACCCGTTAGAACATAACATTATCATTATCATTCATGCCACATAGAAAATATATAAATATAAACATAATTAACTCATGGAAATTAATTTGATTTATCTCATAATAACACATTCATAATCTTTTGGTTCCCAAAAGAAAGTGGGAATAACATACTTGATACAATAACCATCAAACGTGAATGAGAAATACTAGGTGTGTTTTTGAAAGAAGAGTTATTTGTGAAAACATTTGTTTGAGATAAACTCCAGTGGAAAACATGGTATCCTATAATAGGTAATATAAATATGAAAAAATAATTTTTATGGAATGACTATACTAAAAATGCAGTGAAAGAGGTAGAACCCAAAGGAAGAATGTTGGGTTTGAGAATTTCCCCTTGCCTAGTATCTGAATGCCTTCTTCACTTTAATGTACTTTATAATGAAATTATATTAATTAATTAGAAATTAAAGAACCTTTAATATAAGAAAATTGTTTAATATGGGTTAATTATGTTCTTTTATAGGCATTTGGATGAGTTATAGAGCTTAGATTCATTTTTTGGGAGTGTTAATTTTAGTAGATTTTATAAATAGTTCACTTGTATTCATGAACAAATGATCATTTGAAATGAGTTTGAACATACAGAATTGTTAATATATATTATTTGTGAAATTAAATAGATATAAATAATCCTATAATGATTTTTATGTACCATGAAGATGAAACATTAGATAAAATTTAACAATGATCATTTTTGGTTAATTTGGGTGTTTTTTGATCACAATGAACTTATTTTATTTTATCACCTAGTGTCATGTAAATAATTTAGTTCTAGAAAAGATAAGGGGTAATAAATATAATTTAAAATATTGTTTCAACTATTTGATGATTTTATAGGTATCCTTGAAGGATTTGATGGAAATATGAAGTGCATTACCCATGATTAAGGAAAATTAACACATCATGGGAAACGATTTCAATTTATTAAAAAAGAGGGGGAGGGAGAAGAATAATGAGTAATCATACATTAACATGATATCATACCAGTATATCAACAATACTAGATTTATCATGAAATTGGGATAATAGAATCTTATGATAAGAGAAGAAAAAAAAGAAATTTGAAAGGAAAATGAAAGAAAAGAGTGAGAGTAATAACCTCTTGAATCCTCCTCTTGAGATCCTCCTTAAGAAATACATGATTGGTATTTTGATGAGACCAAAAGCTCTAGGACATGGGAGAGGGGTTAGGTAAAATTCTGGGTCAGAGTTTAGGCATGTCTTGAAACTTTAGAGGTGTGAGGAAATGAAGTTGTGAAGGGTGGTATTTATAGTGGAGGGGAGAGTGGTTTTCTCAATATAATATCCATTAATTTATTATTTCATCACAAGACAAGTTATATTGAGTATTCCATGACTAATTAAAGTAATTTTATCATATTAATCCAATCCAATTGGGCTTACATAAGCAGAAAATCACACATGACTCTATAATTAGTGTTTTTAGCTTATAGTGTAAATTATTGTTTTTCACTATGCATACAAATTCATGTATTTCAAAAAAATCCCAAAAATTCACCCTAACAATTTTTCAATGTTTAGAATAAATAAATGAATTCAATTTTTCAAAAACAATTTTCTAAATATGATTAATTTATATTTTAATAAAAATCATAATTTACTTGAAAAATACAGTGTTTAAAACATTTGTTTGCTTATTCCAAAACATAGGTACATCATGATTTCACATAAAATACTATCATAGGTGAAATTACTATTCATAAGTATATATCACTATTCATAAGGGTAACATTAATTAATATTCATAATAGTATGTTTCTATTCACTAATAATTATGTCTTTTATTATACTCCAAAATCACCCTGAACACAACTGTGTATGTTAGATTTTTGAAATTCAAGTCATAGAGGTGGAAAAATTATGTTTAATGATCACATAATATTTTGTATCATTATATTTCATTGTGATTCCTAATGTGATTATACTATTATAATAAGGGAATTCCATTGATAAAGCTTGGGTCATTACATAGTACTTTGTGTGATCTCTTTGATTAAATCATCAATAGACTGAACCTATGTGGTGCTTTCATTGAGCACCAATGGATTCTCAGCCATACACCTTTGAGTCATCTCATTTTATCCCAATACCAAACCAGAAAATAAAACTCTAACTAAAATCTATATAAAAATTAATCTATGGAATTCTCTACAAATTATAGGTCAAATTAGATCTCTTTGCTTACCAATATTTTACTTCCCCCACAAATTATGGTCTGACCATCAGTCTCATTCATCCATGACCATTAAACACAAGGGATATGTTACCTATAACCTATAACGTGCTCCCCACCATAGGATCACTCTTGTTTCCATAACACTGGTATAAAAACATGAATATCCTTACCCACATCCTATCAATCTGTAAAAATAACAGTCTAACAAGACCAAGCTCACTGATACCTGAGTTCCAACAAAAAACTTCAATCAACCCTAATTCTTGGCTCATAGGAAAAAAATATTTTGAAACAACCAAAAATATAATCATAATGAGGTTAACACCATCAAATATCCACTGGTGAACTCCCCACTATATGGACTACCTTATAATTATCCCCAAGAACCATGTAAACTAGATATGTGATTGAACTTACGTAACACATCACATGACACACTCTTATATCCCAATAAACGATTTAATTTAACCACAACTGGGTTGATCATATCACCACACCTAATCTATTTTCAGTGTTCCTCTACCACAAATTGACATTTCAAAATATTCATATAATCCCTAGGCTTTAATTTTCATAGGCGTCGCGTCCAAACTTCTTAAACCTCATCTTTAACTTGGATTCTCATTTACCCACAACATAACACCACCATGCATACCCAATGTGTGATACATAAATCTCATTAAAAAAAATTATTGGTGTATTCTCTTGAACATCCCAAAATATGAAACTCGACTTACACCTCTATGAGTCTCACATTACCATAACTAGGCTCATGGAATAACTACTGACAATGCTCCTAAAGTATGTCGGTCCCACCAAGCCAGAAGTTCCCTTCGCACTCCTATTGAAAATAGGGTATTTCATTTGTTCCATGGTATATCCCATGATCATTCACTATCCAGGCGACCTTCCTAATCCACATGAATCCATCTGGGTCCAATACAAAATTTTAAATACCATGTGACACTTTTCTAATTCATGAGTGTCTACCCACACTCTCAATACATCCAGAAGCACACCGAAAGTCTATAAGGCCAGGAATCCAAACGATCCCACCATTATAAACTAGTATTGATAAATTGATACTCTAATTTTGTCACATCACATGTTACTCACACCAAAAGGTCCATTATAGTAAAATCCAAAGGCATAATATTTCATTTTCCCTAAATTCAATTAATCCTTTTGTGCAATGATCAATACAGTTAATTACACATGTTAGGTCCCAAAATGGTGATGGTAATGGACAAGAGGGGGGTTTATCTTTAATTGAAAAATTAATTTGACTATAAACTTTATGATATGAAATATAATGGTCTAAATATTGAGAAATTAAACCACACTGATATAAGAATATAAATATGAAAGAAAATACAAGAATATAAAATATGAACATAAGAGTTTTATAGTAGTTTATATCAAAATAATTTTTTGTCTACACCTTAGAAACACACTTAGTGTATAAAACCCACTAATGTATACCAATTTTGAAGGAGAGTGAAGATACATTACATCTACCTATTTCACACAAGGACGAATAACCCAATTCCCTAATCTTTTATATGATTAGAAAAAAACCCATCCATTTATAGGAGAGGACCCAACTTAGACTTTTTCATGGTCAATCCTAACCTCTTTAATTTTTTAGGTTTAGGAAGAACTAACTCACGCCTGTCTTAGGGCATGGAAAAATAAATTGTTTTCCTAGTGCAGCATAGAGGCTAACCAGGGTCATCTCACTTTACGAGCTTTCTCAGTTCGTTCACCTACTTAATCTAATTCACCAAAATTGCTTATTTTTTTGTTTTATATTTTATGAAATAAATGTAATTTAATAAAATAAATGAAATTAATAAATTCAAAGAAACTGAAATTTAATTCTAAATTATCATGCAATGCTAAACAGAATGTAAGTAGAGAAGAAAAAAAGTTCTCCCGAGAGAACTTTCAGGGAGCACCTTCATTGGCCATCTTCAAATATTCTTATTGTACACACTCCATAGTATGTGTGAACACCTTATTCTACCCCGGTTATGAATGAAAAGTCTACTTAGAAATCAACAAGTACACCATCCATCAACCTCCTCAGTCAAGGGAAAATGGTTGTAGATTAAGAAGATAATCTTCAGACAACCACATTGAGGATTACACCCACTCTAAATTATCCTTAGAATTAACACAATGAATATTAAAAACATGGTTTTGGGTTCAATAACCTGATTACTCCCTTGGGATATTCCTCGGATTAGTTACTCATGATCATGAGTATTATAGTTCACGATGGTAAGATGCGAAGAAGAAAAGATGGTGGATGAGTGGACACAATAATAAAAAAATGCATGAATTTATTATAAATCTAAATTACAATTGAAAACTAAAAATAAATAAAAGAAATAAATTAAAAATTAATGGGGAAGATTTTCTGCTGGACTCCCTCGGTGGAGATCTCCTCCTTGGTGCCTCGAAGGAATTGATGGAGAATGGGATGATTTGGGAAGGAGGTGAGGGCCTCCTTTTATAGTCAAATTTTTTTGCTATGAATGATTTTGCATTTTGACCCATTAATTATCCTCTTCATGCATGGCCCCTTCATAAAAGATGTAAAATATTGTTTTGGTCGTCCAACCTCTAAATTTCAGCACATTTGGCCACCGGTTGTAGGAGTTATGATTTTTTTATTGTCGTTTTTTGATTCTGGATGAAGCATCCAGGCAGCTTCCTTTATGAATATGTCGTCCAATAGCCACCTTAATTGATTCAAAACTCCATACAATTTGCTGTGAGAACGCATATTTGAGTCATATTTCATCCCCAAGTGGAATGAACGCATTTGAAGTTGTCTAGACTGAGATGGATGTCCATTACAGTGGTGGGGTCCACGTTGTCTGCCCGGAAAAATCTTCAACTTCAATAAACGTTTAGGCCCTTCAGATGGCCAAATATTCTCCTGGTCTAGAAAATAATGTTGAAGGAAATAAAATCAAGATTCTAAATAAATTTAATCACAAAATTTGGATTTATATATATCATGAAATGACTAAAATACCCTTGATGTATAAATCTGTCTAAAATCCAGAATTATGTGTTTTTCACCATTTTTTTCAAAACACATCATAAATCCAAAATTGATTCACATAAGCTCAAATTTATTATTTGGGACGTTTAAAACAATTGAAATTCATACAAAAAATGTGGAAAATATTATCTCTATCCATTCCCCCACACATAAACTATGCTTGTCCTCAAGTATAAAATCTCAACATGGAATTCAGAGGACACCAATGTTACCAATATTCAAATTCCAAAGTAATAAAATTTAAAAAATTTCAATTTTAAATCAAACATTCAAAAATCAATATAAAATATCAATTTAATTTCCCATTTTTCAAAGAAACAATTAATTCATGTATTTTACTTTTCCCATTTGAAAAAAATGGAAGCTCTTCTTTCATTCATTCAAGCTTCTCAATTGATTGTTATTAAGAATGCCACATCATGATTTACCTCACCTTTGAATTTTTCCTCTCATATCTCATGATACAATTCATGTAGAGTTATTCTCTTATCATGAAAACATGCACCTTATCCATAAGATTGTAAAAAACTACTTTCTTTAATTTGTAAAGACAAATGGCACATAAAATCATGAGGACTTTTCAATAAAGGTTCAAATGACTCCGAGGCTTAAGGTTGGTAGGATTTGATTCCTAAAAAACTAAGGGTCAAGGAGGAGGCTAATCTCTAAAGTACAATGCATGATATTAAAATTAAAAGTGTAATTAAATTATCCTCTTCAAAGTAGTAACGCCCACTTCACAAAATGCAAGGAAAAGGTTTTAATCAAGTATGCATAATAGATGATTTGTGCACCCTCTTGATTTTTTTTTAATTTTTTCCCTTTTCTCGAAAATTATGATAAGATAAAACCTCACATCCATCACCTAACCACATATGATCATAAGATCATCGGTCTGGAAAATTTTGATTTTTGGTTATCCCAAATCACAACCCATTTTTTATATTTTTTGAATCTTTTTGTTTTTTTTTTCATTTTTTAATTCAAGAGGGGAAAACAATAGAGTATAATGAATGATTACACAACCTTTCACAATTCCCAAAATAACACCCCACACTTCTTCCTTACAATGTGTATCATCCCGTCCACCATGATTCCCTTCACCCCCACACATCAACTTTAAAATATCACACAAATACCAAGAGTAGGGTAGGAATGGATAAAAATGGCTTGAAACATAGATCATCCCTATAAAGGTCATTCCTGGTTTCTATGGGCTAAAATAAGGATTGATGTAAAAATTTTATTTTATGGAAATTTGTTTTTCAATGGATGCCTCAATCATTTCAAATTTGTTTTTTCACAATCATAGCTTTGAAAAGATCAAATTCAAGTTCTAGTCGGTGACATGTCCCCAGATCACTCAAGAAATATGCTCAAGAATAAATAGGAAGTACATGGTCTAAAAATCCTTTCAGGAATGAGACTTATGATATTGGACAATCACTCAAGTCATGATCAATAATAACAAATTAATACACATGAATTTAAAAAATTCAAAGTATGAAAAATGGTAGGGAAATTCCATTTACATAAATCAACTAATTCCCTTAAATTATGAGTTATCATTTCAAAATCCATGCTTCATTTTAAAAATTAAATTCTTTATTTAAATAATTTGATCATATCAACATATAAATCTAAAACATGACATCACTAGGTTTCTAAGAAACTAATGTCTCATAGATAAGTTGAGTAATAATAGAATTCAAGTGTGGGCATGCAATTTTATCTTTAAAACTGAAAACATGTTTTGGAAAAAAATATGGAGAGTTTAAAAGATAAAACACTAAAATTGAACTCCTTTTTTTCCATGAATCTCGGTCCTTCCCCTTCAATGTCTGGGGCTTCCTTCTACCATTATGAACCTATAAAAGAAAACAACTCAATTAAGCACAACAGATCATGTCATTAAAGCTCAAAAAATAGGGAGGGGAAACATGCTAAACTATTTTATAATAAACGAAATTGAAATCTAAATTACTAGAAATCATGTAAAGATAAATCTTGGTATGATCCCCCATGTGGGACCTGGCTTCTTTTAAAGCCTCCAGAGGGTAGTACCAACTGTTATCCAAAGTCTGATGGAGGATGAAGTTTCTTTGATTTGAACCACCACATGTGGATTTTCCCAGCTTGTGCTTCATCCTTGTTCTTGAGGGATGATCCATGGATTGAGTACACCATATTCCCCCCATCACAATGAGGTATATGTTTCATGGTGGGGGTGGGATGAAGTATCGACCATCCTCTTCCTTGGTTTCTTGTTGGGCAACCTTCTTATCTTCGAGTGCTGTCTTCATGGGGGCTGCATGAAGAGAAGCCACTTGTCTAATTTTCTTAGGCTCATCTACCTGGATCTCTTGATGGGGCTCCTCCAATGCATGTTCATTGAAATCAAGGATCTCCATGTGTTCCTCAACTGGTGCATGTCCACTATATTCTTCATCTTCCTCTAAGTAATAACAAATAATGTCTGATTCTATATAATCAAAACAAGAGGGAGTGATGTACAAATCTATTTCAATAAAATCAGAAGAGATGGGGTCAAAGAAAGGTTCCAATCCCTGAGTTGGTTTAGATTCAACCTCTACCTCAGTGGTAAGTTCCTCTTGAAGTATGATAGTGGAAGGTGAAGGCAGGTAGTTGGGCTCCTCCACCTCGAGTTTTGCCTCAAGTTCATGGATGTATTTTGTGAAATACGGGAAGACTAGTGGCACTTTCTTCTTTGTCTCAAATATTTTTATGTCTATTTAAAGTTCATCAACCATCTCCATCAAGTCTTTTGGTGAGATCCAAGTTATAATGACTCTTTACATCTCCTTGAAGATTATCATAAGAACATCATCTCTTCATTGGAGGGCCTCCTCAGTGTATTCTGTTTCTTCTTCATGCAACTGTGAGTAATTTTCAGTCCATGTAGAATAATAATCATTTGAATTCATGATGGAAATATTTTTTTTGTTATTTTTTTATTTTTTTAAAGAAATGAAATCAAACTATGATGTAAAAATAGAAAAATTTAACAAATAACTGGTTGGATCCCCATAAACGATGCCAGTTTTGACGCACGCCTGTCATAGGGCATGAAAAAAGCAATTTACCAGGGTCGTCTCACTTGAAGAGCTTTCTTAGTTCGTTCACCTACTTAATCTAATTCACCTAAATTACTTATTTTTTGGATTTATTTTTTATGAAATAAATGGAATTTAATAAGATAAATAAAATTCATAAATAAGATGAAACTAAAATTTAATTCTAAATTACCATGCAATGCTAAACAGAATGTAATTAGAGAAGAAAGGAAGTTCTCCCGAGAGAACTTTCAGGGAGCAACTTCATTGTCCAGCTTCAAATATTCTTAGTGTATAAACTCCATTGTATGTGTGCACACCATATTCTACCCCAGTTATGATTGAATAGTCTACTTAGTGATCGCCAATCACACCCTCCATCCACCTCCTTAGTCGAGGGAAAATGGTTGTAGATTAAGATGTTAATCTTTAGAAAACCACAGTGAGGATTACACCCACTATAAATTATCCTTATAATTAACTCAAAGAATATTAGAAACATGGTCTTGGGTTCAAGAACCTGATTACTCCCTCAGGATATTCCTCATATTAGTTACTCATGATCATGAGTATTATAGTTCATGATGGTAAGATGCAAAGAAGAAAAGATGGTGGATGGGTGGACACAATAATAAAAACAATGAATGAATTTATTAGAAATATAAATTACAATTGGAAACTAAAAATAAAGAAAACAAATAAATTAAAAAGAAAAGGGGAAGATATGCGACTGGCCTCCCTCGGTGGAGATCTCCTCCTTGGTGTATTGAAGGAATGGATGGAGAATGGGATGATTTGGGAAGGAGGTGAGGGCCTCCTTTTATAGGTAGAAATTTTTCCTCTGAATATTTTCACTTTCTTGACCCATTAATTGGCCGCTTCACACGTAGACCCCTTCAAAAAAGTTGTACATTAATGAGTTGGCCATCCAACCTCAAATATTTTCTCATTTAACCACAATTTTTAGGCATTATCATTTTGTTATTGTCGGTTTTTGATTCTGGATGAATCATCCAGGAAGCTTCCTTTAAGAATATGTCATTCAATAGCCGCCTTAATGGATTCAAAACTCCATGTAATTTATTATTTGAACGCCTCCTTGAGTACTATTTCATTCTTAAGTTGAATCAATGCATTTGAAGGTGTGTAGGTCGAGATGGATGTCCATTACAATGGTGGGGTCCACGCTGCCTGTCCAGAAATATCTTCGACTTCAATGAGTTTTTAGGCCCTTTAGATGGATGAATATGCTCCTAGTCTAGAAGAAAAAGTTTAAGGAAATAAAATCAGGATTCTAAAAAAATTTAATCACAAAATTTGGATTTATATTTTTCATGAAATGACTAAAATACTCTTGTTGTTAAAAGCTGTCTCAAATCCAGAATTATACATTTTTCACCATTTTCCTCAAACACATCAAAAATCCAAAATTGATTCATATAAGCTCAAATTGATTATTTGGGATGTTTAAACCAATTTGAATTCATAAAAAAATTCGTAAGATATTAGCTCTATCAAGAACCCAATATTTTATATGTGAAAATATAACCCAATATTTTATAAGTGAAGACCTAACCTATTGTTTTGAAGAAAAATTCCTAGCCTCTTTTATGTTATGGGTCAAGAGGAACCTGAAATTATATGTGGGAATACTAAACCTAGACTCTTATAGGAAAACTCCTGTCCTCTATTGTTTTATAGGTTAAGTCATACCTGATGTTCTAATGGCATAGACTAATCCTTTTGTAATAAGGGTCTATACAAAACCCATATATACCTTTTATAAATTTTTTATAACCACACACAAGACACAGTATGTATGGAATATACAACACAAAAAATTACAACACAAAGATAAAATAATACAATTTGACCCAATTCTTGACTGTCGATGAAGATATTAGAATTTGGATTAGGCAGTTCTCAGTACATTTAAGATGTTAAAACAATGAAACATGGAATGTGAGTATTTTACAGTAGATATTAATTTAACAATGAGGATGAATGAATTAGTTTTGAACTATACAACTTGTATGACATAAAGTAGAGTTAGATCCATATTTTTTCATTGCATTCCTCATTATTTTTATATAAAAAATATCAAGGACTATATTCTTTACCTGAAAATCCATGATTCTCCATCATAAATTCCAACAATAAAATATTCATATGGATGCAGTTTTTAATCCTCTTTGAAATTATATAAAAATGTAAAACATTCTATAAACAAAAAATAATTTGTAGAATAAATTAAAAATTAATATAATAGTAAATATGTCCATAAAAGGTGATAATAAATTCTTTATAATACTACCATAAATCCAAAGAATATAAATCTTCATACAAAAAAACAATTCTAATATGAATATTGCACTTTATATACATTTTTATTACTCATGTTTATTTTTTAAATAAATGTTTGATGTGTATTTTTCATAAAATAGACATAATTTATATCCACATAAGCTATATATTGATATTCTATTAGAAAATGTATATTTGAAATTATTAGATATTTAATACTAAATTAAATACTTTCATAATATTTTGTATTAATTTTCTTGGAAAACTCCCACAAATACATGAGACAAACTCTTCATATTTTCACCAATATTAATTTGAATATCTCAAATACCAAAATTTCATCGTGAATTTCCATACATGATTAATCTCATTGGAATATCATTTAATTATTTATAAAATAATCTAAAACTCGTTTTCATGGATTATAAATAATTAATGACTAATTTTAAAACAAATAAAAGATTAAAAGTACTAAAAAAGACCTATGAAAAAATAAATATGAAACTTTTGAAAAAATAGGGTATATTTCCTGATTTAGAACAAAATTTAGAAACTCGAATTACCACATAGGTGAATTTGACTAATTATGTGATTTTTGCATATGCAATTTGATCATGTAAGTGAAATATACATGCAACCAAATAAACTATGTAACTGATGTTTATATGGATGAGTATACCATGCAAGTGAATTTTACCACCCATGGGAATTTTTCCACATAAAATATTTTTACAAGACAATATTAATGTTTGAAAAAAATGTATCCGAATTCAAAAATCCAATATTCAATGTATATAAATAAATCTTTCAAAAATTTATTTATCCAAATTCATATTCCAAACTAATGACATAGTTTAATTCATGTATCCAATATCATGAAATCTATAAATAATCTGACATATCAAATTTCAGATCTAAATCATACATTATAAAATAAAAAAAATTAAAATTTGGATCCATTGGCTTAAATTTATAAAATTTCTCTATCATTAAAAATAGTCAATAATTACACTAATATTACTTCTATAACTAAAGTTATCATTAAAATACAGTATCAAAAAACTTTAAAAAATTGTAAAATTATGACTGGAAACATACAGTATATTTTAACCTAATTTTAGACATTATAAAGATATATTAATAATTTTATTTAATCTAATGAAATTTAGAAAATTTTCTTATATGTCCTAAATTATAATAATCCTTCAATTTTTTTTATATAGCCCATGTTATGTTCAAAATATAGAAGGTGATAAAGATACTTGAAATTTGGATACATGGTTTGGATATGTAAGAGATTTGTCTACATGCTTTGTTTGTGTGGGAATAGTAAAAAACAAGTATAAATGATAATTAATGGTCCCAAATAACTTATTAATCCTAGGAACAAAATATGAAACTTATAGAACAAGTTATGAACAATCAAAACAATAAATATAAATATATTTTAATAAAAATATATTATGATATAATAAAGGTTAACTGTTATTTAATCTATATATATTATGATAATTAAAGTGTTAAAAAATATATGTATTAATATTTTTAAAATAAATAAAAATAAAAATATTTTTAATTATCAAAACATAAAGTGGTTCTAAAATCCACTCAATATCACCTACTCATTCTTCTCATCCGAAGGCACTATCATACCAGGGCTAACCCCACACATGTGTTTTCTTATGACAACCCAGCTATACATTGACCCTATAAGTTCTATCTCAAGTCATGGAGTATCTAGGTCTCTAAACATGTGAAAAAAGGTCTTTCAAAATGAATATAACTCACAATACATCATCCTTAATCCCATTTAAAAACTCCATGGAACCCATATTGTTAAAAGAATAATATCTAGGATATCATATATGTATATAAATTAGACAACTCGTGCAAGGTCATCATCTTACTAGGAACTAATTCTCATCAAGCTTCCTTATATAATACCCACCCTCAAGAATCATAACATCAATATTCAATAAGTATATATATAAAATAATCTCCCTAGATGGTCAGTGTCAAAAAACTATTGCGAAATGATTCAGTTAATTAGAATTCCATTCCATGAAATATGAGAAAATTCTATATAAATTGTTATCGACACATTAAGAAATTGAACCTGATTATTGAAGAATCAGAGTGGGTTTATTAGGATAGAATCAAATGCCTACATTTACCAACTATGGGCACTACAAATCCTATGTACAAGAGTCTATACCGTCATCATTGTCAATGATATCTCACCATAGATCAACATGCCCTGCCATCATAAATAAACACATATATTGGTCAACCCAATAGAGTAGAAATACCATATACACTAATATGGAAAATGTTGTATGAACAGTTTCTAACACTTTAAATAGCTGAGCCTCTACCAATAGTGAAAATAGTCACACTAGAAATCCTATGCATAATTGGGACCATATGTTCTTAGTAGGATGAATGAGATATTGGTCAAGACATGAAATCCAATAACTAGCCTCATTCAATTGGAAAGATACAAAATCCATGAGAAATAATAAATAATAGACATTATGTTCTTCACACTAGATGAAAATCACAGTAACCATAATAGAGAAATCCAAAGACATCAACCTCATACCCATTCTAACTTTGAATTACACTAGAAAAAGTGTTCATGATGCAATAGTATAGGTTCCATCACAATATTTGAAAAAATATTATACATCCTATATTATAAATTCTAAAATTTAAGACAAGATAAAATAAGGAATTCATATAAATTTGTAACTCCAAAACCCAACTCACACTGAATAATAAGTAGAGCATAACACACCATTAATTCAGGTGTGCCTCCTCAAATGCCAGAGGCTACCGACTAGTAGTGTGGATCAATGGATGTACAGTGGCAGGGATATAAATCTTGCATCAGATCACACAATTGATTAATAAATATATAAATACCACTTATAAATATAATCTGATAGTGTAAGAAATAAATATATAAAAAATAATAATAATTTAATAGTAGTAAAGGACCGAAAACCATTCCATACATAAAAATGTCTTTCTACATGGATAGTTATATATATATAATAGAATGACCGAAATTAAGGATGCTGGATTCATGAAATATCAGATCCATAAATCACCCCATCCTCCTAACATTGTCCACAAAGTATATTTGAAAATCCAACATCAAAGCCAAAATTATCATCCCAACCTTCACCTGTAGAAAATGAATATCTTCTTGGGTACACTAGTGCAATTGTATCCCTAGTAGGATGTGAGTAAAAAACTCAGCAGGGAACCACCAATATAGTCCCATTGAAACTATAAATGAAGTGATATGTTCATGAGAAAATTTCAGATAAAAAAGTAAAAAATAATAAATAAACTAATCCAACAATAATTACTTTTTGTTAATGGAAGAATGTTTTTGAGAATGTTGCATGGACTATGACAACCCAAAAAGAAAAGCTATACCACTGTCAATTCTTTTTTCATTTTCCCCTATCAATCATACCTACTTTGGCCAATGGTAGAGTGTCTCTAATCATTCCATGATATTTTTACAACCATGTAAATACCATATCCTAGTGTGTAACCTAGGAATACATAATTCTCATGACCAACATACTAACATCTCATCATTAAATGATCAACATATAGATCATAGGGGTCCAAAGGATCTCTCCGAAACCCATTATAAATATTGGATCAAAGCCAATTACTAGGCATCCCTTAAGGTCCCCAAATCAAGTTCAATCTCTATGTCACCATGCAAACTAGTTGAATCCCCAGCATCATGGGCATCTGCATCAGATATAAGTAATTTCTTCAACTTTGTCTGAATAGATCCTCAGGATATCTTAGTCATATCACCATCATAATAGCTATGTTTAAAATCCTTGATCACGAACTGATGGATCCTTGTAATGATATGAATCCAAGAGAACTGTGGAATCTGGTGCATCCCATTCAGACACTAGTTCAAATCTTGATATCCTAAGAATTCTTCAAATGGATCAATATCCAAATCTTAGGAAACATGATGGAAATCTACGGTGACATAAACACATCCAAGCCATATCATTCCTATATCACAAAAGTATAAACATATGGACCCTCTGAGGCACCTCTAGACATACTCCTTATCACTATCACTCTACATTAGAACCATAGGACAGTTTCTAGGATGTATATCATAGAATATATAACATCATTAAAAAAATTTAGGTTGAAGCATAAATATAATACAGGGGTTGGTCAAAGTTATGAACACACCAACACCGTCCACTACCTCATGGGATCATATATACGAAATGGGTTCTATGTGCCGCCCACCACTATCTCTACCCAAACCCCAACACACCCACTCATGATTGGTTATCCACCAGGGAACCCACTAGGACCCATAGGACACAACATAGTAGATACCCCTTACATTGATCCTCTTTATCGAACAAGGAATTGGGTTAATAATCTATGATCAGAGTATGTTCTGTCCCAAGGCATCATCTCCAGAATAAACTGGCCTTATATGATAAATATGGTATTCCATATTAATTTTAGTCAAGAGTTGGCCAACGTCCCATATCAGTTATCGTGATCTCATTATCTTGGTCCTATCACACAAAAATATTCTAATTTTCTTAATTTTTTCCACCAAGGCCCGATCACCTATCACGAGTCATCACATGGCCCACAAGGGCAATCTATTTCAGGTCGACCCACACCCCTATAGAGAGGTTTCTAAATGTCATTTCTCTAGGGTCACTAGGTCTTACAGGGACCATTTCCACCTCTATATAGGTCTATATGTAATAATACATCCCAAAAAACCATTTAGGACTTTAGTCTTCCATGTTAATGGAAACCAGCTAGTGTCCAAGGGACTATAGTGGCCCTAGAAACCCTGTTTATTTCATCCATGATCAATTAATTTAATTTAATTAATTATAAATTTATCAATCAACTTAATTCATCTCAATATTAATTTACTTCATAGGAAGATTTCCCAATGGTGGTGAGTCCACTATCCACAATGCATATAATCATGTTCATAAACCATAGGGTGTGTATGTGAGGCCACCAAACTCAAACTGAAACTTTTATATTTTTTTCACTTTTGAACAACTCACTTACCGGCCTTACCCAAGCTCTCCTAAAATCAACCAGTCACCTCCCATGATTTTGGGAACCTTCTCTACTCTGAGTCATCAGATAGAAAATTAATTATAATTAATTATAATTAATTATACCATTTTAAAAAATATAATAATGCTCAATTTCTCACTAGAAGTTTTCATCATGCCAAAACCACATTTAACTGCTCCCTAATGGTCCATCTCAAACTTCTATCCCTACGCTGAGAAAAATTATCAATAAGAAGAACTAAATCAATTAGAAATTTAATTAAATTAAATAGTAAAACTATTTAAGAATACACACAATGACACACCTTTGATGAAACAAAGAATGAAATCACCCATACAACATTTCAAGACATCCTCTACATGGGAGGACGAAATCCCTATCATTAAAGTCCAATTATACCATGATCTAGTGGAATTAAAATAAAAAACCCTACATGAAGATCACAAAATTATAAAAGAGAGAATGTGGATATATGATATGATCACCATAGGGAGAGTATTACCTTGAATAACTAGAAAATTTCCATCAAACCCATCCTAGATCAATGGAGGAATAAAACTATGATGAGATAGAGGAGACAACTCAAACATATTAATATTAAGAGATATATAAGGAGAGGAGGGGTTTTCCCATCTTAAAATCAAGTGGGGTGGGGTTATGGGGATTTTTCTCAAAAATATCCCCATCGGTAAGCCGGTGGACACAATAGGATAGACCAATGAATGAAACCCCCCCCAGATTTCTGGTGGATGGCCCGTTGATATCTACTGGATATATGTTACAACCAACTTGAAGCCCGACCACCTCGAGCTTCCATCACTACTTCTTGAAGCCCAATGGTTACTTTTTGAGCCCCATTACACTTAAAAAACCAATTTTTAGAGGTTAAAACTTTTTCAATTCTATTCCAATGTCCAAATAAAAATATCAACTATCTACTAATTTGAAAAATTCAAATTCCTTCTAGAAATTTCAACCCATATAGGAAAGTGATCTTATAAAAATCATGTTTAGGAATAACCCCTATTAAAAAAATAGAATATAAATTTTTTAGATATAATTTATTATTGAAATGAAACTCGGTTCAAAACATAATATATTCAATCACACATGTCTAACCTAGCCATCACCGCACTATAAATGAAATTTATGAACTAAAAGTTATGTTTAGATTTTTTACATACAACCCATTTGGGTAATGTGGGATGAGGTAATTTGAACTCAAAAGGTAAGATAAAAAAATTTATATATAGGAAGTTATCCATCAGTCTAATTCATTTTAGTACATTGAAAAGTTAGATTTTAGAACAACTACCTAGTTTAAAATGGATTTCCAAACAAATAACTGTTATCAAATCAATTAGAATATCCCTGTACGGATCAACCTAAAATATTTTCTATAACCTATAAATCCACATGATATGTTGATAATTTATTTATGAAAAGAAATACTCAATTCAAGGACACATACTTATTCTTAATGTTTTCAAAAAATATAATGTCAAGGAAGTTAAATATGTTTCATATGCTTTCTATTTGAATGACAAGGAAAGAATTTATATTTATAAAAGTTATGAAAGGGAAAATAATTCAACAGAGAAAAGAAATTAGTAAATAATATTAAAAATACTCAATCTAAAATGATTTTTCATGCGTGATTGAGTTTTTACAAATATTCATTAGTGAAAGAACTATTCACCAAGGATTTTAAACATATGTTTTTAGAAAAACCTTTAAGGAATGTGAAACTAGAATATGGTCAAATGTAAACCTAATTTCAAAAAGCTAGTTTTATATATCAATGTATTTGTGATGAAACATTCATTCATATTTTGGAAAATAAATGTTCATCATTTTTTTAATTTAGAAAAGAGATGGTAACTATAGCAAATCTATATCCTAAAATCACTTAGAGGGATAAGATCACAAAAAAACCATCAACGAGCCTTATCAATTCCATTGATCACTAAATAATATCCAAATACAATAATAATCCAAATAATCATTAAAATATATCCCATAAATAAGGATCTTCAATTAAAATATCACCATAATAAAATAATGAATAACCCCAAATAAAAAACTAGGAAGATATCTGTAGAACACAATTCAACACTATTTCCACTATAGTATCCAATTAAAATAACCAAATATGGTCTATATAAATGGGATGTATAATAGGAGAAGTTGAAAGAGGCTAATACTGAATAATGTAATCACTAAAAGTAGAAATATGAAACCTAGAACCAACAAACACCAAATGATTCAAACTCAATAGACCCAATACATCATACTCACCATCATGTGTGACAAAGAATGGAGTCAATAATGATGGGTTTGGAAATATGGATTTGATTCGAATAAATCAGATGAAGAACCACCCTATAAAATGAAGTTAAAGGAGAAAATGAAATATAGTAAAGGCCCCAACCTTGAATAGTGGTAAAAAGGAAAAAATAAATACCAAAGTGAAGGTTGAATCAAAAAATAATAATGGGGAATAAAATGAGGGCTGATTTTTGGAGGTAACACTATCCACTCCAAGAGGGGGTTTCAAGAGGGAATAATTTTTCTACATTCACATTCGCAATGATACTAGGTTCATTGAATCATTATTTTGATTAGAGGGGTTAAGATTAATAGATAGAATCAATATGTAACTACACTTGAAATAGAAAATATACGATCAATTGAAAACAAAACCCTACATCAATAATTAATCAATGGATTGATTCAAACCATGATCATTTATGATAGTATGGACATGAGAAGATAAATCTTTAGATCATTCAATATGTCCTCCACTCTTCTTTCTTATCATGTGTGCTCTATAAAATCATATCATCCATTAGAACTAAGCTTCATAACCTAAAAAATATCTTATATTCTCTTTATATTCCTTGATTCCTCATATGAGTGAACAACACTTCCATTAACCTATGAATCCTCTTATAATACATCAATAATATTCATTCTAGATCCTATTATTCATGAATCCCCAGTGTATTTCAAGCATCTCAAATCCTCTTCATGTCACTATATATGACCTTCCTTCTAGCTTAATACAACCATGTTTTATTTACTCTCACATATTTTTGTTCATGAAATCACTTCACATGGATAGTTTTTGTCCCATTTACCGATTTATTGAAACAACATGTACAAGGAACTCATCAACTTGAGCTTCCACTCAACATACTAATAAGATAATCTCTATATATAAGTTTTATTCTTTCAATATTTTATTACATGTTTTAAATTAATCATGTATTTGTGAATATACCATCATGAGTTATGGTGTAGGTGGATTGATTCAGTAAATAACTCATAACATTTGGGATGAACCTTATTACACTTTAAATAGTTTCTATACAGATTTTTGTCTAAGAAAAAAACTTTTCAAAGGCTTCAGTATTTTCAATTTAATCTTATATGTTCTTTAGAATTGATAATTACATATTACATAGCCATAATAGGTCTCAATATCTATGGAAAAGGGATATATCTTATATAGGACATGCATGGACTAGTTAATATTATATTTTTAGGGAAAATATTCTTTTAATATTACATATCTCACACACACTATCCATTTTATAGAAAATACAAAATACTTACATTGGTTCTGCATGACCAGGGTTACACTTATTTAGTTAGAATATTGTTTTACATACCCAATAAAAATTAATTGTTAATATTATATGTTATATTTGATTTTTATTACATAAAAAATCATAATATTACACAAGTGGTTGAATACTTAAGTTACTATTCCATATAAGAGCATAAATTTTATTATTTGTTCTTCTATCTGTGAGCCTTGTTCCATCCAAAAATAAATTAAATTAATAATGTTAGTAAATAAAAATAATAATAATAAATGAATTAGTATTCAATTAAAATTTTTTTAAGTAAAAAATATATTTTAAAAAAAATGAAAATATGCTTTAAACGTTTAAAATATTATGCACTAAAAAAATATCTATATTCAAGAATGAAAATCATTGTTCATGATTTAGAAAAAAATTATATTAAGAAATAACCCAAATTTGGAAATGAATTTATTTTTTTCAAAATTGACATTTAAAAACTAAAAATGTTAAATTCAATAAATTATACTGCCTTTTGGCATGAAATCAATTAAAAATCATTAAAAATTATTAGAAAAAAATATGTTCAAAAATTTACTAACCACTATACTTGGACTTTATTATGGTATAAATATAGGTTTTTGATATATTTAATGGTGGAGATACACCACAATTTTTTTATAAAGGATTTATTTTTAGTGGAATATAAGATGGATGAGATTTAAAGGGAGTTTTGACTATGTGTTATAGTGGAGAGAGAAAAGGGAATAAATTTAGATAATTAATAAGGTGGAACTGGGGATGAGAGATATTTACATGAGAAAAAAGAAAATTCAATGAGGGTTTAACTCAAAAAATAAATTTTCATGGTGAATTATTATGAATTTAAAAGGATTAATCAATATATTTCTAAATGAATGGTTTGAAATGTGATTCCTTTTTATATTTTTAAATATTTCTTTATTTGTTATATTGTATTTTTGGATGAATTTTTAGGTATGAGGTGATCAAAAATTTAGATATTGGTTAGAAAATAATGGTATATAGAATAATTTATTCTTTTTATTTTATTTAAATTAGTTAATGATATTAGAGATTTGAAAATTTCTTAAAACCCCTATTTTTGGTTCTCTCATAAATGAGATTTGAAAGGGAAGTTTTAAAATGTTTGACATGAGAGATTCTAAAATGGAATAGGGGCCATTCCACTTTCCATAATTTTCCATCTAAACCTTACTATTATAAACCTTGATACTATTGAGTAATAGTAGGGGTAATTATTTATTTTATAGGGACTATTGTACTTACTAGTGGCCATAGATCCACGCCAATATTGAAAAGGTCTTGATAATGGACATATATTATACCTAATTTCTTTAAAATATAAATATTATCATTTTGTTTATAAATAATAATTATAGAGTAAGTTTTTATGATAGAGATTTATTTTTAATCCCATTAAAATCATGAAATAATGAACTACTGTAATTCCACGGTAATCTTATCTTGATAGGTATCCCTAGTTTCTTCCCATAATTAGATAGTTTTTATATTTATTATTAATATATTTTTAAATAAATAATATATATAAATTGTTTTTGAAAAATATTTATATGTGTGATTAAATTGATTATCTGATAAGAATCATTATTTAAAGAAGAAATGTGGTTTTGATATCCCTTAAAGGAACTTCGAGGTTTTGGGAAAAAACGTGTTTACATGATTTTTAATGATGGATTTGTTAAAGGATTTTTGAGTGATGGGTTATGATTTGGATTTTATTTAAAATAGGATATTTATTAAATATTTTCCCCATTTATGTGTATATATATATGTTGGTTTTGGGATTTTATCTAAGAAAACATATTTTGCTTGTTTTTTTTCAAAAAAAATTGTTTTTTTTCAATTATTGGATTGATTATTGTTCAAAATTATGGGAGTTTTGTTATTTAGATTGATAAAAAATTTCTATTATTGGGTCATATATCTTGGTTTTATTAATTTTCCTAATCTATGGAAGGGTTAGACAAGGATAGAATGTTTTGAAAGAGAATTTATGTACATAGTTAAACCAAGAAGGAAATAATTCATCATAATATGAATTAATTTGATATCTAGTATATTTAATTTTAAATATTCTTTAATTTCATGGTTATTTATTTTGAAATTCCATTTACTCATATGTATCTTGATGATTATTGGCTATTTTGGTTGTTTGGAATGAATTAATAGTGGACTTTTGAGAACTATGCAAGTTTTAGTGCTAAAATTATTCTATAGGTTCCATTAATTTTGTGATGATTAGGGTTATACCATGATGATATTAATAGAGAAGAGAACCCTCAGTCTACAAAAATTCATGAATGATCCCCATGTCAGGCCATGAACATGGTACTGAGTAGTTTTTTAAAGGGGTATCCATGTATTTTCCCTTGAAATTCCCTTATTTACCTCCCACTTCTCCCCTAACCCATGAAAGGTCTAGGTGATGTGAGAATCCTAATTTTTTGATTTTCGATCCCTCCATCTCATATCCTGGTTGTTGGAAGTGACATTCCTATATGAGGTTTTCTCCTGGCGTGACTAATCCTGTTTATCCGATTGAGGAATCCTTATTCCCATGTATTTAATTTTTCTTTCTAGAACCACAATTTGGAAATTTTGGGGATTGTTTTAGGTATTCGGTGTGTCGTTCTTGAATTGGGTGGGTTTCCTTGGTGATTGAGCTACATTATTCTTTATGTAAGATGTAGTTTTCATTTTAGAGATTTTATATGAATTTTTATATCTATAATTTCATGTTGGTTCATGTGTATCCCCATGAGAACTCTTATTGTGGAATAAAAGTGATTAGGTAGATCCTTAGAGATTAAGTTGACCCTTTAGAGTAGATGAATTTGATTTATGGATTGATAAAGGTGTGACTCCATATCTTTCCATGAGTAAAATTAGGGTTATCCACCTATGAAGTTGGGTGTGTGGGTGGAGAGGTAATTCTGGTTTGGTTTATGATAAAATTATATGTTAAAGTGGTATAGGTTTTCAAGTGATAAGACCCCCTATTATTTATTTTTTGGAATATTGTCTCTTATTTCATACTACGTGATTGTGGTTCTCCATGAACACCTTGTGACATGGAGTGACATTAGATATGATATGACCTCCCTTGAGTAAGAAGGGATGGGTTGAGTGTTCATAATGTTTCCAGGTTTTTAGTGATAAGGAATGGGCCATGAGTTTTATGACAGACATTGGGATGCCAAAAAACACTTTAAACCATCATGAGCCTAAAGTAGGTATGGATGTGAGTTTGTGGTGGCCTGGTTAACACATGATTAACTGACACATATTTCATTATTTATTTATTTAGTTATAATGATATTCATTATTTATAATGTTGTTTAACTTATGTTATTTTCCCATCAGTGGTTACCTATTGGATTTATATTCACACCATGCACAACAATCCTGATGCATGTACATACTTTTTGGTCAAGGATATAGCTAAGGGATGGGGCCTTATGACACTCTACCGAGTAAACATCAACGGACATAGTTGTGGTGATACCAATACATACTCGAAAATATTTTTTGTGATGCCTCATTTTTTCTTTCATTGTATATACATTGTTCTGTCACATTTGGGGAACCCTTTAATCCTGATGCTATGGATATTCTTTACCATTTAGATATTGCATGGGATGATGTTAGTATTTCTTTCTCTATGTGTTCTTTAATGAGAAACTTTATGTTATCGATTTTTTATTTCATTTTCTATGAGGGTTGTTTGATATTGATGGAATATCCACATTATGGGGTCGTATGGGCTCTCACCACTAGTAGACATCATCTTAAAAATGATAAGGAGTACATAAGTTCATATTTCCTTAGAGATATAACTTAAGGATCTGAATTAGGGCGTCACAGAATTGTATAGAGACCCTATTCTTTGGTTTACTATTTGGGTGTCAATGGAGTGATGTTATGATGGATAGAACTCAAGTAAGAAAATATTATTGCATCCCAACAATGCCTTTATAGTAAAAAATTGGGCTTCTAGAGTGTTTGGACAATTTTTAAAGGTAGTGATGTGTAGTTTTCAAGATTTCCACTAGAATTTTGATGACATTAAATGTTATGGAATTTAATTATATATTTATTATAAAGTGTAAGTGAGTTCATACGTCATATGTAGGGACATAGGTCCGTATTTCATACACCTAGTTTATGGAGATTGAGGTAGGTATAAATTAATTAAATTATAGAAATATTATAATCATTATTTTATCAAAAACATTTGAAGTGTTATTTAATTAATTTAACCTTATAATGTGTATATTTTTGATGTTTAGGACAATGACTAACATGTAGGATAAAATATTTTTGGTTAGGCCTTGAGGTAGTTATGGAGGGTTATACCTAGTGGTTGTGTATATGCCTATATGGTCTGTTCTTTAGTGTAATTTTGTGAATGTGTGCCTCCAAAGTTTTTATGTAATATCAAATATTCAAGATATTAAGGGAATATTTGAGTATCTATTAGAAATTTTAGATAATTCTGCCACATCTAGATCCCAGGGTGTCACTGAAGGACCAGGGTGAGGAAACTCCAAAATTAGGGGATGTTCCTATTGTACCCCCATATGTCTATGAGGGTTAGGATAAGAATTATTATAATTCTCCACCTATAGTTCAGGTAAAATATACACTTTATCCAAGTGTTTTCCCCATCATTCCTATGGGAGGTGGAGGTTTCCATCAGGGTGCACCTACAATGGTGTATTTTTCTTGAGACTTTCAGCTACAACCCTCTCTATATTTTCAGGGGATGGGTGGTCCATAAAAGGTTGAGGACTAAATCAATATTCATAAGGGGATCATTGAGATTTTGTAGATTAAAAATGATCCTAAAGTGAATCTAGTAGAATATATTCTAGAAGGACTTTCCAGGAGGTGGTGGGGCTTAATAATCTAGGCTTGAAGACACAAGGGTCTCTAATGAGTAAATTTTAAAGACTGATTTTTAGTGTAATTATTTCTGGAGACACTAAATATTGATAAAAATCATTATTTTAAGGACCCTCACTAGAGTGCGATGCCCATAGTTGACTATGTGGACTCTTTTGTAGATTTGATCCATTTTTCTGCACTATTGGATGACAACGAGGCTCAAAAGTCTATGAGATTTGTGGTATGACTTTTTCTATAGGTGATGTTTTTGGTCTATACATTTGATTTAACCATATGTTATGAGGTAGTTCAAAAGCCTATTACCATTGATAATGTTTTATACGGTGATATAAAAATATGGTTTCATCCCTCCCTCAGTAGACTCGGTGTTTGTAACACCCTAATATTTAAGAATATATTTATTTTAAAATAAATTGTACTTGTTTTCCAGCTCACTTGACACACAAAACCAAGCTTGAGAAAAGATTTAATATATTATATCTTGTCCATTAAATTGATGAGTAAGAATAATAATTACAAAATTATGAACAATATCAATAATTTTTTTACATAATTAAAATGTATTGATTGATTAATCCTTAATAAGTACTCAATTTTTAATAAATTCATTTTTACTTCAAAAGTATATTTTCTTGAAAAACAGATTTTATGAAATTTTGTATACAAACATTATAATTAATTCCTTCCATTTTTTAGAAATTTTATTTGATAAAATCGATATCAATTTACAAATCACCTCATCAAATTTTGTTTAGGGTGAACATTTTATATTTTCATAAAAAGGTTGATCTTTGAGTGAATAGTGAAAACTACTGAATTATGTAATATTGTCTTTTTTCCATTGAAAAGTCACATTATGATTTTAATTTTTTCTTAAATTAACATAATAATCTTTAATTTATAAATAATCTAATTAATTACATATGACATGTGAACCTATGTCCCTACATATGATGACATCATAACAATTCCATCCCAAATATTCCAATATAATAAGATAATTGTATTCCATATAATATTATTCTATTATGTTGAATTCATAATAATGTTTTGGCATCCTTTTATTTGACGGGGAAATGATATTTTTTCTCATGTGTACATTTGGACAACCACTGCCATTTAGTGACATTAGTCATTCTCCTTGACCATAATTTATAGTTGGTTATTTTGATGGATTTAATGTTTATATATGACATTTAAAACATAATTATTATTTTGGAATTAAAATATCTTATATATCACCTTACCATTTCATCTATTAGAAAATAAATAAAAATTCACTGAAGAATACTTGTGTAATTCCACCTCCACAAATAAACTTGATTTTTTCTATTTCCACTTTACATGGATGGTAATAATCATAGATGTAATGAATATATATGATATTACTGATAAAATAATTATTCTTTGAAGGTGAGTTATAATTTTCCATTATTCCCTTCAATCTGTCAAAAAGTGGAAACATCACTCACACATATGTAGAGAACATCGTCTCCCTGAAGTGATGTAATTTTGTTTTTATTAACACTGTATATAAATTTTTATAAAAGTGTATATAAATATTATATTTATATTATAATGAAATGATTAAAATTATGGAGATGGTTGAACCATAATAAAATTACCATGATTAGGACTTTCAAACCGAAACTTGCATGAAAACAAAACAGTTATCACACATAATAGTTATTTTAATTAATAATTTTCAATAAAAGGATGAAAATATGTAATAAGTAAAACATATATGGTAAGATATATATGATTATAATTCTTTAATATATTTATAATAAATATATATTTATTATATAGGATATTTGAGTTTTTATGAAGCAATAAAAGACTTGAGGTTAGGGCTATTCATCATAATATTGTTTCATTGAGGCATGTTAGATGTTATGAATCTATTTAAGATTATGTGTTGTATATAACTCCATTTATCATGTTATAACATGTATAGTTGTTAATTAATGGTATTTAATGTTAAACTTCAAATTATTCCTACCAAGGGGGTTTAATTTGAAGGTTAAAAAAGTTGTAAGAGTTGATCATATCAAATTTGATTCTTTAGTATAACACCCTAATATTTTGTATTATGTTGTTTTCTTTAAAGTAATTCAACAGCTTGCACTACACGCAACACTGAGTTCGAGCACACCACGACTTACCAAACCAGCCATTCAAAAAGCAGTTATGAATAGTAATAACTGAAATTTGAATTTTATATACTCCATAGAATTTTAACATCCATATTATGTGTCACTTAGACATAATATAAGAATAAATTCAAGTTTTTAGATAAAAGAAGTATTTCTGAAAAACTGCAATTTTACCACCTTTTAAGAAAGAACCCTTTCTAAATCTAATATTTGACACTTTCATATATTCAATTTGACAAAATAAAGTTATTCTTTAGAATAGGGACATAATAATTTAGTTTGGATAAATTTTCTATTCTTTTCTGATAACTTTCATATTTTGAGAAATAGTGAAAAATACTAAATTTTAATTGAAAACAACTTTTTTCGTAAAATAATTTATAGTTTTAAATTATACATTTGAATGGTTTTGAAGTATAATAAGATTATATTTTTATAATTTAATCCAATTTTAGTCATTAGAAGTAATTTCACATTTAAATTGCACAAAAACACATATCAATCTTCTGATAGTTTTTACTTCCCAAAAACCCGCTTTCTGGTTTTGACAACTGGAATATTTTTTAAATTAATTAATAAAAATTCTATATTTTTAATTTTGTAAAATAGAAAAAAAGTTTTAATTTGGAATATCAAAATTAGCATTGTCTTAATTTTTTGGTATTTTTCTGAAAACTCTCAATTTTTGATGAATATTAAAAAACACTACATTATTGTTTAAAACCTACTTTTATTTAAATTATTATTATTTTTATTTAAAATTATTTTAAAGTCAAAATAGAAACATAATAAATATTTTATTTCATTGTAATTCATTGGATTCATTTTATAATAAGATTAGATATATAAAATTTTATTGAACTGTTTAACACCTTTTACCTACCTTCTAGGAACATTTGCAAATTTGCATAAAACTTAATTCTTCCACTTCTTTGAATTGAATTTAGAAAATCCAAGAGACACGGTTGACATAAAGAAGTAAAATGCGGTTTAATAGGATGAAAATATTTTTTTGTGAATAGTAAATTTTGAATTTCATTTACCATGGTTAAAAGTAAATACTGTAATTAAAGATAAAAATGATATTATAATTACCCTAACACATGTCCTAATTCTATTGGATAAGTTTTTTTCGAACAAAATAAACCTTAGTAATAAAATATGATCCTTTTTGATCCATTTGGATTATATTATGACATTTATTATTATTTTATTTAAAGAAGAGTTAAAAGTATTAAATTAAAATTTTAATAACTAAACCATTTTTAAATAAGATATATTCGATTATAAATATTAATTATAAAGAATAAAATATTCCCTACATACTATTATTTTGTTTATATTTTTTAGACATTAAATAATTAATATTATTTATGACACAATGATGATACAATAATTACCATATTAATGAATCATTAAAATAATTGATATTATAAATATCCAAATAAATGTAAATTGAGACTTTTTATACATTCCACTAATTTTACAGGATAATATGACATGTTTTTATTGATTTAATGTATATTTTTCAATGTAATGATGTTTTTTTGACATTCACAAAAACCAATACTAAATAGTGTCAAAATTGACATAAATGTGTTTTCAATCCAAATACAATTTTATTATATTATATAATATTATTAAAAATCTAAGGCTCACACAAAGGACTTAAATAATGTTATATATTTTATTAATTAACCGCTTTAGGTTCTATTAGAATTTTATAGTATGTTTATTAAGCATGTAATATAAAAATAAAAGAAGTCATTATAAAATTTAAACTATTTAACTAAGTGTTAAATCTAACAGATAAGGTTAATATGGTGACATAAACTTGTCTAAAATCTATTGGTAGAGAGTATTTAGTCCCATCCCCACCTTAGCCTTAAAATAAATTCATTTTTTTCCATTTTTAACTGAAAATGATTTTATAATAAAATAATATTTAAAGCATTTCCTAAAGTGACCCTCACCTCACTTATAAAAGGGTACTTCGACTTATCTCAAAATCACACCTCAAAATTCATTTGACTCGTCCAATACCTAATCAAATATCTTCCCAAATACCCCCACTTAAACCTAGATTCCTTAATTTTATTATAAATCAAGCCTAAGGAGCCCTTTTGATCAAATCAAAAGGAAGCACCCGAAGAAGAGGTAATAATTTCATCACCTCTTTCAAAGTTCTTTTATTCGTCCACTTACTATTTTTTATCCTTACCAAAATAATAACCCCAGTATCTTCTAAATACTATGATATTATTATAAATACAGTACAACCATATTCATTATTCTATACATCATATGAATGACAATGTCACCATACGTGTGTACGTATGACTTACCGTCTCCACATCGTGGTGTAGTTTGTTATTCAACACCTTATTATTTGGATGGGTATAATAATGAGTATAATTAAAGTAAATAATAAATATAACATTTTATTTATTATTTATATGTAATATACCATCCAATTACATATGATTTCACCATCAATTGAATCATTTTGTTGCTCGTGCATATGAACGGATTACCGTCGTCTCCACGAATGCAACAAGATTCATTTCCCATCATAACAATTCAAGAATAATTTAGATTTTATGATTAAAAATAATGTTTAATAACTTAATATAATTCTGTAAATTAATCAAATAAAACCTTTCCATAACAAACATTACTTACATAACATAACATATAAAGGAAAACGAATCATTTAACACCCGAAACAATGATACTACTGAAATATTGTTAACAAAGCAATATTAGAACAGCATATATGATATCATGTTTAGGTATGTGGTTATATTATAATTTAATAACAATTATTTAACTATTATACAAAAGTTTAACGTACCCTCGACTAAGGAAAAATACAAGGTAAAGGTTTTTCATCTCACTTTTTATTCCCGTGAGATTCATGTTATATTTTCCACTATTTCCATTTGTGTTGTGTATGTACTACCCATGATTGTATTATTTGGGTAATATAACATAATATATGGGTATTTAAATCTTCATTGTATGACCCTTTTTTCATATAGTGTATGTTTCATAAGTTACCAAATTGGTAAGAGGATTTCTAATTTCAATTTCCACTCATTAGGTTTTGCACATATTTCATTGATTATTTTACTCCAAGATTATGTGTGGAATCACTATTTATTTATTTTGTAATTTGTACTTCCCTTTGTGTGGATTTACTTTTGATACACATAATCAGTCCATCAATAAATTCTCAAGTCATAGATATGAACCTGATATGAGTAATCTTAACTCAATTTCCATTCATTGAGTTAAACATCCAAGTCATTGGTGTTGTTTTTACAAGAATACATGTGACTGTCATCTGATTTATTTACTATTAAAATATAATAATATTGAGTTTATTTATATTTTTCACACATAATTATGTCATTGATTTATCCCTAATATAAATATACAGTCTTTATAAGGAATTTTATCTCAATTTACATTCCATTGAGACTTCTTTGTTGTCATGCGCCAATTCACTTTTACTGGGTGTATATACTGTCGTTTGACATTGTTTATCTTGAATCCATTTATTATCATGATATTATAATGTTTTGATTAAAGTTATTCCTCATTTTTTTATTCAATTTTCTCTCATTTTGTTAATAACTCTAACTAAAATATTTATTTAAATGTTTTAAAGATTTATTCTTCAAAATCATTCTTATTAATGTACACGTTTTAAAAAAAGTTTTAAGGATTTATTTATATGGAAATTAATGTTTTAAAATTAAAATTTCTTTTAAATGTTTCAATGTGGTGTGGGACACTTTATTCAAAAATATTTTTTAAATAGTTTCTTGATAAATTGTGATAATTTTAAATGTTTTCAAGAAAGAGGGGATATTTCTCTCAAAAAGTTTTACTGACTGTTTTCATCTATGTAAATATCCATCATTATTATTTATTGATATTGATTTATTATAATAAATTATTCCTTATTTTATTCAATGTGTTATGTTTGAATGTGGATGTGTTATTTTAATACCATTCATGGTTTCTGGTTAAAGTGTTGACATTTCGTATGATAGTTTTAATATGAATGTTTAGATTATATTGAACCCTTTTCAAATGAGGAATGCATTGGAATTAGTAAGTGATAATAGGGTACCACTATAGCCCATCTATTCATCAATATGTTTCATGAGACAAACTAGTGTCTTGGTACAAATCCTTGACAAAAAATTATATTTTTAGTCTTGGAACGAGGTCTTGACTATGTGGTTATGATGTCCGGTATTGTGCATTCCATCATTATGAAATTATCTATTGATATTAAATGTGATTATTTGACTATTAGAATATACATGTTAATAAGTAAATGGAATTATTTGATTTATCTTTTCCATATTATGCTGAAGTTTAAGTTTAAAAGGATGGTGTTTTATTCTTATAAATTGCCTTAAATGTTTATGTTCTCTTATGATATTTTTTGTTTTTTTGTTTTACATACTATGAATATGACCTCACCCCTTTCTTATGTTTTATTTTTACCAGGATGTGAAGAAGTATATTAGGATTTACCTACAGGGATATGATATGGGATATGAGTCTGTTCAAAGGAGACACAATGTTTTTTTACTTCTTAATGTAATGTAAAACTTATGTATGAAACTAGTACTTCAAGGATAGTTAACTGATCGGTCTTTATGGAATTTATCCCTTATGATCATGAAAATATTATTTAATAATGCACTAAATCTGGGTAACTAGTGTCGGGGCATTACAATTGGTATCAGAGAAAGTTTTGTACAAACATTGGAAACTAGATTTAGAAAAACTCTCATTATAGAACATTACCCTAAGATATAATTTGAGGATTAGTATAGAATAAAATCCATAAAATTTTGGTAATGTAAATATTATGTGGGTTTTTCAAGAAATACAACCTTGTCTGGATACTACATGTGGACGTGGTTCTAGCAAAAATGTACCTAGGAGTGAAAACTCAAACAAGGAGTTTCAGGCTTGACCTAGGGTATTCTGGTACATGAAAATGTACCATACTGCGCACCTGGTGTGACACTGCCGGGGGATATGAGTATGATAATTCAAATTTTATTTTCATACCAATTTGATGGATTTTTATATAAGATGAGAATAAATAACCTTGGTTAATCCTAAGGTGTTTCAGATTGAAAATAAGGTATTATGATATCCTCTAAATGATTTTATGACTATTGTTACTCGCACTATGCTTTCTGGTTTTAGTCAATGGCTAGAGTCCAAAGAAGTGATAGTAACACTGAACATGGTGTACAAGTTAGGAATGTTGGTGGAAATAAGAAATAAAATTGAATATTGATAGGCATAAAAGATATCATGTCCACGATGAATAAATTTTCCAAAAATATGATCAATAACACATACATTAACCAACTCCCGAACTCAACAAATAAGAGAAAGGTGGAGAATGATATGAGATCCAGTAGTGGAGACCATGAAGAAAAGAAAGATCAATTTCCATCATGTAGGAAATGTGGAAGGAGACACCCCAGAAAGTGTCTTAGTGGAACAAAGAAATGATTTATGTGTGGGAAAGAAGGATATAAGGTAAATAATTGCTGAGAAAAAATGAAGAGTACTATGGAAGAAAATAAATATGATACTAAAAATACTATTATAATCATTTTTCATAAATGTCAGGGACCTTGGGATTACCCGAGTCAATGCCATATTCTATAGGATAACATATATGTTAAGGAAGAACCTATGTGGAAATAAATGGATAGAAAATGTTTAAAAGTATTAATGAACTTTTTTAATGGGATTACATTGGAAGAATTTTCTCTTATATGTATAATCATGAAATTTGTTATAAGAAAATATTTTTTGAGGAAGAATTATCTTTTCTTTTGAGGATATAGTTATAAATAATCAGTTGAGTTTATATTATTCTTGAGTTTGTGGAAATTAAAGCTTATTTTTTTGGGATGAAAATGTTATGTATGAGATAACATTTGTGGTTAATATATGTTATGGTTATTTTTGAGGAATTTTTATTATTTTTTTGGAGTGTTGTAAAATTATATAGTTTTTGAAAAATGACAACACAAAAGCCATGTGAAAACCTGTTGTGTCAGACAAAAATGCAGGAATCGAACCCACAACCAAAGTTCGACTGGTATTTATCACCTACCATTGGACTGTGTGACGTCCCAGGTTTGTATGACTAGTTATTTTAAGTTAAATGATTTTATGGATCAGGAATATGTTGACTCTGGGAATTTATGATTTATCAAATGGATATCCTTAGTATAGGAAAATGACTTTGTGATTATGTGATAAAATGTTTTTTGGAAGACATTCCCTATTTTGGGAACACTACATGCTTAAGGAAAACAGAATACTATATGACTTCATTTGAGGGTTAATGGTGTATTTTATATTTTGGAAGAATTTATGTTTTTTTTGTGGACATAAAGAAATTGAGTTTATTTATGGAAATGATTAACCTATTATAGAGAATATGTGATTTGGTTAATTAATTATAAGTAAGTGACTTTAAGAGTAGTAGATGATATTTGGAGATACATATTAAGATTTACCATGAAATACTTTGTGATAAAATGCTTCTAAATTTTGGGTTTCAAACATAGTATGGATTATTTTGAAGATTTTTAAGGAAATTTTTTTAATGAATGGTCTTTATTGAACTTTGGGTATTGTTTTTAAATTTTTGGAAGTTAAGATTTGTATTTATTTCTATAAAGGATTATCTATTTTGGGGATCATATAATATTTTACTCACCATTTTGGTTATGGTTAATCTCTAGAGATAATGGAAATATGTTGTTTATCTTTTGAGGATTATGTGATTTTCTGGAAGTTGATTCTAGCACATCAGGTGTGACCAAGTCATCTTGAATACTGATCGTTTGGAGAAAAGTTGAGTTAGTGGTAGAAATTTATTAAAGGATGAAACTATACTTTAAAAGTAAGTATATATCATTATGTTCTTAGTCAATCTCAAAAATAAATTCCTCAATATTATAAAATGGAACTTAAAATAGAAATGTTGTACATTTACTTTTCCTACTGGGAAACCAATAACCATTTGACCCATCAGAAGTTTTTGGTTTTCTTATTGTTAACTTTCTCCTAATCATGTTTTCTATCACCCTCCATCAAAATTTGACACTTATTTTATCTTCTATCTCCATGTTTTCCTACATAGAATCATATTATGATATCTCAAGTGACCTTTGTACTTCTCTTTTTTTATTTAAAAGTGATAGTTTTATTGAATATTTTTCTGATGTGGGACTTTCAATGATGTTTCCGAGCCCAATTTTGAAATTGCGAGGACTTAATTTCCAAAAGTGGAGAATAATGTAACACCGCAAGATTTCATAGTAAGTTATTTTCTTTAAATTAATTCAATAGATTGTGCTTCACGCAACACCGAGTTCGAGCGCACCACGACTTACCAAACTAGTCGTCCAAAAAAAGGTTTTGAATAGTCTTAAATGAATTTTTAATTCTATATATTACATATAATTTTAACATCCATCTTATGTGTTTCTTAGACATAATATAAGAAGAAACTAATTTTTTTAGATAAATGAAGTATTTTTCAAAAACTACATTTTTACTACCTTTTAAGGGAGGACCCTTTCTAAATCCATTATTTGACACTTTTATATATTCAATTTGACAAAATAAACTTATTCTTTAGAATCGGGATATAAAAACTCAGTTCGGATAAATATTTGGTATTTTTTGATAACTTTCTATATTTTGATGAATAGTGAAAAATACTAAATTTTAATTGAAAATAACTTTTTTAATAAAAATAATTTATAGTGTTTAATTATACATTCAAATAGTTTTGAAGTTTAATAAGAATATATTTTTATCCTTTAATCCAATATCAGTCATTGGAAGTAATTTCACATTTAAATTGGACATAAACACATATCAATGTTTTGATATTTTTTTCTTCTCAAAAACTCGTTTTATGGTTTTGAAAACAAGAATATTTTTTTTTAAAATTAATTAATAAAACTTATATGTATTTAATTTGGTAAAATAGAAATAATTTTTTTATTTGGAATATCAAAATTATCTTTTTCTGAATTTTTGGTATTTTATGAAAACCCTCAATTTTTAATGAATAGTGAAAAACACTGCATTATTGTTTAAAACTGACTTTTATTTAAAAAATAATTATTTTTATTTAAATTTAAACTAAAGTCAAAATTGATGCGTAAAACCTATGTTAGTTCAATTCAATTAATTAGAGTTATTTTATAATAAGATTAGATATATAAACTTTTATTGAACTATTTAATGCATTTTACCCACCTTATAGGCACATTTTCAAATTTGAATAAAACATAATTTTATCACTTCTGTGAATTGAATTTAAAAAATACAAGAGACATGGTTGAAATAAGTAAGTAAAATTTGGTTCAATTGGATGAAAATAATTTTTGGTGAACTGTATCTTTTGAATTTTATTTACCACAAGGAAAAGTAAATATGGTAATTAAAGGTAAACATTATATTATAATTACCCTAACACATGTAATAATTCTATAGGATAAGTTTTTGTAGACCAAAATAGAAAATAATAATAAAATATTATCCTTTTTTATCTAAATGGACGAGGTTAGAAAATTTTATTTAAAGAAGAGTTAAAAGTGTTAAATTCAATGTTTAATAACTAAACCATTTTTAATAAAGGGTTATACATAAGATAAATTAGACTATAAATACTCATTAGAAATATAAAAATATTTCCAACATAATGGTATTTTATTTATAATTTTTTGACATTAAATAATTAATATTATTTATGACATAATGACGATGTAGTAATTACCTTATTAATGAAAGATTAAAATAATTGATATTATAAATATCCAAATAAGTGTAAATTGAGAATTTTAATGCATCAGGCTAATTTTATTGGATAATATGACAACTTAGGATTGATTTTATGTATTTTATTCTATGTAATAATGTTTTTTCCGACTTTCACAAAAACCAAATACAAAATAGTGTCAAAATAGACAGAAATGAGTTTAAAAAAAATAATTTTTTATTAAATGATATAATATTCCTAAAAATATAAGGCTTAGACAATGGACTTAAATAATGTTATATATGTCATTAATGAACAAGTTTTGGTTCTCTTGGCATTTTATATTATGTTTATTAACCATGTAATATAAAAATACAAGAAGACATTATAAAAATAAAACTATTTAACCAAGAGTTATATATAAAAGACAAGGTTAATATGGTGCCATAAAAAGGTCTAAAATCTATTGGATGAAATTATTTTGACCCATACCCACCATATCCTATAACAAAATCCATTTTGAGCCATTATAAACCAAAAATTATTTTATAATAAAATAATATTTTGAGCTTTTCCTAAAGGGACCCTCACCTCTCTTATAAAACGATACTTCCCATTCTCTCAAAATCACACCTCCAAATCCATTTGGATTTTCCAAAACCTAATAAAGTATCTTCCCAAATACCCTAAATTGACCCTATAGGCCTTATTTTGATTATAAATCCTACCTATATAACCCTTTTGATCAAATCAAAATGAAGCACCCGAAGAAGAGGTAATAATTTCACCACCTCTTCCAAAGTTCTTTTCTTCTTGCACTTCCTCTTCATTTTTTGTTTTCATACCAAAATAATAACTCCAGTACATCATAAATATTGTGATGTTATTATAAATATGGTACAACTATATTCATTATACTATCCATCCTATGAATGACAAAATCACAATACGTGCGTACATACGGCTTACTGTCTCCACGTTGTAGTGTAGTTTGTTCTTCGACACATCATTATTTAGAAGGGTATACTAATGAGTATAATTGATGTAAATAATAAATATAACATGTTAATTATTATTTATATGTTTTATACAATCCAATTACATATTATTTCACCATCAATATAATTATTCTGTCGCTCGTGCCTATGTACGAATTACCTTCTCCACGAACGCGATGAGATTCAGTTTCCATCATAACCATTAAACAATAATTTTCATTTTATGATTTAAAATAATGTTTAAGAACTTAATATCATTATGGATATGAATCAAAAATATCATATCCATAAAAAAAATGACTTACGTAATAAAACATATAATGGAAAACGAATCAGTTAACACCCGACACAATGATACTACTAAAATATTATTAACAAAGAAATATTAGAAGATAATATATGATAACATATTTATTTATTTGCTTCTTTTATAAATTAATAACAGTGATTTAAATATTATATATGAGGTTAACATACAATTTACTATGGAAAAGTAAAAGGTAAGGGTTTTTCATCTCACTATTTATTCTCGTGAAATTCATTTATATTTTCCACTATTTACTTTTCTATGGTGTATGTACTGAAAATGATTATATTATTCGTGGAATATACCTTAATTTATGGGTATTTAAATCTTCATTGTATGATCCTTATTTCATGAGGTTTATGTTTCATAAGTTACCAAATTTGTAAGGGGATTTCTAATTTCAATTTCCACTCATTGGGTTTTATGAATACGTCATTGATTATTTTACTCCAAGATTATTTCTGGAATAACTATTTATTTTTTTATGTAATAATCTATACTCTCATTTGTGTGTATATACTTTTGAAACACATAATCAATTAATTGGTAAATTCTCAAGTCATAAATATGAACTTTATAAGAGTAATCTTAACTCAATTTCCATTCGTTGAGTTAAACATCCAAGTCATTGGTGTTGTTTTTAAAACGATATGTGTGAATTTACGGTGATTTATTTACAATGAATATCAAATAATATTGATTATATTTATATTTTTATCACATATTTATGTCAATGATATATTCTTAATATAAGGATACAATATTTATAAGGGATTTCATCTCAATTTACATTCCATTGAGAATTCTTTGTTGTTATGCGCCAATTCATGTTTATATGCTGTATATACTATTCTTTGAAATATTATATCATAAATAAATTGACTATCATAATATTATAAAGTTTTTATTAAGTATATTCTTCAATTATTTTTATTCAAGCGTCTCTCATTTTTTTGGGAACACTAACTAAAATATTGTTTTAAATGTTTTAAGTATTTATTCTTCTAAATGTTTCTCAATAATTTCAATGTTTTAAAAATGGTTTTAAGGATTTATTTATATGTACGTGAATGTTTTAGATTTAAAATTACTTTTAAACGTTTCAATTTTGTATGGGATACTTTGATTCAAAAATCTATTTTAAACGAATTTTTGATAAATAGTGAGACTTTTAAATATTTTCAAGAAAAAAGGGATATTTCTCTCAAATATTTTTACTGATTATTTTCATCTTTGTAAATATCCTTCATTATTATTGATTAAGGTTGATTTATTAAAATACAATATTCCATATTTTATTGAATGAGTTATGTTTGACTGTGGATGTGTTATTTTAATACTATTCATGGTTTTTTGTTAAATTATTGACATTTCATATACTAGTTTAAAAACAAATGTTTAGATTATGTTTCAACCTTTTCATAAGAGGAATGAATTGGACTTAGTTTGTGATGGGTCGGGCCCTACAAATCCCCTTGACGCATCGATAGGTCTCATGAGACAAACTAGTGTCTTGGCACAAGGCCTTGACAAAATTTGTATTTGTAGTCTTGGCATGAGGCCTTGACTATGTGGTTATGATGTCCAACATTATGCATTACATCATTATGATATTAGTTATCAATATTACATGTGATGTTTTAACTAGTATAAAATCCATGTGAATAAGTAAATGAAAATTTTAGATTTATCCTTTTCATATTATGCTGATGAAAAAGTTTAAAAGGCTTGAGTTTTAGTATTATACATTACCTTAAATGTTTATATTTTCTTATAATTATTTCCGCTATATTTTCATCCTTACTGATCATTTTATCTCACCCCTTATTATGTTTTATTTTTTCCAGGATTTGAAGAAGTATATTATGATTGACATATAGGGATAGGCTATGAGATATGAGTGTGTTAAAAAGAGAAAAAATGTTTTTTTACTTCTTAATGTATTGTAAAACTTATGTATCTGTCTAGTAATTCCAATGATACTAAACTAATTGGTTTTTCGGGACTTGAACCCCTGTGATCATGACAATGTTCTGTAATAATGCACCGACCTTGGGTAATTGGGGTCGGGGCATTACATTTAGGACATATTTTATATTATATACTCATCTTCCTTTTTGAGTTGTTTCTAGTTACCCTTAAATATATTGTATAATTAATATTCATATGTTCATGGTATTTAATGTTTCATTTTATGTTATTTATTTTATGGGGGCAATGATTCAAAAGTTACCAAAGTGGTAAGGGTATATCCTCTCACTTTTATTTATGTGATACATATTCCATATTCTCCACTTGTTTATTTTGAGTGGTGTATATACAAAACATGAAGTAAATTCATGATAATTACCTTGGAAACTATGGGGTTTATAAAAATCCATATAATTTTATCTCTTTCCTAAGTTTTTCTTTTGTAGGTTACTAAAGTGATAAAATTTTTATGTTACAATCATATTTTTGTCAATATTGTTTATTATTAAATTTATAATGATAATAATATATAATATATATCTCCCAAATATTATTATGTAGATTTAATGTTTTTCTTTCAGTATCCTCTCTTTATGTACTGAAGAGATTGAAATAATATTTTTAATGGGAAACAACTTTATTTCTCTGTTCAGTCGGGAATCCTTTCTTCTATATCTATATTTTGTTTAAATTTTTTTCAAGAATATCTTCTCCATTTTCCAATGATTTATTAAAATCATTTCAAACCATATTTGAGTTTCTATAAAAATGTTTTGAAGGATTATTTTCATCATTTTATGATTGATGTACTTTTAATTTTTTTACAAAAATGTGAAAGGAATATTTATTTTTACATACATCAGATGAATGGCTTCTACCTCTACCATGGGCACTCTTCTTTGTGTGAAGATTACTTTAAAAATTTCCATGATTCTTTTCAAATAAAATATTTCCCTTAATATGTTTTATTTTTCAAAATAAGTGTTATTTAAATAAAAAGGTTATTTTTATAAAGAAATGTTACAATTATATTTTAATGGTATTGTCATATATAACAACATCCTTGGATGTTTCTTACGACTTAATAGGGATTGAATATGAAATTACATCTTTAATCTTCATAAATATGGTTTATGATTATGATGATGAAATGTTTATGAAACTTATTTTCTTTCCAAGGGTTTTTCTATGATCATGTAATAACGGTTTTATGTGGAACTCATATGCATGGATTAGGATTATGTGATGAGTGATCCCGATATAGATCATGATGATTTCTGAACTACTATAAAATGGACCTTTAAAAATAATAACCTTTATGAGTTTTAAAAATAGTGCTGAAAAAGTGTACATTTTATCAGTGCTAAAAAAATGCTGATAAAATGTACCCTTTATCAATGCTGTTTTTAGCACTGAGATGGTGTATCCTTTATCATCTCTTTTATATAGCACTAATAAAAGTTACCTTTGATAAGTACTTTATTTTTAGAACTGATAAAAGGTAGCCTTTATTAGAATTTTATTTTTAGCAATGATAAATAGTATATTTTTTCATCATTTTAAGCTAATAATGGTCTAGAATAAATTGAAATAATTAAAAAAATAAGAATATGAAAAATATTAACAATTTTATTAATTAAATAATTTTTGAAAAAATTAATAAATTGAATATACATATATATAAATTATAAATATTAATAAATACTACATATTAAATATATAGACATGTAAAATGAATAAAAGGAAATAAACAAATAAAAATATAAAAAGATTCAATTAAGAAAAATTTATAAAAAATTAGTAATTATAAAACTATTGATAAAAAGAATTAAATTTAATATTCATATATATATATTATAAATAATAATTAATATTTTATATTAAATATATATATATAAAATAAATAAATTATAATAATTAAGAAAAAAATAAAAAATAAAAAAAATCATGATTAAACTAAAAAATTAAAAATAATCAAATTTCAATTTTTTCTAAAAATTTATTAATGAAACAGTTATTAAAAAAAATTAATAACTATAATATATATATTTATATTAATTATAAAGAGTAATAAATAATATATATTAATTATAAATATATAGAATGTTAATAAAATGTAATAATTATAAACATGTTAGTGTTATTTTTAATGTGGATTGATTAATAAAATTTACATATATCAAATGTGTGTTACATTGATTTCACATACATGTATTTAATTAATTAATTTTTTTATACAATGTAGACACACAAATATTTACATAATTACTAAAATTTTATATTGAAACACACACATAATATTTATGTAATTTATTCAAAAAGTTTTATATTTTAGAATTTTCTTATAACGTGATACTTTTAATTATTCAATTTCCATCATTTTTAAAATGCATGTATTTAAGATTATATATTCTTTAATAATGTTAAAAATACATTTCTAAATAAATATTTATAAATAAATATATTAATAATTTATATTTACCATATTTGTAAATTTATGAATCTATAATTATTATAAATAAATAAATATGATTTTTAAAAAGTTTTTATATAATTATAAATAAATAATTATATATATATTTAAATAATTATTAAATTATAATAAATTTATTTAAATGAAGAATATACTCTATTTATATTTATATTTATATTTATATTTATAATATTTATATATATGTTTAGGCTGAAGCCTCATTTTATTTGGGGAAAAGTTATTCATTATAAAGAAAAGCAGACAACATACAATTTTAGGATGGACGTGGTGAGACTCAAACTCAGGACCTCACTGAGACCCATATGGGCAACTAACACTAATATGCACCTTGGGGGATATATATATATATAGTTATATAAATATATAAATAATATTTTTAAAGTATTATTTATATATTTATAAAAAATAATTATATATTAAAATAATTCAAAAATTATAATAAATAAATTTAATTAATAATAAAATTATAATTAATATATTTAAATAAGGAATATATTTACTATATTTATATTTATGTATATCTATTAAATATAAATACAATAATATAAATACATATAATAATATAAATATATTTATAATTAGAAGTAAATAATTATAAATAAATACATACAATTATATTTATAAATGTATATTTACTCTATTTATAAAATTATATATTTATATTAATAAATATAAAATTAAATTTTATAAAAAGTATTAATGTAATAATAAATAAATAAATAAATTTAAATAATCATAAAATTATAATTAAAATATATATAATTATTTAAATATTTTTACAATTTTTTATTTATAATTACTTTAATAAAACCATTATGAGTGATAATGTTTTACTGTTGACAAAGAATCATTTTATTAGTGATTTTTTAGTGTTGGTAAATAGTGAGCTTAATCAGTGAAAAAAAACCTCTATTAAAAGGATGTTTTTTCCATGGTAAAACTTTAGCGATGAAAAAGATGACTTTTAAAAGAAGTTATTAATTTATCCCTAATAAAAGGGCTCATTATTAGTGTATTTTTGAAAGTTCAGATAAAAGTGTACCCAATCTATTTAAAAGAACCTTACCCCATGACTTATTCATTCGAGATTCTGAAGATCTTGCTGAACTCCCCTACTGCCAGTCCTACTTCTCTACATTCTATTAGATAAATCATTGTTAAAATCCAAGGTATGCTATTTTCACCTTTTCCCATCTCATTGTTTGATTTGTTGGGTTCTGCGGTTTGAATTTTTTCACTGTTCTTGATCCTACTAAACCATAATTCTCTTCTATCTCTCTAACTCACTTACCTATAAATACACAATGCCTCTCCAACTCTGTAAACTCATTCCACCATCATATCAGACCACATCAAACTGCATCTCCATCCGCTGTTGAAACTAATGGTGATTTTCTTAATGTTTATGATATATTATTTCTTTTTTCCCTTTTATATAGTGTCAATTTTCATTCTTTGAATCTTGTTTCCACAGTATGGAATTCCCATGAAGATGAAAAAAAGTTTAAGATAATTAGAATAAATAATAATATATGTGTGTCTATTGAGAATATCATCTTCATAAAATTTTATAGAATGATAGGTGTATATTTTCAATTAATTAATATCGGATGATTAGTGTTGCATTACTGATTTAGTAGAATGAATAAATGGTGTTTGTTCCTATTTCATAAAAACATAGTGTTTTATGGTGGTTCCTGTATATTTATTTCATTTGATTTTTTTTGAAATAAAATTAGAATATAAATTTGAATATAATTTCACATGCTAAATATATTATTAAATAATGAGATGATGAAACATCACTTTCATGATTTAATAACAGTTTTATGTCAAACATGTCCAAAATATTATAAAATTTAGTGGTGTTTAGCACTATTATATTTATATTTATAATGGCAGTAATTTTTAACATAAATGAATTTATAAATTAAAATTGGTTAAACAGAAAATTGTTTGCTGGGATTACAATGTGGTTTATGGTATGTTGTGACGGATGGTGGATTATATTTTACATTGAGGTCATACAACCTTTGAAACATGAAAAAAAATTATGTGTTGTGTGATAATTTCCTTTTATTATGACTATGGATTAATAATTCATAATGATTGTTAATTCTATAGAGGATCACGAGTTTCAAAAATAAGGTTGTAAAAATGAAGATTCATTTTGGAAAGATAAATATACAATATAATAAATTTCATGCATAAAAGTCCAAATTTTCAGGGATCTTTCACGAGAATTGTTTCTATCATGAATAGATATATAATAATTCAACACTCCAGAAAAACTTACATTCAATAACTTTATTTAATCCTTTGTTAAAATCTTGATTTCATTCCATGTATTGATGATGGATGAGACTACCACTTTCAAACTAGACTTCCTCCCATCATTGTGGTTCCTAATTTACTTGATGACATACATCCTAGTCAGATTGTATTCAATAATCTCCATCGAAACCACTACCATGACTTTGAATACCACATCTCTGAACCCATTCTTCTACTCTTTCATCCTTTCTACCTCGCCATTCACTACTTATTGAGAAAACCAAAAATGAAACCTAAAAATTAATCAATACATAATTAATGGATTTGTTTGGTTTCTTGATATTGATTTTCTTATACGACTAACTAAGTTACATTTGATAATGCTTCATCAAAAATTATTTTTAATTTGGGTGCAGTCACATTGAATTGTATTAGAACTATGCAGTTACGAATACTTGGTTGAGAATTCTACTTTGATGGGTGACATCATGATAATACTATTGTTGCACATTTTTTGTGAAAAAAATACTATCAAAATGGTCATTCGGATTATTTCCCCCTTCAACCTTGATGAATTTAATACGGTTCCAAGATGAACCTAAAAGGTATTACTCTATTAATGAGAAGTGCTCTCTGAACCTTCTTTTAGATTCATCTTCATGATACTTTCTCTTAGAATCTTGGAGAAATTCCCGGTTTTCAATCTCACCCATCTGCATCACACCAATACCACCACAAGTGTGTATCTCATCTATGCCCATTATAGAATAAATCCATCAAAAATTACCATAAATTTCTTTTTTCAATAGGAAATATAAAAACAATTAAATAAGAACTTATCATAGGTTTTATAAGAACGTCTTAGTAAGTGACTCCGAATGGAGCCTACCTTTTTTAAGAAGTTTTGGATATATGTTTCCAAACGGAGAAAAATAATCTTCAAATAGATTATAAAACATAATAGACAGTAGGGTAATATAAAACAAAAAAAAATAAAAAAGGTAAATAATATTACATTTAATAATCCTTTAATAATGACAATATATTTAAATGACATGCTTGAACTATTTTGGCGGGATTTCATTTCTGTCGCTATATGTATTTAAGAAAAAATTCATAGTGTTGCCTATTTAGATTCTTTTATGATTTTTTCACCACAATGGGTGTATTTGGATTAGAATAAATCCAATAGCATTCCCATCAGTTATATTTTTCTCCAAAATTGCCTATTACAGTGAACTAGGTTATCGTAAAGGTTAATAAGAGGTGGAAATTAGCCTCTGTTTGGGGGGGGGGGGGGAATAGTGATTTATGAAAATGAACGGATTAGGGAATAATAAATTTTATATATTAAGGGAATCAAAACTTATTTCATATGGGATTTGAATGTTCGTTCCTTAATTTTTGAATGAAAATATGTTAGAATCCATAATTCAAATTTCATTTAGGTTATTTTGGTATTTGAGAGCGTTTAGAGTAGACATGGGAAAAACATATTTTTAAAAAATAATAAGTTATAGGTTTTATGTGTGGGATAGATATGGTATGTTAGATTGTCATTTATAATATATAGGTTAGTGATTCGTCAAGGGATAGGGTGTGGGTGATGTGACATTTGGGTTTTTGTTTGTTCTTCTTTATGGGTTTTAGAAGTTAGGTTTGACTAATGTATTGTGGTGCCCATTGTGTGGTTCTTTCATAAGCAAACCAATTATTTTAAGACATCTCAATATTTTAAATTCACTTTCTAATAAAAATATACATGTTATACCCATTTCATGATTTGGATGTGATAATTACATGTTATTGTTATCAATGAGGGATAGTCTTGGATGATAGGGGACTAAGGTCGAATCCCACGGTACCTGTGATTAAGTTATTTCCAGAGGGAGACAGATAATTTTTTCACCTCCTATGATTAAAAAATGAACCTATTATTAGTGAAATGTTTTGAATGTTGGGGAAAAACTGTGTCATAAACATATGGTATGATTAGTATAATTCAATGTTATGAAATGAAGTCAGTACATTCGACTATCATAGTGTACTGGTTAGTACACAATGATTTGATTTACATGTTTATTTGTAGTGTTACTAGTTTTAACATATACTCAAATATATGCATTTCATATTATTGGGTCGTTGTTATTATTTACTTATTTATTTTTATTCTCACACCCTTAACACGAATCTCAATTGAAATAGAGATCTTATATTTGAGATATAAGTGAAGACAAAAGACTAGTAACATATATTAGAGTCAGTGAAACTCATTGAGGATGAGTTGATGTTCTCATGGTAGTGTTTGAGAACTTTTGGCATTTTCAAATGATATTTATAATTTTAAATTATGATTTTAAAATTTAAAAAGATTTAATGATACAACTATTATACTCACCATCATCATCAACTTAATAGTTATTATTACATTTTGTTTCTTAAGACTCACTACCATATCTTTTATGTCATTTGAACTATAATGAGTAGTATTCATCCAAAATGATCACTAGTACCTAGTATGGGATGAATTTTGGTTAGATTAGTGCAAGAAACATAGGTGGATGTCTATAAGAGATGGGTATGAGTACGAAGTGTCACGACCCACCTTCACCAAAAAGGAGGGAAGGGTCAGCAGATTGCTAGGCCCTTCCTTCTTTAAGTTGAAGGACAGATAATGACCCCTGATACCTGCCTTCAAAAGGTCTCGGAGTGGCGACTAGAACCAAGGGTATAGAAATTACACACAAATGGAAAGCATTACCCCTTTTTGATTTATAGGATCATGAGATAAGATGATGAAACTCAACAACACCAAGATAAAAGAAAAGTAAATCCAAAAGTAGACCATTTCCACATGCATGTTCCAAAAGTAGAAGCCACAAAAAAGGTAACTACAAATGTAAGTACCAAAGAAAGAAAAGCAGCAACTGCAACTACCCCAAGGGTCCGAACTAGTATGGTCCCTTGTGATCCCCGATGTCCTCATGGAAACCTAAAAGCAGTTTTATATACGTAGGGTGAGCATACAAGTACGCTCAGTAGGGAAAACCAAAGACTCTCGTGCACAAGTGGGGGAACGTACTAAAGTCCTGTGAGAGGAAAAAAAGGAGTAAACCAAACACCTATCAAGGTAAATTATCTACCCAAGCCTCACCAAGGCACACTCCCCAAATAACACAAGTCAAGTAATATATATAATCAGATCACATCGATGTTTGGGTACCCCGCACCACTTTCCCACTGGTTATTGAGACATCCTACGCACAGACCAATCCTTCCATTCTCACCGCAGTCCCACTGCCACACCCACCCGCAAACACTTGGGCCACAACCACACACAGTCCCACTGCCGAATTCCTCCCGCAAACACCTGGGACACAACTGTCACATGTAACCACGCCTGGAAGCACCTAGGCCGGAACAACCACCACCACACCCGAAGACACCTGGGCTAGAAAATCCACTGCCACGCCCGAAGACACCTGGGCCTCATCCCGAAGAAACTTGGGAAACCACCTGCCGCACACACCTGGCCAACCACCACACTACCCCGCCCGAAGGTTCTTGGGCTAATAATGGACCTCAGGCCATCACATCCTGCCCAAAGATACTTGGGCTGTCCGGGAAAGGGAGCAGAAAAGGAGCTAATAACCAGCCACTAAGAATAGTTTTGGAAAAAACACCCTCCCCCATGAAATGGGGGTGTTCGGCACTAAGTTCTCAACTTGGGTGGGGCACAAATAAGAAACACAAAGCTACATGTATATATATAGGTAACAAGAACTCATCCCAAACTAGGTTTTTCTTCAGACAACCTATAGATCACAACAACACTCAAGTCCGAGTCACAACTGTCGCCAACAAAACCCATTTGTCCCATTCTTGTTTTTATGTTCAGTAATAATGTTCAAATAAGTTTATGCACTACTGGGAAACTAACACCATAATCATAACCAAGGAAAAGAAACCATCCAAACGTCAATTTAAGTATCCACACACGGTTCTCTTGTAAAGTCACAACAACAAGGAAAGGTGAGAACTCTCGAAGGCCTGGAACCAGACAACCCTGAGACACTGTCCCGTGTCCCCTCCCCCAAAAAGGTTTTTCATCAACAGAGGATCCCACCCCAATTCGTGATATAAACAAGTACCCACCCGGTCTTAAAACTCACAACCACCGAATCCATACCAATAGGGGAACCCATCCCCAATTTCACACAACCACCGAGAGTATATATAAAAAAACAGGGGATCCCATTCCCTCCCACATTTCCACCAACCAGCCGTGAAAGAAAACAACCAAACCAATATCACCAACACTAAGCAGGGCCATGCCTGTATTTTCAGATTTATAAGATTTAACACACTCCATGATTTCAATTCCGTGTTTTGACCGGGGTTAGCACAGAAGGGATTAATCCTGGTGCTTTCAATTTATCCAGCCGAGTATACGTGATTAACCAATTTACTTTTCACAGAAGGAGTTTACAATTAGGAACAAGCCATTTAAAACACCACGATGGGTTCATTAGTGCACAAACAACGACCACCAATGGCCTCGATTTTCAGAAGGCGTAAGCCATCACAACTCAGGAAGACGATCGTAATATAAACAACATCAACGATCACATACCCCCTTCATTCCTTATAGGATTGGTTCATTATCTTTATTTAGGTCTGGTTTATCCAATTATACAGAAACAAAATCAAGACCACCGCGCATGATGCACAAAAGAGAGTGAAAAAGGAAAAAATTCCCTACTTGTTGGATCAACGATCTACGCTAAGGCCGGGGGAGGAACTTCAAGGATAGCGATGCGGCTCGCCTGAATGAGAATTGCTTTGTCTATAAATTCTTAGACCGGGTGCGGAACTCTACGCATAACGATGTGGCTCACCCGATGCACCAGAAGCTGTTCTTGAAAAGCCGCGATCGAGGAAAGAAGAAACCACAGCTAACCCTTAGTCTATAAGAGCCACAGACGGTTGAGGTGATAACGCGAAACCACTTAAGGTGCGGGGGTCGTGGGTTGACCACGCGGTTGGGAAGTTACACACAGAGGTCTCTGGGGATTTTTAGGAATTAATTATGGGCTTTAAATGATTTTAAAAAGAGTAAATGAATTAATTTACGTCGAAACTTACGTTGCGGGAGCGGAAAAGTTAGGTACTGGAAAAAAAATTAAATGCTCGCGAGGGGACACGGTGCCACCGTCACGATTCCACTGACACAGTGTCACCCTCACGGTTCCACTGTCACAGTTCCACCATCACAGTGTCTCCCTCACGGTGCCACCCTCACAGTTCCACCATTACGGTTCCACCGTCACAGTGTCACCCTCACGGTGCCACCGTCACGGTGCCACCATTTTGGTGGAACATCACTTTGGAAAAGTGATGGTCCCGGAGGGTCCAGGTCATTACATTAGATACCTATTAAACGATTCTCGCCCTCGAAAATCAAAACAACCCAAGAAAGAAAGAGAGAGTCCGAACAACCACCTCGATGGATGCCTCTTAGAAGTGAACCCATGCTAACAAAAAACACTTCCCTGTCAAGAACCAAGGAACATACCATGCCAAACTGCCCGGGCATGTGGGTTGGGGAGTCTCCTCCCCCATGTATAGATATTATCCGCTTTGTGCGGCACTGACTCGCCCGCACGGGTTTAATCGCATCCACCTTAATGCGTCTTGATTAAGGGTCGGGTTCTCTCCTCCCCCATAGCTAGGGATTTTTACACTCAGAGGAAATAAAACCAGTACATTTCATAGCCAAAAGACAAAACGTTCTACCACAACAGGTACAACAAGGAACAAAACTTAAAACAACTCTGGGTACTGGGTACGAATCTGTGCTTCCCTCTCCCACATAATCTCCTCAAGCCCACCATGTCTCCACAACACACGAACCAATGGAATGGTTCACCCACGAAGCACCTTCTCCTTACGATCCTCGATCATCACTGGTCTCTCCACAAAGGTCACGTCATCCTTGATGTCCAGCTCACCCCAATCAAGGATGTGTGAATCTTCGTGCAGATACCGACGGAGCTGGGACACATGAAAGACATCATGTATCCTCAGTAGTGGTGGTGGTAACGCTAGCTGATAATCCACTTCGCCGACTTTCCGCAACACTTCGAAGGGTCCGATGAACCTGGGAGAAAGCTTACTCCCCTTACCGAACCTCCGCTGCCCACGCCGAGGGGAGACCTTCAAGAACACATGGTCTCCAACCTCAAACTCCAAGGGCCTCCTCCTGGTATCAGCATACAAATTCTGTCAGTCCTGGGCCACCTTCATCCTTTCCCGTATGAGCTGAACCTTCTCTGTTGTGTTCTGCACCACCTCCGGGCCAAGGATGCCTGCCTCTACTACTTCGGCCTAACACATAGGTGAACGAAAGGGCCTCCTGTACAAGGCTTCAAACGGGGCCATACCAATGGTAGAGTGATAGCTATTATTTTAGGCGAACTCTACCAGGGGCAAGTGTCGCACCCATGATCCTCCTGAGTTCAGAACACATTCCCGCAGCATATCCCTTAAGGTCTGGATGGTGCGCTCTGTTTGTCCATCTGTCAGGGAATGGAAGGTAGTGCTAAGGTGTAACTGGGTGCCAAAATCATGCTGCAATCCTCTCCAGACTCGCGAGGTAAACCGTGCATCCATATCCGAGACTATAGATCTCGGAACTCCATGCAACCACACCACCTCATCCACATACCTTCGTGCCAAAGTATCCCCTACACTCAACTCCTTGATCGCCAGAAAGTGAGCCAATTTCGTCAACCTCTCCACTACCACCTAGATGGCGTCGTATCCCCCTTGGTCCTTGGGTAGTCCCATGGCGAAATCCATCGAGATGTCATCCCACTTCCACTCGGGGACATCTAGAGACTACATTAGGCTGCCTGGAACTCGGTGTTCATCCTTCACTTGATGACACACTAATCACGTGGCCACAAACTCTGCCACTGCTCTCTTCACTCCGAGCCACCAAAACTGTCACTTCAGTCCCTGGTACATCTTGGAAACTTCTGGGTGTACCACCAGGGGTGAGTTGTGGAACTCACTGAGAACCTTTCCGCACATCACTCCGGGAAAAAACAACCTTTCCTAGAAAATCATCCAGTTCTGACCATCCTCTTTCCATCCTTCTGGAGCATTTCCCTGGTCAACTCGGTCACGCATCACTTCGCACTCTGGGTCTCCCCACTGAGACTCCTCCACTTGCCGAAACAGAGATGACTGCACTATCATATGATATTGGAAACCTCTGCCACCATCCATCCTCGCATCCAGGTGTAAGGCGGCCAAATCCTCCATCACTTTCCAAGCATCTGCCGACTCTTGGACCACATCCGTCTACATCCTCCAACTGAAGGCATCGACCACTACATTGCCCTTGCCCTCAGTATAAGAGATCTCGAAGTCTTAATCCTGGAGGAACTCCACCAATCTCTGCTGTCGCAAGTTTAAGTCCCGCTGGGATAAAATATACCTCATTCTTTTGTGATCCGTGATGACCATAAAGAGTTCTCCGATGAGGTAGTGCCGCCATAACTTTAGTGCAAAAACGACCGCTGCAAGCTCTAGGTCGTGGGTGGCATAATTACGCTCATGGGGGCATAGCTGCCTGGACCCATTAGAGATCACCACTTGTCACTGCATCAACAAACATCCCAGGCCTTGTCCAGAAGCAACACAGAACACCTCATAGGCCTCCCCTTCTTTTGGTAATCTTAGCACTGGGGCACTAACCAACTTCTCTTTCAGATAGCTGAAGGCTGACTCGCACTGCTCACTCCACCCGAAAACCTGGTCCTTCTTGGTAAGGGCTGTCAAAGGGGCTGCTACTCAGGAGAAGTTGGGTACGAACCTCCGATATTAACCTGCCAGCCCAAGGAAACTATGGACCTCTGCCACATTCTTGGGTGGTGCCCAAGAAACAACCGCCTCAACTTTTGATGAGTCCACCGCTACCCCCTGCTTGGACACCACGTGCCTGAGGAAGTGCACTTCTTGTGTCCATAACCTGTATTTGGACAACTTCCCATAGAGCTAATGATGTCAGAGGACCTCCAAAACTGTCCTCAGGTGCTCTGCATGGTCCTCTTCTGACCTTGAATAGATTAGGATATCATCGATGAACAAAACCACGAACCGATACAAGTACTCCCGGAAGATGGAGTTCATAAGCCCCATGAACACAGCCGGGGCGTTCATAACACCGAAGGGCATGACTACGAACTCGAAGTGTCCATATCTGCACCTAAAGGCCATCTTCGTGATGTCGTTCTCCTTCACTCTCAACTGGTGGTACCCAGACTGCAGATCGATCTTCGAGAACCATCCTGCCCCTTTCAGCTAGTTGAAAAGATCGTCTATCCTCGGAAGAGGGTAGTGATTCTTGATCGTCACCTGATTCAGCCTCCTGTAGTCTATGCACAACCTGATACCACTATGTTCCTTCTTTGCAAACAATACTGGAGCACCCCACAGTGACACACTCGGCCGAAAATAACCCCTCTTCATCAGATCGTCAATATGAATCCGCAACTCCCGTAACTCTGAAGGTGCCATCCGGTAAGGAGAAATTGAGATCGGACGAGCGTCGGGCTGCAGTTATATCCCGAATTTGATATCACGTTGAGGGGGTAGAGTCGTCACCTCCTCAGGAAAGATGTCCATAAACTCACCGACAACCTTTGGCACCGCCACCATCTCAGCATCTACTGACTCTACTGACAGCTCGACTAACAAGGAGAGGAGGGGTTCCTCTCGCCTGCTGCCCTTTTGATCGCTCCTCTCGCCGGTGAAGGTAACACGCCGGCCTCCCAAGTCCGAGAACACGACCATTCTTTAGAAATAGTCAATGATGTCGCACATAGAGAATAGATAGTCGATGCCTAGGATGACATCGTATGGCTGTATCTATAGCAGAAGAAGATCCCTAACCGACTGATGTGGCCCATCATCAGTCTACATCCCCGAAAAACAAACGACACGTCGGTCTGACCTCTGACTGGTGTGCTCAACACCAGGGGCATTGGAAGTATCTCGGAATCTAGACCCAAGGCACGGGCTAGACTGGGTGGAACAAAGGAGTGTGAAGCTCTGGTATCGAACAAAGCATAAGAAAGAGTGATAAACAAACTGATCATACCTCGAACAACCTCTGGCCCTGCTGGAACTGCCGCCTCTGCAGCATGTAGCTGTCCATGCCCGGATCCTCTGCCCCTCAGCTGTCGGCCACCTCCCCGAACACACCCTGGTCGAGGTCCCTGAGGAGTGCCCTGAGATCGGTCTCATCTTCCTACGTCTGGCCTCTGAGGAGTGGGAGCTCGCTGTCCCTGCTGCTGTTACTGGAAAGGCCTGGCTGGAAGCTGCTGCTGGGGCGGGTGCTGGGGATGTCCGCCACTACCGTACTGCACCCGGACCGGACACTGACTCCGGAGATGTCCAGGGCTCCCACAGATGAAGCACCGTGGTCCTGGGCCCGAGAACAAAGTGCGAGGACCAGGGGATCGAAACTGAAACTGCTGTGGCCTTCTCCCTACGGGTCGGAACCTGGAGGGTCCTGACGCTGGAGGCCTGGTGCTGACGGCCTTCCCCTTCGAAGGTCCCAGCTGGATCCCCTCTCGTGACACACCTCCAAGATCGTGCATCCTCTCCACCACTTTGGCCTTCTTCTGGACTTCCAAGTATGTCGTCAGTGTAATGGGGGTAACAGCATACCGGAGGGAGGGTCGGAGCGCCTCCTCCAAACGTCTTGCCTGAGACTCCTCGTCGGGAAAGAGGTCCGGAGAAAAATGTAGGAGGTCCTTGAACTTGATCCCTAGCTCCCTCACGAACATACTCCCCTATTGGAGGGAGAGTAGCTCCTGTCTCTTTTACTCCTTCATCGTCGAAGAGAGGAATTCCGCCCGAAACTCCCCCTCAAAATCTGCCCAAGCCACCCCAGCCTATCTCCTCTCCCCCAGGTAAAGCGTCCACCACTGAAGCGCCGCTCCCCACATCTGGCTGATGGCTAGAGGAACCCAGTACTCGGTTGGGGCCCGAATAAGGCTGAAAGCTATAACTAGCTCCTCTAGCCAGACTTCGGTCTTCATGTCGGAGGTGATGCCCTCATACTTCTCGAGGGTCTGTCGCTGGAAGGCCCGAAGAGTCTTCTACCACTGGTCGTCATCTTCGTCTTGATTAGCTCTCTGCTGATCGACCAAAGTAGTCTCTGGGGCCTCGATCGCCTGTACCACACGTAGTCGCCTTCAAGGTTCCATAGCTGCAAGGTAAACAAGGAATGACTAAGCCCAAGTAGTACATAATATCGTTCTTAAAACTTCTTAAAATTTTAATTTATTCTTAATTCCCAAGACATCCCAGAAACAAAAGAACACAAGTCATTATGATGCATGTACCTTTACTAGGGTCTCTACCCTACAATCATCGTGGCCTCACTCGGTCGTTCGGTAGGTACAGAGTCCTTGCATCGGATCACGGGGGGCCCTAAAATCCCATGTCCTAGCCGGTCTTCCCTGGCCTAATTCACGCGCCAAGGTCACCCAACACTGTTGCCTTACCATCCCATGAAATCCTCACTGTGCCTAACTCCAGACTCCATCCTATCTCTCAAACATCACCTCTAATACCATTCTGTCACGACCCGCCTTCACCAAAAGGAGGGAAGGGTCAGCAGATTTCTCAGCCCTTCCTTTTTTAAGTTGAAGGAGAGATAATGACCCCCAAGACCCGCCTTCAATAGGTCCCGGAGTGGCGACTAGCACCAAGGATATAGAAATTACACACAAATGGAAGGCATTACCCATTTTTGTTTTATAAGATCGGGAGTTAAGATGATGAAACTCCACAACACCAAGATAAAAGAAAAGTAAAGCCAAAAGTAGACAATTTCCATATGCATATTCCAAAAGTAAAAGCCACAAAAAAGGTAACTACAAAGGTAAGTACCAAAGAAAGAAAAGAAGCAACTGCAACTGCCCCAAGGGTCCGAACTAGTATGGTCCCGCGCGATCCCCGAAGTCCTTTTGGAAACCTAAAAGAAATTTTATATACGTAGGGTGAGCATACAAGTAAGCTTAGTAGGGAAAACCAAAGACTCTCATGCACATGTGGGGGAACGTACTAAAGTCCCGTGAGAGAAAAAAAGGTGTAAAAAACACACCTATCAATGTAAATTATCCACCCAAGCCTCACCAAGGCACACTCCCCAAATAACTCAAGTCAAGTAATATATATAATCAGATCACATAGATGTTTGGGTACCCCGCGCCACTTTCCCACTGGTTATTGAGACATCCTACGCATCGGACCAATCCCTCCATTCTCACCGTAGTCCCACTGCCACACCCGTCCGCACACACCTGGGCCACAACCACATGCAGTCCGACTGCCAAATTCCGCCCGCAAACACCTGGGACACAACTGTCACATGTAACCACGCCTGCAAACACCTAGGCCGGAACAACCACCACCACACCCGAAGACACCTGGGCTAGAAAATCCACTGCCACGCCCGAAGACACCTGGGCCTCATCCCGAAGACACTTGGGAAACCACCTGCCGCACACACCTGGCCAACCACCACACTACCCCGCTCGAAGGTTCTTGGGCTAATAATGGAACTCAGGCCATCACAGCCTGCCCGAAGATACTTGGGCTATCCGGGAAAGGGAGAAGAAAAGGAGCTAATAACCAACCACTAAGAATAGTGTTGGGAAAAACACCCTCCCCCATGAAATGGGGGTGTTCGACACTAAGTGCTCAACTTGTGTAGGGCGTGAATAAGACTCACAAAGCTACAGGTATCTATATAGGGAACAAGCAGTCACCCCAAACTAGGTTTTTCATCAGACATCCTACAGATCACAACAACACTCAACTCCGATTCACAACTCTCACCAACAAAACCCATTTGTCCCATTATTGTTTTAATGTTCAGTAATAATGTTCAAATATGTTTATGCACTGCTGGGAAACTAACAACATAAGCATAACCAAGGAAAAGGAACCAGCCAAACGTCAATTTAAGTATCCACACTCAGTTCTCTTGTAAAGTCACAACAACAAGGAAAAGTGAGAACTCTCGAAGTCCTGGAACCAAACAACCCTGAGACACTGCCCCATGTCCCCTCCCCCCAAAAGGTTTTTCATCAACAGAGGATCCCACCCCAATTCGTGATATAAACAAGTACCCGCCTGGTCTTAAAACTAACAACCACCGAATCCATACCAATAGGGGATCCCATCCCCAATTTCACACAACCATCGAGAGTATATATAAAAAAACAGGGGATCCCATCCCCTCCCAGATTTACACCAATCGGACACGAAAGAAAACAACCAAACCACTGTCACCAACACTAAGCAGGGCCATGCATTTATTTTCAGATTTATAAGATTTACACACTCCATGATTTCAATTCTGTGTTTTGACCGGGGTTAGCACAGAAGTGATTGATCCTGGTGCTTTAAGTTTATTCAGCCGGGTATACATGATTAACCAATTTACTTTTCACAGAAAGATTTTACATTTAGGAACAAGCCATTTAAAACACAACGAGGGGTTAATTAGTGCACAAACAACAACCACCAATGAACTCAATTTTCAGAAGGCGTATTCCAGCACAACTCAGGAAGATGATCATAATATAAACAACATCAACGATCACAACCCCCCTTTATTCCTTATAGGATTGGTTCATTATCTTTATTTAGCTCTGGTTTATCCAATTATACTGAAACAAAAGCACGCCCACCCCGCATGATACACAAAAGAGAGAGAAGAAGGAGACAATTACCTACTTGTTGGATCAACGATCTACGCCGAGGCTGGGGGAGGAACTTCACGGATAGTGATGTGGCTCGCCTGAACGAGAATCACTTTGTCTATCAATGCTTAGGCCGGGCGCGGAACTCTACACATTACGATGTGGCTCGCCCGATGCAACGGAATCTGTTCATGAAAATCCGCGATCGAGGAAAGAAGAAACCACGACTAACCCTTAGTTTATAAGAGTCGTGGACGGTTGAGGTGAGAATGCGAAACCGCGTAAGGAGCGGGGGTCGTTGTTTGACCATGCAGTTGGGCAGTTAAACACGGAGCTCTCTCGGGTTTTTTAGGAATTAATTATGGGATTTTAATGGTTTTAAAAAGAGTAAAATAGTTAATTTAGGTCAAAACTTACGTTGCGGGAGCGGAAAAGTCAGGTACTGAAAAAAAAAACGAAAGGCTCGCGAGGGGACATGGTGCCACCTTCACGGTGCCACCATCACGGTGCCACCGTCACGGTGCCACCATCACGGTGCCACCGTCACGGTGCCACCCTCAGGGTGCCACCCTCACGGTTCCACCGTCATGGTGTCACCCTCACGGTGCCACCCTCATGGTTACACCGTCACGGTGTCACCCTCACGGTGCCACCGTCACGGTGCCACCGTCATGGTGCCACCCTCACCGTGCCACCGTCACGGTTCCACCGTCATGGTGTCACCCTCATAGTGCTACCGTGACCGGTGTCACCCTCACGGTGCCACCGTTTTGGTGGAACCTCACATTGGAAAAGTAATGGGCCAGGAGGGTCCGGGCCATTACACGAAGTAACAAAATGCAATAATAACTATTTGGGAGATGAAGTTAATGAGGATATCAATTTTTTATATTTTCACCTTTATATGAATTCAAGGGAAAACACCATCCATAGTGGGGTAATTAAATTCATAAATTCAATTTACCATTTCCTTCAAAATAGTCTCATACGAACAATTTTACAAAATAATATGAATATGGAGTTAAAGAGTTCATGATGTTTTCAATAGGGCATGCATGTGACCCTTCTCAAATCCTTTCTCTATGTTTACGTTGTTTTTATTCAAAAAAATTAAATGTTTTACTACTCATATAGAAAATTTATTTAACACATTTTTATATTACCATTCTAAAGGAAGAATATACTGTTGTCGATGAAACTAAAATAATTAGGGGATCAACAACATATTCACAAAAAAAAACAATGACACAATATCACAATATTGAATAATATTATCAAGGAAAAAAGATAGGGTATAAAATTTGATGTGGGTTGGAATAAATATGAAGAACCTATTGATCCCAAAAGTCAATGTTTGTTAGTTATCCTGGGGTCACAACGAGGATGAACGTAATAATTGATATTGGTTCATAGAGCCAAGTCAAACTAGTAATGAAATAATTCCTTTTTAAATATATAACAGTAATGTTACGATAGACTTTATCTATTTCACTAAAAATTATATAATGAAAAATTGATTTAAATTTCATCATTCCTTATAGGGTTCATTTATTTTAGAATAGTTCCATAGTAAATTTGTGTTAATGGCTACTGAATGAGAGCATAAAGGATTCTGGACTCTTCTTATGAAGCTACATCTTAGGGATGATGAAGGGAAATTAATATCCCACCCACGAGTTAGTTATTCCCACATTATGAAGCACAAAACATTGAATTCATTCATCCATAATTGTAATGATAAGTCAATTCTAGTGAATTATAGTTTATAATATATTGTTTGACATTATTTATTTTATCAAACTTGATTCGAAACTATTAACTTATGAAATAGGAAATGTGAGATAAAATAAATAACATGCATCAAAACCAATGCACCCCTTTCACAAAGAAATTATGGGAGTACATTTCAATAAATACGAAATTGGTATGTATTTTAAATCAATAATAAAATTTTAATTATGTGATATAAAATAGCATATGATCAGTTTTTATATGCAGATTGATGAATCAAAATATGAAGTAACTTCCATCCCACATCATGTGCTATGGAAGGAGGATCATGTAAATAAGGATGGAAAAACAGTTGATGAAAACAAAAAAAGATAATGGAAAACATGTGTAAGAATGAAATAATTTTAATTTCTTATTCTTTATTACAATAATGCATACAAATATATATTTATTTTGATATATTTTTTGTATGGTTTATACACAAGAATTAACAGTGACCGTACCAAAAGAAAATTTATTTTTAGTAGCTTCAAAGTAGCCGGAACAATATGGTCATGTTATTGGATTAGGACTTTGAGTCTCTCCTAAATCACATTTCAGGAAAATAAAACCAAATTAAGAAACATATAATATGGTGAGATGATTGTAGACAAAAATAGACTCATTGTAAGATATTATTGTTCGGTCTATTTTTTCAAACCAATGTATGAGAAAGAACAAAGTAAAATAGTTGTGGAACAAATATCAACACATGATCCAAATTATCCCACTAGATTTGAGGCTAGTCATCCCACCAACTACATACATTACTATGGGTAAATATTTTTTTCATTACTCTTTCTGCTAAATGTGAATCAAACAACTTTTGATTACTTTTTATTATTAAAATTATGTTGGGTATAATTTTATGTGATTTAAATATACCATAAATACCTCCCAAAATATCACATGAGAGTGTGTATTGAGGTATCTCATGATTCGACTACTGAGTTTCTTATTTCAATTGATGATACAGATATTACAAAAACTGATGATGCTAGTAGAGCTTTCATAGAAAAGTCATTTAATCATACAAAGATAACTTAGGCATGTATTTAACAAATTTTTTAATATGAGAAACATGTAATGGTTGATGATAAAAGGTCTAAAGAAAAGGATGGTATTATATATGGATGAAGCTATGGGTAAATGGTAGTTCGAATCATGAAAAAATAGTAAATCAACCAGGAAATCATAATGAAATTCTGAGAGTCACATCTTTCCACCAAATCCATAGAATAATTTATTATCAATACAACTTCAAGCAAATACCACATTTAAAGATGAAAATATATCTTACATTCCATATAGAAATTAAATATATCGAGCGTCCATGATAGAGAAAATTGGCCATGAGACTAAAAATGAAATTCTGAACTATGAATGGTTGGGTGTCTCAGTTGTGAGAACATACATAAGGTACATTTTCATGATACATCTATCCAAATAGTGATATAATTTTTTATAACAAGTTAATAACTATTTATATTTTCTATAGAAATTCACATTACTACTATTTAAAGAGAAAATCATAATAATAATGACTTGGATTCATTGATGCCTATATCATTTATATAAAAAAATAATTTGGAAAAAAATAAACTGAGAAGAAAATAGATGACTTACTTGATGAATTTGATAAAAACACCAGATAAAATACTCTTTTGGATGCCTACGATATAGATGTCTAACTTTACACTTTAATCACATAGACTATATTTTTATTTTTTTCATTACTTGTTTGTTTTTGTTTTTTATTAAATACTAGATATTGATTATACTCAATATATATACACCAAATATTTATTTTTTTGGATGTAATGTAATGATATCGAAATAACCGACCACATATGATGTGTATTGTGAATTTTTATGTGACTAAAATCTATATTTTATATATAACAATTGAATTATATGTTTCTGTATAGGTTTTATAAGAATTATTTTCTATGATAGGACATACATTAAATATAGGATAAATCATGGAATGAAGTTGGTTTATAAAGAGATAAAGCTTTTGAATTACAAAAAATGACAAAAGAATAAATTTTATAAATATATATTTAACTATCAAAACCTTTCCAAACCATTTACTTATTTTGGTCAACCTTTCTGTTGGGTCTGAAGAAAGATAATGACAATAATTTTAGATAATATGTTTTCAAATTTATGAGAGATATCATAAAGCATAAAAAGTCCAGTATCCCCCATAGCTAATTCCCAAAAGTAATTATTATTTTATTAAATATATTTCATAATAATTTTTTTGTTAAAATTTTAATATTACTATCAAGATTGCTGAGAAACATTTTACTCAATAGAAGAAATGAATTTTTTTAGAGATGAGTGGGTAGTGTATATATTTTCATAACGTATGTTGATGATTTTTTTTGTGTAATATCCTATTATTTTATGATCTCATATGAGTTATGACCTTATAAATATACATGGGGTGTGAAACATTTGTGTTAGAGTTATTATAAATTATTTATGATCTTATTCTGAAGGATAAGTATAATGAAGTAAATAAATTTGTTTAGAATATAAGGACTACTAGCAATAAAATTATTGGTAAATAGTTAAGGTGGAGGTGGAGGTGGAGGTAGAGTCAGAGATTGAGATAGTGGAGGAGGAAGAGGCAAATAGTAAAGTGGTAAAAACAATAAATTTTTAGGGAAACATAGTAGAACAGTGATCATACCAAGATTGTGTTTGAGACAAATTGTTGAAAAGTGTGCACAACATTTTTATCTAAAGATAAGTGCCACGATGAAAGTGTTTCTGGTGGATTTTAAAAAAAATGTATTTCTTACTATTTAGGTTATTTTATATAGGAATTTAGTTAGAGGAAATTTTTTAAAAATTAAAAAAAACACTTCTTTTTTCAAACATATTATAATATGATACAATTTCTATTAGAAAACACTATGTACTATCAAATATCACCAAAGTGTTAATGAAACCCCTCACTAATAACAAACTGAACAACAATAAAAAATACATGTAGTTTCTTGCCCCTGACTTCTATAGAATCAAAATAAAGGGTCTTAATAGTAGATCCAATTGTCACTTGAGTGTCATATAACACCAGTCCAATCATAAAACATGTATATACTAAAAATTAAATGTTTGAATAAAAATTTATGTAATGAAACATATAATCCAGTAGGTGTATGAGATAACTATTGGACGAAAACTAGCATTGAGAGATCATGTTCATCGAGGATGGATGGTTCCAAGAGAAACATGACCTAGAATGAAAAGAAAATTCCTTGTGAAGAATTCCCCAAAAATGAGAAACCAATATGAAATGAAATATTGAAGCACCAAAAATCCAAACAAACACCCCTTTGAAAAATATGCTAGAAGATTGATCCAAAAACACAAAAAAATAAATAAATAACAAAATTTCATTAACCAAATCAGGAATTTTCATAAAATAAAAATAAATTGGTTTCACTTTAGTGGGTGGTGTAATTATTTGTGTTATTCAATCATTAATTAGATGAGTGATATAATATAAAAAATTCTTATGAAATTTATACATGTAAAATTCATTATGAATATGAAAATTCATTATGTAAAATGATCCATGTTCATAAGATAAACAATAAATAACTAATAATCATTATCAATAAAAAATACATGAGAATTGGGGTATTCCCATTCTAATGAACTAATATTTATGATGTTATATTCATTTTTTCCATCACTCATAAAATTCATTTGGATTGTTTTTAAATTAGAATTATTTTTCGTAAAAAAATAAAACTAACATATTGAAAACAAATGAAACACATTTTTTGTTTCTTACTTTAGAAAAATGATCTATAAGTCCTTTTTGACGTGTTGTAATCGACCACACCTGAATCCAATTTACAAATTTTTTGATATAACTCAAAGTACATATAATTATTTTAAAATTTACATTTTAAAATAAAAAATCATCAGTCATAGAAAACTAAGAAAAAACTCTCACATTTTCATTATAATTTATGAAATTATTCATAATTCATTTTGACTTGTAGTAATCCATCTCACATAAAACCCACACATGATGCGACCTGTATGACTTTTATTTTTGTGAGATATATGCCATATTCACCACTTGTTTATTTTATGTTGTGTATATACTTCCCATGAAGAAAGTTTATGATTATTCTCCTGAAATTTATGTAAATTTAAAAATCCCTCTATTTTCTCTCTTTCGTGTGGTTTTTATTTAGATATTTCTAAATCATTAAGTGATTTTTGTTACAATCTAATTTTTATTAGGATTGTTTATAATTAAATTTACAATAATAAAATTATATAATATATCTCTAAAAATTGTTATGTATTTTATTATAATATATTTATTTATATATATTTAACTATTTAATTTCATTTTCCTATATTTATGTACTCAAGAGACTGAAAGACCATTTTTATGGAAAACTGTGTTAATTTTTCTCTATGGCTGGGAATGTTTTTTTAGTTTTAAATGTTTTTTGAAATGTTCTAATTAATTGATTGAGTATTTTAAAATTATTTATTAAATTAATTATTATTTGTGTTTAAATTTTTTATAAATATATTTTAAAAGAATATTATTGTCTTATTTTTTGAATGATGTATTTTTGACTTTTTAATGAAAATGTGAAGTGAATCCTTATTTGTAAAAAGAATTTTTGAACGAATTATTCCACAATCATGAGAAATCGATAATTTAAAAATTATTTTAAATGTTTCCATGGTTGTTTTATATGAAAAATATTTCCTTAATATTTTTGAATTTTTTAATTAGTGATTTCGAAATGAAAATCATATTTTCCTTAAGAAATTGTCTATTGATTTTAAAAGGTATTGTCAAATATAACAGAATAATTTTAATTTTTTTAATACTTTAATGGGGATATGATCTTGTGTTACCATATTTGTTCTTTTTCTATATGATTTACGATTATTATGATGAAATATTTATGAAACCCATTTTCTTTCTATTGGTCATAGTATGCTGAAATGGTGAATATTTTATGTGGCAATCATATTTAGGGGTTATGATTATGTGATGGTTGAGCCTAAATTTTATAATGATAAGGGGTGGGTATATTATTTTCATCAAATTCATCGGGTAATACTGATGAAGTGTAGATAATTTTAAGGGACAACAATGTTGATAAAATCATAAGGGAATGTTGGAAATGATCGGGTAAGCATTTCCATTATGGGATTTTTCCCACAATGATAATCTTGAGAGTGTACCATGTCAAAGTTAGTGATTTTCTATGCTTATGTGTATACCAAAAAGTTATTTATTTTTCTCATGATATGTTATATTAGCTCTTGATTTATTATTTATTATTCCATGAAATTATGTTTTTATAATTTTCTTCCAAAACCATACTCTATTATTCATGGTTAAGGATACTTGAATGACTGGGAATAACATTCTCTGAGCGTGATCATGTTCTTCTAAACTTATTCTTATTCTAAATTATGATAATTTATTGATATATCCCATGTTTACCATTCCAGTTCATTTGATCTTACCCCTTCTTATGTTTTAAATTTTCCCTAGGCTTTGATGAAGGGTACTATGTATGATGAGTTTAGAAGGGTGCGTTTTATAAATAATGATATTGGATATGGTGGATATTATACTTAAATGATATATTTATGTGTATAATCTCTAATTTTACTAAACCTTTATGATTTTTTGGCTTATTTATTTGTGATATATATTGATTATTCATAAAAAATATGTAATATGTATGTATATTTTTCTTAGGTCACTATAGTGGTGGTATTTCAAGTGGTGTTATTGATTCATATTTAAATGTATGGAAGAAGGTGGTTCAAAGAGATATTTTAGGGTGGAAATAGGTAGTCCAAGAGAGGAATGGATTTTTTTCTTATAGATCTAGTATAAACCCATTATCTGTGCTTTTATTGTATGAATTCTAGAAATCACTGCAAGACGTGTACCGAACATTTATGAAAGTTCCATTCATGTGGAAGAATAGTACATTCTCAATGATTATATTGAAGGATATCATTGTTAGGTATGATAAGTGGACCATGTAAGAATCAATTATTGAGTTTTATGATTGGTAAACCTTATAAAAATAGCATAGTTATAACTAGGTTGTCGTATTTGGGTGTTAGTTGAAGTTCTCATCAACCATAGTAGCATATACCTTACAGATCAGTCCTATAGGTGAGTTAGGGGTCTTGGGGCTTAGAATAAAGACCTGAGGTAGGCTTATATTATTCTTTATAACTTGTTCCATCTGAGGGGTATGAGGTTGCTCAATTTTTTTTATAGAATTTATTTCATTCTTGGATGTTGTTATTAGCTTTATTGGATGCCAAAGATTTTCTTTACATTATTTCTAATCAAGTGGTACCTAGTTTAGGGTTGACTGTATATTTTATCCCTTGGGTTATGGTTCTCAAAAATCTTTTTATGAAGTGGTTAAAATATGTTTAAAGTTATCTCAATAGTTCTGAAATGATTGGGGTGAATAAGAATTTGGGGTATTTTATGTTTTTGGGTTTGATGAGTTTGGATGTCATTTTTAGGATGGAATGGTGCACTTCTGGGATGACTATGACCACTACCATAAAAATTTGACATTTATATATCTTATAAGAAATAATTATATTCTTATTGGAGAGTGGGATGTTTAGGTAGGTATTTATGGTCCTGATTTTAGCAATGGGTATGAGAAATTATAGTTTAGGTGGTGAGTATGGTTTTTATAGTAGACCTAATGACAGTTCAATGAACTTTTCCAGAAGTAGGAGAAAGGTTCAGGGATGTTATTTTAATATATTCATTAATGAATAATCATGATATGGAGATCAATTTCACTATTCATTTCCTACTAGTTTCAAATCATATATCAATTATCCCTTAACATATGTCACTTAACAAGTTGAGGGAGTTGAAGGAATAAAATAAAGTTCTTTTGGAGAATGGTTTTATCCACATGAGTATCTATTCTCGGGGTTATCATATTCTATTCACTAAAAAGTTAGATAGTAGTATCTATCTATGTGTAGACAACCAAAATTAAAAAATTTCTTTGTGAAGAACTAAAATCCAATCTACTGAAGAATGATCAATGTTTTTCTGATATTTATTTAATATTGGTTTTCAATAGTTGTAATTTTGAGAAGTGGATGTTCCAAATTTGTTGTTTTTTATAAGGTTTTAGCTGTATGAGTATCTTTTGATTCCATTTTTTCTAATGAAGTCTCCAACGGTGTTTATATATCTCATCAAAAAAATTTTACATACTCATGTTTACTCTTTAATTTTGGTTCTTATTGACGGAATCTCTGTATTTTCACGAACCCAAGAGTCACATTCTATGGACCATGAGATTATATTGAGAATTCCTTAAGAACATTATATTTATAGTAAGTATTCATAGTGTTACTTATGAATTTAAGGGGTGAATATCATTAGAAATGTGAACATGGAGTATGTAAGTTCAGTAGAGCAAGATTTGGTAGAATAATTGGTGTCTTGGAGTTGAACCAATTTTATTTTGAAATTTAGAATTTTATTGGACTAGATGGATATTATCGAAGGATCATTTATGACATCTCTTACTTCAATGTTCTAATGAATTGGATGATTGGGATATGTATACAATTTTAATAGACAAGTGAGTGTGTGGATACCTTCCATGAGTTGAATAAGAGGTTGACATCCACTCCAATTTTGATTCTTCAAAACCTTATAATCAATTATATGGTATGTAATGATGTCTTAGTACCTGAATTTGGAGATATTTGTTTGTAGAGGGCATGGTTGGTCACTTATTTGTATCATTAGCTATGAACCCATGAGTAAAACTACCTTACCAACAAATTTGAACTAGAAAATATGGTTCATGAATTAAATTCTTTACACCATTATCTATTTGATGTGAGGTTTTTCCTACACAGAACACATGTCCTTGTGGTATATATTCTCCCACTTTGACTTGTATCTATGATGAAAATTTTGGTTCCAGTATCATCATATGATTGAAATATAGATGCAATACTCCCTTGGAAATGGCTATGTATCCATAGATACTCTAAGAAAAAAATCCAAGGAGCATAGAATTTATACTTTAATAAAGGATAGGAAATTGATGATCCTACTTATAAGTTGGAAGATAGACATGTTGTTGGGTTAAGAAGTGATAATTTATGCTATTTGATTCTCAATATTTTTCTCATGGATCATGTGGTGGTCAAATATGTTGATTCCACTAGGTTGAATACCCAGAGGGGGGGGGGGGGTGAAATAGGGTATAACAGATTAAAACTTTCTCCCATTTGGATATTTTTTCATTGTAAGACAAAACTCCATTATGTCTTACTCCCATAGAAATATATGAATAGATATGAAAACAAGGATGGGACAAATAGATTTTTACTTGGTTCACCCTCAATGGGCTATGTCCAAAGAGCATACAATGACAATGTACCAATTTAACAAATTCACTAAGGGTCACTTCCAATAATGAGTATAATGTTTGGGATAGATCTTCTATGCCTAGGGTCACTACCTTTACAATGTTTATGGTCTCATCACAACATCCCCAAGGGTCACTCCCTATGCCTCTTTCTCTGAATCACTACAGGTGGAAAGGGTTACTATATTCCTCTTCCTTCACTCACTGCTCTTGGAAGTGAATCGACTCATAGTTTATGGAGTTTTTGGTGAAACACAGTTTATGGACATATAGGTTCCTTCATTTGCATGAATTTCTATATCCTCAACTATAGGTAGATGTTCTGTTGAAGTTCTATTTTCACCCGTAGTTGAAGTCCACCTTCCCTGGTATTTCTGAGTACTGAAAAATACTTTCACAAACAGATCTGAATCTCTCACAAGATCCCATGTGCAAATCAAAAACAAACTCCCTCTCCCACGTACTGAATACCAAATTTGGTGCATGAACCACCTACTCTGCATTCTGCTTCCTCTTCCTTGAAATGCCTCTTTCCACGGACTACCTCTGCATAAGTGATCGTGTACCGCTACCGAGTACCGATTCCATAAATCTCCTCTACAAAACCCCTCTTATCCGCAAACGGTTCTCTGTTCATAGACTATCTTCAATTCTGCATACCAGTGATCCCTCTTCACGTACCACTTTTGGGACTCTCCCTCTCACTTACCTGAGACTCCTCCTCTACATACTGAGATAACTCCTTCCATGTAACAGACTTTCTTCTCGGCATGCCATACATCCTTTTCCGGTTAAGAATCCCCACAATCAACTTCAGTGCGAACCACTTTTAGACTTTTTCAAATTCTAAAAGAAAAATATGATTTCTAATGTTGTTTAATATCCATAGTAATCAGTGGTATTAGTGATTCTTAAATAGGAAAATATATCCACTTAATCCACTGAATCAAGATTTACCAATTCTTTGAACTGACCTCCACCGCGTACCAATTCGTCATCCACTGTGAGCTGCAGGCCACCAACGAACCAGTTTTCCACATTGTCCACATACTTCATTTGTTCCTATATATTAAATCTATTTTTTCAATCAACAATCCATCCATGTACCTCATTACCTTCCACCATGAACTGTTACCGTAGCCATTTTTGGTTTCAGAAACTTCTCACGACACTCCGCGTACCGTTCTGAGAACATGGTATGCAGTCCATGAATTATGGTATGTGATTCTCATCCTTTTCCAAATTTCTTCATCATTCTTCTTTTCATTCAATCCTATGAATAAATCCTTCATTTTCCACCATGAAAATCCTGATTGTAGTCCCAAAAATTTGGAAAACACCGAAAAACAGCACCACCTTAAAAACCATTCATCGAAATACACCAACCACACTCATTTTCAGTCATCTGGCATTGTCAAAAAACAAAACCACATAGAAAAAATATCTAGATGATTCCTTGAGGGATTTTCCCCAAAGATATACCCCTTTTGGTTTGTTAACAACTCTCTTCATAATAATGCTAAACATTTTGATACCACATTGAATCTTATTCCAACTTCAAACACCATTAGCTTTACATGATCAAGATAGCGATCAAGGATTTACTCAACAAATACTCTAAGACCACATGAGCCATGCTTGGCATGAGATACATGAGTATAATTCGAATTTCATCAATGAATCACTTCATTGATAATCACCAATTGTTGATACCAAATTTATACCAATGAACTGCCTTCATCATGAACCTCAGCTATCATGATATCTAATCATTTATTGACTACTTATAGAATCGTTATATTTAATGCTCCCCCTATGTTATATCTCTTCTAAATAGCTTCATCTTAGCTTCGAATCCCCCTATCTCTCATTTCCACTTAACAACTTCTCCCCATGCCTTTTATCCCCAGGAATAGTCACACTGTGTCCCCCTTTGTCAACGAACCTGGAGGCTACTTCAAGGTTGCCTATAACAGGGTTAATAACACATATCAACATATTAGGGAAGGAAAAATTGTAACTTGAGGATAGGGGGTCCCAGATGCACCCTTTTTCAAGTGTGGGGATCTTACTGGAATCTTATAGCCATTTGATGCCTTTCAAACCCCTCTTTAGATAAAGACTTTGTAAGGATATCTGCAACTTGTTGTTCTGTAGGCACATAATCCAACTTCACAAGCCCTTGCTCTACCTTATCCTTGATAAAATGATATTTAATTTCAATGTGCTTTGTCTGTGAGTGATGGACTAGATTTCTGATGAGATTTATAGCACTTGAATTATCACAATGAATTATGATCAGTGATTTCACTTCAATCCCCATATCTTCATGTTACTTCTTCATCTACAATTACTATGTGCAATCTTGAGTAGCCGCAAGGTATTCTTCTTATTTGGTGCTTAATGAAATGAAATCTTGTTTCTTTGTTAAACAAGAAATAAAAAACCCTCAAAGTTAAAATTCACCTCCTAATGTTGATTTCTTATCATCTGCAGAATCAGACCAATCCGCATCTGTATAACCCAATATCTATGGATGAGATTTTCCATTATACATTAAGAAAAAATCCACTATTCCCTTGATATATTGATAAATTCTCTTTAATACTATAATGTGGGTCTCATTGGGATTTCTTTGATACCTCTCTTCCTATCATGTGGAAAATACTATATCAGGATTTCTCGCTGTCAGGTACAACAAGCTTCCAATGATTTTCTTATATTCAATGATATTAACTACTTTGCCTTCATCATCCCATGAAAATTTCAACCTGGTAGCAACTAGAGTATTCATCTCTTCGGAATTATCTATTCCAAATCTTCCCAGACCATCCTTGGAATATTTATATTGGGAGATGAAAGATTCATTCCATTCGTACATCACCTGTAAAACAAAGAAAAATATTAACTCACCAATTATCGAAATTTCGAACTCTCTTTTACTGAATTCAGAAAAATGTCTGCATTGCACTTCATATGATCTATAAAAGATTATTTCATTTACATAAACCAACAACATCATCCTCTGATTGCTTCCATTCTTTAAATACATATTTTAATCAACTCCACCATGTTGGAATCCGAGTTTCTTTAGGAACTGATCATGACTTTAATACCATGCTCTTGGTGCTTGATTCAAGCCATATAAATCCTTCCTCATCTAAAAGAATTTGTTCTCATCTTCATGAAAAAGAAAACAACCTAGTTTCTAAATGTAAACTTCTTCTTCTAGAACTCCATTCAGAAATACTAACTTGACATCCATCTCGAAAACCTTAAAATTTATTTTCACTACTATGGATAAGAATAATTTGATCGTCTCGAGCCTTGCAACAGGTGAAAATGTCTCATCATCATCTATACCATCTATTTGGGAGTACCCTTTGCACATTAGTTGTGATTTTTTCGAATGACAACAGAATCTTGATTCATTTTTTTGTGAAAGACACACTTTTTCCAAGTAAAATTCTTATCTGATGGTCTCGAAACAATTTTCCATGTCTGATTAATCTCAATTTGGTCAAGCTCTTTATTCATTCCCTAAACCAAATTCTCATATTCAGCTACATCACCAAAGCGTTTAGGATCCACTTTGGATAAGTATGATGCTTGTTGTAGAGACATCATCCTTCTTATCTGCAGTGGTTCTGTATAATCAATAATTATGTTCTACCTTTCAATTTCATCTCTTATTATTGGTCTATGGGAAGACAATGATTTGTTATCATCATCTGAGTCTTCTTTTGAATCAAACTTTGGAGTCGGATTATCTCCCAATTTATTAATTTCTTCATCGCTATCCTCTGGAGTTTGATCATGTATTTGATGAGTATTCTGTTCATTTTATACTATATTAATATCACGACTTTAATATATATTTAACAACTGCGTATTGAAAAATTTATATGCTTTTCTTTTCTTTGAGTAGCCAATAAATATCCCATCATCCCCACGGTATTCAAATTTTCTATATTTCACCTTGTTGAGAATGAAGCATTTAATTACAAATGTTGGTAAGTACTTCAATTAAGGCTTTTTTCTATATAATAAATCTTATGGAGTCTTCTCCTATTTTGGAAAAAGTAATTCTCTATTTGAAGTTTATACTTCTGTCATTACTGCTTCTTTCCAAAATTTCTCCGGAAGGCCTTTTCAATGAGCATTGTTCTTCCATATTGTTGACAGTCCAATTTATTCTCTCAACTAATCCACTATGATGTGGAGTTATTAATAATGAAACATGATGACCCATCCCATGTTTTTTGATATAATATTCCACTTGGATATTTTTGAATTATATTCCATTATCTGTTCAAATATTCTGAATTTTCTAATCAAGCATCTTTTAACATTCTCGTCGATATGTTGTAATAAAACTAAAAACTTTATATTTCTGGGTAATTATTGAAACCTATTCCATTTTTCTATAGTCATGAATGAATTGAACATAATATCTCCTCTCATTGATAGCCCATGGCGAAATTGGCCCACACATATCAATATGTAACAACTCAATCAATCTTGTTGACTTTTTATCCTTTTGTGTATATGTCTTTCATATGATCATCCACTGTTGACAAGAATCACAAGTATGTGTATGGTCATCTGATAATCTAAAGATATTTAGAGTTGAATCATATTTTACTATATTTTCCAAGGATCCTTGAATTATGTGGCCAAGACTCTTATTCCATAACTTTTTTCCTTTATCCTTTGATAGAAATAACATATCTTCTTCTCTAATCAGGGAGTATAGATTCCATTTCCAATGCTTTCCTTACAAAGAAACAACACCATCCTTTTCCTTAATGATGCATAATTTCTTGTAAGAACTTATGGTATGTCCCGAGTCACCCAATTTACTGACACTAAGAATGTTGTGACTAAGCCCCTCAACTACCAAGACATCCTCTCATCTCATGCCTTTTCCTCCAAACCTGTCTTTTTCTGAACCAATAATTTTCCTATCTGAATCATTACCAAATCATACGATACCTTATTTATCATACCTGGTTCCACTCAGTAGATCTTTATTTCCTATCATATTTGAAGTGCATCCACAATCAATGATCCATATTCTAGTTTGATCTGATGCCTTGAATGCAATTTTTTCACCCACTGATTTCTCTTCCATTTTATTTTTAACCTATGTATCTAGTATGGAATGATAATATTGATCTTTCTTAGTATATGATGATTCAGCTTCAACCTATAGAGATTCAAATCGATTTTTAATTTTGATCTCTCTTGAAGATACAATTGGATACTTCTTATGAACAAATTTTGTTTTCCTCGGCACATTCCTCAAAATTGTCGATGTGAAATATATTTCCATATGCCCGAGTCCTTTACACCTGAAATAATGACCCTCAAATGATGACCTAGAATTTTGAGCTCTATATGACCCTCCATGTTGGTCTTGTTCCCTTTGGTACCTCTTTGAAATGGAACATAAATTTTAACAATGTCCCATTTTACCACAACAATATCATCTTATGTAAGGTACATTCTTATGTGAAAATTCACCACTAGTTGTGCCATGGATTCTATGAATACTATGATTATTTTTCATACCCAAGTCAATATTCAATCTTAGAGTGGGTTCTTGTGGTCTGACTTGAACCATAACTGCTTTCTATTTTAGATCAAGTCCCATACCCGGATTATAATTTAGAATTAATTGTTGCTTCTGTTCTGATTGACCACTCTTCTCAAATATCATCCTATATATTTCTTATATGATCTTCTTTCCTGATGTCAAATCCAGAGTTAGTAGTTCCTCCTGATCATCAATTGTTCCTCGCAGACTAGCGACTTCCTCTTTTAGATGTTCTATATGTTTGATTTGATCCTTTCTCATTTCATTAAAATTATCAATTTCTATTTATTATCCTTAAATTTTGAGTCTGTACCCAACCACCTTCTCTAGGTTTTATTGAATTGAAGACCTCATCTTTTCAATTTCTGCATTTAGATCATAATTCTATTCTACATATTGTTTCATAAAGTGTTTGGCTTCATGGAAAACATTTTTAGTTTTCTTTTTTTGGATTTAAAATATCCACCACTTTAAGGGCAACTTCTAATCCAGCTTGAAGAAAAACTATTCCTTCCATTTCTCCTTCTTCATTTTCACTTTCCTCTCTTCTTAATGAATTTCTAATGACTAATAACATAGAATATATTTTATAATTGTTGTATTCCTCCAACTCTTCTGCCTTATATTATTTTGAACATTCATCCCCTTTTGAAAGCATATTATTCTTTTTTAATAACTTTCTCATAGTACTTATCCTACCTTTCTCATTTGATAAATACTTATTTTTGGGGATTTCATCATTTTCTTCATGTTCATCATCAAATTACTTAGGTTACTTTGCTGCAAAATTCCCAATCATTCCGCATCGAAAGCATGGAAAGGACTTTTACCTTTGAACTTTCCTTTTCTACTTTGGAGATTGGAGGGGAAAAATGACATGACATCATCCATATTTTCCTCCTCAGGACTATCTAAAACAAATAGATACTTCGTTTCCTTAAATTCATCTTCTTTAGACATTACCTTTTTCATTGCATCGTTATCATCGTTTCTCATTTCATATACTACAAGGGTACTATGTATGTTATCAAGTGTCATCTCTTTCAGGTATTTGTCTTCCAACACTGAAACATTGGATTGAACTGTGGTGGAGGTTTCCTCAAGATACATTTCACAATATTTATATCTTCAATAACATTCTTAAGGCCCCACATGCCTTCCACAATAATATTTATCATGTCAAATAATGCGTCAATAGTATCATTAGAATTCATTATGAAATTATTATACTTGTTCAATAGAACTTTCATCTTTTTTTCTCAGACATTTCTGTCTCCCTCATAAATGTTCCAAAAAACTTCCCACATTTCATGTGATGTTTTACCGGACATCACCTTTGAATAAATTGAATTTGATTGGGTTCACCCTAAAGCATTGATCCCTTTAGCATCAACATCAAATTATCTTATTTCATCTTTTTATAAAGCACCACTATTAATTTCCACTGATATTCCATGTATATCTGCTATGAATACATCCATACCTACTGATCGGATGTAGTGCTACATTTGATTCTTCCATATTTGAAAATTATTTCCATCAAATATTGGAATTACCTAATGATTGATCACCTCCATTACTTATTCATGAGAGAGAAACAATAACATTCATCCTTTCCCTCTAATACCAATTGTTGATTTCACTAGGTTGAATACCCTGGGGGGGGGGGATCATAGTATAATAGATTAAACCTTTCTTCTGTCTATATTTAGTTTTGTTGTTAGAAAAAACACAATTATCTCTTCCACCTGTAGAAATTTATGAATAGATATGAAATCATGCATGGGGAACAATGATTTTTACTTAGTTCACCTTCATTGGGATATGTACAAGGAGCATACAACAATAACGTGCCAATATTCCAAATTCAATAAGGCTCACTACCAATAATGAGTGAAATGTTCAGGCTAGAACTTCTATGCCCAGGATCACTACCATTACAAGGTTTATGGTCTTCTCACTACATCCCCAAGGGGCACTCCCAATGCCTCTTTCCCTGGTTCACAGTCGGTGAAAAGGGTCACCGTCTTCCTCTTCCTTCGCTCAATGCTCTTAGAAGGGAATCCACTCATAGTTTATGTACTTGTAGGTCAGACAATGTTTATGGACTTATCGGTCCATTCATTTTCATAAATTCCTACATCTTCAACTATAGGTAGATTCTCTGTTGAAGTTCATATTTCACCAATATATGAAGTCCACATTCCTTGGTACTACTGAGTACCATAAAATACAATCACAATTTGATTTGGAGCTCTCACAAACTCCCTTTTAAAAATCATGAACCACCTTCCTCTCACTTGTACTGAGTACTCGGTTTGGCATGAAAACTGCCTACCCTGCATACTGAAGACTCTTATATGAACCTCCTCTATCCATGGACTACCTCCACCTTCAAAATCATGTACCGCTACCGTGTACCAATTCCACGAATCTCCTCTACGAAACCTATCCTTTCTGCGAACTGTTCTATGTTCATTGACTGTCTTCACTTCTACGTACCAGAGCTCCCCCTTTGCATACCACTTGAAAAACTATCTCTCTTGTGTACCATATATTACTCCCCTACATACTGATACATGTCCTTCCACGTACATGACTTCCTTCTCTAAGTACTAGAATTAATTTGCAGTTTATGAATCCCATCAAACACCTTCACTGAGAACCACTTTCAGAAATTTCTGAATTCATGAAGCAAAATATTTTTTTATAATGATGTTTTTATCTCTATAGTAATGAGTGGGATTAGCGATTCTTATATATAAAAATATATCTGGTTAATCTACTGAATCAAGATTTTCCAAATCTTCGAACCCGCCTCCACTGCGTACCGATTCTTCTTTCGCTGAAAACCACGAGACACATGTGAACCATTTTTCCACTCCATATGCATAATTCATTTGTTCATATACAGAGTATTTCTTTCTTTTATCAAAAATCCATCTGTGTACCACATTTCCTTCCAGCACAAACCGTTACCACATCTGTTTCTGGTTTCATGAACCGCTCCTACCGCTTTGTGTACCGTTCCCAGAACATGACACACGGTCGATGAATTATGGTATGTGATTCTCATCACATTCAAAATTTATTCAATTTTCTTCATTTCATTCACTCCTATTAAGATATTATTCCTTTTACAGCATAAAAATCCCAATTTTGAGACCCAAAAATTTGGCCAACACTAGGAAACAACACCATCTTAAAAACCTTTCTTCGACAAAAACCAACCATACTCATTTGTAGTCATATGGATTTGTCAAAAAACACAACCTCACCAAAAACATACTGAGATGCTGATTTTAAAGATTTATTCCCAAAAAAATAGATTTAAAATTAATATAAATTCATGATTTGGGAATGGAACATGGAGGAAGATCGTATCCTAGGTTAGATTCAGGATTGAGATGTTATGTTGTGTATCCATGGTAAGGTAGTGGTCTCCACATCCATGAGGTAAGATCTGATGATGGGATATCGTACCTCATGATGGATGGTACATATAGGTTTGAATAATTTGTATTGGGATATTTGATGGTGTTTATGGTGGATGGGTATATGAAAGGATATCACTAGTTTTCCAACTTGCTACCCTACCTATCATTGGTTAAAGGCAGTTCACCAATGATAGAGTGGTTTACTTAATACCCTTATGAGGCTGATATATAAGTGGGATGATGTGGCCATGGTCTTCTCCCTAAGACTTCTTAGTATCCCAATGGGTCATGATGTATCACAGGAAGTGGGTTATCAGATGATAAAGGTTACATATTTCATTCGCATTTTATAGTCTTAGTCCATGGATGAGTTAGGACGATTATATGTATATAAGATAGTGAGTTTCCATGATGTGCCTATGAGTATAATTTTATATCTATCTGAACACATTACTTAAATATTTTGAAATTGTCTATAGAATACTATGGGGTCCCATATGAGAATTATAATGACATATCACCCATATACAGATAAACAATCAAAGAAGAAGATCTATATACTGGAAGATATGCTCATGGCGTGTGTGGTTGATTTTCATACATATGGGGATGACTATATGGCCATTAAATATTTCATACATAATAATAGATACTAGTTTTTTTATTCAAATACGTCATTTTAAGTCACTTTATGGATGGTTTTCCACTTTTTATTATGTTGGTTGGGGGTTGGTGAGTAATATTTGATCTATATGATTTTGGTGTAAGAATGTATTGAGCATGTGTATTTGATTTAGATGTTTTTGTTTATTTCTTAGAGTTATCAACACATATATTTTGACCCAAGGTTGAAACCCATAGTGTTTTCATTATCTAACTGAGTGTTCTTGTAGGTATCACCTCGGTTGAAGAATTTTTGGTTGAGAAAGTAGCGAAAAATCACACCATGACATGTTTTTATGTTTGAGATTGTGTCATAGATCGGTGTGATATATTTTCAATTAGATATTAATCCATTCTATCAAGGTATAAATTATGCGTATCCTTTTTTATAGATCCATATGTATGCGTTATACCCTATTCATGATTTATGACGACGATGTCATGTTGGAGGTAAAGGATATTTTCGAAGAGCTTCCATGGTGGATCATAGAAAAAATGAAATATGTTCTCTGTCAGAAGAAAATATTTCTTTTCCAAGTACTATTGAAGTATTTTTAGACCTAAGATGGTATTTGGGAGTATGATCCAGATATATGAGTGCATGGTCTGAATAATTTCATTCTAGAACCCTATAAAAGCTTCATATGGGTGAGAAGTTATTCGGGGGGGGGGGGGGGGGTTAATGTCCAATTTATTTCAATGATCCTTAAGTATAAATTTCACTTATTACTTTATATATTGATGATTTTTGGTTGTTTTGGGTGTTTTTAATGGATTGATAGTAGTTTTTATAGAGCTAGACCAAAAAAGAAGCTTCAAATATACTATAGGTGTTCTTCATAACACGACTCTTGGGAGTTAAACTAAGATGGCCTTAACATAGGGTCCCCCTCTATATACAACATTTTTTACCATGACATATCATTCATGCTAGAAACATGTTACTGGGTTGTTTTTTTTAATGTATGGACTTGTATTTCTATATGAAATTCCTCAATCTACCTCTCCCACTTCTTCCCTAACCCATGCTTGACCTAAATCACATGGAGATCCTTCCTTTGGTGATTTGGTATCTCTCCATCTCAACTATTATCCATTTGAAGTTCAATTTGTGGAAGAAGGTTTATGATAGTAAATAGAATCCCATATATTACCTAGATTATTCATTTTTCTATCAAATGTTTTAATTCCTAAAACCCTAACGTTAAAATTTTGGGGATGATTTTTTGGATTTTGTGCACCAGGATTGTATCGGGTGGAATTTTGTGGTGGATGATATTTGATACCCATAAGGTAGGACGTTTTTACCATTTTAATAATTTCATATGAATGCCTCTGAATTTTCTTGAATATAGTTGCATTTGTAGCCCAATGATAACTCTTCTGGTTGTATCAAAGTGATTGGGTAGGTATATAGATATGTGTTTTCCTCTTTAAAGGGGAAGCATTAGGTTTATTGATTAACTGAGATGAGATTCTATCTCATGGATTAGGTGGTCATGGGGCTATCCAACCTAGATGTTATACCTTTAGGGAATCACTTGGACCATGTTGAGGCTACAATGACTTAAAAAAGTGCTGTTGTGGTTCGAGGGATGAGTCCTATTTTGGTGGATTCTGATGCATGCTAATAGTATATTCCTTCTTTATGATTTTTGATCTATGTGTGCACCTTGAGTGGTGAGGTGAAAATTGGGATGTGATGTGACCTTCCATGAGTGAGAAGGGATGAGTTAGGTGTGTATGATAAAATCTCCCTTAAGTGGAAAATTATGGGTAAGGTGTGCATGATGAGGCATTGTCTTGAGTGATAAGGAATGAGTGATGTGTTATTTAGACTTTCATTGAGATCTTGAATGGAACTTTCTTCTAACATTGGGATACTGTAGGTATGGATGGGAGTTCATGGAAGCCTTGTTAGTACATGGTGATCCATTGGTTATTTCAGTTTTTATTTATTTAGTTTTATTGATGTAACCACCTTTATATCATTTCTATAATTATATTAAGGGTCTGTTTATAGAAACCCTGCCTCTTCTTTCCGATTTAAACAGGATTTATTACATATAACTACACTTAATAAAACCTCTAAGACTAAGATGTAAAGTATCTTTGGTAAATTAGGTACATTACACGATAACTTAAAATAAGTAAAACAACAACTTTGTTGAAAACTTCTTTAACACGATACAAATGTTTCTTCCAACATAACACTGCATAAGATAACTGGAGGACATACATAAGAAATTGGTGAGATATAAAACCCAGTAAGGGAATAAATAAGGCATAATATGATGAATTAAATACATGTTAGGTAATAGGTATATCAATGGAGTATAAAAAGGATATAAATATTATGGCATGATATAGCATGATAATCATAAATGGAAAATGTGGCAACAACATAAAATTCTGCATCATAAACATAGGTCAAGTCTAAACCCATGAAGAAATTATGGTGGAAAAATTCTCATAATGGAATTAGTTAAAACCCTTATCCCAATGTGATTTATCATGATATTAACCGTTACCCAAAGCATTTGAGTGCAATATCATTCTTGGTGCACTTTTCACATTCATTTCATTCTAATGCTTATGTGTGCCTCATAGATCAATCAACATGGATTCATTCATAATCATATTTTATTCAAAGATCAAGGAGTGTGGAATACATACATTTAAGTCCCCAATAAAATAATTTTATGAGTGTAAAGCTTAATATCTATTATATAAAATTGGAAATGTATTCACTACATAATTCGTTGGATTGGAAAAGTAGCAGTTCAATTTCAGCAGCATAACGACGTCACATAAAAATTCACAAAATGGGTTGATGAGAGAGAAATGGGTCTCTAAAAATTTATATATGAAATGGATATTAATATGTAAATCAAAAGGAATTATTTAACACATGTAATTAGAAAAATAAGACATAACATAATAAAGAAACCTAGAGAAAGAGGAGAAAGGAAGGAACCCTTACTTGAAAGTGTGACTCCAAAGGCTAGATAAGGTCTTCTTAAAAACTTGGTAGAACCTTGGGAGGAATAATGTGAGTTTATGAAAGAGTGTGTACATTATAAAAAGAGTTTTAGTTGTGATAAATGGGGGATTATGTTGGTTTATATTGGAAATGAGGGGTATTTCTTTGTTATTGAGGTTTTGGACTCTACATAATAAAATATCCAAAACCACAATCCATACCATTGTTTTATCCCATGGTTTCTTCCAAATGAGAGTGGATTAAATTTTCTTATATGTAAATTTGACGACATTATTAAAATATTTTCATTGGTGATGTGGAGGTGAGTCACACTGTTACAAAAAATTATCGTAAAATATTAAATTATATTAGAAGTTTTGCATGATTCATAATGGATTTAAAAAATAAATCAAATAAACATAAATTAAAATTATTTTAAAGGTAAAACATTTATATTTTTTTGTCCCATTTATGTCACTTATTACATCACTTTGGTTTCATTATGATGTCATAAAAGACAAAGTATATTTATATGGTATTTAATTTTTACCTAAAAATTCAACTATCAAATAAAATTATGAAAAGTTCACTATATGATAATTTTGAAATCCTAATTCCAAAAAAATATTCATTTTACCAAAATAATTTTCTAAATATGAAAATTTTTACTTTTAAACTATAAACCTAAATTTATTGAAAATGATGGGTTTTTTAAGATAATATTTTTTTGAACCTTTATAAAGCATTACATTTGGAATCATAAAAATTGTACGATCATTTATATTTGATAAAAATTATTTAATAAAAATATTTTATTTAAATATTATCTATTTTAAAAATAAATTGATTCATAAATTCATTAATTGAATTGGAATATTAACCAATAATAGAATTTTTCCCTTTAAAATGATTTTCAAATTTACAATAATTATATTAAAATAAATTCATTGTTTTATAAATAATAATGTAAATATTCTTATTGATAGTGTATTGATACATATACCTTTAATACACTAGTATACTCCCTAAGAGTGAGGTGCATGACAGTGGTGCTTTCAGGGGGTCATTCGGTGTACATGGTTTGGGTCGTGATCTAGACGAGTTTGAACTTATCCCATAAATAGTTTCACTCTTTCTTAAGTTGTTGGATCTTAGTTTTGAATTGGTGAAGGGAAAATCCCAGAAATTCAATGTCCCTCATAATCTCGGATAAATTGGATTCATAGGGTATGATACTACTAGTTAAGGCCAACAATTCCTTTGTCTGTGTCAAAAGAATTTGTCAAAAACTCTATATTTATACTAGTCATGTGGTCTCTGTAAAATAGTTATATAATTAATGGTAATGATACTTAATAGTCATCTAAATCCCTTTGGATATAATAAATCAATATGATTTCCTGTGTTTTATATAACAATAAGATATTTAATTAAATAAAAAAGGGTAATTTTATTCATAAGCATTTGGGTCATTACAATATTCCCCCTCTAGAAATTTTACCCTTGAAATTTTCTTTTCCCACACTAAAATAGATGAGGTTAACTCTACTTCATCACCTCCTCGGGTTCCCATATTTCTTCATCAATATTTTTGTTTCTCTATAACACTTTAATGAGGGAAATTGTCTCATTTAATAGAATATTTTCTCTATAATATATGATCATAACTTGTTGCTCTCATAGTAAAGATAATTATCTAATGGAAAGACCTCTTGATTGAGTACATGTTAGGGGGTTTGGTATGTACTTTCTCAAGAGGGATACAAAGAATATATTATATACTTGATATAGGTTTGTTGGGAGTGCTAGTAGAAAGGCCCCTACTCCGATGTGATCAAGGTTCTCCAAAGGGTTTATGTAGCTTGGATTAAGCTATCACCTCTTCCCAAATATCATCACACTCTTCTATAGAGAGATGTGGGGGAATACCATGTCTCTAACATCAAACTATTAGAATCATTAATGATTGTTAGTATAGATCTTTTATCTACTCTGAGTAGCCTTAATGTGATGTTGAATGTTCATAACCTTATCCACCATTTCCACTTCTATTTTATGACCTAGAAGTGTTCATTCTCCAAAATCATCCCAACATGATGGTGTTCTTAACCACTTCCTATAAAGGGATTTATAGGGATCCATTTGGATTCTTGAGAAGAAACTATTGTTGTAAGAGATCTTGGATAGAGAAAGTTATTGGTCTCATCATTCACTATGGTTTATTGAGAATTATCTCAAAATTTCCTAAAGTATTTGGATAGTATTCTTAGATTGGATATCAGATTGATGGTGATAAGCCACACTAAGATTCAACTCAGTTTTTAGTTTGGGTCAGATACTTTTCTAGAAAATTGAATAGAATATTGGATCTTGATCAGATACAATCAGTAGTGGTACTCCATATAACCTCACCAATTCTCTAATATATATCTATTCCAGTTGATGTACTGAAAAATCCTTTCAAATTGTAATGAAGTGTGAAGCATTTGTTATATGATCCAAAACAACCCCGATAACATTGTTTCCTTTAGATTCCTTTACACATCTGGTGATAAATTCCATGGGGATGTTTTCCCATTTTCATGTTTGTATGGGTAATGGTTGCATTATCACATTATAATTCCACCTTTCAGCCTTTACTTTCTGACATATTTGGCGGTTTGATGTATATTCATCAATCTCCTTCTTCATGGTTTCCCAATAATAGTTCTTTTGAAGATCTTTATACAAATTTTCACTTCTTGGGTGAATAGATATAATTGAAATATGTGAATAATCCAATAGTTAGTTATTTAACTCATGATTTGATGGAACATATAGTCTTGACAAAAATCTCAAAATTACTTCTTCATTAACATTGAAATCTATGGATTTTCCCTCTCCTTATAGTTTCCAACATATTCAGAATTCCCACATCAAATTTATGAGCACCCATTAATGTTTCTAGAAGAGATGGTAGGAAAATAATTTGTGAAAGGATTGATGATATTCCTTTCTATTTGACTCACATATCTATCCGCTTAAAATATAAGAAGAATTGATCCTTATCAATTCTAATCATGATAGAATTTTTGGGTCCTTTCTACTTAGAGAATCTCCCACCTTATTTTCTTTACCGTGATAGTTTGTTGATTGGGTAGTCATAATTCGTGAAGATATCTAACAATATTATCTATCACACATCAAGATATTTCTACGCGAATATATATTTAAGGAACTTGTGGTCAGTATATATCTCACACTTCTCCCCATTGAGATAATGATATCATATCTTAAATACAAATATCAGAACTACCTACTCTAGATTATATGTGGGATAGCTTATATCATGTATTTTCAACTGCCTTGTATGTTAAGACGTTTTCATTTTTCATTAACCCACAACCCAATCCCTTCTTCAAAGAATCGACGAAAATGGTGAAAAGATCCCCATTTGTGGTTTGTCTGAGCATAGGGGAAGTCATAAACCTACCTTTAAACTCCATAAATCATTCCACACAATAATAATTCCAAGAAAACCCTACTCCCTTCTAATTTATCTCGGTAATAGGGTTTGAAAATCATGATAAATTTTTCACAAATTGATGATAATAAAAAACTTACCCATGGAAAATATGCATATTTATCATAAATTTCAGCCTCAACCTCCTTCAATTGAATTTTTTTGAAGTATCCCCTGATTTCCCATTACTTGTAACGATATGGCCCAATAATGAGACTTATATCAACCCGAACTCACACTTGTTTTACTTTTATTAGAGATTCAACTTTCACATGGTCTTTGGCAAAATTTTTAGATTCTCTTCATAGTTCTCCTTAGTTATGGAGTATATTAGAATATCATCTATAAAGATAACCAAAAAATTGTTGAGATAATCTATAGAGAATATATTCATCAAGTTCGTGAATATTCTTGATGTATTTATGAGTACAAATGGAATTACTATGAACCCATAATTATCATACCTTATAAAAACAATCATGGGGACATATTCCTTCTTCACCCACAATTGATAATATCACGATTGAATATCCACAATGGAGAATTTTTGTGCTCCACGTAGCTGATTTAATAATTCATCAATCTACGGAATATGATACTTTTTCTTTTTCGTGATCCAGTTATGCTCATGATAATTAATGGAATGAAACATTGACATATCCTTATTCTTAAAAAAGAAGATTGGCGCACCCCATGGTGAAGAACTAGGTAATATGAACCCTTTATCTATATTCTATTGTAGTTGTTTATTCATCACTTCATGTTCCACAACAACCATTCTATAAGGAGTATTGGATATTGGAAACAACCTAGGTTTAAGCTCGATGGTAAATTAAACCTCTTGGCTAGGAGGAAGACCAAGCTATTCCATGGGAAACATATCAGTGTATTCCAAAAAATTAGGCATGTCTCATAGGATGGTTCTTTCATTATAATCAATTATTTGATATAGATATGATTATTCATATGAAACTAATATCCATTTTTTAGGTGATGGTGCTAAAAAAGATTCACCACCTCCTTGCACTGGTATATAATTGAGGGTTGATTCAATATACAGAGAGTGATCTCATTCTCACAGAAATATATGTTAGCTCTATATATGGAAATCCAATCCATGCCTAGAAATAAATAAAATACCACTAAAGGGTGTATGACAAGGTTCACTCGGATGTTTAGAAAATAAATGTTGATAGGGGAGAAGTTATATACATGGGATACAATAATTTCCCTATTTTATATTTTCACTGACACCTTTACTTCAATTTTTTGTGCATGTGTTTTAATAGTTCTACTAAATTTTTGTGATAAGAATGAATTTATATAACCAGAATCTGAAAATATATTCACTATCCTTGAATGATTAACTATTGTACAAGCCACCACTTAATGGTCAGAATCCACCATGGTGGTCATGATAGAAAAAGATATCCCGTCATACCTCAGAGGTTATTGGTTAAAACTAAACAACCTTGGCATAATGCACTGGTTCGGAATGTTATTTGGTTCTTTATATTTGAAGTTGTGAACACCACATTGAGGGTTTTCTAAAGCATTACATTTGTCTATAATTTTTTTGGATTTCTCCTATTAGAAATCATTGGCAAGGTTGCCTAGTCCTCTACAACTAAAAAATTTCTATATTCTGCGTAGGAAATTTCTAAGGTGTTTCTTTATTCCCCATTGACAATTGGGATTCTAAAATTTCATTACACCATTGGATTTATACTTCAAACCGCTAGAATTAAACACTTAATTCCTCTTATTATCCTCATAATACCCTTGGAATTATCAGATATACATTTTGAAATTCAAGAAACATCATTCAACTTCCTCATATCAATCAAAGTCATGGAACTCTAGATCATTTCGTAGACTAGGGTTTATCCTCCCAATGAAGTTGTCATCCTTTCATTTGGGGGTAATGACAAAACCAGGGTTGAATCATGGAAGTATTTTGAATTTTTCCTCATAAAATCCAATAAATTGGTCATCTTTTTTCTTATGAAGTAAATACCATTCAATTTTAATATAGAGAGTCAAAGAAAAATGTTTATCAAAAAACAATTTTCTGAATTCCTTCCACTCCATTGTATCAATCTCTTTCTTAGGCTTCATATTCTTGATCAATGTCCAATACTAACCAGATTATCTATCCATAACATAAATAGTATGATATAGATTCTCTTATATATAAAATTGAAGGATGGATAATATATTCTCAATGGAGTTGATCCATTATTCCATTATTCCATTATTAAGGGATTAAATGATTCATTGAAAGTTGGTGGCCTTTGTCACCAGAAGCTCTCAATTGCATCTTGTTCCCTCTTAGAGAGGAGGGGGTTGGTCTATTCTATTGATCGATTTTTCTATTTGTAACTTGAGTTAGATGAGAGATAATCATGACAACATTTTGAATTCCTAGTCCCATCAGGTTGGACATCTCATTGGGACAGTCATCACATTTCCCTTCGCATTAGTTGTTAACCCAATTCCTCATATTACCATCCATTGGATAGAATAAACGGGAAACTAGGGATGTGTTTTTAAAAATATTAAACACATAAAGTGAAATAGTACAAAATTAAAGGCCTAACTTATAAATTAAATTTATCTTCTTAACTTATTTGTTTCTAGGACTCAATCTATGTTATTCAGGATCTATTTGTAAACATATATTCTTATGGAAAATGTTTTTGTTCCCTTAATTATGGTTCGTAATGAGATTATGAATTTAACCAAGAGTATCACCCAAGAGTATCAATAAAGGTGCATAGTAAAGCCCATTTTCATATAACATATACCCCAATTCAGGCCCAAAACATATTTTCGATTTTATTACCCATAGGTACATCTGTACCAGAACCACGTCTATTTGTATTATCCAACACGGGATTTATTTTCTTGATAAACCACTTATACTATACATACCAAAATTTAGCGATGTTTTTTTATAATTAGTCTACCCGGTAAGTCTTTTTTTAGATTTCCCTAATCTTAAGTCTTTCTATAGATTTTTTTAATCCTAATCCCAAAAGTAATTTTGCATTTCCTTTGATATAAACTATAACAACCCTACTCATTATTTCACATGTAAAATTATTTATTACATATAATTAGATTTAATAAAATCCAAAATATCAAGAGGTATAGTGTATTTGGGAAATTAGGAACATTACATAACAACATAAAACATGAAAAACAACATCTTTATTGAAAAATTCGTTAACATGATCAAAATGTTCCGTCTTACTTAACACTTCTTGGGATAACCTGAGGAAATACATAAGAAAGGGGTGCTCTATAAATCCCAGTAAGGTAATAAACAAGTAATATCATTAAGAAGTAGATACATGTTAGAGAATTGGTATATCAATGTAGAATGAATAAAACATGAATAATAAGGCATGATATAAAAAGGTAATCGTAACTTGAAAAATGAAATGAATACATAAAATAAAAAATCATAAACATAGGTCAAGGATAAACCCAATAAGACACAGTGGTGGAAAATGTACTATAAAGGAATTAGGTAAAAGTCATGTCTTAATGAGATGTATCCTAATACTAACCATTACCCAATGCATTGGATTGCTATAAAAATTCAGGCACACCTATCACATTCATTTCATTCTCATTCTTAAGTTTTCCATAGAGATCAATCAGAATTGATTCATTCATCATCATAATTTATTACACGATTAATGAGTGTTTAATATATACATATAAGCCTCAATAAAATAAATATATGTGTATAATGTTGATTACGAATGATATAAAATGGGCATGGTATTCACTGCATAATTGTTTGGAATGGAATACCGAGATGAAATTTCAGCATCAAAACAATATAAAATAAAAATTCATAAAATGGGTTGATGAGAGATTAATGGGTCTCACATAATTTAAAAATTAAATGGAAAATAAAATGGAAATGGAAATAGTTTTCCAAACATGAGGAAATATAAAAACAATGCACACCGTAATAAAGAATCCATAAGAAATAGGAGAAATGAAAGAACCCTTACTTAAATGTGTAGGGGATTCTTGAAATATTAGGGGTGCTTTGGTTGGACTCTATGAAGTGGAGGAAAGGTTTTTTACATTCCACAAGGAATTTTAGTGATGATAAAGGAAGGATTATGTGGGTTTATATAGGAAAGGAGGTGTATTTCTTTATTATTTAGGTTTTGAATTCTACATAATAAATTAACCAAACTAAAAACCATTAAATAGGATATTCCTATGGTTTCTAAAAAATAAAAGTGGTCTAAATTATTATATAGTTCTGAGGGACAAACTTATTAAAATATTACCATTAGTGACATAATGATGAGTCACACTCTTAAAAAATTATTTTCAAATATTAAAATATATTATAAGTGTTGGAGGATTTATAATGGATTTCATAATAAATAAATTAAACATTACATCACATTATTTCAAAGGTAAAACACATATTTTTTCAAGGATCCCATTTATAATAGTAATGAAATCACTTTTGGGTCATTATGATGTCATAAAACACAAATTATATTTAAACAATATATAATTTTTATTGGAACATTCCGTTGTCTCAAAAAATTATGAAAAATTCACTATTGGATAATTCTGACATCTTGATTCACAAAATAATAGTTATTTTATCTAAATAATCTCATAAATATGTGAATTTTCACTTTTTAAATAAAAACATTCATTTATTGAAAATGATGGGTTGTTGACAATAATATTTTTTTGAACATTTATAAAGAATTACATTTAACATCATAAATATTATAGGATCATTAATATTTTATATAAATTATTTTATAATAATATTTTATTAAAATATTATACATTTTAAAAATCCATTAATTGAAAAATTTGTTAATTTAATTTTCATATTAACCAAAAATACAATTTTTTCTTTAAAAATCATTTGGAAAGTAATAATAATAGAATTAAAATATATTCATTATTTTATAAAAAATAATTTAAATATTATAATTGCTAGGGTATTGATACATATCACTTTAATACACCACCATACATCTTAAGAGTGATTTACGTGATGGTGGGGATTTTATGGGGTCGTTCCATGAACATGGTTGGGGTTGTTATATCAATGAGCTTGAACATCTCCCATAAACAGTTTCAATCATTCTTAAGTTGTTTGATCTTGGTATGTGATTAGTCAAGGGAAACCCCCATAAGTGATGTATCCTTAGAAATATTCGATAAATGGGATTCCTAGTGTATTATGCTACTGGTTGAGGCCATCAATTCCTTTTTATGTGTTAAAAGGATTTGTTAAAAACCATATATAAATACTATTCATGTGATCACTGTTCATTGGATACAATATCAACAGTAATGATACTTAATGGTCCTATAAATCCAATTGAATATAATAAAACAAGAGTAGTTCATTTTTAATATATAACAATAATACATTTAATAAATCAAAAATGGGTATTTTATTTATAATTGTTTGGGTCATTACGCTGTTAGTGGAGTCCTATTTGGTTTATACTCACTCCCCACATGAGCATCTTGACCCATTTACAAAATGTATGGTCTAAGATACAACTGAGGGAACTATAACTATGACTAACAATACATTAAAAACAAGTGAATGAGGTTGATGTCAAACTAGGACAGGAATTGGGATCTTTTATAGGTATCCCCCATTTATTATTATTATTCTATTATACATTTTATAAACATTGATTTTCTACTTATGGGGATACCTTTTGACTTGATTTACTGGATATTGTATTCTATTTTGATATTTGATGGGATGAGTTATTATTACTATTACTATGTATTTTTAATACTTAAAATTATATTATGGATCCCAATATTGTATTTACTATGATAATTATCTTATACTGATTGAATAGTCTCCCCACAGTGCCATTCAAGGTCTTGCTATTAGTCGGAATCCTCTTGTGTTCAGGGAGGCACATATGAGGCATGTGACCCTTTAGCTCAGAATAGATGATCTATGTTGGGGAATCATGACATTATGAGTATTGTAATCATGATAATCCTTGGGTAATTAAAAACATAATGAGGGTTATATTTTATATCATATGGGTGTTGCATTAGATTAATTTGTTATGGTATGTTATTATCATTTTTATTGACCATCAGTAACCCTTGTTGTAAGGTGGGTAGTGTTTTATAGAATGGGGGTTTTTACAATAATTATCTTTACATTGTTGGATATACTATTCCCCTTTAAACTCAAAGTTAACTATTATTTTAAATTATATTTTACCCTATTTACGATTCAGATTAGGTTATATTTACTTGAAAGTGTTCTGTTTTTAGTAAACTATTGAATAAATCATTTTATAAAACCGTTATTTGGGTTTGAATGTTGTGATTTCCCATGAAGATTATAGTCTTAGGGAATTATCACTACATTTATAATATCCCCAAATATTGTTCAATTCAATATAAATTTTGTTGTTGTTGGATTTAATCTATCAAAAATTGATACTTCATTCATTGTGAGTGGTTAGTTATAGATCTACGATTGAGATACTGGAAGAGTTTTGTGGCATTGGGATTTGATGCAGATTATTATTAATATTTCAGCATGTTTTTTCATTTATTTTGATTTATAAAACATAAATTTTTTACAATATAAGATTAATATATTTTATTCTTTTTAAACATAGTGTTTCTTTGACATGCAGTAATGGTTAACATTTTTCATGTAAAATAATTACCTAGTTATTTATTTTTATTCCTCATCACTTGTTTTTAGCCCCTAGATATTAGGGAATGAAATTAATACATTTTAACAAATTAATTTGGTTCTCTATTTTTGGTTAATTGGGTCATACTGTTTAAAAAATGACACTAGAGCATAGTTACATGCTAAAAAGTTTGATTATTATGAAAAATAGGATGGGCTCTAATCAGAATATACCTATAAAAACACTTAGATAAACTTTTTACTGTGAACTTCAATTTACTAGGAAATTTGGGTATAATAAAAAGTTGGTGAAAAATTGTTTCAAGTTTTTACAAGTTTCTTAACATGGTGATTTATAATGTTAAAGTGTTCATGTTTAATTATTAACATGAAATGGTTTTCAATAATAGATTTCCAATGACTCAATGTTTGATGTTTTTCAGAATTTATTTTAAAATGCATTACAACACAAATTTTTTTTATTGTTTTGGTTTTTGTTTAATAAAAAATTAAGATATAGATAAACCTAAATGTATCATGGAATAGATATGTCAGAAATGAAATTGGAGGGTATTATTTTTGGATTGAATATAAAAAAATAGGGATTCTTATTAGCAAGAACTATAAAGAGAGATAATTTTTTACATAGATTCTCAACATGTGTGATTGATTTTATAATATTTTCAATCCCTTCGTATAAAATCCAATTTTTTAAGTTCAAATGTAATATCAAGGACCTTATAGTTTTAATGGAATAGTCCATCATCCTTTATTGGGGATATAAAACCCTATCAAACCAAATAATGTTTAGATAAGATGATTGAAGATTCTAAAATTTTGTAATCACTAGAGATCTGTACAAGGATAATATAATTAGTATTAAATAATTTTTCAAAAGTAGTTAGTAAATAAAAAATTGATAACAAAATGACCTAAATAAATAATTCCTTCATCCCATAAATTTTTTTAGAAAAAACTTCTTTCAATGGCCTAAGAAAATGTGGAATGATTTTTCAATAAAAATCATTAGTGAAATCCTTAGGTTATTCTATAGAGAGAATGAAAATTTTATATTTTAAATGTGGTGGAAAGGTTGAAATAAATTATAATTTCATAGTTAAACCAAGAACATTCCATTAGTGTTTTAATAAGGGATGGTTAATGAAATTATGAGGAATTTTATCTTTACCATCCACTAATGTATAATTCAATCTAGTTAATGGATAAAAACATTGATAGAAGAGGAAATGTAATATATATTATCAAATTGAAGAAAGATATATATTCATTAAAAATAATATGGAATAATTTTAACATATGTGAATTCATATAAGGAATTTGATACTAATATGAGAATATTAGTAATTCAAGGTACTTTCTTGATTTATTTGAGGCATATTACCACTTTATTTGATATAATAATATCTTAGTATTTTTTGATATCATATTAAAATAAGCTATTATAATTTCATGTTGAACTAATTTCATAAAATTAATATAGATAAACTATATGTTGAAATAAATATAATAATATCAAAAATTATGTACGATTATGATAATTGAATTTTATATCTCATGGTTTTTCTAGCCCTTCAGATGAAAATGTGAAAACTTATCATTCAAACAATAATTTTACCCTGGGTAGCACTGATGTAATTTATTAAAAGTATGGTAGTAATATATAGTTATATATTCAATAATAGGAAATGAATTAATTGTTGATAAATCATAAGAATTATTTCCCTATATTTTTATTCATTTCATTAAATAATGAGAGAATAATTGTTTTCAATAATTTATGTTCAGTCTAAATATAATTAATTAAGGGTAAAATGATAGGATATAGTGAATATAAGTTTTGGAAATTTTTATTGACATTATTAGTTTTTCGTTATTATTTTTTGTGTTACTTATTCATGTATAGTTTTTATATCCTTGATGTATCAATTTTTTTATAAATATTTTTATAAATTTATAGTGGTATTGATGGTTGATATATTTTATCACTCAATTTTAAAGATATATCATGAAATTAATATAGAACTTTTCTTAGGATTTTTTATGAATATATGTTTTGTATAAGGTTTTCAAAATATTAATTTTGGATTCAAGAGGTAATGTTTCTTAGGTTCATTGTTTTAAATAAAATAATATTTATTGATCCTGAAAATGTGATGGCTATGATGTATTGGGGGAGGACCTATAATTGATTTGAGATTTATATCTTTCTTTTACTTGATGGATAATAGTTCATTTTTAATAAATTATTCATGAAATTTTGATATCTAATGGTTGGTTTCACCATAAAGTGTCCTAGAATTGAATGCGATGGGAAATTATATAAATAATTTAAACAATTGAGGAGAAGAAATGCAATAGCACCAATTATTATCCCAACTAATATGAGTACTAACAATAAATATATTATGAAACTTCAGGAGAATTATTGGGATGTGTCCATATAAAAGGGGGTTAGGTCATGACATGTATATCAATATATTATAATCTAAATGAATCGATTTATAGTAAAAATGATTTGGTGTTATCTATAGTGGATCATGAATTAAAGTAATTTAGGAATTAACTCTTTATTGTAATGTTCATATTATACACTAATCATAAGAGCCTGAATTATATTTTACCGAAATGGGATTTAAATTTGAGACAATGATGGTGGGTAACATATATCCAGACCTTCGATTTTAAAGATTCAAATATATATATAAGAAAGGAAATATTGTAGATGAATCATTGAGTATGAATAATCAAGATCAACCTATTGATTATTTGAAGAGTAGTGAATACTGATGATATATAACCATAATTTTACATAGAGATAAATTAAATAGTGGAATATGTTGTTATTTCCAATTTTAATACAAATTAAACATTATTCGATTATTTTAAGGATATTTGGTATACCTAGTGTGTAAGGCTATAGGAGTGACCTTTTATGGTGAGGATACTGATAAAGAATCATGATATCAAACTTATTTATTTACATTATGAAGTGAATGGTTGTTACAATTCCCTAATTAAAAGAGTTATATGGAAATTTCATAATTATAGCTGTGTGGTATATCAAGGAATTACAAAGATGTATCGAGATATCAAGAAAATTCACTGGTTAAAGTGTATGTAGAAGGAAATGAATGTGTATTTTTCATGATGTTAAGCTTGTTATGAGGTAAAGTTAAAGAATCAGTGACTAGCTATATTTTTACAACCTTTACCTATATTAACTTATTAGTGAGGAAAAAATGTTATAGATTTCTTAATTGTTTTACATTAATATACCTTAAAAAATAATGATATTTTTGTTGTGGTGGATAGAATTGCGAAGTAAACACACTTATTAACTATTTGGGAGAAGAATTAAATAGATGAAAATAAAAATACATATTTCAAGGAAGATGTTAAACTCCATAAATTATCTAATTTGACTATTTATTATAGGGATACATGTTCTATGAATCATTTCATGAATGAATTTCATAATGCTTTCAGAACTCAATGTAGGATGATTTTGGGTAATGATCCCAAATTGGGTGGGAAGAAGGATCGAGTTGATGTTATTTATAATCCTATTGAAATAGCATAAATTGCTCAAAATGTTTATACTGGTTGACAATGATGACCCTTTTAATTAATTTTTTGTGGACACATATTTGTATGACCCTCACTTTATTTGGAGATAAAATTATTAAAAATTAAGAGAATTTGGAACTCCATATTTGGGGTCTATTTGAAATTTTGGTAAGGATTGAATAAGTATCATATTGGATGGAATTTCTATCATGAAGTAATGTGGTTCGCAATGAATCTCCTATATCTCAGAAGTGTTATTATATATATTTTTGATTGTTAATCAGTAGTGTGGAATTCCAAAAATCTTTTTTTGAATAAACAATATGTGTTTTGGATGTACAAGAAAATATTTTAAGGGGAAGGTCAATTCTTATTTATTTAGAGTTATGGTATCTTGATAATATCCATGTGGAAATGTGGGAGATAGAAACTCTTAAGTGAAAATAGTTGTATCTAATTAATGAAATTGAGTAACATTATATGATAAAAAAATATTTATCGTATGGATAATTTTAACATTCCTGTTTGTATTTATATAATTGATGTGAAGATTAATATGAGTTTATTTATTGAAGTGATCCTTCCATGAGAGAAGTGAATAAACTTATTATTTTTATCAATATAAAATTATTTATTGAATAGGATTTACTAATAATATGTTTTTAATTAAAATATATTTATTATATTAGGGGATTTTAAATATGAAAATTATTGACATAGTATAGTGATTAAATTTTATTATTAAATCATGATATATTATTTATTTATCATATGTTTGATGATGATTTTCATCGTAAATTCAGTTTAGAAGATATTTTTAGTATTATATCTTAGAATTTTTGACACAAAAGATTAGTCATTAATGAAACTTAGAGAATTAATATGTGAATATTCTTTTGATAAATTTAGTCTCAAACTGATGAATTGATTATTAATTTTGGATTTGGATAATTAATTCATAGGAATTATGATAAATTGATTTGGAATGTCATATAATTATGAGAGTCAAAATTTAGCATTATTATGGAAGAAATAAAGGGTTATGGAGATATTGATTGACGAAAGTCCATAATAGATTTTATTAATATGTGAATCCTTTTAATAAAATATTGGTTGGATGCAATTTAAACTGAGAGTTTACCATGAGTTATGGTGGAGAGATAAAGGGTAATAAATATGGTAAATTAGTTACATGGAATTATGAATCAAATTGGTTAACTTGAAAAATTAGGCAATTTTCTAAGGTTTTGATTCACCAAGTATATTTCCATGGTGTAATTAAGGTAAATTTTGATAAATTAGTTTGTATATTTATAGATAATTGCATTGAAATGTGATTTGTTTTGAGCTATAGTCATATTTTTTTATTGATAGTGGAATAATTTTATACAAAAGTTTTGGAAAGTGGCCATCAAAGGGAAAGCTATCTATTTGACCATAAATTTTTGAAAAATATGTTATCATATATATTTCATTTATATTATTTAATATAACAAGAGATTTGAAAATTTATCGAAGACTCTTTATTTTTTTCTTTAATGATTGATATGTCAATGGGTATTTTTATGATGTTTCACACAAACTATGGAACTTTTTGGAACATTTACCATTAAACCATCTTCTTTTACACCTCAATACCATTGAGTTTGTTAGTAGACTTGCTATGTTTCATGGTTGGTGTGTTACTCACTTGAGTTTATCAATATTATATAGAGAGTTATACTGGGACACACTAACATGGGATGGTCCATTATAAACAGGCGTATATGGAACCTAATTTCATTAAAGGAGAAAAATATTCATTTAATTTATAAATAATTATTTATGGAATAAATTTTGTGGATATGTTCAAGTTTTTCTTCTTGTTAAGATCATAATGTCGAAAATCAATAAAATTTCAAGGTAATCATATATAGGTAGGGGGATTTGATCAATTATTATTATGAGATAGTAATTTTGTGAATTATTAATTAATTTTTATAAAATTATTATTTATGAATGATTTTTGAATGATATTTATAAGTGGGTTTTAAATTAATATTTGATAAAAATATTGATTTGAATAAGAAATGTGGGTTTGATGTGGATTAAATAAACTGGGGGAACAATATGTGATGACATGAATTTTTAATTATAGAATTAAAAAAATTATTTTTCAATGATGTGTTTTTTTAGAAATCATTCATAATTGGTGTTTTTATGATGTTTTTTCCCAGGAATTCAATTAATATAATATATGTTTTTTTATATTATATTTTAAAAGGTTTTTTCATTTTTTTAGAAAATCATATATTTTTATTAATGTGTTTGATTGAAATTATAATTCTTATGAAATATTTTATTTTTATTAAGAAAATAACATTTTGTTGAGGTCATATGGCCATGTTATGTACTTTTTACTAAGTTATGGATGGGTCATACATGGTGTGTATGAATATTAAGAACTAAATTTCTAGCTAGTATATTATTTGAAATTTTATTATGATCATGACAAATATTATGTTTATTAAATAGGGGTTGTATATTGATTATTATTTTATGGTATCTGATTATAATTTTTGTTGAAAATTATAAAACCTTGTTATAAAGTGTGTTTTATTTTATGGCGTAGTGGTTTTACCTTTGATTATTATTACCTTGGTGGTTATCACTTTTCATGTTTCAAACTCAAAGATGACTCTTATTTTAATTTAATCTTTACAATATTTTCATTTTTAATGAGGTTATTTTCAGTTGTAAGTTTTTTAATTTTGAAAAACTTTTTATGAAAAAATTTTATAACAACGTTAACTATACTTTTATTTGGGTTACCCATCACTCAATGAAAATTATAAATTTGTATTAAAGGGAGTGAAAATGACAAAAATATGTCTCAAGGACCAATGAAGTTATATACCTTGAGTGAATCCCCATATATAATTTTCTTATAATATAGGGGGACAAACTAAGTACTGTGGTTTATTATAAGATATTAATTCTAGGTAACTTTTGAAGAAGAGGTTTCTTCTACCATCTTCCTCTTTCTCCACATATAATGAATCTATAAAAATAACATAAGAAAACATAAGAAGGATTTGATATAGTTTGTAATGTATTAAGGATTAATAACATTCCATAATTTGAATTTATCTATCAAGGAAGAATCAAATTCCAACTTGAAAAATAATAAGTTACAAATATTTACCGATGTGATTTTTCTAAGATGGTATGAGACATCCATAATTGGATAACTACCTTGAAAATATAATGAAATGAATGATATCACAATAATGTTCTACTATCTCATAAAATTATTTCTCTCTACATTTTTCCTTGATTTCATGTATTATTAAAAATATTCTTGAGGCCTATCTTTGGAGTGCTCTAACACACCTATGTCTCTAATGAACCCCTCATCCACTATCCTTTTCTTTTGAGTGTTGTGGTATTAAGTTCACAATAGATGGAAAAAATATTTCACTTGATCAGTGATCCACTATTTGAAATAAGTGAAATGGTTTTCACTTTCAAAATATGAGATGTTCATGACAAACCATGATTCCATGATATAAGTTGTGTTCCCCTAATGATATAGTCACATGATGAAAATATCTTTCTACCAACTTGAATATATATTGGTTATCCAATAGTGATGAGAAACCATGTAGTCACAAAAAAGTCTGGGGAACCCAAAAAACCCTGAATCCAATATTACCCCAAGGATATAGAAAATTAATTGATCCCATTTCGCTTTAAATAACAGGTGAACCACTAATTCATTTTAGATTTATCATGGTAAAAAAATCTCTAAATCCAATGGATTTCCATTTAATTGCTATTTTTTTGGGTTACCCATGCTTTGCATTTTATTATAGTCTTGGGTAAATCCTATAGTGTTTATACTCATCCCCTACATGTGAACTTCAGTGTAAATTTAGATTTTATCTAGTATAATGTTAGAAAAATGAATAATTCATTATTCTTAGTGGCGTTCCATAGATCTATGATAAAGATACGGTATAAAGAGTTTAGTGTCATTGATATTCAAGTTAGATTATTATTATTATGTTGACATGTTTCCTTTCCTTGAAGTTGGATTATAAAACATAAATATTTTCAATGAAATATTATATTTTTTTTGTTTTTATAAATTTTTTCATTAACATGAATATATGATTTTTTTATTTCAAGGTCATATCCTTATCCAATGGTTTATTTTTATCTTCTAACAGGAGTTTTCAGTATTTAGTGATTGGGGATCATACTTGAGGCCTTGTGGAAATCCGTTTTGGGTCTTAGGATTTGGGTACTCGAGTTGTGTCATTAAATTAATATTTCTATAAACAACTTATGTAAATAAAATTAGAAGTCAATTATAAAAAATAATTTTAACAATATGAAGAAGAAAACAAAGTCCCTTTACCACAAAATTACTTGGATAATCCCAACTTTTTAGATAATAAAACTATAAAACTATTAAAAGTATAAATAAATAAATAATACTATAGGGGAAGTATTATAACTATACGACAAAACACTGAATAACAACATTGAAGAAAAAATATTATCAATAATCATAATATATATATATATATATATATATATTATGTCTATAAAATTAAGAAATATAGTGATAAAATTTGGAATTGAAGTGTTAAAATGTGAAAACATGAAGGGATAAAATAGGGATGAAAAGTATTAAACTATTTTTAGAAGTATAACTATTTATATTAACATTTTAGGTCCATGAATCGAGTAATTAATACGACATTCAAATGATTACATACTTCTAGGAATTATAATGAGAGAAGTATGACCAATTATGATAGTGTTTGTATTTTAGTATTATTGATTTTGGGTTGTGGTGAGAATAATTTACACCTTTTGACCAATTTAATGGTTTAAATTCAAAGGGAACAAGTAAAATTATTATACTAGATAATTAATTATCAATTATTTTTTTGGATAATTGGGTTTGTTTAATTTTATTCAATTAAAATCATGGTTTAATTCATTTTTTTGGATAGAATAAAAAAAATGATCGAATTATAGTTCTAAAGATGGAAATTATTGATCATTTCATAATATTAAAAATCGATACTAGAAAATAGGTTATATGAAACCGTAATTTCATATCAATATAGGTAAAAGAGAAAGTGTGATGTAATTTTTGGGTATAAGACTATATTGTTTAGAAAAAATGAATAATATATTCATTTTTGAGAGGCATCACACTCACAAGGCTCACCTACCTTATAATGTTTTCTTATTGTTATTTCCTTTTTATAGGGTTTTCATTTTATACCCCCATAAATGAAGATCCTTTACCTTCTTTAGTCTCCATCTATTTCTTTCCCTCATCCTATGAACTCTTTTTTGGCCACTTCAGGTGGAAATGATTTTAATTTTATCTCTTCAAGTAGATATGTATCATATTTGGAGTTTTTATAAATATCCTATAATTTTGGTTCATAGATTCTTGGATTTCATATCTTATCCATCATTGATTGAATGAACCAGTGGTGGTTGTATTGTAGAATTAGTAGATGTGCATTGGGGTGAAAGTGCAGCTCTATCTAGTTATCTTAGTAGGGTGTCAGGTGAGGTGATTACACCATGTGGCTTCAGTAAATTATAGTAGTGCATTATATACATTGTAGTGATTTAGGAAGGTGGTACCTAGTGTCCTTTGTTCATGGTGGTGTAATTTGGAATTTTTGGAGATGACATCATGCATGATGTATGGATAGTTGATGTTATCCTTCTTTTCGGTGTTTCTAGTATTTCAGCAGTGGAGAAAGGTGATAAATTTGAAGATGAATGCTTCAATGATGGGAATAGTTGGTTTCATCTTTAGCGGATGTATTGTAATTTCTAGTTTTCTAGTTGATGTTTTTGTGAGCCTTTGGGCCACAAAATTGTGGGTTTTAGGTGACTTGGCTAACATCAGATGAACAATTTGGTGCATCAGGTTAACGATGATAAGGAATTTCTATATGGGAGGCCACATTATGAGTGATGCATGTATTGATGATAATCATCTTTAATTTCATCATAATTATAGGATGGAGGTATTCCTTGACATGTGATTTTATCACTTGGATCCTATTTGAGGATGTAGTTCATTTGGAAGGTGATATAACTCTTCAAGGCATCACCGACCACGTGTATTGGAAGAGATATGGGTGTGTTAAAACCCATCATCCAGCCCTACTACCACATTATGGAGGGAGGGGTTCCCTTACATTTATCAACTATAGCATGATGAAATGATTTTAGACATGGTAAATTCTTTTTTCGGACTGGCTTCTAGTGGTGATGTATTATGTTATGGGGTTGTATGTCGTTTTAACAGTGATAGGACATGTTGTAGCCTACTCACTCAAAGACTTCATGATATGTTTTTCTTTTGGTCTGTTGGGCATTCAGGTCATGTTTCTTTTCTTATTTGGTCAGTAGGTCATAGAATGGTTACCTATCAACCTTTTTTAAAAGAAGATATGTTTATTTAATAAAAATGGTTCCGACCATAACCTGTTAATAAAACCTGAATAAATTATTAATTTTATGTTTATATTGTCTTCATATAATATATATTTCATTTAGTTATCAATATTTTAATATTAACTCATTATTTAGTAAATAGTAGTAATTCCAAAATACTATTCCAATAACATAAATCACAACCACCATTAAATGCTAGTATCATGATTTTAAGTGTAGTCTACCATAATTTAACCATGATTACTAAAAATTTAAAAGTTTTTATATAGTCATTTATTTTCCAATGAAAATTAAAAAACACACGAAAAGTATGAATATTGTTTATATGAATACCTGATATATAATTAATGGTCCTAAAATTATTTTTATAAATCCAAACATTATTATTTAATTTATAATGTAAAATTAGTTTCCACAAAATTACTTGTCCAAGAATAGTTTCAAATATTTCAAAAATTAAATAACTTAAAATATAAATAATCCGATTCACAAAAATTTCACACTCCAAAAAATAATATTTAATGAAAATTTGATATATATATATATATATATATATGGGTGATGTTACAGGTTTAGTCATTAGTATCCACTTTGAAAATTCTCATGAGAAATCATAAGAAGTATACTAGATCATTAGTGAAAAAACAGAGAAGCAAAATCATTACCAAAATGAGGGGAAATACATTCCTAACCTTACCAAGGTTCTCTCAGTAAGTAATGTATATAAATAGTTAACATGATATTATAAACATACATATAGAATAATGGTACCCTACTTCCACTTTCCTATAAAACAAGTCACTATAAACCCTAATGTTTTATGTCACGTTACTCCCATACACTCCATAATTTATATTTCATGTCCTTGATGACATATCAAAACAACATCATTATTATAATTTATAATTAACATCCATGAAAATATATCATTGCCGCATAATCATCACATTCCCATAACCACATAGTAAAATTGATAGACACTAAATCACATTTAAGTATACATTATACCTCAAGCCATTACAACTGATGCATAAATACAAATGTAATAACATTAACCCTTTACTACCTATATACCATTATATACAATAACCATATGCAATCACAACCTTTATATACATGTATGTTATAACCTTGAGGAATTATATCTCATATGGGTATACATCCTATAAATTTAAGACACTATTGCATAAACATGACAACATACCATGTCTATGATAGGAAGAGAGAGAAAGATATGAGATTAGACTTTTATAAATATCCTTAACATCCTAGATATTTAAGAGATATACGGAACCCAAGGATAAATATTTGAATCATTATTTATAACTAACTTGGGTGATGGATCATAATAAATTATAAAATATAAGGAATAATATATCACACAATCATTCTATAGGAAACAACCTTACATTATGATTGAAATATAGATAACATCCTATATGAAAACTGGTTTTCCATTTCTATGGACTATAATGTTAATTTAATTATAAGAAAACTATAAGCATGTTTCATCATTATCACAAATCATTTAATATATTTCAATTACCAATCATTTAAATATAACTCTTCCCCAATTATGGTTGAATATACTAGACATATAAAGCCACAATGCTTTATACTCAACATTAAAATTCTATATTTCATATCCAATCAGTAAAAACATATCCCATCCAATGGATTATTTTTTATTATATCATTAAAATCATGAACACCCATTCCCATTAATTCATTTATATATCATCATCATTTAATAATATTGGTTATTTTATAAATCAACCAGACAAATCTATAGTAATAGATTTATTCATAATAAAATAATTAGTCTACATAAAGAAATAAATAAGAAAAATAACTAATAATCATTTAAAAATCAACCACGAAAGGATATAAAGTTGATTAAAGAATCCAAAAAATTACCACCAACACATTTCTTCATCATCTGCACTATCCAATCATCTACCGCATCAAGAGGATACAACAACAACATCAACACAAATCAACCCTCACCATTTAAAACAACCCCTTTATCAGGTTTCATATTCAAAAAAATAATGGATCTAAATTATAATATATAAATTTAAATTAATCACGAATCTAATAAAAAAATGAGTACTCAATGCTACATCATTCAGTGTATACAAGATTATCGAAAATGGGTTCTGAATGATTGGGCCACTAGTTATTAATTAAAACAATCAACAAAGAAATGATCTTTGATATTAGATAACCAAGGAATTTGGCCTCAAAGACATCATGATGTGATAAAAATACTTCACACCATTGCTATGAAAATTGAAAATACAATATAAAATACAATCAAATCCATATATTAGAGTATTTATTGATAATTATTTTCAAAAAATAGCTCAAAACTCATCATGCTATAACCAAATCAAGTCACACCCTAGAGTGGATCTCAACCTAAAGAATTTTAATTCATAACCCTCAAGATTACCACACTAAACAAATAAAATATACTCACACCATAACACATACTGTCATACCTATATAGAACCCTTCATAGAGCGATTCCTAGTAAAACTATCCATCTGCATTCCCTCACCCACAAGACCACAACGAAGAACTCTCCAAACTCACCTGTACTCTCAAGAAAAAAAATGAAGTTTTTGAAAAAAATATATGGAATTACATTATATACTCGTATAAAAATTATCATCCATAATAAAAAAATCATTGGAAGGAAATATAAAAAATGGAGAAAAAAACGACCCCACAAGATACCTCTCCATGAAATTACTATAATAAGAGAAAAACTAAGTCGTCAGTAGTGGGTTGAGTAAATCAAAAAGATTCATTAATATACTCATAAATAAAACCATAGATAAATATATCATATCCAAAAAATAAATCATTAAATAACTTAGGATATCGTGCATACTTATATGATTCATATTCCCAAGTACACTATTCTAAGACATTATTTCTACACATGACATGAACTCAAGGAATAGAAATCCTACACAACACATTCTTATAATTATAACGAAACATGATAGTTAATTTCTAAATAAATAAATAATATTAAACTTCATCCTCATTCTAGTCAGTAAAACTATAAACATTATAAATATACTGATGAAGCTATGATATATAGATAACATTAGAGATTTGTTTCATCTACAGGGAAACTTAATATTCATATACAAATTCACGAACATATCTCATCACCATGAAAGGCCTAATAGACCGAGGTGAAATATTATATAACTGAGAGAAAATACACTACTATATGTGAGTAAATACCTATAATAATAGAACATACTTGGGATCAAAATATATAGTCTTCCTCCTATGTTAAAAGAACAACTTTTGAGGGCTCTTAGATTATTTTATCTACCCACAAAACACCTGAAACTTGTCTATCATACTCTACACCAATTCTAAAATAATAATTACACAATTTACCACCTTGTTCAAACATAAGAAATATATATACGGGGTCATCAATAAAATTCATTTAATGGATCCATATTAATGGTGGAGTGATAAAATTTATTATAGGTAAACTCAACTATGTGTAGGTATTTCACATAAAAATATCTAAAATACTAAAAATATGTGTGAAACATTTATTTTATTGTCTTTATATTACACTATATCTTAATATCCATATACATATGAAAATCCATGATATATAATATCTATGAGATAAAATAATGCTTGAGAACTCTCCATAAGTAAGAGGTAAAACAGGGATCACAATCAAAGATGATCTTTCTCAAAACCCTATAGAGACTCAATGTCACATAAAAATATAACATCTATAGAATATGAAACATGACCAACCCCTTAATCATTAATAAATGAGTTGAATTTATTAAATGATCAATAATCACCCAGGTAACATCATATCCACCCTGGTTTCATGGTAAACTGGTCACAAAATCAATCATCAAGTTGTCCCACTTCCACTAAATGATATCAAGAGATCTAAGAAACTCTCTAAGAACATAAAGATTGGAATTTTTGTTATTAAATACCAAACAAAAACATATGTACTCTATAACCAGTCTATTTATCCCATACCACCAAAAATGTCTCCTCAAGGTACCATACATCTAATACACCTAGGATGCACTCCTAAGTGTAGGTTATAAAACTCATGGAGGATCTCCTAACACATCATTGCGGGAATAAAAAGACCCCCTCGATTAACAAATAACCAAATTATCCTTAGAACATTTTCTATGGTAATCCGCACAGACAACATGCTCCCTATAAACTTCCACCCCATAATCCTCCAACTAAGATTACTCTATTTGTTAAACTAGCGATGATTAATCCATCATCTGGTAGGGACAAAATCAACCATAAATTATTCGAAAATCATGGTGCATCAGTGAAAGCTCCTCCACCACCATCCATGAATATCTATAATAATTAACAAAATCACCATGTGAATTCCTACTCAGTGCGTCAACAATAACATTACCATTCCATAGTGTGTAGAAAATATTGAAGTGATAATCATGCTAGAATTCAATCCACCACCACTGTCACAAATTTAAATCACATAGTGATAAGACATATATCCAAGTATTTTGATATATAAAGATAATAAAATTATCGCTAATGAGAAATTTTCATGATGAATTCTAGAAAAATAAAATTATAGAAATGTTATGATCATAAGTAGTATATAAATGTTCATGCGATCATAAGTACTGGGTTCCACATGATATGACGGCTCTGTATTATATTAGAACACAATTCAATATAAGGCATGAAACATTGTAGAAAACCATAAAAATAATGCATTACTATGGAAAACATAAAATAAGACCACTTTATAACTTTTCTTACAAATAATCAAAAGTATCCTGAAACTAGTTAATCCATACAAAATCTTGATCATCTTGGATAATGTTATTTGAGGAGTCCCAATCTAATAGAAATTAGGTACAAACCTCAAGTAATAATGACATCAAAGTAATACAACATTTTTTACAGCCACCCAAGAAACAACCACATCAATATTTAAAATATCCAGACATAGTCCTTAATGAGACTAGAAATTAAAAAAAAAATAACTTCATGGGACCATGATTTACACTTTTTACTACTTAATTAATAGTTTATAAAGATAAAGAACCTCCAAATTGGATCACAAATACTATGCATACTCTTTCTCTAACATAGAAAATTAGTATTTCATCAATGAATACCATACAAAATTAGTCATGAAACACATGGAACATAAAATTCATTAGTCCCATGAAAATGGTTGATGCATTCATGAATCAAAATGTATTATCATGACCTTTTAGTGACTATGAAAACATCTAGAATAAACCTTTAGTATATCCGCACTTTCCTCATATATTTAATATCATATTTATTTAAAATATATTTTATTGAAAAAAATCTCCTTAAATATGATCAAATAAATAATTAATACATGAAAGAGGCTAGTAATTATTCACCATCAACTGATTCAAGTCATGATAATCAACACACAGTCACATAACACCATCCAAAATATTTGTAAATAAGATTATAGCACCTCATGGTGATACAATATTTCAAATAAAACCTCACTACAAATAATAAACTTTTTACATCCCGAGATCCCATAAATCAGAAGGTTATATCCTATATAGATACATTAATAATAGAGAGACATCATGCTACCAATCTATTTAAAACTCAATTTTACAACGATGGGGTAGATTTAAAACCATTTTATGAAAGAAATCATGGCACTATTATTCATCCTTAAATAAGATTAATGGATAAAACTCATCTAAGCTCGACATAAACTCGACCATCATATATGATAAGACAAAGAAACACCTCTGACCCATTATATGATCATGTCATTAATGAAAATATTGTGATCTCCACCAGTAATGTTGAATGTAACATACCTATTTAAAAAATCAATTATACTATACATTGAATACAACTAGACCATATTGAGGATGTTTATGTATGGATATATCTACAAAAAGGATATATGTTAAATTCTTATGTTTTCCAAACACTATCTTAGAATATCAATATACATTATACAAGATAAATCAGCTACCAACTGGCATAGTAATTTCCATGGGAACAATAATACTCTCCAACTCAAGTCTAAATCATAGAATAGAGTATGTTCAATAAAGGAGTATATATCTACATAATCAAAAAAATTATACTACCATATGGTATATAAATAGATAAAAACTCACATGATGTCTGGATATCTTAGAACTGGAAACACTATGTTTTTCATCTAACTAGGTTGAACTCCATAACCTCCTGGGACATTATACTTACCACCTTCACAGCCAAAAGTTTTTCTCAGTCCCGAAGGTTGAGGGGAATAGGGATATCCTCTTCATACTATGTTTCCTCTATGATAATTATACACTTGAACAACTTTCAGCTCTATCTATATCCCTGAATAATACAACCACAATGGATAAACCTAAACAAGGCTACTTGATCCACGATGATAGATAAAGAACGATATACAATCAATCTTTCAATTACTTAACTTCCCCCATGAAAAATAAAATATCATCTGATATCCTAGTAGGGGTCTGTTAATTATTACTCTAGTGAAACTAGATGAATACTAATAAAAATCTGTTCATAGTATTTGAATGTTTAATTAAATAACAAACTGAGAACCATTTGTCAAAAATCTTATCTATAAGAAGACCTCATGAATTCCCTCCAATTATAATTCACCCTGAGAAAGGATTATCTCTATAACCTCTAAATTTTCTATTACATAAAAATACATCGATAACATGAATTCGGTGGATTTGCACTAGATATCTATATGCAACACCTCCTCAAAATTTCTTTACTTATCCAAATTATTAATAATAAGATCTATAGCATAACAGTGGATATTCTTGAATAAAATACCAAACTCAGGAATACTAGAACTCCCAAATCATCTTTTTCCATGATTCATCTTCATATACTTAAACTTTGTGGTGATATGATGTTTTCTCATGATGAACATAAGTAGAATGATCCTGAGGGATTTTTACTTGGAACCACACCTATTAAAGAGAAACTCTTTAGGACTATATAAAACTATAATATGTGATAATTAGTTATCATTTAGTTAAAATTCATTCTAATTATATTCATCTACTTGATTCAATCATAGGAATATACAAAATTGATTTATGATCCTTAGATTTCTACCATAGAAGTAGAACCACTTCCCCTAAAATGTTCAATATATTTAAGGGACTTGTATTATATCATATGGGGCTTAAAATCCCTCATCCAAGATAGGGTCACTTTCATATATCATATAAAAAATTTTAATTGATACCGTTTCCCTAACGTGTTCAATCCTAAATAGTGTTTATCCCTAATCTTTATCCTATATCTCAACCAAAATCATTAATATAACAATAAAGGTGGGAGTGACCCCTTAATCCCCATCTAATAGGCCATGATTTGGCTTCTAGAATTGAGTTTTCAAAACAAGAAAACTTGGGATGCATTACACTCATAATTAAATATAAATGATAAAGGTTAAACCAATTCAACCTATAATAATAATAAGAAAATACCAATACATGAAATGTCATACAATGAAATAAAAAAATTTAGATATTCCATGGAAACACCACAATCTATTAGTACTAATAGTGAAAACTCACAAAAACTACTATGATTTTTTAACACCGGACTCAAACATGAAATACATACTAGAGACTAAAAAATAATTTTTTTATAGTGGTCATGAAACAAGTACACACACTATAATCCTCCTAAAAACCTATCATAAAAGTTTGACATAAGTATACTAAATCTCTAGTGAATAAATATAGAAACCAACATACTATCTATATCAGGTGTACTATATTCCTAACCTTTCCAAGTATCCCTGACCATATAATGCATATAAATAGGTAATTTGATATGAGAATAATGTATAAAGAACATGTTTACCCCATTAGAATATTCACACTGAACTAGTCACCATAAACCCCAACATCTGACACCTTGGCCCTCCAATACCCTATATAAATCATTCCACACATTCATGAAAACATATCATAGCCACATCATCATCACATTCCCAAAAACACATAGAAATACTAAGATCCATTATAAAATATATAAATATACATTATACCTTAATCCATTTTAACCCATAAATAAAGAAAGATGCAATAAATACAAGCATATTCCACTTAGATATAAGTATATGTTATAACCTTATGAAACCACAACACACACACACACACACATATATATATATGTATTTTATAACCATTATCCATTATATTCTATATGGGTACAAATTATATTACTAAAAGACACCATAGACTAGGCATGACCACATATTATATATATTTCATGAAGAGAGATTTGGCTAGGGGTGAATTCTACCATTAATATCCTTGACATCCTATATTTTTGGAAGACACCTAGATCCATTTTCTAAATATAGAATTTTTCCGGCCTAATCAACGTGGGTGGAAGAGAATATAAAATAATAGAATATAGTTAATAACATATTGTGAAACCATTATAAGGGAAACTATCCAAATTTCAACTTAAAAAATATCTACAATCTCACATTACAACCAAATTCCATTGCTAATAACTAAAAAGATAATTCAATTTTAATAATACAAACATCAAAGTACCTAATTATCACAAATAATAAAATAGAATTAAATTATAAATCATTTAAAAAAACCATCACTAATTGTGATTAAAAATATTAACCATCTAAATCCATGGTTCCATTTATGTGACATTATAAATTTAGATTTCATTTCCAAAATATTTTTATCACCACCCACCCCCTCATCTCACATTTAATAAATAATTACCATCATTAAGACCCATTCTTGTATGTTTATTTATAATTTTTCATTATTATATAATATTTGGTATTCTTTAACTCAAGAAAACAAATCTCTAGAAATGTATATACCATTAATGAAATATAAAATTATATCTTAGCACGAAAAAAACATAGAAACTAAGAAACATGTAAACAAAAAAATTCTTCTAACTCTATCCAGCCATCCCATCAACATTCCCAATATCCTTACACTCAATCCACACTATCCAATCACTAAATACATCAAGTTACCACTAGAAGAACCTCAACACAACTCATCATTCATGATTTCAACCAACCCTAGTATTGGGTTTCATATCCAAATAAAAAGGGCACTAAATTATAATATATAAATGGTTGGGAATCCAGAATCCAATGGTAAAATATTCCAAGGATCAATAAATATTAAATATTCAAATAATGATATATTATATAAATAATGAAATGGATATATTAAAATTCTAGTTATTAATTATATAAATTAATTCATTTATTACCATCTCTATAAATCAGTTCATTGTGATCATTCATAAATCAATAAAAAACCAAATTTGATGATACCCATATCAGAAATAGCCACCAAAATAGAATTATCAAAAAATATACAATCAAGTTATGTACTTTTAAGAAGGAATGAAAACACAATATATGCCACATTCTTAATTCTATTCATTATAACATTATTCAATTTTAACCATATTTCTAATCTTGTAAAATATACTAAAAAATAACTACAATCATACAAAAAACTCTCATGCTATCTAGAAAATAGTATAAGGGAAACATCCTGAATAAGAGAATAATCGCATGAGAATAAAAACACATTTTCAATATATTCCATCAAACACCCAAGATTTTATAATATATTTTCTATTTAAATAAATTTCATTTCCTTTATCATTGGCGTTACACACAGCACAATGTTTCAATGAACCGAAATATATTATTAAAATATTATAATTTAATGTGATAGTTACTATTTAGTAATTGTAATGACATGTATGAATATTAAAAAAATAATTATTAAAAGTATTAATTAAACATGTATAAAATGAACTGATTTATTATCAATTAATTGAAAATGAAAATAAAAAGAATTAGATTAATATAGATGTTTTTCTCAGAAACTATTTTTAAAAAAGCATTGTGCTTTTATATTAATAAAATAAACAAATAGTTAATGTTGAATGATTTTAGTTGTAACGCCCCGACCCCAGTTTCCCAGAGTCGGTGCATTAATACATAACATTGGCATGATCACAAGAAAGATCAAATCTCGAAAGACTTATTGGTTTAGTAGCCTTGGAAACACTAGATATATTCATAAGTTTTACATTACATCATAAAATGAAAAACTACTACAACAACATAATGTCTCCATAATCCACACTCATATCCCCACATAATATCCCTGCAGGCCATTCATAATTTACTTCTTCACTTCCTGGGAAAAATAAAACATAGAAAAGGGGTGAGCTCAAATGCCCAGTAAGGATAACAATATAGCGGAAACTTTCATAAATGAGAATAAACATTTAAGGCAATGTATAACTAAAACAACAGCCTTTCAAACATGAACTTTCAACATTGTATGGCATAAATAAAATGAAATAATTTCATTTACTCATTCACATGGATATTCTACTAATCGAATAATCACATGCAAAATCACTAACCACTTTCATAATGTTGGAATGCATAATGCCAGACTATCATAACCACATAGCCAAGGCCTCATGCCAAGACTACAAATAAGATTTTTCCAAGGCCTTTTGCCAAGACACTAGTTTGTCTCATGAGACCTACCGATGCATCGAGGAGCTATAGCGGGCTCCACCCGTCACATATTAAGTCCAATGCATTCCCATATGAAAAGGTTTAAACATAACATAAACATTCGTATTAAAACCAGCATACGAAATGTTAATAGTTTCACCATAAACCATGAATGGTATAAAAATAGAACATCCACAGTCAAAAAAATCACAAAACCTTCAATATAATATAGAAGTTTTGTATCATAACAAATCAACTTTAAATAAGTGTAAAATCCATCAAAGGATGTTGACATAGATGAAATCAAAATTCTTTTTAAAGAAATATCTCTTTTTATTTTGAAATCATTTAAGATCCATATAAAATAAAACATTTTCTTTGAAAATATTCTTATAATCTTGTAAGGGAAGCTTTGAAGATTTTATAACGGCGGAAAATAGCCGCACCCGCCGTATAAGTTAAAAAAAACATTCTTACCTTAATTATGTCGAAAAGGTTAAAAAGGACCTTGTTTTGAAAATGTCGGAATGATTCCTCTTATAAAAAGTCAAACAAGGGTATAAATGACTTTAACGCATATTCTTGTAAATAATAAAAATGTTTTGAAATACATTATTAAGAAACATGGATGTGGATGATAAAGATATCCCAGTATATTATTACGTATAAACAACCTCGGATAATGAAGAGATTATGAAATAACCCTTACCTTGTACTTTTCCTTGGTTGGGGTAGGTTAACCTCCTGTATAATGGTGAAATAATTGTTATTATACAATAATCATATACATTAATATGATATCATATATGATCTTTTAATATTGATTTGATAATAATATCTTAGTATTATCGTTGTTTCGGGTGTTAACTTACTTGTTTTATTTTATATTTTTTGTTACGTAAGACATGTTTGTAAAGTATAGGTTTTATATTATTCATATCCAGAATGATATCATGTCCTTAAACATAATTTTTTTAAATCATAAAATGATAATTATACTTGAATGGATACGATGGAGAATGAATCTCATCGCGTTCGTGGAGACGGTAGTCCGTACGTACGCACGAGCGACAATATCATTCTTTTGATATTAAAATAATATATAAATGGATGGTATATCATATATACAGAATCATTAACATGTTATATTTATTATTTACATGAGTTACACATCATTATTATACCCATCCAAATAATATTATATTGAATAACAATTACACCACGACGTGGAGACGGAAAGCCGTACGTACGCACGTATGGTGACATGTTATTCAAAGGGTGGATAGAATATTGAATATGGTTGTACCATATTTATAATAACATCACAGTATATGCGAGATACTGGAGTTATTATTTTAGAATGGTAACAACAAAGGAAGAAGAAGTGGAAGAAGAAATGAACTTAGAAAAGGGTGGTGAAATCATTACCTCTTCTTCGGGTTCTTCCTTTTGATTTGATCAAAAGGGCTCCTTAGGTTGGCTTTATGATCAAACTAAGGCCCCTAGGTTTTAGTTAGGGAAGTTGGGAGAGTATTTGGGAAGATTTTGGCCGAACCAAAAGGCTTTGAAGGTGTGAAGAAATGAGAAGGAGGAGTGCCCTTTTATAAGAGGGGTGAGGGGCACCTTTGGAAAAGCTAGAAATATTAATTTATAATAAATTCATATTCGGTTTCTAATGGATACAAAGTTGATTATTCAAAGGTTAAGGTGGGGATGAGTCGAAAACAACACAACCAATAGAATTTATACAGGTTTGGGTACATATATTAACCTTATCTTAAAGTATTAACTCTAAGTTAATTAGTTTCAGTTTTACAATGTCTCTTTGTATTTTTATATAATATGGTTAATAAACTTACTACATACATCCAAGAGACCCCCAAGTGGTCCATTAATTATGAACCTATCATGATATAAGTCTCTTGGACTAACCTTAGATTTTTATGAATTTAATATCAATTAATAATATAATATTTGTTTTATGAACTCTTTTATGTCAATTTTGACACTATTCAATAGTTGATTTTTGTGAAACTCATAACAGATTGATTACTTCAAAAAAAGTCAATTAATTCAATCCTAATATATCATATTATCCTAGAAAATTAGTTTAATTCATTAAAAGTTTCATATTATATTTATTTGGGTATTTATAATATCAATTATTTTAATTTTTCACTATTATAGTAATTACTGCATCATCATTGTGTCATAAATAAAATACATTATTTAATGTCTAAAAATTATAAATAAACTATAATTATGTATTAAATCTTTTTATCTTTCTAATGAATATTTATAATCTAAAATCCAACATATATAACCCTATGTAACAATTGTTTTGCTAAAAGATATATGCTTGTGTCATTTTTGTATTCATTTTAACTTAATTAAAATAAAGTGTCATTATCACTTACAAGTGGATCCATGGGGTCCCACAATCGACCCAAAGATGTCCATGGTCGACCATGTATCAACCAATAGGGTTAAGACACGTTTTAGGGTAATTTAGTATTATTATAATATTATTTTTTTAACCCTTATTTACCGGATTTACCCTTAACCATGGTAAATAAAATATTTACCGCAGTAATTATTCAAAATGTCTAAAAATAAAAGTTTCCTATTTACACAATTTGAACATCCTGATTAAAAATATGGAATCCATTTTCCTAAATTCAAAACACAGAAGTGGCAGAAATTAATTTAAAATTAATTCCCGCTGTCAAAACAAAAAGCGTGTTTTTAAGAGATAATAAATATCAAAAGATTGACACTTGTTTATGTTCGGGTTAATTGTAAAATTATGTCCAATGACCAACATTATATAAAATTGTAAGAATATATTCTAAATATACTTTAAAACTACTAAAATTCATAATTTATCACTGTTAATTATTTTGATTAAAAAAGTTGTTTTTAATTAAAATTTAGTAATTTTCACTATTCATCAAAATATAAAAGTTATCCGAAAAGTACCAAAATTTCACCTTAGGCTAAATTAGATATTCCGAATCCAAAAATGAAGTCCATTTTGAAATATAAATTATATATAATTTTAAAAAGTAGGTATTACTATTCATAACAGCTAGTTTGATTGGTTGTTAGAACTCGGTGTTACGTACAACACACGCTATCGCATTATTCAAAGAGAAGCGTACCGTAGAATCTTGGGGTGTTACATTCTCCCCTCCTTCAAATAATTTCGTTCTCGAAATTTCTAGAATACTATCGCATGAAAAGACTCGGGTGGTTCTTCATCATAAGTTCATCGGGTTCCCATGTTGCCTCTTCCATCTTATGGTTTCTCCACAAAACTTTTACCAGACGCGTCGTCCGGTTTCTCAGCACTTGTTCTCTCGTATCAAGAATCTTGACGGGCTCTTCGCAATAGGAAAGATCGGGTTCCAGATCTAATTCCTCATAGGTGAGTACATGCGTTGGGTCAGGCATGTATTTCCTCAACAGAGATACGTGGAACACATCGTGAACTTTGGAGAGACTTGGCGGCATTGTCAATCGGTAAGCTACAACCCCAATTCGTTCTAGAAATTCGAAAGGTCCGATGTACCTGGGACTCAATTTACCTTTCTTACCAAAACGTATGACTCCCTTCCATGGAGATACTTTCAGGAAAACATGATCACCGACATGAAATTCCAAATCCTTCCTTCGATTATCGGCATAGCTCTTCTGCCTACTTTGAGCTGCTCTGATGTGATTTTGGATTACCTTCACCTTTTCCATCGTTTCCTCCACCAGTTCTGGACCTACAAATTTTTTTTCACCGACGTCATCCCAATAGGTTGGTGTACGACATCTCTTTCCGTATAACGCTTCATATGGTTCCATCTGAATACTCGAATAGAAGCTATTGTTATAGGAAAATTCTACCAGAGGAAAATATGGATCCCACATACCCTGAAAGTCAAGTGAGCAAGATCTCAACATGTCTTCTAAGGTTTGAATAGTCCGTTCTGATTGTCCGTCTGTCTGAGGGTGGTAAGCAGTGCTCAAATGAAGTTCAGTATCCAGGGATTTCTGAAGACTTTTCCAGAATCTTGAAGTAAAACGGGGATCACGATCAGACACAATCGATAGGGGTACTCCATGAAGTCTCACAACTTCATTAATATATAGTCTTTCTAGACGTTCCAGAGGTAGATCTTCTCTTATAGCAAGAAAATGTGCTGACTTGGTAAGACGATCAACAATTACCCATATTGCATCGTTCCTTCTAGGAGTCTTTGGTAGCCCCATGACAAAGTCCATCGTAATATTGTCCCATTTCCACTCCGGTATGGGAAGAGGTTGCATGACTCCTCCAGGCTGTTGCCTTCCAGCTTTCACTTGTTGACAAACCATACATCTTGACACAAAATCAGCAATCTCCCTCTTCATGTTGTCCCACCAAAAATGTTCCTTCAAATCTCTATACATTTTTGTGCTCCCAAGGTGTATAGAGAAATTGGTACTATGAGCATCATCCAGAAATTCCCTTTTTAGATCAGGTAAATCGGGAACACAAAGTCTCTTCCCGAATTTCAAAATTCCATCTTCATACAGAAAGTCTCTCAATCTCCCATCATTCACAGCTTTAATCTTCTTTTGGAATTCTTCATCATCGATCTGAGAACTCTTAATCCTTTCTAGTAAAGATGGTTTGGAAACCATTTGAAAAAGCATTGATGTTTCACCTTCCCTGGTTATTCCCATGTCCATCTTCACTAGATCCATGAAAATTGGATCCCTTTCAACTATCATATTGTTCAAAACTCCATGGTATTTTCTACTCAAAGCATCTGCCACCTTGTTTGCCTTCCCCGGGTGGTAGTGTATCGTACAATCATAATCCTTGAGTAATTCAAGCCATCTCCTTTGCCTCATGTTGAGTTCTTTTTGTGAGAAAATATACTTCAAACTCTTGTGATCAGTATAAATCTCACATTTTTCACCATAGAGGTAGTGCCTCCATATCTTCAAAGCAATGATCACAGCTGCTAACTCGAGATCATGAGTAGGATAGTTTTGTTCATGAATTTTCAACTGTCATGATGCATAGGAAATAACTCTATCATTCTTCATAAGGACACAACCAAGTCCTTTCTTCGATGCATCACTATAAATAACGAACCCATCATTCCCCGATGGTAGAGTCAATATAGGAGCATTGACTAATCTTTTTTTCAGTTCTTCAAAACATTCTTCACACTCTTTTGCCAAATAAATTTAACCCCTTTACGTGTGAGCTTCGTTAATGGGTTAGCCAATCGGGAAAAATTCTTGACGAAATGTCGATAATAACCTGCCAAACCAATAAAACTACGTACCTCAGTTATACTCGTAGGTGCTGGCCATTCTTGGATTGCCTTGGTCATAGAAGGATCAACAGAGATTCCATCTTTAGAGACAATATGGCCAAGAAAATAAATCTCCTGAAGCCAGAATTCACACTTGCTAAACTTCCCATATAATTCATGCCTCCTCAGAGTCTTCAAGATAATGCCCAAGTGATTTTCATGATCTTCATAGGTTTTGGAGTATACCAAGATATCATCAATAAATACCACCAAAAATTCATCGAGATACTCCTTGAAAACTCTATTCATCAGATCCATGAATACAGAGGGCGCATTAGTCAATCCAGACGGCATTACAGTAAACTCGTAATGCCCGTACCTGGTTCGAAATGCTGTCTTCGGAATGTCTTCCTTCTTCACACACAACTGATGGTATCCAGATCGAAGGTCAATCTTTGAAAAGTAATGAGCTCCATGCAGTTGGTCAAATAAATCATCAATGCGAGGTAGGGGATACTTGTTCTTTATCGTTATAGCATTGATCTCCCTGTAGTCGATACATAACCTCATAGATCCATCTTTCTTTTTAACAAAAAGAACAGGGGCTCCCCATGGAGAAACACTAGGGCGAATAAATCCTTTATTACTTAATTCCTCTAGTTGTTTATTTAGTTCGACTAACTATATAGTAGCCATTCTGTAAGGGGTCTTCGATATAGGCCTTGATCCAGGAATTAAATCAATGGAAAACTCAACTTCTCGTTCTGGAGGATGTCCGGGTAAATCTTCCGGAAATACATCTACAAATTCTTTCACAACAGGAAAATCCTCTATTTGAACATTCCTTTCCTCACCCGTAGTTATTTCATTCTCTTCCTCCCCAATAATTGAATTTACTTGAGCTATTGAGGGTGGATCTAAATAAGAATTAGGTGGTGACGATTCTGCTCTAAAGATAAGGTGTTCCTTATCATTATCATCATGAATCGTAACCTCTTTCTTCTTACAATAAATCTTCGCATCATAGTCTGAAAGCCAGTCCATACTGAGGATTATGTCAAACTAAATCATAGGTATGACGATGAGATCAGCAGATACAGAACATTTATGTGCTCTAATGGGGACTGATTCACAAAACGTTGTTGCAATGATACTTCCCTTAGGAGTTTTAACTGACAACTCCCTTATTAAATCAAATTGGAAATATCTAATTTTCTTAGCAAACTGGGAAGATATGAAACAATGCGACGATCCAGAGTCAAATAATGCATTTTCTAAACTTGAGGAAACCATTAAATTACCTACCACCACGTCTTTTGGAGCTTCTACCTCTGCAGTAGTGATAGCATAAGCCTGGCCTTGATCCCTTGGCCTTTTCTGAGGTAAGTTCTCCTGACGCTTAGGACATGCATTTGCATAATGCCCCATCTCCCTGCAATTGTAGCACTGAACGTTGGTAGCTTCCTTCTTCCCCTTGCAATCATGAGCTTGGTGGCCTTTTTCACCACACTTGTAACAGACTCCCATTCTCTTCAAGCAAGTACCAGGACGTTTCTTCCCATATTTACCACAAGATGGATATTCAACCTTTCCCTTCTTCCCCTTATTTCCATTCCCAGATTGATCAGCAGGTCTCTTCTTCTCTTTCTTTGCTTTAAAGTCATAAGACTTAGAGAATTCCTTTTCGGTCTTGATAGCACATGAGACAATGTCTTCGTACGATGAAAATGATTGTGAGACTAATGTTCGACGGAGAAATGGTTTTAACCCATCAAAGAAACGATCAATCTTACTTCTTGGGTTGCGAATATAATCTCCAGCATACCTCGCTAACCTTGTAAAGTTAGCCTCATACTTTGTGACATTCTTATCCTCCTTTTGTCTCAGACTCAGAAATTGCCTTTCCATATCTGCTCGATGGTCGCGAGGAAAGTATTTTTCTAAAAACAGACCTTTGAACTCCCTCCATTCCATATTTGATACTTCATAATCTTCCTTCGTATTTTGAATCAATGAACACCATTGATCATCTTCTCCAGTGAGGCGGTAAACTTCCATGATAACTTTTTCCCTTTCACTGCTCCCCAAAGCCTGAAATATTTTCTCTAGGGAAAATATCCATTGCTCAGCTACTAAGGGATTTTCACTCCCATTGAACGTTGGTGGTTGTTGCCTCATGAATCAATCTAAAATTGATCCTCCACGCTGCGGATCAGGGTGCTCCATACGGGTAAGGTTATTATTCATAACCTGAGTAAGTTGTCCCAGTATGGTGATTAGCTGATCGGCTCCAGTTGCATCACCAGCTCCACTATAATTATCTTGAGCTGGAGGGCAATCCCTACATGGAGTGCGTGCCTTGATACGGTTTCCATTTCTTCCACTAGGCGCCATTTCTAAACAATGGCATAAACTAGATCAGTTTATGAATCAAAATACATAATCCCATACTTATAAAACACTTAACATAAATTGAACTATTTATGGATATAATCCATAATCATAAGAATGTTTTCTTTGAGGAAGTATATACTCATAATCCCTTCAAAATGATTTGTAAATAAAATGAGAGTTATCCTAAGCATATCCCCCGGGAGTGTCGTAACCAAGAGTGCAGCAAGGCACGTTGTCGTGCACCAATTCCCGTTCGAGTCTAGCTCAAAGCGGTGTTTTCGGGTTTTACCCCTAGGTACATCTGTGCCAGAGCCTCCTCTACCTGCTCGTATCCAGACAGGGATGTATTTCTCAGAAAACTCACAAAATCTCTACAATACCAAAATTCTAGGAAGTTCTTCTATACTAATCGTCAAAGTTTATCTTAGGTCTACGTGCTCTAATCAGAGTTTATCTAAATCTAGCTTCCAAGGTTTGTATTAAACTTCCTCTGATACCAACAGTTACACCCCGACCCCAGTTGCCCAGAGTCGGTGCATTATTACATAACATTGGCATGATCACAAGAAAGATCAAATCTCTAAAGACCGATTGGTTTAGTAGCCTTGGAAACACTAGATATATTCATAAGTTTTACATTACATTATAAAATGAAAAACTACAACAACAACATAATGTCTCCATAATCCACACTCATATCCCCACATAATATCCCTGCAGGTCATTCATAATTTACTTCTTCACTTCCTGGGAAAAATAAAACATAGAAAAGGGGTGAGCTCAAATGCCCAGTAAGGATAACAATATAGTGGAAACTTTCATAAATGAGAATAAACATTTAAGGCAATGTATAACTAAAACAACAGCCTTTCAAACATGAACTTTCAACATTGTATGGCATAAATAAAATGAAATAATTCCATTTACTCATTCCGATGGATATTCTACTAATTGAATAATCACATGAAAAATCACTAACCACTTTCATAATGTTGGAATTCATAATGCCAGACTATCATAACCACATAGCCAAGGCCTCGTGCCAAGACTACAAATACGATTTTGCCAAGGACTTCTGCCAAGACACTATTTTGTTTTATGAGACCTACCGATGCATCGAGGAGCTATAGCGGGCTCCACCCATCACATATTAAGTCCAATGCATTCCCATATGAAAAGGTTTAAACATAACATAAACATTCGTATTAAAACTAGCATACGAAATGTTAATACTTTCACCATAAACCATGAATGGTATAAAAATAGAACATCCACAGTCAAACAAATCACAAAACTTTCAATATAATATATATGTTTTGTATCATAACAAATCAACTTTAAATAAGCGTAAAATCCATCAAAGGATGTTGACATAGATGAAATCAAAATTCTTTTTAATGAAATATCTCTTTTTATTTTGAAATAATTTAAGATCCATATAAAATAAAACATTTTCTTTGAAAATATTCTTATAATATTGTAAGGGAAGCTTTGAAGATTTTATAACGGCGGAAAATAGCCGCACCCGCCGTATAAGTTAAAAAAAACATTCTTACCTTAATTCTGTCGAAAAGGTTAAAAAGGGCCTTGTTTTGAAAACGACGGAATGATTCCTCTTATAAAAAGTCAAACAGGGGTATAAATGACTTTAAAACATATTCTTGTAAATCATAAAAATGTTTTGAAATACATTATTAAGAAACATGGATGTGGATGATAATGATATCCCAGTATATTATTACGTATAAACAACCTCGGATAATGAAGAGATTGTGAAATAACCCTTACCTTGTACTTTTCCTTGGTTGGGGTAGGTTAAACTCCTGTATAATGGTGAAATAATTGTTATTATACAATAATCATATACATTAATATGATATCATATATGATCTTTTAATATTGATTTGATAATAATATCTTAGTATTATCGTTGTTTCGGGTGTTAACTTACTTGTTTTCTTTTATATGTTTTGTTACGTAAGACATGTTTGTAAAGGATAGGTTTTACATTATTCATATCCAGAATGATATCAAGTCCTTAAACATCATTTTTTTAAATCATCAAATGATAATTATACTTGAATGGATACGATGGAGAATGAATCTCATCGCGTTCATGGAGACGGTAGTCCGTACGTACGCACGAGCGACAATATCATTCTTTTGATATTAAAATAATATATAAATGGATGGTATATAATAAATACAGAATCATTAACAGGTTATATTTATTATTTACATGAGTTACACATCATTATTATACCCATCCAAATAATATTATATTGAATAACAATTACACCACGACGTGGAGACGGTAAGCCGTACGTACGCACGTATGGTGACATGTTATTCAAAGGGTGGATAGAATACTGAATATGGTTATACAATATTTATAACAACATAACAGTATATTCAAGATACTGGAGTTATTATTTTATAATGGTAACAACAAAGGAAGAAGAAGTGGAAGAAGAAATGAACTTAGAAAAGGGTGGTGAAATCATTACCTCTTCTTCGGGTTCTTCCTTTTGATTTGATCAAAAGGGCTCCTTAGGTTGGCTTTTTGATCAAACTAAGGCCCCTAGGTTGTAGTGAGGGAAGTTGGGAGAGTATTTGGGCAGAGTTTGGCCGAACCAAAAGGCTTTGAAGGTGTGAAGAAATGAGAAGGAGGAGTGCCCTTTTATAAGAGGGGTGAGGGGAACCTTTGGAAAAGCTAGAAATATTAATTTATAATAAATTAATATTCGGTTTCTAGTGGATCCAAAGTTGATTATTCAACGGTTAAGGTGGGGATGGGTCGAAAACAACTCAACCAATAGAATTTAGACAGGTTTGGGTACTTATATTAGCCTTATCTTTAAGTATTAACTCTAAGTTAATTAGTTTCACTTTTACAATGTCTCTTTATATTTTTATATAATATGGTTAATAAACTTACTACATACATCCAAGAGACCCCCCAAGTGGTCCATTAATGATGAACATATCATGATATAAGTCTATTGGCCGAACCTTAGATTTTTAGGAATTTAATATCAATTAATAATATAATATTTGTTTTAAGAACTCTTTTATGTCAATTTTGACACTATTCAATAGTTGATTTTTGTGAAACTCATAAAAGATTGATTACTTAGAACAAAGTCAATTACATCAATCCTAATATATCATATTATCCTAGAAAATTAGTTTAATTCATTAAAAGTTTCATATTATATATATTTGGGTATTTATAATATCAATTATTTTAATTTTTCACTATTATAGTAATTACTGCATCATCATTGTGTCATAAATAAAATAAATTATTTAATGTCTAAAAATTATAAATAAAATATCATTATGTAGGAAATATTTTTATCTTTCTAATTAATATTTATAATCTAAAATCCAACATATATAACCCTATGTAACAATTGTGTTTCTAAAAGATATATGCTTGTGTCATTTTTGTATTCATTTTAACTTAATTAAAATAAAGTGTCATTATCACTTACAAGTGGATCCATGGGGTCCCACAATCGACACAAAGATGTCCATGGTCGACCATGTATCAACCAATAGGGTTAAGACACGTTTTAGGGTAATTTAGTATTATTATAATATTATTTTGTTAACCCTTATTTACCGGATTTACCCTTAATCATGGTAAATAAAATATTTACCGCAGTAATTATTCAAAATGTCTAAAAATAAAAGTTACCTATTTACACAATTTGAACATCCTGATTCAAAATATGGAATCCATTTTCCTAAATTCAAAACACAGAAGTGGCAGAAATTAATTTAAAATTAATTACCGCTGTCAAAACAAAAAGCGTGTTTTTAAGAGATAATAACTATCAAAAGATTGACACTTGTTTATGTTCGGTTTAATTGTAAAATTATGTCCAATGACGAACATTATATTAAATGGTAACAATATATTCTAAATATACTTTAAAACTACTAAAATTCCTAATTTATCACTATTAATTATTTTGATTAAAAATGTTTTTTTAATTAAAATTTAATAATTTTCACTATTCATCAAAATATGAAAGTTATCTGAAAAGTACCAAAATTTCACCTTAGGCTAAATTAGATATTCCTAATCCAAAAATGAAGTCCATTTTGAAATATAAAATATATATAATTTTAAAAAGTATGTATTACTATTCATAACGGCTAGTTTGATTGGTTGTTAGAACTCGGTGTTGCGTACAACACACGCTATCGCATTATTCAGAGAGAAGCGTACCGTAGAAGCTTGGGGTGTTACATTAGTTAAATTTATATATAATATTCTAAATAATTTTTTTAACATTATTATAATAATTTGCAATCGGCACGAAATAAGAATAAATCCATTTTGATGCTAAAAAGTATTTTTCTAAAATGGAATGTTTTTGCGTTTTATGTTCTTATTTAAAAATTGATTTCTAGAAATTATAGAGATTTAATCTTGAAATTTTGATTTCATATTTTGAATCATGATGTAAATTTTTTGAAAATAATCCACTTTAATATTTGGTCATTTTGAAAAGTAACAATGGTATATAATTTTCACCTCAGTAACTATAAGTATGGTAATTATGTTTAAAAACAAGGTGGTTATGCTTTTAAAAATATATCAAAAACATAACCCAATTTTATTTTATGAGATTAGTTCAACCATACTCATCCAATATTCCAATATATGAAATCATTTTTCCCACTATATTTTTTAAAGACTACAATATAATTTTACATAAAGAATAAATAAAAAATGTCACTCTCTTTGTTTTAATATCTCTAATATTTTTTCATAGGTATAATTTTTTTTTGTTAAGTTATAAATTTTTATTTGAAACGTTACCGATTTTAGGTCATGGTATTTTTTTTTAAATTTTTTATGATGGATTGATTCCCTTAAATTACAATACACAGTTGATAAAGTACTTTTTTATGTAAGAGAAATATAAAATAAAGGATTTTTTAAATATTAAAAGTGATACAATTCAGACAAATTACTGTGTTCCATGAATTTTATTGACAAACATAACATATTAGTGATGTTTCAAAATTTTATATCCAAAATTCATTTCTATATTGTTTTTAAAATATTACCCTACGAATAGTTCTAAAAAATGCATTTATTGATATTTTTTGTTAAATAATATTTTATTAATTGTATTAAAGTTCATAAAAATATCATATCTATCCTTGTGAATGTAATATTTTCAATAATATAAAAATATTTACACTTATTGGTCACTATTCCTTTAATAGTAACATATTTTAACCATAAAGGGTAATTTTTGTTGATATCATAGTATTCATCAAATGGATAAATAAGGGGTTAAAATTAACAGACAAGGGATAAAATATTACTTTAACATGTCTAAAAATTATTGGATGAAATAATTAAGACTTAGAATAATCTTTTTTCCAAATAATATATTTTATATCCACTTTAAAATAAAAATTAATTTATAATAGTTTTATACTTTAATTATTACTAAGGGCACCCCTCCCCTCACTTATAAAAAGGAACCTCCTCTTCTCCCATATTCACAAATTTTGAGTACTCTATCGCATCCAATACCTTTTATAATTCCATACTATGTTCCTTGCCTACATAATATATAATTTTTATTTCCAAAATACAATCCTTTGAAGGATTAATGTGTATTCTAACGGAGGTTATTAATGAAGAGGTATTACTCTTAACTAATTACATTTTTTTTTATTTTACATTATATAAATATATTTTATCCCTTAAAATAATTAATTAAGTACCTTAAATATAAAAAATGTTGTTATAATTATTTAACAACCATTATTCACCTTTTTTTATCCAATGTGATGTGAGAACATTAAAAATGCGTATGTATGGATTACCCTCTTCACATAGAGGTGTAATTCATTTTTCATCACCATTTTACATGGATGGTTATAAAGATAGAAAAAAATATTATATATGAAATTTATATCAGTATTACAATTATTGAGATTAAGTTACCATTACTAATATTCTAGGACTAAAACTGTTGAACTGAAACATACATGAACAAATGTTACATTTGACTCTCGAAAATGGAGATTTTAATAAATATTTATTATTAAATGGTTGTTAAAATATTATAATTAAATAATTTATGATATTATAAGTATGTGTACGGTTATATTAAATGATTATAATAAATTTTAATTTTATTATATAGGATGTTAAATTCACTTACAAAAAAGTCATACTTGAGGTATGTGTTTATTTCATAATTTCGTCTATACTCAGGATTGTTTATGTTTAGGTTTTACATTAATAGAATTATATAAAATTTCTATATTAAGACACATATATTTTATTATCCTATATTTTTATAATGATAATATATACATTTTGTTTATTTTCCTCTCTTTATGTACTCAATAGAACAAAAAATGTTTTTAAGGACACTCTACACTGTTTTCTATTCAGCCATGAGTCATTTCCTTTTATGTACATATATTCTTTAAAAATGTTTCAGGAATGTATTTAATATTATAAAATTATTTATTAAATCCATTTTTACACATTTTTATATTCAATAAAACAATTTAAAAGAAATTTTTTGGTTATATTTCTAATAGGTTACATTTTACCAAAGTTGTGTATAAAATATTTATTTTAATATACACCCCATGAAGATATTTAACCAATATTATTAGAACTATTTTATTTGAAGGTTACTTCACATTTTTATTTGGTCATTTCCAAATAAAATATTTTACTTGATATTTTGGATATTTTTATATTTAAAAAAAGTTATTTTAGAATTAAAAAGGTATTTTTCTTAAGAAATTTTTTGTTCATATTTTAAATGTATTTATAAATATTTTAACATCATTTCATGACTTTTATGCTATAAAAATGATATAATGTAATGATATGATACCCAATATTTCTTTAGATAGATAATGATAATTTTTAATGGGGAAAGTATTGAAATTTCAAATACTTGCTATTACTATATGGATGGTTATTGATTACTACGTCATGTTAAATAAGTTTTATTTCCTATTCATGTGATTAGTGAAATGGATTTATTATGAAATAGGTGGGGAATAAAATTACATATACTTTCGATGCACTATTAAGACTCATGTGACAAAAAAGGTTTTGAATTTTTCATTATCCTTACTCATTTAAGTATTATTTCTTGGATAAAGGCATTTAAATATATTTTAGATGTCCCTTATTATGAATTACATCATTATGAATTCATTTATTAGAGTCCACGTGATTATTTGAAAAGATATTTCATAAATGGAAAAATTTAAATCTCATGTGATTATTAGTTTTGGAATTATTTGATCATAATTTATCACTACTTTGTTAATCATTCCTTTTTTATTATATGGAATGTTCCATTGTAAACATTCCTTTACTAAAATGTTTTTCTACCCTTTATTATGTTTATTTTTGCTAAGATTCTGGAATTTTTTTTATGGTTGATATGAAAGGATATGCAAGAAGGAATAAGAATATTTCAATAAAAAAATACTATGTTGTATTTTTTGTTTTCAAATATAATGTGAAATTTAATCATCTATATAGTTTTAAAGGATAAAAATATTATTTAATCATTTGGGATATGATATATTCTATCTAGTTTCATTGTATATATGTAAACACTAACCATGGGTTACTAGGGTTTTGGTTGTTATATTCCAATTATATAATTCCAAATTATTATCTTCTTAGGTTAATCACAAATATTTTTTCAATAAAAAAATAAGGATGATAATCCAACATAAAAACATTAAAATAATGGATAAAATTTAAATCCCCTACCTCAGTATGATGCTATAACATTCATAGAATGAGAATGAATAGACAGATAAAAACGCCACCCGAAATAGCATTAGAAAAGAACAAACTGTAAAAGGAGTCATCCATCATTAATAATCTATTTTTTTGATAAGATACCCACCAATGTGATAGGAATGAACTAATATAAAATGTAAAGATGGAACAAGATAAGAAAAATAAGAAAAAGAAGGAAAAAAGCAATTTGGCTTGAGGATTATCATTGCACAAGAAAGGTAATAGGAATTGATCATAGAGGCTAATTATAATCTAAAATAATCACAAAACTAGTTATGATTCAAGAGAAGATGGAGAAAAAAGGAGGAATTAATGTGACACCTTTTATATATAGAAAAATATAAAAAAAATATGTGTCACAGTGTGATTGGGATACATCATGCTATAAAGACTCTAGTTCTGATGACCATGGTGTGATTTATCTATATTTATCCCTTCCTTCTTATGTTAAAAGCCCATTTATTTGATCAATATAAGGAATCTAATAAAATAAATAAGGGTGTAAGTACATAAAATTCAAATCCTATAGAATCATGTCATGTCACCCACCTTTCATCCTCATTTTGATCAGTTATAGAAAAAAATATGAGAATATATATGTAATAATACATATTGACCTCTAATATTTAAAAACCATGGAACCCAACCTCTAGGCCATCATTTTTTAAAAAAATCATTTATTTCATGTCCATTAAAATGGAATATTCAATACTTAAGAGAATTAAATACATATAAAATAGTAATCTTTTAAAATACATTATAAAAATAATCCTCCTAAAAAATCATCACTCCATTACCAAATCTAGTTACATCATGATAGGACCCCCAACCAAAAAAATAGTGTGACACCTAACCCTGATAGACCCTTAAGACATGAGACAACCTCATTTCATGACACATACCACCATACAATAACATAATCCTTTACAACATGATTCCTAGAAAAACCATCCAACCACCTCCCCTTACTAACAATTCTACCAATAAACACTCCCAAGACTTCATCAACACCAATGAACTAAAAGTAGAAGTATTTTGTAAAATCATGTCCCTTATAACGGATAATAGTAAAGTCAATAATTATAATATCACACATTCATGATATAACATTTCAGGACCCATATGTAATGAACCACATAAGTGAATCGATGATTAATGAAAACAACAAGCCCATTGCTAATTAAAAACAATGTACCTGAATAAAAATAATTTAGAAATAATATTTTAATGTTAAAAAATGGGACTCATCAAATCTGAAGTAAAAAAATTTAATTATAAGGAATATCAATTACTCCACCATAAATAAAATACTTCCACTGGGTCCTGGAATAATATCAACATTACCCTAAATACATTGTTGTGCGTGAAATCATATAAGAGTGGGAGAAAATATACAATATGGCCTTTAAAAATAATAAATTATACTATCTCAAATATCATGTAACAGTAGTGAATCACATAAGGAAAATGAATAATAGTTTCTATTATAATAAAATTTTAACATATTTCCAAATCTTATTAATCTTTTATAATTTAGTATCACTGTAAAAACATTCCATATATGAAAAAATTGTATATTAACTCATAAATACTAAAATGTCCCCAGATACCACAACCTTATTCAAAAAGGTCAGTCATAAAAAACAAAAATACCAAACATCATTGGGTTACAATTACCAAGTGATATATAAATATGAACGTAACATACTATCATGATAGATAAATTATGGGTGATATAACCCAATATGGTAACAAGTTTCGGATAACTTATTATCAAGTGGTATGTTCAAAAAAGATATCTCACTCCATATAATAATATTTATAGAACCATATATTTTCATGTGGTAAGGTTAAATGAGAGGTAATACACTATACATTATTAATCTATATCACTATCACTCGTTAACCCCTTGTGTTAATGTATAATTCCACACAACATAGCTAAAGGACACATGGACAATATTTATTATTATTATATTCATTAAAAATCATAAACTCTAACAGTTTTCATAACCATAGAAACAAAAAATCACAAAATCACCAATCAAGGATCTAATGCTACCTTTTATAGACATACAATCATTAAATTATTATCATCTTAAATTGAGAAAAATAATTATTTTGTTAGTGATCAGTAACAAATCAGTAATTAAATAACCACTTAAGAGTGATTTTTACATTTATGAGGCATAAAAATAAATATATGAATATCTAGAATAAACATTATATGATAATATCCCATTAGTCTATATGTTATATCTTGTGTTAACCTCATTCTTGGGGTTATGTAGGGTAATATTTTATCACTATCTCTCAAGTATATTACTCACTAAAAAATTATTTGTCTTCGGTTTTGACCCTAAAATAACTCTTAATCATTGATCACCAAAATAGTATCATATATGGAGAAATATAATAAAAAATAACCAAGTAAGGGTCCCTTTAGACATTAATAGTTCAATTAATTATCACTATATATTTTATTATTCATACATCATGAAAATATTGGCTGAGACACTAGATATTTTATAACACTTTTAAATAAATCTAGTTATTATGACAAATAACAATTAAAATATTTCAAAAAAATCAAACAAGAATACACATGACTAAAAAATGGGGTATAATGTTGTTAAAAGAGGTGAATAATAGTCGAATTGTGATAATAATTTTCAAACAAGATCAATTCTAGTAAACAAATTCTATTACTATGAAATAAGTTAAAACCTATAACAATCAGATTAAAGTTTGTTAAAAATTATTTTCATGTGTTATATAACACATTTAGGTATTATCATACAACTTCTCTCTTCCCTGAAGCCTATATTTCTTATTCACTGTTAATAGGGACCCTTAAATTTAACATACTGAAATCTATATTTAAAAAACCTTATTTGTATTTAAAAACCCATTTTACATTCTTATGTGTTAGAAAATAATTTATATTTACAAATTTAAATCTCTAAATATATTTTTGGTGGTCCAAACTGGGAAAAAAATTAATACTAGATGTGTAAGTTGTTGAAACCACATCATACTATGTGAAACCATGAGATAATTTCTTGTGGGAATTATAGTGTATGGATGATTAACACAAGTCATTATTTTGTAGGAAAACAAAATATCTACATTTATTCGGTGGGTTGGACTAAAAAATGGACATCATTTTAAATGGCTCGAAATAAATCAGGGAAATAAGACCATGGGCTCAAGAAAGCTCATCTAAATAAATTAAGGTCATACCATGGGCCATGTATATATATATTTTATATTTGTTTTATTTCAATTTAATATGAAATTTATTTTATTATAAGAAATTATATACTTTAGGTATGTAATGAATATAAATAAATTAATATTTATGTGATAACTACTTTATCTTTAATATTTAATAATCCTTAATAATAAGTGTTTTATATTTTTTTAAAATTATTTTTAATATTAATAATAAATTTAAATAACATGTGTTAAATGAAATCCTAAATGGAACGTTCATTTTTTGGCCAGGTTTAAGAAGTCTTAGCCTACACTGCCCTAATCCACCACATTAAGAACTACTTTACAATGGACAGAGAAGCCTCCCAATGTATCTATTTTTTTAATTTCATTGATTTATATTTTAAATAATAATAATAATAATAATAATAATAATAATAATAATAAAAATCATTTTTCCCTAGGTTGTTCCCTACCATAAAAAGTGGCAGTGTCTAGGGCCACCATATCATGAAATACCAAACTATGATAGAACATGTTTTAATAAAATGTAACATTTTTTACTTTTATTCCAATGAAGAATTTATAGTTTATTAGGAGATATATGGGATTGATTATTTTGGTTTATATATTTTAAACACATATCAATGAGTTGTGTTATGCCTAAGTAATATAACACATCACTTAGAGGGGTGAATCAATGATGTTCAAAATTTACTATCTTTTTATTATGATTGATTAATTTTTTAAAGTATGTATTTGTTATTATTTAAATTTATTCCCCACCACTATCAAAGTGAAATATTGAGTAAGAAAATAGAACAATATATTTATATGGTGTAACCACAATTTGTAATATTATGTCCCTGATATGACCATAATAATTCATGTTATATACTATTTACTAATAAAATAATTGTATAACTATTATTGATGGGAATGTATCATCATTGACCTGCATAAAATGTATATTAGATATTAAAAATGTATTAATTTTTTATTATAAAAAAATAACCCAATTTGATATAATAGTAATTTAGATTAAGATGTCCCTATATTAATAACGCTTATATTCTCCTGGTGAGTATAGAATAAAAAAAATATAATAGTTACTCTATTATATTGTAAGTAATATATCTCAAAAAATATTGATAATTTATTATTTTTAATCCCAATAATCTAACTATTTATTCATAGTTACATCCCTTAGACCATTCCATTTATCATATATGTTTCTTCATTTATAATATTCATCTATATGAAAATATCTCATTATAGAATTATCAAAAAAATAAATCTTTGTAAATATTCTTGTTTCATATTTTTTCACAATTTTTATTTTAAATTATATTTTTTCAAAAAAACATTCTATGATTAAATGGTATTTGATTATAATATCATTATCTTAAAATAAAAAAAAATTGGTGCATGTAATACATCAATTCATTTCCAACAAGTATTCATTATGAAATGATAAAAAATATTCAAATTCTGATATTATTTTCTATTAATTAAATATCATATTGATAAATATAAATACTTATGAGTATATTGATAAAATAATATTCTATATATTTTCAATAATATATATAAATTTAATCCTCATATTGAAAAATTCATCCATTCTACCAATTTGTTTCTTTTTCATTATTAAATATTGTTTTTCCACTTTAAAAATATCCTTCCTAGGTAAAAAAATAATGGAAATTAATTTTCATATGTTATACCAAGATCATGAAATTCATAGAGCTTATGTTTCATAAAATCATTAATTTTTTATATTAGAGTCAAATTTAATAACTTCTTTTAACACACTTAATCCATATATGAATTTATGACGTTTTCCTAAGTGGAAACTGAAACCTTGTCACTAGAATAATTAAATTATGATGTTTTTTCATGTAATCAATCCCTTTCTATATTTCTGGTTTTGTACTATCAATGCATTTGATACATATATTTATTATAAATCTAACACCTCGCTATTGTGTTGAGTGAAATATCTATCTCTATTTAACATATCCAATACTTATCTAATTACTTGATCATTTCATAGTTATTTCTTTGAGTAGATTCATTGTCCATGTTCTATGAAATTTATTTTCATTGATCAGAATTATCCTAATCTCTTTATTGAATAAATTTACTGTTAATAAAATAAGAAAATCATCATCATAGAGTATATTTCACAATCACTTATCTTTTATGTGGTATAATCTCTAAATTTGTAAAATTCACTCATGAAATTAAGCATTATTGAAATTAATCATTTCTAATAGAAATAATTGACGTGTTAGATCTAAATTTTAAATATATTTTATAAAATAGATCTTTAATTTTATTAATCATTCCTTAAGTAGATTATAATGTAGTTTTTTTAGTTTTTTCTCCATCTCATGAGTTACACTTATTAATTTTTATGAAACTTTTCTTTACTCTCTTAGATATATTAATCATTATTTCATGAACTATAAAATTTTTAATAGACCCATAAAAGAATATTTAAACCAATAAGAATTCCTAATGTTCCCATTTTTATAAAAAAAATAAAATTTAATGGTCTATAATGAAACTTTAATATTCTCATTATAATTTTAACTTCAAAATTACTAGTTTACTTTAATATGACCTTTTAAATTTTAATTCAAATTATAATTATTTGATTAAAGTTATAAAATATTCAATACAGTATAAATTCTCTACTATTGATTATAAAAAACTAATCTCTTACAAACTCAAATCCTTCCATAAACATTTCTTATTAAGAGTCACTTGTTATCATATCTCTAGATTTAGTGAATTTTTTAGAAATATTCATATCTTAGTGTCATGTATTATGAAGAATCATCATGTAACCAGTGAAATCCAACGTCAAATTCTCCCTTTAAATTTAATTAATCAATTAATAATCCCTTAGATAAAAATTAATTTTATCCATTATTTTATATAAAATATTGATTTATATATGATCACGATTTAGATCAGTGCATCTGTTATGTTTTTTTATTTTTATTTCCCATTAACACCATAAGAAAAAAAAATATAGAGTGTGTGAAGGTGAAACCACATGTATTTGTTATTTTAAGTGAAATAAAAAGTACTTATTTGTGGTAAAAACAAACGATGTCTTTAAATTCATAAATTCTTTGTGAACATTTCAATAATATTATATTTTGTGGTCCTAAAAACATACCTCAATATTCTAGGTCGTACTTTTTATTGATTAGATGATGTATAATCTCAATGTGTTTAAAGCACCCAAAAGTATATTATGATGTATTTGTTGTTAATAATATTTTATGGAGGAATATTAATGTGTGTTAATGTTAAGTGATGGGAAAATTATTTAACCAATGAATACCATGAAGTTATTTAAAATAAATTGTTGGGAAATAAAGTTTCAGTGAGTTTTATATCTTTTAGATATTTAGCTAAAAAGATTATATGTAATTTCTATATATATGAAATGATTTTTTAGACGGTATTCCTAGAAGATATTGAAAAGGGATGAAATATGGAGATTCACTATCTACAATAATTAATACTTGAGTTTGAATATGGACTACTGAGTTAATGGTAAAAAATTAAATATCCTTAAACGATCATTTAAATGTCTCAAAATACCTTGGAAACAATGTAAATAAGTTTGGAATTTCTCTACAAATTCTTAAAATTATTTGAATCAATTGTAAAAATTCCTAATGTTATTAAGATTCCATAAGTTGAATTAAAATAGATATGGATTCATTTCAAGAGAATATGGAATTCTTGAGTTTAATCTGAAAAATTGGTAAGTATTAAAAATTTTGTTACACTCTCAAATTTAATAAAACATAGTGCATCTTCATAAAACATTGTCTCTTAAGTTAGAAAATTGGCTATATGTGGATTTTATAAGGGTTTTAAGTGATCTCATATGACTTTGAATTCTAATAATGCTTTTCTTTCTCTTTTTAGTAATTTCTTGATATCACATAAGAAATATTCCCTTTGTGCTAAACATTTTAAAAAAATTATTCTTTGATAAGACTTCAATGTACTTTATAAGACATTGTATAAATATCTTAAGACATGGAAAAACTCCGTAAGACTTTGAGGCACCTTATAAGACATTAAGGATTTTTTATAAGAACTTGTAGCTTTTAAAAATAGTTAAAGTCATGAATTAATGGGGACTTATTTGGAACCATAAGGTATTATAAAATTTCAGCTGTTGAAAGAAATTATGGAAAAAATTAAATGAACTCATTTATATTATAGGGCTTATACTATAAACTATGAAATTATAACATTTAGAGAGACATGATATTTTTTTAAAGTAGAAATATTTAAGATATAAGAAATTAAATATTCTTTATAAAAATAAATTTTATAGTGATTTTATTTATATTTATTATATTAAATATAAAAATATTTAAATGTTATTGTAATTCATGAAAATAATTGGGAGTTGATCATCTGGATAATGAGAAGAAGGTCAAATTTGAATGGGGTTATAAGAAAAAGAATGAATTAAAAATGAACAACTTGTAGAATAAATGGTTCTATTAATGAAAATGAGGTGATTATGGAATATAACTTTAGTTGAATTAAATATTAAAAATTAATTGTGATTATATTTGGGAATGATTTAATTGACATGACATTCTATCAAAATATTAATGATTGATGTTTTTGTTTATACAGGTACTTACAGATGTGATCATGCAATGAAGGAAAGCTCTGTAACACCACATGTCTTACTATATTATTTTAATACTTTAATATAGAATTATTTTTTTGGTTATCTTTAGTGTATTTTGAGAAGTTAAGACTCAAGTATGTTGGTCAAAATATATGGAATATTTTTTTGACTAAAAAAAATTGAGAATAAAATAAAAAGGGTATTTATAGAATTACACTTGAAATATATAGTTATGAAAAATAGAATATATTATGATCTTGGGATCATATTCATGTGAAAAATAAAGGGAAAATATAGAGATTATGGGAATGAACCTAAGTGGTTTGATTTAAGGAAATAAGATATGAATCACTATACTATTTTTTAAAGATTATTTTTATTAAAAATATAAAAAATATATTTTGGTAACTGAGAATATAAAAATCAAGGATGAAGAAAGATTATTCACGTTTGATTATTGGAGTGACCTCTATCTATAAGTGAAAAAGGGATTATAGAGTAAAAAGAAAAGAGAACCCTATAAAAGTTCTATGAAGTTGATCCAAATATATATTTTTTAAAATAAAAAAAATATTTTGTTTCTATGACACCCATTATTACAAAATTTTATAAATGGAATAAGAAGAAGAATCGAGAAAATACTTTATATAAGAAATCCTAGATGAAACTTATTGGAAAGATCATAATGAATAATTTGAAGAAGAAAAATGGGCATATTATGAGTAAGATCTAGGAACTGTACTGTTTAGTAGAGGCTGAGTTGCAATAAGTCCACAAAAAGAACTAAAGGTAGTTAAATACCCTGATTGTGGAGATGCAGATTTGATGAAGTTGATTTTGTAACATCCTATGAATATTGGTGATTAAGTTTAGGAGTTTGGAAGAAGATTAAATACTATTGATATGTAGTGTAATCCAGTTGGATGATGCATAAGTGAATGATGCACTATGGATTAAGGATTATACATGACCACTCCCATTTATAATTGATGATACTTTTATTAATATAATAGCTATTATAACACCCTCATATTTTTAATATAATTCTCTTTAATAAGTTTGATGTGTATGATAGATTTTGATACACACAACACTTGAGTTATTTGATATTTTTTTTATTTAAATATTAAATTAAACATATTAAAAGATAATTAAATGAAATTGAAATCATAAAATCAATTATGTAATTAAAGGAAGTACTACATTAATTATTCTTGGTTAAAAAAAATATATTAATTAAAAAATTTATTTTATTATATATGTTTTATTTATGTTATATATTTGATATTATTAAATAATTTTAATATATATTTATAAATTATTATAATGAAATGTGTAGATAGTATGTTAAATTAAATAAATTTATATTGATTTATTGGTTATAACTTGGAATGTAATGAGAATAAAATAATTTTTATGCTTAAAGATACTTTTTCCTAAAAATGGGTGTTACATATTTTGTGTGAAAATATTATATTTAATTTATATTACCTATTGTAATTACATTTTTTAAACTATATTCCATATTTAGAATTAGTTGTATCGATATAAGGTAATTAGGTTACCATATTTTTATCCACAATGAGTAGTGAGCACACAATTTTTTTTCTCCCCATGGAAAGAGTTAAAGGGCTTAATGTTGTGGGGTAAATAATGAGAGAAGGCCTAAAATATAACAAAAACATGCCTAAATATTACTCTTTTAGTATATTTATACCTTATCTTATCCAATACTTCAAAATATGCCCATTTTGTTCCACTTTCCCAGGGAAATGACTATATTATTATTAATTTAAGGGTATTTCCAAGGGTTCCGCTTCACTCACTTGTTGAAGGAAACATACACTTCTCACTTATCAACACCACCTTTTTATTTTAGCAAAATAAATATATTTAAAAATAAATTTTTAATTTTTTTATCAATTTACAATACTCTTTTTTTCATAATACCATTAAAATAATATTTAAGGTGTTTTTCATTGAAGATTTTGAAAGGAAGAGGTATATATTTTTACTAACATTTTTTCAAGTTTCATTCTACCTGAAAAATACTTTAATTCATATCAAACCATTTTAATATAGTTAATTACTTATATTTACTATACAAAAATTCTTTTTATTATAATGTCAACACTATTTTCTATCTCCTTTCCATCCAATGGAAAATGAAAATGTCGCTCACATGTATGTGCATACTATTTCTTCTATAAAGTGATGTATTTGACTTTTCATCAATAAATATCATGGATGGTTATATATTTGGATTTAATGAATATATATATATATATATATGATATTTTTAATATAATTATTATTCTGTCAGGAAATGTTTTTATTTACCTCCCTTCGTTAACAGTGATTGAAATATGATAGTATCACATGTGCATATGGGTGGATTATCACGTCCATGAAGTAATTGAATTGATTTTTCATCAGAAACAAAAATGTATTTTAATAAAATTGTATATAATAAATGGATATTATAATTATTAAATTATTAATATTCTATAACTATTACGAAAGTGAAATTACCATAATCTTAAAACTAAAATATGCATAGAAAATTAAATAGTCGACACCAAAATAATGATTTCAATGAATAATTCTTTATAAATGGGTGAATGGAAATTATAATGGAATTATATATAGTAATATAAGTATATATATGGTTCTGGTAAAGATATATAATATGTTTATGTTTATCATAATTGATTTTAGAGTATATATGAAACAATTTGGGACTTAAGTAAGGTTTTCTTCATCTCAATTTTGCATCATTGTGATATGTTCTATATTCGAAACCTTAATTTTTTTTATTTTTATCCCAACCATCAATTAATTTTAAATTTTTTTGAATTAAAATAAAGGGAATATTTAAATCCATATAAGTATCTTTCTTTCATGAGATATTGATTCAAATATTCAAAAATATTTAATGCTTTATGTTACAATCTCAATTTTTATTGAGGTTGTTTATATTTCAATTTCCATTTTAAGAAACTATGTGTTATTTCTCTCTTAAGTCCCATATATTTTCTTATCCTCTAGTTGTTCCTATGATTGGAAAATATTCTTTAATTTCCCTCTCTTTGGTACTCAAAAATATAATAATAATGCTTCTAACAAAAGCACCCCTTATTCCTTTTTTGTCAAGAATATTTCACTTCTACATCAATGTTATTTAAAATTATTATTATTTTAATTAAAAGTATACTATTATATATTTTTTAAATGTATTTTTTACAATATTTTACATGTTAAAAAATATTTTAATGTAATATTCCTATACATTTTAGAATTTTTCTTTTTTTGACTTTCATTCTGAAATAGAAATTTTTCCTAAAATATTATGATTTAAATGGATTTTCCAATCATCATGTAAGCTATTCATCTAAAATAATACTTTAAAAATTTATATGGTCTTAAAAATAAAATCATATTCCCATTTCTAGGTAATATTTAGTTTTTAAATGTTACAAAAATTAAATGATGTCAACTCTAGTTTTTAAAATAATATTTCTAATGAATATATAAAAGTATTTTTATTTCATGTTAACATCCTAAAATAATATTTTACTTTAAAATGGATATTCAGAAATGATACCATCCCCTCTATTTTTTATTATGGCCAATAATTAAGATATTCTAAGGAAGATTTTATCAAACCCATTTCTTTCCCAATGGTTAATTAAGCTATGATGAAAATGTTAAATAATTTTGTCATATTTCAGAAGACATGTAACGACCCATGTATTTATAGAATAATAGATTTTTATATGTAATAATATTTATGAATAAGATATTAATTTTATGTTAAATATGAAACTTTTTCCGATAGCGTACTCAACACACAACAATAGGTTTATTTAAAATCTTATGTTGCACACAACTTTGAGTTATTCCAAAAAAATAAAATAAAATAATTATAATTTTAAATAATAGTTAACACTTAGCCATTGTATTAGTGGGAATGAAAAAAATAACTATTTTATTAATAAACATGTTTGGTAAATGTTTTTACATTTATCCAATAACATTTAGAGGCTTAAAATGAGAACGAATCCAATTTTATGCATGAAAAACTCTAATATTTTTAAAAGGTCATTTTAATAGCTTTTGATAGAGATCCTTTTTAAATATATTTTTTTTACTTTTATATTTTCTATTTGACAAAATAAATTTCTTCTTTAGAATAATAACATCAAAATTTAATTTGGATGTAATTTTGGTAATTTATGATAAAGTTCATTTTTTAATGAATAGAGAAAAATACTGCATTTTAATTCAAAACTTTTTTTAAATATAAATTATTTATATAGTAATGTTTTACATTTAATTGGTTTTAAATTTTAATTGGGTAATATTTTTACAATTTAATCCAAATTTTAATATTGGATGTAAATTCACTTTGAAATTGGACATAAACACATGTCAATCTTTTAGATGTTTTTATTTCCTAAAAACACGCTTTTTGGTTTTGAAAACGGGAATTAATTTTAAAGTTATTTCTACCAATTCTGTGTTTTGAATTGAAAAAATTGGATTTCATATTTGGAATCTTAAGGTCAAAATTTTTTAAATAGGTAACTTTTATTTTTAGACATTATGAATAGTAACATCAGTAAATATTTTATTTACCATGGTTAAAGGGTAAATCTAGTAAATAAGGGTAAAAAATAATATTATAATAATATTAAATTACCCTAACACATGTATTAACCCTATTTTAATATATATTTCCAACCTTGGGAATCCTTGGGTCTATTTTAGGACCCTATGGAGCCACTTATGTGTGAGAATGACATTTTATTACTTTTAATTTTATGTTAAGGAAAATATAACATATACATTTATCTGTTTCTAAAACAATTTTAATTTAGGGTAATATAAGTGACCTATTCGACTATAAATATGCATTATAAAGATAAAAATATTTTGTAAATCATTATATGATATTTATAATTATTAGATATTAAAAAAATAAATTTAATTATGACACAATGGTGATGTAGTTATTGCTTCATTAATAAAGGATCTAAATAAATGATATTTTAAATGTTAAAATATATATAATTTTGGTATTTTTATTTCATCCAAGATTTTTTTGGATGATAGTTAAATTTTATATTTTTATTAATAATGTTTTTTTTAAGTAATCAAGTTATTGATTTTAAAAAAATTCATTATATTAATAGTGTAAAAATTTACATAATTCATATTTTGAAATATAAAATAATTTATCCAATATTATAAAATTTAGAAATATATAAGATTCAGAAAATAGTTATAATAAGTTTAAAATTATATTATTTACTCTTTAATAGGACATTTTTCATGTTTTGGTAATTATTTGTATTCTCAAAATGTTAAATGCCCGAGAAAATGGTAAGAGTAAAAAAGGGTTAAATAAAAAAGATAAGGATTAAAAAGTATCAATAACCTATATAATTATTATTGGATTATTTTTTTCAACTTATATTTATCTTATCTTAAAAATAACTCAATTTGGAATAATTTATAATTGAAATAGAATTTATAAAAAAATAATATTTCAACATATTCCTTAAGTGGGCCTCCTCCCTCTTATATAAGGACACCACCTCTAACTCTTACTCACAACACTCAAGACCCCTTGTATCATAAAAAATCTACCCATATTTGCTTAATAAATCCCTATATTCCTCCTTGAAGTCATACATTGTGAAGAAGGAAATTTAAGAAGTTCATTTAGCTTAAATCAAAATTAGTTACACGATTTGAGGTAATGTTTTCTCTCAAGTTTCTTTCATTTATTTTACCTTATCCAACCTCATAACTCTCTTTATTCAATTTTTTATAAATAAACCAGTATATTAAATATAATATTTTTTTTGATAATTATTCTACTTACACTCACACACACCTCCATTTATTGGATTTAGAACATACTATTTCTGTGGACGGTGAACTACTACCACACGAAACTGTGATTGTTAAATTATCTCATACCGCCTCTTATTTCAAAAATTATGATGGCACTAAAATCACATAGGTTATATATGATATTTATTTTATCTCTATTCTTATGTAATTATCATTTAGAATATACCTTTATGCTTTTCATGTTGTATAAATACAATAATTTCATTTGAGGTACCCCAGCCTACAGCCCCCTAAAAATGAAATGACTCATTCATGATATACATGGAACGTTTAAAAGATGAAATTATTGAAATTATGTAACATATATAACCTATGTATTATACTGGAATTATAATATACCTAATTTTCCTTTATTTTTCCTTCCAATAAAAATGAAAAAATAAACAAAAGTAGTGGTAATGCATACGTACGACTTACTATCTCCATGAATGGTTCATTTAATTTTCTTATATCCAAATGTTATGGGTATAAATACATATATACTAGATATATATGATAATTAAATAACAAATAAATTTCTGGTGATAATATAATTTTTACCCCATGGATAATTTGTAATTATAACAGGTTCATTTTTTAATCAAGTACCAAACATCCACAAGAAGTCCATTGTGAACTTGAATAATTTTATGATTGTTATAGAAAGATAATAAGTGATATAAAAGTAATAATGAACATAAAAAGGTTCTGAAGAATTTAGAATTAACTTATTTTTAATATTCTGGGAGATAAAGAATGAACTGGAGAATTCAGGCACAAGGTAAGGGAACCTTTCACCCTCTTCTTTTAGTCGAAGGCTTATTTTTTGTTATGTATTTTAATTTTAATTTTCTTATGTTGGGATATATTATTATATATCATTATTTCTATAAATTTTATGTAAAATTGACGAGAGACACTTTTCTCTCCCATCAACTCATTTTCTAAAATTTAATGTGATGTCGTTAGGTGGTTGAATTTTCATAGGGGACTACGTATCAATCTCCATTCATTAAGGCATGTATTTATATGCTGAACCTTTATTATAATTTAATGTTTAAATACTAACATTTTAATTGTTATATCATGAATATAAATAATCTCATTATATTATATGTTTCTCTTAATGTTATTATTTAATTATTTTTATTCAAGTATTTTTTCAAGTGGAAAGGGACTCTTTAACTAAATCATTATTTTAAATATTTTAAAGATTTCATCTTCAAAATCTTGGTCATTTATGTCTATGTTTTAAAAATGGTTTTAAGGATTTATTTATATAGACATTAATGTTTTAAAATATTGATTCCTTTAAAAGTTCAAATTGGTATGAGACACTTTGATTCAAAAATATATTTATTAATTATTATAAATGGTTTTAGAAATGGATTTAATATTTCAAGATCTTAAATTGATTCATTGTGGTTGATGACCGAAATATTGATAATTTCAATCCTTTATCTGTTATAATTACATAAGGGTACTTGGATATCTGATGGGTAGTTACATGATACACCAAATATGGGTAAATCTGTGATAAACATAGGGCAGGTGAGCCTGTGATAGCTCTCCAATGCATTGGGTAACGTGACAGAGGTAAACGTTAATGTTTACCATAAGATATTAGGGAAATTTAATATGATGGGTATTCCAAACATAAATCCCTATGTAGTTGTGAACGATACAATATATATATGATATGGATTCCACAATTTACATTTATGGTTTGTGATTACTATGTGTTATTCATAAATCTTTTGATTTCATGAGATATGCTAAAGAGATTTTGTTTTTTATATATTGACAGACTAAAATTTTCATTCTTTATTTTATAACCCTTACTGATATTTTTATGCCCATCCCATGTTTATCAAATTTATTTCACAATGTATATGTAATGGTAAGATAAGTTAAGTATTCGAGAATATTTATATCAGGAATATAACTCTTGTTTTATTTAAGGTTTTTTTTTGTAAAAAAATTAGATATAGTAGAAGTGTATACCCTGTAATATTGATATGTAATGTAATAGTTATGGTATAAAATCTAAATCTCTAATCCTAAAAAGATCCTAAATGTGAATTCTTTACTTAACTCAACATTATGCATGGTTTATGTCTAGGGCCTTATAGTTGGTATTAGAGGCTAGTTTAGATAAATTTAGGGGTTCGGGAGTTATCTAGGTGTAGGTAAAGGATCCTATATAACCAAGAGGGTTATTATCACATAGAAAACTTTAGAGGTTTTTTTTAAATAGGTTTTTTGAATAAAAACAAAAAAATGGAGATTTAAAGAGGATGATGTATTAGAGTAATATAAAAGTTTTTATGTTATCTTTACCCAATAGAGTATTCTTTGTTTAATAATAATTTGTTTCATGGTTAAGTGTTGGTTATTTTCAATAGATTAAGTATAATTTGTCAATATGGAAGGAAAGAGATATTCCACATCCTTCTTACCCCTCCCTGATGATTTGATCATCACTATTATATAAAAGGTATATTCAAATTATTTTGACAACTTCTTATGTCTTTAAATCACCTACAAGAAAATTTATGAGTTATCTAACACCTAATCATTTCTAAAACAATTTTATAGGTCATGGTATCTTTTTAATATTATTTCAAGATCACAACTTTCCCAAATCTATTAAAAAGTGAAATTACAGAAGTGGAGAGAACTTTTACTTTTTCAATGTTTAACAACATGCCAAAAGAGAAAGGGAACATCCTAAAGATCTTGATATCTGGATTCAAGGGATGATTTATTTTTTATATCGATGATGAATAAAGCATCTTTGGATTTATATTTATAAATGATGAGGATATTTGATAGTCAGGAATGATGTATTATGAAATAATTTATAAATACTTAGTTAATGGATTATAAAGAGCGTTAAATAAGTAATAAGTCAATATATAAGGGATTCAAGAGTTATGGTAGATTGTAGGATGATGAAATGTTTAAAAGTATTAATGATCTTTTGATGATGGGACTGATTTGGGAAGACTTATTCTAATAGGTGTAACCATGATGTTTAATATGTTAAAATGTTATTCAAGGAATAATTACTTTTTCTTGTGTGTACAAAATGGATAACCTTAAGTGTTCATATGATCTTTTTTAGGATATTCATAGTTATTAAATTTTGGGATGAAAAATTGAAGGTATTAGATAACCTTTGACGATAAATCAAGGAATGGTAATTTTAGAGAAAAATATATTATTTTTGAGAATGTTGTAAGAATGAAATGGTTTTAGAAAAAGGACAACCCATATGATGGGTGAAAACCCATAATGTTCGGCAAGGTCTCAGGAATCAAACCCAGAATCAAAGGGAAAAAAGGGCGCATCCCCTACCACTAGCCTACGTGAAGTCCCTAGTTAGTATAACTTATCATTTTTAGTTAAATGATTTTATGAATCAGGAAGAAGTTGATTTTGGAATATATGTTTTATAAAATGGATATCCTTTGTATGGGAAAATGATTTGATGATTAAGGGAAAAATGTTATTTTGTAGGATGGTCTCCCTTTTAGGGATCACTATATACCTAAAGAAAATAGAATACTATGGGATTTAATTTTTCGAGTAATGGTAGAAATATTATTTTAGAAGAATCTATGTTTTATTGTGGACATATGGCTCTTTGGGTTATTTATGGATATCAATAACCTATCATAGAGAATATGTGATTAGGTTAATTTTTTATTAGTATGAAACATTAAGAGTCATTAATATTATTTGTAGATAAATGTTAATATTTATCATGGAAGACTAGGTGATAAAATACATATGAAATTTTGGGTTTCAATCTTAGTTGGATTATTTTGAAGAATTTTAAGGATAATTTGGAATTGAATGGTCTTTGTTGAACATTGGGTATTATTTGATCAATTTTGGATATTAAGAGTAATATTTCTTTTTATATAGGATTATCCTCTTTGGGTATTATTTGATCTCATACTAACCATTTTGAGATTGGTTAATGTCTAATGATTAGGTAAATATATAGTTCATCTTCTGAGTATTATATAATTCTATAGAAGTTGGTTCTAGCACTTCAGATGTGACCAAGCCATCTAGAATACTCATTGTTTGGAGAAATAATGAGCTTGTGGTAGAAATTTATCAAAGTATGATACTCTACTTGTAAGGTAAGTATGTTTCCTTATGTTCATAGTCAATCTAAGAAATAAATTCCTCAACATTAGAAAAATAAAAATAAAACAAAAACATTTTCTATCCACTTTTACAATAGGGGAATCAAATACCATTTAAACTATCACATTTTTGTGATTTTTTGGTGGTTAACTTTATCTTGATCATGTTTTATATCACTCTCCATTAGAACATGATTTTTAGTTTCCATTCTATACCGATGTTTTACTACATGGAATCCTATTTTGGGTTATCTCAGGTAACCTTTTTACTTATATTTATTTCTTTTAAAGTGATATATTTATTGAATTTTTTCTGATATGGGACTTTCAATGAAGTTTCCAATCCCAATTTTAAAATTGAGAAGATGCAATTTTTAAAAGGGGGAAGGATGTAATGAACTAGGTATTTATAGAATAATAAATTTTCATAACTTTTAATATTTATGAATAAGATATTAAATTTATGTGGAAGATATTGTGTACGAAAGCGTTCTCAACACGCAACAACAATTTTCATTGAAATCTTATGTTGCACAAAACATTGCGTTATACTAAAAAAATAATATAATGTTATTATTATTTTAAATGATAGTTATAATATATCTTTTTATTGGTCAAAATGAGAAGAACTAACCATATTATTATTAAACATGTTTTCTAAATGTTTTTACATTTATCCAATAAAATTTAGAGGCTTAAAATGAGAATAATTCCAATTTTAAGCATGAAAAACTCTAATATTTTTAAAAGGTCGTTTTACCACCTTTTGATGGAAAAAGTTTTTCAAATTTTTATTTCTTCAGTATTATATGTTATATTTGACAAAATAAAATTCTTCTTTAGAAGTGGAACATGAAAACTTACTTAGGATGAAATTTTGGTAATTGTTTGATAAAGATCATTTTTTAATGAATAGTGAAAAATACTACATTTAAATTCAAAACTACATTTTATGCTAATTTATTTATATAGTTAGATTGTCCATTTAAATTGGTTTTAAAGATAAACTATATTATATTATTACTATTTAATCCAATTTTTGGCATTGGAATTAATTTCACTCTTAAATTGGATATAAACACATGTCAATTTTTTGTAGTTTTAACTTCTTAAAAAAAGATTTTTGTTTTGATAATGAAAATTAATTTTAAATTAATTTCTTCCAATTATGTGTTTTTAATTTTTAAAAAATAATTACATATTTTTAATAATGAGGTCCAAATTGTGTAAATAATAGTCTTTTATTTTTAGATATTATGAATAGTAACTTCAGTAAATAATTTTTTACCATGGTTAAAGGGTAAATATGGAAAATAAGGGTAAAAGAATAATATTATAATAATATTAAATTACCCTAACACATGTCCTAAACCTATTGAATAAGATATGTTCGACCATGAGAATCCATTTGTATATTTTAGGACCACATGGAGCAACTTGCGTGTGAAAATGACATTTAATTGATTTTAATTTAATGTTAAGAAATATAAAACATAAACATATATCTTTTACTAAAAAATATTTATATGGGTTAATATAAGATTTAGTTTTGACTATAAATAGTCATTAGAAATATAAAAATATTTTCTACATCATGATATTTTGTTTATAATTTTTAGACATTGAATAAAAAAATTTAATTATGACCCAATAATGATGCACTGATTGCTTCATTAATAAAGGATTCAAATAAATGTTATTATAAATATTTAAATAAATTCAATTTTTTTATTTTGATGTAATACATGAATTTTTTGGACGATAGTTAGATGTTATCTTTGTATTAATGAAGATTTTTTGTAACACACCATGTTTTTCTAAAAATAAATAGAAATGCAACAAACTTTTTTTAAGTAGATATTTATGTTGATTGGAGTGGACACTCAAGAGGGGGTTGAATTGAGTTCCAATTAAAATTTCTATTAAAAAATTTTCGATTTAAAATCCCCTGATTTATAAAACAAGTTAAACTGTAGTGAATTTATACAGATTTTAAATGTTCACTTAGCTTCTCAAAGATTGATTAGGTCTCAGTTAATTTAAACACATGGTCAAACTAACTTTTGAAGCTAACCTATTGATTTAAAATAAGTGTAAACACTTGCTAATTTAACTATCACAGTAGCTTCAAAATAATTTTTTATTTCAAAGTAATAACAGCGGAATAAATAAGATATATATAGTATACTTTAAATTTAAATTAAAGATGCACAACATGTAAAACAAGAGGTTCAGTCTCAAGCCGAGACCTAGTCCTCTCAAATATATATAAATTTGATCCACACCCTGGATCGGGGTTAACAACAGCTTACAAAACTGTCCAGGCCACGTAGGGACCTCTACCACTGTTCTACATGGGAATCAAAGAAAAGACCAGGTCATACAAGGACCTCTTCCATAGTTGACGTGGGTAAACAGGAATTAAGAGAATTTGAGTGAGGATTTTGGTATCCTCCAGTTCAGTGCAGGAGACAGTGTGTGTAAAAGATATACAAAGTACACCACACTAGTTGAATGTTAATAAATAAATCACATAGAGAAGATAGATGAGATTTTAGAAAGCTCTAGTGATTATCAATGTAGCTGTGGACTAGTTGGATTTAGCAGGAATGCTTCTGAGTCCTTCTCTGGTTTTTCTGTTGAAAAACAGAGTGTCGTAGTTCAGCTTGTCTTCTTCCGGAGTGAGAAAGGCCTCTTGATTAGTCGTGTGTTCTTCATCAGTATTAGATTTCACTCATGAGAGTTCTCTGAAGGTCTTGCAATATCCTTCTTGTTCAGGATTGTTCTTCTTGTTCAGAACAGTGCTCTCGGGTTTATGTATGTTCTTCGTGTTGTATATTCACACTTGCACACTGCTGTCCAATAGAATTAGGTTATGTGTTAAGGTAATAATAATATCATTTTTTACCCTTAATTACCCTATTTATTTTTAACTGTGGTAAAAAAAGTAAAAAGTTACTATTCACCAAAAAATTATTTTCATCTCATTGAACCACATTTTACTTACTGACATCAACCATGTCTCTCAGATTTTCGAAATTCCACTCACAGAAGCGGTAAAATTATGTTTTATAAAAAATTTAGTTTTTTAACTACCACTTAGTGGTTTCACTATTCATCAAAAAATGAAAGTTTCCAGAAAAATATCAAAAATTAGATCTAAGCTATATTTGATATTATGAATTAAAAAATGTTGTCTATTTTATCAAATTCAAAACATATCAGTTTCATTAATTAATTTAAAAATTAATTCCCGTCGTCAAAACAAATAGCGTGTTCTTAAGAGATAATAACTATCAAAAGATTGACACTTGTTTATGACTGGTTTAAATGTGAAATTACATCAAATGACCAACATTGTATTAAATTGTAAAAATATATTCTAAATATAATTTAAAACCACTCAAATTAATAATTTATCACTATTAATTATTTCGATTAAAAAAGTTGTTTTTAATTATAATTTATTAATTTTCACTATTCATCAGAATATGAAAGTTATCCGAAAAGTACCAAAATTTCACCTTAGTCTAAATTCGTTACTCTGAATCCAAAAATGAAGTCCATTTTGAGAGCTAAAATTTCTAAAATTTTAAAAGGTTGTTATTAGTATTCATAACGGCTAGTTTTAATAATATCTTAATAGCATATCGTTGTTTAGTGAAACTCGGTATTGCGTACGACGCAAGCTATCGAGGAAGGTCGCGATTGTGTGTAATGCAAGGCAAGTAAAGGATGAGTGTTGTGAAAGCTCCTTTTGGTGTAGCGTACAACACAAGACATTAATGAAAAGAATATTTTTCATAAAATCTCGGGGTGTTACATTCTACCCCCCTTAAAATGAATTTCTCCCTCGAAATTCGTCGGGGTTATAAATAGTTTACTACTCAAAAGTTTCATTAATAGAAACCCACATCGTAAAAAGGAATTCCAAAACTTTTCTTTTAAAAACTAAAGTATGAAATGTAACAATTACCCAAATAAACTAATCACTGGGTTTCCACATAGGTGAAAATATGGATATGGAAGAGAAATCTAACCATCATGTTCTGATGGACAGTGGTAGAGAACATGGCTATGGAAAAGCCCGCAATCACAAAGCCATAAATTTGTGATGATCTAAGGTACCATCTGATTCATCAGATATAAGAGCACTAGGACAACATTTTTGGTTTTCAAGATCATTTCCCTAAAGTTGATGAAATTGGAATTTGAAGAAATACTTTCGGGATTTTGGTATAGTCTCACCGTTTGACGTTCTTTGGACAATTTCCACTTCATCTCTTAATGAAATGAAGTTGAATTTGTCATTCGTGATGTGTTAGCAGATCATGTGATAGAATGATGGGTCATTCCATCTGTCTTAAACAAAATGTTAGAAAAGTTATCAAAAAATACATAAGTCCATCTATAGTGATATTAATCATATATAGTTCCTAAAATGGACTTATACTTCATATATCATACTGCTTAATATAATAAAACTAGTTTCTACTAAACAGGGACTTCCTTTAGGCCAGTGGTAGGCGATAAAGGCCAGTCACACTTCGGTTGTGGGTTCGATTCCCACAGCCTTGTCCGATGCGATGGGCTGTCGCCCATCCTGCATGTTGTCCTTTTTCTAAAACTACATTACTATAACATCACATAAATAATATAAAAAAAGTTCTATCCTTAATCAATACTAACTTATGGTTAACATAATCCATTCCAATCTTTAGGCTTATCTAAAATACTTCAGTCCAAGCTCATAGTATAATGAAAATGATAACTTGAAATGTCGTCAACCAAGCAAGTGAATACCATCATTTATCCCCCATATATCTTGTTGGTCACATTCCAATCATGTGACTACCTTAATGATGTATTCTCTTGAAAAAGTAACACCCATTAAACCTTATTGAAAATATGAATGCTGTCAAAAGTTAACTCTCTCCACATACCAAAATCCAAAAATTCTATATACTCAAACCATGATATAACCTTCTCCTTATATCAGTCATGATCTCATGAATACTATCAAACATTTAATTTTCTCCTTATCCCTTCATTATGCGCATATCATCTACATTACAAAAATATCTGAATAACCTTTCATGGATACTGGTAACATTAATCATAAACTTTCAAAACTCAAGGAAAGACAATAGTGTAACAATCCATAGATGTCTCTTTATTCCATAGTACCATGAGATTACGTATACAACATTACACATGATAAACATGTATTTATTCCACTAGATTCTTAAACCATTGACCGTGCTTCAACAATTCTTTCATCTCACATATCATTTGTAGTCTCTTCATCATCATCCACATAAATACTACCCATACGACCATACTGATTCTCTTCATGAGACTTTCCCTTAGTGCATTGGTTTGCATAATGCCCGTACATTCCACATTTACAACATTTAACCATTGTTGATGTCATAGCAATACCATTATCCTCATCCCTGGTGTTAACTGAACCTTTTCCTTTGCACTTACTGGATTTGTGTCCTTATTTTCCACACCCAAAGCATCTTCTAGTTCCTTTGAAACATTCTCTTTGATGCCTCTTCCCACATGATTTACATAGGCGAAATTTAACTTTCTTTCCTCTATGATCATCATGAAACTCCATCTTTCTCTAATTAGCTGAGTCAGAAAACTTACCAAATTTTACTTTATTGATCATATTATAAGATTGCTGATTCAGCATAATAATGATGTTTGGACTTCCAAATCCCATTTCATTTGGTTGCTCATGAAGAATATCATTCCATTATCCATCATATCCTCCATTATCGTGAATCATCTTGTTTCCAGCCATTTTCTAAAACCCAAAAAGAATAGTGTGAGAGGCAAAAATTATAATAAAGGGGTAGTAACTTCAATATCTAACATCTTTGGTTTAATCTAATATCGTTACCATTGTTCTAGGACTATATCCTGTACGTATACTTATCCTTAGGGACATCCCTAGACATACCTTAGAAATATCTCTAGGGATCTCACTAATGTTTTCGCATCATAGTTTCCAAAGGTTGACTAAACTTTTCCTCTGATACAAACTGTAGAGACCCAAAGCTTGACGTACATGGACATTACATTACTTTTTCGGAATACATAGTACATAAAAAAACACACACACAAGGATCGTAATAGTTTAGTGTCTTTGGAAACTCGGAATATAATCTTCTAATCGTGGTGAAAGATCTTCAACATCTCCCATAAAGATCTTTGTTTTTTTACCTAAAACCTTTCTTTATATCCTGGGGAAAAGAAAACATAAAAGGGTGAGCTCAAATGCTCAGTAAGGGTAAACAAAAGAAATATCAATGACATCATTTTCATAAGAACATAACATTTTGGAAATCTTAACCTGCATAAGAGAGCATAATTTCATAACATGGGATAAATCATAGTAGTGAAATGAAATCCCAATAATCATAACTTAAAACATGAAACTTTGTGGCGTACACACATAATCATAGAGAATAATATCTTATTAGTCAGGACTCATTTCCAAGACTATCTTAGTGGACAAAGTCCATTTCTGAACCGAGTCACCCTCGTTTCAGTCCTGTTTCACTGAACCGGTATAACCTACCGTTCCTGCCATGTCTATCTCATCAGATATAAAATCTTTACCCAATGCATTGGAGGGAGAAATAGGTCCCACCCTTCTCATAATGAAACCATTCTTATGTGTGCCACAAAATTGTAAATCATACATCATTGCATAACCCATGTAATAAAAATGGGAATCTTAAACATCATGACATCATAAAACAATTCCTATAAGATAAAGGAATTCATAAAAATATTTCCATCACAACATAATCAAATAAATGTAATAATAGGGATGAAAACATAACCCTTTATTATCTTAGATGGAAAATAATTTTGATAAAACACTTGAACTCCATTCTTGAGGAAAATATCATTTCTGCTTCAAAAATATTTTCCTTTCTTAACATGTCATACAATTTTAAACTAAAAGAATTTGATTAAAAATAAACTTGAAAACATGTAAAGGAAGCTTCTTGGAAATAATGTTTTAAAAATCCATTCATGCCGTATAAGTTAAAAAAAACATTCTTCTCATAATTTTGTTGGAAAAGTCAAAAAGTACCTCATACGAAAAACGACAAATGATTCCTTTCATATCTTTTACTAAAAACACACCGAAGGGTAAAATTGGAAATAAACTATTTTATAAGGATATAAATATTACATATTGGGGAAACATGGATGTGGATGATAAAATACACCCCAGTAAATACCAAAGTATAAACAATCTCGGATAAAAATGAGATTGTGATATTTCCCTTACCTTAGGTACGATTTGCTTCGTAAGTGTCCGAACCTCCTGTATAATGATTTAAATAATGTCATTGACTTATTCCATAATCATACGCATTTTTATGATATCATATATGGTTCACTTATGACTTTATATTACCCGTTCATTTGTAAATTCCATGTTAAAGAGCATTTTGGGTAAAATTGATTCATTTGTCATCCGTGTTTTGACTTGTAATTATTCATATGATTACTTAGATCCTGATTACTTAATTCCAGAATATAAAACATGATTTATATATAATATATATTCATAATATACATATATATAATAAATCAGTAAATGGAAAGAAATACACCGTTCATGGAGACGGTAGGCCGTACGTACGCATGAACGCTGTTTTCGTTTCCTTACTGAGTTGAATGGAATTAAGTAGATGACATAGATATATATACAGATAAATATAGTGTCATTAATATGTCATATATTTCATGATTACTTATTATATGTACTTTATAATCATTCATGAATGGTTAATGTGGAGAATGAATCTCATCGCGTCATGGAGACGGTAGTCCGTACGTACGCACGAGTGATGATATCGTTCTCATGATCGTAGTACTGTATTGGAGTGTATATATACTATTTTAGAATCAATATCACTTTAAAATAATCATATATAGTTATTATTTGCACCATTATACCCATCCAAGTAAGGTGGTGGTGGAAAATAGATTTCACCACGGCGTGGAGACGGTATTCCGTACGTACGAACGCGCGGTGATTTCGTTTTCCGTAGGATGGATAGATGGTGAAATAGGGTTGTTTCATACTTATAATAACATATCAGTATATGAGTGATACTGATGTTATTACTTAATAATGAAACAACCTAAGAAGAACATGTGGAAGAAGAAATAAAGATAAAAGAATCGGTAATGGACATTACCTCTTCTTTGAAGTGCCTCTTTGAGTCCTCCTCTTAGGGTACTAAAATTGGTCTTTGAAGAATACCAAGACCTCTAGGATGTTTCTAGGGAAGTGGAGAAAGGAATTTGGTAGGGGTTGGCCGAGCTTGAAGGCTCAATGTTGTGTGAGGAAGAGAGGGAGGAGGTGCCCTTTTATAAGGGAGGAGAGGGGTACCTTTGGAATAACTAAAACTATTATTTTATTATAAAGTCAAATTCGGTTTTAAATAGCTCCAAATTGATTTATTTCGAAGATAAGATGGGGATGGGTCTATATCTCTCATCCAATAGAATTTAGACAAGTTTAGGTCATTATATTAACCTTATCTTTTAGTTTTAACTCTTAGTTAATTAGATTGACATTTACCATGTCACTTTGTATTTTTATATTATATAGTTAATAAACTTACCATATACATCCAAGAGACCCCCAAGTTGTGTTTTATTAATATATATAACCTTATCTAAGTCATTTGGCCGAACCTTAGATTTTTAGTAATAAAATAACAATTAATAATATAATATTTGTTTTAAAAACTATTTTATGTCAAATTTGACACTATTCAATAGTTGATTTTTTTGAAAATCATAACAGAATGATTAATTCAACCAAAGTTAATTAAATCAATCCTAACATGTCATATTAACCTAAAAAATTAGTTTAATTCATAAAAAGTCTCAATTTAGGTATTTATAATATCAATTATTCTAATTTTTCACTATTATGGTAATTACTGCATCATCATTGTGTCATAAATAAATTAAATTATTTAAAGTCTAAAAATTACAAATAAAATATCATTATGTAGGAAATCATTTTATATTTCTAATGAATATTTATAGTCGAATTTATCTTATGTATAAACTTATATTAAAAATTATTTAGTTATTAAACTTTGATTTTAACTATTTTAACCATTCTTTAAATAAATTAATAATAAATGTCCTAATCTAATCCAAGTGGGCTAAAATGGTCATATTTTATTCCTAAGTTTGTTTTTGGTCGAATTACACTTGTCCAATAGAATTAGGACATGTGTTAGGGTAATAATAATATCATTTTTACCCTTAATTACCCTATTTACTTTTAACCGTGGTAAAAAAAGTAAAAAGTTACTATTCACCAAAAAATTATTTTCATCTCATTGAACCACATTTTACTTACTGACATCAACTGTGTCTCTCGGATTTTCAAAATTCCACACACAGAAGCGGTAAAATTATGTTTTATGAAAAATTCAGTTTTTTAACTACCACTTAGTGGTTTCACTATTCATCAAAAAATGAAAGTTTCCAGAAAAATACCAAAAATTAGATCTAAGCTATATTTGATATTATGAATTAAAAAATGATGTCTATTTTATCAAATTCAAAACATACCAGTTGAATTAATTAATTTAAAAATTAATTCCCGTCGTCAAAACAAATAGCGTGTTCTTAAGAGATAATAACTATCAAAAGATTGACACATGTTTATGACTGGTTTAAATTTGAAATTACATCCAATAACCAAAATTGTATTAAATTGTAAAAATATATTCTAAATATACTTTAAAACCACTGAAATTAATAATTTATCACTATTAATAATTTCGATTAAAAAAGTTGTTTTTAATTATAATTATTAATTTTCACTATTCATCAGAATATGAAAGTTATCCGAAAAGTACCAAAATTTCACCTTAGTCTAAATTCGATACTCCGAATCCAAAAATGAAGTCCATTTTGAGAGCTAAAATTTCTAAAATTTTAAAAGGTGGTTATTAGTATTCATAACGGCTAGTTTTAATAATATTTTAATAGCATATCGTTGTTTAGTGAAACTCGGTATTGCGTACGAGACAAGCTATTGAGGAAGGTCGTGATTGCATGTAATGCAAGGCAAGTCAAGGATGCGTGTTGTGAAAGCTCCTTTTGGTTTAGCGTACAACACAATACATTAATGAAAAGAATATTTTTCATAAAATCTTGGGGTGTTACAATCACCCTCTAGTCTATTATCCATAACGATATTTTAGAAAGATAATTTAAAGAGATAAAAATTTAGAACTAACAGAAATTTAAGATCTTTAAAGATGAAACTAAAATCACAATTGAAAAACAGAGTATCCAAAAAATCTTTGAACAAAAACTAATCCTCTAATACCAAATGTTGGTCGGAGTGGACACTCAAGAGGGGGGTGAATTGTGTTCCAATTAAAATTTCTGTTAAAAAATTGTCTAGATAAAATCCTCCGATTTATAAAACAAGTTAAACTATAGTGAATTTATACAGATTTTAAATGTTCACTTAGCTTCTCAAATATTGATTAGGTCTCAGTTAATTTAACCACAAGGTCAAACTAACTTTTGAATCTAACCTATTGATTTACAATAAGTGTAAACACTTGCTAATTTAACTATCACAGTAGCTTTAAAATAATTTTGTATTTCAAAGTAATAGTAGAGGAATAAATAAGATATATGTAGTATACTTTAAACTTAAATTAAAGATGCACAACATGTAAAACTAGAGGTTCATTCTCAAGCCGAGACTTAGTCCCTAAAATATATATAAATTTGATCCTCACCCTGGATCGGGGTTAACAACAGTTTACAAAACTGTCCAGGCCACACAAGGACCTCTACCACTGTTCTAAGTGGGAAACAAAGAAAAGAACAGGTCACAGAAGGACCTCTTCCACAGTTGACATGGGTAAACAGGAATTAAGAGAATTTGAGTGAGGATTTTGATATCCTCCAGTTTACTGCATGAGACAGTGTGTGTAAAAGATATACAGTGTAAACCACACTGCTCGAAAGTTAATAAATAAATCAAGTAGAGAAGATAAATGAGAGTTTAGAAAGCTCTAGGGATTATCAATGTAGCTCTGGACTCATTGGATTCAGCAAGAATGCTTCTGAGTCCTTCTCTGGTTTTTCTGTTGAAAAACAGAGTGTCGTAGTTCAACTTGTCTTCTTCAGGAGTGAGAAAGGTCTCTTGATTCATTGTGTGTTCTTCAGCAGTATTGGATTGCACTCCTGAGAGTTCTCTAAAGGTCTTGAAATCTTTTTCTTGTTCAGGATTGTTCTACTTGTTCAGTAAAGTGCTCTCGGGTGTATGTAAGTTCTTCGTGTTGTATATTCACACTTGCACACCAGTTATTCTGCTTGTTTCGTTTTTGTTTTAGTTGTTGTTGCACGTGTACTGCATTTCAATCTTTCTTACATTCCACGAGTTTTGGAAGTAGGAATGATTCCCTTTTCATAGGTTCAAGATATGGTTTCCTGACATGCCAACAACTATCATTAAATAACATTAATTGCATTAAAAACAACAAATACGACTGTTAGCATTATCTAAATAATATTGACAAAAACTTAAGACATAATGCCACAGTTATTAAGTAAACGGTGTCTTCTTCATGGTGTGTGGTTCACGAATTGTCCTTCATGGTGTGTACTTCACGGTGTCTAGGTCATGGTGAGTCCTTCACGGTGTCTGGGTCACGATGAGTCCTTCAAGGTGTCTGGGTCACGGTGAGTCCTTCACGGTGTCTGGGTCACGGTGAGTCCTTCACGGTGAGTACATACTTAGACAAATATCTGTATTTGGTCTTAGACAGTAATATGCAGAACATGGATTATGTTTAATCACGAGAGAGAGTAAAAGATCTTGAATCATAAATATAATGGTGTGATAATATATGTGAGAATTGTGATCATGCATGAGACTTGTAAATAATAAAAAGAGTAATTAACATCCATAAGATTTTTTATCATTAATACATGATGTGTAGCTATTATTGAGATTGAAGAGCATTAGCAAGATGTGCAATGAAGATTGAGATTAATTAACAGTAATAATATTTGTGATCATTAAAACATGATTAACACATGAGGAGTCTAACAATTTATAACTAGCCTCTAAAAATAATTTTTCAACTTCTTTACTTTTAATTTAGAAAAATGGTCATCTACAGTGGTTTTCAGTATGTTTCTTAGAGTTTGATGAAACCAACATGTTTTTTATGAATAGTAACATACCCTTATGAATAGTAAGATGACACTAATAAATAATAATTTTATTTATTACTTTATTTTCTTAAGGCTTTAATATATTAACAACATGGTTAATTTTTCATCGTGATATAGAAGTTTTTATGGAATTAGAAATGTAAATTTTTGAATTAATTATGATATTATTAAAAAATTAAATTAATAATATTTAAAAATTATTTTTTAAAAATGAAATTAATTTTTTAATTCTATTCATCAAAAAATGGTTAGGGTAAATTCTTGGGATTTTTCTGAAATTCTTGAATTTTCAATGAATAGTGAAATACAATAAAATATCATATAATTAAATTATCGATAAAATACGCTATTTATGACATCATAAGTGATGTAAGGCCACTTGGTTCAAACTCACATTCCATTATTACTATTTTAGGTCACATGATCTAAGACTATTCATAATCATGGGAATCAATTTTATTATAATGATTAAAATAATGAAAAATACCCCCTCTCCCCAACTATAAATACCACCCTCAATACTCTCTTCTTCCCACACCTCTAAAACCTTGATCCATTCCTATGTTCTACCCAATACTCTTCCTAAGACTCTTCCCCACGTCCTAGAGTTTCTGGTCTCACAAAAGACCAAAACCAAAGCCCTTAAGAAGGATTTCTAGGAGAAGATATCAAGAGGTAAACATCCTCTTTTATTTTCTTTCGTTTCTTTCATTTCATGTTTTTCTCTTCCTTTACCTTTGGATTATTTTGGGATATTTCATTCCATATCCCCATTTCTGTACATATTATGTATGTTTGATGAGATATCCCCTTTCTTTCATCGATTTATTTTTAGTAAATTTTAAGAGACATCGTTTGGATGCCAAATTTTCCTGAGAAATTTCTCATGTTTTCTTTTATTTCAAGATTCCTTTATTTTATTCTTCTTTCCTCACATACTCATAACCAAGAGACATGAAAGCTCCAGAATCATGTAGATTCATTATTTTATCATGTTCATGGAAAATTCATCATCACTATTCTTCTCCTCTCCCATTTGTTGAAGGAATTAAAAACGTTGTCCACGATCTGTCAAATTACCAACATCATGGATGATGTGATATCAATTTCCCTTAAATACTTAAAGTCTTGTCATGAAACAATTTTTATGGTTTCAAAAGGTTATAATATATCTATTATTTCTCATCCAAGTTTCTATAATTCTATTTTACAAATGGTTTTAATTTATATAACAAAATGAGGATGTTATTATCAAAGAACCACTTAAATGATCTAAACGAACATCAATAATATTTTGACTTATGAATCATCCTTATGTAAGAATAAAAAATGATAAATGGTATAATTTATTGTAATAGAAATATATAAATACTACTCCATTCCAATTCTGGATTTTCACTTCCAATCGACAGGAACACTCATCATGAACCAATCTTGGAAATCATGTAAAGAACTCCCCAAAAAATAGTGCAAGGAGAAAAATACTAACAATTAAACGAGTGAAATAATGTAATGAAATGATCATATAAGATGTTTTAAACATGAAAATACTACTTTATAATGCTAATAACACTCTTTTAACCATTATAAATGAAGTTTAAACAAGTTTTAAGTAAGACAAACCCGAGGTAAGGTAATTTTAACCCGATTTCCATCCTTTGGGTTAACCTTATTCTCAATTATTTATGTGGTATTTAAATTGTTTTTGTGATGAATTCTGATTATACAATGTTTAATTATGTATATTAACAAAGTATATACATATTACATCAACTCTATTAAGTCTCACTTCAATTATATGATATTATAAGGGAATTTTCTTTTAAAATCATCTTTTAAAATTTTGTTTTTCAAAATTCAAAAAAAATGTTTTTATGCTAATATTCATGTTTTATGATTATGTTCTGGATCTTGAACATTGTTTATGATGATGGGTGGGACCTATATTTCCCTCCAATTCATTGGGTATGTTTGTGTTGGAGGTCGGCTATATGGTTACTCCAAGTACAACTATGATAGTTACACAAATAGTAAGGTAGCCGTGAGGGTTACAAATTATAAGGTAGCCGAGAGTGATACAAGATTATGTAAGTAATTCACCAAGATACTTTTATGTTTATACTTATGTTCTTATGTATTTTTGAAATCTCATGTTTCACAATGTATATATATATATATATATACAGGTGATAAGTATGTATTTTGGAAATGATTTTATACATTACAAGTATTCATGGAAAAATGTGTTCTTTCTTTGTTATTATATCCCTTACTGAGTTTTTTAGATCATCCCATGTTTTAAATGATTTTCACATGTTAATGGATATTTAAGACAAAGAATTAATCCATGTTAAGTGTTGAATAATTTTCATGGAATCTTGTTTAATGTTTTAAGGTTTTAAATATTGAAAAAATAGAAACTATTTTTATGATATCAACTCTGTAATAATGTGTAATATTATGATTGTATTGTCCCAATTATCAAAATATCTAAACATGAAAAGATACTCATTGTAAGAGTAAGTTTTTTCTTGACTAAATTCAATATTATGTAATGTAATAAGGCTGGGTCCTTATAGTTGGTATCAGAGGGATGATATAGATAAATTAAGGAGTTAGGGTATTGTTAATTGAATACCATAAATGATTTTTACTATTTGATTAATTTGAAATGTTAGAGAATTTAAAGATCACCATGTTGAATCGTCTAAGGTATGTTTGTTCAGAATGGTTGTCTGTAGAAGAAACAAGGAAGTTGAAGAGGAGAGGCACTTACATAATGACATCCTTCCGAGTCTGTAGCCTGGATTGATAGGGATTGGAACTGAGTAGTTTGTGTCATTAATGGATCAGCTGACACAAGAAATAAATGGTGGTGACATCCATGCTGGAGAATAAACAAATGTAAAACAATGGATCATGACAATAGTGGAACATTTTATGAGACAACACCCTCCTGATTTTAATGGATCTTCTGACCCAGTAGTGGCTGAAGGATGGATTAGAGCCCTTGGAAAGATATTAGATGTTATGCTATGTTTAGAAAATCAAAAGGTATGTCTTTCTATTAATAATTTTGAAGGTGAATCTTATCAGTGGTGGTAAATGGTAAATAATATCGTGGATAGAGAATATTTTGATGCCTTAAAGTTGGATGAATTTAAAAGTCTTCTCCTTAAAAAATATTTACCTAAGGTGATGCAACATAGGTTGGAGAAGAAATTCTATGAATTGAAAGAGAATGAAGAATATTTAGTGGTCGTGTATGAAGGGAACTTCACTTGACTGGCGTGGTATGCTCAAAATATTATTCTGGATTTTGATAGCAGAATCAACTACTTTTATTCAGGACTGAAGCCTAGGTATCGAAGGGTGTTGGCCTCCCGTGAATTCAAAAGTTATTAGAAACTTGTCTGATGTGCTGAGAGGGTAGAGGAGGAGTTTGTTGATGATCATGTGCATTTTGGAAACAAGGAGAAGATGAGGTCCAGATAGAAAGCAATGGGTATGAATCAACCAATGAAATCTGATGGTAAGAAAATCTAGTTCCTAGTTTGTGAAAAGTGTTGCAAGAAGTACCCTGGGAATGTCTTAGCAAAACTGGGATGTGTTTTAAATGTGGTAAGTCTAGACATATGGCCTGAGATTGCAATGAAAATGATCCAGAGACTACTCTTGATAAGAAAAATGTAACATGTTTTAAATGTGGTGAGATGGGTCATTATGAAAATTCCCTCCCAAAGAGAGATCAGAATGATGCAAAGAAGCCAGGCTACAAGAAGAAAGGTGTTGTGAGATCCCTTGCGACCACGTTAGTAGACATCAGACCATCCAATGAAGTTTTATCATGTTCTTTGTTTGTTTACTCAGATTTTTTTAATGTTTTGTTTGATATAGGGTCTACACATTCTGTCATATCTGAGAAATTTTTAGGTAATTTGGAAATATCAACTCGAAAAATGAAACTGGAACTTGTTGTTAAAACACCATGGAGAAATGTTATAGAAAAGAATAATTATACGACTCTTTCTATTGTGGCCTATGAAAAAACTTTTCTTCTGAATCGTGTTCTTTTTCCCTTATTCTAGTTTTATGTGATCTTGGGAATGGATTGTATTTCTGTTCATCATGTAAAGATTGACTATAGAGCTAAAGAAGTTGTTTTTCAGAAAGAGTTTCAGTTTGTATACAAGAATGAACCCATACAATTGATATCATATCAGAAAGATGAGAAACTATTTAAAGATGGAAATGAATGTTATCTTGCTCATATTGTTGAAAATAAGGGAACTGTTCAGATTGATAATGTGCATGTGGTAAATGAAGACATTGACGTTGAGTTACCAAGTGTCATACCTAATATGGAAGTCAAATTCACAATTGACTTAGTTCATGATTCTATGAAAATTTCAAAACCCCCAAATCATATGGCTCAAATAGAAATTCTTGAATTGAAAAAGCAGTTGCCGGATTTTCCTGATAGTGGCTTCATTCGTCTGAGCACTTCACCATGGGGTACTCCTGTTTTTTTTGTTAAAAACAAATATTGTTCCACAAGATTTTGCATTGATTACAGAGCATTGAATAATATCACTATTAAAAACAAGTACCCTTTTCCTCTTGTCTATGACTTGTTTTATTATCTCCAGTGAGCTCAGTGCTTTTCCAAGATTGACTTGAGATTCAGATACCAACAGCTAAAGGTGAAGGAAGATGAAATCTCGAAAAATCCTTTCATACTAGATATGGGCCTTATGAATTTGTTGTTATGCTGTTAGTATTAACTATTGCACCTAATGTATTCATGAATATTAGGAATAGAGTATTTTATGTGTTCTTGGATATGTTTTTGGTTTTTTTTAGTGATGTAATTTTGGTATTTTCTAAAAATAAATAGGATAATAAAAAATATATAAGGGTTGTTTTACAAACCTAAAAAGAAAAGAAACTGCTTGAAAAATTCTGAAAGTGTGATTTTTTGTTACAACAGATTTCTTTTCATGGGAACATTGTAAATAAGGATGGAATAACAGTTGATCCTACCAAAACAAAAGTGGTTGATAAATGGACAAGACACACAAATGTTATAGAGATTCGTAGTTTTCTTTGATTAGCATGTTATTAGCGACATTTTATTAAGAACTTCACTCAGTTATCTATCCTGATGACTAAGTTAACACAAAAAGGGTTTAAATTTGTCTGGACAAAAGAATGTGATATTGGTTTTTAAGAACTGAAGTGGAGATTGATGAATGCTCCAGTTTTGGTCATATATTCCCAAAATGGTGAGTTTGTTATCTACAAAAATTCTTCTTTAAAGGGACTTGGTTGTGTTCTGATGTAGAATGATCAGGTAATTTCTTAGGCTTCAAGAAAACTAAAACCTCATGAGTTAAATTATCCCACACATGATTTGGAATTGGTAGATGTGGTTTTTGATTTATAAAATTGTGGCATCATTTATACATAACCAAACGTCAAATATATACTGACCATAAATGTCTGAAGTATATATTTACTCAGAAGTAATTAAACATGAGGTAGAGAAGATTGCTTACACTGATAAAGGATTATGATTGCATGATCAATTACCATCCTGGAAATGAAAAAAAATTGGCAGATGGCATGAGTGATAAACATGATGAATCATTAACCATGTTACGTTTGGAACCTGATCCCTTGATTAATAATTTGATGAATTTTGGATTAGATTTTTTTGGTGTAGAAGATACATTTGTTTTGTTTTAGGATTTAGTGTAGTCATCATTGTTAGACTGAATTAAGCGAGAAAAGAAGGAAGGCTGTGAGCTACAAAAATGGTATAATTGGTTAAAATGGGTAAGTTTCAAGAATTTAACCTTGATAAATATTGTGTTTTAAGATATGTAAAAGGGTTGTGCATTCCTTGTGATTCCTAGTTGAAGAAATATTTTTTGTGTGAAGCACATAGTTCTCCATTTTCATTTCATCCTGGTAGTACTAAGATGTATAGAGACCTTCGAGAGTATAATTGGTGGGATGGAATGAAAAGAGGTATTGCTGATTTTATTGTGTAATCCTTAACATGTCAACAGGTTAAAGTAGAGTGGAAGTTACCTAAGGGGATGCTTCAACCTTTCTAGATCCAGAGTGGAAATGGGAGAATGTATCCTTGGACATTGCGTAGGGACTACATAAGACATCTTGAGGTAAAAATGAAATTTGGGTTATTGTTGACTTGCATACAAAATCTTCACATTTTCTTTCTATTCTAGATATAATGTCCCTAGATCAACTCTCTTTAATTTACCTCATGAATACTTTCAGGCTAAATGGAGTTTCTATTTACATTTTATCTGACCAAGATCTCTAGTTCACATCAAACCTTTGGAAGGGACTTCAGAAGTCATTGGGAACATAATTAAATTTTAGTACAAATGTTGATCCTTAATCAGATGGAAAATCAGAATGAATGATTCAGACATTGGAGGATATGCTTTGAGCTTTTTCAATGGACTATCAGGGAATTTGGGATCATCATATTTCTTTAGTTGAGTTTTCTTAAAATAAAAGTTTTCATTTTAGTATACAGATGGCAACTTTTGAGGCGTTGTATAGGAAGCGGTGTCGGAGTCCAGCGTTTTGGTATGATGTCTGTGGAAGAAAGTTGATGGGGCCAGAATTAGAAGAATAAGTGGTTGAGAAAGAGAAGATGATCCAGCAGCACATGAGGACATCTGAGAGTAGAAAAAAAGGTTATACAGATAACAGAAAGAAAATACTTCTCTTTTGAGGAAGGTGACCATGTTTTCCTTAAAATATCTCATGGAAAAGTGTGATTCATTTTGTTAAAAAAGTAATTCTATGTACGTGGTTCATCGATCCTTTTGAAATATTTTTAGAAATTTGGAAGAGTTTCATATCGAGTATCTTTGCCTCTAAGTTTTTCTCAAGTACACAAGGTTTTTCATGTTTTGATGTTGAGAAAGTATGTGCCAGATTCAACACATGTCTTGAGCCCAGAAGCAGTTTAGCTGGAAGATAACCTTTCTAGGAAGAGAAACCTGTTTAGATTCTTGATCGAAGAGAACAATTATTGCAGAATAATGTAATCCACAAGGTAATGGTTTTGTGAACAAACCACTTGGTTGAAGAAGAAACATGGGAGTCTGAAAATGCTATAAGGAAAAAGAACCCTCAGTTGTTTAATAAATAAATAAAATTATGAGGAAATAATTTGCCGAAGGTGGGGATAATTTATCACCCCATGTTTTTCCAAAAATAAATATAAATTCATGGAAGTTGGTTTTAAGTAGATATTTATAACCAGCCTCTAAACATAATTTTTCCACTTCTATGTTTTGAATTTCAAAAAATGGTCATCTACAATTGTGTTGAGAATGTTATTTAGAGTGATGAGACCAAATTCATTTTTTATGAATAGTAACATACCCTTATGAATAGTATTATGAATAGTAATATGACACTAATAAATAGTAAATTTTATCATTATTTTATTTTCTTAAGGATTTAAGATAATAACATCTTGGTTAACTTTTAATTATGATATAGAAGTAGTTATAGAATTAGAATTGTTAATTTTTGAATTATGTATGATTTTATTTAAATATAAAATTAATACTATTTAGAAAATTATTTTCAAAAAATAGACTTCATTTTTTAATTCTACACATCGATAAATGGGTATGGTAAATTTTTTGGATTTTTCTGAAATTCTTGAATTTTCAATGAATAGTGAAATAATATAAAATAACGTATGATCAAATTATCAGTAAAATACACTTTTTATGAAATCATAAGTGATGTAAGGCTACATGGTTAGAACTCACATTCCATTATTACTATTTGAGGTTACATAAACTAACACTATTCATAATCTTGGGAAAAATATTGTAATAATTATTAAAATAATGAAAAATACCCCCTCTCCTCCACAATAAATACCACCCCTATTCCCCTCTTCTTCCCACACCCCTCAAGCCATGATCCATGCCTACGTTCTTCAAAATACTCCTCCCAAGGCTCTTCCCCACGTCCTAAAGCTTCTAGTCTCACGAAAAGTCCAAAACCAAGTCCCTTAAGAAGGATCTCAAGGAGAAGAGATCAAGAGGTAAATATCCTCTTTTATTTTCATTCTTTTCTTTCATTTCATGTTATTATCTTCCTTTAACATTGAATTATTTTGGGATATTTCATTCCATATCCCACTAACATTCCATATTATGTAATATTGATGAGATATCTTATTTCTCTCATAAAAATATTTTTATAAAATTTTAAGAGACGTCGTTAGGATGCCGAATTTTCGTGAGAAATTTCTCAAGTTTCTTTTTATTTCAAGATTATTTTATTTTCTTCTTATTTCCTCACCACCAATTAACCAAAAGGAATGAATTCTCCAGAATAATGTATATTCTGTATGTTCTCATATTCAAGGAAAATTCATCATCACTAGTCTTCTCCTCTCCCACTTAATCAAGGAATTAAAAACATCGTCCATGATGTGTCGAATTACCGACATCGTGGACGATGTGATTTCATATTTCTTTAAATACCTCAAGTCTGGTCATGAAACCATTTATATGGTTGAAAAGGTTATAATATATGTATTATGTCTCATCCATGGTGCTGTAATTATTTTGTACAAATGGTTTTAATTTATAAAACAAAATGGGGTCGTTATTATCAAAGAACCACAAAAATGATCTAAACGAACATCATTAATATTTTAAATTATGAATCATCCTAAACTAAGAATTCAATATGATAAATGGTATAATTTATGGTACTAAAAATATATAAATACAACTCCCTTACAATTCTTATGTTTCACTTATAATCGACAAGAACATCCATCATGAACCAATCTTGGAAATCATGTAAAGAACTCACCCAAAAATAGTGCAAGGAGAAAAATAATAACAATTAAAGGGTGTAATAATGTTATGAAATTATCATATAAGATGTTATAAACATTAAAATGTTTCTTTAAAATTCTAAAAAAACTATTTTAACACACTTAAAAGAAGTTTAAACAGTTTTTAAATAAGACAAACCCGAGGTAAGGTAATTCTTAACCCAGTTTCCGTCCTTTGGGTTAACCTTATTCTTCATTATTTCTGTGGTATTTAAATTTTTTGTGTGATGATTTATGATTATACATTGTTAAATTTTGTATATTTACAGATTATATACTTATTAAATCCTCAATATTAAGTCTCACTTCAATAATATGATATTTATTTTGGACTTTTCTTTTGAAATCATCTTTTAAAATTCTATTTTTCAAAATTCAAAAGCAATGTCTTTATGCTAATATTCATGTTGTGTGAGTATGTTATGGATCTTGGGAATTATTTATGATGAATATTGAGACCTATATTTCCCTTTGTTTCATTTTTTTTGTGTATTTTGGGGGTCATCTATATGGTTACTCTACGGGTAACTACAATAGTTACACAAATAGTAAGTTAGTCGTAAGTGTCCCAAATTATAAGGTAGTCGAGAGGGTTAAAAAATTATGTAAGTAATGCCCCAAGATACCTTTATGGTTCTAATTATGACCTTTTTCATTTTGGAAATCACATTTTTTACAATTTAAGTATATATATAGGTGATAAGTATGTCTTTTGGAAATGATTTTATACGTTACATATATTCATGGACAAATGTGCTCTTTCCTTCTTTTTATAACCCTTACTAAGCTTTTTGTGCTCATCCCAAATTTTAAATGATTTTAAAAGGTTAATGTATATGTAATAAAAAGAATAATTCCATGTTAAATGTTGATGAATTGTCAGGTAATCATGTTTTATGTTTTAATGTTTTAAATATTTAAAAAATTGGAAACCATTTTTATGGTATCCACTCTGTAATAATGTGTAATATTATTAATGTATTGTCCCAATTCTCTGAATCTATAAACTTGAAAAGATCCTCAGTCAAAAAGGAAGTGTTTTCTTGACTAAATTAAAGATTATGTAATGTAATAAGTCCGGGTCCTTATATTTTTTTCTAATTAATCATGTTTTTATGGATTTTATAAAAAAAGTCTAGATATGAATAGTATAAAAATTGACATAGTTCATATTTTAAAATATAAAATATTTTATTAAATATTATAAAATTATAAAAAATCTAATATTTAGAAAAATAGTGATCATAAGTCTCAAATTTTATTATTGACTATTTAATTGGATAATTTTCATGTTTTGTTAACTAGTTTGATTTTAAAAGTGTTATATGCTTGATAAAATGGTAAGATAAAAACGGGTTAAATTAAAAGGATAAGGATTAAAAAATATAAAAACCCTATGTAATTATTATTGGATGATTTTATTTCGACTTATTTTCAATTTATATAAAAAAAATTGAATTTGGAATCATTTATAATCAAATTAGAATTTATAATAATATAATATTTCCAGATATTCCTTATGTGCCCCTCCTCCCTCTTATAAAAGGTCACCACCTATAACCCTTACTCAAACCTATAAATCCCCCTTGTCCCATCAAAACACTGAATAAATAATATCACAACATTTCTATATTCATCTTAGAAGCCTTACCTTAAGTAGAAAGTAATTCAAGAAAGCCTTTTAGATTAAATGAAAAGGTGTTACCTGATTTGATGTAATGTCTTCTCTCAAGCTTCTTTCCTTTATTTTCCCTTATCTAAACCCATAACTCTCTATATTAAACTATTCTATAAAAAAATATCTTAAATATTATAGGTTTTTATGAGAAGTATTTGACTTTAAATCCCACACCCCTTTATCTAATGAATTTAGTACATACTTTTTTTGTGGAAGGTGAACTACTGCCTCAAAAAATGATGATTGTTAAATTATCTCCTACCACCTCTTATACGGGAAATTATGATAGAACTGAAATTAAATATGATATATATGATATTTTTTATCTCTATTCTTATGTAATTGTCATTTATAACATACCTTTATGCTTTTCCTGTTGTATAAATACAATAATTTCATTTGAGGAACTGCGGACTACCGCCCCCCCAAAGTGATATGACTTATTCATGCTATATATAGAATGTATAAATAATTTAATTAATAAAATTATATAACATATATAATATATATATTATACTATAATTATAATATATCTATGTATCATTTAGTTTTCATTCCATTAAAAATGAAAAAGAAATGAAACTTCCATTCATTCCTACGTACAACTTACCGTATCCATGAACGGTGCATTTCATTTTCATATATCCAAATTTTATGGATATAAATACATATATACTAGATATATATATATATATATGATATTTAAATCATGAATACAATTCTGGATATATTGAACTTTTGACCACCTTGACAATTGTTAATTTTAACAAGTTCATTTTTTACTCATGTACCGAACATCGACAAAAAACCAATGTGAACATGAATAATTATATGATTGGCATAGCAAGGTAATAAGTGATATAAATGGAATAATAAACAAGAAGACAAGTTGGACACAAGGTAAGAGAACCTTTCACCCTCCTCTTTTAGTCAAAGAATTCTTTTTTGTTATATATTTTAATTTGAATTTTATTTTGTTGGGATACATTATTATATATCATTATTTCTATAGATTTTATTTACAAGTGATGAGTGTCCCCATTCTCTCCCATAAACACATTTTCTAAATTTTAATGTGATGTCGTTAGTCTGTCGAATTTTTGTGACAGGCTACATCTCAATCTCCTTTTATTGAGGCAAATCTTGATACTGTGAGCCTTTATTATTCTATAAGGTATATATAATACCCTTTGACATATTATATAATGAATATAAATATTCTCATTATATTATAGGTTTCATTTGAGGTTATTATTAATTATTTTTATTCAAGTATTTTCTCAAGTGGAAAGGTAATATTTAACTAAAACATTGATTTAAATGTTTTAATGATTTATTCTTATAAATATTTCCCATTAATTTCCATGTTTTAGAAATGGGTTTAAGGATTTATTTATACGGAAATTAATGTTTTAAAATGTTAATTCTTTTAAAATTTTCAAAGTGGTATTGGACACTTTGATTCAAAAATATCGTTATTAAATGTTTTAAATGGTTTTGTAAATGGATTGAATATTTCAATATATTAAATTGATTCATTGTGGTTGATGAGTGAAATGGTGATAATTTCAATATTTTATGTGTTATGATATTATAATGGTACTTGGATGTTTGATGGGTGGTTTTGTGATAAACCAAATATGGGTGGTTCCCTGATAAACCTAGGGTGGTTGGGCCCGAGATAGCTCTCCAATGCACTGGGTAACGTGACGGAGGTAAACATTTATGTTTCTCCTAATATATTTAGAGAATATATTGTGGTGGGTATTCCAAACGTAACTCTATATGTAGCTATAAAATCTATAATATAAATATGATATGGATTCTATAAGTTACCTTTATGATTTTTGATTACTACGTGTTATTCATAAATGTTATGATTTCATGAGATATGTTATAGAGATTATGTTTTGTATTTATTGATGGACTAATGTTTTATTTATTTCTTTTATAAAACCTACTGATCTTTTTATACTCATCCCATGTTTTCGAAATGTATTTTACAATGTATAAATAAGGATAAGAGAAAGGAAGTATTCGAGAATATTTATATCAAGAAAATAACCCTTGTTTTATTGAAGGAGTTTTTTTTTGTGAAAAATATGGATAGATTAGAAGTGTATACCTTGAAATATTGAGATGTAATGTAATATTTCTAGCCTAGTTATATAAAACTATAAACCTAAAAAGATCCTAAATTTGAATTACTGACTTAACTTAAGATTATGAAAGGTTTAAGTTTGGGGCCTTATAAGTCGTATGTATGGTTTTAACTATATGATCAGTGCACTAAAAATTATATATCACTATAATTCATTGTTTAAATATTTATATCAAATGATATAATATGAAATTGATTGGGGAGCAAACCCAATCCACTAAGGGAAATTATCTACTATGTTTATGGGGATTAGGAGTGAAACCAATCCGTCCTGGGTTTTTGTCCACTATGATTATGGGAATGAAGACAGAACCCAATCGACTATTAGACTCTGTCCACTATGAAAGTCTTATAGTGATTATTTACTTTGTTAATGATTTTCTATAATTATGTATGTGAAATAAACTTATATATTATTATTACGATACTCTCTAATGGATGTGGATTGATTATTTATGATTACACTCTCTTAGGAATCATGTAATTTTTTATGAAAATGATTTATATTGTGGATCTTGATTTATGGTATTTACTTGTTGATTGATTTTTTTTCATAAGTTATGATAATTTTCTCAAACCCTTATGATTATATTATGATCACTTATAATCATTGATTAAAATATCCCATATTTACCTTTATTGAGTTTATGAGATCACCTTTCTTATGTTTCAATTTCCCCAAGTTTTAAAGAAAAGTTTCAAATAGGATATGTAATAGATGGGAACTATGTGTGGAAAAATTTATTATAAATATTAAGTATATTTCATAAAATATATTGTTTTTTATGTAGTATCCAACTAAAATAAACCTATATGGTTTTTAGAAATGTATTCTCGACATATGTATTAAATATTCATTCAAAATGGTATAATATTTATGTATGTGATACTCATATCTTATCAATTGGTACAATAGTACTGTTTAGTTATTTTTTGAGATTAAACTAAGAAAATATTTGTAAAAATCATACAGAGAAGTATAAGTCTAATATAATATCTTGAAATTTTTTAAAGTTTGGATTATGTGGTTTTCGGGAAATGATATCCCTATATTGATATAAATAAGTTGATATTGGATCTCTAATAGGTACTCATAGGGGTAATAAACATGAAAATGGTTGTTGTGTATCAACTCAATCTTCACATGGTTAATGATATTGAGTCCCAACCACATATCTGGTTTTACACTCATGTAGGATATTATTTACTTATTTCAAATTCTTTTTATGAACCATTATCTAGGATTTGAATCTTTTTTGGTTAAAAATATTGATAGGAAATTACCATATAAAATTAGATTAAAACATGGGAAATCATTGGTTGATAAGAAAATGTAATAAATTAGGATGTATCTTGATTGATTCCATTATTAAATCATTACTCACACTGATTATTAATAATTAATACTCACCCTATGTTTTTTAGTTTTAGTGAATTTCTATAACTAGAAGAAATTTTGAGAATAATGTTTGTAAGGGTTCCCTTGAGAATAATGAATGTGATCATTAATGTAATTTTCATTGTTATGAAAAAGTAAGTGGAATGGGTGGTTTAATGAGAAATTTTGTTGATATAACCACCCAAATATATCATTATATGAATATTAACATGAATCTTGTTGAAAATAAAAATGAAAAAAGGAAGGGATAACACAACACTGAATCTTTAATGTAACAATATAAACTTTAATTAAGTGGGTACTCTGATACATTTATTACTGAGAAATGGATCAATAATATTGAAATGATATTCTATTCCCGATTTATCAGATCATGAGAAGGATATTTTGTGTGAGTGTAATTGGATGATGAAGCTGATCAGCAATTGACTCTTATTAAGAATACAGGTAAATTAAATGAAATTTATTTTGGGATTTTTAAATTAATTTTTTTTCTTCTAAAAAGAGTTTTCTATAAGGGTATTTTACCAAAGGATCATTTTCCAAAATGTGTGGTCTATCATATTATAGAGTCTCCCTGATTTAAAATGATTTAATGTTCCATTGGAAGTATCAAAAGAACAACTCTGATACTTGTGTAGCACACAATTTCATTGGCTATCTATAGTTAAACTGATGGCGCAATATTATATGAGAGGTTGTCTTACCAAATTAATGGAAAACTATGAATCTTAGATGGTATTGGAACAAGTTTACCAGATGAGGACCTTTATTAATATAAAGTTTTACCTTCATTCATGAGATATGTACCAGAAAAATGATATTTCCATAATTGAGTTGTTGTATAATGTAATTTGATAGTGATATTTATTTCAATATTCTAAAATATCATTTTATTGTAGTGTCTAGAGTGTTCTCCCATGGATGTATGACTTTTTCTTGAATTGTATAATGTATTTTGGTGTTTCTGTTTTTCCCATTTATTCATCAAAATGTTGTGTTCATGCGTGATCTCATGTGTTGATTAGATGATGTTCTTCCTAGTTCTATAACCTAAAATTAATGGGGAGGTGAAGATAAATAAGAAGAAATATATGATTCTAGAGTAACGTTATTGAATGATATTATTTTTTCCTTGATTTTTAGAATTTCTATTACCCAATACGTGGTATTAAATAGATTTGGTTCAGTTTTATAAAACTGGAAGTATAGGGAATGTAATTGGATGAATGGAAGATCTAGAATGATATGTTAAATGGGAACGACTTTTGATTCTGGTGGATATAACAGAAATATATTCCAATATAGAAAGATATGGATACTGCATTTTCTATATAATATCTATAGAATGTGGATAAATTCGATTGGGTGTGGTAAGATAAGATTGATTTAGCCCTTTTAAGAATGTATCTTGATCAGAATGTGGATTTCAATATTAGGGATAATAATACTAAAAAGGAAGTTATAAAAGGGTTTTCGGACATGTATATGAAACCATTGATGCTCAAAAATTTCTTTATAATACAATGATTATTCATCATGATATTATTGGAAGATATATAAAAACAGAACATGTGGTCGATTTCAACATGATCTGGGGGGACACTAATTATTTAAGGATACATTCCAAGATTATTCGTGGGTACTGGTTCATCTATCATCACTTTCACCATTTTGGTATTCCATGGTGACAATAGTAATTAATTCATATAGAAAGATAGAAATTGAATTTTATGAAATTTTATATTTGATTCTTAATGAATATTCGTTGTTTATGAAATTCAATTTACCTTCTGGAAGTTCTCTTAATATCTGTGGATGGGTATGATATCATAAAGATAAGAAAAATCATAAGAATTCATTTAATATATTTATTAAGGTATAATTTAGAGAACATAAGATATTCACGGCTTGTATTCTTGTATTTTTTTAAATAATAGACTTATAAATAATGACTATTAATATTGGAAGGAGTATATAGGTGTGAAATTAACTTATGGAAGGGATACCTATATCAGAACTATAGAATGAGGTTATAATATATTTATAATTGTGAATATTCAAGAATAATCATTTGTTATTGAATTAGGTAAATCATTCAATTAAAATATTTAGTTGGGGTTCATGGTGGACTATGTATCCTGAGTCATGGGAAAATTTTATCTAGAAAATGATGAAGTTCGTAAGATATTTGGAAAAATTAAATTTCAATATTCATATGTATATATAATAGAGGTTTTTTAAAGAAGAAACATGTTAAAAAAATTCTAGGTCTCTTGAAGAACCTCATATGTGTTTGAAAAAAATAATGAAGTAAGTTTCAAAACCACTTTCTCAGATAGAGTGTCGATGATAACCAGAGGCTCTGTGGTGATTTCTCATGGGGTACAGAATATAACTATATACTTTATTGGAAGAAAATTTTGAGGTGAAATGATTAGAATACCTTCATTAAAATATACAAAAGTATTTCACTATAGGTATGGCCAAATAAATGTGAATATTATAAAATTTATAGTGGTAAATGAAATAAAAAACTCAATTTCATATATTTAAAAATATGTGAGGGTTTTATGTGAGGAAAATAACACAAAGTTATTATTAATTTAAATGGTTGGAAAACTAGGAATCCAAAATAAGAACATCTTCATTACGATGTTTATGGATATAATATTATAAATTATAGTTTACAATGTCTTTAAATTGTTATTTTAAAATAATATTCCACATGGAATATATGATTATACTTCATAAATAATAAATATAACATTTTTAGGAATCCATTCAGTGGAAGGATTTCACTGAAAGGGAGTGAGATGAGAAGCTTAAGTGACCCAGAACAAACAATGGTGGATTATTCATTGAATATAACATTAAAAAATTAATTTAATGTAGTTATTTAGTAATGAGAATAAATTTCTATGAAATCCAAAATAGAATAAAGTATCTAAAATAATGACCACGGATCTTCAAAAGAAATATTTATGTATGAGACTTAATTTTTGAATTCCTAAGAGAATTTGGATAGAAGATATAAATGTGTGATCTTACATGATAAATAGAAGCCCAGTTTTAGCTGTGGGAAAAGAAATTATGAAATAACTTTGGTATTGTAATGTATTATAAGTGAACCACCTCAATACATTTCGAAATGTGGAATATGTTCATGTTTATTCCAAGGAAAAAGAGATAAGTTGGATGCTGATTAAAAAAATTTATTTTCTATAAAATATTGTGATGAGAACTTTTGACATAAATTATGGGATAATGAGTAGAAGAAAATCATTGTTATAAAAAATGTTTCCTTACATGAGAAACATTTTATGGAAATATCAGAACACGGAAGAGAAAGAAGTTGAATGAAAATGAACCACTTATATTCAAGCTGATATAAATGATATTACTAAAATAAAAGTACTTATAGAAAAATTATTATTGAAACCAAAATGTTTTTAATTAGTTTGATGTAAAGAGATATTTTCAAAATAAATGAGTCTAGAAGGATGTTTGGAACCAAGTTGTCTAGAGTGACAAATTATCTTAGAGAGATCAAATGAAAATAGAGAATTGGTTTAAAGGTTTTGGTTTCATATATATTTTTTATTTTTATCAAATGTTGGTCAACCAAAAATTCTGGAAGAAGTAGATACCATTAATAAATCTGATCAGTCATAGTTTTCTATGATGGAGGAAAATTCCTTAAAGCTTAAAAAAGATATGGGCGATGGAAGAACATCCATAATGATATATAGATCTTGAAAAAAAAATGATTTTTATATTTGGAGGAATAATATGATTGAAGTAAGAGGCATAAATCATGACTTGTTGTGAATGTTTTCCAATAAAAGTAAGAAATTTATATCTTTGATATTTTCTCAAGGGTAATCAAGAACGTTATAGTCAATATATTGTTAAGAATTGTTTATTTTTATTATTTTAACTATGTATATATGGATTCCAAAATAAAATTTCCTCACAATGATTTTAAAGAGTATATTTATATTGTTTAACCCAAGGGTTTTTATGTTTATCAAAAGAATAATAAATTTTATTTGATGTTAAATACATGATTATATGGATTTAAATTGATAACTTAACTATGGAATTAGTAGTTTGATAAATTCATTCTTCAAAAAAGTTTCACTCGTTGTGATTCTGATCATTGATTCTATTTGAAGTAATGGGATGATTAAATAATAATTACACTGATTTTGTATATGTTTTATATATTTCATCAGGGAATTTAAATTCAATGGATGGAGAAGTTATTAAATTTTTTGGAATGGTTTCTATGATGAATCATTGAAATAGTAATAAAATATTGGTGATGAGAATTGAGGTGGATCAAAAGGCTAGAACATTAGTGTTACCCCTTAAAGTGTATATTCATAAGGTTATTAAAATATTCTAAATGAGTAAGTGTAAACATATATAAATTCACATTATTATATAATTTAAATTTTGAAATGAAAATGCACTATATCTTAAAGAATAATTCTATAACATAGAAAATGTAATTTATGTTTTAGCTATCAAAAGTTTGATATCTGTAATGATTTTCACACAACATGATACTTCCTTTACAAAGATAGTTGTGAGTCATTTATTATAAAATAATGGATGGATAAATTGGTATATTGTGAAATATATCATATGGTATATAAAATGTTTATATAATAAATAATTATTTAGATATATTGATCAATTTAATGGTTTTGTGGACAAATAATTTTAGAGACAAGGATTCTTGAAATAGCATAATAGCTTTTCTTTTCACCTTCAAACAGACATTTCTAGTTTTATGTCATAAATAAAACATCTTTTTACTCTTTCAACAGTGGGAGTATAATGTAACACCCCAAGATTTCATAGTACCTTATCTCATTAAAGTAATTCAATAGTTTGCGCTTCACACAACACCGAGTTCGAGCACACCACAACTTACCAAACTAGCCGTTCAAAAATAGTTATTAATACTATTTACTGCATTTTTAATATTATATACTCTATATAATTTTTACATGAATATTATGTGTTTCATAGACATAATATAAGAAAAAATTTATCTTTCAGATAAAAGAAGTATTTTTCAGGAAATGAAATTTTACCGCCTTCTAAGGGAAACCCTTATTTGAAACATATATTTGACACTTTTATATATCCAATTTAATGAAATTAAATTCTTCTTTATAGTAGGGACATAAAAATTTTGTTTGGATAAATTGTTGGTACTTTTCTGATAACTTTCATATTTTGACGAATATTGAAAAATACTTTGTTTTAATTGAAAACAACTTTTTTAATTGAAATAATTTATAGTGATAAATTATGAATTTGAAAGCTTTTGAAATATAATTAGATTATATTTTTATCATTTAATACAATTAAGTCATTATAAGTAATTTCATATTTGAATTTGACATAAACACATGTCAATCTTTTGATAGTTTTAACTTTTTAAAAACCCACCTTTTGGTTTTGACAACGACAGTTAATTTTAAATTAATAAATGAAACTACTATGTTTTTAATTTGGTGAAATAGACTTAATTTGTGAATTCTAAAGATCAAAATTATCTTAGGGTGATTTTTTGGTAGTTTTGAAAAAAACATTCAATTTTTGATGAATAGTAAAAACACTATGTTATTATTTAAAATCAACTTTTTATTTAAATAATTTTTTATTTTATTTAAATTTATTTTTTAACAAAAAAATAAATATATAATACCTATATAAGTTCAATGTAATTCATTGGAATCATTTTATAATAAAATTAGATTTATAAATTTTTATCGATCATTTTAACCTCTTTTACCCAACTTCTAAGAGCATTTTCCAATTTGCATAAAAATTAATTTTACCTCCTCTGTGAGTTGAATTTCAAAAATACAAGAGACATGATTTGAATCAGTAAGTAAAATTTTGTTTAATGATATGAAAATGAATTTTTGGTGAATAGTAAATATTTACTTTTATTTACCACCGTTAAAAGTAAATAGGGTAATTAAGGGTAAAAATGATATTATAATTACCCTAAAACAGGTCCTAAATATATTGTATAAGTGTAACTCCACAAAAAACAACCTTTTTAATAAAATATGATCCCCTTTGGTCCACATGGATTAGATTAGGACATTTGTTATTATTTTATTTAAAGAAGAGTTAAAAGTGTTAAATTCAATGTTTATTAACTAGAGTTTTTTAAATATAGGGTTATATAGAAGACAAATTACACTATAAATATTAATTAGAAAAAAAAAGATTTCCTAAATAATTTAATTTTATATATAAATGTTAGAGATTAAATAATTAATATTATTTAGGACACAATGATGATGCAGTAATTACCTTCATAATGAAATATTAAAATAATTGATACTATAAATATCCAAATAAGTATTATTTGGAACTTTTAATGAATCCCATTAATTTTTTAGGTTAATATAAAATTTTAGGGTTTATTATATAATTTCTTTTCGAAGTGATATGGTTGTTATGACTTTCACAAAAACAAAATACCATATAGTGTCAAAATTAACATAAATTGGATTTTAAAACAAATACTATATTATTGTTTAATATAATATTCCTAAAAATATATGGTTCGGACAAAGGGCATAAATAATATTATATATGTTATTAATGAACCACTTTAGGTTATTTTGATAGTTTATAGTATTTTTATTTACCATATATTTTAGGAATACAAGAAGACACGTTAAAAGTTAAACTAGTTAACTAAGAGTTAAATCTAAAAGATAAGGATAAAATGGTAACCTAAACATATCTAAAACCTATTTTTTGAAAGGTGTTAGAACCATAACAACCTAAGTCTCGAAATATATTCATTTTGAGCCATTATAAACCGGATATTATTGTATAATAAAATAATATTTTAAACTTTTTCTAAAGTGACCCTCACCCCTCTTATAAAAGGGAACTTCCCCTTCTCTCAAAATAACACCTCCAAATCCATTTTGATCCACAAAACCCTACCTTAATATCCTACCAACATCCCTCCCATAATCCTAGAGTCCTTACATTGATCAAAAATCCAACATAAGGATCCGTTTGGATCAACTCAAAAGGAAACACCCAAAGAAGAAGTAATAATTTCACCACCCTCTTTCAAGTTCTTTTCCTCATCCACTTCATCTTTCTTTGTTGTTTCCATACCAAAATAATAACTCAAGTAACTATTAAATATTGTGATGTTATTATAAATATTTTACAACCATATTCATTAATATACCCATCCTATAAATGACAATGTCACCATTCGTGCGTACGTATGGCTTACCATCTCCACGTCGTAGTATAGTTTGTTATTCAAACACTTAATTATTTGGATGGGTATAATAATGAAAATCAATAATTTATTGAATAAATATAACATGTTGTTTATTTATTATATATGATATAACATAAAATAACATATTATTTCACCATCAATATAATGATATGGTCGCTCGTGCGTACGTACGAATTACTGCATCCACGACGCGATGAGATTCATTCCCATGTCCACCATTCAAAGATGATTATAAAAATATATATTATTAATAAGTATTCAATATATGACATAATAATTATATTGGAGATATATATGTATTTATGTACTTACATATATCTTATTCACTTACTTCCATTCAATACGATATGAAAATGAAAACAACGTTTATGCGTACATAGGACCTACCATATCCATAAACGGTGCCTTCCATTTCATATATCTCTCTATTATAAATATTTATATTCTAAATATATATGATATATAAATCACGATTTATATTATATTAGTATTTAAATCATGATCTAAATGATATGATCAAGAATAAAAAGTTAAAACACGTACGAAAAAAAGAGCGATTATTACCCAAAATGTTAATTTATCATGGAAATCATTATTAAATGGGTAGTATAAAGTCATAAATGAATCATGTATGATATAATAATTATTAATATGGTTCTGGTATAATTTAATAACATACTATGGTCATTATACAGAACGTTAAACGAACCCTCTACCAAAGGAAAGTGCAATGTAAAGGTAAATTTTACAATCATTTTATTATATGAGGTTGTTTTTACGTAAGTATCTACTAGGACATATTTATCATCCACATATATGTTTCATAAAATATTTTTCAAATGGATTATTTTTATAGTAATTTTTAGTAAAACATACTTTTAAATTTTTTAAATATTTATCTTTTTAAATCCTTTTAATTAATGTCAATGTTTTCAAAATGATTTTGAGGATTTATTTATATGGACATGAATGTTCTAAAATGATAATTATTCTCAAAAGATTCAAATTGGTATGGGATAGTTTGATTCTAATATCTCTTTTAAATTACTTCCTTTATAAATGTGTAACTTTTAAATGTTTTCATGAAAAAGGGATCTTTCTTTCAAATATTTTTACTGATCATTTCCAACTATGTCAACATCCTTTATAGGATATTATTCTTGATCGAAGATGAATTATTATGATACAAATCTTCCATATTGTATGGAAGATTTTGTGATATATTTGAATGTGGATGTGTTATTTTTATAACATTCATGATTTATGGTTAAAGTGTTGACATTTCATATGCTAGTTTTAATATGAATGATTATGTTATAAAAAATGTATTGGACTTAGTAAGTGACAGGCGGAGGCTGCTATATCTCCTCGGTGCATCGGTTGGTCTCATGAGACAATTAGACATGGAATTAGATGAGGCCTTTCCCAATGTCTGATACATGGTTTTTGTTGAGGCCTAAATCATGTTTAAATGTCTTGGTTGAGGCCTTGACAAAATGTTTTATATTGTCCAGCATTACACATTCCCCCGTTATGAAAATATTATTGACGGTTTGTGTGGTTATTCAACTAGTAGAATACCCATGACTATGTATTATTATAGAATTATTTAAAAATATAATATTATTTCCATAAATTCTGCATGTTTATTATTTTTAAAGGAATGTGTTTTAAATTATTCACAATGCGTAATGTTTATGTTACCTTTCACTGTATTTCTTAACCTTTCTAAGAATTTGTGATCGTCCCTTTCTTATATTTTATTTTCACTGGATTCCAAGAAGTGTATTATGACTGATAAATTGGGTTAATCTTGGGGATTAATGGCGTTATTTGCGGATCATTTATGTTGTGTTTTATTTTTCTAATGTGGAATGTAACGTTCATGTATGAAATCTATTTTCCAAGACTGCTAAACTGATCAGTCATTTGGGACTTGATTCATTGTAATCATGCCAATGTATTAAAATAATTCACTGACTCCAGGATTTTGTAGTCGGGGAGTTACATATAATATGTTTATTTAATTTAATTGGTAATTTTTTTTTAATATTACTATAGAAGGATATTTGGAAAATTAGGATGAGGAATGATGTTTTTTGATTTCCATAATGTTATTCACTTTTCTAAGAATCTTATTTTTCCTTAAAGCAAAAAAAAAATCAACCGAAAATTATTATCCGTCCAAAATATTATGGAAGGAGGTAAACTATAATGAATACAGTAGGATTTTGGAATAACAAATGTATTCATCATGTCGGAGATTTTTTGGTTTTTGGAAGACACTTTAGTTTTCTATATGGAGTTTTCTAAAAGGACATTTTCTAAAATAATTATTTTCTAGAATAAGTTTTCTATCAATATATATATTTACATTGATTAATGTTGTTACACTATTATTTTTTATTTATAATAAAGACAATTTTGATTATAGGGAAACATGAAAGTTCATTAGTTAGTAGTGGTCATACCGTAGGTGAAATAATGTTTTAATGGTTTCATTGATCAAGAGAAGAATAACTATAAACCCAGGAGGGTAGTGAAAATGTTTTACCATTTGAATGCCTATATAAATATTAAATTTCACAAAAAATAACGATATATATACAGGAAATAAAATATCATCATACTTGAGCTATAATAGTGAGTTAGTTGAGAGTGTGAGTGACTATAATATCCTATTATATCATTTTTTTCATAGAGGTTATAGTGTTCTACCAAGGATATATGACTTTTATTTGAACCACATAATTCTTATGTGTGTTTCTAATTTTCTTTTTCTGTTTCATATGCTTGGGTGTGTACTTGATTTCATTTTTTATTAGGGTGTTATGATTCCTTCTTCTTGAACATGAATTCATTGTGTAGTGATGATAAAAAAAGGAATGGTAGGATTCTAGAAGAATGTTATTTTGAAATATTTTTTCTATTCATGTTTTTTAGAAGGGATATTACCTAACCACTAAATCCATATAATGGGAACAGTTTAAGAGGGTATTTTTCAATAATTATTTACCTAAAGTTATTAACCCTAAAATAGAGAGTAAATTATAGAATCTGAAGTAAATAGATGATGTATCCTATAGTACCCAGGAGGAATATTTCTCTAGGAATTCAAGGTATACTTATATATTTATCATGAACGATGAAAGAAAACTTAATTGATTCCATAGTGACTTCAGGAAAAATATCCAAAATAAATTCTATATAAGGGTATCTAATAGCTATAAAGAAAACATTCTTTTAGCTCTCAAGATAGAAATAGATATTGGATAATCTTTTTGTTCTCAAGGTTATTGGTATAAGAAGAGAAAAATGAAAATTTATGGATATTATATTAATAAAATCCATGATTGAAATAAATGTTAACTTTTTATATTCCAAAAAATGTAAAAATAAGGATGATTTAAAATTCATTTAGGGAAAATATAAACAATTCAAGTGTAGAAAAGGAGACTATTTTGAAAATTAATATCAAAAAGACATGAAGAGTTTAATCAATGTTGAAAAATATTACAACTAAATGCACCGACCATACTCCAATGATATAATTATATAGTTTATGAACATTATGCCAATTAGACCATGAATATAAGTGTTAATGACAACAATAATCACCGAAAACCTCAAAAACAAATGGATAAAAAAAAGTCTTATAAAATCATAACTTTTGAAGTGGGTTATGAGAATGAAATAGTTAAAGGTAAACCTATCATCCAATATTGAGCTATAAATAACATACTTGATTCATGTTCTAACTAATATTTTATATTTGAATAATTTTCTAAATATATCAGAGCACCATGTCAATGATTATATATTTAATTATTATTTAAAAATCATAATTATATGATTATTTCATTTCAAGTATATAGATCATATCTTATTAATGTTTTTGAGAATGTGTTTCCTATAAATATTTATATTCATTATATAGTTGAATTTTTTGTGATTTTGGGTATGGATTGGATCAATTAATATATATATATATATATATATATATCATACATAAATTTCTAGTAAGGGAATTTGAATTTTATATTCTGATTCAACTATGACAATCTATCAATATAAGGAGTAACATGAACCTATAATGTAAATTAATTCTATTATATGGGTCATACTATGTCTTCATGTGGTGTATTTATCTCAAAAGTTTCTATAGAAACTCATTATTTATGATATGTATATTTTTCATGAATTTGATAATATATTTTTGGAATATTTTCCTATTGTTCCCCCAAGTCACGATGTCATATTTTCATTAGAACTCATTCCTTGTTCTACAACAATTTTGTAGCCTCCTTATAGAATGACCCTAATTAAGTTACAATAATTGAAGAAGCAACTGTATGAGAATCTAAAAACTTGATCCATATTACATAGTGTATTTTAATTTAGTAAAATTATTCTTCTTTAATAAAACTTATAAGTTAATGCATCTATTCAATTATTTTTTATAACTTATAATATTAGTGTCAAGAAAAAGAATCCCTTTTTCCATATTGACGACTTATTGGATCAATTGTGTAAATATGAATACCTTTTCATGATTTATATTCAATTTGGAAATAAATTGTTAATGTTTATAATGGAATAAATACCCAAGTCAACATTTTTTATGTGGTATAAACACCATGAATTTATAGTGATCTAAATTGGACTTACTAATGCCCCCATTATCATCATGGTTATAATCAATAATTTGATATGTACATAGATAATAAAAAATTGAATTATATATTCACAAAAAAATATCTGAATATGTCCTAAAATAGACGGTTATAGTTAATTAAGGATATGACCACTTAATCCATTTCCTCTTTGATAGGGAAAAAATGAGGTTGATTTTATGAGTTAGAAGAATCATGCAATATTTTTCATAATGAGGATTTTAAAAGAATAAGTACTTATTTATTTATAATGACTGGTCCTTGAAATCATAAAAAAATAAGAGGAATATTATTTCTGAAAGATGATTGTTCAACCATCCATCCATTCGATGATTAAAGAGGCATAAAAGGAGGATATTAAACTGAAAAAGATATAATAAAATATTCTATAGTTCAACCTTTACCATGATGGGTTGATAAGATTAAGGAACCTAATACATTTCCCTTAAATACCAAAATTTGATGGTCCATTTTATGAATCACCTATCTCATCAATCCCTATATATAATGGAAGTAAAATTTTTTATAGGGATCTCAAATAAAAATCCTAGCAGGATGACATGGAAAGGGGTATTTTAGATTACATATCTTGATGGTTGGTATGTATGTAAGTTATTTACAATTTTTTTATTTCTAATGGGAAGATAAAATTATTTCTCATGCCTATATGAAAATGGAAAAACATCATAATGAATTTAATCATAGGACCCCCAAAACATATAATGTACATAACACCCTTTGGGATATAGTATATTACCTTATATATTCATCAAATTTAATTATTATTGGAGAATAATTCATGATTTACCAAATTGTCTTGATATACATTAAAAAAGATGCGAGGATGTATGGAGTACCACTTTATATTATATCTGATCTAGATCTAAGGTTCACCTAAAATTCCCAAAGAATTATTTAGAAATTAGTGAATACATAGTTGAGTTTTTCCACTATATATCATCCTCATCCAGATGGTTAGTTTTTGGGGATTGGTAAAATCCTAGAAGACATAATGAAACCACATCCTATGGATTTCATAGGATTTTGAGGTAATCACATTCCTTTTTATAAATTATATTTAAAAACTATCATTTAGAAAATCATTTATGTTGGTCTTTATGAATACCACTATTGAAATAAGTGAAAGTTTCTAAAATGAAGAATACTAATTTGTAGAATTTAAGTTATTGAGATCTATTCTATATGTGGAAATGGAAGAGAAGGTTAGAGACATTCAACAACACATCAAGAAATATTAGGGTCAAAAAATTATGATTAAAATCAACCATGAGAACCGAATTTTTACGTTCATAATGAGGTATTATTATGAATTTTTCCATGTAATTAGATAAAGATATTTGTAAATTAATGGAATCTAATATTGAGATATATCGGTCCCTATGAGATTCTTGATTATGTCGGGATGATAACTTATCTCATATAACTTCCCCAAAACATCTCCCTAGTTTACGATGTGTTTAATGTATCTATTATGAGTAATTATATACAATATAATTCACATGAAATAAACTTATAGTTTGTAAAATTTATGTATTATCTTTATTATGTGGAATGACCGATTAAGATTCTGGATCAAAGAGGTAAAAGTTACATAGAACAAGACCACTTAATTGATAAATGTTTTTTTGGTGAATCCGTAAATTTGATAAATATGTGTGGGAACCTGAGGATGTAAAGAGGAAAAAGTATCCTTATTTTTTTAGTGTAATGCAATATTGAAAGATAAATTTCTATAAGGGGTAGAATGTAACACCCCAAGATGTTATAATATATTTATATTTAACAACATTGATTGGTTTTAATGATCATGGTGCACAAAAAATAAAAATTAATAGAATAATGATTTATTATAATGAAAAATAAAATATATTATTATCAAATTTAATGAAACATAATTAGTAAAGTCAATTAAGTTATTATAAGAAGTACTACTTTAATTATTTTTGGTTAAAATGAAATATATTATTAAGAATCATTTATTTATTGTAGATGTTATATTTAAAAGTTAATTTCTATTATTTAGAGTATTAATATTATGGAAACATATTTTTTATATATCTAAACAAAATTAATATTCATTTTCAAGTAGATCATTACATTGTTAGAAATAAAAAAAAAATTGAAGCTCAAATGTGTTATTTTTTAGAAAATAATTTTTTATTAGGGTAACGTATTCAATCATAATAAATTAAATAAATCACTATTGAAAATTAATTTTAATTAAATACACATTAAATTAATTCATTAAAATAAATTAAAAATAATAAAGTTGGTTTTATTTATAAAATAATTAGAATAAAATCATTTTTATACTTACATATTTTATTATAAAAATTATTTTTACCTATTTTAGGCATAGATATTAGAATGAATTTACACTACCATTGGGAATTTAATATTTTAAAATAGAGTCTATATTTCTAATAATCATAATTAATATTAGGTAATTATTTCAACTAAATTTTTATCTATAATTAATGATTACTATGGTAAAAATCATATCCTCATGGCAAGGGTTAAAAGTGATAATGATGGGTTTAAACTAAGAAATAAGAACTAAAATATCATTAAATATCATATAAATATTATTATTTTTGTGTATGTTTACATTAAATCATCATCTTATCTAAAATTTATGAATTTCATTCCACTTCCCATTAAAATGACTTTATATTATTTTAAATATAGGGTAATTTACAATGGTGCCAACCCCTCACTTATAAAATGAAACTTTCCCTCAAACTTATCCACCCTAATATAGCACCCTATATAGAACAATATCTGACCCAATACCCTAATAAAATCATTAAGAATTATATATATGTTATTTTCTTCCCAATAGACCCATCTAAGAAGCCTTATGGTATTTTTCAAAGGAGATTATCTAAAGAAGAGATACACGCCCTTACAGACCTTTGTGAAGTTTCTTTCTTCTATAAAACTCTTCCAAATATTCTATAACCATGTTAATATAATGAAATAATTAAATTTTATAGTCCAATTTTTTTGTTAAGGGTGAAACTATATTTTATCTCTTTTCCATCCAATGGAAAATGAAAGTATCTCTCTTGTGTTCGTGCTGACCATGACCTCCATGAAGCGATCTATTTCATTTTTCATCACCAACTCTCATTCCTGGTTTTATAAATTAATTTAATGTATATATAAGATATTTTTAATATAATTATTATTCATGAAATTAAATTTTTTATTTATATTTTTTTCGTTCTATTTATTGAAAAAATGAAAGCCTTAATTTTGTGTATGTGCAGACTATGACATAGACAAAGTTATGTAATTCATGTTCCATAACTACATTACATGTTTTATTCTAAAAGTATATATAATTAATAGATATTATATTTCTTAAATTTTAATTATTTTGGGATAATTTCATAGGTAATGTTACTAGAATAATTAAACGAAATTATTCCTAGAAAATGAAATAGTTAACACCCAAATATTGATTTTAATGAACATTTATTAATAAATTAACGTTTTAAATTATAAAGGAATGATTTATAGTAAGATAAGGGTAATTATGATTCTATTAGAGATTTATAATACATGAAAATTTATTATATATGGTTTTATAGTAAATATAAGGTATGTTAGATATTAAGGTAAGGGTTTCATCTTCGAAATCTCCTTTTTGGAGATATGTTCAATATTCACCACCTTAATTACTTTTTGTGGGATGTATAATTCCCATTAATGTATTTTATGAATATTTTTAATAAAATTATGGGAAATTATAAATTCATCTATGGTTATTTTCATCATGATGTTTCTATTCAAATATTACCAAGGATCTAAGTATTTATATTATAATTGATTTTATCATTATTATTTATGTTTCAATTTACATTGTTGGAAAATTATATGTTATTTATCTCCCCAAACACATTTTTATTTATATTATGATCATTCCTATGTTTTTTATTTATTATTTACATTTCCACCTATTTAACACTCAAAACACCAAAACATTTTTTTAATAAAGGTCGAACTTATTCTTCCTTTTTGATCAGGAATATTTTTCTTCCATAACCCTGTTCATTAATTGTTTTATAAAAATTAATATGTTTTTTGAAATTATCTCTAACGTTATTTTTATAATATTTTTTAAATTAATAATTTTTTTAATTAATATTCTTATCATTTTAAAAATGGTTCATTTTTTACCTTCTTTTCAAAAGCATAGAAAATTGTTTTTTAATCATTCACAGCATTAAAAGATTCTACATCAGTAATGTAATTTATATATCATGAGTATTACTTTACAATTTTTATAGATTTATAAATAAAATTCTATTAATTTTTCTTGGAATTTATTGTATTAAAAATTCACCAAAACTAAAGGTTGTTTTCTCTTATATTTCAATGTGTATTTATAGTGATTTTACAAAATTTATTTTTATATAAGTTAACATTATTTCAAGAATGTTACATAAAACTAAGGATATGATCTAATTACTCTATCCAATTTAGTTCACCCAAATTTATATGGTGATGAAATTCCAAGTATATTTTTATGAAGCTCATTTCTTTCCCTTGGGTTAATTAAACTATAATGAAATTGTGAATGTTATTATGATCTTATGGAAGACATATGCATGATTGTAATTCTAGGAAGGGTGGAAGGTAAATTACATATCCCTCTAATCAATTTTGTTAATCTTGATATATATTTAGACAATGTGAAAGTAAATGTGGTGTAAACCAACTATAATATGAGACTTTGTACACTATAATTATGTGAGTGGAGAGTAAACTCAATTCACTATAGGACTTTCCCCCTATGTTTATGGGAATCAGGAGTAAACATAATTTACTACGAGACTCCATATACTATGATTTTATTCAAAAAGATCCTTGAATCAGGAAATGATTTTTTATTCTTTTTTGTATTCCATGAACTTATGTCTTATTCTTATGATATTTTCTGATGGATCATTGTTGTTTATTGATGATTCCACACTTCCATGACTTAAATATTTTTTTAGGAAAATGATCAACACCATGACTCCTGATTTTTTGGCTTTTAATTATTGGTTTTGTTTTTCATAAGTTATGATCATGTTCCCACACCATTATGCTAATCATATTCTCTCTTCTGATCATCAATTCATATCTCCCATGTATACCCTTATTGAGAATATGAGATCCCCAATTCTAGTTTTACTATTTACTCTAGTTATAAATAATGGTTTTAATTATTTTATTTTTAATAATGTTACTATGTGATATGAACATTTTGGGAGATGTTGAATATCTTTCCTTAAATAAGAAATTATTTATGAGTTCTCCAATGATATTAAACTGTTATAGATATCATGTGTTTTTTATTGTGAGATCTATTAAATATTAATCTAATATGATGTAATAATTGTTTATAAGTTATTATTAGGTATCTTTATCTATTACTCTTATGATATCGATCACAATAGAGAGCAGGTTTCCCACATTGTGATTAAACCTTGTAAAAACACAATTCACATATCTTTTCTTTTATATTTTTCTTTTCATATGTGTGTGTTACCAGTTGGTTAAAGTAAAATGTTCCACTTTTATTAGTTCACAAGAAGGTTCAAATAACACTAGTAATAGAAGAAAAAATACACATTTGGAATTTTGGTGATATTTGGAAACACTTAATTCAAACACCATATCAGGTGCCTACATAGATCGAGGGGCAATTTCTATTTGTATTTGAGTAAATGTCCACCTGATTAGATTTAATCTTTCTATTTCCTTATTATTTATACTTGAAGTACATGAAGTGAAAATTTTAATAGATTTTAGAAAATACTTAGAAAACAATTTACATTTCACCACCATTAATGATGAAATAGAGGTTTCTTCCATGAATATATGAAATTGGGAAAAAAATTAGTAAAATATTATGAATAAGAACTCAAAATTTATAAATCAATAACCACTTATTGAATTAAAATATAGTCACTAATGTGTAGATAAATGTTTTAATAAATATTTTTTTAAATGATTCCAATATTGAATAAAGTTATATATCTAAATTATATTATGGGAATGCCTATGATAAATCATTGTTTATTTTTATTCTCAAGTTAAGTATTATCTCTAAATAGTCCCTACAAAATTTGTAACATATAAAATTTCACATATTTGGGGAATATAATAATAAAAAACATAACTGGAATCAGAAACTAATATAATGGAAATTGAATTGGATGAAAAGGTGAGAGTATTCATTAACTTACCAAAAACTAGTTAAATCTATGGATTAATATGTTATTGTATATAATAAAATATTTTCTCTTATTAATGTAGAATTTTAAATAGGTTTTAGAGATATTTTTTTGGGAATGTTTTGAACTTAATGATCCATGAATTGGAAAAACAATATCAAGAGTCGATGAGTATCAAAGACTCTTTGTGAGAAGTTAAATAAAAGAAAATAAAAAAGAAGTAAAATTCTATAATAGAAGAATATATGATACATACATATCATATAAAAAGGGTGAATAGAGATTTTAAATATTGGGTAAAAAAATTTAATACCAAAATTACATTCTTCATATTAAAAAGTCTCGAGTTAGAATTAAAGATTAGAAATATAGAAAATTACCAAGATGAATCTTCAAAATTTAAAAAGGTGAGGTATATTTACACATAAGTTTTTTGGAAGGGGTATTTTATCTATGGAGAATCAAAATAAGGTAAAAAGTGATAATGTTCATATAAAGATATATTGATTACTATATCTTTGAAGAAGTTAACCCCGACCCCATATAAACATGTTTTGATGGATTCTATTTTTAGGGATAATACATGAATAAATAAAAAATAAATATAAATTTGGGTTTATAAAATTTATTATAGATCCAACATCCCATAAAATATAGATTTAATAATTTAAAATATAATTGTAACACCCTGATCCCAGTTACCTAGAGTCTGTGCATTATTACATAACATTGGCATGATCACAAAAGATCAAGTCTTGAATGACTGATTAGTTTAGTAGTCTTGGAAACACTAGATATATTCATATGTCTTACATTTAATCATAAAGTAAAAAAACTACAACAAAATATTGTCTTCTTATCCCCTCATAAAATCCTTTTAGGTCATTCATAAATTACTTCTTCACATCCTTTGAAAAATAAAACATTGAAAGGGGTGATCTTAGATGCTTAGTAAGGATAAAAATATTGCAGAAAATTTCATAAATAAGCATAAACATTTAAGGCAATGTATAACTAAAAGAAAAGCCTTTTAAACTTGAAATTCAGCATAATATGGAAAAGATAAAATGAAATAATTCCATTTAACTATTCACATGGATATTATAGTAGTAAAATAACCACATGCAATATCAATAACCACTTTCATAATGATGGAATGCATAATGCCAGACTATCATAACCACATAGTCAAGGCCTCGTCCTAAGACTAAAAATAATATTTTTTCAAGGCCTTGGGCCAAGAGACTAGTTTGTCTCATGAGACTTACCGATGCATCGAGGATCTATAGTGGTATCCACCCATCATTTACTAAGTACAATGCATTCCTCATATGAAAAGTTTGAAACATAACCTAAACATTTGTATTAAAACTATCATACGAAATGTCAATACCTTAACCACAAACCATGAATGGTATAGTAATAGAACTATCAAAGTAAAAAAATACTAATTAGATACAATATGGAAGATTGTGTTGTATCAGATTAACCTCAATTGATAATAATAAAGGATATTGACATAGATTAAAATAATCATCAAACTATCGAGAGAAATATCCCCCTTTTTCTTGAAAACATTTAAATGTCACGCTATTTGTCAAGAAGCCATTTAAAATAGAATTTTGAATTAAAGTGTACCATACCACTTTGAATCTTTAAAAAGGGATTTTGTTTTGAAAAGTTTAATGTCCATATAAATAAATCCTTAAAACGATTTTTAAAACATGGACATTAATGGGTAAGATTTAGAATAATAAATCTTTAAAACATTTTAAAATGATATTTTAGTTAGAGTTCCTAACCAAAAGAGAGACACTTGAATACAAATACTTGAGGTAATAAAAACATTGAAATATCATGAGAATAATGGGATTCATTATATACTATGTGAAATTACATTATATATACCATATAAAAGTGATTTGGTGTATAACAACAAAGGAGTCTCAGTGGAATGTAAATTGAGATGAAATCTCTCATTAAGGACGTATCATTAGGTTAAGGATAAATAAAAGACATAATTATGTGTGAAAAATATAAATACACTCAATATGATTGGATATTTAGTGTAAAACAATCAAAGGACATTCACACATATTCTTGTAAAAACAACACTGATGAATTGAATGTTTAACTCAAAAAATAGAGATTGAGTAAAAAATACTCGTATCAAGTTCATACCGATGACTTGAAAATTTATCAATGGAGTGATTATGTGTATCAAAAGTATATCCACTTAAAGTGGAGTGGAAATTATGACATAAGAAACTGAATAGTGATTCTATACATAATCTTGGAGTAAAATAATTAATGAAGTATGTGTAAAGACGAATGAGTGGAAATTGAAATGTCAAATTACCTTATTAATTTGGTAACATAAGAAAAATACACCCATACAAGAAGGATAATAAATTATTATTTAAATATCCAGGAATTAATTTATATTACACAATGAATACAAACATGGGCAGTACACACACCACTTGCAATAAATAAGTGGTGAATAATGGAAATCTCACGGAATTAAAAGTGAGATAATAAACCCCATACATTGTAACATTTCCTTGATCGAGGGTTTGATAGATTCATGTATAATGGTGAAATAATTTTTATTGAATTATAAATGAATCATATACACTAATATCATATAATATATGATCTTTTAATATTGCTTTGTTAATAATATCTTAGTATTATCGTCGTTTCAGGTGTCAACTTACGTGTTTTCTTTTATATGTTTTGTTAAATAAGTCATGTTTTTTATGGATAGGGTGTATCTTATTCATATACAGAATGATATGAATTCCTTAAACATTATTTTAAATCATAATAGGATAATTAGACTTGTATGGTTATGATGAGGAATGAATCTCATCGTGTTCATGGAGACAATAGTCCTTACGTACGCACGAGTGCTAATATCATTCTTTTGATATTAAAATCATATATAATTGGATGGTATATCATATATAACGAATAATTATCATGTTATACTTATTATTTACATAAATTACTAATCATTATTATACCCATTCAAATAATAATGTATTGAATAACAATTACACCACGACGTGGAGACTGTAGGCCGTACGTACGCACGTATGGTGACATGTCATACAAAGGATAGATAGAATACTGAATATGGTTGTAAAATATTTATAATACCATCACAGTATATAAATTATATAGGAGTTATTATTTTATAATGGAAATAACAATGAAATAATAGGTTTAAGAAGAAAGGAACTTGAAAGAGGGTGGTGAAAACATTACCTCTTCTTCGGGTTCTTCTTTTTGATTTGATCAAAAGGGATCATTAGGTTGGATTTATAATCAAAATAAGGCCTCTAGGTTGAATTGAGTGAAGTTTATAGAATATTTGGGTAGGGGTTGGCCAAGACAAAAGGATTTGAAGGTGTAAATTAGAGAGAATGGGGAGTACCCTTTTATAAGAGGGGTGAGGGGCACCATTGGAAAATCTAGAAATATTATTTTATAATAAATTCATAATAAGTTTCTAATGGCTCCATAGTATATTATTTAATGTTTAAGGTAGGTATGGGTCTAAATAATTTCAACAAATAGATTTTAGACAGGTTTGGGTCACTATATTAACCTTATCATTTATATTTAACTCTTAGTTAAATAGTCTGACATTTACCATGTCTCTTTGTATTTTTATATTATAAAGTTAATAAACTTACTATATACCTCCAAGAGACCTAAATGTGGTCCATTAATGATACAACTATCATTATATAAGTCTTTTGACTTAGCATTAGATTTTTAGGAACAAAATATCAATTAATAATATAATATTTGTTTTAAAAACTCTTTTATGTCAATTTTCACACTATTGGGTATTTTGTTTATGATAATTTTATAACAACATTATTACTTCGAGAAAAATTATATAACAAACACCAATATGTAATATTAACCTAGAAAATTAGTGGATTTAATTAAAAGTCTCAAATTACATTTATATTCATATTTATAATAAAAATTATTTTAATATTTCATTAATTAAGTAATTACTGCACCACCATTGTGTCAAAAATAAATTAAATTATTTAATGTCTAAAAATTTTAAATAAAATAATATTATGTAGGAAATAGTTTTAGCTTTCTAATGAATATTTATAATTGAATTTATATTATATATAACCCTATATTAAAAATGGTTTAGTTATTAAACATTGATTTTATCTCTTTTAACTCTTCTTTGAATTAAATAATAATAAATGTCCTAATCTAATCCAAGTGGACCTAAATGATAATATTTTATTCCTAAGGTTGTTTTTGGACGAGATACACTTCTCCAATAGAATTAGGACATGTGTTAGGGTAATATTATTATAATTTTTACCCTTAATTACTCTATTTACTTTTAACCATGGTAAATAAAAGTAAAAAGTCAATATTCACCAAAAATTATTTTCATCTCATTGAACAAAATTTTACTCTTTGATATTAACTGTGTCTCTAGGATTTTTGAAATTCCCATCACAGAAGCGGTAAAATTAAGTTTTATGTGAATTTCCAAAATCCCCTAGGAGTTGGGTAAAAGACGGTGATAAGTTCAATAATTTTTTTTATTTCTAAAATTATTCTAAACTAACTACAATTAATTACATTGAACTTATATAAGTATTATGTATCTATTTTGACCTTAATTAAATTTAAATAAAATAAATATTTATTTAAATAAAAATTCAGTTTTATACTATAACTCAATTTTTTTTCTCTATTCATAAAAAATTGAATGTTTTCAGAAAAATACCAAAAACACCCTAAGAAAATTTTGATATTCCGAATCCAAAAATGAAGTCCATTTTGAAAGATACAATTTATAAAATTTTAAAATTTGGGTATTACTATTCATAACGGCATGTTTGATTGGTTGTGGTGTGTGTTAGAACTCAGAGTTGCGTACAACACACGCTAGTGTATTATTCAAAGAGAAGCATATCGTGGAAGCTTGGGGTGTTACATTCTCTCCTCCTTCAAATAATTTTGTCCTCGAAATTTTTAAAATTGGGCTTGGGAATATAATGGAAAGTCGGACATCTGAAAAAGATTCAATAAAACTATCATCTTAAAAGAAAGAAATAGGAGTACTAAGGTCACCCAAGATAACTCATACTAGGATTCCATGTAGGAAAACATGGATATGGAAGATAAACTAAGTGTCAAGTTCTGATGGAGAGGGATAGAAAACATGATCAGGAGAAAGTTAACAACAAAAAAGCCACAAACTTGTGATGGGACAAACGGTCATTAGTTTCCCTGTAGGAAAAGTATACAGACAAGTTTTTAAGTTACCTTACATAAATATGAGGAATTAATTTACGAGATTGACTAAGAAAATAAAGAGATATACATACTTTTTAAGTAGAGTTTTATTATTTAAAAAATTTCCACCACTAACTCAATTTTTTTAAATATGGAGTATTCATGAAGACTCGGTCACACTGGAAGAGATAGAATAAACTTCTATAGAATCACATGATCCAGGAAAGATAAACTATATATTTACCTTGTCTTTAATGATTAATCAAAACCAAAACAGTTAGTACAAGATCTGATGATCCCCCAAAAGGATATTCCTTTAGAAAAAGAAACACTAATCTTAATTTCTAAAATTAAACCAACAACACCCCAAAGTTGAATAAATACTATTCAATCAACAATTGTCCTTAAAATCCTTCAATATAATCCAAACTAATATTGAAACACAAAACAGAAAAGAATTTGGTTAAGTAGTCTTCCACGTTAAATTGTATCTCCAAATGACTTCAACTAATCTTAAAGTAACATACTTAAAAGAAATTAACGTAATCACATATTCTCTATTATAGGTCAATCATTTCCATAAATAACTCGAATCACTATGAATCCACAATAAAAACATAGATAAAAATCCACCATTACTCCTCAAATGAAATCCCATAGTATTTTTGTTTCCTTGAGAATATAGTGTCCCCAACAAAGCGAACATCTTCCAAAATAACATTTATCACATAATCACCAAATCATTTTCTTATACTATGGGTATTCATTTGATAAGACATAAGAACCAAAATCAACTTATTATTGATCAATAAAATCATTTAACTAAATATAATTAGTCCCACTAACCAAGGACTTCACGTAGTCCAGTGGTAGGTGATAAATCCCAATCGCACTTTGGTTGTGAGTTCGATTCCCACAGCTTTGTCTGATGCGACGGGTTTTCACACGGTCTGCATGTTGTCCTTTTTCAAAAACTATTTTTATAACATTACCAAAATGAGATAAATTTCTCAAAATAAACAAAACATAATTTTAACCAAAAATGTTATCTCATACCATTCATTTTCATCACAAAATATAATAACTTGTAATTTCCTCAAACCCAATGATCATATAAAACCAAATGGTTATTTATAGCTATATCCATGAGGGAAAAGATAAGTCTTCCTCAAATATCATTCTCACATGGAAAATTGTGGGGTTACAAATACAAGAGAAAATTATTCCAATGTAATCCCATCAACAAGGAGCACTAATACATTTAAACATTTTCCCAACCATTTATTTCCACATAGCTTCTTCTTTGAACAAGAAAATATCTTATAGAATACGGAATTCACTCGGGTAATGTCCAGGTCCCCTACATTTACGGAAAAATACTGTAAATGGATTTCTGGGACCATTTTTATTTTCTTCCATAGTAATCTTCTTTTTTCCTCGGCAATTCTTCACTTTATATCCTTCTTTCCCACACGTAAAGCATTTCTTTGTTCCGTTGAGACACTTTCCTGGGTGTCTCCTTCCACATTTCCTGCATGATGGGAATTTTGGATTCTTTTCTCCATGGTCTCCACTGCTGGATCTCTTATCATTCATCAAATTTCTCTTCTTTGTTGAGTCCAAGAGTTGGTTAATATATATTTTATTGATCATATTTTTGGAAAACTTATTTGGCATGAACAAGACATATTTTACCCCTATCAACATTCCATTTTTTTATCATTTCCACCACTGCTCCCACCTTGTACATCATTCTCAAAGTTACTATGACTTCCTTGGACTCCATTCATTGACTAAAACCACAAAGCATTGTGTGAGTAACAATAGTCATACAATCATTTAGAGAATATCATGACACCATATTCTCAATTTTAAACACCTTAGGATTAACCAAGGTCATTTATTCGCATCTTATATTAAAATACTTCAAATTGGTTTGTAAATAAAAGTTAAATTATCCTAAGCATATCCACTAGGAGTGTCGTAACCAATAGTGTAGAATGGCCTGTTGTCGTGCACCATTTCCCATTCGAGACTAGCTCAAAGCGCTGTTTTCAGGTTTTACCCATAGGTACACCTGTTCCAGAGCCACCTCTACCTGCTCGTATCCAGACAGGGATTTATTTCTTGGAAAAATCACAAAATCTATACAATACCAAAAATCTTGGATGTTCTTCTATACTAATCCTCAGAGTCTATCTTAGGGCTATGTGTTCTAATCAGAGTTTATCTAAATATAGTTTCTAAGGATTGTACTAAACTTCCTCTGATACCAACTGTATGCCCCAACCCCAGTTACCCAGATTCGGTGCATTATTACATAACATTGACAAGATCACAAAAGATCAAGTCTTGAAAGACTGATTAGTTTATTAGTCTTGGAAACACTTGACATATTCATAAGTCTTACATTACATCATAAAGTAAAAAAAACTACAACAACATCTTGTCTTAATATCACCTCATACTATCCCTATAGGTCATTCATAAATTACTTCTTCACATCCTGGGAAAAATAAAACATTGAAAGGGGTGAGCTCAGATGGTCAGTAAGGATAACAATATAGCATAAACTTTCATAAATAAGCATAAACATTTAAGGAAATTTATAACAAAAAAATGCCTTTTAACCTTGAACTTCAACATAATATGGAAAAGATAAAATGAAATAATGCCATTTACTTATTCACATGGATTTTCTACGAGTCGAATAACAACATGCAATATGAATAACCACTTTCATAATGATGGAATTCATAATGCCGGACTATCATAATGACATAGTCAAGGCCTCATGCCAAGACTACAAATAAAATTTTTTCGAGGCCTTGTGCCAAGACAATAGTTTTTTTCATGATACCTTCTGATACATCGAGGAGCTATAGCGGGCTCCACCTATCACTTAGAAATTCTATTGTATTCCTTAGATGTAAAGTTTGAAACATAACATAAACATTCGTATTAAAACTATCATATGAAATGTCAATACTTTAACCACAAACCAGGAATGGTATAATAATAGCACATCCACAGTAAAAAATAACTCATTCGATACAATATGTAATATTTTATTGTTTGAGATTAATCTCAATCAAGAATAATGAATGATATTGACAGATATTAAAATAATCATCAAACTATTGAGAGAAATATCCCCCTTCTTCTTGAAAACAATTAAAAGTCACACTATTTTCCAAGAATCCATTTAAAATAAATTTTTGAATCAAAGTATCCCATACCACTTTGAATCTTTTAAAAGGAATTTATATTTGAAAACTTTAATGTCCATATAAATAAATCCTTAACACAGTTTTTAAAACATGGACCTTAATGAGAAATATTTAGAATAATAAATCTTTAAAACATTTTAAAATGATATTTTAGTTAGAGTTCCTAACAAAAATAGAGACACTTGAATACAAATAATTGAGGTAATAAAAACTTTGTAATATCATGAGAATAAAGGGATTCATGATATACTATGTGAAAGAACATTATATACACCGTATAAAAGTGATTTGGTGTATAACAACAAATGAGTCTCAATGGAATGTAAATTGCAATGAAATCTATCACATAGGCTGTATCCTTAGGGTAAGGATAAATCAATGACCTATTTATGTTTTAAAAATAAAAATAAACTCAATATGATTGGATATTCAGTGTAAAAAAATCAAAGGACATTCACACATATTCTTGTAAAAACAACACCAATGAATTGGATGTTTAACTCAACAAATGGAGATTGAGTAAAAATTACTCTTATCAAGTTCATACCAATGAATTAAGAATTTATCAATTGAGTGGTTATGTGTATCAAAATTATATCCACAGAAAGGGGAGTGGAAATTATGACATAAGAAAATGAATAGTGAATCCACACATAATCATGGAGTAAAATAATCAATGAAGTATGCGTAAAGCCGAATGAGTGGAAATTGAAATTTCAAATTCTCTTATTGAATTGGTAACTTACAAAACATACACCCGTGAAAGAAGGATCATACAATGATGATTTAAATATCCATGAATTAATGTATATTACACAATCAATACAAACATGGGCATTACACACACCACATACAATAAATATGTGGTAAACAATGGAAATCTCACGGAATTAAAAGTGAGATAAGAAACCCCTTACATTGTAATATTTCCTTGGTCAAGGGTATGTTATCCTCCTGTATAATGGTGAAATAATTGTTATTTAATTATAAATGAATCATATACATTAATATCATATCATATACTATCTTTTAACATTTCTTTGTTAATAATATCTTAGTATTATCGTCGTTTCAACTGTAACCTTACTCAATTTCTTTTATATTTTTTGTTACATAAGTCATGTTTGTTATGGATAGGTTGTATATTATTCATATACAGAACGATACCAAGTCCATAAACATAACTTTCAATCATAAAATGAGAATTAGACTTTTATGGATACGATGGGGAATGAATCTCATCGCGTTCATGGAGACGGTAGTCCGTACGTACGCACGAGCGATAATATCATTATTTTGAAATTAAAATCATATATAATTGGATGGTATATCATATATAAAGAATCATTATCATGTTATACTTATTATTTACATGACTTACAAATCATTATTATACCCATCCAAATAATAATTTATTGAATAACAATTCCACCACGACGTGGAGACTGTAGGCCGTACATACGCACGTATGGTGACATGTCATTCAAAGGATGAATAGAATGTTGAATATGGTTGTACCATATTAATAATAACACCACAGTAAATATAATATACTAGAGTTATTATTTTAGAATGGAAATAACAAAGAAAGAAGAAGTTGAAGAAGAAAGGAAGTTGAATGAGTGTGGTGAAAACATTACCTCTTCTTCAGGTTCTTCCTTTTGATTTGATCAAAAGGGCTCCTTAGGATGGATTTATGATCAAACTAATGCCTCTAGGTTAAAGTGATGGAAGTTGAGAGAATATTTGTGCAGGGGTAGGCCAACCTAAAAGGCTTTTAAGGTGTAAATTATAGATAAGGGTGAGTTCCCTTTTATAAGAGGTGTGAGGGGCACCTTTGGAAAAGCTAGAGATATTATTTTATAATAAATTCACATTTGGTTTCTAATGGATCCAAAGTACATTATTTAAAGTTTAAGGAGGGGATGGGTATAAATCCATTCATCAAATAGATTTTAGACAGGTTTGGGTTACTATATTAACCTTATCATTTATATTTAACTCTTAGTTAAATAGTTTGACATTTACCATGTCTCTTTCTATTTTTATATTATATAGTTAATAAACATACTATATACCTCCAAGAGACCCCCAAGTGGTACATTAATGATAAAAATATAATTATATAAGTCCTTTGGCCAAACCTTAAATTTTTAGGAATATAATATCAATTAATAATATAATATTTGTTTTAAAAACACTTTTATGTCAATTTTCACACTATTGGGTATTTTGTTTTTGATAATTTTATAACAGCATTATTACTTCGAAAAAAATTTATATAAAAAATCCTAATATGTCATATTAACATAGAAAATTAGTTGAATTCCTAAAAAGTTTCAAATTACATTTATTTTGATATTTATAATAACAATTATTTTAATATTTCATTAATTAGGTAATTACTGCATAACCATTGTGTCATAAATAAATTAAATCATTTAATGTATAAAAATTATTAATAAAATAAAATTATGTATTAAATAGTATTATCTTTCTAAATAATATTTATAATCAAATTTATCTTTTGTATAAACCTATATTAAAAATGATTTAGTTATTAAACTTTGATTTTATCTGTTTTAACTATTCTTTGAATTAAATAATAATAAATGTCCTAATATAATCCAAGTGGACCTAAATGATAATATTTTATTCCTAAGGTTGCTTTTGGTAGAGATACACTTGTCCAATAGAATTAGGACATGTGTTAGGGTAATATTAATATCATTTTTACCGTTAATCACCTTATTTAATTTTAACCATGGTAAATAAAAGTAAAAAGTTACTATTCACCAAAAATTATTTTCATCTCATTGAACCAGATTTTACTCCTTGATATGAACCGTGTCTCTAGGATTTTTGAAATTACACTCACATAAGTAGTAAAATTATGTTTTATGTGAATTTTCAAAATCTCCTTGGAGGTGGGTAAAAGACGATTAAAAGTTCAATAAAAGTTTTATATGTCTAAAATTATTCTAAATTAACTCCAATGAATTACATTGAACTTATATAGGTATTATGTATCTATTTAGACTTTAATTAAATTTAAAAAAATAAATAATTATATAAATAAAAATTCAGTTTTAAACTATAACTTAGTGTTTTTTCACAATTCATCAAAAATTGAATGTTTTCAGAAAAATACCAAAAATTTACCCTAAGCTAATTTCAATATTCAGAATTCAAAAATGTAGTCCATTTTGAAAGATAAAATTTATAAAATTTCAAAAAGTGGGTATTCCTATTCATAACGTCTATTTTGATTGGTTGTGGTGTGTGTTAGAAATCGAAGATGCGTACAACACACGCTACTGTATTATTCAAAGAGAATCGTACCATGGAAGCTTGGGGTGTTACAATAATAAAATCCTTAAATAGAGACTAAATAAATGGTGAAATCTTCCAAAAATAGCAACATGTACCAGATATTGAATCTAGAGAGGTAACTACCAATAAGAAAAAAAGATTTATTGAAATGTAATGGTGTTGTTGATGGTTCAATTATTAGAAAATTCCTTACTAGAACGACCTATCAAAAACTACTGGTAACATATGGCATAAATTGTTTGGGATTCGAGATGATGTAATAAAGGAAACCTACTATTTGAATGAAAAATCAACAAAATAAAGTAAATTTGTCTATAAGAAACAAATTTGATTTATTTGGTAACCTATATGATTTAAATACCCAATGTGGTAATGTTTAAGAAATTTATTAGAACAATATAACTCAGTGCAAATATTATGAAAATGTCAATACATCAACCAAATATAAGAGAAAGTTGGTGAAAAAGTAAATTAGGTCTAGCTTATAGAGCATATAAAATAAATTATATAAATCAGTTACACTTAATAAATCACCTAAGAGAGATGAAAATTATTTTTATCCTAATAAAAGATACTTATATTATTGTATAAGAGGCTATATCCTGAAACACTATTAAATGTACATGAATATCAAATTAAATCCAATAAAGATAAATTAAAAAAGGGAATCAATACAATAAATGGATATCCGGATTGGTTTAGTGGTTGAAAATCCTAATATAGAGCATGAGATGTTTCTTAAAATGGTTAATCCTAAAGATGATGAAGATGTGTGTAGAGGTTTAAAATAGGATGAACACATTTTTATTAAGCATATTACATGGATTACCATAAAAGATGACTTATTGAAAAGTAACGGGAAAACACCAGTGACTCTTGGTATCTTGGATACTACTACAACTAAGGTGTCATCAATCAAGAAGAAGGATTACCATGTTCCAAAATAGTGACTACCTATATATACAACCTTGTGGGAAATGACTAAATATATAGATAAAGTTAAAAAGAATGAATGTTCAGTTCTTGTTAAATTGAAGAAGGTTTTTCCAGCTAAGAAGAAATGAGAAAATGGAAAGAATCCCATACTTTAAAAATATTAACATATTTAGAAATTGAATTGTAAATATAGAATGAAAAATACTCATTTTTTTTGAGTTGTAAAGAATGATGTTTTGGGTTGAGATCCAAGTCTTATCCATATGGTTCATATTAAATAGCATATATAAACTCGCATTTTTCCCATATCTAGTATCTTTAAGTCTAAATTCAAGGAATTAATAGTGATAAATCAAAATGTTGATCGAATGTATGTTCTGATATCTTTACAATATAGAAGATTAATCAATCATGGAGATTATAAATTTCTATCATGTCTCTCTTCACAAAAAAGAATTTTCCATATAAAATTTTTAGTTAAACTTCACCTAGTATTAGAGGCGATTGGAGTTTATCATTAAATATAATTCTACCATGATGAAGATCGTTGAAGAACATCCTTTGAAGGGGTGTGGCATAAAAAAAATATTCCATAATTTTTTTTATTTGGTAGTTTAATCTCGAATCTTGTAACCCATTCTAATAATTGAAGGTAGAGGTATGATGTTCACTTTGACCATTTTTGATATCAAATTTTTATTCTATATATCATGGTGGTGTGATTGTTAAACACTGTTGGGATAAAATAAGCTTTCTTTTTAATGTTTCTATTTTTATATTTAATTTTAGTGGTGGTTCATATAATTGATTTAAAATAAATTTATAGAACCCCTAATAAGTGATCATTGAGTTGATATGACATTGTGGTTATTATATGGATATATCTTTTATCTAAATTGATCACTCTTATTTTTTACCCCAATTTTTCACATGTATACTTAGAGTTGGTTCGTTTTGGGAACATTGTAATGAAAAATGTGGTGCCACCCTTCTCTCATGTGTAATAGACTAATTATCTGAAAAATAAAAAGATGAGAAAAATGGGGAGTATATGTTACTTTATGATAAGAGATTAGAATATTATCCATTATATTTATATTATCAAAAATTAAGAGAAAAACTTTCTTCTTTTTATTTATTTTCAATAAGGTTGAGAAGAATGATATTGACTTTTGATGTGAATTGGGTATTTATAAAAAATTCAATATGGGATATTTAAGTACCCAAATGGATTTATTGATACTATGATTTACTTTTTATGAATATTATTTTATGACATAAAGTAAATGTGTGCTGAATTTTAGTGATAAATAATATTTCCATCCAATAAATATCATGAAGATGGAACCCATTCATTGATTGGGATATATGTTTGAGTGAGGCTTCTATCATAGAATACCTAACTAAAATGATTCTACATAGAATATATATTAATCATATAATTTATGAGAGAGTATTCATGAATAATTACATGTGTTGATGTTAAGAGATTAATTGTCTATAATAATTTTTAGTGGAGTTTTAGGTTTGAATATTGAATATGTTGTAAAAAAAGTCTAAATGAGTATTTAAATGACCAAAATACCATTGATATAAGATAAAAATGCTTGGAATTTTATTGACTGATCCGAAAATAATTTAAAGCTATTTTGAAATGTCCTGAAGTGATTATGAAGCCCATGATATTAATTAAAATACTCATGGAGTTTTTTTATAAGAATTTTAATTCTTGAGTTAAAGATTAAAAACGGATAATTATTGAAAATTATATAAGATTGTTAAATTTAAATATGATATTTTCTTCTTCCTAACAATTTGTCCCCTGTGTCAAAATAAATTCTATTTCCATATTTTAAAATTTTTTAGTGATCTCATAAGACTTTTAACTTTTCAGAATAGTTTTCTTAAACATTGAAATACCTTTTATATATCACATAAGTCTTCTGAATTTGGGACAAAGGGATAAATGTATTATAAATTTTTTAGACAATATTTTACTTTATAAGACATTGTGAAAAATTAGTCATACTTTGAGGAACTATATTGGAATTTTATCCACCTCATAATATTTTTGGGATTCACCTAATGGTTTTTATTTTGTTAAAAAAATTAAGGTCATTTTTCACTAGGGACTTCGTAATATTTTTTATGTCTCTAGAAATATTAATTGTTAGATAATTTTTTTTCAAATTTTAATAGACTCATTAACATATTAAGTTGTCTAATATAAAATATAAGAGAAGAAATATGTTATTTTTATAAAGGATAATATAGTTTAGATATATAAGATAAATGTTTTTGAAGAAAAATAAACTAGATAAAAAATACGATGATATTCATTTTATTAGAAATGATAAATAAAGAAAAGGTTTTGGGATTTAGATAAAATAACATAGATATAACCTTAAGGTTTCAGAGAAAAATATCATAGTTGAAATAGATTCTATGAAAATGAGTGAGGAATTAATGTGAATCTTCCAAAATAAATGATTCTGGAAATTAAGATTGGATAATTCTATAAAATAACATAAGTCTAATTAAATATCATAAAATTAATTTTTATTTCATCTAATAATTGAGAGGATATTTAAGTATTTAAATTTGAATCTAAAGGTTATATCATTATTTTTACAATCACTCTTGTTATTATGGAAATTTCAACATCGCAACATGTTTTATTGGATGATTTTAATATAAAATACAGATTTAATTATTTATAGTTATCTATGGTATATTTGGAGAAGAAGGGTATAGATCCTTATCGTAGAAATAAATATAGTATTTATTTAAATGAAAAAAATTTATAATAAAATTTAAAGGTTACTCTTGGAATTACATTAGATACAATCAACTATGAAAAAGAGAATATCATATGATCGTGGGTGCACACCAAGGAAAAAAGTTAAGGAAAATAAATAAGGATTATAAGGACACACCCACTTGGATCAATTAAAAAAATGAGATTGGAATCATTGCACTAATTTTTTGAGTATACTTTATATTATATATATGGAAAATAAATTCAGGTTACTAATAATATAAAAGATGAGGTAGAATAAAGATATTACATTTTTTGGTTTCTTAACCTTCTGATATATGAGAGAAAAAAACTCTTGAGAGGGAAGAAAATAGAACCCTTCCAAAATTATATAAATTTGATCTTTATTTTCGAATAAAAATAAAAAAATAAGAAGATTCAATGAAATCCAATTTTTTAGTAACATTAGAATGGAAGAAAATAAAAAATGATAGATTATGATATATAGGAAGTTCTATAAAATAAATAGTATCTATCGAAGTCTTTGAAGGCTGATTTAAGAAGTTTAGTGAAAAAATTCTTAGAAATATCCGGAAACTGGGTTGTTTAATAGAGACCATGTTCTGGGCTATTTTTAAGAATATTAAGTGGTAGTCAAAGACTCTTATTTAAGAGAATTATATTTGATGATATTGATGTAGTTTCATCATGTGAAGATTGTTTATCTATAAAAAAATTTGGAGTAAGTTGTAAGACTGTCAAAAGATTCTTTAATTTAGTGGAATAATGTTTAACTGAGGGATACATCATGGGTTCAAGATAATTTTCCACATCAACTTGTTATTGATTATAATATTATTAGTGGGGAATCTATTAATTGTTTGGTGTAGACCATAGAAATATATGGGTTTTCCACATCAGGGATGAACATTTTAAAAGCATAATTTTCTCTTCTTTTCATTAGTATAATGTTTTTCATGTTTCTATTTCATGTTAGTTAAAGAAAACATATCCATTTGACATATATTGGAATATATGTTCATAGATTAGTGGTGGTAGTATACTAAATAGACATTTGGTATTTATTAAATGTTGGAAACACCAGATTCATATCCCCCCTTTGGTGTCCTCATAGATCTTCTGCAAATTTTATTATTATATCTAATGCATTTTATAATATTTTAATATAAATAAATATCAAATTGAAAATTATTTAAATAATTAGTTTAATTTTCGCTTTAACATTTAATCTGTTTTAATGATATTTTATCTATATTATTTGTGTAAATGATTTTATATTTGACAAATAGTAAACATTTATAACTACTATTGTAACATAATTTTAATTTTTATAATTTTAAATAATATAAATTCTCTTAAAAGAAAATAAACCTCAAAAGGAAAAATTTATTTAATATATATTTTTTATCCAAATATATATTTATAAATCCAAGTAGAATAATTTCATATCATATATTTTAATATATATAATAATTGTTATTTATAATGATATATATCAAGGTCAACTTGGAAACCATAATGTGTGTCTCCATTAAACCACCTCGAAAACTTCCTAACAGTTTAACAAGAAATACACATATATTCCGTGAAACTATAATGTATAATTAACATATAAACAATATTTTTTCTTTTTTATTTGACCCAAAATTCAACCCTTATAATCATCTACTAATTATAAAAACAACATTCATGTGCTTGGATACTTCCATGAAATTCCATATTACAAATATTTTTATTAGAATAATTTTATATTCTTTTTAAATAGAAATATATAATTTAGTTTTTTTAAAAAATTACAGAGCCAAAAATAATTTCATCTTACTGAGTATATGAATTTTATTTTATTATTAATATATTCTAAATAATCCTTATAAATATTCTCATTAACTTTTATTAAATATATGAAATAAAAAGTAAAATAATAATATTTAGAGTGGAATTATTTTATCATACATAGATTTTTTTATTCATTATCTTTTTCTTAAAAGATATTTACTTAGAACATAGATTTTCAACCCTTGTATCATAATTTAATTTATATGTATCATTTTTGTTCCTATATACTCTTATGAAATATTCATTATCAAGGAAACACCATAGTTTTTTTGTGAATTCATACTCTTTTAAATCTATATTTTTTAATAAAGATTTACTTTCTACTAGAAAAAACATAAAATACCATTTATATAGAGCTTGTTTATAGATTTATATATCTATATGTATTAAAAAATGATTAATTTTATTCTAAAAATTAATTTATATAACTTGAAAAATAATATTTTTTAACTAGTATTGTCTTATTTCTTACAACTTTAAATTATTTATTTATATTTTCTCAAATAACCTCTTAGTTTAAATAGTACCATTCCATTTTTTATAAAGATAAAAGACTAAATTTGGAATTCTTATAATTCTATTAAATTCTATCATTTTTCACACATAACCACTTACATTTATAAATAGAGTCATTAAATGAACTTGAATAAATTTTTAATAATAAAGAATCCTAACCTACTGATATTTGTATTCTTATTGTCTATAATAAATCATATTTTACCACTTATATTTTCAGCTTTCAAATAGTTCTTGATTCATGTAAATATTCTTTTATATACTTTATCAATAACACTATTATCAATAATATAAAAAACCAAATTTTACTAAAATTTTACATCTTAAAATTATACTTCAGAAAAACAAATTAATTTTATTATTTTTCTAAATTTCATCATCTTAACCATGTTGATTATTCATTCTAGAATTGTTATCAATTTTATTCACATCATAATGCCTCACAAAATTTGTTATTCTTTTTTTTTAATTCGATATACCTCTTTTATTAGTAAGGCTTCCCATGGATAAAACTTTATCATTGTTTTCATCACACATTCCCAGATGTCAATCACTGATTTTTATTATACATTGACTTTAAAATATATTAAAATATTTTATAAATGGTTATATTTTAACAACATCTCATAAATAGTCTTATATGATATTGGTTCCTTCTAGACCTTAATTGGTATGTAAAATATTCTCAAGAAGGGGTCTATCCACAAATGTTTTGATAAAATGTTCTAATCCAACATGGTCATTATGATTAAAATCAAGATTATATTATTTCATTCTTTGACTAAATTATTCTTAAGTATGCAAGGAGTACTATGTTAATTTCTAATCCCATGATTCTATGTATTTATTTTTCAAATTCATTTCGTAGTGTTATCTGTAACAATTTTTTCCTTCAAATTCATAATAGATATATCAAACTCAATTAAAAAATTTCTACTGAATTCTATAATTCTATCAGGAAAAATTGACTTGTACTTCACAAATATCTAAATTATTATCCATGTAAAATAATTAATAAAAGAGTTAAAATAAAAATATCCTCTAAATTATGAATATATTATAATACCACACAATTATAAATGAATTAGTTTAATTGAACACTTAGGTAATATTTCCACATGATTTTGTATTTATTACACTACCTTATCATTATAAAAATTATAAATACATATTCTACTTATATTTTTAGTTTCATAAATTATTTCAAAAATTAATCAATTTTGGAATTGATCATTATTATTTTCATAATGTGGGTAGGCCATAAATGCTGCAATTTATTTTCATTATTTTATTAAAATAATAACAATTGTTAGTAATATAATTTTTAAATAATTCCCACAGTTTTATCTAATTTAGTGAAAGCAATCCTATATTTTACTCTCTTGAAGATCCATCCAATACTTATAAATAGTACCCCATCTCTAAAAATGTATCTATCTCCTATAAAAGGACATGTTATACAAATATATATATATAAATTAATTTCTTTAAATACAAGAAAACATCAATAATATAAATTAGTCATTATATTTCTTCTCCAAAACACAATTTTTCAAGTGTTCAATATTATTACTTTGATAACATTTAAATATCGCATTTCCCAAAAAGGAGGAGTAATTTTTCTAAGGTATTATTTTCACATTTCATGGAATTGGTTTGGTGACATATAAAGTTTTATTTTCACATATTTGAAAATAATTTAATTTAATAGGTTTTTATTATTTTTAAAAATTTAGCAATTTCATATTGCAATGGGATAAATATTTACCTCCAACCATTTTCTTATAGAATGATAAATTATCAAAATATATATGAAATTTATTTTTTATTATATGTTGTATTTATTGAAAAATAATCTCATTAGGTTTCTTGGTTAAATAAACTCTCTTCTTAGTAAAATTTATTGATTTAATGTTGATTTAAATGGATTTTTCAAAATCATTCCTTAATTTTTTCAGAGTTCCTTCAACTGGAAGCTTTATTAATTTCACCTCCATTAATTAATTATTATTTTTTCATATTAATTAGATTCACTATTTATACTTCTCTTGTCCAATTTATAGTCAAAATTTTTTAATATTTGATTTTCAACCAAAAATTCACATTTTCCCTTCAAATAGCCAGATTTGTTGTCATTCTCTTTGTCAAATTATTTGTTAATCAACTTTATAACCATTTTCAACGTTAATTTTTTAACAATAAATATTTTTAAATCATCCTTCAATATGTGGTAAACATAAGATCTAATACATCCTTCTATACATTATGAATAATTTTTACTCTTCTCAATATGTGCTAGAGATGATATTTATTTCTTATTGAGATACTACCTATCTCTAAATTTAACCAATTCAACATAACTCTTATCATCTTCTTTTCTCATGAAATTTATACATTTATTTTTATTCATCTTATTTTATCATTTAATCCTTTATTATTTTTCTTGAAACTTAATTTTTTAATAATTTTCATCTAGGAACCTACTCTTCTTGTTCTTCTTTATCAGTTTTAATAATTTTAGATAAGGATATATTATGTAAAAGTGTTCAATACCTAAACAAATAAACAATTTTTAGATAAATTACCATTTTAAAACATCCATTTTTTTGAATTATAGAACATATAAACATAATTTTGTCAATATTTTATTTCACAAATATATCTAAATATTTACTTGGACACACTTCTTCATTACCATTAAACTAAAAACTCTAAATGGATATGAAATAAATTTACTTAGCCTTTTTAATTTTATATTTAAATACATAATATTTTCTCATATTATAATTTTTGTTAATATTATTTAGGAAATCCATGGAAAATTTAGTTAAATATCTATCTTTATGTCTTGAGAATATCAAACATAATTGGAATTATTCTCAGAAACATCTTAATAACATTTAACTCCTACAATGTTTCTATATATCCCATTATGGTACTTATGATCTAATTGATCATGGTAATGAAATTGAAAATGGAATAATAATTTTTTATTATATAATCATTAAACATAACTATCCATAGTTATATATATATTTCATTTACCTTACCACAACCCTAGTATATATATATATATATATGTGTGTGTGTGTGTACATATATATATTTCATAGTTCCACCAATATTTCCTTTACTTTTTAAAAAACTATTACTTCAGTAAATTATTTCCTTATAAAATTATTTAATATTATAATTTCCATGATAATTAATGTAACACCTCAAGATTTCATGAAATATTTTTTTAAATAAATTTATCTTCTTCTATAGCTTTCATTAAATGAAACACCACGTTTTATAAAAACATAATATAATAATAATATTATTATATATACATGATTGGTATAGCCTATCAATTCAAAATATTACTATGAATTGGAAGAGAAACATTTTTAAAATTAATTATAATTTTTTAATATAAATAAAATATATTGTTAAATAACTACATAATTTTATCTATTTTTGTATTCTATAAAATTAATTTTTTCTAAAAAAATGATTACTTACTGTGAAAGAATAATAAAATTAATTTTTATCACTTTTAGAAAAATTATTTTAAAAACTAAAAATAATTTTGAGAATTAAATTTTCAAAAGTATATTATGTTTAATTTTCGAATTTTTTTAAAAAAGTGTAGTTTTTTAATGAAATTGAAAAATACTGGTTATTTAATGAAAACAAAATATTCATTTAAATAAAATACAATGTTCTATTTAAAAAACCTAGAAATAAAATTCAATAAGTTGTTTTTTATTTTCCAATTTAGATCATTCGAATCAATTTAATATTAATTTTTTTTATTAAAACTTTTAATATTTGAGAAAGGAATCTCTTTAGAAAACTTCATTTTCATCATGTATGTAGGTTTTATTGTAAATAAAACACTTAAAATTTCATGAATGAAAATTGATAAAATCGATTCAATATTTAGAATCAGAATGATTTCTAAAATATAATTTGATGAATTTACCTTTTTAACATATATAATTGTAAAACTAGTTAAAAAAATTAATTAATATGATTAAGGTTAAAATAGGGATTTGCATGTTACATATTCATCTGTTAAAATTAATTTTCAATACACATATGATATTTTTTTAATATATTGGATTCCATATTTAGAATAAGTTGACATTAGTTATATAATAATGGTTATTTTATTTTTATACATAAAGGATTAATTGTATAGATAACTAAAAGGACACTAGTTACCATGGTAAAAACTGAAATGGTAAAAATGTGTAATCTTTGAAGATATATGATTAAATTATTTTGAAAAAAGTTATTTTTTGTGTTTTCTATGTATGGAACAACCATATAATCCCATAATATCATTATTTATGAATTTTTGAGGCACATGTCTTTAGTGTGACTTTACATTATTGAATAGTTTTTAGTATTTACCAAAATAACACACCTCAATTAGAAAAGGGGACCTCCTCCCCTCACTTATTAACACATATTTAAACATTTATCTTGAAAAAACATGAAACAATATCTCCCAAAAATTTTTAGTTATGATATAGTGGTACTGTTATTCCCAAAAGGCAAACCCTAGGGTCCTTAATAAGAGACCCATATGAATTTTTTAAAGAGAAGGTAATTGTACTCACATAGCTTGTAACACCCCGACCCTAGATACCCAGAGTCGGTGCATTATTACATAACATTGACATGATCACAAGAAAGATCATGTCTAGAAATACTGATTAGTTTCGTAGCCTTGGAAACACTAGATATATTCATAGAGTTTACATTACATAAATAAGTGAAAAACTACAACAACATATTGTCTTCATATCCCCTCATACTATCCCTACAGGTCATTCATAAAATACTTCTTCACATCATGGGAAAAATAAAACATTGAAAGGGGTGAGCTCAGATGCTCAGTAAGGATAACAATATAATGGAAACATTCATAAATAAACATAAAAATTTAAGGCAATGTATAACTAAAACAAAAGCCTTTTAAACTTGAACATCAGAATAATATGTAAAGGATAAAATGAAATAATGCCATTTAATTATTCACAAGGATATTATACTAGTCAAATTATCACATGAAAATATTAATAACCACTTTCATAATGACAGAATGCATAATGCCAGACTATCATAACCACGTAGCCAAGGCCTCGTGTAAAGACTACAAATAATATTTTTTCAAGGCCTCATGCCAAGACACTAGTTTGTCTTATGAGACCTACAGATGCATCGAGGAGCTATAGCGGGCTCCATCCATCACTTAATATGTCCAATTCATTTTTAATATGAAAAGTTGAAACATAACATAAACATTCATATTAAAACTAGCATAAAAAATGTCAATACTTTACCCACAAACCCTGAATCGTATAAAAATAGTACATCCACAGTCAACCATAACTCATTCAATACAATATGGAAGATTTTATTGTAATATATTAACCTCAATCGAGAATAATGAAGGATATTGACATATATGAAAATAATCAGCAAAACTATTTGAGAGAAATATCACCCTTTTTCTTGAAATCATTTAAAAGTCACACTATTTGGAAAGAATCCATTTAAAAATATATTATTGAATCAAAGTGTCCCATACCACTTTGAAACTTTTAAAAGTAATTTTAATTTTGAAAAATTAATGTCCATATAAATTATTTCTTAAAACCATTTTTAAAACATAGACATTAATGAGAAATACTTGGAAGAATAAATCTTTAAAACACTTAAAATGTATTTTAGTTAGAGTTTCTAACAAAAAGAAAGACACTTGAATACAAATAATTGAGGAAATCAAAACTTTATAATATCATGAGAATAAAGGGATTCGTGATATACTATGTCAATGTACATTATATACACTATATAAAAGTGATTTGGTGTATAACAACAAAGAAGTCTCAATGGAATGTAAATTTAGATGAATTCTCTTATAAAGACCATATCCATAGATTAAGGATAAATCAACGACATAATCATGTGTGAAAAATATAAATACACTCAATATGATTGGATATTTAGTGTAAATCAATCAGATTACATTCACACATATTCTTGTAAAAACAACACCAATGAATAGGATATTTAACTCAACAAATAGAGATTGAGTTAAAATTACTTTTATCAAGTACATACCGATGACTTGAGAATTTATCAATGGAGTGATTATTTGTATAAAAATTGTATCCACATAAAGGGGAGTGGAAATTATGACATAATCAACTGAATAGTGATTCCACACATAATATTGGTGTAAAATAATCAATGAAGTATGCCTAAAGCCGAATGAGTGCAAATTGAAATTTCAAATTCCCTTATTGATTAGGTAAGTTAAGAAACATACAAACATTAAATAAGGATCATACAATGATGATGTAAATACCCATAAAATAATTTATATTACACAATGAATACAATCATGGTAAATACACATACACCACATGCAATAAATAAGTGGTTAACAATGGAATTCTCACGAAATTAAGAGTGAGATAAGAAGCCCCTTACTTTGTACTTTTTCCTTGGTCGACGGTAGGTTAACCTCCTTTATAATGGTGAAATAATTTTTACTGAATTATAAAAGAATCATTTACATTAATATGATATCATATATGATCTTTTCACATTGATTTGTTAATAGTATCTTAGTATTATTGTCATTTCAGGTGTTAACTTACTCGTTTTCCTTTATATTCATTGTTACATAAGCCATGTTTGTTATGGATAGGTTGTATCTTATTCATCTCCAGAATTATATCAAGTTCTTAAACATTATTTTTAATCATCAAATGAGAATTATACTTGAATGGATACGTTGGAGAATGAATCTCATCGCGTTCGTGGAGACGGTAGTCCGTACGTACGCACGAGTGAAAATATCATTCTTTTGACGTTAAAATAATATATAATCGGATGGTATATCATATAGAAAGAATAATTATCATGTTATATTTATTATTTACATGAATTAAACAACATTATTATACCCATCCAAATAATAATTTATTGAATGACAATTACACCACGACGTGGAGACGGTAAGCCGTACGTATGCACGTATGGTGACATGCCATTCAAAAGATGGATAGAATACTGAATATGGTTGTACCATATTTATAATAATATCAACGTATATAGAAGATAATATATTTATTATTTTAGACTAGAAATAACAATGAAAGAAGAAGTTGGAGAAGAAAGGAACTTGAAAGTGGGTGGTGAAAACATTCCCTCTTCTTCGGGTTCTTCCTTTTGATTTGATCAAAAGGGATCCTTAGGTTAGCTTTCTGATCAATCTAAGGCCTCCAGGTTGTAGTGAGGGAAGTTTAGAGAGTATTTGGGTAGGGTTTGGCTGAGACAAAGGGATTTTAATGTGTTAATTAGTGAGAAGGTGGAGTGCCCTTTTATAAGAGGGGTGAGGGGCACCTTTGGAAAAGTTAAAAATATTATTTTAAAATAAATTCTTAATCGATTTATAATGGCTCTAAAGTGGATTATTTAATGGTTAAGGTGGGGATGGGTCTAAAACCACTCAACCAATGGAATTTAGACAGGTTTGAGTCATTATATTAACTGTATCTTTAAGTATTAACTCTTAGTTAATTAGTTTCACTTTTACAATGTCTCTTTGTATTTTTATATTATATGGTTAATAAACTTACTATATACATCCAAGAGACCCCCAGGTAGTCCATTTATGATAAAACTATCATTATATAAGTCTCTTGGCCGAACATTAGATTTTTAGGAATTGAATATAAATTAATAATATAATATTTGTTTTAAAAACACTTTTATGTCAATTTTGACACTATTTGGTATTTTGTTTTTGATAAATTCATAACAGAATTATTACTTCGAAAAATATTTATATAAGAAATCCTATTATTTCATATTAACCTATAAAATTAGTGGAATTCATAAAAAGTCTCAAATTACATTTATTTTGATATTTATAATATCGATTATTTTAATATTTCATTAATTAGGTAATTACTGCATCACCATTGTGTCATACATAAATTAAATTATTTAATGTCTAAAAATTATAAATAAAATACCATTATGTAGGAAATATTTTTATATTTCTAATGAATATTTAAAATCGAATTAAAATTATGTATAACTCTATATTAAAAATGTTTTAGTAAATAAACTTTGATTTTAACTCTTTTAACTATTCTTTGAATTAAATAATAATAAATGTCCTAATCTAATACAAGTGGACCTAAATGATAATAGTTTAATCCTAAGGTTATTTTTTGTTGAGATACACTTGTCCAATTGAATTAGTACATGTGTTAGGGTAATATTAATATCATTTTTACCCTTAATTACCCTATTTACTTTTAACCGTGTTAAATAAAAGTAAAAAGATACTATTCACCAAAAATTATTTTCAGCTCGTTGAACCACATTTTACTCCTTGATATTAACCTTGTATCTTGGATATTCAAAATTCCACTCACAAAAGCGGTAAAATTAAGATTTATGAAAAATACAGTTTATAACTACCACTTTGTGGTTTCACTATTCATCAAAAAATTAAAGTTTCCAGAAAAATACCAAAAATTTGGCCTAAGATATATGTGATATTATGAATTCCAAAATGATGTCTATATTAACAAATTCAAAACATATCAGTTGCATTAATTAATTTAAAAATTAATTCCCATCGTCAAAACAAATAGCGTGTTTTAAGAGATAATAAAAATCAAAATATTGACACGTGTTTATGCCTGGTATAAATGTGAAATTACATCCAATGACCAACATAGTATTAAATGGTAAAAATATATTCTAAATATACTTTAAAACTACTCAAATTAATAATTTATCATTATTAATTATTTCGATTAAAAAAGTTGTTTTTAATTAAAATTTAGTAATTTTCACCATTCATCAAAATATGAAAGTTGTCCGAAAAGTACCAAAATTTCACCCTAAGCTAATTTCGATATTACGAATCCAAAAAATTAAGTCCATTTCGAAAGATAAAATTTATAAAATTTCAAAAAGTAGGTATTACTATTCATAACAGCTAGTTTGATTGGTTGTGGTGTGTTAGAATCTCAAAGTTGCGTACAATGCACGCCATTGCATTATTTAAAGGGAAACATACCGTGGATGCTTGGGGTGTTACATTCTCCCTTCATTCAATAAATTGTGTCCTCACAATTTTTTTAAAATTGGGCCTGAGAATATAATGGAAAGTCCCACATCAGAAAAAGAGTCAATAAAATTATCACTTTAAAAGAAAGGAAGAGAGGTATAAAGGTCACCCAAGATAACCCATACTAGGATTCCATGTAGGAAAACGTGGATATGGATGATAAAATAAGTATTATGTTCTGATGGAGAGGGATAGAAAACACGATCAGGAGAAAGTTAACAATAAGAAAATCACAAACGGAATACATTTTTTGTTGGGACAAACGGTCATTAGTCTCCCAGTAGGAAAAGTAAACGGAAAACATTTTTTGTTTTAACTTACATTACACAAGGAAGAGGAATTAATTTATGATATTGACTAAGAACATAAAGATATATACTTACTTTTTAAGTAGAGTTTCATTCTTTAATAAATTTTTACCACTAACTCATTTTTTTTGAACAATGAGTATTGAAGAAGACTTGGTCACAATGGAAGAGCTAGAATAAACATCTATAGAAATACATGATCCACATAGGATAAACTATATATTTACCTTGTATTTAGAGATTAATCAAAACCAAAATGGTTAGTATAATATCTGATGATCCCCCAACTAGATATTCTATTAGAGAAAAAACACTAATCTTAATTTCTAAAATCAAACCATCAATACCCCCAAAGTTAAATAAAACCATTCAATAATCAATTGTCCTTAAAATCCTTCAATATAATCCAAACTAATATTGAAACCCAAAACTTATAAGAATATAGACTTCCACATTAAATTGTATCTCCAAATGACATTAATTACTCTTAAAGTCACATACTTGAAAGTAATTAACCTAATCATTTCCATAAATAACCCAAATCAATAGAAATCCACAATAAAAACATAGATAAAAATCCACCATTAATCATCATATGAAATCCCATACTATTCTATTTTCCTTGGGCATATAGTGTTCACAACAACGCGAACAACTTCCAAAATAACATATATCACTTAATCACCAAATCATTTTCCTATACTAAGGGTATTCATTTGATAAGACTTAAGATCCCATATCAAATTATTATTGATCAATAAAATAATTTGACTAAAAATAATAGTCACACTAACCAGGCACTTCACGTAGTCCAGTGGTAGGTGATAAATACCAATCTCACTTTGGTTTTGGGTTCGATTCCCATAGCTCTGTCCGACGCAACGGGTTGTCACACGGTCTGTGTGTTGTACTTTTTCAAAAACTATATTATATAACATTACCAAAATGAGATAAATTCCTTAAAATAACCATAACATAATTTGACCACAAATCTTGTCTCATACCTTTCATTTTCATCCCAAATTATAATAACTTATAATTGCCTCGAACCCAATGATCATATAAAACCAAATGGTTATTTATAACTATATCCACAAGATAAAAGATAATTCTTCCTCAAATATCATTCTCACATGGAAAACTGCATGGTTAAAAATACAAGAGAAAATTATTCCAAAGTAAACCCATCAACAAGGATCACTAATACTTTTTAAACATTTCTCCAACCATTTATTTCCACATAGCTTCTTCTTTGACCAAGAAAATATCCTATAGAATAGGGCATTCACTCGGGTAATGTCCAGGTCCCCTACATTTACGGAAAATGACTGTAAAGGGATTCATGGGACCATTTTTATCTTCTTCTATAGTACTCTTAATTTTTTATCATAAATTCATCACTTTATGTCCTTCCTTCCTGCACGTAAAGCATTTATTTGTCCCATTGAGACACTTTCTTGGGTGTCTCCTTCCACATTTCATGCATGATGGAAATTGAGGTTTCCTTTCTCTATGGTCTCCACTGCTGGAGCTCTTATCATTCATCACCTTTCTCTTCTTTGTTGAGTCTGGGAATTGGGTAATATATATATTGTAGATCATATTTTTGGAAAATTGATATGGCAAAAAGACGATATATTTTACACCCATCAACATTCCATTTTGGTGCTCATTTCCACCACCGTTCCCACCTTGTACATCATTCTCGAAGTCACTATGACTTCCTTGGAATCCAGCCATTGACTAAAACCTGAAAGCATTATGTGAGTAACAGTAGTCATAAAATTATTTAGAGATTAACATGTCACCATATTCTCAATTTGAAACACATTTAGGATTAACCAAGGCCATTTACTCTCATCTTATATATATAATACTTCAAATCGGTTTGTAAAGAAAATGTAAATTATCTTAAGAATATCCCCCGGGAGTGTCATAACCAAGAGTGTAGCAAGGCCCGTTGTCGTGCACGAGTTCCCGTTCGAGTCTAGATCAAAGCGGTGTTTTCAGGTTTTACCCCTAGGTACATCTATGCCAGAGCCGCCTCTTCCAGCTTGTATCCAGACAGGGATGTATTGCTCGGAAAACTAACAAAATCTCTATAATACCAAAATTCTAGAAAGTCCTTCTATATTAATCCTCAATGTTCATCTTAGGTCTACGTGCTCTAATCGGAGTTTATCTAAACCTAGCATTTAAGGATTGTACTAAACTTCATCTGATACCAACTGTAACGCCCCTACCCTAGATACCTAGAGTCACTGCATTATTACATAACATTGGCATGATCATAAGAAAGACCAAGTCTCGAAAGACCGATTAGTTTAGTATTATTGGAAACACTAGATATATTAATAAAGTTTACATTACATAAATAAGTGAAAAACTACAACAACATATTGTCTTCATATCCCCTCATACATTCCTTGCAGGTCATTCATAAAATATTTATTCACATCTGGGGAAGAATAAAACATTGAAAGGGGTGAGCTCAGATGCTCAGTAAAGATAACAATATAGCAGAATCTTTCATAAATAAACATAAAAATTTAAGGCAATGTATAACTAAAACAAAAGCCTTTTAAACATGAACTTCAGCATAATATGGCAGTGATAAAATGAAATAATGTCATTCACTTATTCACATGGATATTCTATTAGTCGAATAATCACATGAAAATATTAATATCCACTTTCATAATGATAGAATACATAATGCCAGTCTATCATAACCACGTAGCCAAGGCCTCGTGCCAAGACTACAAATAAGATTTTGTCAAGGACTCATTCCAAGACACTAGTTTGTCTCATGAGACCTACCGATGTATCGAGAAGCTATAGCGGGCTCCACCCGTTACTTAATAAGTCCAATGCATTCCTCATATGAAAAGTTGAAACATAACATAAACATTCGTATTAAAACTAGAACACTAAAAGTCAATACTTTACCCACAAACCATGATTGGTATAAAATTAGTACATCCACAGTCAACCATAACTCATTAAATACAATATGGAAGATTGTATTGTAATAGATTAACCTCAATTGAGAATAATGAAGGATATTGACATAGATTTAAATAATCATCAAAACTATTTGAGAGAAATATCACCTTTTTTCTTGAAATCATTTAAAAGTCACACTATTTGGAAAGAAGCCATTTAAAAATAGATTATTGAATTAAAGTGTCCCATAGCACTTTGAAACATTTAAAAGTAATTTTAAATTTAAAACTATAATTTCCATATAAATAAATTCTTAAAACCAATTTTCAAACATGGACATTAATGAGAAATATTTATAAGAATAAATCTTTAAAACACATAAAAATGTATTTTAGTTAGAGTTTCTAACCAAAAGAGAGACACTTGAAAACAAATAATTGAGGTAATAAAAACTTTATAATATCATGAGAATAAAGGGATTCATCATATACTATGTCAAAGTACATTATATACACCATATAAAAGTGATTTGGTGTATAACAACAAAGAAGTCTCAATGGAATGTAAATTGAGATGAATTCTCTTATAAAGACCATAATCTTAGGTTAAGGATAAATCAACGACATAATTATGTGTGACAAATATAAATACACTCAATATGATTGGATATTTAGTGTAAATCAATCATATGACATTCACACATATTCTTGTAAAAACAACACTAATGAATTGGATATTTAACACAATAAATAGAGATTGAGTTAAAATTACTCTTATCAAGTTCATACCGATGACTTGAGAATTTATAAATGGAGTGATTATGTGTATAAAAATTATATCCATATAAAGGGGAGTGTAAATTATGACATAATCAAATGAATAGTGATTCGCCACATAATCTTGGAGTAAAATAATCCATGAAGTATGCCTAAAGCCGAATGTGTGCAAATTGAAATTTCAAATTCCCTTATGGATTAGATAACTTAAGAAACATACAACCATGAAAGAAGGATCATACAATGATGATGTAAATACCCATAAATTAATGTATATTACACAATGAATACAATAATAGTAAATACACATACACCACATGCAATAAATAAGTGGTGAACAATGGAATTCTCACAAAATTAAGAGTGAGATAAGAAACCCCTTACTTTGTACTTTTTCCTTGGTCGATGGTAGTTTATCCACCTCTATAATGGTGAAATAATTGTTTTTTAATTATAAAAGAATCATTTACATTAATATGATATCATATATGATCTTTTATCATTGATTTGTTAATAATATCTTAGTATTATCGTCATTTCGGGTGTTAACTTACTCATTTTCCTTTATATTCTTTGTTACATAAGTCGTGTTTGTTATGGATAGATTGTATGTTATTAATATCCAAAATTATATCAAGTCCTTAAACATTATTTTTAATCATAAAATGAGAATTATACTTGAATGGATACGAAGGAGAATGAATCTCATCGTGTTCGTGGAGATGGTAGTCCGTACGTACGCACGAGCGACAATATCATTCTTTTGAAGTTAAAATAATATATAACTGGATGGTATAAAATATAGAAAGAATAATTATAATGTTATATTTATTATTTACATGAATTACACATCATTACTATACCCCTCCAAATAATAATTTATTGAATGACAATTACACCATGACGTGGAGATGGTAATCCGTACATACGCACGTATGGTGACATGCCATTCAAAGGATGGATAGAATACTGACTATGGTTGTAACATATTTATAATAAGATCACTGTATATATAAGATAATGGAGTTATTATTTTAGAATAGAAATAACAAAGAAAGGAGAAGTTGAAGAAGAAAGGAACTTGAAAGAGGGTGGTGAAAACATTACCTCTTCTTCGGGTTCTTCCTTTTGATTTGATCAAAAGGGCTCCTTAGGTTGGCTTTCTGATCAAACTAAGGCCTCTAGGTTGTAGTGAGGGATGTGGAGAGAGTATTTGGGCAGGGTTTGGCCGAGCCAAAAGGCTTTGAATGTGTGAATTATTGAGAAGGGGGAGTGGCCTATTATAAGAGGGGTGAGGGGCACCTTTGGAAAAGCTAAAAATATTATCTTATAATAAATTCCTATTCAGTATCTAATGGATCCAAAGTGGATTCTTTAAATTTTAAGGTGGGTATGGGTCTAAAACCACTGAAAAAATAGAATTTAGATAGGTTTGGTTCATTATATTAACCTTATCTTTATGTATTAACTCTTAGTTAATTAGTTTCACTTTTACAATGTCTCTTTTTATTTTTATATTATATGGTTAATAAACTTACTATATACATCCAAGATACCACTAGGTGGTCCATTAATGATACACCTATAATGATATAAATATCTTGGCCGAACCTTAGATTTTTAGGAATTGAATATAAACTAATAATATAATATTTGTTTTAAAAACTCTTTTATGTCAATTTTGACACTATTGGGTATTTTGTTTTTGTTAAATTCATAAAAACATTATTACTTAGAACAAAATTTATATAATAAATCTCAATATGTCCTATTAACCTAGAAAATTCGTGTAATTCATAAAAAGTCTCAAATTACATTTATTTTGATATTTATAATATCAATTATTTTAATATTTCATTAATTAGGTAATTACTGCATCACCATTGTTTCATAAATAAGGTATATTATTTAATGTCTAAAAATTATAAAAAAAATAACATTATGTGGGAAATACTTTTTTATTTCTAATTAATATTTACAACCGAATTTATCTTATGTATAACCCAATATTTAAAATGGTTTAGTAAATAAACTTTGATTTTAACTCTTTTAACTCTTCTTTGAATTAAATAATAATAAATGTCCTAATCTAATACAAGTGGACCAAAATGATAATATTTTACTCCTAAGGTTGTTTTTGGTCGAGATACACTTGTAAAATAGAATTAAGACATGTGTTAGGGTAATATTAATATCATTTTTAACCTTAATTACCCTATTTACTTTTAACCGTGGTAAATAAAAGTAAAAAGTTACTATTCACCAAAATTATTTTCATCTCATTGAACCAAATTTTACTCCTTTATATTACCGTGTCTCACTGATTTTCGAAATTCCACTTACAGAAGCGGTAAAATTATGATTTATGAAAAATTCAGTTTTTTAACTACCACTTAGTGGTTTCACTATTCATCAAAAAATGAAAGTTTCCAGAAAAATACCAAAAATTAGGCCTAAGCTATATTTGATATTATATATTCAAAAATTATGTCTATTTTACCAAATTCAAGACATACCAGTTGCATTAATTAATTTAAAAATTAATTCCCATCGTCAAAACAACTAGCGTGTTTTTAAGAGATAATAACTATCAAAAGATTGACACTTGTTTATGTCTGGTTTAAATGTGAAATTAAATCCAATGAACAACATTGTATTAAATGGTAAAAATATATTCTAAATATACTTTAAAACCACCCAAATTAATAATTTATCACTATTAATTATTTTGATTAAAAAAGCTGTTTTTAATTAAAATTTAGTAATTTTCACTATTCATAAAAATATTAAAGTTATCTGAAAAGTACCAAAATTTCACCATAAGCTAATTTTGATATTACGAATCAAAAAAATGAAGTCCATTTCTAATGATAAAATTTATAAAATTTCAAAAAGTAGGTATTCCTTTTCATAATAGCTAGTTTGATTGGTTGTGGTCTGTTAGAATCTCAAAGTTGCGTACAATGCACGCCATTGCATTATTCAAAGGGAAACATACCGTGGAAGCTTGGGGTTTTAAATTCTCCCCTCCTTCAATAAATTGAGTCCTTGCAATTTTTTTAAAATTGGGCTTGAGAATATAATGGAAAGTCCCACATTAGAAAAAGAGTCAATAATACTATCACTTTAAAAGAAAGGAAGAGAGGTATAAAGGTCACCCAAGATAACCCATACTAGGATTCCATGTAGGAAAACATGGATATGGATGATAAAATAAGTGTTAAGTTCTGATGGAGAGGGATAGAAAACACGATTAGGAGAAAGTTAACAATAATAAAATCACAACCTTATGTTGGGACAAACAGTCATTAGTCTCCCATTAGGAAAAGTAAACGGAAAACATTTGTTGTTTTATGTTACATTAAACAAGGATGAAGAATTTATTTATGATATTGACTAAGAACATAAGGATATATAATTAATTTTTAAGTAGAGTTTCATTCATTAATAAATTTTTACCACTAACTCATTTTTTTGAACAACGAGTATTCAAGAAGACTTGGTCACAATGGAAGTGCTAGAATAATCTTCTACAGAAATACATGATCCACATAGGATAAACTATATATTTACCTTGTCTTCAGAGATTAATAAAAACCAAAATGGTTAGTATAATATCTGAAGATCCCTCAAATGGATATTCCATGAGAGAGATAAAACACTAATCTTAATTTCCAAAATTAAACCATCAATACCCCAAAGTTAAATAAATACCATTCAATAATAAATTGTCCTTAAAATCCTTCAATATAATCCAAACTAATATTGAAACCCAAAACTTATATGAATGTAGTATTCCACGTTAAATTGTATCTCTAAATGAAATTAATTACTCTTAAAGTCACGTACATAAAAGTAATTAACCTAATCATTTCCATAAATAACCAAAATCACTATAAATCCACAATAAAAACATAGATAAAAATCCACCATTACTCCTCAAATGAAATACCATACTATTCTATTTTCCTTGGGCATATAGTGTTCACAAAAAGCGAACAACTTCCAAAATAACATTTATCACTTAATCACCAAATCATTTTCCTATACTAAGGGTGTTCATTTGATAATACATAAGATCCCAAATCAAATTATTATTGATCAATAAAATAATTTAACTAAAAATAATAGTCACACTAACCAGGGACTTCATATAGTCCAGTGGTAGGTGATAGATCCCAATCGCACTCTAGTTGTGGGTTCGATTCCCACAGCTTTGTCTGATGCGACGTGTTGTCACACGGTCTACGTATTTTCCTTTTTCAAAAACTATATTTTATAACATTACCAAAATGAGATAAATTCTTCAAAATAACCATAACATAATTTAACCACAAATCTTATCTCATACCTTGCATTTTCATCCCAAATTATAGTAACTTATAATTTCCTCAAACCCAACGATTATATAAAACCAAATGGTTATTTATAACTATATCCACAAAAGAAAATATAATTCTTCCTCAAATATCATTCTCACATGGAAAAACAGCAGGGTTAAAAATACAAGACAAAATTATTCCAAAGTAAACCCATCAACAAGGAGAACTTATACTTTTTAAACATTTCTCCAACCATTTATTTCCACAGAGCTTTTTCTTTGACCAAGAATAATCCTATAGAATAGGGCATTCACTCGGGTAATGAGCATGTCCCAAACATTTACGGCAAATGACTGTAAATGGATTCTTGGGACCATTTTTATCTTCTTCCATAGTACTCTTCATTTTTCTTCAGAAATTCATCACTTTATGTCCTTCCTTCCCACACGTAAATCATTTCATTGTCCCATTGAGACACTTTCCTGGGTGTCTCCTTCCACATTTCGTGCATGATGGATATTGAGGATTCCTTTCTCCATAGTCTCCACTACTGGAGCTCTTATCATTCATCACCTTTCTCTTCTTTGTTGAGTCCAGGAATTGGTTAATATATATATTGTTGATCATATTTTTGGAAAATTGATTTGGTATAAAGACGATATCTTTTGCGCCTATCAACATTCCATTTTGTTTCTCATTTCCACCATCGTTCCCACATTGTACTTCATTCTCAATGTCACTATGACTTCCATGGAATCCAGCCATTGACTAAAACCAGAAATCATTGTGTGAGTAAAAGTAGTCATAAAATCATTTAGATATTAACATTTCACCATATTCTTAATTTGAAACACATTAGGATTAACCAAGGTCATTTACTCTCATCTTATATATATAATACTTCAAATTGGTTTGTAAAGAAAATGTAAATTATCCTAAGCATATCCCCTGGGAGTGTCGTAACCAAGAGTGCAGCAAGGCCCATTCTCATGCATCAGTTCCCGTTCGATTCTAGCTCAAAGTGGTGTTTTCATGTTTTACCCCTAGGTACATCTATGCCAGAGCCACCTCTACATGCTCGTATCTAGACAGGGATGTTTTTCTCGGAAAACTGAAAAAATCTCTATAATACCAAAATTATAGGAAGTTCTTCTATACTAATCCTCAATGTTCATCTTAGGTATACGTGCTCTAATCAGAGTTTATCTAAATCTAGCTTCCAAGTTTTGCACTAAACTTCCTCCGATACGAACTGTAATGCCCCGACCCTAGATACCCAGAGTTGGTGCATTATTACATAACATTGGCCTGATCACAAGAAAGATTAAGTCTCTAAAGACCGATTAGTTTAGTAGCCTTGGAAACACAAGATATATTCATAAAGTTTACATTATATCAATAAGTGAAAAACTACAAAAACATATTGTCTTCATATCCCCTCATACTATCCCTGGAGGTCATTCATAAAATACTTCTTCACATCCTGGGAAAAATAAAACATTGAAAGGGGTGAGATCATATGCTCAGTAAGGATAAAAATATAGCGGAAACTTTCATAAATAAACAAAAAAATTTAAGTTAATGTATAACTAATACAAAACCCTTTTAAACTTGAAATTCAGCATAATATGGAAAGTATAAAATGAAATAATTCCATTTAATTATTCACATGGATATTCAACTAGTCGAATAATCACATGAAAATATTGATAACCACTTTCATAATGACAGAATGCATAATGCCAGACTATCATAACCACGTAGCCAAGGCCTCATTCCAAGACAACAAATAATATTTTGTCAAGGCCTCATGACAAGACACTAGTTTGTCTCATTAGACCTATTCATACATCGAGGAGCTATAGCGGGCTCCACCCGTCACTTAATAAGTTCAATGCATTCCTCATATGAAAAGTTGAAACATAACATAAACATTTGTATTAAAACAAGCATATGAAATGTCAATACTTTACCCACAAACCATGAATGGTATAAAAATAGTACATCCACAGTCAACCATAACTCATACAATACAATATAGAAGATTTTATTGTAATAGATTAATCTAAATCGATAATAATGAAGGATATTGAAATATATGAAAATAATCATCAAAACTATTTGAGAGAAATATAACCCTTTTTCTTGAAATCATTTAAAAGTCACTCTATTTGGCAAAAATAAATTTAAAAATAGATTTTTGAAACAAAGTGTCCCATACCACATTGAAAATTTTAAAAGTAATTTTAATTTTAAAACTTTACTATCTATATAAATAAATTCTTAAAACCATTTTTAAAACATGGACATTAATGAGAAATATTTAGGAGAATAAATATTTAAAACACTTAAAAATGTATTTTAGTTAGAGTTTATAACCAAAAGAGAAACTCTTGAATACAAATAATTCAGGTAATAAAAAAATTATAATATCATGAGAATAAAAGGATTCATGATATACTATGTCAAAGTACATTATATACACCATATAAAAGTGATTTTGTTTATAACAACAAAGAAGTCTCAATGGAATGTAAATTGGGATGAATTCACTAATAAAGATCATATCCTTAGGTTAAGGATAAATCAACTACATAATTATGTGTGAAAAATATAAATACACTCAATATTATTGGATATTTAGTGTAAATCAATCAGATGACACTCACACATATTCTTGTAAAAACAGCACCAATGAATTGGATATTTAAGACAACAAATGGAGATTGAGTTAAAATCACTCTTATCAAGTTCAGACCGTTGACTTGAGAATTTATCAATGGAGTGATTATGTTTATAAGAATTATATCCACAGAAATGGGAGTGGAAATTATGACATAATCAAATTAATAGTGATTCCCCACATAATCTTGGAGTAAAATAATCAATGAAGTATGCCTAAAGCCGAATGAGTGCAAATTGAAATTTCAAATTCCCTTATCGATTAGGTAACATAAGAAACATATAACCATGAAAGAAGGATTATACAATGATGATGTAAATACACATAAATTAATGTATATTACACAATGAATACAATCATGGTCAATACACATACACCACATGCAATAAATAAGTGGTGAACAATGGAATTCTCACGAAATTAATAGTGAGATAAGAAACCCCTTACTTTGTACATTTTCCCTTGTCGATGGTAGGTTAACCTCCTGTATAATGGTGAAATAATTGTTATTTAATTATAAAAGAATCATTTACATTAATATGATATCATATATGATCTTTTAACATTGATTTGTTAATAATATCTTAGTATTATCGTCATTTCAGGTGTTAACATACTCGTTTTACTTTGTATTCTTTGTTACGTAAGCCGTGTTTGTTATGGATAGGTTGTATCTTATTAATATCCAGAATTATATCAAGTCCTTAAACATTATTTTTAATGATCAAATTAGAATTATACTTGAATTCATACGATGGAGAATGAATCTCATCGCGTTCGTGGAGACTGTAGTACGTACGTACGCACGAGCGATAATATCATTCTTTTGATGTTGAAATAATATATAATTGGATGGTATATCATATAGAGAGAATAATTATCATGTTATATTTATTATTTACATGAATTACACATCATTATTATACCCATCCAAATAATAATTTATTGAATGACAATTACAGCACGACGTGGAGACGGTAAGCCGTACGTACGCACCTATGGTGACATGCCATTCGAAGGATGGATAGAATTATGAATATGGTTTTCCCATATTTATAATAAAATCAAATTATATATAATATACTGGACTTATTATTTTATAATATAAATAATAAATAAATAAGAAGTTGAAGAAGAAAGGAACTTGAAAGAGGGTGGTGAAAACATTACCTCTTCTTCACGTTCTTCCTTTTGATTTGATCAAAAGGGATCCTTAGGTTGGCTTTCTGATCAAACTGAGGCCTCTAGGTTGTAGTTAGGGAAGTTTAGAGAGTATTGGGGTAGGGTTTGGACGAGCCAAAAGGTTTTGAATGTGTGAATTAGTGAGAAGGGGGAGTGCCCTTTCATAAGAGGGGTGAGGGGAACCTTTGGAAAAGCTAAAAATATTATTTTATCATAAATTCATATTCGTTTTCTAATGGCTCCAAAGTGAATTATTTAAAGATTAATGTGGGTATGGTTTGAAAACCACTCAACCAATATAATTTAGACAGGTTTGGGTCATTATATTATCCCTATATTTAAGTATTAACTCTTAGTTAATTAGTTTCACTTTTACAATGTCTCTTTGTATTTTTATATTATATGGTTAATAAACTTACTATAATAATCCAAGAAACCCCCAATTGGTCCATTAATGATACACCTATCATGATATAAGTCTCTTGGCCGAACCTTAGATTTTTAGGAATTGAATATAAATTTATAATATAATATTGTGTTTAAAAACTCTTTTATGTCAATTTTGACACTATTGGGTATTTGGTTTTTTATAAATTCATAAAAGAATTATTACTTCGAACACAATTTATATAATCAATAATAATATGTCATATTAACCTATAAAATCAGTGGAATTTATAAAAAGTCTCAAATTACATTTATTTTGATATTTATAATATAAATTATTTTAATATTTCATTAATTAGGTAATTACTGTATCACAATTGTGTCATAAAAAAATTATATTATAAAATATATAAAAATTATAAATAAAATACCATTATATATAAAATCGTTTTATCATTCTAATGAATATTTACAATCAAACTTATCTTATGTATAACCCAATATTAAAAATGATTTAGTAAATAAACATTGATTTTAACTATTTTCACTCTTGTTTGAATTAAATAATAATAAATGTCCTAATCAAATACAAGTGGACCTAAATGATAATATTTTACTCCTAAGGTTGTTTTTGGTCGAGATACAATTGTCCAATAGAATTAGAACATGTGTTAGGGTATTATTAATATCATTTTTACCCTTAATTACCCTATTTACTTTTAACCGTGGTAAATAAAAGTAAAGAGTTACTATTTACCAAAAAATATTTTCATCTCGTTGAACCATATTATACTCCTTGATATTAACCATGTCTCTCAGATTTTTGAAATTCCACTCACAGAAGAGGTAAAATTAAGTTTTATGAAAAAATCAGTTTTTAACTACCACTTAGTGGTTTTACTATTTACCAAAAAATGAAAGTTTCCAAAAAAATATCAAAAATTAGGCCTAAGCTATATTTGATATTATGAATTAAAAAATTATGTCTATTTTACCAAATTCAAAACATATCAGTTGCATTAATTAATTTAAAAATTAATTCCCGTCGTCAAAACAAATTGCGTTTTTTTAAGAGATAATAACTATCAAAAGATTGACACTTGTTTATTTCTGGTTTAAATGTGAAATTACATCCAATGACCAACATTTTATTAAATGGTAAAAATATATTCTAAATATACTTTAAATCCACTCAAATTAATAATTTATCACTATTAATTATTTCGATTAATTTTTTTTTAATTAAAATTTAGTAATTTTAACTATTCATCAAAATGTGAAAGTTATCTGAAAATTACCAAAATTTCACCCTAAGCTAATTTCGATATCACGAATCCAAAAAATGAAGTCCATTTCGATTGATAAAATTTATAAAATTTCAAAAAGTAGGTATTACTAGTCATAATGGCTAGTTTGATTGGTTGTGGTGTTTTAGAATCTCGACGTTGTGTACAATGCACTCCATTGAATTATTCAAAGGCAAACATATCGTGGAAGCTTTGGGTGTTACATAGCTCTTTCATTTTTCAGTTCTCATCATACCACATTCATTCATTTTTTAATAATCACAATATAATAACACCAATATCTACTGTCTTATTATATTTTTTAAGTTAATTTCATAACCTATATTCATCTCCTCTTTAATCAACTGGGAAATGAAATCATCGATCGTGTGGACGGCGAACTATCGCCTCAAGAAGTGATGTAATTCATTTTCCATACCCAGATTTCACTAGTTGATGTAATGATGAATTTAAAGTATATATAAATATATATTATATTATTGAATAAATATACTTATTTAATTATAATATCATAAACACCCTCTTACCTTTCAATCCTTTGGAAAATAATAACATCGCCCATGTGTACGTATGGACTACCGCATCTATGAAGCGATGTGATATGTTTTTTATTTCAATTTTGAAATGGTTACTAATATTTTTATATTTAATGAAAATATATGATATATATTATATAAACATGATATCTAAAAGGATAATTAATTTTTACCTTTCTTTCATTTTATCTGTCTAGAAAATTGAAATAGCGTTAACGCATACGTGCGGCCTACCATCTCTATGAACGATGTAATTTATATCTATCTATAAAATTAATAGATTACTATAAATACATATATAATTAATTTATGTGATATGTTTATCATTTTTAATATTATGGTGTTGATTCAACCATGATAATATAAAACGAGAAAACATACCAAACCAAAAAATACAGGAAAAACAAAGCTGTTATTACACAAAACATGGTTTTAACGAGGAATTATTAATAAAAAAATAATAAAATTTCATCAGTAAATCATATTTTTTATGATATATATGAGTATTTTATTTTAATATATTTATCATAAATATATTTTTAATAAATATTATGTTTGAATGTTTACAATGAATTTCAAGACTTGAGGTAAGGGATTTTTAACACAAATTATCTTCATTGGGACATATGATATGTTATATAAAAATTCTCATTTATGAGGTGTATATACACCCCAATTGATAATTTATATAATTAATTTAATTATTCATAATATATTGAATGTTTCATATAATGTTATCCTTTCATGGGGATTATGATTCAAATGATACCAAGGTGGCAAAGGGTTTATGCAATAATTTCATTGTTTTATCTTGATTGTTTATGATTAAGTTCAAGATAATTATTATTTTTTGGATATACCTCTAAATGAACTCACAAATTTTATTTTCTACTAGTTATTTCATGGAAATAATCGTTTCCATTTGTTTTTCTCTCTTTATGTACCAAAGTTTCCAAAAGAATGTCTTTAAGGAAAACTAACATTATTTCCATTCAATTGAAAATCATTTCACGTTCTTATATATTTTTCTTGAAATGTTTTGTAGAAATTTTTACTATTCTAAAATGATTATTTAGATACATTTATACAAAAATTTTACTTTTTATTTTATTTAAAGAATCTTCTTATTATTTTTTGAAATTAATATTTTTGACTTTTTACTAAAAACATGAAAGGAGTCTCTTTTTTAACAAACACTGCATGTATAGAATTATCTATCATAATTTCCACTCATTTATCTTGATATTACTTCAAAAAAAATCACATTTATTTTCTAATAAATTTTTTTTATTTATATTTGGGGATTTTATTTGTTTTTATGAAGTTATTTCGAATGGAATGTATATTTCTTAAAGAATACTTTAATGATATTTTTATAAAATTTATATTAATCAAAGACAACAAATATTGGTTTTTATTTTGTTTTTATTGGGATATAATCCAATACCACCATTATAATTATTTATATGGATGTTTTATTTTTATGATTATAATGATATTTTGTTTATGAAACCATTTTATTTCAAACAAGTTATACTATGATGAAATGTTTATAATGCCCTTTTAATTTCCACAGGTTATGCTATGATGAAATAATGGTGAGAACCATTTCCTTTTCATGGGATATAATATGGTAAATGATTTATAATTTTTTGTAAAAAAAATTATGATTTTTATTATGTGAGGGGTACAACCATTATCTTCTACTAATGCATTGAGTAAATATTTATATCTAAGAAGATAAACAGATCTAGAAGGTGGAGTGCACCCCGTTAAGAAGGGACATCATACTCATTGAGAGTATTTGGAGTGAACCTTGACAACTATGATGGTTTAGTGAGTGAAACAATTGAACTATGATAGTTTTGAAATGATCTTTTATTATAAAGTAAAATATTTTGTATGTTTATGTTTATGTTATAATTCCATGTCTTAGGTATTTGTTATGCTCTCATGGATTATGTTCATTGATTACAGTAAGATTCATGTACAAGGAACTACCATTATTTATACTATGAAATGATATTATGATATTTAATATGTAGGGTATGGTTATAAAATGTCAGTTTTCAGTTCTCATACCCTTATACTCATGTTATGCTTCTCTCACTGTAGATATCTCCCTCATTTACCCTCACTGGGAATCTATGCTCACCCTTTCTTATATTTCTAATCCCCATGTTATAAAGAAAGGTTGTATTTATGATTTTTAAAATATGTATTCTATTTTTGAATAAATTAGTGTGAGATGAATTTGTTCACATATAAACCAATTATTTTTGTGTCTATGCTTCCAAATACACTAATCCTTTATGTTTCTCATGCACGTTTTTTTAAAAGAAATGAATATTCATCTATTAATATGTAATATATATATATGTTTGATAAGTGAGGAGAATTAAAGTTGGTATTAGAGGATATTTTTAGTTAACCATTGGAAAATAGGATGAGGAAACTTTTGTTGGAACTTTAAGGATATTTCGAAGTATAAAAAAATATCCTATAATTTTTCTAAAGGATAGAGTGAGTGGTTTCTAAGAAATTACATCACTATATAGATACTGCAAGCTGATGTGAATATGGAATAGTTATACCAAGGGTTAACAAATAAAAAAATTTTGGATTGGTAATTACTCAATCCTTACCTGGCCCACAATAGTGATCCTTTATATACACCTATTTTTACACTCTTATGGAAATGTTTTATAAATTCACTAACTCTTTACAAACCATATTGAGGGATTTGATAAATGAATATTAATGAACTAGTTCAACATTAATGTGCCATATATTGTAAATAATGATTTGGGATTTAAAAGTCTTGGTAATGATTTTTCATGTTTGACTAATCTAATATTATATTTAGGAAGTCATAATAATCATTTTGGTTTTAGAAAGGGAATGAGGATAGAATGATAAAGTTAGGGTGGGGATAAGTATTCTAAAATATTTGAGTATATTATTTGATATTAATCATATGAATTAACTTATATCATGAGAATTTATAATAATATTAATTCTTATCCCCAATGATTAGATGTTTAATTAGCTGTGAAAACCCATAATGGAATGATGCTAATATTTCAAGTTTATGATTGTTATCCAGTTGATGTCTGCGGGAATGTGCTTCCTGAAAATATTTTAATTCTCCCTATGGTTGAATTTTATTATATGTTTAGCTTGTATTTTCTTTATCTACATAAATCCCATATTAATTTATAATAAAGTGAAGTCATGTTATATATTTCCAATAAAAAATGATTATATGTCACTTCAAAAATAAATATAAACTTTTAATGGATATCCCATCCATTTTATGGTTCTTGATTCTTATTAAAAAGTAGTGTTTCTATTCAGAAGTTGGGGAGAGAATAAAAATCCATGATATTCCCACTGTGAGGTTGTTTTTAAAGTATTTTCAGAATAGTTTCCTAAAATTCCACCAAATTTTGAAGTTGAGTTCGCAATAGAACCCATTGATGGCGGTACACCTATTTGAAATACTAACTATTGAATATCCCAAATTGAATTGAAACAATTTTATAATAAACTCCAAGATAATCATGAAAATGGATTTATTAAGCCAAGTGCGCCATCTTAGGGTACACCTGTTCTTTTTTTTATGATGAAAGATGGACCTATGTAACTCTGTATTGATTCTTAAGAGCTAAACAAGATCAAAATCAAGATGGATTATCTTCTAACATATATTTATTATTTGTTTGACCAATTGTGTAGAGATTAACACTTTTACAACATTGAACATTGTTATTGATATGAACAATTTGGGGTTAAGAAGGAGGTTATATCTAATAAAAAATTATATAAATTTTTGAGAATTATGAATAAATAGTGATTACATTTAGTGTTACTAATTCCACATTATCATTGTGTATTTAATAAATAGAGACATTATATATTACCTTGATCAGTTTGTGGTAGTCTTTACAGTTTATATTCTTATATACACAAAGGGAAAGAACTAGTATGAAAATTATTTGTGTATTATACTAAAAACACTAAGGAAGGATAATCTATATGAAAAATTTACGAAGTTTTAATTCATACAAAAAAAATTATTTTTAGGTCATATAATTTCATGTAAGGGTGTATCTACAGATCCATAAAAAATTATGGCTATTGGACACCAGCCCAGAACAACTACTATAAGTGAGATATGAAGTTTTATAGGTTTCTTAGATATTATTGATGTGGTTTGAAGAATTTTTCTTCATTTTTGAATCTACTCGCCAAATTAACTTGGAAGGGTGTCAATTTCCTCTGGATGGATGAATGTAAGGAAAATTTAAAAGAACTAAAAATATGGTTAGTTAATGCATCTATTCTTATATTACCCACTAACATAGAAGTTTTTATAATCTATAGTGATGTATAAAATAAGGGATTGGGATTTGTTATCATGAAAAATGATATGGTTCTAGCTTATGCCTCGTGAAAATTTACAGTTCATGAGAAAAAATACCTAACTCATGATTTAGAGTTAGATTAGATAATATTTTCATTATAGATATAGAGGGATTAACTTTATAGAGAATGGTGTCATAATTATACTAATAATAAAATTTAAAAATATATATTCACATAGAAAGAGTTAAATATTCACCAGAGAAGACGGTTGGATTAATGATTTTGATTTCTGAATACACTACAACCTTACTACAACAGAAAACATTGTAGAATATTTGAGTTAAACAGATAATGCTAGAATATGTATGATTAAGATCCTAAAAGATCCAATTTTTCAATATTTTCAAAGAGGGGTCTAGAAATCATAATGGAAGGGGAAATGTTATGTTTCTCGAATATGTGTACAACCATATATCCAAGTGACGATTAAAAGAGGGAAAAAGGAAAATGTAGAGATACAAAAGAAGGTGAGAAATGTTCCAAATTTAAATCACGGTTTTGATAGAATGATAAAGTTCTAGAACCATATATGTGTTCTATCCATACCATATTTGAAGAGGGTCCTCTTTGAGGAAGCTCATAGTTATTCATTCTTTATTCCTCATAGAATTAGAAAGATGTATAGAGTTGTGGAACAATATATTTGGGGGGGGGGGTGGAATGAGGGGAGTTATTTATGAGTATGTATTTAATTTCTTTTTATATCAGTATGTTAAGTATAAGAGAAAAAATTTAAAGGGTATGTTACAACCATTCCCTATATCATAAGGGAAATGGGAAAATATCCCTATAGATTTCATCATTGTGCTCCACAAAATATCTAAAGGATATAATGTTATTTGAGATGTAGTCAATAATCATACAAAGTCATGACACTTCATTGATGTCATATAATATTTATCTCTAAATTATATTTACAAGATATACATTATTTAAGTGGTATGGTGGCGTGGAGTATTACATTCCATGGTATCAGATTAAGATTTGGGGTCTACCAACATGTTTTAAAGAAGCATTCAATAGGATTTGGATATGTGGTTAATTTACAACATAACTTATCATCCTTATACAGTTGGATAGCCTAAGTGAACAATTAAAACCCCAAATGATATGATGAGATCTTGTTATAATTATTTAAAATGTGGTTGGGATAAACACCTTCCTCAAGTCGAGTTTTCATAAAATAATAACTTTCAATTTAACATTAACACGACACATTATGGATCCATTTATGAAAATAAGTATATAACTCCATAATTATGGGATAAATTTGGAGAAATAAACCAATTGATACCCAATTTATCTGAGGAAATGGTAAAGAAATTTGGATCCATTGAACAACACGTCAAGGAAGCTCATAGATAAATGAAAATTTATGATGAAAATAATTTGTGTGGTATGAAATTTAGTGTTAATGAGAATATGTTTCTATGAATTTCTCCCAAATAGAAGTTAAGATGTTTGGGAATATTAGAAATATGATCCCTAGGAATATTTTTTATTTTTGATCGAGTATGTATAGAGGATTATCTCTTGGAGCTTCCACCAAACCTCTATCCAGTACATGCTGTGTTATATGTATCTATCCTAAGGATGTACATATCTGATTATTAAAATTTTGTTTAACTCATAAGGCAGACCCATGGATCACGATCATTACTATGAAGAATAACCTATAGATATTTTGGATTGTCTATAAAATGTAATACAAAATAAATCCACTAACTAAGTCAAAGTTTTATGGAAAACCTACCAAATTATGGAAGCTACAAGGGAACTTGAGGATATAATGAGGCATAAGTAAGCCCTATATTTTGAATCATAGTGATGGAACTTTGAGGGTGAAATTTATTTTAATATTTTAGAACATAACACCATGTCATTTTATGAAATATTATTTTCAAATAAATTTAAATTCATTGACACTTCATGTTAGGGAACTACAATATACAATTAATATAATTATTTTAACATAACTATTGTAGCATAGACATTAAATTTTTTAGTATAAATTAAAATAATAACATTTTTTAAAATATTATTAGAGGATACAAATAAAAATATAATGATAAATACTTACTTAATTTTAGGTAAATTCTTTTTTATGCATCAAAAATACATTTTTCTCAAAAAGTGATTTATTTTTCGAAAAAATTATAAAATTTTTTTTTGAAAAATTTATATTTTTTCTAGAAAAATTACTTTCATTTTATATTTTGACCTATAAAATTTATATTAAGGTGATGTTTTTGTAATTTAATTGGAATGCTTATTTATTAATAAATAATAAAAAATAAAGGTTTTTATTGAAATATACCTTTTCAATTAAATCATTTTGAAAGTGATATTTAATTTTTAAATATTTTATAATTAAAATTAGTTCAATTTAGTTAAAATAATTACAATATAGTTCATTATAATTAGTTTAATATTGAATTTTTATTTTAAAACATTTGATACTTTTGAAAATTTTCTCTTTAGAATACTGTTTTTTTCATTGCGTCTGTGGGTTTTATTTTAAATTTAATTATACCACTTATAAGAGTATAATTCTAATAAAATCACTTTATTATTTTGAATTGAAAATATTTATATTATAGAATAATGTAAAATTAATATTCTATTTTAAATACTATTTAAATAATTAAAAATATTTTTCATAATTATGGTTAAACGATGTTTTTCATGATACATACACATGTGTCAAAATTAATTTTCAACACAAAGAGGTTCTTAATTTATTAAATTTGATTTCATATATACAATAAGTGCTTACAAGGTAAATAAAAATGATCATTTTATTTATTGGATTATAGGTAATATTATCTAGGTAAATAAAAAAGTGACCAATTACCATAGTGGAAAATAAAGAAGTAAAAACGAGAAAACATTAAGGCTAAAGGAATAAAATGAATAAAACATGTGTCCATTTTTTTTGTGGAGATGTGACTCACCCATATAATATTTCCAATATGCATTTTATCAATTTTTATAGAACATTTTTTGAAATTGACTTTTCATAATTGAATAGTATTGAGTATTTATAAAAATGTCATTACCCCTCAATTATAAAAATGGACCTCCTACCCTCACTTATTCACAACTCTTAAGACATTTAGATCAACCGAAACCTTTATAAATATATCCCCAATAAAATTATTAACATTATATAGTAGCTTTTATTTTAAAAAAAATACTAACCTTAGGGTCATTGATAAGATATCCAAAGAAGGTTTTTCTAAGTGATGGTAATTATCTTCACTATGATCATTATTTTTTTAATTCTTATCTTGTCAAAATCATTCATGTATTAATAATTAAATTATAATAAAACAATTATAGACCATATACTAATTTATTTTTATGTTTATGTAAAAACCTATATCCATCTTCTCTTCTATGAAATTGTAAAAAAAACTGTCGATTGTGTGTACGTAGAACTATTACCTAGCTTACTGATGAAATTATTTTTTAATCACCACATCTCACGGGTGGATATAAGGACTGATCTAAGTTATATATATTATATTTATAGAATAATTATACATTTAAAATTATAATATCACATATACCCTTTTACCTCCCAATCTGTTGGAAAATTATGACATTGCTCTTGCGTACATGTAGACTACCGCCTCCACAAGGTGATGTGATACATTTTTTTAGTTTTAAATGGATGGTAATGGAGATTTATTTAAAGGATATATATGATATATATGATATTTTTTTGTAATAGTGAAATAATATTTACATTTTTTTATTTAATATTTCGAGAAAAAGAAAATAATGTTCATGCGAATGTACGACCCACCATCTCTATGAATGGTATAATTAATTTTAAACAAATAAATATTACAGATTACTAAAAATACATATATAATTAATATATATAAAATTTATATCATGGTTAAAATTTTGGATACTATGCTATCGAGTATGAATTCTTACTTTTTTACTTTTCTAATAATTTATATTTGGAAATCACAAATACCTTCGGAAAACTATTTTTACAAAATTCTTATATCCAAACTATTTTACTATATTTTTGTAGAAAATATTAATTCTCACCATAAATAGAAATATTTCTACTATATTACAAATATAAACATTAAAGTACTCAATCTGATCCATCAGACTGAAGGTGCAGTCGATCTATCTGACTAAACTCCATTCTAACCAGTGGTTAGACTTATGCATTGTCCCTCAAACAAAAAAAATCATAATGATCAGAATAAACATAATAGTTATTCATTATAATAACCCTACTTTAGTTCATCGGTTTGGAAATCAAAAAAAGCATTCCAGCATACTAACCAAAGTTTATAATTATTGTATAGTAGATTTGTTTCTATTAGATAAAATAATTTTTAGCATTATAATAGTTCCAAACAAAAAAACGTCTTACATTTAGTTATAGATGATATGTACAGAGAAAGTTGTGTGAGTCCATTAAAAGCAACTCTAAAATATGATAGTAGGATATTTTCATAGAAATATTAGTTCGTTTGAAGTGTAGGGCACTTATAAAGTTCATAACTCAAGTATTTTAAAGATTGTTTAGCATGAGATTATAATTGTTTATCTTTGTAATACTTTAGAGAGTTATTATTCCAGGGAATCCTTGACCGGGTTGTTTCCTTTAGAAAATTTTATTTTATATTCCATATTTTATCATTGTACTGATCGAAGGATTCTTTAAATAGGAAGATAGTGAATTTAATCCATTAGATTGTGGGCTTCTTGGGCTAGAAAGAGATACATAATTAATTATATTGAGGACTTCATAGGACAGAAAGACAGAGCATATTCAGATCATCATATCAAGGGATTTTCTAGTAAATAAATTTAAATCATTATATGATGTTAAAAACTATAGATACATTTAGTCAGGTTCCATAAATACCTTTATTCTTAGGATTAATATATTGATTTCTTTTAATATTGATTTTTAGTCATTCTGACTTTTATAAGATGCATATATCTTCTTTATACAAGTTCTATTTTTTTCTATTGTGCTGGTATTAAGACGATAGTATATATACTTGTCTTTATAAATAAAATTTTAATCAGAATGTCTATGAAACTGATATAATATTATTTGATATAATCAGATAATCTATGGTTCTGATTATAATACTCTGATCATTGGATAGTGATGAGTCTGATATTTTAACTTTAAGAGGTACTGTGTTTTTGTTTAGTTTAATTGTTAAACTACAATTCACTACTCCCACTCTTATAATCCACTACAATATATTAAAATCAAAAAATTTGTATCAGATTAGTTTTAACTTCTCTTATGTGCTTGGTTTTTACTGTCCTTATCAATTATACATTTTTTTATCTATTATAAACACCCTATTTATAAACTTTTTTTACTCTAAAAAGTTAAAATACATATAATTTCTATTATTTATCAATATTAAACTGTTAAATGTTTGAGCTACTAAAAATTTTAATACAAGATGTCCACCTATATTTAATGGTGATGATTTTTAGTATTGGATATATCAAATGGAATCATTTATTATTAACACTAGAGTAGTCAATTTTATGATGTCTACTAGTAATAAAAATATCCTGGATAAGGATGTTATTACTTTCAAAAATCAATAGAAGTTGGAATATCAAATCAATGATAAAGTAAAGAATACTATATTATAATCCATGAATGTAAGTACATACAACCATATTTCATCATGTGAAGCTCCTTATAGTATCAAGAAAAAGTTACATGTTTCAAATTTTTTGTACTTACAAATTTATTGAAACACGAGGAGCTATTATTTGTATGGATTATCAATCCTCATAATATCTTACTCATGATACAGTTTCCAAGATTCGCTAATTTTTTTGTAACTATAATTAATTGTTTATAGTATCTTTAATATAAAGTTCTCATTGATAATATTTTGGTTAAAAAGATTATAGATATAATTCTTAATGAGTGGGAATATAAAGAACTGATATTGATGAAACAAGGATGAAAACTAATATTAAATTCAAGGATCTTATGGGAACCCTCATGCAATATGAAATGAAATTGAATAGATATGCTAAAAAAGATAAAAATAAGAATTATTAAGTCAAATTTTCTAAAAAAAACTATTCTTTCTCGTAATCTTTAGTCAGTATATAATGTTGTAAAATACACAATGAAAATAAATTTATTATTCTATAAAATTATAGTACAGCAGAACATTCTAAGAATGTGTTGGAAAATCTTGCTAGAAAGATGAATAAGATAGTTAAAAATAATGATTTTCAATAAAGATAATATAAAATTCAAAAAGATAAAAATGAAATAATGTTTTTCAATAAATATACAAGAAAATTCATAAAGATAAAAATGAAAAAAGGACTATGATTTTACCTATTAAGAATTCATGATGGAATGACATATTAGACCACTTTATACTAAGATGAAAAGGAAGGATATGAAGGAAAGAAATTCAGATTTAAATGAAAAAAATATTATTAGTCTAACTTCAGGTAAATATAGAAAGCTTCTGACACTTGGTATTTCAGTGGGGGATATTCTTCTTACAATTCATAGAATAATAAATGTTCTGGATAAGTGAATATCATACCTTTTTAGTAGAAGTAACTATGGTAAATCAGTGACTTATATCTAAGATACAAAATACTGAATCTATTACCGATTTATCATTAAATTATAATTAACTTTAAAGTGATAATTATAAAAATTATAAATCATCTGATGAAGAATCATCCTAATAAAATATTGATAATACTTTACCTCATTACGATGATGTTTATGGGTCTGACCAAAAATTATGAAATTGTAATTGTAATATATATAAAAAGAACATGATATTACACAAAAAAATATCTATAAAGGAAATCATAAATTAGATATTAACTACTAAAATATTTAATCATTCTAAATATATTGATATGATTAATTATTAAAAAAATATTTCAAAAGTATCTTGAAAATTTTATTCAAGAGAAAGACAGTCTATAATATAATTTTTAGAAACATAATTACAATACTATTAATTGTGAGGAAAATACATATTTTTTAAACTAAAGTATGAGGTTTATAGTTTGAGGAAACCTTTTTCCAATTTTACCACTTGTGAGGAAAACATGAATAATATATAAAAAACAATTAAACCTTTAACTAAAAATTCTAGAATTGGTTTTACTCCTAATAACATGTTTTTATTAATAATTAATTTATTCTAAAAATTGATCTACTTTTCACTAAATATTAATTTGGTAGTCATGACAGGAGAATTTTTTTTTCAAAAAAAGTACATATCTTCTTTTTTTCACAAATATTACTTAAAAAAATAATATTTTCCCAAAATAATAAATTTTAAAAAATGTGGTCACCTAAAATATTATTTCCTAACAATATCAAACCAAATAAGTTTTGGGTTCTGAAATGTTAACCATTTTTCGTTAAAAATTATGAAAGTATTAATAAATTGTTTTGTTAATTGATAGTCAAATTTCTAGACACATGATAGAAAAAAATACTTATTCAAGAATATTACAAATATTAATTACAGAATGTTTATTTTAGAGATGATTCTCAGTGATAGATTATCGAAATATGTAACATTATACTTATGGTAAAAAACATAATTTCAAAGGTTTTTCTTTTTTTAAAACTTAATCCAACCATATAAACACAATTCCATTATGTAACAATTGTTATATTATGAACATCATGACTGGAAAAGGTATTGTACATAGATCAAGATATGAATTTATTATTTCTGACAATAAATATAAACATGTTTATTCAATAAAATTATCAGACCATTAGAGCCAAGAATTGCATTTCCTTATTGAAATGGATGATCAATCTTGATTATGGAATAGAATATTAGGAACTTTTACCAAATAAGTCTATAATGGTTTACTAAAAAAGAATTTTTAAAGATCTACTTAAACTTAGGTTTGATACTTTAAAATTATATAACCCTTATAAATTTCTTAAGCAAAATAATTTTATTTTTATATCTATTAGTGAAGTCTCAAATTTTGATTATGTACGTTCAATACACATGTAATTATTTATACATACAGAAATTGGAAGTATTGATGAAAAATACTATGTATATGTTTTAGTTGATCACTTCACTGTATATACATAGTTCTATTTCTTAAAAAAAATTAGAACCATTCAGTTATTTTAAAACTTTTATAGCCAAAGTTAAAAATCAGAAAACCCTATCCTTATTAACTATTCATAGTAACGATGGTGGAGAATTTGAAATTTTTAATTTTTAAAATTCATGTACACATAAAGGAATTGAACATGACTTTTTTGTACCTAAAACTAATTAAAAATGGTGTAGTTAAAATAAATAATAAATTTCTTTAAAATATTAGAAAAACCATGTAGAATGAATACTCAGTTTCTAAACATTTTGGGGCAAAAGAGGTTAGTAATTTCTATTATACTATAAATCAATTTTTAATTCGTCAATTTATTAATAAAAACCTATATGAGTAGTGGATTGGAAGAAAGTGAAAATTTTCTTACTTCATAGTTTTTAGTTGCAATGTATTCATCTGGAATACTAAAAATAATTTATATAAGTTATCAACCAAATATAATTATGGAATATTTCTATGTTACTCCACAACTAGTAAGTATTATATATTTTTTAAAAAATAAAAATAATATTGAAGAAATAGTTCATGTTAAGTTTGATGAAAGTGACCATTTTTTTTAACAACCACAAATTACATCTTCAGATGTTATTTTTAAAATAGATTTTCAACCCATAATAGAATATACTTCTCATAAGGAAAGAACTCAAGAATATGTTTATGAATTGTTTCCTTATGAATTTTTTCAACCTATTGATGTAGAATATATTTTTTGAAACCCAATAAATGATTTTTTTCTTCTGAATCATCCTAGTGATTGTTTCGTTGGCATTGTAGATTAACCAATAACAACTACATATTCTTTGATAATGAAAATGAACATATATATTTCTTATATTAGTTCAAGCCTAAGAATCCTAATGAATCTTTAGGTGGTGAGGATGGCATAAATGTTATGAAAGATGATAACATTTAGTTTAAAATTAATTAAGTCTATATTTTAGTTGACTATCCTAAAGTTACTACTATAATTGGGGTAAAATTTATGTTTTAGAATAAATTTGATGAAAATAGAATAATAGATAGAAATAAAAATACTATTATTGCTGAAGGATATAATAAATAAGAGGAAATATACTATGAAGATACCCATGCAGTGGTATCATGACTTGAGGATTTTAGAATTATTTTATCTTATGAAACATTCTTAAATTTTAAACTATTTCAATTTGATGTGAAGTGAGATTTTAATAATATATATGTTTATAAATAATTTTATGTAGAACAACCACTTGGTTTTGAGATAACAAAACATCGCAAACATATTTATAAACTTACCAAAGGACATTATTGACTTGAACAATCTCTTAGAGCTTGGAATGATAGATTAACTGGATTTTTTGTTTCACAAGAACTTTGTTAAGTGAGCTGTAGATCCTAATATTTTTATAAAATAAGTAACTAAAAAAATTATTATTGGACAAAATTTTTTTAATGGAATTATTTTTGGTTCAACTCAAATGTATTTAAAAAATTCATTTGTGGATCTCATGGTATTTGAGTTTGAAATGTGTATGATTGGTGAGTTAACATACATTGTTCATTTTAAAATTTCACAAAAAGCATAAGTAACTTTTATATCTCAAAATAAGTATATAAAATATATTGTTATGGGTATCAAAATACAAAAAAAGTATTTGTACTCTAATTGAAACCTCTAATACTTGAGATCTTGATGAGGCTAAAGAGACCATATAATTTGAAAAAATTATTGATATGATTAAAATTTTACTTTAGATAATAATTAGTCATTAATTTTTAATGTCTTCAGTATGATTATGGTATAGATATCAATCCAATCCAATATGATCCAATAATAAGTCTCTTAAAAAATATTTATTTACCGTCAGGAATAATGAATTTATACCAATTATATTCTTGTAGAAATTATTTTCAACTAAAAGGTTTTTTGGATGATAACTTTGGTGGATGTATAATGGATAGAAAAAGTAAATCCAAAATTGGTCATTTCGTAGGAGAATTTTTCGTTTCTTAGATTTTTTTAGAAAAAAATATTTTTAGAACATTCCATTAACAATTCTAAATATATTGAATCTAGAAGTTATTATGCTAAATTTTTGTGGACGATACACACACTCACTAACTATGAGATGAATTTTACTAAAACTCAAATACTTTATAATATAATGAGTGAAATTGCTCTAGGTAAAAACCTTTCACACCACTTATTCTCTAAAAAAAATTTATATAAGACACCATTTACTTTGAAATCACACACTAAAAGGTTATATCATATTAAAATACATCGTATCACATGAACACATTTCTAATACTTTTACAAAACACCTTAGTTCTAATAGATTATAATATATTAAAAAGAATATTGTAATGATCAATGTTAATTTATTATTCATATATATTTCTTGTTTTCATATATATTATCATTAATATAATCCTTTTCAAAGGGGTAGTGCATATTTGTTTCATATTGAAAAACATTTTTTTTCAAAAAATACATTTTTACATTTCTAAAAAATGGTTTTATCATAATAACCTTTCCAAACATATAAATTGTTATAAAATATATAGACTCTAAAATTGTTTTAAAATTTATAGACTCGAAATTTGTTACAAACCTTTCTAGACACTACTTTAGTTTTAAAAACAATCATAATAAGTTTTTTATTTTATAACTATCATAATTAGTTATTGATCTTAAAACTATCATAACTGTTTTTTAATTTTAAACCTATTGTAATCATTTTATTAGTTTTAAAAACTATTGTAATTAGATTTTATTAAAAAATATCACAATTAGTTTCAATTACAAAAAAAATAAGAAAGTTTTACTCAATCCAATGAAACTTTATACTCTGAAAGGTACTCTTCTATTATTTTATAATTTTCACTTATACATTACATTAGTTTATAATTATTTTTTATTACTTATTATTTAAAAAAAAAATTAATACATTGTTTTCTTAAAGATAATATTATTCTAAAAATATTTTTATATAATAAAAATGGAAATTGTTTCTAAGAATTTGAGATTTAAAATATACATTAATTTTTTTTCATCAAATTTGAGGAATCAAATTTAAGGTAAGAAATTTGAAATGGTTTTAATATCTGCCATTGATTTATTTAGAACTTGAACCATCACCTCTTTAAATATATATAAGGGTGGAAAATACCTTGTCTTGTAGTTACATATATAAGATTCACTAACAACTCTTACCACCCCATAATGTGGTTAGTCTGACTAATTTGGAATTCATCTAATTATAGAAACAATTATTAAACCAATATAAACCAAGGAGTATTACGTGAGAATGTTTGTTTCCATGAATCATATTATGAATATATCATCAATTTATATATTTGACTTTATTTTCAAAAACCGAAATTTATTTACAAGGCCAATAGAATTCATTTTTAGAAAATCATAATTTTTGTTGATTCATTATGTAATGAAATTATTAGAAGGTTGTATGCATCCATTCAATTTTTATCAGGATAATGTAAGGATAAAGTATTTTTATTGGTTTTCCAAGAAATAAAGTACTTCAAAAAAATGAATAGAGGTCTTGGTGGGTATACCTATAAGAGGTTAATCTTATATACCACCATAATATTTATCGACAAACATGGGATATTTTGAGAAAGACTAGGAAGAAGTTTCATTTTTTTAACTTATAAAATATTATGGAATGTTTATATCTTATAATTGAATTCTATAGTTGTATAATTTTTGATTCAAGATTATTAGATCCCACGAAAGGGTGATTGAGATTCCATCAATGTTTATGATATATTTGTTTTGGACTTCTTTGTGAATTTGAAATAGATTATCCTTGTGAATTGTTTTTCATTATAGTGGAATAAATTTATAATACTTCAATAAATTAAATGTTTATTATAATTCTATTATTTATTAATATTTTTTGTGTGATTGGTTTTCAAATTTTTATACTTGAGAAAAAACATACATGATTATAAAATTTTTTTCCTTCATTGGTGAAGACACTATTTCTAGAATGAATCTTTCATTTAATCTAAATGAAATAATTTTGTTGAAAAAGGTGATGTGTCTATGTATGAAGACCAAACATTAAAAAAACTAGAGGGTATTTAAAAGAAGAAAATAAAGGCATTTTATTCCCCTCCAATGAGGTGGAAAAAGAATGAAAAAAAAATGAAAGATAATGAATTCAGGGAATTCATGGATTAGAACACTCAAAATAAACATTGTGATACAAAGTTTGGGTTAGATAAGGATGAAGTGTTAACATACAAAATCATGATGATGATGAGTTAATAAAGGAATATATGAAAGGAAAATTTCATAAAACTTTTTATGAGGAAATTTATTTTGAATGTTTTCTTGAAATCTGTTAAAATAGCCTCTGAGAATCTTATTCTACCAGTTTACCATACCAATCAGTTTATTCATGAATCCTATTCAGAATATATTAAAGCATCATTCATACCATCATATTTCCCTACTATTGATGACATATAGAAATGAATTGAATTATATTGATAAGTAAAATTATTATTTTTTGTAAAATAAATGGTTTCAAAATTATTTGGAAATTTAGTTCTTCGAACAATAAGAAAATTAGAAAGGGAAATTGAGGAATATAGAGAAGAAGACGGAGGAGGAGAAAAAGAATAAGAAGAATAAGTAGTAAAAAAGAATTAGAATAAGTAGTAGAATAAGGAAAAAAATAATAAGTAGAACAATAAGGAGAAGAGTAGAAGAAGTAATAAAAGAAGGAATAGAAAGGGAATAAGAATAAAAAGAAGGAATTGAAAAATAAGAAGAATACGAAAGAAGAAGAAGCTGACGATGAAGAAAGAGAATCTGAAAATAAGATAAAGGAAAAGAAATCATCATTATCATCTTCATCATCATATTATTAAAATTATCAGTATGATAAGGATAGAGACATATAAGGATCTCAGGAATCCCAAGGAATATACTCATCAGAATTTGGAGAAAATTTATCAACAAAATATGAAGAAAAATCATTCTCAAAAAACGATAATGAACAAGATCAACATTTTCACATGAAAATTTCTAAAATTATTAAATCATATAAAAATGTAAAGGTTATAGAAGTTGAAGATGATACGAAAGTTTCAAATAATGTAAAATAAAAATAATAAGGTACTTTAAAAACGTGATGCTAGATCTTCCAAACTGAAACCTCTGAAACCATAAACAGTTTCATCAGATTTGAAGACAACTATTTCTTAGAAAATACGTAATTATATCTACCTCTCATTAAAGAGGAAACGTGATAGTTTTACTTAATTTCATATTCTTGAGGTGAGATGAAAAATTATTCATATTAGCCATAATGAGAAATCAGAAAAACAAGAAAGTTACTACTAAGTTTGTTATCTGTATTTATGATGACTTGAAATATTTTCAAGAACTGTCCCAAACTCAAAAAAGATCATATAATTAAATATTCATGTGGTAAAATCAAGTGGATGATTATATCAGAGATTATGATGGTCGATTTTCTTTATTATTTTCTTTATTAGAAATGAATGATTATTTTAACAAGTTATATTAACATGTTTCAAACAGTGTAAAATTCATAAAATATTTTAGAGACACAAATGATAATCCTACTAAGGAAGTAAATACTTTGAAGGAAAAAATTTACAATTTATATTGGGATATTAATAGAATCAAATCATGTCAATATGAATTCATCCATATGAGGAATGTGAATAAAAATTTTTCTGAAGAGTTTGAATATTTAAAGACTAAAGTATTAAAGTAATAAATAATGGAAGAAAAAAATTTAATCAAAATAAATATCATCATGAGTAAAATTGGATTAAAGGTTTTATAAAGGAAATAATGAATAAAGAGTGATAAATTTTTCATTTTTAACTCTTGATGTTTATTTTAGAGTAATTGAATGGTCATTTTATTTGAAAGATGTTATATCCAATAATTTGTGTTTTATTTTTTTTAATTTATTTTGGATGAATTTTTTTTCTATTATTTATTTTACGATTAGTTAATTCTTAGAAAAAATGTCTCATGTTATTACTCTTCGAACATTTTAGGATATTATGGGTACTTTCCTATTCATTTTTAAAATCACAAAGGGGGAGATCTTTTAAGATGTTATGTTTAATGGAAAATGGGGGATAATTTTTTACGTGGATTTTTATAAAAAGGGGAGATATTATCCTAATGTGGAGAAGTTTTAATTATTTTCATCATATCATGAAGTAGTTATAAACTCAGGGGAAGTTTTGAAGTATATCTTCAATTTTAATAAATGAAAAAAGGGATAAAATTATTTTAGTGTTATTATTATTTATTTAAATGTTGTGTTTTTTTCCAAAAAGGGGGATAATATTTAGTTATAAGTCATAATTCTTAAATTTCAATTCCTAATGTTTTTAAATTAAAAATACCTTCTTAAAACTATGTTTGATTACCTTTTATATCCAAAGTGTTTTAGTATATTTTTACAAAAAACATTACTTTTCACCATATATAGAAATGTTTCAAATTTATTATGAATATAAATTTTTTATTAAACAATATGATCCACCATACTGACCTTTATTATGATCAGTGGTTAGAATTATGTCTTGTCTATCAGACTGAAAAAATTCCTGAACATCGGACTGCCGATGGTACTGATACATCAGACTGAACCAAATTCAGTTCATCATATTATAAATCAATAAGGTAGTCTATCAAAAAAATAATGTTTATAATTCGAGTATAGTAGGTTTATTTATATTGTAATGTTTTTATGAATTTTAACGGTTTTAAACAAAATAACGTTAGACATTCAGTTACATATGAGATGTCAAATGAAATATTTCTATGGTCATTGAAACTAACAATAAAATATGACCTATATATATTTTCTTATAAATTGGAGGTCATTTGTTGATTTGGGGAGCTAATACATTTTCCAACTCAAGTATTCTAAATATTTAATTTCATGGACTACACGTTATTAGTCTTTTTAGAGCTTTAGAGTGTTGTCATTATAATGAAGCCTTATTAGGGAAGTTTCCTTCATAACATTTTATTTTTTATTCTCTGAATAATTGTTGTACTAATCAAGGGATTTTGGGGATAGGAATATAGTGAATCCAATCCAGCAGATTGTGGGATTCTAAGGCTAGAAAGATATATATCAACCTCCATATCAATGGATTCAAAGGATATGAATATAAATATTATTCTGATCATCAAATTGAGGGATTTCTGGGTAAAAATTATAGACCTCTACAGGAGTTATAAATCTATGGATACATTTAGACATGTTTTTTGAGTACCCATACTCTTAAAGTTAAAAAAGTTATTTATTTTAATATAGATTGTAATTAATTCATACTTTCATAAGCTATTAATTTCTTGTTTATAAAATATCTATTTTTATGATGCATAAGTTTTTGAAATATTTTCATTATACATAAATTCATAATTTTTTTATAATTATATCTATGAAACTAATATAAAATAATATAATATAATTCGATCATATCTAATTCTTATTTTAATACTCTAATCATCAGTTAGTATTGAGTTTGATATTTTTTACTTTTAAGGGTTTTTTGTTTTTTTAGTTTAATTTTTAAATTAAAATTCACCCCTAACACTTGTAAGGCATTATAGACTCTTAAAATTAAACATATGGAACCATGGTAAGATTAATAGGGAAAAAAATAAAAAACCAAAATATACTTGAAAAATGAAGCAGTTATTACCTTATTCATTATTTTAATAAGGAATTGTTAATAAATTGGTAATAAAAGGTCCTAAGTAAATATTATATGTCACGATATTTTTGATTATGGTTAATTAATAGATTAATAATAAACCAATACTTATAATACATGCTATTGTATTGTATATAAATAAAATTGAGGCTTACAGATGCCTCTACCATTCATGATGTCATAATCACAAGTTCCATTGGTGCAGTTCTCTTCCCATAAACCCAATTACCAGGTGGATTTTTCCTATTCAATCCTAGGACTGCAATCCTATCAATATAATATTTTTTGGTCTAGGGGTCCAAATATTAGCTATGAAATATTCACCTATGTAAATGATTATCTAGATCAATCTAAATTTCAAGGGTTTAGTATTTAATCAATAATCCAATTGTCTAGTTTCATTACCCCTCCTATAATTCCCTAAAAAGAGTGATAAATACCGCACTATGACTTATAAATTCTATGGAATCAATATCCAAATTATTGAACCATATATCAAATAATTGAACCACCCATCCATGGTAAATGTAGGCACCATTATAGTTATTAATAGTGTTCAAAGTGAAGCATGCCAACTCATATTACAAAAATAAGTGATCAATTTATTCCATATTATATTTAATGAAAAATACGTATTTATAATATGGATGAATCTATTTAAATTTAATTTAGTTATCATTATGAATAACATTAAGTTGTATATGCCATACAAGAAAGGTTCATTTGATATAAATATTTTTCTCCCATAAGAGGCCCACCTGATGGTTGAGACTGTGATTTACAAGGATTCTCTCATAGAATTTTCCTGTAATAAACACAAATAATATAGATGTAGTGGAAACACATCTATTAATCTCATACATTATACCAATTATATAGATTATGGCCTTTTAATCCTCATCTATGACTATATTGATTAACCTTGGGTCCTCTATCAATTGTCATTTTTTTTATACTCTAAAAATCTAGAATATAGATTGGTTGAACAAATAATTAATAAAATTATAAGAAATATTATTGTTCCCAATTATCCATCATGAGTTCATGATAATCTTATGAAAAACCCCTTAGAGGTTTCAATATATTTGTGAAGTGGAGAGGTGTCCCTTATAAATACCAAAAGTGATTAACCTAAATTTTTGTATTATGACTCAATAATAATAATAGTCACATAAAACCATAGCATATCAGCATCATACACATGGTTTGAATTTATTTATCAATTATCCTGAATTTAACAACTCTTTTGACATTTAGTAAATCCAAGAATGACCAACTCTACCAATGTAATTTTCCCTCTTAATACGAACCACATATGAAATCATGGATAATTTTTTCAATAATTTTGTTTAAGTTACCTAATAAAAAATTTGAGTTACCCTTGTATATATGAGAGAAAATAAATTATAAACATGAATCTACCTCCAAAATATAGAAAATTAATTTTCCAGTCCATTATGCACCTAGTAATTCTATCAACTAAACTAGCAAAGTAATGGATGGGTATCCTATATGTTGAAAGAAATTACATAGGATGATTATGAGGAAATACCATTTTGCAATTCAATCCATCTTTTATTGTGGAATGAATGTTTAAAAATTATTTATTTTAGAAATAAATATGTGTTTTTGTTATAATAATAATAAATCATCTACAGTTTGTATATAGATTTACAACTATATAAATTGTTTAATGGATATATACAAGTTGTTAAAGTAAAATATCATATCATTTGTGTTGAAAATAAGTTATATAACTACATATATATACCTACCTAAGTATTAATGCACCTCTAAATTTACTATAGGTTTTTTAGGATTCATAATTAGCATGTAGAGAGCAAGAATGGAGTGGCTTGGCGGGAGAGTATTTCATTGGTGTAGAGGATATGACATTTTAAAAACTCTAAAATCATTTCCACTCAAAGATATCAAAAAAATAACAAGGAATATATATGAAAAAATGGGTCACATACCCACTCTGAGAAACCACATAACCCCATGACCATCACAATGAATTTCCATTCCATCATATCATGGTAGTTTTCTATGTCAATCAACATCATGGTACTAACACTAAAAAATTCATATCTTATTGAGAGATAATTTTTTGATCCAAGATGTAGGAAACTTGGATAATCATCCCTTAATTAAACAATGTTGTTCTTGCAACACTAGGTTGGGAATAATGAGGTAGAGTCTATCATTTATTATTTTTGAGATGATTTTATATGAAAAAATTAAATATGATGATATGATGATACATGACAATGTAATTAGTATTCTAGACCTTCATAATTAGAACACGAGTAATTTCATAGGTGGATCAGGGTAACAATCCACCATTAAATTAGTGGTGAATATCTTTTATGGTCTCTTATTTGATGATATCCAAAATTTTCATATAAAAGGACCAAAGAAAAACATATAGACCTGTAAAACTATCCATATTGAGGTTTTTGAAAACATTCATAATATATTCTTACTTTGGAAAAGTAATTAATGTTTTATATTAATATTCATCATTTTTATAGGTGATATTATTTAAGAGATATTTATATTCTACATCACTATAGTATGCACCCCTAAAATATTTTTTTAGTTCTGAGAGAAGTGAAGAGATTTATGAAAAAAAATGGATAGTAATTTTGATATCATTTTTATATTTCCTTTCCTTAAGATTCATAATAATAATCTATAGAAACATATCCTCTTTAATTAGTAAATAAAAACATGATTTTTTCCTCTATCCCACTTTATACTAAAATCCTCTATATTTTTTTTGATATTTTCTCACCCACAAAATAAATATTTCTATAATAAGTGTTTTCTTATTCGAAGAGGATAAATAAATTATTGTCATCCCACCTTTTATACAGAATAACTTTGAGCATTCCAAATTCCCTATAAATTAATTCATTGTGAGAGTGGTTATTAATAAATCCTCCAAACCATTATTGATTTTCCTATATTATTATTCATAGTTTTATTTAAAGAACCATCCAATAGTATCCTTGTATTAGAACATAACTAATAATATTTCACTGTATGTAATAATTTTATATCCTATATCATATGGTTATAAAAGATAAAGTAGAAATACACATTCATTATCTTTGTAGATTAATAATGACCCAAGAGTTATCTGATATTTCCCATGCCAAATGCGTCACAAAATAAATAGGGAGTCTTTAGATTCCTTGTAGGTTGAATATAAACTTGTCTAAGATACTCCAATTCCTCCATCGTTGGATTTTGTTATTACATTATATAAAAGCATTACCTAATTCTTTGTGGTCAAAATGGTTTTTCTAATAAATAAAATCTTTAAATTTATTCATATCTTTCTGCAAATATATGTATACGTTCTTATTTTCATTATAACAAAAAATATTTTGAAATATCCTTTAATGAAAAATCTATGATAATTTGGGATGAAGGAAGAGATCGATTTCCCTATAGAATATCCTTTATATGATTCACATTTATCACAGATGATGGATAGTTAAATATATAAAGAACAATGAATTAATTTTATCATGATTTGTGGTGAGGGTGAGTCTAATAGTATCACCTAAAAATTGTTTTATAGAAAAACCAAACATGGATTTTTTATCAGGATACCATACATGAAATTCATTATAGTCAATTTATACACAAATATGTGAATAAAATCCACCTTGGGATTTTGTTTAATGATAACTATGAGAGAAATATTATTTTGAATTTTTCATGGGAAATTAAATCATTTTTTCTATGGAACCCAATCCTCTATTGTTATAGATGATCATGGAAATCATGAGGAATACAAAATATAATCATTGGAGGAATTGGAAGATCAATTGATCAGGCCTCAATGTTGTAGGCATTATTTTGAAAATTTGGCCTATAGTGTAATAGTTTGTAACCTTATCCATCTTATCGTCATAATTTTTTTAGTTTCACTAAAATTTATTTTTTAGTATTAAAACCCATTAATTTGGAATTTATTTTTCTTAAAAGTATTTAAAGATTGAATTTAAATACTCTTAATTGTACTAGAATCTATACTTATCAGTGATAAACACAAGTAAACTTCTTTTTTAAAATAATTAATGATGAAATTATTGATTCCAACTTGTCCAACCCAAAAAATGAAAATTATAGACTAGTAATTTTCATTAAAGGATTATGGTTTTTCTATATTAGTTTGGAATATTAAGCTTCTCATATTTTTCTCGATTTTATATCTTAATATGAATAGAGTGAGGTTTTAATCATGATTCAATTTTTAGAGGAAATAAATAACCATTAAGGATTATTGGGTGTTAATTTGGATGTGATTTACTGTCAAGGTAATGACTAAAGAACCAAAAGAAACAAAATTCATTAATAAAAAATCAAACCCATAATAAAGAAATAGATATCCAGATAAAATGAAAAAATGTATAAAAATAAATCTCAAATAAACAGATACCAGAATTATAGTACACTAGTGACACGCATGATGATCTAAGTGACCATAAAGTCAGTTATATAAAAATAATAATATATTAAAAAAATATGAAAAATTCTAACTGTGGTATAAACCATTAAATTAAGACTCAACCATTTCTCTAGTATTCATCTCTATATATCACGTTACATTCCATAAAAAATCAGAAACACATTTTTCCCCCAATTGAAACATGAAAAATAATCATGTAAATGGATGCAGGGTTAATTAATAATGTGAATGTATAAAACAATTAATGGATATTTTTATAACATTTCCACACCAGAACCATTTGTATTCTTTGGCATAGAAGAATATGGTCTTATTGTGGGGTGTATGTGTAAAACTAGGGACGATGGGAGGAAAAATCATCACATAGAATATTTTTTATCTAATAAAATAATCTAATATATAATAAATATAGGTTATTAAAATACATTCCTATAGTTATAATGGTTAATTAAATATCCTTACCCCTTAGTTGGGATACCCAATTTTAAAATTGACAGACCAATGTTTAAGAATCATGGGGATTCTATAAAAAATTGAATCAATAATACTTATGGAGAAAGGAGTTTAATTTTTTATGTAAATGGGTGGTTATCTATAGTTTAAAAGCTATATAGAGACCGTCTTGATTTTAACAACAAAAATGAAGGTGTGAAAAGTTACCCTAGAGTTTGATGTCAGATGGAATGGAATAAATATAATTATAGGATCTAATGTCATATATTCTATTCATATGGTTATAGTGGAGTTTAATGTTATCTATGAAGGATTAAGGGTTATTACTGAGTTTACATCCATCAATATATATTAATGTGTTAAAATAAAGTTTTATTCTATCTAATAAGGCTTTGGAGTGATCTTTGAGTTTAATGTTTTCCAGGAAGAAAAAATTTTAAATTGGAGTTTCATGTCATCAATGAAAAATCATGGGTATCACTATAGTTTAATGTTTTATATGAATATTAAATTATTATCCTTGAATTTAATTTCTTCTTTGAAGTATTAAGGGTTGGGATTGAATCTACATTCATGAAAAAATGGAAGTCTTAGGCAGTAATTTTGTTCTATTCAAGAATTCTTGTGGGTTACACTAGAATTTAATGTTATGTAGCATGATGGAAGGGTTTATTTAGAGTGTTATTTCAACCAAGAAAGATTATACGGTTATAATATAGTTTAATTTCATATATTAAGATAAATTTGTTTCAAAAAAGGATAAAATAATAATGGAATTGGGATTGGTCCTTCAAAAGTTGTTCTACCAATCCATGTTAAGGGAATGAAACAACAAATATTTTTTGCCACAATTTAAATCCATATATAAGGGATCATCAATGAATATAATAAACAAGGATTTTAATTTTAAGTTAAATGATAAGTAGTTACAGATAGTTTAATATATCTAATTAGGGAATGTAATTCAAACATTATAACGAGCCTTAGAATTTAAATCCATGTTATAGGGTGTAACATGTTATTAAATATCATATATAAAGAATAGTACATCATATAATACATATTTGGAAATTATGTTCGGCAATCCCATGGAGAGTTTTGTTGTTCAGAATAATTTTATAAATCATATTAAAATAATTCCATGGGGAATAAATGGGTCCTATATTAGGAAATCCAAGTTGTTTCCAAACCCACACAAGGTTGAAACTAGTTGTAGAAATATCAAGACTACACTAAATAATATTATAATTCAGATGATGTAGATGAATTTATTGAAAGTGTGAGGCTTATTCTAGAGAGTTTGAATAAAAGTATTGTGTAGGAATGGTTGGTTTTTACATTTTTACATTCTATAATTCATCTCTACATATATAGAAGTTTCTTAAAGTACATTTGAACTCAGGTGATAATGTGGTTTGTTATTGATCGTATGAGGGATACCCATAATATGATAAGGTATTACACAAAAAAATCACAATTTTTATGGTATATTTATGAACTCAATGAGGCCAAACAACCATAGGGTATATCATTTTTTATTTTCAATAACTTGATTGAGCTTCATCCATTGTGTTTTGGTGTACCTACCTAAGAATAATGTAGTGATATGCTATGATAACAAAGGATGTGAATGTGAGGCCCTTGGTGAAAGAACCTTATTAGTACTAAAAAACATACAATGGTGTTCTACTGAGTGTAGTGGATCCAATTGGGTGAAAGTAGTTAACTTCACCATTTTAGGTGACCTCAGAGAAGGTTGGCGTCTTGGTGAATGTTAGGGGATTTTTGGTGGAAAAATTAACTATGGATGAGTCTCCTTTGGTGAAAGGGGTCTTGGGAATGATGCCCCTTTACAAGTATATTTTTAAATTCCCCTTTAAGTGAATCCTTTACTATGATTTTTATTTAGTTAATTAATAAAGTGACCTTTCACATATATTTACTTGATGAAACCATCATATGGCTCATCTCCTCCCATCTCCCTTTGGGTTTTGATTTATAAATCAACTACAGGGGAATTATTTTATTTTTATGATTTGATAAAAATGATAATTCTCTAATATTGAGTTACTATTTGTCTCAAGACACGAATCTTCGTCATCCCATATTTTTCTCCTTCATCTCCATCTTTTAATAGAAAGGCAAATTATATATTTATAGGAAACTACATTTTATTCACTAAACCCCAACATTGGAACACACTGAGTCACCATTTTTGTGTATATAATAATTTCATATTTGTGTTCATCGAGCATTTATTTTAATGTATGTCGATATTTTACTTTTCTTCTTTCTAATCCTAGATATTGGTGCTCCATTATTCATAATCATAAAATTATCCAAACTCATTATTATGATTTTAGAAATTATATTGAAGAAATTTTTAATTCCAACAAATATATACCAAGGACCTTAAACACTTGTAAATATATAGAAATATATGAAAGTGTTTGCTTCATGGAAATTATATTATAATATAGAAATAACCACAATTCAACTATAAATATCATAGAAAAATATCTCCCAAATTACCAAAATATTAATCATAAATTTAATGTAAATAAACATTTTTTAGACCTTTACTTACTTTCTAATAAACTATGAATTTTTGAAATGAATTCTTTGAGTAATCTTTGGAATGATCATTTAGGTCAACCAATTTCATAGGTACTTTATCTAATCTTAAGGTAAAGAATCATAATTTCAAAGCCACGTGACTATTAGTGAAATTAATGCAATATTATCTACCTCACTTTTTTTGGAAAATGAGTAAAATAGGTAACCTCATTCCATTTTTATATAGGTACCCTTATCCTTTAAGATGGAATATATTGATGTGTCATATCTCTTATAAGTATCCTCCTCCATTGAGAGGTTAGAACATCATGTTTGAAATTTCATATTTGTTACATCCAATATAAAGATACTATATTATCACATATCAAATTTTATTTCTAGACTCCTTACACCAGGGCAAGGGAAATCCTAATAACTTTAACTCATAAATCACTTCCATTAAGCCTTACCACATTTCAATTTTCCAAGAAAAAAATATATAATTTTTCAATCATTATTAATTATTCAAAAATTCATTATAACTTAAACATAGAATAAATATTATTAGAAGGAAATAATATTTTAATATACCACTTAGTATATCTAAAATGAATGATAATTTATATTCACATAAATATTATTAATAAGGTTGTGCATAACTGAAACACATATCCACAAAAAAATGATATCCATTATCATAAAAAAAATCTATAAGAACAAGAAAAATAGAATAATAGATTCATCTATTTTTAATTCATGTTAGTGATCATTTTTAGTATACATAGATTAAACATTAATGAATCTTAATAAATTAGTAAACTATATAAAATTTAATAATAATATAAAAATAAAAATAAGCATAATATATTTATGATAGAGATCCATTTTCAATCAAATTTTATAACATTTCTCCAACTAGAAATAAATTATTTAAAACTTTATAAATTGATCTATATTCTATATAACACCAATTTTATCTATAAAAAATATTATTTAATTTTTAATTTTATTTTGGGTCTCATATTTTAAAATGTGATCTATTTTTTCCTAGTTCTCAATACCTAATGTACACAGAAATAAAAATCACATGAAAAAATTAATTTGACTCATGTTCACCTATATAGTAATCCATTTAATCTCTCTCAAATGTATCATCCACTATCATAATCCAAAAGTAGTTATTATACACAAACCTCTTTAAATGAAATGAAAAAATTGATTTTATATAGAATAATGATAAAATGTATAATAGAAAATTATTGAAATTTGTATTACCTAATATTTAACTAGATGATAAAATTTCATATGTATATTGTAGATTTTTTAGAATCATAGGTTAAATTGATGATAAAAGAAAAAATTATTTTAGAGATAGCAATAGAGGGTGTCCCAGATTCGATTTCAAATTGAGGGAGTAGGGGATGGTGTGGATTTGTTTTCTAACCTTGTAAAAAGAATAGTTTTTTTAAAAAAAATTGATTGTAAACCCAACCAATGTCTTCATGAATAGACACTATCATTCCTATAGACTAACATCAGAATCTTTTAGGTTTTATAACTATAACCCACATCTTCGAAACACTATTATTTTCAAAATTTTCTATCTGTGGCCCTTATATACAATAATTTTTCCATAAATATTAATTTAATAAATAAATAATTCCTCAATTTTAATTAAATAATAAAAATAAGTATAAAGGTTGCTAAAAACATCACAACATCATAATTCTCATCCTCCAGAATCATTTTGATCAGCCCTTATCATATAACACCCATTTCTAACTTCCATTACACTTACCACACTAATTTATCTAATCAAATACCATTTTTATGTTTGATTACTCAATCAATAATCCCTATTTTAACACACATTGGATCCTCATAATTGTTAGGTATTGAGTTTTCAATCAAAACAACCCATTTCTTACCAATAATGTACTGCATTACTTATCTATTTGAAATGACATTGAGAAGCCTACTAGGTGTCCAGTTTTCTCTTTGATTTCTAAAATGATTATGTTAAACAAAAATTCATAATTTTTGTATCTTTTTTTGGTTCCTCTATCATAACCTCTAAATTTCCTAAAAATTCCTAATTATTCTATTACTAAATTACATTATACACTATTAAATGTATAATTCATGAAATATGTCTAAGAAATTATCAACATGATTAATTATAAACTCTTATATTTATCCATTATCCTTTAATATATTACCCATCACCTCACACATATGTTTTTTTTGAAAGTTGACATGAAATGGTTTCTCAGTTCACGTCCAAGGAATTTATTGAATCAAAAAACCGGGGGTACATGGAAATCTCAAGGTGTAATGTGATTACACCCTCTGAAATTTAAAGAAACCAAAAAAACATACATTGAAAACCCAAGAAAAATGCAATTAGACCACCCTGCTGAAGAGCAGCCCTGATTCTATGCACTGGACTTTCCATCCTGCTGCAAGTATTTAGGAAATGTTGCAGCAACCGAGAAAGCTCCAGGTCCCCAAGGTAAAGTTCCACTGGTAGGGGTCTTCAGAAGAGGGAAGACACTTGCAGCCTTCATGAGATTCATTGCAAGAAGGAGCAGACCATGCCTTACTTGAACCGAAGTGAAGATAGAAGCAGTTCAGCTTCAAAATAAGAGCATAGTAGTACAGTCACATCTGCATAACTGATACAAAGATCTCACACAACACCATTTAAGAAAAAATATATCCACTCATCACACAATAAGATTTTTCAGCAAGAAGAGTAACCACAAACAAGGTAGAAACCATGAGAGAACAAGTTGAGGACCCATCAAGGTCAGAGCAGATAAAAATATCAGAAAACCCCATTGATCTGCATTGAAATAGAATAAATAAATCAGGGTCCAGAAATAATTGCCATGGAATCTCCTTAAAATCGAAATTTGGATCTTTCTCAAATTCCTCAACCACTCTAATAAAAATTCTCTTTCTAATATCAAGATAATCATCAGAAGTTATTTCACCATTCTTATATTTTCTAAAGGAAGTTGTATCATTTTCCGAAAACCAGGACTAAAGCCCTTCTGAGAAATTAGGTTCCGCTTCATACTGATAGGCATCCCAATATGTAGGATCATTTTCATTATCTTCACTTGAGGAAGTATCAGAATCAAAGCAATCAGAAGATTGTGAGGATTCAGGCAGGGATTCAATAGGTACAGGCTATGGAGGAACCTCACACATAAGTTTTATGATATTGAACAACCCATATAAGAATACCCACCTACAATTTTTACTATATATTTCTTCAATTATCCTACTTATACACCTTCCATAATTTAAAAAATACTCTTAAAACCCATTTATTTAGTAAGATATTTTTTGTAGTGTGCTTTAACATATATCACATAGGCTAGTTAGAATCTAACATGATGAATTTTGAGATTCAAAGCATAAGGAATTCTCTAATTAGATTCATGGAATATATTCTCCTTTATATTGGGTTATGAGGACTATAATATAACTTATAATTTCATATGAATTGATTATCATGTATGAATAAGTTAGGTTTTTTCAATTCCTTTCACTTAGGATATCCAATTTTGTTATTATACTCATCACTTAGTGTGAACATTTTTTTGAAATTTTTATGGGTTTATAAACTTATGAATTTATAATAGATAATTAGGATTTTATAGAGAGGGGTCTTATTGAATAGAGATGGTTTGGTGGTGTTATCTAGTGATATCAATGTAGAGGATGAGTCAAAATTCTTTGGTCGAGGGTGTTGATATTTTTAGTTTTTTATTGACAAACATATTTAAATTTTATCTAAGGATTTCATTGTATACATTATTTTTGTGACATGGGATACGTAATGTGTTATTTTATTGATTGATTTGATATTAAATATTCATTAATTTATTTTATACACTTATCATATTGATTATATATTCAACTTTTGTACAAGAGCATTGGATATGTGTTGTTAAAATATTTATGAGAGAATATTTTTTATTTTATATATACACCTACTTAGTACTAGTAACTAACCCTTATTAAAATATATTTAGGCTAAGGGAGGCATACAATACTATTATTCTATCTAATTGGGGATCCTATTAGATTTGGATCATGATAGAGTGGTTTTTATAATTTTTTGACCCAAAAATGTTTTGTGTTTGTCACAAACCTACTTTACAAAGGTAGGAAGTTGATGTGACAATCCTATGACACATTAAAATGCACATTAGTCGAGATGATTGGTGGAATGGATCAAATAACCCATTTTGAGTGAATTATTTCTTACCTTGAGAGTATATCAAATAGTTACGATGTTTTCATTAATCCTTTGGAATTATGATTGTTGAAATAGTTACCATCGTAAATGTTATCTATAGAAACCATATATCCCTATGAAAATCTATATGTATCATATAATCTCCATCTTTCTCTTATTGATTTATAATTTTATATTTTAAATACATAAAACACAGAGATCTATATTTTATCAACTTCAAGATAAGTGGAAGGTGTTTCGGAGTTAGAATTAGGCCCATGAGAAGGGATTCCAACACATCCACATAGTACAATGCTAATTAATGGGTCACATCCTACTTTTTAGTTATGTTTTATAAGGATCATTGGAGTTCCTTTTATGTTTTTATAATCATGACCAATGGGATATTGATATTGAAACTTAAAGAGGCGTCAAACATATTCCAGTTAATAGAAATGAAATACCACTTTGGTTGGGTTAATCAATTTATGGTAATTTTATTGGACCAGTCGATAATATTTAACATCATGTTATATGGATGTATTTTATGCAATTTAGAGTCATGAATACAGGAATGGAATCTGAGGATCTTCATTTAAGGAATCTTACACTCATCATATTAAGGGTCGTGTTCTTAATCACATGTGGAATTTGGATCATCCTAGGCTCATTACATGAGGCATATTATGTTTTACACATAAGAGGCCCCATACTCGACCAATATATTATTCTAGGACAGCCACCTAGGGGATCCTAGGATCATTACCTAGGGGATCCTAGTGTTTTCACCAAGGGTATTTTGATCATGATTACCCTAGGATTTCAAAATTAGGGTTGTTTGGGCAATCCAATAATTTTCAAATGAGTTTTCTTATTCATGTTACACAAGCAGTCTTACGCTCATCACAAAAAAGAAGTGACGTGTTTCTTGTCCTCATCACAGAATTGGAAGATATCTATTTCCCTTTTAAGTTCATGGGGTATCTTATTCTTGTCAAAAAATAATTTTGAATCAAATTTTCTCATCACATAGGGTGATATTTAGGTGTAAATATTGACCTGAATGTATAAACAGTTGAGAGCCTAGTGGTTACATTCATTGTTTAATGTTAAAAAAGGACTATGATTATGATACACCACTTATTTATGGAGATATGAGATGATAAGATGTTTTGATATTGGTATTGGACCATATATAGGTGTCCTTACTATCATTTTTGAACATGAATCAAAAACCACATTATTTAAATTTCACATTTTATGGTCATCTGATAGGAATAGTCAATGAAGTTTTACGTAATGTGGTAAAGAAATTTGCTTCTCGAAAGGGATAATAAAAATATATTGAGTGGGGCTTACACATGGGTAGACCTTGTGTTTTAAAGCAGTTAGAGAAACATGTGAAGGTGGTCTTCTAGGCTTACAACTAGTAGTAATCTCATGTGACTAGGTTCCCTAGAAGGGAACATGGAAAATTAGTTGAAAAGATAGGTGACTCAGGAAATGAGAACCAAGGTATGTAGGAATTGGCTAAGTAGAAGCCCTATTTTTGGAATTGAGAGCGAAGGAGACATGGTAGTGACTAGGCTGAAGTGGTGGTCTAGTATAATCCGTGGGTGAATTGCAAACTTGGAATGATTCCTATGAAAACTGACTCCCTAATTTCATTACTGAGTGATGTGGTACTCATGATGTTGACTTAGGAAAATCCACACATAGGTAATGATCATCAGGAATGACTAGGGAAAATGAATGTCCAGTATACAATCAGATGAATTACTAGGGATCATGGATCCTATTACGGGGGATCTAAAATATATTGGACACATGGCGCCATTTTCATTATTTCTATTAGGTTTACAAAAATGTGTCACTTGAAGGGTGGGGAAAATAACATGGAATGAAGAGATCATACTCTATTTACTCTTCCAAAAAAGTCTTCCAAAATAATTTCTTGGTGTTTATATTTATTGATTTATGGGGACCAGGGGCCAATTTTTATCATAAGGAAATTCGAGTTAATGAAATGATAATGTTAGTGGTTGTCATGAGTTGGAATTAAGTGCACAAGTTGTATGTTCATACTTAGCATGCAAGTTTATTGTGTGAATAAGAGTTGAGTTCACAAGTTCGGACTTGGGATAATTGACCTGTGTGTATGTATAGTCACAATTCAACTAGAAAATGGAGATAAGGGTACATGAATTTGAGGTTGGGAACACATTTGGAGTTAACCTTAGTGTGAAACCATAATTTGAAAAAATTCCATCCAACTTTAAATAGATATAATATTTTATTAATATATCCATTTAGTATTTACAATAATTCACGATGAAGCTTATGAAATGAAAAAAAACCACTACTTATGGGGTTTCCCTGTAGAAAGTGTTTTCATAGGCCAAACTATGCACAAAATACCTTTAGAATGGGTTTTATAATTTTTAAACCCTTCTCTATAAACGATAGATAAAATACATGACATACTCCTAGTGTGAAGTTCTTTTCATTATGTCACTTGATGGGGTAAATGTTTTGAGGAATCTATATCCCTCAGTGTATGAGAAATCATGTGACACATGGAGATACATTTGTGTCCTCTTTGTACATAATGGTACTTTTATTCCCATGATTAAATTGTGTCATCCATGGGAGGACAATATCATAGCCTCCATGAAAAATTGTGTGGCACACACATTTCAATGCCAACAATGGTATCAAAGTGAGTCTATCTTAGATTCAGTTTATTGAGTAGTACCATGGGAATATCTATTTGGTAAACTGGGGTAATAATGATATATGGATTTGAATTTAGATTTTCATGATAGGTAACAAAAACTATAGCATTTAAAAGTTTACATAATTTTATGAAAGGGATAAGATTTGGTTGTTAGTTGAAAAAAGTACGTAATAGATTATTTTTTGGGTACTTTTTTTAATACAAGTATATTAAAATATCTATTTCATATTTGTATACATTTCTAGTCATGATAAGAGAGGTATTATTGTACGTTGAGTTATGTAATTCAAATAATATCTGTTTAAATTATCCTATTAAAACATTTTATAATGACAATTACATATAAATTAATTATGAATGAGATATGTATCTATATGAAACATATTTATGGATATAAGAGATATGAATTATTTGGTTGAAACCTATTAGGCTTCTTAAAGAAATCTATCATGGGGGGTAATTAAAAATCTTCATAGGGAACCGATCATTGGGCATCCACACTTGATACCATAAAATGGATAATAACCTATAGTGTAGTCTGATGAATATTTTTTATTGACATGATGTATGAATTTTTTTAGTTGATGTCACCTATTCTATGGGGTGATCATCACACCATGTATTGGATCCTTATTTAGATTATATGAGTAGGATATTCTCTCTAGAGAGGTTGCCAATATATGATAGATACATTTTATAATGATGTTGTTTCATAGTTATTATGAAGGTTGTAGATGATGGCCTTTTGACTTATATGTGGAGTAGTGTTGACTTTAGGATTTCTAAAAATTTCTTAACAGAGTTTTTATTTATTAAATTTATTAGTATAATGATTATAGGAACTTAGTAATTTATTAAAAAGTTACTTTAGTTGTTTGGAGAATACCTATTTTTTAATGGTAATAAAAGATGAATTATTTATTACATAATTTTAAATATGATTATTAATATATAAGTGTGTAAGGGGACCAAATCAATGATAAATAATGTCAACCTGGAGGAGTATTTATTAATAGAGAATACCTAAATGTTTTTAAATGAATGTGTTATCTTTATGTGACGAGTTCCTATTGATAATAAATCAATGGTATACATTTTATTTCCTACATACTAACTCATAGGATAGGATACCATATTGATTAACATTATCATAACGTTAATATATATGGTATGATCACCTGTGAGAAAGGATCATCATCCATTAGATGTGTAAACACTTGTTATAGATGACCATGAGAGAGGCCTTTTTAGTAGAGGATGATAAATATGCGTATACCTAGGACATATGATCCTATGGTACCATAATGATAGAGAATCTAGTAGTGGATATTTGGAATCCTATGATTGGAGGATCTATAGGAATTTGAATGCTAGTTTGAGGAGGATTTTATATGAAATATAATTATCATTTAATGGACACATATAATAGAGGATCACTTAAATGATTCAAGTGTCATGGTAGAGAAGAGATTCAGTGTGGCTAAGAGAGGAGCTATAAAAACAGTTTTAACATTGGGGAAAGGCTTTAAACCCCCAAACTGATGTCAATTCCTCAGTCGCCATAGTATGCCATGGTGGTGGATTAAATTTCTTTGATTATAGCATTAATAAAACTTAATAAGAATACATAGGATGTGTATATAATCCGTGATCATGGATTCATTCATGGATTAACATGATTCATTTAAATTTTGGCCCCACCTTGAAAAATATATTGAGGTGTTAGGAAGATCATCTTGGGTTGACTGAATATCAATAGTGAATATTTCCATGATGGAATAGTGTCATAGATATTGAGAACTACTATGAATCAATATTGTATTAAATTTTGATTTAGGTGAATAAATTTTAAAGTATTTTTCCAAATAATCTAATTTATAGATGAAAAAGGGAAATACAATTTTGGATGATCATTATCAACTATCATATTCAATGTTTTATCATAGAGTATAACAATAGTATGTGGAGGAGATCCCCTTTGGGTCATAGAGGTTGTGTATTGGTGGATGTATTAGACTTAGAGAGTATGGAAGTGACTAGTCACACATTACGAATTACTATAATAGTACAGTGTTATGTATACTTGATGTAATGTGTTATGTTTATCATAACTATGAATGTTGTTTTATTGTCACCAGTTTAACTAATTTTCAATTTATGTTGTGAATAATAATAGAGAAATATGAAACACATCATGTGGATGTCTCGAGCTAAAATTTATATTTAATTAATTCAATAAATGATAAAAAATTTATTAGGTATTTATGCATGAGGGTTGTGATTATTTTGAAGAATTTGATACATGATAGTTCCATTCCAATTAAAATATTCATTCATTTTTAATAACTAATTTTATAGTTTAGTGTATTATTTAAAAATATTAAACCACATTATAAATTTTAATTTCAATGAAAAATATTACACTATTCTAGTCTAACAATAAGTATTTGAACCTTTTAACCCCATGTAAACTTCAACTGGGAAATGATGTAATTTTAGTAGGTTCCTTATGAATGGAATCCTAAATTTTAAGACCATTTTTCCTATGTTATTATATACCACTTTATATTGTAATTATCTTAATTGTTTCCACTAAAGAAAATAAATTCTTCTCTATTAATCTAAAAATAATATTTTTTATTATGTTTGACATTAATCTCTTTCACATGAATCCTTATGTCATTACCATTTGAAACATTAATGATGTATTTATTTACCTTCACATTATAATTGGTGTCCATTTGCATGTCCTAAAAATATTAGATTCCCCTTCTTCTTCATCCATCCAACCTAATTTCTCTCCTCCCTCTAATTGGTACTGATCATTATAGGAAAAACTTATTTTATATATTCTTTCAACTTCTTCCATTGAGACATGATTAGAAATAACATCTACCATCATCACCTTCGAAATCCAAGGAAAGTTTATTCAAGACTCATGATCAGAATACACATGATCCATATTCTCTACATCATCTATACCATGTCAAGGCTCCAATAGATCACCCATACCCTCTCTCGGACACTTATGTAATACCATAATATTTTGGAATATATTTTTATTTAAATTAATTCTATATTTGATAACTTATGACACTTGATAAATCCAACAAAAACAAACTATAAAATATCAATATAACATTATTAATAAATTTATAATAAACATAGATATTAAACCATTAAAATTTATTAATTTTTAATGATATATAATTAATATGAGATAATTTTAAACAAGGTTGATTTTAAAAAAAAAGTTATTTTCATTATATAATATATTTTCATTTTGAAGTAAATTTAAAAATTATAGAATTTAAATTCAATAAAATATAATAATTTTTTAAATTCATCACCTTAAAATTTACTTAGAAACAAATTTTTATATTTTTCTGAAAAAATTATTTTTTAGATGAAGAATAGGTTTTTGAAAACAATTTTAAATTTTTTTATCATTATTTTAGAATTACCTTGAAAAATAAAAAAAATATATGTAATCAATTATATATTTATGGAACAATATTTTTCTTTTCAAAATTTTTTTTGAACTTGGAAATCCAATGTACAAAATTTTTTAACCTAAAATAAAACTTTACTTTAATAAAAAAAATTATATGCCTTATTTTGTAATAAATAAATTTTATGGAAAAAAATTACTTTTTATTTATTTTAAATCATAAAAAATATTAATTATTTTATAATAAATCAATTATTTCTAGGGAAATTATAAATAATGATAATTTTACCTATAAATAATTTCTATTCATAAAAACTCAATTTTTTCTTAAAAAATGGTTATTACATGATTACATGAATTTATTTTAAAATTAACATTTTAAACCTTCCAAAATTTTATATTATAAAATGATTTATAAATTTTAAATCAAAAGGTGACAATTAGGTATGTAGTTTCATTTTAATTTTTTCATTAAAATTAATAACCAACGTTAAAAATTATTTAACTTTGTAATAATTAAAAATAGTAAAAAGTATTTTACTAATGTGAAAAGGAAAAAAATGTTAAAAAAATGTATCCAAATATATCAAATAGATATTGTTTAACTAGTACTCACCCATTTCCCCATTTTTTCCCTTTTTAATCCCTTGAACCATTAATAATGATATAACTTTATTGATTTCAATTGGCATTTCCAAAACAACCATTCTCTTCACTTATTAAAAAGTAACAGTTACACCAATTCAAGGCTAACATGTAATTATAATTTATTGTTGAAAAAACAAAAATATTATGTTAATATAAATTTCTACCACTTCCATAATATTTTTTTGACCCTTATTTTTTGTAAGCCCTTTATTTCCAAGGAGTTTTACCATAGAAAAACGTTGGCTTCCAATGTGAGTATAAATTTCTCTTATTATTTTATTTTACTCTACAATTTAATACATGTTATATTAAAAATATTAATATAATAAAATAACTATAATTATTATATATAAATTATATTATATTAATTTTAAAATAATTATTTAATCTGTTGCATCCACTAAGAAAGCAGAATAACATCGATTTTCTGTATGTGTGAATTACCACCTCCACATAGAGATGTTGTTAGTTTTTCATCACTAAATAAAAAAAAGGAATAAAATATTAATTTATTGAATAAATATGTTTTATATGCCAAAAATAAATTTGTTAAATGATAATTATTCATATACCATCATTTTATCCATTCATTGAGAAATAGATTATTAATCGTGTATATGAATTATTACGGCTTCCATGAATGACAAATTTTATTTTCCATCACCCCCAATCATAGGTGGTTCTAGGAATGGATTTATTGGGGATATAATTTTCTTATGAAATATTTCATATTAATTATATTTCAATATATCATTATCCAAATACATCCCCAAACACATTAAATCATTATAATATATTACCATTTCTATCGAGTTAACATCATATATAAACAATGTTAAAAGGATTATGTCATAAATGATTATGGTATTTAAAATCATTGTAATAAAATATAAATATTAAATTTATAAAGTGTTCTAATTATTTTTCGTAAATTTGTTGTTAATATTTAAAATATTTATCAATATATCACCTTTTGATCATTAAACATGTCGATAAATAGTTCATTGCAATTTCTAATTTTACAAGCCATAATAATAGATTTCACTTAATAAAAATGTTACTAAATTAATAATTGGAAGATGATATTTATTATTTTTTGAATTATGTTTGAATGATGACCTTGAAAACACTTAATGATAACTAATCACATCTCCATTAAGTTTGTATGAATCAAACGATCAAATGTTCTAACAACCGATAGTGAAAAAAAATAAAAATTTAATATACTTGTAAAAATGGTTATAAAATAATTACAAAGGGGTATGTTATTCAGATAGGTGATTAAGACAGTAATGTCAATTAAACATGTGTTTAGAGAAGGGTTGAGAAATCAAGAATACAAGGCAAGGGTTTTTTGCATATTAATTTTTCTTTACTTAGATATGATTTGTATTCATGACTTATTTATGATTTGTGTTTTATATATTGTAAATGAAAAAAATAATAATTTTATTGAAATATAATATATTTACATATAAATATCATGTTCTGCCATTAATGGGTCTTTATTTTGAAGCATAACAAAATTAAAAGGATTTTATAATGCAATTTTTATACATTTAGAAATGTTTTAATTGTATACTAAAATTTATTATTTGTATGGTGCAATACTGAAAGAGAATATATTTTGTAATAATATATTTTTTATTCATGGTATTTATATAACCCTATGACTTTCAATATATCATTTACTTTTGATTCAAAAATTTGTAAATTCATAAGGGGATTTCTTCTCAAAATTTATCTCTTTGAGACATGTTCTATATTATGCAAGTAATTTATTTTAATTGGTGTATATTATTGTAATAATAAAATTGATCTTATATATTACATGTAATTTTTTTTGGTGATCTAAAACACTCTTAACACTTTAGTGATAATCTTTCTTTTCTAATTGTGTTTTTCATGTTTATTTCATTCTTATTAATTCCACCATTAATTTACTTAATTAAGGATTAATGACATTTTGGATGAAAACTAACTAAGTTTAGAAAATTTTATTTGGAATATTTTTGGATATGTGATGAAATTTGGTTTCATAAATCATTATATTATGTAAATGAAACATAAACGTCAATCATATACATTACGAAATCACATACATGGATATTTTCTATGTCAAAAAGATTGAATTCATTAGGATTAACATACACTATCATTCAGTTACATGAATTTATTACATTTAATAATTAGGTATGTGATCAACCACCTATGTGAGTAATATAACACGTAATTCGGTTTCAAGAATTATCCAGTTACATGAATCTCCTATGTTATGAAATTTTCCACATCTCATAATTCTGCTACGTTAGTTTTCGTGAATCAGATATGTGAATAAAAGGAATATGTAATTTCAATTGGAAATGTCAATTTGGAAAAATCAATGAAATTTGAACATAATTTAGTTTTTCTATGTGACGTAAAGTCGGGTACATGGACTTAGAACTTCAAATCGGCTACACGGTTTCAGATGAATAATTTTTCTATATGGAATCCATTCTTGAAATTGGCCACGCCGTTGTACTAGTTTGTATTTATTACCTTTGAAGAACTCAAGTGATGTTTTTAATGTTACTGTACAGTCTTATATGCTCTATATCATATTTAAGATAAAATAAAATATAATAATAGAAATGTATTGAGGAAAAAATCAAGAAAAATTATTTTTATTAGTATCTTTTTTTGGAGAGAAATTTCAAAGATAATGACATTTTACTGATCCCTATTTTTCTACGGATCATGTGAAATGTATTTAAATAAGAGGTAGTTCATGTATTTCAAATAAGAATTAATATAATTTCATGTGTGTGAGTGTGGTCTTGGGAATGAGAAGTGAAGTGAACTAGAAACTATGGAATATTTTATCTCAAATATTCAACCAAGATACTTTATATTATATACAAATATTAAAGAATAAGTTTTGATCTATCAATTGTGCTTATACAAAAGCATTGATACTAGAAGAAGACTATTCTCTAGGTTCTAACTGTTCATATTATTTCTCTTGGATATCTTTATTTTATGTTAGTTTTTTTATAGTTGTGAGATATTGTTTGTTAACTATTTTAGTATTTATATTTAATTTTAAATGTCCATGTAAAATATCATTTGAATGATACTATTTGTAAATACATTATATTCCCCATTTGAAAGTTCCTATGCTTGAACCATGTTTTGAATTCTTTCACTCAATCATACAATCCACAGAAAAAGGGTCAGGAGTCCTCAGTAAAAGGACTACATTAGAGAACATCATCACACTCATAGAGAAGAGTGCTGGTGGAATGGACATGTGACTTCTATTCCTAAGAGTACTATATATCTATCTATTTCAATTTCTTTTATGATTTTATTTCTATTGTATTACCTATTAAATAATTGGACATAATTCAATCGTAAAAAAGAGACGGATATTTTTATAAGTTAAGAAAAGTTTAAAATAACTCAATCACCCCTTGAGTATTATTAAAGTCGTTATTTTACAAAATTTGGTATCATAGTATGTGATCCTTGAGTTTACAATAATAAAACATTTAAATTTAAATATCCCTTCAATAATGTCCACAATTAATGTCAACATATAAGGTATGAATCTAGTCAAATAACCCTATTTTAATGGTGATAATTTTAGTTATTGTAAGAAATAAATGATTATATATTTAAAGAACCTAGGTATAAAGGTTTATCTCAAATACACGAGGCCTTATGAGATTACAAATATTGCTCCAAAAACATGGGATATAGATACTGAAGAAAAAAATTATTTGAATTCAAATGCTATGGGAGATATAATCTGTGGATTATTAACACATGATTCTGATAGAGTTTCTCAATATAAAATAGATTATGAAATGTGGCCTAAAATTTTAGTTTCTTATGAAAGAAAATACAACATGACAGCTCTCAAATATATACATATATTCTAAATTTTGACAATTTCATAATAATATATGGTGAATGTATGACACATTTAAATAGAATACTTAAAAACATTTAAAATAATGTTTTTAATTTAGGGACAAAATTACAGAACCATATCAAGCTCTAAATGTTCTCAGAATAAAACAACCAAAATAGAGTGGTATTTTGGCTACTTTAAATCAGAAAATTGACGTAAATAGTTTCAAAATAAAATTTATTATTGGAACTTTGATGGTGTATGAAGAAGATATTGAAGATGAAGATGGAGAACAAAGGGTATTTATAAATAACAATATATCTTTAATAGTATAAACTTCAAAATATGATAATAATTGTAGTGATATTCATGTAACTGAATTGGCAAATAGAAACCCTTCTAGTAGTTTTGATTTAGAAAATGATATTGCTCACTTTTCTAGAAAATTTAATTTCAATAAACAAAGAATAGGTTTTAAAAAACACTTCAATAAATGTAATATGTTTAATAGAAATTTTCGAGAAGTAAGATGTTATGAGTGAATGAAGCTTATACATATAAATCTTGATATTACACAACATTAAGATGATAAAAAATCATAATATTAATACTTGGAGAATGTTTTCTATAATAATAATGATAATAAATCAATGAATGAAACATGGAGTGCTTTCGTGGATTATATTGTTGTTTCATCCATAGAATTAGAAGCTGGTCATTCTAATCAAAAAGTCAACATGATTTTTATTGCATAAATAGATGAGGTATGTTCTTGTTATTCTATTAAATATTAAAATGAAATGGGAAATGGAAATTTGTCATTCGAGTACTTGGATTAATATTTTTCCATGTTAGAATATGACTATGAATCTTTAAAGAGGTAAAAATTATTAAAACTTCCAATATTTTCTTTATTAAATAAAAAAGGTCATAACTAAAAAAAATTAATCATAAAAACCAGACTAGAAAATTATTCTGCATTATGTATTGAACAAGGAAATAGTATTTAAAATTTATAAAAACAAGTTTAAGACATTAAAGATACTTCCATTGTATTTTCAAAAGGTCAAAGTTATTTAAATATAATTCCCTATAATAATATGAATCATAAAAATATATGTGGAATAGGAAGTCAAGTTGAGAAAAAAATGAGTTCCAAAACTATTTTGTGCCCCGTTACAAAAAATAAAAAACATTAAAAAATTACTTGTTTACATTGTGGTTATCTTTGAAAATTTAGAAATGATTGTAGTTTGAAAATCCAATAGTATTAGAAGATCCATGGTTCTTGAATGAGGTTCAAATAAATTATTTTTTAGTACAAATGATTAAATATGGGCTAATGTAAATAATCCTTGAGGTCACAGATGTTTCAAGGGGTGTTTGGGGCTTTTTTGGATACCAGAGCCTAGGTTTGGGTTGTTTTAAGCCTAGTGCACAGATAGCGAAAACAAACCATGGTAGACCACACATTTGAACAAACCATATGAGGCTAGATAGAGTATTGATACATACCACATGTTTGTTCCAAAATATGTGGAATATGATACACATTCATAGGGCTATGTCTATAGTTTTTTCCAGAACATGAGAGTTCTTTTTCACATGGTTTCCACATGGTTTGTGTACTGTGTGGGTAAATAATTCAAGTAAATTAGGCAGGTTCCTCTCCTCCTATAGGAAACCTTCACTACTACAAAAACTAGCTTTATCGACACTCAAAACAATCTTTAATAGTGCTAAAAAATTGATGTATAGCTCGCCACTGAAAAAGGGGGGTCGCCTTTATCAGCGCTAAAAAAGAGCTGATAAATGCCCTGCATAATGTAATATAAAAAACTACAGCAACACATCCAAACAAGACATACAAAAAATCAGTATATCAAAAAGTATACCCATACTAAATTAACATATAATTCATAAGGTAATTTAAGTAAGTATACCCATACAACAAGTATACCCATACACCATTAAAAAATAATTGATAAATAATTTAAATACATAAAAATTCAATTTAGAATTCAAGGGGTTGGGGGCTGTTCAGGGGTTTGGGTGGTAGTCCAAGAGGGGTAGGGGTGTCTAGGGGGTGGGGGTGTCCGGGGGGATAGGGTTGTCCAAGGGGGGTGGGGTGGTGTCCAGGGGTGGTGGGGGATGTCCATGGGGTGGGGTTGTCTAGGGGTGGGGGTGTTCCTTTGGTGGGGTGGTGTTGAAGAGGGGTGGGGGTGTCCAGGGGGTGGGGGCCATCCAGGGGGTGGTAGGGTATCTAGGGGGGTTGTCCATGGGGGTGTCCAGGGGGTGGGGTGGTGTACAGGGTGTTATGGGGGCTTTCTATAGGGTGGGGGTGTCCTGATTGTGGGGTGGTGTCAAGGGGGTGGGGGTGGTTGTCCAAGGGAGTGCGGTGTCTAGGGGGTGGGGGTGTCCAGGTGGTGGGGTGGTGTCTAGGAGGGGTGGGGTGTCGTCCAGGGGGTTGGTGGGTGTCCAGGGTGGTGGGTTTGTCCCGAGGGGTGGAGGGGGACTGTCTAGGGTGGGGGGGGGGGGGTGCTGTCCATGGGGGTGTCCAGGTGTTGGGGTGGTGTCTAGGGGGTTTGGGGGCTTTCCAGGGGTGGGGTGTCTAGAGGGGTGGGGGTGTCCACAGGGTGGGTGGTATCCAGGGTGGTGGGGGTGGCTGTCCAAGGGGGTGAGGGTTTCTAGGGGTTGGGGTTTCCAAGTGCTGGGTGGTGTCTATGGGGGTTGAGGTTGCCATCTAGGGGGTTGGTGGGAGTCCAGGGGGTGGGGTGTCTAGGGGGGCTGTCCATGGGGGTGTCCAGGGGGTGGGGTGGTGTCCAGGGGGTTGTGGGGAATTTCTGGGGGGGGGGGTGTCCAAAAAGGTTGGGGTGTTCAGGGGAGTGGGTGGTGTCTATGGGGGTGGGGGTGGTCTAGGGAGTTGGTGGGGCTATCTAGGGGGTGGGGTGGTGTCCAAGGGGTGGGGTGGCTGTCCAAGGGGGTGGGGGTCTAGGTGGTTAGGTTGTGTCTAGGTGGGGTGGGGGTGCCGTCCAGGGGGGTTGGAGAATGTCAAGGGGGTGAAGGTGTCCATGGGGTTGGGTGGTTTCTGGGGGGTTGGGGGGATTTCCAGAGGTGGGGTGTCCAGTGGGGTTGGGGTGTCTAGAGGGTGGGGTGGTGTCCAGGGGGTCGGGGCGGGCGGTCCAGGTGGTTGGTGGGGCTGTCCAAGGGTGTGTGGTGGTATCCATGGGGTTTGCAGTGGTTGTCCATGGGGGTGGGGGTGTCCAGGGGGTGGGGGTGTCCAAGTTGTGTGGTGGTGTCTAGGAGGGGTGGGGCGTCCAGGGGTGGGGGTTTGCATGGGGTTGGGGGGCATCAAGGGGGTTGGGGTGTCCATTTTAAACAAAAGAGAGACACTTTGAGTGATACCATCCACACCATGCCTCATATTGAGGCGGGGTTGACTCGTACATGTTATAAATTACCCATGGATCATTCCCCTAATGAATCAAAAAATCCGAATGCGTATGGTCAGATTTTCGCACATCAGTTGTTGTTTTCACTTAAAATTATGTCTATTTCAAAAAAAAGAGAGACTTTAAGTGATACCAGACATACCGTGCCTTAGATTGAGGCAAGGTTGACTCGTACACGTCAAAAATGACTCATGGATAATTCCCCTAAAGATTCAACATAATATGAATGCATTTGGTCAGATTTCCATACATCAGTTGTTGTTTTCACTTAAAATTCTGTCTATTTTAAACAAAAGAGAGACACTTGGAGTGATACCAACCACACTGTGCCTTGTATTGAAAAGAAGTTGACCCGTACATGTTATAAATGACCCATGGATCGTTCCCCTAATGTATGAACACAATCTGAATGTGTTTGGTTGGATTTCCATACGTAAGTTGTTGTTTTCACTTGAAATTCTGTCCATTTTTAACGAAAGGGAGACACTTTGAGTGATACCGGCCACACCCTACCTTGGATTGAGGCGGGGTTGACTCTTACACATCATAAATGACTTGTGGATTTTCCCCCTAAAGTATCAACAAAATCTGAATGTGTTTGGTCAGATTTCCATACGTCAGTTGTTGTTTTCACTTAAAATTCTGTCCATTTTAAACAAAAGAGAGACACTTTGAGTGATATCGGCCAAACCGTGCCTTATATTGAGGCGGGTTTGACTCTTACACGGCATAGATGAACCATGGATTGTTCCCCTAAAGTATCAACACAATCAGAATGTGTTTGGTCATATTTTCGTAGGTCAGTTTTTGTTTTCACTTAAAATTCTGTCCATTTGATACAAAAGAGAGACGATTTAAGTGATAACAGCCACATCATGCCTCAGTTTGAGGAGGGTTTGACTCGTACACATCAAAAATGACCCATGGATCGTTCCCCTAAAGAATTAACATAATCTGAATGCTTTTGGTCAGATTTTCATATGTCATTTCTTGTTTTCACTTAAAATTCTGCCCATTTTAAACAAAACAGAGACATTTGGCGTGATACCGGCCACACCATGCCTCGGATTGAGGTGGGTTGACTCTTACACATCAGAAATGACCAATTAATCGTTCCCATAGAGTATCGACACAATCCAAATGCATTTGGTTGGATTTTCATACGTCAGTTGTTGTTTTCACTTAAAATTTTGTCCATTTTAAACAAAAGAGAAGCACTTTGAGTGATACTGCCCACACTATGCCTCAGATTGTGTTGGGTTGACTCGTAGATGTCACAAATGACTCATGTATCATTCCCCTAAAGTATCAACACAATATGAATTCATTTTTTCATATTTCCATATGTCAGTTGTTGTTTTCACTTAAAATTTTGTCCATTTTAAACAAAAGAGAGACACATTGAGTGAAATAGGCCAAACCGTGCCTCGAATTGTGACAAGGTTGACTCATACACAACAAAAATGACCCATTTATCATTTAACAAATTTATTAACACAATCCGAATGCGTTTGGTCAAATATAAAGTTATTTTAGAGATTTTACTATTTTTTCTTATCCAAAGACCAAAGAAAAGTGGTTCATCATTCTTGCATATTGCTGGTGCATTTCATTTGTCAAAATGGGAAATTGAATCATTGGTGAAATTATGTTTTATTTAATAAAAATTAATTTTTTCCTACAAACATTTACATACAAAAATGTTTCATCTTTTGATCCCATTAACCCCTCTCAAAAATGACGGCCAATTGTACACGTCCCCAAGTCAGGTATTCATGATATTTGTGTATAATATTCCATTAGGTATGCATCAAAATCATTTCTGAACAAAAATATCGTCTTTTGAGTATGAGGCTCTTTGACGGTCATAGTAGTACTACAAAATATATAAATAAATAATTAATAAATAATTTAAATTAAATAGTAGCTGTTATTTAAAATACCTCTTTTGGGATGATAGTTTGTTGATGAAAAATGACCTGTTTCATAAATTTACAAACATAATAATCATAATCATTATTGTTTGTTTGTTTTGGACACTATAAATAAATTGAACAATAGGAGAATAAGAAACTTGTGTTGATATGTGTTTGGATAGTGAAATTTTATTATATATACCCTGATATTTGTCCAGACATAGTACTTTCTTGCCTCCTTATTCTTACCCCTATCCTTATTCCTTTTTTAGACAATAATGATACATCGCCCTATCATAACAGAATCCATCGTAAAAGATAATATAAATTATATTACATGATTTTTAGACCTAAAATGTAGGATGCAGTGTCTTACAGATTCACAAACTGCATCATGTGTGGTTGGTTTGTTGGATATCGTTTTATTGAATCTAGAAAATAAATCTTTGGAGTATCAAAGTTCATAGAAATTATCAACCAATTTTTCCTAAAAACACAAAAAGGAATAAGTAATAAAATAAGCTAAAATATAATTGATATGCTTTAATCATATAGTTTTACCCCAGCATGGTTGGTATTAGAAACAGTCTATCATCCGTAATCTTTCTTTCAAATGTTTTCAGTAAGCTACTCATTATTTCATCCTTTTTTGGTGGATCTAATTTCATTAGTTGTGTTGATGTGGTATGAGGACTAACAAGTCCGAATTTTATCTCATAAGAAAATTCCTTCAATAGTTTTTCATATATACGTCTGTCAATAATATAAAATTCATTTAGTTATAATATTCACATTATATCAGCTTTTAGAAAATCAATTCATGAAACCATACCTCATATATAAATTTACAACTGTGATGCCTAGCCAACAGTATTCAAGGATACCATTTACATTTTCATCAGTAATGAAATCTTGAATTTCATATCTGTATGTATCCTTTTCAAAAACCAATGTATAAATACTACCACCTCTTAGCTTCGTATCCACATGAGTCTTCAGTGCTAGTAAATAGGGACAGAGAATAGGTGGTATTATTGTGATTTCAATTGCTCTTTGGGATTGTTTGGTCGATCCTTTAGATGATTTTGAGCCGACATTTCTTATCACACCTTCCCTTTCTCCGTCTATAATAACATTCATTAGTTTAAACCACTTTTTCATTAATTGTTAAAGGGTTAGCTTGAAAAAAATGGAAATATATACCACTTTGTCCGCATGTACTCTTACAAGTTGTGATGACCATTCAATAAATGTCCCAATAGCCTTTTCGACCGTATCAATATCATCTTCGTTAAGTGGAACAGGTAGCACTGCATTTGGATCATGAGCTATAGTAATCGTCACTTTCAGATGATATTTTGGAAGTGGTCGATTATGCAGCTTGTCCTCTAGGATGCTGAACAACATAGCCCTCGCTAAAAGGTGATAGGTGGGTGTTGACAGATATAAATCATAGTCATTGTCACCCTGTAGAAGATCAGTATAGAAAAAGTATCAGTGCTTTTCTGATTCACATTCCAGGGGAAAAATTATTATAATATTTATTACCATGGATAAGAAAGTTCTTTGTGGGGAATGGCTTGCCTCAAAGCAGGTGGGGGTGGGGCAGGATCTTCATGCGCTGGTTTTTCCTGAGTTGTGTCTTCTCCTTGCTTCCCACCCATAAATGTTTCTAAAAATTTTCCCTTCCATTTAAATAGTCTTTCAAGAGTTTCTATTCTTTCGCTCATTTGTTTCATTTTCTCATCTCTATCATCCATTTGTTTTTTATCATAATATACTCGTGGTGTCACCCAAAAACCCCACACCTCTGACACGAATACATTATTTTGGCCGCTTAAAAGCCGTCTATAATAGTTCTGCATCCGCTATAGGAGTAGTTGATTCCTATGACTATCAGATATAGAAAGATAACTAATTATTTTTAGGTAATATAAATTAAAAAAAAAATCTTTTTATCGTGTCATACTTACACATATTTTCAACACGTTTTTTGTGTTTTCATCTACGAGCTTCCCTTACTTATTCACACATTCCTCCTTCCATAGCACATTACCTGGGATGTAAGTGTCTTTGGTTTTCAACTTATCAATCTACATATAAATATAGAACGATAATTATGATGTTGTTTCTTGTAACCTAACAATATTTCGGTAAATTTAAAATATGTACCATTTTCTTTTCAAGTGAAACACACCCCATCCTTGCTTTACGATAGGGGTATGTTGGTTTTGAGGCCCGTTCATTATTTTTAGTACTAAGTTGTTGTTTCATAAATGAAATATTGAAAATAAAAGTGATGAATACACGTATCCTCAAATAATGTATTATCAGCCACAATGTACCTGAAACATCTCATCCCCACACCAGCCAATAAATGCATCCCGTGATTCTTCAGATATCAGGTGAGTGTTGATAGAGGATGGGTGTTGGTTTATTTTACCTTTCGAATCATTCAGGTGACATTTTTGTTAAAATAGTATGAAAACCTCGATGACACCTTCCTGCAAGCCTTAGTACATAATTCTTGTGTGAATCATCTACTATTAATGTACTCATCAAGAGACTGGGAAGTGTAAGACACTATTTCACTATTTTATTTGCTACTAAATTGAAGAAATAATACCATAATGTTACCATAATTTCTTCCTTTATCATAGCCTTCAGCCTGAACAAAACATGGTTCCATGAATCTATGTCAATCGGCATGCATTTCTAAGTGACAATTCCAATGTAACTACTAAACATAGACATGTTGGGATTCACATGTTGGCCTCATGCATTCCATTTGACATCAAATTTGATACCTTTTCTTTTCACCTTATGAACTTTGGCTAACATCATCAAACTAGGACGCACTTGTGTTTTCTGCGCCATTAGTCCTTCATCCCCAAACATTTCATAAATATCAACATCATCTATATGTTCATAGGAAATGAGAGAAATGCCATGTGCTGATGGTTGTTGGACCTCAACACTAAGAGAAACAACAGGTTCAAAAAATTGTTGTTGCTCTGTACTGTGAGCAGCCATAGCAGCAGTAGCAACAACAGCTTGAGAGACTTGTTCAGCCTCAAGGTTTGGAGCACGAGAATGTGCAGAAGTCATTATCTGCAAAAGTAGTAGAATAGATAATTTAGATTACATAAATTCATTAATGATAAGATAATAACATGAGATAACATGATCTACATTATAAAAAAAATATAACATGTTTATTGAACTCTCTATATTTTTTCAAAGGATGAAGGGATTTGACACCTCTATCGATTATCCAAATCCCTTCATTATGGTCTCCTATAACATATAAAACCTCATCTAAATTGGGACCACTGTGAAATGATTGTGACGTACCACTGAAAAGAATCATCCTCAACTGAATTCTCATTGGACCCTTCAGTAGTTTTGGACGATAACAGAACAATCGACCACATTCAGTTTTTGGGATTTGAAACATAAAATACTTTACCGCATGTGATGCCATTATAAAATGTTCACCTTTGTACCCTTCTTTACTAAAATAAACTTTCACAAATCCCAATTCATCTGTTTTAACCCCACTATTGTTATCAACCAATTTGCAATGAAAAATTGGAAATTCGAATGTCATATAATCCAAATCCAATATTTATTTGATAATTCAAATATTATGAAATATTAGAATAAATTGGATTTCTATACTTACTACCAGAAACATGCATTGCTTCAACCACAAGTTTAACTCTACTATTTTTCAGGGTACTATCTTTGTCATGTTAATCTGTAAAGAATTTATAACCATTAATTACATAACCATTGTAAGATAATATATACACACTTGGCCTGGTGGCTAGCCATAGAAGTTGTTCTGAAATTGAATTCGGATTTTCATCGAACTCCTAAAAAATATGGTCCTAAAACCATCCTATTAACTGGTTATTATGTGTATTTGATATCTATTTTTTATCCCTTGATGGATTCAAGTACCTAATAATTTCATTCTGGGTTTCAATATATGGAGTAACCTCCCAACGTTTATGAAAAACATAAAGGTGGGCCTACTCCTGATCAGTAATATTGATTGTCACAACATTTCTTCCAAAAATTCATTTACCCTCAATGCGTCCAGTGTAAAGATATTTTGGGAGACCAATGCTTTCCACCTCAGATAGGTATTCGGTACCGAATTCATTGGCTTCCTCGATAATATATTTCTCCACTATACAACCCTCTGGAAGACATTGATTTTTGACATACCCTTTAAAAATCATCATATACCATTCAATGGGGTACATCCATCAATAGTGCATAGGACCACAAAGTCGAATCTCTCTCCCCATGTGAATCATCAAATTAACCATCATATCAAATAATGTTGGCGGGAAGAACATTTCTAACTCACATAATATGATGAAAAGTTCTCTTTCAATAGCTGGAAATTTCACCAGGTCTAAAACATTGCTACATATAGCTTTCAAAAAGAAACAAATTTTGGTTAATGTATGACGAACATTCTTGGGAAAAATGAAACAAAAATATATAGGAATTAAATTTTTCATAAAAACCTGGAAGTCGTGTGATTTGAAACCTTTTAACTTCATATCATTCATTGACACAATGTTCTTGATATTTGATGATTACCCCTATGGAACCTTTACATCATTGAAGAAGTTGAAAAATTAATATCTCTCCTCCCTGGAAAGAGTGTAACCATATGGAGGAAGAAACATTTGATTTTCACCCTTCATGGGAGCCTACCCTTCTCGTATTATCACGTCAACTATATCCATCCTTGCCTTAATTCCATCCTTTTTTCTAGGATCATTTAACAATGTTCCTATAACACTGTCACTTATATTTTTTCTACATGCATCACATCAGGAAAATGTATGACGTATAAAAAATTCTAGTATGGTAATTAAAAAAACTGATCTATTTTTCCAACCAATTTTCATAAGGTTTTTCAAAAATAGATTACCAAAAACAGTGTTCACATCTTTTACTTTCTCAAACAGTTGATCACCTGTTAGTGGAGATGGTGTTGTGTGTTGTTTTGAACTTCTATTGAATGATGTTATCAGAGATCGGTACTTATGCTAACGAGGTAGAAATATACGATGTCCTAGAAACACAGTTTTCGATGATTGTTTCAACCTAATTGATTCTATATCTTCTTCGTACATGGGACATCCTTGAGATCCTTTAATGTTATAGTCTGAAAAATTTCCATAAGTGGTGAAATAATATATCATCCCATACAACATCGCTCTCAATGTGAAGTATTCACTTTTATAATCATCATACAACATAACACATGAATCCCACAATAACATCAAATCATCGATAAAATGAGACAAATAAACATCAATATTGTTACCTAGTTGTTTTAGTCCTGATATAAGCATAGATAACTTGATAAATTTCCACTTCATGCATAACCAGGGTGGCAAGTTATAATTTGACAATATAACAGGCCATGTACTGTGAATGCTAGTTTGAAAACCAAAACGATTCACTCCATCTGTAGAAAATGCAAGATTAAGGTTTCTCGTCTCTTTTCCAAATTCAAGATACTCATGATCAATTATCTTCCATTGAGGGGAGTCGGCTGGGTGATGTAATTTTTCATATTTATTTATTTTATCTACATTCCAAGACAATTTTCTGGAATTTTCTCCACATACATATATATGCACAAACCTTGGAATGATTGGAAAGTGCCATACAACTTTTGTAGGACTAGATTCATCTTTCTTGTATCGAGAAGCACCACAATTTTGGAATTTTGTAAGTGATTTTTTCTCCTTGAGAAATAGTATACAGTCTTTAGGGTAGGCATGTATTCTTTCATAAATCATACTCATCAAGAATAACAATCGTTTAACATCATATGTCCTGTTTGGGAGCTCATTATATTCTGGGAGCATGTCATTCAATAGAGAAATAGTTCCATAAAACTGACATCACTCCATCTGTTACCTGCTTTCAATTTATACAACTTGAGTATAGCTGACAATGATGTATATATAGTGCAACTCACATACAATGGTGTCTTTTCACAACTCTTTAACTTCTCAAATAATTTGGGGCAATCACAACATTCATATTCAACTGTCCTTATCATTTCCTCAATACGATCTTCATCATCATTGAAATTTGTAATCACATCCTCCATTCGGTCTTCTTTATTAGCCATATTTGTATTCATATCTGATGATCCATAAAATGGAGTTTTATCCCAGCCAGTAGCAACATTCTATTTTTCCCGTGTTTATTCCAACATTTATAACTATGATATATTCCATGACATATCAAATGTTCTTCCAACTCCTCTGGAGGAATTAGTCTAGAATAACAACAATGTAAACAGGGACAAAAGATTTGACAAGAATCCTTTGTGTGATCCTTTGCAAACATGATGAACTCTTTCACTCTCTCTCATACTCTATTGTCAAATGATTAGAATACATCCAATCTTGATTCATGTCCATCCTATTTTAATCTCAAATATTAGTATTTATGAATCAAATACACTAAACAAGACTTAAAAATATAGTAGAATATGACAACTTCCTTATAAAAATATAGATTAATATAGCTTACCATAAACCTGCAAAATAATTGAAAAAAATAGGAAAAATGGGTTCTTTCACCTATTACTAATATTACTACAAGAAAAGTATAACGAACATAGATCGTACCTCCAAAACCTCCTGGCGCCTCCTGGTAAAAAGTTAATAGTGACAAAAACTATCTGAGATTCTAACCACTAACTTCCCAATATTGGATTGGTCTACTTAGGGGTAGTATTAGTAGAATCAAACCAAAGTTCCATCCACCTCATGCTGCCCCACCCCCCAATATCCTCCATCACTTTAGTGCTATACAGACCTTCTTTATCTAGTTCCTTCCTCTACCTAGGCTATTTGTCGACTGCCTCTCTGACTGTAGAATTAATGTTAAGAAAATGAAATGTTATATGTCTATACCCATCACAATCATATTAAATTCCATGGAGTAATGGGCTATCATTGAGGTACCTATGAATGACAGTTCCTCATAAGATGATACTTTCATCACACACCTACTATTGGTGGTTGCTGCTAACCCTACATCCCAAGAAATCACTACCTTAAAATATTATGATATCAACTCAATCCATAGGCATAATAATTGAACACTAATATAGCCATCCAAATATTAGTATTCCATGTTGAATTCCCCCAAACCACTAGAGGTCGGTCTATGAATTGATCAACATAAATTAATGGATTTAATAAAAGGACCTGAAATACAATCCAACCAACTGAAACACATTTACAATATCATGAGAATAAATTCATCCCCCATCACGTAATCAGGTTCTCTATAATTTAGGTGTACTTAACCAAAATCACTTGGCATGACACACCAAGGGCATTTCTTTACTAGAGCAGTATCTATTCAAAATAATAATCTTGATACCCATAATAAGTATTAGGTAAGAATCACTATCTACCTAATGAAGTTCATGATGTCTCCCCTTTTTCAAGAAAAAACTTCAAGACTAGCACCTAGGAACAACTGGTCATAGAGGTTCACTATGTTGACACCACCCTTAAATTATCCTTGAAATAAAAGAAAGATGTGTGGAATTTACAATTGATTGAAGTTAAGAAACATCCCAAAATCCTAAAAATAATTGACCACCCAAATAAAACATCTCACATGGTCATACCATTATCTTAACCCAATGTAGACGCTTAAATTACAGAAGAAAACTACATAAAAATGTGCCAGATTATCACCTTTCCAACAACCAAGCTAGAAAAACGTATACAAACCCATTTATTATAATTGATAAGTGCTTTAAACGATTGTAAATATATTTTTTCAAGATTAACTCCAAGTGAATTAAATAATATCCTTATACACAATCAATTGTGATCAGTTGTGAGAACAATTTAATAAGTGATGTCAAACATAAACAATGTAACCTATAAAAACTTATAAAAAATCATTTTTCATAAATGGTGTCACACAATGTTTTTAACTGTAAAAAACAACCTACATAAATTATAGAAAACTAATAATAGACACTAATTATATGGAAAACGAATATAGAGTTATAGTCGAGGAGGATGAAAACTGAAGATAACACTACGAGAGAGATCCCACCCAAATAGAAGCCAGGTCCAAGTCTCATAGTCCATTCCTACTAAATTTTCTCTACATCTCCATCGTTCAAGCCTCCCTATATAACAACCCCCATGAGGCCCATCCCGAAGTATAACCTTCTCTATAAACACAATCATAAATAGTACCTTCCCCATAAACACAATCACCAGTACATCTGACACCCACAAAGTGTACCCAAATAATAATTAGGAAGGTACTTTCAAAACTCTTCTTTTTCATGATGGGGTTTACCAAAAGACCACTTTCCGAAATATAGATACACCCACCAGAAGGATGAGGAAAAAACAATCAACATTAAAAGAATTTTCATGTATAACAAGGTCTAGCTTGAGGTTTCACAAGAATATCAAACCCGCATACATATGACACTTGGTGAAAAATAAATTCTAGTTCCAAACATCATAGGGACCCATGGGGAATCATAGAAAAATCATACTTTACTTCAAATCATCTACTATCCAAGTATAAGAATCAACTACGTGTGTGATTTCATGACATAGATTGTTATAAGTCTATGGTAGTTACAATCTATTCCAAGGGTGGTGATAATTGGGAAGAATTCAAACATCACCCTAATGAAAACTACTCTCACAAAACCTATCCACCCAAATAAAACTAAAAGTATATGTGGGAAACTTACGTAGAGTAGATCGCACCCGCGATGGAGGGAGAGAAGAATCATCGAGCGGTCGAGGATCCTTCTGCCCTATGTCAGGGTGGGGGAAGGCGTGGCCGTGAGGGGGAAGTGCATGGGAGGAGCCAATCCCATTGAGAAATAGAGGATTATGGTCACGAGGAGTCTACAAGAGGGAAGGAAGTAGGGTTTGCAGGGAGGAGGATCTGCGAACGGGGTTCGAGGGGGAGGATAAGGAGTAGGGCTAGTGGCGGAGCTTCGACAAAGAGAAGATCGCGGGGGGATGGGAGTTGTCACAGGGGTACAACACCACGAGGGGTTGAGGGAATGATAAAAAGAGGATACTATGCATCCGATTGTATAAAATATGGGACTATGGTTTTATCATCACTTTTTATCTCTTATAAAGAATACTCATTATAAGGGCTAAGAAAAAAGATCTGATAAAGAATGACTTTATCAGTGCTAAAATTTTAGAGCTAAAAAAGGGTTCCTTTATTAGTGCAAATTTTTTAGCACTGATAAAAGGCGGTGCTTCCCTTTCCTGTTTTGTAGTAGTAGTTTCAAAGTGGTGAATAGTTTATCAAACTGTTAACCTAAACCAGGATACCCAAGATATTGTGGTGTTTTTATTAAATTTTTAACTAAATTAATTTCTTTTTAAAACCCAAAATCCCATTTCCTTCCTTCGTATAACAAAGGAGACATTGAGATATTATCCCCTTGAGACTATGATTGGACTCCAAATAACTTATTTATCCCTACTCTGATTTAAGTTTTGTTTGTATCATAGGATCCACATCATTAATATCCATGTTTCATTTTATCCTGTCTCAATTATTCTGGATATTGGCTGTTCTATTCGGATTTATGATCGTATGACATACTTTCCCATTCTTCATCCATTCTTTATATTTCTTCCAATATGAGTCATATCGATAGACAATATAGCATGATAACTCCACTACCGAGCTATGATAGGGGGTATATACTTTTATTTTGAGTTTTAATTCTTGATAGAGATACCAACCACTATGTTTATCATCAAACTTTTTCGTGCAATCTGGAAATTGTAATGGATAATTAAATTAAATTAAGTGGGACCTCATAGGGTTTCCCTTAGGTTTCATTGTTATGGTTTCATGGTTTTTTCCCAACCCAATGACACCCATGTGGCGGGCCTATTAATTTTACCTTGTTTTTGCTTTGTTAATCTACTCAAGTAGTTTTTTTTGGATTTCTTTATTATAGGAAGCCTTTAATAAATTAAATGACTTGAACGAAATAGTTAGAATATGCGTTTCCTTTTTTACTTTGTCAGAACATGATGATTTTAATTGATCAATTGTGGAATGTAACAAATGGGTTATGTTTAATGGTGGTGTTGAGTTAATGAGTGGGTATACTCATTAAATGACATCTTTGTGAATTATAAATAATGAGTGGGTCAACTCAATAGATATTATCTACATGAATTAGGATACATGAGTGGGAATAATCATGAGATGTAATTGGTTTTGAATTTGATTAATGAGTGGTTATACTCAACGTAAGAATTGAAATTAAAATTTTATATATGAGTGTGTAGAATTATATTATGTTGAATGTTAAATCGTATGAAATGGATGGATAATTTTATAGATTCCATTGATGGATCTCTATGGATCTTTAATGTTGTAGTGGATGCCTTGGGTTGAGTATGCCACGCTTGGGTCTTGATTCTATGGTATGCCTCTAGAATTTCTACCCCTTGGATCTGGCTATCTTGGACTCATGTAGGACATGTTTGGTAAGACATGTTTCAAGGACTCCAACATGTGCTGATACTGGGTTACCATTGAGAGGATCATGGGACTCGATGAGAACGCCTTGGTCTTCGATACCTTAGACCTGACCCACCACAGTATGACAATACGGTTATAATAGCATCACAATGGGAATGAATTTCAATTCATTATATAGTATGACTATGAGAATTATGACATGCTAGGTTATATTCCAAGTTTATGGGTATTTAACATGGTTTCATTATAGGAGAAAGGCAATGTGGACAGTATATTTATAGAAGTATGTTGAGGTCGTGTTATTCATTACTTTCATTTAGATACCTTTTTAGGAACTTGACATTTGATTTTTAGGGATCCTTGAGAGGTTTTTTTATCACATTATTGTAGTATCTTACGTGCCATGGGGACTTTACATTTGATTCCTTCTATACCGTTTACCTTCTTAGCTGGTTATATTTCACACCATGGAATTGTATGGACCTTGGGTGGTTACCTACTAGGATGTTATCTCACACCCTTTTTGTTCCTCCATTGGGGACCCAAATAGATTATATGGTTTCCGATGTTGATCGGGGAAAGTGCCCCAACACAGGTTGTTGTTTATTGTTTTGGAATAGGGGATCATGAGACCATGCTGAGGCCTGCAATTCTACTATGACACTTTTTTGTATTTTTTCCTTTTATGACACTTGTATTTTATTGTACTACCGTTTACTTATTTTGGTTGTTTTCTAGGTACATGTATCATCTCCCTAATTGTATATGAGGCTCTTTTGGATTTGTAATATATTCATTTATTGCTAATTTATTAGTTTTATAACTGTTGTAAATGAGTAATCTATTTGTCCGATATTGGTTTCTATTTTTTATACTCTTTTGATGAGGGAATAGTCTCCCCAATTACACATATATACCCTCACTACTAGTCTGTTGCCTATGGAATTTTGGGGGATGCGCTTGAGGCCATATTATAAGAAATTGGGTTTTAGTATGAGGTTTGTATCCCTTATTTTTCATTTTAAATTCTTAAATATCGCCTAATGTAAATTCCACTTTAGGTCACAGAAATTTTGGGGGTGTTCTAGTCTGGGATGAAGATCAGAACCCTTGTTTGGGGTGTTTTATGTTTGGTGCATCGTTAGTGCAAACCATGTGGGGCAGGCCACACGGTTTGACCAAACCATGAAAGGTTGGACAGAGTGGTTTTGTAGGCTGCATGGTTATGAAAAACCCTAGGGAATGAGATGCATGACCATGCGATCAAGTCTGTGATTTTTTCAGAATATAACAGTATGTTTTAACTTGGTTTTTTCATTTTTTTGTAAACTATGCTGGTTCCACTCCTCCTATAGAAACCCATGCATGGTGGCACATAGTTTATCCAATTGTGTACCTAAACTATGCTACCTTTACTTTTTTGGGTTTTTTATGAATTTATAATTAAATTAATTTCTTATTAAAACATTAAATCCTATTTCATTACTACACATAACAAAGGAGACTTAGAGAGGTTCTACCCTTGATCCAATTCAAGGAATATAGATAAAGCTTCCTTTTATACTTCGACTCAAGCGTTAGTTGTCTCATCGGATCTGTATTAGTGAAATACACGTTAATTTTTAGACATTTTTTGATTATTCTGGATATCGGTTTCCCTATTTGGATTGAGGATCATATGACCTAATTTATTGTTCTTCATATTTTCTATAGATTTATTCTAATCAGAGTCGAATTTGAAATCAATATTTTATGATAACTCCTTTGCATAGCTTTTTTTTGTGTTCTATTCTTTTCTTTTGAGTTTTTCTACTTTATATAGCTATCAGCTGTTATGTCTCCCACCAAAAATTATGGTGCAACCCTAAAATTGAATTGGTTAATTGAATTAAATCAAATATGACATGTTATAGTTTCCCTCTGGTTACATTGGGATTTTTTGGTGGTTATTTCCCAACCCAAGGACCCCCATGGGGCGTGCCTATGAATTTTACCTTCTTTTCATGTTTAACCACCCAAGGGGTGTGTTTTGAGAATTACTTATTATAGGAATCCTTTAATAAATGAAATTAGTCAAATAAAATTGTTGGAAGATGCGTTGAATTCATACTTGTTTATAAAATGTTGATTTTAATTGGTCAATTATGGAATTGAAAAAATAGTTTATGTTAAAAGTTAAAGTAGAGTTAATGAGTGGGTACACACATTAAATGCATTGTTTGTGAATTATGAATAATGAGTGGGTAAACTTAATAGATATTATCTACATGAGTGGGTATACTCATGAGATGTAATTGGATTTGAATGTGAGTAATGAGTGGGGATACTCATTGTATGAGGTGAATTCAAATGCCTATATGTGATTGGGTATACTCATAATATATTGAACATTAAATGACATAAAATAGAATGATGATTTTTTAGATTCCATGGATGGCTCTCCCTGGATCTCGAATGCGGTAGTGGATGCCTTGGATTGAGTATTCCACCCTTGGTTCATGATTCTGTGGGATTCCTCGGGCCTTGCTACCCCTATATTTGTCTATCTTGGACTCCCATAGGATGTGTTTAGTATGACATGATCCTAAGACACCAACATGTTCCTATACCATGTTTCAATTGATATGAATATGTATTTGGTAACTTAGTCATGAACCTTCATGGTCTAGCACTACAGTTATCATGGGAAGGTTCTGGGAATGTGTTTCTCGTCATTATATGGCTTGACTGTGATAATTATGACATGGTTAAATGTATGAAAAGTTTTTGGGTATTTAATATGGTTTCATTATATAGAATTTCCATGTAGAAAGGATATGTTTGGAATTACGGAGAGGTTGTGTTTGTCATTCCTTGCTTGTATCTACCTTATCATGAGCTTGACTCTATATTTGAAGGGATCCTTGAGAGGTTTTTTTATGTCACATTCTTGTAGTATCTTAAATTCCATTGTCAGTTTACTTTTTATTCCTTATTTATTTTTTAATTTCTTATCTTTCTATGTTGAACACCATAGAATTGTATAGGCCTTGGGTGGTTACCTACTAGGATGTTACCTCATTCCCTATATGGGTCTCCCTTGGGGACCCAATCATATTATATGTTTGCAAGTATTGATAAGGGGAAGAACCCTAATAGACCTTTCTGTTTTTTTCTTTGGAACAGGGGAGCATGGGACCAATCTGATGCTTGCAATTAAACTAAAACACTTTTTTGTATATTTTTATTCTATGATATTTGTATTGTACTTTATTTCCATGTACCTATTTTGGTTTTTTATATATACATGTGTCATATGCATCATTTTATATGCGACACTTTTTGATTTATTTTATATTCCTGTCTTAGTTATTTGTCAGTTGTATACCTATTTAATCTACTTATGATACTTGTGTAATATTTATTACTATTTTGTATACTTTGGTGATGAGGGAATAGTCTCCTAACTAATAAATCTTGGCCTTATATTCTAGTCTACAACATCTGGAATATGGGGAGATATGCTTGAGCCTTGTGGCCAACTGGGATCAGGGCACTATTGAGGGGCTATGAGGTCTAGGTTGTAACAGAGTGCTATCAGAGATATGTTTCGATCCTAAGACATGGGGGAGATATTCCCATGTATATCGCCTTATCTATTATGGTATAAAAGGAATTTATTTGATAAATATCTTAATTATTGTGTATGTTAAATAAATTTTTAATGTTAAATTTTTAAATAATGAAGTCGTTATAACTTCCTTGTTATGTCTGGTGGCTTTGTTTCAAATAATGTATGATGTGATTTTTCCTTATGATTTATCAATTGATATATTCAGTTAGATTTTTTAAAATATTTAATGGATAAATGTGAACCAATGTAAAAAATTTAAAATGGATCTTAGAGTGGTTTTGTTGTTTATACCCTTAGGTAATGGTAGTTTGAAATGGTTCCTGACTACCATGGAATGGAAACCTGATCGTTTTCCATGGGCCTTTCTCCTTTTTAGTGGTGGCTCAATTGACTGGCTCTTGAGCCCAGTGACTTGATATTTGGTATGACCTAGTAAGAGGTTAAATTCATGTGATTTTTAAGGGGAGAGTCCATGGAAGGTATCAACCTTATAAATTAATATTCCTTTCTTAATGTAGTGATTCATTTGATGTTTGTCACTATTTGGGTGTCATTGTATATAATAATAATTTTAGTCTATAGAAGACACCCTTGTTTGGATTGGTTGTCTTTGTATTTTTTACCCCTAGAGTGGGCATGATTATCAAAAAATACATGGTTCCATTAGGTTATATATGTATAGGGAATGGTCATCCAATTAGTACGTCCTGTGAACCTGTCCCTTTTCCTTTGAGTGACATGGGAATTCGTCAGTGGTTTTAGAGTCATATGACGTAGAATAATTTGATATAGTTTCTAGTATGAACCACCTGATAAATATATGCATAGAATGGTCATATTATGGATATTATAAAGTTTTTTTAATGCTTATATATCCTCAAGGTAGTACGCGTTCACATACATGGTACCCATTGAGTTGTTAAATAATGTAACAAACTGGTTGAGTTTAGTGAATTGTTTGGTCTTGTGCTACAATGTATGCTCTCAAGTCATCTCCATATTAGAGTGACCTAAGATTTAATGAAATGAAATCTATCCCAGTGCATGGGAGGTTTTGATAATGATTAGAGTGTTTATATAGGCTAATAGGTTTTTTTATTGGTTTCATGCCAAATGTTTTGGCATTGCGAATGTTTCTCGATGGAGAATTACATTTTCGTTTTAAAGAAAATTTTATCTAGATAACTTGTGGGTGGATGGCCTATCTTATATTTTGATTATGAGGACACTAATTAGTTATAGATAATTGTTCTAGATTTAGTAGACGTGAGTCCTACCAAGTGGAATGGACAAAACTAAGAATAACCATTTGGAAATGGTCATGTCTGATTGAATTATTTTGAGGTGTGCATGTCTGATTTTAATGTTTGTGCTTTCTCAGAAGCAAGATTTTGATGTGGTTATATTTGAATAAAAATTTTGAGAAATTTCATTTATTTTAAATGGACTTCAATTGGTTATGTTAAGAGATCATGTGATGCCTTAGTGGTAAAGGATGGAGAGCAGTTAGAAGTGATGAATCGACATGTGAAGCCAAGATTCATTTAAAGTAATTTAACTAGTGGTGGATTTGATGATGTTATTTTTAACTTTTTCACTCTATTGGTGATTTATTCTTTGAGATGAGTGTGTCCACTATCTTGATGTTTTTTTGATTCATAAAGAAAGCATTGGTCTTACACCACGCTAATGTTTAAAATACTCTAGCTGGGGTCATGATCTCAGTAAGAGTTAAGCGTTGGATGAGTAGTTTTTGTTGATCCATGGTTAGTCCTGAGCAATACCTGGGTTTCCAAGTTAGAACAACTTAGGAGTACTCATAGACAAAATATTTTTACTTTAACATGACCTCTAGGAGGATTCCATCTTGGGATCAGTCAATGATCTTATTTAGACATCTTGGTTTTGTACTAATATCCCACTTATAAACATGGAGTGAAGAATAACTTAGGTTATTTTTATAGGATCCAGTTAAATGAATATGAGGTTATCCTAGGCTCACGTTAGGCTCAAAGGTGATGATTAAAAAAACTGATTATTCCATTGGGAAAGACCTAAGTAACCCCCCTTTTTCATGCTAAGGAATGACAATTTTAAATGGTTATGTGGTGGTTTGATGAAGGAATGTTACTAATAATTAGGTATTGACTTCGTTGGGTGTGCTCATGGTAAATGAAAGATGTAGAAACCAAATATTTTTTAGTGGATATTCCATTCTTATAAACATGTCATAATCACAAGAAATCACAACATAATGAACTACTAAGTGCAATGTGACACTTAAACAAAATTTTATCATTTCTATGATATGAATTTCGAATATATGACATACACAGTTGTGGTCAGTAAGTTATTTGGATTCCGATATGAAAAACATAATTTTTAGTGAATACTAACCATCCCATATGAATATTTACATACCTGTTGGTCGGAGTGGATACTCAAGAGGTGGGTGAATTGAGTTCCAATAAAAATTTCTGTTAAAATATTGTCTATTAAAATCCCCCAATTTAAAAAACAAGTAAAACTGTAGTGAATTTATACATATTGTAAATGTTCACTTAGCTTCTCAAAGATTGATTAGGTCTTAGTTAATTTAACTACAATATTAGACTATCTTTTGAAACTAACCTATTGATTTACAATAAGTGTAAACACTTTCTAATTTAACTATCTAAGTAACTTTGAAATGGTTTTGTATTTCAAGGTAACAACAACGGAATATAAAATATATATGTAGTATACTTTAAACATAAACTAAATATGCACAACAGATATAACAAGAGGTTCAGTCTCAAGCCGAGACTTAGTCCTCTCAATTTTATATAAAATTTTATCCACACCCTAGATCGGGGATAACAACAGTTTACAAAACTGTCCAAGCCTCACAGGGAACTCTACCATAGTTCTTTGTGGGAAACAAACAACATCTCACAGCTGTCCAGGTCTTACGTGACCTCTACCACACTCTACAGTGGGAAACAAAGAGTTATGGAGTTTGAGTGAGGATTTAAGAGTCCTCCAGTTTAGCTTAGGAGATAGTGTGTGTGTAAAATAAACTAGGTACACACACTGATCGAAATGTAAATAAAAAAATCACTTATAGAGAGAACAAATAAGAGTTTAGAAAGCTCTGGTTTTTCTATTGAAATACAGAGTGTCGTAGTTCAGCTTGTGTTCTACGGGAATGTAGATGTTCTCTTGACTTCAGTTCTTCCAGTAGTGTAGGATTGCATGTGTTGGAACTTCATTGTTGATCGTTCAATGTCTTCTTCACAATTGTGCTCAGGATTATTCTTCCAGTTCAGTACAGAGCACTTCGCATGTGATGTTTATTATACATCGAGGTGACTTCTTATTTTTACTATAGATAAGACTTCTTTTTATTCCATGAGCATCAGCAATAGGAATGAATCCATTTCCATAAGTACGAGGTACGGTTTCCTGAAAAGCCAACAACTATCATTAAATAACATTAATTTCATTAAAGACATAAAATATGACCTTTAGCATTATTTAATTAATATTTTCAAAAAGTTATGAAACAGTGTCATAGTGATTATGTTAAAGATGTCTTCTTAACGGTATGGTCTTCACGGTATGTGGTTCATGGTATGTGCTTCACGGTGTCTCCATGTCACGGTGTCTAGCTCATGGTGTCTGAATCACGGTTTGTCCTTCATGGTGTATCCTTCACGGTGTCTGGGTCATGGTGTGTCCTTCATGGTGTCTGGGTCACGGTGTCTGGGTCACGGTGTCCGGGTCACGGTGTGTCCTTACTTGGACAAATATCTGTGTTTATACTAAAATAGTAATATGTAGAATATGGATTAAGATTTAATCATTAGAGAGTAAGAGAAGTTAAAACATAAATGTAAAGGCTTGATAATATAAGTGAGATTTGTGATCATGCATAAGACTTGTAAATAATAAAGTGGGTAATTAACATCAATAATATTTTCTATCATTGAAACATGATGTGTAGTTATTATTGAGATTGAAGAGCATTAACAAGATGTTCAATTTGAGATTAATTAATAGTAATATGATTTGTGATCATTAAAACAGGATTAATACATGAGGATTCCAACAATATCCCCTTTTTGATGATCACAAATCATTATATTACTAATACTTGTAGTTGTACTTGGACTTTTTCTCCCCCTTTTGGGATTATCAAAAAGTAGAGATAAATGAGGGAAACACAACATTTGTCATAAAAAGGTTCATAATAAAACATACAGGGGAAATACAAACAACAAAAGACATCCCATCAAAAAGAACACAATCCGTGGAGGCTTCAGGGATCAACCTTTTCCTTGCCATTATCAACAGTAGGAGATGGGGCTGATGTAGAAGAGGGCATAGATTTGATAGATAGAAAGGGTAAGGGTAGACCTTCAAAAAATGGATGGAGTCAAAGTAGGGACAGTAAAAGATCTAGTCTTTGGTTGGTCAAGAATGACTGGTTGGATCTGAGAAAGAGCTTGACTGAATGTCATGGTTGTTGAGGCGAGGGCAGGTAGACCAGGTCTAAGGGGTGCAGTAGCTGGAGAAATAATAGCAGTACTCTGCACATGAAGATATGACTTCAAAATATTGATGAAATTAGTAATTATTTCTCCACCATATTGCATATCCTTTTCAAAGTTTTCCTTATTCTCCATGAATTTATCCAACAGTCTGGTGAACTCTGTAAGCTTCTGAACTTGAGCTTTAAAAGCATGAGTTACAGGAGGGATTTTCAGTTTTTTCACAAGATACTTAAAGTGATTAGTCATGTCACTTTTTTAGAAAATACGGGTATGATAAAAATATATTTTCTTAGTGATATCCTGTTGAGAATCATTGGCTCTCTTAGAATAGATCTGAAAAAGATCAAGTGCTCTATCACTATTCTTCATAACTTCAGCTGGAGGAGGAAGATCTAAACCACTGAAAGCATTCTGAATTTCTTTCATGATTATGGATCTAAACATACAAGAATCCAAAAAAGGTGTGGAGGTCTGACCAGAAGAAGAAGAAGCCTTGACAGCTTCAGTTAGAACTTTGAGCTGTTTTAAAACTTTATGCAGACATCCAGTGTACTCATTTGTGAGCTTATCCAGATTTTCTATAAGCTCTCTCATGTGTTACATCATTTTTGTGTGTCTTTTTCCAATATTTTCATCAAAATAAAGTAGATATAGATGCACGTGAGACACAATCTCTCTATAAAGGGTGGAATCAGTTGGCTCAGGAGAAGCAGCAACAGGTGCGGGGGCAGAAATAGGAGAAGGCATAGGCTCTGATCTTAAAGGCAGTTCTGATTGCAGGTTTTCCACCAATCCTTTTAAATTTGTAATATCAACACTATGAAACCTATTTTCAACCCTAAATTCTTGAATTTCACAGATCATCCTTGGTTGAATATGCAGTATAATATTTTCCAGCAGAATTGAGGCATTTTCTTGACTTAACTGAGTCACAGGACGAGGTTGGGTGGATAAAATATTCTCAACACCAGCCAAGATAGTTTCTCCAAATACATTCAAGTCATCCTTTGTTACAAAAGAGTGTTGCTCGGGTAAGAGTGAAGGTAAAGGTAGTGGAAAAGGTTCTGGTTGTGGGTCAGAGTCATCTTCAGACTCAGATTCTGATTCATGTCGAGGCTCTGGTTCTGGTTCTGTATGAGCTACAGACTTCAGTTGAAACAAAGAAGAGAGATCTATACCTGTTGCAGTCACTTGTTGTGACTCACTCACATCATAAAAACATGGAAATTCATTCCGAGTGTACCCAAAATATGTGACAGTAGGTTGAGATGCTTGAGCAGATCCATCTTCTATAATCTCATGGTTTTGAGATTCCTCCCCCTCAAAATGTGCTTCCATTTCAAATTCTTGAGGCTCAAGAATTGGGTCATGATCCACGGGATCATCTCTAATCTCTTTAGCAAACTCTTGCCTTCCCATCGGAAAGGCAATTTCCATCCTCTCTTCAGCAGAGGGTATGAACTCAGGAACAGATTGTTCAACTGGTTGTGCATCCAGACTTTCTTCCTTTTCAATAGAGAGATCCTCTTCAACAGGATCAGTCTCTACCATTTCTTGCTTCTCTAAATCAGGAAAAATCAATTCTCTTGCAGCCGTATGATGAGTTTCTAGATTGACATCCTCACTAGAAGAATGAGCTTCCTCGTCTCCCAAACCAAGAGAAACTTCCTCCCTTGAAGGCATTTCAACAGGACCATCAGCAGAGACAATAGTTCCTTCTTTCTCAACAAGATCTGCTTCCTCTTGTGATAATTTAGCCTCTTCTCTAGGTTTCACTTTAGCTACCACTTCTTCTTCTTCTTCTTCTTCTGGGTACTCAGCCATTTCATCTGGTTCCAAACCAGGATCATCTAGGTTCTTAGGTATTCTTGGATAATCAACAAGATTAAACTTCTTATAAAGTTGATCATTATCCTCAACCCACTTCTTCTTCTAGGGGTTCCAACTAATCTCCATCCTTCCGATGATAGTCTCGGATAAACAGAAATCAAAGTCCTCTATCTTTTATTCATTCGGTCCAACCATTTCTTTGGCAACTAGCATGGATGAGATCATCCATGAGTAAAACAATAAGGTGGATTTGGAAGTTACTTTAATCAACTCACATATATGGTTAATAACATAATTTCAATGATTGATCTTATGGCCATTCTTCAAGAGGTGAATCAGGAACACATCCTGATACTTCATCACAGCAAAATCCCCTTTTCTTGGACTAATAAAATTTTGAACAAACTTGAATAGCAGTCTTGTCTCCCCATCTAATTTAGTAGCTATGGACCTTCTCTTGGTGCCATTTTCAGTCAGGATTTCCAGGGCATTTTCCAAATCGAAGATATCAGATGATGGAGAAGATTCTCTCTGGTAATCCTCACAGACTCCTTCATGAGGAATCCTTAGGCATGCAACCCACAACCTCAATGAGAAAGAACACTTCTAACAATTTATCCATCTTTTCACCATAAATCTTTCTCTAATTCCAAAGGAAAACTTCACATATTGGTAGAATTGAGATACCAATCTTGGGTATATCAGTCTATCTTTTCTAGAGAACCATTCAAACCATCCTTGTTCTCTTAAGATTTTCAATATTAAAGACTTACTAGACAGCAGCCACTCAGGGTAAAACTCTTTTTTAGGAACTACGGTGCGGTTAAAAAGGTTTGGGTTTAGGGTTCCTTCGGGTGATATCCTCGGTATTCTCTTCTTTTTCTTAGAGCGGTGCTTCTCAGACGAGGGTGAAGACGGACGCTTCATCCTAGGCATCCACTGAAGTTTCAGGCGAGATAGGAGAAGGTTTTCAAGAATGAGAAGATTCAGGAGAGAGTTCGGGTAAGGAATCAAAATAACCCCTTAAGTTTTATCATTTGGGAATGTCAAACGTCACAAAAAAATGCGGGAAATCAAATAGTGGTGAAATAAATATTACTGCGATACAGGTTAAAATAAGAGTACAAATAACCTTCACGGTGAGACCATGAGTAGGAATTATGGTGTGATGAAAAGCAGTCATCATGGTGAGACAGTTGGTGGTCGTCACGGTGAGACAATGACCATTCTGTGTTGTCACGATGAGACAGTGAGTGAACTGATTAATCATGGTGAGATAGTTAGGTGACAGACCGTGAGCACAAGGTGTTAACGGTGACACCGTAATCATGAAACAATAACTTAGAAATAGTGACCACGAAACCGTAAAGTAAAATACAGTAAAGTATTAAACATTAAGATCAGTAAGATATCTATTTATGATTAATCATACCAAGATCATGTATGATATAGTCTAATCTTTCAGAATTTACTGGTTTAGTGAATATATAAGCAAGTTGATATTCAGTACCAATTCATTCCAAAGTGATGCACCTTTTTTATAACGATCCCTCAAAAAGTGATGTATTACATCAATATGTTTTGTCCGAGAATGAGAAACACGATTCTTATAAATATTAATAGCACTTGTGTTGTCACAATTTATTGAGACATGTACTAATTGATATCCATAGTCTAGTAATGTGTGTTTCATCCACCAAATTTTCACACAACAACTACCAGCAGCTATGTATTCAGCTTTTGCATTAGATAATGCAACAGAATTTTGTTTCTTACTACACCATGATACTAGTGACTTGCCTAAAAGATGACATGTTCTAGAGGTGCTTTTTCTATCTAACTTACATCCAGAAAAATCAGCATCAGAATAACTAACTAGTTCAAATGATTGTCCTTTGGGATAGAACAGTCCTAAATTGGGTTTATGCTTGAGGTATTTGAAAATTTTATTCACAGAATTTAGATGTGACTCTTTAGGGTTTGCTTGAAAATGAGCACACATACACACACTAAACATAATATCAGGATGACTAGCAGTCAAGTAGAGTAAACTTCCAATCATTCATCTATAAGTGGTTTGATCAACAGATTTACCATCTTCATCAAGATCCAACTTACAGGTGGCACTCATGGGAGTGCCACTACTTTTTATGCTATCCAATCCAAAACATTTTAAAAGATCTCTAGTATATTTACTTTGAGTTAAAATAATTCCATCATCATTTTGAAAGATTTGAAATCCAAGGAAAAATTTGAGTTCTCCCATTAAAATCATCACAAATTCACTTTGCATCATTTTAGAAAAATCAGTACATAATGTTGTTTTTGAAGATCCAAAAATAATATCATCTTCATAAATTTTTAAAACTAAAACATCATTAGAAATACGTTTTATTAAAAGAGTAGGATGAGCTATACCTTTTTAAAAACCATTAGAAATTAGAAGGGTACTTAATTTTTCATACCAAGCTCTTAGAGCTTGTTTTAAACCATGTAATTCTTTTGATAATTTGAAAATATGATTTGGAAAATGGGGGTTTGAAAATCCAAGTGATTTTTCAACAAAAACATCCTCAGCAATATATCCATTTAAGAATGAACTCTTGACATCCATTTGATATAGTTTCAAATTTAGATGTGCTGCATAAGAAAGTAAAATCCTAATGGCTTCTAATCTGGCTATAGGAGAAAAAGTCTCCTCATAGTCAATTCCTTCCTCTTGACTATAGCCTTGTGCAACTAATCTAGCCTTGTTTCTAACTATATTTCCAGATTCATCTACTTTATTTCTAAACACCCATTTAGTGCCTATGGTAATAGTTTCCTTAGGTCATTCAACATGTTTCCAAACTTTATTTCTTTCAAATTGATTGAGTTCTTCTTGCATATCAATTACCCAAAATTCATCATTAATAGCATCCTCAATGTTTTTAGGTTCAAGTTGTGACAAGAAGGCTTGATGTTCAACCTGATTTATAAGAGAATATCTAGTATGTGTCCCTCTATCCAGATTCCCTACAACAGCATCTAAGGGATGATTCTTTAGAATTCTAGTTGATCTAGTAAAGGTCGGACTAGATGTTTCAGGTTCATCTATAGGTTCAGATTCATTATGTGAAGATTCTGGAATAAGTCCAGAACTGTTTGTCTTTATAGAAGGTTCTTTAAATTTATCATTAAGTTTCAGAACACTCATATCTTCCTCAAGAGTTTCAAGAGAGGTTTTAGGCTCATGTGGATCAGTTTCATCGAACTTGATGTGAACAGATTCTTCCACACACTTGGTTCTCTTATTGAAAACTCTATAGTCTTTTCTAGTTAAATAATAACCAAGAAAAAATCCTTCATCACTCTTAGATGCAAATTTGTCCAGATTATCCTTTGTATTAAGAATAAAAACATTGCAGCCAAAGACTCTAAAGTAACTAACTTTTGGTTTTCTATTGTTCCAAAGTTCATAAGGGGTATTTTTGAGAACAGGTCTGACTAAGACTCTATTAATGATATAATAAGCTATATTCATAGCTTCATCCCAAAATTAAATAGGCAGGTAATATTCATTAATCATCGTTCTAGCTATTTGTTGAAGGGTTCTATTTTTTCTTTCTACTACACCATTCTGCTGAGGTGTCCTGGGAGCAGAAAATTTGTGACTATAGCCACTGTGTGAGAAATAATATTCAAAGTCTTGATTTTCAAACTCACGACCATGATCACTTCTTAGAGTTTTAATCTTTAGTTCACTATGGTTTTATACAGATTTGGAGTATTTAACAAAATAAGAACAAGCTTCACTTTTTTGAGCTAAGAGGTATACCAAAGTATATCTAGAAAAGTCATCTACTAAGACATAGACATAGTGCTTCCCATTTAGGCTAGAAAATCTAGATTGTCCAAACAGATCCATGTGAACCAACTCGAGTGGTTGAAATTTTGAAACTTATTTCATTGGTTTGAAAGATATTTTGTGTTTCTTTCCCTTTTGACAGGTATTACACACTTTGTCATTTGGAAACTCAAGTTTGGGTAAGTCTCTAACTAAGTTCTTCCTAGTCAGTTTTCTAAGTGAGTGTATATTGCAGTGTCTTATTCACCTATTCCATAACCAAGACTCTTTTGGAAAAGCATTTAAACAAGTAACATTTTGTTTAGCTAAAGAAATCAGATCAACAGCATAAACATTCTCATTTCTTAAAGCAGAAAATACTAAAACATTTTTAGAATTAAATAGATTACAAGAATAATTTTAAAACTTGACATTAAAACCATCATCGCACAATTGGAAAATACTTAACGGATTATATTTAAGTCCATCAACAAATAAAACATTAGAAATTAAAACTAAATTAGTGTTACCAATTTTGCATAGGCCGATGATCTTCCCATTAGAATTATCACCAAAGGTGACATAGACTCCATCAACCATTATTAAACTCTTGAAGCATGAGTAATCCCCAGAAATATCTCTTGAACATCCACTTTCCAAATACCATGTTTTCTTGTGCGAACTCTTCAAGAAGGTCTCCTACAAAACAGTTTTAGATAGAATTTGATTTTGGTACCCAGATCTTCATGGGTCCAGACAGGTTAGCAATCAGTGATTTTGGTACCCAAATTTGTCTTATGGGTCTCATATAATTTTAGTGAAAAGATTTTGAAAGATAAACTTTATTTGATATATAAGCATATGAATAACTAGTTGAAGTAAATGAATTTCTAGAACTAGAAAAAGTAGTATTATATAAAGATTTAGGAATAAATCTATTCTTAGTAATCTGCCTCTATTCAGGTTTGTAGTCTATTCCAGTAGTGTATCTAGGTGCCACTTGCTTTCCTAGAATTTGAGTAAGAGTTTCTTTTCCATTTGTGAATATCTCTATGTCCTTTATAAGTTTCGCATTTGACTTTTTTAGTTCTGTGTTTTCCTTTAATAATTGATCATTTTTCTCTTTTTTAATAGTATGTTCAGTTTTAACTGTTGTAGTGAGATCATGCTATTTCTTTAGTGATTTGTATATATCCTTATGTTCATTGCATGTCTCTTACATCATATTACAATATTCAAATAATTCCTCACTAATAATGTTTTCAGAATCTGAATCAGATTCAGTTCCAGAATAATAAGAATTTAATGTATGAGTATCTAAATATACCTTAGATGTGTTACTCATGAAACACATGTTGGCATGTTTCTTTTTAGAATCAGACATTTCAGATTCACTTGTGCTATCTTCTGAAGCACTCCAAGTTTATTTCATATCTTTCTTGTACTTACTGTCTTTGTAATCGCATTTCTTCTTGAATTTTAACTTTGGGCAGTCTGCGTTAATGTGTCCTTTTCATTTTCACTCGTAGCAAACAACTTCATCACTTTTATCTAGCCTTTTCCAGTCCTTGCTCTTTGAAGCAGTAGTTTTGAAAGCCACTGATTTCCTTTTTGGTTCATCATCTTCTTCTTTATTCACCTTGAGTTCTTGTTCATACATCATAAGCTTTCCAATCATCTTTTTGACAGGTATATCTCCAATGTCACATGACTCTCTAATTGAAACAGATGTGCCTCTCCATCGGTCTGTTAGACATCACAAGATTCTTATGATTTGTTCCTTTTCTAGAACAACCTTTCCAAGTGAATGCATTGTATTGACTATCTCATTGAACCTGAGATACATATCAGAAATGGGTTCATCATTTTTCATTTTAAAATTTTCATATTTAATAGTATAAGTATTAAATATCATTTCTTTAACATTGGTTGTTCCCTCATGAGAAACACCCAAAGTATCCCAAATTTCATAAGGAGTTTTATATAAAGAAATTTTATTAAATTCTTCATCTCCTAAATCACAATATAGGGCATTCATAGCTTTACAATTATTATTGTAAGCAGTCTTTGTTAGTTCATCCCAATTTATTCTTTTGGTTTATGGAATTTTATATTGAGACTCTATAGTAGTCCAGATATCAAAACCCATACTTTCCATATAAATTTTCATTTTCAATTTCCACTGAGCATAGTTCGTACTATTAATGAAAGGTGGCATGTTAGTAGCAGCACCCTCTAGTCTATTATCCATAACTATATTTTAAAAAAATAAATTTAAAGAGATAAAATTTAGAACTAACAGAAATTTAAGATCTTTAAAGATGAAAATAAAATCACAGTTGAAAAAAATAGAGTATTTCAAAAATCCGTTAACAAAAACACTACCTCTGATACCAAATGTTGGTTGGATTGGATACTCAAGAGGGGGGTGAATTGAGTTCCAATAAAAATCTCTTTTAAAATATTGTATATTAAAATCCCTCAATTCAAAAAACAAAGTAAACTGTAGTGAATTTATACATATTGTAAATGTTCACTTAGCTTCTCAAAGATTGATTAGGTCTCAGTTAATTTAACCACAAGATTAGACTAACTTTTGAAACTAACCTACTGATTTAAAATAAGTGTAAACAATTGCTAATTTAACTATCAAAGTAACTTTGAAATGGTTTTGTATTTCAAGGTAACAACAGCGGAATATAAAAGATATATATAGTATACTTTAAACTTAAACTAAAGATGCACAGCAGATATAACAAGAGGTTAAGTCTCAAGCCGAGACTTAGTCCTCTCAATTTTATATAAAATTTTTTCCACACCCTGGATCGGGGGTAACAACAGTTTACAAAACTGTCCAGGCATCGCAGGGACCTCTACCACCGTTCTTTGTGGGAAACAAACAACATCTCACAGCTATCCAGGTCTTACTCGACCTCTACCACTCTCCAAAGTGGGAAACAAACTAGTATGGAGTTTGAGTGAGGATTTAAGATTCCTCTAGTTTAGATCAGGAGACAGTGTGTGTGTGTAAAATAAACAGGGTACACACACTGCTCGAAATATAAATAAACAAATCACTTAGAGAGAGAACATATAAGAGTTTAGAAATCTCTAGTGATTAGCAATGCTGCTCTGGACTCATTGGATTTAGTAGAAATGCTTCTGAGTCCTTCTCTGGTTTTTCTGTTGAAAAATAGAGTGTCGTAGTTCAGCTTGTGTTCTACAGGAACAAAGATGTTCTCTTAACATCAGTTCTTCCGGTATTGTAGGATTTCATGTGTTGGAACTTCTTTGTGGATTGTTGAATTTCTTCTTCACAGTTGTGCTCAAGATTGTTCTTCTAGTTCAGTACAGAGAACTTCACATGTGTGGTATATTGTACATCAAGGTGACTTCTTCTTTTTACTGCAGCTAAGACTTCTTTTTATTGCATGAGTATCGGCAATAGGAATGAATCCTTTTCCATAATTACGAGGTATGATTTCTTGACAAGCCAACAACAATCATTAAATAACATTAATTGCATTAAAAACATAAAATACGACCGTTAGCATTATTTAATTAATATTGTCAAAATGTTTAGAAACGGTGTCATAGTGATTATGTAAACGGTGTCTTCATCATGGTATGGTCTTCACAGTATGTGGTTCACGGTATGTGCATCACGGTGTCTCCATGTCATGGTGTCTAGCTCAAAGTGTCTAAATCACCATTTGTCCTTCACGGTGTGTCCTTCACGGTGTCTGGGTCATGGTGTGTCCTTCATGGTGTCTGGGTCACGGTTTCTGGGTCACAGTGTCTAGGTCACGGTGTCTGGGTCACGGTGTGTCCCTATTTAGACAAATATCTGTGTTTAGACTAAAACTCTAATATGCAGAATACAGATTAAGCTTTAATCGTTAGAGAGTAAGAGAAGTTAAAACATAAATGTAAAGGCTTGATAAGATAAGTGAGATTTGTGATCATGCATAAGACATGTAAATAATAGAGTAATTAACAACAATAATATTTTCTATCATTGAAACATGATGTGTAGTTATTATTGAGGTTGAAGAGCATTAACAAGATGTTCAATTTGAGATTAATTAAAAGTAAGAGGATTTGTGATCATTAAAACAGGATTAATACATGAGGAGTCCATCAATACCCTTATGAATAGTGATATACCCTAATGAATAGTAACCTTACCAATGGTAGTATATAATTAATATTCAAGTGAAAGTATGACATACCTATGCTTTGGAATATGTAAATAAATATTTTAAATCTGTTGTTTTTAGAATAAATTTTATTTTTAATTAAAAATTAAATTAATCATATTTAGGATTTTTTTTTTGAAAAATGAACATCATTTTTGGATTCTACACGTCAAAAAATAGTTAGGGTGAATTTTTGGTATTATTCTGAAATACATGAATTATTTAGGAATAGTGAAATACCCTAATTTAAAAAATAAACTAAATACATTAATTATAGAGTCATGTATGATGTTTTGCTGATGTAAGCCCAATTGATTCGGATACACATGATGAAATTACTATTATTGGTCACCTAAGACTCACTATTCCCTGTCTTAGGGAGAAATAATAAATTATGGAATATAAAATTGAGAAATACCCTCTCCCCTCCACTATAAAAAACCCCCATCACTCCTTCTTCTCTTCACTTCTCTCAAGCCTTGTGAATTCTCCAAATTCTATCCAAATCTCCTAACAACCACCTCTCCCACTTCTTGTACGACTTGGTCTCATATAAGGACCAAAAACTCTCCCTTAAGAAGGATCTCAAGGATGTTTGGTTCAAGAGGTAAATTCCTCTTTTCAATTATTTGTCTTTCCTTTCTAGTACATTTGTGTTATTTTTCTATCATTACCTCTCCTTATCCAAATGTTGTGATTACTCCATTACCTTACATGTAATATAATGTTTTCATGATAGTGGAATAATTTACCATCATCTCTTCCTTTAACTTTCTTTATACTATTAGCAAGAACACAATCCGAGATGTGTTAATTTACTACATTCAAAGACTATGGGCATTCGATTTCTATTATCATTCTCAATTATGGCCATGAAAAAATTCTTTTTATGGTTAAACCAGATTATTATAAACTATGTAAGGTTATGTAATCCCTTTGTACAAATGTTATTAAGTTATAAAGAAAAATGAGTCTGTTGTAATCAAAACCTACAAATTAAACAAAACAGTTATCATTAAAGTTCTATATAATAATTTTTCCTCATGCCATGTAACCAAATGATATAAATGAACATTATCGATTCTGGATGTTCATAAATAATATATAATTTCAATTATAGATATTTACATCCATTCCACATGAACTCCATTACTCAAGAACAAGTGAACCGAATATGAAAATAAAGAAAACAAACATTGTCGAACGATGAAATTCAATATAATAACATATCAATAAAGGAATAAATTAACTAAGTAGAATTATGATAAAATAAATACATTTCTAATAAATTTTAAAATAGGTTTTTAATAATTGTATTTTCATATTCCAGAAGCTTAAGTTCAAGAGTGTAAAAAGTTCATAATTAAAGTAAGTGTTTTCCACCCAAACATTCATTTTCATTCGGGTTACATTCATTGTCTAATTATCTCAATGAAATTATTATGTATTATTTTTTAAACCTCATAATTTTTTTTAGTATTCTATATATGTACACCAACCAGAATACTTCCCTATTTTATGGATAGTTACATTTTTTAAAAGAAACATTCAAAACTGTTTCCAAAATAAATTCTTGATTTAGGGAATTTCTCAAATTCTTATCTATTTTCATGGGCACTCTATAGTATATTTTTGGAAACCATTATATTTATAAAATCACTCATTTTTTTTATTAAAATACTATATTACTTAACTTATGGTTTTATACAATTTTTTTTTTTCAGAAATAACTCTTCTTTTCAAAATAATGAGTATTTATCTCAAGAATCATTTAATGATTTTATAAAAGTATTTTTGTCTACTTCAACAATCTTGTTGATTCTTATGTATTATTGGGTTTAATAATTTAGGGTTTCATCGACCATATTTTAATGAATGTTTTATGACTATTTTTATTGTGGAAGAACTATCATAAAACCATTCACCATATTGCTCATAATGGTTGGTGTTTTATGTTTAGTTATTGGTGAATGTTTGATATATTTCATATGATAGTTTCAATATTAATGTATATTTTGTTTTTGTTTATCCCCTGTCATATGAGGAATTCATTAGACTTATTATGTGATGTTTGGGGCCCACTATAGGACCTTGATGTATTGGTATGTCTCATGAGACAAATAGATGTGGAATTGGCCAAGGCCTCTCCCAATGTGATATAGAGATTTTGGACGAGGCCTAAATCATCATTAGACGTCCTGGCTGAGCCCTTGAAAAAATGTTTCATAATGTCTTGAATATTGACATCCCTCATTATGAAGCTAGTAATTGAATATTCTTGTGGTTATTCGACTATTATAATTCCTGTGATTATGTTTTATTATGGAATTATTTACTCAAATAATATCCCTACCATAATGTGTTCAAATTTATTATTAAAGTCATGTGTTTGCAATTATTAACCATGTATTATGTTTAAGATATCTTCCACTCTATTGATTACCCTTACTGAGAGTTTGATCTCATCTCTTTTTTATGTTTCATTTTTCTAGGTTATGCAGAAGTAAATTATGAATGACTTGTAAGGAATAACTAAAAGGCCTGGATGTTTCTAATTGAATAAATCAGTGTTATTTTTTCCATTATGATGTAATGTTGAATTTATATATGTATGTTGTTTCCAAAAGATACTAAACTACTTGTTCCTTCAGGATACATATTCTTTTTTTATATGAAAAGTAATAAAATAAGGCACCAGCTCCGGGAAACTGGGGTCAGGTCCTTACTATTGGTATCAAATAAAGTTTAGTAGAAAACATGGAAACTAGTTTCAGCAAACGTAGATTAGGGAAGAGTACCTAAGATAGTATTTGAGTATAAATATAAAATAACATCCTAGTATTTTGGTAAATAATAGATTATGTGTATATTTCAATCAACACACCTCTATCTATATATGAGTAGATAGAGGCGGCTCTGGCACAGATGTACGTAGGAGTGAAATCTCCAACATGGAGTTTCGGGCTTCACCTGGGTTATCCGGGTACACGACAATAGGAATTGATGCAATCTTGGTTACAACACTATCATGGGATATTCATAGGATAATTCACATTTTCTTTACAATCCATTATGAAGGATTTAAATGTAAATTTTTCCTCAAAGATACCATGTTTATGATTAAGAGAATAACTATGCGTAGAATTTCAAATTTTGATAAGTATTTTTCTAAATTGAGATTATAAATTATGATTCATACCCAAATATATTGTATGGAATTATTTTGAAATGGAACCTAGTGGAAGGAATGGAAACTGCAAGAACGTGCATGTCCCCTGTAGGGTTTCCCCTCTAATGCAAGATAATTATGTTGACTCTGGTGCTCTGACAGGTGCTGCGCAACATATAACTATACTGGGATGACTTACTCAGGTTATGAATAATAACCTTACCTATAATGAGCATCCAGATCCACCATGTGGAGGATCTATTTTATATCACTTTATGAAACAACAACCACCATCATTCAATAGGACAACAAACCCATTTGTAACTGAGTAGTGGATAAATTTCCTAGAGAAAATATATCTCACTTTGGGATGTAATGAAAGAGAGAAGGTTTTCATGGTATTTTATCATCTATCAAGAGATGTGGATCAGTGGTGGTCATTAATCCAAAATAGAAAGGAGGACTAATAAATATAGGGGATGGAATGGAGGGTGTTTAATGAAATATACCTCGAGAAACACTTTCCTTGTGAACAGAGAGAAGATATGGAGAGGAAATTGTTGAATCTGAGGTAGAAGGAACATGTGAATGTTGCAAAGTTTGTAGATAACTTCACAAGGATAGAAAGACATTTTGTGGACTACAATAAAAATCCAAGAAGCTAAATTTTTCGATTCTTTGAGGGCCTAAATCCATTCCTCCGGCGGGCACTGGTTTCCCAAATTCTTTCATGATACAAGGATATAGATTCTTGTGCTATTAAGACAAAAAAGGAATTATCTAAGTCTTATGACATTAAGGGAAAGAAAAGAATTAATAGGGCTACTGAAAAATCTAGGAAAGGAAATAAAAAAACAGGGAAGAAGGGAGGAGTTTAATTTCCACCCTGTGATAATTATGGAATGAAACACCTTGGAGCATGATTAAAGTGAAAAGAAGTACGCTTCAAATTTGGCCATAAAGGCCATCTTACTATTGATTTCAAGGGGAAGGAAGAATCCATTAATGTTTAATGCTATAATTTTCTCAAGATGGGACACTATTCTAATTAATTTCCAATGCATCATCGAAACATGTAGCAGAAAAGGACAAGGAATCAGGGACAAGCTTATGCGATCACAACTGTAGAGGTTGAAGTTCTGAAGGATGTGGTTTCAGGTACTGTGATAGTTTCATCAAAATTATCCAATTCTTTATTTTATTCTAGATTGTTTCATTCATTTATATCTTCTAAGTTTTGAAATAAAATTAGATATGTATAATTTGATTTAATAAAGGTGTTATCAGTCAAAACTCCTAGTGGATGTATCATTGCAATAAAGGTTTGTTGATTAGTCACCCACATGACACATAAATGTGATTCAGTTGCTAACCGTAGCATCATAACAATGGTTTAATATGATATAATTCTTTTTTTGAATTGGATATCAAATTATGATTTTAATATCTATTGTAAAATAATGAAGTTATAATTTTCAAGAAAGGTGTATAATCCATTATTTTTAGAGCAGAAACCTCTCCATTTGATTCTCATCATGATCTACCCTCAGTAGATCTACTGAATTAAATTATTGGGGAGGAAGGGAATGAAATAAATATGGGTGAGGAGAAGAATGTACAGATATATAACGTAATTATTATACAATAATATGTTGACATCTTTCCAAATGATTTACCTAGACATCCTCTAGAGTGGGAAATTGAGTTTTCCATTGACTTAATTCCTGGTTCAAGGACCATATCAAAGACCCCTTTTAGATTGGATAGTGTGGAGTTAGTGGAACAATAAAAACTAGAGGAATTGAGTGATAAAGGATTTATTCTCCCTATCATCTCTCTATGGGGAGCCCCTATTCTTTTTATTAAGAAGAAACATGGTTCTATGAGGTTGTGCATTTACTACAAAGAGATTAATAATATTATAATAAAGAATAAATATCATCTACCATGAATTGATGAATTATTTGATCAAATTCATGTATCCCAATATTTTTCTAAGACTAATTTTTGATCTAGGTATCATCAAGTGCTTGTGAGGAAGGAATACATTCCAAAAATATCATTTTGGCTAAGGTACGAGCATTATGAGTTTACAGTTATGCCTTTTAGACTAACTAATACACCATATATTTTCATGGATCTATTGAACAAAGTTTTCATGGAATATCTTGATGACATTGTAGTGGTGTTTAATAATGATATCCTGGTATACTCTAAAAGCCCTGAAGATCATGAAAATCACTTGCGCACTATTTTAAAAACTCTTAGAAGAAATAAATTTTATGGGAAGTTTAGAAAGTGTGGTTTTTTGCTCCAATTAATTTCTATGATGTGCCGAATTGTCTCTAAGGATGTAATATCTATAGATCCTACAAAGAAAAAGTTTTTTCAAGGATAGCCTACTCCAACGAACATAACAGAGGTACGAAGTTTTATTAGTTTAGCAGGTTATTATTGGCATTTCATTCAGAACATCACCCGTTTAGCTAACCCAATAACCAAGCTCCAATGAAAATGGGTTATGTTCATCTAGACAAAGGAATGTGAAGAATGTTTTGATTAATTTAAGAGGAGGATAGTGAATTCTCTGATGCTAACCATACCATAGTGGAATAATGGGTTTGTTAAATATAGAAAATTATTGTAGAAAAGACATGGTTGTGTCTTTATGCAGAGAGATAGAGTGATGGCCTATACATCTATCCAGATAAAAATTGATGAAGCAAACTATCCAATTCATGATCTTGTGTCATCAGCGGTAAGCTTTTCTCTGAATATTTGGTGACATTACCTCTATGGAAAAAAATGTGAGATATATATAGATCATAAGAGTCTGTAATATATATTCTCATAGAAAGAACTAAACATGAGACAAAAGGAGATGGATAGAGCTACTCAAAGACTATGATTGCACAATAAACTACTATCTAGTGATGGCAAAGAAGGTGGCAACCGATTTGATTGGAAAGGACCACAGAATTCCGAACGATAAGAGATTTTAAAGGGATCCATTGTCCATGGACCTAGTAAAGATGGGTATGGGAATTATCAATGAAGGTAACACATCACTAATTTTTCATATAGTTGCCAAACCTACTTTACAAGAAAGGATAAAGTGTTCTCAGGCTGATGATTAAGAGATTCAAAATAAAATTAGAGCTGCAAATGATGGGATGCTTATTGACTTTGTATATGAAGGTGTTGTTCTGAAATTCAGAAAGAGGCTTTGTGTTCTGGCTATTCTTGATCAAAAGAGAGAACTATTTGATGATTCTCATAGATCTAATAACTCTATACACCCTGGTAGCACAAAAATGTTTTTAGATCTAAAGGAACATTTTTGGTGGGAAAACATGAAGAGGGAGATTGTTGGTTATGTGTCGAGATGTTTGGTGTGTCAACAGGTGATGACTGGAAGACAACATCCTAGAGGAGTCATGCAGCCCCTTCCTATTCCTATGTGGAAATTGGATGATATTATGATGTACTTTGTCATGGGGATACCAAAGACTCCAAGAATTTATAATGTGATATGGGTCATTGTTGACCTTCTTAAAAAATCAGTACATTTTCTTGGTATAAGAGAGGATTTACCACTTGAAAGTTTCGCAAGAATTTATATTAATGAAGTTTTAAGGCTTCATGGTGTACCCTTATCAATTTTTTCCGATCATGATCCCCATTTTACATCACAATTCTGGAAGGGTCTTTAGAAGGCCCAAGATACTGATCTTCATTTGAGAACTACCTACCACCCACAAACTAATGGACAATCATAAAGGACTATTCAAACATTGGAAGACAAGTTGAGGTCTTTTTCACTTGACATTCAGGTCATGTGGGATCAATATTTACCTATCATAAAATATTCCTATAATAATAGATTCCATTCATGTATTTAGATGGCACTATATGAAGGGTTGTATAGAAAAAGATGCTGTGCACCGACTTGTTGGGATGATGTTAGTGAAAGAAAGCTCATAGGCCTAGAACTTATTCAAGAAACAATGAAAAAGGTAAGGATTATCCAAACCCATATCAAACTAGCTCAATGTAGGCAAAAGAGCTATGCGGATAACCAAAGGAAGGATTTTGGAATTTCAAGGAGGAGATTATTCTTTCTAAAGGTATCTCCATGGAAGGGTATTAAACGATTCGATAATAAGGGAAAATTATGTCTGAGGTACATAGGACCTTTTGAAATTATGAATCTAATAGGAGTCGTAGCCTATCGTTTGGAAATGCCACTAAGTCTCCTCAATGTTTGAAATGAGTTCCGTGTATCAATGTTAAGGAAATACATGCCAAACCCAACACATGTACTCAACTATGAGAAAATATAACTTGAGCTCGATCTATCTTATTGTGAAGAGCCTACCATGATTCTTGATACAAGAGAACAAATATTGAGAAATTGAATGAATCATCAGGTAAAGGTTCTTTGGAGGAACAATAAAATTAAAGAGGCAACATTGGAGACTGAAGAGCTTATGTTGAAGACATACCTGAATCTTTCTAGGTAACATTTTGTAAATATTGAGGACGAAATTTTTGTAAGGAGTGGAGAATATAACAACCCAATATTTTTCAATGGAAATTCCATTCATATAAAAATGTCATAATCACATGAAATCACAACATAATGAACTAATAAGTGCTATGTGACCCTTAAACATAAGTTTATCACTTTTGTGATGTGAATTTTTAAAATCTGACATAGAGAATTCTGATGAGTATGTTTTTTAAATTTTGATAAGAAAAACCTAATTTTTGGTGAATAGTAACCCACATTTATGAATAGTAAAACACCTCTATGAATAGTGAAATACCCTAATGAATTGTAACCTTACCTATGGTTTTATATAAATAATAATCAAGTGAAATTATGCTATACATATGCTTTAGAATAAGTAAATAAATGTTTTAAAACTGTTGCATTTTGACTAAATTATGGTTTAAATCAAATATTAAATTAATCATATTTAGTAGTTTGTTTTAAATGGACTTCATTTTTAGATACTACACACCTAAAAATGGTTAGGGTGAATTTTTGGTATTTTTCTAAAATACTTGAATTTTTTATGAATAGTGAAATACAATAATTTACAAATTAAGCTAAATACACTAATTATAGAGTCATGTATGATGCTATACTGATGTAAGCCCAATTGATTCGAATTCACATGATAAAATTATTATTCTGGGGCATAGAAAACATACTATTCCTTTTCTTGTGGAGAAATAATAAATTAATGAATATAAAATTGAGAAATCCCCTCTCCCATCCACTATAAAACCCCCCATCACTCCCTCTACTCTTCACTCCTCTCAAGCCTTGTGCCTTCTCCAAATTCTGTCCAAATATCCTCCCAACCTCATCTCCCACATACATCAATCATTTTTATCATAAAAATACCAAAACATCTCCCTTAATGAGGTTCTCAAGGAATTTTGGTTTAAGAGGTAAATTCCACTTTTCAATTCTTTGTCTTTCCTTTCTAGTTCATTTGTTTTATTTTTTCTATTATTACCTCTCCTTATCCAAATGTTGTGATAACTCCAGTACCTTACATGTACTGTAATATTTTCATGATATTGGAATAATATATCATCATATCTTCCTTTTACTTTCTTTTATACTAGTAACAAGAACAACATCCGAGATGTGTCAATTTACAACATTCAAGGATGTTGGGATTTGGATTTATATTATCATTCTCAATTTTGGTCATGAAACAATTCTTATTATGGTTGAACCATATTATTATTCCCTATATAAGTTTCTGTAATCCCTTTGTACAAATGGTATTAAGTTATAAAGAAAAATGAGTTCGTTGTAATCAAAACCCACAAATTAACTGAAGCAGTTATCATTAACATTCTATATAATAATTCATCCTCATTCCATATATCCAATTGATAAAAATGTCCATTATCAGTTCTAGATGTTCATAAATAATATGAAATTTCAATTCTGGAGATTTACTTCCATTCTACATGAACTCTATTACTTAAGAACATGTGAACCGATTATGAAAATAAAGAAAACGAAGACTGCAGAACGACAGAATTCAGAATAATACTTATAAATAAGGGAATAAATGAACTAAACATAATTATGATAAACTAAATAAATGTATAATAGGTTCTAAAATAGGTTATTAATAATTATAATTTCATATTCCAAGAGATTAAGTTCAAGAGTGCAACACATTCAGATTTAAGGTTAGGGTTTTTCCACTAGAACTTCCATTTTCATTCCTGTTACTTTCATTCTATAATTACCTCAATGAAGTTCCTATGTATATTTATGTAATCCCCATAAATTCTGTTTTATTATTCTATATATCTACACCAACCATAATCCTTCCTTATTTTATGGATAGTTACATGTTTAAAAATAACTTTAAATATTGTTTCCAAAATACAATCCCGATTTAAGAAAATTTCTCCAATTCTTATCTATTTTCATGCAAACTATATAATATGTTTTTGGAAACCGTTATATTTATAAAATAAAACATTTTATTTTTAAAATACTATCTAACTGCACTTCTTATTTTATATAATTAATTTTCCAAAAGAACTCTTCTTTTGAAAATAATGATTATTTATCTCAAGAATTTTTTAATGATTTTATAAGAGTACTTTTGTCTATTTCAACACTCTTGTTCATTCTTATGTATTATTGGGGTTAATAATTCATGATTTCATTTACCATATTTGAATTAATTTTTTATGACTATTTTTATTGTGGATGAACTATCATAAAACCATTCACCATATTACTGGGAATGGTTAGTGTTTTATATTTAATGATTGGGGAAGGTTAGAAACATTTAATATGATTGTTTCAATATGAATGTATATGTTGTTTATGTTTATACCCACTCATATGAGGAATGAATTTGACTTATTATGTGACTAGTGAGGCCCGTTATATCCCATTGATGCATCAGTAGGTCTAATGAGACAAATAGACGTGCAATTGGTCGAGGCCTTTCCCAATGTGATATATAGATTTTTGGAAAGGCCTAAATCATCTTTAGAAATATTGGATTAGGCCTTGAAAAATTGTTTCATAATGTCCAGAATATGCACTTCTCCCATTATGAAGATATTAATTGAAAGTTCATGTGGTTATTTTACAAGTATAATGCCATTGATTATGTTTTATTATGGCATTATTTACTCAGCTCATATCGCTACCATAACATGCTCAAATTTATTATTAAAGGCATGTGTTTGAAATTATTCACCATATATTATGTTTATACTATCCTTCACTGTATTTCTTAACCTTATTAAGTGTTTGAGCTCATCCCTTTCTAATGTTCCATTTTCCTAGGTTATGAAGAAGTGAATTATGAATGAATTGTAGGGATTAACTAGGAGTCATGGATGTTTCAAATTGAATGAATCAGTGTTGTTTTTACCTTCATGATGTAATTTTAAACTTATATATGTATGTTGTTTCTAAATTATTCTAAAATACTTGATAATTCAGATACATATTCCTTGTTTATATACCGATGTAATAAAATAAGGAACCGGATTCGTGAAACTGGGTTTGGGTCCTTACAAAAGATTCCCTGGAATAAGATGTTTCATTTCAATTTGTAATCCACCGACCACCTAAGATGAGAATTTTAAGATTATTCATCAAAGTTGGATTGATTTTTTATCCTTCTTGTTTGATGTTTAAAGTCATATGTGACCAACTTAAACATATATATAGGTTAATTTGGGTGTGGTAAAAAGGTCAAAAGTGTCTTTGAAGAAATCTTGTGGGATGCGTTTTAGTTTGGATGATTGTGATTCGACCATTCCATTGTAAAGAGGCCCCTAATATAACTGAAGTTGCGGTTTGGTTTTCCCATTTAATGGAAATAATAATTTTAGCATCATTAGAACACTTAGGGGAATTTCTTGTATGCAATTAAGATGGTGGAGTTGTCATGGTAATTATGGCGTATGGGTTGTTGTTGGAAGGCTCACGAAGTTTTAACTTTTCATACTAGTCAAGGAAAACATTAGTATTAATTAGCTTGTGTGGTTTTATATCCAGTAGATAGTAAGACTTCATGGGTTCATGCATACTGTTAATTTTGGTAGGCAATCCTTCCTCACATCTCATTTCTGAAAGAGTTTTTAGAGGGTGTCGGGTACATTGGTGCTTTTGAGTATAACATACCACCCTTACACTAAAAAGCAGTCAGAACATACAATAAAGGTTCTATAGGATATTTTGTGGGATTATATCATTGATTTTTGGGGCTTTTGGAGAGACATATTCCCCTTATAGAGTTCTTCTTAAATAATAGTTAACATGCCACTTTTTAGATGGAACCTTATGAGGCATTATATGGTAGTTCATGATGATCTCCCTTATGATGGTTAGTGAAAGGCAAGGAAACATTACTAGGACTATGTCACACATAGAAGACTACTAATATAGTCTAAATTATTATGAAAGGGATGGCTATAGCACAATCATGAAATAATTAATACACCAATCACCACATAAGACTTCTTGAGTTAGAAGTCGGCGATCAAGTTTTCCCATGTGTTTCACTAAATATGGGACAACAAAGAATCAAGAGATAGGTTATGCATTCACTATAATATTTCGGCCCATTTGATATTGTAGAGAGAGTTAGGGCAATATCTTATTTGTTTTAGTTTCCTCGGAGGTACTAATCCATGAATGGTGTCTTCCACATATCTCAACTGTGTTGCTATCATTCAGACTATCTCAGGATTTTCAGCATAAGGAGGTTGAGTTATAGGTTGATGTATACTTTTAGGAGAATCTGATCCCCATATTTTATAGGAGCATGAAGGGTATTTGAGTCCGATCAGTTCCTCTATCAGAGGTTCTATGGAAGCATTACTATTTACATGATGATACATGTGAGTGAATGTTCAATGTACCATCTCAATGGCTATAATTTTTCTCAGATGAATCTTTTCCACCCATCATAAGGCAATTCATGGATGAGAAGATTTATTGGGGAAATATTGAAAGAAAATGGGTTTTTTATAAGGTTTATATTTCTTCTCATCTGGTTTAAATGATTAAATATAGCCTATTGTAAATTCCCCTTGAGGTGAAGAATGTTTTAGAGGTGTATGGGGGATTTTTCGGAGCCTAGAACCCAGGTTTATGGTGTTTTAATCTCGGTACACAGTTAGTGAAAACTATGCAGGGAAGCCTTCATCATTTGACCAAACCATGAAACGCTGGATAGTGGGTGATATAGGCACCACTGTTATTCCAAATAGTTCAGAATGGGTTGTATGTCCGTGCAGCCAAGTATGTATTTTTTAAAGAAATTGAAAGTGGGATATCATACAGTTTCTTCACGGTTTTCTTGTCATGTTGGGTAGACTGTGTGGTTTCCCCTAACATTTCAAGAAACCATGTGAATTGTAAAAGAGTTTATCAAACTATTCACATAAACCATTCAACCCCTAAATTTGGTTTTTTATTAAATTGTAATTAAATTAATTTCTTATTAAAACAAAAAATCCCATATCCTTCCTATGCACAACAAACATGACTTTGAGAAGTTCTACCCTTGATCCTAAGCTATTAATCTAGATAACATACCCATCCAAACTATGATTCAAGTGTGGTTAGTCTCATCAAATATACATCGGTAAGATCCACGTTATTTTTATCCTTTATTGATTCATATGGATATCAGTTATACAATATGAATTTAGACTCATATGCCCTAATTTTTAATTCTTCATGTGTTATTTTGGTTTATTCCAATATGAGTCAAATAAAAAAGATAATACTAGATGCTCACTCCACTACTGACCTAAGGTAGGCGGTCTATACTTTTATTTTGGGTTATAGTGCTTTATAGATTTATCGATTGTTATGCATCCTACCAAACATTCTATTACATCCCGGAAATTGTATTGTCCAATTGAATGAAATGAAATAAAACCTGTTATTGTTTCCATTATTTTCATTTATGATGGTTTGGTGGTTGTTTTTGAACCCATGGACACCCACGGGGTGCGCCTATTAATTTTACCTTTGTTGTGACTTGTTAAACCACCCAAGAGATGTGTTTTAAGCTTTCCTTGTTATATGAAGCCTCAAAAATGAAATTAGTTTAATGAAATGATTAAAATGTGGTTTTCCTTCCTACTTTGTTAGAACATATTTATTGGAATTGGTCAATTGTTTAATTGAACAAATTGGTTATGTTCAAAGGTGAAGTTCAGTTAATGAGTGGGTATACTCATTAAATTCCATGTTTGTGAATTATGAATAATGAGTGGGTAAGATCAATAGATATTTTCTACATGAACTGGGATACCTGAGGTGAAATACTCATTAGATGTAATTGATTTTGAATGTGTTTAAGGAGTGGGTATACTCATTATAGGAATTGAATGTAAATTTTTATATATGAGTTGGTAGACTAATAGTATGTTAAATGTGAAATTATATGAAATGTATGGTTTATTGTACAGATTCCATGGATGGCTATCCAGGGATCATGAATGGAACAGTGGATGCCTTAGGTTGAGTATGCCACCCTTTGGTCATAATTCTGTTGGATTATTCAGTCCTTGTTACCCCTTGGATCTGGATATCTTAGACTCTCATAGGATTTTCCTAGTATGACATGTTCCTAGGAATCTATCTTGGTCATATACCATGTTTTTATTGAGACTCTCATGGGACTAGACAAGGATTTCTTGGTCTTCAATACCTTAGACCCGACTCTTCACTGCCTGACACAGTGGTTATCATCACATGGACATGGGAATGTGTTTCACTTCATTATATGGAACATCTATGAGAATTATGACATGCTGGGTTGTAGAATAAGGTCCTGGGTATTTAATATCGTTTCACTATATGGAAATTCCCTATGGACAAGATATTATTTGAAGTATGGTGAGTCCATGTTGTTTATTCATTTCTTTTAGCGACCTTGTTGCGATATTGACACTTTTTTTCTAAGAGACTCAAGATGTTTTTTATATTACTTTCTTATAGTATATTACTTTCCATGTGCACTTTACATTTGATTCCTAAAAAACTATTTAGCTTATTAGCCTTCTATATTGCATACAAGGGAATTATAGAGACCTTGGGTGGTTACCTACTTGGATTTTATCTCACACCCTATATGAGCCTCTCCTGGAGACCCAAATAGATTACATGGTTGTATGTGTTCATCCAGGAAAGCGCCCCAACATAGGTTATTGTTTGTTGCTTTGGAACATTGGAGCATGGGACCAATTTGAGGATTCAAATTCTTCTAGGACACTATTTGGTATATTTGGATTTTATGATATTTATGTTGTATTGTACTGCCATGTACAAATTTTTATGATTTTATAGACACAAGTATCATCTATATCAGTGTATTTGAGAGACTTCTATATTTTTAATATATTAATGCCTTTCTTATTTATCAGTTTTCTACCTATTTTAACTACTTCTTCAACTTGTATGATATTGGTTTCAATTGTGTGTAGATTAGTGATGATGGTATAGTCTCCCCCCCTGAGAAATCTAGGCCCTTGTTTTTAGTCATCGGCCTCTAGCATTTGGGGGGGATGCGCTTGAGGCCTTATGAACAACTAGGATTAGGGAACAATTGAGTGGATACTAGGTCTGAGTTGTTACAAGTATTATGAAGTTAAAAATTATTTTTTTCACAAAATGGATCTCAAAATTCATTATTGATGGCTTTGGACAACCTAATCAAATTTGAGTTCTTAAATCCTTAATTTCTAACCTTTTAGTACATAAGAAAATATGGGTACCAAATAAATTTCTTTTTTAATTTTTCATTATTAATAAAAAAAATTTATGGTCCCTAATGAAATATGGTATATGGATAGTGGATTCTCAAGACACATGAGTAGATATTTCTATAATTATTAGTCTTTATCAAATATATGGAGGTCGTGTCACATTTTTGGACAATGCTAAAGTAAATATTGTTGGTGTTTGATCTGTTGGAAATATAATATACATCCTTATCAAAAATGTTCTCTATATTGATGGTTTGAAGAAAAATATGATAAGTTTCTCTCAACTTTTTAGTTGATGATTATTCAATTTTTACTTGGAATTACTTTATGTGACAAAAGAAATGCTTGAAATATTTTTTATATATTTTAAAAAAATCAAAAAGGAAAGTTCCCAAAATTATTTCATTAAATGTGACTATGGAAGATAATTCTGAAACCATGAGTTAAATACCAATTCTTCAAAACATGGTATCATGAATAAATTTTCTTCCCCCATGATACATAATGATAATGATGCTGATGAAATGAGGAATATGACTTTTTAGGAGATTATTAGGAATATGGTATGTTAATATAACTTTCCTACACATTTGTTAGCAGAAGCTATGAATACAACATGTTATGTTATAAATGGAGTTCTAATTAGACATATTTTTCGGAAAAACACTATGAGATATAGAGTAATAAAAATCCAAAAGTAGTATAATTTATTATTTTTGGATGTAAGGTTTATATTTTAAGCACAAAAGATAATCTTGGTATGTTTGACCCAAAATATTATGAAGGAATATTTCTAGGATATTCTACTACTCACAAAGTATATATAGTTTTAAATAAATGGTCAAATATTATTAAAGAATGAACTAATGTGAAATATAATGAAAGTGATCATTTTGATCAAAAAGAAACTCAAATTGATGAAATAAGTGATTATTTTGAAAATATGACATCTAAAATTATTTTTTATAACAAGAAAGGGTGAAGAGTTAGAAAATGATTTTCCAGAACCATATCTTAAAAGGTTGGATAGCAATTATCCTTAATGTGTGATTCATAGACAGCCTAAAACCCTTATTAACCATCCAATACAAATTATTATAGGAATATTATATAGAGAAATTAGAACTAGAATCAATATAGGAAACCTTTTACAGATTTCAACCAGTTATCTAAGTTAGAACCTAGATCTATAGAATAATACATGGTAGAATAATGTCGGTTTGTATCTATGAAAGAGGAATTAAACTAGTACAAGAGTAATAGGGTTTATGAATTAGATAATACATCCTATAAAAAACCAATTATATGAAAAATGAAATTTCATAAATAATAAAGATGATATCTTTGTGATAACAAGGAATAAATCAATACTTGTACATAAAGGTTATAATTAGGAAGAAGATATAGTCTATGAGGGGACCTTTTACCTAGTAGATACACTATAATTCATTAGTATTCTTTTAACGTATGCATCATATATGAATTTTAAATTATATCAGATGGAAGTAAATTATACTTTTCTAAATAGTTTTTGAATTTATCAATTTAATGTTGAGAAACATCCAATTTTTGAAAATCCCATATTTAAAATCCATTTTTTGAACATACCAAATCACCTTATGGTTTTTAAAAAGAACCTAGATATTGTTATAATAATTTATATTAATTTCATTTATTATATGAGTTTTCATTATGTATGAAATATCCTACTTTATTTATGAAAACTATATCTGTAGATATATTTTTAGTGAAAATATATTTCAATGATGTAATTTTTGGTTCTAAAAATAATTTTTTTAGTTTTTTTAATAATTCATTTAAAAATAATTTTAAATGAGAATTTTTGGAGAGAAATTTTTTTCTAGGTTTTAATACTTATCAAAATGACTTTTGGAATCTGCTAAATCAATGAAAATACATAATAGAATTATAGAAAAGTTTTGGAATTGAAATTGGTAAATTATATAATACCCCGTATGAGTTATAATTAATAACTTTACCTTGATGAAGCTAGTAAACTTGTTGGGAACATTATTCATAGGAGAATAATTGGATGTTTATTGTATTTGACTGCTGGTAGACTAGAAATTATGTTATAATTCTGTATTTTTTGTTGATTTCAAGATAATCCTAAAAAACGACATTTCAACTAATTCAAAAAGTTTTCAATATATATAATAAGAACAATTTCACTTTCCTTACATTTTATAAAAACATTGAATATTAATTTAATATCATATTATGATGCTGAAGTTGGTGGTTGAGGACTTGATAAGAAGTGTACTTCTAGGAATTCCTTTTTTTTAAGTATATCTTTAGTATTATAGTCTAGTAAAAAGCAACACTTTGTCTCTTTATCTAGTGAAGAAGAATAATATATTACTATTGGTAGTTATTTTTAACTACTGATATTGATTGAACACACTTAAATGGATTTTGGATTCATTTATAATCAAGTTTAAATTAAAAATGATAACATTAGTCCTATAAATATTTCCATGAATGTGAAAAATCATTCAAGAATAAAGAATATAAACATAAATAATCACTTTCTAAGAGTAAAAACTAAAAAAGGAGATATTTATTTTGAATTTATCACTATATATAATTAATTAGTTGATATTTTTTCTAATACCCTTTCTTGTGAATGTTTGGATTTTATTAAAAGACAATTGAGTTTATTTTCTTAAAAATAAATTTAATATATTTTAATTTATTACTATTTAAATAAATTCTTATTCTTCAATATCTTTATTGTTGGTGAAGTTGAAATTGAGTGGCATGTTACTTGGATCAATGTTAAATGAATTTTTTAATTATTATATATATTATATGATTTTTTAATGTTTGAAAATAGAAATTTATTTCTTTTCCTTTCATTCATTATTTATATGATTTTTTATTAGTCTAAAGTTACCCTATACCAAAATCAGCTACGTACGATCATTAGGATTGATGTACCTGAACGATTACAAAATCATCTCTCAAACCTTTTTCCATTTGCATAAAAAATCACCCTTGGAAGCCGAATCATCATATCTAACCTCTCAATGCCTATTTGATCATCAAATGAACTAGTTGAAATGGGAAATTCACAGTGTGTTGATGATGGATGCTCAGGTTCATCTATAAACTTAAAAGGAAGTTGAAGAAGACTTCATATGGGTATATATATATATATATATTTGTCCTAGTGGAAGACAACAAAAATTATATTGAATAAATATATTGAGTTTCGAGGTTGGAATTTTTCATTTGATGATAAGAAGTTAGGTTTCCATTTGGTGAAAGAAGGTAATGAGTTTTTAATTCATGTTGAGTTTCAGTTAAGTCAAATCATGGATATAATCACATTAAATTTTAAAGGAAATATTTTATTTGTTTATTAATGTTAAATGGATGAGGTCATTGCATTTTTTCCCAAAGGGGATGTTTTATTTTAATAAAATTCTTGTTGGGAGAAGCTCATTTGGTCTAACATATGTGTTCATGTTTTTATTTATAACCTCTATTTATTAATAGAAACTTGTAAAATAGCTAACAATAGATTGTAAAGTCCAATGTATGTTTTTTATTATAGGTATAAAACAACGAGTGGGGGAAATATAGAAATTAATTTTTCAAGATTGGTATTAGATGTATGTTTTTAATAATAATGTATGGTTATGTTTTCTAATGTACATGATGAGATTCCTATAAATTTTTCATGTTCGAGAATGGAATTTAAACTACTATACTTATAGTGGATTATTTTCATTAGTTTTGATATATATATATATATATATATGAGTATAATTAAATGAATATTATTCATTTATATGTCACAAAATCAATTCCCTATATTTAGTTATCTTAATATGATTGGATATTTCTTAGAGTCCACTTCAATGTATTTGAAGAATATTGGTCTGGAGAGTGTGAATCAGTTTGAGTCAGCGCAGACATCACTACCTAGTGATTCAACACTTGTATAGATGGGGTCTTTTAAAGGATTATACGATATGACCTTTGTAAGAAATTAATATTTACTTAATGTTATTTTCTTAGTAGCTGTTAAATATTTTCATATTTTGGAGGATGTTTCTACTCATAATCAAACTGATAGAGATATTTTTGTATATTTTAAGGAAGGTAAACATGTTGAGGTATTTTTTCAAATAACTAATTGTTTTGAAATAATAAAATGTCATATTGATCATATAGTCTGTAAATTTAATTGAGTTCTACGGTCAGTGGAAGTATCTGAAAGGGTTGTAAAACCTCTTCATAGATCACCTATTGAAAGATAAATGGATGTTGAAGTTGATATGGTACCTAAACAGAGTACTCAATCACAATCTATAGCATATTATCCCTCAACTACTCATGAATAAGCTACTTTTGTAAAAAAAATTGAAATCATTAAAAAGGAAGTGTTTTCTAATGATGTAATGATGGACCAAATGCCTCAGATGGACATGAATATGATGATTATTATATTGAGAGGGAACAATAAGATCCGTCTCCAGTTGTTTATATTTTCTATAGGTTTATAAATGAGGATAACCTAGTTTCTATTCATCTTGTTATTAATGTTTCCTCTGTTAGAGATGAGTCTAGAAAAACTATTTCTGGGGAGGAATCCTGAGGTTTTTTCAGTCAGAGATCATTTCATATAGATAAACCATTTAGACCATCCAATGCTGAGGATGATTCACCATCCAATGGGGATCTAACTCATAGTTCCACCCTACATAAAATCTCATACACTAATTCAGATGTTGGGGGTAATGATGGAGATGATGATGACCATGATTGCACACCTGATCATGATAGAATTTTCATTCCTAATGATGAAAATGTTCCCAAGGGATGTATGGTGGATCAAATTGGATAAGCTGGTTAGTTGGAATCGTTTCCTCCTAATACTCCTGCTACTAGATATAAGCATATAGAGGATGCCTTTCCTAGTCTCGAGAGGTTCTTTTCACCTCTACCTACTAATACTCTACCCTATGATGATGTTACTAAGGAATATTTTTAATCATTCAGAGTGATGATGATAAATAATTTTAGTAAAGTTCACAGACCCCAATATCCTAGAGTAACACAACTTAGTGAAGTAGATGCAAGGAATATCTTTGAGTTAGTTTTCATCCAAATGAAACCTAAGATGATTTTGAAGATTTAATAAGTGGACATTGAGAATAATATATTTTATAATGGGATTGAACAAATAATTTTTACATAGACGATATGATACCCATCTTTGATACAACCCATATATCCTTGTTTGAATGGTTGGACACCCTGCCAATCTTTGTTGCCTCTACTCCTACTGTTATAGCCCCTACATCTTCTATTGTTGCTGATATGATTAGAGATACTGTGTGGGAATAATTTTGTGATATCTTTATTAATCTCAATACATATCATCAAGTGGACCTTTGGAGGATCTGGAAACATGGAGATCATGCATATAATTTGGTTAGCGATTTGTTTAATGATTCTAAAGGATACCGAACATCAAATATTACATTTCTTGAATTTATACCCAACATGAGTTCAATTATCAATTTAAATATATTTTTGATAATTTAAGATTCATCCTATGAATAGGGCCTTAAAAAGTAAAAGTGAACTATATAAAAGTGTTTCCCGCTCTTTTCAAACTTTTTATGGAAGAAAATAATAACTTCTTAACGACAATGGAAAGGGGTGGAAACATTATTATGGTTTGTTGAATTTTAGGAATAATTATTTAGATACCTCCAGGACTACTGTGGTGGAACCAAAATAAATTAATAGGTATTATATAACTTTGACATCATATAAATCACCTATCCATCATTAGTTTCATCCATTTTTTATATCACCTTCTGATGTTTTTCGGCATCTCAAGGCAATTGTGTTTAGCGAGCTTCCTACTTATACCTTTGCACCCTTAGCCTCTACCTCTATGCCTCCTGACTCAGATGAATGAAATGATCTAGTAGTCCCTAAATCCCATCAATATGATAGTGATTCTGACTAGGATTAATTTTTGATATAGACTGAATATTAAATTGTATTTCTTTTTGAGATGTAATTCAATTACTTTTTTATGAATTGAATCTTATCTGATATTCCTCTCTATATCTTTCCTTGTCCTTATTATATTATATTTTTTATAATTCCAAAAGGTATATAAAATGTTTGGATGGTATTTATGTTTGTAATTCTTTTTCATAATTTAAACTCAAAATCTCACATTTTCAATTTAAAATGTTAAGCAGACAATTTCCTTTCTAATTCATGTACATATGTCTGTAGTTTTTTATATACATGGTTATAAAATTACATAACTTTTTATCACCAAAAGGTGGATATTGTTGGACCCTACATATATTAATTAACATAAATCATGTTTTTAATATTTCTAATAAGAATAATGTTTTATGATATTACATCATATTTTGAAGAAACTTAGCTAAGTATAGATCTACTATTAGTTAGGAAAATCAACCATTATTTATAAAGATATACCAATAATTCAAAGAGTTAAACCATTGGTTATAATGATTTACCATTAGTTCAGCATGATATACCAATGGATTAGATATATATTTAGACTCTATCATGGATTTATATATAGTTGAGGACATATACCTTTAGTTGAAATTATCCACCATTAGTTCAAAGAAGATCTATTTCTGAACATTATCTTTTTCTAATTGATCAACCATTAGACTCTACCACACGAGTTGTGATATAACTATATTTAATCTATCGCTAAAATGGATAAACTGCTAGAATAGATCTAATTTAATACTAAATCTACCATCAAAAAATATCTACAACTAACTTTATCTACCTATAGTAAAGATGATATATCGTTGAAAGATCTGTTATTGGTCTATTCTACCATCAAAGATGGTCTACAACCATTATGTTACCATTTAAACTATGAGTGTCATTCAAATTAAATTCTTCTAATTCCTAGTATATTGAATTAAATGTAGACAACCTCACATGTATATATTAATCATTATTCATAAACAACTCCATGGATGCATTGAAGAAAAAGTCATTTTTTCTTGATTTATAGCCCAATATACAGATTTTTTTATTTGATATAATTATTCGTCATTGGATAATTAGACCTTAAGATCTATATATTTTGGATAACCCCCACATGTTTGATTCTACTGTTGATGTGGGTGTGGAAATATGAAATATAAAAAAATTAGAACCATCATACATTTAGTAGAGGAACAATCCTAACTCACCTATGTGGATGTTTTTTAGAAAACCTAATGGAAGAATACTAAAGGATTTTTATAGACTCTATGATACTCTATTTTCCTTCATTTTCAGAAAAACCTATTCATGGTCCGCAAAAATAAAATTATGATGACCTTTTAACATTTGAATCTATTAAAATTGAATTGTACCCCTTATTTAATTCTCTAATTATTTTCTCTATATGTTAATTATTTTCATTTGACTTATGTGTTGTATTACTCAATTTATTCGTACGCACATTATCATATGTATAACCTAGAGTGTGGTAGAAACAGTATCCAGACATTATTTATTTTTTTACCCATGGAATCTATAGATAAGGTCATGTGTGAATGTTTTTATTTTATTCCCACACAAAAGCATGGAATTGGCTTTGTACCTAGGAATCATGCATGTTGTTGATTGTAAAACCTGACCCAAGTTGTGGATCATGTTTACTATTTAATAAGATACTTGGTAGTAAGCTATTTCTATGTTAAGGGGATAATGTATCAACTTCAGATGGAAGAAATTGTTCTATTCTAATGTGTATTTTATTAGTTTTTTTCCATATTTAAGTGATACATTTTTTTCTATTTTTTCTATCAGAAACAAAACATTACGTTGATATTTAGTCTTAATTTTTGTTTATATAATGTTATTTATTAAGTAATATAGATTCAAAAATTAATCTGATTTGAAATATTATTTTAAATAACCCCTAATCCCACTTCGAGAAATTATTTGAATGATCAGACTTATGTTATTATAATATTTTCATTAATTATGAATTTTTAATCTATTTGATGGAATTAATTTTAATGTTTTTAAATAGAAATTTTTATTGTAAATCATTTCACCCTTTTTTTAGTTACTCACTCCGACTAAAATTTTGTATCATAGGGTTTTCAAATATCATTTCAACTATGATTATTTGTCTTTTGGGGATATTAAATTTTTATTTATTATAAATTCAATTCTCAATACATAATAATAGACAAGAAGGAACTTTCACTAATAGGCCTAGTAATTTTAATGTAACTAAATATGATAAATGGAATATTAAAATGAGAATTCATTTAGAGAGTATGGGGTTTGATATAATGAATGTAATTGAAGATGAGTATGAAAAAATACAAACTGCTAGAGATACTTTGATTAATTCTACTAAAAATTCATATGAAAAAATTGTAAAGCTACGAATCTGTTATATTGTTCTTTGGGTGAATATGAGATTAATATAATATCTTCTCATGATACTACATTTGAAATTTGGAACACTTTAACTTTTTCTCATGAGGGAACCATTAATGTTAATGAAATGTGTTTAGATTGTTATACTATTGAATATTATACATTTAATATGAAACTTTATGAACCAATATATGTAATATATCATAGGATTAATTTTAGTTTCAACACAATTCATTCATTAGGGAAACCAATTTATGGTAAAGATCAAGTGATGTTCATTGTCAAAAACCGAATCTGGTCGCCATCAAACCCGGCACCCGACCCGGCCCCCAACAAGGCCCGAAGGGCATTACCTGTCCCCAAGGGCTGGAAAAAGTTCCCAGGTATCATAAAATTATGTTTGGGAACAATTTACCCGAGTTTATAAACACTAAACAACAAACAAACTCAATAAAACAAATCTGATTTTTTCAACTAAAACTATCTTTTGGAAAATTTCAGAACTAAATTACATAAGGTAAAACTATGTTTAAAGACCATTAAAAAGGTTTGAAACCAAATAAGTACATCCCAAGAACCTCCACATGGAAAGAGTCACCACCCTCAAGCCATCTCCACAACACCACATCACGAACGACCGGTAAAAACCCGAACTGTTGGCCCAAAATTTGTACCAAAACCTGCAACAAAAAAATAACCAAGTCTAATTACACCCAAAGGTGTAAGTAGGGTGTGAGACAAAGCCCAGTAGGATATCTCCAATAAGAGATTCTATGTGATAAACATTCAAAGATGAAAATCATGCAAGTTTTCAGAAACATGTAATTTCTAGTTACAATTTCTATAAGATGGAACATAAAAAAATAAGTTTCCAAGTGGGATAATTTAAAGAATCAACACATTTAAAATAAATTACAATGCTACTAAATTTTCCATCCAAATATACTGTATGACGACGGTGAGTATAAAGGATGTAATGCGCACAAGCAATAGGAAATAACCCCTAGGCACTAGCTAGATGAGGGTCCCAGGTACCTCATATGTCGGTGGGAGTAACAATCAAAAATATTTGTTCTCGTGCACAATTCACTATAAGGGAACATACCCATAACCTAGTGGTCCCAAATCATCATCATCGTAGTTTATTTAGAGTTGTAATCATCAATCCCGCTATGTGAATTTGAGGCCAAATCCCATAGATTCACTAGCATAATAGTGCACATCTACCCACCTAGATACCTGGGTTTTAACCTTGTTCTCAAACAAGTTCATCAAGTCAAGAAATATACTTTTCATATGATAATATCATTTCCACATCATAGATTCACCAAACAGCCCACATGTATACCACACAAGTCACAAAAGTCCTCTTTTCATTCAAATTGTTTTTCAAATCCGACTCACACCAAAATCCCCCACAACACTTTTCAATTTTCTTTTACACTTCCACAAATCCATTAAAAAATTTTATAAAACCAATCCAAGATATTACAACTCAAATGACATCCCACTCGCATGTTACATAATACCCCTTTCATAAACAAAATCTATTCTGCACATCGCACCCACACAAAACATACCACATCACTTTCACATCTCTTACACACTTTAGTAAATCCTTCAAACATTTTTATCAAAAATTTACAAGATTTAACACATCTTAAATTAGTACCTTTGACAATTAAAATGTACCATTTCAAAATATACACACTCAAAAATTGTTTTCTAAAATGGTTTCACCACTTACATAAATCATTAAATCATTCAAATCGTTCATAAAACAATTTGAAATAGTATACCCAATCTTTGCTCGTAAAACCCATTCAAAACCAAATTTCAAGGAAAAAACCACACCAAAACACTACCAATGTATAATTGAAAACACTATAGACATTTATAAAACCACTTTCAAATGTTATTAAATCACCATGGATAATACCACGAAAGATACAAATGAAAACACCCGTTTTCATAAACTGCTCTCAAGAAGTATAACAAAGTTTTACCCAAAAACAATATTCCAAAAACCCCCTTTATAAGTCACACATGACACTAAGGTATTAAAAACATAATTTTCATCCCCTTTAAACAAATAATAAATCAATTTCATATTTTATAAAACAACTACAAAATATATCACATATGTTACATTCGAAAAGATCACAACTTAACAAAAATGCAATTATAAAATTATATGCTTAACCAAATCCCTCAAAAATAGACTTCACACAACACACAGAATATGGGAAACATGAAAAACTAGTAAAACAAGAAAACAAACTCATCAAAGAATGGTTAACCATGGAATTACCTACCGAAAGTGTCAAATCCCCCAAAACATTGTGCAAAACATCAACTGCACCACCACCGCACCACAAGGAAGATAAATCCAGACCTAGACGACAATATTTGACCAAAAATATACCAAATAAAACCCTAGGTTCTAACCCTAACTTCTGAACATTTTATAACATAATGAATGTGGGAGGAAACCCTAAAGGAAAAAGAAGAAACCAAGAAGGAATCACATACTATAAAAAATATTGAATAAATCACCCCAAATACACTAGTATATTAATTACAAAACATCCAAAAATTGAAGATAGATTCAAAAAAGTTTTCAATAATCATTTAGGAACTAGAATGGAGGAAAAATACTGAGAAATGAAGGAGTTATGAAATAATCAATTTTCCTCTTAAAATCTGGGCGATTTGAGAAATTCATAGATGTTTCATTCAAATTCGTAATGAAACGGAGCTCCAAAGTGGGGTAAGAGAGAATATGAGGGTGCCTTGGCTGTTTTACCTCCTGAGATAGCTGTAATCACCAAAAAAATGTAAATATTAAAGAATATATTAAATAATTAAAAACATTAATGCAGGAAATGGGCTTTTGGGGAAGCCCAATCCCTTAAATAAAAACCCATATCCACCATGAATATGGATTATTAAATAGTCCATATTAATATAGTGGTGTTAATAGGTCATGTTATAACATGTATGAATTGTAATGGATGAAAAATGATGAAAAATGGAGGAGTGATAAAGGAATCAAAATTTATTTTTTAATCTGGAATTAGGCTCACGGTTTGGCCCAATTCATAAAAACTCACCCATTCTTCCATAAAATCTTGAGAAACCCCCAAAACAAAGCATGAATGGAAATTAAATGAAATTTAACTTTAAAATAAGTAATTTATGTGATAATTATTCCCACTATGAAAGCATTACATCCTCGGAAATCCACAGCAATTCCAGATACAAAAACCAAACCCAACCGATAAACCATGATGTACTTCTTTGCCAAGCTTTGCCCCTATGGGCCCAAACACATCCAATGATCAATTAATGAAGGATTAATCTCACAACGCAAACTTAAACCACTTTATGGAAATGATCAATCACATTCATACATTATCCCAACAGAAAACACCTCAAACACTATCTGAAAAAAAACTCAAGCAATTCACCCAAAACGAACAACAACTTTAAAGAAGGTTACACTTACCTTAAATTATCTAAACCATTGGGTGCTCTCCAATCCAAATGTTTAGTCAAGAAAGATGTTGGTAGATAGATAGTTCAGAATGAGACTAGATACCATCATGCCAAGACCGTGGATAAATCTGAGTTATTGGTACGGGGGCACACAAATAGGTACCCCACCATAAGAGAAAACCGATATTTATCTGAGACAGAATAAAGACACTAATAGGGGAAGGCCTGAATGGACTCCCTAGTACAAAGGGTATAATTACATTAAAATTTTATGAAGGAAAATACATGAGAATTATAGTGGGTCTCTCCACCATTATAACCAACCATCTTAACCAACCAACATTAGCCGACACATATTTTTGTCCCCAACACGTCTATCCAAATTTCCAATCATTCTCCAATGAATCAATGGAAACTAAATGGGGATGGAATGACATTAGGTGAAGACTTGGGTACAAGGCCCTCCCCCAATTTCCACTGAACGGGAAAAACAGAAAAAAGATGATGACACCAGAGGTTTAAACTCTTCTTATCTTTCGTACAGAGTATAGAACATTATACAAGGGTTTAAACGACTCTGGGATTTCCCCTAACTATGAGCCATCTTCCCTCTGATACCTATGGTTGGAGCTCGAATGATTAAAGCATCTTCGACCATGTAGTTAGGCTTTGGAAAACCCCTAAACGATAATTCTTAATTCGGTCCCACCAACAACTACACTACAATCCCTGATAAGATTTCCAAGACATAATACATTCCAATATGACTTTACCCTAACTTGATATTTCACTAAAACAAGGGCTTAGAAGATTCACACACATCACACATTGTTTATTCAGGTGAGAAACAATAGAAGTAAATAACACCTATACTCACCTTCTTTTAAAATGAAAGATTTTGAAGTTTTTCTAAGGGAGGCATTCTCCCAACATAACATGGACTCTCAGAGGACTGCATGACATTCACCTTAATGGTCAATCGAGCACATGACATCACAAGGCGTCACCGAACAGGACCATGGAAACTCAAAAAAACAATGCATATAGAGGGACCTTATACAACATCCAAAAACAATACACAATTCTAGAAAGTGGCCACAATATCGTCTTGTGACCAGATTTTCCACAGTGGTAGTTTAACATGAACTCCTTCTTCTAAGAGACTATGAAGGACTAAGAGGAACTCTTAGACACCATTCAGATACTCATCCATGCTAACAACCCCATGCCACTTTCACCTTCGGTAAATCAGGAAACTTAATAAGTTAAGGTCTCTTTCAACCTTCCATGATCACTATCCTACTATAAGAGGATACAAAAAACAATAATGGAAAGTGTGTAGACTAAATCTAAAAATCTCAAGAAAAATATTCCTTACATTGATCAACTGGAGGATCTTCCAATGGCGAAACAAACTGGGATACACTTTAGTTGTGCACTAAGCCTTAATGGGGCATACCTTATCTAACGATTAAACCCAAGGACCCAACCAAGATGTTCCATTGGTCATGATATACCACAAACCCATTCCAAAAACATGAAAGGAACCATTGTGAAGGCTTCCCCAAAAATTTCTCAGAAGAGACCACTAACCATCCCTTCAACACAGCTCACTGACTAAACACAATCCTAAAACACAGTACAAACAAGTGGGGTTCTTGGACTCAAAACATCCCACAACATCAGTATTTTAAAAAACACATAATACACACCATCCCTAACTATTAATAATGGAATCAATTTTCTCCTTTAAAATCATATTTTTGAAAATAAATGGTCCAGTGGTTAGCATATCCACCAATGGTACCATATGGGCCTCACACATGCATGATTATGTGCCACACTGGGCACCCTCCTCATATCCATCCCGGAACATATCCAGCCACACAATCAACCATCTATTATCCCATATACCCCCATTTATTTGGTCTCTCATAGAAATAAAAAAAGGGTAAAATAAAAAATTCTTTTTACTTTTCAAAATAAAAATAGTCAACAAATACCTCCTTTTTCTCAAAACCACTAACCACGAAATCAAACCCAAATTACATCATACCAAGATTTTCATAAATGAAGAATCATTTAAATAAAAACTCACTTTAAAGTCATAAAAATTAATTTCAAAACATTTCATCCCATTAAAAAACCTCTCAACAGTTTATAAAATTGTATTGGAAACACTTATTCAAAACCAACATTAACACAATTTTCTGCTTTCAAAAGAGGTGTAAAAACACCATTTTCCATTTCAAAACGATTCTGAAAACTCAGTTCCACCATTTCACAAATCCAACCTTCTATATATAATATAAAATCATTTCAAAAAAACTTATTCTTCTTAAAACAATGTCATTTTTGTTTTAAAACCTTAATTCCATGATTTAAAAACTAAAGGACACAAGACAATGAATGGGAAAATTATATTTGGTGGGTGACTTCATTATATGGTTGGTGGCCATAATCCAATCACTTAACCATAATAGAGAGTGTTCAATGGAAATATATCTGGCTCCACATGGCTTGCTAGACCCTGTGAGCCCACGGAGACCATTAACCCAACTCTCTTTTCATTTCCCCTAATCATCATCAAACCATGAAAACCAAAGGACTCAGAAAAGTCTAGACCTCTCCTGGAAACTTGAATCATGTCATGAGTTGTGGAGATCAGGCACACCTTCCATAATAAAAATACCCAGTCCCAAAAATCCTAACTCCAGACTATCCCGAATGTTCACCAAATAATGTGACCCAAAGAGTTAACCAGAACATTCTCTTATACCATTTTGTCATGAACCGAATCTGGTCGCCATCAAAACCAGTAGCCAAGCCGGCCTGCGACAAGGACTGAAGGTTTTTCCCAATCCCCATGGGCTGGAAAATGTTCCTTGTTATCATAAAATGATGTTTAGGAACAATTTACCCGAGTTTATAAATAATAAACAACAGACAAACTCAATAAAAAAAATCTAGGTTTTTCAACTAAAACTGTCTTTTGAAAAATTTCAGAACTGAATTATGTAAGTTAAAACTATGTTTAAAGACCATTAAAAATGTATCAAACCAAATAATTACATCCCAAGAACCTCCACATGGAAAGATGCACCACCCTCATGCCATATCCACAACAACGCATCACGAACGACCAGTAAAAACATGACCTGTTGGCACAAAATTTGTACCCAAACCCGCAACAACAAAATAACCAAGTCTAATTACACCAAAAGGTGTAAGTATGGTGTGATAAAGATCCTAGTAAGATACCACCACAATGATATTCCGTGAGATAAAGATTCAAAGACAAAAATCATTCTAGTTTTTAAAAACATGTAAATTCTTAATTACAATTAAAAAATGATGCAACTTGAAAAAAATAAGTTTTAAAGTGAGATAATTTAAAAAATTAACACATTAAAAATAAATTCCAATGCTACGGAATTTTATTTCCACATATACCGTATGTCTACGGTGAGTATAAAGGACCTAATGAGCACAAGCAATATGAAATAACCCCTAGGCACTAGCTATTTGTGGGTCCCAGGTACCTTGTATCTCGGCGAGAGTAACCATCAACAATATTTTTTCTTGTGCACGAGACACTAGTAGGGAACATACCCATAAACTATTGGTCTCCAATCATCATCATCATAGTTTAGTTAGAGTTGTAAGAATCAATATTTCTATGTGAAACTCAAGCCAAATCCCACAGATTCACTAGCATACTCGTACACATCCACCCACCTTGATACCTGTGTTTCCCCTTGTAGTCAAAGAAGATCAACAATTCATGAAATATACTTTGCATATGAAAATATCATTTCCATTTCACAAATTCACCAAAAATCTCACATGTATACCAAACAACCAACAAAAGTCCACTTTTCATTCAAATTGATTTTCAAATAAGACTCACACCAAAATAGCCCATAACACTTTTAACATTTCTTTTACACTTCCACAAATCCATTATAAAATTTTATAAACCCAATCCAAGATATTCCTACTCACATAACATCCCACTCACATGCTACATAATACCCTTTTCATAACCAAAATCCATTTTACACATCACACTCACACAAAACATCCCACATCACTTTCACATCTCTTACACAATTTAATAAATCCTTCAAACATTTACAAGATGGAACACATCACAAAATAGCCCCTTTAAAATTTAAAATGAACCACTTCCAAATATAAACAATCCAAATTTTTTTTCCAAAATGGTTTCACCACTTACATAAATCATTAAATCGTTCAAATATTTCATAAAACAATTCCAAAGAGTATACCAAATCTTTGCTCATAAAAACCATTTCAAAACCATATTTCAAAGACAAAACCACACCAAAACGAAACCAAAGTATAATTGGAAACCATAGAGACATTTATAAAACCACATTCAAGTGTTATAAAATCACCTTGGATAATACAACGAAAGATAAAAATAAAAACACCTGTTTTTGTAAAATTCTCTCAAGAAGTATAACAAAGTTTTACACAACAAATCTATTAAAAACCCCTTCTAAGTCCCACATGACACTAATGAATTAACAAAAAATAATTTTCATCCACATTCAACAACTAATAAATCAATTTCATATTTTATAAAACTACCACAAAATATACCACATGTATTACATTTGAAAAGTTCTCATCATAAAAAAAATGAAATTATAAAATTAAATGCTTAACCAAAACCCTCAAAAATAGTTTTTGCACCACAAAAAACATATTAAGAGAATAAAAAACTAGTAAAATAAGAAAACTAACTCAACAAGGAATAGTTAACCATGGAATCACCTACCAAAAGTGTTGAATCCCTCAAAACATGGTGCACAACATCAACCGCCCCACTGTCACACCACAAGGAAGATAAATCTAGACCTAGAACAAAATATTTAACCAAAAAGACACCAAATCAAATGCTATATTTGAAGCCTAACTTTTTAACATTTTATATCATAATGAAAGTGGGAGGAAACCGTATGGGAAAAGGAAGAAATTAAGAAGTAACCATTTACCTTGAAAAATATTGAATAAATCACCCCAAATGCACTAGTATCTAAATTTAAAAATATCCATCCATTCAAAGTAGATTCTAAAAAGGTTTAAGAGGCCATGTAAGAACTAGAATGGGGGGAACAGAGTGAGGAATGAAGGAGTTATTAAATAATTAATTTACCTCTACAAATCTGGGAGATTTGAGAAATTTAGAGAAGTTTTATCTGAATTTTCAATGCAACCGAGCTCCAAAGAGGGGGTGGAGTGAATGGGGGATCTCCTTGGGTATTAGGTCTCGTGGGAGAGTTGGAATCACAAAATAATCTTAAATATTAAAGGATATATTAAAGAATTTAAAAATATTTTTAATGCAGGAAATGGGGTTTTTGGAAGGCCCAATCCCTTATATAAAAACTCATATCCACCCTGATTATGGATTTTTAAATGGTCAAAATTAATATGGTGGTGTTAATAGGTCAGGTTATGACATGTAGGAATTGGAATGGATGAAAAATGTTGAAAATTAAGGATTTATAAAGGAATAAAAATTTATTTTTAAATATGGAATTGGGCTCACGGTTTGGCCCATTTCATGAAAACTCACCCATTCCTCCATAAAATCTTGGGAAACCCCTAAAACAAAGCATGAATGTAAATTAAATGAAATTTAACTCTAAAATAAGTCATGTATGTTACATTAATGTTGAGTTATTTTCCATATAGATGGAGAGGAACATTATTTTCAATATTAGATTCATTAGATATAAGAAATTTTTTGTTAAGGAGATTATAATAAATATATTGATGTGTGAGGAGGAACACAAAGTAAAAAAAAAGAATAAGTAGATATACCATATGGGAAGCCTTTCAAACTAATACTTAAAGAAAGATCAATGAATATTCTTCAAGTGATGGGATTCACTTGGTGATAGTGATAATGAAATGGCCCACTAGGCTAATGATTCAAAATTTTTTCGAAAGGATTACATTATTTAGAAAAACCAATTATAATTTAATGAATGAAAATAGAGTTAATTTTTGAATTCATTGGAAGAATTATGATATTATGAATGAGATAATCTTCTATTAATGAAAGAGAAAAGGACACGTCAAAGTTGAAAGTATTAAGTTAATATTTATGAAGAAATATGATGATAAGGATAAGAGATATAATTAGGATACAAAAAAACTCAAAGTGTCTCAACGGATTGGATAAGTGAATCAAATACAAGTAGATAAGACAACAATGATAGAGACAACATGTGTTTTTTTGAAAAAAAACATCAGAGGTATCTTCTATATTTCTTTCATTTATTTTTCATAATTATATTCATAATAATGATAAAAATAGTGAATTAAAAAAGTCAAATTAATAAATGTTATAAAACTATAAAAAGTTAGAGGATACATTTAATGAACATAAAGATAAATATAAAATTTTAAAGAAGAATAATCCTCTGACTGATAGTTTTAAATCTAATCTTAGTATAGAAAATGGGAAAAATTCTGAAATTCTAAAAGAGAAAAATAAGTTAAATTTTCTAATGAGAAATTTAAAAATGAATTGTAATGAAATAAAAATTGATGGAATACCATGAGATAGATTCTTGGAATGAATATTGCTCCAAAATATACAATTATAATAGGCACTCAACCTGGACAAAATAGTATTATTGAAATTAATTTTATTTCTAGTTCAAGTTCATTAAATGGTATTGTTTATCCTATATGTGTTGATCTGAGAATAGTATTGAAATGGTCTGGTGGGGACTGGGCCTTCTATCCTTTCTATATTGTGAAGAAGGTATTGTAGTCAAGTTTCTTACATCGGGTTACCATTTTTTCACCAATGGACTTTTTGGGGCCTAGATGGTTGATTGAAAGGGGTTTAATGGTGGGAAATCACTAACATAGAATACAAGGTATTCAGATTGAATCCAATAGGTATTTTTTGTGGAGGTAAAAATGTCCAACAACTTTTACATCCATGATTCATGGATATACCATCCAAAGGTATGTTCTCACTGCGTAACCTGCCCAAAGACACTTAAGAAATAATATTGGTCGAGATGATGGGATTCTGGGATCATCACACCCTTTTCTGGAGAATTATTGTGTGTTCTCGGACTCTCTTTTAAATTTAAGTCTTGTTCATATGTTCGTGAGTCCTTAGTTCATTCCCAATCATGTGTTTTTTATTACCCCAGGTTTGAAACTCCTCATGAATACACAATTTTTAGGAATCATCTGTATGTATCTAAGGTTCTCCATCGATAGAGGGATATATATGTATCCAATGTTCTCCATCAATTTTATCCTATAGTATAAAAATCATATATTTTTTAATCATTTGTTGGGATGATGATTTTCTTCAGATATATGGTGGGTCACTCTATAGTTTACAATCATCTAAGGGGGGATAGAAGTTATTTTGATTTTGGGTTCAAACCCATGGAATGGAATTTCTATGTATCCTCATGAGAGGAATTAGAAACCATGTCATTTGGTGTGAGATAGGACTTACATTTTGGAGGAGGCCCATTAAGAGTACTTGATTGGGGATTACACATGCGAGGTGCCCACTTTGTGCCACTTCATTGGGAATATAAAACATTTAAGGTTGAAGTATGGTTTCTAGAATATACCATATTGGAGGAATTTGGATATTTTATATTATGTATATGTCATAATATCCACTAACCTCTAAGCCCAAGTGAGTCATGCTTAGGGTGAGAAATATAAATAATTAGTGGATATGATGATTGCATGATCTTACCAATCCACTGATCTATGGTGATGGAGTCCAAAGGGAAAGAGAGAGACATATTTGACTGTGCATGTATCCTCTTTTATTTTGTTAATCAAGATAGTCACGTTTTAAGATCTATCTAGATATGTCCCTGGCTGAGACAAAGAGGATCAGGAAGTGACACCTCCTATAAGAAAGGGTAGGGGCTTACCCTAGAGGACTACACTAAAATTGGTTCCAGGAGAATAGGGATTATTAAATGATGATCATCAACAAAGTTAATGTCTTTTGGTTCCTATCAATACCTCGAACAGTGAGGTTCATGTCTGTATCTTGAGTCTTAGAAATCATGTTACCATGAGAATGTAAAGTTGGGGAAAATTATGAGGGTCTAATTCTCAGTGAAGATTACCCAGGTGACTCCACTTACCATGGGTTTGTAAAATCAAAATGGAAGGGTGATGATCCTGATGATTTCATCAAAAATGACTGGTGGCTTTGTAAGAGGCCTTGTCCTGATGCCATTGGACTGGTTCGTGGAGGCACCATCTTGGGAAAATGTGATATGACATAAAGGAGTGACCAAATCCCTAGTGTGGAATGCCTTAGGGTACCCCATTCCATGTATGATATTCTTAAATGGGATGGGATTCCCTCCACACAGAATGGGGATCTCCGAGTAAGGTTATGTCTGCATACCATTGTGATATGCATAATTGAGTTTGGTATGCATAGCTATTTTCTAGGTGGGAATAGGTTCTATCTATGTATTGTGGTGCTATGTGGGATCGAATTCTTCACTCATAGTGATTTTATAAGATTTTCAAGGTTACAAATATTTAGAATGGTTCTATGAAAGATTAAGACCCTCTTATGTAGTTATTTTCTACGTGGGTAAGGGTTCTACATGCATACCTCTTTGCTATGTTGGCCACCTGATTGCAAAGGGGGCATCAGTTTTGTGCCTCGTGGAATGTATTCCTATAAATTATGTTCAGTTTGTGGACTTTGAATTGATTATTTTTTAATTATATTTAATGTTATGTGGAGGGATTTACCTATGGGAAATCATTAAAGGAGTCCTTATTTTGTGGAGTTGTTGATCCCTTGGTCAATCTCTCCTGTCAATCCTTTGGTTCCTCGATTCTATTTTTCGATTCTCCTTGGGTACTATTTATAGGGAAGAAGAGGAAATAGATACCAACATGGGTGTTCATCTACAATGAGGTCCGAAACCCTCTTTTGAGAAATCCCTGAGAGATACCCAGCCCATGGATGACTTAGTCTATGGGGGATGAGGTTATTGTTTTTGGGACGATAATCACCGCCTCCATCCTACGAAAGACATCATTTCTTTTGCTGGGAGTTGAAGGTACCACCTATCCCATGAAACCATTTTAGTTCACGATAGTGCATCTTTTATAGGGGATCAGATTAATCTTTCATCCCATAGATGATTTTAGTTTTGTTTACTAAAGCTGGCATCACTCTCTCTATATCATTAACTATTTAGTTCATGGGTGCCTCACTAAGTGGATCACCATACAGAGTGGCAATCTTTGAAGGATTTATGATTTGAAAAATCCTTTCTTCATTCACCATTTTTCTCATTTAAATAGTTTTTCTTATGTCTTCCTTAATATTTTTTCATTTATTTTCTAATTTTGAATGGATTACTTCAATTTCATTTCAAAGTTTTTAGTACCCAATGAATTCCCCCCATCATAATTAGATTTGATTGGGAGATGAAGAGGAGGCTATTATAATGTCCAAAGTGGTCATATTTTGAATAGGATTTCTGTATGATATTGGGCCAATAAGAAGGGACCATGCCTATATATAGGGGCCCTAGATCATTTGTATTTTACTGTGTTTCCTAGTTAACTCAACACTCTCACATATATCTCTCAATTTACTTTCTTCCATGAAATTTTTCCTTTGCGGACTACCTCATCTACATACTGATATTTTTCACCCACAAAATAAAAATCGTTATCTTTGAATGGTGCGTTATAATTTGTGTATTGAGATGGATTTCATAACAGATTGATCATTTGATGGATTATTGATCTGCTAGCCAATGCTTCGTAGACCAATGCTTGGGGGACTTATGGTACATGGACCAATACTTTTGGGAACAGATGGTCCAAGGGACACTTTTTAATTAAGATATTAATTTCAAATCACTTTTCTAGATTTATTTTAGTGATAAAATGTATCTATCTACAACAACTACAACCATAAGACACACTATCATGGTTGAGAACATTGAGGAGGGTCTTTGAAACCACATCATTCTTATAAAGGGTATTATGTGGAGCCTGCTTTATCCATGACTTCTAGCATTGGATTTGTCAACTAGACTACCACATTATAATTTTTCCTTCAAGATGAAACTTCTATTCCACCATTCAATCAGAATATTCCTTCTTCCTGGGTTGAAATGTCTGAGGTCTCTGTGCATGTAAACATTTCCTCCACGTGGAAAATTATTCCTAGGTCAGGTTCAAAGAATATCTTAATTTGGAATGGTTCTATGTAGACATAGAGTGAAAACATTAGTGATATATATTTAGAGTCTCCTATTCAATTATATCCATAAATTATAAATCTCTCATGAGGAAATATTAGTGGATGGTGGGGCACTAAGTGGGATTTGTGGGACATAGGGGGCTTCTTAGATGAATGGACATAGAGATTCTGGGTGCACTAGAACTATATGGAATTTATTGAATCACTGAAGGTTGTTGCATTATACCCAGAAATATGGGTTTCTCAATTTTCAACTTATTCAATGATTTTGGTGCTACCCAAACTAATTTTCCAATGGTGTTCGAGAACCAAAACCTACCAATTATCAAATGGTGAAGTATGGATCAGTTTTTGGGATATGTATCCATTAGGGGGACCTCATATCCCCGAAAATAAGTATGAAGAGTTTATACCAACTAAAAATAATTGGGACAACACTGAACATGTATCTCCACTGGAGAAGGATATGCTAACCATATTAGAGGGATTTCATGGTTATCCCCTCCACACCTACTCACTCATTCCTTTTGAGGATTGGATAGTTTTGTTTTGGCGGATCAAAAATATGAGGCCAAATGTATTCCATATTTGTACAAACCGTACCCAAAATACATGGATGATTTATGGTTCATACTATGATAACCTTCATTTTGGCCACTACACCACATGGGGTTACAAAATTTGTCCAGGTGTATCCTGTGATTTAATGCTAGAAGGTTAATTGTCCATGTTTTTGAGTGGATGGCTCTTCCCATCTCAAGATTCTAATATCAGTGTTAGGGGTTATACCCTGGAGACTAAATTAGCATAATGATTCCCCATAAACCTAGAAAAACCCACATTGTCCCATATTTATGATCTTCTATGCTACATACCGGAGGGTGGGATTCTGTATCGTATTTTTGGGAAATTCCAATTATTCTATAGTTGGGTGGAAGAACATTGTCAATTTAAAAAAATCAGCATAGCACAAAAATTCCTCGCTTCTTCTTTCACCATGCATTACTTAATATTTTTGTAATTCACATGATATCCCTTGGTGTAAATGGTACTACAAGGAATTTGAATGAATCTTTATATTTATCATTCAACCCTTACTCTTCATCCTTAGGCATGGTAGTTGATAATAGTGAGGAGACCTTGGAGGAGCACTCTTATAGAATCTATCTACATGATGGATTACTAGCTGGAGGAGTGGATAATGTAACCATCATTAAATTATATTCTACTTCCAAATTTTATCTAAAATTCAAGTGTATACAATGAGCTTCCACTTTTTCCATTCTTAGGATTCGAGAGTTGTATCCAGTCATATTACACCATCTATAGTTGATGACAACCTTTGAAGATTCTAGCCTTTAACTTTTCTTACCATCCATCGGATTTTGTACCAATCTTTCTTGGGATTATGCTAGAATGTGGACAAAAAACTATCCTAATGAGATACTAGTAAATAAAATTTACAATGTACCCAAGCCACTAGACTCTACTATCCCTACATCAGATATACATTTTTCATTTGTTTTTATAGGAGAACGAATTACACTCTAGATATATAAGGGTCTCAATGGTACCTCATTTTACAACCCTTTTATTGCTGAAGGTGATGAAGATTTGATCCTGTTGACCAATATTGATGATATCCCTACAGATATTGGTACTGGTGAGGCATCATTGGGGTCCCCACCAGATGATACTAATCCCATCATCATAGTGTCTGAAGTTAGGAAGGAGGTGGGGAGGAAAGATTCTTTTTAGAGTCATTCTTTGATAAAAACATGTACACTTTTATTTCACTACCATATTATATACCAGTACCGACAGGTGATCGAGATCAAGATCCCCGTTTTGTGGCTAATCACCATATAGTAAAACGATAGGCTTGGATCTATATTTGTACCATCACTTCTGAGACTCCATTAGAAGAGATGGATGACCAATTATACAACCTACACTAACTTTTCCTTTACCTGGTTTCACGTGGGTTCAATTATGGACCCTTGCATCCCATTTTCCACTAGATAGTCATTTCCTAATAAGTCTTAGTGGATTGTGAAGGAATCCTTTCTCTATTTAATGTTTACCATCATCAAACAGAAATTAAATGGGACATTTCCACTGAACTACACCATCTAACTACTAAGGAAAAAAGAGCACATGATCCAGTGGCTATGCAAATAAGGTTCTATTGGATCCAGAAGCTCATATTGTTATATTGAATGAGAATATTACATCAACAATTGAAAATATAGAATCGATTTGGTGGAGAGGTCAATATATCAAGCCCACTATCAAACAAATACACCTAATATCCATAAATAAGGCCAAGAAGAGAAAATCATTGTAAGGGGCCCCTGATGGTATGTGCCAAGTGGTGGGCAATCTTCTGGCCAACGTGAGTTGGGTTACATTGTAACCATTTTGAATACCCCATGTACCCTCCATTTTTTTTACTTTTATCCTAGAGTAGGGGCTCTTGTATATAGATTCCCTTTTGTTTATGTTTAACTAAATGAAGTCTTTTTCTCTCTCCAATGTTTCTCTATCTTTTCTAATATTGCCAATAAATTATCATTGATTTCATTCAAAATGGTAATATTCATTGGTTATTTATTTAAAGAAAAATATATGATAAGTAAACCAAATGATCAAATCATTATCTATTGTTTTCCTGAGTTAAGGGTCTCAACGATCATAGTTTGACTTTTACTAGGGATATATAAAAACCCTATGAATTTGTGTCTTCTCTCTTATCACCCAAATTTTTTCCTAAGAACATTATGATATGGGCTCAGTGGGAATGACATGATTTTTTCTTATGCCTCCCTTTGTGATTTTCTTCCTAACGAACTATATGTGTCTTTGTTTTTTTATTTCTTGATATTTTGGCTAAAATATAAAAATTTTAGGTCTAGAGAGCTAATACGTGACTTTTTTCTAAGAAGTCATCTATGTGTTTTCAACTTGGAAAGTTCTATGTCCCTTTTCATGGTCAGTTTAAAACATTTTAAACTAGATTAACCTTACTAATGCTTTAGGTTAAACATCTTTGACTAATATTTGTGAGGTGAGGGCCCAAATATGGTATATTGTCCTAGAATTCCCTAATTGTTTTTTGGACATGAATGAAGAATTTTTCTTAACCCTAATTTTAGGATTTATGTAAATAAATGTATTGGTAAAATACACAAGGAGTAACTAAAATATTGGTTTCAAACACCATGTTTATAAGGGTGTACAAAGGTAGGAAAATAATTTTCTGGGGATTAGTTGACCTCTAGTCGACAGGACCCCCTTTTTTCATTGTGAGAAACTTATGTAGATCCAATAGGGAATATAGTGCACAGTCAAATAGAGGGTTACCTAGACACTGGCCTTCCATTTCTGATGGCCTGGTAATGTGGGGGATTTATATTTCTTTAAATACAACAAAATGTGGCTTAGGAGCGATGTCCAAAAATTATTTGGATTCCTATACCGACATCCGATGAGGAACCTCTCCCACACAAATTGGACTTTTTTAAAGAATTTTTGAAGCATATAGTAGTTTATAATCATGAATTGGGGACATTGGTGGTGCAGTTTTCTGTCTTAATACTAAGACATTCGGTATTTATCACTTTACTCAAAAAAAGGGGAAACAATTCGTCATTTTCATAGTAATATAACCAGGAAGGTTCTACCATATTTAGTTGTGAAGGGGAATAAAGTCTATAAAATATAATTTGGGGGGTTCTAAATCCAAGAGGTGATATGGGATTTAAACATTATAGGGTGTATGGAGGTTGGAAGAGCCTCTCCTGAGGATGAATTTTCCTATTGATGGTTAGATTTTTCTATGGGAAACTTATGCAGATTCACTAGGGCATATTGTGCATAGTTAAACAAATGTGTCCTCAGGAAACTCACCCTCAATTTATGATGGTTTAGTAATGTTATGGGGATTCAGACATTTATAGGCATGTATTTTGGTTTATGAAAGGAGGTTTCCTAATCATGAAAGGGCCATTTCATGTTACGATTTCCTGGGAAAGGGATAGAGGCATTTCCATTTACTGTGTGTGAGGGAGTTTCATATGAAGGTATGACCCATGTATATTATAGGAGACCATAACTGTGAAGATTAATGCCTTTTTGTGAGGAAATATTCTCATGTAGGTCTAAACCATATCCAAAAAAGGAGACAGTTTTATCTCATGGATAGAACAGAGATGTGAGGCGTGAGTATCACTACACTTCTTATTATAGTAGTAATTATGCCAAAAGTAGTAATCTTTAGAGTTACATAAAATGCAGATAAGATTCATGCATATGGGTGGGGTCTTATTTGTGTTGTATACAAGCTCACTGATAGGGAAAGTATTATAGTGGAATTTCTTGTGAATGTTTTATTTCATTTATAGGAATATGGGGGAAAATTCATGTGTCTTGAAATTTTCTATACTAGTTTGACCCATACACATGGAATGAGAATTTTTTGTGGTTTCTAGACTAATATGTAGAATCTAGGTATCACTATGTGCCTTGTATTAATAGGAATCAAGACGTACATATTTCCTGGGAAAAATTCCATGTATCAATTTTTCCATATGTAGAGAGAGGTTCATTTTTAAATTGCAGGTGGTTGGGCTAGGACATATAATATGGGTATCACTACATATCATGTGTTGATAGTAGTCAAAACATGTGTAGTTATATAATATGGAATGATGGATAACAAATGTTGGGGGCCGTGTTCTCCTGGGTGAGAACACTATGGTGTTGTACAGTTTAATATCACACGATAAGGAAATTTGTTATCTAGTTTAGTTTCAGGTGATTAGGACAACTTATGAATATTTTTGCATCATATGGAAAGGAAAAAGATTCCATGTAGTTTATCATCATGTGATTTGGATGAATTTTCATATTAACCATAAATAAATTATCTCTAATCAGACTAGGATGTTTTAACGTGGCCCGAAACTGAAGTTAAAATAGATTGTAAACCATGATCCCAAAGATTCTTAGATCAGGAGAAGTGATATGGGGAATAGAATGTAGTGGTTCATAAAGAGGAAAGAAAAGCCTCTCTTGAGGAATAATTTTTCTCTAGTTCGCAGACCTTTTTGTGGAAAATTATGTAGATCCAATCAAGACACATTGTTCATATTCAAGAAAAGGTTTCCCCATGGAAATAACATTCAATTTCTGATGGTCAAAGAATATTATAGAGATATGATATTTCTTAGGGCACAAAGTTTGATAAATGGAAACTATTTGTCTAGATAAGTATGAAAAATCAAACCCATGATTTTCAATAAAGTCTGAATTTGCTTAAATTGATCGGACTCATACATAATGGAATTTTGATTTCTTGATAGATCTCTGTTGTGTAATACAAGATTGAAACCTTCTGTATATATCTATATTTATGTAAAAAAGATACAGGACACTCATTTTTTTATTTTTGGTGGCTTGTCCTAGGATGTTGGATTTGGGTTTCAATACATACCTTATAGAAATGAGGATAAATCCACACATAGTTTATAGCGACCTCTCTATGAAAATATGATTTATATAACATTTGGGGATTTTATTTTCTTTTATATTTATTACAGATGGACCAAAGTATGGAGATCTGAGAATCACTTCATATCATATGGTGAAAAGAATCCAACTGCACATAGTTTAGGATGGATAGGATCTCTACATAGGTTAGGTCCATATACAGGGAGGGGGACATTTATTCATGAGGTGGTCTTATGAATTTAGCCTATTTGGGAGTCCCTTGCATAGACTTGGCTTGCATGCAGTGGAGGGGGCATGTGTTTTGTGGATGGGCCAAGAACATAAGATACATATGTCACTCTCTATAAAATATAATGATAATCAAGACACATGTAGTTTTCTATAGGAATGATACTCACATAGATCTAGACCACATATAGGGAGGAGACATTTTTCACTTCTAGGGTGGTTGGACCATGATATAAAATTTGGTCATCAATACGCACCCTATGTTGATAAGAATCAAGTTGTACGTAGTTATTGAAGTTCCCTACACCATTCTGACCCATGAATTTGGGGAAGGAGAAAATGTTAACCATTATTTCGGGGTGGAAATACCTGGATGTAAAATATTTGTGTCACTACACATTCTGGGTTGACATGAATTATGTTATATGTAGTTTTTGATGTTCCCTACACCAATATGACCCATGTATAGGGGGAATGAGGAATTTTTAAGAATTATTTTTGAGCTCCTTGACCAAGAGAAAAAATCCATCCATCACAATGTATCCTATGTTTATAAGAATTAAGATTCATGTATTACTTGAGAAACTGTCTTTCTATGTGGATCTAGCTTTCATGCAAGAGCCGGGGAATTTTATTCTTCCCCCTCAAAAATTTGGACCATGAGTATAAAACTATTGATTGAATCAATGATCATTGTTAAATTTAATATCATGAAACTATGATGATTTATGATGTATTTTTACATCATTCGATTAGGATACTGGTGACATAGTTTAATGTTATGTTGTTGTGAAAACATCCATGCGGTTTAACATCTTCCGATGAATAAGTTAGTTATGCAGTTTAACATCTTTCACAAAGGATGTTATCCATATATTTTATCATTATATGGTGAGGATGTTGATTACTTGACGTGAATTGAAGGGGATTTTGTATCCTGTATAGTTTATTTCATGTGATCTGGAGGATTTACGTGTAATTAAACAAAATATTTCTTTAGGATCTTTCCATCAGTGGGAGCCATAGTGAGCTATCCATCAACTGAAATTAGGGAATAAGTTCCATTAAAGTAGACCTTATGTATGAAATATGGTCCCTCACATTTTTAATCTTACTTTGGATAGTTATTTTAGAGTATCATTAGTGTTCGGAGAACCAACACCAATTCTCCTTCAAGGAAAAACTAAAGGAGAACCTTTTTTCTAATGGCTCGTGTAATTCTATTTTGATAAATTCTCAAATGATGCATGATTTAAAATCTATTTTCATTGATTTACTCTAGGTCATCCAGCCATTAATAGGATTTTTTAACCATGGATGGTTGATCACAAAAGGAATTGGGAAGTGAGGGAAATTGAACTTCAATGGGTAGGACTGCCTATATCCCATATAAAACAGAGTATGGGGTTTCCTGAGTGGCAGTGCAGGTCATGGTCTGGTAGGCCCACAAGTTATTGAGGAGTTTTTCAAGATATGATTTCTCATCTTTATCTACTATTTTCTAGTGTATATTATATATGGTCTGGTTAAAGGCCTATATATGTCTACTATCCACCTTATGGTAGTGAGATGAATGATTGATCTTCATGTCATACTCCTAATATAATCTCTTCATCTTAAAAAATCATGAATTGATACTATTTTCTATCAGTATCATATGAGGGACACCCAATATGGTGATGATGTTGGCTTTCATAATGCTTCTAATGTTTATTTCCCTGACCTCTTTGAGGGGTAAAACTTCTTCCCATTTGAAAAATAAGTCATTTTTTCTGAGAATATACTTGAAAAACGTCGCCTTAGATGGGGGATCTGGTCCCATGATGTCCATTCTCTATATCGTGAAGGTACATGAATACTTCGTTCTGTCAAGTAACTTTGAGGGTTGGTGAATGAATTTGGCATGAACATGGTAGGAATGACACTTCCTGGTAAATTTATTATAGTCCAACATTAGAGTGGGTTAGAAGTATCCAATACTATGAATTTTATGTGAAATCTTGGTTCCTGATTTGTGAGCCCCACAAGCTCCAATATATACTTACATCATGACAGTGATGGTATCTTCTCTATCAATGAATCTGAGAAGGACCCCATCAAGGTCTCAGTTATAGAGAGATTTTTTATGGTTAGTGTCTTCATAGAGAACAAAGTTAACTTCTCATCTAGTAATTTGTTCTATCTCAACTATATCCATTGGGATATCTCCTTTTTATAGGTAGACCATAGTGGGTATCATCCATCCAGTGGTGTCACCTTGTGGATCAGGGATGGATCTGATCTCATTGATCTCCCCCATGTTTTCTTCAATGAGTTGCAAGACTATCTAGTGATGTGTGATGCTGATAACTATTTCATCATTGTCTAGGTCAACTAGAGGTGTGCCTATATTTATTAATAAACTATCTTTTTCACATTATGAATGATGGACATGATTCATTATCAATTTTTTATGGTTATTATTCTATTAGTCCTTTTATGTGGTCTATCAAGGGGACCAGTTCTTCATTTTTGATTCCATAACCATCATTGACCTACATGATGACAAGTTATAAATCTCGTTTTATGTTCATGTGTTTTACATATACATGAAGTGACAGCTCAATCTATGTAATGTGATCTTGTTCCTCTACTTTATTTTTCTTGCACCCCTCTAAATATAGGAATGTGTAAGGGAGGACATCCTTTTCCAGAGATATTAGTACAACTCCCTTCCCCACTTTTCTGCTCCAGGGGTCTTCCATACTTTTACCTTTCAGGATACTAGATGCACCATCAAAACGCACCTCCCTAATGTAGGGGTATTCATTAATAGGCAAAACCTCTTCATCAGTTAGTTTGAAATCCAATGATTTCATTTCTTCTTTGAGGTTCTCTTCTAGGAAATATACCAATTCTTATCTTTGTATGACATTCTAAGGCTTGCAATGGATGTCAAATTGTTGTAGGATAACCTCCCATTGTGAAAAGAATCTAGTCAGCATTTGAAAATTGAGAATGTACATGAGGGGGTTTCTACGTAAGACCAACTAAACCCATTGATGCTCCAGGTAGTGCCATAATTTCCAGACAGTAAATATCAATTCCAAACAATTTTGTTAGATCCATGTGTAATGAGTCTCAATTTCAATCATGGTTCGACTGAGATAATAGAATTCCTTTTTACCACTAATGTCATTCTTCTAGGTGAATAAGGATCCCATGGATCATTTTAGGGAAGCCACGTACAAAATGAGTTGTCTTCCTTCAACGGGATGCATTATTAATGGTGGTCTTAGGGCATATTTCTTGAGAATGTTAAATGATTCCTAACAATCACAAGTCTATTGATATTCAATCTCTTTTTTCATCAACCTAGTAAAGGTATAAAAATTTCCCTAAAGGTTGGATATGAATATTTTAATATAGGCCACGTGTCCCTAAAGTCCTCTAAAATTGGTGAGGATTCAATAAGGTGATGTTACAATGATAGATTTTGTCTTCTTAGGGCCGACTTCAATGCCATGATAGTGTATGATGAAACAAAGAAGATTCCATAAGGTAACACTGAAAGCATATTTTAAGGGATTCATTTTTATATCCTATTATCTCAATTTGTTGAAGACTATTTCAAGGTCTCAAAGGTGGTCTGAGCATTGTAACGATTTAACTACCAAGTCATCAACATAGAATTCGACAAACGTTTTCAGCAAGGGTTTGAAGATGTGATGCATGGCATGTTTATATGTGGTGCCGACATTGTTCAAACTGAACGGAATTACCCAATTGAAAAATACTCCCTAGGGATCTCTGAAGGCAGTGAATTATTTATCTTCTTGGTTCATTCGTATTTGGTTGTATCCGGGATAACCATCCATGAAGGAGAGAGCCTAATATCTGTTTATTTCATCAATTAACATCTCTATGAGTGGGATAAAAAAAGCATCATTCGGACATTGCCACTTGAGATCTCTAAAATCGATGCGTACTCTAATTTGTCCATTTTTCTTTTTGAAGGGGGTGATATTGGCCATCCAGATAGTATAGCGGACCACCCAAATGATGTTGGATCTAGTGATCTTATAATCTTCATCCTATATTTTGGCCGAATGTGTCAAGTGTGTCTTTTTTTGCTTCTTTTTTAGAGCCGATATGAACTTTTGAATGGCCCAGGTAGTGAGTGTCCACTCCAAAATCTAGTCCTGGAATTTTTGTGTAGTTCTAGGAATGTAATTCATGAGTTTACCTTAGGAAATAAATATACACCACTTTCTATTCTGAATACATAGATTCTCTAATCAGGGAGGGGAGAAGATCTTCATCTGTATGCAGGTTTATTTCCCTATGTTAATCAATGGTGGAAGAGAAACCCTCCTTGAATGTGGGAGCAGTGTCCCTATGTTTGTACTCGTCTATATATGCTTTATATTTTTCGTCTTATATTTATTGAGAAAAAATTATGGAGATGAGCTCATCAGAATTGGGAGATGAGTCATGATCATGGTATTTAGAATATGAAGCATCTTCTTCTGAACTAGATAATAGTTGGGAATTTTTTTAGAGAGGACGTAGTGAGGGATGGAGGAATGTATTCTTCTTATTTTCCCATAATAATTGGGGCATGGGTTTCTTAGATCCCTGATTATATATTAAAGGAATTTTCATCCAATAATTCACCATATTTTTTAGGTTAAATGGATTTTTCAACCATGTTAGACTCGGTTTTCTTGACCAAAATCATAAGGACTATTGAATATGCATTTGATATTGGACTCACACACCCAACATAGTTTTTGGGTACTATGTAATATTCACATATCTATTTTAAATGGTTATCATAGACTATATCCAAACCATTTGGGGTGGTAAACCAATTAATAAAATTGACCGAGTATCACTTCCATTTCTGTTCATAGAATCATGCATCAATATAATGTGATCACTTGATTTAAACATGGCCTTATCATCATGAAATGTACTATTTTTTCAATTAGTTCAATATTAGATGAACTGGTGGTAGGATGAAGTAATTTGTACTTGATGATGCAACCAAATACTTCCTATCAAGATATTGAATTCCATTTTCTGAATAATGAGAAATTAGGAGTTGGATACTAATTTCCCAAGTAGAATTTTGAGCTTGACTTTTTCTAATAGTTTCTGCTCACTTTTTTCATAGCCCAACATGGTAGTGGTAGAATATGTTAGGTTATCCTTGATGAAGCCTAGTTAAAGAAGTGTTCATTCTGGGATGAGATTAAATCTATAAGAATTGTCAATGAAGAATTTTAGAACATCAATACCATTTATTATTCCATAAACATATAACAGATTGATGTTCCTATGAATAATGGCATCTTCATCTTGATACAAGAATGAGATAACCAGATGGTATTTTGTAGGGTTAGATTCTATCTGATAGACATCAGAAACATCCACATTGTCATCAAATGCTTAGGGGATTAGACAATCCTCAATGAGAACATCAATGAGGTCTGTTAATAGATTCAGGGAATCTAAAATTAATAGCTTAGTTAAGACCAAGCATAACTGCTTCCAAGTGTCATATTTTTTATCTAAAGGTTGATTCTTCAAAATGTTTTGATGCTCTTTTACAGGCTCTTTGTGGGATTGAAATTTGGATGTGGATCTAGGGGCCCCTGATATAGGATTTGGCGGTGATTTTGATCTTTTAAAATTAGTCCTAGAAGGATTGACTACATGCTACAGACTGTTAGAAAATTTCTCTTCTTCTAATTGATACTCTATAATGATCAGGACAAAGAAGATTCTTTTTGGGGGAGGTGAATTTTCATATTCCTATAGTGTCCGCTGAAGGTCTCTTCCAAACATTTATGAAACATTGACAGTTTGAGTAGAAGTGTGACCATAGGGTTGGTTTCTATCACGACTGCATCTTCCTTGGTATCCATAGATTTTTTCACCTCATCTTCAAGTTCCCCAACCAGTTTCGGGGAACTCAGGTTCATATTTGTGTTCATCTTTGGAGAAGTGGTCCATTATGTGAATGAAATTACTAGAGATGAAAATCAACTCTTATTTTGATGATTACTCGATATGACTGACTACATCTAGTTGTGTCATTTAGCAGGGTAGTAACCATGATTTCAGATATGATGGAATATAATCTGATAGGGTCAAGGCTTATTTTTTCTGTGACATAAGTCCATATTCTTATTCTTTCTCCTTGAATTTCTTGTTAGAGTGTTTTCTACGTAGTTGACTTCTAGAGGGTTGGGTGGTTGAGGATGTCGGAAATGTAGTAGCAGGAGCTTATAAGGGTTCCTTTGGTAGTTTCATCTTTTCTTGGAGTATTACATGATCTTATTTGAGTGTTTTTAGAGTAATATGACTATCTAAATTATGATCCCTACTATTAAAAACGAATTTCCAATGTTCTACTTAATCAGGTTCAATGGTGGAAACATATGCAACATGTGTTGGTGTTGGTATTAGTTTGAATTCTCCAAAATCTATCATTCTGTGTAGAAGGTCATTTATGGTGAAATATTTTTGAATGTTGTGTTATAGTATCCTAGGAGAGGGACAATAATTTTTCTAGTCGTAAAGACAGACTTCTTCGGCTTTTTTTTAGCTCTGGTAGACAGAGTAAATTGTAAATTATAACTATCAATACCCTACTCATTATTACATATTTAAACATGATTTAATACATAAACATACATATAAGACAAAGTTGAGGATCGTGGGGTCTAGTGTCATTAGAAATTGGGAACATTACATGAATGCTTAAGACAAAAAATACAAAATCTTTATTGAATACTTCTTTTACATGACCACTACATTCCTTTGTACATCGCATTTCATGGGATAACCTGAGGAAATACATATGAAAATGATGATATATAATTCCCAATAAAGGTGTAAAAAAGGCATAATATGAAGAAAACAATACTTGTTATTAAATAGGCATATCAATGGAGCATAAGAGAAACATGAACATAAAGGCATGATATAGTGTTATTATCATAACATGGAAATGCTGCAACAACATTTAACATGATATTATCATGATCCAAGGTTAATTTCACATAGAGTATTAGTAAAACCCCCCTTGCAAATGAATTATCATGAGTAAAAACTTATTGCACATGGCATATCCTGATACTACTCTTTACCCAATGCATTGGAGCGCTATCATGGCACACCTTTCTATGTCATTTGATTTAATGAAAAAGTATTCCACATAGATCATACATCATGGATTCATTAAACATCATAATTTATTCCAAAAATAATTGATGTGGAATACATAAATTTATTCCTAAATCAACAAGTACATGTGCATAAATATGAATAGGCTGATTGAGAAATGGGTATGGTATTCACTTAAACGATGATTTTGGCTTTGGAAATTTTGGTGTAACTTCAACAACAAAACGACATTAAATAAAAATCGTAAAATGGGATGATTAGAGAGAATGGGCTATCTCATAATTTATATACGAAATTTATAGTAAGGGGGTCATTGAACATAATATACCAACATATGTAATTGAATTTAGATTCATAATTTAAAATAATTTCGTGAAAGTAAATGAGGAGAGAGAAATCCCTTACTGAATTTCGGCATGGTAACAGGTGTACATGGGATGAATTAATTAGATATATATGGGCCTATCATCATTCAAAAATAAATATAGAAGTAGAGGGGAGGTTAAAAATCATACCCACATATTTTGAATTTAAAATAAAATGGAACAACAATATAAGGAACTGTGGACATAAATAAAGAAGGAAGGAAAGTGAGGATCCCTTATATGACTTCAAGAGACTGAGGAGGGGCTTATTGGGAGAATGGGGAACCTTGGGAGGATTCTAGAGAGAGTATGGAATAGTAGGGACATGATCCAAGGGTTTTCAGTGAAGAGAAGTGGGAGCTTGAGTGGGTTTAATTACTAAAAGAGAGGGGAATTCATTAATATTTCGCAAACATAGGTTTTAGAATCTATATAATTAAATATTCAAAACCACAAACCAAACCATGGTTTCTGGCCATGGTTGTTTCTAAATAGGAGTAGAAAACAATTATTTTATAAGTCCAATGGACAAGATTAATAAAATATTAGGCTTTCTTATATGGAGGTGAGTCACACTCTCAGGGAAATCATTTTGAAATGTTAAAATATTTTATAAGTTTTTAATGGTCAACTAAGGCATCATAAAATTAATAAAACAAATCTAAAATCAAATAATTTTAAAATTAAAACATGTATTGGCCGAAAATTCATTTTATAGTATTTTATTACATCATTTTGGGGTCATTATGATGTCATATAACACATTATATATTATTACGGTATTTAATTTTTACCCAAAAATTAGATTAACTTAGAAAATTATATAAAATTATACATTGGATAATTTAGACAACCATATTCAAAAGTAATATTCATTTTATCTAAATAATTTTCTAAATATCTGAATTTCACTTTTAAAATACAAACTTCAATTTATTGAAAATTGAGGGGTTTTGAAAAAATTAGCTTCCAAACATTATTAAAATTACATTTGGATTCATAAAAATAATGTGATCATTTATAAAAATTATATAATAATATTTTTTGATTAAAATAATATTTATTCCAAATATTCATTAATTCATCAAAAAAATTCATTAATTAAAAATACAATTTCAGTTTTATCGTATGAAAATATAATTTTTATCAAACTGAATACTTAATAATTTATAGAGTAAAATAAATAAGGAATATAATAACCACTTGTAATTAAAATGTGTGTTCTTATAACACTATAATAATAAAAATTTTAATAAAACCTCAGTTTAATAATATAATTTATGTATTTCCAAAAAGTACCATGTTACTCGAAAAATAAATTTATCTAATTCATCATATTTTTAAGAAAAACTACTCTCATAGGGGAATTGATGGAATAAGATTTTAATTTTATGATGTATCACACAAAAACAAAAACTAATACCTTATTACATAACCCCTTATAACAATCATAAAAGACCTAAGGGTACATTGTGCAATGGTGACATACTCTTGGGTGGCTCGAATAACATTTCTCAGGTGGTAATATCTATTAACTTCCACTTCTCCTATAGGAGATTATGTTCAAGAATAAAGTGTTGAAGCTCAGAATGAGCTTGGCCTAGTGTGAATCCCAATGATTCTACCTCCTTTCCGAGCTCTGAAAAATGAGCTTCATATGGATAAATTCTTCTAGATGAGGTCATCACCTCTTTTTTCTGAGTAAACTGGATTTGTTAAAGCCCAATATTTATACTAATCATCTGATCACTGTTCAGTGACTATATTAGCAATGATAACAATTCTTAATGGTATTTTAAAACCCAAAAACATAAAATCAAAGAATTTCATAAGTTTCATATAACAATTATATAAAATAATTCATTTAATTAGACCAAGAGGAATTTTCATTAATAATATATTAGGTTGTTAGAATCTTCCCTCCTTATGAACATTTTCCATCAAAATTTAATTTTCCCATACTAAAACTGATGTGGGTAACTCTGCCTCATCACTTCCTCTAGTTCCCATATTGCTTCATCAAACTTGTGGTTTCTCCACAACACTTTTACAAGGTGCATTATCTAATTTCGTAAAACTTTTTCCCTACGATCTGAGATCGTCATTGGATTCTCTTCATTAGATAGGTCAGTCTCCAATGGTACAATCTCTATATATAGTACATACGATGGGTCTAGTATGTAATTCCTCAAGAGTGATACATGTAATATGTCAAGAAATTGACATAGGTTCAGTGAGAGTGATAGTCGTTAGGCCACTACAACAATACGATCAAGGATATCTAAAGGGCCGATGTACCTTGGAATAAGATTTAACTTCTTCCCAAATATCATTACTCTCTTCCACAATGACATACATAGGAGTACCATGTCTCTAACATCAATCCCTTGGTCTCGTCGACAATTATCAGCATAGCTCTTTTGTCGAATCTGAGTAGCTTTAATGTGATGTAGGATAGTCTTCACCTTCTCCACCATTTCTTCTAACATTTCTGGTCCTAGGAGTTTTCTCTCCCAAAATTCATCCCAAAAAACCAATTTTTCACCTCTTCCCATAATGGGATTCATAAGGATCCATTGGGATGCTTGAGTGGAAACTGTTATTGTAAGATAACTAAACCAGGAATGATGTTGATCCCATACTCATTTGTCCATTGAGCATGTTCTCAACATTTCCAAAAGTGTTTGGATAGTTTGCTTATATTGGTCATCAATTTGACAATGAAAAGTCGTACTGAAGTTCACCTCAGTATTCAGAGCATGTTGGAGACTCTTCTAGAACATAGAGGTGAATCTTGGATCTCGATCGGATACAATCGATAGTTGAACTCCATGGATCCTTACCAATTATCGCATGTATATATGTGCTAGTTAAGCCAATGAGAAAACTCCTCAAATTTTCATGAAGTGTTCAGTCTTTTTAAGTAGATCCACAACAATCCAGATATCATTGTTTCCTTCAGATGTCCTCAGAAGTATGGTGACAAATTCCATGGTGATGTTATCCCATTTCCATGTCGTTATGGGTAATGGTTTCATCATCCCATTAGACTTTTTCCTCTCAAACTTTATTTTATTACACACTAGTCTCTTTGATGTATACTCAATGATCTCATTCTTCATGTTATACCAAAAATATTTCTCTTTCAGTTCTTGATATATCATTGTGTTTTTTGGGTGAATCGAGAGATTTGAACTATGTGCATCATCCAAAGGTTCATTCATTAACTCTGGATTTGTTGGAACACACAGTCTTGTCCCAAATCTCATAATTCATTCTTCCTTAACATTGAACTCTGAGGATTTCTATATTATAATAGTTTCCACATTATTCTAAATTCTCAAATCATCTTTTTGAGTAGCCTTTAACCTTTACAAAAGAGACTATTGATCAATAATTTTTGAAATGATTAATTGTGTTCTTTATGATCCCCATGTCCAACATCATCAAATCTAAGAGGATTGGATCCTTTTCAATTGTCATCAGTGATAGAATCATTGGGTTTTTTCTACTTAGATCATCTTCTACCTTGTTCTCTTTCCCAGTTTTATAATAGATTGAGAATTCATAGTATTTTATCAGCACTAACCATCTTTGTTGGAGCATATTCAACTATTTTTGTGTGATTATATACATGAGGCTTTTGCAATCCATATAAATTTCACACTTCTCCCCAAAGAGGTAATGTCACCAAATTGTTAAATCTATTATTAATACAGGAAACTCTAGATCATGTTATGGATTGTTTTTATTATGAAAATTTAATTACCTTGATAAATATATAATGAATTTTTCATTTTTCATCAACACACATCTCATGCCCCTCTTCGATGCATCACTAAATACCACATAAATTTATCCAATTTTAGGTAGTGTGAGCATGGGAATAGTGATGGGCCACCTTTTAAACTTCAAGAAAACTTGACTCCCTTCCATGTTATCTTGGTAAAAGGGTTTTACAATCGTGATGAATTTCTCACAAATTGGAAACAATATCCAGCTAACCCAAGGAAGATACAAATATATGTCATAAATGTTTAAATCAGTCATCCCTCAATTCCATTTGTATTGGAGGGATCCATAGATATTCCATTGATTCTGAGGATATTACCCAAGAATGAGACTTCCTTCAACTAGAACTCACACATTATTTATTTTTCATAGATATTATCTTTTTGCATGATCTCTAGTATTATTCTTAGATGCTCATTATGCTCCTCCTTGTTTTTTTATTTTATTATAATATCATCTATAAATGATACCAAAAAATTTTCAAGGTAGTCTCTTAAGACTCTATTCATCATGTCCATAAATATTTCTAGAGAATTAGTTAGTTTGAAAGGCATTACTATGAATTCTTAGTTCATGTATCTTGCATGAAAAGTAGTATTGGGGATATTCTCCTTCTTCACGCTTACATGGTAATATCCCGACTGTAGATCCACCATAGTGTAGTATTATGCTCTATGTATCATATTGACCAATTCATCAATTTGAGGAAGAGGATACTTGTTCTTTATCGTGATTTTGTTGGGCTCACAATAATCAATGAAAAAACTCATTGAACCATCCTTCTTTTTGACGAAGAGGACTGGTGCAGCCCGTGGTGAAGCACTTGGGCATATAAACCCATTATCCAGATTCTCTTGTAGTTTTTTATTTAGCTACTCAAGCTGCACAAAATAAATTCTATATAGATTTTTGAATATTTTCAGCATCCCAGTTATAATATCAATCGCGAATTCAACATTTATTCTAGGAGGAAGACCAGAAATATCCATAGGAAACACTTCAGTGAATTCCTTCACAATAGGCATATATTCAAGTATGGTTTCTTCCATAGACTCGATCATTTGAGTGAGATACACATACTTATAGAACATTAATATACATGCTTTATATTAAGGTGCTGAAGAAGATTTATCCTACTCCTTGCCCTTGTACAGAATCATGGGTAAATTATCCATATAGAGAGTATTTTTCCTGTCATGAATGTTTATGTTGGATCTATATAGGGAAATCCAATCCATTCCAAGAATTTTAAAAAATTCTACGGGAGGGTGTATAAAAAGATTCTCGAGGAAGTTCAATCCATAAATTGTGACATGGGGGGTGTTATATTCATGGAATACAATGATTGACCCATTTTACATTCTCACTAACATCTCTACTTGAATGATATTTTGTGTTGTTGGGATTGTTCTACTAAACTTTTGGGATATAAAAGAATGTGTAGAACCAAAATAAAAAATTACATTCTCTATTATTGAATGAATAACTATATTACCTGTCACCACTTCATTTTTGGGGTTCTCTTTGGTGGAAGTGATGGAAAAAAACCCCCCTTGTCTCTTTGGAGGTAGTTTGTTTCCTCTAAAAACCCTTGGATTTGGGAACTTGTTTGAAATGCGCCATGGTTATTGGTAGTTGAAGAAATGAACAATGTGGTGTGGGTCGAAATAAGTTCTTCTATCCTCTTTCTCAATAGATAATTTTTCTTGTCAGAAATTAATGGTCAGGTGCCCTTACCTTTCACAAATAAAGCACTTCCTTGTCCCCTTCATGAAATTTCTATGGGTCTTCTTTCCGCACCTTTGGAAAGTGGGGTGCTAGAATTTCATAACATAGTTGGATTTATACATTGGACCACCAGAATTAGAATCCAATTTATGCTTCTTATACCCATGATACCCCTGATATTCATGTGATATCCATTTTGACTTTGAGAGATGATCATACAATTTTCTCATAGCTATAAAAGTCCCAGATTTCTAGGTCTTTTTATAGGCTTCGTTAGTGGTGAACCTTTCCATTACGGTTAACAAAAAAGTCAGAGGTGTATCATGAAAGCCTTGTGATGTTTTCCTCATATGCTCCAATGGGGGTGTCATCTTTTTTTCTTGAGGGAAAGTAATTCCCCTTCCATCTTAAGTTAGAGGTTGCACGGAAAATATTTATCGAAAAACATTTTCTGGAAATCCTTCCATTCCAATGACTCGATCTATTCCTCAGGGATCATATTTTGGATCAATGTCCAACATTTAATTAGATTCACCGTCTATACGATAAAAATCCAGAAGAACCTTATCTTGTTCGGAACTTTGATGGATGGAGTAGATCTTATCATTGTAGTTGATTCATTGTTCGGCGATTGAGAGATCAGATGATCCATTGAATGTAGGAGGCCTTTGTCTCATGAAGCTCTCAATTGTGGATTGTTCTTTCTTAGGGGGGTTGGAAGATCCTCAAGAAAAATTATTCAATTAAAAAAATAAGTTAAATAAGAGAGTATCGTGAGAAATTTTTTGATTCAAATTCCCATCAGATTGGGAATCTCATTATAACAACCATCACATTGATCTTCGCATCAGTTGTTAGCCTATGTCCTCCTATTACCGGCCATTGGATGGAATAAAAGTAAAATTAGGGGTAACCCATAAAGGGTAATCCAATGAAAGAAAGTGATATATTATGAATTAAATTTATTTCCATAACTTAGGAATTTATAGTCTACAATATATGTCATCCATGATCTACTTCCAAATATATATTCTTGGGGGGATTTTTTATTCACTTAATAATAGTTTATACTAATCTTAGGAATTTACCAAAGTATATACCGAGAGAGTATCAAACCAAGAGTGACGTGAGGCATGTTGTCGTGAAAATTTCACGTTTGATTATAGCTCAAACAAATGTTTTCAGGCTTTACACCTAGATATATATATGTGTGAGAGCCACAACTATGTGTTTATATCCAGACAGGGATGTATTTTCTTGATAAACCACGTACTCTATACTCCCAAAAATTTTGGGATTTGTTTCTTCTACATAGTATTATACATAAGGTTTTCACCATGGTTTTTTAATCATAATCCCAAAAATAACTAAACTTATCCTCTGATACTAATTATAAAAACCCTACTCTTTGTTACATATTCAAACATGATTTATTACATATTTAAACGTTATTTATTACATAAACTTGTATGGGATGACCTGAGGAAATACATAAGAAAAGTGTGAGCTATAAATATTAATAAGGGAGTAAAAAAGGAATAAAATGTAGAATACAATATATGTTAGGTTATAGGCCTATCAATGGAGCATAAGAGAAACATGAATATAAAAGCATGTTATAGCATGATTATCACTACATGGAAATGTGGAAACAACATTTAACAAGATATTAGCATGATCCAAGGCTCATTTAACATAGATCAGGAGTAAACCGTAATTTCACATGAATTATCATGAGTCAACACTCATTGCACATGATTTATCATGACACTATTCTTTACCCAATGCATTGGAGCGCTATCAGGGATCACCCTTTATAATCATTTCATTTCCTGGATAGGTGTGCCACATAGATCATACATCATGTATTCATTAAACATAATAATTTATTTCCCAAATAAGTGGTGTGAAATACATAAATATATTTCCTCAATAAATATGTACATGTTCATAAAGTTGAATACCCTTGATACCAAAATGGGTATGGTATTCACTTACATGATGATTTTGGCATGGTAAATTTTGGTGTAACTTCGGTAGCATAACGACATAAAATAGAAATAGTAAAATAGGTTGATCAGAGAAAAATGGGTCTATCATCATTTATACATAAAATTTATATTAAGGGGGTCATGAAACATAATATCCCAACATATGTAATGGAATTTATATTCATTATATAAAATAGTTTCTTTTAAGTAAATGGGGATAGAGAAATCCCTTATTGAATTTCGGGATGGTAACATGAGTACATGGGAGGCATTGATGAGAGGGAAAGGTGTATCTCATCATTAAAACATATGTAGGGAAGTATTTGAAAGGTTAAAAATCATACCCCAACATTTCTAATTGAAAATAAAACAGCATAAATTATAAGTAAGCTTGGACATGAATAGGGAAAGAAGGAAAGTGAGGATCCTTACTTGAGTGTATGACTTCAAGAGCTTGAGGAGGGGATTATTGAGAGCTTGGGGCACCTTGGGAGGATTCTAGAGATAAAAGGGTATATTAGGGCATGCTTTATGGGTTTTTAGAGAAAAGTAGTGGGATCTTGGGTGGGTTTATATAGGAAAAGAGGGGGGAATCTTTAATATTTCACAAACATAGGTTTTGGAATCTATATAATTAAATATTAAAAATACAAACCATCACATTTTGTTTGCCCATGGTTTATTCCAAAGGAGATTGTAAAACATTATTTTATAATTCCAATGTCGAAAAATATTAATATATTAGACTTGATTATGTGGAGGTGAGCCACACTATCAAGGAAATTATTTTAAAATGTTAAAATATTTTATAAGTCTTCGAGGGTCCACTAAGGATTAATAAAATTAATAAAAAAATCCAAAATAAAATTATTTTAAAGGTAAAACATATATTTTCCGAATATACATTTTATATTATTTTATATCACCATTCTGGGGTCCTTATGATGTCATAAAACAAATTATTTATTTATACGGTATTTAACTTTCCCCCAAAAAATTGATTGTCCCAAAAAATTATGAAAAATTAACTGTTGGAAAATTTCGATGTCCTGATTTCAAAAATAATATTCATTTTATCTAAATAATTTTTTTAAATATATTAATTTTTAATTTAAAAATATATATCACCATTTATTGAAAATTGGTGGGTTTTGACAAAAACAGTTTCGAAAACATAATAAAATTACATTTAGATTCATAAAAATTATATGATAATTTTTAAAAACTATACAATAATAATATTTAATTAAAATATTATTTTTCCCAAAAATTAATTAATTCTTTAAAATAAATTCTTTAATTAATAATACAATTTTAGTTTTATCATATGAAAATATAATTCTTATCAAACTGAATATTAAATCATTTATAGAGTAAAATCAATAAGGAATATAATCACCACTTATAAGTAAACCATATTTTATTATAAAATTATTATTATAAAAATATTAATAAAACCTTATATTAATAAAAAATCTATATATTTCAAAAAAAATACCATTTTACTCAAAAAATCAATTTTTCTAAGTCATTATATTTTAAAAAAACTATTCTCTTAGAGGAATTGATGGAATAATTCTTTTATTTCTAAAATATAACACACACAAAAAAGTAACTAATGACTTGTTACATAACCCCTTATAAGACCAACATAATACCTAAGGGTAATGTGTGTAATGGTGATAAAAATTTTGGGCGGCTCAGATAACATTTCTTGGGTGGTAATCTTTTTTAACTTCCACTTCTACCGTAGGTGATTCCGTTCAGGCTTAACATATTGAAGCTTGACTTGGGATTGGTTAAGAGTGAATCATAGTAATTCTACCTCCTTTATGAGCTCTAAAAAATGATCTTTGTGTGGAGAAATTATACTGGATGAGTCCATCACTTCCTTTATCTAATTAAATTGGATTTTTAAAGCCCTATATTTATATTAATCATTTGATCACTATTTAATGGCTATATTAGAAACAGTAACAATTGTTAATGGTATTTAAATATCCCAAAACATAAAACCAAGGTATTTAATATGTTTTATATAACCATTTTAACAAATAAGACATTTAATTAGATCAAGAATAATTTTCATAAATAAAATTTTAGGTCGTTACAATAACATCTACAAAATAACCATGGACTTGATAATCATGGAACGATTAAGTTTTATTCCTCCATTCCTTGAAAAGATATCTCTTGGGCCCTATTCACTCATAATATCAATGTGTAGGATATTGTTGGTGCCTAGGGGGCATGTATGATATAGTTTTGGACTCATATATGGGTCTAGAATAGAGGCTAGATTAAGCGTGATAATGGACGGTTTATCTTTTCCTAGTATTTCCTCAAGATTAGAGGGGATACCTAAGACATGAACTTAGTAAATTGTAAGGAGTACTCTATCAATTGAGAATTGTGAGATACTCCAAAAACTCACTTATAAATTTTATTGGGATGAGATGTGTTTGAAGCTCAACAGGAAGGTTATGGATGCACATAACATGCATCTCGTCATGGGGGAGATATCTTTTAAAAGATTATTTCATTCATTTAAACGTAGAAATAAAATATAAGAATCTCTCATTTTTCTTCTTTTTGTAGTTTTATAGGTAAATAATTATTTTCTTTGTCCACATTGAGCTAAACTGAAAGAGGAACTGCCGACGAAGAACTTTCCATCCTGATATCGACTGAGCTGGAAGACTAGTGTACCATACAAAGGCTGAGCCTTATAGGGTTTGAATGAATATCAGAGTTTCCCTACTTCTTTTTTCCTTGGGTTTCCCATCATGGGATCACAATAGGGAGTATAGTGCATCATATGTTTCTATGAGTCACCTGAGAAATTGAATATTTGGAACAGAGGACTGCCAAAATTTTGTTGAGGTGGGATGTTTCTCAAACAATCAAGGTAATGTTTTTGTACTAGTTGCACTGGAGTACACCACTTCTCTATGGCTTCCAACAAATATACTAATGACCCGATCAAGTTAATCATCCCTTGATTTTTGTCCCGTTCAACCTGATAATGGTTGATCACAATAGGGGAAAGATTTGACATGTTGTTTCTACTGGTACATGAGGCGGTTGTTCGACTGGGGGCATCTTTAGAGAATTTTCCTACACCCATGCCAGTTTTTTACTTAATGGGGGAAATCCTGATATCCCTCTATGACTAGTTGAATAGGTGCTTATGAACCTGGTGTTGTGTGGGTATGATGTCTTGGAATTTATTTATTTTCTAGTATAAACCATTCTGGTTGAGGTACAACATATCGGACTGTACATTGAGGCTATGTGTGAGAATCATATTTAATAAGAAGGCTTCCTCATAGTAGTACACTGTTGATGCACCACAACTCTTTCATTTAATCCTCTTACTAATAAAATATTTTTTTGAGTATAAAGGGAACGTTTTCAGAAAGAGGTGGTGGAAATTCATGTGTGACCTTGCTTTTCTTATTCCCTCTATTAGGGATTTATTTTGTAGGTGAGAGAGGATTGACCAGGGAAACACTCAAATTTAGGTCAACCCACTGGTTCCGAGTATTCACACCTTCATTCTCAGCATGGATCAAATTTCAAATGGAACCATTCACCAATTTATCTTCTTCATTAATAACATTTTTAGTGTGGCTCGTAATATTGGAATCCCTAAAATTTACTGAGGAATAAAAACTTTTTGTGGCATAACAGTTGTTCAATGGTTGGGTAGTTGGTATCCCTTTTTTAATATTTTCCTTTCCTTATGAGATCTTATTCTATCCTCTTGGAGAATGATAACTCAATGTAAACATCTGTATAACCTTTTTGTATGCCTACATTCTAGATGGAATGAGTAATAAGGCATGATGTAATGAGAGAATTCTCCAATTTTCATCATTCATAAATGAAAAAACCAATTTTCAGTTAGGAACGTGTTTGTGGTAAAATTACCCCCAACCTTATGGGATGGAGTTGCTCTGGATTTCTCATAGTTGTGCCTTGGTCCAAATTTTCTATCCTTATGGGGGAATTTTGTGTTAAAAATTCCCCCATACATACATTTTGGGGCATATCCCATTCTACAACGATTGTTTCTACTATCACCTCTTTATTGATATAATGCATTCCCAATCAGGTGTAAGCCAGATATGGCTTCAGGTCTGCATGTGAATTATTTTCTGCTAAGGAAATTACAAATTCATGATTACTGGCTTCCCTTAGGTAATAAGCTTACTGAATGTTATTGATTTCTTAATTCATGAGTTTTTCAATGGCCCACTCTCATTGGGCGTGTCTCTTTTGAGAGTTTGTAAAGGTCGGTTCTTATTGAGTATACCACCTTTCGTGAACATGGATTTCATTTGATGGCCTTCTTGTTATAATGGAATTACATGATGTTATTTCTTGTGGGTTCTATTGAATGGGAAGTGGGATAAAATGAAAATTCCATTATTTTCCCAATCACTATATATTAAGACCAAATGGGGAATATCCAATAAGATGATGCAATTTGTGTTCTAAATGGAGGCATTTCAGATGGAAATCTTTCGTACACCTCTCCAGTTGTGGTCACCATGTAGATGGAAGGGCTTCCAATTCAATTTGATGACGAAGATCTTCCAATATTTTTACATTTTACACATACCCATCATAGGGAATTAATTTTTCTTTCAACTGGATGAGAGTTTTCCAATGTAATCCTTCCTTTTATAACATAAAATTTTCATTACATTGATGAAACATAGGATCTTTTAATGTTTAGTTTATCGGAAATAAGTTACATAAGACATAAAATCATAGAAAATCATACTAATACACTTAAAAGGATTAATCATAGGTTTATCCTAAGTAAAATTATTGTATCTTCTAACCTATGTATATATATCAAAGGAAAGGGTGAGCATAAGGGCCGGTAAGGGGGGAAAAATGTTACATGTGATCTTGATATAATTCAATAAAAACATGAAAAATATAATTATGGAATGAAAAGGGGAACTAGAGATGTATCACAAATAAAATAAAATGAATCATTACATTGAAATGTGTATGAAACATTTAAATGAGATATTCATAAACATATCACCAAGGTTTTTCACCGAGGTGTTGTAAAAATTAAAAAGGTTATCCCCCAATGTATCATAAAACATGTCATATCTAGATATTAATTTTTTTACCAAATTAATTGGATAAATATTATGGTTCACCCTTAATATGTTTTAATTAAAGTGATCCAAATAGATCATTATAAAACCTTTCATAAATAACCTGTGGAGAATAAAAGAAACTAGTTTTGTATCAACATTATGTCGTTTTAAAAACTACTTAAAAACTATATCTTTATTTCATTATTATCCCACTGAAAATGAAGGTGGGTTTCATTTAAGGTAATAAAAAAAATAGAAATATAATATTTTCACATCTAGCTGAATACCCCTAGAAAATAAAGTGGTTTGGGTATTCAGAAAATAAAATATGAGATTTCTTGAGAAAAAGGGGGAAATTTTGGGATGAAAATTCAACAGCATAACAAGTATAAAACATGGTTTTAGAAAACATTAAAAATAAAGGATTAATGGGTATACCATTCATTAAATTATCTTAATGTTTCAAATTGATAGAATAAAATAGGTAGAAGAACATGGTATGTAAATTGAAAATATATTCCATATAATAGGGGAACTTAAAAGGAAAAGAGAAGTTATGATTTCCCTTAGCTTGAAGAGTAACTCCTAAAAAATGATGATTAGGACCTTAGGGGCTTGAGGACACCATGGTAGGAATCCCATAAAGGTGAAACTATCATATAATAGTGGTGGATTAATTTATAATTAAGGATAAGAGGGAAATGGGTGGTTATTTATAGAAAAAGTGATGGATTTTTTTATTCATTTCCTTGGACACCTCGGTTGTGGTATTTGAAAAACCATGGGCTTTCACATGGTATTTGGACATGGTATAGGCCACTTGGGACACATAAAATGTTATTTTAATCCACAATATTTTACTAGAATTTTGTATTACTTATCAAATCATTATTATTCTATTAAACATACAGAATGCACATAACTATATTTTTACTATTCACCGGAAAACAAAAAATACTTTAAAAAATTCTCATAAATTCTACCTAAACTAATTTTGATGTAATTATTTCAAAAATGATTTTTATTTTATCATAATAATTTTTCAACTCACATAAATATATTTTTTAAATATAAAAATATTTATTTATTAAAAATAATATCTGATAGAAAATTCATAGTAAAATGCACTGTAAAACTTCTAACATGTGAAAAAAAATATTATCATTTAAATTTAAATAAGAGTATGTTAATCATATTGTTTCATTAAAATAAAAATTATTAACGATACCTCATTTTAATACAATAATTATATATTTCATAGAAGTATAATTTCTGTCTGAAATATCAATTTATCTAATTCATCATATTTTAAGAAAAACTATTCTGAAAACAAAATTGATGGAATAAAAATTTTAAATATAAAAGGGATTAATCATTAAGTAGCTATGGAATTGACACATAACCTTTTTATAAAACTTGCATACAACCTAAGGGTGAGGTGTGAGATTTTGATAGACTCATGGGGTGGCTCGGCTGACAAAGCCCATGTGGTAATTTCTACTATGATGAACGTATACCATATGTGATTTTGTTGATGATTAACATGTTGAAGCTCAACATGGTATTGGACAAGAGGAAAGCCCAATGAGGCTAACTTCCTCCTATGTTCTGACAAATGATCTTCGTAAGACATGACTCTTCTGGATGTGGTCATCTGATCATCTTTCTATATTAATTTTCAATTTTCATTTCTACATATACACAATAATTATAACGTTAAAATTATTATTTAGAGTATAGTTTCCAATGTTCATATCGAACTACATGCCTAATTGACCAACGATCATATAACGATTGATTCTCTATAGTCACACTTCAAATTATACTGACTTAATTATTAATGAGATGTATTTATGATGAGTAAAAAATTATATAACACACATTTTCATGAAACAAATATGATTCCAAAATTTTGGGTCATTACATTATCCCCCCTAAAGAAATATTGTCCCGTAAATTTCATCTCATTCCATCAGTTAAGAAATGGTGTGGGTACTTTATCCTCATTATCTCCTCTATTACCCTTGTGGCTTCTTAATATTTGTGGTTTCTTCACAAAACCTTAATGAGGGTTGCAGTCTTGTTGCATAAAACTTTTATCTCTAGGGTCCAAGATCTCCACTAGATACTCCACATAAGAGAGGTCATTTTCCAGTTGTACCACTTTAGGATTCAGTACATGTGAAAGGTTTGGTATGCACTTTATCCAGAGAGATACTTGAAATACATCATGAAATTGATCTAGATTTGTAAAAAGTGTAAGCTAATAGTCCACTACTCTAATGCGGTCAAGCATATCATATGGTCCAATGTACCAGGGGAAAATCATTCCTTTCTTCCCAAACTGCATGAATCTATTCCAAGGTTAAATTATAAGAAATAATATGTCTCTAAAATCAAATTACAAGTACCTTCAATGGTTTTTAGCATAAATATTCTACCAAAATTGAGAAGACTTTATATGTTGTTAGAGGGATGAACCTTTTTAGTCATCTCTTGCACAAGATCAGGCTTAAGAATCATTCTCTCACAAGCTTCATCCCATAAAGTATGAGTTCTTTTAGATTGGCCATCGGTTTGAGGGTGATAGGTTATATTGAAATTCAATTTAGTATTCAGATCATGTTGAATACTTCTCTAGAATTTTTATTTAAACCGTGGATTACAATCTGACACGATAAAGAGTGGTTTCCCATATAGCTTTACCACATTATTCATGTATATTTTGGAAAGTTGGTCAAGAGAGAAATATTCCCGATTAGAGATAAAATGAAAAATCATCGTGATAAGGTCCACAATACCCATATATCATTGTTTCCTTGGGATTTTTTCAAGATACTAGTGGAAATGTCCATAGTGATATTGTCTGACATCCATGTTGGTATGAGTAGTGGTCGTAATACCCCTTTAAGAAGTTGTCACTCTGCCTTCACTTGTTGACACGCTTGGAACCATATAGTGTAATCAGAAATATACCGTTTCATGTTATCCCACCAATAGTGATCATGAAGGTCCCTATACATTTTCATGCTTAAATTATGTACATATTAAGTAGAGTTATGAGCTTAATCCATCATCTCATTTATTTCCGAGATAAATGGAACATATAGCATTGTATGAACATTAGTAATATGAAGACCTTTAGCGATCGCCAAAAGTCGTCACTAAAGGTCTATAGTGGACGCTTTAGGCCCACCACAGTTGCTAATAAAATACTGAAAAAAACAACCAAACAAATATTTGAAATGAAATAATATATATTTCAATTCAATCTTACTATAACAGATCGAAAGTATTTGATTTTGAAAAGATATTAAAAATTTCGAATAACTTTTTAAAAATTTCAAATTGTTAATTATATGGTTTTAATCATACCACACATCCAATTTATGTGTGATATTTTATAACACAGCACAAATAATAATTAGAATTTTTTCCTATATTTTCAAGTCATTCTAATGTCATTCGTTATGTGTTTGACAGTTAAACGCATATTTTGGTCGTTTATGCCACGTGAAGTGCGTTTTTGGTCACTGTAGTTACAAGAAAACATTGATTGATGTGTATTATGCCTGACCTTTTCAAAATTCACTCACTGGTTGTTGTCGTCGGATTTCATGGAATTCTGTGGTCGTTCGGCTGGTTTTGACCACCTCACGCAACTTTTTCAAGCACGTCAAACACATAAAAAACACATATTCAGCAATACCACAAAAAATATGCATTTGATTGATGTTTTTTCTTCTTATACATATCATGAATAATAATTAAACTATTTTTCAATTATTTAAATTCATTCTAATGCCGTTCGGTATGCATTTGATAGTTAAACTCATGTTTTGGTCGTTTATGGCACCAAAAGTGCCTTTTCGGTCACCGCGGTCACACAACACCTATAATTGATGTGTCGTCTGGCCGACCATTTTAAAATTCACTCGATGATTGCTGTCATTGGATTTCATGGAATTATGAGGTCATTTGGATGGTTTTGACAACCCCACACACCTTTCTCAAGTGCACCAACACCTAAAAAACACATATTCATCCATACAACAGAAAATGGACATTTGATTGACGTGTCGTCTTCTCGTACATGTACTGAATAATAATTACAATGTTGGTTTGTGATTTCAATTCTTTCCAATGTTTCTCGTTATAAATTTGACTATTAAATGTGTGTTTTGCTCATTTATGGCACGAGAAGTGCATTTTAGGTTACCACGGTCACACGACACCTCTGACTGATGTGTCATCTACCTGACCATATTACAATTCACTCACTAGTTGTTGTCGTCTGATTTCATGGAATTATGAGGTCCTTCAGCTGGTTTTGGCCAAACCTTGCTCATTTTTCAAGCATTCCAAACACTTAAAAAACACATATTCAGCCATACCATGCAAACTACACATCTGATTGATGTGTCATATCCTCATACACATCACGAATAATAATCAGATCATTTTCCTATGATTTTAAGTCATTATGATGTAATTTGGTTTTCATTTGACCGTTAAATGCGTGTTTTGGTCATTTATGGAACTGGAACTACATTTTCGGTCATCGCGGTCTCACGACACCTCTGATTGGAGTGTCCTCTTCCCAAGCATTTTACAATTCACTCACCTGTTGTTTTTATCTGATTTCATGGCATTCCGAGGTCGTTTGGCCAGTTTTGACCAACCCACACACATTTCTCAAGCACACCATCACCTAAAAAAAACATATTCAGTTGTACTGCGGAAACTACACGTACGATTGATTTTTCATCTTCTTGTACCCGTCACAAATAATAATTAGAATGTTTTCTTTTTTTATTTAAAGTAATTCTGATGTTGTTTGGTATGCATTTGAACGTTAGATGAGTGTTTTGGTCATTTATGGCACCAGAAGTATGTTTTTAGTCACCGTGGTCATACAATAACTCTGATTAATGAGTCTTCTATTAGACCATTTCACAATTCACTCACCGATTGTTGTCGTCTGATTTAATGGAATTTCGAGGTCCTTCGGTAGGTTTTTACCACCTCACACACATTGCTCAAGTGCGTCAAGACCTAAAAAAATATTCAGTTTTACCGCACAATCCGAACGTCCATTTTACATGTCATCTCATCATACACATCAAAAATAACAATTTGAATATTTTTCTGTGATTTTAAGTCTTTCTGATGTTGTTCGGTATACATTTCACTGCTAAATGTGTGTTTTGGTTATTTATGACACCGAAATTGCATTTTTGGTCACCATTGTAACACAACACCTCCGATTGACGTTTTTTCTACTTGAAAATTTGAAATTCACTTGGTGGTTGTTGTTTTATGATTTCATAGCATTCCATGGTTGTTCGAATGCTTTTGACCACCCCGCACACCATTCTCAAACTCACCAAACACCTAAAAATACATATTCAGCCGTACCGTGCAAACCACATGTCTGATTTGACATATCAGCTCCTCATACACATCAAAAATAATAATTAGACTATTTTCTATAATTTCAAGTCATTGTGATGTAGTTTGTTATGTATTTGACCGTTACATATGTGTTTTAGTCGTTCATGGCACCAGAAGTGCATTTTTGGTCACCGTAGTCACATGACACCACCGATTGATGTGTCGCCTAGCCGACCATTTTAAAGTTTTGTTTATGGTTGTTTTCATCTGATTTAATGACATTATGAGGTCTTTCAGCCAATTTTGACCACCCCACACACCTTTCTCAAGTGCGCCAAATGCTTAAAAACAAATATTCAGCCATACCACGGAAAACACACGTCCGATTGACCATATATCCTGATAGTACATGTCATGAAAAATAATTAGAGTACTTTCATATGATTTCATGTCATTCCATTGTCATATGGTATTCATTTGATTATTAAACACCTATTTTGGTCATTTATGGCACTGAAAATATGTTTTCTGTAACCAATGTCTCATGACACCTTAGATTGATGTGTTTTCTCCCCAACCATTTCACAATTCACTCACCAATTTTTTTCGCCTAATTTCATGGCATTCTGAGGTTGTTCAGCCAGTTTTGACCACCCCACGCACCTTTCTGAAGTGCGCCAAACACCTAAAAAACACATATTTAGTTATATCGTGCAAACCGCACATCCAATTGATGTTTCGCCTCCTCATACACATCATGAATTAAAAATTATACTATTTTCTTAAGATTTCAAATCATTCTGATGTCGTTCAGTATGCATTTGACCATTAAACGCATGTTTTGGTCTTTTATGGCTCCAGAATTGTGTTTTTGGTTACCGCGGCCACATGACACCTCTGAATGATGTGTCATTTGCCCAACCATTTTAAAATTCACTCGATGGTTGTTGTTTTCTGATTTTATGGCATTCTGAGGTCCTTTAGGTGGTTTTTACCACCCCACAAACCTTTATCAAGTGTGCCAAACTCTTAAAAACACTTATTCATTCGTACTGCACAAACCACACGTCTGATTGACATGTCTTTTGACTGTACACATCAAGAAAAATAATTAGACTATTTTCCTATGATTTAAAGTCATGTTGATGTTGTTCGTTATGTATTTGATATTTAAACGCCTGTCTTGGTCATTTATGGCACTAGAAGTACGTTTTTAGTCACTACGGTCACACGACACCTCCGATTGGTGTGTAGTCTACCCGTCCATTTCTCAATTCACATACTAATTGCTGTCGTCTTATTTCATGGCATTCTGAGGTCATTCGGCTAGATTTGACAACCGCACGTACCTTTATCAAGCGCACCAAACTCCTAAAAAACACATAAATTTTAATACCACATAAATTGCACATCTTATGGATGTGTTGTCTTCTCATACACGTCACAAAAAAATAATTAGACTGTTTTTATGTGAATTTAGTTCAATATGATGTCGTTCTCTATGTATTTGACTGTTGAACACCTGTTTTGGTCATTTATGGCACCATAAGTTCATTTTCAGTCACCGTAGTCACATGACACCACTGATTGACATTTCATCTACACAACCATTTTAAAATTCACTTGCCAATTTTTATCATCCTATTTCATAGAATCCTAAGGACATTTGTCCATTTTTGACCACTCGACGCACCTTTTTGAAGCACAGCAAGCACTTAAAAACCACAAATTCAGTTGTAACATAAAAACTGCACGTCTGATTAACGTTATATCTCCTTTTACACTTCACGAATAAGAATTTTATTTCTTCCCTGTGATTTCAAGTTATTATGAGCATGTTCTCTAATCATTTGACCGTTAAACCTTTATTTAGGTGTTTTATGGAACAAGATTGGAATTTTCCATCAACGTGGTCACATGACACCTTTGATTGACATAGTGTCTACCTGAACATTTTACAATTAACATACCGATCATTTTCGTTTGATTTCAAGTCATTAGAAGGCCGTTCAGCTGGTTTAGACCACCTGAATCAACTTTTTGAAGCACGCCAAACACTTAAAACCCTTATATTTTTTCGTACTTCACAAACCGCATGTTTTATTGAAATTTTTCTCCTGATACATGTCATGAATAATAATTCAACTGTTTCCCTATGATTTCAACTCATTACGAGCACGTTTTCTATGCATCTAACCGTTAAACGTTCATTTGGGTGTTTTATGGCACCAGATTGGATTTTTCCATCACCATTGTATCATGACACCTCCAATTGACCTATTGTATGCCCAAACATTTCACAGTTCACTCACCGGTTGTTTTCATCTGATTTCATTGAATTGTGAGGTCGTTCAATGGGTTTTGACCACCCGATGCACCTTTCTGAAGCACACCAAACACTTAAAACCCACATATTCCATCGTACATCACAAACCACACGTCTAATTGACATGTTTTCTCCTCGTACACATCACTAATAATAATTTTATTTTTTTCCTATGATTTCAAGTAATTCCGAGCATGTTTTCTATGCATCTGGCTATTAAATGTTGTTTTGGTGTTTTGTGGAACCGAATTTGAATTTTATGTCACTATAATCACACAACACTTCCAATTGACTTACAGTCTATTTTACCATCTCCCAATTCACTTCATGCTTGTTGTGGTAAGATTCATGACATTCTAAGTTAGTTCGATTGATGTTGACCACCCGTCTCTCCTTTTTAAAGGGAATGTGACCTTTAAATACCGCATATTTGGTTATTCTGTGCACACCACACATTTGATTGACGTTCCATCTCCTCACACACCTCAAAAATAATAATAATATGATTTTCCTCTAATTTAATTTCATTCTGAGGTCGTTTGTTATATATATTAACATAATGGCTATTTTGGTGTTTTATGACATTAAAAGTGAATTTTCCGACATCGCGGACAAACAAAACCTCTGATTGATGTACTGTCTTCTCAAATATTTCTGACGCTTTCGCTGGGTGGAACACATCCATTTGTGTAGGATGCGTAGCTGTTGCCCCGCATTCCCGATTTCCAAATTCGGGCGGCATATGTTCTTTATTTAGGGACGTTTTCTCCTTGATCTAAATGGGATGATGGGATATCGGTTTTTCCTTCCATGGATTCCTCCTCGGAACTCATTACCTAGACTGGGTCTCCCCTATAGATTAAGTTGTGGTTTGTGAATCTCATTCCCGGTTCCTATCTCTGTGGACGTTAGTTAATTACACTACTTCTATCATGACATTCCATGGGGTCTTGACATGGTAGAAACCTTTGGTCAGAGTAGACGATAACATCAGGAATGTCACGGAATATCTATATGTGTGGACATGGGGGAACCTATATTCATCCTCATAAGAGGGAATATCAAGGGTGCAGAACCCGAAGGATCCCACGTCGAATGTGGGGAATCAAATGATATAGGCATATGTCTGAGTTTTTCCTCATCTTCCCATGTTTAACATAGGGTATGCCACAAGTTTAACGTCTAGCGGAGATGGTTACACCATAGGTGCATCTTCCAAGGTTTTCCTTAGGCATCTCATGTTTATCATGAGGTAGGTCGTGAGTTTAACGTCTTGTAGAGATATAATGCGGGTGATCAGAATTTCCAATAGAGTCGAATCAGAGGTGATGTGTCCCTTAAAGTGGATATGTCACACTGTGAAAGCTGATTTGAACACCACTGAGGGCGGATAAGGGAGTGTGCACCCCAAAATGTGGGAACACCAGTGTTTACCATTGGCTGGTATTGAACCTCCAGGAGGTTTCCTCGGTACCCTTTGTAGACGACAGGGATCAAAACCAATATAGTTTGAAAGGGTGGTGAATTAGGGTGTACACAGAGGAAAACAACCAAAATACATATTGGGGCTTACGCTTGGATAGTGGACCAAGTACTACTAGGAGTAGTGAAGAAATGGATGACATGATCCCATCGGGATGTGGGGACCCGGGTAAGAATCATGATGGATGATGGAGGGTTGAATGAAGTTGAGGGATAATGAGATGGAATAGATGTGAGGAAGATGGTGATGTTGGGATTGAGCCTTGAAGAGACTTCCTACGAATCCTCATGACAGGGAATCAAAGTCCACATAGTTCAGTGGGATGATGGGACATCTTAAGAGGTGGCCGATGAGAATGGATGCATGGATAGGACCCGGAGGAAGTAAAACCTCCGGGATGGGGCGTGATTTTCCCATAACACATGGGTTCGAGGGATTGATCAGGATGAGACCTGGGTGCTGGTCTTGGCCCTCATGGAGGTTTCCTATATATCCCCATGGCTGGAAATCAAAGTCTACGTAGTTTATCTGACGATGACTTACCAACGATCGGGGACTTCAGTAGCATACCACTGAATGAGGAAACAATGGTTTACCACTGATTGAGGTTCACAATTTAAAGTCATGGAGGATGGGGGTGAACCGACATGGAAGGGAACCTATACCTAGATAGATTGTGGGATTGAACCTCAGGGAGGCCTCCTATGTACCTTACCTTGGCAAAGATCAAAGACTATGTAGTTCCGGATGGGTGTGGGGCTTACACTCTAGGCTGCCCAAGGTGTTGGTGAACCGACGTGAAGATGGTTGGAATGACCGGGATGGTGGGCTTGAACCTCATGGAGGCTTCCTACATACCTTTCCTTGGCAAGGATCAAAGACCACATAGTTCAGGATGGGTGTGGGGCTTACACTCTAGGCTACCCAACGTGTTGGTGAACCAATGTATAGATAGTCAGAATGATCGGGATTGTTGGATTGAACCTCAGGGAGGCTTTACCTTGCCTTGGAAAGGATCAAAGATCACGTATTTCAGGATGGGTGTGGGGCTTACAATCTAGGTTGCCTAAGGTGTTGGTGAACTGGAGTGAAGATGGTCGGACTGACTGGGATAGTGGGCATGAACCTCAGGGAGGATTCCTATGTACCTTGCCTTGGCAAGGATCAAAGACCACTTAGTTCAGGATGGGTGTGGGGATTACACTCTAGGTTTCCCAAGGTGTTGGTGAACCTACGTGAAGATAGTCAGAATGACTAGGGTGGTGGGCTTGAACCTTAGGGAGGCTTCCTACATACCTTTCCTTGGCAAGGATCAAAGTCCACATAGTTCAATATGGGTGTGGGGATTACACTCTAGGCTGCCCGTGTGCTGATACGGAGCAGCGATGATGAATGGGGATTACGCAAGGAAGATTCCTGGGTGCCGCTATGGAGCGTCAATGGTGGATGGGAATTAAGAAAGGATGCTACCTAAGTGCCGCTTTGGAGCGGCAATGGTAGATGGGGATTACACGAGGATGCTGATCGGGTGCCGCTATGGAGCGAAAATGGTGGATGGGGATTACATGATGATACTGCCCAGGTGCCGCTGTGGAGTGGAAATGGGGGATGGGGCTTACACAAGGAAGCTACCCATGTGCCGCTACAGAGTGGAAATGGTGGATGGGGCTTACGTGAGGATGTTTCCTGGGCGCCGCTATGGAGCAGCGATGGTGGATGGGGATTACGCAAGGATGCTGCCCGGGCGCCGCTAGGGAGAAGCCATGTTGGATGGGGCTTATGCAAGGAAGATGCCCGGGTGCCGCTATGGAGGGACAATAGTGAATGGGGATTACACATGGAAGTTGCCTGTGTGCCACTATGGAGCCGCGATGGTGAATGGGGATTACATAGGAATGCTTCCCAGGTGTCACTTTGGAGCAGCGACGGTGAATGGGGATTATGCATGGAAGCTGCCCGGGTGCTGCTATAGAGCGAAAATGGTGAGACGGGCTTACACAAGGAAGATGCTCGGGTGCCGCTAAGGAATGACAACAGTGGGTGGGGATTATGCAAGGAAGCTTCCTATAATGTCTTCCTAAGGTATGGCCATGAGGGCATCCCAACCCACTAGTGGGTTGAGGCCTTCTCCTTTGCGCTGGTGCACAAGAGGGATAATTCCAAGGGAGTTGGAATCAGTCCGAACAAAGGGAGATGAAAAGTGTAAATCACATAATCGACATTCAGAATACAATGAGGGTGGCATGGAGGTGGAGGATAACTATTGAATGTGTTTAAAACACAACATCCATATCATGTTAGCCTAAAATGGAAATAAACAAATGGGCGTCGATTGTTGACCGTGTTTGAAACACAGGACCTGACTCAAAGTGTTGTCCAAATTCTTATGGGGTGTTGTCCAAGGATGGTAGGGAAGCCGATGCAGCATGGGACCAAGCCATTAGAGGGTCCCATCAGACATGGAAGGGGATGGATATACGAATGAAGGACATGAAAAGCGTGAGATGGAGTGATGGAATGTTTGAATGGATTCCAACAATCTTGAAAATTCACCACTATAGTCATGGCATTGGGCATCTTATGCTTGCAACATTAGGGGTATCTTGTTTGGATCAAGAGGAATCCTATGTTTGGTACATAGGGTGTACTATAGTTTAGAGTCATGTAGAGAGGACTATTGGCTTCTCATGCTTGGATCCTAGGGCACCTCTTGTTTAGAGCGAGTGTCATCCTAAGATTGGCACATTGGGTGTACTACCATTTATAGTCATGTAGATAGAACTATTAGGAAAAAGATTCCTATAAATGGTTGGTGTTGCGACTTACGCAAGGGCGGCCCTTCCTGGTTCTACCTGGTAGTGGAGCCAATTGATGGGGTTAGGATGAGTTACTTGAGGAATAGTTCGACTCAAGGTACCCAGGGAATTGATGATGAGAATCTTAACACACGACATGTGAAAGGGACCGAGAGGAATATGTCAACTCAAGGTATTTCATTGTGTTTAGAGGAGTATGTCAAATCATGGTATTCCATAGGTTGAAGGATGTTGTGCATAAGGGTGTGGTGGAAAATGTCAATGTCCTGGTCCGAGAAGTTCGCAGTGCAACTCTCCATTTTTCATTGGGGTCAGTGGGAGCGAAGGTAGGAGCCTCACAAAGGATAGGTCTTCACAAAGTAACTTTACAGAGCATTTCTCGAAAAGCATGGACTCGTGGAGCAAAGGCCTCTCGTAGAGAAAAGGTCTCTGACAGAGAAAAGGTCTCTTGTGAAGCAATGACTCGTGGAGCAGCATCATGAAAGAAGCTACTCGCAGAGCATGGGCTCGCGGAGTAGAATCACCAAGGAAGTTGCTCGCGGAGCATGGGCTCACGGATCCACATCATGAAGGAAAGTAGAGCTCTTCATACCGGTAGATTGACCACCTAAGGGGTGGAGTGGCCTTTCTGCAGAGGGGGTGAGCTGGGTATTTATAGGCAAGGGGCGCCGTGAAGCAGAGCTCGCTCGGCGTGAAGACAAAGCTTGCTCCATGGAAGGTTCACGAACGTCAAAGGGATACGCAGAGCCATACCACCTCTTTAATTCACAGTGGGTCTCAAACATCAAGGGGTTCACAGATCCATCCCACCTCCTTGCTTCGCGGCGGGTCACGAATGTTAAGGGGTTTGCAGAACTGTCCTGCCTCCTTGCTTCGCGGTAGGTCGTGAACATCAAAGGGGTTCGCAGAGCATCCTACCTCATTGCTTCACGGTGGGTCCCGAACGTCAAAGGGGTTCACGAAGAATACCTCCTACTTGCTTTGCGGTGGGGCTCCGCGATCATGGAGGGGGATTCGTGAATGGGCTTCACGATCTAGTTTTCCAACCCAACTTCAAATGTCCATAACTCCTAATCCATAACTCTGTTCGGGCCCTACGACTTACCAAATCAAATCTTGAGAAATGGGATCCGATATTAGATCATGTATGGAAGCATTTGAAAAAAATTTTGGATGCATTTTTTGATGCCAACATCAACCATTTCACAATTCATTCAGTCATTGTTTTCATCTGATTTCATGGCATTATGAGTTTGTTTGGTGGGTTTTGACCACCCAATGCACATTTTTAAAGGGCGTGAAATATTTAAAATTCACATGCTCAGTCATACCAATCACACTACACATATGATACAAGTTTAGTCTCCACACACATATCAATAATAATAATAATAATATGACAGTTTTCCTATGATTTCAAATCATTCTGAGGTTGTTTTCTACGAATATGACAGTTAAATTCCCGTTTTGGTGTTTTATGACAGTAAATGCATTTTTTCATCATTGAGGTCAAAAGAAACCTTTTATTGATGTACCATCTATTTGAACATTTCAAAATTCACTCTACGGTTGTTGTGTTCTGATTTCATGGCATTCTAAGTTTGGTTGGTTGGTTTTGACCACCCGACACACCTTTTTAAAGGACGTTGAACCTTTAAATACCGCATATTCAGTCATTCTAGGAAGGTTTCACATGCTATTGACATTATATATACTTTTACACAACATTAATAATGATAATATGATATTCAAAAATTTTCAGGTCATTCCTATGTCATTTGATACTGAATTGATCGTTAAACGCACGTTTTGGTGTTTTATGACACTAAAAGTGTGTTTTTGGTCATCCTGGGAAAATTAAATCTTATATTGACGTTTAGTCTACTATAAAATATCACGATACATAATACAGATGTTTTCATCTAATTTTGGTGCATTTGGAGGTCGTTTGTTTGGTTTTGACACCCGAACACGCCTTTTTAAAGGACGTCAAACCTTTAAAAATCGTGTATTCGGTAATTCTGGGCAGACCGCTCATCCAATTGATGTCTTGTCTACTCATACACATCAATAATAATAATGAGATTGTTTAAATATTATTTTAAGTAATTACAATGTCATTTTTTATATATCTAAATGTAAAACACTTGTTTTGGTCTTCTATGTTACTAAAAGAGCGTTTTCCATCATCCCAACTAAATGAAAACTCTGATTGACATACCATCTGCTCTATCCTTTCACAATCCACTATACGGTTTTTATTATATTATTTCACCGCATTCGGTGGGTTTTCATCTATTTTGACCCCTCCCTGTGTGCTTTTAATGGGTGTCGAACGTTTTAATACCACATATTTGGTCGTTCTAGGAAGGCTGCACGTCCAATTGACATTCCATATGCTCATACACAACATGAGAAATAATAAGGTGGTTTTCCGAATTTTTAAGGTCATTATAAGGTTTTTTATATTGAATTGACTATTAAATGCATGTTTTGGTGTTTTATGACACTAAAAGTGTATTTCTGATCATCCTAGGCAAAGGACATCTCTGATTGATGTTCTATCAGCTCATTCATCTCAGAATTCACTTTATGATTGTTGTTGTCATTTTTTAGCTCATTCAGAGGCTGTTTGGTTGGTTTTTAGCCCCAAACGCACATTTTTAAAGGATGTCAAACCTTCAATGTTAGTTCATTTGAGTTTTTTTATCAGAAAGCATAAAATAAAGACAACTCCAATATGCACAAAAGAAGTAACATAAAATCCATAAGAAGATACCGGTCTGGATAAAGCCCTTGATGAGCCCTTAATTTTGTTATGTATGCATGCAAGATGAAATTAAAAAATTATAATAAATATATGTATTACTAGAGAAATCAATTAACAAACCATATCAAGTTTTTTCAATGTTAAATATCATGTGTGTGGACTAGATATAGAAGAAATACAGCGCACCAATTGTAAAAAGTCATCCCCTGAATATATAGTCAAGAAAAAATCATCAACCATGTCCCTTTCCTCTAGAATAACCCATACAAAGCTACCAATTTCTTCACAAAGAGTAGCATACAGGTAACCAAGAACCACTTGTATTGACATCACAATGTTAAACTTATATAGAACTTACTTCGCAAAAAAGTTGTTGCCTTAGGTAATGTCATCAAAATATGAAAAGGAATGAAATGAGATGACAAAGAACTGCACAAAATTAAAAAAATCTATAAAGAGTAAAGAAATCACTTTCTTATTATTAATGTGGCTCAGGAATCTTTTTCTCCTCTACAAATTCAATAATGACCTCCACATAAAATATGATGAATTATTTAGCATCAACAACTAAAATAAAATTGTAATGTAATAAAATTGAATTCTATGTTTGGTTTATAGAATGATTGAGAACTGAATAAAATGAAGTGAAGTAGGAATGTGGTGGAATGGAATGAATAAATAATAACAGACTATTTGGATACTTTCCAAACGATATTGTTTAAAGGGAAATATATCCATGTGTTAAAATGAAAAAGAAAAGTGGAATATTTGTCTTTTTAGTTCCCTTATAATACAGAGGAAACCATACTAACGCCCCTAGAGGTGTCATTAAATATTAATTTTTTTGGAACCATGTCTCCATGAAATTTTATATTCATTTAACCAAGTGGTGGAATGATGTATCATTTCCACCTTTAACCTAACGAAATGTAGTACTATTTCCCATGAACAATTCTATTTGAAATTAAAATAAATGGGTAGTTAGTAAATTATGAAAAGTTATATTGTGAAGAAATAAGTTATAAAAAATGAATATCATAATAAAAATAAAAATAATTCATACCTAATGAGTCATATAGTGTAACACAATATAGTCCATGACCATTGAATGCGTGCAAATCATAACCAAACATTTCATGCAATGGAACATAGCTTGGTCCATGAGACCAAAACTAAAGCATTCTTCTATGCTCATAATCCACTCTGGGTAGTTGACACCATAAATTCCATAGTGTCCTCCCTACAAATCACCTATCACTGATAACATAGTCCAATTGAATCGTTACTAAAAGTTAGATACCAATGAGAACATTTTATTCTTTTCCACATTTTCTTGATCTCACAACTTTGGATGGATTTCAAAACTTTCATTACTAAATCATAAACTTATTTGTATGTTAGCCATAGATTTTTAACAGTATACAAAACAATCAAAATAATTAGTTTAAGGTCAATGAAAGTTGAAATAAGGCATTGGGCCACGTACACAAACATCAAAATGTGATTATACCTACACATGTGCAATGCAATGACGAAAAAGAATTTGATTTTGTGGGTATTTATCTACAACCATGCTATAGGAAGAAATGAAAAATGTTATCATGATTTTTATATATAAAGAAACACAATTGTACATCCCTATGAATCATAGAATGAGTTAAGTAATGGAAGTGGGTAACATGAAGTCAGCTAAAGATTTTAACAAGATCAACACCAAGCATGCGGCATAGATAAGGCACTCCACTAATATTTCTCAGAAGAAGGGTTTTGTAGAAAGTTGTTTTGATGACATATGTTAAAGGATTTCATGTTCCATATTTTTGATAAATAATTGTCTATTCTATTCTATTATATATTTAGTTGTTTCATCCCACACATCTATTCATATTCCCATTTAGTTTACATATACCAGTAACTAACAAGGAAGAAAGAAAACTATTGCATATGAGAAAAGGAAAAAACACCTGACTATATCAAAATCAATCTACAACATCGAACATATGAATCAATTAGAAGAAAATTTTGAAGGACAAAAATTCTGAAACTCATAGAGTTATAAATATTGGAATGCAAGAGAACATACTTGAACACGGGGCATGAGTCATTGATACTGGGGCTCGACCAAATGGGTGGGAGGGCTCGACAGCAGAGTTTGAGAGAGGCGGGATGGCTCAATAGAGATTGACAGGGGAAGGATGTCTCAATAGAGGTGGGAGACCTCAACGATGGAGCTTGATAGGGGCAGAAGGCTCGACATAGGTGGGAGAACTCGATGGCGAGGGGCGATGGGGTCAAAAGGGTCTAACAGTGGCGAGATAGAGTATTAGGGAGTAGGGTCGGGGGGTCTCACACAGGAGATGAAAAAAAGAGATGGAGGAGCGTGATGGTCTGAAAGCGTTTGACGGCAGTGAGATAGAGGATGGCGGAGCGAGGTCGGGGGGTCTCGGGGCTGCGGGGGCACGGGGTCACAGGTTCACGTGGGGTAGGGTGAATGAAAGAGGTAGCATGCAAGGTATTTTAGTGTGGGATTATAAAAAATCTAGAGACCACCATTTGGGGGTCGATAATGCTTTTAATAGCGACCGCCAAATGGGTGTCTCTTGAATCCTTCCTCTACGACTGCTTAATTTTCTAGTGGTGGAAATTTCAGTACACCTCCTTGATCAATATTGAACTGAGTAAACTTTACATTCATCATATCCTCTATATTATTCAATAACAAAGGATCTTCAATTTGAGATTTATTGATCATCTTTAGTAATAATATTTGAGAAATTTTTTGGTATAGGGTTGATGATGTACCTTCCCTTACAATTCCTGGTCTAGTTATACTCGGTTTTTGATCAATGGATCTCCTTGAATCCTCATCATAGCTAGAACAACAAGTTGTTTCCTACTTACTATATCATCGAATTTTTTTCTCTTCTAGTATGTCAATGAATGTAACAATCATAATAATTAAGAAGTTCCAACGAACTCCTCTATCTCATGTATAAATCCCTTTTCATGATAATATACTTCAACCATTGATGGTATATGTATATATCACATTTCTCCCATAAAGGTAGTACCTCCATATATTTACAGTAATAAAACCCACAGACATTTCCAGGTCATGTATGGGATAGTTCTTCCACTGAGGCTTCAACTATCTAGATGCATACGAAATCACCCTGTAATTTTTCATGAGGATTCACCCAATAACTTTCAGAGATTCATTATTGGAAATAAATAATCCTTTTTCGATAGAGGGTAGATTTAACATGGGTGAAACAACCAACCTCTCCTTCAGCACTTGGAAACTTTATTCACACTCCTTTATCTAGATTAACGTTAACCATTTTCAAGTTAACTTGGTTATTGGATTAGAAAGTCATGAAATGTTTTTCACAAACCTCCTATCATTACATACTAAACCAATGAAGCTAAGAATCATAGTTACAGTTGTTGGGTGAGCCCACTTCTCTACAAATTTTTTCTTTGTAGGGTCAACTGAGATATATTGATTAGTTAAATTGTATCCCAAGAAAGAAACTTGTTTTTAGCCAAAATTGGCATTTTCTGAACTTTCTAAATAGCCTCTCCTTCGTCAGAGTGTTAAATATAACCCTTAGATAATCCTCATACCCATCAATACTTTTGGTATATATCATTATATTATCAATAAAAACTACCACAATGTTATCAAGGTAGTCCTCAAAGACTCTATTCATAAAATCCATAAAAATAGAAGGAGAATTAGTCAAGCTGGAAGGAATAACAACAAACTCATAATGCTCATAAATTGATCGGAAGTAATTCTTCAGAATATTTTATTTATTTACCATCAATTTATGATAACCAGATCGATGATCTATCTTAGGGAAGAATTGATCCCCATGAAGGTGGTCAAATACATCATCAATTCTCAGATGAGGGTACTAGTTCTTCACTGTGATCCCATTATGTTATCTATAATAAATACATATCCACATTGATCTATCTTTTTTATTCACAAAGAGATTAGGTTCTCCCCAATGAGACATACTTGTCCAGATAAACCCCTTATCCAAATGATCTTAGAGAAGTTTCTTTAATTCTTCTATCTCTACCTTTTTCATTCTATACAGGGTATTAGAATCCTGGAACTCAGAATGATCTAAATAGAGAACACTACCACTCTTTCTACAGGAGTTCCAGGTAGTTCCCCATGAAATATATCGATGTGTTACTTAATTTTTGGGACATTTTCTATTATTATACATTCATTTACTTATTTAAATTTACCAATCATTTCCATAATGAATGTTATAGGTTGTGTTTCTAGAAAAATATCAGATCATGATATCTATCCATTAAAAAAATGTTTTCTACTCAACAATAATAATGTTTACTTTAATTTTTTTTGTTTATCATAGAATTATACTTTGAGAGAAATTCTATCCCTAATGTAATGTCAAATTTCATCATGGGAATGACTATTATATTTGTGATGAGATTTTACTCACCAAAGTGAATCATACAATTTCTATACACCTTTTATGATGGGATAATCCCTCTAAGAGTCCTAAGTGATAAATCTACTTCCAGAAGTTTAGGGATTGATTCAATATTCTTTTCATGCTTTGACGAAATAGAGGATTTAATTGAAATAGATTCAAACAATTTACATGCTACCATTGCGATAACAAAAATAGTTCCTTCCACTATAGAATTGTGAGATTCAACATTATCTATTGTGATAAAAAAGCATGTCCTTTATCCCTATGACTATGATGAGGTTGATGGTGATTCCCCTCCATTAACTTCAGATTTGGATAGTGATTGGAAATGTTCCCAAGTTTTCCACACTTGAAGTATTTGGATTCATGTAGTTCATGCACCATCATCCCTTTATTTTTGGTGTTGATAAGTTGAGTCTTCACCTCACTATGATAGTTCAGGGAAATATGACCTTGTATTCCACACTTGAATCATTTCCCGCTCCCAAGAAATCTGTTCCCCGAATGATTCTTCCAACATTTGTTGTGTTTGGAAAGTTGTACTATCTTTCCTCTTCTTCTATGATAAAATATCCTCTCTAAGTTTAGATCTAAATATTTCTTCTTTTAATTCGATCTATAGGACCACGACATCTCTTCGAACACTAGCTCTAATTTCATAGAACTTCTTACAATCTCCTCATAGTTTTCATATTCTCGGTTGGATAGATTCTTTCGTAGATGCGGTCTTAGTCCACCGAAGAATAAATCAACCTTCCCTTTAGGAACCATGACAAAGATAGAGGTGTAAAAATCAATCCTTGTGATGTTCATCCCATAGATTCCCACATGTTAATTTTATATCTATTTTATCTCTCTAAATTCCTTTTCCATTATTATTTCCATTTAACAGGGAAAATATTTTTCAAAAAAAGTTCCATTAAATTCTTCCCACTTCGTAACATCAATATCGCTTATTGGATTCATAAGTTTAACCTATTTCCACCAATAATCAACTTCTACCACTAAGCAGTACACAACTAGGGTGAATTTCTCCTATTTTGAACAATGGTGTATATAAAATATTTTTTCTATATATCTTATCCTTTCTTTTTAAAAAAAAATGGGTTGGTAGATCCATTTAATAAAGGTTGTTGGTGATGCATAATGTACTCAATGGAAATTAATTCCATTGTATTGAATATGGTCTATAGTCTTGATCCATCTTTTTCCCCATAAATCAAGTTAGTTGATTCATCATTCTCAAAAGTTTCCCATTCTGTCTTCCATTAGAAGGACATCAGCACCTGGTCCATTACTCTCACTATTTACAAAGCTTCTCTTATTTAACATCATTTTCTAAAAAGTAATTCCCTGACCCCAGTTACCCGGAGTTGGTGCATTATTAAATAACATTGGCATTATTACAAAGAATAAAGTCCTGAAAGACCTATCAGTTTTTCAATCATGGAAAATAGATTACATACATGAACGTTACATTACACATTCCAACATACAACACAAAAAAATCCTTTCAGAATGACATTGTTCTCTTATATTAACCCTTTATTTTAAACACATAACACTTTTTGGGATCCTAGGAAAATGAGACATAAGAAAGGGGTGAGCTCAAACGCTACGTAAGGGTAAGAAATACAGCAGAAGATAAAATAAATATTAAGAATGGTGAATAATTGAAAACACATGCCTTTACCAGTAATAAACATAAAACCTTTTATGGAATAAATATGAGCTTAGTAAATAATGCCACAATAAAACATAATCATGTGTATTATACTACTTTAATGACCACATGAACCATAAATATTGTTTTCTTAATGAGGGAATGTATAATGCCAGACATTTTGAAACATTTTGTCAAGGCCACGGCCAAGTTGTCTAAAAACGATTATGGCCTCGACCAAAACCATATTTCAAATTGGGAAAGGCCTCGGCCAATTGCACTTCTAGTTGCCTCATGAGACCTACCGATGAATCGAGAAGCTATAACGGGCACCACCTATCACGTACTAAGTCCAATACATTCCTTATATGAAAAGGTTGAAATATAACATAAACATTCGTATTAAAACTATTATAGGAAATGTCAATACTTTAACAATAAACCATGAATGGTATAAAAATAACACATCCACAATAAAACATATAAAAAACCTTCAATAGAATATGGAAAATCTGTATCATTATGAATCTACTTCAAACAAGTATAAAATCCATCAAAGGATGTTGTAATAGATGATATCAAAACTAATCGAGAGAAATATCTCTTTCTTTTTTTGAAATCATTTAAAGTTAAATAATTATAAAAGAAAAAATTTATTTTAAAAATATTATTATAATCTTGTAATGGAATATTTGACAATGTTTTAATAATGGAGAATAACTGTACCCATCGTATAAGTTAAAAAACATTCTTACCTTAATTTTGTCGAAAAGGTTGTAATGTACCTTATTTGGAAACCGACTGAAAGATTCCTTTCAAAACATATAACTTAAAATAGGGGAATAAATGAATTTAACTCATTGTCTAGTAAATAGTAAATATGTTATGAAATAAATTTTTAAGAATCATGGATGTGGAAGATAATGAGGTCCCAGTAGATACTTACATAAAAACAACCCCGCATAATGAAGAGATTGTGGAATTAACCCTTACCTTGTACTCTTCCTTTGTCGAGGGTAGGTTAACCTCCTATATAATGGTGAAATAATTGTTATTAAATTATTCAATAACTATATAGATTAATATGATATCATATATGATCTTCTAATATTTGTTTGTTAATAATATTTTAGTATTATCATCGTTTCGGGTGTTAACGGATTTGTTTTACTTTATATGTATTGTTATGTAAGTAATTTTTGTTATGGATAGGATGTATCTTATTCATATTAAGAATGATATTAAGTATTTAAACATTATTTTTAATTATAAAATGATAATTAGTCTTGAATGGATTCGATGGGGAATGAATCTCATCATGTTCGTGGAGACAGTAATCCGTACGTACGCACGAGCGGCAATTTCATTCTTTTGATATTAAAATAATATATAATTGGATGGTATATCATATATAAATAATAATTATCGTGTTATATTTATTATTTACATCAATTATACATCATTATTATACCCATCCAAATAATAATGTATTGAATAACAACTACACCACGACGTGGAGACGGTAAGCCGTACGTACGCACGTATGGTGACATGTCATTAAAACGATGAATAGAATAATGAATATGGTTGTACCATATTTATAATAACTTCACAGTGTATAGAAGGTAATGGAGTTATTATTTTAGACTAGAAACAACAAAGAAAGGGGAAGTGGAAGAAGAAAGGGACTTGAAAGAGGTGATGAAATATTTACCTCTTATTTGGGTTCTTCCTTTTGATTTGATAAAAAGAACTCCATAGGTTGGATTTATGACTAATGTAATGCATCTAGGATTAAGTTAGGAGAGTTTTGAATACATTTGGGCAGGGTTTGGCTGAGGATAATGGCATTTAAGTTGTGAATTTTAGAGAAGGGGGAGTGCCCTCTTATAAGAGGGGTGAGGGGCACCTTACAAAACGATTGAAATATTATTTAATAATAAAATCATTTTCGGTTTATAATGGCACAAAAAAATAATTTAAAGGCTACGTTGGGTATGTGTAGAGAACCACTCAAACAATAGGTTTTAGACTGGTTTGGGTCACTATATTAACCTTATCTTCTAGATTTAACACTTAGTTAAATAGTTTGACATTTACCATGTATCTTTGTATTTCTATATTATATGGTTAATAAACATTCTATAAACTTCCAAGAGAACCTAAAGTGGTCCATTAGTGACATATATAATATTATTTAATACCTTTTTCTGAACCATATATTTTAAGAAATATAATATCAATTAATAATATAATATTTGTTTTAAAAAACTCTTTTATGTCAATTGAGACACTATTTGCTATTTTGTTTTTGTTAAATTCTTAACAACATTATTACTTCAAAAAAAAACCATTTAATCACCCCTAAAATATCATATTAACCTATAAAATTATTGGAATTCATAAAAAGTCTAAAATTACATTTATTTGGATATTTATAATACCAATTATTTTAATATTTCATTTATAAGGTAATTACTGAATCATCATTTTGTAATAATTAAATTATTTAATGTCTAATAATAAAAATAAAATAACATTATGTTTGAAATAGTTTTATCTTTCCATGGAATATTTATATTCGAAAATATGACTTATATAACCCCATGTAAAAAATTGAGTTACTAAAAGATATTTGTTTATGTCATTTTGTCCTTTACATTAAGTTAATTAAAATAAAGTGTCATTATCATTCATAAGTGGCTTCATGGGGTCCCAAAATCGACCCAAGGATTCCCATGGTCGTCCATTACTAAAAAAATATGGTTAGTACAAGTGTTAAGGTGATTTTGTATTATTATATTTTTTTTACCTAGAATTACACTATTATCCTTTAACCGCTGTAAGTAAAAGTCATAAGTCACTATCCACCAAAAAATATTTTCATCTTATTGAACCAAATTTTACTAAATGATATCAACCATTTATTTCAGATTTTTGAAATTCAATTCACAGAAGTGGTAAAACTAATTTTTATGCAAATTTGCAAATTCTCCTAAGAGGTGGGTAAAAGGCGGTAAATAGTTCGACAAAATTTTTATATATCTAAAATAATTATAATCTGAATCCAACGAATTATATTGAACTTATATTGGTATTATATATATATATTGACCTAAAATAAATTTAAATAAAATAAATAATTATTTAAATAAAAATGTGGTTTTAACGAATAACTTAGGGTTTTCACTATTCATCAAAAATTGAAACCTTTCAGAAAAATACCAAAAATTTATGCCTAATCTATATTTGATATTCCAAATTCAAAAATGTTGTCTATTTTAACAAATTCAAAACATATTATTTTCGTTAATTAATTTTAAATTAATTCATGTTGTCAAAACAAATAGTGTGATTTTAAGAAACAATATCTATCAAAAGATTTACACTTGTTTATGTCCAATTTCTAAGTGAAATTAATCATGACAACCTAAATTGTATTAAATGATAAAAATTTAATCTAATTATACTTCAAAACAATTCAAATGCATAATTTAACACTATAAATTGTTTCGATTAAATAAGTTGTATTTAATTAAAATTTAGTATTTGTCACAATTCACCAAAATATGAAAGTTATCAAAAAAATATCAAAATTTTATCGAAACTAAATATTTATGTCCCAATTCTAAATAAGAAGATTATTTTTTCAAATTGAATATACAAAAGTGTCAAATATTGGATTTAAAAAAGTTTTTCCATTAAAAGGCGATAAAATTACATTTTCTGAAAAATACTTTCTTTATCTAAAATATTGAATTTGTTCTTATATTATATCTAAGATACACATAATATGGATTTTAAAATTATATGGAGTATATAAAATTCAAAATGCAGTTAATACTATTCATAACCGTTTTTTTGAATGGCTAGTTTGGTAAGTCGTAGTGCGCCCAAATTCAGTGTTGTGTGTAGCGCAAGTTATTGAATTATATTGAAGAAATAACATACTATGAAATCTTGTGGTGTTGTATTCATCCCTCCTTCAATAAATTGCGTCCTCACAATTTGAAAATTTTCATCGAAAATAAAATGATGAAAATAGAAAATACCTTTCTGGGAAAACCCACATCGGAAATTGGGTTAATAAAATTTAGTCTTAATAAGAGGGAAAGTGTAGAGACCCGAAGCTAGACGTACATGGACATTACATTACTTTTGCGGAATACTTAGTACATAACAGAAACACACACACAAGGATCGTAATAGTTTAGTGTCTTTGGAAACTCGGAATATAATCTTCTAATCGTGGTGAAAGATCTTCAAAATCTCCCATAAAGATCTTCCTTTTTTTTACCTAAAACCTTTCTTTATATCCTGGGGAAAAGAAAACATAAAAGTGTGAGCTCAAATTCTCAGTAAGGGTAAACAAAAGAAATATCAATCACATCATATACATAAGCACATAACTTTTGGAAATCTTAACCTGCAAATTCATAACATGGGGTAAATCATGGCAGTGAAATGTAATCACAATAATCATAACCTAAAACATGAAACTTTGTGGCATTCACACATAATCATAAAGAATGATTTCTTGTTAGTCAAGACTCATTTCCAAGACTATCTTAGTGGACAATATCCCTTTCTGAATCGAGTAACCCTCGTTTTAGTCCTGTTTCACTGAACCGGTATAACCTACCGTTCTAGCCCTGTCTATCTCATGAGATATAAAATCTTTACCCAATGAATTGGAGGGAGATATCGGTCCCACCCATCTCATAATGATACCATTCTTATGTGTGCCAAAAAATCTTAAAACATACATCATTGCATAACCCATGTAATAAAAAATGGGATTCATAAACATCATGCCATCATAAAAAAATTCTTATAAGACAAAGGAATTCATAAAAATAATTCCATCACAACATAATCAAATCAATGTAATAATAGGGATAAAACATAACCCTTTATTATCTTAGATGGAAAATAAGTTTGATAAAACACTTGAACTCCATTCTTGAGGAAAGTATCCTTTCTACTTCAAAAACACTTTTCCTTTCTTAACATGTCATACAATTTTAAACTAAAAGAAGTTGATTAAAAATAAACTTGAATACTTGTAAAGGAAGCTTCTTGGAAATAATGTTTTAGAAATCCATTCATGTCGTATAAGTTAAAAAAACACTCTTCTCGTACTTTTGTCGGAAAAGTCAAAAAAGTACCTCATACGAAAAAGGACAAAAGATTCCTTTCATATCCTTTACTAAAACTCACCAAAGGGTAAAATAGGATTTAAACAATTGTATGTGGATGGAAATAATATTACATATTGAGGAAACATGGATGTGGATGATAAAATACACCCCAGTAAATACCAAAGTATACGAAATCTCGGATAAAAATGAGATTGTGATATTTCCCTTACCTTAGGTCCGATTTGCTTCGTATGTGTCCGAACCTCCTGTATAATGATTTACATAATGTCATTGACTTATTACAGAATCATATTCATTGTTATGATATCATATATGGTTCACTTATGACATTATATTACCCGTTCTTTTGTAAATTCCATGTTAAAGAAGCGTTTTGGGTAAAATCGTTTCATTTATCGTAGGTGTTTTGACTTGTTGTTCTTGACATTATTATTACTTATATCATGATTTACTTACTTCCAGAATATAAAATATGATTTATATATCATATATATTCAGTATATATATATATAATAGATAGATAAATGAAATGAAAAACACCGTTCATGGAGACGGTAGTCCGTACGTACGCATGAACGCTGTTTTCCTTTCCTTATTGTCTTGAATGGAAGAAAGTAGATGACATACATATATATATATATATACATTAATCGCGTAGCTTTATAATGTCATATATTTTATTATTATTTCTTATATATACTTTATAATCATTCTTAAATGGTTAACATGGAGAATGAATCTCATCGCGTCGTGGAGACGGTAGTCCGTACGTACGCACGAGCGATGATATCATTTCCATAAATATTTAATTGGAGTGGAGTGGATTATACAATATATCAGAATCAATATGATGTTGTAATAACTATGTATAATTATTCTTTACACCATTATACCCATCCATGTAAGGTGGTGGTGGAAAATAGATTACACCACGGCGTGGAGACGGTATTCCGTACGTACGCACGCGCGGTGATTTCTTTTTCCGTAGGATGGATAGATGCTGAAATAGGGTTGTTTCATTCTTATAATGACATATCATTATATGAGTGATACTGATGTTATTACTTCATAATGAAACAACCTAAGAAGAATAAGTGTAAGAATAAATAAAGATGAAAGAATTGGTAAAGGTAATTACCTCTTCTTTGAAGCGCCTCTTTGAGACCTCCTCTTAGGGCACTAAAATTGGTCTTTGAGAAAGACCAGAACCTTTAGGATGTTTCTATGGAAGTGGAGAAGAGATTTTGGCAGGGGTTGGCCGAGCTTGAGTGCTCAAAGTGGTGTGAGGAGGAGGGGGAGGAGGTGTCCTTTTATAAAGGAGGAGAGGGGCACCTTAGGAATACCTCAAAATATTATTTTATATTAATGTCAAAATCGGTTTATAATGGTTCCAAAGGGTCTTATTTCGAAGATAAAGTGGGGATGGGTCGAAAGCCTATCAACCAATAGGATTTAGACAAGTTTAGGGTATTATTGTAACCTTATCAATTAGATTTAACTCTATGTTAAATAATTTAACTTTTACCGTGTCTTTTTGTTTTCTTTCACTATATGGTTAATACACTTACTATAACATGCCAACCGAACCCCAAATTGTTTATTATTAACATATATATCCTTATCTAAGTCATTTGGCCGAACCTTAGATTTTTAGGAATAAAATAACAATTAATAATATAATATTTGATTTAAAAACTATTTTGTGTCAATTTTGACACTATTTGATATATGATTTTTGTGAAAGTCATAACAGAATTATATGTTCGAAACAAGTTGATTAGATCAACACTAATATATCATAGTAACCTAGAAAATTAGTGTAATTCATAAAAAGTCTCAAATTATATTTATTTGAGCATTTATAACATCAATTATGTTAATATTTCCTTAAAAGGGTAATTACTGCATCATCGTTGTGTCATAAATAAATTAATTTATTTAAAGTCTAAAAATTATAAATAAAATACCATTATGTAGGAAATATTTTTAGCTTTCCAATGAATATTTACAATCGAATGTATCTTATGTACAACCATATATAAAAATGTTTTAGTAAATAAACTTTGATTTTAACTATTTTAACTCTTCTTTGAATTAAATAATAATAAATGTCCTAATCTAATCCAAGTGGGACTAAATGATAATATTTTACACTTAAGGTTGTTTTTGGTGGATATACACCTGTCCAATATAATTAGGACATGTGTTAGGGTAATATTAATATCATTTTTACCCTTAATTACCCTATTTACTTTTAACCGTGGTAAATAAAAGTAAAAAGTTACTATTCACCAAAAACTATTTTCATATCATTGAACCACATTTTACTTACTGACATCAACCGTGTCTCTCGGATTTTCGAAATTCCATTCACAGAAGCGGTAAAATTAAGTTTTATGAAAAATTCAGTTTTTTTAACTATCACTTAGTAGTTTCACTATTCATCAAAAATTGATGTTTTTCAGATTAATGCCAAAATTTCATCCTAAGATATATTTCATATTCCGAATTCAAAAATGAAGTCAATTTTACCAAATTCATAACATAGAAGTTTCATTAATTAATTTTATAATTAAATCCCACTGTTAAAATAAATAGCGTGTTTTTAGGAAACAATATATATCAAAAGATTGACACTTGATTATGTCTGGTTTAAATGTGAAATTACAACCAATGACCAACTTTGTATTAAATTGTAAAAATATATTCTAAATATACTTTAAAACCACTGAAATTAATAATTTATCACTATTAATTATTTTGATTAAAAAAGTTGTTTTTAATTATAATTTTGTAATTTTCACTATTCATTAGAATATGAAAGTTATCCGAAAGGTACCAAAATTTCACCTTAGGCTAAATTCGATACTCCGAATCCAAAAATGAAGTTCATTTTGAGAGCTAAAATTTCTAAAATTTTAAAAGGTGGTTATTACTATTCATAACGGCCAGTTATAATAATATTTTAATAGCATATCGTTGTTTAGTGAAACTCGGTATTGCGTAATACACACGCAATCGAGGAAGGTCGCAATTGCGTGTAATGCAAGGTAAGTCAAGGATGTGTGTTGTGCAAGCTCCTTTTGGTGTAGCGTACAACACAAGAAATTAATAAAATTAAAAAGAATATTTTTCATAAAATCTCGGGCTGTTACATTCTACCCCCCTTAAAATGAATTTCGCCCTCGAAATTCGTCGGGGTTATAAATGGTTTACTATTCGAAAGTTTCTTTAATAGAAACCCACATCGTAAAAAAAGAATACCAATACTTGGATTTAAAAACTAAAGTATGAAATGTAATGATTACCCAAATAAACTTATCACTGGGTTTCCACATAAGTGAAAATATGGATATGGAAGAGAAATCTAACCATCATGTTCTGATGGAGAGTGGTAGAGAACATGGCTATGGAAAATCCAGTAATCACAAATCCATATATTTGTGATGATATAAGGTACCATCTGATTCATCAGGTATAAGATCACTAGGACAACATTTTTGGTTTTCAAGATCATTTCCCAAAAGTTGAAAATTTGCTTAGAATAAATACTTACTTTATTTTGGTACAATCTCACTGTTGTTCGTGCCTTGAAAAATTTCCACTTCATCTCTTAAATAAATGAAGTTGAATTTGTTATTCGTGAAGTGTTAGCAGATCATGTGATAGAATGACGGGTCATTCCATCTGTCTCAAACAAAAGGTTAGAAAAAATTATATACAGAAGTCGATCTATAGTGAGATTAATCATATATGGTTCCTAAAATGGACTTATACATCATATATCATACTTCTTAATATAATAAAACTAGTTTCTACTAAACAGGGACTTCCTGTAGGCCAGTGGTAGGTGATAAAGGCCAGTCGCACTTCGGTTGTGTGTTCGATTCCCACAGCCTTGTCCGAAGCCATGGGCTGTCGCCCGTCCTGCAGGTTGTCCTTTTCCTAAAACTATATTACTATAACATCCCATCAAAAAAAACTTCTATCCTTAAACAATACTCAATTATGTCCAACATAATCCATTTCAATCTTTAGGCTTATCCATAATACTGCAGTCCACTCTCATAACATAGTGAAAACGATTACCAGAGATTTAATACCATCGTTGATCCCCATATATCATAAGATATGTTTTGTTGGTCACATTCCAAACATTCAAAGTCCTTAATCATGTATTCTCTTGAATACCTTAGTGAAAACATGAATGCAGTTTAAAGTTAACACTTTCCACATACCAAAATCCTCAAAATTCTATATACTCAAACCATGATATCACTTAGTCCTTATATCAATCATGAGCTCATGAATACTGTTAAACATTTTGTTTTCTCGTTTTCCCTTCATTATGCGCATATCATCTTATTTCCAAAAATATCTCAATTACTTTGAATAACACATTAGACCAATACATAAATATTCGAATACTCCATGATACAATATTATTTTGGAATCCTATTACATAACCACTTAATCATTCCACCACATCGTTGTCATATTCAACATCACCAATAGTGATCGCATGTGACATCCCTTTGTCCTTTTCCTTCAGTGGATGCTCATGTTGATCATCACTAACCCTTGGATTAGGGAATTTATTAGCATAATGCCCCATTTCCTTTCACTTGAAGCATTGAAGTGTTGGTGGTGCGTTCTCTGTATTGTTTTCTTTATTCACATCATTAGAAACCCTTTTTCCATTACTTCGACACTCAGCTGCTCGATGACCTTCTTTTCCACACTTAAAACATTTTCTAGTCCCTTTAAGACAATCTCCACCATGCTTCTTTCCACAGTTTTTGCATAAGGAAACATTCATCTTCTTTTCACCATTATTCTGAGATTTCTCCTTGAACTTCATCTTTCGTTTCTTGTCAAAACCATGAGATGGATATGTAACACCAACTTCCATTTCTACCTTGATAGCACAACGCACAATTTCTTCATAGCTACTGAAGTCTCTTACAGCTAATGCCCTTCGAAGACTTGGTTTTAAGCCACTGAAAAATCGATCAACTTTACTTTCAGGTTGGATGATAATGCCAGATGCATACCTTGCAAGTCTTGTAAAATTCTCTTCGTATATACCAACAGATTCATCATCCTTTTTCTTTAGTTCAAGAAACTCCTTCTCCATCTTTGTTCGAAGAATACGAGGGAAGTACTTACTGAAAAACAAGTTCTTGAACTCGTCCCATTCCATGGACTCAATTTCATCTCTTGGACTCGTATTCTTGATAAGATTCCACCATTGATCAGCTTCACCTTCCAAACGATATACTGCTAAGATGACTTTATCATGTTCAGAACATTGAAGAATTGAAAATATCTTTTCAGTGGTACTGATCCATTGTTCAGCAACAAGTGGATCGGAAGTCCCACTGAAAGAAGGTGGGCGTTGCCTCATGAAGGACTCAATAGAATACTGTTCCTTTCTCTGCTCATTTGGAAGTCCAGAATGATTCATAGCTTGTGTAAGGATAGCAATAAGATTTTTCACTCCATCTCCCATAACATTTGTTTGTTCAGGAGGACAATCATTTCATTTTCCATTGCATTGATCAACACGGTTCCTTCGGGTTCCAGCCATCGTCTAAAACCCAAAAAGAATAGCGTGAGAGGCAAAAATCATGCTAGGGAAAACAACATAATAAAGGGGGTGTACCTTCAATATCTAACATCTTAGGTTTAATTATATGATCGTTAGCATTGTTCTAGTACTATAACCTATACGTATACTTAACCTTAGGGACATCCCTAGACATTCCGTAGAAATATCTCTAGGGATCTCACTAACGTTTTCGCATCCTAGTTTCCAAAGGTTGGCTAAACCTCCCTCTGATACCAACTGTAGAGACCCGAAGCTAGACGTACATGGACATTACATTACTTTTGCGGAATACTTAGTAAATAACAAAAACACACAAACAAGGATCGTAATAGTTTAGTGTCTTTGGAAACTCGGAATATAATCTTCTAATCGTGGTAAAAGATCTTCAAAATCTCCCATAAAGATCTTCCTTTTTTTTACCTAAAACCTTTCTTTATATCCTGGGGAAAAGAAAACATAAAAGGGTGAGCTCAAATGCTCAGTAAGGGTAAACAAAAGAAATATCAATCACATCATATACATAAGCACATAACTTTTGGAAATCTTAACCTGCAAAAGAGATCATAATTTCATAACATGGGGTAAATCATGGCAGTGAAATGTAATGACAATAATCATAACCTAAAATATGAAACTTTGTGGAATTAACACATAATCATATAGAATCATTTCTTGTTAGTCAAGACTCATTGCCAAGACTATCTTAGTGGACAAAGTCCCTTTCTGAATCGAGTAACCCTCGTTTCAGTCCTGTTTCACTGAACCGGTGTAACCTACCGTTCCAGCCCTATCTATCTCATGAGATATAAAATCTTTACCCAATTCATTGGAGGGAGATATAGGTCCCACCCATCTTATAATGATACCATTCTTATGTGTGCCACAAAATCTTAAAACATACATCATTGCATAACCCATGTAATAAAAAATGGGAATCTTAAACATATGACATCATAAAACAATTCATATAAGATAAAGGAATTCATAAAAATAATTCCATCACAACATAATCAAATCAATGTAATAATAGGGATAAAACAGAACCCTTTATTATCTTAGATGGAAAATAATTTTGATAAAACACTTGAACTCCATTCTTGAGGAAAGTATCCTTTCTACTTCAAAAACACTTTTCCTTTCTTAACACGTCATACAATTTTAAACTAAAAGAAGTTGATTAAAAATAAACTTGAATACTTGTAATGGAAGCTTCTTGTAAATAATGTTTTAGAAATCCATTCATGCCGTATAAGTAAAAAAAACATTCTTCTCGTACTTTTGTCTGAAAAGTCAAAAAAGTACCTCGTACGAAAAACGACAAAAGATTCCTTTCATATCCTTTACTAAAAACTCACCAAAGGGTAAAATTGGATTTAAAAAATTGTAGGTGGGTGGAAATAATATTACATATCGAGGAAACATGGATTTGGATGATAAAATACACCCCAGTAAATACCAAAGTATACGAAATCTCGGATAAAAATGAGATTGTGATATTTCCCTTACCTTAGGTCCGATTTGCTTCGTATGTGTCCGAACCTCCTGTATAATGATTTAAATAATTTCATTGAATAATTACATAATCATATTCATTGTTATGATATCATATATGGTTCACTTATGACATTATATTACCCGTTCTTTTGTAAATTCCATGTTAAAGAAGTGTTTTGGGTAAAATCGTTTCATTTATCGTAGGTGTTTTGACTTGTTGTTCTTGACATTATTATTACTTATATCATGATTTACTTACTTCCAGAATATAAAATATGATTTATATATCATATATATTCAGTATATATATATATATATATAATAGATAGATAAATGAAATGAAAAAACACCGTTCATGGAGACGGTAGTCCGTACGTACGCATGAACGCTGTTTTCCTTTCCTTATTGTCTTGAATGGAAGTAAGTAGATGAAATACATATATATATATATATATATATACATAAATACAGTAGCTTTATAATGTCATATATTTCATTATTATTTCTTATATATACTTTATAATCATTCTTAAATGGTTAACATGGAGAATGAATCTCATCGCGTCGTGGAGACGGTAGTCCGTACGTACGCACGAGCGATGATATCATTTCCATAAATATTGAATTGAATTGGAGTGGATTATACAATATATCAGAATCAATATGATGTTGTAATAACTATGTATAGTAATTCTTTACACCATTATACCCATCCATGTAAGGTGGTGGTGGAAAATAGATTACACCACGGCGTGGAGACGGTATTCCGTACGTACGAACGCGCGGTGATTTCTTTTTCCGTAGGATGGATAGATGGTGAAATAGGTTTGTTTCATACTTATAATAACATATCAGTATATGAGTGATACTGATGTTATTACTTCATAATGAAACAACCTAAGAAGAAGAAGTGGAAGAAGAAATAAAGATGAAAGAATTGGTAAAGGTAATTACCTCTTCTTTGAAGCGCCTCTTTGAGACCTCCTCTTAGGGCACTAAAATTGGTCTTTGAGGAAGACCAGAACCTTTAGGATGTTTCTAGGAAAGTGGAGAAGTGATTTTGGCAGGGGTTGGCCGAGCTTGAGTGCTCAAATTGGTGTGAGGAGGAGGGGGAGGAGGTGTCCTTTTATAAGGGAGGAGAGGGGCACCTTAGGCATACCTCAAAATATTATTTTATATTAATGTCAAAATCGGTTTATAATGGTTCCAAAGGGTCTTATTTCGAAGCTAAAGTGGGTATGGGTCGAAATCCTATCAACCAATAGGATTTAGACATGTTTAGGGTATTATTTTAACCTTATCAATTAGATTTAACTCTAAGTTAAATAATTTAACTTTTACCCTGTCTTTTTGTTTTCTTTCACTATATGGTTAATACACTTACTATAACATTCCAAAAGAACCCCAAATTGTTTATTATTAATATATATATCCTTATATAAGTCATTTGGCCGAACCTTATATTTTTAGGAATAAAATAACAATTAATAATATAATATTTTATTTAAAAACTATTTTGTGTCAATTTTGACACTATTTGATATATGATTTTTGTGAAAGTCATAACAGAATTATAGGATCGAACCAAGTTGATTAGATCAACACTAATATATCATAGTAACCTATAAAATTAGTGGAATTCATAAAAAGTATCAAATTACATTCATTTGAGCATTTATAACATCAATTATGTTAATATTTCCTTAAAGGGTAATTACTGCATCATCGTTGTGTCATAAATAAATTAATTTATTTAAAGTCTAAAAATTATAAATAGAATACCATTATGTAGGAAATATTTTTATCTTTCTAATGAATATTTACAATCTAATTTATCTTATTTACAACCCTATATAAAAATGTTTTAGTAAATAAACTTTGATTTTAACTCTTTTAACTCTTCTTTGAATTAAATAATAATAAATGTCCTAATATAATCCAAGTGGGCCTAAATGATAATATTTTACACTTAAGGTTGTTTTTGGTCGAGATACACTTGTCCAATAGAATTAGTACATGTGTTACGGTAATATTAATATCATTTTTACCCTTAATTACCCTATTTACTTTTAACCGTGGTAAATAAAAGTAAAAAGTTACTATTCACCAAAAATTATTTTCATCTCATTGAACCACATTTTACTTACTGACATCAACCGTATCTCTCGTATTTTTGAAATTCCATTCACAGAAGCGGTAAAATTAAGTTTTATGAAAAATTCAGTTTTTTTAACTACCACTTAGTAGTTTCACTATTCATCAAAAATTGATGTTTTTTAGATTAATGCCAAAATTTCATCCTAAGCTATATTTCATATTCCGAATTCAAAAATGAAGTCTATTTTACCAAATTCATAACATAGAAGTTTCATTAATTAATTTTATAATTAAATCCCGCTGTTAAAATAAATAGCGTGTTTTTAGGAAACAATATATATCAAAAGCTTGACACTTGATTATGTCTGGTTTAAATGGGAAATTACAACCAATGACCAACATTGTATTAAATTGTAAAAATATATTCTAAATATACTTTAAAACCACTCAAATTAATAATTTATCACTATTAATTATTTTTATTAAAAAAGTTGTTTTTAATTATAATTTAGTAATTTTCACTATTCATCAGAATATGAAAGTTATCTGAAAGGTACCAAAATTTCACCTTAGGCTAAATTCGATACTAAGAATCCAAAAATTAAGTCCATTTTGAGATCTAAAATTTCTAAAATTTTAAAAGGTGGTTATTACTAATCATAACGGCTAGTTATAATAATATTTTAATAGCATATCGTTGTTTAGTGAAACTCGGTATTGCGTACTACACACGCTATCGAGGAAGGTCGTGATTGCGTGTAATGCAAGGCAAGTCAAGGATGTGTGTTGTGCAAGATCCTTTTGGTGTAGCGTACAACACAAGACATTAATAAAATTAAAAAGAATATTTTTCATAAAATCTCGGGCTGTTACAGAAAGGGGAATGAAAAAATAACCATCAAATTATGATATCAATTAGGAGAACATTGTTGGAAATTAAAGACACATAATTAGAGGAAAAATGAAAATATTTATAAGGAGTGATTGAGGTCATCAGTCACAAACAATTGTAGAATTGAGGGCCTCAAAGCAATGAATATACGATGATTTAAAATATCATCGGTTCAACAAAACATAAGGTATTTGGATAATACATTTTTTTGTTTTAAAATCCCTTACCTAAATTTTAATAATTAATTTATTCATAGAATAAGAGAAGAAATAAATATATACTTGACAAGTAGAGTTCCATCCTTTAACTAATTTCTACCACAAACTCATCTTTCACTCTAAAAGATAATAGAACTTAAAAAATATATTCTATTTATTCTATTCGTATAGGGTTCCAAACAAATGAATTTTTAATTCACCTATCAAACCTTTTAGAAAATTAAACTAGATTATATAGTCTAGAAACATCGCGTAGTCCAGTGGTAGGTGATAAATCACAATCGCACTATGGTTTTGGGTTCGATTCCCACAACTTTGTCCGATGCGACAGGTTTTCACACGGTCTGAGTGTTGTCCTTTTTATAAAAATCCCAAAATAACCTTAAAAATAGTATCCAATTTCAAACTTAATCCATTCCAACCTTTAGAATTATCCAAAATATTTCTATCCAAACTCACAGTCCAAAATTTATAAGGAAGTTAAACACAATGAAGATCCTTTTTCCCACGTAATAACATGTGAAATCCTTAATCATGTATTATTTTGAAACATGGTGTCACCCTGAATTACCTTAAAACCTTATTGATTACATTAATGCTCCATTATCCTTTATATAATACTGGATATATTCCTTATATCCAGTATATCGAATATTAAAAGAATGATGAAATACACAAACTATTAATTAGTTCCAATGAAGTCAAGAATATCAAATATAATTTATCCAAATCAACCATCTCTTATTCCAAAATCACTATCTCATTATCAGGACAATATTGAGTATTACATTTCCTTCCACCAGGTATTTTAAAAAAACCTGCTATTGAGTCACTTTTCTTGGTTCCACACAATCTCAAGTCCTTAATGAAATAGTACTGCAGTACAATCCTTATGTACTCAATTATACTTTTAACATGCACATCATTAATATAATACTAAAATAACACAATACATTAATAACAACATAATAAATATAATCATTCCTCTTCATCTTCAGTAGTATCATAACATTATTATTATCCAGTAGCAATATTTGGGGTATAATATGATGATTTGGGCATTGATTCGTGTAGTGTCAAAACACTTTGTAGATGAAGCATTTTACATTTAAAACTTTTTTCTAATCCATAGAATCACGTAATTGGTGTCATTTTATCCGCACTTATAACAAACACCCATTCCCTTCAAGAATTTACCAAGGTGATTCTTTCCATAGTTATCACATGTGGAAAAATAATTCTTTTCCCTCTTCCCTTTATCTATCTTTCTCTCTTCTATCCTTTTCTTCTCTTGCTTCCCTTAAAATTCATAAGACTCATAGGATTATTTACTTATCTAAATGACACATGATACTATTTCTTCATATGTTGAGAATAAATGGGAGAGTATTTCCCTTCTAAATGATGGCTTAATACCGTGAATGATATGATCGTTTTTACTCTTTGGATCATATGTATTACTGGAGTTCACATTCTTTCTACTAGGCTCCATTTCTATACAAATGGAATACAATAAGTTAGTTTATGAATTACAAAGAATAATTCCAAACTTGTAAAATACCTAACATAAATTAAACAGTTTATAGATATAATCTATAATCATAAAAATGTTTTCTTTAAGAAAGTATTTACTGTTAAATCCTTCACAATGGATTCTAATGAAAATGTGAATTATCCTACGTACATCCCCCTAGAGTTTCATAACCAAGAGTGTATCGAGGCCCATTATTGTGCACCAGTTCCCATTCGAGTCTAGCTCCAAGCGGTGTTTTCAGGTTTTACCCCTAGGTACATTTGTTCCAGAGATGCCTATAACTGCTCGTATCTAGATAGGGATGTATTACTTGGAAAACTCACAAAAACTCTATAGTACCAAAATTCTAGGATGTTTTTATATACTAATCCTCAAAGTACATCATAGGGATATGTGCTCTAATCAGAGTTTATCTAAATCTAGTTTCCAAGGATTGTACTAAACTTCCTCTAATACCAACTATAACGCCCCGACCCCAATTACCCAGAGTCGGTGCATTATTACATAACATTGGCATGATTACAATTAATAAAGTCCCGAATGACTGATCAGTTTAGCAGTCTTGTAAAATAGATTACATACATGAACGTTACATTACATTTACCAACATACAACACAAAAAAAAATCCTTTGAGAATGACATTGTTCTCTTAGATTAACCATGTATATTAAACATAAATCACTTCTTGGGATCCTGGAAAAATATGACATAAGAAAGGGGTGAGCTCAAATGCTCAGTAATAGTAAGAAATACATCGGACAATAACATAAATATTAAGCATGGTGAATAATTGAAAACACATGCCTTTACCAGTAATAAACATGAAAACTTTTTTTGGAAGAAACATGATCTTAGTAAATAATTCCATAATAAAACATAATAATGGGTATTACACTAGTCTAATGACCACATGACCCATCAATATTGTTTTCATAATGAGGGAATTGTATAATTTCAGACATTCTGAAACTTTTTTTCAAGGCCTCGTCCAAGACGTTTAAAAATTATTAAGGCCTTAGCCAGAACCATATATCAAATTGGGAAAGGCCTCGGCCAATTCCACATCCATATTTCTCATGAGACCTACCAATGCATCGACGAGCTATACCGGGCTCCACCTATGACTTACTAAGTCCAATACATTCCTCATATAAAAAGGTTAAAATATAACATAAACATTCATATTAAGACTAGCATATGAAATATCCATACTTTAACCCTAAACCATTAATTGTATAAAAATAACACATCCACAATCAAACATATCACAAAACCTTAAATACAATATCGAATATTTTTATCATAATGAATCATCTTCAAAGAGGTATAAAATCCATAAAAGGATGTTGACATAGATGAAATCAAAACTATTTGAGAGAAATATATCTTTCTTTTTTTTGAAATATTTTAAAGTTACATAATTATAAAAGAAAACATATATTTTTAAAATATTATTATATGCTTGTAAGGGAATATTTGACGATTTTATAATGGCGGAGAATAACCGCACCCACCGTATAAGTTAAAAAAACATTCTTACCATACTTTTGTCGAAAAGGTCATAAAGTACCTTGTTCGGAAAATGACTGAAAGATTACTTTAAAAACATATAAGATAAAATAAGGGTATAAATGAGTTTAACTCATTGCCTAGTAAAAAGTAAAAATGTTTTGAAATACATTTTTACGAAACATGGATGTGGATGATAAAGAGGTCCCAGTAGATACTTACTTAAAAACAACTTCACATAATAAAGAGATTGTAGAATTAACCCTAACCTTACACTTTTCCGTTATTAAGGGTAGGAAAATCTCCTATATAATTGTGAAATAATTAATATTAAATTATTAATGAACTATATACAATAATATGATATCATATACGATCTTCTAATATTTCTTTGTTAATAATATTTTAGTATTATCATCGTTTCGGGTGTTAAATGATTCATTTTCCTTTATATGCATTGTTACATAAGTAATTTTTGTTATGGATAGGATGTATATTATTCATATTCAGAATGATATTAAGTTTTTGAACATTATTTTTAATCATCAAATGAAATTTATTCTTGAATGGATACTATGGGGAATGAATCTCATCGTGTTCATGGAGATGGAAATCTGTACGTATGTACAAGCGACAATTTCATTCTTCCAATATTAAAATAATATATAATTGGATGGTATATCATATATAAAGAATCATTATAATGTTATATTTATTAGTTACATCAATTATACATCATTATTATACCCATCCAAATAATAATGTTTTGAATAACAACTACACCGCGACGTGGAGATGGTAAGCCGTACGTACGCACGTATGGTGCCATTTCATTCAAAGGATGGATAGAATAATGAATATTGTTGTACCATATTTACAATAACATCACAGTATATAGAAGATATTAGAGTCATTATTTTAGAATGGAAACAAAAAAAGAAAGAGGAAGTGGAAGAAGAAAGGAACTTGAAAGAGGTGACGAGATATTTACCTATTCTTCAGATTCTTCCTTTTGATATGATCAAAAGGGATCCTTAGGTTGGATTTTTGACTACTTTGAAGGTGTGAATTTGAAATAAGGGTGAGTGCCCTTTTATAAGAGGGGAGAGGTTCACCATATGAAAATTTTGAAATATTATTATATAATAAAATCATCTTCGGTTTCTAATGGCTCTGAAAATAATTATTTAAAGGCTAAGCTGGGGATGGGTCAAAAACCACTAAACCATAGGTTTTAGAGAGTTTTGTGTAACTATATTAACCTTATCGTCTATATTTAAATCTTAGTTAAATATTTTTCGATTTACCATGTCTCTTTGTATTTTTATGTTATATGGTTAATAAATTGTCTATAAACTTCCAACCGAACCTAAAGTGGTTCATCAATGACATATATAATATTATTTAAGACCTTTCTCTGAACCTTATATTTTGATGAATATAATATCAATTAATTATATAATATTTGTTTTAAAAAAATCTTATGTCAATTTTGACACTATTTGATATTTTGTTTTTGTTAACATCATAACATCATTATTTCATCAAAAAAAAATTCATTTAATCAACCCTAAATTTAAATATTATCCAAGAAAATTAATGGAATTCCTTAAAAGTATCAAATTACATTTATTTGGATATTTATAATATCAATTATTTTAATATTTCATTAATGAAGTAATTACTGCATCATCACTGTGTCATAATTAAATTATTTAATGTCTAAAAACTATATATAAAATACCATTATATATTATCCAATGAGTATTTATAGACGAAAAGATGAATTTTAATACCTCATCTAAAAATTTATTTACTAAAAGATATTTGTTTATGTCATTTTTCGCTTTACATTAAGTTAATTAAAATAAAGCGTCATTATCATTCATAAGTGGCTCCATGGGGTCCCAAAATCTACCCCAGGATGCCCATGGTCGTCCATGACTCATCCAATAAGTTTAGTACAACTGTTAAGGTAATTTCGTATTATTATAAAATTTGTTTTACCTTAGATTACCATATTAACATTTAACCGCGGTAAATAAAAGTCAAAAGTTACTATTCACCAAAAAAATTTATCTTATTGAACCACATTTTACTTACCGATATCAACCGTGTCTCTTGTATTTTTTAAATTCAGTTCATAGAAGCTGTAAAATAATGTTTTATGCAAATTTGCAAATGCTTATAGGTGGTGGGTAAAAGATGATAAAAAGTTCGATAAAATTTTTATAAATCTAAAATCATTTTAAACTGACTCCAATGAATTATATTGAACTTAAATTGGTATTATATATCTATTTTGACCTAAAATAATTTTATATAAGATAAATAAATGTTTAAATGAAAAGTCAGTTTTAACCAATAACTCGGTGTTTTTCACTATTCAACAAAAATTAAAACTTTTCAGAAAAATGCCAAAATTTCAGCCTAATATATATTTGATATTCCAAATTAAAAAATGATGTCTATTTTACCAAATTTAAAACATATAATTTTCATTAATTAATTTAAAATTAATTCTCGTTGTCAAAACAAATAGCGTGTTTTTAAGAAACAATATCTTTCAAAAGATTTACACTTCTTTATGTCCAATATCAAAGTGAAATTAATTTTAATGACCTAAATTGTATTTAATGATAAAAATATAATCTAGTTATACTTGAAAACCATTAAAATTCATAATTTAGTACTATAAATTATTTCTATTAAAAAGTTGTTTTTAATTAAAATTTAGTATTTTTCCCGATTCACCAAAATATGAATGTTATCAGAAAAATACAAAAAAAATTATCAAAACTAAATTTTTATGTCTTGATTCTAAAGAAAAAGTTTATTTTGTCTAACTTCATATAAAAAAGTTTCAAATAAGGTATTTGAAAATGGTTCTCCATTAAAAAGTGGTAAAATTGCATTTTCGGAAAAATACTTCCTTTATCTAAAAAAATTAATTTTTTCTTATATTATGTCTAAGAAACACATAATATAGTTTTTAATATTATATGGAGTATTTAAAATTCAAAATTAAGATAATACAATGCATAATCGTTTTTTGAACGGCTAGTGTTGTAAGTCGTAGTGCGCTCGAATTCGTTGTTTTGTGTAGCACAAGTTATTGAATTACTTTTTAGAAATAACATATTATGAAATCATGGTGAGTTACCTGAAAGAATAAATCCTTAGTAAGATACATGTTTAATTTAATAATCTAATAATTTTAATGGAATTTATATCTTAAAACATCATGCTTAAATATGTTATTATATAAGAACAATTACATTTTCTATAAATATGTCATTATGGTTCAAAAAAAGATTGTAATTAACCAAACATTTCCAATGTGAGTGTCAAACTAGAAGTACTTCAAGGCCCATTTTCATGTAAAAATTTACACTGAGTCAAACCTGACACACCTTATTGGAGGTGTTTCCCCAACGTATAATTATTCTAGAGCCACATCAACTTGTTTGTATTCAAATAGGGATTTTTTTCTCATAAATAACTTACATCATTTTTCAAAAAAATATATATGAAGTTTTCCTATATTTAAATGTTTATATAGGGTTCATCCTAGTGTTTTAAAATTCTTATTTACAAAAATAACTAAACCATACTTTTATACCAACTATCTAATCCCTCCTTATTACATAAAATTTTCATTACATTGAACTAACTGAGGATCTTTAAAGGTTTAGTCTCTTGGAAGCAAGATGAATAATAAATGAAAGCATAGAACATTATTTAATTCAAACATAAATGATTCATAATTATTTAATCATAATTAAAATTACTGCATCTCATAACCTTGGTATATACATCATTGTAAAGGGTGAGCATAAGGCCCGGTAAGGGAAAGCAAGGGAAACAGTTTACATGTGATCTTGAGGAAATTTAATAAAAAACTGGAGAATATCATTAAGGAATGAAAAAGAGTACATGAGGGATATAATAAATAAAATCAAAAGAATCATAACTTTTAAATTTGGCCACAACTTTTAAATGATACATTCATTAACATATCTCCAAGGTTTGTCATTGAGGTGTCTTAAAAATTACCATGGTTATTCAATAAGGTATCTTAAAACTTATCATCTCTAAAGATTAAATTATTTATCCACTGCATTATAGAGCTATATGGTATAAGAGATTATATTAATTAATTAATATGATCCACATATATCATAATACAACATTTCATATTTAAAATTTTGATAATAAAAGAAATCTGTTTCGTATCAAAATCATAGCATTTTAAAATTTTCTCAAAAATAAGATCTTTACGTCACTATTGTCCCTCTAAAAAGGAAGGAGGTTTTATTGTATATTAATCCCATAATAAAAATATTCATTTATAAATCTAGGTGAATAATAATATAAAATAAATAGGTCTGGGAATTTACAAAATAAAATAATAGAATTCTTGAGAAATGGAGGGAAATTTTGAGAAGAAAATTTGAGACCATAATAGGTATGAAACATGATTTTAGAGAACATTAAAAAGAGAGGGTACACGAATATATCATTAATAAAAGACTATAAATATATTAACTTAATATAAAAAAGGTATATAAGTATATAGTATGTAAATTTTAATGACATACCACATAAAAAGGGAACTTGAAATGAAAAGAGAAGTTTAGATTTTCTTTACCTTGACAAGTAACTACTAAAACTCAATGATTGGGACCTTGGAGGATTAAGTACACATTTTTAGGACTCATTATAAGTTTAAAATATCATATTTTTATGTTTTAAGAATTTTTCATGATGTTTAATAGATAAATGGGTAGGTATTAAAAAAAAGTGTTGTATTTTTTATTGATTTCCTTAGACACCACGGTAAAGGTATTGGAAAACCCATGGGATTTCCAATGGTATTTGACCATGGTATTGGACACATGGTACATATAATATTTTATTTTAATAAAAAAGTGTTTACCATCATTTTATATGATATGTTTTATCATTCAAATGTCATTAAACGTACAAAAAATCAAAACTGTATTTCTAATATTCAACAAAAAACAAAATATTTTAGAAAATTATCATAATTTATCCCTAAGATAAGTTTTACCTGATGATTTCAAAAATGATTTTTATTTTATCATTATAATTATCTTATTATGATAAATTTAATTTTCAAATATAAAAATCCTTATTTATTGAAAATAACAGTGAATAGAAAATGAATAGTAAAATACGTAGTAAAATTTCTGGTAGTTGAAAAAATCATTTTAACATTTAAATTTAAATAAGGGTGTACCAAGGATAAAATTTAATGAAAATAAAATTTATTAATAAAATCAAAGTTGATTATAATAAATATATCTTTTCTGAAAGGTACAGTTTATGTTTGAAAAGAAAACAATTCATCAAATTCATCACATTTTTAAGAAAAATGATTCTAAAAATTTATGGAATAAAAAAGAAAACTTATAAAAACAAATTTCACATTAAGTAACTAAGTAATTGACACATAACCCCTTATAAAACCAACAAATGACATAATGGTGAGGTGTGAAGTAGTGATAGATTCATGGGGTGTCTCATCTAACATCGCCCGAGTGGTAATTTCCTCTCACATGAACATCTCACATAGGTGATTTCCATCAATCTTAACATGTTGAAGATCAGATTGGGATTGGTTAAGAGAGAATTATAGTGATTCTACCTACCTCACATGTTCTTAAAAATGTTATTCGTACGACGTGAATCTACTAATGAGGTCGTCGAATCTTCTTTCTTCATTAATTTTCCTTTGTCATTTCCTCTTATAAACAACAATTATAATAATAAAATTATTTTTAGACTATATTTTCCAATGGTTATATTTTCCAATAATCATAATTTACCAAATTTAATATAATTTTTGATACCCAATAGTCACATTTCAAATTATTCTCACTTAATTATTAAAGTGATATTTCGTTGTTGAGTACAAAATAATATAACACACATTTTTATGAAACAAAAACAATTCAGAATGTTTGATTTGTTACATGTATTGAGATTGAGATGTTTGTTATATATAAATTATTATAAGAACTCTCTTGGTATGTTGAAATGAGAAGTGTATATGGGCCAAAACATAACTTGTATGTCATACTTGGCTAATTTTCATCTCATGAGAAACATATAATTTTGTTCTTCCACCAAAGACTCCTCTACTAGATTTTCCCAACATGAATGATTCTTCATGATTTATTTGAAAGTAGTGGGTCTAGTATGTGACTTATTGATATGAGAATGGTACATAAGTGACATAAAATATGAGAATATCCCTAGGTCGTCTCCTGGATGACAAAGGATGTCTCTTTTTATTTATAGGGTATCTGAAAAAATTAAACACATTCTTCCAAGCACCTCAGCATATGAGGGCTTTCCTGCATTTGATTCGGAAAGGGGAGGAACTTCTTTTGAATATGGAATTTGAATGCAGGGATGAATTTTCAGTTGGTGCTAAAATGGCTAGGATTTCCATAATATTTTGATTTCTGACTTCCATGAATTTTTTTGCAACACAACCCCTAGGGAGGACCATCAGGGAGGTTGATAGAAAGGGGGGACCTTCTTGCTGAATTGAGATGTCACTAGAATAATGACCATTAAATTTGATGATATCATGGTGAGGACTACCATCATAATTTGATATCCAACATTAGGTAGAATGTATGTATCATATTCCATAGTAAAGACCATCGGGGTTGAAAATTTCAAGGGTAATACCTTCTTTATATTTGATCTTCTGATCTGGAGGAGAAATATCATGATGTTCATCAAGAGATAGACACTCATGATCGATCATTTTTTTCCTATGAAGTAATACCTCATGGTACATGCTATGAGGAGGACCTTCATAGTTGTTGGTAATAATATTATGGGGAGGTAATTTATAATAAATACTGCCACTTCCAAAATTTGTTATTGGATTAGATGTTTCTTGAGCCGCTAGAGATAAGTGTTTGATGGAATCAAGAATACATACATCTGGCAGTGCAGGGTCATGTATTTTCTATTAATTTTCCAACATTCTTTGGCATGATTTATTTTTGGGTTATCTCTTATGGGTAACTGGGGCCACTTTTTTGGGTGATGCCCTTTATATACAAGTTCTTGTTCGGGTGGCTCCTGTTGTGCTATCAGGATACGTCAGAGAGCATCCTGAATTCTAGAAGGAATGTGTGCTTGATCTAATCATCTATATTATTTTAATGGAAACTAAAAGTTCTCCAATGAGGGGGTAAAGGAGTGAGTCTTCCTTTAGTTTATAGATGAAATATGCCATCTATTTTCTCTGTTTTCCAATATATTAGATCGATGGGATTCATATTTACTATGAAAAGTTCACATATTCTCTTTTCATTTGTATTTTACTCAAAGTATTGATATAAATACATGGGAATTTGACTCTACCTGTATTTCGTTTCCAACATATTTGACTAGTGGGATTCTCATTCATAAGAACGGACTTTCATTTTCTCATTTTCCTCCCTATTTTGATGACTGAATTAATATGAATTAGTAGGGATTTTAATATACCTATAATTTTCCACCCTATTTTCACAGCGGGTCTAGTTAGCATTTTTAGAAATTTATGCTTCCCCGTAGTGTTCCACCGTATTTAAATTGTTTTATTCCAAATAGGGGGTTGGAATATATATCTTCCCATAGTGTTACACTATATTTTTATAGAGAATATCTTCCACAAGATCCAAGGTGATGAATTGTTCCTAGTTATTGGTTTTTTTCCCTTGGCGGGTAGCCCGATGGGCATGTGTACTTTTGCCTTCAACATGAAATCTTTGAATAATATCCACCTCAAAGTGAGGATAGTGGGACACATTGAGTTTATGATGATGCCTTAGAGTATGGGATCTTCAGTGAGACCCCTATGTAATAGGGATAAAGTCATTGGTGATGATGTCATCCACCTTCCTAAGATAAGGGAGGTACTCATTATGACGTTTTGGGGTCATGATCCTGAAGTGATTAGATAAAACTAGTGGAGTCTCTTAGTGCTAGACTATTAGCCACAACTGAGTGGGTGGTTAGTAGCATTTCTTCAACTGGAGGGCATGTATTGTGGCCTCCAATGATAGGATATTACTGTTCTGATGGTACTCTCATATATGTGCATTTGAGACCCTTTGATGGATGGTCTGAGTGGGAGAGGTAGTCCTCTACTTCATAGAGGACTCAACCGGTGCGTTTGTTAACATGTATTTCTATGTGAAATTATAATATGCCATTGGACTGAAGGATGTTGTAAATATTTCTTGTAAAATCTGTGATAAGAACATATATTAAATCCATGTCAGAGTAGAATCTCTTGATCCAAAGTGTAATTGATGATCTTATCAGGTCCTCTTCCACGTTAGATGCGAACGGGGTCTGACGTTGGGTAACACCACCACCTTGGATAATGATTATTATTAGGTTCAACATTTTTGTTTCACCTGAATGTGTTGGTTTGAGGATAGGAGTGAAATGTAGAGGTGGGGAATGGGTAGTCTATAATTTTTTATATTATTAAGGAGGAGTCATTGGATGGTCTCATTCATGAGGTTACACATTGGTTTTCAATGAATGTCTTTCAATGGAATGAACGGTTGATTCAAGGGGGTTGAATGGTGTTCAATAACTGACATTGGATATAAGGTATTTAGATGGTCTCCAACTATTTTTGTTCATGGATCTGGAAAAATCCAAAAACTCTTATATCAAATATTCATTGACCTACATTCCAAAGGCAGACACTAATTGGGTAACTTGGGAACGACACTTAAGAACTCACATTGGTCAATAGGATGGGATTTCAAGCTCATAAAACCATTTTAGGGGAATTGTTTCCTATTCTGAGTCTCTCTTATATAATTAAGTTATGTTAACGAATCCTTGGTTCATTACCAATAATGTGTCCTTGGAGTAACCCTAGGTCGTGACTCTTATTTAACATGCATGAATTCAGAATCATATATATACATATGAGGTTCTCCATCGATGGAGGGATCTGTATGTGTCTAAGCTAATCCATTAATGATATCCTTTAATGGAAAATTTTGATATTCTTTGGTCATTTTTAGGATGATGTTGGTGTTAATCCATACAGTGGGGCACTCTAGAGTTTAATATCATCTAGGGGGTAGCAGTTACTTTGATGTTGGGATCAAACCCATGAAATGAGATTCTTATGTATCCTTATGATAGGAATCTAAACCAACATAGTTCACTATGAGCTGAGACTTACACATTGGAGGATACCCATTAAAGAGACATGATTGGAGTATACAGATGGGATCTTCCCACATAGTGGTATTTAATTGGGCATACGGACCTTTCAAGTTTTAATTATAGTTTTAGGACTTATACCATATTGAGGTCCCATTTGCGTTCTAAGATCATGTAGATTTCATGATCCACACTAACTTCTATTCCCATGTGAGTCATGCATGGTGTGAGAAACAAGAGGAACCAGTGGATCTGATGACTGAGTGATCATACCCAATCCATTAATGGATGGTGCTAGAACCCAAAGGGAAAGAGAGATCGGGCTTTGAGTGTGCTCATCTACTCTTTTGTTTTCGTGATCAGGATAGTCATGGTTGGAGATCCACATGGATACATCCTAGTGTGGGTAGAAGAGGATCACAGAGTTCCACCTCCCGCAAGAACGATGATAATCTAAAATCATATATACTTTTTGTTGTCATTTATATAAGGATTTTAATTTCTTTTTTCAATAATATGATTTATATGTAATGTGTTTTTTTGAAATAATTCTTTCAAGTATTCAAAAGAATTAAATGTATAAAGGTACCAAAATGTTCCTATTAAATCGTGAAACTTTAGTACATGATGTGTGGAACAATTTCAAAGGATTAACCAAGTCATGAAAAAAGTCATCATTCAAGTCAAAATATTGAGAGCAGAGGAGGAATTACACATCATGAGTGTAAAATACATTTCTTCAACCATTTGAATGAAAAACCTACTCTGGAGAAATAGATGGAATGAAATTACATGTCATGAGTCTAGGATACATTATGTGAAAATATTAAAATATTCAAATCTCAGATGAGATACACGTGAGATACGCATAGACACAAAATATATAGTGATTTACAAGGATAAGTAATTACATGAAATGAATCCCATTATACGTCATGAAATTTTTTTCTATAAATAATTTAGTCAGGCAATGTATTTGGAGAGCTTTTATAGTCGATAAATTCTATATACTTCTTTCCTCTTCCATTCCATTTTGTTCCCTTGACCCTAAACACTAAATTTCATCATCAATTTCATTATTTTGTTTTAATACATGCATCATGAATTTTTTTCCAAATTTCCTTCATTCCTTCTCACATCATCACCTTTGATCATCTTCGATCATCAAAGAACTCGTGCAACATTCATTTCCTCTCTCATTTTATGTAAATAGTTAATTAAAATGTGGTTTACATTTTTGTAATAATGGTAAAATTCTCATCTCATTTTGTGAATATAAATCATTTCATGTGTGTTGACCATTTAAATTTTATCATTCATAGTATGTTGACTATAATTTTTATTTTATATTTTCTTACACTCGATCTTACAAAGAGTGGATAAACCACCTGGTGACAGGATTGAGAGTAGGTGTATATGAATATAATAAATCTTTAATTCTCATCTGGTTAACCTTAAGGGATAGTAATTAGGATATTTAATATTTTTATATCAAAATCATTTTAACATCCCCGACCACGTGATATCTTAGTGTAGGAACCTATCCCAGTAGGTGCATATTAGTTTACGACTAATAGCCTATAATGATTTTTGCCTCAATAGCGAATATTAATGCATCTAATTTATCACTATTTCTTGATTGAGGAATAATTAACTCTTATGTAGAACTAATGGATTTGAAAAAAATTAACTAGATACCTCCACCTACTTCATAGCCTAAGCCTTAGAATTCTATCATGTTAGAATTAAGGCCACCTTTTCTACAGATACCCACAATTGAACTTGATCCCTCTCTTATTCCCGAAGAAACCCACCAAGTCTCTTGTTATAGTATTCCCAAACTAATTCAACATTAATGTAATACTACACAAAAAGGTCCCAATCTAGAGATTTTCACTTCTATATTTCTTTCCCCATTGAATCAACCACTAACTTTTACTATACTTCATCATTTTAGCAAGTAATGTTTGGGAAAACAAAAACAATTCTACTAAAATGGAATCCCATAAGAATTCAATGATGCATACAGGCACGTCAAATTTTGGAACCATTGTGGTGGATCACAATAATGTTCTATGTAACACATTCAAACCACCAAGAAAGACATGGGATTAACTTTCCCACACCACCTTACTTTTTTTTTGAAAGATGTCATTGTGTCCTTGCTCTATGGAATAAAGAATGTACCAGGGCCCTTCGACTCATTTGAGGAGACATGATACAAAATAATAGTTATCCTTAGATACCATGGTAAAACTATATATTTCTACACATTGTTGGTTAACAATGGTCTGTCTAAATAATCAAACAAGACCAAACCTATCGAACCCTCAGAACATGCAGCAATTGGTTCCTGGGGAGTACCTGATGCAACAAGAATGGAAAATAATAGATAATGGATTTCCATATATCCATGCTTATAAACCAATCATAGTGTGTCATTCTATCCAAGACCATACCTTTGAAATCAAGCTTTGACTGATTCACATGATCTTGAATATAGGGAAATTCTGTGGAATTCAGATTTAAGATCCTCATGAGTATATCTCTAACTTTCCTGAAGTATGTGATACCTTTCACAACCATGGATTATCATTAGACACAATCATAATCAATGTTTTTTCCATCTATTTTTATATAGTGACAAGAATTAGCTCAATAATGAAGCTTCCGAGTCAACAACAACTTGGGACAATCTACCCAAGATGTTTCTAGACAAATATTTTCCACAAATCTAAACTTGGAAACTTTGGAGCAACATTCAGAAATTCACACATATAGATAGAAACTCATCATGGTAAGCATGTAAAATTCTATGGAGTTGATGAGTAAGTGACCACACCATGGTCTAGACATGTGGATCAGGTTCCAGACATTCTACCCCGGCCTCTAACAAGCCGCACGAATTGTTGTTGATTTTGTAGCTAATGGAGTATTGATGTTCAAGATACTGGAATACAAATGTTTAGTTTTAGATGATGTATCCCACAATGTAATATAGATGAAAATTGACCATGGACTACCTCATCATGGAATCATCCAAGTCGATGAAAATATAATACTAGAAGCGCAAGTTGAAACACTCATAAAGAAGTTAGAATCAATCCTACAACCTCAAACACCACCCCCTCCTACTCTTAAATTGAAATACAGTCATATGAAATGCGTGGTAGCATGAATTTATACCACGACTAAATTTAATGAGTTAAAGAACCACAAGATCAAGACTGTAACTACTTTAATGAAAGTCTACAAAATCATCTTTTCCTATAGTTGCAACAATATTATTAGCAAAGGCTGGATTAGCATCCAACTCAAAACAACTAAGGATTTTATCAACAGAAAGTGTTAAAGCATTGTTCTGTAATCAAATACCACCATGGTATCCTCCAAAGAACCCTATTCTTAGACTACAACAAAATGTTCTACAACTACCTTTCCAACAAAGATAACATTAGCAGTTTCAAATAGCTCAACCAAGTCCTTAGCAGTAACCAACCCCTCTCCAGGGTAACATACAAAACCTCCTGGATGCTTTTGTTCAAAAAGAAAACCAACTAATGACTAATAAAGAGAAGCACATGCAGAACTAATGAGTTTCCTTATGAAATCTCTAATTTTAAATGTTTTATATTTTTTAATACTTTGTCTCATAGTTTACCTAGTACTCTACCTAGTAATATAGAAACATTCCCAAGGGACGAACTAATGATTTAGTGCTGAGATGTGGAAATATTATGTGCTTTGAACAACCAAGTAGAAGAGATGAAGGATAAATTAACGAACTTAAGAACCAACCACCATGGGAATAATGATAGGTTGACGTGACAACTTTAGTCACATATCAAGATGTACCACTAGATAAAGACACCCAAACTCAGGAGAAACAAAAGGAACCAATTTATGTTTCCCTACGAACATACATGCCACCTCTTCCTTTTTTTTAAAGATAAATATAAGGAAAACATGAGGCACAGGAAAAGAAGTATCTAGAAATGTTCATGAAATGCCATATCAACATAACATTTGTAGAATCCATTACTCATATACCAATGTATGACAAATTCATTATGGGTCTATTGTCTAAGAATATAAAAATGGAAGATCATGGTGTCATATCACTAAATTTATAATACTATGATGTTTTTAGTAGAAAATCCTACCCAAGATGATAGACCCCATAAGTTTTTCAATTCCATGTGCTATCAGAGAGTGAAAATTTGGAAGAAATATATTCATTCTAAATGAAAACATGACTAAATGCCAATAAGTGTATTTCACAACATAGCACTTCTAGAGATAAAATCAACTTGAGAATCTCTACAACTTGAAAACCGATCAGTGAAATATCCTAGAGTAATTCACTGAGATGGTCTAGAGAAAGTTTAAAATATTATTTATCCAGCAGACGTCCTAGTTCTGGATATGAAAGAAGAAGGTGATGTCCCCATTATTCCAAAAATAATATTCTTAGCTATAGGGAAGTCTCTAATAAATGTGGATCAATGACATATAATATTTTAATTTGGAGTAGAATAATTATTCACCAACCTTGTCAAATATTCTAAACAATCAGATGATTCCATTGATTTTAATGTCATACCCCTTACCCAAGAGGGAAATAAATACATAACAATATAATTAGATAGTGATGAGTCACTTCAATATGTAGAAAAAATATGATTCTGAGGAATTTAGAGTTAATAAACCTCTCACAAGGGATACACTCCCACCCTTCACCCCCTTAGTTATTCAACCACCAACACTTGAGTTGATGACATTACCCATTACCCTTGAGTATTAATACGTAGGATCTTCAACCTATTTTCAAGTAATTGTCAACTCTGAACTATCTCAGACATAAGAAGAAAAATTTTATGAAGTACTAATGAGACACAAGTAGTTAATTTCTTAGGGTTTGGAAGACATCAAAGGAAACATTATGACTATATGAACTCAGGAGATTCTACTTGAGAAAGATACAAAACCAAAATTCCAACCATAAAAGAAGATCACACCCCAATGAAATAAGTTGTTAAAAAGGAAGTAATGAAACTTCTAGATACCGGAATAAGTTTTTCCACATATAATAGTGAATGGGTGATTATTCTACTAGTTGTTCCCAAGAAATGTGGACGTGTAGTAGAAAATATTGATGAAAATAAATTGATCTAAACATGCACCATCACTGGATGGAGGGTTTGTGTGGATTATAGGATATTGAAGGTAACAATAATAAATGATAATTTTCCTCTATCCTCCATGAATCAAATGTCACATAGTCTTGAAGGACATGAATTATATTGTTTCATGGATGGATAGTAAGGATACAACTAGATTGCAGTTAATCCAGCTAATTATTCAAAGACCACATTCACATGACCTTTCAACACCTTTTCCTATAGGTTCATGTCATTCAGCATGTTTAATACTCCAGAAACATTTCAACGATGCATGGACTCATATTTTTATTGACATAGTAGAGTAATTCCATGAAATTTCTATAGATGACTTCTCAATCTATGGAAGATCTTTCTATGTCTTCATATGAAATCTAGAGCTATTCCTACAATGTTGTGAAGAAAAATACCTAGTACTAAATTGGGAAAATTTTGATATCATGGTTTAAAGAGTCACAATCCTTGGGCATAAATTTTTTTTGAATGCATAGATGTTGATCTATCCAAAATCAAGGTCATCAATAATTTACCCATATTTTCAATGGTTAAACGTATAATTAGATTTTTTGGCCATGTTGGATTCTACAGGTGACCTGTAAAGGGCTTCACAAAAGTTTCCCACCCATTGAAACACCTATTTTTAATGTATGTCTGTTTTAAATAACTGAGGAATGTCAGAATGATTTCAATAATTTGAAGTGAATCCTAATGGTAACCTCTAGGATCACTTCACCAAACAATTAGAAGTAATACGCATTGATGTTTGATGACCATTAATTTTCTATTGGAAATATTTTAGGATGAGGGATGTTAACATATTTTATCTATATACTATTCGAACCACACACAAAGTGAATACCATGTAAACTACACAACTTCAATGAAAAAACTCTTAGACATTGTGTATTCTTATAAAAATATTTGTTCCTATCTAGTCTTATCCTTGGTGATTGTGAATACAAACCATTCTTTCCTGAGGTATATAATGAACCAGAAGTATGCCAATCCAATGTTGAGAAGGTGTATCCTTATACTGTAATAATTTGATATTATGATCAAAGAATCCAATGAAATGGAAAATGTGATGTCAAATCATTTATCTTGACATCATATACCCATCATTAGGTATGAAAATGCTATATATATTGAAGTTGATTTTTCTGATGAAACCCTATTCCACATTAAAGTGAAACCATGGTTTTTTATATTAATAATTATCTTTCATTTGGATTATTGAACCAAGAACTCTCATATTAAGAAAATAAAATATATTTGGATGAATCAAAACATTACTACTGAGATGAATGCTACTGTTCAATAGTTTCACTGATGGATTATTACAACGGTGTATCACTGGAAATGAAATCCCAATTGTGACTGAAATTTTTCATAGTTCACCCAGAGGATCACATCATGGACTTAAGCACACAATATAAAAAATTATTCAAAGTTGATTGTTCTTGGCCATGCTACACCAAGACTCAAGGGAATTCTTTCAATGATGTGATAAGTTCCAGCAAACTAGGAACATTGGGAAAAGGAATAACATGCCTCAAAACCAAATTATAGAAGTGCAAATATTTGATGTTTTGGGTATATAGTTCATGGGACCACTTCCCACTTAACATGGAATGTACTACATTATTGTTAGCGTTGACAATGTCCCAAAATGGGTTAAATCTAAAGTAACATCACATGACACAACAAAAGTTGTCATGAAATTTCTAAAAAAGAACATGTTTTCAAGATTTGGATTGCTAGAGTACATGTTAGTGATTGAAGAACACATTTTACCAACCATGATGCAAAATGATTACTAAAAAATATGGAATCTAGTGCAGTACAAGGAAACCCTACCACCCACAAACAACTGGGCAAGTGGAATTGTTAAATAAGAAGATCAAGAAAATCCTAGAAAAGATAGTAAACACCAGCCAAATTGATTGGAGTATAAAACTAGATGATTAACTATGGGCATACCACACTCTATACAAAACACCCATTGATATAACACCATTAAAATAAGTTTATGGGAAATCATGTCATCTGCTAGTTGAACTAGAGCATCACTCATACTGAGGAATAAAAAAAGAAAACATTAGATTCTAAAAAAGCTTGAGAAGCTCAAATGATATAGACGAATGAATTAGTAAAAATCAGGAATGATAACAATAATAATTATAGGATCTAAAAATAATGAAAAAGTAAATGGAATGATCAAGTCATTTCAAGGTGTATATTTATTCCATAGAATAAAGTACTCTTATTTAACTCCAGTCTAAAATTATTCCCTGGTATGTTGAAATATTGATGGTCTGGCCCCTTCAAATTTATTCATGTTTTATATTATGGGACCATTGGAATTCATAGAGAGGGTAGACCGCCTTTTTAGGTTAATGCTAAAAAACTAAAAATCTTTGAAGAACCCTTCCATGAAGGTTGTGTCTTCCTCTTTAAGTTCAATTGGGCCTTAATTGATTTAAGCTATCTACATTAAAGGAAGCACCAGTTGGGAGGCAACCGAGGGTAGGTCATCTTATCCTAGATTAGATTCAGATAGCCTTATGAATGTTTTAGATAAGCTAAGAGATAAAAGAGATAGTTTTAACAAGTTTTGAGCTAAAAATGACAATTACACATCATGTTTTCCATATAAACGAAGTGTAAATTTTCTGAGAAAAATAATATAAAAATAAGCATTACACGACGTGAAACATGGTTACACATTCTTTAATACCCCATATCAATTTTTTGTTAAATTATTCACTGAACCATAGGTTCATGGCCATCTACCCCCCCATCTGCCTCCCTCCTGTGCTACAAACCATGACCCTCTCCTCCTTGTACGACCTCACCAAACCCTACCTCCTTCATTATCACCCCAAAAACTCCTTTTGAAATGGAATAAACCACAATTTTGTGGCTAGAAACATCCAAGTCATAATCAGACCATGATGTGTAGCCTCTAGCCAGGTACCCATGGGGAGCTACACCTTATGAACCTCCTACAGTAGCCTATGCTGCACCAGCTTCCCAAGACGACTCCTCATCAAGCACTGAGGATTCATCCAGTGATGATAACCTTCATCTGAAACCCATCCCATGCATCTCTAACCTATAGCACCTTCTAAACCTCACCAGGATATGGGATAATACTAAATGGATGAAAGAGGCCATAGAATTTTGTATTCTTGCTCGCCTAAACATCAGTGATGCCATCCAAGACATCTTAGAGACACTACATTTGAAACTCATTAATAATGTATGTGAGGAGATGTGTAGGGAATTATTTATGGAGTTTATGTCTAACTTGGAGGTTCCCATAGATAGCCTTCAATTCTGTCTGGGTGGATAACCACACGATCTTTCATTTGCGGAGTTCAACATTAGACTGGTCATTTACATAGAATATTTTTCCACATCGTAAGTCTTTCCGACCCTTTAGATGGTTACACCCTGATCTGATTTGAAACACCTTTGGCAGATGATTTCACAGGACCCTTAGATACCACATGACCCCCCATATCATCAAATCCACCCAGCTGTGTAGTCCAGCCTTGCAGATACTTCATCAAGATTTGACGCACACTAGGTTTTCCAAAGTGGACTCACATTATAACATGATCTAGGTTGATGTGTTTATTTTGGAAGCACCCATAGGTGGCCTAGAAATCAACATAGATGCCCAGTTTGATTTCTATTACAAGGATCATGCCAAGTGTATTTGAGGTACCATTATTGGATGATAATCTGTTACCCAACTGTCCAGATTCCTCAGATTTTTCGATGCAACCCTACATCCTACCTCCTTGGGACCCAATGGGAAAATTGATTTCATGATGCTGCACGAGATTTATCTATTGGATGGGGAGGATGATATATACCATTAGGAACTATTCATTCATATGGTAACACCAGCATAGTACACACAAGCAGCATTAGAAAACCCACTAGCTAATCCAACCACCACTTCCCCACCTTCACTACCCAACCATATCCCAACCCCTAACACTGCCACGTCAACCATCCCTCCACACAACTATCCTACCGTAACAAATCTCTAGGCTACGTAGCTTTGAATCCTAAAGATTATAGGACATATATCTGCTCATTTTTATATGCCCTTCATAGAGATTTATGATTTCACCACCCCTCCACCACCCCCTGTTAACATAGACCCTCAGCCACAACCAGTCCTTGTTGGCCCCTCCTCTTCCAAATTTCCCACATCACCCAATTCCCACCCCAACCTAACCCAAAATTTATTGACCCCATTTCCCAGTAAGAATACCAAGCTAATCATGGCTGACATAGAAAGGGAATAACCACTACTACATCTATAGAGGTGTCCTTAATCAATTTATATGCCAGATCCATGTCCCCACTTTGGATTAGTACATATCCACCACCCACAATATCCCATCTATCCATCACCACAGCTCCACCCTTCATTTCTTATCCACCTTCTCCTACTGAATCCACTACTACTAATCAGACTAAAATACCACCATCACCATGAAATAGTAGGTGAACAATGGAAGAGATTTTTGGTTTTAACGATTGGAATTATTAGGCCATTATTCTCATTTTTATTTATAGAATTTTTGTGATATGGATAGTTATTTTTATAGTTTCATCTATATATATGCCCAAATACTTTATAGATGCACCCATTTATATATATAATGATTGATTTTTCATCAAATTTAACTTGTCTTGGGATTTATACCATTAAAACTAATAATATCCATGTCTGGATCCTCTGTGTTATATATGGTTGTTGAAGGAAGCGTACCGCCATCTGTTATGATTCGCTAAATTACTCAGCACATATATAAAATATAACATCAACTTCAGTAACTTTCATTTAAAATTCATGAATAGTAGAAAGAACATCGAGCTATGATATTATTCCTTTCACATCTGATTTATTCTAAAAATTCCCCTCAATTCATCAACCCAGTCGGGCGACCCCATGAGATAGAATACACTTCCACAAGTATCTATAAATGAAAGAGGAGAAATTGAGTTGATGGACCACACTACATGACATCTTAGTCCATTGGTCTGGATGACAACATTCTGTTAGCAATTTATGGGAGGCAACCAATAGTTTATTGCTTTTCTATATTGAGTCATCAAGTAGTATTCTTTTTATTTTTCATTTGAGTCCATTTGAAATATTTATGGTAAAACTCTACTGAATTTAAATAAATTTGTTTACCCATTCTCATAATACTATGCACATACATGTTATTCAACTTAACAATGTTTTAATCATGTGTAATAATGTTTCATCTAGTGTCAGAATTATTTTCTAACCCATTTTTTAGGTGAACCATATTCAACAACATAACAACACAAGTTCCCTCATGACATGCCACTTCTTAGAGGGACAACATGATTCTACCCATATTGAAATCTTCAATTTACATTTCCATTTTTATTTTTGACACACTAGTAATGTTGGTACTAGAGTTTACACCAAATGCTCTAATGTTGTGACATGGTGATTGTGACTTGAAGGAGAGACACACATACTTTTATGGTGGTTTGGATCTATCATGATAGTGAGTAGCTTGTTTATCTCTACATTTGATGGCAAGTATACTCCTAATATAGGGAGGATCACATTAGTTCAATAAAATACATTTTCTTCCATGTAGAAGGAGATTAACAAAGGAGGACCATTGGGAAATGGTTTGTCCATCTTGAATTCCTTTAGGGGTGTAATGTTTTCAGTCATGTCAGCACATTCTGTATAGTACGAATTTGATGTGGTTAGTTGTGTATGAAAACCTTGAGAAACACCATTGGTCTTAGTTGGACTTTGATGGTTAATCTCGAGTGATCATGAAATTACTTGGGTGGTAAAAATTTTTATGACAGGTTAATAATGGTGTGTCAATAGGTGAAGTTGAGTTTCTTTCAACGGAAGTAAACTATTAGTTGTTTGACTGAACTTATTTGTAATCTTCTATATCCTCTTACTGTACTCTAGTTTAGTGAAGGACATGTCCCATATATTTACATTATACTTGATGCTCTAAGAGAGCATCAATCTTCTACTACGCTAATATTTTAAAAGTATTTGGTCATATTTGGGTGCTTTTATCAATTTTTAATGATAAAACATGGTTATTATCATGGATTGGTTAGTACTCAATGATACGTTGGTTCCAAAATAAGAACTCTATGGATTCACTCATGGAAATCGACTGCTTTCATCTAACTTGACCACTAGGAGGATGCTTCTTAGGGATCATTCAGTGTTATGATGTGGATTTTTGGTCATTTTAACATCTCCCTTATGAACATGGACTATGGACTACTTTGGGTTAGTTTAATGGACTCTAGATAAATGAATTTGAAGTTATCTAGGACTATATATTGTGGTTAGAGGTAATGTTTAAAGGGTGACTATTCTAGTGGGATGGATCTAAGATACACCCATATTCATGCTAAGGTGTGACAGATTAAATGGTTATGTGTTGGCTTGATCAAGGAAGGCCATCAAATTTGGGATAAAGTCTTCAATGAACATGCCTTTTGTAAATAAAAGATCCCTTATAGGAAGTAATTGTTGTTCAGTTTGAGTTACACCATTCTTCTAAGAAATCTGTCTAAAACTAGCATCTTGGGAATGATAATCTGGAGGTGGATCAAATTTTCACCCCTCCTTTTTTATGTTTATAGTTGAATTGAACCATTTTAAAACATGTCCTTGGGTTAAAGTAGGTCTGGTACAAAGATCGAAATTGTCTCTCAAGGAAAACTTTCATGACCAGTTTTGATTATGTTAATTAGGATTTGACCATTTATTTTTCACGATGTCCCCGCTATGACCTCAGACATAATCAGGTTTTCTCGGTAAAAATAAATCACACTAGGAGAATAATTAAAAACTTTAGGATGTTCTTTATAAGAAATTATGTTGGCAGAGGTGTTATGGTTTAGAATTGACCCCTTTTGATGAGAACTTTTATGGCGGGGAGCACCATATGACTCATGTTTAAAGTAATATATATGTGATAATGTCTCTAGATTAACAGGTTCAGGTAAGTACTATTTAATTTTTTATATTAGAAAACGAGTGTTGTATTAGTTGTTTATGGATTAAGTGTCATATAAAAAGAAAATTCTCTAAGTATTGTTGGGAATTTGGAAATGCAACATGACTGTTTTAATGAGACTTCACAACCCTCATAGGCTAGGTGATGATTTTTTGTTACTGAAAGATTTTGAGGGTATAGAATTTCTGAGGTAGAGAGGTTATAAAAAACCAGGTTTCTAAGACAAGGTAAAATTCCATGGGAATTATAATTTTAGTGTTTAGTGGGTGGTAAATTATTTTAACTAATCATTATAACTAAATTATGACATTTAGAACACTTCAAAATGATGTTTTTAGAATTGGGTAAAGTCCCAATAGGTTTTTCAGGTGTCTCGTTGTGTTTCAAGAGCACTAGACCCTATAAATTACATGTTTGGAGGGTTTAAATAGGAGGAATGGTTGGTCTGAAACCATGTATCTTCCAAAATGAAACTGAGAAGCCTATCTTAGAGGAATGGTAGGTTTCATATGGGATGTGCAAGATTTACCCACATTGTATGCATATCCGGCACAATTTGTACTAGTTAGGAAATACCTAAGTAGTATTCATCACATGATTGGAACATGGTTTGAGTAACCATGTAAGAAAACCATATAAGATGGATTTCATTGGTAGTGGGAACTATATGTTTGGCACTCAGTTTTTGAAAAAGTAAGTATCCAAACCGTGTGACATTGTTTTTAGTGTGAAATTTATAAAAATTATTTAATGGGTTTAAGTGTCTTTCTTCACTTTTCTTAGACTCCTCTAGTTGTTTGTGGCTCTCCACTACCCCATGGGTTTCCTCCTACTCCCTATTCTAGGAATGATGATATATCCTCCACTAGTTCTCAAATTCAAGCATCGTCGGTCTCTATGGATCTACATTAGTAAGCTTTCAATTCCATTTGAATCTTTCTTTATTAACCTTTTCTCAATCGAGTTGTTAGGGTGAAATAAAATTTTCTCCATTTTTTTGGAGGATGTATGTATCTTAATTTTTTTCCAATATAAGAAAAACCAAAAAACAATATTGGATTATTATAATTTCATATGAATCAGGTTGGTGTTCTCTTACTTTTTCCACAACTTTTTTATCATTTTATAAATAGTTTCGTTGTACTACACGGATACCTTCTCCACATGTTTCATTAAAATTGTTTTCATCAATTTAAATTGGTTTAGACACCATGTATCACTCCCTATGACCATTATTTAATAGTTGAGGATTTCAACCTCGACCAAGGACATCCCATGGGAGTTTTCCCCTTTTAACTAATTATATAAATTCTTGGAGCACCTTCTAGGCATTCAGGTTGGAATAATAATGCGATTACACCTTGTTAGAAATTTCCAATTAGAAATGGAACACTGTAGTGCCTTGTAAAATTTATATTAAATTTTTTCATATGTGGTAGCCTACTAAAATAATTATTTTGGAAAAATGAATTATGAATCTTGAATACATTGTTTATTTATGATTAAATTAATTTTGTGATAGAAAATGTCATAATTTTATAATAAAACACCTCAAATGAGGTTAGCTAACTTATAAACTAAAATGTGTTGATTAGTCAATTAAATCATCCTTGGGAATATGGTTTTGGTGGCTCTCTATGCTTGAATGTTAATTATTAATAATTAGAATAATATATCATATCCTCTTTATTGTTCTTCAATGGTGCTTCTCTCCTTCTATAAAAAATCTTATTGAACAAAATAACCTCCTAAATTCTTGTCCAAAAATAAAAATGGATTTTCCCATTTTGGGTAATTTTCTAGATTACTATAAAACCTTATAAGTTCTCTTTGAACCTTGATAAATGAATTTCCATGTTTTTTATATAAAGGCATGTACTAAATTGGATAGTTTGTTAATGATGGACTTTTTTCGTTGAATTTACTAAATGGATAAAATGAAATGGATTTAAATTGGGTGGTATGACCACACTTATGGTTATAACTAAATAATAATAGATTATGGGGACTGTTATGGTTGTGATTCCCTTAGTTATATTTGGGTTAATAAATAAAAATCATCAGAGGTAACACCTCAAGCATAATTTTATAAATAACGTTGTTCCTTTATATAGGTAGTGGAATGATGGTAAGGGTTCTATTGAGAATGTAAAAATCATGCTCCCTTACATTGAGTTTTGGGTCATGGCATCTCACAATGTTGAAATTATTCAGACAGTGGGCTTTTTTCACAATGTCCCTTGTTGATTGTTGGAATGATAGCACAATCACGACTTTGAGTGTTGATATGAAAACACACTCACTATATTAAGTGATGATCATGACATATCCCACTCAATATTAGATGTAGGGAATGTACCATCTGTCTTGAGTTTATAGGTTCATTTATTATGGTTATGGAGGACTAAGTTACACCCCAGTCCAATCAACTTCTAGTATTCCTGGTATATGGCCAATTACTTCCACACTTACTTGGTTCATATAGTTGGATGCAATATATAACTATATTTTGTATGTATTATTACTATATATGTATGGTTATGGATTAGATCACCATTCCAACCATGTCCCAAAGAAAGTAAATTTGGCCATGTGTCCTTTTAGAGCCTAATACAACTCTTATTTATTTATTTATTCAGTTCTATTTATTATTCTTGCTAGAACTACACACATATTTATTTTTTATTCATGGATTTGATTTAATTGTAGACTATGTGGGTGTTAACATACTGGGATTTGTATCTCACACCCTACTCATCCCTCCATTGAACTGGGATACCCGAGTATATCTTTTTTTTCAACCATGGTTGATTTAGAGTGTTTTTTAGCTTTTACCTTGGAGTTAGGAGAACAATATTGACCTAGATCATAGGATTCTTGTGGAGTTTTCCCTTGGGTATTTCCATTGATTTCGTTGTTTTTGTATTGTAATATATCCTGATGCCTACTATAATTTCTAGTTTTTATGTTTATGTATCATCATCTGGACCTGCATGAATTATTATATAATGGAATTGGATATCTTTAATATTTATTTTATATTATTCATTTGTTGTTTTGTTGTTCATTTATTATTTCCTCCACGAGTTTTTGTTATTTATTATCTGAGATACCATTGTTCTACTTTGATATTGACGGTAGAGTCTCCCCACTATAACCACCTTAGACTCTCACAGTTAGTTGGCAACCTCTGTCATTTGGGGAGGCACACTTGAGGACATGTGATCCACTATTATAGCTACCATCTTAGTGGATAGTTGGTCCAGGATGTCACAAGGACCATTTATGATTTATAAAACATGCATTGGGTTTCCATGTTGTATTTGAGCCATAGCTAGAAGGATCACCTACCCTTGGTGGATTTTGGGAATGATGGATGTTATCACTCCACCATTAGAAAATCTTCTTTCTAGGACACATATTAGAGACCCTATAGGTCACCTATGTACTAGTTATAGGTAGTGGGAGTCCATATTAGTGGTCTTAGAGTTCGTCATAGTTATTGGATTTGTTGGTACAATTCATCTACATGTTGATTATGATGGATAGGGTTTTGGTCGGGACAACAGTCTATTTATTAGGTTTATAGAACCTTCCACTAGTTTTTGTATGGGTTAGTATGGTGGAAAACTACTAGACCATATGACCAAATTTAGACTTGGTATTTCTTATTTTCTATGGGTCACAACTGAGCATACATATTCACAACTCATTGTATGATGTTGAACTGGATGAGTTGGAAAATGATTGTGGAGTTTCATTTTTCAGGTACTTGGTGGTTTTTGAGATATCACTGGAGAAGAATATTTATGGGAATTTGATTAACCTATTTTCGTTTTTTTGGTAGTGTAAGGATCATCCAGTGTTCTTGATGGCTTGGGAGGCCCAATTTAGAGATCAGTGTTTCCCCTTGTGCATATGTTTTTGATTTTCATGATGAAAAACCTTGAAATTGGTGAGAGTTTGATGAGTATGGTTTTTCTATGAAAAATTTAGAATATTTAAATGTATATTTCCAAATCTATGATCTAATTCGGAAATGGATTTCGGGTACCATTGACCCTCTATGGGATGATATTGAAAATATTAAATATTGTATATAATTGTCATGTAATTTTTTCAGAAGTGTAGAATATCTGTCGATATGATCCTCAGATCAGAAATATGAGGCTACTGTTGAGTCTAGAATATGGGCTTTACACTAGGTGTGAAATAAACTATTTCAGTTCTAGGCACATGGTTGAGGGATATCATTAATAAATGTGTAGATGATATATTAGTTTAATTTAGAAAATAAATAAACTAATTATCCTCCACCCTTTGGTTTTCACATGTAGAAGGAAAAGGGTTAGGTTTTCTACCTTGTGAAATGAATGACCTAAAGCCATACTAAGGATAGGTGGAACCTACAAACTTTTTTTTTGATGGAGATAAACATCAGGTCAAGGGGAGAAGATTTTGGGCATTGTGTTGGATCCAAATCATTAACATTTTGTACAATGTAAGTTAATTTATGATTTTTATGTTCCAATCCCCATATATACATTGTTTAATGTTTTATAGACCTTATATGGATTCTACATATCCCCTAGGGTTAAATATGATAGTAATTAGTGAAAATAAAGGGATTAAAAAGGGCCATACAAATTTCTAATTCAAAAATTCTGATTGAAAGACGTGTAGTATAGGATAACACACTGTGTGTTCTTATCATTTAAGGATGATTATCTTTTGGTACTATACACCATGTAATGGGGTTGAATGTTGTTTGGTGGGGCTTATCCATGTGTCTGAGGACATGGGAAGGTAGTCCCTGTAAATAGGGCTTGGCCATGAATAAGGACACAAGTAAATACCTTGAACTGAATGGGGGTATACATGCATGAGATGGAGGACTTGGATAGTTTTTTGTATTGATAGAAAATGTTGTCTAAATCATGTACAAGATGCGTAAGTAACATGGAAAGTCAGTTAGTGTGATTGAGGACACTCCAAGGTGTTTGGTTAGGGTCACACTCCATATAACTGGTAGTACACACCATATAATTCCCTTTTTACATGCCTAGTACAACGAGGGGAAATGGTTAGTGGTCGTCCTCGAGAGACAGATCATGTATTGTGGGTATATGTCATGTATTGTGGGTACACATCATGTTCCCCTTCAGAGACTTCTTCGTTGTGCATATCCTTCTTCAAGACTCAGATGGATGCTTGTGAGTAGCCTATATGGTGTGTTTTTTCCTAGAGAATGAAAAGGTGGTCACAGTTTTGGAGTTAGAGATGTTATGTGAGGTGATACCAGCATGGTGATTCACTCAAAGGAACTTGAGTGGTATCATTTGTGTGTGTCCCCTTAGTCCACCCACTTTCATGTATAGTGTGGAATTTCCTTCATTGTGTAGTATTTTGATAATCTCTATGGGATTGGATCAGATAGAGTTTGGGGTATCCCTTCATGATATCAAAGTGTGATCCTTTTTACCAGCATGACACACATATATGGGTTTCGATCCCCTACATGGTGGGTGGTTCTAGTATGGTTCACAATATCATCCTGCATATGATCCCCTCTCTAGCAGGTAGTTCTAGATAGGGTTTTTGGCATCCCCAGGTGGTCCTGGGTGTGATCCCCTATCTAATTATATTGATCTCATGAGATCCAAATTGGGTTCATGGTGTCCCCTAAAAATCTTTTTAGTGATCCCCTATCTATGAGTTGAGATATTATGAGTTCTAATATGGTGTATAGAGTTTCGTATGAGACATGGGTGAATCCCCTATCCATGTATCATGATTTTCTAGGTTCCAACATGGATTTCTCCATGGAGAAAACTGATGAGAATGTTCTCTATAATGGACTTCATTAGAGATGGTGAGGTTGTGCCATCATATTAGTGATACCCATTGAGGTTTTTATCTATGATGGATCCATTAGGGATGATAGAGTTATACCCAATGAGTGAGTTCTATAAAATTAGTTCCATATGGTATGGGAGGGATCGTGGAGTGAGTACTCCCAAATAAAAAATACCTTTGATCATTGAGTAGGATCATGTGGATGGTTATATGGTTGAGACCATGAGAAATGGAGTATGTGATGAGTATCTAGGTGATTATGGGATTCCTTCCAGCAGTTATCAAATATGATTGACAAAATATGTGTTAATGAGCTATTTATTCATGTGTAGCTAATATGGAGATGAAGATTACTATTCTCTCTCAATAGGGTTTTGTGTACCCTATGTTTAGTGGTAGAGTGGGTTATTTACTTTTAGTCACTCATTTTTTTCATATTTGGGTTCTTACTAGGTAATTTTATTCTTACCCATGCATGGTATCTTCCCACATATGTCATATTTTAATAAAATGTTAGGAATTTTGAAATATTCCTATGAGGACTTGATGTATGAAGATCATAGTGAGTTAGACTGACTGAGGTGTATATCTGTGGTGCTATTTTACAACATTTCCATCCTTTTGAGAAGTTTAGAAAAAAAAATTAGTTTCTTATGGGTTTTTATTTTTCCCTTTTATATATTAAGTAATTTTTTAACACTCCATTTGTTGTATAGATGTATTCATGAATTTTCTATATCAACTGTATTATTATATCTACTCTATTATTGGGAGATGGATGTGTTTTTATGCATATAGTATCATTAGGCTAAGGAATACCATGTTTGATATGCCTACTCAATGATATTCTCTATCCCTTGGCCTATTGTAGGCAGGCATAAGGTAGTAACACTTGGATCATCTTTTTCCAGGTGCGCTTCTTTTGGTTGGGTCATTAAATATATAACTAATATCTAGGACACTGATCCTTTTCATCAATGGGTTTAGTGACTATTTGTGATATGTATTATCTATATTTTGGAACAAATTTTTTATTTATGTATATTTAAATGGGTTCACTATAGTCTCCATCAGAGCATGTTATAATTATTTTTGTTATTAGTTTTGAGAACATTAGTGAAAACCATTGGGATAAGTTTAAGGGATATGTTAAATTACAAGATAACAAAAAAAATTGGTAAAATATGGATTATACAATTCTCCTATAAAATATTTCCATTCCTCTATACTATAATTTAATGAATAATTGAACATATATTCTCCTAGGCATAATAACCCTACAAGGGACATGTCTGTTCTTAATTCAGTCATCACCTAGTGCATGACAGTAATGCCTAAAATCGAACCTAGTTTTACACTCCAAAGGGACATGATTTGGTTAATCCACAATCTCTTTATGAAAATTTTTGGAAAATTTAAATAAAAAACAAATTCTGTTATACAATTATTTTGGGTGATGATTGTAGATATTTTCGACTAAAACCTATATATTCATAGTTTAGGTTATATATTTCATTTATGTGTTATTTCTTCTTTTATATCATTTTTCATTCAATTCATTTAATAATTTTTCATTTCTAACATTCCGTTACTTAATTTAATGAACTTCACCCAAAGGAATAAAGTCATAAATGGGTGAAGTGGAATATGTAGAGATTGTCGCAATAAATAACCTAATGTTATTAAAAATGGTGTGTAAACCTTCGTAATAATTCTATCATAGTTTTTTAAAAATCATGGATAGAATTTGATGATCCTAAATACACCATGGAATGAGAATATTTATATTGTGTTTTTTATATTTCAATGATCACTGATATATAGTAAGTCTCCCAACCAAATATTACTGAGATAGAGATCGATATAGAATAGAAAATATTTATAATTATATATAACTTAGTTCAGGAAAATAATTTTTTTATATATCATTTAGAAGGTGAATATGATCAATAATAGATGCTAATAATAAACACTAGGACCTAGAATATTTATATAGAAATTGAGATAGAATTACTTGAGTTAATGAAAAATTAATATGAATCCATTAGTATATATAATCCTCAATATACGATCAAGTATGCCTCTAGTTTAATCATTGACCATGAAACTAAGGTTGATTATTCCTATAGAAGTTTAATATCAAGCCTCCAAAAATTAATGGCTCTAATGAATTTTAGAAGATATGAAGAGGTTTTTTTATATGAACATAATGTGGAAATGGAAACCAAAGACTCTTATTATTATTATCATTTAGGGGGGAGGAAGATAAAAATATATTTCCAAGGAAATTCATGTGATAAAAGTATAATGGAGAAAATATCAATTTTTTAACAAGTAGAATATGTGGGGAGAAGCCTAAGGGGGTAGTATTCAAACAACATTTAAGTGATTAATGTATTAAAGATATGATTAATGATCTTATGAATGTAAAATGAAGTGGATCATGTTAATTAAGAATACTTATACTCAACTATAGATTTTTGGATGAGTTAATTCTAATTTTAGTAACATTAGTGCATTCCAAAAGTTTTTCTAAAATAATAAAATTAACACCCTAATGATTTGATGTCATGAAGGGAAATACCTATCTTATTGTTATATACCAATATTAGTTTTTTGGAATATTCTTTATGAAAGTCATATAGTCCATCTTTTAGATGAATTCAATTTGATTTTGGAAATATATTCACTATATCCAAAAAGATCCATAATAATCAACCATTTAGTGAAATAAGAATTCATTTTTAAAAGAAACCTATGATCATATATTATTGAAATAATGGCTGCGATATCTCATTGAAAAATAATTATATTAAAGTATTTATGATACCTGATCATGTGAGATGTCTAGCTCACATGACTGAAGAAAAAAACAATATTTGGACTGACTTATTCAGATTAAAAATTATATATTTCTTAAATTTATTTATAACCCTCTCAAAAGTATATTGTGAGTCGATTATATATATTTGATACCTTTTATTTGTTTCCTTTGTAAGTATTAATTAAAAACAATGATGACATAATTTATTATAGGGTGAGAATATAACGCCATGATATTTTGGAATTTAGTTTTCTCCAAATTAATACTGTATTTGATAACTTGCATTTCATGAAACATATGATGTGAAAACACTAAAAAATATTAAATGAAAATTATCAATAAATATATAATAAACACTAATATTGTAAACCATTATAAATTATTACTCTTGGAGGTTAAATAATTAATATGAGTTAATATTTAAAAAAATTATGAAAAACTTTTTTTCTTTATATTAGGTATTTTTTTAACGAATTAAAAAATATAAATTAAATTTGATAAAATAATATTTATTTTTGAATTAACCACATAATAATTTACTTATTATTAATATTTTTAATTTTTCAAACAAGGTTGACTTTGAGTCAAAAAATAAGCTTTTTATGAAAATTATGATTTTTTAGTCTATCATTTTGGAAGAATGAAATTGAATAATTAAAAACCATTTAAGAAATAAATTTAGTATTTATGGAATAAAATTATGAATTTTAAAATATGTTTTAAACATGGAAAATATGTTTCAAATATTTTTAAAACTAATGTAACGTGTTAATTTAATAAAAAATCTACTTTAATCCTTGTCTTTGAATTAATAATTTTATGGTGAAATTAAATATTTGATTGATTTTAAATCCAAATACCTTTTATATATTTTTAATAAGTCAATTTATTCTATGTAAATTTGTAACAATGATAATTTACCATTTACAAAAATATAATCTTAAAAAAATGTTCTGTCTACGAAACTATTTTTATATTATTACATGAATTTATTTTAAAATTAATTTTTTATACCATTAAAATATTATTTGGTAAAATTATTTCATAATTTTAAATAATAAATTTAAAATTAGTTATCAAGGTCAATTTAAATTTTGGTTATTAAAACTAATAACCATGTTTAGAAATTTGTATCGTCGGTAAAGTATAAAAATGGTAAAACGTCCTGTGCAAGGGGAAAAAGGCCAAAAAACTGTTAGAAACATGTTTCTAAATGTATGTTTTAGGTGTTGATCAAATATACTGATCCCATTTACTCATTTTTAATTTTTAATTCCCTGGAGTATTTAATTGTGCAATAACGTTATTAAATTCAATGGGTGTTTCTAAAACTAACCTTCTCCAAAATTATAAAAATGAAACTCTTATGATACATTAATACTCACTAATACTTTTAATTTCATGTTGAACGTATTCAAATTTTATCCTCTTATAACCCTCTCCCTCTTTTATAATCTACTGGTTAACATTATTTTTCATAAGTATTTTATTTCCAAGGAGAATTCCTAGAAAAAAATCCTGCTTCCAATATAAGTATTAATTTTTATTATCTATTTAATTTACTATAATTAATTAAAAATAATCTCTAACATTATTAATATAATGGAATAATTATTATTGTTATACTAAAATTTCAATATATTATATATAAAATAATTATTTAATCATTTCCCTCCACTAAAAAGACAATATGACATCGATCTTACATACATGAAGTTTACCACCTCATTTGAGTGATGTTGTTCAGTTGTCATCACTACCTACCAAAGATGGTATAAAAGACTAGTTTTATGATTAAATAATTTTTATATTTCAAAAATGAAATTCTTAAATGATCATTTTCACATACCATCATTCTATCCATTCATTGAGAAATGGGATGTTAATTCTACGTATGATGGACTACCACATCCATAAACTATTAATTTCATTTTCCATCATAACCCATCATTGATATTTCCTAGGATGGATTTATTGAGGAAATATTATTTTTATGAATTATTTAAACTTTTGTATATTCCACATTGTTATTATCTAAATAGATTCCCTCACTCACTAAATTAATATAACACATTACCATTTGGGTCGATTTAACCACATATGTAAATGATGTTGTAATAATTGTCTCATAAATGATAATGGTATGTAATTTAACTAAAATATCAAGTTATAATGATATATTTTTTTAACGAATTTTGGAATTTTTCATTAATATTTAATTTTTTTTGATATATCACATTTTGATCATTAAACAATTTGAAACATAGTTCATTACAATTTTCTTTTTCACATATCATATTCATGTATTTAACCTAATGTAAATTAGTCATAAGTAGTAATTGAAAAAACTAATTATTCAATATTTCATTATTGGTTAATTATTAACTTGAAACCACTTAATTAGAATCAATATCATCTTCTTGAAGTTTTTATGAAATAAACAACTTAAATTTATAGCATCTGATAATGAAAATAGACTTTAATCGATTAATAATTTTTTAATATATATTTAAAAAATAATTATAAAAATATTATTCTGTTTAAATTATATTTATGAGGTAATTTATTAAGATAGTTATGTTATTTATACAGGAACATAGAACATGGTCTAGTAAGCAGGAATACAAGTTAAGGGATTCTTGCATCTCGATTTTTATTTATTTTGATATAACTTTTATTAACCATGAATTTCTTAATTATTGTTTATATATTATGCACGAAATTATTTTCATAATACTTTTTATGAAATTTAGGGTTTTAAAATTCTACCTTATCTTCTACCTTTCATTGGAGTTATGTTTTAAGCATAATTAAATTTTAAGTGTTTAAAATCTCAATTTCTATTCACTGAGAAATGTTTTAATGTTATGCACAAATTTATTATTTATAAAGGGTTTATATTACCCAATAATTTATTTCATAATAATACATGATTTTATTCATCATATTTACAAAATAATATTATTTTCAATGTTCCAATGACTTTTTATTAAATGAATACTAAAGATGTAATGGTTTTTCATCTCAAAATTCCATAATTTGATACATGTTTTTTATTATACACCAAATATTTTTAAGTGTTGTATATTATACCTAATTGAGATGTTATATAATTAAATATTCTTCATTCATGGTAATTGATATTTAATTTAAAAAATATCCCTTAAATTCTCTTCAAATTTAAGGGATTCTTTGTCTTAAATTCTAATCCCTTGAGACAGGTTTATAGTATATTCTATGTTTTATTTTTAATATTGTTAATATATTCACATTGTATCTTTTTTTTATTTTCATGAATACCTTATATTTGATGGTATTCAATGCTATATTTAATTTTCTACCCCTCATGGTGTTTTTATTCAAACGTTAAAAATGTTTTATGGGGTTTTCTTCACTTGAATATTTTTTCGAATTATAATCTCCCAACATTGATTATAATGATTTAGGATTGATATATTAAATCATGTGTTGTTGTTATGTTTTATTTAAAACATGTTTTTGGAAATCGTATTTCTCACTGAATTATTCCTTCTTCATGACTCAATTGTTTCATGAAAATGCATTTTGGTTTACAATTATTCCAATTAAATTTATTAGATTTCCCCCCATATACATATCTTTTAATTCCTTACAATATTCTCATTTCCCAAGTGAAAAAAATATCTCCAATTATTCTATAACCAATTTATTCATTTTTTCTAAAAAATATTTTTTTATTTTTAATCACGTGGGTTTTCAATAAAGGGATTTGAAAATATTTAAAAGTGTTTTATTTTCCCGGATTTTATATTCAACCCTTCTTTATGTCACTATTGATATATTTTTTATTTCTTATCTTGGGATATTTGAAAAAAAAATTCTAAATCAGTTTTTTTAAGAAATTCACTTCATAATAAATAAATGCTTTTTTGGAGATTGGCATGAAAATAAATTCTTTTTAAAGATTATATTAATAATATTTTTAAATATAAAACAATTTTTTTTTATTTCACTTCCATTTCTAATTTATTTTTCTATAATGAAATAATAGTACATAAATCACCCTATATGTGCTCTTAGAAAATACTTCTTTTTTAGATTATGTTTTTGGTAACAAATGATCTTGTTTTTATACCATTTAGAAGAGTTATGAAACAAATTTTATTCTTATGCGTAATTTATGATACGGTGAATTATTTGATTTTAAGTGGAATTCATTTTTCTAGATGATGATTAGTGGGGTCCAATATCACAATCTAATGAATTATATTATATTTATATCTTAATAGATCAATAGAGTACATGGGAGGACTTATCCCAAGAAAAATGGTATACAAGAGGATTTATCACAAGTTAGAGGGAACATGATAGGAATTTAATCAAACAAAAGGGGTACATGGGAGATTTTATCACAATAATAAGGGTTCATGGGAGGATTATCCAATGCCTAAGAAGTTACATGGCTGGTTAGCGCATTTCTACTATGTGATGAATATCATGGTGGGTATCCTTGATGTATTATTTCTATTTTTATGGTTATTCCATAATTTTATGTCATAATTTTATGCTTACAAATATACTCCTTAACTCATGTTTAATGAATCATGACTCTTAACACATTTTATATTGTGTGTGTATTTTTTCATTCGAGATTATATTACCTTCCATCCCTTGGAAAACTATTATTATACAATGTTCTATTTAAAAATAAATTTACACCCCCATTTTTTCTAATATGTTTTTGATCTGTCCCTTGATGACATATTGATAATGTTTCCATTGTTGATCATTTAACCTCACTAAATTCTTATGTTATATATTAATCAAGTGTTTAATATAATTATAGCCCATAAAATACATATTATGGAGTCTAAAGGAGCTCAATTATGTAGAAATGATTGTATATTAAGTTGTTTATGAAGATAATATCCAATACACTAAAACATTCTATCCTTGGTTTATATAAATGCCTATGAGATATATTATCTAAATAATGGTATTAATATATTATTTATGTATATCTAGTTTGGGTCACTATAGTTGATATCATAGTAGGGTATTATTATTTAGAGGATTATTTTAAATTATATTAGTGAAAACCCTGATGATAAAACTATGGTATAAGTCTATGTATTGGGTAAAGTCCGGATGTTATGGTAAAAAAATATTATGTGGTTCTCCTTACAATTATGTCCCTATTTGGATATTACAAGTAGATATATACTCTAGAATATATGTACCTATAGGAAATAACCATAAAACATCATGTTGGATATTAATTCAATATTTATCTGGTGTATAATTTTTTTTCCAAACAACACATATGGGTTGACACTCATTGAAAATACTATTTAGATAATCCAAAATCTCATTATAAACCATTGCGAATGATTTAAATAACTAACTGGTTTAGTTATATAACTACTTATGGTGAAAACCATGGATAACTTCTATTGAAACAATGATATTCATAAGTTAGGTTATATATTTCATTTATATGTTTTTTATTCTAGGATCATAGATTTTATTCTTTTCATTTTATAATTTCTCATTTATTAAATTCCCTTGTTTAATGTAGTGGATGTAATGGGGAGAAACATTGTCAAAAAATTGGTGTAATGTACCCTATCAATATTATCTGAACAAGAAACCTAATGGTAAGAAAAAATACGTGAAAACATTCAATACAATGGTATCCAATTTTATGAATAATAATAAAAACCTTCTGTGACTCCCAAATTCATCCTAGAATGAGTCTCTTAGTTTATCATGTGTCATTGAAAATCAATATTCATTTGGAATATCAATTCCCGATCACCATGAAATGAATTATTCTAGTAGAAAGTAAATTTTCCACTCTATAGATATCATATCATGAAATTCTTATTTTAGCTTTATATTTTATGGAAGATAAATTTGATCAATGGTGGACCCTTATGAAGATCATGATGCCCAAAAAATTTCATATAATAAAATAGATAGAGGGTTCCTTGAGTTAAAGAAAATGTAACATGATTCAATTTGTACCTATGAATCTATGTTTAAAAGAATTTAAGGTTATGCCTCAAATATTATAAATGATCATGGCAGTAAGATTGATCATTTCCATAATGGTTTCAATGTGAGTCAATACAAATCATTGGATATAGGAAATTTTGGAAGAAATAAAGTTATTTTTAATGATATATTAATGTTTAAATGGAAATGAGACTCTCTAATTATTCATATTATTAATTAAGAAGGAAGATAAAAATCATTTTCCATGAAAATTCAAGTCATAAAAATCATGTAGTAGAGAATATATATCTTTTGACATGTTAAAAATGATGGAAGAAGCATAATGGGCACTCTGTATAATGGACAAGTAATTGTTTCGAGTGTAGAAGAGAAGTTCATAAAGAACATGAGTGATAAAGAAATATTAAGAGACCTTATATTTAAATGGATGGTAGAAATTACTAGCTTGATGTAAAATCCTTATTCCAATACTTCAATTTTAAGAGGTATGTGCATTATGTGAATAAGTTCACTGAACCCAAGTTTGATGGAAATAGTCAATTAAAACATCTACATATGCTAAAAGAATAATGAAAATCCTATGAAATCACAATGACTAATGTATATTATGATAAAAAATGGATTATGATAATTAATGAATACTTATCGTCCACTCTATATTACTGTGTATCTTATTGGATTTTGATTTTAGTAACTCATATACATATATAATGTTTTCTAAAAGTAATAAATCAACAACCCAATGATTTTATTTCAACAATGTAAAAAAAAATTCTTATTATTTTATCATAATTTAAGTTTTATGGAATATTATTTTTGAATGTCTTATTATCCCTCCTTTATAATAAATCAATGTGATTTTAGAAATATATTCACTATCTCAAAATAGATTCTATAATAGTCAACAATATAAAGACATCACATTTTATATTCAAAAACAAATTGTGATGATCTTTTGGTTCAAGTATGAAAACAATATATCTCTGAAAACTAATTTTAATATATGGGTTATGATACAAAATCATTAGGGATGTTAATCTCAATTTACTGGAGAAAAAAACAACATTAGTATTGAACTATTATGAGGTGAAATAACTTATTTCCTTTGTTTTTTATAAGAAACTAGAAATTGTTTCACATACATACCCTTAGTTAGTTTCACTATTACATTATAATTAATATTGTGGGGATGTAATTAATTTAAGGTGGAGAGAATGTGAAACCCTGATATGAGGAATATATATTTATACCATGATAGACAACTTGCATTTCACGCTACATAAAACATAAAAAAACACAAAATAATAAAATAAAAAATATTAATAAATATTTAATAAACAATAATATAGTAATATATTTAAATTTATTATTTTTTAGAGATAAATAATTAATATTATTCAGTATTAAAAATGTTCTTTTCAACAAAAGTGGATTTCCTTATATTATTCATTTTTTTATTAAAAATGATGTTTAAAAATTATTGATTTCCAATATGTTAAAATAAAATTCTTTTTTAAATTAATCACATATAAATTTAATTAATATTCAATTTTAAGGTTTTTATAAACGGTTTAGTTTTTACAATAATAGTGTTTTTACAAAAATTATGATATTTGTGATTTTATCACTATGTAAGAGTGACCATGAAGAGTAGAAAACCATTTAGTTAATAAAATATTTATTTATGTAATAAAATTTTAATTTTAAACTATTATTTGACCTCGAAAAATATTTGCAAAATATTTTTAGAACTAAAGTAAAACATTACTTTAATTAAAAAACCATTTTCGGTCTTTTCTTTTAATAAAGGGTTTTTATAGAAAAAATTATGTTTTTGAATTAATTGAAAGGCTCATTCATTTTCTTTTTTATATTACATAAATTTTTACCATGGAAATCATAATACATGATAATCTTACCTTATACAAAATTTTTCTTCTTAAAAATATTGTTTTTCTAAAAAAGTATTTTTATGCGATTATGTTAATTTATTTTGATAATAAATTTTTACACCTTTAGAAATTTTATATGATAAAATTATTTCATAATTTTAAATTATTAGGTTTAAATTAGATAATAATATCAACAATTATTTTTTTCATTAAAATTAATAACTAAGGCTGTAAATTAGAATCCCCTTTTAAAAGTAAAAAAAGATAAAAAAATATTTTACTTAGGGGTAAAAGAAAAAAATGTTAAAAACGTTTTTCAAAAGGGTTGGATGAGGGTTTTCTCAACTAAAACCTAACCTATTTACTTATTGTTCCATTTTTTAATCCCATGACCATTTAATAGTGAAATAACATTATTGAATTTATGTTGTATTTCCAAAACTATTCATCTCTTCAAATATAATGAGGTAACACTTTTTCCAAGTCATAACTCACATACCCGTTGAATTTATTATTGTAAATATGTCATTATTATCCTACTAGAACCCTCTCCCACATGAATATTATTTTTTTACCTTTTGTATACATAAGTCTTTTATTTCGAAGGAGGTTTACAAGAGAAAACTCAAGCTTCCAATGTTAGTATTACATCTCTTAATAATTTATTTTACTGTAACACTTTTTAAATCATATAAAAAATTATTAATATAATTAAATAACTAAAATTATTATACATAAATTTAATTATATTAATTTTAAATCATTTATTTAATCATTTACATCCACTAAGAAAACAAAATAACATCGATTGTGCGTACATATAGATTATCACCTCCACGAAGTGATGTTTTTTTTCATCACCACTTCCCATGAAATATATAAATTTTGGATTTTATGAATTAATTTTTTAGATATATATCAAAAATAAATTTCTTAAATTATCATTTTTCAGACACTATCATTCTATAAATTCATTGACAAATGTGATCATTAATCTTGCATACAATGGATTTAGCACCTCCATGAACGAAAAATTTTATTTTTCAGCCCCACCTATCATCGATGGTTCTTCATATAGATTTAATTAGCATATAAAATATTTATGATATTTTTAACCTTATGTGTAAGTCACATTATCATTGTCTAAATACATCCCCTAACTCATTAAATAATTATAACACATTACCATTTGGGTAAATTTAACCTCCTATATAAATGATGTTATAAATATTATATAGTAATTAATTATGAGATGTTATATAATGTTAATATCATGTAATAATTATATATTTAATATATATTTATTTGCAATTTTTTTAATATTAAATATATATATATATATATATCCATATCACCTTCTAGTCATTAAACACATCGAAAACTAGGTCATCTTGGTTTCTATTTTCATTAGTCGTATTCGTGTATTTGAGAAAATTAAAATGGGATATATGTAATAATTTAAAAATAATAATTATTTTATATAAAGTTTTGTTTTAATTTTGAACTCAAAACAACTTAGTGATAATTGATCCTATCTTTCTAAATTTTTTATGAAACAAACAATCGAATGTTCTCACACTCAATAATGAAATAAAACTTTAATCGATTAATATATAGAAATATATGTTTATAAAATATTTATAAAAATAGTAGTATGTTTCTATTAAGGATATTGTATAATTTATTGATCTATTTATGTTCAAAATACATGATTTTATATTATACTCTTGTATGTGGGAATATAATTCATGGGTTTTTGCATCTCAATTTTCCTTCATTGATATAATAATTTTATTCACTCTATATTTCCTATTTTTGGTTTATATATTGTACAAAAACTTATTTTTAACATAAATTTTATTTAACTAAAGGGATTTAAAAATACATTTCATTTTAAACCATTCAGGGGTCTCGGTTCGAAAGATAACAAAATTGTAAGGGTCACATATTTCAACTTTCCTTAATTGAGACATGTTTTAATGTTTTGCACCAATTTATTATTTCTATGGTGTTTATACTTCATAATAATTTATTTTTGAATACTAAATTATTTAATTAATTTAATTTATATAACCATAATATTTTCAATATTTTAATTATTTTTAATTTAAAAATTACTAATGTTATAAGAGTTTTAATGTTAAAATTCCTCTCTTCGATACATTTTTAGTATTATGAACCTTAATTCTTCCAATTGGTGTATAAAATACCAAATTGAGATGTTATATCCTGAAATAACAATTATTCATGCAAATTTATGTTCATTTTATAACACTCTCTCTCTTTCAAGATGATTTGAGTAAAATTATCTTCATATTGTAAGTGGTTCTTTGTCTTAATTTTGAATCCCATAAAGAAAGTTTATGTTATTCACCAAGTTTTATTTTTAATCATGTAAATAATGTCTAATTTAAATTTTTTATCATGAATATATTAAATTTCAGGATTTTCTATATTCAATTTAATGGTGTACTTCTCATGGGGGTTTGATTCAAAAATTTAAATGGTTATAATGGGTTTTCTGGACTCAAATATTTTAATGAGTCACAATAACTCCAATTGGGATTACCTGATAAGCCCTTAAGGGGCTCTACATTGCTAGGTTTTCCCTTCCACCGCCTTCCTCTCCACTATCTCAGACCGACTGTGATTCTCTACCCGGCTCTTTTGTTCGACGCATTAGTGGCATGAGATCTCTTCCATTAGCGGCAGTGTGTGGTCTCAGCATCCTCGGCAAACCTCATCGACGACTGGCCTTATTCTCACCCTAACCATCGAACTGGATAGGGCTCCCCATGGTAGTGCGATGTTGGTCTAGGGTATGAGTTCCAATTACTGTGGGCTGGGGGTTGAAGTCACGTTTTGTGCCGTCTTAGACTGTGTAGGGAGGATATGGTCTCCCAGTGCGGTTTTTGAAGGCAGTGGAAGGATCAGGATCTACTTCTCCCTTTTGTGAAGGGGGCTTCTTCCGGTGATTTAGGATTTTAGAGGTTCCTTTTTCTGTTTTGTGTTGTGTTTTTTTAAACTTTTGTCAGCAATTTTTGGTTTTGGTGGTTCGGTTTTCTTTGTGGCGCGTGGTGTGTGGTTCATTGTGGATTTTTCAATGAAGACCTTATGGATAGCTTGAATCCGATTTGTGTCAAGCTGTCTAAATTTGAAATGGGATCAGTTGATTTGTGTATGGTTCATTGTGGATTTTTCAATGAAGACCTTATGGATTTAATGTTGAAAATGATTGAAGCTGATTTCTTGTTCACACCAAGTGGGTGATCTCACTTGGTAGTGGTCTATTCACATTGGTAGTATTCTGTCTTGACCATGGTGGTATTCTGGATGTGATGTTGGTTTTTGTCTCGGATGGACGTGGTTCAATGGATTCTACAAAGTTTTCTTAAAAAATGATGGTTCAGATGAGGTTCAAGGAAAAAAGGTTTCACTGTTTCATGGCTTTTCATAATCTGATGTTTGAGAGGGTATGGATTTGGCCACTGGTACCAAGCCCGTGCTCTTTAGCACAATTCAGCTAGCCATGCTACGATGAGACAATGGAAGCTAGACTTTATGGTTTTTAGATTTCGTGAGGAGTTCACATTTTTGGCGAGCGTTTCTTTTGAACTTGAGTTTTGGTATTTGGAGATTTTTATGTGTTTAAGTCTTGATGTCATGGGTTATCACTTTTCCTTAAAAGTATTTGGAAATAAAAAATAATTTTTAGTTAATAAATCCAATTAGATTATAATATATCAAAATTAATCTATTATACCCTATGACGATTTTATGTCTTATTTAAACCTTATTGTTTTGGTTAAATAATGCTTCCCACTAAGAAAATCCACTTTGATGATTTGATTTTATCATGAAAATGAATTTTGTTAAGAATAATTCTCATTTATTTTAATAGATTATTCATCTATATCATTATTTTACTTCCCATTAATGACCATATTTTCCATGTGTAAACTCAAATAATTTTTATCTCCAATGATTCTATTTTCCCATTAATTCATCTTAAAAAAAATCTTTATTTATCATTTTACCAATGTGGGTTTTTGATATGAGTGTTTTAAAGTATTTAAATGAATTTTATTTTCAATGATCTTATGTTATTCCATTCTTCACACAATTTCTGAAATTTGATTTATTTTGTATGAAGTCATTTTTATTCAAAATTTTCTTTAATTAAGGTTCTAAATTGTTTCTCTTCATCTTCAAAAAAAATCTCTAAGAAACTGATATGAAAACCTCACCTATTTAAACATGATATTAAGAAACATATTAACAAAAAGTCAATTTTTTATTTATTTTTAATTTCTAAAGGATTTTTATATTATGGTTAATGGTTTATAAATAATTTTATTTATGCTCCTATTAAATACTCCAGTTTTTATATTTTGTTTTTGGTAACAAATGATCATTTTTTATACCATTAAAAAAAGTTACAGAAGCCACTTTCTTATCATGGGTTATTTATGATAAAATGAATGATTTTATTTTAATTGGAAATAAAATGTATGGATTATGATGGGTGGGGTCTTATATCACTCTCCAATGCATTATATTAAGTTTATGACTCATGATATCCAAAGTGTACAAGGTAATAATTATCACAAATAATAGTTTATTGGAAGATTTATCCTAAGATAAATGATATAATATGGGATATACCATAAGCTAGAGGTGCATATAAGAGGTTTTATATAAATCCAAAGGGTACATGTTGGAAATATAACAAGAAAAAAAGGTACATAGGTGGTAATATCAAGCCTACTATGTGATGAAAGTATTTGTGTGTGTCCTTGACTTATGGTTTATTTTTTAGGCTTCTTCCACACTATTATGTCATAGTTTTGCGGCTATAATTATGTTTTGTAAATTGATTTTAATTAATCAGGATTAAGCCCCCAATTTACATGGTATCTGTTTGTTTATTTTATATTACATGTCATTTGATCTCATAGATAACTCTTATTTTCCCATGTTAAATTTTATAGGAATTTCTCCCATGGCCATGTTTTCTAAAATGATTATAATCTAACCCTTGATGACATGTTGATAGGTTTTCTTGTACTAAGTGTTTGATCATACCCTTTTCTTATGTTTTTATATACCTAGGTTATAAAGATACATATAACTTTTGTAATTTCAATAATGGTGTCTAGAGGACTTCAATTTAGAGAAATTATTTTATATGAATATGTTTATGCATCTTATCTCAAAACACTAAACCTTTAATTCCTTGAGTTTTTTGGATATTTTATTGAATTATTATCTAAATTGTGGTATCCATGTATTATTTATGCATATTTAGTGTGTGTTTTTATAAAAAACTACCCTTATATTGATTTAAAATAAACTCATTAAACTCGATTTATTCATTTTAGATCTCTCTTGATTCCATGTAAATCATCAATTTTCCTAATTATTGTGTCATTATATCCATGGGAAGGAAGGATTAAGCCTTGAACCTTCTTGTTTTTTCCTTTTGTCAATGGGAAATATCTCGAATAAAAAAAATGTTTCTATAATTATTTACTTTATAATTAGAACTCTTTTTTATAGTACTTCCATCCTAAATATTTGATACAACCAAAGAGGGAGTGTCTACACTTGATCAATCCCTAAAGGAGGATTCTGTTCTTATAATAATAATACCTATTTGATCATATTACTTCATAATAATGGACTCTTTTTCTACTATATCAATGACTTAGTAACCTTTCTTCTTATACAAATACTCCATCATGTTATAAAACCCACTGCAATGCTCTATGTTTGTTATTTTTAGTCCCATACAAATATTAGACAACTCTAGGTTAGAAGAAACCTACCCCATTCAGTATGTATCATTACATTTCTTTATATTTATTGAAAGATAGAGAAATAGTGAATGATCTTAAAATATAGACCTAACCAAAACTATAATAACAGATTGATTCAATGTTAATAAACCTTTCAAATATGAGGAATATAAGATCATCCATTCATCCATCCTCATTTTTCAATACAGCCTAACAATAACACTATAGGATTCCACCAGTTCAAAGTATCTTGTAATCAAACATAGAGTCCCTTATCCTCCAAAAATGAAGACAACCTTTATCATTTTTTATATTTTCTAGTCCTCAGTGTGTCACAATCAACAACTCCTTGAAATTAGAAATTTTATGAAAAGGGTTATTGTTGATATGAATTTTGAGTATGACATTTTTGAACACAATTAAAATAATATCATCCCATGATTCAAAACTAGCTGACTGATTCCAATATAATTATTATTCTATCTTGAACCAAATAGACTCCACCATATATTTATATATTTTTAATTTAAAACATATTTAGGGTGGATAGGGATGGTGAATCTCTTTGGTTTCATTTATTGAAAACATTTATCAACCAAAAATAATAATTATAATTTTAGTACCAATAAATTTTTGAGAATAATATATAAGCTGTCAAAAAAACATGGTTCAACCCTGACATGGGTGCATCATTTTTCCCATGAAAATGATAAAATTGTATTATTGGTCCTCAAAGGCTGTAAAATAGTTACTGGGAATCAATCACTATTGAGTGGGTAAACTTTTTAAAAATATAAAATATTTTTACTTGTAATGTAATTTTACTTTGAATATGGAATGGTATTTTTATACATTTAAATTCAATTAAAAATAAAATAAATAGATTAAAATAAATCAAACCAAATAAATAATATCAAAAAACAAAAAAAATCTCAATAAAAAAACTTGTGATAGATACAAATGTACAATAATGAATGGAATGATAGATAAAATATCTATATAAAATATAAAAATGAAACTAAAAATATAGATAGAGGATCCCAAGGTTACCCATTGTCACTATCCAACAAAACCACATTTTTTAAATCCCCATACAATAATTCCACAAATCTTTAACTTCCCTAAAATATTAACCTACATGAATAACATGACATAAATTGGAATAAGTTGGGTGTGGGTTAAAGACCAAGTTATATTTCACCCAAAATTCCATAAATTTTCCTTTTCAAACATTCTAAAAACACTTGTTCTAAATTATGTAATTAAAAATTATTTTTTATCATTTCCAATAAAAATATCACATAATAATTTTCAAAACCTCTCTTAAAACCCCAATAGTTTTTAAAAAACATTACAAACCTCCTTTAAATGCTCCATTAATAAGATTTTAATTGAAATAAACTTTTAAAATTAAATAATGTACAAAAAACATTTAGTTTTTCATTCAAAAACCCCATGTATGGGGAATAATTTCCCAAATTATGTTTTCAAAACCTATATTAGAAAGTTATTTGAAAGATATAAACACTGAAATAAGAATAAATCACAAAATCATAACTTAGTAGCAATAATATATAGAAAATAGGTAACTAGAAAATCCCAGATAAATAATTTTCAAGATTTAGAGAATGTATTAATAGAGGACAACTAAACCAAGTAAAAATTTTAATGAACCAAAACGGATAGAAATAAATTCCACACTCTATACTAGATAATAATCAAACTAATTAACTACAATGATAATTAGTTATATCTATAAGGGATTAAATTTGAAGAATACATTATCATTCATAACTCATAAACATCAAGGGATATAATCTAAATTTACTCAGGTGTAATGACCTTCTAACCAAAATGATGAAGTTTCTAAAAAATATCCAATTATAATCTTAAAATAGGATCATAAATGGAACACCCCTAATAGGGGTTATAACACAAAACTATAAGATACAAGGCCATATCATTGAGATAAGTTTTAAAACTTTATGTTAATCTCTCACTAAGATTCCTAGGATTCTGATGACACTAGTATCCAAGAGTGGGTAAGGGTGTATAACATATTTATCAAACATTAGTGACAACCAAAAAGGAAAACCCTACCAAGGGCATACCTAAACCCACCCTCTAACTCCCTCCTCACTTAATCTCCCATATATAATATATATAAATTAAGTCAACAACTAAATACCATCATCAAAACATATAAAAAACGTTTCATTGGGAGTATATCAAGGGTGAAGTTCTTCTTAATAAATCCTTTAAATACGGTGAATAATTGACCATTATTATTTTAAACTAATATCATTTTCTCCAAAATTATTATAGAAATTATTTCAAAAAAATATTATTAATAAAATATTTTTCATATAAACCCAATAAACTATAGATCATAATTTAAAAATAAAAAATTAAAATCCATTTCAATTTAAATTTTGAAATAAATATGTATTTAAAAATATATAAGAAACTAAGGTTAAGTCCCCACATAGAAAGCACTTTTTTAATCCTTAGGGTATTGGCTAAAAAACTCCATTACATAGAAACACATAAATATAACACCATTTAAGAACATATGGAAATCATAAACCTATGCCTTATATTAAATACATTTAATTAAACAAATGAACTCATAAAAACATTAAATAATGATATTAAAATCATTCATGGCCTCAAGATCATAAAAAAAATCACCCAAAAACTTTTTAACTCCCATTAATCTTTTAAATCATCAAATTCCATGTGAAGACTGTCATATGCAATATTATCAGACGCATAGTATGAATAAATTATTTGGTATAAAAACATAAGAGTTAAAAATAAATCTTCCCACATCAATAATAATATTCAAAACATAATAGTAATTTAATTAAAAAAATTAGGAAACTCAAAGAATTATGTGGTATGTAATGAAAATTAAAATCACATAAACCCTTACCTAGGTCATGTAATGATGATGAAAACCAATCAGATACGAGGACGTGTGGGATTGAGGTTGAATGTACACACCATTGGATTCCAAAATATAATGATTCATAATTAGAACCTATTTAAGGATTCACTAACACTTCCCCACAATAAGCGGAGAATTATAGAACAAGAAACAATGAATTGGGAATAGAGGAAGGTGAATGAAACCTTGAAAAATATAGAAAAATATGAAAAAGAAGACCAATATTATAGGGATTTAGAATGTAATAATATCCCGATAGATATTCCTAAAAGTTTTTTGTTAACGAGGGGGAGAATATATGGGTGAGAGAGTTTAACTCAAAGGGGTTGAAATTTAATTTCAAAAAATGAAATTAAAACCCATGTAGATCTTATGGTATCCGCATGATTTTCTAAACTATGTGATCATTGTACCCCACACATTAGAAACAATTATAAAAAAGAGCACGATTTGAATATATAGTTAGATAAACATTTTGAAAACCATGAGATCATGTTTGGAACATGTAATAGGTATTTCATGAGTTGATTGTATGGTTAGTAATAACTATACGCCAACTGTGCTCCCAACACTGAAACTTCATAAAATTAAAAATTCAATGAATATTGACCAAAAAAACCTAGAAAATACTAAAAATAAATTAATAAATAAAATATTATTATTATTATTTTTAATGGCTATACTATAACAAAACTCTTTACTGTTACACATTCTTCCACCAAAAAATCACTAAGTTACAATGTACTATTTTCGATGGAACCTCTGACACACAACCACATTAATGATATTTTGAGTTGGGGAATGCATGATTTCAAATAGTAAGAAGTTTTTGATTTGTTTTCATAGACACCATAGAATGTGTATTGGTCGATATGATGGAAGGTTAATATCATTACACAATTTATTAGAGACTTATTATATACTCATAAACTCTCTTGTATATTTAAGATGTATTCTTGAATCTTCCCACTATCTCTATGTTATACGATTTACCAATGTTCCACTAGTCTGATTGAAACCATGCATGTTGGGATTATATTATTTCCAATTTAATCAAATTATTTGGGGTACTCTATATGAAGGTTGTATTGAATTTGTCATCATCTAAAAAGGTGATAAGTGTTTATGGTGTTATGATCAATCCCTTGATAAGGGAATACTATATATCTTAATTAAGGGAATCAAAACCCATGAAGTTTAGTGCCACATAGGGGTACACATCAAACTTTTTAAGGTTATGTGATAAGGGCCATCGTGGTTCATTTTAATATCATGAAATCATAACCCAGTGAAGTTAATTTTAAAGTCAAGAATCCATGACCTATTCTGAGTATTCTAAAGTCATGTAAAGTGGAATAATAGGTGAAGAGTTCCCTATAATGGTTTTTGTGTTACTTAATCATGTGATACCCATTCTACTTGATATTTTATATTTGTAACTAGATATTAGAAGTTATTTGTAGCATTTACACCTTTAAGGAAACCTAGTTTATATTCATAGTGTTAGGCCATGGGTAATCTCATGTCCAACACTTGTGAGATGATTGAATATCCCTGACTCATCGGTATAGTAATCCGTAGATAATCCCCTAAGGAAACCATGGATTGTCATTAAAGGAATACCCGGTTTTTTACTAGGGTAATTTCTAGATTGTCATAAAAGGCATACATGTCTCAACACTACAAGAATCCCTATATAATGACCAAATTCATTCATTATCATGCACCAAACAAGGATGATTCACCGTAATCTAGTCAAAAATAAAATATTATCTGCTTTTCACATAGAGGGTCCATGGATCATCACCCAGGGAAGCTTGATTGTGATTCCCTCATTTCCATCACCAAAGTAATGTTTGGGTAATCTGATACTCATCACATGAGTTTCTTTTGATTTTCACATATAAAGTAGCTATCTTTAGTTGGAAATTAAACCCAGTTGGTTTCCAATATATGAATGTCCACCTCATGTGTGTTTCTAATCAGATGAGGAAGGAAGACTAAAAAGTCTAGAACTTACTCCTAGTAAGAGTACCCAATATGGTTTTATAGCCTATTTCATATTGGTAACAAGTTAAGAAAGGAAGACTATAGATATTGGTGTTACACTTAGTATGAGTCCAAAATTTAAGGAAACTAGCAGTAGGATCTCAAATCAAGGTGCATTTGTGGAAACCAGAGGAGTATCTTGACGGGATCTATTGCCTTATTCTTATCACATACATAATTTTATTCTTTTCATGAAGGGAAATATTTTTATAAGGACATTTCTATCAAACCTTAGGGAAATATCCTACTTATACTAGTTAATAGGAATCAAATCCCATATAGTTAATGTTTTATGATTTATGACCATGAAAAAAGATAGGTCCATGAAATTTAACATCATGTTTTAAGGATGTGTTATATATAGGTTTGAATCCATTAAAAAGAATAATAGGTTCCCCCAATTTTTAACTATTATAAATATTATACATGCTAAAAAATGATCAAATGAAACCAATAATCCCACATGATTCTTTATAAGTGTTAAAAATAAGATATAAAAAAAGATTTATTTTATTACATTTGAGTGAATATCATGGGATTTTGTAGATCTTTCATAATGGGATGCCCTTTTTGTTCAACTTGTCAGTTGGTAACTTTACATGAGATGATATGGATAGGTATTAAACCTAATACAAGACCTTTAGAAGATTAATAAACTGCAAAAATATTAAAATTAGGAGACCTAGTGGGGCTTATTCGTTGGTACTACCCACATAGATTCCTTTTCTCTAATGCGGATTAGTTGAAGGAATTTTTTAGGTCTTACACTTGGGATATGTCCCATATATCGTGTGTATGATTCATTTATGAATGTATAAGGGATAAAATATCAATAATAAATACAAGAGTTGTATATATAGTAGTGGAATATGAGGGATATAGGGTATTTTCGTTACTCAAGGAGTTTCTAGGGTAAAATTTAGGTCTATAGAAATTGAAACCAAAATCCTACATAAACTGGACCAAAAAGGTCATGATGAGACTCTTTATTTTTCATGGGGTCATGTAAAGAAATAAAAGGGACAAGGTATAAGGCTTTGGATCATATCCCATTAATAAATCTTGATTTGGGAAAGGATAGAAGAACCCAAATTGTATTTTCTGATGGAGGCCTCGCTGATAGACCCTCCCAAGTGTTATAACTACCCTTCCTTTTATTACACACCTAACCATGATTTATTGCATAGAATTAAGTTGATACAACATAGAAGATCGAGAGGTCTAGTGTATTTGGGGCCTTGGACCATTACATAAAAACTTAATATATGAAATACAACACCTTTATTGAAAACTTCCTTTACATGATCACTAAATTACCTCGTACTTAGCATTGCACGGGATAACCTCAGGACATGCATAAGAAAAGGGTGAGTTATAAAGCCCGGTAAGGGAGCTAATGAGGCATAACATGAAGGATAAAAAAAATTTGGGAAATAGGCATGTCAATGGAGTATAAGATAAACACAAACATAAAAGCATGATATAACAAGATTAACACAACAAGGAAATGTGGCAACAACATTTAACATGATTTTAGCATGATCCAAGGCTCATTGCACATGGATCATGAGTAAACCCTCATTTCGCTTTAATTACAATGTGTCAACCCTCATTGTATTTGAAGTATCATGATACTAATCTTTACCCAATGCATTGGAGCGCTATCAGGGAACACCCTTCTTAAACATTTAATTTCATGCATAAGTGTGCCACATGGATCATATAACATGGAATCAATAAACATAATAAGTTATTTCATGATTTAGTAATGTGGAATAAATACACAAAACTATCATTCAGTATGTATATGCAAATAATGTTGAATACCCTTGATAGATTCTTGGGTATGGTATAATGATCTTGGTTTGGAAAAACACAGTGCAATTTTCGCAACATAACAACATGACATAAGGATTCATGAAAATGGTTGATGAGAGATAAATTGGTGTCTCATAATATATACATGAAATAGACAGTAAGTGGGTCAAATATTTACATGTCACAACAAAAATAATGGAATTCAGATGCCCAATACAAAAATAATTACATAGATGTAAAAGAGGAGAGAGAAATCCCTCATAGAATTTGGGCATAGTAAAAGGTTCACATGGGAGGAATTAATGAGAGTGAAAGGGGTATCCCATCATACAAACATAAATAGGGAACTATGAGGGAGGTTAAAAATCATACCCCAACATTTTTTACTGAAATCAAAAGGGCATAACAACTTCAAGAAAATTGGACAAAAATGAGAAAGAAAGAAATCCCATACTGGGAAGTGCGATCCCAAAAGCTTGGGAGAGGCTTGAGAGATGCTTCTTGGGAGCTTGGGAAACCATGGGAGGATTATAGAGAGGGAAGGGCAGGGGTTGGTATAAATCCAAAGGCTTATATTGAAGAGGAAATGGGAGATTGGGTGGGTTTATATAGGAAAGGAGAGGGAATTCTTTATTATTTAGGTTTGGGACACCTCACATTAAACAAATCAAAACCACAAACTAGCCCATGATTTTTTATCATGGTTTTTTCCAAAGCTGATTGGAAAAAAATATTTTATAAGTCTAATGTCCTAAAATCTTAAAATAGAAGGTTTTCTTATGTGGAGGAGATTCACACACTCAAGGAAAACAATTCAAAAAGACAAAATGTTTTATGAGCCTTGAAGGGTCCACTAAAGCTTTTTAAAATAAATAAAAAACCCAAAATCATATTATTTTAATGTAAAAATATATATTGGCCGAATGTAATGTTTATACTATTTTATTACATCACTATTGGTTGATTATGATGGCATAAAAAAAAAAATATTTAAAAGATATTTAATTTTTACCTAAAAATTCGACCATCTCAAAAAATTATGAAAAATTCATCATCGGATAATTTCGACATCCTTATCCCAAAAATAATATTGATTTTATCTAAATAATTATCTAAATATGTGAATTTTTACATTTAAAATAAAAACTGACATTTATTGAAAAATCATGGGTTTTGACAAAAACAACTTTCAAACATTAATAAAAATTATAATTGCATTCATAAAATTATATGATAATTTATATATAATAAAAAGTAATTTAATAATAATAATAATATTTTATTAAAATATTTTTGAATTCAAAAATCTATTAATTCATCAAAATAGATTTCTTAGTTGAATATTAACTAAAAGTACAATTTGTTCTTTAAAAACTATTTACAAAGTAACAATAATAAAATGAATGCACATTCCATATACAAAAATAATGTACATAGTCATAGTTCTAGGGTATTATTATATAACCCATTATGACACCCGCATAAGACATTAGGGTAAGGTGTGTGATGGTGAGAGACTCATGGGGTGGCTCGGATAACATTGCTTGAGTGGTTATCTCTATCAACTTACACTTCTCTCGTAGGCGGTTCTGCTTGAGCTTAACATGTTCAAGATCATCTTGGGCTTGGTCAAGAGTGAATCCCAATGACACCATCCCCTTTCCAAGCTCCGATAAATGGGCATCGTATGGGGAAATTCTACTGGATGAGGCCATCGTTTCATTTTTCTATGTAAATTGGACTTGTTAAAGCCCTATATTTATACTAATTATGTGATAACTATTCAAAAAATATATTATCAATGGTCACAATTCTTAATAGAATTTTAAAATCCAAAACATAGAACCAAATAAGTTCATGCGTTTTACATAACCATAAGAAGACATTTAAATATACAAAGATGAATTTTCATTAATGATTTTTTTGGTCATTATGATCTTCACCCATTAAGAAATTTCACCCTAAAAAATTCATTTTCCCAATATAAAAAAAATGTGGGTAACTCTGCTTCATCACTTCTTTTGATTCCCACATCGCTTCTTCAAAAATGTTGTTTTTTACAACACATTTATGCGGGGTATTGTCTTATTTCGTAGAAATTTTTCTCTATGATCTAAGATCTTCAATGGTTGCTCTTCATTAGAAAGATCATCCACTAGATGTACTGCCTCTGAATAGAGTACATGTGAAGGGTCTGGTATGTACTTCCTTAATATGGATACATGAAAGACATCATGTACTTTTCCCATGGTAGGTGGAAGTGCTGGTCGATTGGCCACAACCCCATCATGATCAAAAATATCAAAGGGGACGATGTACCTAGGTCTTAACTTTCCTTTATTTCCAAACCTCATGACCTTCTTCCATGGAGATATGCATAATAATACCATATCTCTAACTTTATACTCAAGGTCTCATTGGGAGTTATCTGCATTACTCTTATATTAACTCTGGGCTGCCTTGATATTATGATGAATGGTTTTCACCTTCTCCGCCATTTCTTCGACCATTTCTTGTCCTAATAGCTTACGCTCACCGAATTCATCCCAACATGTCGGTGTTCTGCACTTCTTCCCACACAGGGCTTCATAAGGTTCCATTCGGATGCTCAATTAGAAACTATTATTATAAGAGAATTCAACCAGAGGAAGATGTTGATTAAAAATGCCTTTAAATCCCATTAAACATGATCTTAAAATATCTTCTAGTGTCTGAATAGTTCGCTCATATTGTTCATTAGTTTGAGGAGATAGGTCGTACTAAAGGTCAAATTAGTATCCAGATCATGTTAAAGACTCTTCCAAAACCTAGAGGTGATTTTTAGATCTTGATCGGATACAATAGATAGTAATACTCAATGTATCCTTACCACTTACCTAATGAATATCTATTCCAATTGATCCAATGAAAAATCCTCCCAAATTGCAATGAAGTTTGTAGACTTTGTAAGACGATCCACAATAATCCATATTGTAATGTTTCCTTTGGATGTCTTCATAAGTCTGGTGAAAAAGTCCATAGAGATGTTCTCCCATTTCCATGCTGGTATGGGTAATGGTTACATCATCCCCTTAGACTTATATCTCTCAGCCTTCCCATGATGAAACACCATGCACATTGATGTAAATTCAGTAATCTCCTTCTTCATATTATCGCACCAATAATGCTCTCAGAGATCTCGATAAATCTTTTTGTTTTCTGGGTGAATAGTGAAATTTACACTATGTGCATCATCCAGAAGTTCCTTCTTCAGCTCTAAACTTGATGGAACACATTTTATTTTCCCAAATATCCTAATTCATTCTTCATTGACATTGAACTCTGAGGATTTCCCTCTTCTGATAGCTTCCACTTTCTTCTGAATTCCCCATTAATCCTTTTGAGTATCCTTTAACCTTTCCAAAAGAGACGGTAGAGAAATAATTTGTGAAAGGATTGATGATATTCACTTATTTATAATTCTCATGTCCATATTCATCAAATATAAGAAGATTCGATCCTTCTCAATTCTCATCAATGATAGAATCAATGGGTCCTTTCTACTTAGAGCATGTTCAACCTTGTTCGCATTCCCAGGGTGGTAAGGGATTCAGCAGTCATAGTCTTTGACCAGCTCTAACCATCTTCATTGGAACATGTTCAACTATTTCTATGTGAATATATACTTAAGGATTATGTATTCTGTAAATATTTCACACTTCTCTCCAAAGAGATAATGCCGCCAAATTTTTTATGCGAAGATCACTGCAGCCAACTCCAAATCATGTGTTGGATAATTCTGATCATGAAATTTCAATTGCCTTGAAGCATAGGCAATGACATTGTCATTTTTCATCAACACACATCCCATGCCCTTCTTCGAAGAATCACTAAATACCAAAAAAAAGTTCTTCACATGTTGGTAAAGTGATCATGGGTGTAGTGATAAGCCTTATTTTTAACTCCTTTAATATTTCTATGCATTCATCACTCCAAGAAAACATTAATCTCTTCCGAGTTAGCTGGGTAAGAGGGTTGGAAAATCTTGAGAAATTTCTAACAAATCGTCTAGAATATCCAGCTAACCCCAAGAATCTACAGATATATGTTACTGATGATGGCCGCATCCATCCCTCAATTGCATCTATTTTGGAGGAATTTATAGATATCCCATTTCTTATGATGATATGACCCAAGAATGAGACCTCCTTCAACCAGAACTCACACTTGTTGTACTTTTCATAAAGATTCACCTTTCATATGGTCTTTAGTCTAGTTCTTAGATGCTTTTCAGGATCCTCCTTGGTTTTGGAGAATATCATAATATCATCAATAAAGACTACCACAAATTTTTTGAGGTAATCCCTAATGAATCAATTCATCAAGTCCATAATGATTATTATATCATTAGTGAGTGCGAAGGGCATTACTATAAATTCATAGTTCCTGTATCTTGTATGAAAACTAGTGTTGGGGATATCTTCCTTCTTCCCCCTTAAATGATAATATCCCGATTGTAAATACATCATGGAGATGTATTTTGATCTATGCAGATGATCGAATAAGTCATCAATTAATGGGAGAGGATACTTATTCTTTATCGTGATTTTGTTATTCTCACGATAATCGATGCAAAGGAACATTGATCCATCCTTCTTCTTGATGAAGAGGACTGGTGCACCCCATGGTGAAGCACTTGGTCATATAAACCCTTTATCTAGGTTCTCCGGCAGTTGTTTCTTCAGCTCCTCAAGCTCCACAACAGGAATTCTATCCAGAGTCTTGGATATTGGCAACACCCCAAAAATAAGGTCAATTGATAATTCAACATCTCTTCTAAGAGGAAGACCAGACAATTCCCTAGGAAACACTTCAATGAATTCCCAAAAAATAGGCATGTCTTCACGGATGGTTTCTCCCTTGGAATCAGTCGTCTGAGAAATATACACATGCACATAGCGCAATAATATCCAGGCTTGAAATGATGGATCTAAGGAGGATTCATCTTCCTCCATGCACTTGTATTGAATTGGGGGTCAATTCTCTATATGGGGAGTGATTTCCCTCTCATGTAAATTTATGTTGGCTCTATATAGGGAATGTCAATCTATGCCAAGAATTTCATCAAATTACACCATAGAGAGTATGATAAGGTTTTTTTGGAAAGTTCAATCCACATATTATGATAGGGGAGGAGTTATATTCATGGGAATGAAAGATTTTTCAATTTTCCGTATTCATCTACATCTTTACTTCCATGATTTATAGTGGGGTTTGGATTGTTCTACTAAACATTGAGGATCTAAAAGAATGTGTAGAACTATAATAAAAAATCATGTTCGCTATTCTTGAATGAATAACTAGCATTCCTGTCACCACTTTGTTGTCTGGGTTCACTTTAGCAGTAGTGATTGAAAAATATCACACTTCCTACCTTGGAAGATGTCGGCTGCCTTCGAAAACCCATGGATTAGGGCACTGTTTTGCAAAGTGCCACGGTTCATTGTATTTGAAGCAATGAACAACGCGTTGAGGGTCGATCGAAGGGTTCCTCTCCTCTATTGTAGCTCTGGGTTTTTCCTGCCGACAGTTCATATCCAGATGACCTTCTCTTCCACACCTTAAACATTTCCTCGACCCCTTTAGGCAATTTCCGGGGTGCTTCTTTCCACACCTTTGGAAAGTGGGGTGCTGTATTTTCTTATCACCGTTGGATTTATCCATTGGAATGATAGAATTAAAGTCCACCTTACACTTTTAATCCCCATGATACCCTTGAGATTCTTCGATCTCCATTTAAACCTAAAGGGAACATCAGACAATTTCTTCAGAGCTATCGAAGTCAAGGATTCCCAGCGCTTTCCACAGGCTAGGTTTCAGACAACCAAAGAAGTGTTCAACCTTTTATTAAGGGGAAACAACAAAGCTGGAAGCATATCGTGCAAGCCATGTAAAATTTTCTTCATGCGCTCAGACAAATTCGTCGTCTTTTTTATTGAGGGAAAGGAAGTCCCTTTCTATCTTATGTCATAGGGTGCGCGGAAAATATTTATCGAAAAACATCTTTTGGAAATCTTTCCATTCCAATTCCTTGATCTCCTCCTTAGGCTTCTTATTTTTGATCAACTTCAACCATTGATCAGCTTCGCCCTCCATACGATAAGCAGCTAGAAGAACCTTATCTTTTTTAGAACATTGAATGATGGAGAATATCAATTCAATTGAGTTGATCCTTTGTTCGGCGATTGAGGGGTCAGATGATCCATTAAAAGTAGGAGACCGTTGTCTCATGAAGCTCTCGATAGATACTTGTTCTTTATTAGGGGGGTTGAACATTCCTCTTAACCCATGATTCTATTCAAAGCTTGAGTTAACTAAAAGGGAAGCATGTCAAAGTTCGTGATTCCCACTCCCATCGGATTGGGCATCTCTTTTGCACAGTTATCACATTGATATTCACATTGGTTGTTAGACCGATTCCTCTTATTATCGGTCATTGGCTGGAATAAAATGAATGTTAGGGGTAACACATAAAGGGTAATCCAAGGACAAAACTGATGACTTCTAAATAACTTTTATTTCCTTAAGTTATGAATCCATAGGCTTCAATCTATGTTATTCATGATCAAATTTATAACATATGTTATTAGGGGCATTTCTTTTAATTCCATTAATAAGGGTTCATACTAATCTTGTGAATTTAACAAATCATATCCGTTGGGAGTGTCAGAATCAAGAGTGCAGCAAGGCTCGTTGTCGTGTACCCAGACACCCCGGGTTAAACCCGAAACTCTTTGTCGGGGTTTTCATCCCTAGGTACATCTGATCGAGAGCCACCTCTACCTGCTCATATCCAGACAGGGATGTATTTGCTTGATAAACCACTTACTCAATACTCACCAAAACTTAGGGATGTTTTTATAATATGTAGTCTTATATCTAAGTCTTTACTAAGGTTTTCTAATACTAATCCCAAAAGTAACTAAACCTCCCTTTGATACCAACTATAACAACCCTTCCTTTTATTACACACTTAAACACAATTTATTACATAAAATTCACTTGATACAACATAGAAGATCAATAGTTCTAGTGACATTGGGGCTTAGGACCATTACATAACAACATAAAATATGAAATACATGATCTTTATTGAAAACTTCATTTACATGACCACTACATTCCCTCGTACTTAGCATTGCATGGGACAACATGAGGACGTGAATAAGAAAAGGGTGAACTATAAATTACAGTAAGGGAGTTAACGAGGAATAACATGAAGGATAAAAATAAATGTTAGGAAATAGGCATATCAATGGAGCATAAGATAAACATCAACATAAAGGCATGATATAAAATGATTAACATAACATGGAAATGTGGAAACAACATTTAACATGATTTTAGCATAAGACAATGATAATTGAACATGGGGCATGGTTAAAACCTCATTTCACTTGAATTAGCATGATTAAACCCTCATCTCACTTGACCTATCATGATACTAATCTTTACCCAATGCATTGGAGCGCTATCAGGGCACACCCTTCTTAACCATTTTATTTCTTGCATAAGTTTGCCACATGGATCATATAACATGGTATCAATAAAAATAATAAGTTATTCCAAAATTAAGTAATGTGAAATAAATACATGAAAGTACCAGTAAATATGTATATGTGAATAAAAGTGAATACCCTTTATAGTGACATGGGTATGGTACAATGATCTAGGTTTGGAAAAACACGGTGGGATTTTGACAGCATAACGGTGAGACATAAAGATTCATGAAAATGGTTTGTGAGAGATAAATGGATGTCTCACTATATATACATAAAATAGATAGTAAGTGTGTCAAATAGATACATGTACCAACAAAAAAATTTAATTTATATGCACAATACAAAATAATTACTTGGATGTAAAATAGGAGAGAGAAATCCCCCATGGAATTTCAGTATGGTAACGAGTGTACATGGGAGGCATTAATGAGTGATAAAGGGGTATCACATAATCCAAAAGTAAAAATGGATGTATGGGAGAGGTTAGAAATAATACCCCGACAATTTTATTTAAAAACAAAAGGGAATAACAACTTAAAGAAAATTGGAAAAATAAGAAAGGAAGAAATCCCTTACTTGGAAGTGTGGTCCCAGAATCTTGGGAGAGGCTTGAGAGAGGCTTCTTGGGAGCTTGGGGAACCTTGGGAGGATTATAGAGAGAGGAGGTCAGGGGTTGGTCAAACTCCAAAGGATTTTAGTGAAAATTAAGTGGGAGCTTGGGTGAGTTTATATTGAAAAGGAGAGGGAATTATTTATTATTTCGGTTTGGGACACCTCACATTAAACTTTTCAAAACCAGAAACCAGACCATGGTTTTTTCCCATGGGGTTTTCCAAAAGGAGTGGAAAAAATATCTTATAAATACAATGGATGAACATCTTAAAATAATTGTTTTTCTTATGTGGATGTGAGTCACACTCTCAAGGAAAACAATTTACAAAGACCAAATGTTTTATAAGCCTCGAATGGTCCACTAAAGCATTGTAAAATAAATAAAAAAAACCAAAAATCACATTATATTAATGGTAAAACATATATTGGTCGAACAAGATTTTTATATTATTTTATTACATCACTATTGGGTCATTATGATGTCATAAAACACATTATTTATTTAAACAGTATTTAATTTTCACCCAAAAATTAGACTGTCTCATAAAATAATGAAAAAATCAGAATTGGATAATTTTCAAATCCTGATTCCAAAAATAAGATACATTTAATCTAAATAATTATATATATATTGGAATGATGACTTTTTAAATAAAAACTGACATTTATAAAAAATTCATGGGTTTTGACAGAAACAGCTTTCAAACCTTAACAAAAATTATAATTGCATTCATAATATTATACGATAATTTATATTTAATAAAAATTTATTTAATAATAATAATTATATTTTATTAAAATATTATTTAATTAAAAAAATCCATTAATTCATCAAAATATATTTCTTAGTTGAATATTATCTAAAACTACTATTTGGGATTTAAAAACTATTTATAAACTAACAATAATAAAATGAATGCATATTCTTTATACAAATATAATGTACATAGTCATATTGGTAGGTTCTCTTCACATAAACCCTTTTGACACCCGCATAAGACCTTGGGGTAAGGTGTGCAATGGTGAACGACTCTTAGGGTGGCTTAGATAACATTGCTCGAGCAATAATCTCTATCAACTTCCACTTCTCCCGTAGGCGGTTTCGCTCGAGCTTAACGTATTCAAGATCGGATTGCACTTGTTCAAGAGAGAAGAACAATGATGCCACATCCTTTCTACGATTAGACAAATCGGATTCATATATGGAATGTCTATGGGATGAGGCCATCAATTATTCTGTTCGAGTAAATTGGATTTGTTAAAACCATATATTTATACTAACCATCTTATCACTATTCAATGACTATATTAGCAATGGTCACAATTCATTACGGTATTTTAAAATCCAAAACGTAGAACCAAATAATTTAATACGTTTTACATAAACATAAGAAGATATTTAAATAGACCAAGAGAAATTTTCATTAATTAATTTTTGTGTCGTTACAAGTGTGCTTCTCAGAGGGGACCGATATAGGCTCTTCGTGTAAGTTTCTTTGGTGAGGTTCCCTATATAGGCGGCACATGAAGGCACATTGTATACTATTCATGGAAATACACCCTATATAAGGGCCTTAGTAAGGCCCTATATAAAAATTACCTCTCAATGTTAGTTTGTAGAATCAATATTTAGAAGTGATTTCATAGATATGGCCTCATGTAGTGAGTTCACAGATGCAACCTCATAAAATAAGTTTATGGTAATGACCTCATGTGGGTTTTTTATGAGTTCCTCTCCATAAAAGATGTTCTATGATGCCTCTCTATGAATAATTTTATATACATAGGAGGAAATTACTAAGAGGCTCCATGATTAGTCAAGTAAAATCCTATGTAATGAACTAAACCCACAACTATATGGGTTTTTCAATAAAAGTCATTTTTTAGGATAATGAATTCCCAAAAGTCCTTCAAGATAGATTTTAACACTTAAATTCTAGTTTTATTAGTAATGGGTGAAATAAAAAACCTAATACTAGTGGGAGTATCTTACCACAATTTCACTAGAGTGTGTAATTTTTATAATAACTTCATACCATAGTGTATCAGAAATCATGTGGCAGATAGAGACCCATTTTATTTTTATTTTGGAATTGATATATCATTATACATAGACTTTGAATTTATTTTATTAGTGAGGAATGCATATTGATTTTTGGTAAAGTGAATGACATGAATTTATCAATGATAATAAAATTACATACCTTAGAATTAAATTCATTTGGTATGAACAAAATATAAATATAAGGTGAATTTTTCACACATTTCCACATTTTTTAACATCTGGTGAGCCTATGGAGATGATTGACTAGTGGAATAATTCTTTCCAAAAGTAAAGTCTATACTTAATATTGTTTATTTACTAGAGGAATAAAAGGATCAAGACTTTGGGTCCCCAATAAGAATAATTGACTTGTGTATTTGGGTTTCTAAGGGAAGTAATCATCTATTTGCTTTGCGTTCTCTTTGAAGGTGTAACTAGAAATAAGGAATTAAAAATTTTAAATTGGTAAATGTACAAATTCAAGGATAAAATGGGGGAGTGGAGTGATGTTGGAAGTTTTTTATAGGTCTAAGATAGTTTATTTTGATTTCACTATGTATCCTATTATAATGTGAGTCAATCAATCATAGTTCTCAAAAAACTCCTAGAAATGTTCTATATTATGTGAATGATATATAATATTGTACTGTCTTTGTATTGGGGTGAGGGGAATTTTTAATTTAATGCAGGACCACAAGTAAGTTTCATAAATTTTTTAGAACTAAAATGGATCTACCATTTATATAATAATAATAGGATATATGACACAAACCACTATAATTAGTTTATGTGCATTGTTGTATAGACCATAAGTTTTATAGTTTTTTATCTCGTGAAAAGGAAAATATACCCTCATTACACAAGGGTAAAATTTCCTTTTCTTATAGTGATAAAAAAATAGAAAATGAATTTTTTTTATGAAAAAATGGTGGTCCCCCTGAGATTTATACCTTTATTAGTTCACTAATAATTACTAAATCTAGTGATGGCCATGCTTGGTAGGCATGAACATTTATTTTTCTCAGATCACCCATTATAGGTTTTAATCCAAAAATATTTTCTGACATTTTTTTGAAATACCCAAATGTGTCCTTGGTTATGTGAGGTACATATGTACTTAGTTAAGAATAAACATGTTCCTAGGATTTTCTTCATGGTATTTCAACCTAGTGAGTACTACATGTTTTTTCTTTCGTCAATTTATATTCTTGCAATCTAGAACAATGTAATGATTTTTATATTTGAATAGATTTAACCAAGTGAAACTGATAGTTTAGTTTATATATGTTTGAAATGTTGGGAGAGTCCATCTAGAAAGGGAAAGGGGAAATCCAATGTGAACATTACCCTCATATTAACATAGACTACATCAAGAAAAGGTGAATTTATTTTAAGAACATAGTTCATGGAAAATTGGGTCTTATAATTTAGGTTAATTTAATGGTTAATATGTATCTAATACAAATTTTATAAGGGTAGTATCTTATGACAAGTATTTTTTATTTCATTGAGGAGTATATCAACTGGTTTCATTTGGTTCTTCATGGGAGAACCACCCCCAGATGTTTAGGTGTGAAATAATTGGTTGCTATACTCATTCTTTGATAGTGTTTATGATACAAAAGTGTGAAACATTGAAGGTATATGAATAAACTTGAATAGTTTGGTTGTTGAGTTTGTAAATAATAGATTAATAATGTCTAAGTAATTGGGAAATAGGGACCGATGTGAGAAGGTTTACCATTAGTAATAGAGAAATCTAGTGGCACAATATTAGGAAATAGCTCATGGGGTTAAGGAGAATCTATCTTCTAGGAAAAAAACATACCCTAGGGGTTACTTAGAGGATCTAGGAAAATTTTTCTATTCAATATCAATTACTATTAAGTTTCATTCAAATTAATCATTCCATGTTACCAATATTTCTACAAAAGGGATAAATAAGATGGATGATCCACATGAGTTTATGAGATTCTATGAAGAGTATATGATGTCAATTAATTGGGTTTATGATTATTTAAAGATCAAATAAATGTCATTGGTTAGTAGAGAATAATATATTGAAGGTGATTTTTAGAACCCTATAGGTTATTCAACCATATATTGAACACATTCATATAGAGAAGGGATATAAAAATATATCCATGAGTACAGAATCACTTAATGGGATTTCTTACTCTATGTGAAGATGTAGTGTTGTTATGAGTGATAATGTACAAATAGAACATCTTAAACCCACTTAACAAGGGAAATGAATATCATCTATGACTTTTTTCCTAAACCAGTGAGTTTAGGCGACCACATCTTGACTTTTTATAAGGCCATGTTGAGTTCTTCAAATATTTGTGGACATTTCATTTCATGATCTAAATTTTTTATAAAATTTTATAGGGAATTACTTATAGAGAATATATTAGACTTTTTATTAATCCACTATTTATGGATTTTCAAACTAGTAAGAATTTTGTGTCTAGTTTCTTTAATATTTTATGTTCTTTTAATTTGGGCCATAACGGGATGTAGTTCAATGTCACACCTCTTTATCCAAAATATGAGACAATCTACGTACCACCAATAGTGAGGAAAACATGACATGATTGAGATCCTTGTACTAATGTTTAAAACCATAAGGTAAAGAGCACATGGTATATGAACATGTATTTTTAAAATAAGTAGAAATGTATATTTATAGTTGGGCCTAGGGTAGAAGATATGGGCATCACTATATATACTAAGGAAATTGGAATCCAGAAAAACATTATTCTTTAAAAAATATACACTTTATAGATCTATCTAAAATATAATGAGGAGCATTTTTTAAGTTATGTCGTGCGATTGAAACAAGAATAAACTCTATGGATTATACCCAAGATAGATGAACCATCCATATTTAGGAATGGATCATTCAACCCTATAATAAATTTATGTATATGGACCATTTGTTATGTACCCATACATAGACTTGGATCTCATATTGGGATGTTTGTTTGAGAAATTAGAACCATTAAATTCAGTTTAAAGTTTTTAATGATGGATTATTCATCGTGATAAAAGGTCTCATATGCCACACAGTTTAGGGTCATAGGATAATAATCTTTATATGGGGTATTTGTACTGATTTGACTCACATGAAAAATGAAATGGCTTTTTCTCTATGTTGGTCCAAAGTAGGTAAACCTAATAAGAATAAGTGGGACCAGGAATCAATATAAAGTAGGGTTTGATTGAGATTAAGGGATGAGCCCTAGATAAATGTTCATGGCATCCCTATGTATCTTGAAATAGCAGAAATTAATCCATATATTATTCTTATAAAGAGGTAATTTTTTTATCATAGTATTGTTAAACCTTGAAATTTATCTTATCTTGTATACTCATAACCATTTAATTGCCATAGAAAAAAATACCCTTTTATAGATCAGGTTCCCACATTTGGAAGGTGAATTTTTTATATAGATCATATGGAATAGACCCTTCAGTGTAGTTCAAGTTCCTACGGGATAGAATAATACAAATAGTTAAAATTCATATGGGATGGATAATACATCATGTATTTTAATATCATGTATAAATGACAACATGTAATGTAATTTAAGATCATATGACTAGGACAATCAAGGGATGAATTTTATATTTTTACAAATTGGAACAAAGTATAAAATAGTATATTATGATGTGACTTCAAGCCTCCTCAATAATGTATTTGATGCATAAGGTAATAAAATAAAGATATTTTTTGGAGTTTTTTTAATTTGGTTAAAACTAAAGAACCATTGTAATTTTTTTTAACAATGTTTTCGTATCTGTTGATAACTAATATTCTGTAAAATAATGTTTTTGAAAAATAGGTGAAAGTTTAAGAATGGTTGAACTCAAACATAATGGGGGACAATTTTTTTGATAAAGTGTTGCCCAGGCATAGTGGATCGAACTGAGTAGCATTGGATGAAAAGTATAAGAATGAGAATTATCGGACACACACTTTTTCAAAAAGTTAAATTTCTTGATCAGACACATCGTCAGTCTCAAAATCATAATCCTGAAGTTCATGATCTACCAGACATGATTTTTGTAAGCTATAAATTGATGATTTAGAAAGTTATAATGTTTCTAAATAGGTTAAATGAAGATAAATATTTTAGGAGTTATGAAGTTCTTAAACATTAATGGATCAAGTCAAATGTTTATTTACCAATGTTGATGTTATCATAAATCATGAAAACTCTCATGATAAATGATTTCTAATAAATCGAGTAATCATAAATATTATATTGTTTTTAGGAATAATGACAATGTTTTCATCAGATCCAGAAGTACTAGACACAAATGTCTTTAGAAGTATGAATTAGTTATAGATGATGAGGTTTGAAAATTTTCAAAGTTGTTAGTTGATATTCTATCATAATAATAATTATATCATAATTATAATTCAATCACAATAAGAATTAAATCACAATAAGAATTCCATCATTTTGAGGATTCCATCAGACCAACTCTCAAAAGTAATTTCAATCAGAGTAAATCAAAGAAGGAAAGTATATTGGGATGACTCTGAGGAGGGAATTCAATCAAAATTACACTAAGAAAGAAAGTCAATCGAACTAAATATAAGAAGGAAATTCAATCACACTAACTCTGAGGAGGAAATTTAATCAGACTAACTCTTAGAAGTAAATTCTTTTGAATGGAATTTGAGAAGGAAATTCAACCAGACTGACTATGAAGATGAAAGTAAATCAGAGTGAGCTGAGGATGTTCTATTATAATGAGCTGAGGAAGTGGCATCGTAATAAGATAAGGAGGATCCTTCATTATGATCTGAATTTTTTCCAATATACTAACTAAAATTTAGGAAGGTTTATATGTATTATTAATAAGAAGACTCAATAATATTTAATAAGGTTCCAAAAGATTTAAACTGGTTAAACATAAAGATAAAATATGAGTGAATTTCAAGGTTTTTTAAATTTGAGTAAGTGGGATTTTTTTTTTCATTTTCCCACCTTTTCCATTTAGATTTGGTTATAAATATATTCACAATAAATGTTTTCTTCATAACATTTTTATGTGTGAAAAATTTAGAGCACATCAGAGTTTGTGTAAGAGTTAATTTCTGAACATAGATCTCATTAGAAGATCAGATAATTAAAATTTTTCTTATTATACTAAGGACGATTGAGATGTTGATCAGAGTTTGAAAAGTGTAGTGTGAGAAAATAGTCCATCATAATGAATACATAGTAATGAATAATTAATAATTAGTACATAGTAATGATTTCATAATAATGATTCCATCATAATGAGTCAATTGTAATGATTTCATTATAATGAGTTCATCAAAATAAAGAAATCAGACTAAGGAAGTTGGACTCAGGGTCATTGTACCGTGGTTTCAAAAAAGAATTTGAGGATATTTTTTTGATATTTTGTTTTGTATCTTGATTTTTTATAATAAAACTTATTAAAATAGTGGAATTTATTATAATAAATATTATCAGAAGATATAAGATGTATAATGGGAGTTTGTATATGATATATATTCATATTCATAATAGTAAATTTCTGTAGAATAACATTATTGGCTACGGAAAGGATATAAGTTATCACACTACAGTCAAAAAATTTCAATATTGTGTGATTTAATTTATTTCATCCTTTTTATGCATAATTATTTACCAAAATATGATAGGGTAATGAAATTTAATAGGTTGTAGGGGTTAAGTTTTAAAATTCCTAAAACATTCAAAATGTGAACAATTGATTTGACCCCCTAGTTTTTATTTGATCCTTTGTAAATTTAAAAAAGTGAGGTGAAAATATTTTAGGATTTTTCAAATAAATTTGATTGAATGATGACTGGTGGACACAGTTTGGCCATTAATAATGGTGGGAACCAATTCCACAGTTCTAAGAAATTGTGCCTGAAGATAAGGGGGTCCTTTCCCCCCGGACCAAAACATCTTCAAGGGGTTACATAATTAATAAAAAACTTTAGTTATATTATCCATTTCATCAGGGGACCATTAGGATAAATAAAAAACCATGATACCAATTATTATGAAATTCTAATCGAAGAAGATTCACTCAAGGTTCCTCAGATCTCATGAGCAGAATCATGACTCAAAAATTTAGGTAAGTTGTTATTCAAACATAAAATATATTAAGTAGGTTTAGTGGAAATAATTGAATTAAAAAAAGTTTTGGGATTTTCTATATCTATATAATCTTAACTTGGATACGTAATATGGGAATGAGTAATTGACCCTGATTGAAGATAAGATTAAACACAACCTCAAAAGAAATGTTTATAGGAATCAAAATGTAATAGGGGAATCTTTGTAGTTTGTTAAGTGAATCTATGATTGAAATATTTTAGTCGTTTATGGAATGATGGGATGTGAAATTCACCACATTGTTTAAGGCCATGTGTTAATAAATTCATTTCAGGTAGTTTTGGTTCTTTTGATTAGGCCTGTATGCTATGTAATTAAGATTCATTCAGCTAGGGAATATGTGTCATGTAGTTTATGGTCATACTATTAGTACCATTTTTTGAAGGTATTTTCATATATTTGGATCTTTCACAAGGAAAATATTTAGACTCATATTACTTTATGTATTTTAATGGATCTAAAGTGGATAAGGAGAAACCCAAATACTAGAATGGAATAGATACTGATGGGGTATTTTAACACATAGTCAACATTGCATCACAGACTTGGGCCACCCTAATTTTGATCCTGATACATATCAATAATTATTTTAGAGATAATAAACTACCACTCATAATCTAATGTGATGAAATGTAAATTCAAAATATGTGGGGTGATTGAAAAATTATTCATATTGTGTGAGATTTCATAATAGGGATTGATGGTCCATGGTTTGAGTATCTCATCAGCCTTTGGAAGGGACATGTAATAGTGAAAAAATTTGGAATTAGGGAACAAGGTAGATGACATAGGAATCATTACCTACCATATTGTCACAAGAATCAAGCCACATGAATTTATTTTAAGTGTCCATTTCATTATTGACCTAGATATAGATCATGTGTCATTAATTAAAAATGAGATGAGTAGGAATACTGATAATAGAAGGAAGTAAACCCAACCTAAATGGAGTTCGAATACCAAGATGTGGGGAAATAGTTTTGTCCTTGTGTGAGGTTATTAGATAGAACTCATCATGATTAAGTAAACCCATCCATTATAAATATCCTACATAGATCTTATTCATATATAACAGAGAGGTCAAATCAAATATCCATGTTTATTAAGGTTTTCCATGATGGACCAATGCATATTTCAATTTAACATCCAGCTGTTAGGATTAAATCATTTGTATAGTTTATGTTTGTGTAATGATGACATTTACTAATCATTTTAAAATCATATGGAATGGAGTTTTTTGAAGCACAAATTAATTGATAATTTCATGTGAACAAGGAGTAAAATCAAAAGGATTTCTAGCTAAGCCAAAAATAAGGATTTTAGTTGTCACTTCATATCCTATGATACAGGAATAAATCCATATATATTTGTCATATTCTAGATTAATATGTTAAATATGATGGAATTATTTTAGCACAGGTTATTGAACAATGAATTATTTTCTAGAATCAATTATATAGATATGACTGATACATATGACAGAGTCCTATTATTATTTTTTAATTTTTTTTCATGTAATCATGGATAAGGATCCATGTTCTGGATAGGATCCAAAAAATATCTGGTTCTTATTAATGGAAATTAATTCATAAAGTGTAGGCTAATCTATGTAGTTTATGGTCATGTATTATGGACTAGATGTTATGAATTTTAATGCCCTTCCACTATAATGATACACTATACAATTTACAGTAGTTCAACTAGGACTTATGTCATACAATTTAATTTCATCAATTAATGACATATATAAGAAGTTAAACATCATACAGGATGAATATAGAAATATATATTAATTTCATGCATTAAGGATGTATCTATATAGTTTAATGGAATGAGTTAAGGATGAATATTTTTTACAAGATTCGATGGGCATGGTGCTTCACCGGTTGAGTTAGAATAACTTTCTTATATGTTTCATGTGTCTAATTATTATCTAACTCTATCATTATTTATTACATATAAATCTATGTCAAATCCTTAATGATAATTAATCATTAAATTATATGAAAATTTTTCCTGATAGGTACAATAATTGGGATAATCTTCTATAAGTGTTTCCTTGGGTCTAAGTCCATGATCTTTTAAACATGTGAAACATCCAGATGTATGATTGGTATCAAGGTAATTTACCTTGTTTCAAATATTTATGATATATGGGAGTCCATGATCCATTGATACACTTTTTTATTATAATCAGGGTGTTTTCATTGAAAAAGTGTAAATTTAGGTGTTTTTGTCTCCAATATCCCCTCATCAATAGAGTTTAAAATTCACTCATTAATGATAAATAATCTATCGATTTTATTCCCTAACAATCAATGGTAGTTTTAGTGGTTTATATAGTCTCTTAAATTTTCCTCTTTTGGTTTCCTGATCATTAGTAACTGAATAAAATTATTCTCCATGGAAATGGTATGATACCTGTAAAATTTATTTGGATGGAAGGGTAATACCTTGATTCACCTATCATTGGGAGGAAGATTATAATTCTTATACCACTTTGAGCTACATATGGATTCATTGACATAATCACATGGTCATATTTGAGATCTGTGTAGGATTTCTTATTCCTAGTTATCTTAGTGGACGATGTCTAAAATTTTTATTATCAGGATGTTGATGATTCCTTCCCAAAATTGAAGAACTCTGGATATCTTGGGAGTTATACAATGATCATCAACATTTAATAATATCTCAAATTCACCTAGTAAAATTTAATAAAATATTAAACTTCCATTAGAATTGTTGTCATGGGTGAAGCACTGCAAGGAGAAACATTTTTTTGGATGATAGAATTTCACAATGGGGGGATCCCTAATGAAACCATGTAATGATATTCTAATGTTATTTGTATTAATTTGATAACTGAGTGATCAATTATTCAGTACAGATGGACTCAAAATCCTTAGGGGGTGATAAGTAGGAGACATGATGACACCATTACTATTCCTAATGTCATGATGGGTGAATAATGATAGGAGTTATAGGTACACCCTAGTGATTATATCTGATTCCAAAACAAGGGGGTATGATCTATGAAAATTTTGTTCTGAGGAATCAATAGGGTTGAAAATAACCTTTGTAGAGTTAGTTGTATCCTTACCAATCACTATAATATCACTGATAGGGGTAGAGGATGGGAAAACCTATTGATCCCCGATTGATGATATATGTGTGTAATCATCCATGTAAGGAATTCATTCATTAGAACCCTATGAAAATTATTCAAACCTGACTAGTACCATGTTGATGGAAATAAAGGATATAATTTCAATAAAATTTTATTTCCGATCATGTATTTTTTCTCTCAAATAACAATGACTGAGGTTAACTGGTGTTCCTCATCAGAAATTGATCCCATGTAGTGTGATGATTTCCATTTGCTCATTTGGTGGGATAATTCACATTCTCCCAATATTAGGTGAAATAATTACACTTGATTATGGCCTAATTTTTGAATCCCTAAGGGTGTCACTTAATCATTGTTTCACATATACTAATTGTGTTAGATAATTTTAGACAAAGTTATATAAATCAATTAAGTGGAACATGTAAAGGGAATTTGGGTCCCTAATAGTTGACCTAATAATTTAATAATGATGGAATGTAAATTATCACCTTATTTTTGGATTATCTAGTCATCAACTCTTTTAAATTTCTTATATATGGGTTTTCCCATTATTCTTATTTATCTAATAGAATTATAGTTACCTATTCCACAAGTGCCTTGGTATTTCTTAGTTTCCCTTTACCATCATCAGGATACATTTTTAGTAAGTATTTGATAATGAATAATTCTTAGATCATGGAAACTAGCATACAATGTTGAGGATAATAATTTGAGTGGCTATCTTTCACTAGTTTATTTGGATTCTTGACTTATAGAAATGTAATAAGATTTATCACCGAGGTAGATATGAATTACCACCTAACATGTTTATTATGAAAGGAAAAAAGGTTTATTATTTTTACCTTCATGGTCATAACACCTCATCCTTTTTGGATTAGGGGAGATAAAATTCTTTTCTATATTCCTTGATTTCCTCATTTTAAATGGGTATGATTGATGTGATTTTCCATGGTTATGAATATATAGTCATATATACATTCTAATATTATTGTGAAATCTCTTAACACACCATGATAATTTAGGGTATGAGTTTAGTTGAAAACTAATCCTATAGGTTCACTGTTTAGATTTTATGAATTTGTTCTTGGTGAAGATTTATTTCAGAGGAATATGTGATAATGTTCTAGATTGAAATGAAATAAATGGCTCTCCCATTCTCTTATAGTATAAAATTTAAGAGGTTAATAATTATTATTTTCTTTAGTGTAGATATGAATTAGAATAAGTTTTTATGACATTGATATTCCCAGTATACAAAAGAACCAGTTTCAATGTCATTTCACCAAGAAAATATAAGACCTTACAAGATTTAAAAAAACATCTTATTTTGTATTCCTCTTATTATTATTGGGCTCCCAATATTACACTATATTGGGAATAAAAATGCGTGAGATACTACTCTAAATCACCTAATCTATTAAATTTCATGAAACTAGGATTATCAAACTTCAGTTAAGTTGGAGTCACATCCACCCCTCAAGATTCAACATCCCATATAGTAGTACCAATGAAAATTATGATTCAATATGAATATATATGGTCAATTATAATATCAAATTTTTCTTTTTATACTATTTACTATGTGATTCTCAAGTGACTTTCCTGATCAATAAGCTGATAAATCCCCAGTTCTTGGAAATCATAATAACTAGTCTGTGATATAGTGAAACAGATTGATTTAAATTATATTCTGTTGATGTGTTGATTTTATTATACCTTCATGGTTTTATAAATCTCCTCCCATTGAAGAGGTTAATCTAAAAGAGGTATTCTAGCACCAACCTGATGTATATACTAAATGGTTATGTTTCCCCTAACCAATTCGTAATTTTTTTTTTCAACTTCTATTTTTTTTGCATTTAACTGATAAATATTCCCTTTTTATGAGAAAATCATCCCATATTAACGTGGTGGGTGGGTAGAAGATATAGACACCTATATTTATTCATTATTATTTTCATGGGTAGTAGTTTTAGTTTTTTCAATAGAAATGAAATTTTCTGATATGAAACATGTGTATGGAAACATGGACTCCCATAAAAAAGGCTTAACCATGATGTAAGTGTATTCTTGTCCAATGAATGAAACTAGTAATTAATATGAGGTTAAGAATTTCCCCTTCCCTATATAATATTTTTACAATGGGATATTATTGTCATAATGGCCAGATATGATGATGTCTATAGCTCTTTCTATTAATGTGTTGTGATTTTCCATGGGAAATTTCTAGTGTATGCCGAAGGACATTTATGATGTGAGTAGTAGTAGGGATATGGACCCTCTCTGGAGTTTAACTAATATGATTAACCTAGTAGGCTATTCATCTTGGTTCATTGATTTGGAAGACTAGGGTGGGTATAATGTACACTAAAACTTGTTATAGAACTCGGGTCACACATCGGTGATGATGGACATGGTAAAAAACAACCCTCCCAGATAGATATTGTATGGTTTCATGAACATAGTGGATGTCTTTATACGTGTCCCTGAGATAATTAAGGTATGTGTTAACATACTCTTGGAAAGTATCTTTAAGTGGTTGTATGTGGAAATATGGGACACCTTCTTCTCCATGGCCTATTGTTGGTCAGATTATTTATGAGGACTCATCCTAAATAGCCTTTCGCAAGCCTCCTCGATCGTTACGATATATCCATTAAAAGTTATTCTGAGACTAGTACCATTAACTTTTGATTCTCAAGGCCCTTGGTATGGTGTCCTTGGCTATCAAGGGGTATGGTTGGGAATTCAATTGGTTTCTTATAGTGGGTTTTGTTTTATAGAGGGTTATACTCTCTTATTTAATTATCTTCGCATTAAATGGTGTATTTATATTCAAATTTAATTGAAGGAATTATTAAAGGCCTTGAAAGAAAACATAAATAAAAAACATGTTAATGTATTTTCATAATATAGAACATATTCAACTAACTACATTCATAGTGAAATAATTCACAATGGGTTCACTATTTTCTTTTTCAAGGGAAATTAAACTACACAAATACACCATGACTATTTTTAGTTGGGGTGGACCCACTTTCAAATGGTAGCTAGTTTTTGGGATGTTTCTAGAAACACATTATGATGCACATTGGTTGAGAGAATGGGATTTTATTCTCATTACACACAATAAGGAATGTTATTTACTACTCTTAGGCTCTCTTATAGATTTAAGACATATGCATAAATTGTTCTCAAATCATAGCATGGTATTTCTTACCCCCATATCAATTATCTGATTAAAACCATGTATGTTGTGGTTATACTAATTCCCATTTAATCTAATTATTTAGTGTGTTTTATAATTAAGTTCAATATAGTAATATTCTCTAGAGTCTATTACCATCTAGAAATGTGGTATGTGTTTATAGTGTTTGGAAAAATCCTTAGAGAAGGACTGTCTATGGTTCCCTATAAAAGGGTTCAGAACCTATATAGCTCAGCGACACTTCACAGGACACATCATAAGTTTTATGTTAATGTGAAAAGAACCATAGTGGTGCCCTTTATGTTTTATATAAAACCCCTATAATTTTATTAAATATTTTCTCATTAAATAATATTAATTCATCGATATCTTGCATTACATGCAACATCGACTTTAGACTAACTACGTAGCCTTATTAAAACATTATGTGTTCATTATCAACTAGTTGTTAGATTGCGGGGTATTAATAGTAATAGTTAAATTATGAAAATATATGGCTTACAAATTTATAAAATTCAATAATTATTTATCAAATTATTTTAATTAAAAAAATATGTGAATATATTAGTGATGTCTTCTTGGAAAAAAATATGCACGTAATGTATTTTTCATAAAAAATAAAATTAATCATCATTTACGAATTATTTTTAATGAAATTTATATATACTATTTACTTGATAAAATGTTTTAAACATTGAAAAATATTTTTCTTTTCATCAGATAATAATAAATCTAGTTTTATTCTTAAAATGTAATTTTTCAAAAAATAGTTTTCGGGCCATATTTCCTATTTATTTTAAAATTAATTTCTAAAAATTTTAGAAATTAAATTTAATAAATTGGATTAAATATTTCAAGTGGTTCAAATTTTTTAAATATACCCCTATTATTTTTTTTTCAATATGAATTGTAACCATGGTATAATTTATCACCTCGATAAAGGGTAAATTAGTTCAATGATGTTTAAAAATAAATGGTAATGCCCTATTTTAAATCATAATTGTTATTTGATGAATATTATTTGACACTTATCACCTTAGGATAATATTTTATTAGTTTAATGTACATTTTTCATTGAATATCAGTTATATATTATTTAAATCAGATAATGTTATAAACTATCACTCTATTTTAAATATCCCTTATGTGTCCATAAAGTGATAAATTAGGTTATGAATGAATATCCATGTCAATTTTGAGATTAGTAATATTATTTTTATGATATAAATTTATATTTAACATTTAGTAATTATGTAATTTAATTTATTTCAGAAGCAATTCAAATGAAATATTTCTCCAATTAATAAAAATATAAGAAATTATTTTAAAAATATTAGTAGTGATATAATTTTAATGAGTTAAATACGAAAATTATTTTTTCTTGATATATATGACATATTAGGTATGTTTTAAATAGTTTTATTATAATTTTCATGATGTATTTAAAGTTAAATTAAAATAATAGTTTCAAAATGGATAATAATAGTATTTTATAAAAATAATATTTTATCAAATTAATTTAAAATCATAAAAATATTTTAATAATAGATGATTATTATGATATGGTCGAAAATTTCATAAATTATCCTTTTGTTATTAAATTATCACCTTATGATTTTAAATTAAAACCTCTTAATATTGAAAAATTTGTTGCCATAGTTAAAATTAAAATAGGATTACTCTAGGTTAATAAAAATGATGAGGTTGAAAATTACACCGAAACATATCTTAATTCTATTAGTTGATGAGGTATAAATTATTTTTATGAGATTAATACCCTGTACCACATTATATTTCAATCCCTTTCTATTTTAAGGTATTACTCTTGAGAATGAATTTATTATAATTTAATCTTTGGAGAAATTACAAAATTTCCCCTCACCTTAAATATAAATGTGCACCTTCTCTATCACATCCTTAAACCAATTTTATAAATATATCTCTTATAAAATATTATAATTTCTCTTATAAACATCACTATACACATTTTAAAGGTGCATATCTTTACAAAATACCAACCCTAGATCCCTTAAAAGGATATCTAAAGGTGTCTTTTCGAAGAATTGGTAATATCCATAATCGATCACTTTCTTTTTATAATCTTCTTTACCTTCTATAAATATTTTTTATTTATTATTAAATAATAAATTAAGTAGCATAAATATTCTTAATTTTTTTTATAATTATTTAAATTCCATCATATACCCTATTTCATATTAAATGAGAAGTGAAATTATCATGAACACATACATACAACTTACTGTCTCCATGTAGCGATACAATTCATTTTTCATCACCATATTTTATGGATAGGTATTATGATGGTTTTAATGTATATATATTATATTTTTTATATAATTATACTTATTTAATGATAATATCATGTCTAACTTCTTATTATTTAATACTTTGTTAAAAGAAAATGTCTTTCATGCGAACGTGTGGACTACCACTTCCATGAAGCGATATGATTCGATTTAATTTATTTTTTTCTTGGATGGTAATTAAGTGTAATTTTTTTAATATATATGATATATATATATATGATGAATAAAATTATTATTTAAATATTAAATATTATCTACCTTTTTTCTGTTCCATAATTCATAAAAATGAAAATAGCGTTCATGCGTACGTACGGCCTAGCGTCTCCATTAACAATGTAATTCATTTTTATATATCTGAAAATTATGATGAATATAAATATATATATATATATAATGAATGCTCATGGAATTTATATTATTTTTAATATTATGTAGGTTATGGTACCAAGATAAATTTACATATATGATAATTACTTAACAGAAATACTCATGGTAAATGAAATTGTTAACACCTAGAAATTACAATGTTAATAAGTAATTTTTTCTAAAATAGGTGTTTAAATGTTATAAAGGGGTCAAATAAGATATTAAATGTATTAATATAACTATCCTATAGAATTATAAGAATTTTATAGTTATTATATTAGAGTACTTTGTGCTTCCGAAGTAAGGATAACACAAGGTAAGGGATTTATTTTACAATGTCATTAATATTCAAGATTATTCATTTTTAAGTATCATCTGGGATAATTTTTTGATATTTAAATTCTATATCCATTTTTTATAAAACAGTTTTCAATAATTATTTTACTATTCTCCAATGATTGTTTAAAATCATTTTTACCCATGTTTTACTTTTTACAAAATCTTTTTGTATTTTTAGAAACAATGGATGTTTGGATTTTATTAAAGGATTTTTTTAACGTATGATATATGAATATATTTTTCAAGGGGAATGAATAATATTTTCTTATAATCATCATTTACAAGTTTATTTTTAAATAAAATTGTTTTTATTTATAATTGTTTAGCTTTTAAAAAAATTATTTCAAAATGGAAAGGTTATTTTCCTATAGAATTATTCCACGTGACCTTTCAAAATCCTTTCCCATATTTGATTACATCCTTTGATGTTAAATAATATTTACTAGGAATATTTTAAAATTAAAACGTCCTTATTATTTCTTTAGATTGTTTTTTATTATTAAATAATAAAATAGTTATGAAATCTATTTCATTCCCACATGTTATGATATGAAAAAATGTTTATGAAACCCATTTACTATAATGGGTTTTGATGTGATGAATGATTTATGATCTTGTGGAAGAAATGTGTACACATTTAATAATCTTATGGTTAGGTCCAATATCTCCCTAGAACGAGTGGGGTATCGAATTTTATCTCATGATATGGTTATGGGAAACAAGTCGATGTGCTGGATCCACTATTTGGAATAATATGAAGTGATTGATCAATTATGGGAAACAAGTAGGTGTTTTTAATCCACCATGTCAATCTTTTTTTCATTCACTATATGATGGTATTTTTAGTTAACCCTGGCATGTGAAATGTATTCTATACTTATGATGATACCACACACATTTATTACATGAGATTATTGTTCATGATTCAGTTATAATGAGTTCTCATTCTTGTTGTAAATGTATTTTGAGATGACATTGTTTTATGATATAACTCATGTTTATGATCATTTTAAGATAGAGTATGAACTTTTTTAGTTATGTTCATGATCAAATACCCTTCCTTATTCTTATCATATGACTTTATATGAGGAAAAATTGATATCTCTCATATTTTCCCTTACTAAGCATATGAGATCACCTTTTTTTATTTTTCCCTTACCCAGGTTATGAATAAAGTTTTATATAGTTCATTCCAATGAATATTAATATGAGGGAAAATATTTATGGGATATTTTGAAGATATTTCATCAAATAATTAGATTTCACAACTAGTATCTAATGAATATAAACTTTTATTGTCATGTCATAGATTTTATTTTTATGCAATAAATATTAATATAAATAGAAGTAATATTTTTGTATGAAATGATTGGGTTGTTATAGTCATCATTCCATTAGAAATTGAAGTAAATTTTAGGTTCATGCTTCTAGTACCTATTCCAGGTAGTTTAAAGTCACGAGGAGTGAAGCACTAGGTGAAAGGTGCTTGAAATTTTTTAGAACGATACATATTGAGGAGTTTCCCTTTTTTGTTTATCATCTTTTTTAGTAACTATATAAGATATGGTATGGAGGAGGTTTATAACTTGAAGGATAACCAATTTATCTTCCTCATTTCAATACATGAGGTCATCACATGATCTTATGATGGGAGATGATGGATCATCCCTATCTTATCAACAGAGTCATCCTTGGATCATTAACGGAGGCATCCCAAGCTTGTCACTATATGGATCCTCATCTAAACATCAAAGGCATACCGATCTCATCAAAATTTTCATAACTGCCTCATTTCCATAAAATTATGATTCATATTACTTTTATAAACATAAGTAGATCATACTATTGTAACTTAGGGTGTCCTATGCTTATCTCCTTGAAAATATTAACTGTGACCACCTTAGGCTCATCACTTAAGTAAGGTTTGGGTAATTTGATGCTCATCACATGCGTTTCTTATGATAATCAAATAAGAATATTCTATCAAAATTTGGGACTTAAACCTAGTAAAAGAACCATATATTTATGTATAACCCTATCTATAGAGAACTAAATTAGGTGGGAAGAATAAAAAGGTTGAGTATTACACCTAGTAAGATATCCAAATATGGTTGTATGCCTTCCTATCTATTGGTAACTAGATGATTAAGGAATATTATAAAATTTGGGGTTATAGATAATTAGAGGAATAGATATGAGGAAACCAAGAGAAGTATCTCAACTCAATGTTAATTTCAGAAAGTGGAGAAGGATATTTTGGCTCAATGATTTATCGCTTGCGGGCCACATAAATAATCCTACACTTTTCACATAGGTAAAATTATATTTAAGGGTTTTGGGATTGAACGTTAGAGAGGAATCATATTTTTTTAATAGGAAATAAATCCTACATATATTATTTTGTATAGTTTAATAATGTATGATTGTACTAGTATAAGATGTTTAATTTCATATGATAAGTATGTATTCTATAATTTAGATTCATGCATCCATGACTCATAGATGATCCCTAATTTTGACTATGATTAACCATAAACATGATAATTAAATGATTAACTAAAACATATTTGTAAATTTGATTCATGATTGGTGTGAGAATCTTGATATAATAAAAGATTAATTATATTTCATGAGGGTGAAAAATAGTGTATTTAGTGGGAATTACACATTGGGATTCCCATTTGGTTAGACCTATCTATTAGTAATTTAGAATTAAAAGATACAGATATGGAATACACCTATTAGGAGGACCATGGATGATTTTTTCTGATATTAAATGGGTTACATCAAGAGACCAAGTAAATATTTTTTATTATGTATATCCATATAAATTATTGACATAGTAAGAAACATAGGTGAATGCATCATTTTTTTCCACCTATGAAAAGGCCCATATATGGTTTGTATGAGTTATTAATGGGGTTAAAGGGGGAAGGTCATCAATGTGTAATCTAATAAATGTATCTAAGCTAAATTTACATTAGGTATAAAAGAAGATTATTTCAACTCTTGGTGTTTATATGGTGGTAGTAGGGGCTATATATATTTCAACTATGATCTATCAGACTCAGGTCTAACAAATTCATGGTGGGACAGTTTATTTTTTAATGGGTTTAGTGATATAATAAAATGAAATTGGACCATAAACCATCACTTATATAAATTAGATATGAGAGGGAAGTTCCCCATGGTATGAAATGACATAGGTTTCATTGGTAGGGTCTCATTATGGTGGCTTTTATTGGGGCCTCACAAAGGATCCATGTATAAGGGCCTCGTAATGGTGGTTTGTGTGGGGGTCTTGTAATGGTTCCCCATGTGGGGCCTCAATATGTTTCTTTATGTATGTAGCCTCATGATGTATATTTCAAAACTAATCCTTGAAATGTGAGTTCATGGATTTGACCTCAGAATGTGATTTTGTGAATGTGGTCTCCTAAAAGAAATTGGTAGGCATAACCTTTTGAAGGAGGTTTTCATATACCTCTTTATAAAGGAGAATCACTAGAACCTCCACATGTATAAATTTATATACATAAGAAGAAATTACTAATATGAAATTATAAGATTATTTTGAGATGAAATGACATTATTCCTTCAAATTTCTCCTCCTACTTAAAATATGTACATGTATTTATAAGAAGTGATTTTTGACTACATTCTCAGATTCAGATTCCATATAGGGAGTACACAGTTATATAGTGTGTATTTGACAAAATTATGTATAACAAGGTTTCATGGAAGAGATATGAAGGCATATTGGAATCATTTATCTAGAGCCAAAAGTGATAACGTCAACCAAAGGACCTACATGACTCCCAAGGGTTTATGAATAATCATTGAAAATAACTAATGATTCATGAATGGTTGGGTATTTTTCAAAAAAAAAAATCATGGATGAAAATATGATTCATGAGTTGTAATATCGCATAGATATCACATGACTCATGTAACAACAATTTGGTTCATATACTATTTATGTCGTTAACATACTTTCTACAAGAAACATCTAATTGTGATAATTTTTCTTTCATGCCAAAATGAATCCCAACAAAAAATAACTATATTTTTTGATCCATAATTCTATATTGGATCTATAAATACTAAAATATCATATTGAAAAATAAACTACACCCTAAAATACATTTTTTCATATATTAGTTTTTTGGGTCAAAATGTGCTCATATGACCCTAAAAATGGGTTTTAAGGATTTAACTCCATTTTCATCAATAATGTCTGAAATCTATAGCCTACTCATAGCGGGGGATTTTCAATATCAGGTAACCATACTTGAATATGTTTCTAAATGATCTAAATCCATCATTACATGATAGAGAGTAAAACACATCAAGATCCCATTTTATTTTTCTTTGGGAATGGAGATACAATTATACTCAAACTATAATTTTGATGTTTGAGGTAGTATATTGTTAGGTATAATATGAAAAATTGAATGGTATGAATATATTAGTTCCAAAATAGCTTAAAATAAATAATTTCAATTTGAATGGAATATATATAAAAGTCACGATACCCAAACCGTACATAAACTGGATAAATTTGACTTTAAATTCAAAAATGTCACCTAACACTTCCAATGATATGATTATAATGATGATACCCATAGTAGGTATTTACACTATTTAATATAGGATTTATTATAAATAATCAATCGAATATGAGGGTAATCTATGTGAATATCTATAATCTCACTAAGAACACTAAATCATGTAATCTTAGAAAAAACAATTAGTTAATGAAATATCCACAAAACTAAGAATGTTGTATAGAATTACATAATTAATAAAAAGATCTATAACAACCCAAAAAAATATATCCCAAATATTATAAGGTATAAAAATTCCCAATATTTAATTCTATAAATTGAGCACGAGTAGTAATAGTTGAACATCAAACATAGAGGGAAATAAATATCTTTAAATATATAAGAGCATTGAGAATGGTCTAGATATACCACTATACCTAGAGTATGGTAAGGTAAATGAGTGAAAAAAATATAATTAAACCCTATTAGGTATGATTCTAAAGAGAAATTCTAGTTACTAACTCTCTAAGAAACCTTGGGACTGTTCTAGGAGGCAAACGATAAATAAATAAAGAAGTAAATAACCCAATCATAATCACCCAATCCAAATAAGGACTCATGAAATCGAAATCAACAACATGAGTAATATCATAGCACCAAATTAAATTAAAATTTACCAATAAAACCTTTTATAACCTCAACATTTTAATTCAAAATAAATATTATAAAATTCATTTCTTAATCATATCTTAATTAATTCCAACATAACTAACTTAAATTTACAAGCCTTAATAATTCATAATTCAATAATTTAAATATTCACAAGTTAATAAATTAGAATTATTATAAATTATTACAAAATATCTCATTTTATGTTATTCTAAATTCATAATTCTCTATTTTTTTAATTTTAAAATTTTAATTTAATTTCCATATTAAAACTCTATGTTCTAGTTTATTGAAATATTATACATACTTCTAAGGTTTTATTTGATTTTAGTTCCATTTTAAAAAAACTCATTGAAATCAAACCAAAAACAAAAAAATTACATAAAACTTCTCCCGAATATACCCAAAATTAAAATTTCACAACACCCTATGAAATTAAAAATCTAATAGAGTCCAAAACAATATTTTCATGGGGGTTAGTGGTATGGATGTTTTTCCACAGAATTTGGCGGATCGTGTACCAACCATGCTACTTCTGTTGTATACTTATTAGAACCATGAACACATGCACACCATGGTTCCTTACAATAAGAAAGCTAGTTTTTTCCTTATAATGTAACTCCCATTTCTTCCAAAAATTAATAAAATATTTAAAAAACCTAAAAATAGATTATATAGTATATATTTCCTTTAATATGGATCAAAACATGCCCAAAAATAATGAATAAAACTTAGAATTCAAAACTCATAACCTGGTATTCCCTGGTGACTCAAGGATCAGTGTAGAAAAGAGGTATCTTGACTATTCCCACACCTAACCCATCAATTTACAACAACCCTATATCCAATATAATATTACTCCACAAATAATATAGGCAACTCTAATAACATTTTATTTGGAACTAACTTTGGTCAGCCCTCTTATGTGTGCTCAAGCTAGTATATAGAAAGGCTCAAATAGGGTTCCAAATCCCCACCAGCTAAAATGTAGTTATAGCTCATTAAAAATAATCAATTTGGAATGATTTCGTCAAGATAAAGAGTATTTTACTCATAATGGTATTTTTTATAAGAATCCTAAATGGTGTTCCCATAAATTAGATGTCCACGATAAATGAAATAAATAGTTTCAAATAAGTACAATCCAAATTTAGAATATCATAAAACAGACATCCAACTCTATGTAGTTAAAAAAACTATTATAGATACCAAAATTTAATAATACTCATTTTAGTATATACAAAACAAATCCAGTGTACGCAAAATAAACCAAAAAATCATCTAAATATCCCCTCATAACCTAAGGTCACATTTGAAAACAATTGTTCCCTAAGCATCTTGAGAGAATATGTAGCCAAAGTTTGGGATTTACAAAAACCTCAACATGCACTAAGAAATATATTATATTGAAACTGGGTGGTATAAGTAGGGTGACATATAATATCCCAATGATATTTAAACAATGATTCAATGAGTTTCTTTCATCAAAACATTCCAAAAAACTAGTTTTAAAAACAATATTTAAAAATATTGTCTATCATTTAAAATAAAAACATCCCATAAACTATTTTTAAACCACATCTTAAAATTCCAATAATATTTCAGAAAACATTAAATATTCATTAAAACACTTCATTATAAAAATTTTAATTGAAATATCATTTTTAATCAAGGTATGAGTAAAACATAATATTTAGTTTTTTCTTTAAACCCCCATTCTAGATATTACTTTTTAAAAATAAATTTCCAAACCCCCTTTTAGAAAATGTTATTTAAGAACACAACACCCAATTAAACATCAATAATATAAATATAACTCCATGGTATGAACATAAAGAAAACAGGTGACTAAATAAACCAAGATAAATCGTTGACACAAATTAGTGGTATGTATCAACAGGGAACTACTAAACCAATTATAAATTTAAATTAATCATAATAGATATAGTAATAAATATTACATGACATGTCGAAGAATAATGAAAATAATAAATAATAATCATAATAAACTATTTTGGTAAATAAATATATGTAAATAATATGTAATAATGGTCAAATTCAAAACATTTGGGGAGATAATCCTAGATGTACCCTTGTGGAACAATCATTTTTCCTAAATGATAAAGTTCCAAGATAATTCCCACTCAACCAGACCTAACTAGACTCACTAGTGGAACTCCCCATGTAGGGGTCATAAAAAAATTAAGGGGTATATTCCTATCTCGTTAAGGAAAGTACAACAATATTGTATCAATCCCTCACTTGGATTCCTATGTTTCCCATGATATTAGTAGTAGAGGGTGGGGATGGATGTATGGATATAAATTACACATCAGTAATAAATAACAAGGAAACCCCAACATATAGTATAATTAAACCCACCATATAACACCCTACTCACGTTATTCCACCTCTATAATCAATATATATTATTTCAATAACTTAATATCATCATCTACACACATAAAACATAGTTCTATGCGGCCTATGTAAAGGGTATAATTATATTTAAGATGACCAATATGTAAAGTGTCAAATTATATTTTTGTATTTAAACCTAATATCATTTTCTATAAAAATATTATGAAAATAACATTGAAACCCCATGTTATTAATTCAATACTTTTCTAGTTTACTAAATATAATTTAGACCAAACTATTGTAAAAGAAATTTAAAATCAATTTTGGTATGAATTTTAAAATAGAACATATTTAATAATATCTTTAAATCCTATGGGAAGAAAAAAAATTAACAACCCTTTTTAAATCATAATTCTATTAGTTTGAAACGGCTTTAAAGAAATAACAATTTGAAATCATAATCATTGGTCTCATGTAAATGATATAAAAATTAAATAGTTAAATTGATCAAAAACATTTATAAAATGAAATTTAAATAAAAAAAGGCCTCAATGTCATATAAAATCACCCAAAAATATTTGTAATTCTCAGGAATCCTTTAAACAAATTCATTCCTTGTGAAAACTCTGCTATGGATTTTATCAAACTCTGTAATGGAAGTTCTATTTGGTATAAAAATATAATGATAAAAAATAAATCATTCTTCATTTATAATTGGCTTATAAAAATAATATGAATTTAATGAAATCCAGATTTATAAAACCTCATTCATTTAATGGATTTAATTGAAAAAGAAAATAATAGATACATCCACCTAGGTCAATAACTTATAATCTAAAACCTTATAATTTGAGGAGAGGGGGTTCCCTGGTGGAATACACACACACAAGGAATCAAAACAACAATGATTTAAAACCAAAAACCACCTAGTATTTGTCCAAAATTGCACTAAAATTGAGGGAGAATAAAGAAAAACAAATTATATAAGGATTAATAAAGGACCTGTTATCAAAGAATAATGAATCCATAGAAAAATAAAGAATTCTAAAAGTAGAGGGTGGAGAAAAGGGACAATCACTGGATTCAAATATACACCCTTATAAGGAACTAGTCTAGATAGTTATTAAACCAAATTCAAATTAAAATAAAATAAGGGAGTGATGAGAATAAAATAAATCAATTATCATATGAGCCTAATGATCCCAGGATTAAAATATACACCCTTCGAAGGAGCCGACTGAGGGTATCTTTTGACCCAATCGAGCAACCAAATAATGACTCAGGATAGTTGAATTTTCCATGAACTCCAAATCATGATCATGATCTTGGGGATGTCACAATCGTATTATTAAACATTATGGAAAACATCTATACCATTAATGGGTGTAATAAAATCTTGGTTGTCGAAGGTGATGAAGGGGTGAGGATGGGACATAACCAAATAAATGAGGATTCCCTCTCCAATAAATGGGGGAGGGACATATATGTTGGTTTAAAAAGGTATTCATTATAGTTTTTGACTTCATATTATATTGGTTTTTTATCATAAGTGGTTAGAAAATTTAATTCATTTTTACTTTCATCCAAGTCACATTACTCGATGAGTATTATCCTGGTATCTAATGGTGAGAATTGTGGTCACTTGGTTATTACCAAAATACTCCACCTCATAAATGATAATATTAGCCTGCAAAAGGGATGTTAATATTTGGGTAAGATGACTAGGGTTGGAAGGAGAGTGATATGATAGTGTATAAAACTCCATTTCAATAATGTGATCTTTTTTTATAATAACATCCTACATGGTTTGGACTATAAAAACTATTTCAACATTTAAATATTAAAAAATATAGAATTTAATAAGGTTATAAAAAGGAAAATTTTAGGATTATAGAGATAAAAATTCAGATATTCAAGGTCGAACATTATTATATTCATAATGTTCATATGATCATTGGTGAAATATAATGGTTGGGGTTTTCCACATGTTGAGAATTAGCATCATTCTCAAGATTTCCTAATGTTATGATGAGAAAATACTATAGTTAGATAAAAAACTATAATATATTTGACATTCCTGAGAAGAATTTGGTATTGAATAGAAGGATTTATTGAATTATGGCCAATCATGTATCATTTTTATCAAAAAATATGGTTAAGATGATATTAATTTGGGGAGTACATCCAATCAATAACTTGTCCCTTTTGTGTGAAACAGTCTATCCTAATGACATGAATATGAGAATTTATAAAATCATCCTTATTAAAAATATTTTAAATGCTACAAATAAATTATGAAATAGTTGTATTCTATGAACCCAAGTGTTTTAGGTTAGGGAGAGGTGTAATATTTAAACTCTATTTTAGTGAAATTAATTTTTTTTTTCATAGTTGATTAAACTAGAATTAATTTTAGGAAATGTTTAATGAAATAAAATATTCTTTAGAGATTATTATTATAATTTCTCTATAAAGGTAGTTATAATATTTATCTCCATTATATTTGGGTATGTAGTTAGTTGATCTCTAGGAGTATGTATCATGTGATTTTCACATTATCCAGTTATTCGTACACTAAAATATTTTATTGATATAATAAACTTCAAATTATGATTGGATTTTCAAAAAAATCATTATATTGGTTTTTTATTTACTCTCATGTTATCATGTGAAAATAAAGTCATTAAATTTTAAATAACCTATGATTCATCTCATAATTTTCATATGATAGGGGTGAAATTATATAAGGATTAGATTCTTGATAGTTTAAGTATATTTATGATTTTGGATCATACCACTGACAAAGATATCATTGCCATGTTGAGGTGATATAATCTTTTCTTGAAAATGCGGGATAATATTCTCGTATAGTTTTTTTATGTGATGTACAAAGATGATATATTATTATTTTATTAGTAATTATTGATGACTTTATCCAATTGGGAAGCCCATTCTAGCTCCAAATCAAGGAAAAAATAACCTTACGAATTTAGGGGCATAGTTATGTTCTTGTGTGATATTCTATTATCAGGTAGGTGAGATAACATAGAAAACTATTCAGGTACTCATGGATGTTTAATAACACACATGTTATATTTTTATGAAATTGGAATGACATAAAGGACATTATATATTATTGATTAAAAAATAGTGTATAGTAGGTATTACATCTTTATGTATTTATTTAATGTATTTCTATTCTGTGTGATATTAGTAATATAAAATAATATTTATAAAATTTTTAATTTATGAAAATATATAATAAACATTTTATTATTTATATGTTAGGTGGTTCATGTATGATTAGTCACAAATTAGTGGAATGAGTGATTTGGGTGTGGATGATTATACGTGTATTCATTAATTGGTTGATACAGTTAGTTTATAAATAGGACAAGGGTTTATTGTACATGTACGGATTTCCTCATATGATATCCAAAAAGATAATATGATATTATGTTGATTGCTTTAGAGTACAACAGAAACACAAACTCTATAGCTTTTTATCTTGATCCTGTTTTACTTTTCATGATTTTTGGAACTACATAAAGAGAAAATTTAGCATTATATATTCTCTTTGAGAATCAATTTACATGTATTAATAATTTTCTTTGTATAAATTACGGTTTTATATGGTTTAACTATGAACCAAAAAACTTTTGTAGTAAAAATAAGATAAATTACAATTAATATACCCAAAGGAAAAATTATAAATGTGTTATAAATTTGGAATTATTCTAAAATTTCACTAGTATATTATTTCTTGATATAATTTGTATCACTTATGGTTTATGTTTCATAATTTTTTGTTTGAAACCCCTAATATGTATATTTTATATATATAAAAATATCCCTTTTAATTTTGAAGATTGGTATGATGTTTTTTGAGAAAAATATTATAGAATTAAATGGGGTGTATGCTGGCGAATGAAATATTTTAATTCGAGCTACCAATTTCAAAAAACGTTCCCCTATGATAATGAAAAATAGTTTTCCCTCGAGTTGTCTCTTTGAAAGGTTGCAAATTAATCTTCAAATTATCACGCTGTGTTCCATTTTTGTAAATAATATCTAAATCTGGTATACATAAGAATGTGGAAAAATTAAGTCCAAACAAATACAAATTTAACTAAAATCAATGATTGGTCAAATATTTCATAAACAATGATAAAAAGAAGTGTAAAATCCTGATTTTTAATATAGTAGTCATAAACTAGTATCAATTATTCATTCACTACATTATTTACTGTCAAAATGATGTTATAATTTATTTTTCTCAATACTCATTCAAATAACTCTTGATGAACACCTAAAAATTTCAAAATACCATACCAATACTTTATTATGGGTGGTGATCCTCTTATAAATGTGATTCAAATGCTCAAATACTTCTACGAATTTAAAAAAGAATAAACTCACTATACCCAAAGGAAAGTCATTTCCAAAGAAGTTTAACTAATGAAAACAATCAATCACTTTTATAGTTCGAAGATCAATAATTAATAGGTTAAAAGAAAAATTACCCAAAAAATAAAAATAAACATTCGTCATTAAAAAACTAAATTTATAGAAATAATAAAAAAATACACACTAAAATATATTTAACTATATGGGATTTTCCTTAAGTATTCACTTATATATCCACTTTGGACCTTATACAAGCATGTGTAAATAAAATATAATCTTACATAATTCCACTCTCCTTTAAAATCTTTTTGAAAATCCACCATCCATTAACACACAATACACATCCATATCTTTGTTTCCACCTGTGTTCAATTCCCTTCAATATACCTCTAGTTAAAATCCTTAAACCCCCGCAAAAAATAATAAAAATGATGAATTGATTTAATGCCTTAAATCACTCTTTTGGAACCTCTAGTCGTGTGCAACAGTTTAATGTGAACATTCTACATATGGAAGAAATGACGACATTTTCTTCAATTTATTGAGAAATTAATTCCTATGTGCACCAAAAAAAAATTCTCTTATTTAAATCATCACATGACCTTCTCCCTTTCACCAACCTCTTTAAAACGTGGTCTCTAAGAATATTATGGTTCCCAGCTCATTTTTACATAAACTAATTTATCTCCCAGCTACACTGATGCAACAGAGCCAACATCCATGGTAACTTCAGGGAATATAGATTGGCTTCTTTTACACACCAAGATCAGTTACACTTTCATAGCCTATCATGGATACATTTATGTAGCATTCATTTCTGAATGAATCCCTAAAATTTCATAATGTAAAAAATCTGTATAATTATTCTTTAAAAATTCAGGACTTTCATTTCATTTGAATTTTATCTAAAAATGGAAGACTTCACTCCTTGGAAAAAAATTTTAGATCTAATGACTTATTAGAATTACTCATTTGACATTCTAATTAATAAAACATTCCAATCCTTATGAAATAAACAATCATACATATTGATAAAGATTTATTATGTGACTTGAAATTTTGGAAAAGTGAATCATTGTATGGGAGTTCATAATTTTGAAAGGAAAAACATTATACAAGTGAAAAAATGAGATTTTAAATGACTTATGAGTCTATTGGGAAGTTATTATGTGATTTGAAATTTCTTATGAGATCAAAATTTATTAATTATAATTCTCATATTATCATGATAAATGTCTTATAGATAGTGAAAATATCACACGACACTATAATTTTAGAAATGTAAGATATCATAAAAAACATATCTTACAATGAATCAAATATTATCTTAAGAGGTTATAAAATAAATTGTCTTATGAATTTATAGACTTTTAAAAAACACTATTTAATGATTAGAAACATAACTATCCTAATATAAATATAAATAAATATATCATTTCATCAATTGATTCAAGAAATGAATAAAAATAATTAAAAACGACGAATAAATTCATGTTCTTAAAAATTTATAAAATTTTCATGAGAAAAAAATAATCCAATTTCACTTAAAAATAAACAAATAGGGGATTTATTCAACAAAATATGCCAGAAAAGTGAAAAAAATAAGCTCAATAAATTCTCCTAGACCTATGACTTTGAATCGTAGATATTTAAGTATCAAAATCAAATCAATGTACATTCAAAACACATGCCCATGAAATCCATCAATTTAACACCAATAAATAAATTATTATCATACATACTTAATAAAATTACTTTCAAATTCTCCATTAGGTTCATTCAGTCCATTTCAACATCATTTCTCCTCCCATTCCCACAAGACACCAATCTCAAAAAAATTTATTCATTGAAAAATACATATTTTCAACCAAGATTCACTCATCCAAAAAAATATATTGGTCAAAATAGGTTTGAAAATTTTCTATATCCCTACCCAAATGAGTTAAGGACCTATAAAATATTTTGGACACTCCAAACCATTCAGCATATCATTAAAAATATAAGTTTTTCCCTTACGCTATCATTTTATAATTTTTATATCCAACTTTATTCAGATCTAAAATTCACCATATATTTGAAATTTTTTAGCATATAGGGGGTATTCTAAACATTAAATTTTGGTGTGAACTTCCCATAACATATCTTTTATTATTTAATTTCTTTTTATCTCCCAAAAAAAATTAATTTGATTTATTGTAGGTTTAGCTTACAAGTTCTTTCTTCAATGATTAATTTTTTAAAAAAATATCTTCTCAAAATAACATACAATAGTAGTAATTAAAATATATTTAAAACAAATATTTTTTTTCTGATTTTCCTCCAAATATATACTAATTGATGTATTATTCCATTAGACAACTCCCCCCCCCAAATTAAGTTCAACTAGATCATGATTTTTTACATCAAGAGAAGGTTAGGTAGGGAAAATAAGCTTGTAATGTTGCTAACTAAATAGTATGTCCATGCATACTAATGTATAAAAGCATAAAATGTAGAGTTTGTAATAAGTTTAAGGGTATCATTGAAAATATTTTCTTAAAATAAATAAAATTTACTTAATCATCTAAATATATATACATCAAAATATATGGTTTTGATATTAAATTATAAATTTATGATTAAATACTCATGGTTCAGTTCTATAAAGAAATGACTAATAAAATATATAATATGTTATAAAGGCTTAACAACTTCATATTTATGCATTTTTTAAATTTAAATAGTGTTATATGAAATGAGATTTAAAATTTCAGAGGTATATTAATTAATCTAGAAATGTTTTAAACTTTAAACAAAGTTACATTAACATTTATTTAATTTCAATTTCATGAGTCAATTAGGTTCCTTTATAGAAATGGATTTCTAAAATGAAAAATATTTTAATTTTATCTCAAATGGTTTCAAAATCATACAAAAATTTGAAATATGAATAAAAATTTTGAAATACAAAAAAATACTAAAAGTAGAACGAAAAAAAGAAACACATAATTCCGAACTGTAAAATATGTTCTTCCTCCCCCACTTATTTGGTAAAATGTACTCATTTTGACCTAATATATTGATTATAAATAAATATCATAAATTATATACAAAAAAAGTAGAAGTGGGATGGAAATACAAAACCTGGTGCTTAATTTTACTCAACGCATTGAAGGTGGATATCCTCTCTTATAGGCTCTTCAAAATTTAATCTAAATAGATTAAATTAGTTACCCTTTTCTTATAAAGTATGTTTTCTTTTTTTATTAATATTTACACCACCAAAAATAGAAAACGTGACTAATATTAAACTCTAATATTTTCTATTTGGGTGCAATATTTTGTCCAGAATCTATTTGATTCATTTATTTGAAAATTCATCCATTCTTTTTGTTTTTGGATGATAGGTTGTAAACCCACTATGAGGAACTATATATTTCTTCAATGTACATTCAAAAGTGTTATTTCATAATTGTATCCCATGATCAGTAATTGAAAACATTGGTAAAATAAATCTAGAAAATATACTTCCATTGGAAAATTTTATAACAACCTTCACATTATTAGTTTTATTGGGAATATATTCTACACACATTGACATATAATCAACAACCAAGAATAAGTAATGGTATTCAAAATATTTTCAAATGTTCCCTAGGAAATCCTTATCACTTACATAAATTACATCTCAAAACAAGATGGTTTGTTCTAAAAATATTCCTTAGAAATATTACCTTCAAATTGGAATGTAATAAGATTTGTTCAGAATTCTAAAGATTATCTAAAAATTAAGGGAAAATATAAACATTAATCAATAACTTACGTATAATTTATCTAGAATAAAAATTGGGCTCCATAACAGAAATCATTAAAAAATATTAAGAGTGATTAGAATTTTTAATTGGGGATTCACTTTTTAATCAATTGGATATTAATAATATAATATAATTATAGATTTTCCGAATGTAATTATTTGAATAAAATAAAATATTAGAAAAACTATTATTAATAAAAATAATTGATAATTTCATTATATTTAAAATGATTCACTATTCCATTAAACCATGGCCTATCACACCTAAAAACATACAATTATTCTTCTAGGAATATTTATTTGATGGTTGGATATATCTAAAGTTTGTCATCTAAATTAGTTGGTATTTAGGTTAAATAGTCAACCACATGATTTTCATTTTCTTTTATATCCTTTGTTTCAATATCTAATTCATGTAACAGTAATATTTATTTTAAAATACTAGGTTTTTAATCATGTTTCTTAATAATTTTTTAATGACAAATGATCAAGGAAAATTACCACATTTGGAAACTAATAAGTGATATATGAATTTATATGAATATAATACAACAGTGAAACATCATTTTAAGTTGTAATATAATTGGATTGGGGGTGATCTAGAGCACTAAATTCATAAGCAGTCACATGATATTTTTATCTATATTTTGACTCAAAACATCCCCATGGTAAAATCAGTTCTTTTAGTGATTATTTTAAAATTCTCGTTTTGGTGTTTTGAGAATGGGTTGGTTTATTAAATTTTTTTAATATCTTCAATTTATTGTTTATAAATATAATCAAACAAAAAAATTAATATCTTTTAAGTGACATGAATAATGATAATGGAAATATTATAAAGTCCCTTATGAATCATATATAATAATGGTCATGACCATGGTATGATATCACAAATCTCTTTATTTTTGGTTGGTTAGTGATGATATTACCTCAATAATGGATTCATCAACATGAATTCCAGATTTAGAAATTGTATAACCACATTAAATTACATTATTCATCTTTGAATGAAATTTTTTAATAAAAGTGGTGACATGAATTGGTTTCCCAATTCATAACCCATGGGAATTAATTAAAGAACAAAAGTAGTAGTAGAAACACGAGGTGCAATGAATTTACACCAATCTGGATTTTGAGAATTACAAACCAAGAAACACTGAGGAAAATCCATCAAATTCATGAGCAGCACTATCCAAAGGGGACTCCACCAATCCATCCGGTCTGAAGGGAAGACAACATCTCTAGTTTATCGAACTTTGGATCTTAAAAGTAGGCCCCAAAGAACATAAAATATATCGAAATGAGTCGAACTAGAAGCTCGTCTTGAGTCTGATTGGAGTTGCACTTTGGGACTACTGTGCAAATTTTCTTCTTTATCAACATGAGCCTCTTCTCTCACAATTCTAGATAGTTATGACTAATGGAAAAAAAATGAAACTTGAACAATTCCTTGAGAAATTGAACCAACATTAAGAGTAGAAAACTAGAAAAAATATTGGTCAAAAAGTAGTTGGGGGTGTTGACCAGCAGCACAATATCATCTTCTAACAGAAGCACATTTAGCAGTTCAAAAATCCAGCTAAGAGAGATCCATGTTTACTGCAGAACCCAAAACACAAAAATCCCAGAATCCAATATTCAAACAGCAGTCACAAATAGAAATTTAAAATAATCATGATAGAGAAAAAATCCTTTAATTATAGTTGCATGTAGCACTATGACTGTGCACATAAAGTAGCGAGATAAAAGTCTGAGAAATGAGTAATGAAAGGCATTGACCACTGTTCAACATGTTTCCATCTAGGTCAGTGTGACCATCAAATGATAAAAACATCAATGAACACTATGAACTCAGATAAAAAACAAAGCTGAATGATCATATAAAATTAGGGAGATTCTTTAGGCTCCTGCAAAAACCACTTATTAAACATTCTCCGTCTAATATCATGGTAAGTATCCACAAAAAATTCTCTATTTCTGATTCATTGGTAGGATATTTCATCTCGTTCATCCATTTGAGATTCCATATATCCATTCACCTTTTCATTTGACTGGGATGTCTACCCATCAGTTGAGTGGTTCATCATAGCTTGGGATTTAGGTGGTCCAGTTATTTCTTTCGTAGAGGAATCTAAAGAACGTGTGAAAATAGTTCTTTCAAGGTGAGATTAATCTATGCATTTTTTAGTTTTTCTAGTATTTGGAGTAATGAATCTATCAGAATCCAAAATAGGCTTTTACCTTTCTTGTCCATTGAGTTTAAATATCTTTCCACAATTTGATTGGTATGATCATCATTTCCATGTTAGTGATCACTAGAATATGAGAGATCACCTTGCTCATTGGATCGTTCATCTGGTGATTCCAATTGTTTGCACTGCTCCTCCATAAAAGGAGGTGGGATAGTGGTGGCACATGAAGCAAGTAAAGGATCAGAACTTCCTTGAGATTCAGAAGGCTATTCAAAATTTACCAATTTGCACACATGAGTTTGTTCATTAGGTGGTAGCACATGTTGGCTAGCATAAAGCATTTGCATATAATTAATCTCATATTACTTTTCCTTCACAACCCAAATATCATTGGTCTCAAGACGTACAGTCTTATGTCCACAATCCTTCAGAGAATGTCCAATATTGAGCCATAAATGATAGTATTCAAGTAGTCTCTCATAAACAACCTCCTAAATGAATCTAAACACTCTATTCTGAATCATGATTTGAGAAGGAAGATTCTGAGAAAAAATTCATAATTAAGAATAATATTTTTAGAAATTCATGTTTTAAGAACAACAACTAAACTCTTCCAGAAACTTTTAAAACATGATCTACATATAGTAAATTCATTCAAAAACCCTCCTTATATCTCTATAAAATTATAGGAAAAATACTCATTCCACATATCTAAAAAGATAGTAGTGAATTATATAATCCAAAGAGAATTATTATATAAGACATATTTATAATAGAGAATGTGAAAGTTATTTTATCTTTATCATTAAGTGTTATGCAGAATTGAAAATTACTAGAGAATCCATAGAGAAAAAAATAATTATTCTTCCAAGATAATATCTCAATAACATGATCAGGAAATAAAAGTTGAAAATTGTCCTTCCTAGTTAATAAATTTATTTTTCTGTAGTCATTGTAAACACGCCATTTTTTGGGAATCCTAATTTAAACATGTTCACTAAATTAATTTTTTGAGATTGTAAATCTATTCAAAGTAGGGAAACATTGATGTAGAACACACAATGAGTATCGAAGATGGAAAATATAATTCTAGTAGAATAAATGTGGTTAATCCTTTTTTTAATTCCTATAAAAAATTCAAGTTTGATCTTCTTTGAAGTTGTCTCATGGGATGGACATTCACCTTTAAAAAAATTATATATAGACAAATATAAGGATTAAATATTTTTAAATATGATAACTTCTATAAGAAGAATATATTTTTATTTTGAGGACTCTTAAAATATGATTATCTTAGTCATTTTATAGATATTTAAAAAAATGAAATAGAATTTCTCATTTTATCCTAAGAATTCATATTTTATATTTTTAGGTAATTTTTGAAATTCTATCTTAAGGGATAAATTTTCATTGGTCAATGTTGGTTGTTGTGACTCAATCTCAAAAATTTCATCTCATGATTCAATGAAAAAACAAGAATATTTTAGATTCAAGTTAGGGAAGATAGACTATCCAGTATTATGTCTATAGGGGTTTCTTCCTAGAAAAATCTCATATTTGAAAGAATTAATAACATCAAAAAATTTAACACCAAGATTATTAATTTTCAATAAATCTGTAGTGGTTTGACATGTAAAATTAATAATTTCAATAAAATAAAAGAAATAATATTCAATAAAATTATAGGGTTGGTAGTTTTTTTTTAAAAAAATAGAGTTAAATATTAGAAAAACAACACATGAAATTTACTTAAATAGTTCATAAAACTCATCATTGATTGGAAATTCAAAATTTACAAATCCGTCCAAAAAACAAAAATATTCAATATTTCTTATATTGTGAACAATTTCATTGAAATAAAATTACGTTTCTTAAAATTTAGAATTTTTATAGATAGTAGATTCTACATTCAATCTATCATTAACTATATCATTTGATTTCATTTATAGGTTAGATTCATAGTCAATAATTGTTTCATTTCTAGGAATAACAGTTGGTGGTTCACTCTATGCAAAAATCATAAAACATATTAGTTAAAAAAACAATCATTTTTACTTGAAAATTTTAATTATTCTATATTAGATATTTCATGAATTACAAAATATTGAATTGAACCACTTATCTTCCAAATTCAAGTGAAATGGTTCTTTTATTGTTTTTAATAAAGACCTCCTAAATTTTAAGAGAAATCACCCAAGAATGGGATGTGAATTTGGGATAAACTAAACATATTTTACATTAAAGAAATAAAAATACAGAGGAAAAATCATATATCTAACCTGAACCGAAACATCATCAATAAATCCTGTAGGATTGGTGGTACATAAATTTGTAAGTTGAATGAAAATTTAAGTAGTTTTTGGTTCTCTAACATGTAATTTTGAATTATGGGAATGGTTAATAAAATTAATATATTCTCATAATTCAATAATGAAATAATTGAATTAAAATTCCCTTGTAGTGCGGGGAATGGTAAATGTCCTTGTATATTTCAATTTAATAGGTAAAACATATTTAATCATGAAGGAAAAATTTCCCCATAAGTTAAATTTGCCCCCCTCTATATAATTTCTTTTATAATAACATGTTTCTATAAAAAATCAATAATGGAATTTTTTTTCTCATTGTATAATTTAACTTTTTATTGAATTGAAATTTCCTAAAGTCCTCAAACATTTGTTATTTACCTATTTCTCATTACATGATCTCCCTGGTGGGTATTTTCTTGGGTAGGGTATTGATGTTTTATATGTTTCTTAATCATTTTTAACATAGGTTCCTAACATAATTTTCCAATTTCTCTCTGTTCATTCAAGAATATATTATTTATGTGATGTGATTTGTTAAAAAAATAATAACTTCTAAAATTTCAATAGGTTTTTAGTAGGTTTTATTCTATAACAGGCTCTATAATATGTTAAAATTATTTTGATTTTTCTTGAACAAGTTTCCATATAGATTCATGTTTGAAATTTTATTTTTGAGGTTATTTATCGTGATTCCAATCATAATTTTAATTGTAATAGCATTTTTAGTTCCCTTATCTTTAGGGTTCACTTGAGGTAGAGAAGGTAACCTATCAATAATAGTATTTCTTATGCTACCAACATTAGAATCTATTTAACCCATTTTTGATATTAATGTATTTATCATGACTTATTTTTTTCATATAGTTTCTTCAAAATCATTTTTTTATTGGACTTTAAAGGATTTAAATTTCTTACATAATGATCATTATCTATTTTATTAAAGAATATAGATTGATAATTTCTTGAATCACGATGAAAAGGTTTTTTTTCTATTTATTCTATAAAAACTTATCATGTGATTTATTATTCTATCCCTTGTTGACATTTTGGTTGGATGGAGAAGACCATTTTTGTCTACATGGAAGGTTATAATAGAAAAAATAACATTGAAATTTTTAGAAATACCTTTCATTTGATGAAATTAAAAAAACATTCATTAGAAAAACAATTAATATAATAAAATATTAATTGAAATGTAGTTTTGGGTTTGGGATGAGGTTATAGGGTATTGTAAAACATCATTGAACTAATAATAGTAGAAATATTAGTCTGTTGACTCACAATCATTTTTTCATATATGGGAGTGAGGATTTCATGATCATATTTTACAAGAATAAAGATTCTTAATACAAAATGTTGAGAATTTTTTGCCATGTTTTAAATTAAATTAATAGATGTATCTAGTTTATCAACTAGATCCACTCCTATGGTATAATGTATCATTACCCAATCAGTATGTAAAATTCATTCATAAAAATATTTAATCAATAGTAGTTTACTAATTTGATGATAGGGGGACTAAAACATTATATTTTAAATATTTTTTAATATTCATGTAATATTTTACCTAGACTTTTTTTAATCCCAAAAATTTCATTTCTAATTTAAATATTTCTAAAATAAATAAAAAATAAGAAAATATCCTTTTATTATTTCTAATTTATAATCAAAGTAGAGTGTGAATAGGAAATCCATTATTCCAAAACGCCTTCAAAAGAAAAGGTAAAATATATCAATATCATTTTATTTCCATATATTCATAAGGATTTCATGTTAATGTAAAGGTAATTGAATTATTTAATGTTATTATATACATCTTGACATGGTAGTTTACTAAATTTTTATTTTTTTTGAAAAAAAATTAGTTTCAAATCTAGGAAGTGTCTTAGGGTATTTTATAGGGTTTCTTTGATTACCTTCATAAAAGGAAACCATTTAATTGAGTTTTTTATCATCATATATGATTATTTTAGGTTCAAAATGTATTTTTATTTGCATTTTAGTGGTGGAATCAGAACTACAAATAGTAAAATATCTAACATCTCTACCCCTATAGTTCTAATATTGTTCAATTTTATGATCTAAAGGTAACACATTGGTGTTAAATTTTTTAAAAATACAATTAGAATAAAAAACTAATTATGAAACCTCCCATACAATGAAGAAATATGAAAGAAATTATTTTTGTTGTTTCACCTATGGTATAGATTTATCCCCTATATGATTTTATAATAACATTCTGTTGGGTTGTCAATTATGGAGGTAAATATTTATGCTTCAAACTACTGGTTTTTTATATTTTTGTAAATAAAATATAAATTTTTTATTTTTAAGAGTTTTAAAAAATATTACCCCAAACTAAAATAAATTTATCTAAAATAAATAATAGTTTAAATATTTTATAAATACTAAAAATTATGTAGGAAATCCAAATTTTAAAGACAAAAACTATGGACTAGTGTTAATCCTTTGTGCACTCCTTTAATCTATGTCTAAACTAATTATATATTTGAATTTCTAAATTATTGACCAAATAACTCTGGGTGATCACCTAAAGCTACCTAAATAACATATCAATAATTTTATTTGGGTGCTAATCCTCTAAAAAATATGATTCAAAAGATCAAATTCTTATAATAAATTAAACAAGGATGAATGTACTATTCTCATATGAAATAATTTTTCAAATATGTTTAAATAGTAAAGATAATATCTTTAATTGTTTTAATTGTATTAATAATATAGAATGGGTTTGAGGAAAAAATGAGAAAGAAAAAATCAACTTCAATCAAAAAAACAATTTCAAGAAAAAATCAAAAAGATAGAATGAATTACAGACACGTGATAGATTATCCATGGATATTTACTTCCAAATCTGCTTGAGCTTTGTTACAAGAATAGATAAATAAAATATCATATTCCTTCTTTACTCGCATCCAAAATAGCTTTCTGTGAATCCTTCAGTTAGTAAAAACAACAAACACCGACATAGATATCATGACCTGTATTTTATTCCCTGCAACACATTGATGGTTTCATTCCTTACACTCCCAAAAAAATAAAGGGAAAATTATTTCAATTTAACTGGAACCTTTAATCTCTCCATAGGAACAACGATTCATGTGAATTAGTTTCATGAACATTTTCTTTAGTTATTATCTATAATAATTCCATCTTCACATGGTTTAGTAATTAATTCCTCTATACACCAAGAATATATTTCTCTTTTTAATCATCCCACAATCTTCAATCCTTCATCCCCCTATCTAAAAATTTTGTTTTATAAAAATCATTTTGTACTCAACTCCATTTTTCATACCCTTATGTATCTCCCAGGTACCTTGAAACAATAATATTATCTTCCTTTATACCTTTATATATCATAAATCAGCTATTATTATGCCCCTAGACAAGTTACCCTTACATAACCTATTATGGAAACCATTATGTTGATTTATCTTATGCACAATTTCAAAAAAAATCAGAGTAAAAAATCATTAAACATCTTCTTGAAAAATTCATGACTTTATTTTCATATGATTTTTATCTGAAAAACATATGACTTCACCCCTTCGTATAAATTAAAAATCATAAGTCTTCTGAGAATTCATCTAATGAATTTCATTTTTATAATTCTTTTTACGTTCTATGAAATTAGAAGTCATATAGACTAATAAAAATGTCTTAAGGGAAATGCAATTTTTGTAAATGGAATCATTTTATTGATGTTTCAGATTTCAAAAAGTATAAACCTCTTATAGGGACAAATAAGATTTCAAAATACATATGGGAAATCCTAAAAATTTAGATGTGACTAAATATATATTATAAGATAAGAATTAAGCAATTTAAAGTTTCATTTACATGTGAAATATGTCCTAGGGTTAATAAAAACTTCATATGATACTAGAATTTTTGTAATGTAAGATATCACATGAAAAACTATCCTACTACGTAGTACAAAATTATTTGATGAGATGAAGGACTAATATATTTAACAAAATTCTATAATAATCCAAATTTCACCAATTTATTTTTAAAAATATAATTTTCTCATGAACAAAAATAAATAAATGAATTGGTCAATTAATTCAAGAAATTATTATAAAATAGTTAAAATCATAAATAAATCCAATTCATAATAATTCCAAAAATTTAATTGATAACCAAAAATGATATGATTTAATTAAAAATAAAAAATATTGGGGATTTATTCTTTAAAATTTTCATGAAAAGTGATGAAAATATATTCTCAATCAGGTGCTTTCATCCATGTGTAATGTTGAGATCCCTTTATCAATTTTTTTATTTTCTTTAACTATTTAATTTTTAAATTTAGTTTAATGTAATAATTTTTTGAATTATAGATTTATAATAATATTTTGAAATATTTTCTTTATCATTTTATAAAATGCAATGTTTAGTTTTTCCTCTCCAACCATAGTGACCAAAGGGGATTCATCATACCCCTTGGTCAGTGTGACCATTTCAATATGTGCCTAAATCCACAGTGCCACGCTTGTGTGGTGGTCAATATAGTCATCAAAAGGGGAGTCTATATGTTGAATGATCATCCTATCAAAACATAATCACTATAAAACTATAACAAATAATAGTTAAAAAGAGTTGGGCCTATTTTATTTACAATGGATTTGAGGATTTTGATACATTTTTGAGGCATTGCATTAATTTTAAGAGAAGCTCCATTAGAGGGGTTGAATGTTTGGTAGATGATTAAGATTAATGGGGAATAAGGATGTTATGGAATAAATAATCATGGTCATTGGACCCAACCCCCAAGCTCAATTATTTGTGGTATTAACATACCTAATAATCACCATCAGATCATAATGATAATATAATTACCTAACCTATATATAGAAATATAAGGTAGAGGTGAGTAAGGGCTAGGGGATAATCTACCCATATGGCCAAAATCGTGATTATTGGCATTACTGATTCCTCTGAACATCAGTTCATAAAATAAATTTTCATGATGTTAGGCTATATATTGGGGAAAAAATTATGATATGTTTACAATATCCCTTTATATAATGATATAATTTTCCTTGTGAAATTCATTATTATCCAATGATGCCTTCCAATGACTATGGTTGTGGTTAATTTGAACTCTGATTTTATATGGAAAACTATCAAACTTTGTTATTTGGCTATTGACTATATGCTGTGATCTTATAAATAGATTATTATTTTTATTTATAATATTTTTTTATTTAATTTCAGATTCTTATGACAAGGTAGTTTCATACTATATATAACCTAAATTAAACATGTGTGGTAATAATTTTTTATATCCCAACTATAAATTATTCTTTCCTTCGATGTGATTACTATACATGTACGAGCTTGAATTTTTTTTTTCTCAAAATGTGGGATATACTACAAGGTTTTTATACCTATTCATATATGAGAACTTGAACATTAAAATACATATTTAAATAATGATATCTAAATCTTGTTGAAGATAATAGAGGTCATTGAGAAGGTGGTAATAATTATCATAGTTGGTCCAATTATGTTTTCAAATGAATTCATAGTGGAGGATAGGTCCGAAATTATTGGCCGATGATTTTTAATTTTTAGTTTTTCATTTGAAAATTTGTATATATTTTATTTTAGGTATTATTCTATATACATTATTGTTATTCTAGGGTCTAGATGTATTATTATGAACCTGATAAATGTGATATAACACATGTATGCAGTTCTTCATATACATTTTACATGTTTGGGGAATTTTTGATTTTTAATGGGGTATTGGACATCTGTTGTTACTGGTTTCATGAGAAAATTTCTCCTATTTAATGTGGATGTAGTATTGGTTCTAGTTACCATCCCTTGAACTATTATAAGTGTTTATGGGGGTTAGGGAAACAATTGTCCTTTTGATGACTCAGATGGGTTTTTATGATGATTTATCAAGTTTGACATGACTCAACCCCCAAGGACCCCTTTTGTGTTTGTGATATTCTATATGTGAATCTTTGAGGCCACTTTCAATTAACTAGGGGTTGGAGACTAGCTGCGGGAAGGAATAATCATACATGAGAGGCCTTTTCTTACAAAAAACTATATCATATATTCAATTTAATATGTAGAATATTACCAACAAGAAATATCAATATAACATAATATTTGGGGTATATAATAAGGGATTCATTAAGAATAATGATATAATTATGCACTCTATGAAAAACATGACAGATAATTAATACACATGAAATCAACCCTAATGAGAAATATTCATGTATAATGGGAACACCGTCTTAAAATAGCTAGGAAAGATTAAAATAACTGCCATATGACAAAATACAAAAATAAATCTTGGGTATTAGTTTTACTGAGCAATGACCACCATGCATCACCTTGCATTTACTCCATAGAAATATCTTAAACTCTATGATCACAAATCCCCTCTTTGAAATGTTCAATATCTACAAAGAAAAAAACATATGAGCCCAGACATAATGTGTTGTTTTTATAAAGATAATGAATATTTAAATGTGGGGTTTGGTGATTGTAGATATGGATCTATTTATATGAACTATATTATTCGTGATTCATAGTGGAACTTAATGGTGGGAGTTTCTAATAGTGGACCCTCACCAATATTTCATGTTGTATTGTGTTACATGGGGGTTCTTCCTAGGATTAAATACTATGAATATATAGTATTACATTTGTAAACATTTTTTCCTTATTGTTGTTTTATCATGTATTTTAAATATCTATTGGGTTTAGTCATGGAGCATAGAATTTTTTAGTTGTTATTCATACACCCGTATATTAAATTTTAGTTTTCCATTTATATTAATGTTACCATTTAGTTATATTCTAGGTATTATTTTGAATATCAATTATAGTTTTTGGTAATCTAAGTCCTCCGATATATTATTATACCTTTGTGGTGATATTTTTAATTCTCTAACCTATTGAAGATGGGATTGGGGTGTCACAGTTAACTCCTCACTAGCCTCAATGGGTTCCTGGTGGGTCAAGTTATGTTAGTTCATATAATAAAATAACAATTAAAATCATAACAATATGTCACTATGTTATTCAAATCATATATAACATCTAATTTCTTACATTAGTTTCATTAATCCTTATGTAACATATATAAAATTCAGTAATTTTCATTCCATTAAAATAAATGATTCAAATAAATAAATTAGACATGTTTATAATCTATAATCACTGATCATTGGTTAAAACGAAACTCCAATTAATATCTTAAAAAATTAAATATGTTTTGGAAACATTTAATTAATCTAAAACATTCCCTATTATAATAATCATAAATTCATTTCAATCAATACCTTTCATGGACTAACAAAAAATTGTATGTCATGTATTCAAACATTAAACTATATAATCCTTGGAACTCAATACATTCTCTCATATCATGGAAAATAAATATGAAATAATAATCCAAATCGAAACACCTATTTATAAATTGAATTAATGATCAAATAAATCTCAAATTATATATAATATTAATCCCCTAGATACTTGAGAGTCTATAATAATTATTTATGTAATAACAATTTATTTATTTATTTTAAAATTTTTATTATAATCTCATCAATTAAATAAATATATCAAAACCAAAAAAATAAATAAAATGTGGTGATTATAAAATTTTTAATACCCATACCAATTCTCAGTTGTATAAGTTAAAATAGAATTTCATAACGCTATAGACTTTATTCTTGGTTGGATACAATTGCTAAGAGTTTACAAAAAAATTGGAGTGATTTACCATCAATATAATGACTATAAAAGTAAATACATCATAACTAATGAGTAATAATCTTCTAAAAAACATATAAACCTCTAAATAAAATAAAATTTTATATAAAAATAATATTCAATAAAAATCAACCACATAATATATCAAAAATCCTATAAACATGATGATCAAGATTTCATATAGATTGACCATATATAAAAATAATATAACACAAATTGACCTAAAATGATGGAAAACACATGATCTATCAAAATGAGACATAACTAATTCAATAATCACCGCCGGTATGCACCATGTTTTTTACTATGAATAATAAACAACAAACCATCAAGCATATAATCGTACCATAAAAAGGAATTTTAATGTATACACACATACATAAGGTGAATTTTAGCATGTGGGTATGGGAGATTTTTTTTGGAATCTATTAGGATTCCACAAACATTTTGTTATGGGGTACTCATGAATATATTTTTTTTTATCATAGTGGGATCTTAAATATGTATAAGTTAACCAACTTAATATAAACTCAACAAATAGAACACATAACATGATTAATATAAAAAACCACTCATGAATTATAGTTACAAAAACATTTGAATGACTATATTTTTATTAGGTAGTTATGAGGCTTGACTATAACAACATTTAGTTGTACTAAGGATGATCATATGATTTGAAGAATTTTATTGGTAACCCCTTGTTAGTATAGTAATATTCATATAATATGTGACATTATTACACTTGAAGGAAATAAAAAAAGATATCCACCTCCCAAATTATGGTATATTTTCTTGTATCCAATTTTATATGGGTAGCCTTCTTCCTTAGCATAATAGATGTTCATGTGCCACATTTTATACAAGTCACCAAATTCAAATGGAGAGTAGATTTTATTATATAAAATTTTATATAGTAAACCTCCTTGATCTAGAGAGATGGGAATGTATCATTCTGAAAATATGTGAATCAATAATATAGAGCCTTACCACTATAATATTTACCAATAGAAAAATATTTTTTCATAATTAATATAAAATACATAATAACTCAAAATAATGAAAATATAACATAAAAATTATCAAAAAGGAAAAATATAATGTCATTATTTTTTATATTTTCATAATTCGGACCCATGTACACCATATCATTCCCAATAAAAATTGTACATGTAAATCAAACATATACACATAGAATAAATATTAACATAATCGTAAATATATCCATAACATGGATAAAATTCACATAAGAGTTACATATATCCATATAAAATCTATTGAAAAAAATATGAAATATATATATATAATTCAAAAAACTAAAAAATATTAATTTAAATATAATAATAATAAAATTTAATTCATTATTTAAACCCATTTACCTCTTTAATTTATCACATTAAATTTTTGAGAAATAAATAATATAATTAGAAACAAATTAATTTAATCACATGAAACATTATTAAATATATAATAATCTATATATAAATATTCATTTAATTTTGGTTTTTAAAGATTATCTTTTGGGTAATATATTGTAGGTTCCATTACCATAATGAATACATCCTTATAACATCATAGGAAGTCCTAAAAGTAGGTAGGGACACATACCTAGTGATGCAGATAAACTCTCCTGAGGGTATATTCCACTATTATAACATGAAAGAAGTGATTTCACTAAAAATCATTGATATACTATGATGAAAGTATAATTTATATATAACTATGATTAGTCACCCAAGATAAAATAACGAACGATGGGTATTTCATTAAACCTAGTAACTAAATACCAATATTTTCAATGAATCAATATTTTTCTATATATATGAAAATATCATGATTAGAGAATATAGTTAGTGTTTGAGGGAGGGGGAGGAATCCCCTACATAAGGATCAGACAAATAATGGATTTTGAGTGTCTTTTCAAAAAAATCTTGAAAATAACATAATCTAATTCATTAAAATGTAATTATTTAAGGACGCCATCATTATACCATTAGACTCCCACAAAAATCCAAATAGATAACTCCTAATATAACTCCATTGGGATTAAAAGGGAAATATTAAATGGTAAACCCACTACCTTTCTGGAAAAAAATTATATAGGCCTCAACTAGATCCTTGGTGGGTTTGTTTCTATATTTCACCACATTAAAAACTATCCATTTTAATTTTTTAAATATATAAGCCTTTTCCAAAAAAAATTATTATAAAACCCCATAAAAATAAAGAAATAATTAATTAATATAAATCTAGATACGTATAGGAATTATGATTATTATATTTTATCATTAATATCCATAGATTTTAACAACAATATATAGAATTAATAAACAAAAATACACATAATGCTCGTATAAAAATATATAACTTCTCTCAAATACCCAATAGAAGGAACCATGGTTCAAATTCCACTTGACGTTCCTAGATTATTTAAATCACCACAAATAGGGTTAGGGGAAAAATAAGTGTTGAGAAAAAAATTAAAATAATTTTATTAACCACTATTAATTTTAAATCTATGTGTTTATATCCAAAAATGTGTGATAAGAACTTTTTTATGATGAGAATAATATAATTCTTCACCCATATGAAATGATTTCATTTAAACATAAAGGTGTGTTATACTCAATGATAATGATACCAATGGGGTATTCATTTTTCACCTGATTAATCACATAATTAAGAGTGTATGCCCATTAAAAATACCTTAATAAGGTGACATGGTTGTGATAACATCCCATTGAGAGTTGGGAATGGATTTCATCCATTCTTGGAGGGGTTTATCAAGTATTTAGATAAATTTCTATAACCTATAAAAGTCTCTTTTAGACTTTTATAATGTCTACTATTTGTATTATTTGAATCCAAATCAAATTTTTTTTAGAATATTCAAATTTTTTGCTTTTTTATTATAAAACACTCTGATAAAAAGTTATGGAAATTAGAAATTTTCATTTTGTAACAGATCGTAGTCAATGTCCATGCCCATGTCTAAATTTTTATGTGTTGATATATTCAATACGAAGTCTTATTCAGAAGCCCACTCACACCAAGATAACCCACACTATAACTTCCCAGGTAAATAAAGAATATGAATTTTTAATATTTATTAATTATTGAATTAAATATTAATTTTACTTTAAAAGGGTTTCTATGTTCGATAGCGTACCTGATACGCAACAACGAGTTTCTTTGAAATCTTACATTGCACACTAATAATATATTATTATTTTAAACGGTAGTTAACTTCTAGTCGTTGTATTAGAAAGAATGAATGAAACAGACTGCAATATTATTATACATATTTGTTAAATGTATTTACATTTATTCAATTAATGTTAGAGGCTTAAAATGTGAATGAATCTAATTTTAAGCATAATTTACCTTAAAATGCAGATTTATCGCCTTTTAATGGAGAACCCTTTTTAAATCTAGTTTTTGTCAATTTAATACATTCTATATGACCAAATAAAACCCTTCTTTATATTGGGGACATCAAAATTTACTTTGTTTAATTTTTTGGAATTTTTCCGATAAAGCTCATTTTTTTAATGAATAGTGTAAAATATTGTATTTTAACTCAAAAGTACAAGTTTATCTAATTAATTTATATGGTTATATTATCTTTTTAATTGGTTTTAGAGTGAAATTAAAATTTATTTTTACCATTTAATCCAATTTTGGTAATTTGTATTAATTTCACTTCAAAATTGGACATAAACGAGCATCAATCTTTTGATAGTTATTGTTTCTTAAAAACACGCTATTTGTTTTCATAATGGGAATTAATTTTAAATTAATTAATGTCACTTATATGTTTTTAATTTGGAAAAATAGACATCATTTTTGAATTCAGAATATTAAATATATCTTAGGCTGCTTTTTTGGAATTTTTCTAAAAAACATCAATTTTGGATCAATAGTGAAACCACTTTGTGGTAGTTAAAAAAACTCACTTTTTCTTTTAAATGAAATTTTACAACTTCTGTGAATTGAATTTCGAAAATCTGACATACATGGATGTTATCAAGAAGTAAAATGTGGTTCAATAAGCTGAAAATAATTTTTGATGAATAGTAAATTTTGACTTTTATTTACTGCGGTTAAAGGTAAATATGGTAATTCAAGGTAAAAAGAATATTATAATAATTCAAAATTACCTTAAAACTTGTCCAAACCTTATTTTTTGAGTCATTTACGACCATTGGCATCTTTGGGTCGATTTTGGGACCCCATTGAGCCACTTGGGAGTGATAATGTCAATTTTGATTAATTAACTTAAAGTAAAGGCAAAAATGAGAAAAGCAAATACCATTTTGTAAATTAATATTTATATTGTGTTATAAAAGTCATATTTTTGACTATAAATATTCTTTATAAAGATAAAACGATTTCCTACATGATAGTATTTTTTTTATAATTTTTAGATATCAAATAATTTAAATTATTTGTGACACAATAATGATGCACTGTTTACCTCATTAATAAATCATTTAAATAAATAAGATTATAATGATTAAAATATTATCCAAAACCTGTCCAATTCCTATTGGATGATTTTATTTTGACCTTTAGTAATCTTATCTTAGACTTTAATGATTTTTTACCATTAGAAACTGAATATAAATATATAATAAAATAATGTTTTCACACATTCCTAATGAGCCCCTCCTCCCCCTTATAAAAAAAGACCATTTCAAACCAATTCCTCACACCTCTCAAGCCTTTTGGCTCATCCAAACTCTACCCAATTAATCTCCCTACATCCTTATCCTCCTCCTAGAAGCCTTACATTAGGAAGAAGGAATATCAATAAGTCATGTAGTTCAAACCAAAGGGAGTTACCCAATTTAAAGGTAATGGTTTCTCTTAAATTGTTTTTTTATTTTACATCTCTAACCCCTAAACACTTTTTATTGCTTTATTTTATAGAAACACCAATATACTCAATATACGAGGATGTTTTTATGAGAATTATTTAAACTAAACTTACACACACCTCCATCTAATGGATGAAAAACATAATGTTTCTATGGATGACAGACTAACGCCTCACGAAACGATGATTGTTCAAATATCTCCAACCGCCTCTCATGGTGGCCATTATGACCGCACTATATTTATATATGATATATATTGTGTTTATTTTTTTTATGATTTCGTATTTTTCATTTATATCTTTCCTTTATGGTCTCCATAGTGGGTAAATAATATAATCTCATTTGAGGAAGCACGGACTACCGCCCCCTCAAAGTGATGTGACTCGTTAATGCCTTATGTGGGATGTATAAAGGATAAATTTAATTATATTATATATGATATTATACTGGAATTATAATATACCTATGTATCATTATGTTTTAATTCCATTAAAATAAGAAATATAAATGAAAGTAGCGTTCATGCGTATGTACGGCTTACCGTCTCCAAGAATGGTGCATTTCATTTCTTACCTCTAAATGTTATGTACTATTATAAATACATGTATATACTAGATATATATGATATATATTATCATGAATATCATTATGGATATAATTAACCATTGAACACATGAACAACATGTAATTATAAGAAGTCGATTTTTTTACTCAAGTACCAAATATCGATAAGAGGAACATTATTAACATAAATGATTACATAATTTTTCTAACATGGTAATAAGTGATATTAAAGAAATAATAAACATGAAAAATTTTCTTAAGAAAGTTGAAATTATCTTTAGTTTATTATTCAGGAGACTAATGAATGATCGAGTCAAGTCGGACATGAGGTAAGGGATTTTCTTATCTCATTTTTAATTCTGTGAGATTTCCATTGTTCGCTACTTATTCATTACATGTGGTGTATTGATTACTACCATTTAATATATATTATCATGATTCTCATTATATTCATGGTATTCTGTGATTCACTTGGTGGTTATTCACTTTTGGTCATACGACTCAGTTGATTACAACGTGGTAAAGGGTTTCATCTCACTTTTTATTCTCGTGAGATTCATGCTATATTTGCCCCTTTTTCCTTTTGTGTTGTGTATGTACTGCCCATTATTGTACTCTTTGTGTAATAATAATTTTATTTATGAGTATTTACATCTTTATTATATGATCCTTCTTTCATGTGGCATATGTTTTGAAAGTTACCAAATCGGTAAGGGAACCATTGACCCTCCTCTTTTTAAAAGACATCTTTTTGTTACGTCTTTTAATTTACATATTATTATGTTGGGATATGTTCTTCTATATCCATATAGATTTAAAATTTATGTCCAAGTGATGACATACCATTTTTATCTCATCAACTCATTTTCTGAATTTTAAAGTGATGCTGTTATGCTGTCAAATTTTTACAAGGGAACTTCATAACCCAATTTCTATTCTTTGGGTGCAACTTGTACTTATTGAGTATGTCATCCAATGAATATGTGTGAATGACCTCTAATTGTTTTACACTTAATATCCACTTATATTGGGTGTATTGATATTTTTCACACATTATTATGTGATTGATTTATCCTTAATTTAAGGATACCATCTTTATAATGTATTTTATCAAATTTTACATTTTCATTGAGACATCAATGTTGTTATTCACCAATTTACTCTTATATGGTGTATATACTGTACTTTGACATATTATATCATGAATCCCTTTATTCTCATGATATTATAAAGTTCTGATTAAATGTTATTACTCAATTATTTGTATTCAAGTGTCTTTATTTTTGTTAAAAAAACACTTTAACCAAAATATTATTTTAAATGTTTTTAAGATTTATTCTTACAAATATTTATCATTAATGTCCATGTTTTCAAAATGGGTTTTAGGATTTATTTATAATAACATTAATGTTTTCAAATGATAATTCATTTAAAATCTTCAAACTGTATGAGATAATTTGATTCAAAAATATTTTTTTAAATGAGTTTGAAATGATTTGATAAAGCATTGTTTATTTCAATATCTTGATTTGATAATTGGAATGTGGAAATGTTATCTTTACTTTATACATGGGTTATATGTTATGATTATGTTATGGTTATTGGGAATTTTTTACGTATACAGGTGGTTCTGTGATAAACCTAGGGCGGGTGAACCCAAGATAGCTCTCCAATGCATTGGGTAACGTGACGGAGGTAAACGTGATGTTTCTCCTAAAAGATTTAGGGAATGTACTGTGATGGGTATTCCAAGTGTAACTCCCTACGTAGATGTGATAGATACAATGTATGTTTAATATGGATTCTATAAGTATCCTTTAAGATTTATGATTTGTGTGTGTTATTCATGAATCTTATGATTTCATAAGGTATGTTATGATTGAAAAGTATGGATTCATGGATTTGTATTTATTGTTGGGCTAATGTTTTCCTTCCTTATTTTATAACCCTTACTGAGCTTTTTATGCTCATCCCAAGTTTTTGAAATGTTTTCCACATGAATTAAAGATGAATAGGTTCAAGGATGGGATCAAAGGAAATTAATGTTGTCTAAAACATGGAACTGAACATGTGTCTTTTTAAGAGTTTTTATTTTATTAAAAAAATGGATACTAAGTAGTAGTGTCTACTTGTAATATTCAAGTTATTATGTAATAGTTATGGCCTGATTCTCTAAAAATCTAAACCTAAAAAGATCCCAAATGTGAATTATTCATTTAATTCAAGATTATGTAATGTTTATGGTCGGGTCCTTATAGTTGGTATCAGAGGTCGGTTTAGATTACTTTAGAGGTTAGGGAATTCTTTAAGCATAAGTGACATTACCATAATGGTTAGGATTTCTGAAAGAGTCATAGATTTTTTTAGAAAAGTGAATGAGTTTAAGATAACATGAATAAGTATATCTTAGCATTTACCCTCCTCATAAGATATTATATGACTATTTTACTGATATACTCACACTGACCTTTTTGGTTTTAGTAAATGGCTAGATCTAGCAGGTACTAAATTAACACTGGATGTGAAGAAAATTTTAATGGTTTTTTGAATGAGAAACTTAATGATATGGGACTATAATGAGAACAGTTGTGGTTATTCTCAACCAACTATCTGGAGTCATGATTGACCACCTGATCCTTATTGATATTTATAAGGAATCATATATGTGAGAAATAAATCCCTATGGAAGTTCAGGTAATAATCATCAAGGAAAGTGTGTTCAAAAACCTATGTGCCAAATATGTGGAAAAAACACCTAGGAAAATGTTTCAAAGGGACAGAAAGATGCTATAGATGTTGAAATGAAGGTCATAAAGCAAGAATCTTCCATGGAAAAAGGAAGCATCTAGTTGACTCTAGGAAAGAGAAATAACTCCTTTCTGAGGGATCAATTGAATGTTTTAAATATAGTGTGCATGGTCATTATGAAAACACATGTCCTGCGAAGAAGTTTTGGGAATGGGATCACTAGGACCATACAAATATTCGTTTACCAATACCTAATTCCATTCCAATTGAGGATGAAGAAACTGACAATGACCAATGAAAGGTATAGATTATTTCTAAACATATGTTTTCCTATTATAGAAATATTAGGATATGATTCATGATTTTGTTTATAGGAAAGAAGTATTTAATAATAAGTAGTAAAGGAATATTTAATGGATCATGAAGAATGTTGAGTGAGTAAGAAGTCAACATATAAGGGATTCAAGAGTTATGGTAGAATTTAGGATAGTGAAATGCTTAAAAGTATTAAGGCTCTTCTGAAGATAGTAATACATTAGAAGACTTTTTTATAGTATGTGTAACCCTGATGTTTGATATATGGAAATTTTATTGATGGAATAATTATCTTATATTTTGTGGATATAGTATAAAGAACCATTTGAATTTATATGATCCTTGAATTTTAGGCAATTACCGATTAATACATTTTGGGATGAAAAACGAAAGTTATTAGATAACCTTTGTGGTTAAAATATGTTATGGTTATTCTTGATCAATTTATCACTTTTTGGGAATGTTATAAAATTATTCGTTTTTGAAAAGGGACAACACGCAAACCATGTGACAACCGGTCATGTCAGACGAAGCTGTGGGAATCGAACCCACAACCAAAGTGCGACTGGTATTTATCGCCTACCACTAGACTACATGAAGTCCCTGGTTAGTATAACTAATTATTTTTAGTTATATGATCCTATGAATCCGGAATAAGATGATTTTTGGTTATCTATGCAAATGATTAACCTATCATAAAGGATATGTGATTAGGTTAATTACTTTTCAGTATGAGACTATAAGAGTAACTAATCTTATTTGGAGATAAATGTTAAGATTTACCTTGGAAGACTATGTGATTAAATCCTTCAGAGATTCGGGTTTCAATCTTATATTGTATTACTTTAAATAATTTTAAGGATAACTGTTTATTTAATGATCTTTCTTGAACCTTGGGTTATTTTTGTTGAATTTTGAAGATTAAGAATAATATTTATTTTTACAAAGGATTATCCTTTTTGGTGATTATCTGATCTTGTACTAACAATTTTGGTTTTAGGCGATGTCTAAGTATAAGAGAAATAGATATTTCCCCTTTTTTGGATTATGTGATTCTCTAGAATATGATTCTAGTGCTTTTGATGTAACCAAGTCTTTTTGAATGCTCAGCTTTTATAGAAATGATTAGTTTTGGTAGAAGCTTATTAAAAGATGAAACTCTACTTGAAGGTAAGTATATTTCCTTATGTTTTTATTCTATGTAGAAGATTAATTACTCAAAATTATGAAATGTAATTTAAAACAAAAACGTTGTTGGTTTACATTTCCTACTGGGTAATCAAAGACCGTTTACACACATCATAAGTTTGTGATTTTCTTGTGGTTAACTTTCTTATAATCATGTTTCCTATCACTCTCCATCAAGACTTGACCCATTGTTTTCTCCTCCATATCCATGTTTTCATGGAATCTTAGTATGGGTTAACTCTGATTACCATTATACTTATCTTTCTTTCTTTTAAAGTGGTAGTTTTATATACTCTTTTGTCAAATATGGGACTTCAAATAATGATTCCGAGCCCAAATTTTGAAATTTCGAGGACGCAATTCTCAAAAAGGGGGATGGAAGTAACATCCTAGGTAAATAAAGAATATGACCTTTTCATATTTATTAATTTTTGAATTAAATATTAATTTTACATTAAAAGGGTTGCTATGTTCGATAGCGTACCTGATACACAACAACGAGTTTCTTTGAAATCTTACGTTGCACACTAATAATATATTATTATTTTAAATGGTAGTTATCTTCTAGCCATTGTATTGGCGAGAATGAACTAAAATATCAACAATATGATTATATATGTTTTTTAAATGTATTTAAATTTTTTCAATAAAAGGTAGAGGCTTAAAATGTGAATGAATCTAATTTTAAGCATAATTTACATTAAAAGGCCGATTTATCGCCTTTTAATGGAGAACCCTTTTTAAATATAGTTTTGGTCACTTTAATACATTCTATATGACCAAATAAAATCCTTATTTATAAAGGGGACATCAAAATTTACTTTTTGTAAATTTTTGGATTTTTTCTGCTAAAGTTCATTTTTTAATGAATAGTGATAATTATTGTATTTAAATCAAAAGTGCCTTTAAATCTAATTTATTTATATGGTTAGACTATATTTTTAGTTGGTTTTAAATTGAAATTAAAATATATTATTACCATTCAATCCAATGTTGGTCATTGTAATTAATTTCACTTTGAAGTTGGACATAAACAAGCATCAATATTTTGATAGTTATTGTTTCTTAAAAACAAGCTATTTTTTGATAACGGTAATTAATTTTAAAATTAATTAATGTCACTTCTATGTTTTGATTTTGAAAAAATAGACATCATTTTTGAATTTGGAATATCAAATATATCTTAGGCTGAATTTTTGGTATTTTTCTAAAAAACATCAATTTTTGATCAATAGTGAAACCACTTAGTTGTAGTTAAAAAAACTAACTTTTTCATTTAAAAATTTTTTACCACTTCTGTGAATTGAATTTCGAAAATCCGACATACATGGTTATTATAAAGAAGTAAAATTTGGTTCAAAAAGATGAAAATAATTTTTTGTGAATAGTAACTTTTGACTTTTATTTACCGCGGTTAAAGGTAAATAAGGTAATTCAAGGTAAAAAGGATATTATAATAATTAAAATTACCTTAGAACTTGTCCAAACCTTATTGGTTGAGTCATTTACGACCATGGGAATCTTTGGGTCAATTTTGGTACCCCATTGAGCCACTTGGGGAGTGATAATGACAGTTTAGATTAATTAACTTAATGTAAAGGCAAAAATGACAAAAAAAATATTTTAGTAAATTAATTTTTATATGGTGTGATATAAGTCGTATTTTAGACTATAAATATTATTTATAAATATAAAACTAGTTACTACATGATTGTATTTTTTATAATTTTTAGACATCAAATAATTTAAATTATTTATGACACAATAATGATGCAGTGTTTTCATCATTAATAAATCATTTAAATAAATAAGATTATAATTATTAAAATATTATCCAAAACCTGTCCAATTCCTATTGGATGATTTTATTTTGACCATTAGCCATCTTATCCTATACTATAATGATTTTTGGACCATTATAAATGGAATATCAATATATAATAAAATAATGCTTTCACACTTTCCTAAAGAGCCCCTCCTCCCCCTTATAAAAAGATTCCGTTTCTAACCAATTCCTGAAACCTCTCAAGATTTTTGGCTCATCTGAACTCTGCCCAGTGAAGCTCCCTAAATCCTTCTCCTCCTCCTTGAATCCTTACCTTAGGCATAAGGCACTTCAAGAAGTCATTTGGTTCAAACCAAAGGGAGTTACCCAAATTAAAGGTAACCGTTTCTCTTAAATTGTTTTCTTTATTTTACTTCTCCGACCCCTAAAATCTTTTTATTCCTTTCTTTTGTAACAACACCAGTATCCAAAATATACTAGTATGTTGTTATGAGAATTATTCTAACTACACTTTCACACACCTCCATCAAATGGATGAATAACATAATGTTTCTGTGGATGGAAAACTAACGCCTCACGAAATGATGATTGTTCAAATATCTCCAACCGCCTATCATGGTGGACATTATGGTGGTAATATATTTATATATGATATATATTATGTTTATGTTTTATTTATGCTTTTGTATTTTCCATTTATAGCACACCTTTATGGTTTCCATTGTGGGTAAATACGATAATCTCATTTGAGGATGCGCGGACAACCGCCTCCTCAAAGTGATGTGACTCGTTAATGCCTTATGTGGGATGTATAAAGGATAGATTTAATGATATTATATATGATATTATATTAGAATTATAATATACCTATGTATCATTATGTTTTAATTCCATTAAAATAAGAAATAGAAATGAAATTAGCGTTCATGCGTACGTACGGCTTACCATCTCCATGAACGGTGCATTTCGTTTCTTACCTCTAAATGTTATGTACTATTATAAATACATGTATATACTGGATATGTATGATATATATGATCATGAATTTCATTCTGGATATAATGAACCTTTTACCACATGAACAACATGTAATTATAAGAAGTCCATTTTTGACTCAAGTACCAAATATCAACAAGACGAACATTATTAACTTAAATGATTACATAATGTTTATAACATGGAAATAAGTGAAATAAAAGGAATAATAATCTTGAAAACGGTTCTTAAGAAATTATAAATTAAATTTAGTTTATTATTCACGAGATTAAAGAATGATTGAGTCAAGTCGGACATGAGGTATGGGATTTTCTTATCTCATTTATAATTCCGTGAGATTTCCATTGTTCGCCACTTATTCATTACATGTGGTGTATTGAGTACTACCATTTAATATATATTATCATGATTCTCATTATATTCATGGTATTCTGTGATTCATTTGGTTGTTATTAACTTTTGGTCATACGACTCAGTTGATTACAACGTGGTAAAGGGTTTCGTCTCACTTTTTATTCCTGTGAGATTCATGCTATATTTGCCACTTTTTCCTTTTGTGTTGTCTTTGTACTGCCCATTATTGTACTCTTTGTGTAATATACTTTCATTTATGAGTATTTACATCTTTATTGTATGATCCTTATTTCATGTGGCGTATGTTTTTTATGTTACCAAATCGGTAAGGGAACATTTGACCCTCCTCTTTTTAAAAGACTTCTTTTTGTTATGTCTTTAAATTTACATCTTATTATGTTGGGATATGTTCTTATACATCCTTATAGATTTCAAATATATGTTTAAGTTATGACATACCCTTTTTATCTCACTAAATCATATTCCAAATTTTAATGTGACACAGTTATGCTGTCAAATTTTTACAAGGGAACTTCTTAACCCAATTTCAATTCTTTGGGTTCAACTTGAACTTATTGAATATGTCATCCAATGAATATGTGTGAATGACCTATGATTGTTTTACACTTAATATCCACTAAAATTGGGTGTATTTATATTTGTCACACATTATTATGTGATTGATTTATCCTTAATTTAAGGATACCATCTTTATAAGCGATTTTATCTCAATTTACATTTCCATTGAGACTTCATTGCTGTTATGCACCAATTCACCCTTATATGGTGTATATATATTTTACTTTGACATATTATATCATTAATACCTTTATTCACATGATATTATAAAGTTCTGATTAAATTTTATTCCTCAATTATTTGTATTCAAGTGTCTCTCTTTTTGTTAAAAAAACTCTTTAACTAAAATATCATTTTAATTGTTTTAAAGATTTATTATTCCAAATATTTCTCATTAATTTCCATGTTTCTAAAATGTGTTTTAGGATTTATTTATATGGACATTAATGTTTTCAGATGATAATTCATTAAAAATCATTAAAGTGGCATGGGACACTTTGATTCAAAAATCGCTTTTTAAATGGGTTTGAAAATGATTTGATAAAGCATTGTTTATTTCAATATCTTGATTTGATATATTGGAATGTGGAAATGTTTTAATTCCTTTATACATTTGTTATATGTTCTGATTATGTTATAGTTATTGGGAATTGTTTACGTGTACGGGTGGCTTCATTATAAACCTAGGGTGGGTGAGCCCGAGATTGCTCTCCAATGCATTGGGTAACGTGACGGAGGTAAACGTGATGTTTCTCCTAAGAATTTGGGAATATACTGTGATGGGTATTCCAAGTGTAACTCCCTATGTAGCTGTGATAGCTACAATGTATGTTTAATATGGATTTCATAAGTAACCTTTAAGATTTATTATTTGTGTGTGTTATTCATAAATCTTATGATTTCATAAGGTATGTTATGATTGAAAAGTATGGTTTAATGGATTTGTATTTATTGTTGGGCTAATGTTTTCCTTCCTTATTTTATAACCCTTACTGAGCTTTTTATACTCATCCCAAGTTTTTTAAAAGTTTTCCACAGGACATAAAGATGAATAGGTTCAAGTATGGGATCAAAGAAAAGTCATGATGTCTAAAACATGAAACTAGACATGTGTCTTTTTAAGAGTTTTTATTTTATTGAAAAAATGGATACTGAGTAGTAGTGTCTCCTTGTAATATTCAAGTTTTTATGTAATAGTATGGCCTAATTCTCTAAAACTCTAAACCTAAAAAGATCCCCAATATGAACTATTCATTTAATTCAAGATTATGTAATGTTTAAGGCTGGGTCATTATATACACCTAGCCTAATTTCCCTTTTCATACATTCCTAACCTCACACATAGCCTCTCATGTCCATACCCATACCTGGGATCCTGCGGTGGTTTCAAGATGTTGCCACCCATAGTTGGACTCCGAGGTTCGAGTTTTCTTGTAAAATGACCCCTTGACCTCCCATTTCAATATTTAAGTATGACTGAGATCACCTAAGAAAGTTGGACATAATACTATATGACTAATACTATATCAAATGATATATGTTATTTCAAAAAAAACCAAAGGTAATATAATGGATCCATGACTAGTTATCACATAAGGTTTAAATTCATCCAGACATCAGAGTTTCACCAAACCCCCCCAAGCTACCCTAGTTTGGAGATTATTCACTAAGCCTTTATGTCATACCTAGTCTTCAAATACATTCCCAATAATTCCTAATTTCATCTACAGTCAACCAACATAGATTATTTGGGTGGCCCTAAACTAGGAAACTTACTAGGGCACCCAATCACTATGGTCATCTATCTAGCTTCTACTTTTTCCAAGTCAGCTAATTGGGTTCCCATTCACCCAATTCACCTATTTTGGTGCCTATTCATCTAGATCATCAAGAATAGAACCTATTGACATGTATCATATGTGATCTTTCCCTATTTCCCTTGTCTGGAACTGTGATAGGTTACGGTCTCAAGACTTTAGATTGATCCCTTGTATTTTATAACTAACCCCCATGAAAAATCATGACTCACATAATAAAATATTTATTTTACGTTTAAAAAAATTATACCTACAACTCCATGCATGACTCTAGAATATTCATGTAATCTATATTCTCCTCTAGTTTTTCACCAATACATTGAGTTAACATACTCCTAAAGGATTACAAAAAATATCTTGATAAATATTATCCTCTTAGATTCATAATATTCCTTGAGTTGATAGATTCATATTGGTTTCCTCATATATCTTGAGTCAATATTCTCTTAGAGGATTCAAAAAATTCCATTAGTTGATATTATTCTCTTGGTTCACTAAAATTCCTTCACTATATTCATTTTTAATGTTAAATTCCAAAGTTATACTTAAATATGAGTCCCATAACAAACCATTATTTTGTACAATTCTCTTAATAATCCACTCTACATAACTTTAAACTACATGGAAGTGATCATGTTAGAATTTCCTTATGATTTACAATTACGGTTCTTATCACATCACCTTAAAAGGTATAATTCTTCTCATTAAATGGAAGTAAATTACATGGGCTATTATTCCCTTCAAGGATATACCTAGGATTCTCCTTTCTTGGGTCCGATCATATCTCAATAACACCTCCCTAATCCTTTTAAAAGATTCTGACAACTCCCTATAAGAAGATAAATTCTAGAGTTCCTTCGTGTATGGATCCAAGCTATAGAGTTACCAAATTATTGGTTTAAATTAAAGACATTTTAGTTCTATTAGTGATGTCCTCATAAATTCTTTTAATCATTCAATAAATTTCATTAAATGGTAACCATTATTATTTCAATGAATAAGTTCAAAAAAATAACGTAATCTATGATAGACTCTCAAACAATGTAGTAAGTCCCCTTATGGGATGATATTACCTCACATCCTCTCATTCGAAAAAAGGATTCATTATCACTACCGTAGGTTATAGAGAGACCACTTTCATTTAGAAATAGGTAGTGTCACCAGATACCTAAAATAACCAAATAGGCCTTCAAGAATGGATATAATAAGAAATATATTGGTGAAAACAATAAAAATTAATTTATTCAAGAAGTAGGTGGATTGACCATCAATTCTTATTTGAGATATTTCATTGATGTTTTTTTCTTCTCACTTAGAATCCAAATGGAAGCTGCATTAAAAATAACGTGAAGGATTAAGATCCCCATCCAGCTTAATGAAAATCATATAGTAATGAGGGTTTCCATGAACCTATGAGCAATTAAAACTTGATCTTATGACATTTTGGTTTATTTGACATCCCCACCTATAAGGAATCAATGTAAATTTTTTCATACCCAACACTATGAATGAAATATAGTGAATGAAATGATGTAAGAGTTACTTTTTAAAGTGATAATTCCATCATTGGTGATGAACCATGATTGGTTATAATACTATGGCCATACAGTAAAACACCATGTAGATAGAATAGCTTGGGGTAAGTGGTCCCCATATCAAAATATAATCGGTTCAAGAGTATCTACTTAGAGAAAAGAAATTTCTAAATTATTTATCTTATATAGGAGGAATAAGACGTAAACTATATCTAGTAAACTATATCCAATAAACCATATAGAGGTTAACTAGGAGGGGTCACATTCACTGTGGTTATCATCATCAATGTGTGACCACAAAAGTATATTAATATAAAAATCAGGTTGTGTTAAAACCATTCATTCAAACTATGGAACCTAGTATAAGAGACTAATAAGGGAATCTGTCTACCATAACCCATGACCATGTCCATATCACAATTACAATGAACATAATTGAGTCCCATCAACATATGCTAGTAATGGCGTAGGGGAAATTCCATATCACTATTAGTAATAAGCCTCATATTTTCTCAGATCTAAAATTGTTGATTACATCAAAAAACTCCTCAAAATTAGGGAGATAATTATGTAATGTAAAATTAATCCCTGAGGTATCTCACCATATATGAAAGATAATAAAATATCATACTGGAATGAAAGGAGAGCTTCTACTGCTATAATGACATTCTTAAGAAAACAAAATCCCATAAGACTGAGGGAATTTTTACAGTTGTGTTCATCTCTATTATTATAAATTGAATATGAATTTACCGAAATTATGAATATACACCCATTATGTAAATACTTGATTCATACTATAGTTTTCACGAGTAAATTTTTTAATTTTTCACATCGATGATGTTGTGGAACATAGTATTATTTAAGAACATGACAATGAAGATAAATTTTAATAGAATTCCACTCTTAGTGAGGTAGATGAAGAATGATTATGTGACCATAATTAAATGAAAGCCCATGATTTAGGCTCCTAATTAAATACTCCATTATTTTCCTATCAATATGATAGCTCCAATTGAAAAGGAAAAGTTACGTCCACATCCACAACCCACCCCCACCCGAAGATAGGGATTCCATCCCTATAGAAGAATAGATTGAACTGTTATTGTTTAGGATAGAGAAGTTTGAGCATATCAACACCTATATTTTCAAACAAAAATAACTATTGAGTATGATTTTAGGCTTAATTTTATATGCCTCTTTTAATCATGAATCCTAAATGAGATGATATTACATGACCCATAAAGAAAAAATCATGCCACCCAATAAAAATTAGATAGAATATACTAGCCTATTTGACTATAGTGATGATTGATTATTCCAAATTTACATCCCATGGAAAAAATAATCTAGAAATCTAGGCTTGTGATGAGCCACTAGTCCCAATAGGTGAGTAGTAACAAGCTCAGGTGGATATTCTAAGATAAGTTTCTACTCAAACAGTTGTATCCTAATAATTTATGTATAATCTTAAGGCTCAACTAAGTTTTATGAATGGCTATTAGAAACTAGTAGAGCCATGGAGAAATCCATATCCTGAGTGGATGGATTTAACTTCTCCTCCACCTAACTTCAAGAATCTCAATTTCTTAGCATTCAATGGAATAGGAGATCTAGAGAAACATATCACCCATTTCCTTTATTAACATGGCCCAATGTTGGGAACCCTAAAAAAGGTTTAAATTTTCATATTCTTCAGGTAGAAATTTTAGGTACCACATTTATTGTGTATAAAAACCTTTGTATTGGTTATATTGCATCATAGACAGAGATCTATCTGTAATTTATCTACCAGATAAACTCTATATTTGGGGGGAAAACTATACTATACCTATCTATTTAAAATAAGGAATTGAAAGTGATATATATTTTTTTATAAGATTAATTGGTATCAAATACAGTTAAGAAAAAATGATTACCTATGAACAATTTTTAGGGATTTATGTGGATAAGCTATAATATGAGTAGTCAAAGATAATAATCCCAATGAACTAACCTAGTGGGTTATGAGATTTTATGACAATACATTAATGTCTATAGGGTTAAATTAAAATAGTGAAGGTAAAACCTAGAAAGAACCCTGAAAATTGATAAGAAAGTCAAAGAAAGTAGAAACAACTTCTGTCACCATCATGTTGATATGGTTGAGGTGTCTTTGAATTGAGATTAAGAAGAAAAAAAGATTACACCTTCAATAAGAATCAATTCCTAAGGTATTTCATATTTTCCATTTAGAAAAACTTGATTTCATTTCAAAAAATCAAAAATCCAATTGGATTAGGGAATACTAATTACCTAACTTATAGAACTTTCTAGCATACATTGGGTGACATGATCCAGTACTACTTCACCTTAAATGATATATTGAAAAGGATATTCACAAATGGTCAAGTATCATTAGCCAAACCCAAGGAACATGTCCCATGTGTGTCACCCATTCTCCCCAGAGAAGAAGAAAAATGTGGAGAGAGCTATTAATGCCCCTAGATTTTAGAATATTTTTTCAGTTAAATAAACGATTATAATATAGAATGATTCACAACTAAAATAAAAAATGATATACTTTATCATGGAATATCTTTCATGAAATTAATTTTTTTCTTTATAATCACCTTCAAAATGAAATAAATTAATTTAAAATAATCATGAACAATATTATATTTACACTTATTTATCTTTCTAAGAAACAAAATGAATAAATGTTTATTAAGGATGAAGTTATTCATAATATGATCGTATTTCAAAAGTTGTATTTATTATAATATTATATGAGTACTACGTAAATATAATTAAATGAAATTAATTCAGGATAAATGATAGTGACTGATAAATATAAATTTTAATAATATGGTAGATTATCAATATTATGGTATATAAATTTGAAATGAAAATATATGAATTTTATTTGTAATATAATATTTATTATGATATATAAAATATTAATTTCTAATGAATATATATGATACGATGATAATTATTAGTAAATAATATTAAATTTAAATAAAAATATTTGATGATAGTTTTTGAATTTAATAGTAATATAATATTTATTATGCCATATAAAATATTATTTTGATATTAATATATAAATTTAAAATATAATTTTAGAAATATAAATATTATGAAATATAATTTATTAGTTTGAAATGAATGTATATAAGATAGTTATAGGAAAATTATTTCAATAAAAATAAATATATTATAATTATAAATTTTAATTTTTACATAACATTTATCGGGAAATATATATATTAAACTAAATGAAATTTTAATTTGAAATGAATATTAGATAATTATATTAATTTAATTTGATATAAATATATTTAATTTTAAATTATAAGGGTAATATGAATTTTAAAATGTTTTAAAATAAATGAAATATATAATTTAAAAAAAAATATATTTATTTCAAAAGAATATATTTAATGATGATTTTTAATTCTTGTAGGTGTAGATTATTTATTATGAATATAATGAAAATGTAAAATTATAATAAAATTATATAATAAATAGAATATATTAAATATTAATATACATGTAAAAATATTTTAAATATATAAATATTTTTTTGAATAATATATTATCACTAATAAAAGTAAATAATAATATTACCATAATTATAATTAATTAAAATAATGAATATTTTTTAAATTGATTGTATAAAATTTTATTGAATTGAAATTAGAGAGTAGAATTATAATTACTAAATTTTAATTTGATAATATATTTTCATTGGTTATATTTAGTGAAACAATTTATATATAAATATAGAAAAAAATATTTCCATCTTTAAGTTCTGCTAGCCCAGGTAGTTATCCATCTCAAGGGACATTCGGCCAATTCTAAGGGTCAGCCTGACCAGGACCGAACATATAGGTGTATATGTGATATATAGTGCACATATGAATAGCATAGTGCATGGGGTTTTGTGAAAACAAGGAAAGGGCGGTTCTTAACCTTTCACACGTGAGTTACCATGAGAGGCCACTTATGGGAACTATTTCCTTATGGGATTTATCTATGTTATATATCTATATTCAAGAATATATGGTAGTTCAAGTTCAATCACAAAACAGATATGGTATAAATTAAGTGGATACTAATAATATATTAAAAACTATGAACATGTTTTTAAAATATAAACCAATACAATCATCATCATCTTCTTGAGGTGTGAATATTGGAGAAAATATCAAATAATATATATGGATACATTAGGAAATCGTATCCCATGAATTTATATTCATATTTTTTTGAAAAGGAGATTAAATGGTATAACACGACATAGGTTTCTTCATCAAATCATGTTTTTTTCTTAATAAGAAACTCTTAATTTTATTCCTCATTCAACTTAAATCAGTATATCAATAACCATCAATGCATCCAACAATGGTTTCCCTGAAAAATAGGAGTGACATCCAACATAGATGAGGTCTAATTGTGAGGATTAAGCCATATAAAGAGTTCTTGGTGGGTTAAATGGTGTTTATTGATTAATCTATTTTTATATACATTGGTTGAGTTATTGTTTTCTATTCCCCAAACTATATATGGGTTTTATACTCTTGTTAATGTTCAAAACAAGTCTAACTTGATTTGGACCATCCAATTCTTAGGGTTTTGGGTTTCTTGAGTGGAAAATGGCTTGTATTAATGAATTCATATAGATTATAACCTACGAGAAACCTTTTAATGCGATGAATTTTTGTATTTCTTGAATGTTCAACATCTATCATTAGGTATTTACCTTTTGTGGAACTTGGTGGATCTATCTCAATGATTACAACATGAAATCAACATCTCTGATTAGAGATAGTTCTAAGGGATGATATCAAGGGTAAGGTGATGAATTATCATGATTCACTAATTCCAACTTCACCATCAATTCTAAATACAAATAATATCTTCCTATGGGTAATCAACGTCTAGTCAATATGCAACCAAAGAGAAATAAATCTCACTGAAGTGTCTGTAAGGGGATGGAGTTATTTCTTTGCACAAAAAAATCCAGTGGGTTCATTTGAATAAAAATCACATAAGGGTACTCAAGAGGGTAAAATATAGTCCATATTAGTAGCAATGGATCAAAAAATAGATGACAAAAATATTTCAATGGGTATAGGTAAATAATTGGAACTATATAAAATAATGTGATAAAAAGTGAGAGAAAATAGAGTGAGAAGCACAAGTGAGATTATAGACACACCTCAATATTTGGAAGGTATACTATAAAGCATAGTATAAATACATATAAAATACCATTCAAGAATAATATTGGTTATAGTTGGAATAAAATCAGTAGTAATAGAATTTTATGGATGAAAAAATTGGTGTTAAAAAACAACTTGTACAAGACAAATAGAAAAAGTAACCAATCGTATTATATCATTTTCCTAGAAATTTGGAAAATATAGCATTTTATAGATCTCAAAATTCACACCCAATGGATTATTGGAGAAAAATTGATACAATGTTGTCAATTTAATCAAAGTGGTTCCTATTATCATTAATAATATTTTTGGAATCATGTTTATATATCTTCATGCACTGATAAAAGTTTCCAGATTAAAACTTATGTCTCCTTTTTCCTCAACACACACAAAAGGACCTCATAATCTTCCTTGTGAAACCCTCTTGGTAACGGTTTTGATTAATTTTAATCATAATTTATCTTTTTTGATATTTTATATACTAATAGAATTCATGGGTTAAAATTTTGGATTTTTGGGGAACACAATCTCGACGAATAGTTTAGGCACACAATTAGTGGTAATCATACGATAACCATGTGATATGAATCTATGATATCTCATGGATATTTTTATTGTATGATAGTGATTTGTATAGCCACGTGTGTCACCAAGAAAAACATATTAGAGGAGGGTTTTTCATCTAGAGGTTGTTGCACTTCTTAATCATGGGTTTTAAAAAAATGATTCTATTCCCAAGAAACCATGTATTATGGTTTTTCAAGGGAAAGTGGCTACCAGATAGTTCACACATGATTTTTCTAACCAATAATCATAACCATGTGCCCAAATTAGAATACCTTAAGACAAAAAATTACACAATTACCTTGGTCTTTTTTAACCCTAATCTCTTTCCAATCCCCCATTAGCTCAAAATAGACCCTTTGTAACACTTAAAAGGACTTTCCCCTTCATTCATTATTGATATTTAATTATTTTGTATAGATTTCATCAAGGTAAATATGGTTATTCTCTTGATTTATCCTATTTTACCTAGTTTAATCATTGTTCTCTCTTCCCCTTAATTTTTTGTAAACCAATTATGTTGGACTATCAAATCAATTTTTTTACTAGATAATTGAAACTTTTCTTTTTAAATATAGACTCATGAGGAAAATATCTCTTCATCTTCCAATGATATTTTTGAAGGAAATTAGGATTTATTTATTCATGAGATAGGTGTAAATATCATATGGTATATCCTTTTTCATGCATTATGTTTTTATGATTTCAAAGGGTTTTAATATATGAAATTGATGATTTTACATCCATGATAAGTTAATTAATATTTTAAGGATATGGAAATATTTTCTAGATATGTGTTTTTTATAAAAACTATTTTGATACAAATGTTGTGTTTGTTAAAATTTCTCAAAGGTGATTTTGAAAAAATAAATTATTTTTTAAGGAATAAAGTTATTTGTTATCACTGTAGAAATTTTTCATGAAAATTAAGGCATAAAATAAAACGGATTTACACTGGGAAATGATTTATGAAATGTGAATGTGGTTTTCCAAATGGAATGGAAATGTATTAGAAAATCATGAATACCTTTTAGTATGGGAGAAAACTAAACATATGTTTTCCCTTACGATGTTAGTTACCACTATTATAGGTTCTCATAATTCCATTTGTTACTAGTAGGTAGTATTTTTTGGGAATTGATGTTCCTAAAATTTAGGAGTCACATATGTTGGATAGTGGCCTTGTTCGTCAAATTGTTTTCAATTCTAGTGTTATAATTATCCATTTGGTTTTGTATGGATACATTCCATGAATGATAACTTGATATGATTATTTCTCACTTGTTATAGATTTTTATTCTTGAAACATTTCTAGTTAATCTTTATATGACTCATAGAAAAATATTATGTCATATATACTTGTGTATTTGCATTTAGGATTCTATTGAAAAGAAAACCAAATGATGATTTTTTATCTAAAATTATATCTATTAATTTTTTTTGATATATTTCTTATAAAATAACTAATGGATTCATGTGGATCGAAACTTCAAATTATATTTGGTGGTAACAAAAAAATATTTAGTACTCACACCAGACTTTTTCTTGTGGGAATTTATAGCCCAAGTTTTATAGGAAACAAGTAAGAGGAAGATAATTATGTATAGGAAGACTCTCTTATATCGTGTTTCTATTATAAATGGTTGGGATGGTGGTGATGTATTTTCACAAAGATTTGTACCTATGGGATAATTTGGGTTCTATATGGATGGTCTATCATGTTATTCATTTAGACCTTTTTATCAAGTTATTGGATGTTACCTTTTGTAGTTTTGTGTATTTACTAAATGATATAACTTTCTTAACTGTTATGATAAACATTATTTATCTTATCATATTTATATTTATGGTGAAATCATTAATATGTTACTTTATATAATACCCTAGTGCTTGTCACTAGCCTGTGCTGATTGGGAACATACTTTGGGCCATATGGTTGGCTAATTCAGGTTAAATGTTGGGTTGACCCATATTGGTCTATTACAAAATGGTATCAAAGGGTTAGGTTATTATTGAAGAATACAATAATTCTTTTCTATCACCCTATTTTTCTTCAGGTTATTTATCGATAGGATATAAGATTATAATAACTCAAATGGTAGTGTGGGAGTATGACTAGTCAGCTCACTTTCATAATAATTTCTGAGATACCATGGGATATATGTGACTTTCTAGCATCCTTATTGATGTGTTTTTATTTTGGATTTAGTTTTATAAATTTAGTTTATGATAAGAAAATTTAATTTTATTCTAAATGAATTTCATCAAATTATTTTATAGATTATTGATCAATTAAGAACAACAAACCCAAATTCTATTGTGGAAACCTCATAGTAATTAATGTAGGTGAATAGTTCGATTGATTCAGTTTTGGGTGAAACTATAGTTTGAAAAATCTAATACATGGAACATGTCACCAATTTTGAACTATAACAGTGGGTAGACCATGCTACAAAATTCTCTAAAAAACATCCACTAATATTTCTTGGATACAAGGGACCCCAAAAATCAATATAATATATTGAGAGTATTGAGAAGATTTTAATTTTCATAAAAAACCATAGAATACTCCATAGTTAGTTTTGTCACTAATATTCTTGAAGGATCGTGAAGGAATTGGTTCTATTATATTGTGAAATCCAATATACATGAAGATATCACATGGATATATTTTTTGGAATCCTTTAATCAATCATTCAATTCATAGATACTAATAGTTGGGAAGACATGAGGTTTCATTTATTTGGATCGTAAAAATAATTCTATCATGAAGTGTGCTACTAGGTTTTCTAAGTTAGGATAGCTACATCTAGATGATGTTTCCAATTACTATCTTAAGTCAAATAGGAATACTATATTATTGATGGACAATATTTATTCTATATTAAGTATTATGTTCCTACCCGGCTTCATAGTGGTTTTGGACAAGGTAACTATGGATGAGGCAGATATACTTGGGAATACCAGACTCTTTGGTGCCCTAATGATAATAGGAGGTATCCAAATCTTGTTTTCTTACTAGAAGAGGAAGCAGGGTGACTAGAATAGCGCTAGTAGAAGGAGTGTGTAGAAGATATCATGTCACAGTTAGGTGTTATGTTACTAGTGTAGGAAAAAGTGACACCTCAACCCTTATTTTATGGAATCACCCAAGGTGTGTCACTCATGTGAGAAAATGGTTCATCTTTAGTGTTTCTGAGAAATAGAAATTTTTTGTAATAGATTTGGATCCACCATCACTAAGGGATCTTTTTTTAGATCTTACAAAAAAATTGGGTTGTATTTCAACCTCATCCCAAGGGTGATTATCTGGTTATTAGTAAAGGGAAGAATACAGTTATGTGTTTGTATGAAGTGGAGTGTGTGCTAGAATATTTAGAGGCAATACCAGCTACCATAAAGGGTATAGTTATTGTTACATATTACATGGTTATTAACTTATTTTATACTAGTGCAACAAATTCCACTATATCAACCAATATTACCGATGCCTTGGGCATCAAATCGACGCTTATGCCTTTTATGATGAATATTTCCACTCATTTGGGAAAGAAGTCAGAGGAAGTTTATAGATTCCCAGAGTGTTGGGTGATGATCGTTGACTGTGAAACCATATACTATTTTCAGTTCTTTTTATTAACACCTTTGACATTATCATTGGAATAAATTATATAATTATAAATAAATCCTAGTTAAATTTTTATAACAATTGGGTCCAATTTATTTCTTCGGACAGAGTTACTCGTGTCTTTTAGGGTGATTGGGATCCTAGATCTAAGAGAGTGGGTTCCTTTTCTCTAGTTATGAGGTAATATCATGTTAATTGTTGAAAAAGTTTCTTGATGTTTTTTATCCATGTTTTAGTATCCATATTCTCATAGAAGTGACTGAGTATCCCAAAGTGTTCCTAGGTAATTTCTTAAGGTTACTTCCTAAGAGGGAGGTTGAGTTTTCCATAGACTTTATTTGAGGGATGAGTCTCATTTACTTATCTCCATACCATAAAACCTATTTAATTGAAACAATTAAAGGTTAATCTTCACGATCTTGAGGAAAATATATTTATTCATCTTAGAATTTATCCTTAGGTATCAACAGTACTATTTGAAAAGAATGAGGATACTAATGTTAAACATTATATTTATTACTGAAAACTTAACTAGATTATGGTTAAAAACAAATAACCCTTTCCAATTATTAATCACCTTTTTTATTATATTAAGTGATCAAAAATATTTCAAATATTTATCCAAGATTAGGGTTCCATTAACTAAGGGATTGAGAGGAAGATATTCCTAAGATGGAATTCAAGAGTAGGTATAGGCATTATGAGTATCGAGTTATTTCATTTGGACTTACTGATGATCCTATAATGTTTGTGGGTTTAATGAATAAAATTAATCATTAGTTCTTATATTATTTTTAGGTTTCCTTTTTTGATGACATCCATATTTATTTCAAATCAGAAAAGGGTAAATCTGAGTATTTGTATATATTTCTTAAAATATTTACATCATCTGTACCGTAACCTATCCAAATATAAATGTAGAATCAAGAGGTGAAATTTATGGGCCATTTTATATCAAAGAATGGTGTCATAGTGGATCTTAATAATATTCAGGTGGTGAAATCAGGAGATTATCCTAGAAATGTGATTTAGGTCAATATTTTATTGGGACTATCCAGTTATTACATGATTTTTATTCAAGTCTTCTCTATGATTTCACCTCGTATTCCATTGTCGACCCGTAAGGGTGTGCAATTTTTTTAGAGAAATCAATTCCACATATAATTTTAGGAGTTGAAAGTAAGATTGAATTTAGCTCTTATATTCATTATTCCAGAGCCAGGTGCTGGAAATAATGCTAACTGCGAGGCCTCATGTGTATTTTTGGGTTGTTTTCTAAATCATGCGATATATATAGTAGCCCATGGATATCAATAGTTATGCCCTCCTAAAAACAAATATCTTATTCCTGATCTTCATTTAGTGTAATTGATGTATGTTCTAAATTATTTTCACAACTACCACTTTGGAATGTTTTTTATGGTGTATTTAGACCTTAAAATTTTGAGGTATTTATTCACCCAAATGGGATAAAACATAATACAAAGAAATAGTGTGGAGTATCTTCAAACCATAAATTTTGATACTGGATACACACAGAGAAAATTAAATGTATCCATAGAGGATTTGATATAATGTTTTTCAACTTATGACCTAGAGGAATTAGTGGGTGATTAGTGCTTGATGGGATTGTTTTCTAAGATTCACTTTAATGAATAGATATATGAAGGATATGAATTATTATATTGTGCTTGGTCTGGATCATTTATTGATGATCATATTTTAATTAGACTAGAATAGGATGTGAAGTTTATTTATTTTAGAGGGTATCCTTAAAGTTGGGATACCTCATGTGATTGGTCACATTCTCTTAATATATTGTAGTGATTTTTAGGTTTTATGGCTATTCAAATAAATTTCAGATATGTATTATTGAATATAGGAAACCGATCAAATTGTTTAATGCACCCTAGAGATTAAAAGATATATCAATACTTGAGGCATCATTACTAATGGATGGCAATGAGGTGTTCTATTAGGGATTGTGTATCCCAATTCCTTACATATTAGAGAGTTCTCCCATAACATTATAGGCATGTTTTTTTGTAACCATTTCCCATTCTGGTATGAAAATGAGATGAGATAGCCATAGAATTTATGATAAGGATACCCCATTATTCGAGTGATAAATATGAAATTTGTGTGATTATTGATATACTCACAAAATCCACACATTTTTTTTACCAATCATGAAGTTGGTGAAGGTTGAGGATCGTTGGGTATTTTATATGTGAGATATATTCATACATCATGGTGTTCCATTAGTTATCATTTTAGATTGTGACCCTTACTTCACATATCATTTTTGTAAAAAATTACAGGAAGTGATTATTTTTAGTTAAAATTGATCAAGACTTATCAACTACAAATGGATGACTAGTCTCAGAGAGACAACTAGGTTCTTAATGAAATGATAAGGGAATGCATGCTAGAATTTAGTTAATCTTTAGATAAGTATCATCCCCTAGTGTAATTTTATTAAAAAATAATTATCAATCTTTTATCATTATGATGCCATTTGAGGAGTTGTATGGGAGGCCTTGAAATCCCCTCTTTTTATGGACGATGTTAGAGAAAAGTCCTTGGTGGGACCAAGTATCATCTAAGAGATTACTAATATCATGAAATTTATTAGGAATAGATTAGTGACAACATAGAGTCTCTATAAATAATATTTCAATTAGTTTCATAGTTCGTGGAGTTGGAGTTATGGGATAGGATTTTCTTTATAGTTTCACCTTGGTTGGGACATATATGTTTGGGTAAGTAGTTTTAGTTAAAAACTCATTATGTATGCCCATTTTATAGAATGGACTAACTCGATAATTTGTATTATTATTTTTACTTACCTACTTGTTTGAATTATGTCCATGATGTGGTCTATGTTTCCCAACTGAAGAGGTATCATCCATATCCATCCCACATGATTGAGTGTGAGGATATTAAAATTGACCCTAAAACATCATTAATGGAATGTCCAATTCAGATAGAGTACTGATTGGATAAAGTGTTTACATGGAAATCATTTTTTTTTCATTTTATAAAAGCCGGTTTAAGGGTATCCGAGACCCGGAGATTACAACAATAAAAATGACAGACACATCACAACATACAATTCAAAATTAAAAATTCCCATTCTAAACTGGTCGCAACCATGAACCACCTCGAGCTGCAAACCCATACGATGGCCTCGATGCACGGGATCGCCCGCAAACTGCAGCATCATGAATCAAGAGCCTCGATACACACACCCGAGAAGACTGACCAAACCGCATCAACTGGAACACTGGGGAGCTTCACCGGCGCTCGTCGTTATCATCTCATGCTGACAACCAAAGTCCAGCTCACCTTCATCCCCATCCAAATCGACCAACAACAAGAAATCAACTCACAAATACAAACTACACCACCAAAACAACACTCCCAAAAGTGGATAGAAACCCAAGAACAGATGAATCCCCAGTGCACACACAAAAATCATACGACCAAACCTCATCAAACAATCTTCACCAAGTCTGGAGAAATCAAATGTCGCATCCTTTTCCAATAGCCTCATCTGTAGGCCACAGCACCAGGCACATCAAACCAAAAACAAATTCAAAAACAATACCAAAACCAAAATCACCTGGTCCTCCGCAAAATCACACATCTGGCACAAACAATTGAGATCCAAAACAATCAGACAGAAAATGTAAAAAGATACCATCACCACAAAACACTGAACACCAGTCCGCTCCAGAAGAAGAAACACTGCAAATCCGGAATGTGACCCATCGCCACCTTCAAATCCACCATGGAGGCCATCGTGAACCACCCCACGCACTCTCAGCCGACATACGATACAAAAACCCTTGGTCAGCAGGATGGAGCTCGACCGTTGGATCTCCCCGTGCCGCCAAAAGAAACCCTAGCCAACGAGGAGGAAAAGGGCGTGAAAGGGGCCAGAAAACAGTGGAGAAGCCGCGACAGCCGAGGCCACAATAGGAACGCTGCCTCTGAAGGAGAGAACACCCCGAAATCGCCACGAAGAAGCCCAACGAAGGAGCCAAAGTTGACCTAAGGTGGGGAAAGAGGTGGCGATGGGTGGGGAAACCCTAGTGGAATGCGCCCCTTACGGGCTCATCACTCCAAATAAAGTTTTTCAATACATGATAATACCATTGTATTTAATGGGAGGATAGTGAAGTAGGGATAGCGATGAGACATGGTATCATGAGGCCTTGATGATTCAGTAATGACCTTATCTTTTCTTGGATTCATGATCATATACCTTTCTAGGGATATAAATATTTTATAGTGGGTAGAATTGTGATTCCCTCTAGGTCACATTTATGCTAAATTTCTACATTAGTTTTTATACTGTGAGGTTCTAGATGCTTTTGGTAGTCGGTTCTTGAAAATTTGTAGTTTCATAGAGCATAATACATGCACATGGTTTAGGTGAAATGTTAGTGAAAACTGTGTAGTAACCATGATATTTGGATATGTGATTTATAATCCAGATTTTAATGCTTTTATAACAATTTTTCTTATCTTGTGATCCACCAAGAAAACCATGCATCGGGATGGTTTTTTATAGTGGTTGTCACAATACAAGAGAATGTTTTTTCAAACCATGAGGTGATTTCCATGAAATTGGGTAATGTTTTTTAGGTGGATGTGGCTACCATAATATTAGTGAATTATTTCTCTAATCATGTGGCCTAACTATGGGACTTGATATAAGTTTCCTAAAATAGAAAATGACTCCAATTACCTTGGTATTTTTTAACTATAATCTCTTCATAATCCCTTATTAACTCAACCCAACCCATCATGATGCTTCAATGGACTCTCCACTTGATTTTATGGTGATCATCGATCATTTTTGGTGTATCTCATTAATGTATGGCCAACTTATATCATTATTTAATTTTTTATATAAAAAATTCATTGATCTCTCCTCCCTTTGATTTTTTGGAATCCAATTAGGTTATGATTATTAGAACTATGTTTTTGGATGGGTAAATGATGATGTTATTCATAGATCTAAGCATGTGGGGATAAGATCTCTCTATTTCCTACTGCTTGTTTTGAAAGTAAGGTGGTATTCTTTACTCTTGTAGTAGGAGCCCCTATCTAGGGATTTATTCCTTATAATTCCTTATGTTATTAATATTTTTATTGGATTTAATATATGAAATTTTTTATTATAAATACATTATTGGTGAATTAATCTTTGAGGTATATAGAAATGATTTCTAAATAGGGGTTTTTTTGATTGAAATCAATATGATACACATATTTTGTTTGTTAAAATTATTTAAAGGTTATTTTGAAAATGAATTTATTTATGAATGGAAGTTTTTTGGTATTTATATGGATTTTTTTTCATGAAAATGTGGGGATGAAATGAAATAGACATAGCTTGGAAAATGTTTTCTAAAATGTGAAATTGGTTTATTGAAAAGAATTAGAATGTATTACCATATCGGGAATACATTGGGGTATAGGGGAAATAGAATAATGATAGACCTAGTGGGGTTAGATATCACTAAGAGAGGTTCCTATGATTCCATGGATATCTAGTGTGTATCATGTAGGGGTAAATGATGTCCTTGGAAATTTGGAGTCACTTCTATTGTCCAGTGGCCTTGTTTATCTATGTTGTGTACACCCTTATGTTGGTATTGTTACTTTAGTGTTTTATGGATAAAATGAATGCATGTTTATTTGATATGGTAATATCCCACTTATTATGGATATTATTGGTTGAGAATAGTTTATTTCATCATTTTATGCCTCATGGATAAATTTTATATCATATTGATTTGTGCATTTGAATATAGAATGTTTTTTAAAATAAACCCAATAGAAAAATTTTATACGGAAAATGATTTATTTTAGAATTTATTAAAATATGTTTTATAAAAGAACAAATAGATATACATGGATATACATTTTCATATATTTTATTGTATTTTATTATTGATATTTAATGCTCACAACCTTATTTTTCCATTAAGTGTTCTTATCCATGGTTTTATATATTACAAGTAATGGTAATATCATCACATAGCTGGTAGTTATCCAATATCATGATTCCTTTCCAGTGGGTTGGGACTGTAGTCATGTGTGTTCATGAAGAGATGGAACCATGTGTTTCTTTAGGTTCCATGTTGATGGTCTATCAGTTTTTTCATTTATTCCTTTTTATCTATTAATTGGATGTTACCTTTTATGGTTTGGTTGTCTTCGACATATGATGTAACTCAGATATCTACTATGATACTCTATTTGTTTCTATATTATCTTATTTTTGTTAAGGGTGATATCATTCCCATGTTTATTTGTATGATACTCATGTACTTGTTTTTAGTCCATGGTGATTGGGAACATGCTTTACACCTTGTGGTGGGACAATTTGGATGATATTTTTTGTTGACCGTAGTTAGTCTATTACATTCATCCAGTCATGAAACTATTTCATGGTTATGGGTGGATTATATAAGCATATATATATATATATACATATATATACTTTGTGTCAAGGTAATATCACAAAATGAGACTATATAATTCAGGAATAAATCATAAAATGTTTGTGGTAAATTTCTTATTACACAATAAAAACTCATTAAAGGATCCAAAAGGTATGGTGAACTTATAAAAGTAGTGGTCAAAATAATTATTGTATTTCTCCTCATCACCACACTGATTGATAAAAATTACATGGTAATAATATAATATCGATATATAGTGTGTTTTGTCTTTAGGAATGACATCTTCTTGTATTCAACATGTGTAACTCTATTATTATTCTTCATAGGAAACACCCACAATTTTCTAATTTATAATTATAGTAAGAGAGAAAGTGAATAAGGATGGTAGGTTTTAGGATATAGCTTTAGGAAAGATTTTATATGATAGGAGTTCTATATGGTTCGGATTAGTAGTGTGAGGTAATTGAGTTATTTAAAAAAATTATATTTCAATGATTTCAATTAATTCATCTATATCTTAACACATTTTTGAAAAAAATATCCCCTTTCCATAGTATTTTGGAAAAAAATAACTTTTTATTGAATTTTTTTCAAATATGGTATTTAAAAAGTTTTAAAATTATTAATTAATATTTTTAATTTGTTTGTTTCAAAAATCTAGACTATCTAACAATTCTAACATTGATTTCATACTAAAAATATTTTTTTCTTCATTGATTTACCGATTACAAAGTTATGATTTTTTATGTAAAATATTTCATAGAAATTAAAATATATTTTTCTATATCTTCATTGATGAACCAAGAATAATTTTGAAACTAATTACTCTTCATGGTTTAATTTTTATATTTATTTAAAAGAGACAACTACGAATTTTTTTAAATTAGATCAATAAAATTATTATTTTTTGTATTTAATTATTATAAAAAAAATCCATTCTTGAAATCTTATAAAATAAGCGTACATTTATTCACACACCCTAAATTTTTATAAAATTATTTTGAATACTAATGTTATAAATTTTGAAAATAAAATTTTATTAGAATTTATGATGATAAAATCAATCTAATAAAAATGTTTTATTAAGATTTAGAACCTCATAATTATAAAGGATTATGAGGTATGATGAGTAAACCAAAATCATAATGGGAATTTATTCATTAAGTAATGGGTGGGCCCAATATTACCCCATATTGTTCATGTTTTTGATAAGTATTTTTAATTTTTACTAAAACTCATAGGATTTCATTTTATAAAGAAAAAATGTTATATTTTTCAAAAGTAATATTTTTATTTTAAATGCAAAATATTGACTTTGAAAAGGTATTTCTGAGGTTTTTATTTTAAATAAATTTGTTTTAAATATTTTTAATGAAGGATTCCTAAATTGTCCTTTTCATTTATGCTATTTTTTTAAAATTGTTTTATGAAAATCCATTGTGATTTAGAATGGTATATTTTAAAACAGCTTTATTATGATCAAAGTAATTTTTTAATGATAGAATTTTACAAGAGTTTTCATGTGTTTTAAATTATAGGTCTTCTAATTATTTAGCAACCATTAATGAGATTTTGTGCCAAACCAATGTTTTTAGATGGTTTTTATAGGGTTTATTGATGATTAGGAGCTGTTATGGAGTCAATTGTTTATTATGAGGATTATCTTGAGTAAATATGTGATGGAATTACAAATGTTTGTTTCATGGAGAAAATTGCCATTTAAAAGAAATATGTCCTTATGTAATGGATTTATAATTTTAAAAATTCTTTATATCTAATGTAGTATCCTAAGAATTTTAAAATAAGGATTGTACATGATAGCGTTCAACATACACAACATCCAGTTAAAATAAACCCCCAAATATAATCATTTAAATATAACCTCTCTAACTTATCCATTTAACTGGTTTTATGAATAATATTTACTAATTTTTTAAATATATATAAAAATTTTAATCAATAAAAATATTTTATTTAATTCTTAGGTGATTAGAACTCACTTTTTTTAAAAAAATAATTTTATTCTTCAAATATAAGATTTATGAAAAAATTGATTTTTTTAGTGAATAATATAATTAAATTTTTGGAACATTTAGAAATAATATTTGAAAATATAAATATGATTTTAGAAATAAGAGTATAAAAATAACCTATGGTGAATTTTTCAATTTTTTAAAAAAGATTAATTTTTCAATGAAATGTGAAAATACTGATTTTTAATGAGAATTGAATTTTTTGTAAAGTATTTATAAAGTAAAATTATCTTTTGAATTAGATTTAAAATTAAATTAGTTCCTTTTTATTTAAAATAGTCAAATTATTTATTTCTAAATGAATGTTATACTTGAATTTATTATAAAAACATTTTATATTTAAAATGTCCATTTTTAAAAAACGTTTTTTGTCATATTTTTACAATTTTTTTCAAATTAAATATTACCAATTCAATGTTTTGAAATTTTAAAAATGGATTCCATATTTGGAATCAGGATTTATTTTAGAATATTTACCTTTAATTGTTAGCCATTTAAATAGTAATCACGACAAATTTTTTTACCACAGTAAAGGGTGAATCTGGTATTTAAAGATAAAAATAAAATTAAAAGGAAAACAAAATTACCCTAACACTTTATTATGTTATATTGGATGACTATATATCATAAAAAATCATTCAAAGGTCCAATGTATAGAATTTTATCTATTTGGATGATATTATTACCTTTAGAATATTTTATGTAAATAAAATTCAAAAATATCACACAGTTGTTTTTAATAACTATAATATTTTTCACAATGAGATATCCCTTGGATATGTAAAAACTAGGCCTTGATAACTACACATAAACCCCTACATAACATGGTCTTCAGTTCCTTACTCACCAGGTGCCACCAGTTTTTCCACAGACACCTGGTCCCCTACCTAGGGTCAACCCAGGTACCTTAATAAGTCATCAGACTAATGACTCTCCTAAAAGACCAACACATGTTCTTTCATTGTGATTTTTCATCACTCAAACACACCCTATGAAACTTTCCTTAGGGTTACTCAACCTAATCACTGCACCAGGCTAGACACGTTTAACTGTGTAGTTCTATTTAGGTATTCCCTTGAAATTAGAGATAAACCTTATTGACATGGGTCATAACATTTGGTCATTTAACCCTTTATCATTCAAGGTTGTTATATTCACCCCCACTTTATAGAATCACACCACATCATGGATTCTAAATTACAACATAGGAATTGAAACTACACTTATGGATGGGTACTTCTCTAATACTAATGTAACAAATAGGTCCCATTGAAAGAATAAATACCCCCACCTTAACATCATTGTCATCTCCCTGCCAGCATGGTGCCTCCAATTGCCCCACAGACATATATTCCCCTATATTGGTCCCACTAACAAGCCCTAATAGGTCATTTGACAAATGAATATCCCAACAAGCCAACATTTTTTCTTTCAATATTCTTTTTCCCCACTCACACAATACCTATCAAAATTATCAGGTTTTAACTCATCCAAATCACAACTCCATAAACATCATGCTTAACTATTTAGTTCTAATTATGAAGGATCCTAAAAATAATGGTCTGCTTTTTTGACATGGGTCATGTCATTTATTCATTTCAAACTTTATCATTTTGTGGTGTTATAGGTAATTTTCAATAAAAAATAGATTTTTTAATACTAAATTATTTATCCTAATCATGGTAATTTATTTCCAATTTTTAGTATAAAAATAATTACCTTATATTCTTACACAACATTGATACATAAATTATTCAATTAATGGAAAAATAATATAAATGACATCTAAAATTTTAAAATTCACAAAATTTGAAAAAATAAATGTGACCCATTAATATAACAGTTAAAAATATCATTTTCAGTATGTATTAAAATATTTTATTCCAAATTCATTTCTTGTCTTACTGTAAAAAATGTTAATGTAAATTAATAGTTATAAGATTGACATTATTAATGTTTTATGAAAATAACAGTTCATTAAATAATATAAAATTGATAAAACTTCTATATTCATCCATGTGATTACTATATTCTTGAAAATATAAACCATGTTACATATATGGGACCTTTTTTTCTTTATAGTAACTATCATTACCATCAAAGAGTAAAAATCCATGTTGTCGCAGTAAGATTGAAAAGGGTTAATAGGGTGTTAAAACCAAATCATATCGATAAATATATAGTCCAAATTAGTCCAAATTTAATTTCATGATAAGATTTATACTATTATTGAAATTAAATTCTAATATACTAATTTATTATCCATTTGGATGTCAAAATTAATTTTTATTAAATAGATATTTTATGAAACTCCAAGAGTAACCCTCCCCTCTCTTATAAAAGGGATCATATTCTTATCGTTTAATCACACATCATAAACCATGTTTTCATCCAATAACTACCAAAATTACTTATTAACATTAATATCCACATTTTATAGGTCTTATTTTGGAATAATATTAACCTTATAGGTCTTAATATGTAAATAAAATGATGTTTTTTGGAATAAGATGTATAATTCTTAATCAAGTGATTTCTTATTTTTGTTATTACACTTCATTAATATATTCTCCAACCATGATGCTATAATAACATCATTATATCTAAAATACTGAGATATGATTCATAACCCATATCCATCTCTAACTTTCATCAAATGGGAATGTAATCAATCATTCGTGTGTATAGATGGCTTCCTCCTCGCAGACTGATGTAATTCGGTTTCTATCATAAGATCTCAAAGATGGTTATATTGATGGATGTAATTTTTCTATTTGATATTAATAAAATATTTATATTTATTATAATATTATATATAATTTAATTTCTTTCCATTCTATTAAGTGAATAATGATATTGTTGTTTATGTGTTTGTGTGGATAACCACCTCCACGATGCAATATAACTTGTTTTTAAACACCTCATCACATGGATGGTATATATAGATATTTTTAAAGAAAAAATATGGTAGTTATGATATAAATAAAATTCTATAACTATAAAATAATACCTACATTCTTTCCATAATGATCATTGAAAAATTGAAACATTACTAATGTGTGTGTATAACCTATCATCTCCATGATTATAATGTAATTAATTTTTAATAACTATTTTTGATAATTTTATTTAAAATTATAATTAATTTATAAAAATTATATTTACCTAATGATTATTATTTTTGATATTAATGAAAAATGACCCCTTTGACCATAATCAATACACTAGAGCTCTTTTGGAATTACAGACCGAATGTTCCCAAAATAACAGAGATGGAATTAACTGATTAAGTAATTAAATATTAATTAGTAATAAAAAAGAGAAATGGATTAACGATAAAGTAATAAACCTTTAAAAAGTTTATTAAAAAAGTAATTTATTTACATAAATTTATTATACAAGATTTAAAATACATTCATGGAATTTTTTGGACTCAAGGAAAGTGATTTTGTCGTAATTTTCCTTCATTAATACATATTTAGTATTCTTATAATTTAGTTTATATAGTGTATATACAACACTTTCACATGTTATATCTTGAAAACTTTGTACTTAAAGGTATTTTATGTTTCAATTTTAATTATTTCATAAATATGTATTTGAATTAAATGTTACCAAGTGGGAAAATGATTTTAACTCAATCTCCTTTCGGCGGGTTATAACTCTTGTTAATTATATTTATTATGACACGATTATGTGTGAATCAATATATTTATTGGTTTATTATATATTTAAATTTGTATCTTAATTTATATTGGTTACATTAAGTATCTCCATTAATAAATTCTAAATTCAAAGATATAATCTTTGTAAGTGTAATTCATCTCAAATTCTCTTTGTTTGGGACATACATTTATGATATGAACTTGTATTATTTTATGAGGTGTATATACTACCACTTTAACATGTTATATCATAATACTCATTGTGTTCATGATATTAAAATTTTTATTTGAATATATTCTTTCATGGGTCTTATGATTGAAAAGTTACCAAAGTGGTGAAGACTTTATATTAGAATATCCCTTATTTTCAAGATGTTTATGTTCAAGGATCCTTTTAAAAGAAACTAAATGATCATATTTTTTTAACCATTTATTTTTTATTCACCTATAATTATGAATATGGTTAAAAAATTTATGTTCAATTTTTCCCATATTTATTCAAAAATCATCAAGAAAGTTGTTTATAAGTGATACCTATCTCATATCTTACATTAGATTGGGAATTCTTCTCTTCTATATCCACATTTTCTAAAAACTTTTCAAAATTGATATTTTTTATAAATAACTTTTTCCTTAAATCTATTTTACATGATCATTTTAATTATTTTAAAAATATTTTGAATCATAAATTTATTAACATTTTCCAAATTTCTCACTTTAGAATCCCTTTTGAAAATGATTGTAAATAATGTATAATTTTAACATTTATAAAATGAATACATTTTCACACCATCGTGACCATTATTTTCGTTGAATATTAAATTATAATTTTACAATTTTATTTTTATATAAAAGTAATTTTATAATTTTTTCTGATTTTTTTAAATATATTTTCAATGTGAAAGTTTTATTTTCCTCAAGAAGAATTTTAATGGTCTTTTAAGGGTATTACCATTCATCAATGTGACCAACCATTGATGTTACTTATGATCCACCAATTATATTCTATATTGATGTCATCCTAATTATTTCTCAAATGGATTATGATTGTTTCAATGATATTTTCATAGAACTCATTTATTTTCAATGGGTAAATAAAGTTATTATAGCACTAATGGATGTTTTGAAGAGTTTTATGATGAATTTATATGTCTATATAATTTATGTATGTTATAGTTCATCAGAATTTTTTATGATAGGTGATTAATTTATAAAAAATGGTGGGTGGTTCTACTATTAATCAAGGATGGTAATTATGTTATAAAAAAGATTGAGTTGGTCTGTGATAGACCTCTAATGCATTGGGTATGGAATTTGACCACATACTTACTCTATTTTTAAGATTGATTATAAGAGTGTTATGTAAATGGTGCTCCAAGTTACCTAGATGATTAATCTAATATTTATCTTGATTTTTATAGAAATATTATTATTTTTTAATGTAATATTATGATTTTATATTGAAAGTAAAGTATTTTATACTTATGAGGGGTGTAAAGATATAGGTTTTTAATGAATCCTTAATCAAGATTTACTTCACATTTCCCATGATTATTGATTCCAATTACTCTCAGCTTTGTTAAAGATTTATAAAAAATTTCATGAATGATGATTCATGTATTTATGGGTATGAATTATATTATTTTATAATCATGGACTATGATTCAGTCATCATACCCTTATACTCATATTACTCTCACTAATTAAATTTAATTTTTAAGGATTATGTTTACCAAATCTAATAATTTGAATAATCCTTATTATGTTTAGTTTTCCCCAACTTTTGAAGAAATATGTTAAATTATTTATGTCTATAATGGTTTCATATGTAAATATGTTTGTGGGATATGTTGAAGACTTAACATGGAATATGAAAATCATGGTATAGTGGGAAAATATTGTCTTGAAGTCATGAGTATTGGTTATGTAAGAGTTTTTCTAATTATCTAAAACTGTAAACATTAAAGGTACTTGGTTATGTAAGCGATTTAATAATTTCTTTTAATTTTGTCTGGTTTTTTTGAAACAATTATGTCACATTTATCAATATCAAATCCAAAAATGTAAAGATTATGTTAATAGCAGCAGATATATAATTGTGATTTTGAGGATTTTATAGTTGGTATAAAAGTAGGTTTAAGACAAATTTGGAGACTTTAATGTTTTCATTTGAGGATATCCTATGTGTTATGAATAAAAGTATTGGTTTATATGTTTAAGGTTGATCATAAGTTGAACGTATTAGAATCCCCTTTTGAGGTTTTATGTGATATAAATTTAGGGTGACTAATGATATTTTAAGAGATATTTTATTAGACTGAGGTGTTGGTAACACTTTGGATTAACATGAATTATTATTTTAGGATTCATGGTTTATTTTTCTTTTGGAATCATATATGTTCTTAATGTGGATTTATTGTTTTTCATGTTATTTGTGGAAATTATTATCATATCATGGAAATTATATGATTAGGGAATATAAATTTTTTTATGTGACTTTTTGAGTGACTAATGATAATTGGGGATAAATGTTAAATTAATATTTTAATAATGTGTGATAAATACTTATAATTTATTGGGTTTCAAGTTTGGTCAGGAATATTATAAATTATTTTAAATTATCTTCATTAATGTAATGATTTAGTTTGAACTTTGGGTAATACTATTTAATTTTAGAGATTACTATATTTCTTCTTCATATAGAGGTTTATAAATTTGGGAAATTATCTTACCTTATTCTAACAATTTTGATTTTTTTAATGTCTAAAAATATGAGGAAGAACTTGTTATCATTTTTTAGGAATATGTGATCTGTTATAAGTTGATTATATTACTTCATGCATGAAAAATTCATCTTGAATACTAATTTTTTGGAAAAAAAATATGATATTATGGTGAATATTTGTTAAAGGATGAACTTTTACTTGGAATGTATGTATATTTTCACAAATATTTATTATATATGGTAAATTAATTACTCCCCTATATGTAAATTTATCGTGAAACAAAATTATATCATATTAACTTCATTTTTGATGAATCAATGGTCTTTTTACCCATCACAAATTTATAGTTTTTTGGTTGTTATCATTTTTAAGATCATTCAATTTCTTATGATCAATGTTCTTTGTCACTCTCATTTGTAGTTTAGACATTAATTTTTCTTCCCAATATATATATTCATTGTCCACTAATTTTTTCCCATCTTTAAATATAGTATTCACTATTCCATATGACCGCCATACTTCCATTTCCCACTCTTCAAGAAAAATATTCATTAACTCTTTTTACATTGTGGTATTTAAAGAAATGTATTTTTAAATTTATAACATTTGGTTACCAGTATCAAGTTAAAACTATGAGGTTTAAATTTATTAAATTTGTGATAATTTATTATCCTGATATTTTAAAAATAATGACTTTGTCTAATTGAATACAAGATATGAAACAATGAGCTTAAACGAACCCTAAAATATTATTATTTATATAAAATTATTATAACCTAGATAATAAATTAGAAAATATTAATAAAATTAAATAATCTTTGAAATATATATATAAATATTATAATAAATAAAAAACCTGATTAATTATTAAGAAATAAGTACTCAATTTTTAGTAAATCCATTTTATTCTCCAAATATAAATTTTCCTCAAAAACGATTTTTATTGATTTTTATGATAAGATAATATAATTATTTTTTGTAAAATTTAGAAATTATATTTGATAAAATAAATATATATTGTTATGTCATTATATCAAAATTATCTTATCATGAAATTATGATTTTTTTTTGGAAAAGATTTATTTTTCAATAAATAGTGCAGATACAGATTATTATTGAAAACTATATTTTAACTTTAATTATTTAATAAGTTAAATTTTATTTTGGAATAATTTTAAATTTTAATTAGTAAATTTTGTCATAAAATAATCTAATTATGATTTTTGAAATGAATTTTACACAATAATGTAGTATAAAAACATTTTATATTTAATAAGAGATTTTTGTTTTGAAAATTTATTTTTTATCAGGGTTTTTCGGTTTTAGTTTAAATTAAATTACTCCAATTATTTTCTTTTGAATTTTCTAAAATTAATTATATAGTATTAATATTTATTTTTAAATTTTTTAAATAGGTCCCATTTATTTTAGTCATTATGAATAGTTGCAATAGATATTTTGTTACCATGATAAACGGTACATCAAGTAAATAAAGTTGAAAACTAAAATGATATGTACAAAATATTTATCCTAAAACATGAATAAATTTTTTTAGATGAGTATATATCATTTATAATAATTTTATGTTGATATATATGGCCTTTTTGAATTTGGATTTGATTATAACTTTTATAATATTTTATATAAAGAAAAGTAAAAAATGTCACACTCTTATGTTGAATATATATAATATTTTTATCAAGGGGATAACCACATAATTATTTATTTATAAAAATTATTTTGAAATATAAATGTTTTTTATTAATCATTGTAATAGTTTTTTAATTTATAGTGAATAAATTATTACATTAAATTATTACACAATTTTGACACGATAATTATTAAATTAATGGAAAAACTAAATAAATGATATTAAAAAAATTAAAAGTAACATAATTTTATAGAATTAATGTGATCTATGAATTTTATAAATTCATATTAAATGTTATAAATATATTAAAATATTTCATTAAAAAAAATTATGTTATAAAATTCAATATAAATGAATACTTCTCAAATTTTCGTTATTAATATTTTAAGAAAATGATATTTTATTTAATGACATAAAATTCTTTACAATAATATAACAATTAAATTGATTATGATATGTTTAAAATATAAAATATTCTATATTTATGTTCCTTTTTTCCATTTATAGTAACTTTCATAACCCTCAAGTGTAAAAAACATTATTGTCATGGTAACGTGAAAAGGGTTAATAGGGGTTAAAACCAAATGATTAGGGTAAAAAAAACACCGAAAACATTTCCAAATTTTATTTTATTAGATTATTTAAACTCATAATGTAATTATTTTCTAATATTATCAAATTTTATCCATTTTTACATCAAAATTAATTTTTATTAAATGGATATTACGAAAAAATCCAATAGATCCCCTCCCATATCTTATGAAAGGGAACATATTCTTCTCATTTAATCACACATAAATAACCTATTTTTGTCCAATAACTACCCAAATACCTTCTCTAAATCCATAAAAATCTTCTATAGGTATTATTTTTGTAATAATACAAACCTTATATGTAATAATATTTAAATAAAATGTGGTTGTCCAAGGATGATATATAGTCCTTAACCTAGTGTTTTCATTTTATTTCTTCTTCAAACCCTCTAAAATATTCTCCAACCCAAACGAGATAATTAAATTAGTAAATACCATATAATTATATATTATTATGTTAATTTCATGACCTATATCCATCTCCAACATCCTTCAAATGGGAATAGAATTCACAGTTCGTGTTTATGGTGGATTACAACCTTATAGACCAATGTAATTTTTTCCCTAACCTTCTCTAAAATATTTTTACTGTAACACCCAAATGTTTTAAAAATGATTTTAATATTTAATGAATTAAAAAAAATTATATGTGAAATAAACACTTTTTTATATAATGGATATTGTTATAACATGGTCCCTATATAGAATATTTCCGCTTTTCTGATTTGAATTTCAAAAAACTGACATACACTGTTGTGATCAAAAATATATTTAGAGTCTGAGAGGATCAACTTAAATTTTTTCTAAATAGTAACATACCCTTATAAATATTAATATTAATATTAATATTACACTTATGAATATTAAATCATATTATTATTATATTTTATTAAGGTTATAAGATAATGAGAACATGATTAATTTTTTAAGGTGATATACAATGAATTATAGTTTTAAAATATTTATCTTTATAATAAATTGTGATTTTATTTAAAAATAAAATAAATCATATATAGAAAATTATTTTCAACAAATAGAGTTCATTTTGGAATCCATAACATTGATATTAGGTTACGCAGAATTTATGAGCATTTTATAAACTACTTAAGTTTGTCGTGAATAGTAAAAATATAGTTTTGAGTTTTCTGTATAATTCATGATATCATAATGATGAAATAATTAATATAAAATTATGATAGACTTTTTCAAATTATAATATCATATGTGGTGTCCCAATTGGCCAATACTATGAGAAAACACGATGGTTAAGCCCTTGTTTTTTCAAATAACACTAATGAGGTTTCCTGTGAAATTAATAAAAAAACACTATCTTTTTTACTATAAATTCCCACCCATTCCATCATTTTATGTCATTGAAAATTCATAATACTCAAATATCTGGTAGTTTTACCTCAATATTAGTCCTCCCAATGTGTCCTCAAGCCCCCAAGGTCCCAACCTTCATGTTTTAGGAGTTACTCTACAAGGTAATGTAATCTACCACTCTTCTCTTTTTCAAACACTCCTTTTATGTCATTATTTTTAATATCAATTGGATTATTATGGTACATGTCATAAAATATCCACCATACTATCCATATTAGGTAAAAATTATTATATACCCCTTTTTCTATCATCAACATGTTAAATGAAGTTTTAAGCGACGTCGTTACACTGTATAATTTTCATAAGGTATTTCCCAACATCTATTTTTCTTTAATGTTCCCTTGTTATCCTTTTTTATCCTAAACTATCCTCATCCAAAAGTTATGATAACTCCATTAAAATACATATACTAGATTTGTTTTATGATATTAGAACAATTCCTCATCATCTCTAATTTCCCCTCCTTTTATATATAAAATGAAAACATCGTTCAAGATATGTTAATTTATCGCATTCAAGGATGATGGGTTTAAAATTTCTATTACCATATTTATGGATGGTCATGAAACCATTATTATGGTTTAACCAGAAAATAATATTTGTATTATAACCTATTAAATGCTCTGGAACTCTTATATGTACATAATACTAAATCATATGACAAACTAGTTTGAAACAATCAAGATACCGCCAAAATAATTTAAATGGTTATCACTAATGTTATATTTAATAAATCATCCTCATACCATGTAACAATGTGAAATATATAATCATATACACTTATTAATGTTCATAAATAATATATATGTTTAGCTCTATATAATTATATCAATTACACATAAATGATATTAGTTATAACCAAGCGAACTCATTATGAAATAAAGGAAACAAACACTCCAGAACGACAAAATTCAATCTCATAACTTATCAATAAGAACATAAATGAACATAGTTAAACTATAATGAATAAAATATATGTATATGATGTTATGAATTATATAATTTATGGATTTAATTTTATTATCGAGGACATTAAGGATAAGTGAAGAATTTATTCAGACATAAGTTAAGGATGTTCTACCCGAACCCCCATTTTCATTAGGGTTACGCTTATCCTCTATTTACCTAAATAAAATTATTATTTACTCTTATATACTCCTATTAAATTATGTTTGAATATTCTATATAATTTTACCAACCATAATACTTCTATATTTTATACCGAGTTACTTTCTTTAAATGGATATTTCAAAAATTCTTCTCGAAATACTAACCCGTTTTAGGGGAACATCTCAAATTCATACCTATGTTCAAGTATACTCTGTAATCTATTTTTATCCAATTATTTTTAGAAAAAACTCATTTTATTATTAAAAACTATATTATTTTAATTTGGGTTTTATAGAAATATTTTTCCAAAATAACTCTTCTTTTCAAAGTAAAAGATTCTTTCTCTCAAGAATTACTTGATTATTTTTTAAGAGAAATTTTATCTATTGGAAATCTCTTGTTGTATATTATTGTGAATAATATTTTATTATATCATGTACCATAATTTATATAACTTTTTAGGATTATTTTGACTATAGATGTTCTATATTGAAATCATTCTCTATATTTCTCAGAATGGTTAGTGTTTATGTGTACATATTGGGGAAAGTTCTTTCATATATTCATGTTATTTATGTTAATACCCTTTGATATAATGAATAAATTAGACTTATCATGTTATGGGTGGGTCCTGCTATATTCCCCTGATGATTCAGTTGGGATCTTGTGATTAAATAGGTATAGACATGGGCGAGACCTTTCCCATTTACATATATATTTTTGGCCAAGGCCTCAATCATTTTCATATGTCACGGTCGAGGCCTTGAAGATATATTTCAGAATATCTGGAATTATGAATTTTCATCATTATGAAAAAAATAATAGATAGTCCATGAGGTTATTCGACTATTATAATACTCATGATTATTCTTTTTTATGGCATTATTTATTCCTCCCTTATTCCTACCATATTATGTTCACATTCATTTCTAAAGGCATGTGTTTTTAGTTATTAACCATGCCTAATGATTATGTTTATAATATATTCTATTATATTTACTACCCTTACGGATCATCTGAGACCACCCCTTTCTGATATTTTATTTTCCCAAGATGTAAATAATTATATTATGAATGACCTTCAGGGGTAACCTAGGTGTTATGGATATTTTTAAAAGAATTTTCATTATGTATTTCATTTCAATTTGTAATGTTGAACTTATTTATGTATCTGGTTTTCCAAAACTAATATACTAATTCGTTCCTTTGGTATATGACATTCTTGTAATTATGCCAATGTTATAAATAATGCACCATCTCTAGGAAACTAGGGTCGGGTTTTTACAGTTTGTATAAGAGGAAGTTTGAGAGAAAACTTAGAAACTAGATTTCTAAAATGTAGATTTGTGAACAATAACCTAAGATAGTATTTGAGGATAAACATAAAAGAAAATCCTATAATTTTGGTAAAGAATAGATTATATTGATCATTATAACAAATACATCCAAGTCTAGATACTATAAATGGATGTGGTTTTGGCACTAATGTACCTATGAGTAATAACTCTGAAAACAACTCTAAAGCTTGACCCAGGTTATCCTATTACATGAAAACAAGCCTTAATACACAACTTTTTTAACATTATTGGTGTATTTGTCAAGGATATTTAAATTTTTCTTTAGAAACTGTTGTGAAGTAATTATATGTAAATTTTTCCTCAAAAAAATTGTGTTTATGATTATGTGGTTAGATATGAATAGGAATTAAATTTATGCTAATTATTTTTCAAAGTTAATATTATACATTATAATTCATAACCTAATCTTGTGTATTCCATTATTTACTAGTTTCACCTAGTGTAAGGAATGGAAACAACCTGAATGCATGTATCCAATGTAGGTATTTTCCCCTTATGCAAGATAATAACACCGGTATTGCAGTTATGACTGGAGATGAGAATATTTTAACAATATTGGGACAGATGAATCAGGTTATAAATAATAACCTTACCCATATAAAGCATCCTAATCAAAAATATTGAGGTGAAATTTTATACTACTTTTTGCAACAACAACATTCATCATTCAATGGAAATACAAACCCATGTATAGCTCAGCAGTTGATTAGTTCCCCAGATAAGATATTTATCACTTTAGGATGTAAATAGAGGGAGAAGGTTATCATTGAATTTTATCATCTATTAAGATATGTGTATCAACAGTTGTCTTTGAATTAAAACACAAAGAAAGTGGAAGAAATATAACAAATTGAATGGAGGGACTTTAAGGAAATATTCATTGAAAAATATTTCCCACAAGAATAGAAAAAATATATGGAGAGGAAATTCTTGAGATTGAAACAAAGATATGAAGGAAATGTTGTGAAGTATGAAACCAATTTTACAAGTCTATCAAGGCATTCGGTGGACTACATATATAATCCAAAGAGTATGATTGATCAATTATTTGATGGTTTTAAACCATTTCTCCAAAGGGAATTAGTCTCCCAAAGTATCTCGTTATACGAAGACATTGTCTCATATGCTATCAATACAAAGAAATAATTATCTATTTATTATGACTTTAAGGGAAAACAAGAGAATAAGGGAGTGTCATAGGAGATATTGGATAATGGGAAGAATAAAACGGGGAATTTTCTAACATGTGATTCTTCTAGGAGGAAACACCCCAGTGCTTTATTAAAAGGAAAAGGTGTGTGCTACAATTCTAGAAAGATAGGCTAAAAGGCTAGTGATTACAAGGGAATGAAAGAAGATATCAATATTAAATGCGATAATTGTAGGGATATGGGGCACTATACTAATGATTTTCCAAAGTTTTAAGGAAACGAGCCTCATAAAATCACAAGCCTGTAAGGCCAAGCTTATGCTTTCACAACTTATAATATTTAAATTTCTAATGTTGTAGTGGTAGGTACTTTAATAATTTCCACAAACAAAAACAATGATTTATTTTATTCTATATCATATCATTCTTTTATATCTTCCCTATTTTCCAATAAAAATAGATATTTCCAATTTGATTTAATAATGGAGTTGTTAGTGAAAACTCCAAAGGGATGTATCATTGCAAAAAAGATATGTTAATCAGTCCCTCTTTTGACACATAAGTGTTCCTAAGTTTCAAACCATATCATTATACCCATGATCTAATTTTATATAATCCTAGATATGTATTGAATTTCAAATTATTATGTGAAAATATATTGCAAGAATAAATATGTTAGAACTTTAGGGAATTATATAGAATACCTTGTCTTTATGGAAGAAACATCATCATCTTATTCTTATCTAGGTCAATCCCTAGTAACTCTACTAAATACAATTCTTAGTTAGGATGAGAACGTAATATTAGTTGGTGAGGAAAGAAATATTCAAATTTAGAATGTACTTATTATGCAAGAATATGTTGATATTATTTTAAAGGATTTACCTGGACACGCCCTAGAGTGGGAAGTTGAGTTCTCTATTGATTTAATACCTAGTTCAAGGCCTATATCAAATACTTCTTATAGAATGGACACTATAGAATTAGTGAAACTGAAAAAAAACTAGAGAAATTGAGTGATAAAGGATTTATTATACCTATTGTTTCTCGGTGGGGATCCCCTATTTTTCTTTTTTAAGAAGAAATATGTATCTAAGAGGTTGTGTGTTCACTATAAGGAGATCAACTCTATTACAATCAAGAACAAGTATCTCCTACCTCACATTAATAATTTATTTGATCAACTTCATAGAGCCCAATATTTTACAAATGTTGACCTCAAATCTAGATATCATTAGTTGTATGTGAAGAAGGAATAAATTCCAAATATAGAATTTCAAACTAGATATGGTCATTACGAGTTTATAGTAATGACTTTTGGACTGACTAATGCTCCCTCCATTTTCATGGATCTAATGAATAGTGTTTTCCAAGAATATATTGATGACTTTATTATTGTGTTTATTGATGATATATTGGTATACTCTAAAGGATATGAAGATCATGACAATCACTTGTGCATTATTTTGAACACTCTTAGAAGAAATGAATTATATGGGAAGCTTACCAGGTGTTTATTTTGGCTTCAACCGATTTCTTTTCATGGTAATATTATCTCAAAGTATGGAATATTAGTTTATCGTAGGATTACAAATGCTATATAGGAATGGAATAATCTAATGAACATAATTTCGGTATGTAGTTTTATTGGTTTAGTAGGCTATTATCAGTGTTTCGTTCAGAACTTCACCCGTTGTGCCAACCTGTTTCCCATGATTACTCGTAAAGGGGTTAAGTTCGCATTGAAAAAGAATGTGTAGAATGTTTTGAATAATTGAATAATAGGTTAGTTAATGCTCCAATATTGACACTACCATCATAAAATGCTGGATTTGTAATCTATAGTTATGCATCAAAGAAAGGACTTTGTTGTTTCAAAATGATAAATGATGATGTTATTTCCTATGCATCAAGGAAGTTAAAAATTCATGAATAGAACTATCCAACTCATGATCTGGAGTCATCGACTGTAATATTTCCTTTGAAGATATAGAGATGTTATCTCTATAGTGAAATATGTGAGATATATATTGATCAAGAAAGATTGAAATATATATTCTCACAAAAAAGAACTCAATATGATGAAAAGGAGATGGATCAATATGGTCAAGGATTTTGATTTTTCCATACATTACCTCCCAAGAAAGGAAAATAAGGTAATTTGTGCATTGAGTAGGAAGAATCCTGGAGTTCTAAAAAAATGAGAATTGACATGGATCCTATGTACATGGATCTAGAAAGGATGGATATGGGAATCATCAAAGAAGGTGACACATCATTACTTTTTCAATTGGTTTCCCAACCATATTTATTAAAAAGGACTAAAAGTTCTTAGCTAGATAATGAAAATATTTAAACAAAACATAATATTTTAAATGATGGGAAGTTGAGAGAATTTATATAAGAAGATGAAATTTTGAATTTTGGGAAGAGGCTTTGTGTTCCTGTTATAACTGAGATAAAAATGGATTTTTTGGATTATGCTCATAGTTCAAATTTCTTTATACATCTTGGTAGCACTAATATGTTTAGATATTTGAAGGAACATTTATGGTTGTATAACTTGAGGATGAAAATTACAGATTATGTATCAAGATGTTTAGTTTTTCAATTGGTGAAGGCTGAAAGATAGAATCCTAGAGGAGTCATGCAACCTCTACATATTCTTACATGGAAATGGGAAGACATGACCATGAATTTTGACTCTAGATTACCCAAAAATCTGAGAAATAATGATTCAATATGGGTAATTATTGATTGATTTAAGTAATTTTCACATTTCCTCGCTATAAGAAACGATTTCCACTAAAGTGCCATACACAAATCTATATAAATGAAGTTTTAAGACTTCAATGAGAACCGATTTCAATTGTTCCTGGTCATTATGCTCGATTCACATCAAAATTATAGAAAAATATTTATAAATCATTAGACACCGAGCTTCATTTGGGTACTATTTATCACCCCCAAACTGATGGGCAGTCAAAAAGGATGATCCAAACATTAGAATTCATGTTGAGATCATGATCGCTTGACTTTCAAAGTATTCGGGATCATTATTTACCCTTGATGTATTTTTTATACAGTAATATTTTCCATTCGAGTATTCAAATGGCACCATATAAAGCATTGTGTGGAAAGATATGTCGTACACCAACATGTTGAGATGAAGTTTATGAAAGGGAGATATAGGCCTAGAGCATCTGGTGGAAACAACAGCAAAGGTAAATATTATTTAAACCCATATCAAACAGCTCAAATTAGAAAAAATAGCTATGCTGATAATTGATGGAAGGAATTGGAATTTCAAGAGGCAGATCACATTTTCTTGAAAGTATCTCCATGGTTGGTTGTTATAAGATTTGGAAAGAAACGGAAACTGATCCTCAATTACATAGGCACTTTTGAAATTATGAATAGAATTGCAGCTATGGATTATCATTTGGAAATGCCTCCAAACCTTTCTAAGGTACACAATGTGTTCCATGTCTCATTATTGAGAAAGTACATGCTAGAACCAATGATTGTTCTCACTTATTAAGGTAATGAATTAAAACTAGACTTATCTTACTATGAAGCGATTATCTAGATTTTGGACACTAATGAATAGGTGTTGATGAATTTGATGACTCATCAGGTAAAATTAATTTGATAAAATAAAAAAATTAAAGAGGCAACATGGTATCTTTAGAAACATATGATGAATATCTACTGAAATCATTTTGTGAGGTAAGATTCTTAAATTTTCAAGGACATAATTTTTGTTTGGGGGGAATAATGTAACACCCCAAGGATTAAAAAATAAATTTATTATATATTTAATTCCAAATTTAGTCTATAAGAAATAAACACATTGCTATTTAAAGGAGATAGTTATAACATAGCCGTTAGATATTATTTTCCCCCCTTCTGTTATTTCTATTACAAAAAAACTGACATACAAGGTTGCGATCAGTAAGATATTTAGAGTCTGATATGATAAACTTACATTTTTGGTGAATAATGACATACCCTTATGAATAGTAATATTAATAGTTATGTGAACCTTATGTATAGTTATTCATATTATTATTTTATTGTCTTAAGGTTATAAAATAATGTGATCTTGATTAATTTTTCAAAGTGATGTAAAATGAATTACAGTTTTAAAATTATAATTTTTCGAATAAATTATGATTTTATTTAAAAACTAAATTAATCATATTTAGAAATTTAGTTTCAAAAATGGGGTTCATTTTTTAATTCAGAACATCAATATTAGGTTACTCTAAATTTCTGTGAATTTTAAAAAATAATTTAGTTTTTCGTTAAGAGTAAAAATACAGTTTTGAGTTTTCTACATGTTTAATGACATCATAATGATGTAACAATTGATATAAAATTATGGTCGACTAGTGCACATTGAAATATTAGATAAGGTGTCCCAGGAGTCTACTACCAGGGAAAGATACCATGGGAAAACCCATGGTTTGGCAAATACCACTATTGAAGTGTACTTGGAAATTAATAAAAAACACTCTCTCTATTTTGCTATAAATACTCACCCATTCCCTCATTTTATTTCATTAAAATTTAATTATAATTGAATATATTGTAGTTTTACCCCCTAGCAGTCATCTCAAGGTTTCCTCAAGCCACTAATAGTTCCAACCATCGTGTTTTAGGATTTACTCTACAATGTAAGGGAATATACCACCCTTCCCTTTTTCAACAAATCCATTTATGTTATTCTTTTTTAATATCAATTTCTTTATTATGGGATATGTAATTAAATATAACCTTAATGTTAATATTATGTAAAAATGATTATATACCCCTTTTTTCTTTCATCAACTTGTTTTAGTAAATTTTAAGCAATGTCGTTAGGCTGTTGAATTTTCGTAAGGGGTTTCTCAGCTTCCCTTTTTCATTCAAGTTCCTTTATTTTATTATTTTCTACTCAACTCCCCTCATCCAAAAATAATTAAAACTAAATTAAATTAAATATACCGGAAATTTTTATGCTGATGGAATAATTCATCGTCATCTCTCTATTCCCATCCTTTTATATAAAAAATGAAAACATCATCTGAGATGTTTTATTTTATCTCATTCAAAGATGAAGGGTTTACAATTATATTTCTATATTAATGGATGGAATTGAAACCATTTTTATGGTTTAAAAATACTATAATTTTTGTATTTTAACTTATTTAATGTTCTGGAACTATTATATATCAATAATATAGATTTATGCAACATACGAGTTTGTAACAATTGGGATATGCGAAAATAATCCAAATGGTTATCACTGATGTTCTATCAAATAAATAATTCTCATACCATGTAACCAAGTGATATATATAACCATTTAAACTTATAAATGTTAATAAATAATATATAATTTCAATTCTAGTGAATTATATTCATTCCACAGAAACAACATTACTTGTAATCAAGCGAACTGATCATGAAATCAAGGAAACAAACACTCTTGAATGGTGAAATTCGATCATATAACTTGTCTATAAGAACATAAATGTACTTAATAAAACTATAAATAATATATATATATATATAAAAAGTTCTGAATTAGTTAATTTATTGATTTAATTTTACTATAGAGGACATTAAGGACAAATGAAGAATACATTTGGACATAAGGTAAGGATTTTTTCACCTAAACCCCCATTTTCGTACGAGTTACTCTTATCCTCTACTTACCTCAATAAAATTATAATTTATTATTATTTACTCAACATAAATTCTATTTTAATGATCTATATATGTGTACCAACTGAAATACTACTTTATGTTATGGGGATTTACATGCTTTAAAAAGATCATTCAAAAAATCTTCCCGAAATACAAGCTTGTTTCAAGGGAACTTTTGGAATTTTTATCTATGTTCACGTACACTATATAATATATTTTTAGCCACCATTAGTTTTATAAAATCAGTAATTTTTTTATGAGAAAACTATATTATTTCAATTCTAGATTTATATAAATATTTTTCCAAATGAACACATCTTTTTAAAGTAAAATAGTATTTATGTCAAGAATTGGTTGATGATTTAATAAGAGTAATTTTATCTATTTCAACAATCTTGTTAAATATTATTGGTACTAATATTTTATGATATCATCTACCATATTTTATTGAATCTTTTATGGTTATTTTTACTATGTATGGATATCTTGAAACCATTCTCTATATTACTCAGAATGGTTAGTGTCTATGTGTATAGATTAGGGAAGTCCATTTCATATGTTCATGTTTTTTATGTTTATCCCCATTAATATTAGGAATGCATTGAAATTTTCATCTCACAAGTGGGGACACCTATATCCCCACAATGCATCGCTAGGTCTCATGAGACAAAGTAGATATGGACTTTGTTGTGGCCTTTCCCATTTACAGATATGGTATTGGCTGAGGCCTTAATCATTTCCAAATGTCTTGGCTGAGGCCTTGAAGGTATATTTATGAATATCTGGAATTATTAATTTCCATTATTATGAAACAAGTAATTGGGAGTCCATGAGTTTATTTGACTAGTAGAATACCCATGATTATACTTTATTATGGAATTATTTATTCCACCGTTATTCCTTCCATATTATGTTCCAGTACATTTCTAACGACATTGGTATTTTGTTATTAAACATTATTGATGTTTATATTTATGATATATTCCATTATATTGGTTACCTTTAATCGACATCTGAGCTCACCCCTTTTTTATATTTTATTTTCCCAAGATGAGAAGAAGTAAATTATGAATGAATTATAGGGGTAACCATTGCGTAATGGATATTTTAAAAGGAATTTACATATAGTATTTCACTTCAAATTGTAATGTTGAACATTATTATGTAACTGGTTTTCCAAAACAACTAAACTAATTCATTTCTTCAATATAGGACATTATTGTAATTATGCCAATGTTATAAATAATGCACTAGCTCCCCCAACTAGGGTTGGGGTGTTAAATTTATAATTATGTAATTAATTTTAATATATGAAATTAATTAAATAGTTATCCTTACATAATGATAATGTATCATTTACATTCTTACCCTTCCATTTACTGAATAATGATAATTTTATTTGTGTGTACATGTGGACTACCACCTCAATAAATACATGTGATTCATTTTTCTTCACCACATTACATTGATGATATATAAAAATATATTTTATGAAATAATATGTTATTTATGACATAATGGTCATTTTTTAATGATAAAATAAAACTTTCCTTATTTTTATAATCATATTTGATAATGGAAATGTTAATCATGCTTACGTATGACATTTCATCTCTATGATTGTAAAATAGTTTTTTTTAACAATATTTCATGACTGATTTTTAAATTATAATTTATGTATTAATGTTATATTTATATCATTATTATTATTCTATATATTATGTAACAATTACCCAGTTAACCATGGTCAACACATCGAATCTATTTTGGAATTACATACAGAATGTTCCCAAAATAACTAACATGGACATAACTAATTAGGTAATTAAATATTCCATTATAATAAATGAAAAAATGGGTTAATGATAAATTAATAAACATCTGAAATTTTTTCTCAAAAAAATAAATAATTGATATAAGATTCGTATGCATGAGTTAGTGGATTGATATAGAAGTCTAGACTCGAGATAAGGGATTTCATTTCAATTTTCCATAATTGAGGAATATTTTATTTTTATACACATAATTTATTTTATAGGGAGTATATTATTATCTTTTATATATTATATCATTAATCAATCACAATTTATAGAATTTTATATTTCAATTTAAATTAATTTATACAAGGGGATTTGGCTTTAAAGTCACCAAGGGGTAAAAGGATTCTTAACCAAATTACCTTTTGTTGGGTTCTATAACTTTTAATTGAATTTCTTATGAAATAATTATGTTTTAATTGATTTTTAAATTGATTTATTATATATTTCCAGTTTTTTTGAATTTTTTTTATTACACATAATTGCTCCATTGATAAATTTTTAATTCAATGATATAATCTTTAAAAGGGAAATTCATCTCAATTTCTCTTTATTTGGGACATATGTTTAAGATATGCACCTATATCCTTTAATAAGATGTATACACTTCCCCATTGACAAGTTTTATAATGAAATTCCTTATTTTAATTATATATAATGTCTCATTTGATTTTATTATTTCTTGGTGCTTGTGATTGAAAAGTTACTAAAGTGGAAACAACTTTATGTTACAATATCATTTCTTCTTGGGATTATTTATATTAAAGGTACCTTTTGAAGGAAATAATATGATCTTATTTTCTTTAAACACATATATTTTCATCACCAAATTTTTTAATTTGGTTCACATGTTTAATTTTCATTTCATCCATTATTTACTTAATAACCATCATAAAAGTTGTTTGTATGTGATACCGATCTTGTTTAAATTGGGGATATTTATCTTACATATAAAAAATAAGATAGCGTGGAAATAATTTTCTTTTAAAAAGGGTATAAAAATATTTTTTTTTAAAATTTTCTAAATGTTTAACTTTAGACTCCCTTTACAAAATGTTGGAAAAATGTTTTTTTTTAAAATTTACTATATGAATAGAATTTCTTACCTCCATGAATTTTATTTTATTTGATGAATCCGTTATAATTTTCTAATATTATTTTAAAATATAATTATTTCCACACTATCTTGTGTATTTTTTGTATTTAAAAGTTATTTTCAATGTGAAATGGTTATTTTCATCAAGGATGATTTTAGTGATCTTTTAAAGCTATTACCATTCATCAATTCCAAAAAAACACATCATATTACTTATAATCCTCTAGGGATATTTTTTATCGATACCATACTAATTATATTTCTATATAGATTATGATTTTTTCAAAGAGATTCTCATTGTACTCATTTCATTTCAATGGATAAATAATGTTATGAAAGAAATAATGGATATATCATTGATTTTTATGATACAATAAATTATCTATATACTTTATTTATATTTTAGTTCTTGGGAATGGTTTATAATGATTGATGGTACCATCATTAACTAAGGAAAAGTGTACACATTATAAACTAATGACATACTATTATTTTATAGACAATGATGGATGGGCTTATGATATCCCTCAAATTTATTCGGTATAGAGGTTATAGTATGATTATTCCATTTTAAAGAGTGATTTAAGAGTGATATATAAATGATGTCTCAAGTTACTCACATTTTTTCCTAATATTTATATGGTATTAGTATATAAATTATTATTTTACATGTTAATATAATGAATTTATGTTTTAATAAAAGTATTATCTACTTCTTGTGGGTGACAATAAATGATTTTTTAATGATTCAATGATCAAGATTGTCCTCACATGGATCATTATTATTGATTCTAATGACTCTTGACTTTTTTAATTCCATATGAAATATTTCATGATTGATTATCTAAGTATTGATGGGTACGAGTTCTATTATTTTATTCTAATGAACTATGATTATTTCATCATACCATTATGTATATCTTACCATCATTAATCAAATTAAATTATGAATTCATACCTTTATGATTATTGGGAATTATATCTCACCATTATTATGTTTCAACATACACATGTTATTAAGAATTATGATAAATTATTTTATTGTATAATGGTTTCACTTGTGATGAAATTTGGGGGTGATATTAAATAATTAACATAAAATATAAAAACATAATTCTAGTGGGAAAAATATCCTCTAGGAGTCATGAGTTTTACTCAAGTAATAGTTTCTCTTAATTCCATAAAACTATAACCCTAAAAGGTATATGGGTATATAATTGATCCAATATTTTTGTTATTTTTAGGTTTTGATGGAAAAAATTCTATCACATTTATCAAAATCAAATATAAAAATGTAAGGATTGTTTTTATAGCACCGGGTCGGGAGTGTGCATTCATGGATTTTACACCTAAAACGATTCTAGAGTATATAGGGACACAATATTATTAATTATTATTTTAATATTTAATTTTTAATTTTAATGATAAATTAATAAACTTGGGAAAAAGTTATTAAAATTTTAAATAATTGATAAAATATTTTTATATAAGAGTTAAATGGCGGACAATGAAAGTTTAGATTGCAGATAAGGGATTTCATTTCAATTTTATTTCATTGAGTCATATTTCTTTGTTATTCTCCTCATTTCTTTTATATATGTGTAAAAAATCCATTAACATGTTATATCATGGGTCATCCATAATTTAAGGTATATTTTATTTCAGTTTTTATTAATTCATTCAAGGATATTTCACTTCAAAGTCACCAAGTTGTAAAATGATTCTTAACACAATTTCCCTTCATTGGGTTATAAATCTTCATAATTGACTATATAATTTTTTTATTATGTGTGAATTTATCTCTAAATTTATTTTTATATATTTATACTGGTTTTTTTATTTAAATTTGTTACAAATAATCTCTCCATTGATAATTTCTCAATTAAATGATATGATCTTTATATGGGAAATTCATCTCAAAGTCACTTTCTTTGGGACTTCTGTTTATGATTTTCAACTAAATTATTTTATGTGGTGTATATACTAACCCTTTTACATGTTTTATCATAAACCACCTTATTTTAATGATATTTAATGTTTCATTTTATGTTATTATTTTGTGGTGATTATGATTAAAAATTCACCAAAATGGAAAATGCTTTATGTTATAATCTCTTTTCTTTTGGGGATTGTTTATTTTAAAGGTAAATTTTATAGAAAATGATATGATATTATATTTTTGAAACAGACCTATTTTCTTTAAAAAAATATTTTTTAATGTGGTTCACATGTTAAATTTCTGTTTCCTCCATTATTTATTGAAATACATCAAGAAAGTGGTTTGTTAGTGATACATATATTGTATATTACTTTAAATTATAAATCTATATATTCTGTATCCATGTTCTCTAAAGTGATTTCAAAAAATATATTTTAAAAAAATTAATACTTTCTTAAAGCTATTTTAAATGGTATTTTTACTAATTTAGAAAAATTAAAAATGAAATTTCTTAATAGTTTCTAAATTGGTCACTTTAGACTCCCTTTCAAAAATGAGTCAAAAATTATTATTTATAAAATTAACAACATAAATATATTTAACCATCATCATGACTATTATTTGCTTTTAATATTACTTTATAATTTTATAAGAATATTTTCAAATAAAAAATCAAAATATTTTTTTAAATTTTTAGTTTTTAAAAGTGATTTTAAAAGTGAAAAGGTTATTTTACTCAAGAATGATTTTAGTTATCTTTTAATGGTATTACCATTCATCGACGTCAAAAACCCTTAATGTTTCTTATGGTATAATAGGGATATTTTTATTGATACCATATTGATTATTTTTAGGTGTGGATTAGTATTGTTTCCAACACAATTTATGATACAATAAATGATCTATATACTTTATTTATATTTTAGTTCTTGGGAATGGTTTATGATGATTTATGGTACCATTATTAACAAAGGAAAAGTGTACACATTATAAACTAATGACATACTATTGTTTTATAGACAATGATGGATGGGATCATGATATCCCTCAAATTTATTCGGTATAGTGGTTATAGTATGATTATTCCATTTTAAAGAGTGATTTAAGAGTGATATATAAATGATGTCTCAATTTACTCACATTTTTTCCTAATATTGATATAGTATTAGTATATAAATTATTATTTTACATGTTAATATAATGAATTTATGTTTTAATAAAAGGATTATCTACTTCTTGTGGGTGACAATAAATGATTTTTTAATGATTCAATGATCAAGATTGACCTCACATGGATCATTATTATTGATTCTAATGACTCTTGACTTTTTTAATTTCATATGAAATATTTCATGATTTATGATCTAAGTATTGATCGGTATGAGTTCTATTATTTTATTCTAATGAACTATGATTATTTCATCATACCATTATGTTTATCATACCATAATTAATCAAATTAAATTATGAATTCATACCTTTACGATTATTGGGAATTAGATCTCAACATTATTATGTTTCAACATACCCATGTTATTAAGAATTATGATAAATTATTTTATTGTATAATGGTTCCACTTGTGATGGAATTTGGGGGTGATATTAAATAATTAACATAAAATATAAAAACATAAGTATAGTGGGAAAAATATCCTCTAGGAGTCATGAGTTTTACTCAAGTAATAGTTTCTCTTAATTCCATAAAACTATAACCCTAAAAGGTATATGGGTATATAATTGATCCAATATTTTTTTTATTTTTAGGTTTTGATGGAAAAAATTCTATCACATTTATCAAAATCAAATAAAAAAATGTAAGGATTGTTTTTATAGCACTGGGTCGGGAGTGTGCATTCATGGATTTTACACCTAAAACGATTCTAGAGTATATAGGTACACAATATTATTAATTATTATTTAAATTTTTAGTTTTTAATTTTAATGATAAATTAATAATCTTGGGAAAAAGTTATTAAAATTTTAAATAATTGATAAAATCTTTTTATATAAGAGTTAAATTGCGGACAATGAAAGTCTAGATTGGAGATAAGGGATTTCATTTCAATTTTATTTCATTGAGTCATATTTCTTTTTTATTCTCCTCATTTATTTTATATATGTGTAAAAAATCCATTCACATGTTATATCATGGGTCATTCATAATTTAAGGTATATTTTATTGCATTTTTTATTAATTCATTCAAGGATATTTCACTTCAAAGTCACCAAGTTGTAAAATGATTCTTAACACAATTTCCCTTCATTGGGTTATAAATCTTCATAATTGACTATATAATTATTTTATTATGTGTGAATTTATCTATAAATTTATTTTTATATATTTATACTGGTTTTTTATTTAAATTTGTTACACATAATCTCTCCATTGATAATTTCTCAATTAAATGATATGATCTTTATATGGGAAATTCGTCTCAAAGTCACTTTCTTTGGGACTTCTATTTATGATTTTCAACTAAATTATTTTATGTCGTGTATATACTAACAAGTTTACATGTTTTATCATAAACCACCTTATTTTAATGATATTTAATGTTTCATTTTATGTTATTATTTTGTGGTGATTATGATTAAAAATTCACCAAAATGGAAAATGATTTATGTTATAATCTCTTTTATTTTGGGGATTGTTTATGTTAAAGGTAAATTTTATAGAAAATGAAATGATATTATATTTCTGAAACGAATCTATTTTCTTTAAAAAATATTTTTTAATGTGGTTCACATGTTAAATTTCTGTTTCCTCCATTACTTATTGAAATACATCAAGAAAGTGGTTTGTTAGTGATACATATATTATATATTACTTTAAATTATAAATCTATATATTCCGTATCCATGTTCTCTAAAGTGATTTCAAAAAATATATTTTATAAAAATTAAAACTTTCTTAATGCTATTTTAAATGGTATTTTTACTAATTTAAAAAAATTAAAAATGAAATTTCTTAATCGTTTCTAAATTGGTCACTTTAGACTCCCTTTAAAAAATGATTCAAAAATGATTATTTATAAAATTAACAACATAAATATATTTAACCATCATCATGATTATTATTTTCTTTGAATATTACTTTATAATTTTATAAGAATATTTTCAAATAAAAAAATCAAAATATTTTTTAAATTTTTAGTTTTTAAAAGTGATTTTAAAAGTAAAAAGGTTATTTTACTCAAGAATGATTTTAGTTATCTTTTAATGTTATTACCATTCATCGACGTCAAAAACCCTTAATGTTTCTTATGGTATAATAGGGATATTTTTATTGATACCATATTGATTATTTTTAGGTGTGGATTAGTATTGTTTCCAACACAATTTCATGGAACTCATTTCTTTTACAAAGTTGAATCAAGTTATGAAAGTAATAATTTATGTTTTTATATGTTTTATAATAGAATTAAAGATCTAAGTACTTTATTTATGTTATGGTTCATGGGAATTTTTATGATTATAGGTGGTTCCATTATAAATTAAGGGTAGGTGTTTCTATTATAAACCAAGGATAGGTGGTTAGGATAAAACCAAGGATGGGTGGGTCTATGATTTCCATAGAATTCATTGGGTGTGGAAGTTGAACGTATGATTATTTCATTTGTAATATTTATTGTAAGAGTGATATGGAAATGATGTACTAATTTACCTATATTTTTTATCTATGAGTGATATGTTTTTTAAGAAAATATTATGATTTTACAAGGTAATCTAATGAATTTTTGTTTAAAGAAAAGTATTTTATACTTCTTATTAGTGAAAAGTGATGGATTTTGAAAGATTCCTTGATTAAGGTTGACATCACATGGCTCATAATTATTGGTTCCAATTTATATTTCATTTGTTAAAGATTTATAAAATGATTCATGACGAGTGATCCAAGTATTGATGTGTATGAGTTCCATTATTTTATTCTCATTCACTATGATTATTTCAGCATAACATTGTGCGCATCTTATTTCCATTGATAACATTCGATTGTTAATGATTATATTTACCCTTACTGATAATTTTAGCTCACAATTCTTTTGTTTTTTTACCCATGTTATTAATAATTATGATAAATTACTTGAGTCTATAATGGTTTCATATGTGAAGAAATTTTGTGGAAATTTTGAAGACTTAGAATGGAATATAAAAAGTTGGGTATATGGGAAAAATACTCTCTCGAAATCTTGAGTGTTTGTTTTGTAAGATTATATATTAATTCTCTAAAACTATAAACCAAAAAGTTCATTGGGTATGTAAGTGATCAGATATTTATTTTTGATGTTGTAAGGTTATGATGGAAAACATAGGTCACATTTATTGGTATCAAAGACAAAAATATAAAACTCTTGTTTTCAACATTGGATTTGGGAGTGAAAGTTTAAGAATTTTGCACCTATAATTATTCTTGAGTATATAGTGACTCAATAGTTATAATTTTGATTTTAAGATTTAATTTTTAATTTTTTATCACAATTTTTAATATTAAATCAATCTTTTATAAAATAAGAATAAGATTTTGTTTTTCTTAGAAATAGACCCAATTGTGAATTTCTAAAGTGTTTTAGTTGGTATCAAAGAAAAGTTTTAATAAAATTAAAGTTCAGTGTATTATAAGTAAAGGACATTTTATGTTTTGAGGGGTTTTGGGATTAAAATATAAAGGTGATTAATGTAATTTTTGGATAAGGGTTATGTATATTTTAGAGAGACATTATGAACTAAGGAGATAAATCTAAAGACTTTTGAATGTTTCATTATTTTGAATTTAAGAATCAGTAGTGAAACATTTTATAAATATTTTTTTCTCGTGGAATAATTTATTATAATTTTTCTTTGAAATTTATCATTAACAAACTCTAGGTATTTATAATTAAGAAAAAAAATAGTCTTCTACTTAATGTTGAAGTAATTTTAAAATTTCAAAGATAATTATAATTACTATGATGTAATTTATTTAAAGGGATAAAATGTAATGCCCAAGGATTTTAGAATGTATTTTCCTTTAAATTAATATTTATTAACTGAATCATTTCAAAACTAAAAAACTACATTATATTTTAGCATGAAATATCTTTCATAAAATTAACTTCTTTTCATTATTAGAACCATAAAAATGTAATAAATTTTTTCAAATTGTTCATGTACTACTTCAAGTATTCATATTTTACTTTCCTATAAAAATTTGAATATATTTTTATAAAACATGAAGTTATTCATAATATTTTTTCATTTAAAAAGTTATATCTGTTAATATATTATATGGGTATTAGGTTAATAAAATTTACTGGAATAATTTAGTGATAAGTCCTATTGAAGGATAAATATAAATTTTAATATTAATAGGAAATATGTATTTTGTTGTATATTAATTTGAAATAGATATTTCTGAATTTTATTGGTAATATAATATTTATTATGATATATAAAATATTAATTTAAGATGATGATATATAATATAATGATGATTATAGGATAATCGTATTAATATGAAATGGTCTTATTTGATAACACCTGTAAAAATTGATATTAAAATAATATTTATTATGACATATAAAGTATTAGTTTAAAATAATAATATAAATTTTAAATACAATTTTATAAATATAAATATTATAACATATAAATTATTAGTTTTAAAGGAATGTATATAAGATAGTTATAAGAGAATTATATTAATTAAAAATGAATATATAATGATTATAAATTTTGGTGATATTATAACATTTATTGAGAAATATAATATTAATAACAGGACTCTCCATAGATTAAATATAGGGCTCAAAAAATATTAAAGAAAACATAAATATAGACTTTTAAAAATGTCTAGAAATAGGATCTCTTGAATCAAATTTGGAATATACTAATGCCAGTTACATTCCCCGGACCAAACTCCTATGTTTTTTAAAGCATCAGTTGTAACACCCTAGGATTTTATTAATTATTATTTTTTAATAAATTAAATTTCTTTGATGTCTGTAATTACATGCAACACCATGTTAATCATTCATTATACCCAACACCAACTTAATTTTGTGCTACAAGCAACACCGGATTAGCTTGTGTTACATGCAACAATGAGTTTTAACAAAACCATGATATATTATTAATATAGTTCTTTAAACATGACTTTTATAATTTATATGTTAAACATAGTGATATGAATAGTAATAACTAATTTATTATTAAGTATAATTATTTTATATAATAAAAAATATTTATAATTAAATGCATAATTTTTTGTAGTCTTTATATGTTTCAAAAGTAATATTTTCAAAAACAAATTACAGTAGAATTAATTTTTCAAACTTTCAAGAAATGAATTTGATAAAATAAAATTATCTTTCTAATTCAAATTTTAAATTTATATTAGGGTTAGTTTTCATGATTTTTCTCAAATGTCTCTTTTATTTATGAATAGTGAAAATAATAAATTATAATTAAAAACTTCCGTTCATTTAATTTTTTTATATAGATAAATTAGTGTTTAAATTAGTTTTATGGTATAATTAGTTCAATTACACGTCTATTAATCGTATATATATCATTGGAATCAATTTCATATTAAAATTTGACATAATGACTTTGTAAACATTCAAACCATTTCTATTTAAAAACCCGATTTCTCAGCACGTCTGCAAGATTAATTTTAAATTAACTTTTCGCAGATCTATGAATGGAATTTTTAAAAGGAGATTCTATATTTGATATAATAAAAATAATTTATATTATCTAATCAGTTCAAAAAAATGTTGTAACAAAATGAATAGTAAAAGAAATAAAAATTAATTACCGTGGTTAGGTTAAAAATGGGTTTACATATGGGTTAAACTAAAATGATATGGATAAAAAACTGATAAAACTATATAAAAACTATTTTATAGATATATTTATACCATTATACCTATAAGTTTGATAATGGTCAAATTTTTTCCCTTTTTACATATGAAAAACATGGGAGCACTCAATTATTTTCAAAAATACAAAGTGTGTCCTCTCCACCGCTTTTAAAAAGTCACCCCCTATCCACACTTATCTATACCAACAAACCACTTTTTATCAGCCAATCCCTCTCCAAATCACTTCCCAAATTCCCTCCCATCATCCTAGAAGACTTATTTTGGCCAAAAAATCATCCTTGGAAGTCTTTTATTGAAAACCTAAAAAGGATACCTGAAGAAGATGCAATGTTCATCAACGAGGGTTTTTTACATTATATTTCCAACACCATAATCAATTATTATTATATGATGATATTGTAATAAAATTAGTATATTCTTTGTACTTATATTTTTTATGTTAATGGAATTACCTACAACCATCTAAAATTTCGTCTAATGGGTTATGAAATCATCATTCATATGTATGACGAACTATCACCTCACGAACCAATGTCATTAGTTTTCTGTTTACACATATCAAGTATAATTGTAATTAATTAATTATTTTTTATATATTATATATATTATATTTTTGATTTTTAATTATTATATCAAACATAACTTTATATTTTACATTTTTTGTGAGAATATGATAATAGTGTTCATGTGTACAGTAGACTACTGCCTTGGTAAGTGTTGTAATTCATTAATGCTTTAAAAAAATTGTATTATGGAAGGTTTCAATGAAAATATGAAATATATATGACCCAAAAATTATATTGGATTTATAACATACTATTTACATTTAGTTCTTTCATACCAACAAAAAAAACAAAAATCAAATTCATGCGTATGTACGGCCTAACCATCTCCATGAACGGTGTATTTAATTTTCCATCAATAAATTTTAGGGATTACTATAAATATATATATATTAATTATATGTCACATTTCTATCATGTTCAAAATTATGTATATTATTAAATCACGATCTACTTGAAAAGACAAAAAATCAAAACATATATGAAAAACCAAACCGTTATTGTAACAACCAAGGTATTTATAGAATAATACATTTCTATATTTATTAATACTTATGAATAATATATTAATATTACATTAAATATTACTCTTTTTCTGATAGCATACTTGACACACAAAAATGGGTTTCTCTAAAATCTTACATTGCACACAATATTGAGTTATATTGAAAAATAATATAGTAATAATATTATAATTATTTTAAATGGTAGTTAACACCTAGACATTGTATTGGTGAGAATGAAAATAATTAAATATATTATTATTTTACATATTTGTTAAATGTTTTTAAACCTATCAAATTAATTTTAGAGGATTAAAATGAGAATGAATCCAATTTTAAGCATGAAATACTCTGATATTTTTAAAAGGTTGTTTTAACACCTTTTAATGGTGAACCCTTTTTAAATATAGTTTTTATCAATTTCATATTTTCTATTTAACAAAATTAACTTCATATATAGAATAGGGACATCAAATTTTACTTTGGTTAAATTTTTGGTAATTTTATGATAAAGTTCTTTTTATAAATAGTGAAAAACACTGCATTTAAATTCAAAACTGCATTTTCATCTAATTTATTTGTATAGTTTGATTATAATTTTAATTGTTTTTAAAATTTAATTGGATTAATGTTTTATCAATTAATTCAATGTTGATAATTGGATGTAATTTTACATTTTAATTGGATATAAACGCATGTCAATCTTTTGGTAGTTTTTACTTCATAAAAACACACTTTCTGGTTTGGACAATGACAATTAATTATATATTAATTAATAAAATTTTTTTGTTTTGAATTTGGAAAAATGCATTCATTATTTTTAATAATAAAGTTCAAATTTTTTAAATAGGTATATTTTATTATTTGACATTATGATTAGTAACTTCAGTAATTATTTTTATTTACCATGGTTAAAGGGTAAATCAGGTAAATAAGCATAAAAAATAGTATTATAATAATATAAAACTAAACTAAAACATTTCATAATACTATTTTATTATATTTTTCCATTCATTATCATCTTTAGCCCTAACCTATAGCATTATTGATCCACATAGGTGTGAAAATAAAATTTTATTGTTTTTAATTTAAAGAAAAATGAAATATAACATAAACGTGTATCTTTTACAAAAAAGAATTTAATATAGGCTTATATAATTGATCTCTTTGACTATAAATATTATCTATAAATATAAAAAAATTCCTACATCATGGTATTTTATTTATAAATTTTATTCATTAAATAAATTAATTATTTACTACACAATGATGATGTAATGAATACCGTATTAATGAAAGATTCAAATAATTGATATTATAAATTATAAAATAAATGCAATATGTTTATTTTGATTATATCTAGAAATTTTATGGATTATATTGACATATTATCTTTTATTTAATTCCTTTTTCTAAGGAATAAATTTGTTATGACTTTAACAAAAATCAATTACTAAATAGTGTCATAATTGACATAAATGAGTTTATAAAACAAATACTTTATTATTATATGATATAATAGTCCTAAAAATATACTACTCTTCCAACTAACTTATTTAATGTCACAAATATCCTTAATTGTCCACTTATATCTCACTTTTAATTTTATAGTAACTATAGAAAACATATATGATGAAAATACAGGAAGACTTGGTAAGAGTTGATGTTTTTAACTAAGGGTTGAAGATAAATGATAAGGTTAATTTTGTGTCCTAAACATGTATAAAACATATTGGTTGAGATTAATTAGACCCATTATCATATTATACTAGAAATTTATCATGTTGGAAATATTATAATTTGAAAATCATTTAACAATAATATAATATTTCAAGTTTTTTCTAATGTGACCATCCTCCCTCTTATAAAAGGCAACTGCCTCTACCCACTAACCCAATCCTCTCGAGCCCGATGGATCATCCAAAATTACTAAAATAAGCTTCCAACATCCCTCCCTTACTCCTAGAAGCCATACCTTTGGAAGAAGACAAATCAAAAAATCTCTTTAGCTCAAATTAAAAGAAGTTACCTCATTTAGAGGTAACATCTTCTCTCAAGTTCATTTATTTTGTTTTCCACGTTAACTACCTATGATATTATTATAATATGATTACATAAAAAAACCAGTATACTAAATATACCAGGATGATTTATTATATGTATTTTAACTACACTTACATAAACCTCCATCTAAAGGATATGAACATATTGTTTTTATGTACGGAGATCTATTTCCTCACGAAATGGTGATTGTTCAATTTTATCTTAACACCTATAATGGTGACCATTATGAGGGAAATATATTTATATATGATATATATTATATTTATATTGTCCATATGCTTCAATATTTTGTTTATTTACAGCACAACTTTATTCTTTCTATAATGTGTAAATACGATAATTTCAATTGAGAAGTGTGAACTACCACCCCCTCAAAGTGATATGACTCATTAATCCATACAAGGATAATATAAAGGATGTAATTAATGAGCTTATGTAACCTATATAGAATATATATTATACTGTAATTATGACATACCTATATATCATTTAGTTTTCATCCCTTTAACATGACAATGAAATGAAAGTAGCGTTCATGGGTGCGTACAACCTACCATCTCTAGGAATGGTGAATTTAATTTCTTATCTCAATGTTTTTGGACTATTATAAATACATATATATTGGATATATATGATATGTCTGATCTTCAAATCATTAATTTCATTATGTATATTATAGATAGTTTACATCAAAACAAGTTTATTTTCGACTCAAGTACCAAATGTTGACAAACTGACCGATATGAACTTGAATAATTATGTGGTTGTTATAACAAGGTAATAAGTGATAAAAAAGGTATAATAAACATGAAAAAGGTTCTGAAACAAGTATAAATTAAATTAATTTTATGATTTAGTAAGAACATGGAACAAATATGATGATTTGGACTCAAGTTAAGGGACTTCATCTCAATCTCTTTTCATTGAGGAATATTTTGATTTATACATGACATTATCTTATGTGATATGTAATAAAACCCTTTGAATTTAACAAAAGTTTTCAAAAGGAATATTTTTCTATAATGTTTTCTACTATTCAATAAAAAGGAATGTTTCATTTTGACATACGCGGTGACAATGACCTTTCCATCGCCGCACACATTATTTGATATTTGTCATCCTCTACAATCCGTGATGTTTTTGAAATTAAATTTAAAAACCATACTCCTTTTTAGGGTATTTTGGTATTGAAAATGGTTTTTAGAATGGATTGATTATATCAATATCTTGAACCGGTGTCTTGTGATTGCAATGTGGAAATATTTTTTTCCTTTATGCATGTTCATATGTTATGAGTATGTTATGGTTCTGGGTAATTTCTTTTGTATACAGGTGTTTCCATGATAAACTGAGGGTGGGTGAGCCCATTATAGCTCTCTAATGTATTGGGTAATGTAAAGTAGGTTAAAATTAATGTTTCTCCTAATAGATTTAGGGAATATACTATGATTTGTATTCTGAACTTATCCATGGAGGTTACTCCCTATATATCTTTTAAAGTTTCAATGTAAGTATGTTATGGATTCCACAAGTTACCTTTATGATTTATGAGTTATATTAGTTATTCATTAATCTTATTATTTCATATTTTGTGTTAAGGAGATTACTTTTTTTAGTGAAAAATATGATTCTCTTGATTTGTATGTATTCATGGATTATTGTTTTCTTTCTTTATTTTATATCCCTTACTGAGATTTTTATGCCCATTCCAAGTTGTTGAAATGTTTTTCACTGGGTATAAGGAAGTTTAAGATAAATGAATAATTCCAGAAGATTTATATAAAGAAAAAAATTATTATTTTATTTAAGGAGTTTCAATATTGTTAAAAAAATTGCATAGAGTAGAAGTGGCTACTTTTTAATTTCTGAGATGTAATGTAACTATTATTGTCTAATTATATGAAAATATAAATCTGAAAAGATATACAATGTGAAATAAAGTAAATTCATGATCAAAAATCAATATTATGTAATTTTTAAGGTCGGGACCTTATAGTTATAGTTGGAGTTCATTTCAGATAACTTTAGGAGTTCAGATATTGTTAACTGAATATCCATAAATTATTTTTACTTTATGGTAATATTGAAATGATATTACATCTAAAGATTTCTATATAGATTCGTGTAAGATATTTCTATGTTCAGAATGGTTTTCCATAGAGGAAATAGGGAAGATATGATGGGATGACTTCAAGAGGAAAACATCCATCCAAATCAGCTACTGAAAATGGTAGAAATCAGAACTAAATAGTTTGTTGCAGTAATGGGGAAATTGACTTTGGCTATAAATTTTGGTGGTATCCATGCACGAGATCATCCAGATCAACCAAAAAATAAAATTTTAGTGGTGGATCATTTCATGAGGCAACATCCGCTATCATCTAGAAGACAATCAAACCCTATGCTAGAAAAAGGGTGGATTAAAGCATTGGAAAAAAAATTCAATCTCATGGGGTATTCAGAACATCAAAAGGTTAGTTTTGATATTTACCATTTTAAATGTAAATCCGATCAGTGGGGGTAGATGGTTAAAAATATTTGGTATAGCGCGTATATTATGGCTCTTGATTGGGATGAATTCATTGGTAAGTTTCCTGAGAAATATTTTTCTATGGATATTCGACTTAGAATGGAAAAAAATCTTATAATTATTGTAGGAGGATGAATTAGTGGAAATTTATGAAAGGAAATTCACTCAATTGGAAATTTATTCTCCAAATTTTATAAGGTATCTTGATAGTAAAATTAATCATTTTTACTCAGGATTAAAGCCAAAGTATCGAAGGGAATTAGCTTCTCATGAGTTCAAAAGTTATGAAAAACTTGATCAATGTGCGGAGAAGGTGGAAATGGAGTTTTCCTATTATCAGGTGTGCTTTAAAAAACAACAGAATAAGAGGTCGAGGTAGAAGATGAAATGGAATATATCTTCAAAAAATTATGATGGTAAGAAACTTAAGTTTACAATTTTTATAGATTGTGGTAAAAACACACAGGGGAATGCCTTTGGAATTATGTTAAGTGCTTCTGATTTGTTAAAATAGGACATAAGGATCATAATTGCACTAAAAATTATCAGGTTAGTTGTAAGATAAAATCAAATTTACAATCATTAAAATGTTTTTAGTGAAACTAAATTTGTCATTATGATAATGAGTATCCGCCAAATAAATCAAATGATGGAAAGCAGTCAGACTAACAACCGAACGGGGTGCCGAAATACTTTAAAACTACATCACCAATGTTAGGCCATCAAATGAAGTAGTATTAGGTACATTGTTTGTTTATTTAGATTATTCCAATTTATTTTTTGCTTATATTTCAACACATTCTTTCATTTCTAAGAAATTTTTTATTAAAATTGGAATTTTTTCTAAATATATGAATTTAGGACTTGTGGAAAATGACCTGGGGGAAATGTTGAGACAAAAATGAAATTGTGAGAACCTTCTTATCCTTATGTGCAGAAATAAGCTACCTGCAAAACCTATTGTTTTTCCTCTAGTTAATTTTGATATTATTTTGGGAATGGATTGGCATTCTATTTATCATGCTAATATTGACTACAGAGATAATGCGGTTCTTTTTTAGAGAGAATTTCAATATGTGTACAAGAATGAACCCTTTCTTCTGATAACATGTCAGGAAGCTGAAAAACAAGTAAATAATGGAAATGAATGTTACCATGCACATATTGTTGAAAAAAAGGAATAGTTCAGATTAATGATGTTCCAGTGGTCAATGAGTATCTTTATTTTTTTCTGATGAATTTCATGGTATAATACTAAATCAGGAAGTTGAATTTATTATTTTCTTACTTCATGATGATAATGAAATTTCAAAACCCCCTTATTGAATGGCTCAAATTGGATAGTTAGAGTTAAAGAAGTAATTTCAAGAGTTATTAGATAAAGATTTCATTCGACCTAGAACTTCACCATGGGGTTCTTCTGCCATGTTTGTTAAAAAGAAATATGGATCAATGAGATGTTGCATTGATTATATAGTCATAAATAAAATCACTGTTAAGAATAAGTATCCTTTACCTCATATCAATGATTTGTTTGATCAGCTCTACCAATCTCAATATTTTTTGAATATTGACTTGAGGTCGGGGTACCATCAGTTGAAAGTAATAGAAGCATACATTCTAAAGATCGTGTTTTGTACTAGATATGGCCATTTTGAGTTTTTATTTATGCCTTTTGGTTTAACCAATACACCTATTGTATTCATTGATCTTATGAATAGAATTTTCCATGAGTTTTGGATAAGTGTTTGGTTGGGTTAATTGATGATATTTTGGTATATTCAAAATGGTAATAGGATCATGAATGTCATTTTAGGGTTGTCATGAAAACCATAAAATAAAATAAGTTGTTTGGTAAATTCCTCAAGTGTGAGTTTTTGTTACAAAAAATTTCTTTCCTTGGTTACATTATTTCTAAAGATGGAATGTATGTTGATCCTACTAAATCCAAAGTTGTTGAATAATGGAAAAGACCCTAAAATATAACTGTGATTCATAGTTTTCCTGGTTTAGTAGGTAATTATCAGATGTTTGTTTAAACTTTTGCATGGTTATCTAACTGACTGACTAAGTTAACTTGAAAAGGTGTTAAGTTCATTTAGTAAAAAGAATGTGATGATGTTTTTCAAGAATGTAAATGAATATTGGTAAATTCTCCAGTTTTGGAACTACATTAAAGAAGTGGGGAATTTTTAATATTTGGAGATGCTTCGATGAAAGGATTGGGGTGTGTCCTAATTCACAATAGTTAGGTAATTACATATTCTTTACGTCAATTTAAAACTCATGAGTTAAATTATAGTACACATGATTTGGAATTAGGTGTTGTTGTTTTTGCTTTAAAAATTTGGAGGTTTCACATGAATGGTGTGAAGTGTGCAATATATACTGATCCCAAAATTTTTAATTTTATGTTAATTCAAAAAGAATTGAATGTGAGATAGAGAATATGGTTGGAATTAATCAATTATTATGATTTCATGATTCATTACCATTCAGGAATGGAAAATACGGTGGATGATGATTTGAGTCAAAAGAGTAATGCTACATTAACCATGCTACATTGGGAATGAGATCCTTTGGTTTCTAATTTGATAAATTTTGGATTAGAGGTTTTTGGTGAAGGGAATTCCTCTATTTTGTTTCAGGTGGCAGTGAAATCATCTCAATCATACATAATTAAGCAAGCGCAAAAAGAAGATAGAATGTTACAGAAAAATGTATAATTTGTTCAACAGAGTAAGTTACGTGAATTTAACATTGATAAAGACCATGTTTTGAGGTTTGAAATTGATTATGTGTGCCTTTTAATTTAGAGTTGAAGAACTATTTATTATGTGAAGCTCATATTTATCCTTTTTCAGTTCATCCGGGAAGTACTATTTTGTACATAGATCTTCAGGAGTGTTTCTTAGGTGTTGGAATGAAAAGAGATATTTCTGACTTTATTGTCAAATGTTTGACTTGTCAAATGTTTGACTAAAGAGATCAAGTGTTGTGGAATAAGGTGATTCATTAGGTAAAATTATTGTGTAAAAAATTATATTATTGAAGAGGCAACATAGAAATTTGAAAATTATATGTGGGATAAATACCCCCCATGTATTTGATAAGTAAATAAAATTGTGAGGACGCAATTCCCAAAATAGGGGAATGTTGTAACAACCTAGGTATTTATAGAATAATACATTTTTATTTATATTAATATGTATGAATATGATATTAAATTTATATTAAGTAGTACACATTGTTTTATAGAGAACTAGACACGCAACAATGGATTTCTCTGAAATCTTACGTTGCACACAACGTTGAGTTATACTGAAAAAATACAGTAATACTATTATTATTTTAAATGGTAGTTAACGTCTAGCCATTTTATTGGAATGAATGAACAGAAATAACTATATTATGATTTTACATATTTGATATTTTTTTACATTTATCTAATGAATTTCATAGTCTTAAAATTAGGATTAATCCAATTTTAAGCATGAAATACTATAATATTTTTAAAAAAAAATTTATCACCTTTTGATGGTGAACCCTTTTTAAATCCAATTTTTCTAAGTTTCATATGTACTATTTGACAAAGTAAACTACTTATATAGATTCGAGACATCAAAATTTACTTTGTTTAAATTTTTTGTTGTTTTCTAATAAAGTTTATTTTTTATGAATTGTGAAAATATTGCATTCTTATTCAAAACTGTGTTTTCATCTAATTTATTTATATAGTTATATTGTCATTTTAATTGGTTTTAAAATTTAATTGGAATTTTTTATCAGTTAATATATTATTTTTCATTGGAATTAATTTAATATTTTAATTATATATAAACACATGTCAATCTTTTGGTAGTTTTTACTTCTTAAAAACAAGCTTTCTGGTTTTGACAACAAGAATTAACATCAAATTAATTATTTCTTTTTTTTATTTAGAAAAATTGATTCTATATTTTTAATTATAAGGTTAAAATTTTGTAAATAGGTATCTTTTATTTTTTGAACATTATTAATAGTAACTTCAGTAATTATTTTTATTTTCCATGGTTAAACAGTAAATCAGGTAAATAAGGGTAAAAATAACATGATAATTATATAAAACTACCACAAAACGTGTACTAATCCTATTGGTTGAGATATTTATTACCATTATCATCCGTAGGCTGAAATTTTGGCATTTGGAAGCCACTTGGGTGTGAAAATGACATTTTATAATTATTAATTTAAAGAAAAAAAGAAATATAACATAAACATATATCTTTTCCTAAAACAATTTTAATATTTGGTTATATAAATAATATCTATGAATATAAATATCCCTTAATATATAATTATATTTTCTACATCATGGTATTTTATTTATAATTTTTAGACATCAAATAAATTAATTTATTTACAACACCATGATGATGGAGTGATTACCTTATCAATGAATGATTCAAATAAATGATATTATAAATATTAAAATGAATTTAGTTTTATTATTTGGATTCTATACACTAATTTAATGGATTTTAATGACATATTTTATTTGATTTAATAACTTTTTCTCAAATGAATCAAGTTTTTATGACATTAAAAAAAATCAAATACTAAATAGTGTCAAAATTGTCATAAATGGGTTTATAAAACAAATATTATTTCATTAAATGATATAATAGTCCTAGAAAATTAAGATTCATGTAATTAAGTTAAATAATGTTAAAAATTAATTAATGATCCACATATATAACTCTTGGCATTTTATAGTAACTATAGTAACCATATATTATGAAAATACTAGAAGACATGGTAAGAGTTAATGTTTTTAACAAAGGGTTAAAGGTAAAAGATAATGTTAATTTTGGGACCTAGAATTTTCTAAAACCTATTAGTTGATTGGATTTAGAACTATTATCATATTATCCTTGAAATTTATTACTTGGTAACTATTAGAATTTGAAATTCAATTTATAATAAAACAATATTTTAAGACTTTCCTAAAGAGCCCATCCTCCCTCTTACAAAAGGATATCACCTATACCCACATAATCACACCTGTCAAACCTCTTGGATCATCCAAAATCTTCTTAAATAAGATCCCAACATATATCCCTTGCACTTATAATCCCTACCTTATGTAGAAGTTAATTCAATAAAGTCTTTTGGATCAAATCAAAAGTAGTTATCCAATTTAGAAGTAACACCTTCTCTCAAGTTCCTTTATTTCATTTTTAGTATTAACTCTTTATGCTCTTCTTATTGTATGTTAACATAAAAACACCATTATACTAGATATAAAAGGATTCTTTTATGAGAAGGATTCAAAAAACACTTACACACACCTCCATCTAATAGATATGAACATATTGTTTATGTGTACGGAGAACTACTACCTCATAAAACGATTATTGTTCAATTTTCTCCAACCACCTCACATGGTAGCCATTATGATGGAACTGTATTTATATATGATATATATTATATTTATATTGTCTCTATGATTCTATATTTCTTATTCATATCATACCATTGTGCTTTTGAAAATATGTAAATACGATAATTTATTTGAGGAATTGTGGACTACCGCCCCCTCAAAGTGATATGGATAATTCAAACCAAACATGGAAGATATAAAAAGTGAAATTAATGAAAATAACTAACATATATAATATATATTTTATACTGAAATTATAATATACCAATGTATCGTTTATTTTTCATTCCTTTAACATCACAAATAAATAGAAGTAGCGTTCATGGGTGTTTATGGACATCCGTCTCCAAGAATAGTGCATTTCATTTTTAATTTCCAAATGTTATTGACTATTATAAATAAATATATAGTGGATATATGTGATATTTAAATCATTAACATAATTATAGAGACGATAGAATGTATATATAAAAATAAGTACATTTTTGACTCAAGTACCGAATATAAAAAATCGACTGATATGAACATGAATAATTTTTTGATTGTTATAATAATATAATAAGTGATATAAAAGAAATAATAAACTTAACAAAGGATCTAAAACAAATATAAATTGACTTATGTTAATGATTCAGGAATAAAAAGGAACATATGAGATGATTTGGACTCAAGGTAGGGGAATTTGACTCAATCGCCTTTCATTGAGGCATATTTAGATTTATACATAAATTTATTTTATATGGTTTATAATCAACCCCTTTTAATTTTAATATAGTTTTCAAGAGGAATATTTTTCTATGAATTGATTCACTATATAATAAAAGGAATGTGTATTTTTAATAGATGTGGTGACAATAAACTTTCTTCCTCCAAAAACATTATTTGTTATTTGGCATCCTCTATAAGATGTAATGTTTTTAAAAAGAAAAGTAAGTATCATATTTATTTTTAGTGTATTATGGTATTAAAAATGGTTATGAGAATTGATTGATTATTTTAATATCTTGAAATGATTTCATATGATGACAATGAGGAAATGTTATCTTCCTGTTTTATTTTTTTTATGATATTATTATTTTATTGATATTATACATTGCTTATGTATACGGGTGGTTCCATGATAAACTGATGTGTAACTTTAACATTAAATTGCTAATAAATAGATAATAAAAGTGCATATGTAAATCATATATTGTATGATATATATGAATATTTTTTAGTAATATATTCATAATAAAATTTTTTATTATATAACATTTTTGAATGAGTATGAAGGAATTCAATACGTAAGTTATGTGACGACGGTAAACATTAATGTTTATCCAAAGAGGGTTAGGGAATATATTTTGATAGACATTCCAAATATAACTATGATGGTTACTACCTATGTTGCTGTGAAAGCTATAATGTAAATATGTTATGGATTCCTGTGTTACCTTTATTATTTATGATTTCTATGAGTTATTAATAAATATTATGATTTTATGAGGTTTGTTAAATAGCTTATGTTTTGTGAGTGAAAAGTATGATTTCATTTATTTGTATATATTCATGGACTAATATTTTATTTCCTTATTTTATATCCCTTACTAAGATTTTTAGGATCATACCATGTTTTTGAAATGTATTTCACAAGGTATAAGGATGGGTAATATAGAGAAATAATTCAAGAATATTTATATCAAGAAAATAATTCTTGTTTTATTTAAGGCGATTTGTTATTCTGAAAAAAATGGATAAATTAGAAGTGTATGCTTCGTAATTTTTGGGATTTAGTGTAATATTTATGGCCTAATTCACTAAAACTCTAAACCTGAAAATATTCTCAATGCGAATGAAATTAAATTCTATATCAAAATTCCATATTATGTAAGGTTTAAGGCTAGTTCCTCATAGTTATTACCTAAAGTGTAACATTACCATTAAATGGCTAATAAATATGTAATAAAAATTCATAAGCAAATCATATATTTTATGATATATATGAATATTTTTTAGTAATGTATTCATAAAAAAAATTATTATATAAGATTTTTGAATGAGTATGGTGGAGTTCAATACTTAAGGTATGTGTTTTATATCTCTTTTTTTACTTTTGTGAGACACATTTCATATTCAACACCTATTTAATTTATTTTTTGTATATAATTCCCATGAAATTATATTATTATTCTTGCCTTGAAATCTATTTGGGTTTACATATCCATTTAAGAATCTCTCTTTTATGGGGTTTACGGTTTAAAAGATAACAAATCGGTAAGGGATTTTTATTTCAATTTTCTTTTGTTGATATGTATGCTATTTTATGAACCTATATTATTTCAAAATAAGTTTATAAATACCCTTTGAGATGAAATTTCATTAATTTATTCACACTGATGATATTTAAATATTATTATTATGTTATTTCTTCTTGGGGATTATGATTCAATGATACCAAAGTGTCATAGATTTTATGTTACTATCTTATAATTTATTATGGTTGTTTATGGTTCAGTATCCAGTGTTGAAATATCATTATTTACCTCTCTATAATTATCATGAATTTTATTCCCCTATAGTTGTTTATGGTTATTCAGGTAACAGTACCACTTTTTCACTCTTTGGTACTTAAAATTAACCACAAAATGTTTTTAAGAAAGTCTGACTTTATTTCATTCTTTGGTCTAAAATCTATTTTATTACCAAACCATGTTTTCTAAAACAATTTTTTAAAAAAATTCATTAGAATCTTATAACTTAAAAAATTATTTTTCCCCTTTTTAATTTTTTTTTAAAAAATCAAATTATTCTTTATGTTTTTTTTGAAATAATTTTTGTTTGGATTTTACTGAAAATGTGAATGGAGTCTTAATTTTATTATGAATTGCAAGAATGGAAGCTTATGAAATAACAACCAATCATTAAAAAAATGTTTCCTTTGTAATTTTCTGAGGTTTTTTCATAGAATAATATTATTACAAAAAATTATGTTTTAAAAACATTTTTCAAAGTAGAAAAGCTATTTTCCTAAAGAGATGTTTTAAAAAATATTTAAAAATTATTTTCTATTTAAGATGAAATAAGTTGATGTACTTTATGGTTTAATAGGGATATGATTCGAGGAAACCATTCTTATTCACTCACCAAATGGTTTTTGTTTATGATGAATTTTTTTTCTAAAACCCATTTCACTTTCACGGGTTATACCATGATAAAATGCTTGTGAAAAATGTTTCTTTTCCCATGAATTATGATTTTATAAAATGGTTATAAAACCTTTTTCTACACATGTTATGTTATGATGAAATTTTTATGAAACCCATTTTATTTCATGAGTTCTGATATGATGAATATTTTATTATCTTGTGGCATACAAATTTATGATTTTTATTATGTGAAGTTGGTTACTTATATCCAAGGATGGTGTTATATTATAACCAAATATGGGTGGGACATATATCTCCCTCCAATGAATTGGGTAAAAAATCATACCTCATGATATATACAGGACTTAAATGAAGAGTGAAAGTAGTTTAGTAAGGGACTTTTTCTTATATGATGGTATTAGGGGTAAACCTTGAATAATATAATGTTATGCATGAAGTTGATTACATGGTCATGATTTTATACATGAACTTGATTACATGTTTACAATTTTATGTGTGGATATATGTTTCATTTCCATAATTTTATTCATGGACTTTGTTTCATGTCCATAAGTTTATGTGAGGTCTTTATTTCGTGTCCTTAACATAATGAGTGAACCTGTTTCTATTTATACATGTTCAAAATGTTATAATCTAATTTTTATGACACAAATCTATTTTTTATGAAAATTTTAGGCTCTCATGTCTTGCGTTCATTGATTCGCTTGTTATTAAGGTCTTATAAAGTACTAATCCTTATTTCTTGACTCTTATTTATGGTCTATAAAAGGATGGGTAATAAATTAATAAGTTATGTTCATTATCACATACATGTATTATTTTCTTATTATTTAATATAATTATAGATTTATATCTCTTATTATTACCCTCACTATGAATTTTATATCACCATTTCATATGTTTCATTTCCCCGAGTAATAAAGAAAGATTTTTTATATGGTATTTCTAATAAGACCAATAAATATGAAGATCCTTTTTAGAAACATTAAAGATCTTTCACCAAACTAGAATGTTGTGTTCCATGTTTTCAATTGAACTAAACTATTATTGTCCTTAGGTATATTTTTTTGGAATGTAATTAATATTCATCTAAAAATATGTAATATTCGTGTTTGAGAATCTTGGGTCAAGATACTTGGTATCAAAGAAAACGTTTAGTTCCCCTTTGGAAACTATGATGAGAAAACATGTGTGAGATCCCTTGGGATATTTCTATGAATATTTATAAATATGTATCCATATATAAGTCTAAGAATGAGTTAAAGTATAAGAAAATTTCCTGGAATTATGTTAATGGATAGAGTGACTAATTTCCTTACAATACATACATGTCTAGCTACAAAAAGTGGATGTGGCTCTAACATATATGTTCCATGAAGTAATAACCCCAAAATAATATATCGGGCAAGAATCTTTTTGGAACTAGGGCATAACAATCAGCCATATTTCATACCTAGTCTGACACTCCAACGTGATATACAATAGAAATTCATAATCACTTTTCAAACCATTATAAAATATTTAAATAGATTATGACAATGAATTATGACAACCCTACTTTTATTACAAACTTACACATGATTTATTACATAAAACACCACTTGATACAATAAGAAGATTGAAAGGTTTAGTGTCTTTTTGGATTAGGATCATTAAATAAAAATCATAAAACATGAAATACAACATCTTTATTGAAAACATCCTTTACATGACCACTACATTCACTCGTACTTAGCATTGCATGGTATAAACTTAGGACATGCATAAGAAAAGGGTGAGCTATAAAGCCAATTAAGGGAGTACACATGGAATAAAATGAGGAGTAAAATACATGTTAGACAATAGGTATATCAATATAGCATAAAAGAAACATGAACATAAAGGCATGATAAAGCATGATAATCATAACATGGAAATGTGGCAACAACACTTAACATGGAATTAGCATGAGCCAAGGTTCATTACACATAAAGCATGAGTAAACCCTCATTGCACATGAAGCATGAGTAAACCCTCATTGCACTTGAATTATCATGAGTCAACACTCATTGCACATGACGTATCATGATATTATACTTTACCCAATTCATTGGAGCACTATAAGGGAGCACCCTTCTTAAACATTTCATTTCATGCATAATTGTGCCACAAGGATCATAAAACATGGATTCATAAAACATAAAAATTTATTCCACGGTAAATAAATGTGGAATTAATACATGAAAATTTGTAATAAATATGTAAAGGTGCATAAAGGTGGATACCCTTTATGGAGAAATGGGCATGATATCCACTACACAATGGAATTGGCTTAGAAAATCGGTGCGATTTCGGCAGCGTAACGGTGTGACATAAGAATTAGTAAAAAATGGTCGATGAGAGAGAAAGGGGTTCCTTATAATATTTACATATAATGGATAGTAATGAGGCAATATAGATACATTTCCCAAAAATTTTAATGGAATTTATATTCATGATACAAAAGTATTGCTTGAATGTAAAAGAGGAGAGAGAAGTTCCTTTCGGAATTTCGGCATAGTAACAGGTGTACATGGGAGGCATTTATTGAGAGAGAAATGGGTCTCCCATCATTTAAAAATAAAGAGGGCAGTATTAGTGAGGTTCTAAACCATACCCCGACATTCATAATTGAAAATAAGAGGCAAAACAACTTAACGAAATTTGGACAAAAATGAGAAAGGAAGAAAAAACCTCTACTTGGAAGTGTTCTTCCAAAGGTTAGAGGGAGGCTTGTGAGAGGATTATTGGGAGCTTGGGGCACCTTGGGAGGATTCTAGAGAGAGTAGGGCAGAGGTTGGACGAACTCCAAGGGATTCTAGTGAGGAGTAAGTAGGAGCTTGGGTGGGTTTATATAGGAAATGTGAGGGAATTATTTATTATGTAGGTTTGGGTCCCCTTACATTAAATTAATCCAAACAAAAAACCATCCATTTGTTTTTGCCAATGGTTTATGGAAAAGGGAAGAGGAAAAAAATATTTTATAATTCCCAAGTCCGATCTTCTTAAAATAATAAGGTTGCTTATGTGGAGGTGAGTCACACTCCCACAGAAATTAATTTAAAAAGGCAAAGTGTTGAATATGTCTTGAGGGGTCCATTAATGCTTTGAAAAGTAATTCAAACAAACCCAAAATCACATTATTTTAATGATAAAACAATTATTTTCCGAACATAAGGATTATGGTATTTTATTACATCACCATTGGGTCATTACGATGTCATAAAACACATTATATATTTAAACGGTATTTAATTTTTACCCAAAAATTTGACTGTCTCAGAAAATAATGAAAAATTCACCTTTGGATAATTTCAACGTCCTAATTCCAGAAATGACATTTATATTATATAAAAAAATTTCTCATTATGTTAATTTTCACTTTTAAAATAAAAACCAACATTTATCGAAAATTCACGGGTTTTGACAGAAATGGCTTTCAAACCTTAATTTAAAAGTTTAATTGCATTCATAAAATTATAAGATCATTTATACTTAATAAAAATTAATTTAATAATAATATTATTATTTTATTAAAATATTATTTAATACAAAAATTACTTAATTAAATAATAACTAAAAACACCATTTGTATTTTAAAAACTATTAACAATGTATCAAAAATGACTAGAAATTATATTCATTATTATATACAAAAATAATGTACATGAACATAGTACTACTTATTTGTTACATAACCCCTTAAAACAGTTGAATTAGACCTAAGGGTAAGGTGTGCGATGGTGACAGACTCTTGGGGTGGCTCGGATAACATTGCTCGAGTGGTAATCTCTATAAACTTCCACTTTTCCCATAGACGGTCCCATTCGAGCTTGACATGGTGAATCTCATCTTGGGCTTGGTCAAGGGCGAAGCCCAAGGATGACACCTCTGTTCCAAGCTCTGAAAAATGGGCTTCGTTTGGGGAAATTATACTGGATGTGGCCGTTGCTTCTTTTGTCTGAGTAAATTGGATTTGTTAAGGTCCTATATTTATACTAATCATGTGATCACAGTTCAACGACTATATTAACAATGGTAAAAATTCCTAACATAAAACCAAAGAAGTTGACATCTTATAAAAAAAAATTTCATAAAGAGACATTTAACTGGATCAAGAGGGATTTTCCATTAATGAAACTTTGGGTCGTTACAATATTCCCCCCTTAAGAAATTTCGCCCTCGAAATTTTCCTTTTCCCACACTAAAACAAATGTGGGTAACTCAGCTTCATCATTTCCTCCAATTCCCAAGTCACTTCTTCAAACTTGTGGTTTCTCCACAATACCATGACGAGGGGCATTGTCTTATTTTTTAGAACTTTTTCTCTATGATCTAAGATCTTCACTGTTTGCTCCTCATAAGAAAGATCATCTTCAAATTGTACCACCTCAGAAGAGAGTACATGTGAAGGGTCCGGTATGTACTTCCTTAAGAGGGATACATGAAAGACATCATGTACATTGGCCATAGTAGGTGGAAGTGCTAGTCGATAGGCCACAGCCCCAACACAATCAAGAACCTCGAAGGGGCCGATGTTCCTTGGACTTAACTTCCCTTTCTTTCCAATACTCATGACCTTTTTCCACGAAGATATGCTTAGAAACACCATGTCTCCAACTTTAAACTCAAGGTATCGTCAACAATTATTTGCATAACTCTTCTATCGACTCTGGGCTTCCTTGATATGCTACAGAATGGTTTTCACCTTCTCCACCATTTCCTCAACCATTTCTGGTCCAATAATCTTACATTCACCAACCTCCTCCCAACATGTCAGTGTTCTGCACCTTTTCCCATACAGGGCTTCATATGGGGCCATTTGGATGCATGAGTGGAAACTGTTATTATAAGAGAACTCAACCATATGAATATGTTGATCACATCCTCCTTTAAAGTCCATTGAGAATGCTCTCAACATATCCTCAAGTGTTTGGATAGTCCGCTCGGATTGGCCATCAGTTTGAGGATGATAGTCTGTACTGAAGTTCAGTTTAGTATTCAGAGCATGTTGAAGACTCTTCCAAAACCTAGAGGTGAATCTTGGATCTCGGTCAGATACAATAGATAGTGGTACTCCATGCAACCGTACCACTTCCCTGATATATATATGTGCCAGTTGATCCAAATAGAAATCCCCCCGAATAGCAATGAAGTGTGTAGTCTTTGTAATATGATCCACAACAACCCAAATTACATTGTTGCCTTTGGATGTCCTTGGAAGTCCAGTGACAAAGTCCATGGTGATGTTCTCCCATTTCCATTCTGGTATGGGTAATGGTTGCATCATCCCCTTAGACATCTACGTCTCTGTTTTCACTTGCTGACACACTAGGCACATTGATATATATTCGGCGATCTCCTTCTTTATATTATCCCACCAAAATTTTTCTCGGAGATCTCGATACATCTTTGTTCTCCCTGGGTGAAAAGATAAAATTTGAACTATGTGCATCATCCAAAATTTCCTTCTTCAGCTTTAGACTTGATGGAACACATAGTCTTTTCCCAAACCACACAATTCCTTCTTCATTAACATTAAACTTCGAGGATTTCCCCTTTTTGATAGATTCCACTTTTTCTTGAATTCCCACATCATCCATTTCAGCATCCTTTAATCTTTACAAAAGAGATGGTTGAGCAATCATTTGTGAAAGGATTGATGATGTTCCCTTCTTTATGATTCCCATGTACTTCTTCATTAAGTCTAAGAAGATTGGATCCTTCTCAATTCTCATCATTGATAGAATCGATGGATCCTTTCTACTTAGGGCATCTGCCACCTTGTTCGCTTTCCCAGGGTGGTAATGTATTGAACAGTTGTATCCTTGATGAGCTCTATCCATCTTCTCTAGTGCATATTAATCTCTTTCTGTGTGAATATATATTTAAGACTCTTGTAGTCAGTATATATCTCACATTTATCTCCATAGAGATAATGCCGCCATATTTTCAAGGAAAACATCACAGCCGCCAACTCTAGATCATGTGTTGGGTATTTTTGCTCATTGATTTTCAACTTCCTTGAGGCATAGGATATCACGTTATCATTCTGCATCAGCACACATCCTAAGACCTTCTTCTAAGCATCACTGAATACCACAAAAAGCACCCCACTTATGGGTAAAGTGAGAACAGGTGCGGTGATAAGCCTCCTTTTCAACTCCATGAAGCTTTCTTAGCATTCATCACTCCAAGAAAACTTTACTCCCTTTCGAGTTAGCTTGGTAAGAGGGTTGGACAATCATGAGAAATTTCTCACAAATCATCGTTAATATCCAGCTAACCCCAAGAAGCTACGGATATCCGTTACCGATGTTGGCTTAAGTCATCCCTCAATTGCATCTGTTTTGGAGGGGTCCATAGATATTCTATTGCTTGAGATGATATGGCCCAAGAAAGAGACCTCCTTCAACTAGAACTCACACTTTTTGTACTTTTCATAGAGCTTATCCTTGCGCAAAGTCTCTATTACAGTTTTTAAATGCTCCTCATGATCCTCCTTGTTTTTGGATTATATTATAATATCATCTATAAAGACTACCACAAATTTTTCAACGTATTCTCTAAAGACTCTATTCATAAAGTCCATGAATATTGCTGGAGCATTGGTGAGTCTGAAAGGCATTACTATGAATTCATAGTGCCCGTACCTTGTACGAAAAGCAGTCTTGGGGACATCTTCCTTCTTCACCCTTACTTGATAATATCCCGACTGCAAATGCACCTTGGAGAAGTATTGTGCTCCACGCAGCTGATCAAACAAGTCATCGATTCTTGGGAGAGGATATTTTTTCTTTATCGTGATTTTGTTAAGATCACGATAATCGATGCAAAGAAGCATTGACCAATCCATCATCTTGACGAAGAGGAATGGTGCACCCCATGGTGAAGCACTTGGGCGTATAATCCGTTTATCCAGATTCTCTTGTAGTTGTTTCCTCAGCTCCTCAAGCTCTACAACAACCATTCTATATGGAGTCTTGGATATTGGTAGCGCCCCAGGTATAAGTTTAATTGAGAACTCAACATCTCTTCTTGGAGGAAGACCAGGCAGTTCCTCGGGAAACACTTCAGCGAATTCCCTCATAATAGGAATTTCTTCAAGGATGGTTTCTTCCTTGGACTCAATCATCTGAGCCAGATATGCATTCTCATAAGGCAGTAATATCCATGCTTGAGATGATGGAGCTAAAAGATATTCATCTTCCTCCCGACACTTGTAAAGAATCGGGGATCGATTCTCCATATGGAGTGTGATTTCCCTCTCCCAACAATTTATGTTGGCTCTATATAAGGAAAGCCAATCCATGCCAAGAATTGCATCAAATTTCACTAGAGGGAGTATGACGAGGTTCGCCGGGAAATTCAATCCACAGGTTATAACATGGGAGGACTTATACTCATGGGATTCAATGATATCCCCATTTGTCGTACTCACCGACATCTTTACTTCCATGATTTGTGGCGGTGCTGGGATTTTTCAACTAAACATTCGAGATATAAAAGAATGCGTAGAACCAGAATCAAAAAGTATGTTCTCTATTATTGAATGAATAACTAGCGTACCTATCACCACTTCATTGTCGGGGTTCACTTCGGCAGAAGTGATGGAAAAAGATCTTCCTTGCTGTCTTGGAGGTTGTTAGTTGCCTCCAATAACCCTTGGATTAGGGCACTGTTTTGCAAAATGACCCGGTTCTTTGAATTTGTAGCATTGAACAACACGTTGAGGTTCAAACGGAGCATTACTCTCCTCTGTCACAGCCACGAGTCCTTCTTTCCAACAGTTAACAGCTAGGTGCCCTTCTCTTCCACACTTGAATCATTATCTCGTCCCCTTAAGGCAATTTCCAGGGTGCTTCTTTCCGAACTTTTGGAAAATGGGGTGCTGGATCGTCTTAGAACCATTGGATTTATCCATCGGACCACCAGGATTAAAGTCCACCTTATGCTTCTTGTCCCCATGAAATCCATGTGATTCCCCGATCTCTATTTCGACCTTGAGGGAACATCAGACAATTTCCTCAAAGCTGTCGAAGTCATGGATCGTTAATGCTTTCCGCAAGCTAGGCTTCAGCCCACCAAAGAAGCGGTCATCCTTGCAATCGGGGGTAACGACAAAGCCGGAAGAATATTGTCAAATCCTTGTGAAGTTTGCCTCGTACGCTCCAACAGATTCTTCATCTTTTTGCTTGAGTGAAAGGAAGTCTCTTTCCATCTTAAGCCAGATAGTGCGTGGAAAATATTTATCTAAAAATATCTTCCGGAAATCCTTCCATTCTAAAGCCTCGATCTCCTCCTCAGGCTTAGTATTTTTTATCAACGTCCACCATTGACCAGATTCACCCTCCATATGATAAGAATCCAGGAGAACCTTATCTTCTTCAGAAAATTGGAGGATGGAGAATATCTTTTCAATGGAGTTGATCCATTGTTAAGAGATCGTGGGATATGATGATCCACTAAAATTAGGAGGACATTGTCTCATGAAGCTCTTGATAGCGACTTGTTATTTCTTAGGGGGGTTGAACATTCCTCTTGACCCGTGTTTCTTTTCAAAACTTGAGTTAGCTGAGATAGAAGTGTGACAAAGTTTGCGATTCCCGCTCCCATTGGATTTGGCATCTCATTAGTACAGTCATCACACTGATCATCACAGCGGTTGTTAGCCCGAGTCCTCCTATTACCGGCCATTGGCTGGAATAAAAGGAAAGATAGGGGTAACACATAAAGGGTAATCCAAAGACAAAAGTTTATGACTCAAAAATAAACTTTTATTTCCTTAACTCATGAGTCTATAGGCTTCAATCTAGGCTTTTCATGATCTACTTTCTAACATATATTATTAGGGGCATTTTTTCCTTAATAAGGGTTCATACTAAGATTGTGAATTTATCAAAACATATCCCCCGAGAGTGTCGTAACCAAGAGTGCAGCAAGGCCCGTTGTCGTGCACCAGTTCCCGTTCGAGTCTAGCTCAAACCAGTGTTTTCGGGTTTTACCCCTAGGATACATCTGTTCCAGAGCCACCTCTACCTTCTTGTATCCAGACAGGGATGTATTTGTTTGATAAACCACTTACTTTGTATTTACCAAAACTTAGGGATGTTTTTATTATACTTATTCTTGTATCTAAGGATTTTCTAGGGTTTCCTAATCCCAAAAATAACTAAACCTATCCTCTGATACCAACTATGACAACCTTTCTTTTATTACAAACTTACACATGATTTATTACATAAAACTTCACTTGATACAACAAGAAGATCGAGAGGTTTAGTGTCTTTAGGGCTTAGGATCATTAAATAAAAAACTTAAAACATGAAATACAACATCTTTATTGAAAACTTCCTTTACATGACCACTACATTCCCTCGTACTTAGCATTGCATGGGATAGCCTAAGGACATGCATAAGAAAAGGGTGAGCTATAAAGCCCAGTAAGGGAGTACACATGGAATTACATGAGGAGTAAAATACATGTTAGACAATAGGCATATCAATAGAGAATAAAAGAAACATGAACATAAAGGCATGATAAAGCATGATAATTATAACATGGAAATGTGGCAACAACACTTAAGATGGAATTAGCATGAGCCAAGGCTCATTGCACATAAAGCATGAGTAAACCCTCATTGCACATGAAGCATGAGTAAACCCTCATTACACTTGAATTAGCATGAGTCAACACTCATTGCACATGATGTATCATGATACTATACTTACCCAATGCATTTGAGCACTATAAGGGAGAACCCTTCTTAAACATTTCATTTCATGCATAAGTGTACCTAATGGATCATAAAACATGGATTCATAAAACATAAACATTTATTACACGATAAAGAAATGTGGAATTTATACATGAAACTTTGTAATCAATATGTAAAGGTGCATAATGGTGTATACCCTTGATGGAGAAATGGGTATGGTATCCACTACACAATGGCATTGTCTTAGAAAATCGGTGCAATTTCGGCAGCGTAATGGCGTGACATAAGAATTCATAAAAAATGGTTGATGAGAGAGAAATGGGTTCCTAGTAATATTTAAATGTAATGGACAGTAAGTAGGCCATATAGATACATTTCCCAACAATTGTAATGGAATTTGGATTCATGATACAAAAGTATTGCTTGAATGTAAAAGAGGAGAGAGAACTTCCTTTCAGAATTTCGACATAGTAAGGAGTGTACATGGGAGGAATTTAATGAGAGAGAAAGGGGTCTCCCATAATTAAAACATAAATAGGGAAGTATGAGGGAGGTGCTAAACCATACCCCAACATTCATAATTGAAATTAAAAGGCAAAAAAACTTAACGAAATTTGGACAAAAATGAGAAAGGAAGAAAAACCCCTTACTTGGAATTGTGCTTCCAAATGCTAGAGGGAGGCTTGTGAGAGGCTTCTTGGGGGCTTGGGGCACCTTGGGAGGATTCTAGAGAGAGTAGGGAAGAGTTTGGACGAACTACAAGGGATTTTAGTGAGGATGAAGTGGGATCTTGGGTGGGTTTATATAGGAAAGGTAAGGGAATTCTTTATTATTTATGTTTGGGTCCCAATACATTAAATTAATCCAAACCACAAACCATCCCATGGTTTTTGCCCATGGTTTCTAGAAAAGGGAAGAGGAAAAAAATATTTTATAAGGCCCAAGTATTAAATTCTTAAAATAATAAGGTTTCTTATGTGGAGTTGATTAACACTCCCATGGAAATTAATTTAAAAAGGAAAACTGTTGAATATGTCTTGAGGGGTCCATTAATGCTTTGAAAAGTAAGTCAAACAAACCCAAAATCACATTATTTTAATGATAAAACATATATTGGCCGAACATAAGGATTATGGTATTTTATTACATCACCATTGGGTCATTATGATGTCATAAAACACATTATATATTTAAACGGTATTTAATTTTTACCCAAAAATTTGACAATCTCAGAAAATTATGAAAAATTCACCGTTGGATAATTTCGACATCCTGATTCCAGAAATGAAATTTATTTTATCTAAATTTTTTTATAAATATGTTAATTTTCACTTTTAAAATAAAAACCAACAATTATCTAAAATTCCCGGGTTTTGACAGAAATGGCTTTCAAACCTTAATATAAAATTTTAATTGCATTCATAAAATTATAAGATCATTTATATTTAACAAAAACTAATTTAATAATTTTATTATTATTTTATTAAAATATTATTTAATTCAAAAATCCCTTAATTTAATATAATATATTTCTTAATTAAATAATAACTAAAACCACCATTTGTACATTAAAAACTATTTACAATGTATCAAAAATGACTAGAAATTATATTCATTATTATAAACAAAAATAATGTACATGAACATAGTACTACTTATTTGTTACATAACCCCTTAAAACAGCCGCATAAGACTTAAGGGTAAGGTGTGCTATGGTGAAAGACTCTTGGGGTGGCTTGGATAAGATCGCCCAAGTGGTAATCTCTAACAACATCCACTTTTCCCGTAGATGGTCCCGTTCGAGCTTGACATGGTGAAGCTCAGATTGGGATTGGTCAAGGGAGAAGCCCAAGGATGACACCTCTTTTCCGAGCTCCGAAAAATGGGCATCGTATGGGGAAATTATACTGGATGAGGCCATCGCTTCTTTTGTCTGAGTAAATTGTATTTGTTAAGGTCCTATATTTATACTAATCAAGTGATCACTGTTCAATGTCTATATTCACAATGGTCAAAATTCTTAACATAAAACCAAAGAAGTTTACATCTTATAAAAACATTTTTCATAAAGAGACATTTAACTGGATCAAGAGGGATTTTCCATTAATGAAACTTTGGGTCGTTACATGAATGACCTAGGAAAAACCTATGGTTCCATAGATTAAAATAAGTGACTTGATTTAGAACTCAAAAATTATTTTTCAAACTATGTGATTTTCTATTATGATTAGTGTTTCTCAAACTATGCTTTCTGGTCTCAGTAAATGGTTGGAACCAAATGGAACAGTGTTAATGAGGAATTAAATGGAAAATGAAATTATTTAACTCCTAAGAAATCAAATTTTATGGGATACATAATAGAAAACCACATTTACATGCTCACACAACTTTCTCAAGATATGAATTATGGTGAGAATCCAAATGAGAATGGAGGAAACAACAATCTATTGAGTCCTTCATATAAAAATTTCCACATTATTTTAGTGGTTACACTGATCTATTGTTTTTTAGAGATGGATCAATACCAATAAAATGTTATTTTCTATTCTCCAGTGTTCAGACAATGAAAAGTAAAATCTGTCAGTCTACCATCTAGAAGGTTAGGCAGATCAATGGTGGAACATTATGAAGAATGAAATTCAATGATAATAAATTGAATCTATGAATTGGATTGAGTTTAAAATATTATTTTTCAATAATTACATTCCTCATATCATTTTTTCAAAAATAGAGAAGGAATTTCTAAAGATTAAGCATAATGATGATGATTATTATGGTTGTAGTGGAGAAAATTTAACAATACATATGAGGTACTATTAGGTATTTTAATTTTTCCTAAATGTAAGGTTGATCAATTATTCAGTGGCTTAAAATAAAATTTCTAAATAGGTTTATCCATAATAGACATTGGATGATATGAATAAATGTGTATATTTTCAATATATTTGGAAATGTAATATGGAAACCCTCATTCTTCTGTTGATAAGAAAATTAAAATGAGGTTCCATAGAAAATCCAATTATTTGTCACATGGATGTAATAAAAAGTTTTAAATAATACTTTCTAAAAACAGTGGGAAGGATCAATTAGTTGAGTTATTGAAATGAACAAGAAGGTGTTTCATGTGTGGGAAGCCTATCCATCAAGAAAACGAATGAATAAATGATATGAAGAGGTTAGATAATGAAATGAGTATAGAGATAACTCAATAAAATTCACCGCTCACACTTCAGTGTTTCTTGTGTAAGGAGTTTGGTAATTATGTGAATTAATGCCCCAATATAAGCGCTAATATAGATTATAGAACTTAATAGCCTATAAAGAAAAATGACATAGGGAAATCTTATGAAATCATAATAACTAATGTGAATCATGATAATTAGGGCACACTTCCCCCCCCCCCCCTTAGTTGAGAATTTCATGTTTGATTCTATATGAATGAGCCCTATCAAAATGTTATTATTCATAATTTAGTTGAATTTATTATAATTATATCCCTCTATACGGATTTTGGAATAATAAGATAAAATTTTATATGTTATCAATACAAGGATAAACCCATGCTTCTTATGGAAATATTTTTGTATAAGAAAAGATCTTAGTTTAGTAATAAAGGGTAAATTATATTTTGGAAGCATATATTTCTCTAGGTAATATTAACTTGCGAGTTTTGCATATCATCATGGGTTTATGAGTTTAAGGTTGATCATAATTCTAGAGTTATTAAAATCCCATTTTGAGGTTTTATGTGATGAGAGTTTATCAAGGTTAATGATATTTAAGATATATTTATGACTATAAAACCCTCTGGTATTATATTTAGTGAAAATTTTATTTGAGGAGTAATCCCTGTAAAAAGTTTATAAATAAGATTAACATATACTCTAAGATCATTTCATATTAAATTCAAAGGTGTTCGGGATCAACACCTTATTCAAGTATACTTTTCTTATAATGATAGTTTTTCTTGAGTATTAATATGTCTCTTTATGCAGATGTTTATGAAAGGATGTGTTAACATACTAGCACGATGTTACAGAAAGAGATCTATTGGGGGCATCAGCAATCGAATTAGACAGTAAAGAAGGTTAAATCCATTCAACAACAGGTAAGGGGTGAATAAAGATGAAAAAGTTGTTATGCTAATTAAAAAAATATGTGATCTAGAATTTGAAGATGGTGAGAAGGTCTTTCTATGAATTTATTCATGAATAAAGGAGGAAAAACTATGTCTTGGTTATATAGGTCCCATTAAAATACTTTATCACGTCGGGATAATAGATTATTTCCTATAACTTCCACCAAACCTCTCTCAAGTCGATGATGTGTTCCATGTTTCTCTCCTAATGAAGTACATACCTGACACATCACATTCACTAAACATATAGGTCATGCTACTAGGTAAATATCATCCTTATAAGGAATATCCAGTGGATATTCTTGATCATAAAAAAATTCAACAAAAAAATACCACTATAATGGCTCAGACCTCTCTGGTCCATTCCTTTGCAAAAATCTGGTGTCTGAGGTGTTATTGGATGTCATGGTGACCTATCCTCAACACTTTTCCAATTTTCCAATTCTGAAAATAGTTCCATCAGTGAGATCAATGTGAACAGTTCCATCGGTGAGACCAATGTGAACAATTCAATTGGTGAGACTGGTGTGAATAGTTCCATCGGTGAGACTGATGTCAGTAGTTCCATCGATGAGACCGATGTGACCAGTTCCATCGGTGAGACTGATGTGAACAGTTCCATTGGATCATTCTGTCATTCTATGAACTGTACCATCAGATCGGCTTGTCATTCTTTGAACAGAACTATTGGATTGGTTAGTCATTATGTGAACAGTTCCATTAGATCGGTCTGTCATTCTGTGAACAGTACTATTAGATCCGTCTGTCATTCTGTGAACAGTTCCATCGGATCGGTCTGTCATTCTGTGAATAGTACCATCAGATTGGTCTATCATTATGTGAACAGTACCATCTGATTGATGAGTCATTATGTGAAAATTATCATCTGATCGGTCTGTCAATCTGTGAATAGTACCATCAGATCGGTCTCTCGTTCTCTGAACAGTTCCATCGGATCGGTCAATCATTCTATGAATAGTACCATTGGATCTGTGAGTCTAGGATCAGTGAGTCTTTCCGTGAACAATGATTCTAGGACTAGTGAGTCTTAGATTAGTGAGTCATTTTGTGAACAGTGTTTCTAGGATTTGTAAGTCTGTGATCGGTGAGTCATTCCGTGAATAGTGTTTCTAGAATTGGTGAGTCATTTTGTGAAGAGTGTTTCTAGGATCGATGAGTCCAGGATCATTGATTCATTCCTTGAATATGTTTCCAATATCGGTGAGTCTAGGATCGGTGAGTCATTTAGTAAACAGTGTTTCCATGATCAGTGTGTCTAGGATCGTTGGGTCAATCTATGAACAGTGTTTCCATGATCGGTGAGTCCAAGATCAGTGAGTACAGGATCAGTGAGTCATTTTGTGAATAGTGTTTCTAGGATTGGTGAGTCCTTAATCGGTGAGTGTACAGTGTTTCCAGAATCATGTATGGTGTTTCCAGGATCCGTCGATGTATAGTGTTTCCAGGATCGTGAACAGTGTTTCGAACATCCTACAGTTTCACCCATTTGACATTTTCTTTGATTTAAAACGCATTCAAGGACTTTTTTATGGGATTTAAGGCCAAATAAAATCTCATAACTGCTATATTAATTTTCCTAAGTCTCAAGATGCCTTTACTTGGTCAAACAGTGTGGTTAAATGCGATCTACTTTTAATGGAGAATCTAGTGTATCTTAAACTACAGTTATGTTAAATCTTATAAAGGGATGAGATGTCTTCTTCCCTTGTCCTACCATCTTTTTCCCTGGTACGACACACTCAAACCTTTTCTTCTTATTATCGGAGCGGTGTGATCGTACCTTAATCCTTAGATCATTTCCCCAGAATGATTCTTACTGAAGCATGTGAACCCCATGTCTTGGTGCAAGAAGAAAGTGTCAATCCTTCATCAATATAAGGTATGATTTATCGTTATTATTTTAGGTTTATCGCCTTCTATTTCTCCTTGCCCTTGTATGGAATGTTATCTCCATGTTCCTAATGGTCTTATATTGGGTGTTGACCATTGTGGTGGTGTCTCTGCATCCTTGGGTGGATACATCTGTCATGGGAGGAGGTGATCGTGATCCTTTGTGTGGATTGTTCTCATATAACGAAAGACAAGAACTGTTTGAGGTATGGTATTCATTTTTTCTCTTTTATTTTAGTTAAAACTATATAGTTATCATGTTTTATCCGAATAGATCACAATAGAATTTACATAATAAATATTTAAACAGGACAAATAAATTGATATTGATGGTATGTTATTGCCTCTTGTTTTGAAAGATAATGTGATATCTATGCTTGCTGTTTTTAGCCTTTCATTCATGATGGAAATTGGTGAAGAACATAAAGACAGAATTAATTGATAATTGTTTGGATAAAGACAAATAGGCATGCAAATGAATCTGGTTCTTCTTTTTGTAATTTTATGTTAATCAAATTGGTGTAGTAAGCAAGTTTAATTATTTGTGATGGCTTACTTCTTAGGTTTCCAGAATTTAGAACCTATGAATATTAAATTGGTTAATCCAAGGGGGGTTAAAGAATTGGTAGTTTGATAAAAGATAATTACTTTTAGGGTTCTGAGTTACCCCTTACTTGTTTAAGGGCCAAGATCCTAAATGATATGATGTTTGTTTTCCTGCTTCTTATGTAGTGATGTGATCCTGGATGGCTATTGTGATATGTTGGGGCATGGAGGCCAACTAGTTGTGGCAGTAGTTGACACATGAGTGGAGAGATGCATCAGTTTATGCGTGTGGGTGTCGGGGAGGATACCATGGATGATGAAATGGGTTGAATGTGAATGTTTGGATTCTTACTAATTCTTATTGGTTTCTTACCTACTTTACTTTCCCCACTGCTCAAGGCAGCTGGACTTTCTTACCCTTCTTCTGAAAGGGGAGACGACACGTGGGGTATGCCACATGCTTTCCATGTTTAGCTTCTCAAGGGAGGATGGGTCTACACTCTTTCTATAGGCCACAAAGAATCAGTGGGTAGTTCATCTACTCGCTGGGTTGATCCCCTTGTGTTTATTAGCATAGAATGTTTTTATACAATTCTTGGGATTATGGGAAAGTAATGCTATAAATAAATAATTGAATAAATGATGTTAACCCATGGGGTTGGAGCTTGCTGGGATGCAATGCTAAGGTTACAATTTAAAGGGCTAGTGGACTTCGGGTGTGATGCTAATGAAATATAATGTGGAAATTGATAATGGTTAATCAGTGTTCAGTGAATTAATTAATTTAAAGTGGAATTGATAAAAAGGGAATGAAGTAATGTAATAAATCTCTTTAATGTTTGTGTGATTATAGGATACCTAGTCTTAGATGTGGTAACTAGAAGTCCAAGAGATGTTAGCTGTAGTTGAGTCTTATAATAGGTTATTCCCATAGAGTGGTTGTGAGCTATAGTATATTATGTATGTTTTGTGTTTCTATACTCTACTCCACCCCGTCAGTTAGGGAAACTGACACCCTATGGATTCTGATCCCTAGGGTGTGTTCTCCCCAACATTCTAGTGGGAGGATGGATGGCTGACTACCCCCTTTGGCCCTTCTCTTTTATCTTGGTAGTTACTTATGCTGGTTGGAACAAAGGTTAGTTTTCCCCATATATGTGGGTAGAGGGCTATAATGGCTTGTGGTTATTCACACACATATATTCAGGATGTAGTATCTTATGGACTACTATAGGCATAATGCGTATAGGCAGTGATGGCTTGAGGATTCTTACTTGGTGTGTGGCCTGTAATGTCTTGAGGTATAATTCCCAACGTTTGATACACATTATGCAAGCTATGGTGGCCCCCAAACACTACCTGGTTACATTCTTGTGTGGACGTGGTGGTTTTGTTGCACGAGGTTTATGTTGTAGTGCTTCGCGCATGTGTCTTCGGGCAACCCTTTTTGGATAGAGATGCTTAGGACGTGTGACGTTGGGGAAAAGCGACAAACCAGTGGAGAAGTAGTAGCGGCGTACCCTTGATATTATTTATTATATTATATAATCTTGTATGCATTACTTGGTGAGAGTATCCTTGTTGAAGCTAGGAAAATAGTATACATGTTTAGGTGATGAGTTTGTTTCACTTGTTGTTCAATGTGCTTTAGCTTGAATTCTTTACTTTTACACGAGAGGCGTGGGGGAGTATCCTACTGAGTACAATGTTATAATCACCCTATGTATATAAATTTTTTTTTTCAGGTCACTTAGAGAAGGTTAGTGATTAATTAGGTTTCTACTAGGTTGGGGTTGCATGGGTTGTTTTGGCTTGTGGTTGCTGCTGTTTTTACTTTCTTTGGGGTATTTGCAGTTTTTCCCCTTTCAGTTGTAGTAGTTTTCATGAAATTTTATATTTGTACATGGGATTTATATTATATTTCAGTCTGAGTTGGAGTTGGTTAGTTTTTATCTTATCTCTCTCTTCTTCATGTGTTATCTTAGAGGGTAATGCCTCCCATTTGTGTGTTTACTATACCTTCGGTGCTAGTCTCTAACCTGGGGCCAACTTGAGGCGGGACTCAGGGGTCAATATCATTCTTCTCACATTGCCGGCCCAGGAGGGGTACACATTGTGGGGAGGGGGTCGTTACAGAGTGGTATCAAAGGGAGTTTGAGGGATAGGATAGAGTTTGGAGTTAGACACGGGTGAGGTTCCTTGGGTTGGTAGGTAAATAATGTCAGTCAAGTTTAGCAAGTGATGTAAACACTGGAGACCGGCTGAGACATAGGCGTTTAGGTCCCCCTATGATCTGATGTACGGACCTTTATGTTTATAATGTCTACTAAACGTGGTGATACTAGTTGTCGGGTAGAGAACTAGGAAAGTATCATGCATCATTATTCCTTGTTCCTTTGTTTGAATGGGTAGACCTTGGGATAGGTTAACCTAAAATTAATAAATGAAAATAAGTAATTAACTAGTTATGTGTCTTCCATATTCTCAGTTTAAGAGATCTGACTATTTGTTATTTTATAGGTATGGCTCTACGTCAACGTACTCATCAGGATCTCATAGAATATGTACAATAGGTTGTGCCAATAGTTGGCCTCCAGGTAGAGGTTGACGACACCGAAACTTGGAGGATGACACTCTAAGAGTTTCAGTGCCAGAGTCTGCAGAAGTATGAGGGCTCCGTTTCTAATGCAGTCATGAAAGAATGGATATAGGAAGTCAATATAGGCATCAGTACGATCTGTGCGCATAAAGATCACTGGGTGTCCTTGGTTGTGATGATATTGTTTGGAGTAGTGAGGTAGTGGTGGTTCTTGTTCCTCAGGGATCGTGAGGACTTGGAGATCTCATGGGAGGAGTTCCGAGACAAGTTTAGAGTTGAGTTTCTTTCTTCAACTACAAAGGAGTCCAATCACTAGTAGCTTATTAAACTTCGACAGGGGAGATCTAGTGTGCGAGACTTTGTAATCTATTTTAGGAACCTTTTATGATATGCTTCAGACCTTTTTCCAGATGACGAGGCCAGGGAGAGGACTTTAGAGGAGGATTTGCATTCAGAGATCCAGTGCAAGGTCACCCCATTTATTCTGAAGATTTATCTCGAGGTGCTGGAGAGGGTAGAGGTTGTCGAGAGGAAGTTGTCCAGAACCAGATCATCATGAGAGGGGGGTCTTCAGGATTCCTCATGATGAAGAGTTTTTGTACATGGTTCTTAGTTTTCAGGGAAGAAGAGTTTTCGTTCATCCAGGGTTAGGTCCCAACTCTCAGCATCTCATTTCTCTAGGGGAAGTAGCTCATAGGCCTGTAGCAAGAGATTATGAACTTTTTATTCTTGTGGTGGTTCATTTCATCAGCAACGAGAGTCCCCAGCAATTCAGGGCAGTCATGGTGCACCAGGTTTTCCGCTCCAGGTTCCTTTATTGAGGAAGTTCCAGTTGATCCAGCAGGAGTAGGTTGCGCCAGCTTTTGATCAGCAGAGGGTAGATAGGGAAGGCATAAGATGACCCCATGATTCTCCCCGTCTTCAGATAGTAGAGTGTGGCCATGTTTTTGGTTTTCATTAGTTTCTGAGAGGTCATGGAGGAGTTTGTGGTCAGCTTCCTACTTTATCATTGCCAGCGCCAGGTGAGCTGGATGTCATTTGAGGTACCCTTTGCATGTTTTATTCCATGGTGTATGCCTTGTTTGATTATGGGGAAACACACTCCTTCACATCACCTATCCTTTTCCATTCTTTGGGGCTTGAGGTAGAGAGGATTATAGTGCCCTTGGCAATGACTACGCTAGTTGGGGGTCGAGATAAATTGTTTGAAGTATGTAGTGATAGTGATCCTGTTTTAGGGCAGCACTTCTCATGGGAAGATTTACTATGTTCCAAATACAACCATATAATGTCTTCCTTAGCATGGATTGGTTATATTCGATGTGGGCTATCATGGATTTATTCAAAATTCAGGTTGTGTTCTTCGATGTTGATAGAGATCTAGTGGTGTTCGTTAGCGAGCGATACCCTTGGATGGGTTATAGGTGTGTTCTGCCCATATCATTTATGATGGTTGATTTGATGTTGAGTTCATCAGAGTTTCAGCAGTTGGTGTATCCTAGGGTTGTAGAAGAGTACCCTGATGTCTTTCCAGAAGAGGTTGTAGCATTACCCCCTCGATGGGAGATCAAGTTTGGGATCTAGCTACAATGAGGATCATCTCTTATATCTATGTCTCCATATGGGATGGCCCCTTCGGAGTTACGATAGCTACTTATATAGCTTGATGGTCTGTTACATTTTGGTTTTGTTTGGCCTAGTGTGTCACCGTGGGGTGCACCAAATTTTTTTGTTAAGAAGGATAACCGTAGTTTTCATTTGTGTGTCTATTATCGTTGCTTAAACAATGTGATAGTAAAGAATCTCTATCCTCTTCAACGTATTGATGATTTATTCGATAAACTGAAGGGTGCATGTTGGTTCTCAAATATCGACTTGCAGTCAGGATATAATCAGATGCATGTGAAGGATGAGGATATCCTGAAGACTACTTTCTGTTTTCTTCATGGGAATTATGAGTTCGTTGTAATGTTGTTCGCTGTAATGAATGCTCCAACAATGTTCATGGGATTAATGAACTATATATTATGTGAGTTTCAGGAAATGTTCATGGTCGTTTTCATCGATTACATCCTTGTGTACTCCACATCTGAGGAGGGTCATATGGAGCATCTACATGCTGTTTTGGTAGTTCTTCATTGACATCACCTATTTGGGAAGTTGTTGAAGTGTGATATTCATGATTGAGAAGTCCGTTTCATGGGGTATGTTGTGTCCTAGCAGGGAGTATATATGGATTCTTCCAAGATAGAAGCAGTCATGTCTTGGGAATCCCCTAGGACAGTGTCAGAGGTTTGATGTTTCCTTGGCCTCGCAGGATACTATAGGAGGTTCGTAGATGATTTCTCTGGATTTGAGACTCCTTTAATAGACTTGACAAGGAAGTATAAGGCATTTATATGGACTAGTTAGTGTCAAGAATCTTTTGAGTATATAAAGGAGAAGTTATTAAGTGCTCCAGTTCTCTGTCTTCCAGTTGAGGGAGTTTAGTTTGATGTTTTCTACAATGCTTCACATCTAGGGTTAGGTTGTGTTCTGATGCAGCAACGATCAGTTGTCTTTTATGGGTCTCAGAAGTTGCATCCTCATGAACCTAACTATCCCACCCACGATCTTGAGTTGGTATCTGTGGTGTTTTCCCTGAAATTGGTGAGACATTACCTCATTAGTGAGTGATTTATGGTTTTCATCGATCATAAGAGCATGAGGTATGTTTTCTCCCAGTGCGACATGAACTTACGACAACGTAGGTGGATGTATTTTTTACAGGAATACAACTTCTAAATATCGTACACACCTTGAAAGGGGAATGTTTTAGCTGATGCTCCAAGCATAAATTCACATGGTGATGCAGTGTGTGAATTTGGTGATTCCTAGAGAGTAATGGAATAACAGTCAGTATTACATCTTTATATGAGAGAAGTTGGGGGGTAGAGGTTGTCTTTTTCATATGACGGTGCAGTCATCACTGGTGCAGTAGGTGGAAGAGTCCTAGTTAGGGGATCTATAGGTGGAGGCCGGGAGAGACCAAGTTGTTTGTGGAGAGGCCCCTGATGGTTGGTCTAAGGATGAACAACACTGAGTGTTGTATCACGGAAGGATATTTATTCCTTTTAAAATCTGTGAGACGTTTCTCAAAGAGATCCATATTTTTACTTTAGAGGTGCATCCTAGCATCATAATGTTGTACCGATCCTTGAGGTGCTAGTTTTGGTGGGCTAGGATGAAGCGTGTGGTTGCGGAGTTTGCATCTTGGTGTTTGGTCTACCAGAAGGCGATGGTAGAACACTGTTCTCTTGGTGGTCTGCTCCAGCCATTAGATATTCCTTAGTGGAATTGGGAGGACATCTCAATGGAATTTTTTACTTGTTTACCTCGAGCTCCATGATGGCATGATGTTATTTGGGTGGTAGTGGACCATTTAACGAAATCATCCCACTTAATAGAAATCAATGAGTCGAGCTCAGTGGAAGTTTTGACGAGGCTGTATCTAGAGGAGGTGGTGAGACTTCATGGAGTCCCAAGGACGATAATTTTTTATCAAGATCCTCATTTTACCTATAGGGTGTGGAGAGGTCTCCATCATCCATTTGGTTCTTATTTATGCCTTATCACTTCTTTTCATCCAAAACGGACGGTCGGACAGAGCAAACCATCCAGACTCTTGAAGACATGTTTTGCTCCTGTGTCATGAATTTTGGAGGTTCGTGGATTAGGCACTTTTCCTTGGTGGATTTTTCTTACAAAAATTGTTTTCACTCAACCATTAGTATAGCACCGTTTGAATCCTTGTATTTCCAGCCGTTTCGTTCTCCATTGTGTTGGACTGGGGTTGGAGAGTTAGCAATTCTCAGACAAGAACTAGTGAAGATTATAATAGATGTGGTTTAGGTGATTCATGAGAGGATGAAGATAGTGCTGGATCATCAGAAATCATATGTTGACCAAAGGAGGTGACCATTAGAGTTTGATGTTGGGGATCACGTGTTTCTGAAGGTGAATACCTTTTGAGGGCAGCAATGTTTTGGTGGTGGGAGTAATATTTCTCCCTAGTTTTTTGGGCCTTTTGAGGTGTTATATCATGTTGGAGTTGTGGCGTATCGAGTAGCACATCCCTCACATATGATCCAGATACATCATGTTTTTTATGTATCACAACTCCATCGTTATCTTTATGATGACTCTCACGTCATCAATTGGTGAGAGATCGATTTTGATAATGATGCAACCTTTGAGGAGAGACCTGTGGAGATCCAAGACCACTATGAGAAGGTGTCTCAGCTGTTCAATCCCCTTAGTTCATGTCTTATAGCGACACAGTGGCATGGAGGAGAGTACCTGGGAACGTGAGTCATAGATACGTGCTCAGTACCCAGAGTTGTTTGATTTTTAACTCTTTTCATGTAAGGATTTCCTCTTTGAAGTTGTAGGACTTTCGTGTTTATGAGATAGCTTTCTTTGGTTGATTCTTGTGGTTTGATCTCTTTTGAGATGTATCTCGATGGGTGGTTGTTTAGACTTCCCTTCTGTTTCCTTTTAGGTTGGATTTGAATTCTTGAGGACAATAATGTTTAGAGAGGTATCAGATGTATTGGTCTGGACCTTTTCAGTCCATTCCTTTGCAAAAATATGGTATCTGAGGTGTTATGGTAGTTCAAGATGACTTATCCCTCACACTTTTCCAAATTTCCAATTCTGTAAATAGTTCCATCAGTGACACTGATGTGAACAGTTCCATCAGTGAGACTGATGTAAATATTACCATTGGATTGTTCTGTTGTTTTGTGAATAGTTCCATCAGATCGGTATATCATTCTATGAACAGTACAATTAGATCGTTCTGTCATTCGATGAATAGTACTATCAGATCGGTGAGTCATTATGTGAAAAGTTCCATCAGATCGGTCTGTCATTCTATGAATAGTAACATCGGATCGGTCTGTCATTCTGTGAATAATTCCATCAGATCATTCTATTGTTCTATGAATAGTACCATCAGATCGGGGAGTCGTTATGAGAATAGTACCATCAGATCGGCCTATCATTCAGTGAACAGTACCATCAGATCGGTCTCTCATTCGGTGAACAGTACCATCGGATCAGTCTATCATTCTATGAACAATACCATTGGATTGTTCTATCATTCATTTAATAGTACCATCAAATCAGTGATTCATTACATGAATAGTGTTTCCAATATCGATGAGTCATTTTGTGAATAGTGTTTCCATGATCAGTGAGTCTAGGAACGGTGAGTCATTCTGTGAATAGTGTTTCAAGAACCAGTTAGTCCTGGATTAGTGAGTAATTTTTTGAATAGTGTTTCCAGGATCTGTGAGTCCAGGATTAGTGAGCCATTCTGTTAATAGTGTTTCCAGGATTGGTGAGTCATTTTGTGAACAGCGTTTCTAGGATCAGTGATACCATGATCAGTGAGTCATTCTATGAACAGTGTTTCTAGGATTGGTGAGTCTAAGATTGGTGATTCTAGGATTGGTGAGTCATTTTGTGAATAATTTTTCCAGGATTGGTGAGTGTAAATTGTTTCCAGAATCCTGTATAGTGTTTCTAGGATCGGTCGGTGTACATTGTTTCCAGGATCGTGAACAGTGTTTCAATCTACCTACACTTTCACCCCTTTGATGTTTTCTTTGACGTAAAAAGCATTCAAGGCCTTGTTTTAATGGATTTGAGGCCACATAAAATCTCATAACTCCTATATTAATTTTCCTAAGTCCCGGGATGCCTTTACTTGGTCAAACTGTGTGGTTTAATGTGATGCATTTTTAATGGAAAATCTAGCGTATCTTAAACTACCACTCTGTTAAATCTTCTAAAGGGATGAGATATCATCCTCCCTTGTTCTATCTTCTTATTCCCTAGTGCGAGATGCTTGAACCTTTCCTTCTTCCCATTGGAGCGATGTAATTGACCCTTAATCCTTGGATCATTTCCCCTTGATTTTTTTACTACTATATGTGTACCCCCTATTTTGGTGAATGAAGCATGTGTCAATCCTTCATCGATATAAGGTATGTTTTATTATCGTTATTTTGGGTTCATCTCATTCTGTTTCTCCTTTACCTTTTATGGAATGCTATCTCCATATTTCTAATGGGATTTTCTTGGGTGTTGACCGGTGTAGTGGTGTCTCTGCATCCTCGGGTGGATACAGTTATCACGGGAGGAGGTGATCATGATCCTTTTCGTGGATCGTTATTTAATAAATAACGATAAGAACCATTTGAGGTAGGGGATTCATTGCTTCTATTTTATTTTATGTGCAACTGTATAGTTAGCATGTTTTATCCCACTGGATCATAATGGAATTGACATAATAAATATTTTAACCAGATAAATAAGTTGATATCGATCGTATGTTATTGCCTCTTGTTTTTTGAGATAGTATGATATATATGCTTTCTTTATTTAGCCTTTCATTCTTGATGAAAATTGGTAAAAAAAACGTAAATCTATAATTAATTGATAATTGTTTAGATAAAGATAAATAGTTATGTAAATGAATCTGGTTCTTCTTCTTGTAATTTTATGTTAATAAAATTGGAAAAATAATCATTTTTAATTATTTGTGATAGGTTACTGGTTAGGTTTCCCAAATTTGGAACCTACAAATATTAAATCTATTAATCCAAGGTTGATTAAAGAAGTAGTTTTTTGAGAAAGGATAATTCCTTGTAGGTTTTGAGTTACCCTATTTCTTGTTTAAGGGCTATGATCCCAATTGATATGATGTTTGTGTTCCTGCTGCTTGTGTTGTGATGTGAGTCGAGATGGTTGTTGTGATATTTGGGGGCATTGAGTCCTACTAGTTGTGGCTGTAGTTGATTCCTATAGTGGAAAGATGCATCTCTTTATGCATGTGGGTGTCGGGGAGGACACCAGGGATGATGAAATGGGTCTGATGTGAATGTTTGGATTCTTAATGATTCTTATTGGTTGTTTATCTTCTTTACATTCCCCACTACTCAATGTAGTTGGTCTTTCTTACCCTTCTTCCAAAAGGGGTGAAGACACATGGGGTATGCCACATTCTTTCCGTGTTTATATTCTTAAGTAAGGATGGGTATACGTTATTTCTATAGGCAGAAAGACTGGACGGGTAGTTCATCTACTCACCAGTTTGAGCCCCATGTGATTAGTATAATAGAATATTTTTCTAGAATGCCTGGGATTATGGGAAAGTAATGTTGTAAGTAAATAATTGAATAAATGATGTTAAACCATGGGGTTGGAGCTTGCTGGGATGCAATGTTGAGGTTCCAATTTATAGAGATATTGGACTTTGGGTGTGATGTTAATGAAATATAATTTTGTAATTGATAGTGGTTAATCATTGTTTAAAGAATTAATTAATGTTAAGTGAAATTGATAAAAAAGGAATGAAGTAATTTAATAAATATCTTAAAATGGTTGTGTGTTTATAGGATACCCAGTCTTAGAAGTGGCAGCCGGGAGTCTGAGAGACGTTAGCTGCAGTTCAGTCTAAGACTAGGTTATGCCCATAGTGCGGTTGTGAGCTATAATATATTCTGTACTTTTTGTGTTTCTATACGCTACTACACCCTGTCAGTTAACGCAACTGGAACATAGGGGATTCTAAGCCCTGGGGGTGTTTTCCCCAACATTCTTGTGGGAGGATGGATGGCTGACTACCCCATTCGGTACAGCTATCTTCTCTTGGTGGTTACTTGTGCTGGTAGGAACAGGGGTTAGTTTTCCCCATATATGTGTGTAGAGGGTTTTAATGGCTTGTGGTTATTCACATACAAATGTTCGGGATATAGTATCCTATCGACAATTATAGGCGTAATGTGATTTGGTTGTGACGGATTGAGGATTATTACTCAGTGTGTGGGTTGTAATGGCTTGAGGTATAATGCCCGAAGTATGATACAGATTATGCGAGATGTGGTGGATCCCAGAAACTACCTGGTTACATTCTTGTGTGGATGTGGTGGTTTTTTTAAAGATGTGCTTGTTGTAGTGCTTCACTTAGGTGTCGGCGGGCAATCCTTTTTGGAGAGAGATACTTTGGACGTTCGATGTTGGGGAAAAGTAGCAAACCAGTGGGGAAGTAGTATCAGGGTACCTATGACATTATTTATTATATAATATACTCTTGTATACGTTACTTGGTGATAGTGGCCATGGTGAGGGTGGGAACATAGTATACATGTTTAGGTGATTAGTTAGTTTAAATTGTTGTTCACTGTGCTTTAGCATGATTTCTTTACATTTTCATGAGAGGCTTCAAGGAGGATCCTACTAAGTACACTGTTATAATCACCATATATATATATATATATATATATTTTTAAAGACACTCGCAGCAGGTTGGAGATCAAGCTGGTTTCTACTAGCATGGGGTTTCATGAGCTATTTGGGCTTGTGGTTGCTGATATTTTTACTTTCTTTTGGGTATTGGCAGTTATCCCCTTCCAGTTTTTGTAGTTTGCATGACATTACATATTCGTACTTGGGATTTCTTTTATATTTCAGTATGAGTTGGAGTTGGTTGGTATCTATCTTATCTCTCTCTTCTGCATGTGTTATCTTATATGGTAATGCCTCTTATTTGTGTGTTTACTATACCCTTGGTTCTAGTCGCCAACCCAGGTGCTTCTAGAGGCGGGACTTAAGGGTTCATTATCTCCCTTCTCACGTTGTTGGCTTAGGCGGGGTATACTTTGTGGGGAGGCGGTTGTGACAACCACCCACCTAGTAAAATTTCTTTAGAGAAACCACTAGTTTGAGGAAGCTATGTGGAAACATTAGGATATGATTAGGAAAAAGTATCCTTATATGTTTGTATTAGAGTGATGAATTCATAGTGAGAAATTCATTTTAAGGGGGTAAAATATAACACCCTGAGTTTTTATGAATTATTTGTTCCTAATAAATTTTATTTCATTGATTTATTTTTTGACATGCAACCCTATGTTTTGATTTCATTATACACAACACTATGTTACTCTTTTTCTATATGCAACACTGGTGTAGCTTATGTCACACGCAACATTGAGTTTTTACAAAATCATGATATATTAGTAATATAGTTATTTAAACATGACCATTATAAAATATTCATTAAACATAGTGATATGAATAGTAATAACTAATTTTTTATTAAGTATAATTATTTTATTAAAATAAATAAAATTCATAATAAAATTCATAATTTTCGATAAAGTCTATATCTTTCAAAAATATAATTTTCTCAGAAATAAAATTTTGATAATAAAAAAACTAATTTGAACATAGAAAATTAAATTTGATAAAATAAATTTCATATTTAAATAAAAATATAATATTATTATTTTAGGGTGATTTTTTTTTATTTTTCAAAAATGTTTCACTTTTTCATGAATAGTGGAAAATACTAAATTTTAATTAAAATTGCCCTTTAATATAAATAATTTATGAAGTTAAATTATATCATTAATTTGTTTAATGGTAAAAAATTTTCAATTATATAACTATTAATTAAATTGTTTCATTGAATCAATTTTATATTTAAATTGGATATAAAAACTCGGAAAACTTTTGAACATTTCTTCTTTAAAAACTCGCATTCCCATCACGTCTATAGGATTAATTTTAAATTAATATTTCCACTTATGGGAATGTAATTATAAAAATTAATTCGATATATTCAATTATAATAATTAATATTATCTAATAAGGGAAAATTAATTTTTGACCAAAATGAATAATGAATGTAGTAAAAATTATTTACTGTAAAAATGTGTATAGCTGGGGGTTAAACTAAAAAGATAAGTGTAAAAATAACCTATAAACTTGTATAAAAACTATTGGGTCAAAATATTTCAACAATTAACACTATATTTTTTAATAATGGTCCATTTATCTTCCTTTTGACAAATGAAAAATCTGGTAGCACTCAATTCTTTTCAAAAATACCAAGTGTGTCCTCTCCCCCACATTTAAATGGCCAACACATCCCATACCATATTTACATATTCAAACCTATTTGTTTCATAAAATACCAACCAAAATAACTTCCCAAATTTCCACCACTCATCCATGAAGCCTTAGTTCTGGTATAAATCTATACTAGGAAGTATTTTAGAGCAATCCTAAAGAGGATACTCGAAGAAGAGATAAAGTTCATCAATGGGCGTTTTGTTTTATTTCTTCATCCACACAATAAATACTTATTATATCATGATTAGATAATAAAATTAGTATCCTTAATATAATTATATTTTTTATGTTAAATTAAATACCTAAAACCATCTCCACTTCCATCAATTGGGTTAAAAAATAATCATTCATGTGTACAGAGAACTACTACCTCACGAATTGATGTCATTGGTTTTCCCATTACCACCTATCAAGGTGGGTAATAATGATTTATTTATTAATTATATATTATATATATTATATTTTTTATTTTATTATGATTCTTTGATTATTATATCACAAATACATTCCTATTTTCCAATTTGTGGGAATACAATAACGTTGTTAATGTGTACGGTGAGCTACCACCTAAAGAAGTGATATGATTCGTTCATGATATACATGAACAGTATTCATGCTGGTTTTAATGAAAAAATGTGATATATATGAAATAAAAAATATTATTTAATGATAATATATCATTTATCTTTATTTCTTTCAATCTAATTAAAAAATGAAAATAGAGTTCATGCATACGTATAGCCTACTGTCTCCCTGAATGGTGTATTTCATTTTATGTAACTAAATTTCATGGATTAATATAAATAAATATATAATTAATATATATGATATTTGTATTATTTTTTAAATTTTGGGGATTATTAAACCATTATCAAGGTAGAAAGACCCAAAAATGAACAAATGAAAACATATATGAAAAACAAAGCGGTTACTACCATAAACAAAACATTAACATGGAATTGTTAATAAAAGGGTTATAAAATGGCATAAGTAAATCCTATATCATATGATATATATTGTTATGTTCCTATAATATATTAAAATAATCTTATATTTATTATACCTGAGGTTTGAATGAGTACAATGGAATTTAAGACTTAAGGTATTGAATTTCTATCTCACTTTTTACTTCCATGAAACACATGTCACATTCAACACCATTTTATTTTATGTGGTGTATATAATTCCCATGAATATATATTATTATTATTAGACTAAAAATTATTTATTTTTATATATCCATTTTAGGATCTATCATTCATGGGATTTATGGTTCGAAATTCAACAAATCGGTAAGGAATTTCGGTCTCAAGTTTCCTTCTTTGAGATGTTTGTTAAGTTATGGACATATATTCTTTTAAAATGTGTACATACATACACTTTGACATATAATATCGTGAATTTATTCATAATAATGATATTTTAGTATTCATTTTATGTTATTCCTTCATGGGTATTATGATTCAATGTCTCATAGTGGTAAATATTTTATGTGACAATCTCATCATTAGTCAGGGTTGTTTATAATTAAGTCACAAATGTTGAAATATCGTGATATACATATCAATAATTATCATGTAGTTTTTGTTCCTCTATTTATTCATGGTGTATTCAAGTAACTTTAACATTTTTTCACTCTTTGGTAACTAATATTATTAAAAAATTGTTTTAGGAAAATATAACTTGATTTCTCTATTTGGTGGGAAGTCTATATTCTTCCAAAACATTATTTTCTAATTTTTTTTTCAAATATATTTTATTAATATCAAATTATTTTTAAAATAAATTTATACCCATGTTTTAAATTTTACTAAATTTTTTCAAAAAGAATATTTATGATATTTTCCAAACAATTACCATTTGTATTTTACTAAAAATGCGAAAGGACTCATCATTTAAATGTCTAAGACATGAATGGATATCCCCAATTTTATAAAACAACATTGATTATAATATTAATTTGAATGTTTTATAGATTATCAAGCCATATGTTTCTATAATTTATGAATATCACAATTTAAATTAATAGGATAACTCCATCCATTTCATCTTCATAAGTGGTCTCCTTTCCAAGGTATTTATAAAAGCATGAGAGTGCTCTACCGTTAAAGTCTACAAATATTCCCCAAAAATCCAGAATTTATTAGATTGACCTTCAAATCTCTATATATGGTTACATTGATTAAACCATTATTGTGTGGTTTCATAATAACATGAATATAACCATTGATAATTTTATACTTCCCTAAAACACCCAACATGCTATAGAAACTTAACTCTTGAATAGTGGTCATATCCAAGACAATATTTAAGTTGGATTACGACATATTTAAAAATAATACTCTTCATATTAGTATTGATATCAATGGAATACCATTTAAGTATATTATCATTCTTGTTCCACCAAATATGATGTAAAAAAATAATCCTATGTTGTCCAAAGGTGGTTTATTATCAGTGTACAAACATGCATGTTGAAGTAATTGTAATGGGGGTTGAATGCTACTGTATTGAGATGATCAAATTTTAATATATTAGCACCAACTTTCTAAATTTCATTAGAAAAAAGTGAATGAAAAGATAATCCATGATATTCAGTTCAAGTCAAAAATCATTATACTTAGAGAGAATATTCAACACAATATTTATGATAGATTCATCCTTCGGATGTTTATTATGGACAAACCACCAAATTAGAGTATATAAAGAAGGGTAAATCTCTTTATTAAAAAATATATTTAGGTAGTAATGACTTATAGTTCGGATTCCCATATAGAAATTATAAAACAACTTATAGGTGATATTTTCCTGCCTCGTTTCCTACCAAATTGGGGTATCTTTGACAAGTCTTAACTGATAGGTATTAATGTAGTCCCATATAAATTCATGTAATTTCTCTAGAGAGGATCCCATTTTATCCATTATTCTCACATAAAGATCTAAAATCTTCTCATAAAGTCCCTCAATCAGAGGATAACTCGAGCATATATCTTACTAGAGTTAGAGGTTTTATGTGAGGGAGAAGAACCATATACTATTCTTCATAAAAATTTTAAAGGTTTTTTATAGCTGGAGTGATAAAGGAATCAAGGCAATACATCATCCCAAAATTCATCTTCTCTATAAATTTCTATTTCCAAAAAAAGGTTGTTTTTTTGTGTTCATTGACAATCCTCTATAAGAACTATTCCTCAAGAGATTCATTGAATAAAGAAGGATTCCTGATGCCCATTTAACACTCCTACCTAGGTTTGTAACAAGTATGAAATTTTACCACTAAATATTTCCTTATATAGATATTTAATTCCATATTAAGTTTTGAAGGCATTGATACAACATTTTAATAAATGAATTGGGACTTTTTTAATCCAAAAATGAATAGACAAACTTAGAAATTAAAATAGCTTTAATGAGGGAAATAATTCCATAAAGGGAAAGAGATTTTCATTTCTATGAGATAAATTTATATTTAACACCATTGTATATTTCCATAAAGTAACCAGTTTTAGTCATTCCCTAAAACTATGGTATGCATAAATAGTTGAATAGAATAATTCCCTTCGTAATTCCCATAACCATCTTGATATTTAGTTGCCTTAGAATATCTGAGTTGTTATTTAATAAAATATTGGACTTATTCTACTTAATGTCATGATTATAGATACATTTATAATGAATTAAGATCTCATAGAAAGCATCAATGTTCCTTAAGCCACCTTGGATAAATATAATCATATCATCAACATAAAAATATATGATGGCGCCATCCAAATTTTCCTAGATAAAATATGTTTTAGATTTCATTTTGAAACCATGTCAAGAATGAACCCTCTTAGATAATCCTTATAAATTTTTAAAAGGATAAAATATTGAATATATCACTATATAATATCATTAGAGAATAATAAATTTCCTTCATTAGTTCCATTGACTCGATCAGTAATCCTAAATGATAAGAAAATATTGGGAATCATGTTAGTGATAAAAATTATTTAATCCAAACCTATTAAGGACCTCCATTATAAAGTCCCAAATAACTATTTTGAGGACCTTAATGATGTCTATATTGAGAGTAATGATTCCTTATATTTTAGGCTTCATTAAAACTTTAATATTTTGATAATCATTAAGAAGGTAGTCTTGTATCCTTCTACCATAGACAATTCAATATTGATTAAGATTGACTATAGTATTGATGTTGATATAAATATTGATGGGTAGAATATTACTAAATATATTATAGATTGATTTGGATAATTACACGAGACTATATAAAGTGACAAAGTTAGTAGCATTGGACATAGGTAAGAGAACCATAAATTGAATATTTATTCCCTTTATAAGAATTTTATTCCTACAGAGAATCTAAAACATCTTTTTAATATCATCTTTAAAATTTCCTAGAAAACCTGAAAAAAAGGTTGGTGAATCCATCCAATCTAGGGGCTCAGCTGGATTCAGAGAAAAGTTGTGAACCTAACTTCCACCATTCCTAATATTCTAGTGAGATCCATATTATCAAAATGATAAACAAATGTGTGGATGATATACTTGAAATTAGCAAGCTTATCCTAAGAACCACTATTAAAACGACCCTAAAAGTAATTAATAATATATTCCCTAATTTCACTCTTCCCAGTTATAATATCACTTATAACTTTTAAGTAAGTGATGGGTTTAGAATTTTTCTAACCTTCTAGAGTTTATTGGAAAAATTAATATTTCAGTCACCTTTTTCCCTTCATTTATACCAACAATTTTCATTCATAATTGCCTCCCTCAAAGTGGTTTTCATATTCAACCTTGAAGAAATTTCAACAGTCTATTATTATATGACATTTAAAACTCATCCTCATACCCATTTTTGAGATCCTTCATCTTCTACTCTATTGTATCAATGTCCTTATCCATATAAATGAATTCCCCCGTGATCTAACATTTATGTTCGGACATTTAGTGAATTATATTTATTTAATGTGAATTAAATTATTAATTTTAATGTTAATATAATATTTAAATTCATTTTTATTGAATGTAATATATAATTATAAATAGGTCGTATTAATTTTAATCTAATATATTTAATGTTGTTGTTATTTCTTGTAGTAGTAAAATATTTATTACTAAGATAATGAAACATTAAAATTATAATAAAAGTATATAAGAAATGGAATATATTAAATATTAATATGTAGATAAAAATATTTAATATATATAACTATTTGTATAATAATTTATTAATATTAATGAATTTAAATAAATATATTGTGAGTATAGTGACCTAAAAATTTCATATGTAAATATTACACCTTATTAGATGAATATTCAATAAAAAAATTCTGGTATGTTCCAAAACTGTAAAATTTTAGTGTCTTTGAAAGATTTGATACATAAAAAAACTGGTTCATAAAATATTTAAATCATATCCCATTAATTTCTTCACAATAAGAACCCTTCTTATATACATCAAACATGAAACCATTCCTCATGTCCTGGGGAAACTAAAACATAATAAAGGGTGATCTTCGATTCTCAGTAAGGGTAAAATAGGAGGTATTAATATATGATCATATGAAAATATAAGATAATATTAATGGAATGAGGACATGATCATAACATAAATGAATAATACCCAATCAGTCACATATCTATAATCATGAATCGTGGCTTAAGATTTTCTCAATAAAAACATAAAATTCATAAGAGTGACAAATCATCAATAATCAATCATGATCTATGAAAATATATCATAAAAAGGAATGTTTAAAAACATAAGCTTATAACATTTTGAACATATATTAATAGAAATAGTTTCACTCATTAAAGACATGAAGTAAGATCCCTCTATAAATTTATGGACATGAAAATGGGTCCACCCATAACCTTATGGGCATTAAATTAGGTCTATGTGTCAACTTATTAACATGAAACCATATCCATGCATAATACTGTGAAAATAAAATTAGGTTTACACATAATAGATTTATCTCATGAGTTTCCCATCTTTACCCAATACATTTGAAATCTATAAAATATTGAGATATCACATTAACATAATTTGTTAATATGAATTCCACAAGATCATAACACATCCATCATATCATTATAGAATATCCCATGAAAAATAAAAAGGCGTCAAAATCATCTCATCATCATACTTGAAAACCATAATAAGAAATAATAAATATGGTATCATTAGATCATATCTCTAGTAAGTCATAATCAACATAAAATGATGTTATCATAAGTGAACTATTTCTTCAAAACATCCCTAGAATATTTCTTGAGGAAAATAAAATATTCATTTTTGAAATAACATATTTAAAATCCAAATATTTATGAAATTTTATATGAAAAAATTTATTTTAAAATAAACATGTAAACTTATAAAATAATCTTCAAAACATAGATCTTTCATGATGATAGGAAAAAAATTTCATTTCGTAATCATTAAAACAAATATTGTGTTCACACATTCGGTAAAAAAGTACATATTACAAATATGATAAGAAGATTAAATAAAAAAATTATTAAAAATTTAACATCTATAAATAAAATATTTAAAATAATTTAAGAATATTTAAAAAAAATTCTTGATTAAATTTTTGAAAGTATATATATGGAAGAAAAATGTTTTCCGATTGAAAGAGGGCCAATAAGGTTAGCTTTTCTTGTAAACATTTTCTGAACCATTTTTAGTACCAAAGAGAGAAATATTTCATGATAGATTAAAATTTATAAAATAATTTTAGTAGAATAAAATTTCATGGGGTTTATAAGATAATAATCAAATAATTTCAGAAATTTTATTTTAATTACAAAAAATCTAGATAAAAATGTGATTGAAACCTAAATCCCTTACCTATTTGGTAATCTTAAAATCAAAACCTATTGGTAGATAGAACCTTTTATGGATTTCTAAATCATAAAAAATTTCTTCAGAACCATCATATAATAAATTCACGGTTATTATATACACACAAGAAAGAAACAAGTGGTTAATATGGTGTATGTGTCATAGGAATTAATGTGAGACGAGAAATCCTAACCTTAAGTCTCATCCCGCTCCATATGCATTCAAACCTCCTATAAATTAAATATAGACTTAATATATATATATATATATATATTAAAGAACCATATTTATAAATATTATACTATATATTATTTACTTGTAATATCTTATCACCAATTTATTAATAATTCTATATTAAAATCACTTTTTAGGGTGATATTTTCTTTATTTTTTAGACATGTTTTATTTTGATTGTCCTATTCCTTGTACATTATCATGATTAAATAATAAATAAAATTTTAATAATGTTATTATTATCATATTTAATCATTTTATACACTTTTATACCAATTCAATAGTTGTATTCCTAAAAACATTCATTATAACCATCAAAATGATGTGGTGATGAGAGAAATAATTCTTCACATCATTGAGGTGGAAGGCCACATGTACACACGAGCAATATTTTCTTTTCCCATAGGATGGAATTTAGGATGATAATGGTTGTTACATCATAATAAAAATAATTAATTATATTAAATATACTTAATTAATAATTTCAAAATGGATACTATATATTTATAGTATTTAGAAGAATAAATAAAATTGAAGTTTATCAGTTAAGGGTTACACCACGTCGTTGTGAAACAACTTTAAGCTTACACCCTAAATATTAAAAGGATGATCATTTGGAAATAATATATGCTCTATGAAATTATTAATGGATCTATTATGTATAATGGTAGTTATTTGATGAGATATATTTCTTAAAATTTTTAATAAGAGAGAAAAGGAGGTTTTCTTTTATAAGTGATGGAAAGGAAGAACTTGGAATCACTTAAAATTTTAAATAATATATATATATATATATATCATAATTAGGTCAAGTGGAACTAGGCCACTGAAAGTTGAATTTGATAAGTTATAAGATATAAATAAACTCAAAATGTCACATTTAGTCCAGTATTCAATGCATTTTAATCCTTATCTTCAAGTTAAACTACATTAAACCCATTTTAACATTAATCTTAATAACTTTACTTTTATTACGATAATGTAATTATATGTCAAAAAATAAAACGGACTTATAATTTTTTATGGAAATTTTGATACCAAAATTTTAATCCATTTTATCATAACCAATTTATATTGGTGGTGGAAATTTCATTTAATATAAGAATACATAATTCATGAAAAGCACATTTTTGGGAAATACCCAATTTAAGAGTAAAACAATTCACATTGAAATACAGTAAGAGATTTATATTAATCATTATTTTAGTTAAATAAAAAAAGAATAAAGGTCTTTCAACTTTGGTATCAATCAAACCCAAAATTTATTCATCCAACGAATATATTAAATAAAAAGTATGAAAATAGTTTTAATTTGAATAAAATATAACATAACAATATAAAAGTCAATCTTGGGTTCCCAAATATAGAAAAATGATTTAAAATAAGTAATTAAATCCTTATAAATTTATTTTATCTAAAAACACTCCCAAAATATGATAAATTATAGTGTAATAGATATTTAAATGTTTTACTCAATAGTTTTAACCTATAATTTTTTGTTTTACCCTTATCGAGGTGTTAAATTTTAGCACATTTACTATTAATAATGCCTAAAAAAAATCTAACTATTTAAAAATTCACACCTCCTTATTAAAAATATTTCTTTAATTTTTATTGATTCAATTTATATACGTATAATAAATCAATTTTAAGATAAATACGTAAAATAAAATGAAAATAAGTCTTTTAAAAAATCGATTTTTAAGCCTAAAAACAAAAGTATACAAAATTCAAATATAATGTTGATTAAAATTTTGTTAATTAGATTTTATTTAATTAGTGGATAATTATTTTAATTGAAGATAAAATTCCAAAAAAATATCATACATTTAATTGAATTAATATGAAAATATTTTAAAAATCATCATATTCATTATTCACTAAAAAATAAACAAATTTTAAAAAAGTACGAAAATTTTAGCTTGAGGAATTTGTTTTTTTGCTAATTTCAAAAATGGTATATTTTTTTATAAAAAATAATTACTAAAATTGGAAGATATTAAATATAATAATCACTCTAAAAAATTAATAAAAAATATTTCTTGAGAAAACATATATTTAAAGCATTAAATGACTTTATTGAAAATTGTGTACTTATTTATTATGAATTGTTATATAAATTTGAAATATAAAAAAATTATAAATATTTTTCAAAATTTTGATATTCTTATTCATAGTTCCGGTTTGATGGAAATTTTACAATATCGACATTAAAAAAAATATATCTACATCATATCACAATTCACATACTACTCTATATTGTGTGTTAAGAAAGCTATCAAGTTCATTATTCTTTCATTAAAAATCTTAGGGGTGTACAATTATATACTCCATAAATAAATTTTTTCTCAGAATTTTTTTTGTAAAAAAATTTATATTATGAAATACACTTTTTGGAAACCCACATTATACAAAGGGATAATGAACCTTCCTTTGAAAATGGGAAGTGGGAAATATAAAGTTTTCCAAAAATAACACAGAATTGAGAACCCAAATAAATATAACCATTAATGGAAGTTAAAATATAGACATGGATGAGAAAATAAATTAGAAAGGAATAAATAAGATTTACATAGATCATGATCATGAAAAAGTTAGTGAATACACAACTATAAATTAGTAGTGCTGAAAAGACTATGACTTCATCAGAAGTGAATATAAAAGAATAATATTTTTATTTCATGATCTTTTTACTAAATTTAATGTACTTTTTATTATGAAGATAAGGAATATGATAAAATATACATACTTTATTCCTTTTAATTTCTTGATCATAATTTTATCCTTTGGTTGTGAATTGATCACTTTTCACTTTATATCATACTATATGAAATGAATATTCAAGATGAATTTTTCAGGATAAAAGAACTATAATTAACTTCTAATGGATCAGAAGGTGAAAAAATAATATTAATTCCTCTTTTAAATAGATATTTAACAAAACAAAATGGTTATAAATGGTTATCCAATATGGATAACTCTTCATATGAGGAAATAATACATTAATCACCAAAGTTTAACATAAACCATTCCAAACGTAGTTAACTTTAATACTTCTCCAAAATATGTCAAAACAAATTCAAAAAAATAAATATAGAAATAATTTCACAAAAAAAATCAACATAAATTTAATCCCCATATAACATAAATTAGGTCTTAATGTCACATACTAAACACATAAAAAACTTTATCATATATACTCATAAAATATGTTAATCACTATAAAACCTCTATAAAATATTAATGATTCAAAAAAATTACTTTATCTTTATTCCTTAAATAAAATAAAAAATTATTAAATTTATTCCAAAAATCGAACAATGCATTTTACAACACCAAATATTACATAAATCACTTTTTTATCGAATCAATATTTAATTTTAAGGTCATCAATACAATCTAATTTACATTATCCACATCAATAATCACTTTATCATGATTAAAAAATATTATTTCAACATCAATCATATATTAAGTGTTATCTACTTATAAAACATATTTTTCAGTAAAATATCACCTTACCACCAAATCAAATTTATAGGTTATATGTACCATTAAACATATGTTTGAAAATATTTAAATAAAAAACACTAGAGAATAATTCATATATGTTTGGTGATTATTATCACCAGGATACCATTGATAAAACACTTATATAACATAATTCTTGAATCTCAATACATATACACAATAATTGTTTCAATTCCTTATAAAACCATTAACTAGGCTTCTCCATCTTATTTCTTAATATTTCAATACTTTAATATTTCTTACATAGTCTCTTTATCATCAACAATAAAACCATTACTCAGGATAAATTGTTAATTTCCTTTTTGATATTTCCCCAGAATAGATTTATTTAAATAATTCTCATAATTTTAAAATTTAAAACATTCAACCATTGGTTATACCATGAGGAAACCATTTTAATCATTTATTATATTAAAAAATGAATCTTCATTAGAAATTACTTGCATGGATTTCTTCTTTTCCAAACCAAAAACATATTTTGTTCCTTTGAGACATTTCACAAGGTGATTCTTCCCATATTCTCATCATGTAGTTGAATATTATTTCATCTATGATATTCATAAAACTCCATTTTTCTCTTATTTCATCTATGATATTCATAAAACTCCATTTTTATCTTATTTCATTCATTAAAAAACTCACCTAGTTTTAGTTGATAATTATATTTTGAGAAACCTTGTTAAGTATAATGATAAAAAAATTAATTTCATCCCCCATTTCATTTGGTTTATCATGATGAAAATCACAACACCATCTACCACATTCATCATCAACACAATAATTTACATTACTACTATTAACTAAAACCAAATATAATAGTTTGAGAAATAATAATCATAGTGATTAATCATGTAATCATAAAAAATTGGTAGGATTACCAAATAAAGACACCTTATTTTAATTCAATGACATGTTAGTTTTAACCTAGTTCATCCATGATCATTATTTATTTAAATCCAAAATTATAGTTCTTAAAGAAAATGTGAATTAACCCGTGAATATTATCTGGGAGTAACTATCTAGGTGTGTAGTCGTAGAAACATTACTCCTGTACTAGTGAAAATCTTGGTAATACCCAATCTGGACCTTCTAGAGTTATTATCACTAGGTGATTTTTTTTCATTAACTGTATACCTTTTAATGAATCCATAGAAGTATAAATTTATTAAGAAAACAAAAAAACTCAACTTTACAAAAACTTCCTGATGATATCCTATACGTAGACTTATACCTCAGGTTTCGACAAAATATTTTTAAACACGAGTCTCTAAAGATCAATTAAACTCTTCTCTGATACAAAACTATAGATACCCAAACATTCATCCGTAAATAACACATATTATTAGATGAATATTATATACACAAAATTATGATATATGATATATCCATAAAAGTTTAGTGTCTTTAGAAACATGGATACATAAAAAAGTGGTTAATAAAATATTTACATCATCTCCCATTAAGCTCTTCACAACTAGAACCATTTTTAAAAACATAATACCGGAAAATATCCTTTATGCCCTGGAGAAAAAGAAACATAATAAAGGCTGAGCTCAAATTCAAAGTAATTTTAAACATAAAAGATATCAATAATATATCATATACATAAAATAATAAAATAATCATAATTCTAATAGAACGTGATAATAACTTACAATAATTATACCCAATAAGTCAATGATTTATAATCATGAATCATGGCACACGGTTTTTTCAATCAAAACTAACTATTCATAAGAGTGTGGAATCGACAATAATAAATCATGGGACATGATATAATATCATAAAAAATGAATGTGGTGAAAACATTAGTTTATAAAATTGTGAATATGTATAAAGAGAAATTGGTTAAATCATTATGTTAAGAACATAAAATTAGTTCATTTCATAAACTTATGTAAATGAAAATAGGTCTAAAGATAAATATATGGATATGAAACTAGGACCACACATCAACTTATTGAAAGGAAAATAGGTATATAAATAATATTGTGAAAATGAAATCAGGTTCATGCATAACATAGTTATCTCGTGAGTTACTTATCTTTAACCAATGCATTATAGGGATATAATTGACCCAACAATCACATAATCATAATATATTCATATTAATTCTTCAATATCATAAAAAATTCGTCATATCAACATAAAAAACCCATGCGAAAAAATTGTTTTTTGCAAGCATATCATCATTATAATACTAAACCATCTAGATAAATAATAACGATGGTATCATTAGATCGCACCCCTAATAAAGTATAATTAACACCAATGAAGTTTATCATAAATTAAAATTTTCTTTAAAATATCACTATAATATTTCAATGGGAAAATATATTTTTCATTTTGAAATCAATTATTTAAAATCTCAAAATAAATCAAAAATATTAAATAAATAATTTTCATTGAAAATAATTATGAAACTTTTTAAATTAATTTTCAAAACATTGAGTGGTCTTGATGGCGATAAATTCTACTCATTTCAAAATCATTAAGATAAATATTCAATTCACACCTTTAGTAAAAATTATCTTCTTTATAAAACTACCAAAAGATTAATTTTAAACTCTTATAAAATTTAAATATGGGCAAACATGAATTTAAAAAATCATTGAACAAAATATTAAAAAAATAATCTTTAACTAATTATATATAACATATATGTGGAAGAAGAATGTATTTTAATTGAAAGAGGATAAATAAGGTTGGATTTTCTTGAAAACAATTTATGAACCATTTTGAGTAACAGGGAGATAAAAGGGTATTATAACTTAAAAATTATTCAAATAACTTGAGGAGATGAAAAATTTGTGTGGTTTATCAAATAAGGTTGATATAATTTCCATAAAATAAATTCAATCATAAACAATCTTGATTAAAATGTGATTGAAACATAAATACCTTATCACTTTAGTAATCTCCAAGTCATAACCTCATGAAAGAGATAACCATGGATGAATTTTAAAATATCAGTAATTTTATTCTGAAGAATTATAAAAATAATGGGTATTATATACACCATAAAAAAATAAACAATTTGTTAATATAGAATATGTCTCAAAGAAATAAAACAGAGACAGGAAACCCTTACCCTAAGTCTCGTCATACTTTTTATACATTCAAGACTCATGTATAATAAAAATATATTTTTCAAACATATATTATAGAATAATATTCATACATTTAATACCATATATAAATTATTTATAAACAAAATTCACCTGTTTATTAATAATTCTTTATTAAAATTACTATTTGGGTGATAACATCATTGTTTCCAATTCATTTTTCAATTTGATAGGCCTCATCCTTGTACATTTATCATGATTACCTCATATGAATTTTTTTAATAATTTAATTATTATCATATTTAATCATTATATACACTTTTATAACTATTCATATAAAGTAGTGATAAAAAATAAATTACATCACTTCGTGGAGATAATTGTTCGTACTTACTTAAAAGTGATGTTTCCACTTTTTAATAGATGGATATAACTAAAGTTAAATAATAATTAACCATTATAAAGATATAATAATATCATAAATATCATATATATTTAGTAATTACATCATTATAACCATCAACATGATGTGGTGATGAAAAAAACGCATCACTTTGTGGAGGTGGTAGTTCACAGGTACGTATAAACAGTGTTCCATTTTCCCATTGGATGTAAATGACATGGATAATGGTTGTTCCATCATCTTAATATAAATTAAGTATATAAAATATAATAAATTATTATTTTTTAAGTTATACCATATATTTACAGTAAGTAGAGGAATAAATAAAATTGAAAGTACTCGGTTAAGAGTTTTACAACTTTTTGGAGAAACCTCTATCGGCTTATACCTTAAGCCTTGAAATAATGTATTTTAGAAATTATAGAAGCTGTGGGACATGGGAAAGGAAACTAAGAATATTTAATAGTATGTATTTTCCTAGATATATTCCCAAAACACATAATAATGTAGAATATGAGGTTCCATTTTATAAATGGGGGAAAAGAAATAATTGTAAATATAAAAAATTATAAATAATATATATATATATATATATTAATCACGTAAATTGAAAAAAGAGGATACAAAAATTTGAATATAATATGTTTTAGGGTCAAAATAAACTCAACCAATCCCATTTACATAAGTTTTGAACACATTTTATTCCTTATCTCTTAGTTAAACCACATCGAACCCAATTTAACATTAACCATGATAAATTATATTTTACCTTGATAAAATAATAATTTATAAGAAAATTGTAATTATAAAAATATTGAAAATATGATTGAAAATTTTAAATCCATTTTATCAAATTCAATTTCTACAGGTTACAGAAAGTAATTTTAATATAAGAACATAGAACACATGAAAACAGTTTTAGGAAAATATATGATTTTAGAGTACAAATAATTTGACATTGAAATAAATAAATAAATTAGTTTATAAGAATATTTTTCTTAAATATTAAAGTAACTTTTTAATACTATTGGATAATTCCAATTATAAATTTAATCTTCCAACCATTCTATTAAATTCAAAGATAGAAAATAGTTTTTAATTTGAATAAAACTTTACTTATATTCACCAAAGAAAATCTTGAGTTCCCAAAATAAAGGTAATGTTTAAAAATAAATTATTTAACTAATTAAACATATATTATTTTCTAAAAATTACATAAAATATAAAAAAAATTATTTTAGAGATATTTTAAATTTTAATCAATATTTTTATCTATGTTTTACCAATTTTACCCTTATAGTGGTGATAAATTTTTCCACTGTTACAATTTATTATTAATAAAAATAAAATGATCCCATTTACCAAATTTAAAATTCATAACTCCAAATAGAGAATAAATTTTTCAATATTAAATTTATATAATTGTATGAAATCAATTTTAATATAATTTTATAAAAGGCGAGGAAAAAAGATATGAGAAAAATTATTTTTAAACATAAAAAAGAACTTATACCAAATTAAATAGAATGTTTATTGATATATCATTAATTATATTTTATATAATTACATGAGTATTATGTCACTTTAAGAACAAATAAAAAAAATAATTGTACTTTTTAATTAATAGAAATGAAAGTTTTATAAAAAACATGATTTTTTTCTATTCACCACAAAAATCAAACTTTTTAGAAAAATCCAAATATTCCGGCCTAATATAATTTTGATATTATTATTTCAAAATTAATAATATTTTATCAAAAAAATAATTAAATTAGTGGAGATTAATTATAATATTTTCTCATAAAAAATCTGTAAAAACATTTATTGAAGAAAAATCTATTTTTAATGCATAAAATTACTTTAATGAAAATTTTGTAATTATATATTATGAATTAATAAATATATTAACATTATATAAAAAACGTTATACGTATTTTTCATAATCTAGATATTTATATTTATACCACAAATTTAATGAATAGTATATAATTATCACATTTATAACATTTAATATTACTACAACATATCACAATTGTCTTAAATATGGGTGTTACGTATTAAGAAAGATATAAGACTTGTTATTATTTTATAAAAAAATTTGGGTGTTATAATAATGATTATAACGAATTAAAATAATAATTTTTTGAAAATATATTCTAAAAGGTTATATTGAATTATAAATAGATTATTGAATTATTGTTACTATAATTACAATTTGATAATAGATTATTATTATCCATTTTTTGGAAAAGTAGTATAAATATATATATTTAAATATTTTCTTAGAAATAAAATTTCTCTATGTTTAGGCCTAGACTACCCTAGATACCAACTATTAAAAAGTACATCCAACTAAGCTTGATAGCCACCTTAGCTAAGACCAAATATGCTGGTGCATAGGCAAGATGTGTCAAATGAATAAAGAACATAGTGAACGTGGGTCAATATACATAGAGAAAGGGTGGTTCTTATCCTCTCACATGTGGTTCAGTATAGGAGGCTATTAGTGAGCACCAATATTGGATGGCCTTTTCTGAGGTTATGCAGTCATGTCTCTTCTTATAAGGGAGTGTGGGTTTGAGTGAAAAATTGATATGGGGTAACTTAAAAGGGTTATATTTACATATTTATAAATTTGTGTGTATTTTTAGAATTTAAACCATTGCAACTAATTCCATCTTCTTGAGTTGTGGCTATTAAATATAATATCTATGAATATATCTCCTTTTGTTAGTAAATCACATTCTATGAATTTTTATGTGGATTTTGTTGACATTTAAGATCAAAGGGGTAGAACAAAACATGGGTATAAAGGATAACATTTTTTTAACAACATTTATATATTTGAATGTATTGATAATTGTTTCAAACTTATATTATGGGGTTATGTGCAATAATGATGATTATATTGAGTGAATATGGGATAGATTTCAAAATGTTTGTATAAATGGGAAAAATGTTCATTTAAATGAAATTATATGAGCTTATGAAATAAATTTTCAAATTATCTAAAGGTTTAGTCCTAAAAATATTATCAGTAATATAGTGACAAAATATTTAAAATTTAGACTATAATAATTAATGTTTAAATTTGGGTAACCTATTTTAGTATCAAATCCATTTTTTTATAAAAAGTAATAATATTATACAGTTTTTATAAATGATATCAAGATCACAAGTCTGGGGTGCCATAATCCCTGTATAAGAATGTTTAAAAAAATAATGAAAGGTTAATCTAGAATATGGTGAATCATTTAGATGATATTATCCATGCATGATTGAGTCTTCCAATCATGATACCAATTCCTTTTACAAATAATATTTTAGTATCTTCTAATTCTTAACCTTATAAGATCTCAAGTAATTGATATAGGAAATATAAAGAGAAATTAGGGTACATAAGGATTCCAACAAGTCTAAATTGTCACGACCCTTCCTCGGGGCCCGTGCCGTGACTACCCCAAGCCCGCCTTCCATAGGCCTGGGGCTGTCGACTAGCACCAAAGGCGAAAATCCAAATAACTGGGAAGGCATTGCCTTTATAAAAGTAAACAAAACACCATAGAGTACAAGCGGAAGCAAAACCATAAGTACAAAAGAAAGTGCTGAAAGGTAAATGGGCCAGAATACAAACCCAACTGAAAGTGCAGCTACAACTGAATGAAAGTACAACAGAAAAAGACAAACAACTGGAAGAAGGAAGCAACTCCTTGGAAGTCCTCCTCGGATCCTACCTAAAGGGTAGGTACAGATAGCGCAGCTCCTGGATCATCCGCCACGGATCCTACCTGAAGGGTAGGTACAGATAGCCTCCTCAACGCTCTCACCCGTCAACCTCCTCCGGATACTGACTCGTCGTGTACTCCACCTCTGGGTACTGACTCGTCGTGTAGTCCACCTCCGGGTACCGTCCAGTCCTCGAACACTCGGCCTCTTTCAGCACTGCCCGTCGTCTGCAACTAACACAATGAGGTGCGGTCATAGCCCGTGCAGGGGTGAGTATAACGATACTCAGTAGGGACCCTGAGACCCTCAAGGTCTCACTAAACAAACAAGGATAACTACAAAGAGGATCTCAACAGATAACCTCTACTTAGGTATATGCCCATACATATACCTATGTTATCAAGTAACCAATCTCAATCATGAGGAAACACAAGGATCATGAAATCAATGGATAACCACTACCCAGGTATATGCCCATACATATTCCTAAGTTATCAAGTGACCCATCTCAATCATGAGGTAAACACAAAGGTCAAAAGTCTCAGTCAAACCAAGATTTTCATTATCGAAACCGTAACTGCTAAAGAGCTCCGTCTCTGGAGTGTACAGTGGTCCTGTCACTACTCTGAGGTACTGCTCACTAACCTAAGACTGCTGAGGTACTCCTCCTGTCGAGTACCGCGGGTCAGCCACCCAGACACAGTAGTGCTTCCCGCCGAGGTATGTCACCCAAACACAGTAGTGCACACCCCCTAGTAGCCTGCTGAGGTACTCTCCGGACGAGTACCGCGGGTCTGCACTGTCACACAAGTAGTGCTCCATCCTCCATGGGTCTGCACCTCACAATGTAGTGCTCCGTCCACTGGGCTAGTCGACTCACTCCAATTCGAGTCGGTCAAGCAGTCGTCAGGTCTTAGTCGGCTACACGGTCTCCGTACTCCGCACGCTCGTCTCCGGGAGGGTCCGCTCCACGATCTACAGGTCGATACTCCAAGTATCTCAAATTCCCACGAAGAAGTATCTCAAATTCCCATGAAGAAGTATCTCAAAGGACCGCCTCATCATAGGGGTCTCAACGCAATAGACGGCTCGTCAATCGGACGCCCGGTCTGTGAATTATTAGCCTTTTCGTCCCAGGGGACCGGTTGGTTTCATGAGCGAACCAACCCGGTCATATCTCAACTATACCCCGAACTCTCATAGGGTATACTCATAGGGACCGTTTCTCAACGTGATCATCAATGCCGCTAACGTTTCGTCAAACAGACGTCCTGTCTGTAAGATATCAGATTTTCTATTCCAGGGTCGCGGTTGGATTTCGGGTGCAATCCAACCCGGCCACTATCCAACTGCAACCAAAACTCGGGAGAAGTATGCCAAAAGTTCCATCTCAACAAGAGGAAAACAACGAGACAGACGGCGCATCAATCGGACGCTCGGTCTGTGAGTTATTGGCTTTCTCGTTCCAGGGGCCCGGTTGGTTTCGTGAGCGAACCAACACGACCGCACTACAACGGCATCCAAACCTCGAGCGGAGTAAGCCAAAAGATCCGTATCACTTAGAGGAATCCAACAAAGTCGACGGTACGTCAATCGGACGTCCAGAGCTCAAGATATAAGCGTTTCTGCTCCAAGGGCCCGGTTGGTTTCGTATCCGAACCAACCCGGCCGAACCCAAAGTAATCTGAAACGTTGAGTGCGATATACCAAAACGACCGTCTCGATCGAAAGATCGTGCTTCCACTGACGGAGAGTCGTTTGGAGGCTCGTAGCTCAAGTTACGAGCTTTGACCGAAAGTGGTCCGAAATCGGGGGTCTGGGCCTGGGCCGACCCGGCGGGGCCCAGCCCGGCCCGGCCCGGCTTGGTCCCGCTCGGTCTGGCCCGACCGGCCGGCCGCGGCTCGGCCTGCGCGGCAGAGTGGACACCGCGGGCGGGGTGCGCGGCTCCCCCGCCCTTCGCCACTAATTGGGGTCGGCGGTTCGCCGGCCACCTCCCTTCCGGCAGCGCGCCGCCGCCGCCTTCCGCGGACCACCGGACGCGCTCCTGTGGTCCGTTCCTTCTACCGTATTCTCCTATGGTACCCCTGGGACCCCAACTTCACTACGAAGGGATTCAAACGCCCAAACGGCATGCTTCGTCGTCGCCCGTCAATCCGCACGTCAAAAACGAAACTCACCATCTTCGTGGTTCTCCGGTGCAGCGTGCTGGCGCCGCACCCCTTCGTCGTGGCCCGACTCCGTCCGTGGATTTCTTCGGTTTCTCCGACGCGGCGCGACGGAGTCTCGTAATACTTTTCGTGTGATTCTCGCATGGTGCGACGCCACCACACCATTCCGTTCCATCCACAAGAATCAACCATGAACATAGGAGGGGGTTAGGCCGTGTTTGTGTGGTCCGGCCCCCTCTCATTAAACGATAACAAATAGTCGATTAATCACAAAATTCGACAGGATAGAATAAAGAACGGAAATAATTTAATAAAATAACAATAATCCCCTACCTCGGTTCAAGAACAGTGTTCGTCAACAACCCGCGGAAGACGAGCGTCGCGGAGGTCGGGCGTCGCGGGGAAAGAACGTCGACGTCGCGAAGCGATGATTCGAAGTCGTTGGCGGTGATTTCATCGCGGAAAACCATCGTGGAAGAGACGGCGTGGAAGAATAACGTCGCGTCGCTGATGCGGCTTTGCGGAAGAACCATGTTCTTCGGCGGAGAATTCCTTCGTTGAAGAACGGTGTTCTTCGTGTTCTTCGTCGAGGAAGAATGTGTTCCTTAGCTTTTTCTCCAAAAATCTCTCCAACAACCCAACACCAACCTTCAATAAAATAAGTTCTAAACTTATTTTATTAACACAACAAATAATTTTAAATTCAATTGTTTGAATTTCAAAAACATACATGTAACTCACAAAAATAAATTACAACAAGTTGTCAAATATTAAAGAAGGTGAGTTAATGGGGTGTTGGGAATGTGAGGGGTAAAGAGGGGTTAGGGAGTTAGGGAAAAATTCAAAAGGTGGGGGGTTCGTGTGGGCCCCAACTTTTTAATTATCCACACATGGGAAGTTGGGTGGACGTGGGCCCCACCACCAACTTCCCATGGGAGAAACTAACCTCCTTTAAAAAGAAATAAAATTGATTTAACAATTTTATTTACTTTTTAATTAAACCCAATTAATTAACTTCTTCTCCCGCACAAACGCAACTACAATAAAGGTTCCCTTAAGAGATTACCGGCATTGCGAGTTCATCGGTGCCATCGTATTTCAATTCCGTGCACCGGTTCAAAAGATAGAAAAACCCGCTCGCTCGTTCACTAAACGTACCCGAGCCAATCTTCGGAAACTAATTCAGGGCACACCGGGCCTCGGAATCAGGTGCCGTCAGAAACTGCGTTCTTGTAAAATTCCAAAGAAAATTAAGAAAAAATATTCTTCAAATTTCCGGGTGTTTACATAAACATTCATGAACTGTATATCCACATAATTAAGACAATGTAAACCATCCCACCAAATTAGGATATGGTAATCATCCCACCAAAAAATATCCTTTTATGATGAGGATAACTAGTTGACTTATTTAAATGTAACATGATTGATAGACATGAATACTAAATAGGAATATTTTTATGAAATAAAACCTTATATTTCCATCATATTCCATCCAAAGGTTGATATATTGAATTTAATTTTTACCAAAGGATGTAAATGATAATATAATATAAATATTTTGAATTTATGGGAATAGTTAAAATAGTGGGAATAGATGTTATTCCATGAATGGTGCTGCATTATGAAAATATTACAAAGTCATGTAATGTATAATATTTTCCATTTTTGGAATATAAGGTCATAAACTTTTATTTTTTAGAAGAATATTTTTTTCTTCCATATAAAATCTAGGTAACATCAAGATAGGTTCAATTGAAAAATAAATTCAACATAATAAAATTGTTACATCCTACCATGAAAACAACTATAGGTCCATGAATGTCAATTATAATGTTGTTTATAAAAATCATAATAAGATAGTTCCATGAATCATGAAAACACATTATGACCTATTTCAAGCTTGAAAAAACAATTTAAGGGATACGTCATGATATATTGGCATTGAAAATGTGTTAGATTTATGAATTTTAGGCTTCAATCTTGTTAAGAAACATAAATCAAGATCATGATGCGAATTCTTATGTTACACCATGACTCATATCAAATTTGAATAAATTTAAAGGATGAAATGACCTATCAATATGTGAAGTAGGATGTTTCTCCAAATATTTTTGAAATAGAATAATTTGAACAGTTTGAATGAATTATATTTCCCATGTTAGGTAGGTAGTTTTTTGGTTATCGATAATCTAGTTATTTGAATATCAATGGTGGGTCTTATTTAAAAAAATTATGGTTGTATTGGAAGTATAGTTTTTTATAGTTTTATTGAAATTTTAATTATGAGCTTCAAAAATATATAAGGGTAAATGAATGAGACTTATTTATAAATTTATAAATACACTCATAAAGAATAGTGATAATATTAGACTTCAGGAAGGAGCATGTATCTACAATTAACTTAATTGGATATCTTCTATTTTGATGCTATGTTTATTGAACTAAATTAATTTGAATATATGACTTGTAAGGAATCATTTTGGTGCATATCATTGAAGATTTAGATTTGGATATGGAAAAATCATGGAGAACACTCATTACTATTTATTATTATAAATTATATTGAAATATTTATGAACTGTTGAATGTTATAAGTGGAAGAGAGGAAGAGGATATATAACATGTAAAATAAGTAATATTGTCTTAAATTTATAACTGATTTATAATTGAGTATTGTTAAATTATAATATCAACACATCATTGATGTGAACTCTTTATATATATACTAGTATTGGTGAACTATGTAAAAAAATGTACTTATAATCTTTAATTTCATGTATATAGTTATTCCTTGTGTGTTCTTTTTGGGACTAAATAATTTTGTATTTTTTTACAACAAAAACATCATATTGCTCATGAGAAAAGAAGAAATTTCTAGTGAACCAAATTAACCCCCACTTAGGGTGTTGAGTAGAACATCTATGTAAAATAAGCGGTATCAAAGCCACTATTTATTTCATAGATAATATTTAAAAAAATGTTATTTTTTATGGTGAACCTTCTGAATGAAAAGGGAATTTCTTTTTTTAGTGGTTACAATTATCATGTATATAAATAAATGGGATTACATCTATGATCCCTTAGGTTTTATGTTTATGTTATAATAGTTTGTGTACTTAAAGTAAGTGATTTGACTAGAATATCCATGACATAATCATATAATATATTATTAATAGATGATCTTAAGGCTCATAATGATTTGATGGGAGCATTGTACAGTTATATATATATGAAAGTGATGGATTTTATAACATCCAAATGAATTTAGGAAAATATTGTAAATATTAATGAAGGTGATAGAAAAGTGAGGACTATAAAACTAAAAGTTATTCAAAATATATTTGATTAATTGGAGGTGAATTAAAGTAAAAAGTTTGAAATTTTATTCAATCATCTAATTAAATTGGTTGGATCTATTCATGTAATTAGTCATGAAATAAAATATGTTGCTCTTGTAAATATGATCTTACAGATATTACCACCAATTTTCAATTTTAATGTGTTAGAACTTGAAGAATTAAATCTTATAGAATTATATATAAATTATTTAAAAAGTAAAACTGGTAACATATGAAAAAAAATGGTTCTAAAATTATCTTTATAGTATTCTTCTAAATAAATTCATTCACAGTTATGGAGAATAATGTGGTTTGGTTGGATGAAATCAGAGAAGATATAAATGGTGAATTATCATCACTCATGGAACAAAATTTCAAGAAATGTAAATAAATATTTATATGTATGTAACCTTTATCATACTTTAATTGTGAAAAACTTTAGTACATAAATGATAAATCTTCACAAAATTGATATATATGTTAGTGAGTTTTAATTCTCACAAAATCAATGAAATAATTTTCTCCCAATAAGTAGTTTTAATTTAGAAAATTAAAGTTCCCAGAAATTCCAAAGAATTTTTTTTTATAAAGGATAAAGAATATATAGAGTAATATCATTTAGAATGTGTTAAAACTAGTTATATTTATAGATCTAAATCATTTATTATGTCATTTAAATTCCAGTGACTTTATCTCCTTAGTACATCACGCCAGGCATTTTATGCTCCTTGTGATCAGGCCTAATAGATCAGACCACTTTGGATATCATGGAATTATATCGTATACACTATACGAGTTTCAAAATTCATGGATCGAACAAGGTGATGATAAGAATATGACTTCTATAGTGTCATTTAATATAACATGAGAAAACATGAACAATGGTAACATTTATTTTTTACAACTCGGTGTTTCATATAGAAGGTCTTGGTTATATAATAAAATTCTCACTATTTTTATCCTGATAAATCTATTAGCATTTCTTATACTTGTGAGTATTCATGTCATCCAACATGGTGATCCTTTCTTAATTATGCAACACCTTTTGCATCTCCTACCAATTCCAACACACACTTTTTAGGCACTCTCCTTTTCTCTCTCGGTTAGATTGTATCTTAAATCATGACCAACTTTGTTAAAAAATTCCATGCTTCCATGGTGGTTGCAATGGCTAAGAATTAGACATTTTTTTGGATGATTTTACTTTTAAATTACTATCCTGATAATATATATAGATATATTATTATAGATATAAAACATAGAAACATCAATATTTCCCAATTCCTTTCTAACTTCACAATATCATTTAAAAAAAACATTCGTCATGTAAAATACATGGAACCAACTCAGACACTTTTATGTCATTAAGTGAATGAATATCTATGTGGTAACACTGTTATACAACCTCCACACAATTAATTATCTCATCAATATGATTGGTAATGATCATTTACTTACAAGACATTAAACATCAATATATTTACATCATATTACATACCTTAATGCATTTGACCCTTTTTGAAAATAAATACAACACAAACACAAAGTGGGTTTAATATAAAAGTTGTTGAAAATTATTCTAGATAGAAATATAGAATTTTTTCCTTGATAAATTTAATAAATAATAATAAGATATAGTTTTTTATTTAAGATATTGTTAAAAAATTGATTGAAGAGGGTTCTAAAGTTGAATCAATGGAAGAGTAGGGTGAAAAAGTGAGTCATATAATGAATGGAAATAAATAGGAAATCGGGTTTATTGGAGAAATATTATTAGATAAAAAACTACACCAACAAAGTCTTGAATGATAGTAAGAATAGGGCACATTACTCTTCTTTTTAGAGATATAGCCCACTTAATTTGAAGAAGCAATAATGGATGAATTATGGGAGAAACTCATGAATGAAGAATCAGACCAAGTAGACATAAATAAAACATTGAAACTTATTGAAAGTCCTAGACATCATAATGCATATTTTACTACATGGGTTATAAAAAACTATCATGACAATCCTGTAAATATGTTCTATAATACTATTATATAAAATGATATACACATGTTGAAGGATTTGATGTTAAAGAAATATTCACTACTTTGGTCAACATGGAATCTGTTTAACTCCTTCTAGAAATAGATATGAAAAAGTATAAGATTATTTTAAATATATATGATGAAAATAGTTTTTAATAGAAACCTAAATGAAGAAGTATTTATCAAATAACTGATAGGATTGCTGATTTGAAATGTTGATTCCATGGTGTGAAACATTAAAAAGGTTTTTTATAGCCTAAATATAAAACCTCATACATAGTATAGATAAATAAGCACTTATATAATAAATATAGGGTTCAAGATAAGATGGGTTGATCACAACCCTTACATTTGGGTCTTAGGTGAAGAAAAGTTTGTTGTGGTGGAGTATGTGGGTGATATAATATCCAAAGGTAGAAACTAGAATTTTATTATCAATTTTCCACAAATGATGTGTTCATAATTTGAGATTTACATTATTGGAGAGTTATATTACTTTCAAATGTTGAAAACAAAATAATGATATAGGATTAAAATTGTCTCATGGTTATAATATGTAAAATAATTGTCAATGAAATTCAGTTCGAAGGGTTAAAACCATTTTTAACTCTAATAGAAATTACAAAAAAAACATGTAGATCATGTGGGTGGCTTGATAGTGGACCCAACTTTGTATATAATAATCATTAGAATTTTATTTTATCTTTCAACAAAAAAACCCTAATAACTTCTAGGAAATGTTCTTGAAAGCACATTTTCAATGTTTTATAAAGGAAGAACATATTACAACAGTGAAATGAATAATTAAATATATTCATAGAACATTGAATTTCAATTGGTTTTCAAGGATATAGACGATATAGACTTACTATAATATTTATATTTTAAAATTTTTTGTAATATGTTTAATCAAAATTACAAATATTGAAAATAATTATTCATTGGAAGAAATTATGTTATCTAGATGAGTAAGAAATTGGATTGTGTATCCTTCAGTACAATAGAGGAAAAATATATTTCATCTACCCAATATTTTACTCAATTAATTTGGATGAAAATATAATTATAGGATATTGGAGAAGTTTTATGAAAAATAATGATAATTCATTGTGGTAGAAAAAAATTATTGTGTAAAAAAACAACCTGGTTCAAAACTCTCATGTAAAGAATATTGAGATTCAGTACCACTTTATAAAGTTGAAATGGGAGTAAAATATTATGAAACTAGATTTTTTTAGAAAAAAAAGTGAAATATTGATTTACTAAACTGTTGGTGAAATATATTTCTATGAAGCATGGTTTTTAACTTTGGTGCTTAATAAATCTTCTAACACTATTAGGTTCAATGTCCCCTTTTAAAATTATATATAATGTATTACATAGATATTTTTTTTCATTGTAAGAATTTATATTTAACTAGTAAAATAGATAATACAGGAGACACAATCCATTTGGATTAGTTGTTGAATATAGCTGATCATTTTAAAAATAGATGTCATTTTAGAAATAAACTTTTTCTCTTTTTTTTAAATGCGCCTTCATTTTCATAGGTTTAGATAATTACATAATAACTATTTTCTAAGGTTTATATTTAAGCAATGTCAATATTGGGAACTATTTAATTTTAGTATCAAAAAGTTGGAAACAATTCATGAATGATTGAGTGATGTTGGGAAAATTGCAAACTATGACTACAAGGGTCAAATATAAGGCTAAACTCATGGATAACATTGCATTTTATAGGAATAAATATAGTTGTTTGATAAAATAAATGGTGTATTGAAAATAAAACCAAAAGGGTAAGACTCTTGTAATCATAGGTCGATAAGTTGTATTTATTATCAACTAAAAGATGATAAAGCTAAAATTATTTGAAGATATTGAAGTTATAGGAACATATCACCTCATAAGAACAGAAGTCATACTATTAATGGAGTATTAGTCATATAAATCAAAAACCTTAATAATTCATATAGTTATTCATTTTTTTATGTATGGTTTTACACTTTTATTTTTGAGAAGAGTATTTTTTTTATATTGTATAGAAGAAATGTAACACTATGATATGTTCAATCAAAAAAATATGATTAATGGAATCATTTTGTCATTATATGTAATAAAAATGATACAAGGCCATGAAATTTAAAGATTTGGATATTTTTTCAATTCATAATAGGAACTCTCAATGAAGAATCAAACCACACCATGAACTATTCTTAGATCAAATAAATCTTTTATGGACAATATTGTGAATTCTTGGTATGGAAAAGGAATATGATCCATGAATATTAGGCTTTAGGATACGTAAGTAACACGAATCATGATAGCATCATGGAGGTATATGTATTGACATGACTCATCAATTATATGAGAAATGTCAAAGGATAGACCAATCAATCATTCCATGAGGTAGGATGTCATGATATGATTTGGAGTAGAGGGTGGTGGAAGTTGTTTACAATTTGAATTTGGAATTTCAATTTTTTTGGATATATAGATACATGATGAAAAGAATAAAGTATAGATATACACACAAATAATATAAATAATATTGATGTTCAGGAAAAAGAGTCTATCTTTTCTGAACTTCATTAAATATATGATAGTTAGAACAGAGTTTGATTAAACTTAATTAAATTAATGAACAATCATAGAAGAAAGAATTTCTATGCATGTCATTAATGATATGGAGGATAATGTTGAAGTATCATATATTACACCATTTTATATCAATATTAATTCAAACTACATCTTGATTATATCATTTTAAACCTTTTAAAATCGTTGAGTGTAAAAGAGGAAGATGTTGTGGGCCTTGGTTGAGTAGTGATCTCTCCCAAAAGTTTTAATTATATAACATAAGAGCATTGTTTAATTTTCATATCAATGCTTCATTAATTTATGATCATTTTATATATCCCAATGCATGTGGACCAACTAAAAAATGTGTTTGTGATTATTTAATTTCCTTCATATAATTATTTATTATTTGTTATTATCATGATATATTAATCAAGTATCTACCATCACAAAGGAAATATCCTTTTAACCTTGAGAAAATAATAAATTTCTATTCGAATGAATTAAACCACACATAATGTGTTCAATGGGACCTCATGGTATAACACATCCACATGGTATCATTAAAGGAGGATGTTATTGATTCCCCACCTACCTTATATAAATACATATCTAGACCTACTTATTGTACAAAATGTGATGTTGAAAATACATCAGTTAGTGATGAGGCATCTATGTAACGAATCACTCATATTTACTATGTGAAAAATAATCATATTATTATTATTATAGGTTGTTCTATTTTCTAGGATCCCCACCTAAACATCCATTATAATCCACATATCATGTCACTAGGAAAGGAAATGCAATTTCATGTATTTTGACCATCAACGTTATGAAAGGTTGGGGCCATATATACTGATGAATATATTTCCATGTTGCAATATGGAAATAAAAATATATTGAACGTAATTATAAAGTTACATTGGGAAAGAATCCCCCTTCATGAATATTTTTGAGCTAAATCCCCCCATTCAGGGGTTAAACCCATAAAAAAGAAACCCCTTAATTGTATAACCCCCCTAGTGGGCCATTAGGAATGTTTTCCCTATGGTAAAATACCATCATCCCACTATAATGGTCCTCTATACAATCAATTCTCCGCATCCCATAGGTATAGGAGAATTTTCACATTATTCACCCTCTCATTGGGTGCATTTCAAAAATCATTCAACCTCAGTGATCGCCACATAGTTCCTAAGATTGTAAAATTTCTCTATTATGGGGGTGTCACTATCTATGTTCTAATCATAAATATATTCAAAAACATCCCCCAAATTGATCTGAATTGTAAAACTATCACAAAAATATTAAATTAAATTGTGTTTCCATGATAATAAAGGAATATGTTTTTTTGAATAAGAGGTAATATTTTCAAACTAATAAATTAATATGAAACAACTTATATCCCTTACAACTATATCATGTTTCTGGGTATTTAATATTTTACTTACAGAATAATTTGATCAAGATCATGAGGATAAATATCCTTAAAGAGGTATATTTGAGAGACTATCATGATTAATAAACCTAAAATTTATTGTTAGGTTATATGATCAAAAAGTTATTTATCATTTAGGATTTTATAAAGAAGAATATTGATAATGGGATAAAGGACTCAGTGACACCCAATTATCCACTTCATCCTTGGGAAAACCTAGATAAGAACACACAAATTGTTAAAATAAACCAAGGTCCTTTATCTCTCAATGATATATTAAAAGGATTTATTAATTTTTTTCAATGAAATTGGATACATAATTCATATATTAATCAAATAATAATGTTATTAAGCTATTGATAATCAAGAGGCCCAATGAGGAAGTTTTGGATTATCATCTTAATTATTGGCCCCACCACCAAATTTTGGGACATATGATTGAAGCATTAATTATATTTTAGTATTTTATATAGAAATATATAGTTAAACTCATGATGAATTTAAATAATCCTACGATACATGAAACATGAAAGCGGTTCTTTCTCACTCAAATGAAAAATAATCATTCTTGGTGATTCATGTTATATTTAAAAATACTTATTATATAAATCTAAACCACACAACCCAAGGTCTATTTCATAGTCCATATCATATGACCGTAAACAATTTGTAGTTTCCACTCCTAAAATAATTTAAAAAATATACCATCCTTTTTATGGGATTATCCTTCATATTCCCCTCTTATATTCTCTGAGAGAGTTGAAATCCATGTTGAAATCTATTTTATGTTTTACAAATGAAATGTTTTGCATACCTAATTAACAAGATTACTACCATTCCATTTTCACACCTCACTTCATTTCTTATGATGTTTAATTTTTCCACTTCTTACATTAGGGTATAATCATTTTACCCAAATAGAATTCCCAACACATGATGGTATAACTGTAGAGTATTCTAATCCATTTTTGATTTCTCATTTTCCCACATAATTCTTTATAAATTTTATTCCTAAATTACCAAGAAATAAAAATGCTCAATAAAATATTATTCTACTGGTGAAGTATAATTCCATGAGTCAATATTCTTCTCTTGAAACCCACAACCATGAATGAGGATTCTTATTTTTGTATCCCCTCACCTAGAATCTGGAAATGGGTTTATCTTCCATCTAAGCTAACCCCCTAGGAATAAATAGTGAATATCATATTATTCATTAAGAAAATAATTAACCCCTAGGGATTCTTCTCAGTCTGAAAATAGTACCACTAAAAATCCATGAGCTTTATTTTGAAGGATTGGTGATAGTTTCTTCATTACTAATGTTTAACCTATTACCACTAGTCAAAATTACATTATCTTAAATTTATATAATTGAATAACTGATTTAATTCATTTGTTTCTTCCTTGGTCAATCAGATATGAAATATCTCTAAATTGAATGACATTTTGATTTACAAACACTATTTAAGAGGATCCAAGTCATGTGAACATAAATTTTGTGATAATTTTATTTAATCTTTATGAATATAAACTATAAGAATCACTCATTCACCAAAAATGATCTTAAACTTCTTATAATATTCTATTTTGTGTTACATTAAATTAAAAAATACCCCCTTGCATAAGATATTAATCTACATTTACGTCATTATTTATAAAATATTTTTTGGCTCTTGGAATGTCTACCTTTACTAATGTTAATTTTCACATTACATGTTAAAAAAATGCCATCCTTCCCAAAAATACACTTGGATTTATTCTTGTTACTATGGAATACATGGTGACTTTTGGGTATCTAATCCCTATCCCAACCACAATTTCTATTTCCATGATTGATTCTACCCTAATGATGATACCCCTACCAAATACTCTTAGGTTTCAACCTTCCTTATATCAACATGGAATCTATACATTTCTTCTATTATCTCATACACAAGATCTAGATTAGTGTAGTAGCCCATTTTTGATAACATTTTATAACTTGATTTCTATTATCACTGGAAGTGTATTAATGCCTAAATCTCCTATCGTGGGAATATATATAAAATATATTTACCATATAATCATTTACTACATCCTATTTTCATTATTATTTAATTCATGTTGGGTTTCATTTAAGGAACCAACACTAGAATAAAACTTCTCTATATCAAGAACCATATGTGTTTTGATTCATATTGTTATTGGATATGTATTGATCCTTGTATCACCTATACTAATCATGTATAAAAGTTTATATCCCATTAAATCATCATTTCTCTCATGGTTTTTAGATCCATACAATTCACATTATATCTATAATATTATCCCCACACTAGGGTACCCATTAATCCCATTCCATTCTCTATTATGTATGGTCTAGATCCATGAAGATGACCTAAAGTAACATTACATGGTCTGAGTTTTGTGAGAAATAATTTGGTCTACGAAATATGGCCTTAAACTATATGAAAATAAATTACCCAACGGTTTTGTATTGGTGTTGATCTCATCATTCACACCAAGTTAATTATGACCTTAATTCCACACATGAAATATCAATTTTAGTTAAATATGTATGTCCTTAAACATTTTCCACTCATGGACCTTATAGAAAGACTATAAAATGAAGGCACATTTCCTCCCCTTTGAGGATGTAAACATTTGTGTGATATAAACCATTTTCATTAGGTTATATATTCACCTATATCCAGGTTTTACATCTAGTAATGTGTTTATCATTCTTCTTACGCATTTTTCCCTTATCACTGGATATTCCACCTTGCATTTGGTTAAATTTATATTAAATTAAACATAACAAAAAAAATTCCAAACATATGTGAACTTAAAATTTATCCATTTTTATGTAATTTATATGAAGTTAAAATTTAGATACCTGGTCATGGTTTTAATTATAGTACCTTAAAATATGAATCAAATAGACACATTAACTTTTCAACATCTATACTCCTAAAGTTAGTCTTGATAAAATTTCAATTATCTACTCACAAATTCTTTTCCCTTTTATAGATTAAATAAAAATTAGAGCATAATAAACATCAAAAGAGACACACACAAAAATTGATAGTTCAATCATTCATAATGGGATTCTTGAATGAAATTTATGTCATACATTCATGATCTTAGTTCTTTTATACAGTAATAAGAATTTAGAATGAAAAATAGAAAAGGAACAATTCTTTTATTGATATAAACAAAACCTTAGAAAAAATTAATATATGCATGTTGGACCCATTGGTCTAGAAATTTTTTTGAACAAGTCTTATTTTTACTTGAAATTATGTTAAAACTATTCCATGTGTACAATATTATTCAGGATAAGGACACTTATTCACATTGAGATGACCCTACAATTTATGTGATCATCTACCCAAACCACTTCATGCCATATCAATTCATCCCAAGAATATATTCAATACATAATAGTGTAACCTTTTGTTTCCTAAAACCCTTTTTAAGCATTATTTTATCAATAAATACAATTCATATCTTGAATATATTATTCATGGACAACCCACAAGATTTAGTTGATATTCTTTTATTGGATTCCCATGAACCATGAGTGTATAATCTTTGTTACCCCCTTTTATTTTAAATAATAATAATGTGGTTGACATAACTGGATGGACCCCCTTTGAATGGTGTACAAGGTAATTTCATGGAATCCTTTAAGAAACTATAGGACATGTCTTTTAACCCAAAGGAATGTTACCCCTTAACCCCATGAATTATTTTTGGATAGTGTAATGGTGATCCCTCCATTACCAATGATCAAACTATTCTCAATTTTTATCATCTCTAATTGAATCAGACATTTTTATATTATTATTTACCATTTATATAACCTAATTGATCAAGTGGATTCAAATTTTTTTTATGTTACACATTAATGCATCGCACCCATTATATAGTGACTCCACTAAGAACTATGTGTGGATTGATTCAAAATGTTATAGAATATGTAGTGATGTTCAAAAAACATATCTTAGGAAAAAAATAAAAATTTTATTGTCACCTTCTATAAGATGTTGATATATTTAAAAATTCACATTATGTTTTATTCCATTATCTCTCACTAGAGTATTCATTCATTTTAAGTCATTTTCCCCTATGTTTGAGTCAGATCTTAGTAGAAATACTTTTACAAGTACAAAATATGGATTGATTCTTGATCTCATAGGATAAATAGTAGAATCCATATCACTTATCTTGGGACCAACCACAAATTTCGCATTTATCAAAAGCCACCTAGTTTGTTGTCTCCCTATTCACATTGGTTTTTCTACATAATCCATACATTAGGACACTATATATAGAGACTAAGATCTCATATCCTTGGTATAATTACAGATATTAACCTAGTTCGAAATCAATATTAGAATAAAAATTCCCCTCTGAAGAACTATATGCATTTCTATTCCAATTATTATATTGTGTGTAGTGGTGTTCAAAGAACTTTTCATCAGCCCACACATAATAACTCATTTATACCCTATAATTGGTATTGAGAAAATTACCAGTTCACACTAGGTTTCATTCTTACCTTTATCACTCGATCATTTATTCATTCCATTTTATTTTATTATGTGCATGATCCTAATCATCATATATATTTTATTATAAGAACTTTGTGTGGATTTATTCTTATTTACACATGATATTTAATGACATCATGTTTATTCCTACATCGTAAAAGAATTTAGTCCCACCAATTAATGTCATATTTTTCTCCATTAACCATATACTAGGATACCCAATACCTTGAGTTGATTATTCCTCTAAAAAAAACCCCAGCCAATTATTCCTCATGGTGAAACCAAAATCTTATAGTTTTTTATACCTCTTAGAAAATAAAAAAACATTGAATTTATAATTCCTCTGGATGAAATAAAAATCCTTTACTATAGTATTCAAACAAGGGGTATCAAATCATTGATTCATGAATTCCTATTATAGACATAAAAATATTTGATTTGATTATTTCCCTTGGAAAAATATAATCCCTTGAGTTGATTTTTACTCTTATAAAAATTAAAAACTTTATTGGATTATTCATGTTTAAAAAATAATTTTTTTTGAGTTTATTGCTTCTATTTATAAAACCAAACACCTTGGGTCAAGATCCTCCTCTTAGAATTCTATACAACTTGGTTTATATTCTACCCTTTCTTTGAAAAATCCTTTCATTGAGATCCTCCTCTTATGGATCATATCATTAATGATCCTTCTCCGTGAACCTATCTTATGTCTAATGAATTTGAAAAAGCCTTATATATTACCTAATAATTAAATTCTACACATTTTTATAATTTTATATTATAAGGAGAGACATTCATTGGAACCTAAAAAATATGCACCATGAATAGTGTCATTATGACTTTAATATAAGCCTCACTCAAGTGGTATGATCTGAGTTGAATATGAATGAATTTTACACTCAATTATGAAGACACCAGTAGGAAATCCATATGAAAAATGAATTCTCACATACTGAGGACTAAATACACTTTAAAAATTTCACTCAATATTGTGACATTGTGGTGAGAACCACCTATTGGAAGTAGGAAATATATTACACGAGTTCTTGCAGAAAACATTTATCAAGTGTCTAGGAACATTTTTAGAACCTCTTCAAGGATCTTTTAAACATATAAAACATTTATTTTATAAAATATCCAAATTTTAAGGCATTACACTTTTTACAAGATTCAAATTAATGGATCATGGATCCAAAATTGAAACTCAGTTCCAATATTATAGGAATTTGAATTTGAACTTTTATGCCAGGGTTTTTTCCAATTCTATTCCCATTCCTAGCTCTATGGGAATTGATGAGTTGCATGATAAGTCATAGGCATATCCCCATGTGTCCCATGAAATTACACACCATTCCTGGAGTATAAATCTACATGTGCTCAACCTTGCATTCCTAGACCAATTCCCAGGAACCTAAGATAATTTGGTTAGTTAACACCCATAACCGAGCACCCAGGATAGGGTTTACCTATAGAAGAACCCTATGGGATCAAATTTTGATACATAATTTGGATCAAGATAAAATGATCATATTAGGAATTATTTTATGCCCCAAAGTCTCTATAGACTCCTATTATTGATTTAAAAATAAAAAAAACAAATAGAAAGTGATAAAGTCACACGTAGGTATCCCATAGGGTGATGATTCACCCAAGAATTAGAACAATTCTGAAACAAACCTATGTTGCCTTAGTTGTGTGACTATTTGTTATTTCCTTTGTTTCACACCCAATATTGGGAGATAAAATGATGTAACACAAGATAAACATACATAAATAATAAATTTATAGCATGTATTAATTAATAAATCTCAAAAATAGATGCACAACCTGAGGACTGAAAGGTTTAGTGCCTTGAAAACTAGAGACATAATAACAGTTATTTTATATTTTATTTACATTTCTCCATAAACTAAACCCCCAATCTTATACATTCCATGATACATAATCATCTTAATATACTTTGGAATGGAAAACATAAGAATTGGTGAGGTAAAACACTCAATAAAAGATAACATATCAAAGGACATAATGGTTAGATTATAAACATGTAGGAAATAATGAATAAGGAAAATTATTTCATTTAAATTAATATAAATAAATTAGTGTTAAATATAAGCATGAAAGATAGAAATATAATCTCAAACAATAAAACTTTTTACCATGTCATGGGAAAATAAAACATAATGAATATCACATGATCCATATAATATAAAAAATAATGTATCATAATCATAAACATATGATTTCATATCATTGTAAACTTTCACTAATATATTCACACATAAAATTGTGATTACAGCTAACCGTCATCACAATCATGCTTTGTAAACCTAGATACTCACTAAATTGTTTGAATAACATTTATATATCATGAGATATAATACTTTACCGAATTAATTTAAGATAAAAATAGGTCTCACGCATATAATAATCCATACATTTCTTTTCCACATAAAAAAACCATCACATTATGAAATAACCTAGAAAAAGAAAAAATAGGATTCAAGATTTTATCAAATGGTATTTCATAAAATAACTTCAAGATTAAAATAAATTGATACCAAAACATGTTCACCCAAATGAAGTATATTAGAAGATAGAATATAAATATAATCATGAAATTAATGTTTCTTAGTGGTAAATATTTTATATACTCATAAAAAATTATAAGTGAATCTTTAAATAAGTATTTATTTAAAACCATTATAAATTATTTATGAAATATAGATTAAAAACATTCCAAGAATTTTTTTCATAAAGTTTGAATGATACTTTTAAAACATTATTTATGGTAACAAATAATATTGAATGAATAATTTTCATGTATAAAAACATTTGAGATGGAAGATCAATTATAAGAGCTTGATATTAAAAGCCTTTTATATCAAAAAATTATACTTTTTTTAAACCAGGTCATTTTAATAATTGATAACAATTCCTTTTAAAACTTTTAATGAAAATTGTGAGGGTTATAAAAGTTAAAATATAATAACATTTCAAATAATATGGAAAAAAATTGTAAATGGAAAATATAGACATAAATAAAGGTTAATTAGAATATACAAGAATTAACCATTTACAATATCACATTTTATAAATGAAATCATCATAGATGATGAACTGGATATAAAATAGAATAACCAAGAAAATAAGGAGGTTTTATATCATTATATTATGAAACAGATAATTAGAAAAATGTTTTAATTATTATTTTCAATAAAGACAAGTATAAAATAATGAAATGAAATTGGGTAATCAAAACCTTGGCTTTCAATTTCCAATAACATTACCTTTCTCTAACCTCCTATATAATAATCATAACAATATTAGTCACCAATTTAATATCCAATTTAATATATATATCCCTTTATAAAACCAATTTATATGTATACCCTTGAATGATATTATTTTTGGGTATTCGTAACATGTAGATGAAAAATAAAGTAACTATTTTGGCAGCATGATATTTTTATGAATGGGATTATGAAATAGTTTTAATGAATAAGAAAGGCACAATCTCATTAATAAGAAATAATTTAAATATTAAGGATTAATTATGAATATGTGGATTCATAGTCAAATAGAAACCAAAATTCTATAAAAATGGAGTTCCTGAATAGAAAGGAGGAGGGATAGAATCAATGGGTAATTTTAGTTCCCTGACGACCAAAGAAAAATTTTATAGATTATATTTAATGATTAGGATAGTATATCCTAAATAATGAATAATTTGTAAAAATAATATTTTATTACGAATATATAAATTTATAATAATTTTAAATCAAATGTCTTATCAAATAAGAAAAAATTGAATAAAAAAAAGTTGAAGAGAAACCTTGCCTTTCTAAGTATCTTTTTATAGCTTGTAAGGACTCCTCAAAAATTTACACAAACCTAGAATGGTATTTAGAGAGGTATATATAAAGTAAATTCATTATCAAGGCCTTTGGTGTGGAGTGGGATAAGATAAATGGTGTGAATTAACTCCTTTTACAAGTGAAAAGGAGGGGCTTTTTCATGGAAAACTATAGTTAGGTAAGGGGTAAATATGGAATAACATGGGGTGTTTGGTGGGTATGGTGAGTTAGGTGAATTAGGTGTAGAAATGGTATGTGAGATATGTGGGTATTAATTTAACACCTAAAAAGGATTTATGGATGGTGTAATTTACCTTTCAATTATTAAGAATTCAAGATGACTTATTTACTCATTTTTACCATTACCAAAATTGATTAAAAACTAATCGTAGTAATTATTTTATTCATAAAAATATAACATTACACTTATTTACCAATTTAAACATGATGAATATTAATTTTATTTCCAACTAATCTAATTAATTTTATAATTATGTTAAAATTATATTTTAAATTAAAATATATAAATTGTTGAAAAACTATTTTTGATGAAAAATTTCATTTTAATCATTAAGTGTTCTTAATATTATTTAAAATTGATTACCAATTAAATGAGTATTAATTAATTTATAAATATTTTTAAAACATAAAATTATATTTTTAATTTAAAATATATTCATTTAATTTATTTTAAATAAACTTTATTTAAAAAAAAGTATTATTCATTGAAAAATTATTGGTTTACCATGTTGACTAATATTTACTTTTGTAACATGATTTTATGAAAAAAGAGATTAATAAAATTAATTAATTTGATCATTATGATTAAAATTATGCTACTTATTTTATCTGATTAAATTTTTAAAAGTGATAAAATTAATTTTTATATAAATATAAATATATAATTTTAAGAAATATATATTTATTAAGCATAAAATGACCTTTGATTTATTACACCCATTTATAGTTTTTTTATAAAGTTGTTAATTCTTGCAAAACCCATTAAATTCCTAGGGGTAATAATTTTATTAATTTAACATAGTTTTTTATTCATTTTAGTTTAGTGTTGCGTGAAAGATAAAAAACTCACATGTTATTTATTTAAGGAAAATTAATTACTAAAATTGTGGGTCATTACACGAACTTAGTCATTTCTTAATGAAATCATGCCAAACCTTCATGGATTATATAGGTACCTAGTAATTCATTCCACCCACCTGATTACCTACATTCCTATTCCATTTACGTGGGAACCACTTCACAAAGGTCACCTATCATGGTGTTCATTCACCATAGTCAAAATTTTAGGATCTGATAGGTCTATAAAATGGGGGATCTACCCAAGAATAGTTGATTTATATCTATGAAAAACTATATTAATGTTCCTTTGACCGAATCCCTCCATATCCATCACTATCCCCCATGACAAATAAAGAGTCAAAATATGATCATTTCCAACCAAGTTAGCCTTTATATGGGTTCCAATACCTAAAACACAAAATTTGATCAATAATAATTTCTCGATTAGAGATTCTCCTTTTAGTTTCCTCAAATATCTTTATAGAGATCCTCTTATTTCCTTCCAAATAATACCTTGAGTTAAGATACTCATCTTTGTTTACTAATATTCTTATAATTAAGATACTCTTCTTGGTTTCCTCATATTCCCTAAGTCAAGATTATCCTCTTAGCTTCATCAAATAACTTTAGTTGATATTCTTCTCTTGGTTCCCTAAAATGTTTTCCCCTAACTCATTAGTGAGGTTAATCTCAGAAGGTCCTATGTAATAAAAAATATTTTTTCAAAAGGAATTACCCCTATAAAAAATCATTTGTTTCATATTTTAAAAAAAATTAAAAAATTCATTCACTTCATTGTTCTAGTTTATATCAATGTAAAATTATATAAATTTGTTAAAATTATCAAAATAATTGACATAATGAAAAAATAATGACATTTTTTCTCAAAACAGATATGTTTTATTTTCATATAAATACATTTTATAATTAATTTAAATTCATGAAATAAAAATAAATTATAAAATGGTTTTACATCATTTAGTATAAATGATAATATATTTCTAGGAAATCATAGGTAATTTTTATAAGGTTCATAAATTATATTGAGTTATAAAAATTTTATATCTTAATAAATGATTAGTTCTATTTAATAATTAAAATTATAATATTTAGAAACTCATTGTTATATAATGAATTTTTATTTTGGAATTATCACATTAAATTTATCATAGGGTGATTTTTTTATATTTTTCTAAAGAAGTTCATTTTTTACTGAAAAGTAAAAAATACAATTTTTATGAAAAATTGTAGCTCTTATAACATCATCATGAGGTAAGACTAACATATAAATTTTATAGACCATTTTATCATCCAAAAAATATTTAAGGAGTATTATAATTCGTTTTAATGTAGTTAATTTGTGTTTAGAAACTTATATTAGACATTTTGGAACCTAAATTATATTTTATCCTATTAAAAAACAATTTTTGGTTTGTTGCATTTAATTAAGAGTTTTGAATGTTAAATTATATTTTTAGTTTTATAAATGTAAATTAAATCAAAAATTTTAATAATAATCTAAAAAAATCATGTAAATCATTGCTACTCAAAATTGTTTATCGTAAATTATAAAATTATAAATATTATAACCAAAAAATACTCTCCCTCATTTCCCCAATAAAATCATCTTCATTTCACATTTAAAATATAAAAATCTGCCTAATTTTCATATCATATGTATCTTATAAACCTTAGGAATGTTATGGAGTTACAGAACCCATATCCTTAAAGGATTTAGCAGAGTAAATCTCCTATGAAGTGGTAACCCAAACACTCTTTCATTATTCCCTTTCTCTTTTTTTCACTCTCCCAATAAGTTTTATGTTTTATAACTTTATAAACTATTCAATATATAATTTTATAAAATGTTAATTTTATTTTTATTCTAGACTAACTTTTTAAATATTTTTATAATATATATATAGAGTCTCTCTCCCTCTCTTTTGATGATTCCCAATAATTTTTTGTTTCATCAGCTTATGAGGAGACTGTCAATGCTTTACTTTCAACCACTTATATGGATGATTAGAATATATTATGTAATATAAATATATTTTAATATAATATAATCTTATTAAATTAATTTTATAAAATGAAAAAATTTAAATAACCAAAATTACAAAAAAATGAAACAAAGTGGAAAAATTTAAAAGAAATCATGTCTTTAGGCCGTTATTATATTAAAATAAAATAGTGGTAAATAAGTTTAAATTATAATAAGAGATCAATATTAAAATATAAATATAATTCAATTATATATTAATTTTTTAAAGAAACACAATTCATATAGGAGGCATAAATTTGATGAAATAAAATGGGATTTTAGGTATGTGGATTCTCAAAACCAATCCTTTCATTTTTGGGTTCTTCACTTTTTCTACTTTATTTTTAATAATATTATTAATAAATATAATATAAATTAATTCTTAACTAATTTAATTTTTCCATAAATGTATATTCATGCTTTTACTTCATTGATATGATTTATATGCCATCTAAAATGATATTCAAATGACTTTATTTTTCAAAATATCCAAATGACTCCTCTTGAAATATTTTTACTTATCGTCATATCCCAAGATCTATTTATGATAATATTATATTTTGAAAAATATGATTTCACTTATTTGGTAACTATAAGGTTATTCAATTACTATTCTTTTTTCTTGGGTTTATTTCATATGTAGGATTTTTATATGTTTCTTTTCCAATGGGAATGAATAATTATGAGTATATTATGACGTGATGAGAGGTTCTAAAATTATATAGATCATTAATAAGCTAGTAATTTTTATATATCTTATGATATTCTATGAATTATTTGTGAATGTAATGTAGATTTATTAACATCTTATGAAATAATGTTTGGTACACAAAATACATGTGAGAAACTAAACTAAATTTTTCCTAAATTTGGTATGGGATTTGAAAATTTTTTTATAATGTTAATTTTTTATGATTAATTAATATTATATTAAATTTATAAATTATTACATGTTAATTTTTAATATAATCCTTTTTTATGTTATGATTATTATTATTATTATTATTCTCACTAGTGTAATATATTGCTTTATGTCTCATGATCCATTCTTTTTATTCCGTTCATTATTGAGATTTTATCTCCTTATTTTATTTATGTGAATAATTAGGTGAATAAATTTAATATCCTGATATTTTAAAAGGAAACACTACATTTTATATTGTACAAGATACATCACACTGATCTTAAATGAAAAACTAAATTTTATTTATATGTGAGAATTATAAACTAGCCATTAAATTAGAGTGAATGTATATGAAAAAATGATTTATAAAATAAATATTATAGAGTAAATAGATATGAATGTATTGATATGTTCTTATAAAATAATCACATAATTTTTAGAAAAGTCGTTTTATTCTTCAAAAAATATGTTTTCTTCAAAAATGGGTTTTTTGGTTTTTATGTGTGAATACTGTAATAAATATTTGGAACTTATATAAATTATATTTTATAAAAATAATATTATTTTTTAAATCATTATAAAAAAATTTTCTTAGGGTGAAATCATTGTATTTTTCTGAAAATTTGATTTTCCATGTGAATAGTAAATAATACCCATTTTTATTAAAAACTATATTTTTGTTTCGACTATTTGTGATGTTTCATTTTTTATAAATGTATTAAAAGAACATTTATAGATATTATATTATTAATAATTAAATTATGATCATATTAATCAATTTTAAAAATTATTTTGGTATGAAATATTTTTTTAACATAAATAATTTTTTTTAAAAAAGTGTATTTTTTCTAAAAAACATTTTCATCGCATTTGGTGCTATTATTTTAAAATTAATTTATATCACTTATATAAATTTAATTTCATGAAAATTAATTTACTTTTTTGATTAAAAAATATATATTTATCATATGATAAGTTTTTTTCTATTTTTATGAAGAAGTAAAATTCTTAGTGAATAGTAAAAAAATATAGTTTTTATGAAATAAAATATCAATTATGATATCTCCAAGACATAGAAATAATATAAAAATATTTGAAAACTATGGAACAAATAAATAATGATAACATACAATAATTATAATTCATAAATAATTTAAAACATAGAGGTTATAACTTATTCACAATAAATATGAAAATCATTTTCAATGATGACGTAGAGATTGCACCACACTGGAAAAGTCAAATTTGGTATCATAAAAATATTAATTGGGATTATATAAGTCCTTGACCAAATTTTATTATAAATTATATTTATTATTTATTATTTTTATGGTTATGAACCAATTTTAAATTTATATAACAAGTGGGTTATCCAAATGCTTGTGAAATGCTTGCACAAGGCCAATATAGTCAAAATAACACATTAAATTTGTTTTCATACTATATATGTGAGTTAAAATAATTATTTAATGAATATAAATATGTATATTGGTCATAATAAACTTATTTTAATGTTATAAGTTTATTTATGACTTTTTGGGGCCACTTGGAATAGATTATCACATTTATAGTATTTTATTTAAATAAAAGTCATGCATGTCACACTCTTATTTTTAATAGGTGAAATACTTTTAATAAAGTTTCATCTAGAGTATATTTTTGAATAGAAATATTATTTTTAAATATAATTTATTTATATTAATCATGGTAATTTATTTTTAATTTTTAGTCAATAAATAATCACCTTAAATGATTTCACAACACTAATGTAGTAATTATTAAATTAATAGAAAAATAAAATTAATGAAATTAAAAATAGAAAATTTAATATAATTAAAGATAATAAATGTGATAAAAAATATATATGACCATGAAGCTTAAGGTATGTAATGAAATAGTTTTTTTAAATATTAGTGTTATTTTGATATTAATAATGTCAAAGTAATGAGTATCTCTAAAAATTTAGATTATGGATATTTTTTAAAAAATAATGTTTTATTAAATGATATAAAATTCATAAAAAAATTAAATTAGGAAAAATTTATATTATAATGTTTTAAATATAAACCATAGTCCATTTATGGGTCGTTTCTCATTTTTTAGTAACTATATTAACCCTTTGACAATAAAAATTAATGTTGTCATGGTAAGAGTTAAATGTGTTAAACAATGGTTAAAACCAAGTGATAAGGGTAGAAATATTGTCAAAAACTATTTTTTTATTTTATGATTTTATATTGAAAAATTATAAAATTATATTATAAAATTATCATTTAGAACCATTTAGTTTTAAAAATTAATTTATATTAATTTATTATTGTGAGAAATTATAAGAATGGCCCTCCCCTCTCTTATAAACGGGCGCATCTTCTTCTTATATCTTCACACTTTAAAACCATTTTGGTTCAAAAAATACCTTCTAAAATATCTTCATTTAAACTGTACCCACTTTCTATAGGTCTTATTTTATGCAAAATACCTCCCTTAATGGCCTCAAATTCTTAAGAAATGAAGATTGTCTGAATAAGTGGTCTCACTTTTAATCTAGCATTTTGTTTTGTTTATTCTTCCACATCCCAAAATCATTGTTAAACAATTATAAAATAATGAATACACTATACTAGATATAAATAAGTGTTATTATGTCAATTGTATGTACTATATACATTTCCACTTCCATCAAATGAAAAACTAATTCATAATTTTTTTGTACAACAGACTACCACCTCATGAACCGATTTAATTCATTTTCCATCACTATCTCTCAATTATAGTCATAATTATGGAATCAATTTCAATATAATATAATAATTAAATATTTATATTAATTAGAATATAATTTATCATTTAAATTTTTACCGTTCTATGAATAGAAAAATGATAAAAGTGTTTGTGCATACGTGTGGACTATTGCCGCTACGAAGCAATGTGATTCATTTTTCATCACCAAATCACATGGATGACATATATAATTATATTTAAATATTTAATATTATATATATAATATTATGATAATTATTTAAATATAAAAATAATACTTACCTTCATTTCTTAGTGGTTATTGAAAAATGGAAACATTACTCATGCCTACGTATTTCCTACTTTCTCCATGATTGTAACATGGTTCATTTTTCATAACCATATTTAATATTTGGATTTAAAAGTAAAATTATTGTATAAAATTTATAATTATGTCTTTAATATTAATATTAATAGGATTTAAATATGATCTCTTTAATCGCATTGAACCTACCGAAGTAATTTTTGACTTATGAACTGAATATCATCAAAGCGTCCGATATGAACTTAAATAATTAATTAATTATTATAACTTGGTATTTAGTGAAATAAAAGGAATAATAAACCATAAAAAGTTTCTCAATAAAGAATATAAATAACCTAAATTTATTACTCATGAATATAAAGAATTTTTGTGATGATTTAGACTTAAGGTAATGAAATTATTAACTCAATTTATATTCATTGGAATAAAATTCTACTTCATTTATTATGTCATTATATGATTATGTTTAAAAATAATTTTGATTATATTATGTTTAATTTATAATTTTCATATTTCTATTTATTACTGATATACATAATCAATTCATTTTATTAATTATCACTTCAATGGTTTGATATTTGTAATGAATTTTCTTTTAACACCAATATTTTTAAGTTCCTCTTTCTTCTCTTTTTACAAAATTATAAAGGAATGTTTTCTTTAACCTTATACAGGATGAGATACTTTTCTTATTTCATAAAATTTTAATACATTGATATTTCCTTTATAATTTTTTATAATTCTTTTCAAAGAAAATGGTTTCATTATTATATGGACTTTTTTTATATTTTAAAATTTATTTTAATAAAAAATTGTTTTTTGATATATGAAAGTGTTTTTCATATGGTTTTAAAATATTTTTCAAGTATTTTATTCCTGATATAGTCCTTTGAAATTATTTATTATGAGAGCTCCCATATTGCAATTTTTGGTCATTTTATATATTTTACATTGGGTAAACCAAGATAATTCTATAATTCATTGGGTAATGATTTGTTTCTCCATAGAATAATATTGGAAGTCAGTTATATGGTTATTCTAATTTGTAAGGTTTATATATGGGTAATATAATGATAATGATCTAAGGAAACTACATTCATTTTCTATGATTTCTAATGATTTTTCAAGAAAATTATTTGATCTAAAAAGAAAATATAATGATTCTTTTTAAGGAAAAAATGATTTTATTTTCAAAAGAAAATGTATATTTTTAAGAAATTTTTTTTAATGTGTTTTAATTTTTTTCACTATATTAATGGTTATATGTTTTTATATTTCTTATTGATATTTGTTTCTTATCCTAATTTTCAAAAAAAACACATGGTATTAAGGTGAGTAGGGATAAGGATGAGACCATGAAGAAAATTATTAATATTTATCCTGAAAAGAAATCATGTTTCTTTTTGAAAATATTTTATTTAGTGGAAGAAATGGATACTGATTATATTAGTCCACTTGTAATGTGTTAGTTAACATTGTATAATTTTATCCTAATTCTAAAAAAAATTAAATAAGAAAGATCCTTGTAATTATAATACATTAAATTTTAGTTCAAAAAAATTGAATATGTAATTATTAAGGTTGGGTACTCTCATTTGAGGATAGTTATTTTTTGAAATATTTATATTGAATTATGGGTATTATTGTTGAATTTTTAAGATTACAGTTTTCCCTCATATAATGATTTATTATTTTTGGGAGTTATTTTATCATGTACTAAACATTTTGGTTTTGGTTAATGTCTAAAGATAATATGAATAGATTGTTATTATTTTATGTATATTGTGATCTGAATAAGTTTATTCTATTGATTAAGACATAAAAATTTCATCTAGAACACTCATCATTTAAAGAAAAAAGATGATATTATAGTTGAAATTTATTAAAGGATGATGGTATACATTTAAAGTAAGTATAAATACTTATGTTCTTACTCTCAGTAGTATAACAATTCCTCAAATATAGGAAAAGTATCTTGAAAAAATATATTATTCATTTACTTTTATTATCAAGAAATCAATGGCCTTTTAACCCAACAAATATTTATAGTTTTTTTATGGTTAAATTTCTAATTATCATGTTCTCAATCATTCTTTTTCAGTCCTTTGGATTTATTTTTCTCTTATATATCCATTTTGTTTATTTAAACTTAATATATGTTATCTCATGTGACCTTTGTACTTTATTTTCTTTTTTATCAAGTGGATGTTGTATTTATCCTTTTTACAATGTGGGATTTTAATAAAGTTATTTTAAAAGGTCGGCCCCTTGTTACAGAAACCAAGTTCCAAATTGAGAGGAAAAAATTTAAAAAATAGGGGTATTGTAAAATATTTATATTTTGAAAGGAAACAGTATGTTTTATAGCGTACAATATAAGCCACATCAAGCTTAAACGAACAACTAAATATTATTTATATGTGGTTGTTATAACATAGCTGTTAAATTGGTAGTTATGAATATGAATAACTGATTTCTAGAATAAGTATAAATTTCCAACTCAATATAAAATTATTATTATTTTCTAATAAAATAATCACACAACTTTTAGTAAATTAATTTTATTCTTTAAAAAATACTTTTTCTTAAAAAATGAGTTTTATTGTTTTTCATGAGTGGATTTTATAATCAATTTTTAGAACTTCAATAAATTTTATTTTTTAAAAATAATATTTTTTTATATTATCATACAAAAATTATATTGGGTTGAAATTTCATATTTTTATGAAAATATTGATTTTCTATGTGAATAGTAAAAATACCAAATTTTTTTTGAAAACTATATTTTTTTTGAACCATTTGTGAAGTTCCATTATATTTTAAAATGGTTTCAAAAAAAATTATGTATATTATATTATTATTAGTTTAATTATGATAATTGGAATTTATTTTATAATTTAATTTGCTCTCAAATCAATTTTTTAACCATAAATAAGCATTTTTAAGAAAAACTATATTTTTTTTAAAAATGTTGCTTTCATCAAATTTTTAAATTTTATTTTAAAATTAATTTATATCACATATAGTAACGGAATTAAATGAAATTTAATTTTTTTTTAATTCATAAATCTAAATTTATACGTGGATGGGTTTTTTTATTTTTCTATAGAAGTTAAATTTTTAGTGAATAATAAACAAATCTTGTTTTTTGAAATATGATATCATTTATGATATTTCCAAGACATTCACATAATATAAAAATATATGAAACTTATGTAACAACTCAATAATGATAAAATACAATAAATATCATTTCTAAATAATTGAAAACATAGATATTATAATTTATTCCGCAATAAACATAAAAAATAATTTCAGTGATGATGTAGAGCCTGCAAAACACTAGAAAGGTCAAATTTGGTATCACAAAAAAGTAATTTGTATATTATAATTAATTTATATAATTTTCTAGTAAATTATATATATAATTTATTATTTTTATAGTTAAAAATTATTTTTATAGTTATAATAGGAGGGACTTATCCAAATGCTTGTGTAATACTTGCACACGGCCAACAAAGTCAAAACAACACATTAAATGTGTTTTCATGATATAGATATGATTTAAATTAAATATTCAATGAACATAATGGATATTTTGATCATAATAAACTTATATTCATGATATAAAATTTTTTATGAGTTTTTTGGTTCACTTGAATAAGATTAATACCATTATAGTATGTTATATAAAGAAAAGTCATACATATCACACTCTTGTTTTTAATAAGTATGATATTTTTAATAATGTGTTATACAAACAATATGTTTGACTATAAATAATATTTTTAAATATAATATATTTATATTAATCATGGAAAATTAATTTTAATTTTTAGTAATGAAATATTTATGTTAAATGTTTTCACAACCTTGATGGAGGAATTAATTAAGTAATTAAAAAATAAAATAAATGATATTAAAAATATTAAAAATATATTTAATTTAAGGAAATTAATATGATCAATGAATTTTATAGATTAAATTGATATATTAGGTATATAATAAAATAGTTTCTTTTCAATTATAAGTGTCATTTGGATATTATTAAAGTTTATGTAATGAATAGTTAAAAAAATTGACATTATGGAAATTTTATAATAAATAAAATTTTATTAAATGATTGAAAATTCATAGAAATATTAAATTTGAGAAATTTATTATTATAAGATTAAAAATATCAGCCATGGTCTATTTATTAGTTTTTTTTCAATTTATAGTAACTATATTAACCCTCAAAGAGTTAAAATCCATGTTGTTATGTTATGCATTAAAGGGGTTAATTGAGGGATAAAACCAAGTGATAATGACATAAATAGAGTAAAAATTTATATTATTTTTATTTTATAATGGTAATTAAACCCATACTCATTTTATATTCAAAATTTATAATTTATGAGCCATTTGGTAATAAATATTAATTTATATTAACTTAATATTTTGAGAAATTTCAAGAGTACCTCTCCCGTCTCTTATAAAAAGACACATATTCTTCCCATTTCATCACACATAAAAACAATTTTTTTCAAAAAATCATGAAAAAATATATTCTAAGAATCTCTCCTCACATTTTGAGGTATTATTTTTGTGGAAAAACCACCCATAGTGGCCTTAATGTGTTTGCCAAACACTATTATAAGATGAAGAAGTGTCATTTTTAAAAGAGTGTTTTTGTATTTTATTAAAAATACCCTAAATAATATTCAGCATTTTTTTAATAATAAATAAAATATAAAATATATAATAAGATGTTATTATGTTAGTGGAATGACATGTATCCATCTACACTTCCATCGAATGGGAAAAGAATTTATTCTTCATCGGTACAATAGACTACTGCCTCGTGAACAAACATAAATCGTTTTCCACCATCATCTCTCAAGATTAGTCAATTTTATGGAATTAATGTTTAAATATTATATTAATTAAATATTAATATTTATAAAAATATATTATATCATTCACTTTCTTACCTATCCGTGAATAAAAAAATGACAGCATCGTTCGTTCATACGTGTGGACTACCATATCCATGAAGCGATGTGATTCATTTTTCATCACCACGTCATATGGAAGATATATATAAATATATTTAAATAATTAATATGATATATATGAAATTATGATAATTTTGTAATGATAAAATAATACTTACTGTTTTTCAGAGTGAGTATCTCAAGAGGTGGGTGAATTGAGTACCTAATAATTTTTTTATTAAATATGGATTACATTGAAATCCTCGGAATATTTAAAAAATATCCAAACATATAAAAATAATTAGTATGATATAGATATTAGTTTTTATGAGGACTTATATAATGATTTATTAGGTCTCAGATGAATAATATACAATATTATTTGATCTTTTGAAATTAGTCTAGTTGATCAAGATACTATATGATCATGAATTAAGATAAAATATCAAAGAATATATTTTTTTTTACAATTATATTATTTCTGATTTTAAAGTGAAAATTATGTAAAACAAAATTTAAACACACAGCGAAAATAATGAATAAAATAAGTTAAGTCTCAAGTTGGTAATTAGTCTTCTCCTCTTGGTGATCACCCACCACTAAGCAGTTTATACAAAGATAAACTAGATGATCCACAACCTGGATTAGGTTTTAAAATAGAAAACACTATCCAAGTCCAAATGACCTCTTCCATAGTTATTCATGGGATTAATGATAAATAGGATACACAAGGACCTCTACCACTCTTATCTATGAGAAAAATAAATAACTAGAGAGTTCGATAAGATATCATGTATCATTTAGTTTTGCGCAAGAGACGGTGTGTGTATATAAAATATAGTATAGAACACACTACTAAAATTTAATAAATATAAATATATATGATAAATATAGGAATATTGAGTTTATATAAGCTCGGTCTATTTCAATGAAACTTGTGACTCTTGATTTGATTCAGCAATAAATCTTAAGTCGATTTCTCTGGTGGTGTCAAGTGTTCTGGAAGTGTGACACTGGTGGTATAATGTTTGTTGTATGTTTCTCTAGTGGTATTTTATTTGTGGTGTCTTAAACATATCCAATTTTCTGTATGTTAGTGGTATCTTAGCTAATGGTATATGGTTTTGTGGTGTATGTTATGACTATGTGATATGGATCGTGCCTCATCTGGCGACATGAAATCCTAGAGGAATTTCTATCAATTGTTTCCCATAACATATCAAGTCCTCAGTCTAGTAGTATGATAGTCTAATGGTGTGATATCCTTGTGTTATCTTAGAATTAGAGATTTTTGTGACAGCGGTGTGTCATGACCAATGGTGTCTGTCTCAACAATATCTCATACTTAGAAAAATTTACCATCTTTTCTTAGAAAAAATAATACTTATAGATAAACATTAAATTCACCTATATTATAAAAAATGTGATTTTGTGATCCTTAAAACCTGGAGGTCAACAATCTCCCCCATTTTGATGATCACTAATCATGGCATCAAAATAATATTATAAATGTAGAAATAGTTCATAAAAGGGATTTCAACATATTAAATATGATAACCAATATAAACCATGACTTTTCAATCACAACATGTGGAGATGGTATCAAAGTCACAATATAATCAAAGATAATAGAAAGATGTAAAACAAATAATATTGATAATAAAGATAAGAAATTATAATATGTAAAGTAAAAAAATCCATAAAATTTTGTATTCCATAAAAGAAATCTCATCCCTTTTGGTATTATAAAAAAGGTAAATAATATAATAATAAAGATATTAAATTCAATAAGATTTAAGAAATGATATATTTTGAATATCATATTACAATATAACTAACATAAGAAGATGAAAGAAAGATATTTGAAAATAGAAGAAAAAAATTATTACAAGGTAGATCCCATCAAAGACATAACATTCAAATACAACAAAAGAAAAATGATAAGGTTTTTCATTGGTATCCATTGGTTCATTTCTTTTAGTTTTGGATTTATCTTTCTCCTTATCTAAAATAGAAGGATCAGCCTGAGGAAGAGTTGATGGAGAACAAGGAGAGCAGTCAAGGAGAGCTCAAACTGGATGATCTTCCAATATAACAACAATTATATGCTAAACTACATATTGGGAAGGTTCTATAGGAAAATGTTGTAATCTATCTATCAGGAGAAGAGGTGAATCACCAATAACACCATGTCAGAAGGAAAATTGAGTAATTGGAATGGATGACTGAGCAATGACTATATGTCCTTGATAATGGAGAAAAAGATTCACGAGGGTAATGAAATATATTGTGATTTTTCCACCCCTCCATGGAACTAAATAAGTCACCTATATCTTCAATAAAATTGTTTAATACGGGATTCATCTCTTTAAGTTATCTGACTTTATCTTTAAAAGCCTAAGTCACTAGAGGTAGTCTCAAATTTTCAACCAAGAACGTGAAATTGGAATCCATGAAATAGTTTTTATAGATTTGATAGATATAGTACTTAACAAATTTAGTAATAGCATCCCTATCATTATTCATGTCCTTAGCATAGCTCAAAACCAACTTGAGAACATGGTCATAATTATACCAAATTATGCTCAAAGTCTCTTGGGGTTAATTAGTTACTCTACATGGAGCACTAGAAGAAGAATCTCTAATCCCATATAAATCAATTTTCCTCAATTGATCAACATCAAAAACTGGAGGAGGAATAGAACAATCTAAATAATTTGAGGAATTATCCCCTAGACTTTTAAGAATACCATCCAAAGAATCTCTAAACTCATATTTCATTTTCTCAACAAAATATTTTAGATTTTCCATCTCATTTCCAATATGATTATTTTCAAGATATATCTCATAAAAATGATGCATCATATTTGGATGAATATTCTGAAAAACCAACTCGTATAGATAATGATTATACTCTTCACATAGATTAGTGAAAAGATGGGTTTGATTTTTTACACACTTGTGAAACTCATCCATCATTTTTTCACTAAAAACTTTTATGTTAACTAGTGTGAAAATATACATTGTAATAATGAGAGGAGTTGGAGAAGGTTTAGGAAAATAAGGTCGCATAGATCTGAACTTCTCAAGTAGACCTTTAAGATCAACATAGGCTATCAAAAATACCTTAAGATCACCTTCAATACTGACTTTATTTTTATCATTCGTTATAGGGATTTTTGTAACAACTGATAAATTTTCCCATCCATCTTCCATAGGGTCTACCCATTGATCTGAAACACCATAAGAAAGAGGTGTACTGACAAAAGGTACTAAAACATCTAGATTCTTCTAACCTTGTGAAGTTTCAGCAGACCCTCTATGTTCAACACTGGTAGGGTTTGATATAACACCCGAGACTTTTATGTTATATAAATCATCAAAGGAATCTTTTTCTACACAACACTTGCTTGGCCTGCTTTACACGAAATCGCGACCTTCCTCGATAGCTTGCGTCGTACGCAATACCGAGTTTCACTAAACAACGATATGCTATTAAAATATTATTAAAACTAGCCGTTATGAATAATAATAACCACTTTTTGAAATTTTATTTTTCAAAATGGTCTTCATTTTTGGATTCGGAATATCGAAATTAGCCTAGGGTGAAATTTTGGTATTTTTCTGAAAACATTCAATTTTTGATGAATAGTGAAACCACTAAGTGATAGTTAAAAAACTGAATTTTTCATAAAACTTAATTTTACCGCTTCTGTGAGTGGAATTTCAAAAATCCGAGAGACACGGTTGATGTCAGTAAGTAAAATGTGGTTCAATGAGATGGAAATAATTTTTTTGGTGAATAGTAACTTTTTACTTTTTTTACCACGGTAAAACGTAAATAGGGTAATTAAGGGTAAAGATGATATTATTATTACCCTAACACATGTCCTAATTCTATTGGATAAGTGTAATTCGACCAAAAACAAACTTAGGAATAAAATATGACCATTTAGGCCCACTTGGATTAGATTAGGACATTTATTATTAATTTATTTAAAGAAGGGTTAAAATAGTTAAAATCAAAGTTTAATAAGTAAATAATTTTAATATGGGGTTATACATAATATAAATTAGACTATAAATATTCATTAGAAATCTAAATAGATTTCTTACATAATGGTATTTTATTTGTAATTTTTAGACATTATATAATTTAATTTATTTATGATACAACGATGATGCAGTAATTATCTTATTAATGAAATATTGACATAATTGATGTTATAAACACCAACATAAATGTAATTTGAAAATTTTATGAATCCCACTTATTTTTTAGGTTAATCTGACATGTTAGTATTGATTTAATTAACTTGGATCGAACTAATAATTCTGTTATGATTTTCAAAAAAATCAATTACTAAATAGTGTCAAAATTGACATAAAATAGTTTTTAAAACAAATATTATATTGGTAATTGTTATTTTATTCTTAAAAATCTAAAGTTCGGCCAAATTACTTAGATAAGGTTATATATATTGATAATAAACAACTTGGGGTTGGTTTTTCTGGTTATAGTATGTTTATTAGCCTTATAGTATAAGAACACAAGAAGACATGGTAAAAGTAAAATTATATAACTTAATGTTAAATATAAATGATAAGGTTAAAATAGGAACCTAATATTGTCTAAATTCTATTGGATGAGAGGGATTTGACTCATCCCCACCTCAGCTTTGAAATATATCAATTTAGAGCTATTTAAAACCGAACTTGACTTTATAATAAAATAATAGTTTTAGTTATTCCAAAGGTGCCCCTCTCCTCCCTTATAAAAGGACACCTCCTCCCCCTATTCCTCACACCACATTGAGCCTTCAATCTCGGCCAACCCCTGCCACTTTCTCCTCTCCACTTCCCTAGAGACATCCTAGAGGTCCTGATATTCTTCAAAGACCAATTTTAGTTCCCTAAAAGAATGTCTCAAAGAATCACTTCAAAGAAGAGGTAATGTCCGTTACCGATTCATTCATCTTTATTTATTCTTCCACTTCTTCTTCTTTAGTTGTTTAATTACGAAGTAATAACATCAGTATCACTAATATACTGATATGTTATTATAAGTATGAAACAACCCTATTTCACCATCTATCCATCCTACGGAAAAAGAAATCACCGCGCGTGCGTACGTACAGAATAATGACTCCACGCCGTGGTGTAATCTATTTTCCACCACCACCTTACTTGGATGGGTATAATGGTGTAAATAATGACTATATATGACTATTATTAAGTGATATTGATTCTGAAATAGTATAAATATACTCCAATACAATTCCACGATCATATGAACGATATCATCACTTGTGCGTACGTACGGAATACCGTCTCCACGATGTGATGCAACTCGTTCTACATGATCTTAATTTCATAATGATTATATAAATGAATTGAATGAATGAATATGATATATATTACACTAATACCATTCTGGAAATGAGGTATTTATAACCTAAAGAAAAGAATAATAATTTATTCGACAAAACATGCATAAGAACAAAAAGTTATAAACACCCGAATAACAAGTAGCAATGAAATATTACTACTAAGAAGCTAAGAATATGACCATATATGATATCATAAAAATAAGTACGATTCTGGAATAAGTCAATAACATTATTTAAATCATTATACAGGAGGTTCGGACACTTACAAAGCAAGTTGTACCTAAGGTAAAGGAAATATCACAATCCTATTTTTTTTCCGAGATTGTTTTTACTTTGGCATTTACTGGGGTGTATTTTATCATCCACATCCATGTTTCCTCAATATGTAATATTATTTCCATCCACCTATAATTGTTTAAATCCAATTTTACCCTTCGGTGAGTTTTTAGTAAAAATATGAAAGGAATCTTTTGTCGTTTTTCGTACGAGGTACTTTTTGACTTTTCCGACAAAAGTACGAAGAATGTTTTATTTAACTTATACGGCATGAATGGATTTTTAAAACATTATTTCCAAGAATCTTCCTTTACAAGTTTTCAAGTTTATTTTTAATCAACTTCTTTTAGTTGTATGACATATTAAGAAAGGAAAAGTGTTTTTGAGAAAGGAAGGATATTTTCCTCAAGAATTCAATTCAAGTGTTTTATCAAAATTATTTTCCATCTAAGATAATATAGGGTTCTATTTCTATCCCTATTATTAAATTGATTATGTTGTGATGGAAATATTTTTTATGAATTCCTTTATCTTATATGAATTGTTTTATGATGTCACGATGTTTATGATTCCCATTTTTATTACATGGGTTATGCTATGATGTATGATTTATGATTTTGTGGCACAGATAAGAATGGTTTCATTATGTGATGGGTGGGACCTATATCTCCCTCCAATTCATAGGGTAAATATTTTATATCTCATGAGATAGATATGGATGGAATGGTAGGTTATACCGGTTCAGTGAAATAGGACTGAAACGAGGGTGACTCGGTTCAGAAATGGACTTTGTCCACTAAGATAGTCTTGGCAATGAGTCTTGACTAACAAGAAATGATTCTCTATGATTATGTGTGTATGCCACAATGTTTCATGTTTTAAGTTATGATTATTGTGATTACATTTCACTGCCATGATTTATTCCATGTTATAATATTATGATCTCTTTTTCAGGATAAGATTTCAAAAAGTTATGTTCTTATGTATATGATGTGATTGATATTTCTTTTGTTTACCCTTACTGAGCATTTGAGCTCACCCTTTTGTATGTTTTATTTCCCCAGGTCAGGAAGAAGGTTATTAAGTAGAATATTCCAAAAAGGGGCTCTATATATGATGAAATAAATGGGAGGCAAAGTAGATTCTTTATGAACCAGTTGTTTATGTTTCCCAGTTTCTAAAGACACTATACATATACGGTCCTTTCTTGGTTTTATTATATGTTGTAATAAGTGTGCTTCAATTCTGAAGTAATAACAATGTATGTAAAGTATGGGTCGTTATAGTTGGTATCAGAGGAAAGGTATAGTCAACCTTTGGAAACTAGGATGTAAAAGCCTTAGTAAGAACCCTAAGGATAAGTCTAAGCATAGAACACAATCTTAGTGTTTTAGAAATGGCCATGAATAACCTAGGACAAGACCTTACGTGTGAAATTTTATTCTTAATTATGTGGTTTTCCTATTATAATTAGTGTTTCTCACACTATTCTTCTTGGTTTTGGTCAATGGATGGAACCCGAAGGAATAGTGTTAATGTGGAATGAGACGGCTAATGCAATGATTGTCCCCCTGAGCAACCAAACGTTATGGGAGATGGAATGAAAAATCTTATAGCCATGATCACACAACTTTCTCAATCTATGAATCATGTAGGACTTCCAAACGAGCAAAGGAAGGAGAAGCATTCTTTTGAATCCTTCATGAGGTAGCATACACCTTCTTTCAGCGGGTCTACTGATCCATTAGTTGCTGAACAATGGATTAGTACCATTGAAAAGATATTTTCAGTTCTTCAATGTTCTGAACATGATAAAGTCATCCTAGCAGTGTATCGTTTGGAAGTAGATGCTGATCAATGGTGGAATCTTATTAAGAATACGAGGAAAAGGGATGAAATTGAGTCCATGGAATGAGACGAGTTCAAGAACTTATTTTTCAATAAGTACTTCCCTCGTATTCTCTGAACAAAGATGGAGAAAGAGTTTCTTGAACTAAAGAAAAAGGATGATGAATCTGTTGGTACCTATGAAGCAAATTTTACAAGACTTGCAAGGTATGCTTCTGGTATTATTATCCAACCTGAGAGTAAGATCGATCGATTCTTTAGTGGATTAAAACCAAGTCTTCGAAGGGCGATAGCCATAAGGGACTTCAATAGCTACGAGGAAATTGTTCGATGTGCTCTCAAAGTCGAGATGGAGATTGGAGTAACCCATCAGTCATATGGATTTGATAAGAAGAGGAAAATGGAATTCAAAGGAAAATCTAAAGAGCACACTGAAAAGAAGATGATCTTTCCCTTATGATCAAAGTGTGGAAAGAAACATGGATGGAGTTGTCTTAAAGGTACAAGTAAATGTTTCAAATGTGGAAAGGAAGGTCATTGGGCATTTGAATGCTGCGATGATGGGAAGAAGATGTCTAATGATGCAAACAAAGGAAGGGATACACAGAATGATCCTACTACACATCAATGTTTCAAGTGCAAGGAGATGGGGCATTATGACAATAAATTCCCTAATCCAAGGGTTGATGATGATGGTCAACGTCAACAAACTCTTAAGGCTAAAGACAAAGGAAAGTCACATGAAATTTCTATCAGTGATGTGGAGTACGATAACGATGTGGTGAATGGTACACTTACCATACACTCTAAAGTAGTAAATGTTTTATTTGATTCTGGATTCACCCACTCTTTTATTTCTGAAGAATTTTCTAAGGGTATCACCGTATTACCTCAACAATTATATGTTGAGTTAGTTGTGACAACACCTAATGGCACAACTGTCGCATCAAAAGTTTATAATTCATCTCCGATCGAAGTTTGTGGGAAAGTGCTTCCTGCAAATCTTGTGATCCTTCCTATAGTGGAATTTGATGTGATTCTTGGCATGGATTGGATTTCTTTATATGGAGATCATATCAATTTCCAAAGAAGGGAAGTCACATTTCATATTCCAGATCAATCTATGATCATCTATCAATGCAAGGATGAACATAACCTTCTAGTGGAAATTTCTTCTATTTTATGGGTATTGATTCCACTAAATGAAGGTTATTTATCTCAAATGGTTGGTGAGAAACTCACGATTAAGAATCTTCCCATTGTACGAGAGTTGGATGATATCTTTCCAGAGGAATTACCGGGTCTTCCACCAAATCGTGAAGTTGAGTTTTCAATAGAACTCGTACCGGGTGCTTTGCCTATTTCAAAGACACCTTATAGAATGGCCCCAATTGAGTTGCAGGAATTGAAGAAGAAACTACAAGAGAATCTTGATAAGGGATACATATGGCCTAGTGCGTCACCTTGGGGAGCACCTGTTCTATTTGTTAATAAGAAAGATGGATCAATGAGACTCTGCATTGATTATCGGGAACTTAACAAGATCACTATCAAGAACAAATATCCTCTCCCGCGCATTGATGACCCATTTGACCAACTACGCAGCGGTCAATACTTTTCCAAGATTGATCTCTGTTCAGGGTATCATCAATTAAGGATCAAAAGGGAGGATATACCAAAGACGACTTTCCGTACAATGTATAGACAATATGAATTTATAGTGATGCCATTTGGTCTTTCTAATTCCCCTACTATCTTCATGGATCTGATGAATAGAGTCTTTAGAGACTATCTTGATCAATTTGTGGTAGTCTTTATAGACGATATTCTTGTCTATTCAAAGAGTAAGGAAGAACATGAAGATCACTTGAGAATTATATTTAAGTCCCTGAGAAAGGAGAAGTTTTATGAAAAATTTACCAAGTGTGAATTTTGTCTTCAAAAAGTTGCATTTTTGGGTCACATAATCTCAAAAGAGGGGATATCTGTGGATCCAGCAAAAACAGAGGTTATCGAAAGATGGTCAAGACCAACAACAGTAATTGAGATCCGAAGTTTTCTTGTTTTGGCTGGATATTATCGACGTTTTGTGATAGATTTTTCACGATTATCTAATCCACTCACCAAGTTGATTCGGAAAGGAGTTAAGTTTGTCTGGACGGAAGAATGTTAAGAGAATTTCAAGGAGTTGAAAAGAAGGTTATCCAGTGCACCTATGCTCACACTGCCTTGTAGTGGATAAAGTTTTGTGATCTATAGTGATTCATCCAAGAAGGGATTAGGGTGTGTTCTTATGCAAAATGATATCGTGATAGCTTATGCGTCACGACAGTTGAAAATCTATGAGAAAAATTACCCAACACATGATTTGGAGTTTGCTGCGGTAATCATTGCATTAAAGATTTGGAGGCATTACCTTTATGGTGAAAGGTGTGATATTTATACTGATCATAAAAGTTTGATGTATATTTTCACACAAAAGGAGCTGAATATGCGTCAAAGAAGATGGTTGGAGCTGATTAAGGATTACGACTGCTCAATCCATTACCACCCTGGGAAAGCAAACAAGGTGGTAGATGCATTAAGTCGACAAGACCATGCTAGTTTATCCATGATGAGGATCACAAAAGATCCAATATTTATGGATTTACAAAGGATGGATCTTGGAATAATAATGGAAGGGGAAAAAACTTATCTTTCTCAAATGAATGTTCAACCATCTATACATGTGAAGATTAAAGAGGCACATAAAGAAGATGTCGAGTTACAAAAGGAGGTGAGAAATGTTCTTGAGTTCAACCTTGATTGTGATGGGATAATAAAGTTCAGGAATTGGGTTTGTGTTCCTCCCTTCCCCGAATTAAAGAAGGAGCTGCGGGATGAGGCTCATAGTTCTTCATTCTCCATTAATCCTGGAAGCACGAAGATGTATAGGGACCTGAAAGAGTACTTCTGGTGGGATGGCATGAAAAGAGATGTTGCTGAATATGTCTCTCAATGCTTGGTTTGTCAACAAGTTAAAGCTGAGAGATAGAAGTCTAAGGGGATGTTACAACCATTACCCATACCCGAATGGAAATGGGAAAACATTACTATGGACTTTGTCACATGACTTCCTAAAACATCCAAAGGCAATAATGCTATCTTGGTCATAGTTGATCGTCTTACAAAGTCTGCACACTTCATTGCTATTAGAGAGGATTTCTCTCTGGATCAGCTTGCCATGATATATGTAAAGGAAGTGGTAAGATTTCATGGAGTACAACTTTCTATTATATCTGATCGGGATCCGAGATTTACCTCGAAGTTCTGGCGAAGTCTTCAGCATACTCTGGATACAGAGTTGAGTTTCAGCACTGCTTATCATCCTCAGACAGACGGTCAGTCTGAGAGAACAATTCAAACCCTAGAAGATCTGTTGAGAGCTTTCTCTATGGATTTCAAAGGAGGTTGGGATCAACACCTACCTTTGGTGTAACTTTCTTATAATAATATCTTTCACTCCAGTATTCAGATGGATCCTTATGAAGCTCTCTATGGAAAGAAATACAGGACTCCAACTTGCTGGGATGAAGTTGGGGATAGAATGCTATTAGGACCTGATCTCGTTGATGAAATGGCAGAAAAGGTCAGATCTATTCAACAACACATAAGATCAGCTCAGAGTCAATAGAAAAGTTATGCCGACAACTGAAGAAAAGACATAGAGTTTGATGTGGGTGATAAAGTGTTCTTATAAATATCTCCCTGGAAGAGGGTTATGATATTTGGAAAGATGGGGAAGTTGAGCCCTAGATATATCGGTCCTTTTGAAATACTGGATCGTGTTGGGAAGGTAGCTTACCGATTGGCACTTCCACCAAATCTCTCTCAAGTTCACGATGTGTTCCATGTATCTCTCCTGAGAAAGTACATACCTGATCCTTCACATGTACTCAGATCAGAAGTTGTACCGCTGGAGCAAGTTCTTTCTTATGAAGAACAACCGATAGAGATTCTGGATCGTAGCGAAAAAGTCCTACAAACCAAGACCACTCGATTGGTGAATGTTTTATGGAGGAACCACCAATTAGAAGAAGCTACATGGGAACTTGAGGATATGATGAGGGAGAGGTATCCTCATCTATTTGTTACAAAGTGACGAATTTCGAGGAAGAAATTCATTTTAAGGGGGGTAGAATGTAACACCCGAGACTTTTATGTTATATAAATCATCAAAGGAATCTTTTGCTACACAACACTTTCTTGGCTTTCTTTACACGAAATCGCGACCTTCCTCGATAGCTTACGTCGTACGCAATACCGAGTTTCACTAAACAACGATATGCTATTAAAATATTATTAAAACTAGCCATTATAAATAGTAATAACCACTTTTTGAAATTTTATTTTTCAAAATGGACTTCATTTTTGGATACAGAATATCGAAATTAGCCTAGGGTGAAATTTTGGTATTTTTCTGAAAACTTTCAATTTTTGATGAATAGTGAAACCACTAAGTGGTAGTTAAAAAACTGAATTTTTCATAAAACTTAATTTTAACGCTTCTGTGAGTGGAATTTCAAAAATTCGAGAGACACGGTTGATGTCAGTAAGTAAAATGTGGTTCAATGTGAAGAAAATTATTTTTAGGTGAATAGTAACTTTTTACTTTTTTTACCACGGTAAAAAGTAAATAGGGTAATTAAGGGTAAAGATGATATTATTATTACCCTAAAACATGTCCTAATTCTATTTGATAAGTTTAATTCGACCAAAAACAAACTTAGGAATAAAATATGACCATTTAGTCCCACTTGGATTAGATTAGGACATTTATTATTAATTTATTTAAAGAAGGTTTAAAATAGTTAAAATCAAAGTTTAATAAGTACATAATTTTAATATGGGGTTATAAATAAGATAAATTAGACTATAAATATTCATTATAAATCTAAAAAAATTTCCTACATAATGGTATTTTATTTGTAATTTTTAGACATAAAATAATTTAATTTATTTATGACACAATGATGATGCAGTAATTATCTTATTAATGAAATATTGACATAATTGAGGTTATAAACACCAAAATAAATGTAATTTTAAACTTTTTGTGAATCCCACTAATTTTCTAGGTTAATATGACATGTTAGTATTGATTTAATTATCTTGGTTCGTACTAATAATTCTGTTATGATTTTCAAAAAAATCAATTACTAAATATTGTCAAAATTGACATAAAATAGTTTTTAAAACAAATATTATATTGGTAATTGTAATTTTATTCCTAAAAAACTAAGGTTTGGCCAAATGACTTAGATAAGGTTATATATATTAATAATAAACAACTTGGGGTTCGTTTGGCTGCTTATAGTAAGTTTATTAACCTTATAGTATAAGAACACAAGAAGACATGGTAAAAGTAAAATTATTTAACTTAATGTTAAATTTAAATGATAAGGTTAAAAAAGGAACCTAAACTTGTCTAAATTCTATTGGATAAGAGGATTTCTACCCATCCCCACATTAGCTTCGAAATGTATCAATTTGGAGTTATTTAAAACTGAATGTGACTTTATAATAAAATAATAGTTTTTGTTTTTCCAAAGGTGCCCCTCTCCTCCGTAATAAAAGAACATCTCCTCCCCCTCTTCCTCACACCACTTTGAGCCTTCATGCTCGGCCAACCCCTGCCAATTTCTCCTCTCCACTTCCCTAGAGACATCCTAGAGGTCCTGATCTTCTTCAAAGACCAATTTGAGTCCCTAAAAGAAGGTCTCAAAGAAGCACTTCAAAGAAGAGGTAATGTCCGTTACCGATTCTTTCATCTTTATTTCTTCTTCCAATTCTTATTCTTTAGTTTTTTCATTATGAAGTAATAACATCAGTATCACTCATATACTGATATGTTATTATAAGTATGAAACAACCCTATTTCACCATCTATCCATCCTACAGAAAAAGAAATCACCGTGCGTGCGTACGTACGGAATACCGTCTCCACGCCGTGGTGTAATCTATTTTCCACCACCACCTTACTTGGATGGGTATAATGGTGAAAATAATGACTATATATGACTATTATAAAGTGATATTGATTATGAAATATTATACATATACTCCAATACAATTCCACTATCATAGGAACGATATCATCACTAGTGCATACATACGGAATACCGTCTCCACGATGTGATGTGACTCGTTCTACATGATCGTCATTTCATAATGATTATATAAATGAATTGAATGAATGAATATGATATATATTACACTAATACCATTCTGGAAATGAGTTATTTATAACCTAAAGAAAAGAATAAGAATTTATTCGACAAAACACGCATAAGAACAAAAAGTTATAAACACCCGAATAACAAGTAGCAATGAAATATTACTACTAAGAAGCTAAGAATATGAACATATATGATATCATAAAAATAATTATGATTCTGGAATAATTCAATAACATTATTTAAATCATTATACAGGAGGTTCGGACACTTACAAAGCAAGTCGGACCTATGGTAAGGGAAATATCACAATCTCATTTTTATCCGAAATTGTTTTTACTTTGGCATTTACTGGGGTGTATTTTAACATCCACATCCATGTTTCCTCAATATTTAATATTATTTCCATCCACATACAATTGTTTAAATCCAATTTTACCCTTCAGTGGGTTTTTAGTAAAAGATATGAATGGAATCTTTTGTCGTTTTTTGTACGAGGTACTTTTTGACTTTTCCGACAAAAGTACGAAGAATGTTTTTTATCTTATAAGGCATGAATGGATTTTTAAAACATTACTTCCAAGAATCTTCCTTTACAAGTTTTCAAGTTTATCATTAATCAACTTCTTTTAGTGGTATGACATATTAATAACGGAAAAGTGTTTTTGAGAAAGAAAGGATATTTTCCTCAAAAATTCAATTCAAGTGTTTTATCAAAATTATTTTCCATATAAGATAATATAGGGTTCTGTTTCTATCCCTATTATTACATTGATTATGTTGTGATGGAAATATTTTTTATGAATTCCTTTATCTTATATGAATTGTTTTATGATTTCACGATGTTTAAGATTCCCATTTTTATTACATGGGTTATGCAATGATGTATGATTTATGATTTTGTGGCACACATAAGAATGGTTTCATTATGAGATGGGTGGGACCTATATCTCCCTCCAATGCATTGGGTAAAGATTTTATATCTCATGATATAGACATGGCTGGAACGGTAGGTTATACCAGTTCATTGAAACCAGACTGAAACGAGGGTGACTCGGTTCAGAAATGGACTTTGTCCACTAAGATAGTCTTGGAAATGAGTCTTGACTAACAAGAAATGATTCTCTATGATTATGTGTGTATGCCACAAAGTTTCATGTTTTAAGTTATGATTATTGTGATTACATTTCACTGCCACGATTTATTCCATGTTATAATATTATGATCTCTTTTGCAGGATTAGATTTCCAAAAGTTATGTTCTTATGTATATGATGTGATTGATATTTCTTTTGTTTACCCTTACTGAGCATTTGAGCTCACCCTTTTGTATTTTTTATTTTCCCAGGTCAGGAAGAAGGTTATTAAGTAGAATATCCCAAAAGGGGCTCTAGATATGATGAAATAAATGGGAGGAAAAGTAGATGCTTTATGAACCAGTTGTTTATGTTTCCCAGTTTCTAAAGACACTATACTTATACGGTCCTTTCTTGGTTTTGTTATATGTTGTAATAAGTGTGCTTCAATTCTGAAGTAATAACAATGTTTGTAATGTATGGGTCGTTATAGTTGGTATTAGAGGAAAGGTATAGTCAACCTTTGGAAACTTTGATGTAAAAGCCTTAGTAAGAACCCTATGGATAAGTCTAAGCATATCACACAATCTTAGTGTTTTAGAAATGGCCATGAATAACCTAGGATAAGACCTTAAGTGTGAAATTTTATTCTTAATTATGTGGTTTTCCTATTATAATTAGTGTTTCTCACACTATTGTTCTTGGTTTTAGTCAATGGCTGGAACCCGAAGGAATCGTGTTAATGCGGAATGCGACGGGCAATGCAATGATTGTCCCCCTGAGCAACCAAACGTTATGGGAGATGGAATGCAAAATCTTGTAGCCATGCTCACACAACTTTCTCAAGCTATGAATCATGCAGGACTTCCAAACGAGCAATGGAAGGAGCAACATTCTGTTGAATCCTTCATGAGGTAGCGTCCACCTTCTTTCAGCGGGACTACTGATCCATTAGTTGCTGAACAATGGAATAGTACTACTGAAGAGATATTTTTAGTTCTTCAATGTTATGAACATGATAAAGTCATCCTATCAGTGTATCGTTTGGAAGGAGATGTTGATCAATGGTGGAATCTTATTAAGAATACAAGGCAAAGGGATGAAATTGAGTCCATGAATGGGACGAGTTCAAGAACTTATTTTTCAATAAGTACTTCCCTCGTATTCTCCGAACAAAGACGGAGAAATAGTTTCTTGAACTAAAGAAAAATGGTGATGAATCTGTTGGTACCTATGAAGCAAATTTTACAAGACTTTCAAGGTACGCTTCTGGTATTATTATCCAACCTGAGAGTAAGATCGATCGATTCTTTAGTGGCTTCAAACCAAGTCTTCGAAGGGCGTTAGCCATAAGGGACTTCAATATCTACGAGGAAATCGTTCGATGTGATCTCAAAGTCAAGATGGAGATTGGAGTAACCCATCAGTCATATGGGTTTGATAAGAAGAGGAAAATGGAATTCAAAGGAAAATCTAAAGAGCACACTGAAATGAAGATGAGCTTTCCCTTATGCTCAAAGTGTGGAAAGAAACATGGAGGGAGTTGTCTTAAAGGGACAAGTAAATGTTTCAAATGTGGAAAAGAAGGTCATCGGGCATTTGAATGTCGCGATGATGGGAAGAAGATGTCTAATGATGTAAACAAAGGAAGGGATACACAGAATGAACCTACTACACATCAATGTTTCAAGTGCAAGGAGACGGGACATTATGCCAATAAATTCCCTAATCCAAGGGTTGATGATGATGGTCAACGTCAACAAACTCTTAAGGCTAAAGACAAAGGAAAGTCACATGCAATTTCTATCAGCGATGTGGAGTACGATAACGATGTGGTGAAAGGTACAATTACCATCCACTCTAAAGTAGAAAATGTTTTATTTGATTATGGATCCACCCACTCTTTAATTTCTAATGAATTTTCTAAGGGTATCAACGTATTACCTCAACAATTAGATATTGAGTTAGTTGTGACAACACCTAATGGCACAACAATCGCATCAAAATTTTATAATTATTCTCCGATCGAAGTTTGTGGGAAAGTGCTTCCTGCAAATCTTGTGATCCTTCCTATAGTGGAATTTGATGTGATTCTTGGCATGGATTAACTTTCTTTATATGGATCTCATATCAATTTCCAAAGAAGGGAAGTCACATTTCATATTCCAGATCAATCTATGATCGTCTATCAATGCAAGGATGAACATAACCTTCAAGTGGAAATTTCTTCTATTTTATTGGTATTGATTCCACTAAATGAAGGTTATTTATCTCAAATGTTTGGTGAGAAACTCACGATTAAGAATATTTCCATTGTACGGGAGTTTGATGATGTCTTTCCGGAGGAATTACCGGGTCTTCCTCCAAATCGTGAAGTTGAGTTTTTAATAGAACTCGTACCAGGTGCTTTGCCTATTTCAAAGACACATTATAGAATGGCCCCAATTGAGTTGCAGGAATTGAAGAAGCAACTCCAAAAGAATCATGATAAGGGATTCATACGCCCTAGTGCGTCACTTTGGAGAGCACCTGTTCTATTTGTTAAGAAGAAAGATGGATCATTGAGACTCTGCATTGATTATCGAGAACTTAACAAGATCACTATCAAGAACAAATATCCTCTCCCGCACATTGATGACCTATTTGACCAACTACGTGGAGCTCAATACTTTTCCAAAATTGATCTTTGTTCAGGGTATCATCAATTAAGGGTCAAAAGGGAGGATATACCAAAGACGGCTTTCCGTACAAGGTATGGACACTATGAATTTATAGTGATGTCATTTGGTCTTACTAATGCCCCTGCTATCTTCATGGATCTGATGAATAGAGTCTTTAGAGACTATCTTGATCAATTTGTGGTAGTCTTTATAGATGATTTTCTTGTCTATTCAAAGAGCAAGGAAGAACATGAAGATCACTTGAGAATTATATTTAAGACCCTGAGAAAGGAGAAGCTTTATGCCAAATTTACCAAGTGTGAATTTTGGCATCAAATAGTTTCATTTTCGGGTCACATAATCTCAAAAGAGGGGATATCTATGGATCCAGCAAAAACAGAGGTTATCGAAAGATGGTCGAGACCAACAACAGTATCTGAGATCCGAAGTTTTCTTGTTTTGTTTGGATATTATCTACGTTTTGTGAAATATTTTTCACGATTATCTAATCCACTCACCAAGTTTACTCGGAATGGAGTTAAGTTTGTCTGGACGGAAGAATGTGAAGGGAATTTCAAGGAGTTGAAAAGAAGGTTATCCAGTTTACCTGTCCTCACACTGCCTTGTAGTGGAGAAAGGTTTGTGATCTATAGTGATGCATCCAAGAAGGGATTAGGGTGTGTTATTATGCAAAATGATATGGTGATAGCTTATGCGTCATGATTGTTGAAAATACATAAGAAAAATTACCCAACACATGATTTGGAGTTAGTTGTGGTAATATTTGCATTAAAGATTTGGAGGCTTTACCTTTATGGTGAAAGGTGTGATATTTATACTGATCATAAAAGTTTAAAGTATATTTTCACACAAAAGGAGCTGAATATGCGTCAAAGAAGATGGTTGGAGCTGATTAAGGATTATGACTGCTCAATCAATTACCACCGTGGGAAAGCAAACAAGGTGGCAGATGCATTAAGTCGACAAGACCATGCTAGTTTATCCATGATGAGGATCACAAAAGATCCAATATTTATGGATTTACAGAGGACGGATCTTGGAATTATAATGGAAGGGAAAAAATCATATCTTTCTCAAATGAATGTTCAACCATCTATACATGTGAAGATTAAAGAGGCAAAGAAAGAAGATGTCGAGTTACAAAAGAAAGTGAGAAATGTTCCTGAGTTCATCCTTGTTTGTGATGGGATAATAAAGTTCAGGAATCGGGTTTGTGTTCCTCCCATCCCCGAATTAAAGAAGGAGATGCTGGATGAGGCTCATAGTTATTCATTCTATATTCATCCTGGAAGCACTAAGATGTATAGGGACCTGAAAGAGTACTTCTGGTGGGACGGCATGAAAAGAGATGTTGCTGAATATGTCTGTCGATGCTTGGTTTGTCAACAAGTTAAAGCTGAGAGACAAAAGTCTAAGGGGATGTTACAATCATTACTCATACTCGAATGGAAATGGGAAAACATTACTATGGACTTTGTCACAGGACTTCCTAAAACATCCAAAGGCAATAATGCTATCTGGGTCATAGTTTATCATCTTACAAAGTCTGCACACTTCATTTCTATTAGAGAGGATTTCTCTCTGGATCCGCTTGCCCGGATATATGTAAAGGAAGTGGTAAGATTGCATGGAGTACCACATTCTATTATATCTGATCGGGATCCGAGATTTACCTTGATGTTCTGGCGAAGTCTTCAGCATACTCTGGATACAGAGTTAGGTTTCAGCACTGTTTATCATCCTCAGATAGACGGTCAGTCTGAGAGAACAATTCAAGCCCTAGAAGATATGTTGAGAGCTTGCTCTATAGATTTCAAAGGAGGTTGGGATCAACACCTACCATTGGTGGTATTTTCTTATAATAATAGCTTTCACTCCAGTATTTAGATGGCTCTTGATTAAGCTCTCTATGGAATGAAATGCAGGACTCAAACATGCTGGGATGAAGTTGGGGAAAGAAAGCTATGAGGACCTGATCTCGTTGATGAAATGGCAGAAAAGGTCAGATATATTCAACAACACATAAGAGAAGATCAGATTCAACAGAAAAGTTATGCCGACAACCGAAGAAAAGACCTAGAGTTTGAATTGGGTGATAAAGTGTTCTTACGAATATCTCCCTGGAAGAGGGTTATGAGATTTGGAAAGAAGGGGAAGTTGAGTCCTAGATATATCAGTCCTTTAGAAATACTGGATCGTGTTGGGAAGGTGGCATACCGATTGGAGCTTCAACCAAATCTCTCTCAAGTTCACGATGTGTTCCATGTATCTCTCCTGAGAAAGTACATACCTGATCCTTCACATGTACTCAGATCTGAAGCTGTACCGCTGGAGCAAGATCTTTCTTATGAAGAACAACCGATAGAGATTCTGGATCGTAGCGAAAAAGTCCTAGGAAACAAGACCGATCGATTGGTGAAAGTTTTATGGAGGAACCACCAATTAGAAGAAGCTACATGGGAACATGAGGATATGATGAGGGAGAGGTATCCTCATCTGTTTGTTACAAAGTGAAGAATTTCGAGGGTGAAATTCATTTTAAGGGGGGTAGAATGTAACACCCGAGACTTTTATGTTATATAAATCATCAAAGGAATCTTTTTCTACAGAACACTTTCTTGGATTTCTTTACACGAAATCGCGACATTCCTCGATAGCTTGTTTCGTATGTAATACCGAGTTTCACTAAACAACGATATGCTATTAAAATATTATTAAAACTAGCCGTTATGAATAGTAATAACCACTTTTTAAAATTTTATTTTTCAAAATGGACTTCATTTTTGGATTCGGAATATCGAAATTAGCCTAGGGTAAAATTTTGGTATTTTTCTGAAACTTTCAATTTTTGATGAATAGTGAAACCACTAAGTGGTAGTTAAAAAATTGAATTTTTCATAAAACATAATTTTACAGCTTCTGTGAGTGGAATTTCAAAAATCCCAGAGACACGGTTGATGTCAGTAAGTAAAATGTGGTTCAATGAGATGAAAATAATTTTTTTGTGAATAGTAACTTTTTACTTTTTTTTACCACGGTAAAAAGTAAATATGCTAATTAATGGTAAAGATGATATTATTATTACCCTACCACATGTCCTAATTCTATTGGATAAGTGTAATTCGACCAAAAACAAACTTAGGAATAAAATATGACCATTTAGGCCCACTTGGATTAGATTAGGATATTTATTATTAATTTATTTAAAGAAGGGTTAAAATAGTTAAAATCAAAGTTTAATAAGTAAATAATTTTAATATAGGGTTATACATAAGATCAATTCAACTATAAAAATTCATTATAAATCTAAAAATATTTCCTACATAATGGTATTTTATTTGTAATTTTTAGACATTAAATATTTTAATTTATTTATGACACAATGATGATGCAGTAATTATCTTATTAATGAAATATTGACATAATTGATGTTATAAACACCAAAATAAATGTAATTTAAAACTTTTTATGAATACCACTAATTTTATACGTTAATATGAAATGTTAGTATTGATTTAATTAACTTGGTTCGAACTAATAATTCTGTTATGATTTTCACAAAAATCAATTACTAAATAGTGTCAAAATTGACATAAAATTGTTTTTAAACCAAATATTATATTGGTAATTGTTATTTTATTCCTAAAAATATAAGGTTAGGAAAAATGACTTAGATAAGGTTATATATATTAATAATAAACAACTTGGGGTTCGTTTGGCTGCTTATAGTAAGTTTATTAACCTTATAGTATAAGAACATAAGAAGACATGGTAAAAGTAAAATTATTTAACTTAATGTTAAATATAAATGATAAGGTTAAAATAGGAACCTAAACTTGTCTAAATTCTATTGTATGAGAGGATTTCGACCCATCCCCACCTTAGCTTCGAAATATATCAATTTTGAGCTATTTAATACCGAACGTGACTTTATAATAAAATAATAGTTTTAGTTATTCCAAAGGTGCCCCTCTCCTCTCTTATAAAAGGACACCTCCTCCCCCTCTTCCTCACACCAATTTGAGCCTTCAAGCTCGGCCAACCCCTGCCAAATTCTCCTCTACACTTTCCTAGAGACATCCTAGAGGTCCTGATCTTCTTTAAAGACCAATTTTAGTTCCCTAAAAGAAGGTCTCAAAGAAGCACTTCAAAGAAGAGGTAATGTCTGTTACCGATTCTTTCATCTTTATTTCTTCTTCCACTTCTTCTTCATTAGTTGTTTCATTATGAAGTAATAACATCAGTATCACTCATATAATGATATGTTATTATAATTTTGAAAAAACCCTATTTCACCATCTATCCATCCTACGGAAAAAGAAATCACTGCGCGTGCGTACGTACGGAATACCGTCTCCACGTCGTGGTGTAATCTATTTTCCACCACCACCTTAATTGGAGGGGTATAATGGTGTAAATAATGACTATATATGACTATTATAAAGTGATATTGATTCTGAAATAGTATACATATACTCCAATACAATTCCACGATCATAGGAACGATATCATCACTCGTGCGTACGTACGGAATACCATCTCCATGATGTGATGCGACTCGTTCTACATGATCATTATTTCATAATGATAATATAAATGAACTGAATGAATTAATATGATATATATTACAGTAATACCATTCTGTAAATGAGGTATTTATAACCTAAAGAAAAGAATAATAATTTATTCGACAAAACACGCATAAGAACAAAAAGTTATAAACACCCAAATAACAAGTAGCAATGAAATATTACTACTAAGAAGCTAAGAATATGACCATATATGATATCATAAAAATAAGTATGAATCTAGAATAAGTCAATAACATTATTCAAATCATTATACAGGAGGTTCGGACACTTACAAAGCAAGTCGGACCTAAGGTAAGGGAAATATCACAATCTCATTTTTATCCGAGATTGTTTTTACTTTGGCATTTACTGGGGTGTATTTTATTATCCACATCCATGTTTCCTCAGTATGTAATATTATTTCCATCCACCTACAATTGTTTAAATCCAATTTTACCCTTCGGTGAGTTTTTAGTAAAAGATATGAAAATAATCTTTTGTCGTTTTTCGTACAAGGTACTTTTTGACTTTTCCGACAAAAGTAGGAATAATGTTTTTTTAACTTATACGGCATGAATGGTTTTTTAAAACATTATTTCCAAGATTATTTCTTTACAAGTTTTAAAGTTTATTTTTAATCAACTTCTTTTAGTTGTATGGTATATTAATAAAGGAAATGTGTTTTTGAGAAAGAAAGGATATTTTCCTCAAGAATTCAATTCAAGTGTTTTATCAAAATTATTTTCCATCTAAGATAATATAGGGTTCCGTTTCTATCCCTATTATTACATTGATTATGTTGTGATGGAAATAATTTTTATGAATTCCTTTATCTTATATGAATTGTTTTATGATGTCACGATGTTTAAGATTCCCATTTTTATTACATGGGTTATTCTATGATGTATGATTTATGATTTTGTGACACACATAAGAATGGTTTCATTATGAGATGGGTGGGACCTATATCTCCATCCAATGCATTGGGTAAAGATTTTATATCTCATGAGATAGACATGGCCGGAATGGTAGGTTATACCGGTTCAGTGAAACAGGACTGAAACGAGGGTAACTCGGTTGAGAAATGGACTTTGTCCACTAAGATAGTCTTGGCAATGAGTCTTGACTAACAAGAAATGATTCTCTATGATTATGTGTGTATGCCACAAAGTTTCATGTTTTAAGTTATGATTATTGTGATTATATTTCACTGCCATGATTTATTCCATGTTATAATATTATGATCTCTTTTGCAGGATAAGATTTCCCAAAGTTATGTTCTTATGTATATGATGTGATTGATATTTCTTTTGTTTACCCTTATTGAGAATTTGAGCTCACCCTTTTGTATGTTTTATTTCCCCAGGTCAGGAAGAAGGTTATTAAGTAGAATATGCCAAAAAGGGGCTCTAGATATGATGAAATAAATGGGAGGCAAAGTAGATGCTTTATGAACCAGTTGTTTATGTTTCCCAGTTTCTAATGACACTATACCTATACGGTCCTTTCTTGGTTTTGTTATATGTTGTAATAAGTGTGCTTCAATTCTGAAGTAATAACAATGTATGTAAAGTATGGGTCGTTTTATTTGATTCCAACTATGTACCAATAGTTGGTGCATCATACATCTGAACATCTCTTTTAGCATCAACAGTAGTGGATTAAAATTCCACATTTTTTTTCACATAAAATTTCTGAACATTTGAATATTCTAATTGATCATTCCAAAATTATTCTTTGATAAGATCATTTTTCACTTTCTCAGCAATATGTTGTAATACAGTAGCTATAACACTCAGCTATTCAGACACATCAAAATCTAAAACTTCTTAACTAGTGGAAAAAAACCATCCTCAACATCATCAACAGGTAGAGATTCATGACAAATCATCACTGAAGGGGAATGTTTCCCTTGAAAAAAAATGAATGTTTAATCACATGAGGAATTTCTACATCCTTCTTCATGATTCGGCCAATATCAAGTTCAGAATCAATTTCATCATCACTTCCATCATCTACAACCTTTTTATCATTACCATATTATTCTCCCTTATCTTCGTATTCATCATTATCATTTTTATCATCTTTAGTTGACTTTTAACTTTTATATTAATCTTCTCTAGAGACCCCAGTCTCTTCTTCACCACTTTAAACAAACTTTTTTATTTTTGGAAACTTCCTAGGTTGACTAGGAGCTCCATATTTGATGTTAGGAGATTTGGGAGAAAGTTTAAGGTAACTCCCTTCATCAATTTATTGTTCTATTTCCTCTTCAATAGCATCCTCTTCTTCTTTATCATCAAAGTAGTACACTACCACATCATTTTACAATATTTGATCAAGTTTATCTTTAGGTTAGATAGGATTATCAATTGGATTATAGTCTGTATAAAATTTATAAGAATATACAACCCTTTGTCTCTTCGATGGGTTTTATCTTATTGTTACTCTAGAGAATGTGGAATTAGTTATGAAAAAACCACCACAGTCAATACAGACTCATCATCATTACGAACTAGGACCTTGGCCTTAAACATAGAAAAAATCATCTAAGGTAGATCAATGAATTATATTTAGAGGATGATTTGGTCATTTCCCACATATGTATTGTTATATATCTAGAGAGATTAATCTTATGATCTTATGTCATCAGGGAAATAAGATACACATCCTAGTATCTCAATGTAGAAAAGTCATCATATCTTGGGAAAATCATATGTTGCACAAAATTGAAAAGTAGCCTAAATTTTTTTTAAAGTTAAGAGGTAATGGTTCTTCTTATTAAACCATATATTATTAACAAAGTAAGGTATTCATCATTAATGAATAGATCATTAGCTTTTAGGATACTTCCTTGATAGTCCACAAAAACTCCATCATGTGGTACATTCGAACACTTAACCCACATTATTGAATAAAAACAAAAAATATGACCTCTCACAAAACTTTTTAACCAGTCTACACCATCTTGATTGAATGAAAATTGTATATGCTTATAAAATTCATATACCAGTTTTGGGTAAAAAGGCCTCTTATTTGATGAAAACCACTCTAAACACCCTTTGTTTTGGAGAGCCTTTAGTACTAGAGACTTTCTTGATAGTATCCACTTCAAATCTACTTTATTTTCAATAATAATAACTCAACTAGAAAGAATGAGGTTAACTAGAACAACCGAATTAGGTGTTTTCATCTCTTTCATTTACTTCTTAGAGGGTCTCAACTTAGAAGGGGAAACCATAAATAACAACTTCATTGAGGGAATCTACATCATCTTGGTCGGTTTTTTCGAGGGTAGGAAAAGAGTTCGAAATGAAGGAGGAAAATAATTGTTCTTGGGTATAGAGAGACACTCGGAATATTACATAGGGCTCTAGATAAGTTGGGAATCGACGTATGCCACTTTATTATCATTTGGGATACTAGGTATTTTAAAATAAAAAATTTATGAGAAATCAAAATAAAAAAATTAAAAAGAAAACACACATCAGGTTTCAATAAATAAACTAAACCAACATTTCACAATATCGAAAAAAATAAAAAAAATCAAAGGCATAGAATCAACAGAATGACAACTCAATGGGATAATAACCAACAATATAAAAACCAACGGTATGACAACCAATGGTATAGAAACCATCGGTATGAAAACCAATGGTGTGATAACCAATGTTATGATGAATATAATTATACTTAACCAAAATTTATCATTCCTAATTAATTTTTTCATATAATTCATTCCTTAATTATTCAAAGGCTTCAGGAATATATCAGTTAACTAATGTTTTGTGCCCTAAACTCAAGAGTGATATCACCCTTTTAAAAATGGTCTCTCAAAAAGTGTTGTCTTATATCAATATGCTTTGTTCTAGAATGAGAAATTGTATTCTTATATATATTTATTTCACTTTTTTTGTCACAGTTAATAGGGACATGTCAGAATTGATATCCATTGTCTAGTAGAGTGTGTTTCATACACACAATTTCTGCACATAAAATACATGAAGGTATATATTCAAATTCATTATTTGACAATGAAATAAATTTTTTCTTTTTTCTACACCATGAAACTAGAGACTTGCTAAAAAAGTGACACCTTCCATAGGTGATTTTTCAATCTAACTTGCATCCACCAAAATCAGAATGAGATAAGTATCCAAATCAAGTGATTTCCCTATAGGGTAAAATATTCCTTAACTAGTTGTATATATAAGGTATTTGAAAATTCCTTTAATAGTAATTAAGTGTGACTCCTTTGTGTTTTCTTGAAAATGAGAAAACAAAAACACATTAAACATAATATCCATTCATTTATCACCCAAGTAGATAATGCTTTCAATAATTCCTCTTTAACTAGTTTTATCAACTATTTCCCAAGTTTCATCAAGATCCAATTTACAGGTGGTATATATATGAGTATCACAAATTTTTTATCTTTACATATTAAAATGTTTTAAAAAATTCATTATATATTTACACTGATTCAAAATAATTCCCTATTTGTTCTAAAAAATCTAAAATCCATTAAATAATTTGAGTTCACCCATTAATCTCATTTGAAATACATTTTTCATCATTTTAGAGAAATTGGTAGAAAATGAATATTTTTAAGAACCTAAAATAATACAATCTACATGGATTTTTAATAATAATACATCTTTCGAAATTTATTTTATGAAAAGGGTAGGATCATATATTCCTTTCAAAAATCATTTTCAAATCAGAAAATTGTTGAGCTTATCATACAAACTCTAGGACCTTGTTTCAAACCATATAAATCCTTAGATAATTTATTTGATTTGGAAAATGAGGATTTTTAAAACCTGGGGGTTTCTCTAAAAAACATCCTCAACTATAAAACCATTTAATAATTCATTCCTGAAATAAATTTGATAAATCCTTAAATCTAGATGAGATGCATAAGAAAAACTTTTTCTAATGGATTAAATTATGTAAATCGGTGAAAAGTTTTCCTCAGATTAAATTCCTTCTTACTAACTATAACCTTGTATAGGAAGTCTAGCCTTGTTTCTAACAATATTACCTAACTCATAAAATTTATTCCTAATAACCCATTTAGTTCCAATAGTTAAGGTTTACTTGGGTATATCTGCAAGTTCCTATAATTTTTTTCTTTCAAACTGATTTACCTATTATTGAATTTCAATTACTAAGAATTCATAATTAATTGCATCGTTGATGTTTATAGGTTTAGGAAGAGACGAGAAAGATTGATGTTCAACCTAGTTTCTAATTGAATTTTTAGTTTAGGTTCCTCAATCTATATCTACTAAAACATCATCTATATAATATTTCATGAGTGTTATAATACTTATAAAGAAGGTATCACAACTCACATATATATTTTCAGGTGGATGTTCTGGAAATTATTCAGAACTGGAATATTCTTATGCTTGTTTTGCAGCAGAATATAATGGTTGGGAATTTAGGTTTAGAGAAGATAATTCGTCCTCAAGGTTTTATAAAGAGGTATTAGGATCATATGGATTAGTTTCATCAAATTATACATATATTGATTCTTCCACAATTTTGATCTTCTTATTGAATACTCTATAGACTTTACTAGAAACTGAGAATCCAAGGAGAAATCCTACATCACTTTTGATGGAAAATTTGTCAAGATTATCCTTAATGTTAAAAATAGAGACTTTCAAACCAACAACTCTAAATTAATAAACATTATATTTCCTATTATTCCACAAATAATAAGGGGTATTATTAAGGATAGGTTTAATCAAGACACAATTTATGATATTGTAGGCTTTATTAATAGATTTTACCCAAAATAGGTAGGTAGGTCATATTCATTTAGGATAGTATGGGATATCCCTTGTAAGGTTCGATTTCTTATTTCAATCACCCCATTCTGTTGTGGGTCCTAGGAGAATACAAGTTATGATTGTATTAATGTTGGGAGCCAAAATTATGTACAATATTTTTTTTCAAACTCATAAACATGATCACTTTATAAAGTTTTAATCTTATGTCCAGTAATTTTTTCTACAAAACTAACATACTTGGTAAAGCATGAATAGGATTCACTGTTTTGAGATAGAACATATACCCAAGTATACCTAGAATAGTCATCTAAAAGAACATATATATACTGTTTCCCATTAAAACTAGAAACTCTATGATATACAAAAAATTCCATGTGAACCAACTCAATATGCTGAGAAGTTAACACTTCATTCTTTAGTTTAAAAAATAATTGTATTTTATCCCTTTTTGATAGGGGTTACATACTTTAGCAGTTGGGAACTCAAGTTTAAGTAGATACCTAACTAACCATTTACTATTTATCATTATAATAGAGTTAACATTACACTGGTCTATTCTCCTATGCCAAATCCATGATTTCTTAGCAAAGGTACTCAGGTGTAAAACATTCTGAGAAACTAGAGAATTTAAATCTATAGCATAAACATTATCATTTCGTAGAGCATTAAAAACTAATAAATTTTTGGAATAAAAAACATTACAAAAATAGTTATTAAACTTAACATAAAAACCATCATCACAAAACTAATATATGCTAAGAATATTATATTTTAAACCATATACATATAAAACTATAGAAATCAGAATTGAATTTTGGTTACCAATTTGGACTAGGCTATTGATTTTTCCTTTGTCATTATCACCAAAGGTGTCATAGCCACCATCAACCTTGATAATACTCTTGAATAAAGAATATTATCCTATAATATGTCTTGAAAATACACTATCTAAGTACCATATACTACTACTAGTGGTCTTCAAGCATTTTTTCAACAAAACATGTTTTAAACAAGAAATAATTTTGGTACCCGAATCTGTTTTGGTCAAAAAATGATAGTAATAAATTATTTAGTTAACTACATTTACCTCGTATGTTTATTATAGAGAGATTAATGACTCTTTGAAATATAAACTTTTTTGGGAAATTTTGAAGAAAAAAATATCATTAGATATTTGTGGTCTATATTTAAAAACAAAAGTACTTATAGATATCCCTCTTTTTCCAATATTATATCCAATTCTAATAATATATTTGGGAGAAACTTATTTTCATAAGTTTTTTGTCAATTTCCCTATACAATTTGTAAATTTTTCAATATTTTTCTTTAATTTCTCTTTTGAAATTTAAAATTCATTATTTTCATTGAGCAATTGAACATTATTTTCTTCTTCTATAGACTGCTCAGATTTAAAATTTATAGTTAGAGCATGTTTCCTTTTGAAAAAATTTTACTGATATTTTAACTCATTAAATTTTTATTCTAGAATATTATAGTAGTTAAATAGTTTTTCATTTGATGTATTCTCATCTTCATGGTTTTAATTTTTAGACTTATCATATTCATAATAATCATGTACATACAAAATATCAAAAACTATCGGTAATGAAGATACCTCAATGAGTTTGTTCATAAATATCATATTTCATCTATACTACTTTTATTCCGGTAATTAATCTAAATCACTAGAGCTATCTTTAGATGAACTCAAAATGGATTTCATGGCCTTATTGTATCTTATGTCCTTATCTTCATATTTAATTTTTTTTACTACAGGTTAGGAAAGTCGGATTTTATGTGACCTTTTCTTTTACATTATTAGTAGACAACTTCCTTTGGATCATCATATTTTTTCTTCCTCAATTTTCATACTTGTATTTATAGTTTAGTTTTATAAAAATCCTTTTCTTCTTATAGAACATATTAAACATTCTGACTAGGTGACCGATTTTCTCATCACTGATATAAGCAGAGTCACTATCACTCAAATCGACTGCCTGTGCCTTTTCTTTTTTTCTTATGTTGTCTAGGGATAGTAGCCTTGAAAGCTAATGAATTTATCTTAATATCATCATCTTCCTCACATATTACCTTTAATCCTTCTTCATACATCATAAGTTTACCTAACAACTCCTTGACTAGTAGTTTACTGATATCATAGGATTCTCTAATTGACAGTGAAGTGCCTCTCTATATTTCAGATAGACATCTTAGAAATCTCATTATCTATTTCATTTCCATTACAAGAATTCCGAATTCTCTCATGGTATTTAAATCCTATTAAAAATGAGATACATATCATAAATATGGAAATCGGTCTTCATATTAAAATTATCATATTTAATAGTGTATGTGTTATGCCTCATTTCTTTAAAAAAAATTCCTTCATGAGAGATAACTAGAGTATCCCATGTCTCATAGGTAGTTTTACATGCAGAAATTATATTAAACTCTCCATCACCAAGGGTACAATATAAGGAATTCATGGATTTGAAATCATTATTATTAGCATACATAGTTGAATCATCCCATGTATTTATAGTATTAGTAGTAAATTTATACTCATCTGCTATGGGAGACCATATTTCAAAACCCATACATTCAATATGTATTTTTATTTTTATTTTCCATTGGGCATAATTAGTCCCATTGAAGAAAGGAGGTTTATTGGTAGTAGAAAATTCTTTAATAGTATCTATATTAGTGAACTAAATTTAGAACTAATAGAAAATTGATATCTTTAATATAAAACTAAAATCATAGGTAAAACAATTTTAAAATCATCAAAAACCTCTAATACCAAATTTTGGTCGGATTGAGTATCTCAAGAGGGGGTCAGTTGAATACCCAATAATTTTTTTTGTTAAATATGGATTACATTTAAATCCTTCAAATATTTAAAAATTATCTAGGCTTATCAAAATAAATATTACGATATAGATATTATCCTTTCTTAAGATTTCTCTAAAGATTGTAGGTCTTAGATGAATAATATACAATATTATTTGATACTTTTAAATTAGTTTAATTGATAAATATATTATATGAACCCAAATTAAGATAAACTATAAATGTATATATATTTTGTTTATAATAAAAAAAGTCCTTGGTTTTTAAATAAAAAAATAAATAAAACAAAATTTAAACAAACAACGGAAAGAATTAATACAAGAGGTTCTGTCTCATGTTGAAATTTAGAATTCTCCGATAGGTGATCACCTACCACAAATTAGTTTATACAAATATAAACTAGATGGTCTATAATCTGGATTAAGTTTTACAATAGATAACATTTTCCATGTCACACACAGCCTCTTCCACAGTTATTCATAGGATAAAAGATAAACAGGCCACATAAGGACCTCTACCACACTTATCTATAGGGAAAACAAATAAGAAGAGAGTTTGACAATATATCATGTATATTCCGTTTTAGTGTAGGAGACAGTGTGAATATATAAAATATAGTATAGAACACCCTTTTAAAATGTAATAAATATAAATAGAAATGATAAATCAATGATTATAGAGTTTATAGAATCTTGACCTATTGAAATGAAGCTTGAGACTCTTGATTTGATTAAGAAATAATGTCTGAGTTGAGTTCTCTAGAAATCATTTGGAAAATAGATTTTCAAGACTCTTCTTTCCTAATGAATTAAAGATAGTGAGATTTGACTTCCTCAGTCGATCATTCTTAGTGTGTGAGCTCCTTTGTGTCTTAAATATGTTCATCTCTTAGACATTTAGTGAATCACAACATCTTTCTATATATAGTTTTTTTATATTTAGTATGCTCTTATATTTATTCCTTTTTTTCTTTTCATTTTTCACTACTATACAAGGGAGTATACTCCACTTTTTATTAGTAGTTTCAGGGACATCCAAAATATATACATCCTCTGACTACTAGTTCTGGCATGGTTTCTAACAAACATTTAATAAAGAATTATTAAAATAGAAAATGGTATTAAATTAAATGAATATAGACATTAGACTAATATAATTAAAAATAAGTAAATAATCAAAACAATGACGGTGTTTAGGCTCTGGTGGTTTCAAACGTTTTGGTGGTATGACACTGGCGATACAACATTGATGGTATAGTGCTCTAACAGTAGTTAATAGTGGAATCTTATACTTAGACAATTTTCTAGTATTCTAGTGGTGTATCACCTAACGATTTATGGTTCGGTGGTGTATGATCTGATGGTTTGATATGGATAGTTCCTCATCTGGAGGCATTAATTCCTAGTGGTATGTCTATCAATGGTGTCTTATACTTTATAAATTATTAATTACAACGGTATGACTATCTGATGGTGCGATGTCTAGTGGTATCTCAAACATAATGATTTTTTACTTGCAGTGTGTCATGACCAATGGTGTCTATCTCAAAAGTGTATCATACTTAGAAAAATTTACTACCTATGCCCAAGATATATAATATTTATAGATAAAGATTAAATTTATTTTCATCATTAACAATTTTATTTTGTGATCATTATATTATGCAATGTTACATAAAAAGTCTTAGAAGGTGTTCTCAACAACAGACTTTCCCCCTTCCTTCCATACTGGGTGTCCAAAAAAAAATTGTTTTTATAAAAGGTGGATCTATTCAAAGGGTCATAGCCTTATCATAGGAAGTGTTTAGTGATTCAATTTGACGAGGTTTGGAAGTAATTTGGTTGTTATGATGGACATGATAAAAGCTTATGATAGAATGGAATAGAGTTTCTTCATCCATATAATTCAAATCATGGGGCTCTCAGTGTGGTTTATTGACATCCTCTTTCATTGTTTTATCTCTCCTTGGGTTTCAACCTCTTTTATGGGAAATTAATTTGGATTATTTAAATTTTTTATATGTCTGGGGTAAAGAGACCCTTCATTCCCTTTCTTATTTATCATTTCTGAAGATGCCATTAGAAGACTTTTTAATCATTTCATAGAGATTGGAAAGTTCCCCCCTTTCATAATAAGTACAAGAGAGGAGGTTTTTCTCTCCTCATGTTTGCGAACGAAACCATTCTCGTTTTTAATGGTAGTATCAGATCAACTTATAGGGTTAATGAAGTGATTGATGTCTATTTCATGTGGAGTGGGAAATATTTGAACTATGAGAAAATCTTCTATTATGCTTCTATAAGTTGTTCAGATCGGAGGTTGAGGTTTTCGGAGTCCAGTCTTGGCATGTACAGAGGAACCTTCCTATGACTTTCTTGGGTTTCCCAATGTCTCTAAAAGATATCTTAACCAAATAATTTTATGCGTTTTTAGGAAAAATTCTGGTTTGTATCCTCAACTGGGAAAACAGATTTTTTCTCTTTTAGTGGGTAGATCACTTTAATCAATTCAGTTTTGGCATATATTCCAATGAATATTCAATCTACCATGAAGGTTCCAATGTAGGTGATCTGCAAATTAGAGAAAACATTGAATGCCTTCTTATGTGATGGCCATCTAAAAATAAAGTGTCACTAGGATTCCTAGGAGAAGCTTGTGAAACCTATAATGGAAGGAGGTATTAATCTCAGAAGAATTTCAAGAACCATATTTAGCATGTACACAAAACTGACCTGGGATATTGTTGAGGGGAGATCTCTTTGGGGGAGTTACAAGAAAAATTCTTATGGTCTTGGTGGAATTCTTCCTAAATTCATTTCATCTTGTGTTATGAATATAGTCGAGCCCTTTATTCCTTTTATCCAGCATCATTCCAGGTGGATCGTTGGCAATGGTGATGTGAGTTACTACACCATATCTAGTCTGGGTCGGTTATGGGTTTTTTTTATTTCCCCTCCCCTTTTATCAGTTTCAGAGAATCCATTGTTCATACTATTCTCATCACCTCTAATTTGGATGGCACATAGAGGTACGTTTTTTATAACAACCAGATAAATTATGAACCGGACCAGTGTATGTTCACATGGTCAGCTGCAGGTACCTTTAACATTAAATATTTTCTTTAAATTCATTATTTGGCTTCTCACCAGGACCCTTTGATAGAATTTATTAGGTGTAAAGAGATGCATGTGAAATACTTCTTCTTGTTATGGTGGGTCTAAAATAATGTTCTTCCAATAGAGGAAAACACATAACGACATGGGATTAATTTGGCCTTCAAATGTATCTACTATATTAATCTAAATTTTGAATCTTTATTCCACTTATTTTTTGATAGATTTTGGTCTATAAAGTTTTGGAGGCACTTTAGTCAGTTCACGGGGTTCTCAACTGATGTTGAATCTTCTTCAAATTTTCTCCAAAGGTGGTTTCAAGGAGTGTACATGCCATGTCCAGAAATGAATTCTAGGGATTTATGTTCTACTGTTGGGTGTTGGGTTTTCTAGACATCCAGAAACATGAAGACACATCATTCCAAAATTGTATATAGTGCCAGTATTAGTTTTATAACCAAATCATTACTTTAGGATTTGGGTAGTCTGTACAAAGATTTAGCCAATTTCCCTTCTCTCATGGCACATTTATCCTTTGATTCTTCATCTATCAGCAAGACGTCTTCTCAAGGCCAATGGTTCAAGTGGAAGGCACCCATCTTGTGGTAAGAATGTAACACTAATGGATTTTGTTTCTTGGGATCGATGTGTGGAGTCATAGTTTTTAATGATTCTTTCATATTAGTGGTGGTGGAATTCTCAGCCTATTTTAGTAATGGTGATTCCCACTAGGTAGAGTCTCAGGCCTTACTCACTAATTTCTTCCTTGTCACTAGAGGTAAATTAATATTTAAGATATGGAGGTTGACTTTCTCATTTCAATCATTGCCTTTTCTGGAAAAATCACAATCCTTTGGAGCATTTAGTACTAAATTAGAAGGTTTATAAGGATTTTGGATAACAACACGTCCATTATTTATACCTAGCATGGGGGTAATATAAAGGATAATTTTTTAGCTTCTAGGGCTACTCCAGATTATAATATATTGGTTTTCTCAAATCGTTGATCCTTTGCATCGGATGGTTATAGCTTTTTTTGGGCTGATTCCCTTGGACTTCACTTTTTTCGTCCCCCTTAGTCCCCTTTCGTATCTCTTCCATCACTTTTTCTTAATATAATAAAAACATTGGCCTAAAGTGATAATTATTTCATGAATATTATTTTTTCGACAATTTAATTTATATATCTTTGGGCACAATTTACCTAACAAATTCAATATTGAATTATGACCCAAATATCATCAAAGCATCTCATCACTACTACAAAAACGGGCAGGGGAATCGCCACCTTATATCATCACTAAGAAAAATCCGATGATAAAGATTCCCTCTATCAGTGCTAAAATTTAAGCAGTGATACAGGGAATCTTTATTAGCACTTTTCTAGCGCTGATACATGGTAACCATTATTAGAACTAAAAAAGATTTGATAAATAGTCCCTTTATCAGTGCTAGAAAAGTTCTGATAAAGAAAGAATGTATCAGCACTAAAATGTTAGCGTTGATACAAGAAGGATTTATCAGTGCTTTTTTAGTGCTGGTAAATAGCCTCTTTATCAGTGCTAAAAAAGAAATGATAAAACTGCAGTCCCATATTTTATAAAATTGGTCACACAGTGTCCTCAATTTATCGTGACCTAAAGCTCTCGCAGTACTGTAACCCTGCGAATCCCCTACGCCGCAACCTGATCTTCGTGTTGTAGGACCTCCACCACCCCCGATCGTCACATTTTTGGACCACCATCGCTATACATTCTCCTAATCCTCCCCCTCAAACCCCTTCAACAGATCATCCTCCCCGCAAACCTTACTTCTCCTCCTCTTCGCTTGACCCAACTCCCCGTGAACCCTACTCCTCCATTTCTATTCATTTCGAAGCTCCTCCCGTGTACTTCCACCTTTGGTTGCTGCGCCTTCCGCTCCTTATGTAGCATAGAAGGTTCCCTACTTCTCCTCCTCTAAGGTGAATTTCTTTTCTATTTTTCTTGATTCTCTTCTTGAGATTTCTTCTTAGGAAGGATGGGACAACAATGATGATTCTGTTTTTGTGTTTTTCTGTTATGGTTTTAATGGTTAAAGGTGATAAATAATACTTTTAGTGTGAATTTCATATATGTTTTCCCTTTCATGATACTATTTATGGGTTATTTATCACTATGATTATAAGGTTGATGGTTGATTGATGTGGTTGGATATGACATCGTAGGTAAGAGATATGATTTTCAGGACTTAACAAGTAGGTTACGAGAGAGCATCGAAATAACTATTATTGTATTTATCCCTAAGTTACCATGGGTGGTTGAAAAAGGTGGCTTTGAAGAATAAATTAATTTAATTCGAGAATTTTTCCAAATCCAAATATGAGATTTGTGTTCCCCAATTTAGTTATAATTGATATAGTTGATTTTCGTGTGTCTCTGGACTAATGTTTACTTGTTTTCTGTTAATATCCTTTTATGTTATTGAACTGGAGTAGGAAGCCTACTATAGTTAAATTCCCCTAGTAGTTATTGAATTTCCAAAACTGTTACCTTTAGTCTTTTTTTGTATACCACTAGAGTGGGAGGTGGAGTTCTCTATCAACCGAGTGATAGGTAAAAAACCAATATCTATTCTATCTTACCATATAAAATTAGTTAAATTGAAGGAACTAAATATTCAGTGGGATGAATTGGTTTCCAAATTCTTTATTTCATCTTGTGTGTTCCCTTGGGATGACGTGGTGATTTTCATCAAAAAGGTCATTGGAACCCTTCACTTCTGTGTTGATTACCAGAATCTCAATCAGGTTATGATCAATAAAAAGTATCTATTGACCTGTATTTAGGATATATTAGATCTTATAAATGGGGGAGTGGTTCTCTAAGATCGGTCTTTAGTTTGGTTAACAACAGATCAGGATCAAGGAGTTTGATATTCCAAAGACCTCATTTATGAGTAGGCATAGCCACTATGAGTATTTTTTTGTGCCATTCGGCTGAACCAACACTCCATATATATTTATGGTGATGATGAATAGAATTTTCCACTAGTATCTCAACTATTTTGTTATGGTATTCATTGATGACATCATGGTTTATTCTAAAACTATGGATGATGATATACCTAATTTGATAATAGTTTTGGACATCTTGATGAATCACCAATTTTGTGCCAAGTTTTCAAAGTGCAATTCTAGATTCGGGAGGTGAATTTCTTTGGTCATGTGGTCTCGGATCATGGTATCTCTGTTGATCTGAAAATGTTAAAGCTATAATGTCATGGGAGGAACCATAGAATGTCTTTGATATTTAGTACTTCTTGGGTTTATTGGATTATTATCACCATTTTGATATTTATGTGTGACTATATACTTATTATATTTTCTTATTATTTCATACACACCACCACTTGAGTCAAGTAACCTGATTGAAATACATATGTTTACTTTTGTTCTATGTGTTTTTCTCAATATCTAGGTTATAGAGGGAACACATATAGAACCACTCCCTCTTCCCTTCTCCCCCTTCGCACTTAGTATGAGTTATAATGGCTCATACTGGGTGTATATATATGACCTTTAACAATTTTAAGTGAAAACAAAAACTGACCTACACAAATCCAACCAAACACATTAGTATTGTGTTGATCCTTTCATAGAATGATCCATGGGTCCTTTTTCATGTGTAAGAGTCAACCCCGCCTCAATCTGAGGCATGGTGTGGCCGGTATCACTCAAAGGGTCTCTCTTTTGTTTAAATTGGACATAATTTTATGTGAAAACAACAATTGATATGCGCAAATCTGACCAAACAAATTCGGATTGTGTTGATCCTTTAGGAGAACTATCCATGGGTCCTTTTTTACGTGTATGATTCAACCCCACCTCAATCCAAGGCACGGTGAGGTGGGTATCACTTAAAGGGTCTTTCTTTTGTTTAAAATGGACAGAATTTTATGTGAAAACAACAACTGACGTACACAAATCCAAATAAATGCATTCATATTGTGTTGATTCATTAGGAGAATGATCCATGGGTCCTTTTTGATGTGTAAGAGTCAACCTCGACTCAATCTGAGGCACGGTGTGACTGTTATCACTCAAAGTGTCTCTCTTTTGTTTAAAATGAACAAAATTTTAAGTGAAAACAAAAACTGACATACAGAAATATGACCAAACACATTCTGATTATGTTTATCCTTTAGGAAAATTATCCATGGGTGCGTTGGGGACGTGTATGAGTCAACCCCACCTCAATCCGAGGCACGGTGTGTCGGGTATCACTGAAAGTGTTTCTCTTCTGTTTAAAATGGACAGATTTTTAAGTGAAAACAAATACTAACGTATAGAGATCTGACCAAATTCAATCAGATTTTGTTGATCCTTTAGGAGAACAATCCATGGGTGCATTGGGGATGTGTATGAGTCAACCTCGCCTCAATCTGAGGCACGGTGTGGCCACTATCACTCAAAGATTTATCTTTTATTTAAAATGGACACAATTTTAATTAAAAACAACCACTGAGCTACGAAAATCCAACCAAACATATTCGGATTTTTTTGATCCTTTAGGATAATGATCCATGGGTCCTTTGTGACATGTACGAGCCTACTCTGCCTCAATCTGAGGCATGATGTGTTCGGTATCACTCACAGGGTATCTCTTTTGTTTAAAATGGATTGAATTTTAAGTGAAAACAACAACTAACATACGCAAATCTGACCAAAAGCATTTGGATTGTGATGATACTTTATTAGAATGATACATGGGTCATTTATGACATGTAAGAGTCAACCCCACCTCAATCTGAGGCACTTTGTGGCCGGTATCACTCAAAGTGTCTCTCTTTTGTTTAAAATGGACAAAATTTTAAGTGAAGACAACAACTGACCTACAGAAATCCGACCAAACACATTCATTTTGTGTTTATCCTTTAGGATAATTATCCATGGGTGCATTGGGGAAGTGTAAGAGTCAACCCCGCCTCAATCTGAGGCACTGTGTGGCCGGTATCACGGAAAGTGTTTTTTTTAAATGGACAGATTTTTAAGTGAAAACAACAACTGACATACAGAAATATGATCAAACAAATTTATATTGTGTTGATACATTATGAGAATGATCCATGGGTGTGTTTGGGACGTGTACGAGTCAACCCCACCTCAATCTGAGGTACGGTGTGGCCATTATCACTCAAAGTGTCTGTCTTTTCGTTTAAAATGGACACAATTTTAAGTGAAAACAACAACTGGCCTATGAAAATATGAACAAATGCATTAATATTATGTTTATCATTTATTATAATGATCCATCGGTCCTTTTTTACGTGTACGAGTCAACCTCGCCGCAATCTAAGGCATGGTGTGGCCGGTATCACTCAAAAGGTCTCTCTTTTGTTTAAAATGGACAGAATTTTATGTGAAAACAACAACTAATGTATGAAAATCCAACAAACCTCATTTGGATTGTGTTTATATTTTAATAGAATTATCCATGGGTCCTTTTAAATTTGTACAATTCAACCCCGTCTCAATATGAGGCACGGTGTGGGCCCCCCAACCCCTGGACGCCCCACCCCCTAGACACCACCCCACCACCTGGACACCTCCCCTACCACCCTGGACACCCCCACCCCCATGGACAGCCACACCCACCCCCACCCCCTTGGAAACCACCCCACCCTCTTGGACTGCCACACCAAACCCCTGGACCCCCACCCCCCTAGACAACCACCACCCCTCTGGACAGGCCCACCCCTCTGGACACCCCCCACCGCATGGACACCCCCACCCCTCTGGACGCCCCCACCCCATGGAAATCCCCCTCAACCCCCTAAACACCCCCCCAGGATACACCCATGGACAGCCCCCTCCCCCACCTTGGATAGCCCCCCAACCACCCCCCCCCCCCGGACACCCCCCACCCCCTGGAAAACCCCCACCCCCTGGACAGCATCCCCACCACTCCTAGACACCACCCCACCACCTGGACACCCCCCACCCCTGGACACCCCCACCCATGGACGACCACCCCCACCCTCCCAGACACCACCCCACCCCCCTTGGATAGCCCCACCAACCCCCTGGACCACCCCCACCCCCCAAACACCCCCACCCCTGGAAAGCCCCCTCGACACCCTGGACACCAACCCACCCCCCTAGACACCCCCGTGGACAGCCCCCGCCCCTCACCTAGACACCCTCCACCCTCCTAGACACCACCCCACCACCTAGACACCCCCACCCCCTTGGAAACACCTATCCCACCAGACACCCCCATCACCCCAGACACCCCCTACCCCCCCCCCCCCCCATGGACAGCCATCCCAAACCCCTGAACAGCCCCACCAACCCCCTAAATTCTGAATTGAATTCGTTATGTATTTAATTAACTTATGAATTATGTGTTAATAGTGTATGGGTATACTTGTTGTATGTGTATACTTGGTGTAATTAACTATTGATTTATGTGTTAATTTTGTATGGGTATACTTACTTGTTGAGATGCTAAATGTTTTGCAGGTGTTGTTTGGGTGTGCTGCTGCAGAATTTTTTGTTGCAAAAGACATGGAATTTATTGGTGCTTTTTTAGCACAGATAAAGAAGCATTTCTTAGCGCTAAAAATTCACTAATAAAACCCACCTTTATCAGCGCTAAAAAAGAACTGATAAACAATCAGTTTATCAGTTCTAAAAGAGTGCTGATAAAAACACATTTATCAATGCTTTTTTAGTGATGATAAAGGGGTCCTTTATCAGTGCCTTTTTAGTGCTGATAAAGTCTCCCTCTATCAGCATGTTTTTAGCACTAGTAATGATTTCCTTTATCGGTACTTTTTTAGCGCTAATAAATTACTCCTTTATCAGTGCTTATTAAGGGATGATAAAGCCCCCCCCCCTTATCAGCGCTGAGCTTTACAGTGCTTTTTTAGCACTGATAAAGCCCATTTTGAGCGCTGATAAAGCCCATTTTCGTAGTAGTGGATATGAACATAAATAATTCAGTTATTGTTATAACCTAGAAATAAGTTAAATAAATGGAATAATAAACTTGAAAAAGGTTCTAAAGAAAGTCAATTATTATCATAAGTTTATTACTGAAGAATATAAATTACATACGTGATGATTTTGACTTAACGTAAGGGAATTCTTAACTCAATTTCCATTATTTGGGTTAAACATTAAGTTCGCTGATTATGCCATGCTAATATTATGTGTGAAAATAATTTTTATTATAACATGTTTTATTTAAAAAAAATTATTTTTATTTATATTTTATACACATAATTGAGTCATTTTATTAACTCTTACTTAAATGATATGATATTTATAGGGAAATTTCTTTTAAAAAAATATGTTAAAGTTCATATTTCATCTATTTTTGCAAAATCATAAAGGAATGTTTTTTAACTTATAATTCATGAGTGTATTTTACCTATTTCAAGTATCATTAATTCTTTGATGTTTCCTTTATAATTTTTCATAGTTCTTTTCATAGAAAATGGCTTAATTATTATGCTCACGTTTTTCATATTTAAAAAGTAATTTTTATAAGAAAATGGTATTTTGATATCTGAATGTTTTTTCATAAAGTTTTGAAAGAGTTATCAAGGTATTTATTCATGATATGATACTTGAATATTATTTAGGATCGGTGTTCCCAGATTACACCGAGTGATCTTGTTATAGATCATATTATGGGAGCACCCAAATAGCGCTCCAATGCATGGGGTTGTATTTTTTCCTTTGCAGAATTATATTGTATGTTAGTCTTATAGTTATTACTATTTTTAAGGGTTATGTAATGATTATTTTCCATGGAATCTATATGAATTTTCCATGATTTATAATGAGTTTTCATGGAAATAATTTTATCTCAAAAGAAAATATAATGATTCTATTTTTGGAATAAAAGTTATGATTTTGAGAAAAAGTTTTTTTATGGTTTTGCATGTTTTTCACTAAATTAATGGATTTATTTCTTTTTTATGTGACTTAATAAAGATTTTTTTTCTTATCCCAAGTTTTAAAATGTTTTTCACAAGGTTTAAGCATGAGTAAGGACAAGGATGGATCCATAAAGAATAAAATAACCAATTGGTGAATCATAATGGTGTACAATAAAGAATGTATTTAAATCATACTTGGGCATTAATAAGGAAGAATATGCATAGTTCATGATAAATGATGCCTAACTGGAATGACAATATGTGAAAAGACTTCTTAAGAAACTTTAGAAATGATCCACATTAGTGCGATTTGAGGGAAAATACTAAAAATTATTTAAAGAGGATAAAGGAATAATATTTTATATAAATCCATAAATGAACTAATATATTTTTTTCATATTTAAATGAATGTTTTTAGAAAAATAATTGTGTGTTAAAACATATTATATAGTGTACTTTAAAATTGGAAAGAAACTCGGATGTTCCCTTTAATCGGGCTTAGGGGGAATTCAGAATGGAACCTTATAAAACATGTGTTTAACAATCAGAGAAGGATGAATTAAACTAGATAAATAATTTTAGAACATACACACATAATTAATAATAATTATAAAGATAATGGATAAATACATTGGAGTAAAAGATGTAAAGAGTAATACAAATGTGATTTGGAAGTTTGGAGAGATCCCATACCTTATGTTTGAATGTGTTCTCCTCATGAACTAAATATCCAAGATATTAAACATATATAAATTAATAATTTAATTTATAACCTTTTTAAAATATATTTGATTTATTATTTTTTAAATAAGTTCATCTATAACCATTTTGATGAGTTATAAAGTTTAATTTCATTGTTCCGGGAGTGTTAATTTCATGGTTTCATGGTTGGACCACTTTTGTATAAATATGGATCTTCTTTTTAAATTAGAATAATTCTCCTGAAGTAAAATTATATGATTTTAATTCAATTTCATAAATTTAAGTTTTCCCATATATAATTTTCTTTATTTACATGTGGTTGATTCATTTGATAAGATGTTTAGATTATTTTTGCGGTTTTTTAATCATTATGAACTGGTTTTGTTTTATTATTTAATATTATGTATATATATTTGTTTTAGAACATAAACCAAGTTATAATTTATAAATTAAAATCTTATTTAACCTTAATAATTTTTTATGACCATCCTTGAAAGTGGTATGGGAAAACAAAAAATCATCATCCACAAACGTGGTAAATCAACAAATCACGGACAATGTTTTCATTTTTAAGCTAAAAGGGCGAGAGAGGATATTTGATGGTTTATATACAATAAACACAATAAAATTACTATATATTTATGATAATAGATTTATCATTTCACTTTCTATAGTAGTGTAAAGGATGATGTAAAATAAAGAAATAATTTAAAAGAGAAAGATGGAGGATTTTACCACTTGAATACTGTCTTGTTGAGAACCACTTTAAGGAACATGAGATTTGTCTTTTGTTGAGAAAAGAATCTCATGGACATTAGGAAGAGTATTGGGAAGGTAATTGGGTATAATTTATACAACGTAAAATGCATATGATGTGTGAGGATAAGGGGTGTTGAGGGGTGGTATTTGTAGGGTAGAGGGGTGTTTCGAATTATTTTATTCATTTTTTTATTATTTTGGCTCAAGACTATCAATAGTGTTGAATATTTTGACTAATTAAAGTATTTAGGGAATGTGAGTTCATGATAATTGTTACTTAAAACATCCATGAGACAACCATGAATCCAAAATTCATGTATTATCTTATAATGTTAAATATGGTAAATTTATGTATTTCATTATTCACCAAAAATTAAACTATTTCAGAAAAATAAAAAAATACCACTAATTATTTTTTGATATTTAGATTCCAAAAATGGACTTAATTTTATGAAAATGATTTTATTAATATGATAAAATTAATTTTAAATTAAAATCATCATTTATACAAAAAAAATATGGAAGTTAATATTATAACGGATTTTATGACACTCTGAAAAAATAATTAAGATATCATAAAATTATATTATAATTATAATGAAACAAAATAATAATTTATGAATATATTTTATCAAAAAAATTCTTTTAAATCATTATATTATTAATAAAATTGAATATAAACATTTACGTTTCACAAAAATACCAACTCTTAATTTATCATCTTGAATAATTTGTTTACTTCTTCCATGATATAAATATATAATCTTTTAAATTATAAGATACCTAAATTTTATTTATAATTTTATAAGTCATTTTGATATTTTAACAGCTAGATTACTATTCTTAGTGGTTAGATTACAACTTCAATGGTCTCGTTACTGTTATAATGGTATAGGTTCCTTAATTTCTATAAATACCACTTATTTAATTCATTATTTATTATATTATATTTTCTCTGAATGTTATATATATAATTTAATATTCAAAATTAAAATTAAGTTTTATTTATATAGCTTTTTATCGTGTTGTTATTATAGTGGATCAAGCATGTCCATATTTTCTCATCCTTATTATTTTATTTTCAATTTCTTATCCCACTGCAATATTTGGAATTATTATTTGTTTATTTGGTGACTAGTTTATCATTCTTTATTTAAATTTTTTTGGTATCTCTATTTGATTTATGAGATTTATTCTATACGACATAGTTATAAGATGTGAAATTCCATTGATAATATTCTTGATCATTACACTCTCTCTATCACTCTCCACAAGTCTATTTTCTCATTCCATATTATTATTTGACAATTTATAAGTAAACTAAATACAACTACCTATGATCTCATAAAATCTAGTATTATAAATAACTTCATATGGTAAGAAAGTTACATTTTTTTAAAAGGAAATTATTTTTACAAAAAAGTATTTCCAATTTTAACAACATTTATTTTATTTAATGGAGATTTATTTTCATTTCAAATCCCTTTATAAGTAAAGATATTGGTGTTTCTTAATTATTTTCTAAATCCATTTTAATAGGTAAATACTATATTATCACATTCTTATATTAAAAACCCATTATTTGTAATGGGAATTCTGTTTTGAAGTTTATAATATATATTTAATTTCTTTTAAACCCTTCAATAAATTGAAAATTGTTTAAAAAGTGTTAAATAAATTTATGTTTACTAAAAACAATTATCCTGTAAGGGAAAAAATTTATATTTAATCTTCTATGCATTTATTTTTAAAACTCTATTTTATTAAATAAAGGAATTATTTTATTAATAACTCCTTTATTATTAATCAATGCTATAATTTTATCATTTTTTCTAAAATTTTATATAAGGGAATTTAATTTTTTTAAATATTATTTTATGTAGCTATGAAAATCATTCTTAAATTTTTATTAATATTTTGTTTGACTAAAATTATTTTAAACCCTTATTCATATATTGATGATTTAAGTATTTAATTTCAATTATCTTAAAATTTTCCCATTTAAAAATTTATCAAATTATTTAAAAATGAAATTTTATATTTTTAATTAAATTATAAATTTAAAATGACAGAAATTATCATTTTATGTTCATTTTGTTTCAATAAAATTATATAAAAGTTAAAGAGGATTTTATATATATCCTTTAATTCAAGAATTTTCATTTTAAACATATAGATGTTAATAAATTTTATAGATAGGGCCATACTCAATTATTATTAATAACAACCCATGATTCTTTGTGAGAATCAATTGTGTATGTATTATTCCTTACATTTATTATTATATTTATTAATTGTAAATTATATATTTCTCCTAACCTCTGAGGTTCTTTCTTAAAAACAAATTTTATTAAATTTAATGTGATATGAAACTATTTTCTATTTAAATTAATTTATATAGATTCTAAAATGTTTTTAATATATTATGAATAAAGAAATAATTCCAAACCAAAAAATATTTTCCTAAAATATAATTAGGCACATTGGTATCAAATGAGTAAATGAGTAATGGGGTGATCTCATGATCTCTAAATGAGACATTATTCTAAACGTGATACTACAAGTGGCCTCATTTTTTTCTTATGGTTTTCTAAGAATCATGTTAATGCATAAAATTTTATTATTTTCAAATGATTTTAATGTAAAAATTCAAATCATATTTCAAAGGTTATTTACTTTGATATTAAGTGGGTTTTTAAAAATGATATATATTTTAAATTTTTTAAAAATTATTTCCCTATAAAACCCATAAATTATTATATTTGGGAAAATATATATATTATATAAAATATTTTTTATTATATATAAAAGTAAATTATTTCAAAAGGCTTTTTAAATGGTATTTATAAAAACAGTTTAACTCATCTTTTAAAACCCCTTATTGGAAGCATTTATTCTCAACCAACATTTAAAAAAATAAAAGGATATATTGAATTTCTAAGGTGTTTGTTTTTTTTAGGTGGATAGAGAGTGTCAAGAAAAATACTTGTTTTATTTTTAAATTTTATAAACTTTGATATATTGTAAGGGAATTTTCTAATCCTCTAAAATCTAGACTATGAAATATCATCATGTTTGTAAATGGAAATATATTTTCAACTGTGTTTTATAAAAAATAACAAATATGTTTTCATCACCAAATTTGGGAGTACAGGTATTATGATGTCATATTTTCCATAAGAGAAGTGGTTTATATAGCTTTGAAGATTAAGATGTTTTCATTTGAGGATAATTTAAGAGTTATAATTTTTCTTCGAAGGATATAGAAAATAAAATCTAGGAAATTAATAATTATATTGAAGGTTTAACAATATTATTTCATCCAATTTTGAAGATGGAAATTCAAAATTTCATTAAGTAAAATAAAATAATTATATTGGTGTAATTCCTTTATGGAGGGATATAACATCCCATGAATTTTTGGAATATTTTTCTATTTGATAAATATTTTTTAAATGGTCTATTTTATAAAATAAAACCCAAAATGACATTAAATTATTATTTTTTATGAAACAAAATGATTTTATTTTATCAAAATACGTTTTGGTAAAAAATTAAATTCAAATATTAAAGTTATAAAAATATTTCATTTATTTTTACAAGAAATAGTGTTTTATTATCTTAATGAAAATATAATAAATTTTTATTATAATTCATAATTTAAAAATGATAAAAAAAATTTTAACATTGTATTTTGAAATGATTTGATTTATTATATTAATTTTTATATTATATTATCTTTTAAAATTATAAATTATAAATATTTTTCATAAAAAAATCATTTCATTATTAATATTTTAAAAATTACTTTTTTATATGAAAATTTATAGGTTTAAATATCTTATGCTTTTTTATATTATTACTTTGGAATATATTATTATTTTTCAAGAAATAAAATATATGTACCTATATAAGTTTTTAAAATAAATCATTATGAAATTTAAATTTTAAGAATTTAATTTTAAAAAAATATATTAAATTCTAGTTTTCATATGTATATAATTTTTATTTGTAATGTTTAAAATTCAATACTTGGTATTAATGTGTTATGTTAAAAACAATATATAAGTATATAATATAATTATAATAAAATTAAACTTATAAAAATGATAAAGTAAATATATACATAAGTCTAAAATAGTATATTAGTATAGTTCATAAGTAATTTAAATTTTACTTAATATATTAAAAACATTATCCACCTAACTACTAGTTAGCTAGCTCAACTATGCTTGGAACCAAACTCAACCATTCACAAAAGCTATTTGATCCATCTATATAGCAGCGGAGGTGTTGGTAGGTAGGTGCATAGCACCCAAATGGTGCAAGCATAGTGTGCGCATGCATTGCCTATAGACCACATGGTGTTCCTCATAGTGGGAGGGTGTGTGAATAGTGTTTTTGGGTGTCGATCCCCCAGTTCCATGGAATAGAGTATGGTTAGGAGTGATTCTTATAAATATTAGTTCTCATCCATATAAATTGTCGACGTGGGACTAAGAATATGGGTTACTATTCACCCGCTATTAAAAGTCCCATTTATATCGTGATTGTCTGATCAGTTTAACTCCATCCATCTGATCACTTTGTTAATCATCTTCTTCCTATCATGAAGCTTTGTAGACCCTCAATGTCTTTATCCTCTATCCCTTTTTCTTAATACAACTAACTGATGTATCAGTCATGTTTTATGCATGTTCAAACTCAATATCACTTACCTCTACTGTCATTTTCTTTAATGATGGGCCTATAAGAACTCAATTTACAAAACAATAAACCTTCTTCTTATACATGAGTATCAATAAACATATACCGTCATTAACCTATAAAACACAATACATCACTCATGTCGATATCATGTCCCACCTTTTGCATTCCTTATCTGTTCCAAGGTTAAAAAGATCCCAAGTATATTTTTCTATTCAATGAAGCATCTTAAAGAATCTCAAAGAACTGATTGGGTTGGAGTTTAATATATATATATATAACCAAATTTAACCATCACATTTTAAACTATGATTTTATTCTAGGAATATTTGGTCCCCTTAGACATTATTTTCTCTTCATTGAGATATTCTTGCAGCAATGATAAAGTGTAAATATATATATATATTCTCTTCCAATATTAATGATTTTTTTAGCTTGCTCGGTAATCTAGTAACATGGTTATCCCATTTTGAGATATCAAAATAATAGATACATTTCTCTCTCTCTCAATTCTTTTAGTGGATGTATATGGCCATATATATATATATATAAATATACACATTTTTAAAAAATACTAGAACCTTCACTTAACAATATATATATATATACCTAAATAGTAAAAGGATCACATATATAAATTCTTTTTTCATTATTCCCTAGGAAGAGCCCCACTATTGAATCTTTCACTCTCTCACCACCAGTTTATGTTCTCATTCTATCTTCTTATTTATACACTATATGTGGGAAAAAATATCACTTCCTAAGATCTCTTAACATCCAGTTTAAGCAAGAAGTTCATAAGGTAAGGGAGATATATTTTTATAAGGTATTTATTTATACAAAAAAATATTTCATATTTATTAAACATTTATTTTATATAAGTGTGATATATTTTCATTTTAAAAACATTTTTATGTAGATTAAATGAATTTTATTTAATTATTATCTAAATATCTTATAATAAATAAAACCTAGATTACCATAATATTCTACTATAAAACACTTATCTGTAAGAGGAATTTTAATTTTAGTTTTTTAAACTATATTTATTTTTTTTAAACCTTTATATTAATGGAAAATTATTTTAAAAGTTTTTAATAAATTTATGTTTTCTAAAAAACCCTTATCATGTAAGGGAAAATTTTATTTTCAAACTTAAAAGTATTTATTTTCAAAACTATATGTTATTATTGAAAGATATTATTTTCATAAGAAAAAATTTATTATTATTCAATGTTATAATTTTATGATTTTGTTTCTAAATTTTATAGAGTGGAATTTTATTTTTAAAATTATTATTTTATATGAGGGGATAATGTTTCTAACTTTTTTATTGATTTTTTGTAAGTTGAAAATTATTTTAAACCCTTCTTCATAGAAGTATGATTTAATTATTTAATTTAAATTCTATTATAAAATTCAAATTTATAAATTAAATAAGTTACTTAAAATGAAATTTTATTTTGTTAATTCAATGGTTAATTTTAAATGATAAAATTTATCAATTTATGTCATTTTATCTCAATAATGTTATTTACAATTTCAACTATATTTTATATCTACCATTTTATGCATTAGATTTTATTTTAAACATATGTATGTTGATCTTATTTATAGAAATCACCATAATCTATTATCATCATTAACATCCAATAATTTTTTATGAAACCCAATTTTGTATGTATTATTTATTCCTTACATGAATTATTATAAGTAATATTTGTGAATTATATATTTCTCCAAACCATTAAGGTGTTTTCATAAAAGAACCTTTTTTAAAATTTCCTGTGATATAAAATAATTTTCTTTTGAAAATAATTTATATATATATTGAAAGGTTTTAATGGATTATGAATAATTAAGGAAAGCCTCACAAAAAAATCTTAAAATAAAATTCAAAACTTGGGTAGGGAATGAGTTGATGGGGAATGGGGTGATTCCATGATCTCCAAATTGCGTGTTTCCCTAATGGTGATACTTCTAGTGGCTTCATTGTTTTCTTAAGGTTTTACAAGTATCATTTTTATACATAGAAATGTTATTATTTTTAAATGATTTAAAATAAGAAATCCATATATTATTTCAAATTTATTTTATTTTGAAATTAAGTGTTTTTTTAAAATGATATATGTTCCAAATATTTTTAAAATTATTTTCCAATGAAACCCTTAGATTATAATTTTGGGAAAAATATATATATTATATCAAATATTTTATATTTTATATAAAATTAAATGATTTCAAAAGTGTTTTTAAATATTATTTATAAAAATATTTCACCCCATTTTTCAAGACCCATTACTAGGAAAATTTTTTTCACCTTACATTTTTAAAAATTCATAAGATATTTAGAAGATACAAGGTTTTAAGTGTTGTTTTTAGGAGATCGAGTGAGTGAATCCAAAAAGATATTTTATTTATAAATTTTGGTAACTATTATATGTTTTATGGTATTTTCCTCCTCCACCAAAACCTGGACTAGAAAATATCCTTAGTTATGTAAAGGAATAAATATATTTAGTTACTTTTTATTAAAAAAATATACATCATGTTTTCAACACTGGATTTGGGAGATATGTTCTCGAGATATCATAGGCATACTATATTATTAATTTAAATGAAATTTGTGATGTGGGATTTTCATAATTCCCAAATCGTGATGAATTTTGTAAAAAATATGTTTTATGATATATGAAATAATTTCTAGTGGCCAAGTATTAAATGGTATGGTTTAGATTTTGTTTCATGTTGTTATACTTATTATCATATTAAATTTGAGCATTAGAAGCCTTTTGGTTAGCTTCAACTGCTATTTGTGCTGACTTGGAAGTTGAATAAAATATTTATGGACATTGTTGTAAGATTTATTTATACCACTCATGGAATGAATACTATTTGGGTAGTGATTGACCAATTGACAAAATCAATACTATTTATCCATATTATATACATGACCAAATTTGAGGACATGGGAAATTGATATGTGAAGAATATTTTTTTTATTGAGTTTCATCTTCCCTTGTTTCTCATAAGAGTCCCCAATTCACTTATAATTTTTAGAATGTCCTCTAGGAGGTGTTATAATCCTAGGCAAAGTGGAGAATGATGTACCACCCTCAAATAGAAGATCAAATTGAACGAGCTATATAGATTCTTGAAGACAGACTTTATGCTTGCACTCTCATAAATTGAGGAGCATGGTATTTATACTTTTAATTGAAATAGTTTTCCTATAATAATAGTAACTCGTCGTCTATTTATATGGAACCCTTTCAGGTATTGTTTTGAATGCCTTGTAAATAACAACATTGATGGTTCTATAATGGTAAATCTTCCTTTATAAGACCTATAATGGATTATGATATGATGAAAATGATTTGAATGACTCATCGTATAATGGTAACAATGTAGAGATTTTATAAATTTTATGTTGATCGTCATTAATGCCCTTTATAATTCTTTAGTTGGTAGACAGTTTTTTAGATTTTCGCATTAGTTGTGTCACCAACAACTTAGAATGTTGTGTCAGTTGGAACTGATATCTGTGGTACCAATTTAGGTTGTTGATATGATTTGAAAGGTGGTATTCCATTTTTATTTACCACCTTAAATGACATAAATCCATGATGTGTTCCATGTGGAATAACTAAGGAACAATCTTTCTGACATTTCCCTTATTTTGATTTAGGATTACCTATATATGGAACATGATATTTCCATGAACACGAATCTAGTTTATTTTGTTTATTTTTAGATAATTTTTCTTCATTGTAAGTCTATATGCTTTGTTTGGGTGTTATGAAAAATTGTTATGATTATTATGAGTTGTAGGAGTGTGATAATTTAATGAGAGAGTATTGGCCTTTCCGCTTTGCTATGGAATCATCTTGATGGGATTTATAAGGGTAAAAAGAATTTATAGTGTTGATATTTTTAATGTTTTGACATTATCTTTCATGTATGAACCTTTTTCTTACACATCTTGTTTTTCACATTTATCTCCAGTTATACCTATTTATTCATGGGGTGATGTTTTGTTTAATCATTTTTAGGGGTATGGGGAGTGTATTAAAATATAATTTTATATCATAATGAGTGATTAATAGAAGTTTATCAAGAGATTAGATAATATCTTTTAGATCAAATGGTTGTAGGAGGACTATTGGTTGGTCTATGAGGGCCATCATCTAGCTGGTGGATGGCTAGTAATAGGGATTTACTACAAAATACCATCATCCATCTGATGAGATTGATAATAGTGAATATAGTTTTACTACACCATTTACTCTATGATGTTCTTCTCAAGTAACCAGGTATTATTTCAGGTACCAATAGCTAGCTGGGGGCAGTGACTAGCTGATGATGGAATTCAAGGTGAGGAACACTCGGTAAATATAATAACTTTGTTTCTTTTAATATCCCAATTAATTTTTAAAACCACTCCCTTGTACCCAATTCAACCCCAATCACATAGTGAGTCTCCAGAGGAAAATTTATCCCTTTCAACCTTGATTATTCATGGATATATGTGTTGTATATTACAATGAATCTCTTCAAGTAAGTTATTTCTCTTTAAAGTAAGAATTATACTTTTCTTCATCTTTATACCTCTTCAAGATTCTGATATCCAAATTTCATTGATGGATTAGTATATTGACATGATTAATTTTGATTCAAGGATTATCCCTTGTTTTCTCTAGAATGTGAATCCCCTTGTGGATCCCATGTTCTATGTTTTTTATCGTGATTTGAGGTAGGTGGTTTATAAGTAAATTCATATCAATTGAAACCATTTATGATAATTTATTTTGAATTGGATTTGTAAATTATTTCATAGTCTTGATTATATTATATTGAGAAATTATTTTGAAATGTTATGGTGTACATGTATGTGATAAAATATCTTTGACAGTGGCATTGACAATAAAGTGACGATTTTTAGAAAATGATTTTTTATTGATAAGAATATTTTGAATCATGATTTTGCGGATTAATTTTTATAAGAAAATGGATGAGATGTTTTATGATTTGAAATGAAATTATTTGACTTTAAAGTCATGAGTTCTAATTAGAACCATTTTATGTTTCGTTTTCAAAATAAATGGTGTGTTTTGAACTTGAACAAAATGCTGATTTTAAATGATTGATATAAATGAATTGAGATTGATTAAAATAAATTATAGCCCAATATTTTCATTTTTTTCTTGAAACTCGTGGTAACCCAAGTATATGGTTTGAAAGAACACACACTAGACATATATTAGATCTACTTAAAAGATATTTAAAATGAGAATGTTGAGTAAACTATGATAAATTCAAGGAGTTCATTCTTTGGGGAGGTAAATTATTCCCCTAATACTTGTGGATCTAGGGAAGTGTATAAAAACTTGGAGCCATATTTTACTGAAATTTTTGTGAATACATGTATTAAACTAACCCTGGGACTCTAAACCATGATTTTGTGATTGAAAATGTTATATATATGCCGGTATTTGATAGAAATACTTAATCGTGCGTACTTTTAGAGAAATGGTCATTCATGAATATTTTGAAAAATATTTGTAAATGTATGTTAGTTTTGTAGAAATTCATTTTTAGGTGGGTTTTATACTAACCATTTAACATTTTTTTAAACCATGTTTTATATTTAATTCTGAAACAATTTCCTTTCCAATTATATTTAATATTTAAAAAAATATTTTATTTGGAATAAATTGTTTATGATTTTTTTATTGAAATCTAACTTGGATTTTTTCTCACACCCTACCTTTTACTTTGGTAATTTTTAGATTTTTTATGTCAGGTATAGAAAAAAAGGTGAATCACTGCTTATAGGAAGTGGGTGATCTAGAATAATAGGAAATTTGGTGTTTACAATTACTATTGGACCATGTGTTATACTTATTACCTAGATTCCTTATGATGTTGAAATTGATGGGTTTTTTTAAAATATTTTGTTGATGTTCCATTTTTATAGGTTTTTCTATTTGATTGTGGTATATTTATCTTGAGGAGTGTTTTTTATACCAACTAATTTTTTTTTCATATCCACAAAATTGTATTGGTGAGTTATTAATGTGGTGAAATCAGCCCATATTGATTATTTAAATTCCAAGGAACTTATCGCCAACCTTTGGGGGTTAGTAATTCCCTTCAAGCCATGTTAGAATATATTTTTGAACTATTTAGCTGGGTTATCCAGGTTGTTTTGTGGTAAATTTCTATTGAGGAGTGTTTGTAATACTTAATATTTAGTTTTTTATGTAAAATATTATATCTCTATGAATTATTCTTAAGGAAAAATCATTCCCACTTCCTTCTATGATGTTTGGGTGCTAGTCATGAGCTAGTGGGGATTGAGAATGCCATCGAGGTCATGTTATAACTGATTTAGGTTCAATTTATGTGGGTTATCGAAATCGATTCTTTATAGTGAAACCTAAGGGGGTATGAAAGATCTCAATTCTCAAAGAATGATAATTCATATGATTTGTGTTTTTTTGAAATAATCATTTGAATATGTGGACCAACCAGAATATATGATTAACTAGTTATAAAAATAACAAGAAGTTCAATTATTTATCATGTGAACTCAAAATATGTAATGAATCTCATGATAAATAATGAATAATAATCTAAGGTGGTTTATGATATTAATTCTTGTGTAAAAGAGTATAAAAAAGAAGTGATAATTTATTAAATAATTGGTTGATACATTTATAAATAAATTTTAATTAGAAATAAAATCAATATATAAAAATAAAATAACACACTTTGGGAATATTGTAGATAAATACTTATTAAAAATCTCCAAATGAGGCTCATATGGTGTTACATTTTTTTAATGAAAAAATACACTATAATATGGGTAAAGGTGGAGTCAATTGTGATGTTGAGACATCAAAATAAGGAATAATGATAAACAAGAACAAAATTAATTAAGATATTACTAATTATGGTGTCATTACTAAGACACCATAGTCACAAAAAATTATAGCTTTAAATAAAGTAATATAGAAGGATAAAAATAATATTCAATATTTTATGGATATTCAACAATTTAGGTTCTATTATAATATTTGATTCATATGGAGTTATTAAATTGATAACATATTTGATCTTATAAAGTTTCACTTTTGTGGTAATCATAGCCACACGTTGTATTGTTTTAAAGAGTCAAGTAACTATTTGAATAGAGAAGAACCTAAAAATTTGAAAATAAAAATAAGATTATATCATTCAACTCAAAGAATAAATAATTTCTATGGATTTTTCTTCTATTTTTCTAATTTAGTACTTGAATCTATTGATTTCATACTTATAAGAAATGATAATTACTACCATTCAAGTCAAATACGAATGCATGTAAAACAACATGACAATATTTCATAAAGAAAAATATTTCCCGAATATGAATAAGAATAAGTTTATGATTTCACTAACTATGATTAAGAGACAGAGAGATTCTATCTTATTCCTCAACTCTACCAAGCATGTCATTGAAAAAAAAGATAAATGGATATCTTGGTCAAAATCACTCTCAAATAAATAAATAATCATATCACATGGATCATTGATAGTGGATCCTTATCCCACACGATGAGAAATATGATCCTTCTAAAAAACAAAATGAAATATTTTATGGAATAGTTCAATTTGGTAATGATGTGGTTTTCAAGATAAATGTGAGTGTTATGACCCAATTAGTAGGTGATGATTTGAATAATATATATGTACTCTATTTTTAAGGATTATGAAATAATCTCTAGAGTTTGATTCAACTTTTTACCTCTAGAGTTGAGGTTATATTTAACAAAAAATGGTTATTAATCAGAGGAAATTCAAAAAAAACATCTCATGAAAATAAAGAGGATATATATTAATCTATAATATGTGTATAGTAAATAATACACTTGTCTCATAACAGTTAAAGAATATAAAAACTTGACAAAATTGAGTCTATAACACATCAACCAATAAAACATAGAGAAATTATTTTTTCTAAAATAACCAATAGATATTAAAAATATATTTAACTATATTCAAAAATAATGTGATACATGTATGTGGGGAAATATTATCTAATATATTTATTTATAAAAGAATAAAATAAAATCCGATCTAATTGATCTAGTGCACAATGGAATTTATTATCCAATGATTCAACCTATCACATTTGGAGGGAGTCATTTTATCCCTTTTATTAAAAATTATATTTTAATGGATTTCGTTATTTTCATTCAATGTAATAAATAATTCATAGAGTGGATTAAGAGGTATCAAAGGAGATTCAAAAAAATAGATTGGATATATAATCAATATCATGTAATCCAAAAACTAAATTGAGTTCACATCTATTAAGTTATGAAATTACTTTGAGAAACATGACATTAATAAAGATGTATCTTCAGTAAGAACTTATCAATAAAATATAGTTATCAGATGATTAAATACACTAGTGAATGATATGGACAAAACATTTATCAATGAGAGTGCGTTCTCTCACCACTATAGGAAGTAATTAGTTCAAGTTATAGTGTGTAATTAAAACATGGTAGTGTTAAAAATCAAGGAAGAAAGGAAACCCTACAAAATGTATCATGGAAAGAATCACTCTATGAAACATTTTTGAGTCATTGGAAATAGTTGTTGTATCTAAAATAGAGAAAAGAATCAAGTCATGTATAATTATGAAAAAAATGAAGGAGTATTTTTAGTTTTCTCAACAATGATAAATTCCTTTAAATGCTAGAAAAAATGTAGAATAAAATTATAGAGAGAAATTATTTCAATTCCATTGAGTATAAAGATGTAAAGAATTTTAGAACCTCAAACATTTATGAATTTTTTAAATAAGAGGATGAAGCTAGTAAAAATTATATGGTTTTCTAAAATTACCCAAATGATGAAGATCATAATTCTAGAATAGAGGAGGCTGATATAGCTAAAGAAAATCTATATGTTCCTTATAGTACTAACAAAAGAGTGTATGTTTATCCATCCAATATTATTAGAGGTATATTTTCTCCCACAGAAATATAAAGGGTGTGGAATGTCAAGAATAATGATATATTTCAAATAGTGGAACTAATGTAATTTGAATAAGTAGTGGAAGATGTACCATATGAAATAATTATTAAAATGGAACCAATTCAAATTGACATCAATCAATATTTGGAACTTATATAGAAGAATGAACTTAAAAATGTGATCATAAAAAGCTATATATTTAAAATTAAATTCAATGATCCTAGTAATGTGATCTTAAATAAGGAATCTATAATGTGTAAAGGATGTGTACAAATTAAAGGTGATGGTTTTGAAGTAACTTTTTCTCAAGTGGCTTGAAATGAGTTGATTAAGATCTTTTTAGTGATGAATATATAAAGAGGTTTTAAGATTTATCTTATAGAGATGATGAAACTAAAGTCTATATGATATATAAGGGAATATTTAGTCTAAAACATTCACTAAGAACATGGTAAGATCAGATTGAGTCGTATTTAAAGAATATGGAATTCAAAAAGGGAGGTGTGGAGCAAAATATTAATGTGAATTCATCCAAGGAATAAAAAATCATGGTGTCTGCTTTTTTGGATCATATCAAATCTAGTGAAAACAGGTATAAATATATGGAATAGTTTTTTAATATCATGAGTTTAAAACTTTAGATTTCTATATTTTGGGAACGTGTGTAATTTTTTGAGATACAAGTTTTTCAAAGATATAAATTCACTTTCATATCCCAAGATAAGTATGTGAGAGATCTACTAAAGAAATTTGATATACATGATCCCAAAACAATGACCACTATAATTATTCTTGGAACCAATCTAGATAATAAAAATATGAGAAACATATAGACCCTACTTTTTATTGGATCATAAATCGAATTTTTTTATATTTGGTTACAACATAGAATTATATTTTTTTAGTAACTTTTTTGGAATCCCCTTTATAAATTAATTCCAAGGAGGATCATCTTGTAGAAGTTAAAGGAATAATATGTTACATATATAGTACTCTCAATTTTACATTATTTTTTGATGTTGTAATGTTTAAACAATTATTAGTATTTTATGATGTGGTCTGGGCTAGTAACATAGTTGGTTGAAATACCACAAGTGGTTATCAATTATTCATTAGATGTAAATGTGTTTGTTGGTTGACTAAAAAGTAAGAGATAAATTCATTGATTATGGAAGAATAAAGATATATATTATTAACTATGGATTTCAATCAAATTTTGTCGATAAAGAAATAATAGGTGAATTGTTGTGGAGAATTGAAGGAACATATGGTGATCCATTTTTATAAAAAAAAAGTTCAATTAATCTCATCAAAAACCTATACAATACTCATATACCAAACATATTGAGATAAAATATCATGTTATCAAGGAAAAGGTGGGGTAAGTAGTGATAAAATTGGATCATATGAATTAAAAAGTGTTATACATCATGAAAAATAATTTTCCCACTCTTAAATTTTGGAAACATAGGTTTAACCTCATTTTTCAACCACCTCCCTCAACTTGAAGAGGTCTCTATTCTATTTTAATTCATTATATAGTTTATTTCAAGGTTGGTGTGTTATTTATCTTTAGATTTTTTATTAAAGGGAAATAATGACTACGGTAAAGTTATATAAAATATATGTTAGTGATGATATTCAGTGACAAAGGGGGAGACAATTATTTATTTTTTTATAACAATTGGATATACATGGTAAGAAATTTAGAGGTAGATAAAATCTATAGGGATTATAATTTCAATGGGAAGTATGATAAGGTAGATCAAGAATTATTTGTTTCCTAATTCATGTAATACTCTATTGAACTTGTGTTTTCTATACCGAGAATTACTCATGTAGAATTAGAGTAATGGATGGGTTATTCTATTTTCATATGAAATAATTAAAGTGAGTTTTTTTGAGTGAATTTAGCTTTTTATTACCAAACAATACAAAGGGTGGTACTATTGGAACCAAGGTTATCTATGATAATTTTTGAAAAAATCTATTTCATACACTAAATAATTCTAGAATGTAGTGAATTTGATTTCTTGAATGGTAAGGATAGTAGGTATGTTGTGTTTGTTATCAGTCTAATTTTTATTACCCTACCTAGATAAATGAGGAGTTTGAAAAAAAATATTGAATTCATTATTGTGATCATTATTTTTATGTGACTAATAGAGTTTTAATATTATTCATAAATATGGTGTGAATAATAATCTTTTATGGGATTACATATTCAGTAAGTATTTTTGAATTCAAATAAAATATTAAAGTTTATAAAAAATATTGTGTAAAATTAGAGGTTATATGAAAAAATAGGGCAAAGGAAAGTTTTTCTCATAATTGTTTCATGTAATATTGTTCATGAAATCCTTTATACTAGCTATAAAGGAATACAATTTTGAGGAATTAGTGTGTGTTTTTTTATCAACAGTGAGAGGTAGAATATTCATTCGGGTAGTCATTGAATTTTTTAAAGCTAATGTGGAATTTTTTCTAAGATACAAATTAGGATCTTATGGGAGGACCATAAACATGGCATATTTTTTAAATGAGTAATGGTGTTTTATATTTTCTGTATAGGAAAACATATACTAATTGGGGATATTAAAAGGGTTTTATAATTTTATTATTCTTAGTAAATTTTTCTATAAGGATTCTACATATCAATTCATTAAAAAAGAGGATGAATTTCAAAGGATATTGAGATTTAATCACTTCATTTGTGACTATAAGTATTGTTTTTGAAAAGAATATTTGTTTATAGTGGGAATTGTATTTTCAGAAAACATAGTTATTTATAGAGATCAGAAGAGTTTATTATGAAGAGTTGTTCATAAAGTGTATTTTTCATGAAGAAGTATCATTCATGAAGAAATATCATTCATGAGAAGAAGAATTATTTGTGAAATAAGACCATGAGGGAATTACATGATGGGGTAGAATGGTGAAGTTACTTTGAAAAGGCAAACCACAAAGGAATTACCCAAAGGAAATATTTTAGTGAAGGATTTTTATGTGGTGAATAGTATAACACATAGAACCCATGCGCTTATTTATGGTAGTTATTATTTAGATCATATATTTCATTGGATTATTATATAATGGATGTCATTATGCAAATAAAAGTATACATTATTATTAATATAGATATTGCCTTCAAGCTAATAAACTATTAATATCCATCTGATGTAGTGAGTAAAAGAGAAGTGAGTTGAAGTATTCCAAGGGAGGAAATTCACTACTCTCTAAACATAGTTGTAATGGAAATGATCCGGGAATTGAGTGATCATAAACAAATATTTAATCCATAAAACTATTAATACTTAATAGATTTTGGCATATCGATACAATATCAGTGTGTTCTCCTTGAATGTATCCCTTAGTTAGTATACCATGTAAGAATTCTGTTCCTTGTTTAAATTTTTAATTTTTTAATTATGGTGGATGTGTGATTAATTTTGGTAGGTTTAACAACTTCCTACCAATATGTGAACAGGGTCTAATATAAAAAGAGAAAAATTTAACAACCTAATTCACCCCCTCTCAGGGTGTCTTAGTTATAAAAAAAACTAAATAAAGGGATCGAATGGGAGAGAGTATGATTAAAATATGAATTTTCCTTTTAAATTCATGTAATAATACAATAAATTTAACAAAATAATAATCAATATTTATATTGGGAATTATTTTAAGAACCTAACGTAAATATTTGAGAGAGTCTCGTATTAGGAAACAAAACCCCTCGTGGGATGAGCCAACCTCACAGCCTATTTTCCAAAAAGAATTTCCACTATCACCCTCCTTGATTATTGAGTGTATTTACACCTTTGAATAACCGGATAGTCATGTGAGACATTAAACAACTAAAACTAACTCATGATAATGGAAATCATCAGAAAAATAAGGCTATTAGGATGATAACATCCTCACTGTGATTGATATCATCAATGTCACATATGGTACATTGATATCATATAGGTATTATAGAATTTGATGAAAAATAATAATCCTTGAATAATTTTCACTGAATCTAAAATGTTACTTGTATCTAACAAAATATTAAAAAACTAAAAACTCAAAATTAATATAATCAACAATATGTATAAGGGTATAACTACAAAAATGTTATATAATATGATCTGATATCCCATAATCCCTTAATAAGTTAAAATACAACCTGATTTCAACCCCAAAACAACCAAAAATAGTATAGTGTATGGTGGATATCTCTAAGAGGTAGTATGTATAAAAATTGGTCTAATTTACCCTATAAAAAGTTACCTAAATAATCACCAATAGAAAAAAAATATACTATGAATATAAAGTATTTTGAATCCATACAAATTGTATTATTAACATGTGTTTGGGTGTTTACTAACATGTGTTATTTAAAATAAAAAACAATTTGTAACATATAAGACTACATAATATCTTATAACTGTCTATATTTTGAAATAAATGATGAACCAACCACCAAAATACATAAAGGAACAATAATCTAAATCTAATTCTAAAATAGACTATTACAACCATAACTTTTCAACTCAAAAGTATACACCAATGTTTTAGCTCCACCAAATTCTTGGACTTATATGTACACTATCAATTTGTAACTATGACAAGTAACATCATCTATATATCCATCAGTATGTCACATTATAAGTGTTTATGTATGGATGAGTACAATATAATTCATTATTTCACCACAAGTACTTTATAACACCCAATTTCAATACCATGTATGTATCAAGTTAATGTATTGAAATCATAGTATATAGTTGTTACTGTATCACTTAGATCCAACTTATGTTGATCACATGATAAACATAACTACTAAAAATATCACTCGTCCTAAGAGTTTATTCAAAAACCTCACATTAAATAATACACTCAAAATAACATAGTTAAGCAGATATGTATTTCAATAATCAAAATATATATAAATTTCAACTAATGAACTTCCAATGGAAAACTTATAGTTGATTATTTATTTTGGTAAATATGGTATTAATCCCAATTAAAATTCCCAAATGTGTTTATATCCATTTAAAATATCTTAAAGGATCACTTTATTAAGTGTATATATCATCTATTATATACAAATCAACACGTATTCCACATCCATCATCACACTACTTAAAAACCAAAAGAAAACCCTCAATGTCTCATAAATAAGGATGATTAATCATCACAATAACACCCATGGCCTTTTCATTCATTTTAATACATCATTGGTGATAACATATCCATCAATGCTGGTGAACCACCACAATGATAGTCATATACCACAACCTTACATCACCACCCTAAAATGATAATGAATACAACTAATACTCACTGAATTCTTAAGTTTATCTCATCAAAATAACCTTGTGGTGATACCACTGATAACTGAATATTAATGTTTTTGATTTATCTTAACAACTCTAATAGTTTTTCATTATAGTTCCTGTAGAAATGGTTTTCAGATTACATGACATAAAAAAATATTTTATTACAATACATTCCCAATACCATTTAAGCTTAAATTTTTAGAGAGTTATGAAAAAAATAATTAATAAAACTAATTCTCTTTGTATGAAATGGAAATTTTTTTAACATGTCTTCAGTATGTCCCAAAAATTATTCACATAAAAAATCTTGTTGATATTATATACCTTTTTTATATTTTTAACATAGGTATATGGAATCATATTAATGGGGGTGATCTCAAATGCTCAATAAATGAAATATTTCAATGAATCATAATGGTTGGATCATAATCATGTAAGAAAAGATGGATTATGAGGGAAATATATGATAAGATCTTATGAGTATAATACCAAGGTAATTTCATCAAAGAAGCATAACATCTATATCGTATCATTGAAACATATAACAATAATCTTCAATCATGGAAACATGAAATGAATTTTGAATGTCATACAAAAATGACATAAACAAAAAAATATGAAAACAAAGATCAGTTAGTGGAGTGGGAATCACAACCTAATTCTCATGTCAAATTCATCTTGTTCCAACACCTCATGTACCCAGTTTAGTCCTGGCCTATAACTTGTGTACCTCATTAGGATTAGGCTCTAACTCATGTACCAATTTAAGATTGGGAAACAACATGTGTATCTATTTTGTCTTAGAAAACAACCTATTTACCTATTTAGGTTTGGGCCACTACCTATGTACCAATTTAGGATTGGGAAACAACATTTTACCTCCTTAGTATTAGGACAAAATCTGTGTACCTATTTAGTATTAGGATATAGCCCATGTACCACTTTAGGCTTGAGATACAACCCCTATAAATCTTTAGATCATGATATATTAAACATTAAATCGAGGGTGATATAGGACCCTACCCATCATCATATTTAAATATGTGTTTCATAATATATGAAAAAATTCATCATATAAAAAAATAAATTATGAAAATATAATGGGTTTCATAACATTTCAAAATAGTTTCATAAAAACGGCTTCAAGAATAGGTTCAGTTAAAACAAAAAAAATGCAGTCACCCAAAGAAATTATTTAATAATGTGATTTAGAGGATGATTCATCAAAAATAACACCATTAAAGAAATATCATTTGAATTTAAAGAGTATAATATTAAAAAAATCATAAAAATATTCTTTTATAAAACGTTATATAATCTTTTATAAGGATATGAAGATCCATGTCAATTTTAAAATACATTATTAAAAGGGGGCAGTGAATACATTAAAATTTTGCTTCTAAAATTATTATTAAAAAATGGATCTTCGAAAAGTACATAAATTTATCCAAGTAAATTTTGGTTTGTAATGTAATACATTTGATCATGGCTTGTAAAACCCTTTTTATATTTGAATGAAAATTTATTAAAAAAGCATATCATAAAATAGTTATAAAGCATTATTTTGAAAAAGGGAAATATGATAGTCATATAAATTATTATATAATAGGGTTTAAAAATATGAACATTTATGGTAATGTTAAACATTCAAATGGAGGATAAATCACCACTTAAGAAGGATGATAATAATTTAAAACATATAATAATTTTAAAAAAAGGAATTAATTCATGGAATTTTTTTTATCAAAACTCATTTTCCATATTGATATACCAGTGAGATTATAATATTAATTGGTAAATGGAATAAAATAGGTATATTAGAAGATATATAATGAAGAAGAAACCTTATAACTCGTATAAATATGTTTGAGTAATAAAAACCCTTATAGGAAAAATTGTTTATAAGGTACGAAAATTTTGAAGATAGGTTAATGTGGTAAAAATAAAAATCCATAATTTTCAAGATAAAATACCATATAAATAAATAAAATGTTATAATTTACCCAATTTATATTGAATAGTTTCAATAAATACAATTATGAGTCAATTAAGGAGAATTGAGTTAACAAAAACCCTTACAAGTTGAGGAGAATTTAAATCAAACCCTCATTAAAGGGAGAGATCTAAATTGAACATAAATTAAAATTAATAAAATTTAATCCAAGATATAATATATGAAATAGTTAGTATATAAATAACATAAATTTAATTAGTTTCATAATATAAAAAATGTCACAATGATAGGAATTTGAGACAAAAAATCATACCATTTATTCGAAATTCCACAAATGCAATCTGACCTCTTAAAAAACAAACATAAATATATTAATAACATGTATAATAAAATTATTAATTTCTATAAACTTTTATAATAATTATTTATAGTCTTTATTTACATGTATATTAGTTATTTCTTATCCATTTTCAACATTATCAATGAGAAATATCGATCATTTTGAATTAACTTCATAATAGCATTGTTATTCATTATTATTCTCAAAAAGTTCAAATTTTTTAGACCATTAAAGGTGAAATAAATTATTATTTATGGTTATTTATAAATTTATATATTTAATTCTATGTAATTTTTTGGTTATAATCTTTGAAGCTGAAATCAAAGATGAGCATGTTTAGGTGATTTTTTACACTGAACCGTGGTATCTTAATTAGTGAGTTTGATAATAATTTCACCATTAAGGAACCAAAAAAACCCATTATATAATTATTTTTATCATATATTAACATTAATTATATTCTCATTTTCATCCATGATAATATTTTTTAATATTTTTTTAATTAGGTGGTCTAACGGAACCAAACAAAAACATGTCATAATTTAAGGGATGATTATATAGTTATTTAATTATAATATCACTATAACATAAACATATTGAAAATATTTATTGTTTATTATCATGTTATGTCCTAATTTTAAATAATTATAAGAATAATATATCATATAAAAAGTTATTTCATAGTATAAAGAAATCGTTTTTACTTAAGATTCTTTTTTGATGGTGGAATACCCATAGTTTTCTGTTTCTCATATTTTTATTGGGCTTTCAATTTATCTTTCCAAAGATTTATTAACTTCATAAAAATAATATTTATATATTAAAACAATTCCCATTACCATCCATTTAAAGTAGTGATTAAATGAAATTTGGAAATTGATTATTCCTTGGAGGCGGTAGTCCACACGTTTGCATGGATAGTGATTTCATTTTCCATGGAACGGGGAAAGTGATTAATATGTTAAATCATTTTAGAATATAAGATATGTCATAAATATCTTTATTTTATATAAAATTACATATTATTACCCTAATTGTATGGTGATGAATTAAAATGAAACATGTTTCCTCATTGAGACGGTTGGCCGCACGACACACGAATGATAGTTTTGTTTTTCTTAATAGAAAATGGAATGGTGTTTAATGCATGTTCTATAATTATTATAAAATAAAAGTATACTAATAATAATTATTATATAATTTTAATATGGTGTAAGGTAATTTTATGTAGAAAAATTGTATATAAAAATGAAATGAGAAAGAGCGGTTAGAAATTTATACATCACTTCCTAGATTATCTCATTTATAGAGGGGTTAATCCTTTGAGGGTTGTTTTTTGAAAAGAAAAAAACTTATTAAAGTTGGATATAAATTATGAGTAGATGTTTTTTAGAGTTTTATCTAAACTAATTGGGTTGTGATGAAAGGTTAAGTGATGAGAGGAGTGCCCCATTTATAAGTAAAAAAAAGATGATATTTTTGTAAACACCTAAAACATTTAAATAATTTGAAGTCACCCTCAAAAAAATTGATTAATATTTGAGAATTAATTGAGAGGTTAAAAGATAATTTTGATATATTCCTCAAACAAATTCCCACCCATGTATTAAACATGTTTTTAACTCATTAGATTTTATTTTTAAATATTACCATTTTAGTTTTTATTGTGGTAACTAGTTTTTACCCAAGGTAACTTATCCTTCATACCCAAAAATAAAATGGATATTATTACATAATTTTTAACTACTAACTAAAAATTTTAAATCTATTTTAGTATATAAATATCATAAAAATTGATTATATTAATCTCAAAATACTTAATATATCATGTATTTATTTTCTTGATAAATATGTCTTAATTTATAAAATGTAAAATATGGTTTTGAAAATTAAATGCAATATTTTTTAAAATAAAAATTAACTTTTAAAATAAATATTTGGTATCAGAAAAAGTTTTCTTAAATTTATAATTCATACTTATTTTATAAAAAACTTATAATATTCATGTTATTTCTAAAAATATTATTTTACACTAACAATATAAACTTTAAATGTTTTAGAAAAATACCAAAATTTCACCCTAATATAGTATTGATATTATAAATTCAAAAGGTTTAATTTATTTTTTCCAATTGAATTTATATAATTTTATATTTTAGCATTTAAATAAAATCATATAATATAATAAGAAACTATTTAAATGGGAAAATGACTTTTCAAATTATACTTGTTCTAATTCATAATTTCTTTGAAACACTAATAAATATATAAAAAATAATATGAAATATATTTTATTAAAATAATTTGTTATCAAAAATACACTTAGTTTTATTTAATAAAAAATATATCGTATAAAAAATATATTCTTAAACACAATAATTAATTAAGTAGATTTGTATAAAATAATATTTATATATAGAAATATGTTAATAGATTTCATAATTTGGTTGATCTTATTCATACCTAATAATTATATGAAATGTTTTTAATGGTTTAAACATATAATGTTTCTGTTTTAGTTTTATTTTGTTTGCGGATTAATCTATTTAACACATTATTTATTAAAGGAAAATATATAGTAAAAAATCGAGTTTTTATATTCTCCCTCCCCCTATAAATAAATTAAATCCTAAAACTTACAATTATTACTCCTTAAATACATAGGTGGGTGAATTCTTAACATATTAATAATTTAGGTTATAACCACTAATATAACATCTCACGTACTCTCTTAGTCTATATCATTTTACTCATCTTTATTTATTCAACTATATCCATTCATAAAATCATATAACCAAGTATATATATACCATAATAATATATACTCTATAAAATAATTTTCCCAAAAAAATTGAAACCCTAATAAATTAAACCACAATTAAACCATATATCATTCCTAAAAATAGTACTATTTTTAACCCTCCAAACTTAGAAAATCATACACCAATCATTATATGCCACAATCACAACGATGAGAAGAAATTAAAAAAATTATATCAAGAACAAATTATAAATCTCAATAATACCAATACTATATAAACATTTCAACATAAATCAACCCTTAATTATCTCAATGTCAATCATATAATAAACCTAATAGTTATCCGTTGCTTAATCATATATTCTCTAATATTTATTCCAAAAATATAACTTTTTATAATATCACATTTCAAGGTTATTTATACCATTTAATATATGTTTACAATAACTTAAGAATTATCATAGATAAATCCTTAGATAATTAATGAAATTCTCAAAACTTTTATAATATACCATAATATCATCAATAAATATCACTCATTAGTAAAAATAGATAAAAGTATCATGAATTAATTTCTTTTAAGATATTTTTTTTTCACTACCTTTGGTAGGACTAATATAGTCACCTTTTCTATTATAATAAGAATATACTAAAATTCTCAACCATTTAAGTATGTTAATTTATTAAATTATAATATATAGTGGTTTTTATATACATACCTTTCTCATATTCATTTTCATGATATTGTTTCAACCAAATACTAAATCCAAAATGATTAGGGTGATATCTGATAGAATCATAGACAATGATCATATGAATATAAAAACTTAATCTTCTCTAATTACTCCGTCATTTCATCCTTTGATGACTTTAGTTTTATCTGTATTTATTTAAGTTGGGTTTTATTTTAATCCATAACCTAATCCCCTAAATTATATAGAAAATAAATCCTACAAAATGGTTTTTAAAGATAATGTTGTCATCCCATGCATATACCCTGATATTGTTAAACTAATTATGTAGTTAGGCCTCTTTATTATGCACAAAGTGAAAATTGAGTTAGTACCCAATACACCATATTCTTGGTTATTACCTCTAGGATCATATATTTCAAATCATGTACACCCTTGTAGTGTATATACATGGATGTTATTACTAAAAAAACCCCCCATAATATCTTCTTTTACAAAACTTCATGAAATTATACTATAATTAAACTTATTCCTAGGGTTTTATCTAAAGATATCTTTTCCTAATCCCTAAGAAACATAAACATTATGTTATAACCAACATAATGTTATATTTATACCATTGAAACTACGATAAGACTTAACCTATCAATCCTTAATGACATTTATAACACTTAAATTATCTTTCATCGATAACATAGTAACCTATAAATTTATTTATACCCCACTCCAATACCAACTATAGTGCCTGTAAACATGACCATTTAATTACAAGACTTAATGAAAATATTTTATTACGATATTATGATATGACCTTTTATGTTTACATATTTATGGAATCAATAGGAAACAATAAATAACAGAACCAATGTTTGTTATATCAAATGGATATTGTTTCTAATATAAAATAAACTCCTTAAACCATAAAAAGTCTTCAACATATGCCATAAATTGTCCACAACATAAAATATTCTTGATATTTTATTCTTTTGATTTCTTCATAACCTATGGAAATGGAAACATCTGAAAGGGTGAGATCCAATGCTCAGTAAGGGAAACATTTTGATGATTAAGAGGTGCTATATCATATACATGTGAGATAAAATGGATAATGAGGGGGAAATATTTTAAAAATACCATAGGATCATAAGACTATGGTATGTTCATCAAAGAGGTATAAAAACATTATTATAACATTGAATCATATAATAAAAATCTCTAGTCATGGAAATATTAAAATAAATTCGAATTTACTTGAAAAAATAGAATAAACTTTAGAAGTTTAAAATATATAAAATTAATGGATTAGGAATCACAACTTGATTACCATGTCATAGTGGTCTTGGGAAAAACATTGTGTACCCTCTTTTGGATTGGGATACAACCCATGTACCATGTGCCTCTTTCGTCTTGGTCAATACCTTAGGTACCTCTCTAGACATAAAAACAACATGTGTAACTATTTAGGCTTGGGTAATAACCTGTGTACAACTTTAGACATAGGCTAAAACTCATGTACTTATTTAGTCTTGTGCTACAACCCTTGTTCTTTCTTTATTCCATGAGATAATAAAAATTAACCAATTAAATGGAGGGAGATATAGAACATCACCCCTAATTATCCTTAAATATTTTCTCAATAATAAATAAATCATTCATTATATCAATAAGAACACATGTAAATAAAATTATTTATATTAAATTTCCAAATATTTTTACCTAAAACGAATTAAATAATTGGTTAGGATGATACAAAAAACTTTATCATTGAAATGAGTTATTTTATAAATTCATTTAGAGGGTGATTCATCAATCATAACCCCATTAAAGTCTAATATTTTGATTTTAAAGAGTAAAATTCAAACAAATAATAAAAAGAGTCTTTTATAAAACATTTTTTAAACATTCATAAGAAGATAAAGTTTCATGTCATTTTTAAAGGAAATCATCAAAAGGGGGAAGTTAAAAAAATTATAAAATTTTCCTTTAAAAAATATTCTCCAAAAATATATCCTAGAAAAATATTTAAATTTATACAAGGAATTATTTTTTGGAATAAAAAACATTTAAGCATATAAGGTGAAAATCTTTTGATATTTTGAAAGCACCTTTGTTGAAAAACAAAATTTAAAAAAGAGTACTAAAACATTATTATAAAAATATTAATAGAAAATAAGATATTAACATGAATTAATATATAATATAGTTTCAAAATATGATCGTAAAACATTTTTTTATTGTTAAATGTGCATATGAAAATGAACTCACCACTTAATAAGGATGAGAATAATTTAAAACATTTTATAATTTTATAAAAAAGGAATTCATTCATGGAAATATATTTATGTGAAAATTAATATTACCTATTTATATACATAAAATAATATCATATAAGTTTTAAAATATAATATAACGTAGAAATTAGAAGTACTTAGATGAAGTAGAATCCTTTTAACTCAAAGAAATATGTTTAAGTTACTAAAAATACCTTATGAGAAACATAGTATATGAAGTAAGAAACTTTATAATAGTTATTGACGTGAAAAAAATATAAATCAGACATTTAAATAGATAATACCACATTATCCATTCACATTGATTAATTTACCCAAATTATATTTAATAAGTTTAATAAGAACAATCATGATTCGATGAATGATAATTGAGTTAAAAAAACCCCTTAAAACTTGAGGAGTATTAAAATAAAATCCTAGTGAAATATATATTTTTAAATGGAAATTAAATAACCTTGAGTAAAGTTTAATTTATGATATAATATCTTAAATTGGTAGTATATACACCACATGAATGGAATTAGGTTTATAATATAAATCATGTCTCAGAGAGAAGAGTTTGAGATAGAAACCCTTACAATATATTCTGAATTTCATGAATGAAAGATAACCACCTATATAAAAAATAAATATATTAATAACCTATTTAATAAATTTATTCAAGTATATAAACTTTTATAAACTTCTTTTACAGGTATTATTTACATGTACATTAGTTATCTCTTATCTATTTTCAACATCGGGTGTGATAAATCTTGATCATTTTAAACTAATTTCTTAATAATAGTGTCTTTATTTGTTATTCTCTAAATTTTCAAAATTATTAAAACATTAAAGGTATTATAATTATTACTTTATGGTCATTTAAAATTTTATAATTTCATTCTATGGGAGTTTATGGTTATGATCCTTGAAGGTGAAATTGGCAATGGGCATGTTTCAAGGATTTTTATCAATGGATAGTGATATCTTAATTAATTAGTTTTATATTAATTTTACAATTAGAGAGAAAAAAACTCATTATATACTTATCTCTATCAAATATAATCATTATTTTAGCTCTGAAATTCATCCTTTATATTATTTTATAAATAGAACAAATAAAAACATAACATAATTTAATGGATAATTATAAAGAGATTTAGTTGTAATATAATTATAACAAAAACATAATTATTATATTTATAGATTATTAGTGAATTATATTAGTATTGGAAATAATTTTAATAAGAATATATCCTATATAAAGTTATTTCATTGTATTGAGATATCATTTTATCACTTAGAGCGCTCTTTTGGATGTATGAATTTACCATAGTTTTTTATTGATCATGATTTTAATAGGTTGTCCAATTTTTTTACAAATCCATAATAATTTAATAAAATTGATATTTATCCATTAAAATCTTTCTAATAACCATCCACGAATGGAAGTGATGAAAATAATGGAAAAATATCATGCCATGTAAGTAGTAGTGTACACATATCCATGGTTGATGATTTCATTTTCTATACAATGGAAAAAATGAGTAATATAGTTTATCATTTCAATGTCTAAAATATGTCAAAAATATATTTATTATATATATAAAATTCTCTATTATTAATAAAAATGTTAAGTAGTGAAATCAAATGAAACATTTTGTTTCGTGGAGGTGGTAGTCCACATAACACATGAAAGATGGTTTCGTTTTTCTTAATAGAACATGGTGAAGATCTCTAGGCCAAATAAACCATTGAGTGGGGGTGAATCAGTAGCTAATTTTTGTGAATTACCTTTTTAATTCAACCCCTACATGTGGTGAAATCCTTGACCCCTATTTATTTAAAGTCTCTCCATTATTGTATTCTAACAAAAGAAAGTACTGAAAAGAACACACGGGTTTTTAAAAGGTTCAACCACAATAATAAAGTTTACTCCTTACAATGATCAACCTATGGTCATTTAACATATTTTATTTTCACTATTATTGTATTTAATATAAGTTCAATATAATTCTCACACAATTTTAGATAGGTATTTTCATGTCCTTCAACGGATGAATGAAGTGATTTAGAATGGCATCGCCAGTTCTTCAATGGAATTGTTTAATCTGAAACCAGAAGTTACTCAATTATCTTCTAATTTTTTTTTTGAAAAAGATCACTCTACTGAAATAAAATATCATTGTATCAGCTAAATAACATTATTCCTAAATTTTTGGTATTTTACTTCAACAATATCAACAATATTTATTATCTGCTTGTTAGCCTAGTACCCTTATATATGAGTAGAAAATATCACTTCTATTTTATCTCATAGAAATATCAGAATGATAAAAAAATTCATGAATATATTGAAATTTATCTTCATCCTCACTTCACTAAAATATATCACTTTAGATCAAACAAATACTACTAATATTATTTTTCTAATGTCCTCCATGCATGAAAGCATATGAATTTTATTTTCAGGAAAACAATATTTCATGCATGGTGTTCTGGAATAACACATTCTTAATGTAATAACACAAGTGTGTGAAAATAACTTTCCTTCAGGCATGTATATCATCACATGCAAGGAATAATCTAATTGTTTTTGAAATACTCATAGTCTTAGAAATATTATCACTGATCACACCATCTTCACATATTACACATTATTCATATGATCATTGTAGTTCATGTAATGTAGTATGATAGTTCCTTATGAATACCTTCATAAAAAAATATGAAAAAATATTTCCCTTCACATTCGTATAATTTTTTAACAAGGGGTTGTTACTTCATTAATCTTTGAACCTAGTGAGATCAACACTACTTCTATACATAAGTTTCTCATAGAGCTCTTTCTTATTTGAGTAACAAAGAATGTGGAATCACTATGGATTCAAAAAACCCATATAGGCTTCAAAAACCCATTATTTAAAAATATATTAGAATGTGTATAACAGAAATGAATTCATATGGTATATTATGTTTATTTTTGAATATAATAATTATTAGAGTCACAAGCTAGATGACATGGGATATCCTTCTTCTTCTTACTCACAAAAGTAGTAAGCTTTACAGAATCCCCTCCTTCATATAGTTGACCAAGGTTCATGAGATTCCATCATATTCTTTATAGAATCTAAGAGGCACATTGAACCTTATTCTTTTCATGAAAGTGGATGTATTAAAAACATATGTTTTATTCAATTCAAATTAGAGTTCTCATAAATAAAAAAAACAATAACAACTCTCCACATCAGGGCTTTGGTATTTCTATGCAAGGTTGACCACCTCTTCCATCTGTATTCTTCAGCATAAATTCCCTGAAAAATATTCCATGTCAGTCTATATTTTTATAAACCAAAGATCTCGAGATTTTAAATAATACTATGTGGGTATCCTTTCTTTTCTTAGACTTTGTGTGTTGTAAAAAATTCTGTTTTCACATATTATACGATGAGGAAATGTGTGTATACAATAATGATCACATTCTCTAGTATTTTTCTATGCTATAACTCATTCATGCATCCAGATGTAGTGAAATATCTTGAAACTATTAATCCGCACTAATAGTATCATATTATTTGTATTATTTAATTCTTGAAAGATGTAGATTTTCAATATGAAGACTAGAATTTCTCATTCTCAATCCAGTATTGATCACTATAGAGAGATGAATGTTAAGTTTAGCTTGTGATATCGAACCAATGGAATCAGGGATATTGAATATGAAGTAGATGAGTGGAGGTTAAAGATTAAGACATGGCTCATAACTTGGTGATGAATATTGAATGGATTAGATAACATACATTATATATGTATGTTTTTTAGAAAATGAAAAATATTAGGCGGTACTATATCCTACATCGGTTTGTGCATCATTAAATCAATTATTAATAATAATCTATGTGGACTCCACCCTCTAAGCTATCATCGAGGTTCGTACTCAGAACACTTATGCAAACCCGACCTTTCCAAGACACACCCACCAGAATGGTCACCCCAGAACCCCTGTAATCTCTTTGTGTTCTCTACGTAGAATTGTATTCATTCTCTCCATGGGTTCCATGCAAACCAAAATCCTTATATCTCTATGGTTATTTGGGTCGACCCTCTCCCATGTGTTTGACCACTACACCCTACATGTCTGGATGAGGTGGTCATTGGTTGGCCATCGGCTAACCCATTTTTATTAACACCCTACATACTAAGTATAATATTACCTAGTTTGAAATTTTCAATCCTTCCTTAATCAAATTCATCATAAAAAATATAATTTTGTTTCTCTCAATTTTATATCATGGATATCAACTATATTCATAAAAATTAATATTTTCATGTTCTTTAATAATTTTTATTAGTGTAGACAATGTGTTACCCACAGGAACCTATTCTTTTAAAATTACGAACATTTTATCAAATATCATACCGAATAAAAATATTTTTAATGAAAAATAAATAAATTTTCATGGATTTTATTATTATTTAAACTCTCCTTCAAAAATCCTAAGACTATTATTCACTTATCCTGCTGCTAGAATAAATTATGATTGTATATTTTTTAATCAACTCCCCATGAAGATATATATGTTCATGGTCTTATATTCAAAACTAATTCATTATATTCCAATAATATTTTATAGGTATGGAAAAACATCTTGGTATCTCTTCATCTTCACTGGGATTCTTATTCACATCACTTTGACAATTTTTTTACAAAAAATACAACTTCGACAAAGTGGACTCAATAATCTCCCCATTTTTATTTATTGTCCAATACCTATATAGAAATTATGGATCAATGTGTGTCATGATTTCTATCTCCATTTATTCTCAAACATTTATTTCAATTTCTCTCCCCCTTATTGATAAGAAATACGAAGTACTTAAGAAAATAGGTTTCAATTAATACATAGTAAATTTCTATCAACTACTCCACTCTAAGTCTACTTCAGCCATACTCAGTGTATAAGACAAGATGGTTTGATATAGATAATAAATCTATACCATATAAAATTTAATGATACTAAATAAAATGATAACTCACAGTCTTCTTCAAGGACTGTACAATTTTATTCCAGGATAAGATAAATCATATAAAAAAATAAAAATATATTAATATCAACCATAATTTCATGAACTTACTTAATAAATCATATTAAAAACATTTAAGTTAAAATATTATGATTTTATAATATCATTTCCACTTCTTTATCTATTCATTTTTCATTTCATTTATAAAAATAATTTTCTCCCCTTGATTTATAATTTTATTTATTTTTTGAAGGATGAGATATGAATAATTCATACCACTTCAATGATATTTTCATGTAATGAAATTATAGAATGTTCATATTTTTATGATAAAAATAATTCTAGTAGCTGAAATTTTCATTTTTCCCCCTCAATATTTTTTAATATATTTAATAAACAAAAATGTATCTTCAAATTGTTGTTATAGATATTTGAAATCTTCCACAAATTCACCAAGTATGGTATTTTTCAATAATTTTTCTTCCATATATGAAATATATGATCAGACCAAGATTGTATCATCTTTATCCATTCTTCCTAGGATATAACAACACAATTTTCAGATTCATAATAGATGATCTTATTTTATATTCATATTTAAATATTAATTGAGAAATCATTTTGAGGATGGTTAATTATTCATATTTTCTTTCTTGAATTGGTAGTTCTTACTACTTCTTAACTTTTTCCACTAATAAATTGATTCACATTAAACTCCCTACACCGTAAGAATGAATATATTAAAAAAATATTAAGGGAATAAGGTGGGTATTATTTCTATTCAATGTGAATATCATGGTTGAGATTGTTTTCTTTAACCAAGATGATTTAAGTTCTACATTATTCATTCTTTATCATCTGATCTTTAATTATGATTTTTATTGAGGTAGAATAATTTCATCACTTTTTCAATTTATTTGTATGTGAACTTTATCTTTACAAGATATTTGAATGAACTTGTATCCCTTGGTTAAATATTCATCCTTCATAATAACTCTTGTTGTGATGGAATTATTGTAGAAAAATATTTTTCAGTGTTTTTATCCATGTTGAACATCTCGTATAGAAATTATCAAACAAAAAAGTTTAAAATGTTTCTAGCCTCTCATGAAAGTCATCTTCTTCACATGGAATATTCTTTTTCCCTTTCGAACCAGCCGTGTTTTTTTATTGTGTTTCTTCCATATTTCTCTCTATCTTCAAATCTATTGTAAAAGTAACTAATATATCCTTGGGGTTATTAGTTTCCCTATCGGATTTTCCACATAGATTATAATGAGTTCATTTATTTAAATAATTTTTCTAATATGTATCACTCCCCTTAAAAATATTCATGTACTTGTTTTGAATCTTCTATTTCTTGTGTATTGTGTCCAGCGACGACTTATTCTAATGATTCTTAGGTGTAATATGTTCACCAATTTTATTCTATTTTGTACCCATGGTTACTTATTCTTTTTTATATTGTCTTTTATTCTCATTATTATATCATTAATATTGATATTTACATTCGTAACGTTTTTTATCATCACCTATTCCAACAACAAAAAATTTGATTGCTTCAAATCTATTAGATGTTGATAGATTCTAGTAATTTTGTGATTTTTTCATCTTTATCAGCATTACACCCTTTGAATAGACTTCCTTTGTGCTTAAATATTTAAGTTATTATAAATCAAATACAATGCACAATACATGAATCTATTTTAGTACCAACATGTACCCATGAATCTTGATATTATTTTATCTTCTATATGTAGTCCACAATTTATATCATAATCAACATACTTTTATTGGGACTTCCTTACCACCTGTTGGGATCTTCTTGGGGAACCAACTTCCATAATTATATCTACCATAAAAATGGATATAGGATCTTCTTCATTTCACCACATCCATATTTTATATAATTTTTATTTAAACCTACTCCTTTTAAATAAATAGATATAGAAAAATTATTATATTGAGATATAGATACTCCCTCTTTCTTCAGAAGTGCTTGATAGAGATCATCTAGTGATGTAATGTTTTTATTACCAAATTATTGAGGTATTTTTTTAGTATAATCCCCCAAAAAACATTGTGTGTAAGTAGCTTCATACTTTTTGATTGTGATGACTTAATATGAGTCTTTTAAGTATTATCCAATTTGATTCCCAATTCAAGACAACTCATATTGAAGGAATTATTTTAATCTTTAGTAAATTCCATTATTTATTCACAATCCTACCTTATATTTTAAACAATATCTTAATTTATTGCATCCTTTTCTTGAAACAAAGAGTCATTCAGCTTGATTGTTTTGGATTTAATATCCAATATTTCATTCTTAACATCAATTTTGTTTTTTAATTTTCTAAAAGGTAGGTATATTATTATAAAATTATATAATGACACCATCCTTCCCTCATATTTTGTTGATACACTGTTATTAAACTTTGTAGTATCTTCCTTTAATCTCCTAATAACTTACTTTAGTGACTCCAACTTTTATAGAGATATTTTTACTAAGGTTAAACATGTTCATCAAGATCATCTCTATTTCTTCATACGTGACCTCCGCTAAAGTGATTTAATTTAGAATGTTTTAAAAAATCCCACATATTATAGAAAAAACGTATTTATAAAACTAATTCATCATATCCCTTAATGCATTAATTGAAAAATAAATTGTCACATTATCACTTCCCCAACTGTTATGCTTATAGATGGCGATGATTTCATAGAAATTAGAACATACCTCATAATCACTTGAATCCATTGATCCCACTAAAGTAATAATGGTTTCTAAATCCTTGATCATTGAAACAATAATTTTTTCACCTTAAATAATTTAATATCTATCTTCAACATTACTTGGAGGGAATGGAACTTATTTTTCTTCTCTTGAAAAGAGGGTTATCTCCTTCATCTTCTTTTTCTTTTTCTTTTTTCGATTAATCAATGTCTTGGAAGAAAATATTTTCTGATTTGAAATAGAAATAATTTCCCAAAAAATTCACTCAAATATGAGTATAGGAATGAAATTTAAATCTCTAAAAAGAGAAACATAATCATAGAGAATACAGTATAGGGAATATCACTCTGATCCCACATGTAGAGACTTGAGTGCGATGAACCACTAAGCGGGGGTGAATCATTGGATATTTTTTATGAATTCCCTTTTTAATTCAATATATCTAGCTATTTAATGCCTTAATCCCTCAATATTTTAATTATCACCATTCCCTCATGTAAATTAATAACTTAAATGAAAATAAAATGATGACTTTTACAAGGTTAAATCATATGAATAAATCCTACTCTTTGTCATGATCAACCTATGGTTTTCTCATTTATTTTTTATCATTGAGATAATAGTGATTAAAATTGTAGTATAATTCGTATACAAGTTTAGATAGTCATTATACATACCCAATAAAGGATAAATGTAGTTATTTATATTGGAACCACTAGTTATTCAATGGATTTTTTAATAAAATCACCATTATGTCCTAAAAGATCATCCAAAAAATTTCTAAATAAGATATATCTACTATACTAGATTTATTTGCATCTACTAAATAATGTTATCCTCAATTATTGGTTTCTGACTACTACTGTTAAAAAATATTGATTATATGCATGTCTGGACAATACTCTTCTATATGATTTGAACATAACATTTATACTCTATCTCACTAAAACTTCATAATGATTAATAAGAGGTATTCAAGATATTGAAATTTATATTCTAAATCACTTCACTAATTGATATCATTCCAATATAAACAAATGTTTCTAATAGATTTTTTAAAGATCGTTATGCTTGAAAAGAGATAAATATTATTTTAAAGCAAAAAATATTTCAATTATAATTTTATTGCATGAAATTTTATTTATGAAATAACCTATATGTGTAAAACTCACTATCCTTCATGCATGAATATCATCACAATCATGGAATAATCTTCTGCTTTTCAAACATTAATAGTCTTAGAAACATTGTCACTAAACACACTATCTCTAAAAACTGCACATAATTTATATAAATATTGTTGTTCATGTAATCTAGTATATGGGTTACCTATGAATACCTTCACATAATTTTATATCCAACACTGTAATTCTTGACATTAGTGTAATTATTTTATATGTTGTGTTATATTTATGAATCTTTTAAGCTCATGGAATCAATACTTCTTCTTCACATAAGTGGATCTCCTTACTATTTCTTATTCTACTAAAAAACAATGAGGAATCACTATGGATTAAAAGAACTATATAGGTTTCATGGAACCATTATTTGTGAAGTTATTAAAGTGTTTGTAAAATAAATAAAGGCTTGTGGTGTCATAAGTTTCTTTATAAATCTCTCGATTACCAGAGTTACAAAAAAGATTATATGAGTTATTCATATTCTTCTTCATGAAACTGTAGAGATTTATTTAATCCTCTCTTTTACATAGCTGGGTAAGGTTCAATGGAGGCCTTATTATTTTTGACATAACCTAGGAGAATCATTTAAATTTTATCCTTTCAAAAAAGTGAAATAATTTTAATGCTCTGTTTTATTCAAGGAAATTGAGAAGTCTTATAATTCTAGAGTACCAAAAACATATCTCAGCCCTAAGGATTCAACGTTAATAGGGGAGGATCACTGTCACTCCGTTATGTATTATCCATCTTAAATACCCCAGAAAATATTTCATTTAAATGCATATTTTGATTGCTCGATGATATCAGCCATTAAAATATTTCTAGGTAACTTTTTATATCTTTATTTAGCATCATGTGATGCTAAAAACGTTTTCATCGCTTATTTTTTATTGAGGACTCAAGTGAATATGAAAAGTATTGCATGCTCCATTATTTCTTAAGATTGAACTTATGTATGGCTCCATATGCATAGAAATATCTCAAAATTAGGAATCATCTTACATAGTAGTATATTCTTCATATTATATAATGAATGAAGGACGTATATTTTATGCATGATGTTGAGTATGTATCTTACTCCATTTTTTATCGATAGTCAGAGATGGAAAAACATTAGGTGTAGCTTATATCATCAAACTAATGGAATTGGGGAACATGAATGTGTTGTGGGTGATCTGGGGTTGAATATGAATATATGGTTCTCAATTAGATGACAAATATTAAATTGGTCGGATAACATACATTATATGTGTACGTTTCTTTATGCATGAACAATATCAGGTGGTGTCATATATTACATTAGTTTGTGTTTCAATCAATCATTGATTAATAATTATAATCTCTATATATTCCACCCTTCATGTTCGCACTAGGGTTGGAATCTAGAACACTTATTCACACACGACCTCATCAGTTTGTGCCACACCTATGCAATCCCCTGGGAACACATGAAAGCTCAGTGTACATGCCATATGAACCTTTATTCGTGCTCCGTGTGGGTGCTATAAAATCCAAAATACTTTTATCACTATGTCAATCTGAGTCAACCCACTCCCACATGATTGACCATTGCCTCCCACATGTGTGGTTGAGGGGGTCCACAGTTGGCCATTGTTTGACCTATTTTTTATTAACACCCCAATATAATTATTATAATATTAGCAAGTATGAATTTTCCAATCCTTCTTCAAACAAATTAATCCTGGAAAATATAAATGTGTTATATCTTTTTTTATGTAGATTTCAAATATCTTTATGCAAATGAATATTTTCATGGTCTACAATCAACATAATTGGTGTAAACAATGTGATACCCACTATCCCATGTTCTTTAAACATTAAGAAAAGTGCATCAATTTTCATACCGAATCAAAATAATATTCATGAAAAACAAAAAAAAAATCATGGAATTAATTATTCATTCAATTATTCTTCAAAAATATTCAAAGTATACTTCACTTCTCCCCATACAATAAAAAAAATATTATTGCATAGTCTACAACAAATTTCTTATTAAAATATATATTTACAAGGTATTATTTTAAAAACTACTTAATTATATTCCATGAATATTTTATAGTCAGGGAAAATCATCTTGGGATATGTTCATCATCACTAGGTTTCTTCTTCACATCATTTTGACATATTGTTTACAACAAGGACAACTTCCACAAAGTGGAATCAACATAATGAAAGGTGGTTAATGTAATATCCCTAGTAAAAAAAGAATAATACATTTTCATATTTATTAATATTTTTAAATTAAATATTAATTTTACTTTATTTTAAAGGGGATTCTATGTTCAATGGAGTACCTGATACGCAAAAATGGGATTCTTTGAATTCTAATGCTACACACAATGAAAATTCATACTGAAAAATAATAATATAATATTATTTGAAATGGTAGTTAACACCTATCCATTGTATTAGCGGGAATAAATATAACGAACTAAAATATGATCATATAAGTTTGTTAAATGTTTTTACATTTATCCAATTAAATTTAGAGGCTTAAAATGTAAATGAATCTAATTTTAATCATAAATACTCCAATATTCTTTAACGGTCGACTTAGCACCTTTTAATGGAGAACCATATTTGAATCTAGTTTTGGTTACTTTTATATGTTATATTTGACAAAATAAAATAATTATTTAGATTTGGGACATCAAAATTTACTTTGGGTGAATTTTTGATATTTTTCAGATAAAATTTATTTTTCAATGAATACTAAAAATACTGTATTTTAATTCAAAACTTCTTTTTAATATAATTTATTTATATAGTTAGATTATATTTTTAATTGGTTTTAAATTGTAATTAAATTATATTTTTACCATTTAATCTAATTTTGGTCATTTGAAGTAATTTCACTTTGAAATTGGACATAAACAAGTGTTAATCTTTGGATAGTAATTATTTCTTAAAAATATGCTTTCTATTTTGACAATGGGAATTAATTTTAAATTAATTAATTAAAATTATATTTTTTTAATTTGGTAAAATAGACACCATTTTTGAATTAGGAATATTAAATATATCTTAGTCTGAATTTTTGATATTTTTCTAAAAAAACATCAATTTTTTGATGAATAGTGAAAACACAGAGTAGTAGTTAAAAACCTGAATTTTTCATTTAAATGAAATTTTACCACTTCTTTGAACTGAATTTCAAAAATAAAACATAAATGGATGTTATTATTTTGTAAAATTTGGTTCAATAAGATGAAAATACTTTTCGGTGAATAGTAACTTTTGACTTTTATTTTCTGTGGTTAAAGTTAAATAGCGTAATTCAAAGTAAAAACAGTATTATAATAATATAAAATTACCTTAACACTTTTCCTAACCTTATTGGAAGACTGATGGACAACCAAGGAAATCTTTTAGTGAGACTTTTGGCCTTTGAAATCCACTTGGGTAAGATAATGATATTAATAACTTTTTTTTAAAGTAAAAAATAAAAATATCATAATCATGTTTTGTTTTGCTAAAACAATTTTAATTTGGGGTTATATAATTGATATTTTTTACAATAAATATTCATTATAAATTTAAAAATATTTCCTACATCATTGTATTTTTTTATAATTTTTAGACATTAAATAAATAAAATTATTTTTTACATAATAATGATGCAGTGTTAACCTCATTAATGAATGATTTAAATAAATAAGATTATAAAGATTAAAACAACATCCAAAACCTATCCATTTCTTATTGTATGATTTTATTTAGAACAATATTAATCTTATCTTAGACATTAATAAGTTTTTTACCTTTATAAACTAAAAATAATTATATAATAAAATAATATTTTAAAGATTTCCTAAAGAGCCCCTCCTCCCCCTTATAAAATGCCCTCACCTCTAACACATTACTCACATCTCTAAATACCCTTGTCTCATCCAACCTCTACCCAAATAATATCTCAAGATCCATATCTTCTACTTAGAGGCCTTACCTTAGGCAGAAGGAACTTCAAGAAATCGTTTTGGTTCAAACCAATGGGAGTTACCCGATTTAAAGTTAACGTCTTCTTTTAAGTTCTTTTCTATTATTTTAATTCTACAACTCCCTAAACTCTTTTTATTCATTTATTTTATAACAACAACTATATAATAAATATACTAGGTTGTTTTTATGAGATGTATTCGAACTACACTTACACACACCTCCATCTAATGGGTAAAAAATATTGTTTCTACGGACGGTGAACTACTGCCTCACGAAACGATGATTGTTCAATCTTCTCCTACCACATTTTATGTTGTCCATTATGATGGAACTATATTTATATGTGATATATATTATATTTAAGTTGTCTCTATTATTCTGTATGTTTTCATTTATATCACACCTTTATGGTTTCCATAATGTGTAAACACGAGAATTTCATTTGAGGAAGTGAGGACTACCGCCCCCTCAAAGTGATATGACTCGTTCATGCCATACGTGGAACGTATAGTGGATGGAGTTAATGAAATTATATATGATATTATACTGTAATTATAACATAACAATTTATCATTACGTTTTAATTCCATTAAAAATACGAAATAGAAATGAAAGTAGCGTTCATGCATACGTACGACTTACCGTCTCCATGAACAGTACATTTCATTTCTTACCTCCAAATGTTATGTACTATTATAAATACATATACACACCGGATATATATGATATATATGATATATAAATCATGAATATCGTTCTAGATATAGTTAACTTTTGACCACATTGACAACATGTAAATATTAGAAGTTCATTTTTGACTCAAGTACCAAATATGGACAAAACGACCGTTATTAACATAAATGGTTACATAATGCTTATAACCTGGTAATAATTATATAAAAGGAATAATAAACTTAAAAAATGTTCATAATCAAGTATAAATTAACTTTAGTTTATTATTTAGGAGATTAAAGAATGAACGGTTCAAGTCAGACACAAGGGAAGGGACTTCATCTCAATCTCCTTTTATTGAAGAATATTTTTTTTATACAAGTCTTTATTTTATATGGTGTATAAACACAATTGACTTTTCTTTTCATTCCAAGTGAATCTTTTTCTACGAGGCATTTTACTAAGTGACAAAAAAGAATGTTTCTTTTAACGTAAGCGCTGACAATGACCTTTTCCACTAACGCAATTATTATTTGATATTTGGATTCCATAACAAGTCATAATGTTTTTAAAAGGATAATAAATACCATATAATATTTTTCGTATTATGGTATTGAAAAAGGTTTTGATAATGGATTTTTTATGTTGATATAGTTAAATGATATATTGTGATTGAAATGTGGAAGTGTTATCTTTCCTTTATTTTTGTTTTATGTGTTATGAATATGTTATGGTTTTTGGGAAGTGTTTACGTATACTGGTGGTTCCGAGATAAACCTAGGGCGGGTGAGCCCGAGATAGATCTCCAATGCATTGGGTAACATGATAGAGGTAAACTGATATTTTTATGCTCATCAAAGGTTTTGAAATGTTTTTTACATGACTTAAAGATGAATTGGGTCAAGGATGGGATCAAGGAAAAGTCTTGTTGTCTAAAACATGGAACTAGACACGACACTTTTTCAAGAGTTTTTATTTTATGAAAAAAATGGAAACTGAGTAGAAGTTTCTACTTTGTAATTTTTGAGATGTATTGTAATAGTTATGGCTTAATTATCTACAACTATAAACTTGGAAAGTTCCTCAATGTGAATTATCCATTTAATTTAATATTTTGTAATGTTTTAAGGTTGGGTCCTTATAGTTGGTATCAGAGGTCAGTTTAGATAAAATTAGGAGTTAGAATATTGTTAAATTAATGTCCATAAATTAATTTATGGTAAGATTGAAATGATATAGCATTTACAGATTACCATGTTGCTTCGCCTAAGATATTTTTGTGTTCAGAATGGTTTTTCGTAGAGGAAACAGGGAAGCTATAATGGGATGACATCAAGAGGAAGACAACCTTCCAAATCAGCAACCTGAGATGGACGGAATGGGAACTGAATAGTTTTTTGTAGGGATAGCATAGTTGACTCAGGCTATAAATGGTGGTGCTATCCATGCACGAGATCATCCAGATCATCCACAAAGGAATATGTCAGTAGTGGAGCATTTAATGAGGTAGCATCCCCTATCATTTAGAGGATCATCTGACCTTGTTCTAGTGGAAGGGTGGATTAAAGAACTATAGAAGGTTTTTGACATCAAGGGGTGTTTAGAACATCAAAAGGATAGTCTTGTTGTTTACTTTTTTGAAGGTGAAAACGATTAGTGGCGGTCTATAGTGAAAAATATTAGGGATACTGAGGATATTGGTGCTCTTGATTGGGATGAATTCAAAGGTATGTTTCTTGATAAATATTTTCCTAAGGTGGTTCATCTTAGTATGGAAAAAAATCCTAGAATTGAGTCAATAATATGACTCAGTAGCTTCTTATGAAGAAAAATTCACTCAAATGTCATGGTATGCTCTAAATTGTATAGGAGATCTTGATAGTAAAATCAACCATTTTTACTCATGATTAAAGCCAAAGTATCGAAGGGATATAGATTCTCGTGAGTTCAAAAGTTATGAAAAACTTGTTCGATGTGCGGAGAAGGTGGAAATGGAGTTTTTCGATGATTATTTGTTCTTTAACAAACAACAGAATAAGAGGTCGAGGTGGCAGATGAGATGGAAGAACTCTTCAAAAAATTATAATGGTAAGAAACTTAAGTTTATAGTTTGTGAAAATTGTGGTAAAAAACATGTTTGGGAATGTCTTTTGAATTCTGGTAAGTGCTACTGATGTGGTAAAATAGGACATAAGGCTCCTAATTTAACTGAAAAAGATCACGTTAATGGTGAGAAAAAAATCTGATTTATAGTTAGTAAAATATTTTAAGTGCAATGAAATGTGTTATTATGCAAATGAGTGTCCAATGAACAACTCAACTAAGGGAAATCAGCCATACTAGAAGCTGAAAGGGGTTGTGACATCCTTTTCAACTACTTTATAAGATTTTGGTCCATCAAATGAAGTAGTATCAGGTACACTATTTGTTTGTTCAGATTATGCCAATGTGTAGTTTGATTCAAGGTCTACACAATCATTAATTTCTGAGAATTTTTCTAGTAAATTGGGAATTCCATCTCAAGATATGAATCCTGAACTTATGGTGAAAACACCAGGAGAAATTTTGGGACAACAAAGAAATTATAAGAACCTACTTATTCTTGTGTGTGGAAAGAATCCACCTGTAACCATATTGCTTTTCCTCTAGTAGATTTGGATGTTATTTTGGGTATGGATTGTATTTCTATTTATCATTCTAAGATTGAATACAGATCTAAAGAGTTTTATTTTGAGAAATATTTTCAGTTTGTGTAAAAGAATGAACCTTTATTTCTGATAACATATCAGGAAGCTGAGAAACTAGTAAAATATGGAAATGAATGTTACCTTTCCCATACTATTGAAAAAAAGGAACTTTCAAGATTAATGATATGCTAATGGTAAATGAGTATCTTGATGTTTTTCTTGATGAGTTTCCTGGTACAATACCTGATTGAGAAGTTGAATTTACTATTGACTTAATTCATGATTCTAAGACAATTTCAAAAACACCTTATCAAATGGCTCAAATTGAACTTTAAGAGTTAAATAATAAATTTCATGAGTTATTAGATAAAGGTTTCATTCAACCTAGCACATCACTAAGCTGTGATCTTATATTTTTTTTGAAAATAAAGATGGTTCAATTAGACTTTTCATTGATTATAGAGCATTGAATAACATCATTGTTAAGAACAAGTATCCTTTTTCTCATATCAATGATTTTTTTATCATCTCTTGGGAGCTTAGTATTTTTTGAAGATTTAATTGAGGTCTGGGTACCATCAGATGAAAGTAAAGGAATCATGAATTCTGAAGACTGTGTTTCATACTAGATATGGCCATTATGAATTTGTAGTTATTCCTTCTTGATTAACCGATGCACCTATTATATTCATAGATATTATGAATAGAATTTTATGCGAGTTCTTGGATAATTTTGTGGTTGTGTTCATTGATGATATTTTGGTTTATTTCAAAAGTAAATAGTAACTTGAAAGTCATTTAAGGTTTTTCTTTCAAACCTTAAGAGAAAAGAAATTGTTTTGGAAATTCAGAAAGTGTGAGTTTTGGTTACAACAAATTTCATTCCTTGGTCACATTGTTTAATAAAATGGCATAAATATTGATCCTACTAAAAAGAAAGTTGTTGAATATTGGGAAAGACCCAAAAATATTACTGATATTTGTATTTTTCTTGGTTTGGAAAGATATTATCAGAGGTTTGTTGAAAATTTTTCATGGTTATATAGCCCAATTACTAAGTTAACTCAAAAAGGTGTTAAGTTCATTTGGATAAAATACTGTGATGATTGTTTTTAGGAATATAAAATAATATTGATGAATGTTCTAGTTTTGGCACTTCCTTCCAGAAATGGTGAGTTTGTTATCTACAATGATGCTTCATATAAAGTACTTGGTTGTTTCCTTATGTAGAATAATCAGGAAATTACTTATGATTCATGTCAGTTGAAACCTCATGAGTTAAATTATCCTACAAATGATTTGAAATTAGATTTTATTGTTTTTAATTTAAAAAATTGGAGGCATCATCTTTATGGAGTAAAATTTGAAATATATACTGACCACAAAAGTTTAAAGTATATATTCACTCAAAAATAATTGAACATGAGACAGAGGAGATGGATGTAATTAATAATGTTTTATGATTTCACGATTCATTACCACCCAAAAAGGGAAAATAAAGTGGATGATGTTTTGATTCAACAAAATTAATGCTTCATTAACCATGAAAGGTTTGGAAGGACATCCTTTGGTTTTTGATTTGTTGAAATTTGGAATAGAAGTTGTTAGTGCAGTAAATTCTTCTATTTTATTTCAGGTGTTATTTAAATCATCTCTATTAGACAGAATTAAGAAAGCACGGAAGGAAGCCAGTAAGTTATAGAAAAAGGTAGAGTTGTTTCAGAAGGGTATGTTTCCGGATTTGATCATTGATAATGATTGGGTTTTGAAGTTTGGGAAAAAATTATGTGTGCCATGTGATTCATAGTTGAGGAATGAGTTGTCGTGTGAAGATCATAGTTCCTTGTTTTCAATTTATCCTGGCAGTACTAAGATGTAGAGATATCTTCGGGAGTATTACTGGTGGAGTCGAATAAAAAGAGATATTAATAACTTTAGTGTGAAGTGTTTGACTAGTCAACAGGTTAAAGCAGAGTGGCAGTTACCAAAAGGGATGCTTCTTCCATTACCGGTGCCAATGTGGAAATGGGAAAATATATCCATGGACATTGTTGTGGGATTACCAAATACATCTATAGGTAATAATGCAATCTAGTTTATTTATGATCAATTGACTAAATCTGTTCATTTCCTTCCTATTCAGGATAATTTTTCTCAAGATCAACTTTCTCTATTGTATCTTAAAGAGATAGTCGGGTTACATGGAGTTACCCTCTCTATTGTATCAGATCATGATTCTAGGTTTACTTATAACTTTTGGAAAGGCCTTTAGAAGTCATAGGGTACTGAATTAAATTTTAGTATAGCTTTCGATCCTCAATTAGATGGGCAGTCAGAATGAAAAATTCAGACTTTGGAGGATATGCTACATGCTTATTCACTGGATTACCAGGGAAGTTGGGACCAACATATTTCTATAGTTGAATTTTTTTTATAATAATAGTTTTCATTCCAGTATAAATATGGCCTCATTTGAGGAAACATATGGTAAGCGGTTTCAAACTCTAGCTTTTTGGGATTAAGTAGGCGAATGGAAGCTGATGAGACTAGAATTGGTATAATAGATGAAAGAAAAGGGTCAGTTGATTTTGAATCACATGAGAACATCTTAGAGAAGGCAGAAAAGTTATGCGAATTACCAAAGGAAGGATCTTTCATTTTAATTAGGTGATCATGTCTTTCTCAATGTTTCTCCAGGGAAAAGTGTGATGCATTTTGGTAACAATGGAAAGTTGAGTCTGAGGATCATTGGACCTTATAAAATCCTGGAGAAAGTTGGATCAGTTGCATACAGAGTGGATTTTCCTCTAAGTTTATCACAGGTACAAAATTTTTTTCATATATCAGTGTTGAGAAAGTTTATGTCAGATCCATTACATGTTTTGATCCCAAAGGTATTTCAGTTGGAAGATAATCTCTCTTATGAGGAACAACCAGTCTAGATTCTTGACCGAAGAGAGAAAGTGATACAAAATAAGGTAATTCATCAGGTCAAGGTTTTATGGAAAACCCATAAGGTTTAAGAGGAAACGTGGGAATCTAAAAATGCTATGAGTGATAAATACCCCCACTTATTTGATAAGTGAATAAAAATTAGAGGACCCAATTTCCAAAAGGGGGGAAGGATGTAACATCCCATTTAAATAAAGAATAATACATTTTCATATTTATTAATATTTGTGAATTAAATATTAATTTTACTTTAAAGGTGATGCTATGTTCGATGGCATACCTGATACGCAACAACGGGTTTCTTTGAAGTCTAATGTTACACCCAATGTTGAGTCATACTGAAAAATAATAATATAATCTTATTTTAAATGGTAGTTAATGCATAGTAATTGTATTGGAGAGAATAAATTGAAATAACAAAAATATGATCATACATGTTTGCTAAATGTTTTTACATTTATCCAATAAAATTTAGATGCTTAAAATGTGAATGAATCTAATTTTAATCATAAATAATATAATATTCTTTAAAAGGTCGATTTACCGCCTTTTAATGGAGAACCCTTTTTAAATATAGTGTGGGTCACATTAATATGTTCTATTTGAAAAAAAATTAAATTCTTCTTTATATTTGGGACATCAAAATTTACTTTGAGTAATATTTTGGTATTTTACTGATAAAATTCATTTTTAAATGAATAGTGAAAAATATTGCATTTTAATTCAAAACTACCTTTTAAAATAATTTATTTATATGGTTATATTTTTTTTAATTGGTTTAAAAGTTTAATTATATTATATTTTTACCATTTAATTTCAATTCTGGTCATTGGAAGTAATTTCACTTTGAAATTAGACATAAACAAGTGTCAATCTTTTGAAAGTTATTATTTCCTAAAATTACGCTTTTTATTTTGACAAGGGGAATCAATTTTAAATTAATTAATGAAAATTATATGTTTTGAATTTATTAAAATAGAAATAATTTTTTAATTATAAGTTTCAAATATATATTTGGCCGAATTTTTTGTATTTTTCTAAAAAACTTCATTTTTTAATGAATTTTGAAAACAGTAAGTAGTAGTTAAAAAACAGAATTTTTCATTTAAACAAAATTTTACCTCTTATGTGAATTGAATTTCAAGAATCAGATATAAATGTTTGTTATTAGTAAGTAAAATGTGGTTCAATAAGATGAAAATAATTTTTGGTGAATAGAAACTTTTGACTTTTATTTACCGCTGTTAAAGGTAAATAGGGTAATTCAAGTTAAAAACAATATTATAATAATATAAAATAACTTTAACACTTGTAATAACCTTAATTTAATATTAATTTCTGACCAATAAAATCCTTATGTGATAATTTTGGCCTTTTAAAGCCACTTGGGTAAGATAATGATATTAATAACTTTTTATTAAAAGTAAAAATAAAAATATCCTAAACATGTATTGTTTTTCTAAAAAAAATTAATGTGGGGTTATATAATTTATATTTTCGACTATAAGTATTTATTAGAAATATAAAATAATTTCTTACATAATGGTTTTTTTATAATTTTTAATCATCAAATAAATAAAATTATTTATGACACAATAATGATGTAGTGTTTACCTCATCAATGAATTATTTAAATAAATAAGATTATAAAGATTAAAACAACATCCAAAACCTGTCCAATTATTATTGTATGATTTTATTTGGAACAATAGTAATCTTATCTTATACTTTAAAATATTTTGGACCTTTATAAACTGAAAATCATTATATAATAAAATAATATTTTCAAGCTTTCCTAAAGAACCCATCCTCCCCCTTATCAAAAACCCTCACCTATAACCCATTACACAAACCTCTCAAGACCATTGTATTGTCCGAACTCTACCCAAATAAGATCTAAAGATCCATCTATTCCACCTATAGTCCTTACCTTAAGAATAAGGTACTTCAATAAATTATTTTGGTTCAAACCATAGGGAGTTACCCGGTTTAAAGGTAATGTCTTCTTTTAAGTTCTTTTCTTTTATTTTACTTATCCATCCCCCTAAACGTTTTGTATTCATTTATTTTATAAAAAAACATTATTATCAATATACCTGGTTTTTTTAGAAGTATTCTAACTACACTTACACACACCTCCATCTAATGGGTAAAGAACATATTGTTTCTATGGACGGCGAACTACTGCCTCATGAAACGATGATTATTCAATCTTCTCCAACCACCTCCTATGGTGGCCATTGTGATGGAAATTTATTTTTATGTGATATATATTATATTTATGTTGTATCTATTGTTCTTTATTTTTTTATTTATATCATACCTTTATGGATTCCATAATGGGTAAACGTGATAATTTCATTTGACGAAGTGTGGACTACCACCATCTCAAAGTTATATGACTCATTCATGCCATAAGAGGAATGTATAAAGGATAGAGTCAATGAAATTATATAAAATATTATACTATAATTATAATATAACTATTTATCATTAAGTATTCATTCCATTAAAAATATAAAATAAAAATGAATGTAGCGTTCATGCATACGTACGGCTTACCGTCTCCATGAATGGTGCATTTCTTTTCTTACCTCCAAATGCTATGTACTATTATATATACATAAATATACTGCATATTTATGATATATATGATATCTAAATCATGAAAATCATTTTTGAGATACTTAACTTTTGAACACATGGACAACTTGTAAATATAATAATTTCATTTTTGACTCAAATATCAAATATCAAAAAAATGACCATTATTAACTTAAATGATTACATAATGTGTATAACATGGTAATAAGTGATATAAAAAGGAATAATAAAATCTAAAAAGGTTCTTAACCATGTATAAATTAAATTTATATTATTATTCTGGAGATTAAATAATGAACGGTTCAAGTCGCACAGGAGGTAAGGGACTTCATCTCAATCTCCTTTCACTAAGGCGTATTTTGTTTTATACATGACTTTATTTTATACAAAGTATAATCACCATTTAATTTTATTTTCATTAAAAGTTAGTCTTTTTCTATGAGGTTTTTTACTAAATGAAAAAAAAGAATGTATATTTTAACGTAAGTGGTGATAATGACCTTTTCCACCACCTCGAGTATTATTGGATCTTTGGCTTCCTTAACAAGCCGTAATGTTTTTTAAAAGAAAATAAATATTGTATACTCTTTTAAATATTTTGGTATTAAAAGGGTTTTGATAATGGATTTGTTATGTAAATATATTTAAATGATATATTGTGATTTAAATGTTGAAATTTTATCTTTTCTTTATATTTGTTTTATGTGTTATGAATGTGTTATGGTTCTTGGGCATTGTTTACGTATACGGGTGGTTCTATGATAAACCTAGGGAATGTGACCTCGATATAGCTCTCCAATGCATTGGGTAACAAGATGGAGGTAAAAGTATATGTTTCTCCTAAGATATTTAGGGAATATAATGTAATGGGTATTCCAAATGTAACTCCATACGTGGTTGTGAAAGCTATAATGTAAGTATGTTATGGATGACACAAGTTACCTTTATGATTTGTGATTTCTATGTGTTATTCATAAATCATATGATTTCATGAGGTATGTTAAAGAGCTTAAGTTATGTATTTATTGATGAACTAATGTTTTCTTTCTTTATTTTATAACCCTTACTAGAATTTTTATTCTCATCCCAAATTTTGAAATGTTTTTCACAGGACTTAAAGATGAATAGGGTTAAGGATGGGATCAAGGAAAAGTATGGTTGTCTAAAACATGCAACTAGACATGGCTTTTTTTCAAGAGTTTTTATTTTATAAAAAAATGGAAACTGAGTATAAGTGTCTACTTTGTAATTTTTGAGATTTACTGTAATAGTTATGGCATAATTCTCTAAAATTATAAACCTGGAAAGATCCTCAATGTAAATTATCCATTTAATTAAATATTATGTGATGTTTTATGGTTGGTCCTTATAATTAATGCTTATACAATAATTATAATAATATACCATTATACTAGTTAAACTAATTATATCATTTTATGAAGTTTTAATTGAATTTTTTGAATAATAACTGCTAATAAAGAAAATGAAATTAGGAAAGAGGGATTTTAAATTTATACCTCACTTCGTGGATTATCTCCATTGTAAAGAAGGTTAATCCATTTAGGGATGATATTTTGAGAATACTGAAAAAAAAATTACAATTGATATGATTTTTTAGGATATTTTTGGTGTGTTTGGGAAGAACTAAGTGGATTTTTGTGTAAGGGTAAGTGAAGAGATAAGTTCCCTTTTATAAGTGAGTAGGGATAGAATTTTTGGTAATACCAAAAACTTTTCAATAATGGGAAGTCACCCTAAAAGAAAATGGCTCCAAAATTGAGAAATAATTGAAAGGAGAAGAGATAAGGTTGATCTATGATTCAACCAACCATTACCATATATGTTTAAGACATATTTTAAACTCATTAGCCATAGATTTTTTTCTTTTAACATTTTATCTTTTTTCGTGATAACTAGTTTTTACCCACGGTAACTTATCCTTTATGTCCAAAATAAAATCGAAATTATTTCATAATTTTAAACAAATGATTATAAATTTTAAATCAATTTTATTATTTTAATTTTCTAATAGAAAATTAAATTAATTTTAAAATACATAATGTATAGTGTTTTTAAAACAATTTTTATAAAAATATAACATAAGTTCTAAAATTTAAAATAAGGGTTTTTGAATTAAAAAAAATAAAAACACATATAAAATTTATATTTGGTATTATAAAAATGTTTTATGAATTTAAAATTCATACACATATACTAATAATGTAATAAAACTCATCTTATTTTAAAAAAAATTATTTTACACTAATCACCTATAAGTCAAATGTTTTATAAAAAACACAAAAATACACCCTAAGTTAATATTTATGGTCTAAATTTAGAAATATTTTTTATTTGGTAGAATCCAATTTCTAGAATTTTTAAATTTAGAATTTAAACAAAATCATAAAATATAATGAGAAACTATTTCTTCAGTTAAGCATTGACCATTAAATATTATATTTTATTAGAATAATTTTTTAACAATAATATACATAGTTTTTCTTAATAAAAATTACTATATATAAAAAGATATACACTACAATAATATAGACCTATAGCCACAGTTTTAAAAAAACATGGCTATAGGTCACCCCTATAGCCATAGTTTTCCAAAAACTTAGGCTATAGGGTTTAGTTTAGAACCTATACACATGGTTTACTAAAACCATGGATATAGGTAATACTTATAGCCACGGTTTTTCATAAGTTATGGGTATAACTTTTACTTGTAAGTGTGGGAAATAAATTTGTGAAGGGAAGAGTGAGGAAAACCTATTGTAATGGTTCTCCAAAAAATATGGATATATATCATGTTTATTTCCATGATTCTCCCAAAACCATGGTTATTAGGTTTGGTTCAGAAGTTATAGCCACATCTCACTAAAAACATAACTATAAAGTATACATATAGCCATGGTTTTCAGTGAACCATTACTATAGGTTTCCCATATCAGTGTAGGAAGAAACAATTCCCCATGGTAAAAGCACGAGAAAACCTATTTCAATGGTTTTAATCCTACATACATGGTTATAAAATGTATATATATATATAGTTAAATATAAATTTATAAACTAATAATCTCATGTGGAGTAGTGGTGAAGCACTTAACTACAAAGAGAAGTGATTTGTGGATCAAATCCTTTGGTAGGTATTTTTTTAAACAATATATCCACAGTTTGGAAACAATATAAATAGGTTAATTGACATGGTGGAATATTTCCATAGTTCGAAACCATAGAAATAGCATTATTTCCATGGTGGAAAACCCTGGAAATAGAACTGTTTCTATAGTGGAAATTCATGGTAATGGAATTTTAAAATCATGGTTATAACTTACAGCTATATCTATACTAATAGCAAAGACGACCAGCTAAACCATGGATATAATCTATACCCATAGTTTTTATGTCTATACCCTTGATTTTTAATGACATATATAGGTCTGTTTTCCTATAGTTAGATTCTTAAAACACAAAAATAAATTAAGTAAATTTTTACAAAATTAACTTTATATATAAATATATTAAAATATTTTTTAATTTAGATACACTTATTCTTAACTACTAATTCAACAACTCAGTTTTAATGGTTTAAAAATATCATAGGTTCATTTTAGATCATCTTTTCATATAGAGAAATATATCAACCACATTATTTATTTATGTAAATGTAAAATAAAATATTTGTGCACTGTAGTCATGATAACAATGACTATTAATAATGATCATGCTAAAATTTATTTTTTATTTTATTATCATATCACTTTTATAAGAGAAGTGAGAACCACTGAGTCCATCAAAAGAGCCAAAAAAATATCATAGAAGAACCCAAACAAAACATGTCCTGCCTCGCCCCATCAGCTACATCATGAGTAGGCCCCCACCAACCATGAGAACTCAACAGCCAGTCTCGTGCAAGGATGCATGGGCATAGAACCGATGACCAATACATACCCTCTCAGTATTCCACTCCAAGTGCCATAAAGAAGTGACGAATTCATGCTCTAAACCCCATCTAAAGTGGATCCATGTAAAATGCAGGAATTAGAACACCCAAAACATATCCAGTAGCACAAACTGAGAGTTAAAACCTCATCTCAAGGACCAGGTAAAATGAGAGTGAGAAACCAAGTATTAACAAGAAAATTTTAAAGTAGAATCATTGAAGGAAAACATAATTCTTCCAGAATCAAAATCCATAAACAACTTCTAGGAAATAGTGGTTACCTGATTGTACGGATCATCACTTATCAGGATCTCAAATGTAGATGTCAGTTTATCCTAGACCTCTATATACTCCTCAAATCAGATCATCCCATTATTGAAACCCCCAACCAGTATCATGTCCTATTTATCAACCTAGGAATATTGTTCCTCACATAAATTCATTTCAATACCTCAACCCATCAACTCGGTCGCTTCCTCTTCTAAGGCATTGAGAAACAGCACCTGCTCTGTCACCTCATCATGCGAACTCATAATCAAATCCAAGGAAATTGAAGGTTGGCTATGTGATTTCTGACACATGTCCTCTCTTCCCATCTTCTCGTCCATTTTCTTTTTTGATGACCAAGTTTTCAAGGGGGTGGCAAGGAGGAGTGGTCATTCTTACCCTTCCTCCCCCTGTTACTCCTATTACTCCTTGGGATGATTTCCCCTGCAGAAATACTCATAATATCTTCAATGGTCCCCTCTATACACTCCCCAATTGTACTAAGGCTATAAAATCTATTCTTCACCTTAATAGAATATTAGTTCCCTGAAAAAAAATCCCTTTCTTACCATCTGAGTTATGGACCTCCACATACAGTGAAGACCCATGCCTTCCCTTGTAGATGTACTATTAAAAATGATCATGTGTCTTAATATCTTTGAGGTAACATACAAACATAGGGATAAAAGGTGTCAATAAAATAATATATAATCCAAACAAAATTAATCATCTCACCACAGGTACTGATCTAACTTTGTTGAAGAATGTTATTTTTTTATTATCATCTATAGTTCAACATATCTTTCATGATTCTCAATTTTATCTCTGATCAAAGATCAAGTCAATGGAAAAACCTCTCAAATAGGGGTTATCTATAGGTTAAGGACATTTCAGAATCACCCTATTCCTCAGAAGGTCATCAACCTCCTAACAATAAACATTCTCTATGTAATACTTGTTGGATTTGGTTCCCTATAACCAACTACTATATACCTATGATTACCATAATATCCATGATATAGAATATTAATTAATATCATTTCACATATTTATCACTATTACCCATGATAACAAATGGTATAATTTCATCATCATACATATCACACTGAAATGTTATAACAGTTCACTACTATGATGAGAACCTTGAAGTACTAGGAAAATTTTCTTAAATTTGTTTTTTTATTGATGATATCATTTTACAAGATAAAAATGTTGCATGATTTCGGGGGTAATTTCCTAAAAATATATTTATAATTCTTCTTAGGAATTTCATCCTTGGTAATATATAAGATAATATGGTTATGAGAACTTAACCCATCCATAAGAAATCCTCTTTTATACATGTCATTGGATTTTCATATCTATGGATGTGTTTAATGATCCTCATAGTTTAATATTGTTATCAACACATATCATGATTCATATACTTTAATGTATTGAAAAAAACCATGATTATAACGACCCATACTTTACATACATTGTTAATACTTCATAATTGAAGCACACTTATTACAACATATAACAAAACCACGAAAGGACCGTATAGGTATAGTGTCATTAGAAACTGGGAAACATAAACAACTGGTTCATAAAGCGTCTACACTGTCTCCCATTTATTTAATCATATCTATAGTACCTTTTGGCATATCTTACTTAATAACCTTCTTCTTGACCTGGGGAAGGGAAAAATACAAAAGGGTGAGCTCAAATGCTCAGTAAGGGTAAACAAAAGAAATATCAATCACATCATATACATAAGCACATAACTTTTGGAAATATTAACCTGCAAAAGAGATCATAATTTCATATCATGGGATAAATCATGGCAGTGAAATGTAATCACAGTAATCATAACTTAAAACATGAAATTTTGTGGAATACACGCATAATCATAGAGAATCATTTCTTGTTAGTCAAGACTCATTTCCAAGAATATCTTAGTTGACAAAGTCCATTTCTGAACCGAGTCACCCTCGTTTCAGTCCTGTTTCACTGAACCAGTATAACCTACCGTTCCAGCCATGTCTATCTCATGGGATATAAAATCTTTACCCAATTCATTGGAGGGATATATAGGTCCCACCCATCTCATAATTATACCATTCTTATGTCTGCCACAAAATCATAAATCATACATCATTTCATAACCCATGTAATAAAAATGGGATTCTTAAAAAACATGACATCATAAAACAATTCATATAAGATAATGGAATTCATAAAAATACTTCCATCACAACATAATCAAATCAATGTAATAATAGGGATAAAAACAGAACCCTATATTATCTTAGATGGAAAATAATTTTGATAAAACACTTGAAATGAATTCTTGAGGAAAATATCCTTTCTTCTTCAAAAACACTTTTCCTTTCTTAATATGTCATACAATTATAAACTAAAAGAAGTTGATTAAAAATAAACTGGAAAACTTTTAAATGATTATTATTGGAAATAATGTTTTAAAAATCCATTCATTCCATATAAGTTAAAAAAAACATTCTTCGTACTTTTGTCGGAAAAGTAAAAAAGTACCTCGTACGAAAAACGACAAGAGATTCCTTTCATATTATTTACTAAAAACTCACCGAAGGGTAAAATTGGATTTAAACATTTGTATGTTGATGGAAATAATATTTCATATTCAAGAAACATGGATGTGGATGATAAAATACACCCCAGTAATTACCAAAGTAAAAACAATCTCGGATAAAAGTGAGATTGTGATATTTCCCTTACCTTAGGTCCGATTTGCTTTGTACGTGTCCGAAGCTCCTGTATAATGCTTTGAATAATGTTATTGATTTATTAAAGAATCATACATATTGATATTATATCATATATGGTCATATTATTAGCTTCTTATTAGTAATATTTCATTGTTACTTGTTACTCGGGTCTTTATTGCCTTTTGTTCTTATGCGTGTTTTCCCGAATAAATTCTTATTATTATTTTAAGGTTATAGATACCTTATATCCAGAATGGTATTAGTGTAACATATATCATATTTATTCATTCAATTCATTTATATAATTACTATGTAAAGATGATCATGTAGAACGAGTCGCATCACATCGTGGAGACGGTATTCCGTACGTACGCACGAGCGATGATATTGTTACCATGATCGTGGAATTGTATTTAAGTGTATTTATACTATTTCAGTCTCAATATCAATTAATAATAATCATATATAGTTACTCATTACACCATTATACCCATCCTCGTAAGGTGATGGTGGAAAATAGATTACACCACGACGTGGAGACGGTATTCCGTACGTACGCACGCGCGGTGATTTCATTTTTCCGTAGGATGGATAGAAGGTGAATTATTGTTGTTTCATATTTATAATAACATATCAGTATTTAAGTAATACTGATGTGATTACTTTATCATGAAACAACTAAATAAGAAGAAGTTGAAGAAGAAAGAAATTGAAAAGAACGGTAATGGATATTACCTCTTCTTTGAAACGCCTCTTTGAATCCTCCACTTAGGGTACTAAGATTGGTTTTTTAAGAATACCAGGACCTCTAGGATTATTCTAGGGAAGTGGAGAAGGTATTTTGGCAGGGGTTGGCCGATCTTGAGTGCTCAAATTGGTGTGAGGAGGAGGGGGAGGAGGTTCCCTTTTATAAGGGAGGAGAGGGGCACCATAGGAATATCTCAAAATATTATTTTATATTAAAGTCAAAATCGGTTTATAATTGTTCCAAAGGGTCTTATTTAGAAGGTAAAGTGGGGATGGGTCGAAATAATATAAACCAATAGGATTTAGACAAATTTAGGTTATTATTTTAACCTTATCAATTTGATTTAACTCTAAGTTAAATAATTTAACTTTTACCGTGACTTTTTGTTTTCCTACACTATATGGTTAATACACTTACTATAACATGCCAAACGAACACCAAGTTGTTTATAATTAATATATATATCCTTATCTATGTCATTTGGCCGAACCTTAGATTTTTAGGAATAAAATAGAAATTAATAATATAATATTTGATTTAAAAACTATTTTGTGTCAATTTTGACACTATTTGATATATGAATTTTTTGAAATTCATAACAGAATTATATGTTCGAACCAAGTTGAGTAAATCAACACTAATATATCATAGTAACCTAGAAAATTAGTTTAATTCATAAAAAGTCTCAAATTACATTTATTTGAGCATTTATAACATCAATTATGTTAACATTTCCTTAAAAGGGTAATTACTGCATCATCGTTGTGTCATAAATAAATTAATTTATTTAAAGTATAAAAATTATAAATAAAATATCATTATGTAGGAAATCGTTTTATCTTTCTAACGAATATTTATAGTCGAATTTATCTTATGTATTACCCCATATTAAAAATGTTTTAGTTATTAAACTTTGATTTTAACTATTTTAACTATTCATTAAATAAAATAATATTAAATGTAATAATCTAATCCAAGTGGACCTAAATCGTCATATTATATTCATAAGGTTGTTTTTGGTCGAATTAAACTTATCCAATAGAATTAGGACATGTGTTATGGTAATAGTAATATCATATTTACCCTTAGTTACCCTATATACTATTAACCGCTGTAAAAAAAGTAAAAAGTTACTATTCAACAAAATATTATTTTTATCTCATTGAACCACATTTTACTTACTGATATCAATCGTGTCTGTCGGATTTTTGAAATTCCATTCACAGAAGCGGTAAAATTAAGTTTTATGCAAAATTCAGTTTTTAACCTACCACTTAGTGGTTTCAGTATTCATCAAAAATTGAAAGTTTTCAGAAAAATACCAAAATTTCACCCTAGGCTAATTTCGGTATTCCGAATCCAAAAATGAAGTACATTTTGAAAAATAAAATTTATAAAATTTCAAAAAGTGGTTATTACTATTCATAACGGCTAGTTTTAAAAATATTTTAATAGCATGTCGTTGTTTAGTGAAACTCGGTATTGCGTACAACGCAAGCTATCGAGGAAGGTCGCGATTGCGTGTAAAGTAAGTCAAGCTAGTGTGTAGTGAAAGATTCCTTTGATGATATATATATAACATAAAAACAAAATATTACTCATAAAAATCTAGGGTGTTACATTATACCCCCCTTAAAAAGAATTTCGCCCTCGAAATTCGTCACTTTGTAACAAACAGATGAGGATACTTCTCCCTCATCATATCCTCAAGCTCCCATGTAGCTTCTTCAAGTTTGTGGTTCCTCCATAAAACTTTCACCAATCGAGTGGTCTTTTTCGTAGGACTTTTTCGCTACGATCCAGAATCTCTATCGGTTGTTCTTCCTAAGAAAGATCTTGCTCCAGCGGTACAACTTCTGAGCTGAGTACATGTGAAGGATCAGGTATGTACTTTCTCAGGAGAGATACATGGAACACATCGTGAACTTGAGAGAGATTCGGTTGAAGCGCCAATCGGTAAGCTACCTTCCCAACACGATCCAGTATTTCGAAAGGACCGATATATCTAGGGCTCAACTTCCCCTTTATTCCAAATCTCATAACCCTCTTCCAGGGAGATATTCGTAAGAACACTTTATCACCCACTTCAAACTCTAGGTCTTTTCTTCGGTTGTCGGCATAACTTTTCTGTCGACTCTGAGCTGCTCTTATGTGTTGTTGAATAGATCTGACCTTTTCTGCCATTTCATCATCGAGATCAGGTCCTAATAGCTTTCTTTCCCCAACTTCATCCCAGCAAGTTGGAGTCCTGCATTTCTTTCCATAGAGAGCTTCATAAGGAACCATCTGAATACTGGAGTGAAATCTATTATTATAAGAAAATTCCACCAAAGTTAGGTGTTGATCCCAACCTCCTTTGAAATCCATAGAGCAAGCTCTCAACATATCTTCTAGGTTTTGAATTGTTCTCTCAGACCGACCGTCTATCTGAGGATGATAAGCAGTGCTGAAACTCAACTCTGTATCCAGATTATACTGAAGACTTCGCCAGATCTTCGAGGTAAATCTCAGATCCCGATCAGATATAATAGAAAGTGGTACTCCATGCAATCTTACCACTTCCTTTACATATATCCTGGCAAGCTGATCTAGAGAGAAATCCTCTCTAATAGCAATGAAGTGTGTAGACTTTGTAAGACGATCAACTATGACCCAGATAGCATTATTGCCTTTGGATGTTTTAGGAAGTCCTGTGACAAAGTCCATAGTGATGTTTTCCCATTTCCATTCGGGTATGGGTAGTGGTTGTAACATCCCTTTAGACTTCTGTCTCTCAGCTTTAACTTGTTAACAAACCAAGCATCGAGAGACATATTCAGCAACATCTCTTTTCATTCCATCCCACCTGAAGTACTCTTTCAGGTCCCTATACATCTTCGTGCTTCCAGGATGAATAGAGAATGAAGAACTATGAGCCTCATCCAACAGCTCCTTCTTTAACTCGGGGATGGGAGGAACACAAACCCGATTCCTGAACTTTATTATCCCATCACAATCAAGGTTGAACTCAGAAACATTTCTCACCTTCTTTTGTAACTCGACATCTTCTTTATGTGCCTCTTTAATCTTCACATGTATAGATGGTTGAACATTCATTTGAGAAAGATAAGATTTTTCCCCTTCCATTATAATTCCTAGATCCATCCTTTGTAAATCCATAAATATTGGATCTTTTGTGATCCTCATCATGGATAAACTAGCATGGTCTTGTCGACTTAATGCATCTTCCACCTTGTTTGCTTTCCCAGGGTGGTAATGGATTGAGCAGTCGTAATCATTAATCATCTCCAACCATCTTCTTTGACGCATATTCAGCTCCTTTTGTGTGAAAATATACTTTAAAATTTTATGATCAGTATAAATATCACACCTTTCACCATAAAGGTAATGCCTCTAAATCTTTAATGCAATGATTACCGCAGCTAACTGCAAATCATGTGTTGGGTAATTTTTCTCATGGATTTTCAACTGTCATGAGCCATAAGCTATTACCATATCATTTTGCATAAGAACACACCCCAATCCCTTCCTGGATGCATCACTGTAGATAACAAACCTTTCTCCACTACAAGGCAGTGTGAGCACAGGTGCACTGGATAACCTTATTTTCAACTCCTTGAAATTCTCTTCACATTCCTCTGTCCAAACAAACTTAACTCCTTTCTGAGTCATCTTGGTGAGTGGGTTAGATAATCGTGAAAAATCTTTTACAAAACGTCGATAATATCCAGCCAAACCAAGAAAACTTCGGATCTCAGTTACTGTTGTTGGTCTCGACCATCTTTTGATAACCTCTGCTTTTGCTGGATCCACAGATATCCCCTCTTTTGAGATTATGTGACCCAAAAATTCAACTTTTGGAAGCCAAAATTCACACTTGGTAAATTTGGCATAAAGCTTCTCCTTTCTCAGGGTCTTAAATATAATTCTCAAGTGATCTTCATTCTCTTCCTTTCTCTTTGAATAGACAAGAATATCGTCTATAAAGACTACCACAAATTGATCAAGATTGTCTCTAAAGACTCTATTCATTAGATCCATGAAGATATCAGGGGAATTAGTAAGACCAAATGGCATCACTATAAATTCATAGTGTCCATACCTTGTACGAAAAGCCGTCTTTGGTATATCCTCCCTTTTGACCCTTAATTGATGATACCCTAAACGAATATCAATCTTGGAAAAGTATTGAGCTCCACGTAGTTGGTCAAATAAGTCATCAATGCGTGGGAGATGATATTTGTTCTTGATAGTGATCTTGTTAAGTTCTCGATAATCAATCCAGAGTCTCATTGATCCATCTTTCTTCTTAACAAATAGAAAAGGTGCTCCCCAAGGTGACACACTAGGGCGTACGAATCCCTTATCAAGATTCTCTTGGAGTTGCTTCTTCAATTCCTGCAACTCAATTGGGGCCATTCTATAAGGTGTCTTTGAAATAGGCAAAGCACCCGGTACGAGTTCTATTGAAAACTCAAATTCACGATTTGGTGGAAGACCCGGTAATTCCTCAGGAAAGACATCATCAAACTCCCGTACGATGGGCATATTCTTAATCGCGAGTTTCTCACCAACCATTTGAGATAAATAACCTTCATTTAGTGGAATCAATACCCATAAAATGGAAGAAATTTCCACTGTAAGGTTATGTTCATCCTTGCATTGATAGACGATCATAGATTGATCTGGAATATGAAATGTGACTTCCCTTCATTGGAAATTGATATGAGCTCTGTATAAAGAAATCCAATCCATGCCAAGAATCACATCGAATTCCACTAAAGGAAGGATCACAAGATTTGCAGGAAGCACTTTCCCACAAACATCAATTGGAGAATAATTATAAACTTTTGATGCGATTGATGTGCCATTAGGTGTTGTCAGAGCTAACTCAACATCTAATTGTTGAGGTAATACGGTGATACCCTTAGAAAATTCATCAAAAATAAAAGAGTGGGTGGATCCAGAATCAAATAAAACATTTGCTACTTTAGAGTGGATGGTATGTGTACCTTTCACCACTTCGTTATCGTACTCCACATCACTGATAGAAATTGCATGTGACTTTCCTTTGTCTTTAGCCTTAAGAGTTTGTTCACGTCGACCATCATCATCAACCCTTGGATTTTCGCATTGATTGGTATAATGCCCCATCTCCTTGCACTTGAAACATTGAAGTGTAGTAGGTTCATTCTATGTATCCCTTCCTTTTTTTCATCATTATAAATCTTCTTCCCATTATCGCAGTATTAAAATGCCTGATGACCTTCCTTTCCACATTTGAAACATTTACTTGTCCCTTTAAGACAACTCCCTCCATGTTTCTTTCCACATATTGAGCATAAGGGAAAGCTCATCTTCTTTTCAGTGTTCTCTTTAGGTTTTCCTTTGAATTCCATTTTCCTCTTCTTATCAAACCCATATGACTGATGGGTTACTCCAATCACTATCTCGACTTTGAGAGCACATCGAACAATTTCCTCGTAGCTATTGAAGTCCCTTATGGCTAACACCCTTCGAAGACTAGGTTTTAAGCCACTAAAGAATCAATCGATCTTACTGTCAGGTTGGATAATAAAACCAGAAGTGTACCTTGCAAGTCTTGTAAAATTTGCTTCATAGGTACCAACAGATTCATCATCCCTTTGCTTCAGTTCAAGAAACTCTTTCTCCATCTTTGTTTGGAGAATACGAGGGAAGTACTTATTGAAAAATAAGTTCTTGAACTCGTCCCATTCCATGGACTCAATTTTATCCCTTTTCCTGGTATTCTTAATAATATTCCACCATTGATCCGCATCTCCTTCCAATCGATACACTTCTAGGATGACTTTATCATGTTCAGAACATTGAAGAACTGAAAATATCTTTTCAGTAGTACTAATCCATTGTTCAGCAACTAATGGATCAGTAGACCCGCTGAAAGAAGGTGGACGCTGCCTCATGAAGGATTCAACAGAATGTTGCTCCTTCCATTGCTCGTTTGGAAGTCCTTCATGATTCATAGCTTGAGAAAGTTGTGTGAGCATGGCTACAAGATTTTGCATTCCAGCTCCCATATCGTTTGGTTGCTCAGGGGGACAATCATTGCATTGCCCATCGCATTCCGCATTAACACGGTTCTGTCGGGTTCCATCCATTGACTAAAACTAAGAAGAATTGTGTGAGCAACACTAATTATAATAGGAAAACCACATAATTCAAGAATAAAATTTTCACGCTTAAGGTCTTATCCTAGGTTATTCATGGCCATTTCTAAAACACTAATATTGTGTTCTATGCTTAGACTTATCCTTAGGGTTCTTACTAAGGCTTCACATCCTAGTTTCCAAAGGTTGACTATACCTTTCCTCTGATACCAACTATAACGAACCATACTTTACATACATTGTTAATAATTCAAAATTGAAGCACACTTATTACAACATATAACAAAACCAAGAAAGGACCATATAGGTATGGTGTCATTAGAAACTGGGAAAAATAAACAACTGGTTCATAAAGCATCTACACTGTCTCCCATTTATTTCATCATATCTATATTCCCTTTTGGCATATCTTACTTAATAACCTTCTTCCTTACCTGGGGAAGGAAAAAATACAAAAGGGTGAGCTCAAATGCTCAGTAAGGGTAAAAAAAGAAATATCAATCACATCATATACATATGAACATAACTTTTGGAAATCATCACCTACAAAAGAGATCATACTTTCATAACATGGGATAAATCATGGCAGTGAAATGTAATCACAATAATCATAACTTAAAACATGAAATTTTGTGGCATACACACATAATCATAGAGAATCATTTCTTGTTAGTCAAGACTCATTGCCAAGACTATCTTAGTGGACAAAGTCCATTTCTGAACCGAGTTACCCTCGTTTCAGTCCTGTTTCACTGAACCAGTATAACCTACCATTCCAGCCATGTCTATCTCATGAGATATAAAATCTTTACCCAATGCATAGGAGGGAGATATAGGTCCCACCCATCTCATAATGATACCATTCTTATGTGTGCCACAAAATCATAAATCATACATCATTTCATAACCCATGTAATAAAAATGGGATACTTAAACAACATGACATCATAAAACAATTCATATAAGATAAAGGAATTCATAAGAATACTTCCGTCACAACATAATCAAATCAATGTAATAATAGGGATAAAAACAGAACCCTATATTATATTAGATGGAAAATAATTTTGATAAAACACTTGAAATGAATTCTTGAGGAAAATATCCTTTCTTCTTCAAAAACACTTTTCCTTTCTTAATATGTCATACAATTATAAAATAAAATAAGTTGATTAAAAATAAACTTGAAAACTTTTAAAGGAAAATTCTTGGAAATAATGTTTTAAAAATCCATTCATGCCGTATAAGTTAAATAAAACATTCTTCGTACTTTTGTCAGAAAAGTCAAAAAGTACCTCGTACGAAAAACCACAAAAGATTCCTTTCATATTTTTTACTAAAAACACACCGAAGTGTAAAATTGGATTTAAAAATTTGTAGGTGGATGGAAATAATATTTCATATTCATGAAACATGGATGTGGATGATAAAATACACCCCAGTAATTACCAAAGTAAAAACAATCTCGGATAAAAGTGAGATTGTGATATTTCCCTTACCTTAGGTCTGATTTGCTTTGTACGTGTCTGAAGCTCCTGTATAATGGTTTGAATAATGTTATTGACTTATTCTAGAATCATACATTTTGATATGATATCATATATGGTCATATTATTAGCTTCTTATTAGTAATATTTCATTGTTATTTGTTACTCGGGTCTTTATTGCCTTTTGTTCTTATGCGTGTTTTGCCAAATAAATTCTTATTCTTCTTTTAAGGTTATAGATACCTTATATCCAGAATGTTATTAGTGTAACATATATCATATTTATTCATTCAATTCATTTATATAATTACTATGTAAAGATGATCATGTAGAACGAGTCGCATCACATCGTGGAGACGGTATTCCGTACGTACGCACGACCGATGATATTGTTCCCATGATCGTGGAATTGTATTTAAGTGTATTTATACTATTTCAGTATCAATATCAATTTATAATAATCATATATAGTTACTCATTACACCATTATACCCATCCTTGTAAGGTGATGGTGGAAAATAGATTACACCACGGCGTGGAGACGGTATTCCATACGTACGCACGCGCGGTGATTTCATTTTTCCATAGGATGGATAGAAGGTGAATTAGGGTTGTTTCATATTTATAATAACATATCAGTATGTAAGTAATACTGATGTTATTACTTTATCATGAAACAACAAAATAAGAAGAAGTTTAAGAAGAAAGAAATTGAAAAGATAGGTAATGGATATTACCTCTTCTTTGAAACACCTCTTTGAATCCTCCACTTAGGGAACTAAGATTGGTCTTTGAAGAAGACCAGGACCTCTAGTATTATTCTAGGGAAGTTTAGAAGGTATTTTGGCAGGGGTTGGCCGATCTTGATTGCTCAAATTGGTGTGAGGATGAGGGGGAGGAGGTGCCCTTTTATAAGGGAGGAGAGGGGCACCTTAGGAATATCTCAAAATATTATTTTATATTAAAGTCAAAATCGGTTTATAATGGTTCCAAAGGGTCTTATTTCGAAGGTAAAGTGGGGATGGGTCGAAATCCTATCAACCAATATGATTTAGACAAGTTTAGGTTATTATTTTAACCTTATAAATTAGATTTAACTCTAAGTTAAATAATTTAACTTTTACCGTGACTTTTTGTTTTCTTACACTATATGGTTAATACACTTACTATAACATGCCAAAAGAACCCCAAGTTGTGTATTATTAATATATATATCTTTATCTAAGTCATTTGGCCGAACCTTAGATTTTTAGGAATAAAATAGCAATTAATAATATAATATTTGATTTAAAAACTATTTTGTGTCAATTTTGACCCTATTTGATATATGATTTTTGTGAAGGTCATAACAGAATTATATGTTCGAACAAAGTTGATTAAATCAACACTAATATATCATAGTAACCTATAAAATTAGTTGAATTCATAAAAAGTCTCAAATTACATTTATTTGATGATTTATAACATTAATTATGTTAACATTTCCTTAAAAGGGTAATTACTGCATCATCGTTGTGTCATAAAAAAATTAATTTATTTAAAGTATAAAAATTATAAATAAAATATCATTATGTAGGAAATCGTTTTATATTTTTAAAGAATATTTATAGTATAATTTATCTTATGTATAACCCCATATTAAAAATGTTTTAGTTATTAAACATTGATTTTAACTATTTTAACTATTCATTAAATAAAATAATATTAAATGTCATAATCTAATCCAAGTGGACCTAAATGGTCATATTATATTCATAAGGTTGTTTTGGGTCGAATTACACTTATCCAATAGAATTAGTACATGTGTTAGGATAATAGTAATATCATATTTACCCTTAGTTACCCTATTTACTATTAACCGCGGTAAAAAAAGTAAAAAGTTACTATTCACCAAAAAATTATTTTTATCTCATTGAACCACATTTTACTTACTGATATCAACCGTGTTTATCGGATTTTTGAAATTCCATTCACAGAAGTGGTAAAATTAAGTTTTATGCAAAATTCAGTTTTTAACCTACCACTTAGTGGTTTCACTATTCATCAAAAATTGAAAGTTTTCAGAAAAATACCAAAATTTCACCCTAGGCTAATTTCGGTATTCAGAATCCAAAAATGAAGTCCATTTTGAAAAATAAAATTTATAAAATTTCAAAAAGTGGTTATTACTATTCATAACGGCTAGTTTTAATAATATTTTAATAGCATATCGTTGTTTAGTGAAACTTGGTATTGCATACAACACAAGCTATCGAGGAAGGTCGCGATTGCGTGTAAAGTAAGTCAAGCTAGTGTGTAGTGAAATATTCCTTTGATGATATATATATAACATAAAAACAAAATATTACTCATAAAAATCTCGGGTGTTACAATGATGACATATTCTTGTGGTGAGATATGATAGGTTGGGTGCTTCATGATTAGTATTTCATTATGAACAATGAAAGGAAGGATTTGACCCTTCTTTGTTTAATTTAATATTATATCCCAAACCCTTTAATGGGAATTTATTTTTTAATTATTTCCATATACATTTCATTCTATTAAAAATATATTTTCAAAAATTAAAATATAGAGACATTGAGAACATAGATTGAAAACCACAGTATAGAACCTAATTGATGAAATATATCAAGAAAAATGGATTTTATTAAAAATTATATGTTCATGTGTGGTTATTATTGGTGTGTCATTTAACTTCATTTTCTATGGATTCATAGACATGGTTCTAGATGCTAACCATGGATTTTAGGTGGTACTACCTAATACCACTAAGAAAAGGGACTAGAGGGTTACATGCTATACATATTTTCAACCTTGGTTAAATTCTATATAAATTTAACATATTGAATAAATATTATTCTTATATGTGGATTAATAATAATTCATGTTTATTTGATCAAAAATATTTATTCCATGGTTATTCTTGAGATTATATAAGTGAGTTCAATATTTAATAAAAATTTATTTTCTATTTTAGTGATTATAATATTTATTTATTTATCAAAAATATATAGTGATATTTATTTTTTAATTTAAATACTCATTACACATGTTTTGAAAAATATAAATGATGTAAGATGATCCAAGTCAATGGTCTTGTGAAAATTATATATTAAATTTCCTTTGAATAAATTTTAATTAATTTATTGAAGAAACAATTTTTATTTATTTCATATTTTAGAAACTTTTAAGAAAATATTATTATTATTATATATAAATGAGATGTGACTAGGATTAATATAATGATAAGATATCATGTACAATTATTCATTCTCTAATCCTAGTACTACAGAAAATAGATTTTATAATTATTTACCTAATTGTTTTTATGCTTGAATATTTTTAGAGAGCACCCTCTCATGCCCTAGAAAGATATTCACTTATAATGACCTCAAGAGTGGGGAGTGACCTTATCCTTGACCCCCTTGAGTCTATATAAATAAAAAATCCTTCCACCTTGAAGAAATTATTTTATTGATAAATAATGAATTATGAAAGTGTTAGTCTTTTGTGCTTGAACCTAGGAATTTCATTGGTGAAATTTGGTGGTTTTTGAAGAATGTGTAGATCACCTCTAGAGATATTCTACCCATAAATATTCTTATTTCAAAAAATTTAAACCAAAAAATTGTTAATTGATTCATAAATGAATAACTAATTACAATGTAATTAAATACTTAATCGACATAAATTAATAATATATTATATATAATTATCATGTCTTATGGATTCTAGGGTTTATATTTCACCCAATTTTGATGATAAATCCAAAAAAATTAATGAAAATCCATTATTGGGGATCAGACTAAATTGTTTCACTAAGCTTAGATTCCTTCCAGTGGTATCATAGTGGTCGCATAAAAATTTATAATTATTTTTTGTTTGTATATTGATATGAATATTTTTTTCTAGTAATTATTTTCCATTAATTCAATAATTTAATCCAAAAGTAAATTTTATGTGATTATACACCATCAAATAACCAAGAACGTGTTAAAAATAATTTAAGAAAGAGTTAAAATAATCCATCGGGGGGTGTCAAAGATTTTGTATAGATGATATAGATACACGGAATGTAATTGAAAATTACACATCATGTATCTAATTTCAGCAAATATGGATGGGTTTTGTGGGGTAAAACTCACCACATAGAGTCAAAACATGTTTTATTTTTTCCATTCCACGTGTTGAAAGTCTATACTTATATGTAGCTTTCCAGATTATGAAACTTGTAGGTAGTGTACACACTATCTAGTATATTAGTTTTCACAATATAAATCGTGGAATCTATGTGGTCAACATTTTTTGTGTATTTATTACATGTTGTGTGGGACTTACAATTAAGAAACATGGCAATTAACGCACAAGAAATAGTGTATTTAATAAATATCATGTGGATTTCATGTATTTAATACACCCAAGGTGTTTTTAATATACATGATGTAGTGGAAATATAATTAAAAAAATATGTTGTATTTAATACACCCAATATGGTGGTATTTTAGTTAATACAAAACTAGTTTATTTGATATATATGATGTGGTGTCCATGTAATTAGTATAGAAGGAGTTTATTTAATTCAAATGATCTGATGGTGATTAAGTTAATTCACATGCAGTGTAATGTACTTTATGTTTAATTAATTCACATGTGGTGTGTAATTAATTCACACATTATGTGTAATTAATTCACATGTGATGATATTAATTACTTCAAACGTGATGTATTTAATTCACACATGTTGTAATTTATTAATTCTCACATGGTATAACTAATTCCCAAGAAATTAAATTAATTCACCTGAGGTATATTGTTAATAAATATATGTGGTTTTTAAGAAACATAATGTAATTAATTTTTTATGTGAGGTAGACATCATTCTAGGGTGTAGATGTATATATTAATTTACATGCTAATAATATTAATTACTTTTTTAAACTGGTATATATATTATGTATAAATAGTTTAAATAATATTAAATTCCTAATTAATTCAACATTAAATTTGTAACTAATCTTCATGTTTCCTCCAAGTAAACACTATGTACTGATTTAATTTAAATTAATTAATTGATTTAATATTATGAATGATGGAATTTCTAGGACTCATCGGGTAAGATAAAATGACTAAATGAACAAATTAATGAAATAATTAATTACGTGATTTGAGGTGATTTTTATTTTAGTAATAGAAATAATTTATCTGAATTATAGATAGTTTAAAAATATGTATTCATTCATGCATGGATGAACATTAGGTTAGATATACCAATGTATGTGTTTGGTTTCTTTTATTTTAAATATTATGGCTTGATTTCTGTAATAATTATTTTTTAAAATTAAATTGAGGGAATGTGTGTCATCCCCTCTTCTATTATGTAATGGGAATGTGTGCCAATAGTTTCTTTTTTATAAAACCTATAACCAATCCTTTGGTTCCTCTTATATACCTGTGAGTAAAATCTTATTTCATGGATGAGGTTCTCTAGCAAGTAGATGAGGTTGGACATTTAGATCTAAGGTGAAACCAATTTAGGAGTTATATTAGAGTATAAGGGGAACTAGGAAACTTAAACCAAGTTACTGTTTAAGGATTTTTACATAGGTCAAAGGTTATATTATCATCCCCATAAATAAACTAACCATTGGATAAAAACATAATCATTACACATTAATTGTTTTATTTTTTTAGATGAATGGTTAATTAATTATGGAGGATTTATTTTTTTTCACCTAATTAATGAATTAACAAGCATAAACAGATAGAATTAAAATAAATTGGAATATTCATAAATTATATATAGGTTTTCTTAATAACTAAATTATAATCCACTTAATATTAATAGGCTTCTATCAATAAAAATTGGAAATTTCTGTATAAAGATAAAAATTGTTCAAATAAAAATATTAAGTCATTCAATCATTCCATTACTCAGGTTAGGATAAAACCATGGTAAAAATTGCTTGATCAGCCTCCATTTGTGTGATTTCAATTATTGAGGAGTTTTAACTTTAATTCTAGGTTAACTTCACCTAGTTCGCATTAAGGTTTGATCACATCCATGATACTTAGTGCAACTAGTATGAATGTGTTGTGGAAATCCAATTATATGATTTCAAGTTTGCGAGGTACACTCAATGGATCAAGGAGTTTCACATTCATACAATTGAAAATAACTTCCAACATAAATCCCTTCTAATAGCTGTTTAGGACCTTGACAGGGTTATGGGAAGGGAAATATGGATCCTTTCCACTTGACTATCCACATGATAAGGTGTTCTGAAACTAATGGTGAGGGATACTATGTTTCGATAAAATGATGGAAGATTAAAAAATAAATCTTATTGCATTGTATCATTTGGTAATAATGTTATATAATAAAATATTCATTAAATCAATGTAGGATATGGAAATAAAAATTATTGTAAGTCTATGAACATTTATATAAAAAGATAATATAATGTCCAAGGTCAACTTCCAAGAGTTATACAATAATTTATAAGTTGTTTACTAATAAAAGTCTTAGATTATGTGTTCTAATACCATATACCTTATCAGTTACATCACTATATGAGAAAAGGTGAATAAGATTACTACAGGAGGTATATGGGTATCCCTATAGTTTCTATTGCATCATATATCAACTATTCCCATAGAATTGTTAATGAAATATAATTATGTGGATGCATATACCATTATATCTAATATATTATCTCTTGAGAAGGAGGAATCTAGTATTTAGGTAACTGAGATCATTACTACATTATTTTAGAGTAAATTAGATGAAAATATTTAGCTAAAATCATATCTTCAATATACTAAAATACATTTATTATATGGAAAAGTTGTTCTTCTATATCGATATGTTATTGTCCGTTAATCTCATACTATCATCCTTACCTTCTATGTTATTATTATTCATCTTGTATTATATGATGAATAGTATGGATAAATGGATCATTAATCTATTGACTAAACATTAAATGGGAGATTAGGGTTTTGAGGAACTCGAATCTAGAACACTAATGGTGAACAATGTGAATGGAAAGGTAAAAATTCCCAGGACTATTTTTGGGAGAATTTCGTCTTTATAACCACTTTCAATGAGACTAATGATTTATATGTAGTGTAGTAAATGGGAGGATAAAAAATTCTCATGTGGATAAAAAGTTTATTTTGAAAATAATTTAAATTGATTAAGATTCATTCAATTACATCTATATCAAATATATTAATCTTTTATTATAGTTTCCATACTTCACTTATTTTGTATTAAATACAAATTTTTATTCAAATATTAAAACCAAGAAGGAAACATTAAAATAACAATGTTCTGGTCTCCATGATATTAAGGATGGGTGATCCCTATATCATCAATGAGAAGAACATAACTTCAAGAAGTAAAGTGGAATTCTCCCAAAGGCTAAAAAGGGTGACTCCAATTCCAGCAAAGAGAATTTTTCAAATTATTTCTTCCAAGAGGATTAATTAAAGTTAAACTATTATTTTTTTATTACATGTTACCTATAAATATTTCTTAGTGTTATTTTTAACATAATAAAATGTTATTTCTTTTTAAATTAATTTTATAATAGTATTATACAATTTATTAATAGTTCAGTAATACTTGAATCATTAGTATCTAATGTTATTAATAAATGATGAAATACGAAATATTAGACTCGTACCCAGTTATGGAAATTTTTTTCAAGTAAAACCAAACTTTATCGGTAAAGACATAGCTAATAGAGTATTTAATATCCTTATATATAAATACACTTTAGGTATTATCGATATATATTCTAGTTTAGTTCATGATTAATGAAACATTAAAAAAATGTTTTCAATAAAGCTTCTAAAGTTAGTTTAGCTACATAACATGACCATTCCAAGGTGAATCTATAATAAAATTCATATTATTCATTGAATTAAATTATCAAATTTTAGAAATGGTATATTAAAGTAATTAATTCACTTTGTGAAATATATAGGATTCTCCATGTTGGTATATTAGAGGGTATCCTAACCAATTATTCATCGATCATGAAATATAGAGTAATGTTTTTTCCTAAACTCTCATTACATTATTCACATAATAAATATGGTGATAGTACAAGGTATATTTATGATGAGTCTTATATATATATATATATATATATTTCAAGTCTTCTATGATACCTTTCCATACACATATCATAAGATAATAGTGTAACAACTAAATATATTATAACTAAATTCACAAATAGATTTCATTTAAGTTGTGATATGATGGGTGTATATAATGTCATATCTGAATTTATTATGATGAAAATCGTATTTTTAGTTGGTAAAAGAATAATATACTCCTCAAGTTTAAGTAGGAAAACAAATTAGAGACACATACTAAATAATAAAGTTAAAATCCACAGTAGTGGTTTTATAATTCATGGTGGTGAGTGATATATATTATTTGATAAGAATAATGACTGCAATAAAAATTAATAAGTGGAAAACTATCTATGATTGATAGGTATATTTGAAATTAATGATAGATTTCATATACCAATAACCAGTTCTGATTTTTTTACCTTTTCCTGTTGATGTTAATCCTTTGGCAGGTATTCAAGAGAAACATTACATGTATGTTCATATTTAATCTAATAAATCATTAATGATTAATGATGTGTTTAAAAAATCTATACATAATCTTTGATAATACCTTCTCACTAATCAATATGTAAAATTCACTTGAAATTTTCTCTATGATCATTTTATTAATAATTTTATGTTAAGAATATTCTATTTAATGGAAACATTATGAGATATGTCTATATGAAATTCCTAGAATGGATTGTGACATAATACAATACAAATATGATATACCAGTTTCAAGGATCCGTTTATGGATAAAAACAACCATAATTATCATAAGAGATTCATTATAAATGAATGTGTTCCTAGGTGTTTTTAAGAGGTTGGTGGGAGTGCTATAGTTTTCATGATATATATGAGTGATAACATATAGAAAAAAAGTGATTATTATTATGGTTAATTGATAATAAGGTTAATTTATCCAAGATTACTTAAGTATCAACCAAATTTCTAGGTAACATAATCTTTTAGAATATATCAAGGGGTTTCTTAATCTAATTAATTATATATAGATGACATGGTATCAAAACATACAAGATGGAATAATATGCATGAATTATCCTAGTGTCACATGGTGTTATTTTTATGTGTAGAATACATATTACTATGAGTACTTTGGAATTATATATCACATTCCATGATATATACACATGTTTCATCTTGTTTATGCCTAAATAATAGAATGAAATTATCAAATGATAGTATGCAAACTCCTTTGGATGGGGGTCACAACTATTTAAAAGGGATTGAGGAAAAAAATATGATGATTTCTTGAAATTTGAGAAATATGAATTCCATTTTTCAAGGGATCTAAAAATATTTTTCTTTAATATCACTTTGATCTAGTATCATATAAAGGTTACATAAATATGATAGGTTTAAGTATATTCTAGCTAATAGTTTCGATATCTCCATTAGACCAAGTATGTTTCAGCTTCTAATGAAACATAATAAGCGGGTTTAGAAATATTTTTTCTCTTATTTTGGATTTATACATAGATATTAAATTTCAATCATATTAGGAAGAACATTTAACTATGGTATTATTGAAGATGTTAGGGATGATGGTGTAAAAAATTATATGCTTAGTGAAACCATCTCTTAATGGATTTTCATAGTGGAATGAAGTCAAAGTAAGAATATCAATCCCATGTAGCCTAATGATATGGATAACTATATAAATATCTTAGTAAAAATATATTTATGATGTGAGCCTAATAGGTTGAGTTGTTAATAGTTCAGTCGAGTGCATGTGGGAGGATGTTGGAGTTGGTTCCCTAGAACTAACTACTATATACCTTTGATTACTAGACTATTCATGGTGTTGAAAATTAATTAATATATTATCTCATCTTGATCATGCTTCTATATGATAGAAAACTTGATAATTTCCTTAGAGTTATTGTTTCACTAAAGATTTATGTTCTTATAACCTATATGAGATATTATAATATTCTAAGATATGTGTTCTATAAGAGGATGATATCAATTGATGATTCATAAATGATATAGGCTATCAAGGGTAGGAGGATCATAAGACATTTAGAATTATTCTTTTGAAGTTCATCATTGGTAATCTATAAGATAAGGGTGTTTTGGGAACTTGACCCACTAGTAGAAAATTTACATTTATATGTTCCATTGGATGCTTCTATGTAAAGATGTGTGTAATGGTCCATAGACTTTAATATTATCATTAATGCATATTAGGATTCATGTAATTTGATGTATTAAAGAAAACCATGATGACGTATGATCAGATTGAGGTAGGATATGTTCGGTGTGTCATGATTGGTATTGAATTAATTAATATTAAGAGGAAGGATTTTTACCTTATGTTGTTTAATGTAAGTTGATATCTCAGGCCCCCTGATGTGAATGTAGCTTCAATTTAATGTCCATGAACATGGAAAAATATCAGTAAGTTAATTTTTTGAAATTCAAAGACTGATACATCGATCACATAGGTTGATGACAGTAATATGAAACCCACTTGAATGGTGATATCGAGACAAAGGGATTTTATTTTATAGTACACATTCATATGTGGCCAATATTATTGTGACATTTATCAACATTCTCTATAGGTTCCTTGAAATGTTTCATAATTTTATCCTTGAACTTTAAGTGTTACATCCTAATGTCATAAATAAATTGTCTTAGAGGGTCACAAATAAAGTGTATTTGGAACATCATTTAAATTGTATATAATTTTAACATGGTGAATAGATATTTTTCTCATATATAGCTTAAAATTTATTCATGTTGATTTGTTCAAAAATATTCATCATCGGTTACTCTAGAGAATATATATATGAGTTGAATATTTAATATATATTTATATTCTATTATATTGAATGTAATATTTATTAATTTATTAGTTAATAATAAAATGATTTTTATTTATTTAAATAAATAGTAATTATTCAAGGTTTGATAAATACTAAAGAGTTAAGACAAGTTGAGTCAATGGTCCAATGAAAATGATATATCAAATATCATTTGAATAAATATTAATTTATTTACTAAATAAATTGTATTTATTTACTAAATAAATTATATTTATTTACTAAATAAATTTTACTTATTTACCCATGAGTTTTTAATGTTTTAGTTAATTATTATTATTATTATCATTATTTATACATGTGGTACGATGGGGATTAATGGATTAATAGGTGCCTATGTGCAATAATTTTTTCTCTAATCCATTATCTATATAAACCTAAAACTTTCATTCTAAAGATAATAGTTATTATAAACAATAATTTCTATAGAGAACCCTTCTAAGACCTAGATTTTTCTTCTACTATAACACTATGAATAACATAGATCGGCCTTCTCCTCCCCCTTCTAGAGTCTAAACATAATAAAATAATCCTTCTACCTGAAATTGATTCTTATGATGATTAGTATTGTATGATGAAAGCATTAGAGTATTGCATGCTAGAACTAAAGGATTTATATGGTGGAATTTGAATGTTTTTAGATAATGTTTGGATCACTATTTGTAATATCCTAGGGTTTTAAAAGAATACTATGTTCGATAGCATACAAGAAGTAAAACACTAAGATTAAATGAGCCCCAAAATATTATTCTTTAAATATAACTGTTATAACCTAGTCATTGAATTGGTGGGTATCAATAGTTGTAAACAATTTATTAGATATATATATACAATTTCCGTAATCAATAAAAATTTTTTTATTTATTCTTATTATATGAGCACTCAATTTTCAGTAAATTCATTTTAAGCATTAAAATTTGTTTTCTTTAAAAACGGTTTTTATTGCTTGTTGTGAGAAAATAATATAATTAATTTATTACACTTTTGGAAATTTTATTAGATAAAATAGATATAATTTTTTAATTCATCTTTTTAAAATTATCTTAGGGATAATTATTTATAATTTTCTAAAAAGTTTTATTTTTTGATTGAATACTAAAAAATAATAATTTTTATTCAAAATTGCCTTTTAATTTCAAATTTTTACCAAGATCCATTTTGTTTTGAAATGGTTGCAAATTAAAATTAGTATAGATATATTATGAATAATACAATTAATATCATTAGAATAAATTGTATTATTTATTTTGGTATAAAAGGATTCTATACATAAGAATACATTTTTATAGAAAATCGCTTTTCGTTGTGATTTGTGGGTTTGATTTTAATTTAAATAGCCCTATATATGTGAATTTAATTTGATATAATTGATTTAAAATTATGAATCAGAATAATAATATAATTTAATAGTTTCAAATTATTTTTGGGTCAATATGAATAGCAACCAAAGTAAATTTTTCCCCCTTGGTAAAAGAGGTAAATATGGGTTAAAACAATAGGATAAAGCTTTAAAATATTTATAACACTTTCTTTTATACTATTTTTGGATTTTTATTTTCAACCAAATATATTTTTATTGAGTTAAATAATGTATTTTAAAACATTATTTTGAATTTTTAAACCTAATATTTCCTTTTCTGAAGATAAGTTATATTTTATTCAAATAAAAAACTATTCTGGGGTCATTGCATTTAATGGAATGGTTGGAAGATTCCATTTAGTTTTGGATTGATACAAGAGTCTAAAAACATTAATTTTTATTATCAAATAAATAAAATTCATGTAAACCAACCTATTACTTGATCTCAAGGTGAAAATATTTTTACGCTTAAATCAAGTATTTTCCGAAAACCTGGTTTTTATCCATTTTGTGTTCTTATATTAAAAGTAATTTATGAAACCTGTAGAAATTAAATTTGATAAAAATCATTATAAATTTTGAATAAACATGTCCAAATTATTTTTTAAGTCCCCTTTTATTATTTTTCATAAAATTATGTTATCATGGTAAAAAAGATAAGTTATATTGGTTAAGGTTAAAATGGGTTTAAAGTGGTTTATCTAGTAGAAAAGGATTAAAATGTATCCAAAACGTGTATAAATTAGATTGGTTGGGTTTATTTACACTATAAAAAATATTTTATTCTCATTTGGTGGGAATTTTTTCCATGTTACATGATTATGATATGTATTTATATATAATTTAATCTTTTTAGTAATTCCAAGTGTGTCATTTCCCTCACTTAGAAAAAGGCATCCCCTCTCAACTCCACATCACACTTCAAGAGTAATTTGTTTCATCCAATAACTTCCCAAATAACCTCCAAACATAAATATCGACATTCTAGAAGTCTTATTTTGGGAATAATAACAACATTATCAGGCTTAAGGTGTAAACTAAAGGATGTTGTCTGAAGAAGAGATATATCTTTTAACTGAATGTTTTAGTTTTATTTCTTATTATACCTCATTAAAAACTATTTTAACCATTTATATATAATAAAATATATATATCACATATACTAAGATGTTATTATGTTTATTTATTAACTTTAATCAATCACTTTATTAATCTAATGGGAAATGAAACCATCATTCATGTGTACATCAGACTACCACCTCATGAATCGATATAATTATTCTTCCATCACTGCCTCTCATATATGATTATAATGATAGATTAAATGTATATATATTATATTCATGAATTAATTATTATTTTTTAAAGATAATATATAGCCTTTTTTATTACATTTTCGTCCATTGAAAAATGATAACATCGTCTGTGTGTACGTATGGATTACCACCTCCATGAAGATATATGATTCGTTTTTCATCACTACCTCACATAGATAATATATATAAATATATTTGATGAAATAATATTATATTTATGATATAATTATTATTATATAAATAACAAATTAAACTTACTTCTTTCCCTCATGTTTTTTTGGTAAATGGTGATGTTACTCATTTGTATGTAAGGCATACCATCTCCTTGATTGTAACATAGTTAATTTTTAATAACCATATAAAATAAGCGGATATAAAAGTATAATTAATATATAAAAATTATAATTATTTAATTATTATTATTATATATGGGATTGAACAAATATTCATTTGATTGTGGTCAACCTACCAATTTTGTTTGCAACTATGAACTCAACATCCTCAAAACACACAATGTGGACTTAACTAATTAAGAAATGAAATATGTATTTGAAATAAATAAAATAAATGGTTCAATAATAAATTGTTAAACCTATAAATGTTTCTTAAAAAATTAAATAACTATTATAAATTTATTCTGTAGGAGTTAAATAATGTATTTACTGAATCGGGACTTGAGTTAAGGAGTTTCTTAACTCAATTTCCCTTCATTAGGTTATACTTATACTTCATTGACTATGTCATGCCAAGATTATGTTTAAAATGACCTATTATTTTTTTATGTTACATTTCAACATTTTTTTGTATTTACAATTATTACATAAAATCACTTCATTGATTAATTATAAATTCAATGTTATGATCTTTGTAAGGATTATTCATCTCAATATTGTTTCTTTGATACATGTCTTGAAATTTTCCCCTACATCATTTTATAAGATGTATATGATACATACTAGATATTATATCATTAATGACTAGTATATCATGATATTTAATGTACCTTTGAATTTCTCTATTTCGTGAGGTATTGATTAAAATTTTATAAAAGTTTTAAGGGTTTCCATGGTCTAAATTTCAATTCATTGAGACATAATTCATGTTTTTCACCATGTTTTATATTATATGGTGTACTTATTTCCACATAGATTTGTTTTAAAATATTTTTTCATAAGATTTATGTGATTTATATAATCCTATTATTTTCCTTTATTCAATGACTTTTTTTATTTAAGCATTGCTGAAATTAGAAGAGTTTCTCGTCTCAAACCTACTTCTTTAAGACATGTTTTAAATAATGCACATATATTCAATTATATAGTGTATACAAAAACTCTTGGAATATGAAATTATATATTTTTAATACTCATGGTATTATATATATATTCTTATGTTCTTTATTCCAAATGCATTTTTCATTTTAAATGGTCTAAAGAAGATATTTATTTAAAAGAGTTGTTTTAATGTTTTTAAATACTTTTAACCAAACTATTCCAACGTGATATTTATCTTATTTTATTAATATTATTTTCTAAAAATAAATTATTTTATAATGTTATTTTCCATGATCATTGACATTATTTAAGAGGTTTTGAAAGGTAATTTCTTAACATTTCTTGTATGGTTCACTTTCGAATCTCTTTATAAATTTTTTAAAATAATGTTTATTATAAATTTTACAACATGAATAAATTATCCCGCTGTCATAAAAATTCATTACTTTGAATCTTATTTTCAAATTTTCCATGGATATTTTCAATGAAAATCATTTTCAAAATATTTTTCAAATTTCTATTTTTTATTATATAAAATTTAAAGGGTTATTTTCCCATGATTTCAAGGAAATGTTTTAAATGTTATTTTAAATGTATTTTAATATATGTTAACATACTTTAATGATTCATCTGATTCACTAGGAATATGATATTATGATATTAAATATTCTTTCACAGAATAGATAATGATGATTTCTTTAATTATATTATCATGAAAAACATTTCTTTTCCCTAAGTAAAACAATATATAATTGAATAAAATTTATTTTAGAAAATTTGAAGATGAAGATGAATGATTCCATGTGTTATATTAATGTAATTTAATTTTAGATTATTCATGATTAGTGATCCTAATAAATCTTATATGATGGGTGAGCACGATATATCTCTCCAATCCATTGGGTAATGTTTCTTTTCATAAAATCGAAATAATTGCAGAGTTAAATGATGAGGTTTTTCATATGGATTTAACTAGGATCCAGTTATTTAATAAATGAGTGATCAAAGGGGATGAAGATAATATTCTGAGGAACCCCCATGTTTTCTCCGTGCCTTATATAATTTTTAATGGATCCTTTGATCAGTATTGACATCACATGGATCATTATTATTGATTCTTATGACTCTTACCTTTGTTAACGCTTTAATCCACATCACATGTTACATAATATAGGGTTTTTTGGGTATTAATTCTCTTATGTAATTATTATAAAACTTCAATATGTTCCATAACCTAATAATCATATTGTTCTCACTGAATATATTCAACATTTAATTCTTATATTTACCCTTATCGGGCATTTGAGCTCACACTTATAATGTATATTTTACTGAGTTTATAATGAAATATGTTAAATAAGATATTTATAAAAAGGTTTATTATGTGGTAAATTTCAAGGGAGATGATGAAGACTTATTTTGAAATAATAAAAACAAGGTATAGTAGAAGAAATCTCACATGAGTACATTAGTATTTCTATATAAGAGTTTGCCCCAATACTGTAATATTATAAACATAAGAGGTCCTTGGTTATATATGTGATCCAATTTATTATGATGATGTTGTATGTTTTAGATGGATAAAATTGGTTTATGATTATTTGTATCAAAGTTAAGAATATAAATATTCAATTTTTATCACTGGACCTGAGAGTATTGGTTTGGGGCTTTTATACAGTTACAAGGATTCCACCCTTGAATCATCTTGTCATAATATCAATACACTAAGAACTGCTTAACTGATTCATGAAAGAAGAAAGAACTAAATACTAGGTAATTATTAATCAATAGTAATTAATTATAAATTATATGTTATGATCATGTCTTATGGATTCTATAGTTCATATTTCACCCAGTTCTAAGGAGAAATCCAAGAAAAATAATGAAGACCCATTTTTGGGTATCGCCCTGATGACTTTCTTTGTACCCTAAAACCTTCAATACTACCCACATTACTAAAAGAATAATGATTATAAAAATTTAATTCACCTATAATTTTATCATCATATTAGGTGAACAATTTTGAGTAATCTCAATCTCTATTTTTTTTTATCAACCAATTATATAAAAGTCTAGAGCTTTTCAAACCTATTGATTGATTTATATTAGGTAACATAGTGAATAATATATCATAACATTAATTATGTGATGAAACATTGAACCATATGATTCATCATGGTCCCGCACACATTCTTGGGTTTTACTAAAATCATTAAATTTGGTGTAGACATCATAACTCTCATTATACTATACGCACTCACTTCCATATCAAAACTATTATTTTTGAAAAATCATAGTATTAGGAACTCCAAATGTGTAGATAGAAGATATTATCGTATTTTACAAAAGAAAAATGAGTAAAATAGATATCCATCACAAATATATTCTTTCAATTGGATATAGACATTAATGGACATAAGGCATGTTATGGAAAAGAGGATAAGTAAATCAGTATGTGGATTCACACACATACCCAAAAGTGATCCTAATGCCTTTATCCCCACTAAATGAGTAAATCAATTATTAAATATTAATATATATATATATATATAAATATATATCAATAAGTAAGTTATCCATATAAATTTTGAATTGAAATAAGAAAATAAATCAAAATAGAAGCCAGTGGGGGCTTAATAACAAGCCTAATTAGAAGTATTTCATGAATTTCTTCCCCTTCCTACTAAAAATTTGAGTCTTGATATTTTAACTACTCATTTTCACACACACACACACCATATACTACCACATCACCATACCTATCTCATGTATTTCCTCCCTCATCCCTCATAAATACACATTAGTTATCTCTCCTCCATTCAAAAAATCACATCACCACTCTCTCCTATCAATAAATTAAATCATAATTCATATACTTTTATCACATATTTTTAAGAATCATTTTAAACCTTATTAAAAAATTATTCTAAAAAGAAATTAAAAAAAAAAAAATAAAATATAAATATTTTATTTTCGAAAAATATATTTCACTCTCCATAAAAAATAAATTTTAACTCAACCGCCAAATATTTTAAATAAATAAAAAAAATTAAAATATATCAAAACAATTTTATTTATTTAAATTTTTTTATAAAGTAAAATTTTTAAATCCACTTTCAAAATTGAAAAAAAAACTATAAAATTTATAGAAATATTTAGTTTTTTCATTTTGAAAAAAATTTCCCCAACTTTTAAAAGTGAAAATTTTCATTTTTTTTATAAAATAAGTGTGAAAATAAATCAATCATTTTTACACTTATACAAAATTGAAATTCATGTCAATAACATGGTGAGATAAATTTTATAAATAAAAATTAGCTTCTTTTTCAAAATAGATGAAAATATTCTCAATCCTATAGTGAGAAAAAGTTCATATGAATTATATTTTAAGAAATATTATAACTTTTACAAAATTAGAATCAAGTTATCTCATAAATCATGTAATAAATTCAATATTAGATATTTTTATTTTTTCAAAAATGTATTATTATATTTTAAATTTATCACATATGATATACAAGATATATTTCATATGAATTATTTTTATAAGTGAAATTTTATTTTTTAAAATGTATAGCATGGCATCTAAAATTTATCTCATTTAAAATATGAGTTAAATTTCATATTTTAAATAATATAACTATATGTCAAATTTAACTAATATCATATATGATATAAATTATATTTTATAAAAGATATATCATTATAAATAAAATTTCAATGTCAAATCTCACACATGAGATAATTTTAATTTTTTTTACTACATAGTCCATTAATCACAAGTGGTACATAGGATAAGTTTTACTATTTCAAATATGTATAATTATATAAGAAATAAACTCTTTTTGTTAAAAATAAAACATAGTATGTGAAATTAAATTTATATCCAATGTGATATATATTTCATTTTTATTGACTTATTATTTAATGTGAAATTTATCACATTTCATACAAGAGATAAATTTTGTATTTAAAAAATATATAACAATGTATGTTGAATTTATTTCATCTTATACATGAGAAAAATTTTCATTTTAACAAAGTTATTTCCAGTGAAATTTATCTCATCTCATATATGACATAAATTCATGTTAATATAACAAGTACCATTATATATAAAATTTAATTTATCTCATGGATTTAAATTTAAATTTTTTAAATATATAATATATCATGTGATATTTATCTCATTTCCTTTATGGATATATTTAATTTTATAAAATGCATTTCATTGAAATAGAAACATGTCTCATCACATGCATTATATAAATATTATTTTTGAAAAGATCTATTATTGCATATAAAATTTATATCATGTTATACTTGAGATAAAATTTATTTTCTTAAAAGATAAAACATAATATAGTAAATTTATCTCTATATGTGCACGAGATAAATTTCATTTTTTAAATGATTTATTACATTATGTTAAAAAAAATTTCCAACTTATGTGAAATAAAGTTTAATTTATACAATATATATCATTATACATAGAATTTGTAATATATTTTAAATGAATTTTATTTATTTATTTAATATAAATATTATGATATTTTATATTTATCTCATCTCATACATGAGATAAATTTAATTTTTTCGATGATATACTTTTACAATGAAATTTTTATAATATTTTATTGGAAAATTTTCATTTGGTAAAAGATATATTACTTTAAATAAAAGTTATCTCAACTCAAACATTAGATAAATTTATATTTAGAAAAATAAAACTAGATAAGTGAAATTTATCTCATCCTATTTAAGACATAAATTTTATTTATAAAAAATATACATAATTATAAATGAAATTTGTCTTATATCAAACACATGATAAATTTTACTTTTTAATATGTGTCATTTTACCTACATTTTTTATAAACTAATATATCAGATAAATATTATTTTTTGTAAAATATTTTTGATTTTTAATTAATTTTATTTTATTTTATAATAAAGTTTATATTTTTTAAAAGATTAAAAACATTACTTTAAATTTATTTGATTTTGTAAATATGATAAATTCTGCTATAGAAACGACAATTATTAGCACTAGAAATGTCCTCCATCATCACAAAAAAAGTGTTGTTGTTGGAAGCACCCTTAAAATACATGGCATTTATCAATGCGAAAAAGGTGCTGAAACAAGCCTCCTTCATCATTGATAAATAAACTGATAAAGGGACCTATTTATTAGTTTTTTTACATTGATAAAGGGTGTTTTTATCATCATTATTTTTAGCACATAAAAATCCTTGTTGTAGTAATGTTCTACTACAATTTAAAATACTCAACAACAAAAAATATACAATTTAATTTAAAATAAATTTACATCATAATACAACAAAAAAACATTGTAAAATTATTACAAACATTCTAATTCAAACATTGGTTTGTACAATTACATTGTTATATACAATTTGTCTCAAACATTATTTCAATAAATTCCAAAATATTATTCAATTGTCTTTGGGACCCCCTTCCAAAAGCATCTAATCATCCTACCAGTTACCAAAAAACCACCCCATCCTAAAAAAAATAAGAGTTTACCTATATTTAAAAAATATTATTTTAGTAATATTATAAATAAATAAATGAAACATAAATATGATAAAATAAGGCATTGATTAAATGTCACTTCTAGACTAAAAACGAGCACTTCATGTCATACTAGGTACATCATGTGTTTAATTAACATGTGGTTTATTCCTACACATCAAAAATAATTTATATATCATTTTCTTAATGTTTTAAGATAATTTGAGAAATTTTTATTCATTTTGAGTATGTGATGTGTGTTTTGACCAAAAATGTCATTTTTAAATAAAAACATTCTCTTTGAGTCATATCGGTCGCAATGTGTATCAAATTTACATGTAGTTTATTCTTACACATCATGAATTTTATTTTGGATCGTTTTCATAAATATCAAGACAATCTAAGTTTTTTTCTCATTTTTCAATGAGTGGAACATGTTTTTAACTAAAATATAAATTTTAAACTAAAAATACACAATTTGAGTCATACTAATCACACTATGTATCATATTGATCTTTGGTTGATCCTACACATCAAAAATTACATGTAGAACATTTTTCTAAAATATCAAGACTATATGACTGTTTTTCCTTGATTTTCTATGAGTGATAAACATTTATAACTAAAATGTAACATTTGAATTAAAAACATCCATCTCAATTATGATTGGTTGCACATATTTATGTCCAAATGATTCCTACACATCAAAAATGATATATGGATCATTTTCCAAAAGTATCAAAAAATTTATTTTTATTTGTGGTTTTCACTAAGTTACATGAAATTTTAACTAAAATATAAATTGAAAACTAAAAACACACAATTTGATTCATATCAGGCACATTGTTTTTCAAATTTACCTGAATTTGAATCCTACACATGAAAAATGATTTATATAGTATTTTACTAAAATATCAAGAAAATATTAGTGTGGGTGATTTACTTTGAATATTCCAATTGTGTTTTGAACAAAAATGTCAAGTTTAAATGAAAAATGAAATTTTAGTCATACGAGGAAGACCTTATTTTAGATTTATGTGAATTCAATTCATGAACATCAAAAATTATTTATAGATAACTTTAAAAAATAATTATGAAAATGAGATCATGTTTCCTTATTTTTTATAATGCAAAATGTGTTTCGAACTAAAATGACAATTTTAAATCAAAGAACATTGTTTCAATTATACCAATAAAATCATGTGTCGGATTAAAATGAAGTTAATTCATAGACATCAAAAATGATTTCTGGATCATTTTTTTAAAATATCAAGAAAATTAAAGTGTGTTGTCTCTGTTTTCATTGAGTACCACATGTTTAGAATTGAAATGTTTCTTTTAAAGTAAAAACACATGCATTGAGTTATACATGGTACACCATTTGTTTAATGGATGTTTGAATATTTTATATACACCAAAAATTAATTATGGATCATTTTACTAATATAAAAAAACAATATTAGTTTGGTTTCTTTATTTTTACTATATGATGTGACTTTTGAACAAACATTTCATTTTTTAAATGAAAATACACACTTTCAGTCATAGCCTCCACATAATGTGTTATATTGATATGAAGTTTATTTCTAAAAAAACTTCTATACCATTTTTTAAAATCTTAAATAAAATAAAATTTTATTTTTTTGGTTTTTAGTGACTGGTGAATATTTTGAACTAAAATGTTCCTTTCAACCTAAAAACACACACATTAAGTCGTATTGGGTACATCATGTGTAAGATTAATGTGAGTCTAATTCATACACATAAATTATTAATTATGGATGATTTTCATAAAGTATCAAGATAATATGATTGTTTTTTTTGTTTTTACTATCTCACATGCACTTCGAACTAAAACCTCAATTTTTAATAAAAACAAGAACTTCTAGTCATACTGAGCACACATTGTGTCGGATTGACATGAAATAAATTTATACATGGAAAAAATGATTTACGGATTTTTTTTCCGAAAATATAATTTTAATATGACTGTGTTTGCTCAATTTTTAGTGAGTGATATACATTTCCAACTAAATTATTAATTTAAAACTAAAAACATGATCTTTGAATCATATCAAGCACACCATATGTTAGATTGACCTGTGGTAAATTACTACATATCAAAAATAGTTTAATGGTAATTTTATTAAAATATAAAAATGATCCATGTGTATTTTGTTGGTTTTTAATGAGTGATATACATTTTTTATAAAAATGTCAATTTTAAAATGAAAACATGCACTTTACATTATATTGGGTACACCATGTGTCAAATTGATGTTCAGTTGATTCCTACACATCAAAAATGATTTATGGATCATTTTAATAAATTTTCAAGACCATTCATGTGAATTTTTCTAGTTTTCAGTGAGTGATGCATCTTTTTAACTAAAATGTCACTTTAAAACTAAAAATAGGCACATTGAGTCATATTGGCCACACCGTATGTCGGATTAATGTGTGGTTGATTAATCCATGTCACAAATAACATATTTATCCTTTTCATAATATATCAATATAATATGAGTGTCTTTGCTCAATTTTTGTGAGTAACACACGTTTTTAACTAAAATATCATCTTTAAAGTGAAAACATACACTTTGAGTCATAATGGTCATAACTTGTATCAGATAGATATGAAATTGATTCCTATATATCAAAAAATAATTATGGATAATACCCTTATATAATCAAGACCATATGATCATTTTTATTGGTTTTAATTATGTCATACATGTTTTGAACTAAAATATAATTTTTAAATAAAAACACACACTTTCAATCATACTGAGCATACCATGTGCCTAATTAATGTGTATTCAATTATTATATATACAAATAATTTAAGTATTTTTTTCCAAAACAACAAGATAATTTCAGTTTTTTACTCAATTTTTAGTGACTGATGAATGTTTTTAATTAAAAAGTTCATTTTGAACTGAAAACATAAAATTTGAGTTATGTCAGGCACATCATGTGTAAAATTGATGTGTGTGTTATTCTTAAATTTCATAAATGATATATGGGTAATTTTAATAAAATATTAATTCAATATGAGTGTGTTTTATTTATTTTTAGTGAGTGATAAACATTTTTAACTAAAATTTTAATTTTAAGCTAAAAACATTCACTTTGAGTCATGTCAGACACACTGTGTGTTAGATTGATGTTTTCTTGATTTCTAAAAATAAAAAAAGGCTTATGGACCATTTTTATAAAGATTCAAGACCATATTAATGTATTTTATCAAATTTTAGTGAAAAATTTTATTTTTAACCAAAAGTTGACCTTTAAATTTAAAAAATGCCCAAAGAGACATATCAGGCACAATATAAATAAAAATAACATGTGGTTTATTCTTAGATTTTACAAATGCATTATGGATTAAATTAATAATATATATATATAATAAAAGTTTTTTTACTTGGTTTTTAGTGAGTGACACATGTTTTTTTACAAAAATCTCATTTTAAACTTAAAACGTGTACTTTAAGTCATATAGGTCATACATTGTATAATATTGACATGGATATAATTATTACAGTTAAAAATGACTTATGGATCATTTTATGAAATTATCAAGACCATTTAGGTGTTTTTTTAATGAGTGGTGAATATTTTAAACTAAAATAACTCTTTTAAAATGAAAACACACACTTTGATCCATATTAGTCACACCATGTGTCTGATTGACATGTGTTTTATTTATACACATCAAAAAAAATTTATGTATTTTATTTCTAAAATGTCAAGACAATTTGAGAACATTTTCTTTTTTTTATGCAATCCATATTTTTAACTAAAATAAATTTTTTAAATAAAAACAAATATTTTCACTAATTCTGGGCACACTATGTATCATATTGACATGTGGTTGATTCCTACACATAAAATTACTTTTTGATCATTTTCCTATAATATCAATACCATATGTGTACATTTTATCAGTTTTTAGTGAGTAACACATGTTTTAACTAAAATTTAATTTTTAATCTTAAAACACACACTTTGAGTCATACGGGTCACACTGTGTATCATATTCACAAGATAATGATTCTTAAATTTTATAAATAATATGTTTTTATATTAGTAAAATATAATGTTGTATTAGTATCGGGTTATTAAAAAGCCTTAGACCTAAAAGTGAATGTATAGCATCATTGATAAATAAAAACAAATCAAATAAATAATAAATACATCTATAAGGAGAAAAAATAGAACCTGAATGCATCATTCTTGTTAAATCCTTCATCATTATTTTATTTTCATCCAAAAAATGTTTCTCTGAGGATTTTAACGTTATTATAGAAAAATCAATTCTCAATGAAGTAACATCTTCATGATCATTGGGAAAATTAACAAAATTAGTAGTAAATAAAAATGATAAGAAGAATAACTAAAAATTAAGTAGATAATATAATAATAAAACTTACAAACTCAGTGGTAGGAAATCATCACTTTATGATTTCATAAAATATTATAACACCGTGAATTATTCCCACTCAAATAAAAACAAATATACTTCCTCTTTTAAATATGTGGATCTTTAACAGTCTTGGTAGTACTAAAAAATATAAATAAAAAAATCATTAAAAAATATTTTAATTGAAATTCTATTTATCATCCTAAATACCTCTTTATGGATTCTAGTTTGTTTATGTTTTATGATATCTTTCATAAATTTATAAATGTAATAACCATTATCATTCTCATTATTTTGTCTCAAATACAGTAGAAATATTGAGAAAAATAAGTAATTTGTTTGGATATAAGTTTTTATTGTGAAATCTTATTATATAGACCCTAATAATTCTCCATTAATATAAATCAATATGATCATTTTGATCATGGACCACCCACATACCATGATTTTTATGATATTTATACACCACCCTATAATAAAAATAGTTTCACTAGAACATGTTATAAAATGTTTAACTATAATTTTATTTTTAAAATATTTAATAGAGTGCATTGAAATTTGATAAAGGTCATCATGTGTTATCAATTATTTGGAAGTACATGATTATAATCAAAAAATTAAATATTTGTATTATCTAAATGTATTGCAATGCGAAACTAATGATTTATAAAAAACCAAAATTAATAAGTAATGTAAGAAATGAAAATATATTTTATATGATTATATTGTCGAGTTTTCCCTTTTATTGTGGCTATTAAGAATATTTGTTTGTCTGTATGTTTCTTTCCTTTCATCATGGCCATTTTATCCCATATTATTGAAATTTTATTTTCTTCCAATGACCCTCTTTGTATAGAATTTATGTGAGGACTGATGAGTCAAAATTTTTGTTTGAACAGTATTCTCTTTACAATATATTGACATATATGCCTAAAAAATATGAATAGAATTTAATTTTAATTAATGTAGGAGACCAATAATTTGAAAAATATATTATGAAAACTTACATCATATATTCATTTATAACAGAGACTCCCGTCTGTATATTCTTGATAGTTTTATCTACATTATCTTGACCAATATTTCTAAAATGGCCTCTTTGTATATTTTTTTTCAAAATAAATGAATCTTCTATTATGTTCTTTAAATTTTATATCCACATGAACCATTAATATGAGTAAATTTAGTAGTAGAATTTGTTGGGGTAAAGGTAATTTCATAGAGACATTTTAGATTTATTTTTTGACCCTTTATATTATTTTGATTCAACATTTTGTTTCCCTTTCCTTTTCTCTATGTGTATTATTATTTCATGGACCAAGCCTTTTTAACAAAAATTAAATTTTTTGTATAAAAAAAATTAAATGACATAGGTCATTATTTTTATGCATTTTTAAAATATTTAATTTCCAGCCTATGAAATATCCATTAGTAATTTCGACCGTGTGAACATCATGACCATTAAGGATAATTTTTTTCTCTTTATTTGGATCATGATCTATGTGAATACCTACTCTAACATAATAATTAAGAATTTGTATTGTTATCATAATATATATTTTAATACTTTACATTTTACCTCTCACAATAAGGCGATGGGTGGGTTCTAATGTATATAATTCATAACAAATTTCACCCAACATAATTTTACTAAAAGGAGGTATCACTGGTTATTTAATTAACATTTAGTTGAAACTATTATGAAAAAAATAAATTATTGTGGATAAGGTATGCCTTTTATGGGAATGGATAGCCTCAAAGATGGGGTTTGTGCTTCATTTTGTGGTTTTTGAGTTGTTGTTTGTTTTTCGAGATGGATTTGCAGTAACTATTCTAAACAATAAAACTACCAACAAACTTTTTCAATTTAGAGCATATATCTATTCCTTGATGTATTTTATTCTCTCATTGTTGTCCCCATATGCCTTTTATTTCTCAAAATATATTATAGGAGATAATCCAAAACCTGCACCACTAAAACAAACATATTATTCTGGATTCTTCAAGGTTTCTGAATGTAGTGGTTCATTAATTACAGATAATAATGATTATTATTTACAAAATAAAAAATATTATAAAATAAGTATTCATTGTTATGTAATATTTATTTAAATAAAAACATTTTCTTATATTTCTATACTTACACATGATTCTCATACTCTTTTTGTATTTTCATATTCTAGTATTTCATCATTATTTATATGATCCTCATTCCATATCAAATGATGTGTGATAGAAGTTTCATTAGATTTTAATTCATAAATCTACATATAAATAAATAAATATAATTATTTTTTATTCATTCCACATAAAATTATTAATATAGTATTAAAATACCTACTATTTTTTCCATGTGAAGCATACCCTATCCTTACATTACGGTAGGGGTATGTTTTTTTTATGAATGCTAATTATTTTAAACACTCATTTGTTTTTTCAAAACATAAAATTTTTTAATCAAAGTGATTAATGTATGTATTTCCAAAGAAAATTACCAATCACAATGTAAATAAAAACATTTCTCCTCATAGTGTCCAATAAACACATTCCATGTTTCTTGGTTTATCTTTTGTGCATATATATATATGGTGGGAGGGGATTTACCTTCCCTTAAACATCCTTAATATGAGGCATCCTAATAATTTTATGAAATCCACTATGATTTTTTCTAATTAACTTTTATAAAAAAATCCTTCAATATTCATCTAATACAAATGAAATTTATAAGGGATAATAAATAGTGCATTTATATTTTATTATTTTATTTTTTAGTAAAAATTGATAAATTATATCATAATGTTACCTCAATATCTTCATAGATTAAATAATTCAACATTGAAACATCATTATGTCATGTATCTAAATCAATTGACACATGAATTTTAAAAGTGACCCACTGTTACTAAGGAAAATAGATTTCTTGGGGTCAATAGAGGTTGGCCTCATTCATCCCATCTAAAATCAAATTTTATATCTTCTCACATTACCTTAATATTTATTGTTAATATTGTTAATCTATGAAACTCATATTTTGTATCAATCATAGGTTCTTAACCTTCTACGATTTCCTTACGTTCAATATTATCAATATATTTTTCCTTAGGATGGGTATCATCAGCATGTGTAGAAGTATTTTGTTCCTCAAAATTGGGGACATTATCATGTGTAGAATACATTATCTATACAAGTAGTAAAAAAATTAATTTATATTATGTAAATAAATTAGTGAAAAAATATTTTCTGAGGAAACACAATGCATATAAAGAAATTTTATTCTAATTATTGACCTTTATATCAAGTATTTAAATCCATTCCTTATAGTCCCTCTGACATACAATTCCGCTTCTATATTGATGCCACTGTGAAATGATTGTGATTTCATAATGAAAGGTTCATCCAAAATTGAATTTAAATCTCATCCTATAGTTCTTTTGGTTGATAACATAAAAATTGAATTCATTTTATTAACATGGTCTATGACTTAAAATACTAGTACTGCTTATAATTCCATTATAAATTTTTAAGCATATACCATTTCTTACTAATATCCACTTTTGTGAATCCCAATTAAAAACTTTTTACTAAACATCTATTATCATCCCATTTGAATTGATAAATTGGAACTTGGGATATTTTATAATCCAATACCAATATTTTTTCAATTATGAAAAAGTATGACATATTCATATAAATTTTATTTCTATCTTTGGTACTAGATACATTCATTGCTTCTGCTACAATAGTAACTCCACTTTTTTTCATGGTAATATGTTCATTATGTTACTTTATATAGAATTTATAATCATTAATTACGTAACCCTTACAATATAACACATCCCCACTTGGCCTCTAGTTATCCATCTAAGTCATTTTGAAATTGAATTTAGATTTATAGATGACTTCTTAAAAATATAGTATTAAAACTATCCTATAAACTATTGATTATAATCATTTGAATTTTATTCATCCCATGATTGATTCTAAAGCCTAATAATTACTTTATTAAATTCAACATATAACACAACCTATAAATTTCTATATACATTGTAAATGTTTTCTTTCTCCTATGATATAATAATAATTTTGACAACATCGGTTTCATAAATTCCTTCACCCAGAAGTTACCCATGATGATAGGATTTTGGGATAATTATGTTAACCACATAGTATGGGTATTTGTTATATAATTCAACAAATTAATCAATGACATATTTCCTTATAATTAAAACTTCTAGAAAACTTAAATTTTTGATATACCCTTTCAAAATCTTCATAGATTGTTCAATGGGGTATATCCAACTATAATTCACTAGACCACATAGTTGGATCTCTTTAACAAAGTGAACAATAATATCAAAGATTGAAAAGGGTTCATTTAGTTACATTCTATTGATATCATCACGTATTTTTTTCTACGTGTGTTCTATCAAAAAAATGAATGATGTATAAACAATTCCTGTACAGTAATTCAAAAAACTAATCTCTAATCCAACCAAATTTATATGTTTTTTTAAATAGTTAACAAAAAATAATGACCATATCCTTTACATCCACATACTTTCAATCACCAATTTTTGGAGATAGTTTTATACCTTATTTTGAATTTGTATCGAATAATTTTATCCAACGTCAATATATATGTCATCGAGGTAAAAATTTGTAATGTCTTAAGAACCTATCTTTGGGTAATGTTTCAACCTAACTAAGTGTATACCTTGTTCACAAATTTGACACCCAAGCATTCCTTTTGCTCAATATACAAACAAATTTCTATTAGTAGGAAATTCATTTATCGTCTAATACTAAATGGCTCTAAATGTGAAATATTAATTTCTATAAGCACCATATAACTCAATACCTTAGGATCATGTCTGTTTCATACCATCAATAAATGGATCCAAATAAACATCAATATAATTACCCACTTGTTTTGGTCCAAATATAATCAGATAAAACATAATGTATTTTAACTTCATATATAACCACAGTGGAAAGTTATAATTTACCAACATAACTGGCCATATACCTTGAGTTCTACATTGTACACAAAAATTATTATTTCAATTTGTTGATAGAATAATGAAAATATTTCATGTATCATATCCAAATTCAGGATATTCGTGGTCAATTTTATTCTAATGAGGATAGATTATTGGCTGATGAAGTTTCCTATCTTGATTTGTTTAATTTTCATGAAATGTCAGTTTATTTGTAGTCTCCTCACTTCCATATGGGTGTTTACACTAAGGAATGATTGGAAAGTACCATACAACGTTTGAATGAATTGATTCATCATTCCTATATCGATAAGACCCACAATTAGGTATTTTTATATAATTAATAATCCTTGTGAAGAAATACACAATCATTTGGGCAAGCATGTATTTTTTTAGAGATCATACCCATTGAAAATAGAATTTTTCTAGGATCATATATCTGAAAATATGTCAAAAACATACAGTTGAATATTATTTATGAGATTAATTAATTCAGTAAATCCAGTATCACTAAATCCATTTCAAGTATTCAAATTATATAGCTTTATTATGGCTGATAATGTCATGTATTTTGTGAAATAATTATAGAATGGAATCTTTTTGTATCTCTTTAACAACATAAATGGATTTGGAAAATCACTTTGTTCATCTTAAAATATGATTTTCATTTCTTCAATATGATCATAATCATCATTTACACTTGTAATAATATCCTCAAAATTATCTTCATCATTCTTCACACTTATAGTCATATCTAATGATCCATAAACCATGGTGTTATCCCAGTCACTTTCTACACTCAATTATTACACATGGTGAGCCCAAAACTTATAAATTCAATATATTATATGATAGATCAAGTATTATTCCAACTCATCTAGACTAAATTGTCTTGAATAACAATAATTCAAACAAAGACAAAGGATATGGGAAGGGTTATATACATGATATGTTGAAAACTAGATGAAATATTTAACCCATTCGCACACTCTTATGGAATATGACTAGAATAAATTCATTTATTATATAGATTTATCCTATTTGATACAATAATATTAATATCTAACAAAAAATACACAAAAGTTTTGTGCTTAGATTCCTGAAAGGATATTATTCAGACCCACAAACACATAATCATCATACTAGATATAAAGTGTTATTGTATAAATTAATTGTAAGAAATATTTAAGATAAAGGATTATATGAATAAACCTTATAGTAAAACTTATTTTTTTATAATAATGAAAATATTATAATACATTAAAAAAATTTAATGGATTCATCAAGGGAGATAATTTACTCCCTGACACTATTAATATGCACAAGAAACCTATGGATTTCTATAAATGGATAAGTATTGGGGAATATATAATAATATTTCACTATAAAAACAAATAAGAAAATAAATTATTTATTTTTATCAATGTTTTGGTAGTCTTTAAAGGCATAATGTGTGACAAACCAGTTTGATGTAGACTTTTAAATTTAAAAAAACACATTACAATGAAGGCATAACGTGTAAAAGTCTATTTTAAGTACTTTAACTAATAATATATAAACCATTTAAAAATATCATAGGAAAATTTGGATTATAAATATTCATAGAATTAATAAAATAACATTCAAAATAAAAAATATAAAATTTAATTATATAAATCAAAATTTTAAAAAAACAACCCAACCATCCAAATTTCATCTTCACATGTATAAGGACCTGTGTTATTCCGGACTACGATTTTGAGAAAAAAATATGAATGTTTACATTCATATGCTCATGAAAGGTAAAATGGTATTTTTTCCTATCATATGATCTCGGATAATTTTTTTGACAATTCTGTTGGTCTCAGAATAGAGTGTTTACCCTAGGACATGAGTTTGGTGGAAATCTGAGCTGTTTGAATTTTAGCAGAATATTTAATATTTAATATTATTAAATTAAATATTAAATTATTCCTTCAGGTTCATTTGGAAATAACTTTAAATAGAGAATCTGATTGATATTTCATCTCCGCCTTTGAGTCTGGAATGGGGAGTTTAGCCTAGGTGAGGCATAAACTCGAGTCAAGCGCTGGGTCCAGCCCGGGCCCCTTTTTCTTATCTTTATTTTCTTCTTTTATTTCTTCTTCTTCTTTCCTAATCCTACTTGATCATGCCTATTGTGTGATACTAATTGGGTGATTCCTATGGTAGAAATGTATATTGATAAATAGAATGAGTTTAAAGGCAATAGGGGTACCATTTCAAAGCTCTCGACGCGTTGAGTCAGCGTTCAGTATTTGTGGATGGTGAAATCAACCGAGGCTTCGGCGGTTTCCTCCCAAAGGTAGGGATATTTATTTTTTCACCATATATACCCTTTAAATATGTTTTTTTATGTTTTTAAATGATTGTATTTCTTTCTTTTTTCGCCTTAAGTCTTGATCTATTGTTTCGGGGGTGAAAACGGGGGTTTTGGGCGATCTAAGGGATTCCCCGTCAGGAAACCCAGTTTACACGGTGTGTGTTCTTGGGGAACACATTGTGTGTTCTTCCCATTTGGGGAAGAAGAATTTTTCTTAATTACATTCCATGTACTCTAAGTGCAATTTGTGTGGTGGTTGGACATGTGTCTGGTTTTGTGAAAAAAACACAGAATTGTGGGTTTTTATCAATACACGTCGCGTACTAGGAGTACACACCATGTAGTGGAATATGGGCATGTGTCTAGGTAAAAAATCACATAGAATGGTGTTTTTTTTATATTACATTTCATTTATAGTAACATGCACACTATGTACTTTTACATGGGTAGACCCCATGTACTCCACAGTACATGCCATGAACTTTGTCCAGCCTGTTTTCGTCCAGGGGTTCTTTAAACCCTTGTATGTTTCACTCCAGGGTTTTGTTTCACATGCCATTTATGGCCACATGACCCTTGATTTGAGGTAAACATTTTGAGTCTAGTATTTTAAACTTCTTCATTTTTCACAATTCTCATTGGTATAAAATGTACAAAAATATAATAATATTTTTTTAATTATTATTATTTGGTGATTATTGAAGCAGACATATCTTCTGCATCTGATGTCTGCTTGATGCACCATCAGCAGAATTGTGACCCTAAATTAAAGTTAAATGTTTATAAACTTATTTCAGGTGCTAAAACTGAAATCATGCGTGGTCCCCACTCAGAATCATTATGGGGAATAATACCTTTTTTATCGGTTAAATGTTTTGGACATGTGAGTAGTCCATTCTGAGCATTTTTTCACATATATCACAATGGTGGAATCCTCTTAACATTTAGAGGTCATATAAATGGTGTTTGGGGGGGGGGGTTATCTGAATGTAGAGGGTTTTTCTTAATTTATCGAGTTCAGTTGTCACCTGAGAGTGAGACTTAGTGTGTATGATATGTTGGGTGTTCAGACCAGCTTAGTTGAGGTCTTTGATCTGAGATGAGTTGTGAGATATCTACCATGAACTATGCTTTTAATGACATTTACCTTGTCAGATTTTCCCTTATAGCCTATAAGGCTATGAGACCAGATGTTTCCAATGATACCCTTTGGGATTCCTTTGCTTATGTATTGACCTAGGGAGTCCCTTATGGGATCTCTATCATGTTTTCCTTTGAGAGGATTCATGTTATAGGATGAATCTACTATTCTTAGTTTGAGGATCCTATATAAGATTATTCCCATACTCTTCAATAAGGATTCTTTGTAGGTTTTATTTTACTTGTGTTTACTTGGAGGATCCCGAGTAGGATGCCTCCTTAGTGTTTGACTTGAGGGACCCAGCGGGTGCCTATGGTTTTACCACCCATGAGATGTTATATAGGGTTTGGGTAGAGATGGTTTTCATGTGTCACCTAGAACCCATAAAAAACTTGTAATCCCATGGGGCTATGGATTTAGTATTGGTTTGGGTGTTCAGTCCACCCTCACTTGTTTGTTTATATATGACTTGGTTTGATGATTCAGGAGTTTTTACTAGAGTTTCTCTCTAGTTGGTGGTTGTTGAACCTGACATGATGTGTCTTTCTTGTTTGTTGGGATGCTTGGATGTTCTATCCTGGGATCTGGATTCTGGTCCATGTTATTTCTGATATTTACTATACCTAGAGGTGTTGGATGGGAATTGGTTGGTGATCCTTACTTGATGAATTTGGTTATGTAAATGTTTTTCCCGTGTGATTTGATTATGTTAAACCATGTGATAGTTTAATTAACATGTGTTTTTTTAAATAGAATGTGAAATTATTTAAAATAAGTAACTAGTATTCAGTGAGCCACAGCCTTAGTTAAATGATAAGGTCGGGCTCATGTGACTAATTGTATCTTATATACCTTAGGTGAACCATTGTCTCATTTAAAAGACAATAGACGAGCTCAAGAGGTTAAATATGTAAAGTCCATGAGGGAGCCATGATATGGTGGTCAGGATCATTGAGTCGTATTTTGAAAATGATGAGTAAACCTAGGATCCGTTTAGGGATTCCCAGGATCGGCTCTATTATCAATTGTTATAAATAATACAAGTTGAAATTATAATACACTAGGCTTGGCCCTAATACATGCTAAAATGCAGATACACCAGGCTTGGCCCTAATATATGTTGAAATATTGATACACCAGCCTTGGCCTTGATACATGCTGAAATGATTTTATACTGGGTTTTACCTTGAGACATGCTAAAATGATGATATACCGGGCTTTGCCCTAATTGACTGATATGCCTACAGGAAAGGTTTTTTGAGTTGCGATTGGATTCATGGACTTCTGCTCTATGTTTTTTGACTAGTGAACTTTTTCAAGATTGATTGTATGTAAAAAGTTTCTTATTTAGTGATTGGAGGTGAGTATGGGTGAACCTAGGTGTAGGATGAGTATCCCTCTTTGGTGATGTTGCTTTCTCCGAGATATAATTTCGGTGTTGGCCGATGTAGGTACATGTTGATGGGATTATAGACCCATATATTGACTTAATGATACATGGCTTGAGTTTCACATCGTCCATCTCAATTCCTTTGCATAAGATTTCTAGGCGATCGGGCTTATGGACCCAAGGATCGATTACCGATGTGGTTTCTAATTATTTGATTCACATACTCATTAATATTCATATTTATGTATATATGTATAGGTATGGGACTATACATGTATACGTATATACATATGGATATCCATGGTGGCACTTGCCCAGTTGACAGGGACTACAAACCCTGAGTTCGATTGTGGTTGCATGCTTGGTTTACTTCTTTTTTGGGTTCCATCTAGGCTAATCACATTGTTGTTGCATACACTTTTAGAATCATAGTTAAGGGTTGCTTGTCAAGGTGCCCTACGGAGATTATTTCTCACCCCTACACATGCACCTCGGTGTACGTGTGGACCTTATGTCCGCTTGTTAGGTTGATAATGAGTTGCATGGTGGATATGGCTGAGGCCCAGTGTTTCATGATCGAACAAAGCTACTCAAGTGGTTCTACTGATTAGGGTGGTGCAGTTCGATAGTGTCTAGATATGGGGTACATGGATTGGCTCAGAGTTAGTGATAGAGCCCTATACTTTTACATTAATATTATTTTATACTTTTATCTTTATGGTCGGCCTATTGGGTGGATATATTTTTATTGTATTTCATAGTTGTTCAGGATTTTACATCATTTTACTATTACAGCTTGTTCTATTTTAGTTGTTTATTGCATCTGCACTCTATTTACTTTCCACTATGTATGATACATAGTTATTTATTCCATTTTCTTACTTTTTTATGAGTTCATAGCCTCCCCACTATCACAACCTAGTTCTTCACAGCTAGTCAGTAGCCTCCGACGTATAGGGAGGCACGCTTGAGGCCTTGTGGCAAATCGGCTCGGAGCTCAAGTTTAGTGGCTTCCGAGTCAAGACATTACAATGTGGTATCAGAGGTGTTTATTTTCTGAGTATTTACTATTTATGATATGATATATAGGATTGTTAGGAATGTGTTGTAACCAGTGATGGATATGGGATTGGTGCGTTGAGAACCCTTGTTATGGTAGGATGTCCTTGTTTCTAGGGTTTGGGATTACTGTTCTGATTTTGCAATGTTACAGTTCTATATGATTTTTTTTTAGCGATGTACATGTTGTGTTGGTGTTTTGATTTACTATAGATATCTAGCTCCAATACATTGGTAAGATGCTAGGGATGGTTTTTGAATCTTGACCTTTAAAGGAAAGAGGCGTCTCATGCATCATACTACACATGTAAGATTCACAGCATATAAGCCTACTAGTGTTTGTTTTTACTAATTACTGAGACCGTTGGGTCTGTTTACACATACTTTTACTCTGATTATATGTTATTAAGATCTATGTTAAATCATTTTTGTTGAGGGTTTGATGACTCAGTCCTCATGCACCTCTTATGTAGTGACTGTAGTGGGTCAATATGGCACGTGATGCCTTTCTGTTTAACCCCTTGTTGGGTGTTTTTTCTTAATTCTGTAGTTATCTAGTCGGATCACTGAGTACAATGCTGATAGATACCAATTATTTTGTATTGAAATTTACCTACTTGTTGTATTTTCATATACGGATACCCGATGAGTGTCAGTTCATCTTTTCTCTTCTTCTTTGGTTGTGACCTCCAGGGAGAAGTTCCTTCTGAGAATGCTCATAGAGGATCAGGGCCCTCATAGGCTTTGTGTTTTAGTTTTGACCCTCGTTGGTCATTGTGATATTATTCTCATTTTTTGATTGAGGAATGATAGGTTCTAATGTTTGAATCATAGGCGATTTGATGTCTTTATATTTTGACTGAGGCACCTCTGGTGTTTGTTTTTCGAGACTGGATTTGACGGATAGGACTGTTCGGGTGCCTAGCCTGGTTGACCAGTGTATCCACTGTTGTGCTTAGTATCACTTGAATCTAAATCGATGAATTTCCAAGTTTAATCCAAGGAATTATTTTTTAAGACATGTTGTGGGTTTAGAACCCATAATTTGTGCTGACAAGACCCTCTGTGTTAGAGGTGACATCGTGGAATAAATCGGGTACCGTGAGATGCTTGAGTCCAGGTTAGGTTTTAATAAGATGGTGAGTGTGGCTCAGAGGGAGAATGGAACCCACTTTTGTAAAATATTAGTGTACTCATGTTTAGAGATAATTATGTGTAATCTTGATTCGTCTTGAGTATGCTAAGAGAGATCTGTCCCTACGTCGATCTTCTTTTTCTTTCATAATGTTCTTCCTTGTTGAGGAGGGAACCTATTGTGGTTGTGCTCTAAGAGTGGTGTAAGGAAATTCATATGGTGGGGAGTGCACCATTGGAAGTTTGAGGGTGGTTTCACATTTCGGTTAAACTTTGGTGTTTTTTGTCAGCTTGTGAGCTCGGAGTTTACTTTTGAGATGATGATAGGGGTATTCCTATGGCGGGGAGTACCAAATCGGTTGCAGTTAAATTTTTTATGTGTAGAAGGAAGATGTTAAAACTATAAGGCTAGACTTTGGAGAGTTCAAATTGATTGGTTGTGCATATGCTCAGTTTGGGACCATGGCTTCATTTCCTTTCACTAGTCTTCTTGGGAATAAGAAGGTTTATGGTGGGGAGTTTATAAGGAACTGTTTTTTTATGAATTGTAGTTTTGTGCAGAAATTTGAAATTTTTACATTCAGATTCTCATGAGGGTTAAAATGGTCTTTTTAACATATAATATGATCTCATATAATTTTTCTAACAACTCTGTTGGTCCCAGAATAGGGTTTTTACCCTAAGATAGAAGTTTGGTGGAAATCTGAGCTGTTCGAATTTTAGCAGAATATTTAATATTTAATATTATTAAATAAAATAATAAATTATTCTTGATAGTTATTTAGGAAAAAATTTTTAAATGGATCATTATATTGAGATTCCACCTCTTCCTTTGAGTCCAAAATCGAGATTTTATCCTAGGAAAGGCATAAACTCAAGTTGGGCGTCGGGGCCAGCCTGAGCCCCTTTCTCTTTTCATTCTTTTCTTTATTTTCTTCTTTTATTTCCTTTCGTCTTATATGCTCAAACTCCTTTCACACACCTCTTGTGTTATCATCCTTTTCCATTTTCTATGGGGGAAATGGATATTGAGAAAGAGAGGGATTTGGAAAGAAAGAGTGGTACCATTTCGAGGCTCTCAACAGGTGGAGTCGGCGTATGGCATTTGTGGATGGTGAAATTAACCGAAGATTTGGTGGTTTCCACTCGAATGTAGGTCCATTTGTTTTTTCGCCATATATCCCATATAGAAATGTTTTTGGAAGCTTTTAAATCCTTGTATTTCTTTCTTGCGGCCCCTTGAGGCACGATCTATTGTTTCAAGGGCGAAAACGGGCATTTCGGGCGATCCATGGGATTTCCCGTCAGGAAACCCAGGTTACACAGAGTGTTCCAAGGGAAAACACCGTGTGTTATTACCATTTGGGGAGGAAGAATTTTTACTAATTATACACCACATACACTTAGTACACTCCATTTGGTGGTTGGTCGTGTGTCCGACTATTTTGAAAAAAAAATGGAACAGTGGTTTTTTAGCAGTACACGCCGTGTACTGGGAGTACACATTGTGTAGTGGAACATGGGAATGTTTCTGGGTTAAAAAGCACATGGGAAGGTGTTTTTTTGAACATTACACGTAATGTAAAGTAACTTACACATTGTTTACTTTTACTTCGATAGACCCCATGTACTCCAGAGTACATGCCATGTACTTTGTCAGGTCTGTTTTTTTCTGGGGGTTCATTAAACCCATGTAAGTTGTAATCCATGGGTCCGTTTTGTGCACTGTCTATGGAAACATGACCCTTAATTTGAGGAAAACCTTTTGAGAGTAATTCGAGAAGCTTTTGTGTTGGGAACAATTCTCGGTGGTATGAAACATCTAAAAACATAATAATAATATTTTAAATATTATTATTTGGAAATTATTGAATCAGACATGTCTTCTGCATCTGATGTCCATTTGATGCACTGTCAGTGGCGTTGCAACACTGAATTAAAGGCCGATGGGTGTGGGCTCCACCCGAGATCGTTACGGTGAATATTACCATTTTCATTGATTGACTATTTTGGACGTGTGAGTAGTCCATTCTGAGCTTTTTTTCACGTAGATCTCAATGGTGAAATATTCTGGACATTTAGAGGTCATATAAAGGGTGTTTTAATGGTTTTTATCTAAATTGAATAGTTATTCCTCTGGTTATCAAGTTCAGTTGTCATCTAAGAGTGATACTTAGTGGGGATGATATGTTTCATGTTCGGACCAGCTTATTTGACTCCTTTGATCTGAGATGAGTTGTGAGCTATCTCTGATGACCTATGCTTTTGAGAACATTACCCTTGTGAGATGTACCCTTCTGGCCTATAAGGGTGTGAGACCAGATGTTTCCAAGGATCTCCTGAGGGATGCCTTTTCTTATGTGTTGACCAAGGGAGTCTTTTGTAGAATCTCTATCATTTTTTCCTTTGAGAGGATCCATGTTATAGGATGCCTCTGTTGTTCTTCGTTTGAGGATCCTATGTAGGATTCCTCCCTTACTCTTCACTAAGGATTCCGTGTAGGTTTCAATCACTCATGTTTACTTAGAGGATCTCGACTAGGATGCATCCTTAGTGTTTGACTTTAGGGAACCAACAGGTGTCCGTAGTTTGACCAACCCAGAGATGTTATGTCAGTTTTGGGTAGATATGGTGTTCAGGTGTCACTTGGAACCTGTGAAAAAATTGTAACCCCATGGGTGTGTGTATGTATTGTGGGGTTGGGGGTTCGGGCCACCCTCACTCATTTGTTTATATCTGACTTGGTTTTCTGATGTAGTAGTGTTTTCCTGATGTGCTCCCTGGTTGGTGGTTGTTGAGCCTGACACAAGGCTTTATTCATGTTTATTGGGATGCTTGGATGTGCTCTCCTGGGATCCGTCTTTTGAGCCATATTATTTCTAATATTTACTATACCCATTGGTATTACTTGGGACATAGATTTTGATCCTTACTTGATGCAGTTTTTTTTTAAAAACAATTCCCATGTGAGTTGATTATGTTAAACCATGTGATTGTTTAATTAACATGTTTTGTTTTTGAAATGTAATGTGAAATGATTTAAAATAGGTAATTAGCAATGGGTGAGCCACAATATCAGTTAGAAAACAAGGTCAGTCTCGTGTGACTAATTACATCTTATATATCTTGGGTGAACCATTGTCTCGGTTAAAAGAAAATGGATGATCTCAAAGGGTTAATTATGTAAATGCCATGAGTGAGGCATGATAGGGTTGTTGGGCTCGTTGAGGCTTATTTTGAAAATTATGAGTTAACCTAGGATCCATTGAGGGATCCCCAGGACGGTCTCTATTGGAAAATGTTATATATAATACATGATGAAATGTTGATACACTTGGATTAGCCCTGATACATGTTGAAATGATGATACACTGGTCTTGGCCCTGATATATTATGAAATGAGGATACATCGGGCTTGGCCCTAATACTTGCTGAAATGCTTATATACCGGGTTTTACCCTGAGATATGATGAAATATTGATATACCAGGCTCGACCCTGATTGACTGATACGCCTACAAAAATGGTTTTTTGAGTCCTGGTTGGATTCATGGGCTTATGCTATGTGTTTTCAGACCAGTGACCTTTTATAGGATTTACTATCGGTATACGGTATCATATTTAGTTATTGGAGGCGAGTACGGGTGCGACCAAGTGTAAGACGAGTATCCCCTTTAGTGAGGTAGCTTTCTTAGAGATATAATTCTGGAATTTGCTGAAGCTGATACATGTTGATGGGATTAAGGACCCATAGATCAACTTAATGATACACGGCTTGAGTGGTACGACTTCCAACTCAATGCCCTTAAACAGGATGTCCAGGAAATCAGGCTTGAGGACCCAAGGATAGACTACTGATGTGGTTTCTTATTATTTGATTCACATACTCATGAATATCCTTATTTTTGTATATGTATATAGGTATGGGACTATACATGTATACATATATAGATATGTACATCCATGGTGGAACTTACCTAGTTGATAGGGATTACGAACCTTGAGTTTGATTGTGGTTGCATGTTTTGTTTACTTATTTTTTTGTGTTCCAGCTAGGCTGAGCACGTTGTTGTTACATACACTTTTAACTGCACAGTTATATGTTTCTTTTCAGGGTTCCCTACTGATATAATTTCTCACCCCTACATGTGAAAATCTATGTACGTGTAGACCTTATATATAATTTTTAGGTTGATCATGAGTTTCATGGTGGATATGGATGAGGCCTAGTGTTGCATGATTGAGCGGAGTTGCTCAAGCAGTTCTATTGATCGGGTTGGTGCAGTTCAACTGTGTTAGGAGATTGGGTACGTGGATTGGCTCAGAGTTAGTAGTAATGCCCTATAATTTTACGTTCAATTTCTTTTGTACGTGTATCTGTATGGTCAGCCCCGTGGGTGGCTGGTGTTGTATTGTATTTCATAGTTTTTTGGGATTTTACAGCATTTTACTATTATAACTTGTTCTATTTCAGTTGTTTATTGATTCTGCACTATGTTTACTTTCCGATGTATTTGATAATTAGTTATCTTAATTATTTTCTTACTTTGGTATGAGGGTATAGTCTCCCCGCAATCACACCCTAGGCCCCCGTTCCTAGTAGGCAGACTCTAGCATACAGGGAAGCATGCTTGAGGCCTTGTGGTGAACCGGCTCAGAGCACCGGTTTAGTGGCTTCGGGCCGAGATGTTAAAACATGCCTAAAAAATAATTTTATACATTTCTATTCCAACAAAAACCTCTCAAAATAATACCAATTGTTTCTAAACCCAATTTTTAACATTCTAACTCAAATAGATTTTGAATATATCATCCTATATTACCTCATTAATTCAAATGAAAACCACATATGCACAAAATTAAAACAAAAAATTTCTTTTTTATTCAATAAAATTATATATTTGAAGCTGATGATGGGTGGGAACTAGATAAACATGAAAAAAAAGGAAGACATGGAATTCAATGGAAGAAAAAAATATAATATTCACTACCACAACAACATGAAAAAATGAATACAATGTAGTGGATAATAGTGGTGTGATACCATAAGATTAGTAGGGGAGACACACAGACAATTATCCATAAAGGAAAAAAACATAATGCTTACGTGGTAAATCATTTGAGAAATACACAAAAATAATATACCAATATCATACCTATAGTATTGAGATTTTGGATTCTTCTAAAATGTCCCATGATATCGTAATAGAGTTCAGCTTCTACGACAATCTTGAATGACAAAAATGTGTAAAGATCTATGTTAGTGTTATTTTAAAAGAACGATAAGAGTTTTATCAGCATTGGTAAAATTTATTGATAAAATATGTCTTTTTTCATGAAAATGAAATCTCTTTTTATCAATGTTAAGGTCTATATTTTCAAATTATATATTTAGCACCAATAAAGTATATATTTGTCAATTCTAAATTTGGCACTAGTAAGGTTTATATTTAGCACTGATAAAATATAGTGTATAAAAATTATAAATTATATTTAAAAATTACAATAAATTATTAATTATATAAACATGAATACTAAAAAATAACTCATAATAAAATAGAACAACTACAAAAAATAATACATTATAATAATATTAAAAATTAATAAATTATAAAAATATTAAAAACTAATATGTAATATTAAATGAATAAATAATATTAATTACATAAATTAAATGAATATTAAAGATGAATGAATAATATAAATTCTGTAAATTGAAAAAATATAAAAAAATAAAGAAATATTAAAATTAAAATGATTAAATACAAAAGAAAAGTCAAATTAAAAATATTTACAATAAATTTCTGATTAAAAATGTAACAAAAAATAATTCTATAATTATTTATATAAAAATGAATAAATATTAAATACCTAAATTTAAAAAAAATAATAAATATATTAAATGATAACCCATAAAAATGAATAAATTCAAATTAAAAATTAATAAATTATAAAAATATTAAAAATGAATAAATTATAAAAAAAATATTAAAAGTTAATAAGTATAAAAAATAGATAATAAAAGATGAATAAATTTTAAAAAAATAAAATTTTATAATTAAAAAAATGAATAAATCATAGAAATATTAAAAAATGAATTAATAATTTCAATTATTTACCTTAATAAAATATTAATATTGAATAAATATTAAAATGAAAAAAAGAAAAAAATTGAAAAATTACTTTTTAAAAAATATTTTTAATAAATTAATAATTAATAATCATTAGAAAAAAACTTTTAGAAAGATTTAAATACAAATATATTAAAATAATAATGAAAAAATAATAATTATTAAAATTTTATACATATTAAAAGTATTTAATACTATTATTTTAAAATGTATAAATAAAAATTAAAAATTAATATGTCAAGACCCCCCCCCCCCCTCCACTAGTACCCCTCATGGGCCAAACATTAAGAGAATGAGTTACCCATGAGTCTCGACTCTAGTACATTACGGGTTGGTGACTATCACTAAGGGTCTAAAACACTCAAATGGAAGGCGTTTCCCTCAATATCCCTGAGTCATAACATTAAACCACCATATTGTAAATAAATAAACAAAAATATCATACAATAAATATCCCACATGAATGAATATAACAAAAATACTAATGTCTCCAAATATAAAACAATACCAATATAATGTAAAATCTTATGGTAATAACTACAACAACCCACGAATCAAGCTAGTACTATCCAACCGTATTAAAAAATACCTTCTAGAAACCTGAAAAATAATTTATATATACATAGGGTGAACATGAAATGTATACTCAGTCGGATCACACCCAATATCTCTCTTGAAAATGTAAAAATATCATATTAATTTCCTAGTGAAAAAATAGTATAACTAAATAGAACCTACACAAGTCAACTAGTCCCCCATCCTCAACAAGGCTTACTCACCAAATAACACATCAAAGAGTAGAAATAAATATCATAATAATGTAGATAAAGGAACCCCAAAACCACATACCCATTGATTTTCTACTCTTTTATATTGAGAATGCATCATTTTATCTCATAACTTATATATCCTCCAATGATGACACCAACCATATATCATATCACATGGTACCAATCATATATAAATTCTCGCATCACCACTGACATATCAAATATTAAGCTCCCATGGTAGTAGGGTATCATGAATTCATAGTAAATCAACATATTTTCTCCCTTCTTTCATCCATCACCCCCACTACATATATCATCATCCCCAAATTGTATCCCTAGATGAAACTATTGAAGAAAGATTGTGGTAGATATGGTAGTTAACCATCAATATCCTCCACACCCAAGATGTTAAAAAACCCAATGCCTCTGGGTGTCATTTAGGTTACCCAACTTGAGTGGGGTGCATAGAATAGTCCTATAAGAATATAATTATATAGTAGTATCATACAAGTCCATACATATGGGTTCATTCAAAAATATCACCACATCCAAAACAGAGCTAATTATTGTAATAATCTAGATCATAGTAACCATTTCCTTTGTGTGTTTTGGGCATTGGAAGCACCAAGAGGAAGCTGCATGGTGTTTAGAGGGTGTTTGAGAAGGGGAGTTTACTACCTTTTTAGGAATGGTTGTGGTGTAGAGCCATGGGATTTGGTGTAGGATAATGTTCTATGTCATAGAGGCTCATGTTGTGGATTAAGGGATATCAAGGATGAATTTTGAGGACACTTCCTTTTTAGGGGTAGTTACAATATAGTAGTTTGTTGTGGGTTAGGCCCTTCTCTGGTATTGAGTGTTGCGGTGTGGAGTGTGGATGCTTTAGTATAGGGTATCAGGATCCTTTCTTGAGGCTATTTTCGAATCAAGGGTGGATACGGTGTGGGATATAAGTTTCATCATAGTCCCTCCCCTCACTGAATAAGAGTTACACCAATTATCCTTCCATGGATTCTAGACATGGGTTTGACTAAGGGTCTACAACATTGTCTCCTTCCACTACACCATAGTCCTCTTATATTTCAATAGGTTGTGGCATGGTCCGAGGGGTTAGTTTATGGTCTTATAAAAATTACTCCAACTATAAATAACCCTAAGGACCTTGAACATAGTTTTCTCCCACTCCTTAATATTGTCCCCTAGGAACCCTGAAGTTATTTTCAAATGTTGTTAAGGCCCCTTTTGGTCAGGATTACAATCTATCTTCTTGAGATCCAGCCATGGTGATCAAAGTTAGGTTCTTCCTTTTTCTTATGGTTTCTCCTCCATTTGATATAGTTTCCCTCCATTTATTTTTTCCATGCAATGGTTATATGATCTCTATCATTATAATGGAGTTTCCATTGTCATTTTTTTGTGTGGTCATGGGAAGGAATCATTTTGAGATCATAGTTTCCTTGAGAGAGTGGTGATCGGAGATCCACATTGTCATTTCTTTTCCATTTCGAGAATTTCAAGAGTTTGTGGTATGGTAATCATTGATTATATTATTTATTTAAGTGAATTTGTATTTTTTTCATGACTTATCCCTTTGGATAATGGTATAATTATACTAATTAAGATTAATGTATATTAAATAATGAATTTTTGTATAGTTATTACAATTGCATATATTTTCTATCATGATAACGTTTTACCTCATGATTTACTAGATAGTGTGTTATCTATATTATGTTGTTCAACATGTTTTAATGCTTATAATAGAATGTTATTATTGATGAAATTGAAAAATAATGAAAATTTAGCAATTAATTTGTTGGTTAAGGAATTTAATAGGCATGTTTATGAATCCTTAGATTCTAATAATTTTTTTGGAAATAAAATTGATACTTAATTCTTGTTTAAATAAATATGTTCTTCTTTATGTTAATAGAAGTGGATAAATAACTTGAATCTTGGATTCTTATTTATCGGAATAATAAAAAAAAGGAATTATAAATGATAATAGTTTTTCTCTCAATTTTTTGAAACCAAAATTAATGTTGAGAGCATGATTAATAACTTCAATAGTTTTGTATAGTTGATGCCTTAAGTTATCTGTAGTTAAAACCTATGATTACTGAATTGGATAATTCAATATGGAATAAGAACCAATTTTCTTATAATGATAAATGATAGGGACTACATGTTCCTATTGTTTTTTAATGGCTGAATGCCTTGTGTTGGGGGGTTTGAGAGCCCATTTTCATGAGAATAATCGATGCTTTTTCTCAAGACCATGTTTCCCTATTGACTATTTTTGTTTCTTGTTTCCTTTTTGTATGTTATGGATGTGATCATTGTTAGGATATGTGATGGTATCTTGGGATGGCTGATGAGATATGAGTGGGGTGGACTAGCTTGTGGCAATAGTTAAATCATGTGATGGTGAGAAGCATGGGGATATGCATGAGGGTGTTGGGGATGGACCCAAAATTGATAAAATAATTTAAATTTAGATTACCCATTGTTTTTCTTAAGTTGGATACTTTATTGATGAATCTAATTAGTAGATATATGGTTGGGTTTCTTATTTATATATCTTCCTTTTCCCATTTCTTGTGATAGTTGTATGAGCTTTGTTTTGTTTTTCTTTAATTAGAGATTTGGTTTTTTATACTACCTAGAATTATAGAATGATAATAATATTTAATAAATAAATTAAATCATGGGGTTGGTTCTTTCTAGAATGAAAACATTAATTTTTATCCTGATAAACTATAGACTCAATTAAAATATTATTGGAGGTCATAGTCATCAGTTAAGGATAATAAAGTGTTTTTTAAATAAATGTTAATTTATTATAAATGAAATGTAGTTTGGAAGATGTTAATTGATATATAATGGAATAATTAATATAGTGTGATATATAAAAATAAAATAAGTGATTTAAATATAGCTACTTGAATTATTATGTTCCTGTAGGATATCTAGTCCCTAGTAGTGGTAGTCAAGTGTCCAAGTGAGGATAGCTGCAGTTGATCCTAGAACTAGGTCATGCCCATATTGTGGTTGTGAGCTGTATTATATCATATATGTTTTTTGAATTCATGTACTAACACACCCGTATATTTTAGGGATACTGGAACCCAGTTGACTCTGGGAGGTTTTTTACCCCAACATCTAGGTTGGAGAGGGATGGATGGCTAACTACACCATCTAGCCCCACTCTCTTCTCCTGGAAGTATTATTTGCTTCTATGCACGATGGTTATTTTTCACATATATGTACGTAGAGGGACGTACTAGATTGTGATTATTTTATACACATGTATCTTTGGATATAATATCTAGAGAATTATTGTAGGTATAATGTCTATGGGTTGTGATGGATCAAGGTATATACTTAGTGTATTGGTTGTGATGGTTGGAGGTACAATACCTGATGTATGATACATGGCATACATGGTATAGTTGTAATGCCCCGACCCCAGCTGCCCAGAGTCGGTGCATTATTACATAACATTGGCATGATCATGAGAAAGATCAAATCTCGAAAGACCGATTAGTTTAGTAGCCTTGGAAACACTAGATAAATTCATAGGTTTTACATTACATCATAAAATGAAAAACTACTACAACAACATAATGTCTCCATAATCCACACTCATATCCCTGCAGGTCATTCATAATTTACTTCTTCACTTCCTGGGAAAAATAAAACATAGAAAAGGGGTGAGCTCAAATGCCCAGTAAGGATAACAAAAAAAACAGAAACTTTCATAAATAAGAATAAACTTTTAAGGCAATGTATAACTAAAACAAAAGCCTTTCAAACATGGACTTTCAACATGGTATGGCATAAATAAAATGAAATAATTCCATTTACTTATTCACATGGATATTCTACTAATCGAATAATCACATGCAAAAATCAATAACCACTTTCATAATGTTGGAATTCATAATGCCAGACTATCATAACCACATAGCCAAGGCCTCGTGCCAAGACTACAAATAAGATTTTGTCAAGGCCTTGTTCCAAGACACTAGTTTGTCTCATGAGACCTACCGATGCATCGAGGAGCTATATCGGGCTCCACCCGTCACTTATTAAGTCCAATGCATTCCCATATGAAAAGCTTTAAACATAACATAAACATTCGTATTAAAACTAGCATACGAAATGTCAATAATTTCACCATAAACTATGAATGGTATAAAAATAGAACATCCATAGTCAAACATATCACAAAACCTTCAATACAATATAGAAGTTTTGTATCATAATAAATCAACTTCAAATAATCTTAAAATCCATCAAAGGATGTTGACATAGATGAAATCAAAATTCTTTTTAAAGAAATATCTCCTTTTATTTTGAAATCATTTAAGATCCATATAAAATAAAACATTTTCTTTGAAAATATTATTATAAGCTTGTAAGGAAAGCTTTGAAGATTTTATAACAGCGTAAAATAACCGCACCCGCCGTATAAGTTAAAAAAACATTCTTACCTCAATTCTGTCGAAAAGGTTAAAAAGGACCTTGTTTTGAAAATGATGGAAATATTCCTTTATAAACCTCTTATAAAAAGTCAAACAAGGGTATAAATGACTTTAACCCATATTCTTGTAAATAGTAAAAATGTTTTGAAATACATTTTTAAGAAACATGGATGTGGATGATAAAGATATCCCAGTAGATTATAACGTATAAACAACCTCGGATAATGAAGAGATTGTGAAATAACCCTTACCTTGTACTTTTACTTGGTTGGGGTAGGTTAACCTCCTGTATAATGGTGAAATAATTGTTATTAAATTATACAAGAATCATATATATTAATATGATATCATATGTGATCTTTTAACATTGATTTGTTAATAATATCATAGAATTATCGTCGTTTCGGGTGTTAACATACTCATTTTCTTTTATATGTTTTGTTACATAAGCCATGTTTGTTGTATATTATTCATATCCATAATGATATCAAGTCCTTAAACATCATTTTTAAATCATAAAATGATAATTATACTTGAATGGATACGATGGAGAATGAATCTGATCGCGTTCGTGGAGACGGTAGTCCGTACGTACGCACGAGCGACGATATCATTCTTTTGATATTAAAATAATATATAAATGGATGGTATATCATATATACAGAATCATTAACATGTTATATTTATTATTTACATGAGTTAAACATCATTATTATACCCATCCACATAATAATATATTGAATAACAATTACACCACGACGTGGAGACGGTAAGCCGTACGTACGCACGTATGGTGACATGTTATTCAAAGGGTGGATAGAATACTGAATATGGTTGTACCATGTTTATAATAACATCACAGTATATGTGAGATACTGGATTTATTATTTTAGGATGGTAAGAACAAAGTAAGAAGAAGTGGAAGAAGAAAGGAACTTAGAAAAGGGTGGTGAAATCATTACCTCTTCTTCGGGTTCTTCCTTTTGATTTGATCAAAAGGGCTCCTTAGGTTGGCTTTCTGATCAAACTAAGGCCTCTAGGTTGTAGTGAGGGATGTTGGGAGAGTATTTGGGCAGAGTTTGGCCGAACAAAAAGGCTTTGAAGGTGTGAAGAAATGGGAAGGAGGAGTGCCCTTTTATAAGAGGGGTGAGGGGAACCTTTGGAAAAGCTAGAAATATTAATTTATAATAAATTCATATTCGGTTTCTAATGGCTCCAAAGTTGATTATTCAAAGGTTAAGGTGGGGATAGGTCTCAAACCACTCAACCAATTGAATTTAGACAGGTTTGGGTACTTATATTAACCTTATCTTTAAGTATTAACTCTAAGTTAATTAGTTTCACTTTTACAATGTCTCTTTGTATTTTTATATAATATGGTTAATAAACTTACTATATACATCCAAGCGACCCCCAAGTGGTACATTAATGATGAAACTATCATGATATAAGTCTCTTGGCCGAACCTTAGATTTTTAGGAATTCAATATCAATTAATAATATAATATTTGTTTTAAGAACTCTTTTATGTCAATTTTGACACTATTCAATAGTTGATTTTTGTGAAACTCATAACAGATTGATTACTTCGAAAAAAGTCAATTAAATCAATACTAATATATCATATTATCCTATAAAATTAGTTTAATTCATTAAAAGTTTCATATTATATTTATTTGGGTATTTATAATATCAATTATTTTAATTTTTCACTATTATAGTAATTACTGCATCATCATTGTGTCATAAATAAAATAAATTATTTAATGTCTAAAAATTATAAATAAAATATCATTATGTAGGAAATCTTTTTAGCTTTCTAATTAATATTTATAATATAAAATAAAACTTATATAACCCTATGTAACAATTGTTTTTCTACAAGATATATGCTTGTGTCATTTTTGTATTCATTTTGACTTAATTAAAATAAAGTGTCATTATCACTTACAAGTGGATCCATGGGGTCCCAAAATTGACAAAAAGATGCCAATGGTCGACCATGTATCAACCAATAGGGTTACGACACGTTTTAGGGTAATTTAGTATTATTATAATATTATTTTTTAACCCTTATTTACCGGATTTACCCTTAACCATGGTAAATAAAATATTTACCGCAGTAATTATTCAAAATGTCTAAAAATAAAAGCTACCTATTTACAGAATTTGAACATCCTGATTCCAAATATGGAATCCATTTTCCTAAATTCAAAACACAGAAGTGGCAGAAATTAATTTAAAATTAATTCCCGCTGTCAAAACAAAAAGCGTGTTTTTAAGAGATAATAACTATCAAAAGATTGACACTTGTTTATGTTCGGTTTAATTGTAAAATTATGTCCAATGACCAACATTATATTAAATAGTAAAAATATATTCTAAATATACTTTAAAACCACTCAAATTCATAATTTATCACTGTTAATTATTTTGATTAAAAAAGTTGTTTTTAATTAAAATTTAGTAATTTTCACTATTCATCAAAATATGAAAGTTATCCGAAAAGTACCAAAATTTCACCTTAGGCTAAATTTGATATTCCAAATCCAAAAATGAAGTCCATTTTAAAATATAAAATATATATAACTTCAAAAATTAGGTATTACTATTCATAACAGCTAGTTTGATTGGTTATGGTGTGTTAGAACTCGGTGTTGCGTACAACACACGCTAGCGTACCGTGGAAGCTTGGGATGTTTCATTTTAAATTTTTGATGTCCCCATTTAGTCAACAAGTTTAAAATATAGTATCTAAAAAGGTTTCACTATCAAAATTTGATAAAAGTGCAATACTGAAAATGAATCTGTTCTTGCATTATGACTAAGAAACTCATAATATGGATTCTAAAATTATAAGGATTATATAAAGTTAAAAATGTAGTTAATGCTATTCATGACCTCTTTTAATGGCTTTATTTTTGGTAAGTCATGGTGCAATTGAACTTGGTGTTGCGTGTAGTGAAAGTTATTGAATTATTTTGAAGAAATAACACACTATGAAATCTTGGGGTGTTACATTCTCCCCTCCTTCAATAAATTGCGTCCTCGCAATTTGAAATTGTTCTTCGAAAGTAAAAGGTTAAAAATAGAAAATATATTTGTGGGAAAACCCACATTGGAAATTGGGTTACTAAAATTTAGTCTTAATATGAGGAAAAGAGAAATGCAAGGGTCACCACCAAATTATGATCTCGATTAGGAGAACATTGGTGGAAATTAGAGACATATAATTGGAGGGAAAACGTAAATATTTATAGGTAGTGGTTGAGGTCATCAATCACAAACAAGTATAAAATTGAGGTCCTTAAACTCATCAATCTATGATGATTTGAAGTACCATCGGTTCAACAAAATATAGGGTATTGGGATCACACATTTTTGACATTTCAAAATATCTTAGTTGAAATCCACCATCGAAAAATGAATTAATGAGGCCTCTATTTAAAATAAAGAGTGGAAAGTATGAAGATTACCGAAAATAACAAATACTAGGGTTCCATGTAGGAAAATATGGATATGGAGGAGAAATCTAACCATCAATTATCTGATGGAGAGTGGTAGAGAACATGGCTATGAAAAGGCCAACAATCCCAAAGCCATAAATTTGTGATGATTTAAGGTACCATCTAGGACAACATTTTTGTTCTAAGTTTCTATTATTAATGTTGAGGAATTTATTTATGAGATTGGATAAGATAATAATGAGATATACTTACTTTATAATTAGAATTTTACCCATTAATAAATTTCTACCACAACCTCATCTTTCACTCTAAAAGATAATAGAACGTAACTTTTTTTTCTATTTATACTATTCGTACAGGGTTCCAAAATAAATGAATTATAATTCATCTACCAGATCTTTTAAAAAAACTACATTATTTAATTCAGGACATCTCGTGGGACAGTGGTAGGTGATACACCCTTGTCGCCCTTCGGTTGCGGGTTCAAGTCTCGCAGCCTTGCCGGACGCGACGGGTTGCCGCCCGACCTCCGGGTTGTCCTTTTATGGCAATCCAAAATAATCCAAACTAGAACTATCCAAAATACTTCTGTCTAAACTCACAGTCCAACATTTATAAGGAAGGTAAACATAATATAGATCCTTTTTACCCCGTAATAGAATATGAATACCTTCATCATGTATTACGATATTCCTTATTGATTACATTCATGCTCCCTTATTCCATATAGAATGCTGGATATACTTCATTAATACAAAAATGTTTTAAACCCCAACAATGATGGAATATACAAATCATTAATCAGTTCCAAGGTAGTCAAGAATATCCAATATAATTTATCCAAAACAATCACATATTATTCCAAAATCACTACCTCAGTATCAGAACTATATTATGATTTATCATTCTCTCAACCATATATTTTCCAAAAATTTAACCTTCTATTGAGTCACTTTTCTTTGTTCCACACAATCTCAAGTCCTTAATGAAATAGTACTGCAGTACAATCCTTATATACTCCATAAGTATTATAACAAGTACATTGTTGATACAACACTCAATTGACATAATCAACATAAGAACTCTAATCATTCCTCTTCATCTGTGGTAGTATCATAACTTGATTATTATCCAATAGCATCATTTGCGGCATAGTCTGATGACTGGGACATAGGTTCGCGTAGTGTCCAAACTCCTTGCAAATGAAGCATTGTACATTTAAAACCATTTTCTTACCCTTGTAGTCACGTACTTTGTGCCCTTTTCCTCCACACTTATAACAAACTCCCATTCCTTTCAGGCAAGTTCCAGGGTGTTTCTTTCCACAGTTACCACATATGGGAAAATTATTCTTTTCCCTCTTCCCTTTATCCATCTTTCTCTCTTCTATCCTTTTCTTCTCTTGCTTCCCTTCAAAGCCATAGGACTCAGTAAACTCTTTACTTATCTTATCAACACATGATATTATTTCTTCATATGATGATAATAAATGGGAGACTATTTCTCTTATCAATTCTAGCTTAAGACCATGAAAGATATGATCCTTCCTTCTCTTTGGATCATGTGCATTTCTGGAGTTCTCATTCCTTCTACTGGGCGCCATTTCTAAACAATGGCATAAACTAGATCAGTTTATGAATGAAAATACATAATCCCATACTTATAAAACACTTAACATAAATTGAACTATTTATGGATATAATCCATAATCATAAGAATGTTTTCTTTGAGGAAGTATATACTCATAATCCCTTCAAAATGATTTGTAAAGAAAATGAGAGTTATCCTAAGCATATCCCCCGGGAGTGTCGTAACCAAGAGTGCAGCAAGGCCCGTTGTCGTGCACCAGTTCCCGTTCGAGTCTAGCTCAAAGCGGTGTTTTCGGGTTTTACCCTTAGGTACATCTGTGCCAGAGCCGCCTCTACCTGCTCGTATCCAGACAGGGATGTATTGCTCGGAAAACTCACAAAATCTCTACAATACCAAAATTCTAGGAAGTTATTCTATACTAATCCTCAAAGTTCATCTTAGGTCTACGTGCTCTAATCAGAGTTTATCTAAATCTAGCTTCCAAGGTTTGTACTAAACTTCCTCTGATACCAACTATAACGCCCCGACCCCAGCTGCCCAGAGTCGGTGCATTATTACATAACATTGGCATGATCATGAGAAAGATCAAATCTCGAAAGACCGATTAGTTTAGTAGCCTTGGAAACACTAGATATATTCATAGGTTTTACATTACATCATAAAATGAAAAACTACTACAACAACATAATGTCTCCATAATCCACACTCATATCCCTGCAGGTCATTCATAATTTACCTCTTCACTTCCTGGGAAAAATAAAACATAGAAAAGGGGTGAGCTCAAATGCCCAGTAAGGATAACAAAAAAAGCGGAAACTTTCATAAATAAGAATAATCTTTTAAGGCAATGTATAACTAAAACAAAAGCCTTTCAAACATGGACTTTCAACATGGTATGGCATAAATAAAATGAAATAATTCCATTTACTTATTCACATGGATATTCTACTAATCGAATAATCACATGCAAAAATCAATAACCACTTTCATAATGTTGGAATGCATAATGCCAGACTATCATAACCACATAGCCAAGGCCTCGTGCCAAGACTACAAATAAGATTTTGTCAAGGCCTTGTGCCAAGACACTAGTTTGTCTCATGAGACCTACCGATGCATCGAGGAGCTATAGCGGGCTCCACCCGTCACTTATTAAGTCCAATGCATTCCCATATGAAAAGGTTTAAACATAACATAAACATTCGTATTAAAACTAGCATACGAAATGTCAATAATTTTACCATAAACAATGAATGGTATAAAAATAGCACATCCATAGTCAAACATATCACAAAACCTTCAATACAATATATAAGTTTTGTATCATAATAAATCAACTTCAAATAATCTTAAAATCCATCAAAGTATGTTGACATAGATGAAATCAAAATTCTTTTTAAAGAAATATCTCCTTTTATTTTGAAATCATTTAAGATCCATATAAAATAAAACATTTTCTTTGAAAATATTCTTATAAGCTTGTAAGGAAAGCTTTGAAGATTTTATAACGGCGTAAAATAACCGCACCCGCCGTATAAGTTAAAAAAAACATTCTTACCTCAATTCTGTCGAAAAGGTTAAAAAGGACCTTGTTTTGAAAACGACGGAAAGATTCCTTTATAAACCTCTTATAAAAAGTAAAACAAGGGTATAAATGACTTTAACCCATATTCTTGTAAATAGTAAAAATGTTTTGAAATACATTTTTAAGAAACATGGATGTGGATGATAAAGATATCCCAGTAGATTATTACGTATAAACAACCTCGGATAATGAAGAGATTGTGAAATAACCCTTACCTTGTACTTTTCCTTGGTTGGGGTAGGTTAACCTCCTGTATAATGGTGAAATAATTGTTATTAAATTATACAAGAATCATATATATTAATATGATATCATATGTGATCTTTTAACATTGATTTGTTAATAATATCATAGAATTATCGTCGTTTCGGGTGTTAACTTACTCATTTTCTTTTATATGTTTTGTTACATAAGCCATGTTTGTTGTATATTATTCATATCCAGAATGATATCAAGTCCTTAAACATCATTTTTAAATCACAAAATGATAATTATACTTGAATGGATACGATGGAGAATGAATCTCATCGCGTTCGTGGAGACGGTAGTCCGTACGTACGCACGAGTGACGATATCATTATTTTGATATTAAAATAATATATAAATGGATGGTATATCATATATACAGAATCATTAACATGTTATATTTATTATTTACATGAGTTACACATCATTATTATACCCATCCACATAATAATATATTGAATAACAATTACACCACGACGTGGAGACGGTAAGCCGTACGTACGCACGTATGGTGACATGTTATTCAAAGGGTGGATAGAATACTGAATATGGTTGTACCATATTTATAATAACATCACAGTATATGTGAGATACTGGAGTTATTATTTTAGGATGGTAAGAACAAAGGAAGAAGAAGTGGAAGAAGAAAGGAACTTAGAAAAGGGTGGTGAAATCATTACCTCTTCTTCGGGTTCTTCCTTTTGATTTGATCAAAAGGGCTCCTTAGGTTGGCTTTCTGATCAAACTAAGTCCTCTAGGTTGTAGTGAGGGATGTTGGGAGAGTATTTGGGCAGAGTTTTGCCGAACCAAAAGGATTTTAAGGTGTGAAGAAATGGGAAGGAGGAGTGCCCTTTTATAAGAGGGGTGAGGGGCACCTTTGGAAAAGCTAGAAATATTAATTTATAATAAATTTATATTCGGTTTCTAATGGCTCCAAAGTTGATTATTCAAAGGTTAAGGTGGGGATAGGTCTCAAAACACTCAACCAATAGAATTTAGACAGGTTTGGGTACTTATATTAACCTTATCTTTAAGTATTAACTCTAAGTTAATTAGTTTCACTTTTACAATGTCTCTTTGTATTTTTATATAATATGGTTAATAAACTTACTATATACATCCAAGAGACCTCCAAGTGGTACATTAATGATGAACCTATCATGATATAATTCTCTTGGCCGAACCTTAGATTTTTAGGAATTTAATATCAATTAATAATATAATATTTGTTTTAAGAACTCTTTTATGTCAATTTTGACACTATTCAATAGTTGATTTTTGTGAAACTCATAACAGATTGATTACTTCTAAAAAAGTCAATTAAATCAATACTAATATATCATATTATCCTAGAAAATTAGTTTAATTCATTAAAAGTTTCATATTATATTTATTTGGGTATTTATAATATCAATTATTTTAATTTTTCACTATTATAGTAATTACTGCATCATCATTGTGTCATAAATAAAATAAATTATTTAATGTCTAAAAATTATAAATAAAATATAATTATGTAGGAAATCTGTTTATATTTCTAAAGAATATTTATAATCTAAAATCCAACTTATATAACCCTATGTAACAATTGTTTTTCTAAAAGATATATGCTTGTGTCATTTTTGTATTCATTTTGACTTAATTAAAATAAAGTGTCATTATCACTTACAAGTGGATCCATGGGGTCCCAAAATTGACACAAAGATGCCCATGGTCGACTCTGTATCAACCAATAGGGTTAAGACACGTTTTAGGGTAATTTAGTATTATTATAATATTATTTTTTAACCCTTATTTACCGGATTTACCCTTAACCATGGTAAATAAAATATTTACCGCAGTAATTATTCAAAATGTCTAAAAATAAAAGTTACCTATTTACACAATTTGAACATCCTGATTCCAAATATGGAATCCATTTTCCTAAATTCAAAACACAGAAGTGTCAGAAATTAATTTAAAATTAATTCCCGCTGTCAAAACAAAAAGCGTGTTTTTAAGAGATAATAACTATCAAAAGATTGACACTTGTTTATGTTCGGTTTAATTGTAAAATTATGTCCAATGACCAACATTATATTAAATAGTAAAAAATATATTCTAAATATACTTTAAAACCACTCAAATTCATAATTTATCACTATTAATTATTTTGATTAAAAAAGTTTTTTTTAATTAAAATTTAGTAATTTTCACTATTCATCAAAATATGAAAGTTATCCGAAAAGTACCAAAATTTCACCTTAGGCTAAATTTGATATTCTGAATCCAAAAATGAAGTCCATTTTAAAATATAAAATATATATAAATTCAAAAAATAGGTATTATTATTCATAACAGCTAGTTTGATTGGTTACGGTGTGTTAGAACTCGGTGTTGCGTACAACACACGTCAGCGTACCGTGGAAGCTTGGGATGTTTCATTTAAAATTTTTGATGTCCCCATTTAGTCAACAAGTTTAAAATATAGTATCTAAAAAGGTTTCACTATCAAAATTTGATAAAAGTGCAATACTGAAAATGAATCTGTTCTTGCATTATGACTAAGAAACTCATAATATGGATTCTAAAATTATAAGGATTATATAAAGTTAAAAATGCAGTTAATGCTATTCATGACCTCTTTTAATGGCTTTATTTTTGGTAAGTCATGGTGAAATTGAACTTGGTGTTGCGTGTAGTGAAAGTTATTGAATTATTTTGAAGAAATAACACACTATGAAATCTTGGGGTGTTACAATAGTGCCTCCTAAAAACTACTTTATTACTATATAGATATGTGGTATGGGGTGGTGAGATGATGTGGAGCATGAGGTTCATATTGTGATACTTAACCCAGGCATCATCGGGCTATATTCTTTCGAAGAGAGATGGATTAGAATATACGATGATGGGGAAGAGCAGTAAATCAATGGGAATTAGTATTTGGGTACACTTTTGGTATTATTATTACAATATATGATCTCTTATATTTGATATTGAGTGAAATATATCCATAGTGTTTCCAGGAACATAGTATTCATGTTTAGGTGATGAGTTAGTTTCACTAGTAGTTAACTGGGCTTTAGTGTGATTTCATTATCATTTTCATGAGTGTCTCTAAGGAGAATCCACTAAGTATATTATTATTCTCACCCTTTGTATTATAACCTATTTTTTTCAAGTAGAGGTTGAATATTTGGCTGGATATTACTAGATTATGGTTTTGTAAGAGTTTATTTGGATTCATGGTCATTGTTGAGTTTACCTTTTCATGCTTTTAGTTTCCTTTCATGTTGTTTTAGTCTTGTTTGATGTTTCATGTATGTACTTGGTTTTTATTTTATCCATATTAGTATGATTTGATTGGTGTATCTCTATTATCTCATGTTCTTGTATAGGTTAATCCCTTCCATTCAAATGATCAGTATACCCTCAATGTCGGTCACCAACCCGAGCCCTACTGGAGGTGGGACTCAGGGATCATTATCTATCTTCCTTCATTATTATTAGAAGAGGGATATCTTTATGGGGAGGTTTTCATGAATGAGCGGTATCAATTTTTTTGTTTTAGTAATAAGATAGAGTTTAGAGTTAGTCATGGGAAGGGACTACATGGGTTGGTAGTGAAATGGTGTCACCTAAGTTTAGTAATTGATGTAAAAAAAGAGACCAGCTGAGGAATGGGTATTTAGGGCCCCATGTTATATGATGCATTGACCTTTATGTTTAATAAGTCTACTAAATGAAGTGATATTGGTTTTGGGGTAGAGACCTAGGAAAGGATTAAGTTTCATTCTTATTTGCACCTATATTTGAAATGAGTAGTTTGATATTGGTCTTGTCAATCATCATCTCATTTCTATAAGATTTATGGATCTAGGACCTTTTCTGAGGTATCATATGAATTTTTTTATTATAGAGGTTGAGGTCATCAATAGAAAGAGTGACCAAATTTTCTAGTTAAGTAGTGTGTGCTAGGTGTTCTACTTTAGGTATCACTATTGAGGTAGTTTCTTTTAATGTATTATTAGTGTGATGATCCATGTTATAATAAATAGAGAGGAGTTAGGTTGGTCATAGTATATCCCTGAGACACTCCTTGTCCTAGGAGAGTATAGTGAAGTTGTGAAGGTGGTCATCATCAGGGTTAGATAGGACATGGAGAATGTTGCGGTCAAATTCATTCTCTATAGTTTCTAGCGTTGGGAGATCCATACATCCTTTAATGTACCCTTCTCATGTTTTCTATATGGGTTCATACCTTGTTTGATTCAAGAGCTGCACAATCCTTCATATCGCCTACCGTAGTCCATTCTTTGGGGCATGAGGTAAAGATAATTTCAGTGCCATTATAATTGACTATGCTAATTAGATGTTGAGATTACATGTATGAATTATGTAGATATTGTGATCCAGTAATTTTTAATAAACACTCTTAAGGAAACTTCCTATATTTAAAAAAAATATCCATATGACATCATCCTCAGTATGGACTAGAAATATTTGGTGTAGGATATTTTGGATTGCTTCAGGAGGTTGGTTATTATCTATGATGTTGATATAGTTCTAGAATTTTTCATTATTGAGATAGACCCTTGTATGGGTAGGAGGTGTGTTCTATCTGCTTCATCCATATTAGTTGAGCTGATTTTGAGTTTGATGAAGGTTCAATTGATTGTATTTCTTAGTGTTGTAGAAGAGTACCTTGATTTATTTACTAAAGAGGTTATAGCTTTTCCCCCTTGATGAGAGATAGAGTTTTGGATCAAGATACAACTCAATGTATCAATATAGGATGGATCCTTATAAGTTTTTATATCTATGATTATAGCTTGATTATTTTTTACAACGAGGATTTGTTTAGTTGAGTGTGTCACCTAAGGGTAAACAAGTTTTGATGGTGAAAATGGTTGAAGGAGGTTTTCATATCTGTATAGATTATTTTCACTTGAATTAGGTTACAATGAAGAACTTCCATCTTCTTCCATAGATTGATGATTTATTTAATTATCTAAAAGGATCTATTTGGTCCTTCAATAACAATATGTGGTCAGGATATCATCATATATGGGTGAAAGATTAGGATATTCTAAAAACTGCTTTCTGATGTTTTCATGGGCATTATGAGTTCATTATGATGTCGTTCAGTGTGATGATCACTCTAGTAGTATTTATGGGTTGGATTAATACTTTTTTTATATAGTTTTTGGATTAGTTTTTGATGGTTTCTATCAACGACATCCTTGTGTACTCCATGTATGAGGAGGATCATGCAGAGAATCTGTATTTATTTATGGGAGTTCTTCTTCATTAATAGTTATTTATAAATTTTTCAAAGTGAGTTTTCTGGGATTATGAATTTTCATCATGCTATATTTCATGTCCCTATAGAGAATAGTTTTGGATCCATCAAAGAATGAAATAGTCATTTCTGAGGAATACCCAAAGAATATTATAGAGGTATGGAGTTTTTATAGTCTTCTAGGATATTATAAGAGGTTCGTATCTAATTTATCTTAGGTTGTAAATCCTAAAACATATTTTATCAGAAAGTATCATGAATTCTTGAGGACTGAATGGTTTTAGGTAGATTTTTAGTACGTAAAGAACATGTTTTTTACTGCTCTTGTCCTTTGTTTTCCAGTACGGGGGTTCAATTTTAGGTTTTTTGTGAAACTTAATGCCTTGGGTTGGGTTGTGGTCAGATACAGAAAAAATTGTTTGTTTCTTATAGGTCTTGGTATTTATTCCCACATAACTATAATTAAACTATTTAATCCATTATATTGAGTTTTCATTAATTGTATTTTCCTTAAAGTTGTGGTGACATGCCACATTATCGATCATTTTGTGCTTTTTACTGATCATAAGACCCTAAGGTATGTCTTTTCTCAATGTAAATTGAACTTGTGACATCAAAGGAGTATAGAAATATTTTATTATTATGACTTTGAGAACCTATAAAGTGAAATTATATGGCTTCTTATTTCAGTCTAAAGTCATGTATTGATGTTGTGCATGAATCTAGAGATTCATGTAGAGTGATAGAAGATCTCTTACTGACGCAACTAGATATGGGAGAGGTTGGAGGAAGATGTTTTCTTTTTCAAATGATAGTGAAACCACATGTGGTGTAGAAGGTTGAGGAGTCCTAACTAGGGGATTTTAAGGTAGAATCCTGGATAGACTAATTTTCTTTTTGATAATTCCCTGAATGGTTGTTCTGTGTATAAAAAAAGTGGGTGTTGTTTTAGGGGAGTATTTTCTTCCCTTTGATGATGTTTGAGGTGGTTATCTATGAGTTCAATGGATCACCCTTGGAAGTGTATCTTATCATGATAAATATGTACTGAGCTCCAACATTTCCATTTTGGAGGCTTGTTTTAAATCCTATAGTTGTATAGTTTATCTCTCATTGTTTTTTCTTCCATGAGGTGAAGGTCGAGAATCATGTTCCTGGTGGTTTTCTCTAGTCGTTAGATGTTCCTCAGTGTAAGTGGTGGGACATCTCAATATACTTTATTACTATTTTACCTAAATCTCAGGAAGTCTTTGATGCTATATAGATCATAGAGGGTCATTTAATGAAATCATCCCACATTATAGTTGTTATGTAATTCATCTCAGTGGAAGTTTTTTCAAGGTAGTGTCTAGAGAAGGTGGTGAGACGCCACAGATTCCTGAGGATGATCATCTCTAATTGTAATCCTTGTTTTACCTCTCGGGTGTAGAGATTAATTCAAATTTATTTTGGCTCTCTGTTATTCCTTAGCATGTAATCTCATCCACAAATATATCATTAGACATAGTGAAATATTCCGACTCTTAAATACATATTGTGTTCTTGTGTCCTGGATTTTTGTGGTTTGTGAATGAGGAATCTACCTTTGGTTGATTTTTTTATAATAATATTCACTCCACCATTTGAATGGAACTGTATAAATCATTTTATGGTTGACCATTTCATTTTCCACAATGCCAGACTAGGGTTGGAGAGTAAGTAATTCTTGGGCCAGAACTAGTGAATAATACAATTGAGATGGTTTGGGTTGTTTATAAAAGGAATAAAGTTATACATGATCATCAAAAATTTTATATCAATCATAGGAGGATGCCATTAGATTTTAACTTTGGAAATCATCTATTTTTTAAGGTGACTCCTCATTGTGGGTAATGAATGTTTGGTTATGGGAGTAAGTTTTCTCCTTGGTTTTTTTGGCCTTTTGAGGTATTAGATCACATTGGATCCATGGAATATCAGATAGAACCTCACCTATAAATGATTTAGATACATGATTTCTTGTATGTGTTGCATCTTTTTCATTACCTTAATAGTAACTCTATCAGTATTGATTGGGGTGAGATTGATGTTGATGATAATGAAACCTTTGAAGAGAATCCTTTAGAGAACTAGGGTTTCCATGAGAGGGTGTTTTGAGGGCGTTTTATTCCCTTAGTTAATATATTGTGGTGACATGGTGGCATGTGGAATATTACCATGGAATATGACTCGGTACATTAATTTGTTTGTTTTTTAGCTTTTTCTAGTAACATCACTCATTTATGGATATTGACCTTTTTAGGTTAATTATGTGGTTTCTCACTTGTTTCTTATTGTGGAATTAATCTCATTTAAGAGGTATCTCCCTTGGGAGATAATTTAGGAGATGGTTGTTATTATTACATGGTTTTTCACTTTGTTCCTCATAGTGGGTTGGTTGAGTTCTTGTGATGGAGAAATTATTGAGAGGTGTCTCACGGGGTGGTTGTTCAGATAACAATGTTATTTATTTCCCTCTAGGTGTAGTTTTAATTTCTTAAGGATAAGAATAGTTTAAAAGGTTTCACTTTTACTTGTGTTTTTTGGGTTTTGGATGAAAATATAGGAGGTTCCAAAGGGTTTAGAGAGTGTTTGGGTAAGAGAGAGAGTTTGAATTCATTTTTAAGAAAGGTTGTGGTTTGGAGCCATGGGTTTCACTATAGGTGTGGTTTTTCCAGTGTGAAGTACCATTATATAGTATAAGGGAGAATGGGGAGGAGTTTTTAAGATACTTCATTTTAGGGTTAGTTGCATTGTATTGGTTGGTTGTGGTGTAGTCCCTTCCCCAAAGATGATCACTACATCGTGAAGTGAGGAGGTTGTAACGTAGGGTATTAGGAGCCACTTTTGAGGATACTACCGAATTGGGGGTGGCTACGGTGTGGCCTATAGGATATACTATAGTCCCTTCCCTAGTTAAATTAAATCTACACCATGGATCTAGTTGTGGGTTTGGATGAAGGGTTACAGCGTGGTCTCCGTCCTCTATGTTGTAGTACACTAATTTCTTAACAGGTTGTGGTGAGGTCCTAGGGGTTGTGACGTGGTCTTATAAAAATCACATTGACTATAAATACCCCTAAGGACCTCAAACCCAGTTTTCTCCTACACCTTTATCTCAAACCCTAGGAGCCCCGTAGTGATTTTATAAGGTCTTTAATGCCCCTTTCAATCAAGATTAATCCCAAACTTTAATATATCAATCTGTAGTGAATCACAGTACATTATTTTCCTTTTTTTGTGGTTTCTCCTTCATTTGATCGCATTTAACTCACATTATTATTGACATGTTATGGTGTTTGATCTCTGTCCTTCTAATGGTGTTTCCTTTTTCATTTTTTAGTGTGTTCAAGGTATGATGTACTTGGTATGTCATGGTTTCCTTATGAAAGAGGCTATTGGAAATCCATGTTGGTGTTATGTTTTCGTCTCAATAATGTTTAGAGTTTAGGGTAAGGGATTAATTTATTCTCTTATTCATTAATATAAAATATTAAATTGTCAACGATATACCCCTTTGGATAATGGTTGAATTAATCTAATGAATATTAAACTGAATTAAAGAATTAATTTTTTTATGGTTATAGAGACTAAATATGTTTTCCACTATGATAATGGTTTGCCTCATGATTTACTAGATAGTGTGTTATCTATGTTGTGTTTTCATCAAGTTTATCTTAATGAAATTGGTAAATAATGTAAATATAGTAATTAATTGGTTGGATAAGGAATTATAGTGGCATTATTATTAATCCTTAGATACATTTAATTTGATGAAAAAAATTGATGCTTAATGAATCTTTAAATAAATATGTTCTTACATGTGTTGATGGAATTGGAAAAATAAATTGAAACTAGGATGTTTTTTTATAATAATAATATTAAAATTCTAGTTAAATTAGAATGTTTCTTCTCTAATTTTTCTAAAACTAGAATTAATGCTAAGAGTGTGTTTAATACTTATAGCAGCTTGATATAGCTAACGCCTTATGTTACCCATAGTTGGAATATGTGATTATTGAATTAGTTAATTCAAGATGGAATAAGAACCATTTATTTGATAAGGATTAATTATTTGGTATGAGAGTTCTCATTGTTTATAAATGTTGGATGCCTTGTGTTGCGGGTCGTGAGGTCCTATTTTCATGTGATGAAATAATTCCATGATTTTATGTCAAAGTTTCCCTTTTGACTATGATTATTGATTGATTCAGTTTTATATTATTTGGATATGAGTCTCGATATGTTATGTGATGTGATCCTGGGATGGATGATGGGATATGGGAAGGGATTCCTGGTTTTTGGTAGTAATTAATGTCTATGATGGTGAGATGCATGGAGATATGCGTAAGGTTTTCACAGATGGAACCAAAGATAATGGAATGAGTTGACATTGGGATTAACCATTATTTTACATAAGTTTTATTCATAGTTGATGAATATTTTTAATGTAAGGATGGTCAGTTTTTTTGTTTATCTGCTTTCCTTTCCCCACTAATTATAGCAGTTATACATGCTTAGTTTTTCGTCTCATTAATTTTATCTTATGATGTTTTCCTCGAGTAGTTGGAAATATGGAATGATAAAAACATTTAATAAATGTTTTAATCAATGGGGTTGGTTATTTATATAATTAAAATATTAATTTTAATCCTAAAAAACTATAGACATGGATGGACTATGCCCGAAGGGAATGGGCTTCTCTTGAGGATAATAATGAGTGGTTTAAATTAATGTTAATTAATGGTTACTGAAATGTAGTTTGAATAATTTTAATTAATGGATAATAAAATATATAACATAAAGTGATATATAATAAAGAAATAAGTAATTTAAATGTTTCTCCTTGAATTCTTATGTGCTTATAATATATCTAGTCTCTAACAGTGTTAGTTGGGTGTCCAAGTGATTATAATTGCAGTTGGACCTAGTACTAGATTATTCTCATAGTTTGGTTGTGAGATATATTATATCCTATATTTTTTATTTAATATTCTACCCCACTAATTTTGGTCATGTAAAATGAAACCCAATGGTATTTGGGAGGGTTTTTCCCCAATTTATTGGTTGTATATGGTTGGATAGTGGACTACCCCCTATGGCCCCCCTCTCTTCTCCTAATAGTATTATGTGCTAGTATACATAGTGGTTAGTTTCTTCATATATATGTATTGTGGAATGTAATGGAGTGTGTTTATTTTAAACACATGTATCTCTATATATAGTACCCAAAGAATTATTATAGGTATGAAATTTATGGTTTTTGATGGATCGAGGTACAAAATCAATGTATGGGATGGGATGGCTTGAGGTATAATGCCTGTAGTATAATGCACATTATACAGGCTACGGTGGATCCCAAAAAATACTTGGTTACTATATAGATATACGTTATGAGGTGATGAGATGATTTTATGCATGTGGTTCATGTTGTAGTACTTAACCCAGGTGTCTTTGGGAAATCTTTTTTTTGGAGATGGCACCTGATGTATGATGTTAGGGCAGAGTGACAAACCAGTGGGGAAGCAGTAGTGAGGTACCCTTGTTGATTTTTATAACAATATATGATCTAATTTATCTAATATTTAGGGAGAGATATCCCTGGAGATTCTGAGAACATATTATACCTTTTTAGGTAATGAGTTAGTCACGCTTGTTTTCCTTAGTGATTTAGTATGATTTCTTTATCTTTGGCACAAGATGCTCTAAGGAGGATACTAATGAGTACAATATTATGCTCACCCTATGTATATATATACTATTTTTCAGGTCAGTGGGATAGGGTCTTAGATAGGGATATAGATTACTATCTTATGGTTTTTAAGAGAGATTTGGGCTGCATGGCCACCACTAAATTTATCTTTCAATACATGTAGTTTCCTTTCTAGTTGTTTTATTCTTTTAAGAAATCACATGTATATACTTGGGATTTATTTTACCTATTTAAGAAAGAATTAATTGTTGTGTCTATATTATCTCATTTTCTCTTAGAGGGTAATGCCTTCTATTTGTATGTTCATTAGACCCTTGGTCTTGGTCACAAACCTGAGGCCTGCTAGAGGTGGGACTCGGGGGTTATTATCCCTCTCCCTTCATTCCCAGCTCAAGAGGGGTAGATTTTGGGGGAGGGGGTTATGACACTACTAATATCACACCACCAAGAACCACCTATAATGTAGAAAAACCAACCTCAAACAACACACAATAGGACACAACCTGATTTCAATTTCCTATAATTTTATTTAACATATTTTTCTCTAAGATTTATTAATTTAGTAATTAGTTTAAATTTAAATTAACAAACTCTATAACCACAACCACCTTTATATATACCAAAATATTTACATAACTATGTAACCATTATCAAGAAACCACCACGAAAAACCACTATAATACAACCTAGGACACCATGTTGTAGACAACCATGGCCACCAAGCCACACACAACAAAGGCCACTAATTTATAGACAACCAAGGTCACCAAGAAACCCACAACATTTCATGAATAGAATATTAATATCAATTTAGTCTTTTAATTTACTTAAGTATTTAACTATGTAAAGGTTATTCTTAAATAAATCCATATAAACAAGGCTTAATCCCATTGTAGTCATAAAACATAAAAAAACAACAATAACATCAAGAAAATAGGTATCCACGTGTGAATCACACTATTTCCTTTAAATTTTATTTGTACAAATTATTATATTATTATGAATATTCACACAATAAACCCAAAAGAAATCAAAAATTCTGATAATATTATGGATGTAAATAAATTATATAGAACTCAAATCCCCTTCCTCAAAAGAATCTATCTAATTCACTCCGCAAATTATAAGAAATATGGGGTGAATTGTGGATCCAAAACTACACAAGGGATCCTCAAATAAATATAAAACATAGAAATATCTATTAAAAATTATATCCCAAAACCCCCTACTCCAAATAACACAGTTGTTTTGAGATCCCCATACAAACAAAGAGGAACGCAGATAAAATGAGAGAAAAATCACCCAAAATTTCTGATTTCGTATCTACAGAATCCAAGTCTGAACATAAAAGATTGGAGGTTGTTAGGGCTCCCAAATTTTCCAAGATATCACCTAAATTACTAGATAAATGAAGTAATAATGGGGAAGATAAAAAAATTTCTAGAATTTATAATGTTCCAAGAAATCACCCCATTCATGACGTGAATGGCCAGTTCACACTGTGAACCTCACATGGTTTACATCCACCAAAAAAAGTCACATTATATAATAAACCTTGAGTTATTTCACATCATGAATATATCCTTTTTTTTGTGTAACTTTAAAATATAGAACCTAAAAAAAACTCAACCTCAAACATTCATGATGTGAATAGAATTTCACATGGTGAATCAGACCATGCCAAAACTCTAGAACAATTTATGAAACCACTCTACAAAACAATATATGTTGTGAATCGGAAATTCATGGAATGACTTTCAGATAAATATTTCACTCTAAACCCTACTCTCCCTTCCTCAACCCCATATAAACGCTCCCAATATCCAAAACACACTAACTAACAAGTTATAAGGGCTTGGACCCTTACAGAATACTTTAAAAAAATATTGAATGAATAAAAATTAAAAATGAATAAATATTAATAACAAACAAATTAGATAGAATATTAAAAATGGATAAATATAAAAAATTAATAAATAATATTAAATGAATAAATGTTAAAAGAGCATATAATTTTATAAATAAAAATAAATATTAAAAAATTTATAATTAATGTTAATTATATCATGTAGAAAATATTAAAAATGAATAAATATTAAAATAAAAAATATTAAATATTAAATATTACATTAAAAATATTCACAACAAATTACAAATTAATAATGAATATATAATAATTATGAAAAAAAATTACAAAATTATTAAAATAAAAATGAATAAATATTAACTATATAATTTATAAATATATTAAACAATAATTATTTAGAATTTATAAATAAATATTAGAAAATTAAAAACCTTTTATGTATATATATATATAGTTACAATAATTACACTTGGAAAACAAATTGAATTTTCTTATGATTATGTTTATTTATATGTGTGTGTGTGTATATACTATAATGACATGTGACAAATTGAAAAAAAAAGTACTTTTCCAATTATATAATGTTATATTAACATACATATACATAGACACACACATTACATGTGTACAAATGCACACATACATAAACATAGACAAACAAATATACATACATACACATGCATACACATACATACACATACATGCACATATATACATATACATGTATATTAATTTATAAATTCATTTACACACATGTACACATACATACACATACAAATACATATAATTGAAGGTTTTGGGTGACGTGGAGGTGATATTGGGAAGTTTATAATTCATATTTTGTCATAATAAATGATAATTTTATCATATACATGCTGAAGAATGTCATGAAAATGAAATTAAATCAAAGGCTAATTGATAGAAACACTGGAACCACGAAGATATTAACTTTTCACATATAATTTATAATTAATTTTTTTATATAAATAAATACCATTTGTTGAATTTAATTATCAATTAATGATTTAATTGACCACTTCTTAGTGTATCATTGTTGGGTTTTGAGGATCCAAGGATAGAATCCACCTATAAGAGATCCACACGTTCTCCACAAACTTTTGATCATCACTATAGAATTATATGGGTGCTAACATAGATATTCCAATGCTTGTAGTGATCATTGTTAATAGAATCAGCATCATTATGGGTAAGAAGGAATCACTCTGGTACTCTCTGGTCTTGAGAATGTGGATGAGTGGGATCACTCTTTGTTCTTAATAGTGTTCTTGAGAGATTTCACTCTTAGGGATTAATATAATTATATCCTTTTTTTGGTATGCACAATGAATAGTTAATCCTAGAATGTAATATAACCAAGTATATAAATCTTTGTTAGGGTTGGAAATTGGACATAGTTCCTTATTCAATCCCTTGTTCCATAGATTACCTCATATGTCATAATAATATAAATTATATTTTTATTTACTTAACATGAGCAATACTTGCCGATAAATAAATATAATTTGTTAAATAAATGAATATTTATTTAAATGATATATATCATTTCCAATTGGACCATTATACTAAATCAATGTATCTTCCTTGGTCTTTTTCAAACCTTAAAATGGATACTATTTATTTAATAAATAAATATTACTTCATCAGTCATAGATAAATAAAATGAATATTATACGCAAAACCAGTGTATAAATAGTTTTTTAATATTCAAATAATCCTATAAATAAATATTTATTATCTCCATAATGAACCATAATAATTAAAATATTATATAATTTCATAATTAATAATTACCCTCAAAAATAAATATATATTTAATATTCAAATCATATAATATTATTTTGAATAACTGGTGACAAAAAATATGTAATCAAATCGATATGAATAATTAGTAAACCACATATGAGAATAATATTTATTCAATATTTTAAATTCATATAGAATTTATCTAATATTTTTAATTCACTTAGTATATGAAACTCTAGGCTCCTTTTGTCAGTGGAATTTGGATGAACCACCTAAAGTCTAAGGTTAGCATATAACAACACACCAAGGCATCCGTAGATAAATATATTTAATTATATAACAACAGTAACCACATAAAAATATACACTATATGATATAATCCATTTATCATAATATCCTTAGTCAAGTAAGTTTCATACAAGTGTGATCAACCTATGTTCTCTATGTATCTTTATTTAACTTTATTGAATTGAACAATCCAAAAAAACACCATGGTCATAAAATTAATTATGAAATTCCATTTCAATAAAAGGACTATTGATATAAAGTTAAAAGAAATGAATTATGGTAAAAATAATTTATAACATTATTTATTAATGTAATATTACTCAGGACACACCCAAAGAATACTGCTTCACCGCAATCTTATGTCATCAAAGTGTTCATCAATACATCAAAGTACGCAACTCATAATGTATGTTAATAATAATCGTAAATTATGAGGATCATTACACAATTTTGTACAAAGGAACATCCAATGAAACATATAAATTTGGAATTCCTATTGGTGAGACATGTTGTAACTTCCCCGACCTAGTTTTACCTAAAATGATTGGGTAGGGTTGGCTATATGACCTCAAGTAAACCTCCCTATATTCTAGAGGATAAAAATATAGGTGAGTGTATAATATATATAGTGGGAATACTATTACCTCTAGAAAAGAGTATTAATATGGTGAAAATATATAATAGAGTATTTTAATTCGGAGAAAAAATTATTTATCAACATGTATCCGTAAAGAATAAAGAACAACTCAAATAACTCAGCAATAAAGAGTTTTGTAAAGATGTGCTGAAATGTAAATAAATGACTCGCTAAAAAAAATATAAGACTAAGAAGGTTCCAATAAACACTCCAAGATCTCGGTCCCAAACCCCATATCGGTCCCATCTCCAAACCCTAACCCATCAAGTAAGTAATAATCAACAAAGTGCTCTTTTTCCCTTATCTAAACTTGCATCCATGAAATCTGTCCGGGTACCAAAATGAAGTCCATCCAAAGTTTGATTAAAAATTAGTAGATCAAAACCACTATGTATAATTTAATCCAATATAATATATATATCCTGCATGCAATAAAACAACATAAATGGTTTTAATTTAATCAATTAATATTTCAAATGAAATAAATCCATTAGCCCCCAAGCTCTAGATTGACACACTAGGGTGACCCCAGCCTTCTATGGAATAAAGATGAATATCTCTAAGCATGTCATGAAACTAGACCGAAAATTTTAATAACCCTTATATGTATGAATCATGAATCTTTATAAGAATTCCAAGATAGTCCCTTTATATAAACATTTCAACATATTAGGTCCACGCCCTTTATATAAGTATTTAAGCATAAATAGTATAAGAACTATAAAAATTACAACATTACCTTTCTATTCCCTTTAATAATTATAGTATATCTTTTACAAGACCTATAATAATTAAAGTATAATCAAGCTAATCCCAATAAACATTATATCATAATCTATACAATCCCTATAAGCATTATATCATAATAGGGCCAAGCCCTGAAAGCATTACAACATAACCAGTAACATGTAAAACCCACGACATCACAAACCATTATGATAAATTCATAAAAATACATTTTATCTTTCTATTTACACTTAATAAGGTTGGGATCTCAATTATCAACATAATTACATCAATTCCCAAACTATTTATCATTTATACTCCTAAGGTCATTTGCATGTCGATTTTCAAATTTTAGTTTATGTGATTTTATCTCAAGAAATCATAGAAGTACCCAAGTTATTCCAATTCACATTATTAAGCCAAAAATAAACCAATTCCAAAACATCATTACTTGTAAAGTTTAATTTATTGAAATATCAAGTATGTTCAAGGGATGGCACACCTATCTGGTGGATGGATGTCTTATTATCAACACTCAAGGACCTGGAGGGATCCAATGGGTGGTCTATACATGTGTAACTCATAAAATAGTAGAAAATAAAAATAATTAGGTCACACACATTGTGTGTCAGTGTGATAGAATATATTCCATATACTAAGATAATTGAAACAGACCATTTGGGATGTGATTTAGACCACCTGCCTCAATACGAATAAGAAATCCACAAATACTAATGTATAAGATGGTGTTTATTTCTTTCTCCCTTCCCTTAATTGTTAATAAGGAAATATCTAAACTAAGGTTCTCCAAGATGAAGGAAAATAACATGAAGATGACGAGAAACCATGATGCTTACCTTTAAACTCTAGACATAGATCACCAAGATCAGAAGGTTCGGGTCACGATGGATTGATCCCTAGAAGGTGGGGGTGAAGTCATTGTAAATGAGGTCCAAAGAACATAAAAAATAACTCTAGAATACCAAGGGATCAAGAAGAAAGGATTGGATCAAAATGGCCATGGAGTAGCCCCTATGCCATGCCACATAACGTTCTGTAATGGGGTGTGTTATGGAATAGACAAAAAGACCATACCAAAGCCACCCTTAGTAAAACTACATCTAAGGTCCATGTCAAGGTTCATGGTATAGATCCTCTTTAACTAGGGATATACCACACCACATCCAAGGACATCACATCATATCCATGCCTTTATCAAGGCAAGAGCTATGTTAAAACCAACCTTTATGAAGTAGTGGTAAAAAATTTTGTAGAACCAACCAAATCTAACCCAAATACCCTTATATCACAACCACCATCTAAATACTGCAACAATAAACCTCTAATTTTGGTCATACTTTAAATCCATACTCCTTGGGGAAACTATGCCATAATTTTAAGTAGCCTAAAAAATTTTCTTTATGCCACTAAGTCCTATCCTTGATCTTTAGGATGTAGTTACCCACTCTATGGCATAGCTAGAACTCCACACTATAGACTAGTATAGAATTGAGAATTTAGATCTACTCTATATTCCTACTACCCTCCTCTGATAAAATCACCCCAAAAAGTCTCAACAAAAAGGATCTAACAAAAAACAATGGGTTTAAAAGGGGGTATTTTAAAACATTAAATAGGCCACGCCTAAAAAAATATGGGATCTTAAAACCTTATCACCATATAACATATTTTCTTTAAGTTTACACATTCATCACTATGGGGTATTGAAGAAAAATTATGGAAACTAGTTTCACCTATCTGTCTTCCTCTCGTAGTTCTCCTCTTTTATATGCACATGCTACGACTGAACTCACACTAGAGGTACAGTCTTCACCCAGAGATTCTTCTCACTATGATCCACAATATGAATCATATTCTCCTCATAGGATACATCAACATATACCTCGATATCATCAAATTATATCAGGTGATAAGGATATGGATGATATATTATAATATGTGACATTAAAGACATCATGAATAGAACTTTAGTGTTATATAAAGGTTAAATGGTACACCACTAGGTCATCCCTTTCCACGATATCAAATGGCCTGACAAACCCGGGTGCCAACTTTCCCTATTTCCTAATATGGTATTATCCTAGCCAATATGACACCCAATGGAAAACATGATGACCAACCTAAAACGCTATAGGTCATCTATGATGATCAACATAAGAATTATTCCATCACTATGTGGTCACCATCAACTTTTTGATCAACTAAACCTTTTTCAGATGTCTCCATTACAAAACTTGGTCTAACAAGTACTAACTCTCCTCTATCTAATTAGTAATGAGGTGAACGACATGAATATCTTTAAATATTATCAAAATAATCCATTTGGATTGATGTATTGAAGATATTATTATAATTAAACTCCACAAGTGTTATATGTTTCTCTCAAGAACCACTAAAATTCAAGACATAGGCTCATAGTATATCCTCCAAAATCCGAACCATCCACTCATATTGGGGGTTAATCTGATGATGATAGGTTTCACTCAGAACAACCTACATTCCCAAATACTTCCTAAAAACCCTCCAAAACCAAGATGTGAAACAAGGATCTCTATCTAAAATAATACTCCTTATAAAATCATTAAATATAATTATCTCTCATGCATAGAGACTACCCAAATCATCAATGGTGAAGATCTCTCTAATAGGTAATAATTGGGATACCATCATCAGTGGATCCATGATCACCCAAAAAACATCATTACTATGGTGTTTCCAAGGTAATCCTATCAGAAAATCTATATTAAAATAATCACACTTATATTCTATAATTTTTAATGATAATAATAACAAAGTAGGACTCCAATGAACAGCCTTCACCTGCTGATAGGTGGAACAACAAACCAAGAATCCTGTTATCTCCTTTTTCATCCCCGGACACTAGTTTTTTCTATAGTGATAATGATACATATTTTCAAATATTATATGTACCACCTATATAGAATCATGAAACACTCACATCAGATCCTCACATAAACCCAAAGAAACTGATAAATGGCCAAGGAAAATAAAAACATCACCGCTACCAAGAGACCATCTTGATAGTGTCTCTACACTATATAAGTTCTCTCCCATATCTAATCCCACCAAATTATATAACTTGTTTGTATTAATGTATCCATAAATCATGGGTAAAACTGATGTCAAAGTTAGAAATACCTATCCTTGGGACTCATAAACATCAAGATGCGTGTCTGTAAAGATCACCATAAACTACCACTCATAACTAGACTCCTGTGATTCCTTTTTTAATCTTCTAAATCAAAGAATCAACAATGATGTCTCATTTTCCTAGTGTGTAATCCAAATATAAGTTTAAATACTATAGATACTCAACCAAGCTCTGTTTCATAAGTTTCTAGTCTTACTAGGAATATATTTACATGAGGATATATTGGGTCATGTGTACCAGAAACCTCTCACCAAACAGATAGTGTCTCCAACATCTTAAGACATGTACCTCTACAGCTAACTATTGATCATGATCATGGTAATTCATGTGATTTAGTCTTAGATATCTAGATCCATATGAAACCAATCATTCCTATTTTATTATTACTACTTTGAGTATAACTCCATATGAATCATAATACATGGTATAATCTTTTCCTAGAATGGGAAATGTGACGATCAGTGCTGAGGCTAGTCAGTTTTTTAACTATTGGAAGGATCTCTCACAATCATCTAACCAAACAAACTTCACCCCCTTCTTGGTCTTCCCAGACATCGGTGCTGCCAAATAGGATAATAACTTGATGAAAAGATGATAATACCCTTTTATAGAAACAATAATATCAATCTCAAAGACATTATTGGTTCCCACCTAAGATAACATGGCAACAAATTTCTTTGGGTCCACTTACAATTCATCCTCTAAGATGGTGTGTCCTAATAAGAGAACTCTATCAATCCAAAATTCATATTTAGATATCTTGGAATAAATCTGATACTCTCTCAGTGTACGTAGGTTGATGTCAACATCATGGGAATGATATTCTACTAAATTGGAGTACACCAAGATTTTATTAAGAAAAACTAACAAAAAATGATCTAAAAAAGGATGAAAAATCTAATTCATCATTTTCATAAACAATTTTGGTGCATTTCTCAATCTAAAAACATAACCACAAACTCATACAATTCATATTTTCTCCTTACAATAGTCCAGAGTATGTATGATGGTCTTACCCTCAAATGATGGTGCCCTGACCTCAGGTTAATCTTAGAGAATATCTTGAAACCTCTCAACTAATCAAAGAGATCATCAATGTGCAGAAGATGAAACTGGTTCTTGACCATCATCCAGTTCATTATCTAATAATCCACACATAATCACATAGTCCCATTATCCTTCTTGGAGAATAGGATAAGAGAACCACATAGATAAGTACAAGGTTGTATGAATCCCTTTGCTTCTAGATCATACAACTAATATTTTAACTCATGAATATTTGTCAGTTTCACTCTATAATACAGGGTATCAAATATTCTACTCCTGAAACCAACTTGATCATGAACTTGATCTCCCTCTTAGTTGGTAATTTAGATATATCTTTAGGAAACATTTCCAGAACATGGTCTACCACTGGAGGAAAAGTATCTTGTTTCATCCCACCATCATCTAGAATAAGGATTGATATCTAAGACAATATAAAATCCTATAATTTAAAATATAAATAGATACCAAAAGAAAAAGTTTCCACAAATTTTCATGGAATATTCTTTGCAACATTTTATATCCTCTGACCACACTCCCAGTGGTGTGTCGATGCTCATAATTCCATCCAAACACTCTAAAGCAAACCCAAGCTGTTGAAAAATTGAGAAGATAAAAAAGTAATGTTATAATTATGTATAAAATTAGATGTAATAAAGGGTAGAAAATACAAGAATCATACCACTAATGGTAGAAGGTTGTGCATACAATATATCTATAGTAAACTTCATGGTGTGTAGATGACTTCCCCCTCTACTCTAGGATCCAGTTTGACTCCCCTGTGTTGCTCCCTCTGAATAGTACAATCACTCATATACTGGGGTACCACATATTTATCTCATCTTGAATTATTGGTGGAACTCTAGATACCAGTCTACTGAGGGGTATTTAAGTCCCTTCCTGACTCAGGTTCCTGGCCTGATCTCCTACCATTACTCTGCTGATGCAGTCCTCTGCTAAACCTTTGAAGATGACCCATTCTACCACAATAATAAAACTACATAGAGAGGTTAGGAAATTGTGGTTACATTTGGACATGCTTAACAGACTGAAAGAGATACAAAGGACCACACTTATAAGATGATTATCCACTTAATTGGCTTCTCTACCTATAACTTCCCTGACAAAAAAATGTTATAGAGATGATTCCTATTTGTAAACGAAGAGCTCCCAAATCTTCCTATAAACACTGAATAAACACTAATAAAGGCCTCTCTCAGAATACCTTAAATGATGAGATCCCAACTCATCATTTCTTTTAATATGTTCATAAGAAATACATCCATTGATGAAATAATCTCATAGAGAATCCCATCGTAAAAATATCTCACCATGGTGACCTCATCAGCTTACAAAGATAGAGAAAACCATTTTTGTTCAATAAAGCATCCAACATATTTCATCACTAAAACAACCTATTATATAAAGTTCATAAATTCATAATCATTCTCATCCCTAAAATTCTCTATATAGAATTTAATCATAATCTTTTACTTGAAATCCTTCCAGGATAACTCCTCCAACTGCTAATATTTCTACATAATATCCAACCAATTCCTAGTTAGTCCTAAGATCATATATCATGCTAGCTTCACCCTACTATAAGCATTGAATAAAGGTAATTTAAGATCATTTAGACTAACTCAATACATAAATAATCTTCTTATGGACCTATATCCCTAGTGAATGTTGGAAGATGTTGTATCTAGGACTCTCTAGTCTGCTAAGACCTCATAAGTGTGGTGTGATCAGTCTCCCTATCCATGGATCTCATGACCCTTAGGAAGATTTTGTGAAGTTGATCATCCATGAGCTTATCCATAGCTATAAGAAGTTATGATTTAGGTACATTAGGATTTTTTTATTACAACCCTCCTAATTCTCAACTTAAAGATGATGCAAAGGAATTATCTCTACAAAGACCAGTGCACTCCTTAGAACACAAGAACACAACCTGAATAACCTCAATAGGTTATAACAATGAAGAACAACTAACTAAAAGTTACTCTATAATTTTCTTAACAAATAAATTTGTGTAACATAAAAAATATTTTTCATTTAATTTATCAATTATAACACAGGACTTCATTTCACAGTTCATATGGGAAAGTATGCCACATGCAGTAAATTTTTCCCTAACATGAACAATACATGTCAATAAATATCCCTATGTTCTTATAATGATTCATGCATAATCATCTTGTATCGTACTTGGCCATGAGTAAAAATATCAATAAACAATAACATCACAAAATATTTGAATCACCCAGGGTAAAATAACATCAAAACTATAACTAAAAAATCCATGAACAACAATCCCATCCTTAGGCACTTGGATTTTTCTCCATATAAGGGTTAGCTACTCCCATGAAAAATATCAAAACAATTAATGAATAAACCTAGTATTTTTTACCTTTACAAAATATTAAATAAATATAAAATAATATTGAGTCATCTAATACTACTTTGTAACATCCCAACCTGGTTCTCCCTTAAGTGACTGGGCCATGTTGGAAACATGACCTCAAGTGTACCTCCTGATACACCATAGGATGATAACTATAAATGAGGGAGTAAGGAATATAATTTAGAGACTATTCCTTTTGGAACATATTATAAATATATCATAAATATATAACAGATTAGATAAAATATAGAAAACAAAATAATCAACAGCATGTATCCATAGAATAATAAAGAAAAACTCCAATAAATCGGTCATAATATGATCATGTAATGAGAGGACGTAATGTAACTAGATGATGTGATAAAATTCAAAAAAATAAAAGACTAATCAGACTCCAAGATCTCAGTCCATAACCGCATTTCGGTCCCATATCCAAGATCCAACCTATCAAGAAAGAAACAAATAAACAATAGGGTCTCTGCCCTTGTCCAAACCTGCATCCATGAAATATTTCTAGGTACCAAAAAATGTCTCGTCTAGGGTGTGAGTATAACTCAGTAGTTAAACACCACCATTTATAAATAAATATAGTCTAATATATAAATATTTCATGTTATAAAGTGATAAAGTGGGTATTAATTTAACAAATTAACACTACATGTGAAATAAATCCACTGAACCTTGAGCTCTGGGTTGACATTTTGGGTTAGCCCCAACCTACTTTGACATAAATAAGGATATATCTAAGCATTTCATGGAACCATTAAAATCATTTCCATAACCCCCCTAGGTTATATCTCATGAACCATCATAAGATAACTAGGATAATCCCTTTATATAAACATTTCAACGTAACTAGGTTGAACCCTTTATATAAGAATTTCAGTATAATTGGGCCAATCCCTTTATGCATTGCAGAATAACTGGTCCAAGCCATATAAGAATTATAGTATCATTGGTCCAAGACCTATAATAATTATAGAATAACAGATCCATTCCATTTATACAATAATTTCATCATAATCAGGCCAAACCCTAAATACAATACAACATAACCGAGATAAGCCTTAAAATCATTACAGCATAAGAGGTCCAAGACCTATAAGTATTACATCATAACAAAAACCATGAATAACACATTTCATCATAATAAATTGTGGTTAATTCATAAAAATACCATTTATCTTTCCATTTACACATCATAAGGTATGGATCTCAATTATTAAAATAATTAAATCTATTCTCATTCCATTTATCATTTAAGATCCCAAGGTCATTTTCATGCTAATTAATAAATTTTATTCTATATGATTACATATTAATAAATCATGTCAAATTCAAAATTTATAACAATTAACATTTATAATCCAACAATCAACCAATTCCAAAACACCATTGGGTGTAAAGTTCTATTTATCCAAATCTCAAGTACGTTCAAGGGGTAACACACCTATCACGCGGCCACATGTCTCTATCTCAACACCAAAGGAACCAACATGATCCAATGGGATTTAAAAACATCTTTAAACCATAACAAATTGTAAAATAAAATTAATCAGGTCATGCACACAATTTTTTGGCATGATCGTATATAATTTTTATATTATAATAATTGAAATAAACTATTAGGGATATGATTTAAACCACCCACTACAAAACAAAAGATTATATAGACAACTCTTGATATCCAAGATGTAGTTTAGTTCCTTATCTCTTCCCTTTATTGTTAATAATTAAATATTTCAACAAGGGTTCTCTAAGAGGAATCCAAAGAACAAGAAAAAGATGAGAAAATATGAGTCTTACCTTCAAACTCTATACAAGGAACACCGAGATCAGAAGGCTCGGTTCACCACGGATTAATCTCTCGAATGTGGGGGTTGACTCTAATGGAAAGAACATCCAAAGTCATTTGAAAATATATTTAGTCACCCAGGGGCTGAGAGGAAAATATTGGATCAAAAGGAGTTCGTATGGATCAGGGTATTTATAGAAAAGATATTAAAAAGAGGACCACAATGAAACCCACTAGGCCACATCGTAAAGGCCTTTAGACCATGCCATAGGGTGTGATACAATGTAGCTTAAGAGACCATTCCTTTTCCTCCCTTGGTTAAACCAAATCCTAGGTCCATGATGAGGTACATGGTATAGATACTCTTTACCTGGGGATGGATCATTCCAAAGTCAAGGCCACCATACTATAGTTATTCATTTTCTAAGGTAGTGGTTTCAATTCAACCCACCTTTACGCCACAGTGGTATGAATTTTTAAAAACTATCCAAATCCTCCCCGAGACCATTATGTCACAACCACCATTTTCACATAGCAGAACTCGACCTTAATGGTCAGGCCTATACCATAGCTATACTCTTCAGTGTAACTATTCTATAATTTTAAGTATCCTAAAGAATACTCCCTTCATGCCACTATTCTGCGACCTTGATCTCTGTATCATAGTGACCCACACTATGGTGCATCCCAAAGCTCCACATCGTAGTCTACTCTAAAACAAATGATTCATAAAAAATACCCCTTTCTTATACCTTCCTCTGATCAACTCACCCCATAAAATAGTCTACAATATGGTTCTAACAAAAAAACAGGCTCAATAATGTGGCTTTCAAAACCTTAAAGTGGGACACACCTTAAAAAAGATAGTATTTACTCATATTATTATACTCCTCTACTCTGAATATTACTAAGGAAATATACCCTTATAAAGTGCCTGAAAGTACTATTAGTCTCTACACCTAATAACCTATATCGTTTTTGTCCCATAAAATGATTTCATATGGCTATATAACTTATTTTAAGTATATTATCATGTCATGTTGCGGTTCTCATCATAGAAAAGAACTTATATGACCCTGAAATTTGATTGATACATCAAGAACTTTTACAAATATATATAATTAAGAAGAACAATCATCATTTGATAAGTAATTAAATTATAATCAAGTTTGGTAGTACTTCATTATTATAATGTTCAAAGTAGTTTGTTCTAGGGAACAAATTCCAAAAACAACCCACTTGCACAAGATCCAACTACTATCACTTTAATTTTTAGTCTCAAATGTTCTAAATACACTGTTATCACGCTATTAAAAGAGTGTATTATAGTTATAAAGTATCTAAGGATTATAAAATTCATGAAGATACATGATTTTTGAGTGAACATGTCCACTTTTTTATAAATATTCTATTTCAAAACTAGGAATATTATTGTAATTTAAATGATCTTTGTGGAATATGAATTATTACCTGAGGGACCTAGATGTTTGAACTTGAACCTAATAACATGGCCTTTGGAAAAAACACATTAGAGAGATAACTCAAAATAAATAAATATAATTTCTTTAAAACTATAGTAACATGGGAAATTGGGATCTCATAATGAATATTTGATACATTAGGCACCATGTGTGAGAGTAAATTCCATTTTTTATATTAAATAAGTTCATTTTCATAGTAGTTTTAAAACTAATGTCTAAAAATCATTAGGTTCCACATTATAAAAAATGAATTCATTTAGGTGAGGGGAATATCAAACCCAAGTAAATAAGGGTAAAATTAAGTTATAAAAAATTATTTTATTTTTATCAATGAAGGGTAAATTTTATCATGGGTATAATAATCCTAGAGAAAAGTGATAAATAGATGTGATTATAATTAAAATTTAAATATCAATTTAATATTATTTATTTCACTCCTAGAACAAGAACTTGAATAAAAGTGAGGAAGTAAGTGAAAATCACACATGAAGAATGAAATTTTTAAAAAAATAGTTGAATTTTTTCCATCCTTAAATTCATGTATGAGTAGTTTAAATAAGTAAGAAAAATCTCCTTATTGGTCCTTTTGAATAATTTAATTTAATAAACCTCTCATAAGTGAAATAAATTAAGTTTAGGGGTGATGAGAGCCAAAATTGTCAAAAAAAAATGTCAGTATTTCATTGAAAATTACCCCTAAAAATTAAACAAAATTGAGTTAATTAATTGATTTTTCTTATATTGGATAATTTTGGACATTATTATAAAATGGGTTAAATGTGGATTTTTAATTGTTTTATTCATTTTGGATATAATTAATATTCATACATTTATTTTTATAGATATTGAATTTATTTGTTAATTGGATTTTAAATTTCATTTTTTTCAATTTAATCTAGACAGGTGATTTTTTATGAATAAAAAGAAGTTATTTTAAAATGATAATTTTAAATAGTGGAACATCAAGTTAGAAATTTAATGTGTTTTTGGGATGAATTTGAAAAAATATCAATTTGTAATATCTTTATTTAAATTATAATTTTTCAATGATGTAAAATTTAAAACTAATAGATTTAATTTTTTTAACTCCTAGTTGAAATGGATTAATGCATGAGGGATTTTTATTTTCAATTACTCATTTTTATGGGTGTAAAAAAGGGCGGAAATAAATTTTATAATACATAATTTATTTTTCTTGGTTTATTTAGGAAGTTTACATACTAGATCAAGATACCGCATGAAGAAATTTCTATTATTCTTCCATTTCATTCCCTATCCATAAAGAAACTTTTTTGGCCATCCTTCCAACCATGAACCTTTTCTATTGTTCCATATTTAAATGCACATACCCACTCCTTCCATAAGAAACCATCCTTTCATGAACTAAACTATCATCCATGGAATTCCAAGTGACCATGATAATAAATTCACTACATAGATCTTTTATCCCCAACCTTCTATAGGTTCCATTCATACCGCACCCAATCATCACTCCATAGGTAATAGCACATGTAACACCTTGATACATTCAAATATATTTTCCCTTAAATAAACATTCTATCAATATCATGTCTCACACGTAACACTAATCTAAAATGATCCAACACATAATAGATAAATATTATTAAGAAAACTATATCATAATAATAAACACTATTAAATAAAATTATATTAATATACTAAAAAATCTTATATTTATAGGATAAAGGCAAAATTATATTAAATATTAAAATTAATTGTTCTTTTTCAAATAATGTTTTTTAAAATTTTATGTATTTTATCCAAATAATTAAATAGACCAATTATAAATGACAATATTTAATAATTAAATACATTAACTAATATAATATAATTACTTAAATTATAATTTTATATGAAATAATATTAATAAAACATAATGTTTAAAAACATCATTTTTCAAAAAAAATATTTATATTTTGTATTTTATTTTAAAAACGAAAATTTTAAATTTATGAATATAAATTAAATAAATATAACTTTATTTTTTTATTTATATTATCAATATTATCTTAGCATTAATTTTTTTATATTTTTCTAAAAAATTGTTTTTTAGGTGAATACTACAATATATCGTTATTACTAATATTGTGACTTCCATGAAATTATTAATATATAAGTATGAATTTAAAAATTATAAAACCTTTTTATTCATAAAATATTTATTTTATAATTTAAATTATACATTTTAAAATAATTATTATAGTTTTCAAAGATATATTTTCTATTTTATATCTCATGTAATATATTTCTCAAAAATTATTTCAATACATTATACATTTATTATATTAAATTTTATTTTCAAAACATATATAAATTGAATAAGAAAAAATGGATTTAAAATTTTTAATCAGTGGGTATAACTTATTTAATAAGGAACACTTTATTTTTAAGCATAAAAATTGTTTTACCTTAGGTAAAAACTAGTTACCATGGTAAAATATTAAATAAAAAAGTAACAATTCAAGTGGATAATGGATTCAAACAAGTTTCTAATTATGTGGTTGAGATACTATATTCCTTATCACACACTAAAATTAATTATTCTATTTTTTTATACTTGATGTGTTTAACATGTCCTCCCTTCATATTAAGTTAAAATATTTATAAAAATGTCATTATCACCACTTATAAATGGGGTATCTTTCCACCCCTTACATACCACTCTAAAAACACATTTTATTAATGAAGCACTACCTTATTTCCTTCCCCAATAATTATATTTCACTCTCATACGATTTTTTTCATAATATATTGGCCAAATTTCTTCCTTTATAAGGAATATTTCAAGAGAAACCAAAGGTTCTCAACATAAGTTCAATATTTTTACTAACATATTTTCCATTTATCCTTCCATTTAAAATTTATTTTTTCCAATATTATATGATGAATTTTGTATTTATGTTATAATTATTTTTTATATAGTTATAATAAATATTAATCACATCTCCCCATTCCTCTTAAGAAAAGTGAAAATATCAATCATGTGTATGTACTTACCACCGCCTCCATGACATAAAATGTTTAATTTTCCTTCACCATATTAAAAGGTTAGTCCAGATAAGGAATTTAATATATAAGTATTATATATGTAAAAAAATTGGTTCTAAAAATGATAAACCATATTTCTCTTTTTTTTCATCCAATGGGAAACGAAATCATCATCCATGCTTATGTGAGAACACCACCTCTATGGAAGGGTATATTTCGATTTCAACTACCACCTTCATTAATAGTTATAAATTTAAATTTATGAGTATATAAGATATATAATAGTAATAAATATCATTATTATTATTATTGATTCATAACAAAAAAATAATGAGTATTATTCGGTAATCTATCAATATTGATAAATAACCTGAAACTAATTCATTATTGATTTCATCATCACAAAAAATGAAAAAAAAATCAAATAATGGGATAAGAACATTTTAAGTCACTATGAAACATTGATTATAGTATATTGCATGACTTATTATTGATAAATATTGTATCAACAAATGGGTACTAAAATCAACATCATACAAGATGCATAAAATAATTAAAGGTACTGACACCTGATGGAAAAAATAAAAAATAAATAACTAATATATTGAAAATAAATGATAATAAAAGAAGTATATAAAATTTTAATGTATATTAATAAGGTTATGAAATATATTATTAAGATTGTTATGTTTTTGTACAACAGGTTAAAGTGAATTTGGCTAAGTGGGAATAAAAGTAAGGGGTATTAATGATGTTATTTTATATTTCGATTTTATTTTCTATGGAAATCTTATTTGACACAAAATTATTATTCCTTAATGGATCTATTGTTTTGTGAAAATGAAATTTTATCAAGAATAATTCTCATTTATTTTAATTAATTTTTCCTCTAAATCTATGTTTTTACATCCCACTAATGTTCTCATTTACCCAGTGGAAACTAATTTTTTTTTATCTCTAGTGATACTCATATTTCCATTTTTAAATTCTAAAAGGAAGGTATCATTATCCTTTAAATGATGTGGGTTTTCAATAAATTCATTTTAAAATATTTAAAATGATTTTCCTTACCAAGATATTATATTCATTCCCTCTACTTCACTTTTTTTCATGTGTTTTATTTCTTATCAAGGTATCATTATTGGAATTTGTTTAAATTAATTTTTTATGTATTTTTCAATTCTCTTAAAAATGGTTTTTTGGATAGTGACTTGAAAATTGCATCATTTTACGATGATATTAAGAAATTCTACTTAAGAAAAATAATTTTCTTATTTTTCTCCCATTTTCATAGGATTCTTATCAAATATAGTAAAGGTAAATAAATCACTATATATGAACTCTTATTAAATTCTCTCTTTGGGATATCAAATAATCATCTTTTATATGTGATACCATTTGGAATTGTTTTAAAAACCATTATATTCACTTGGGTTATTTATTATAATTTTAATGATTTGATTTTAATTATATTTCATATATAAGTATGATTGATGGGTGGTGTCCTACGTCACCTCTAATTCATTGGTTAAGGTTTTATATCTCATGTGATAATGATTTTTTTCATGGATATAATTTCGATTTAATTATGCTCATAAGGTTGTGAGTGGGAATAATTACAGTTTATCTATACACACATAGTTGTGTGTGGGTATAATTGTAGTCATATATGCTCAGAAGGTTGTGTGTGGGTATAATTACACTTTATCTATTCTTAAACGGTGTATAATTATGGTTTATCTATGCTTGCAATGTTATTCGTGAGTATAATTGTGGTTTATCTTTTCTCATACGGTGTGGGTGGGTATAATTGTAGTTAATATATGATTACAAGGTTGTGAATGCATGTAATTGTGGTTAATATATGCTCACAAGTCTGTGTGTGGACATAATTATGGTTAATATTTTTTCAAAATGATATATGTTATTATACCGATGTTTATTCCACACTCTTATTCATATTATTATGTATATGTTATGCTCTCTCACATATCATGTTTGTTGAATAATGTTTCCACACACTTTTTATTCACATATTATGTTATGACAAGCTATATGACATTAATCATGATTTATATTCTATTCATTGTTGGGTGTGATTTTATTATATATCTTGATTATAACCATATGTTCATCTTGTTCTCACTTATGATCTTTGACTGTTATAACTTATATTTACCATTAATGAAAATCTAAGATCACTCATTTCTTATTTTTCCACCCCTAGGTTATGTAGATTATTATAACTTATGATAAGACAATATGGGATCTATTATAGTTCAATTATGGAGAAATGTTCACAAGTTGTGTGCAATAAGTTACCTATGTAATTGGTCTTCAAAGACACTAAATATTCCAATCATAGGATTGTGGGATTATTTATGAGATTAAATGTTTACATTATATAAATGATGTAAAATAAAGATATGTTTAGTTTGGGTATCTATAGTTGGTATCAAAGTAGAGTTTATTTATTTTCGAGTATTATTTTAGTTATTTTTTGGGATTAAGATTATAGAACGTTAGTTAAAACTATAGGGATATAGGGATAAGTACAAAGGGTAATTATAAGTATAGGATAAAATCTTGAAATATTTGTAAAATATAGATTTTATGGTTTTTCTAGAAATAACATCCCCTTATGGATACTAAAAATGGATACATGCACTATAATAGATGTACCTAGGTGTAAATACCATAAAAAGGGCATGTTGGGTATTAACTAAATATTCATTGGGTTCATGAAAATAGGATGAATTGTATACATGTTTTGACACTATATGGCGATTTTATTTGTTTAATATTATTATATTTACAATCCATTATGATGGATTTATTATGTTAAAGGATTAGGCTATGGAATATGTGAAAACTCAAGTTAAAGAAACCTAAATTGAATTAATGTTGATTTAGGTCGGACTAAAAGCTAATGATATTGTTTCAAAGCATAACACATTTTGAGGTAGAGTTTTTCATAATTCCCTTATGATGTAAATATTTGTCACTCATGATTAACTCCTTTTGTTTTATAAATGGTTGGAGTAAATAGAAATAGGGTTAACAATGGATATAATGAATAATTTAATGATTGTATCTATAAGTATCTAAAAGGTGTGGTAAATAGAGTGAAATAATTTTTGAAAATTATATTATAGTTTATGATTAAAAACAAAAACCTTGTTAATCTCTTGAACACACTAAGGAAGGAGAAAATTTCTATTGTGTATTTCATGGGACAGTGTACACTGTTCTTAGGTGGCTTTTTCAATACACTTATTACTAAGCAACGGATCAATGTGATGTAAAATATATTTACCATTTTTTAATTCTCATATCATGAGAAGTTAATTTTAGTTATTTATTATCTGGAAAGGATGGTTAACTAATGGTTGAATCTCCTTAAGAATGTGAAAAATAAAGAATAAGTTGAATCTATGGGATGGGAGGAATTAAAAAATGTATTCTTCAATACATATTTTACCTGAATTCTTCAAAAAAAAATACAGATAAAATTACTATATTTGAAACAAAAAAGAGGTCTAATCAATGAGTACCTATAAATCAAGCTTCACAAGACACATAGGGTATACTATCAGTTTTATTGATGACACTGAGTATTAGTTTGAATAGTTATTTGGTGACCTAAAACTAATTCTTAAAAAAGGAATTTTATAAAATATAATTTCATAAGTATTAATAGTATATTAAATGAAAATTTAAGTAGTAAATGGAAGTTGGGGACTCTAGATACAAGAAAATGAAGATGGAGTTTCAAGGAAATTAATTTGAAAATTTTCATGGAGAAGGATAGTTCAACTACATATATGTTAATAATGTGCAAGGAATCACCTAGGAACTTTATAAAAATGACAAAGAAAATATTTTTAAACTTGGAAGGATTATAAATCAAGATCAAAATTTTAGTGGAGACAAAAATAGTACAGTTAATGAAAAAGAAGAGTAGAATTTCAAATTCATTAAATGAAAAGATTTTACGAATTATGAAAATTGATTCCCTAACCAAAGGACTAATAGGGATAATAAACATTAGTAGCCTCATAATCCAATGAAACAAGTTAAATCCTTTGCAAGAAAAATTATTGAAGTTATACATAAAAAAGTAATGAAGGATACACTCATCACTATATCAAAACTGCAAGTGTCCTATTTGGTTTAAGTCCTACATAATTGTTTATATTTTGAAAATATTAATGATATGATGTCGAGTTATCAATAAAATCTTATATTTGTATGAAAATTATGTCCTAAGTCTATAATAATTCTTCAATATATGTTTATTGGAATATACATCCTATAATCCAATTGTTCTTCCTTTATCAAAAGTTGATAATGTATTAATTATCTCCACATAGACTTAATAGAAACACAATAGAGAGATCATATTTTATATTACTAAATAAGCTTAAAATCATTTATCACTACAAATATTATGATAAAATATCTTGTAAAATTTATTCCTTTATTCATACCTTAACTTTAATCATGATTATTTATCATAAATGGTTAGGAAGAATCCCTATATTCAGGTATATCTATTATGAATGAATGGATGAGTTTCCTAGACATACCCAAGTTACTAAGGTTGATACATATTTACTAATAAAATCCGAATTCATCTATATATTAGGATATATTTAACTATTTCACTAGAAATTGGCACTTAAAATTATGATGATAGAATTTATTTTGGGGGGAGAATGTAACACCATCAGATTTTGGAATATATAATCCCTTAAATAAACATTATATCGATAGTGTGTTTCACAATCAAAATTGAACTAAAATGAGTTTAGTAATATTAGATTAATGATATTAATAAAAATATAATAAAAATAAAAAAACATATAGTAAATAAATTATATTAATCAACCAAAAATTATTAATTTTAAATTATAAATAATAAATGATATTTAATATTAAAATGAATTATTCTATCTCAAATAAATTTTTTAAAAGTAATGAATATTTTTTCTAAATAATTAAAACAAAAAATATAAAAAAATATACAATATTTCTGTATATAAACTAATATATTATCATTATTTAAATTTTATATTGATATTAAATAATACTAAAAACACTTAGAGTTTAAAACCAATATTTTTCAATAAAATAAATTTGTCTTTATATTTTTTATTTTCATTAAAAAAATAAATTTATAAATATTAGAATATGAATTAGATAAATATAAATTCATTTTTGGATTTATAATTTAAAAATTATCTTAGCATTATTTTTTTCTATATTTTAAAAAATAATGATTTTTATGAGAATAGTATAATATACCATTTTTACTAATATTGTAAATTTTACTCCATTATTAGTATAAAAATACAACATTGAATTTTATGAAACATTTTTATTGAAAAAATAATTAATATTTAAATGAAATTATATATCTTTTTAAAATTTATTATAATTTAAAAACCTATATTTGATATTTTAGAACTCAAGAAATATTTTTATCAAAAAAAATTGGCTACATAATATACTTTTTATATTAAAATAAATTTTTTAAACATTTAGAAATAAAATTATAAAAAAACGTTTTTAAATTTATAATCAGTGGGTCCAAATTTTTTAATAATTAACACTATATGTTTAGGCGTAATGATTATGTTAACTTGGGTAAAAAATAGTTATCGTAGTAAAAGCTTAAGTGGAAAATGCAATAATTCAAGGGGTAAAGGGAAAGAAACTTATTAGAAACTTGATTATAATTGATTTTTTGAGATATTATAAATCTTATATCACCCTAAAATAAATTATTTCTTATTTTTGTATCCACTTGACATGTTTAACATGTTATCCCTTTATATTAAGTTAAACTATTTTCAAGGAAAATTCTGCACTTATAAAATGGGATCTCACAACCCCTTTAATACCACTCTAAATATATAGTCTTTAACTAAAAATATTCCCAAATTACATCCCCTATAATTATATTTCACTTTCATTAGATTCTATTCACAAAAGATTATCCTAATCCCTTCATTTCTATATAATCCTCCAAGAGAAACCAATGGTTCTGAATATATGTTCAATCTTTTTACTAATAACTTTTCCCTTTATATTTTAATATAAAATTTATTTTTACAAATATTATATGAATAATTAAGTATATATATTATAATTAATTTTGTTATATATTTTTTAATAACCATTAACCACCTCTCCCATTCCCCTTAAGAAAAGAGAAGATGTAAACCGTGAGTATGTGTGGACTACCATCTTCATGTCATAACGTGTTTCATTTTCATTAACCTCCTTATGAGGATGGTAATAATAATTAATTTATTATATAAGTATGATATTTATAAATATTTTTAGGTTATAAAAATAATAAACCATATTAATCATTTCTCTCTTTCTAGGGGAAATGAAATCATCATCCATGAATATGTACGGACTATTTCCTCTATGGAATGGTATATTTCATTATTCAATACCATCTTCATGGATAGCTATAAATTATAATTGATCATTATATGTGATATATTTTATTTCTAAATATAATTAATATTAATATTAATGGATACCACATTAATTAATTATTATTCTTGGGTAATCTATCAATATCGATAAATAACCCGAAACTAATTCATTATCAATTTTGACTTCATAAAACACAAAAACAACTCATATAATGGGATTATAACATTATAGGTCGTCATAAAACATCAAAAATAGTATCTTATATAATATTTTAATAATAAAATTAGTATCAAATAATGGGTACTAAAATTGGAATCATAAAGCATGCATGAAGCAATTAATGTTACTAACACCTGAAGGTAAAAATAAACAATAGCTAACTAATATATTCATAATAAATTATCATAAATAAATTGTATAAAATTTTAATGTGTATGAATAAGATTCTAAAATATATTATTAAGATATTTATGCTTGTTTTATAGGAGTTTAAAGCACATTCGACTAAGAAATAAAAATAGTCTGGGGTTTTCTTGACTAAAATATTTTTCATGAGTCATAACACTCCAATTAAGTTAATATTTAAAGTTTTATATCATATAATCAATGTTGATGAACTAAAGTCTTATTATCTAGGAATATATTGTTTCATACTAAATTATTCTTCATTGATTAATCTATTATTCTGTGAAAATGAAATTTTTTTCATGAATAATTATCACTTCTTTTAGTTGATCTTTCTTCTATATCCATGTTTTTACTTCCCTATAATGTTATCCTTTACCAAGTAGAAAATTGAATATTTTTTATCTCTAACTATCCTTATATTCCTATTTATTCATTTTTAAATACTATTTTCATTATCCTTTAAATGATTTCCGTTGTTAATAAAATCATTTTAAAATATTTAAAAGGTTTTTTTATACGAGGATATTTTATTCTTCCCTTATACTTTACACTGTGTCATTTGTTTTATTTATTATCAATGTATCATTATTGGAATTTAATTTTAATTTATTTTTATGAAGTTTTTACTTCTTAAAAAAGATATTACAAATGAATTTAAAATCACGTCTTTTACAGATGACATTAAGAGATGATTTTTAAGAAAAATAATTTTTTTTTATTTCTCTTACATTTTATAAGGATTATTATCTGATGGAGTAATGGTTCATAAATCACACTATATTTACTATTATTTAATACTCCATTTGGGAGAATAATTTTTTGTATAAAATGATCATTTTATGTGATGCCATTTGTAAAAATGTTGAAACCGGTTTTCATATCATGGGTTATTTATGATAAGATGAATGATTTTATTTTAATTGGAACTCATATTTATATAAGATTGATATTTGGGATCCTATATAAACTCAAATGGATTTTTTAAGGTTTTATATCTCATGATATAATGATTTTTTTGTGTGGGTATAATTACGGTATAACTATTCTCACAAGTTTCAATGTGTGTATAATTATGGTTTAGTTATTCTTACAAAGTTGTGTATGGGTGTAATTTTAGTTTGGATATGTTCATATGGTTTTGTATGTGTATAATTATGGTTTATATATTTTCACAGAGTTTTGTGTGGGAATAATTTAGTTTTAGCTATTCTCACAAGTTTATGTTTTGTTATAATTTTTGTTTAGTTATTCTCACAATGTTTTACATGAGTATAATTGTGGTTGAGCTATGATCAAAAGTTGTGTGTGAGTATAATTGTGGTTAATATATGCTCATAATTTTTTCTATGAGTATAATTGCAGTTAATATATGCTCAAAAGTTAGTTTGTTGGTATAATTTTGGTTATGCTGTGTCGAAAATGATACATGTTATTATGTCTATGTTTATGGAACTCTTATAAATATTCTTATTTCTATGTTATTATCTCTCATTAATCATGTTTATAGAGTAATTTTTACACACTATTTTGATTAATGTCTTATTTTATACTAATTTTTATGCCATGACTCATAATTTATGTTCCATGCTTTGTTGGGTATGATTTTCTTATGTATCTTGATTATCCCCATATGCTCATATTTTATCTACTTGTGATATTTGATTGTTATCACTTATATTTACCCTTATTAAGAATTTAATCACACACATTTATTATTTTCCTGCCCCCATATTGTGAAGATGATTGTACCTTTTGAGAGTTCTATAAGGGATCTAGTGTGGTTTGATTATAGAGAAATGTTCACAAGTTATGTAAAATATGTTGTGTATGTAACTGGTCCTCGAAGACACCGTACCTTTTATTCTTGGGATTATGTTATTATTTGTGATATATAATGTTTAAATAAGGTAAATGATGTAAAATAAATATTTGTTTATCTTGGGTCTGTATAGTTGATATTTGAGAAGGGTTTAGTTATTTTTTAGGATTATTATAGTTATTTGTTGTGATTTGGGTTAGAAAACATTAGTTAAATCCCTAGAGATAAGTCTAAGGCCTAAGTATAAGATTAGGATAATATCCTAAACTTTTTTTAAAGTGAATATTCTATTGTTTTCCTAAAAATAAGATCTCTGAATAAATACTACAAGTGGATGTAAGCTCTGGAATAGTTATTCCTAGGGGTAATTACCCTGTAAAGAGTGTGTTGGGTATTAACGTTGTCATTACTTAATGTATTAAAAAGTGGTCTAACTTCACACCTGGTTTGAAACTCTAGAGGGATATTATTTGGTCAACTGCATCACTTTAAAATAAATTACGAATGATTTATTGTGTTAAGGAATTAGGTTAAGGAATATGATAGAACCCAACTTAAAGAAATCTATATTGAACCAAGGGTGATTTAGGATGAACTAAAAGCTTATAAGATGGTTTAATAGATTAATACAATACAATTTTTATTTTTTCATAATTCCCTAATGATGTAATATATTCATCACTCATTATTAACTCTTTCAGTTTTATAAATTCCTAGAGCAAGGAGAAACTGAGTTAATAATGGATGTGATGGATAATGTAATGATTATCCCAACAAGAAAAAAAATGGGGTGGAATGATGAATGAAAACATTTTTCATAATGCTCTCCCACTTTATAAGTAATATCAAACAACTTTTTGGGATCTTGAACACACTACGAAATGAGAAAATTAAAATCAAGTATTTCATATAACAACATAAACTATATTTAAATGTCTCTTATAATCAAATTACTTCTAACAAATGGATCAATGTGATAGAAAAGATATTTTCTATACTATAATTCCCATAGCATGAAAACACCACTTTAATTGTCTATCATTTATAAGGTGTGTCTGACCAATGGTGGAATCTTATTAAGAATATGAAAAAGAAAGAATAAGTTGACTCTATTGAGTGGGAGGAATTTAAAATTTAATTATTCAGTAAATATTTTCCCTGAAATCTTCAAATAAAAATATAGATATAATTCATATATTTTCAACAAAAGTAGGATGAGTTAGTGAGTTCATGTGAATAAATTTTCATGATACTAATAGGGTAAACCTTTGGTTTTATTTCCAACCCAAAGTGTAAGATCAAATAGTTCTTTAGGGTCCTAAATTACATTCTTCAAAAGGAATTAATAGTAATAGAGTTTAATAGCTATAAAGAGGAAATTTTATGTTAGATTAATGTGGAAATAGAAGTTGGAGACTCTAAATACAATCAAAGGAAGGTGGATTTTCAAGGAAAATAAGATGAAAATTTTCATAGAGGAATGAAATTTCAACTTCCTATGTGTCAAAAATGTGGAAAGAGATTCTAGAAACATTTTCAAAAGGAAAATAGAATTTTTTGAGTGTGGAAGGATTGTCCATAGATCTCATGATTATAGATAATAGATTAATAGTAAAACCAATGTAATAGAGGTAAAGAAAGTCTAATGCTTCAAATAAAAAGAGTTTGATCATTATAGAAATTGATACCCTAACCTAATGAATAACGAGGATAGTGAAAATTAGTAGTCTCATAAGCCAAGGGAACATGGTAAATCCTTTTCAATCTCAACTAATAAATTTGAACATGAAAATGAAGAATAAAGGATACACTCATCACAAACTCAAATCTACAAGTTCTTTATTTGGTTTAAATCCTACCTACTTATTTATATCTATAAAATTTTAATGATAATATGTTGAGTTTTCCATAAAAACTTCTATCATTTTTAAAATTACATCCCACGTATATAATCATTCCCAAATAGATGTTTATGGGAATATTCCTCCTACAAATCCTATTATCCTTACATTATCAAAATTTGATAATGGATTAACTATCTCTACATAGAATATATAGTAAAAAAATAGATAGTTCATATTTTATATCCCCATGGTGTGAATCGTTCCCATGGATAGCTTGAGATCATTGGGCATTTGAATTATGAATTAATGCTAACCCCTATGACATGGGGTGAGATGTTATAGCACAACCCTTACCTAGTTGCATGGCATGCATAATATCTCAATACCCATGGCCAAAATCACTTCTTCCTCTATTTTTTACGATACTACCTATTTTAAAACCTCCATATTATAGTGGATACCCTATGGCGCAGTGTCTCCTTCCTCTTGAAAATTCGGTTCTTCCATAAATGAAACCCCCTATAGTACAGTGAAACACCTAGTATATAAGGAATTCTCTATTATCTTCTTCAAATCTAGACATAGTGAAGTACTTTAGATGATGTCGCAACCTCATTTATCTTCATTTTGGCCAATATTTTCTTAGGTGTAGCATCCAAGACATGGTGTAGCTCATTTTTTTGGTTTAGTCTCCCTTAGACACTACACTACAAGGGAAAGTCTTATGGTATAGTGGTTTTTTCGTCTACAGTGGCTATGATATCTTCCTCCTCTGGCCATAGCGGCTTTATAGTGCTATGGTGAAGCTTAAATCATAGCTCGGGTGAAGGGTGTGTCTGAGGAAGATGACATACAACATGGGTGAAATGTTATCATCCTATTTAAGTGCATAGTACATAAGAGTGGAGTGCATCCCACCTAAAAGATGTGGGGAGTTGGCCTTCTATATTTATTTAAAACTATTTAAGCTTAGTAGAGATGAAGTTGTCTAGGGTTTGGAGGACCCCTACCACCGTCATGTGCCTCCCCACATCGACAAAGATCTCCTCCCACCATTATGTGGACCTTACCCCCATGCATCGGAACTCACTCCCACATGTATGCTTCATTGCCCCTACACTAACCCACACAAGGTATTTATCAACCACATGACCTTCCTAAGGATGATATTTTCCAGAAGACCCTTCAAGGGCCTTCTAAGTGTCTTTCCATACTTTGATGAGGGTTGGTCTATTGTGGGCTTATTTTTTACTAAGTACCAATATTCTAATTTTTCATTTTATACACAGCACACACACAAAAGTAATTACAGAGATAATACATTATAGAACATGTATTTTTATCTTTTTATTTATTTTTTTACAATTTTCATAAAAAATAGAAATACCCAAAAATGGTTATTATTAATTTAAACATAGATACTCTCATTTAAAAAAATAAGACATTTAACCAATTAAAATTTTCAAATTTATGCACAAAAACTTAATTATCAAATTCCCCATACTTAAACCATGCTTATTGTAACAACCTAATATTTTGTGGAATATTTTGTTTTGAATTAATTTAATCGTTTTTATATTTATCATTTCACACAATACTGAATATAGTTTGTGTTATATAAAAGCACCAATTTATTCTTGATTAGTATTCACCACCAAGTCAAGTTTGTGCTAAAATAATCACTTAAATTATATTATGGTACACACAACACTATGTTCGGTTTGTGTTACACACCATTCTGACTTCTTTTGATATCTTGTATTACACGCAAGACTGAGTTTTACTGAACAACAATAAACTATTAATATTATTATTAAAATATTATTATAGTTACCACCTATCTGTTAGAATGGAAATTACAAATAAGATTAACTAAATTCTGAAAATATGATTTAAATATTCATATAATATGAATCTTTTGGTTATCAATTAGCTAGAAATGAAAGTAATAACTATTTTAAAACAAAGAAAATACTTTTCTAAGAAAACTATTTTTCTATGTACAAACACCATTTTATCTCAATTAATTGAACAAACCACTATTGCTGAATGTTTTTAATAAAATTTATATATTAAATATTCAATAAATAAATTTGAAACCCATCCAATATATTTGATAGGCATAAGATAATAATAAATCCAATTTTATGAATAAAATGATGTATTTTTCAAAATGGTAATTTTACTTCCTTTTAATGGAGATCCAATTTTAAATATAATTATTTACACTTTTAAATTTTTTATATTTAAAAATATAATTATTATTTTAAATTGGGATATCAAAGTTTACTTTGCATATTTTTTTTGTATTTTTCTGATAAGTTTCATGTTTTGATGAATACAGAAAAATTGCTGAATTTTAATTAAAAACTACTTTTTAATCTAACTTATTTATATAGTTAAATTATCTTTTGAATTATTTGAAAAGTATAATTAGTAAAATTTTACATCAATTAGTACAATTTAGGTCAATGGAACCAATTTCACATTGAAATGAGATATAAAAAAATTTCAAAATTTAAGACTTTTTTCCTTTAAAAACCTGTTTTAACATTCCATCAACATGATTAATTTTAAATTAATTTTGTCCAATTATGTATTTATAATTTTGAAAAATTTATTCCATATTTATAATAATATGGTCCAAATTTATTAATTAGCTCCCTTTTATTTTTGGACAATATGAATAGTAAATTTAATAATTTTTATTACCACGGTTAAGGGTAAATTGGGTAATTATGGGTAAAAATAATATTATAAATATTAGAAAACTACCCTAACGGTAGCCCAAATGTTATTGGATGAATTTAATTCAAACCTTATCACCTAATTTTTTATATTTAATTATTTAATTGATTTTGTTAAATGAAAATGACTTAGATATTATTAAAATCAAATAGAGTGACAAAATGACTCACTCTTACTTTTAAAAAGTATAATATTTTTAATATGGGATTACATATAAGATATGATCGACTATATATATATTATTATTAAATATGAATTTCTTATATGGATCATGGTATTTTATTTTCAAACTTTATTTAATAAATAATTTTAATAAATAATTACACAATGATGATGCAGTAATTATTCAATTAATGAAACAATCTGTTAAATCAAATTATAAATATTAAAATAAATATAATATGATTTAATTAAAGTGATAAAATAATTTTATAGGTTAATATTAAATGTTATTTATTTATTAAATGATTTTTAAGTTATCTTGCTGTATTTATTTTCTTAAAGTTAATGTTATGAATAGTGTCAAAATTGACACTGATGATATTTTATGAAAATAATATTTTATTAAATTAGTTAAAAAACATAACAAACTAAATAAGGACAAATGGGATAAATTATGGTCAAACATATCATAAATTGAAAATTTATGGTTCAATTTACACCTTAAAAGTAAAATTATCAACCTTTTAATATTAAAAATGTTGTTATCATAGTTAAAATTAAAATAAGTTATCTAAGGGTTAATAAAAACATAAGGTTTAAAATTAACCCAAAACCTATATAAACTATATTTTTTTATGGTTTTATCACCATATCTCATGTTATATTTTAAACCATTTCTATTTGGCGGTATTTTTATTGATATTTAATTTATTATAAATTAAACTTTTGAGAAATTCTAAAAGTTTCCCTCCCTTCCCTTATAAAAGGGAACCCCTTCTTCTCATTTGTACACACTTCAGAACCTATTTGTTTCATAAAAAATCAATCCAAATATTCTCCTAACTTCCCTAACTTTATCCTATAAGCATTAATTTTGTAATAAATCCAACCAAAGAATTCCTTTTTTCAAATCAAAAGGAGATACCCGAAGAAGAGGTAATGTTCATCAACAAATGTTTTATTTTATTTCTTCCTTGAATTCCCTAAATTATTTTTATTTCATGATTATATCATAACATATGTATAATAAATATAATTATATGTTGTTATATTAATGATTATACCTATACTCACACACACTTCCATCAAATGGGATACACAATCATCATTCGTATGAACGACAAACTACCACCTCATGAACGGATGTCGTTTGTTCTTCCATTTCCACCTTTCAAAGATGTAAATAATGATGTAATTTATGTATTTATATGATATTTATGATATTTATGATGTATTTTGTTTGTTAATATAACACATAATTTCAAGATTTCTATTTTGTGTAAATATGATAACTTTGTTTATGGATGTATGGACCACCACCTCCTCAAAGAAATGTGATTCATTCACACTTTACATGGAAGGTATTAAGGGTGAGTTTATTGAATTTATATTATATGTATAACTTAATAATTATACTATATTTATATTATATATATTACATTTACCTTATTTATTTTAATAAGACAATAAATAGAAATATCGTTCATGCGTGTGTACAGCCTACCGTCTCCACAAACGATGTATTTAATTTTATAATTATATCTTCTATAGATTTTTATAAATATATATATATAATGAATATATATAATATTTATATCATTTTTATCATTATATATATAATTAAATCATGATATAATTAATATTACCAAAAATATAACAAATCAAAACACATGTGAAAAACAATGTGAATATTACCTGAAGCATAACATTAAAATGGAATTGTTAATAAATGGGTAATATAAAGTCATAATAAATACATATATGGTATTAAATATAATAATATGGTTTTATAATATATGTATAATAAACTTATATTTATTATACGTGATGTTTTTATGAGTATGATGAGAGTCAAGACTTAAGGTAAGGGATTTCCGTCTCACTTTTATTTTTCATGAGATACGAGCCATATTCACCACTTATTTGTTATATGTGTTGTATATATTTCCCATGAATACGTTTTATGAGTCTTAACTTGAATATTATTGTATTTTAATATCGATAAATTTTTTCATCTTTCATTGGGTATACGATTCAACTTATTATAAGGTGGTAAGGGATTATTTCACAATCTCATAAACATTCAATATTTTTTGATTTTAAGTCTTCATTGGGAAATATTTATCTTCCATATCCATGTTTTAAAAAAAAGTCAATTTTTTTAAAATTATCTTCTGAATATATAATGTTATTTTTACTTATGTTTGTCTTTTTATGAAAGTATTTCAAATGAATTAGTTTTCATTTTTTTAACAAGGCTCTATGAGACTTTACCGACAAAAAATATATGGAATGAATTTTTTTAAAAATTAAAAAATATGAACAAAATATTTAGTCATAATGACACCATAATTATTTGAAGATTCCTTTAAAATATTATAATTTTATTTTCAAATAAAATTTTTTCCTTTATAATTGCATAGCTCTAGAAAATTATTTCATAAATGAAAGGGTATTTTCCTCAATAATTATTTCAAATGATCTTTTCAAATCAGTTTCCATTTAAGATAACATTATTTGATATTACTTATTCTTTACTAGGGATATTTTTCAGGGATATTATTCCTATTATTTTTATTGTTGGTTTATGTTTAAAATGGAATGATATTTATGAAAACTATTTCTTTTCCATGTATTCTGTTATGATTGAATGATTTTTATGAAACCCATTTCATTCCATGGGTTCCGATATGATGAATGATTTATATTGTTGTGATAAATGTATGTATAGTTTTCATTATGTGATTTGTGGTAATTATATCTCCCTCCAATGAATTGGGTGAATATTTATATATGATAATATATAAATAGATGGAATGGAGAGTGAACTTAGTTCGGTAAAGAAATTCATCTACTAAGATGGTCTTGGGAGTGAACATTGTCTACATATATGGTCATGAGAGTGAACCACAACTACAAATATGTTATGGGGACTGAACCCATACTACTAATATGGCCTTGTTAGTGATCCCTTGACTACTATGGAAATAATTCTATATGATTATGTGTTTTCCAAAATTTCATTTCTAATTCATATTTTATGTTTTCATGGATTATGATATTGATTCCCTTATAATTTGTATATGATGAACTACCAATCTTTATGTAATAAATCATGTAGATGATATTTAATATATAGGGTATTATATTAAAATGTTATTATTACGTTATCATACCCTTACATTCATGTTATACTTATATATCTCCCTTTTTTACCCATACTGAGAATTTGAGTTCACCTTTTCTTATGTTTCCTTTCCCCAGGTTATAAATAAAGGATTTAGGTCAGAATACTAAAAGGGAATATCTTCTTGGGAAACATTGAAGATATTTCACCATACTAGTTGTTTATGTTCCATGTTTCCAAATCACTAAACTAATATAGTCATTGGGTATGTGTTTTTGAAATGTATGAAATATTCCACAAAAATTATGTAATATCCATGTATGAAAATATTTTTTCGTTATAGTTGGTATCAGAGTAAACATTTGGTCAACCTTTGGAAACTCATATGAGAAAACATTAGTGATATCCCTAGGGATGTTTCTAATGATATGTCTAGGTATTTCTATAAGGATAATCCTAAGGTGTATTGGATTTAAAAGTAGGTGTCGTGTTTTAGGCATCCAATAAGTAATTTTTCATGATTATGTGATTTTTTATGATAAGTGTTGCTCAAACTATGCTTTATAGTCTTAGTTAATAGTGATAAATAGAAATAACTAGGATAAAAATGAATTTTTTAGATGTGGAAAGTATGGTAATTATAAAAATCTATGTCCTAAGTGAAAATATCTTAAAGAGAATCAGAAAATTTGTACGAGTATTGGTTATACTATTAAGGATAAATAGATTTTAAACAACATGTAAAAGGTATGTGATGTTCTAATAATATTATTTACATTAAACATAAGAAGAATGATTAGATTGAGGTTGATGAACCTTGAGAAATGATTTATATTTCATATTATAGAAAATAATAAGATGATGAATCCAAATTATTAGTTTAATAATAAAGTTGTATGATTGAAGTATATATGTTCTAGAATAAAAATATTATATTATATGAATCATGAACTATATAAATTTTTTTATTATAAATTATTCATTATGTATTGCGGAGGACTTTTAAAATGGTGTGGAAGATAAATAAACGTAATTTAATAGAAAGGTGTTATTCATTGGAAACAGAATATTAATAGAAGCATAACCCTTAATATGTTCCTAATATTGAGATAATGGTGTTTAGATAAAGATATGTTGGATATTATTAAGTAAATTAGATAGTACTTATTACCCTAAAACTGATTAAGGATTTGTTGACAAAGTGGTTTATGCTATCAGATATGTAGTTTACAACATTTTTAGACTTATGTAATATATCCAATAATCTTCAGAATAATAAAGAATTCATATTTTCGATAAGGATTTATGGTAATTACCATGTTTCACGAGAATTCATGATTAGGGTATTCACATGTTTGGTATATGAAAAGAAATATCTACATTATGATATATGAGGGATCAATGATAATCTATTTTTGAGAAATTTAGTGACCGTATTTCTAAGGTTTTGAACTTTCATCTTTTTAAAGAGTTATAAGGTTAACTATTTACTGAACATTTTATGTTTAACATCAGATGAGTTTTTTGACATTAAAGTTTTATCTCACCATATGAGGATTTAGACATATTGGATAAATTTTTCTAACATTTTTTTGTGTTAATAATATATGGAATGACCTATCGTTCTATTAATGGATCTCATGATCTTCTAACACATCAGTAATTAAAAATTCACCTTCATTTCTAGGAATAATAAATGATGTGAAAATTTATCAAGGCACAACAAAGGGTGATATTGTTCTAAAATCATGTAATTATATCATATCATGAAAATTATTTAACAATAAGTAAAATGGTATTGAAATAAACTTTTGTCTTGTTATCATCATTATTGATGATATCAATGACCTTTTTAAAGCCTCGTTGGGTTATGAATTTTTGATCATTAAATTTATCCTAACCATTTTCTTTGTCACTCGTCATCGGAACTTGATAGCTATATTTCTCTTCTATGTCCATGTTTTAAATTTCCACCTAAGTTATCATATGTGTAAACCTAGTTATGAGTTTATTGGGATAATTTTTATTTTTCTAACATTCCCTTTTAAAAGGAAGTTTTAGTATTCATTTTTACAATGTGGGATTATATGGAAGGAACTTTCATGTAAAAAACATTTGATAACCCAAATAAATTTTGAGGGTGAAATTCATTTAAAGGGAGTAGATTGTAACACCTCAAGGTTTTGTGAAATATTTTTTTCGAAATTAATTTAATCTTTTTGATAGTTTTCATTTCACACTACACTGAATATAGCTTGAGTTATATGAAAGCACCAAGTTATTTTTGCTTTATACGCAACACAAATTTGATTTTGTGCTACAAAAAACACTTAAATTAGATTTTGGTGCACCCAACACTATTTTTTTATTTCATCACACGCAATTACAATTAATTTTAATAGCTTGAGTTACACATAATACCATGCTTTACCTAACTATGGTATAATATTTATATTGTTATTAAAAAAATATTACAGTTACCACCTAGTCGTTGGAATTAAAATTACAAATAATATTAACTAAATAATGAAACTATTATTTGAAATATATATATAATGTATTCTTGGGTCAAAAATTAGCTAGAAATGAAAGTAAGAACTATTGGAAAATAAAGAAATTTGTTTTCTAAGAAAACTATTTTTCAATGTAAAACACTATTTTATCTCAATAAAATAAAAAAACCAATATTGTTAAATGTTTTTAAAAAAATTATATATTTAATATTAAATAATAAAATTTACAATCATCCAATATATTTTATAGGCATAATATAATAATAAATACAATTTTTTGAATAAAAATGTGTATTTTTTTGAAATGGTAATTTTATCGCTTTTTAATGGAGAGACCATTTTAAATATAATTTTTGATATTATTATTTTTTTTGTGTGAAAAAATAAAATTATTATTTGAAATAAGGATATCAAATTTTACTTTGGTCAAATTTTTGGTAATTTTCTGATAAGTTTTATGTTTTGATGAATAGTGAAAAAATTATGAATTTTAATTGAAAAATGCTTTTTCATCTAACATATTCACATAGTTAAGTTATGTTTTGACTTGGTTTTGAAGTATAATTAGTAAAATTTTACATATATTAATCCAATTTAGGTTATTGGAACCAATTTTTCATTGAAATTTGATATAAAAACATTTCCAACTAATAGAGTTTTTCATTTTAAAATTTTGTTTTCTCATTCATTCAGCCGAATTAATTTCCAATTAATTTTATCTAATTATGTATATAGAATTTTAAAAAATGGATTTTATATTTTGAATTATGAGTTCTAAATTTATTAATTAGGTTCCATTTATTTTTAGAATATATGAATAGTAACTTTAGTAACTTTTATTACCATGGTTGAGCGTAAATCGAGTAATTAAATAGAAAAATAATATTACAAATATTAGAAAACTAAGCTAACACTTTAAAAAATGTTATTGTATGAAGTTAATTTCACCCTTATCACATAACATTTGAAATTAAATTATTTAATGGACACTTTTCCAGGAAAATGATTTAGATATTATGAAAATCAATGATAATGACAAACATTACTGGAATTGAAGGTTATACCAACAGTTCAAAATAATTGGTTTAGGCTAGAGAACCATTGGTATATCCTATATCAATGGTTCTTCAACCTGTTGGATATAGTGTTTTTGGGAAAGGGATTTACCAAAGGTTCTTAGTGAACCATTGGTATAGGGTGATCTAAATTTTATTTTAACCAACAGTTCATAGGGAACTATTGGTATAGAGGTATCCCAATGATTTGCAATCGTTGGTAAAGACCTATACCAATGGTTTAAACCACTATATTACGGAAATAGAAATTCTTACAAAACCATTAGTATAGATCTCCCCCCCCCCCAATCCCAAGCCATCAACATCCCCATGCATACAGAACCTGTAATGAAATATAGAACAACCTCAACAAACAGAGCATGTAAATAATGTAAATAGAACCTAACAGAACCTGAAATGCAACCAAAATAGAATCTTAAAAGAGTTACAAACCAATAAAAAATAATTATAACACACTAAATTAATGGATTCATTTAACAAATGATAACAAACATACAAAACATCATAGAAAAAATCAGCAAACATAAAATGTCATAAATATAAGTCAAAATGTAAAGGATCAATATGTCCCCCATCACCGTCATTATCTTCACTGTATTCTTTAACCTCATCATCAGCCTCATACTCTTCCTCTACCTAATCCTCATCCTTTACCTCATCCTTGTCCTCACCTGCTTCATCACCCTTTTCCAAGCTATCACCATCACCAAGAAAATCATTTTCCTAACCAACACTGGGACTACTACTTGGAGCACTATATAACATAATCATATTTGACATATATTCATCATGTTCCATAGATTTATCTAGTATAAGTGATGGATATAAAACCTTCATCAGTTTCATAAATTCAATGTTTTCCCTTTGATTCAATTCTTCCACTTGTATGGCCATTTTCCGCCTTTTCTTCCTTAACCTCAGCTCGGGATGCCCATTAATTAACTTTGTACAACTTGGTGATACTAGAACTTTCACCTGAAGTGGGAAAATACCTCATCATGATAATACTCTTACTTGGTCGACATCATACTCTTCCATGGTGCTCATCTCCCAAAACTTGATGTAAGTGATCGTTTGGCCCAAAGTTTTCAGTTTACGAGGAATTAAGGGCCCCCAAAGAACACTATTACAAATATAAATATAATATTAAGTTACAAAATAGATATTAAAATTTTAAATCAACACAATAAAACTTACAATCTTTTTTTGTGTTGGTTCAATTACCATGCTCCCATATTTTATCTTTCTGGTCGTTGGAAATAGTTTTTTTCGAGGCACACGTCCTTCAATATTCAAACCCTATATCTATAGTGTAATTGAATATAGGAAACCATAATTGAAATTAGGTTAATAATAATTAATTTCATAACTAAAATAAAATTTATATTAATTCTAAATTAAGATGAAAAGAAAAACATATGGTGGATAAATTATAACTTCATATCAATGAATGAGTTATCAATAGATATAACATATATATAAGTGAACCAGTAATTATAGTAATCAATAATAAGGTGGTTGTGGGATCACAATAATTAATCATAAGATGAATAGGTATTACTATAACATAAAAGAATATGCATAAATGGGTTTTCAATACTCTAATCATGACTATAACATAAAGGAATTATAATAAGTATATTTTTGAAAAAACATGAAAAATACAAACATACATGTTTACATGAGAAAATATAAGTTTAAACAAAATAACATAATGATATAAAATAATAAAAATGTAACATGTTGAACACAATATATAACACAAATATAATGTTACAACAATAGTTCTCAACTTCCATACAAAAAATAAATAAAAAGTAAAAAATAAAAATCTAATAATCTATATTTTTAATTAAATAATGTTTTAAATAGAATGAATTTTTTTTATTTTATTATTTATTTATTTGTTAATAATTATAAGTAATGATAAAAAAATTTATGTAATTATAAACTAATGTTAAGTAAGGGTCAAAAAAAGATAAGGGTAAAAAGAAAGTTAAGTGTAAAAAAGTTATGTAAGGGTAAAACAATGTTAAATAGTGTTAAACTAAAACAAAGTAAGGGTAAACTAAATTTAATTAAGGGTGGACTAAATTTAAGTATTTTTGAACTAAATTTATGTTAGGGTTAACAAAGTTAAGTATACGTGAAACAAAGTTAAGAAGGGTAAAAAAAAGTAAATTAAGGGAATAATAGAGTTAAGTAAGGGTAAAAAAAAGCTATGTAAAGATACATTAAAGTTAAGTATGGGTAAACTAAATGAAAGTAAGGATAAATAAAGGTAAGTAAAGGTAAAATAAAGTTAATTAAGGGTAAAATAAAGTTAATTTTGGGTAAATTAAAGCAAATTAAGGGTAAACTAAGGTTAAGTAAGGATAAACTAAAGTTAAAAAAGGGTAAAACAAAGTTAAGTAAGAATAAAACAAAGTTAGCTAAGGGTAATATAAATCTAAGTAAGGGTAAACTAAGTTATGTAATGGTAAAATGAAGGAAAAGGTTAAAAAAATTTAATTAAGGGTAAAACAAAGTTATGGGTAAACTATAGTTAAGTAAAGGTAACCTAAAGTTAATTAAGGGTAAACTAAAGTTAAGTTAGAGTGAAACAAAGTAAATTGAGGGGAAAATAATGTTAAATAAAGATAAAAATAAATCAATGTAACGGTAAACTAAAGCTAAGTAATGGAAATCTAAAGTAATGTAAGGGTAAACTAATGTTTAGTAAGGGTAAAAAAATGGGTGGGCTATGTAGAATCTTATATTACATAAGATATATATAATGTTTTAAATGGGAAGGACATATAGAATATTGATTTACTTTATTGCATCATTCAATGATTATTATTATGTGGGATGTGTTTTCCTCTTCCATGGGTATTGTGAATCATGGATTATTACTATGGGAAGTGATTCATGAATAGGTTGGAATTAAATATATCAAATATATAGTGTTTTAAGTATATTTTTCTTAAAATGATCAAATTTTCAAGTGTGAAATTTAGTGATTTACAATAACATATGACCAATTCTGTGTTCCAATTGGTCTATAGCACATAGATCATGGTTTCAATGTCATGAGATAACATGGTATGATTGGAACCGATTAAATAATACATGATCATTTATTTATCATACTTATAAATGGAATAAAATATCGAGGAAACAAAAAAAGTGAAAGTCCTAAAGAAAAATTATAAATGAGTGTTGTACCTACTTCCTCTCATGGTCCAACATCATAGTCTTCCCCAAAGTGTGGATGTATTTCATTGAATTCGTGTTTTTTTATTACTAATAATTCATAAAAATTAATTTTCAACAATAAAAAATAAAGTATTCATTTAAATCATGGTAATATTCATTTAAAAACCTCAAATTTTATTAATACCTTGAACTCAGTATTCATCCAATGAGTAATAATTTCCCAATAATATTCTACTAAATAGTCACCCATGATAGGAGTGACCTCTAAATCCATTCTAACTTTAGCATTTCATCCACTATACAACTCATGCTTATAGCCTCTCTATAGATCACGTAATTCTATGAGTCTTGTTATCCTCATAACCTCGACATTAGGAAAATTAAAACAAATATGAAACCAAAATATTAATTCATATAAATAAAATAATAATATAAAATTAAATCCAGATATTTTTTTACCCATATTTATTCCCAGGTTTTATCTTTCACTTTATTTGGAAGGTGTCACTATGAAATTGGGAGGATGGGAATGATTTCAGAGTATTTGGAAAAAATCACCAAAAAACTCTTACATTCATACCCTTTTTTTAAATCATTTGGTTTTATTTATTGTACATCACCATCAGCTGCATGTGGTAGTTCCACATTGTATACATTCATGTACTCCCATGTTACTTATTAGAAGATCTAGCTATTAAATAAGAAAAACAAATATTTTATCAATACATATTTAAATGAAAATAAACTACTGTAAAAAAAATTACGATGTATCTATAAATATACCTAAGGTAGCCTGATTAGTGGACATCACTAGATCCTCGGGAAATGAAAGAAGATCAACCTATATAGATAGATTGGGTCTTGATATATGCTCTAAAAACTCAGAAAGTGTCAGAGTAGGAGTTGAAGAAGTGGGAATGTAAAGCTCAGGGAAAAGGAAGTAGAAGTAAAAGAAAATGGAATAGATGGATGTGAAAATTCATAGTATGGATAAGGAGTATGAATCATCATTGGATATGGGAAATATGGGTGATGAGGCTCAAATAAAAATTGTGGTGAAAACATGGGAGGCCTAAATATCTTGGGTGTTTGTAACAACACTATGGGATCAGAATTTGTTGTAGATGGTACATCAGGGGGGGATGGGGTGTGATTAGGTATGCTAACTACTGTACCTAGCTCTATTACCACCCCCCCTCGTATAGTCAACTTGATCTTTATAACCGCTAGGATGGTTAGAAAATAATTGAAATCTTGGTGGTGGAACCTGATTAAAAGTTAAAAACATAATTAATTACATAATATTATTTGTTATCTATATATATTTTTTAAATAAAATATACCTAATGGGTACTAAAATAGAGATCCCATCTCATTAATTCTATGATTTTTGTCTATTATCCTTTTTCATTATATCTCCTCGATGTTTTTCATTTCCTGCATTTGAAAACAAATATGAAATTAATTATAGATTCATAACTAATGTGTAACCTAAACAAGAAAAAATATAATACATGACATAATTAAAAAATACCATTTTTCAAACCAAATACTGTATACATAGTGATATAATAAAAACAATTATATCTAGTGAGAACAATATCAAAACATAATACATGTTATATAAAAACCAATACATTCAAATTATCATGTTTAGCATGGGTATATATAGTTTTATTCTATTTTTTATTCGATATGATTCAATTTTGGTTAGGTCATTTGGTTCATTATGGTCAATTAATTAGGTCAATTGTTTAATTTTATTTTTCATTGGTCATTTGGTTTATTTTTTTTCAATTTATTAGGTTATTTCTCCAATTTTATTTTTCTTAGGTCATTTGGTTTATATTTTAGGTTGGGTCATTTTTTCATTTTTTTCATTTTTTGTTATGTCGTTATTTTTATTTATTTTTATTTTCATATCAATTAGTTTAATATGAACAATTCAATTCATCTTGTTTTTTGTTACAATTTAGGTATTTCATTTTATTTTTGGGTTGGTAGGTTTTAATATAGGTCAATTTAATATTATAAAATTAAACTCAAAGAAAACTACAAATAGCAAACATTGAAAATGAACATAAAGGTCAAGTTGGATACAAAATATTTGTAATCAATAGTAAATCAATTTGTATAGAATGAACCTCAACAACCCAATTCAAGCTAAACCAAAATAACTGAGAACACAAAAGGATGATTCTATATATTTCGAACCTCAAGTTCAAGTTCACAATCAACTCTGAAAATTGAATTATTAGCATTATCATAAGTAATAATTGGATTGGGGCCAATGGGACTAGGTATGGTGTCAATTGAATAATCACCATCATTAAAAATATATTATCAGATTACTTCAACAGTGAAACAAAATTTAGGTAGAATATGATCTTTAATATAAAAAACATGTTTTTTTATTTATTCAAATACATATGGTTCATCACTAGAAAGAGTGTGAGTCGTGTCAATAACATGAAATACAAAATCATTAATAAATTTCTCATGCCTCATCATTAAATTAAACCACTATCATTTCATCATAGTGACTTATCCATGAGAGTAATAATACAATATTATTAATTTTTCAATAACTCCATAATAAGATACGTTTTGAAATAAATGTCTATTATTTGATGCACTTTAATAATAGTCTTTTGTGGTATTTATTATAAAACAATCATGTTGTGTTCTCATGTTCTTTTCAGATTTAGTGATAATAAATCTATACACATTGATCACAATTTATTTTCATTCATGAACCATAGAATTGGGACTAAAATCCAAATATATCATTTCCTCATTGACAGAGTCACCTGGAACACTCCATACCTGAAATATAAATGAATATTAAAATGAATTAAATATTTATTTTATTAATTTATTATAATAACATTTCTATCTTCAATTTCAACAAAGTGTAAAACTCTTTTCTATGAAAAGTATCTATCCTTCTAAAAGAAAATGAATGTTGATTTCATTTTATCATTTGTTTATGTTACCTTCCAAAAAAATAAAAATAGTTTAATATATATGTAAAATTACATGAGATGACATAAGATATATATGTTCAATTAAATTACTTGATGTATTCATCGAACAAATAACATTTAAACAAAACTATGTGATATGTCACCTCCTACTCTTCAAGGCTTAATTTCAGCAATGTATATGATTTGGGAATTCCTCTTATTTAGGGAAGTGATGAAAAACTGCTTTCAATTTGATCATATTACTATTCATCATTTCTTATTTACTGGTTCCATATCATAGTCATATTAGATATATACATAGAATATAAATACCTACATTATTGATCCAAGTAACCTTCTATGATATAACCTTCAGGATGATTTCTGTTCTGGATATAAGACTTCAACGTGAACATGTTTCTTTCAATTGGATACATCCAACACAAAGTAACAGATCCTCTAAGATGTATTTTATTTAGAAGATAGATAGTTATATACAGCAAGCTTGTGAAAAATGATAGAGGAAATATTTTCTCAAACTCGCACAAAATTAATGGTACCTCTTCTAACATATGTTATAAAAAAGACATCAGCAACTTATATGAACAAATATATCTAAATAAATGGAACAAACAAATAACTGACACCCTTATATTATTGGAAATAAGATAGCTAATTTTTGTTGTAATCAAATCATGCAAAAGGATGTGATAATTGGGAGTCTTCAATGATTTTATCTTTAACTCTATTCTATTGAACCATTTTGATATGTTTCTTGAATAGCCATCAGGAACATTAATAGTCTCTAGTTATTCCAGAAATTGATTTTTTTTGTAGGTTTCATCATATTAGAAGCACACAAAACATTCCATTTATTTTTATTGATACACACGAGATGAAATTTTGGTCTTATTCCCCAATACACCAAGCCATGCCGAGATCATAAATCATATTTTTTCTTTACCATGAAATTTAGAATCATTGAAATAAATATTTTACATTTATTATTTTCAATGTGCATTACATCTAAGAAATGACGTAACAGATTGGTTAACTAGTAAGGAAACTCAAAGAAGATACTTCCCTTATTCTAATTGTAACAGGTTTCAAAGGAAACATCCATCGTCTTTATATATTTCATCTAACACTTCCTGAATGAAAAACTAAAATTTTGAAATTCATTAAGCACATCTATTCTAGACATATGTGGAGGTGAATTGTCGGTCTCCATGGTATTTTCAAATCTTTAATGATTATTCCTATATAAAGGTTCCATTGGAAAGAATCTTTGATGTCCCATAAAACTAAAACTATGGTGATATTTTAGTCTTATAGATCATATATTCTTTATAAAAATAGGTCATGATAGTTTTCCCTCCATGCTCCATCTAGACATCATTATAGATGCAAGAAAATAATTAATCATTTACATAAGTGCAGCATGAATCAAAAATATATATTTCGAACATGTATTATATGTGCACACTGTAGAGACTCGAATCTCGACATACATGGACATTACATTACATTTACGGAATACATAGTACATAACAAAAACACACACACAAGGACCGTAATAGTTTAGTGTCTTTGGAAACTCGGAACGTAATCTTCTAATCATGGTGAAAGATCTTCAACATCTCCCATAAAGATCTTCCTTTTCTTTTCTTACCTAAAACCTTTCTTTATATCCTGGGGAAAATTAAACATAAAAGGGTGAGCTCAAATTCTCAGTAAAGGTAAACAAAAGAAATATCAATCACATCATATTCATAAGAACATATCTTTTGGAAATCATAACCTGCAAAAGAGATCATAATTTCATAACATGGGATAAATCATAGTAGTGAAATGTAATCCCAATAATCATAACATAAAACATGAAAATTTGTGGCATACACACATAATCATAGAGAATCATTTCTTGTTAGTCAAGACTCATTGCCAATACTATCTTAGTGGACAAAGTCCATTTCTGAACCGAGTTCATTCCTCGTTTCAGTCCTGTTTCGTTGAACCGGTATAACCTACCATTCAAGCCATGTCTATCTCATGATATATAAAATCATTACCCAATGAATTGGAGGGAGATATAGGTCCCACCCATCTCATAATGACACCATTCTTATGTGTTCCACAAAACCATAAACCATACATCATAGAATAACCCATGTAATAAAAATGGGAATCTTAAACATCATGACATCATAAACAATGCATATAAGATAACAGAATTCATAAAAATAATTCCATCACAACATAATCAAGTCAATGTAATAATAGGGATAAAAATAGAACCCTTTTATTATCGTAGATGGAAAATAATTTTCATAAAACTCTTGAACTCCATTCTTGAGGAAAATATCCTTTCTACTTCAAAAACACTTTTCCTTTCTTAACATTTCATACAATTCTAAAATAAAAGAAGTTGAATAAAATTAAATTTGAAAACTTGTAAAGGAAGATTCTTGGAAATAATGTTTTAAAAATTCATTCATTCCGTATATGTTAAAAAACATTCTTCTCGTACTTTTGTTGGAAAAGTCAAAAAAGTACCTCGTACGAAAAACGACAAAAGATTCCTTTCATATCTTTTACTAAAAACTCACCGAAGGGTAAAATTGGATTTAATCAATTTTATGTGGATGGAAATAATATTACATATTGGGGAAACATGTATGTGGATGATAAAATACACCCCATTAAATACCAAAGTATAAACAATCTCGGATAAAAATGAGATTGTGATATTTTCCCTCACCTTAGGTCTGATTTGCTTTGTAAGTGTACGAACCTCCTGTATAATGATTTAAATAATGTCATTGACTTATTCCAGAATCATAATCATTATTATGATATCATATATGGTTCACTTATGACTTTATATTAACCGTTCTTTTGTAAATTCCATGTTAAAGAGTGTTTTGGGTAAAATCATTTTATTTTTCGTCTGTGTTTTGACTTGTTATTATTCATATGATTACTTAGATCATGATTACATAATTCCAGAATATAAAACATGATTTATATCTAATATTCATTCAGAATAAACATATATATAATAGATCAATAAATGGAAAGAAATACACCGTTCATGGAGACGGTAGGCCGTACGTACGCATGAACGCTGTTTTCGTTTCCTTATTGAGTATAATCGAAGTAAGTAGTGAAATACATATATATAATATATAAATCCAGTAGATTTATAATATCATATATTTCATTATTATTACTTATATATACTTTATAATCATTCTTTAATGGTTAACATGGAGAAAGAATCTCATCGCGTCGTGGAGACGGTAGTCCGTACGTACGCATGAGCGATGATATCATTTCCATGATCGTCGAATTGTATTTAAGTGTATGTATACTATTTCATAATCAAAATCACATTTCAATATTCATATATAGTTATTATGTACACCATTATACCCATCCATGTAAGGTGGTGGTGGAAAATAGATTACACGACGGCGTGGAGACGGTATTCCGTACGTACGCACGCACGGTGATTTTGTTTTCCGTAGGATGAATAGATGGTGAAATAGGGTTCTTTCATACTTATAATAAAATATCAGTATATGAGTGATACTGATGTTATTACTTCATAATGAAACAACCTACGAAGAATAAGTTGAAGAAGAAAGAAGTTTGAAAGAATCGGTAGATGAAATTACCTCTTCTTCAATACGCCTCTTTGAAACCTTCTCTTAGGGAACTAAGATTGGTGTTTGAAGAAGAAAAAAACCTCTAGGATGTTTCTAGGGAAGTGGAAGGGAGAAATTGGCAGGGTTTTGCCGAGCATGAGGTCTCAATGTGGTGTGAGGAAGAGATGGAGGAGGTTCCCTTTTATAAGGGAGGAGAGGGGCACCTTTGGAATTCTTAAAAATATTAATTTATAATAAATCTAACCCAACTTAAAAACCTCCAAAAATGACTCATATTATAATATTAGATGATATAGGGTTGTAATATCATCAACCAGTCAAATTTAGACATGTTTGGATCTTATTTTAAACCTTATCATTTTGATTTATCCTTATTTAATCTATTTAAGTTTATTTGTGGTAATAAAATTCTAAATTTTAAATTATAACAAATAATTACTTATTTGTTGTTAATTTTACATAATTGGTTACTTAATAACATTATAAAACATATTAATATAAATTTTTAATTATTAAATATTTTTGTGATTTTGAAACAATTTTATAATATGTTATTTTTATAAAATAACAATAGTGTCAATTTTGACACTATTCATTTATTTGAATTTAAAATAAAATATATACAGAATTTATGTTCAAAATAAAAGATTTAATATATTACTAAAAGGTCATATGTATCTAGAAAATTAGTGGATCACATTAAATAGTTCATATAATATTTATTTTATTATTTTTAAAACCATTTATTTGGTTTATCTCTTAATAAAATAATTACTACAACATTTTTGTATAATTATTTAATATACAGATTTGTTGCATAAAAATTAAAAATAAAATCCTATGATGAAGATAAATCTATTAAATTTCACAATAATACATTTATTCAAATTTATCATCTTAAAATCAAAATATTTAAATTGTTATATTTATTAAATTATGAAGGTGACAACTTTGGCATCATTTAAAATAAAATAATATAATTGTCATAATCACATTTATAAGGCTCCAAACGGTAAAATATTCTACCATTGGATTATTATGATTTACATTTATATGACCAATATGTTTTGGTCAGGATTTGGTGCATTTTATGTTCATAATTAGTTTAGTAAATACTATATTCTTGATTTTTCACTAGATAAACAATTTCTGCATCATTATTGTGTCATAATTAATGATAATTATTTAATCCCTAAAAATTATAAATAAATTCATATGATGTATATAATTTCATTAGATTTCTGGATACTATTCATTTTTGATGTTTCATAAAGTTTATTACTAAATTAAAATTAATATACTTATAAGATTTATGAGAGTGACATGTTGTCACTTTCTTTGGTTTTAATAATAATTAAGTTATTTTCATGGAAAAAAGTCCATTAAATGATTCTAATCAGACCCTTAGTTGATATGGGTTTACTTTTATCCATCAAATAGAATTTTGGCATTTGTTAGGTTAATTTTATAATATTATATTTACCCTTAATTACCCGATTTACCTTTAACTATGGTAAATAAAATTTACCGTAGTTACTATTCATAATTCCAAAAAATAAAAAGTACTATATTAACATAATTTGGACCCACTGATTCCAAATATGGAATCAATTTTTTCAAATTCAATACACAAGAAGTTTCTGAAATTAAATTAAAATTAATCCCGTAGTCGAATGAAAACGGGTTTTTGTTTAAAACATTGCAAAAGATTGAATTGATTTAACCTACGAATTCAATGTAAAATAAACGCTAATGACATACATTATGTTAAATGGTAAAAATATATTCTATTTATACATTAAAACCATTCAATATTATAATTTATCCATATAAATTATTACTATGAAAAAAGTTGTTTTTCATTAAAATATAGCGTGATTTTATTATTCATCAAAATATGAAATTTACCAGAATAATACGAAAAATTAATCCAAAGTAAATTTTTATTTCTTGATTACAAAGAAGAATTTTATTTTGTAAAATTGAACTTATAAACATGTTAAAAACTAGATTTAAAGTGGGTGCGCCATCAAAAGGCGGCAAAACTTCATTTTTTAAAAAATACTTATTTTACACGAAAAATTTATTTTGTTCTTATACCGTGTTCTGGAAAATGTTTAAGATGAATAATAATGTTATAAAATTCAAAATTTAGTTAATACTATTCATAATAGCTAGTTCATACTAATATTATAATAATATATCGTTGTTTAGTAAAACCCGGTATTGCGTACAACACACGCTATCGAGGAAGGTCGCGATTGCGTGTAATGCATGCCAAGTCAGGGTTCCGTGTTGTGAAAGAATCCTTCGTTGTTTCATATAACGGAATCCAAACATATTTCATTTATACATTGAATATATATATATATATATATACTCAATGTTGTGTAGCATAACTATTATCAAAATTGTGTGTAACACGATGCAAGAATAGTGTTGCGTATACTGCAATCTAATACGGTGTTGCGTATAGTGCAAGGTAATCTTGGTGTAGAACACAACACAAGATATTAATGAAATTAAAAGAATATTTTTCATAAAATCTCGGGGTTTTACATTCTACCCCCCTTAAAATGAATTTCGCCCTCGAAATTCGTCGGGTTTATAAATGGTTTACTACTCGAAAGTTTGTTTAATAGAAACCCACATCGTAAAAAGTAATACCAAAACATGGCTTTAAAAACTAAAGTATGAAATTTAACGGTTACCCAAATTCACTCATCACTGGGTTTCCACATAGGAGAACATAGGTGAAAATATGGATATGGAAGAAAAATCTAACCATCAAGTTCTGATGGAGAGTGGTAGAGAACATGGATATGAAAAAGCCAACAATCACAAAGCCATAAATTTGTGATGATATATGGTACCATCTGATTCATCAGATATAAGATCACTAGGAAAACATTTTTTGTTTTCAATATCATTTCCCTAAAGTTGAAAATTTTGAATTAGAAGAAATACTTACTTGATTTTGGTACAATCTCACTGTTGTTCGTGCTTTGAACAATTTCCACTTCATCTCTTAAAGAAATGAAGTTGAATTTGTTATTCGTGAAGTGTTAACAGATCATGTGATAGAATGATGGGTCATTCCATCGGTTTCAAACAAAAGTCTAGCAATAGTTATCAAATATACATGAGTCCGTCTTTGGTGAGGTTAATCATATACGATTCCAAAAATTAACTTATACTTCATATATCATACCACGTAATAAAATAAAACTAGTTTCTAATAACCAGGGACTTTCTGTAGGCCAGTGGTATGTGATAATGGCCCGTCGCACTTTAGTTGTGGGTTCGATTCCCACAGCCTTGGCCGATGCGATGGGCTGTCGCCCGTCCTACAGGTTGTCCTTTTTCTAAAACTACATTACTATAACATCACATAAATAATATCAAAAAAAATTCTATCCTTAAACAATACTAACTTATGGTTAACATAATCCATTCAAATCTTTAGGCTTATCTAAAATACTTTGGTCCAAGCTCATAGTATAATGAAAACGATAACTTGAAATGTCGTCAACCAAGCATGTGAATACCATCATTTAACCCCCATATATCTTGTTGGTCACATTCCAATCATGTGAATACCTTAATGATGCATTCTCTTGAAAAATGATTACCCATTAAACCTTTGTGAAAACATGAATGCTGTCAAAAGTTAACTCTTTCCACATACCAAAATCCAAAAATTCTATATACTCAAACCATGATATAACCTTCTCCTTATATCAGTCATGAGCTCATGAATACTATCAAACATTTAATTTTATCCTTATCCCTTCATTATGCGCATATCATCTACATTCCAAAAATATCTGAATAACCATTCATGGATACTGGTAACATTAATCATACACTTTCAAAAGTCAAGGAAAGACAACAGTGTAACAATCCTTAGATGTCTCTTTATTCCATAGTACCATGAGATTACTTATACAACATTACACATGATAAACATGTAATCATTCCACAACATTCTTAAACCATTGACCGAGCTTCAACAATTCCTTCATCTCACATGTCATTTGTAGTCTCTTCATCATCATCCACATAAATACTAACCATAAGACTATACTGATTCTCTTCATGAGACTTTCCCTTAGGGCATTGGTTCGCATAATGCCCGTACATTCCACATTTAAAACATTTAACCATTATTGATGTCGTATCAATACCATTATCCTCATCCCTGGTGTTAACTGAAGCTTTTCCATTGCACTTACTGGCTTTGTGTCCTTCTTTTCCACACCCAAAGCTTCTTCCAGTTCCTTTGAAACATTCTCCTTGATGCCTCTTCCCACATGAATTACATAGGGGAAATTGAACTTTCTTTCCTCTATGATCATCATGAAACTCCATCTTTCTCTTATTAGCTGAGTCAGGAAACTTACAAAATTTGAGTTTATTGATCATATTATGAGATTGCTGATTCGGAATAATAATGATGTTTGGAATTCCAAATCCAGTTTCATTTGGTTGCTCATGGAAAATAGTGTGAGAGGAAAAAAAATCATGCTAGGGAAAACAACATAGTAAAGGGGGAGCACCCACAATATCTAACATCTTAGGTTAAATTATAATATCATTACCATAGTTCTAGGACTATATCCTATACGTATTCTTATCCTTATGTACATCCCTAGACATACCTTAGAAATATCTCTAGGGATCTCACTAACGTTTTCGCATCCTAGTTTCCAAAGGTTGACTAAACCTTTCCTCTGATACCAACTGTAGAGACCCGAAGCTTGACGTACATGGAAATTACATTACATTTGTGGAATACATAGTACATAACAAAAACACACACACAAGGACCTTAATAGTTTAGTGTCTTTGAAAACTCGAAATGTAATCTTCTAATCATGGTGAAAGATCTTCAACATCTCCCATAAAGATCTTCCTTTTTTTTCTTACCTAAAACCTTTCTTTATATCCTAGGGAATAGAAAACATAAAAGGGTGAGCTGAAATGCTCAGTAAGGGTAAACAAAAGAAATATCAATCACATCATATTCATAAGAACATATCTTTTGGAAATCATAACCTGCAAAAGAGATCATAATTTCATAACATGGGATAAATCATAGTAGTGAAATGTAATCCCAATAATCATAACTTAAAACATGAACCTTTGTGTAATACACACATAATCATAGAGAATCATTTCTTGTTAGTCAAGACTCATTTCCAAGACTATCTTAGTGGACAAAGTCCATTTCGGAACCGATTTCATTCCTCATTTCAGTCATGTTTCACTGAACTGGTATAACCAACCGTTCCAGCCATGTCTATCTCATGAGATATAAAATCATTACCCAATGCATTGGAGGGACATATAGGTCCCACCCATCTCATAATGATACCATTCTTATGTGTGCCACAAAATCATAAACCATATATCATTGAATAACCCATGTAATAAAAATGGGAATCTTAAACATCGTGACATCATAAACAATTCATATAAGATAAATGAATTCATAAAAATAATTCCATCACAACATAATCAAATCAATGTAATAATAGGTATAAAAACAGAACCCTTTTATTATCTTAGATGGAAAATAATTTTGATAAAACACTTGAACTCCATTCTTGAGGAAAATATCCTTTCTACTTCAAAAACACTTTTCCTCTCTTAACATGTCATACAATTCTAAACTAAAAGAATTTGATTAAAAATAAATTTGAAAACTTGTAAACTAAGCTTCTTTGAAATAATGTTTTAAAAATTCATTCATGTCGTATAAGTTAAAAAACATTCTTCTCGTACTTTTGTCGGAAAAGTCAAAAAAAGTACCTCCTACGAAAAACGACAAAAGATTCCTTTCATATATTTTTCTAAAAACTCGGTGAAGGGTAAAATTGGATTTAAAAAATTGTAGGTGGATGGAAATAATATTACATATTGAGGAAACATGGATGTGGATGATAAAATACACCCCAGTAAATACCAAAGTATAAACAATCTCGGATAAAAATTAGATTGTGATATTTTCCCTTACCTTAGGTCTGATTTGCATTGTAAGTGTCCGAAACTCCTGTATAATGATTTAAATAATGTAATTGACTTATTCCAGAATCATACTCATTATTATGATATCATATATGCTTCACTTATGACTTTATATTAACCGTTCTTTTGTAAATTCCATGTTAAAGAGTGTTTTGGGTAAAATCGTTTCATTTTTCGTCCGTGTTTTGACTTGTAATTATTCATATGATTACATAGATCATGATTAATTAATTCCAGAATATAAAACATGATTTATATATAATATTCATTCATAATATATATATATATAATAGATCAATAAATGGAAATAAATACACCGTTCATGGAGACGGTAGGCCGTACGTACGCATGAACGGTGTTTTTGTTTCCTTATTGAGTATAATCGAATTAAGTAGATGAAATATATATATATAATAGATAAATCCATTAGATTTATAATTTCATATATTTCATTATTATTACTTATATAAACTTTATAATCATTCTTTAATGGTTAACATGGAGAAAGAATCTCATCACGTCGTGGAGACGGTAGTCCGTACGTACGCACGAGCGATGATATCATTCCCATGATCGTCGAATTGTATTGAATTGTATGTATACTATTTCATAATCAATATAACATTACAATATTCATATATAGTTATTATGTACACCATTATACCCATCCAAGTAAGGTGGTGGTGGAAAATAGATTACACCACGGCGTGGAGACGGTATTCCGTACGTACGCACGCGCGGTGATTTTGTTTTCCGTAGGATGGATAGATGGTGAAATAGGGTTGTATTATACTTATAATAACATATCATTATATGAGTGATACTGATGTTATTACTTCATAATGAAACAACCTAAGAAGATGAAGTTGAAGAAGAAAGATGTTTGAAGGAATCAGTAGAAGAAATTACCTCTTCTTCGGTACGCCTCTTTGAAACCTTCTCTTAGGGAACTAAGATTGGTGTTTGAAGAAGACCAGAACCTCTAGGATGTTTCTAGGGAAGTGGAGGGGATAAATTGGCAGGGTTTGGCCGAGCTTGAAGGCTCAAAGTGGTGTGAGGAAGAGAGGGAGGAGGTGCCCTTTTATAAGGGAGGAGAGGGGCACCTTTGGAATTCTTAAAAATATTAATTTATAATAAATATAACCGCACTTAAAAACCTAAAAAAATGACTCATATTCGAAGATAAGATGAGATAGGGTTGTAATCTCATCACCCAATCAAATTTAGACATGTTTGAATCTTATTTTCAACCTTATCATTTTGATTTATCCTTATTTATTCTATTTAATCTTATTTGTGGTAATAAAATTCTAAATTTTAAATTAAAAAGAATAATTACTTATTTGTTGTTAATTTTACATAATTAGTTACTTAATAACATTATAAAACATATAAATATAAATTAATAATTTTTAAATATTTTTGTGATTTTTAAACAATTTTATAATATGTTATTTTTATAAAATAACAATAGTGTCAATTTTGACACTATTCATTTATTTGAATTTAAAATAAAATATATACAGAAGATATGTTCCAAATAAAAGCTTTAATAGATTCCTAAATGGTCATATATATCTATAAAATTAGTGTAGAACATGAAATAGTTTATATAATATTTATTTTAATATTTTTAAAACCATTTATTTGGTTTATCTCTTAATAAAATAATTACTACAACATTTTTTTATAATTATTTAATATACTTATTTGTTGCATAAAAATTAAAAATAAAATACTATGATGAAGATAAATATATATTATTTCACAATAATACTTTTATTCTAATTTATCTTCTTAAAATAACAATATTTAAATTATTATATTTATTAAATTAAGAAGGTGAAAAATTTGGAATCATTTAAAATAAAATAATATAAGTGTCATAATCACATTTATAAGGCTCCAAATGGTCCAATATTCGACCATTGGATGATTATGATTTACATTTATATGACCAATATGTTTTGGTCAGGATTTTGGGCATTTTATGTTCATAATTACTTTAGTAAACACTATATTCTTGACTTATCACTAGATAAACAATTTCTGCATCATTATTGTGTAATAATTAATGATAATTATTTAATCCCTAAAAATTATAAATAAATTCATATGATGTAGATGCTTTCATTATATTTATGTATACTATTCATGTTTGAAGTTTCATGAATTTTATTACTAAATTAAAATTAATATACATATAAGATTTAAGAGAGTGACATGTTGTCACTTTCTTTGGTTTTAATAATAATTAAGTTATTTTCATGCGAAAAAGTCCATTAAATGATTCTAATCCGACCCTTAGTTGACATGGGTTTACTTTTAGCCATCCAATAGAATTGTGGAATGTGTTAGGGTAATTTTATAATATTATATTTACACTTAATTACCCGATTTACCTTTAACTATGGTAAATAAAATTTACCGTAGTTACTATTCAGAATTCCCAAAAATAAAAAGTAGTCTATTAACATAATTTGGACCCAACTATTCCAAATATGGAATCCATTTTTTCAAATTCAATACATATATGTTGCATAAATTAAATTAAAATTAATCCCGTTGTTGAATGAAAAATGGTTTTTGTTTAAAACATTGCAAAAGATTGAATTGATTTAACCTACTAATTCAATGTAAAATCAACGCTAATGACGTACATTATATTAAATGGTAAAAATATATTCTATTTATACTTTAAAACGATTCAATATTATAATTTAACCATATAAATTATTACGATGAAAAAAGTTGTTTTTTATTAAAATATAGCGTGTTTTTACTATTCATCAAAATATGAAAGTTACCAGAATAATACGAAAAATTAACCCAAAGTAAATTTTTATTTCTTGATTCCAAAGATGAATTTTATTTTGTCAAATTGAACTTATAAACATGTCAAAAACTATATTTAATGTGGGAGCGCCATCAAAAGGCGGCAAAACTGCATTTTTTAAAAAATACTTATTTTAACCAAAAAATTTATTTTGTTCTTATACTGTGTTCTGGAAATTGTGTAAGATGAATAATAATTTTATAAAATTACAAATTTAGTTAATACTATTCACAACAGCTAGTTCATATTAATATTATAATAATATTATAATAATATATCGTTGTTTAGTAAAACCCGGTATTGCGTACAACACAAGCTATCGAGGAAGGTCGCGATTGCATGTAATGCAAGCCAAGTCAGGGTTGCGTGTTGTGAAAGAATATTTCGTTGTTTTGTATAACAGAATCTAACCATATTTCATTTATACATTGAATATATATATATATATATATATACTCAACGTTGCGTAGCATAACTATTATCAAAATTGTGTGTAACACGATCCAAGAATAGTGTTGCGTATACTGCAAGCTAATACGGTGTTGCGTATATCACAAGGTAATCTTGGTGTAGAATACAACACAAGACATTAATGAAATTAAAAGAATATTTTTCATAAAATATCAGGGTGTTACACACACACCCACATTCCAATGATGTTTCAATTATTTTATTAAAGTTTTCATGTGTACATTTATAACATTTTTGAGATTATATGGTCTGATTTGAGTATACTCCTGAAATTGAATGTTTTTTTCATACACATCCATGGAGGAAGGCTATAAAAGTGTCTGAAAACTATCCATGTGTTTTTCAAAGTAAGAATTTGTGAAAACAGATTAAAACCATCACATGGAAGACCCGTCCTCACATCTCGCATGTCATTTTTGAAATCAGTATATCGAGTATCAAATCTCTTCCATGAAAATTAATGCTCAGGGTGAACCAACTCATAGTTATTCTTATTTCTCTCAGTATCATACCATCACATTTTTATTGATATTTCATCAAATATAAAAAGATTTTGGAATCAGGGGATAAATGGAAAATTCTACATTACTTTCAATGGTGCATGGGATGGTGTTCCATTAGATTTTGGATTCTATCAAGATGTCCAAAATTTTATACAATCATTCTATTCAGCAGTTTCCTCTAAGAATAAGTTGTAATCTTTCGTGCAATCATGAATTTTTATTTTTGAAAATTCAATTTCCCCAACTTACTTCCATGCCATATAATGGTTTGACAGAATATATGAAACATATAAAATCAAGGCTTTTATAAGATAAGAATTTAATTGATGGTTGTATTAGATATTCCATACATTGTTTTCCCATTAAACAGTCAGATTAAAAATCCAAACTTTTTTATTTAACCAAATTGCTGATATAATGGACTCATGGAAACATCATTAAATTTATATAAAACCATAACTAACACACTAGTTTATATGAGAATCATAATATAAAATACAGAAAAATATTATATACAATATACAATATACAATAAATATAAAACCATGATATTGACTTCAATTATATTATTGAGTAATACCTATACATAATACTACACAATAAAAATTTATAATTACTGTTTTTTATTTTTTTTATCTTATTCTATTCTATTTTTAACTAATGTTATACTTTTTAAATAAATTCATGTATTAAAGATTATTACTTTTAGGTAACCACATTATATTTGATTCAGATCAGTTTTGTTCAGTTCTATTTGTTTGGGATTAGTTTAGTTTTGGTCGATTTATCTTGGTTGGGCTTGGTTTTTTTATTTGGATTGGGTCAGTTCTTGCCAATTAGGTTTTTAATTAATTTTGTTAAAGTTAGTTCATTTTTCATCATTACTATAGAATTTATTTTAGTTAGATTAAATTTAGTTTATTTGTTTTTATTTTAGCTCAGCTTGATTTGGATTAGTGCAGTTCAGGTATACTCATGACTACTTAGGTAAGATCAAGTAATTTCAATTCAATTTAATTCAAATATTTTGGTCAGGTTAGTTCGGTTATGATATAGATAGTATTTCTTAGTTTAGTTAGGTTTTATTGTGTAAAGGGTTTATAGCTTTGTTTCATTTATTTTCAATCTTAGTCAGGTCAATTTGGTACAATTTAGTTTTCTTAGGGTATAAACAATTTATTTCAATCTAGTTTATTCAGTAGGTCATTATAACAAGGAATAAAGTGGGATATTATGTGAAACATAGTGAATATGAGGGAAAATAATTGTATAAATAAAGATCTCTCTGGGATAATTACGAGAAAAAAGTTATGATTAAATATAAATTTATAGACATCATTGTATTACATAATTAATGATATTTCTAATAAATGGTGACCCTCTATTAAAGATATTTTTAATGTATAGAATCAAAATTTTAGTGTTGGTGATAAATGATTTCATTTTAGAATATTTTTATGATAAACATCTTATCATAACAAGGTGTATATGTTAAATAGTTTATACACCATTGAAGAAGATATTTTTTATAGGGTGTGTTTTTTAAGGTAGTAATCTTGGAAAAAGTTATTTTTTATTTATTAGTATTTTTTATTTTTTATTATATTGATTGTTAATGAATTTCATGGGACTTTTATGGTTTTATATATACTAGTATTTGAGTTTGAATTCCTCTATAGATGAGTATTCTGATGGTCTAGGCTATCTCATAAGATGTAATAGGATTAACCTTGAATGTATATTCATTGAATATTAAGTCTTATTCAATAATGTGACTGTGATTTCCATATTGTGATACAATCGAATAGTTAAGCCAATTCAAGGAATTACCCTCTTAAGACACTCTCTAACATTTGAGGCTTGTACAATACAAAATATAATACCACTTCCAATTGATTTATATAATAGCAAAGGATTATTCAATATTCTAACATTATTTACCATATTGATATATAATTATTTTTTATCACAAAGGGAAATTTTATTTAACATTATAAGAATATAAAATAATTTTACATCACCTCCTCAAGTTATTTTTTATTTTTAAAAATTTAATAAAATATTTAAGAAGCTAGTGTAGATGAGGTTGAGGTGTATATTGTATCTAATGGTTAGGGAATCGAAAAAAACACCATATTGGTAAATGATATACTTAAATCCTAGCTATGAAACATACCCTATTAAAAATATATCTTTTCTCAATTATTTTACAATAAAACCCAAAAATGTAATGACGTATATGAAAAATAAAATTATCAATATTTATCATGTATTATAGATCCAGACATATTAAATCTTTATTCGAATAATCATAGAGAATTTATAAATCATTAAATACACTAGAATTAATTTTATAAAGATCATAAAAATAATAGTTTCATAATTTATTTAAATAGAAGTAGAGAGTAACTAGTACACCACACACAATCAAATTTATTATGCAATTCAATATAAAAAATAATCAAAACAAATCATGGTTCAATTAATATAAAATCTAACAAAACAAATCTTGGTTATTATTTCAAACCTAGAAAATAGAATAGAATCATAGTTTACAGAATATATGAAGTATATTGGAACATTAAAATTTTATATTTAATAAAAATTGAATAGAACCCTTAAGTCATGAGAGATTACTGTGATGGATAATTAAACTAAATGTCATAGATAAGAAATGAAAATAATTCTAGGTAGAAGATATAACCAATTTAGAACTCACCAATTTGATGAAGATGAAACCAAATGAAGGAAATAAAGGATGGATCACTAGGTATGGAATAATAGAGCACTGAGTAAGGAAAAATGTGGGTGGATTTTCAAATGAGGAGGGTATGGCCACTATGTATTTGGGAAAAATTTATCCCAATGGTTTTAAAAATACATTGGAATAGATAATATATTCCGATAGTTTTTTAAAATAGTTGGGATTACCTTAACTATAATGGGTTATCTGAATAGTTATGCTGAAATGTTGGGACATGACCCCCTATACCAACAGATTTCGAATATCATTGGTATAAGGCTGTTGGTATATCTTCCTATCCCAATAGTGTAAACTGTCACACTCATACTTTTAATAATTATAATATTTTTAATATGGGGTTAAATGGAATATATGATTTATTATATATATACTCTTATAAAAGCTAAAAGGTTCACCTATATCATGGTATTTTATTTTTAAATTTTAGTTAAGATATAAATTTCATAAATAATTACACAATGATGATGCAGTAATTATTCAATTAATGAAACAATTAATTATATTATATTATAAACATTTTGATAAATATAATTTCACTTAATTAAGGTTCTCCATGAATTTTCTAGGTCCATAAGACATGTTATGGGTTTATTGAATGAATTTTTTTTATGTTAGATTGATGTATTTATTTTCATAAAGTCAGTGTTATAAATAGTATCAAAATTGACACTAATGATATTTTATGGAAATAATATTTTATTAAATTATTTTGAAAACATAATAATAGAAAATAAGGAAAAATGGGAAAAAAAATATGTTTGAAAATATCATAAATTAATAATTTTTTGTTCAATTTACACCTTAAAATTAAAAAACTCAACCTTTAAATATGAAAAAATTTGTTACGATAGTTAAAATCAAAATAGGTTAACTAAGGGTTAATCAAAAAGATAAAGTTTAAAATTACACCAAAACCTATGTAAAATCTATTAATTAATGGCATTATCACCCTATCCCACATTATCTTTGAATCCCTTTCAAATTTGAGTTATTTGGATTGATATTTAATTTATTATAGATTAATCTTTTGAAAACTTCAAAAAGTATTCTTCCCCTCTCTTATAAAAGAGAACCTCTTATTCTCTTTTCTACACACTTAATAACATATTTGGTTCAGTCAAGATCTACCAAAAACTCCTCAAAAATACCTTCATCCTAAAAGCCTTACTTTGGGTAGATATCCAACTAAACAAGTATTTTTGTGCAAACCAAAAGGAGATACCCAAAGAAGAGGTCATGTTCATTATAAGAAATTTAGCCAATACCCACAGTTTTAAACCATAGGTATAGCCCACAAAACTGTGGGTACAGGCTATACCCATGATTTCAAGGAACTATGGAAAACTGAGGTGTTGGTATATCCCTGAGCTATACCCATGGTTTTAAATACCTATACCCATGGCTTCTAAACTATGGGTATAGGTTCATTCCACTGTTATATTAACCTTATACCCATGGTTTTAAAACCATGGGTATAGGTTTTAAAAAAGCAGTGGTCATAGGTTTTGATCCCTAGACCATCTCTATATAGTTTTGGCACCTAACCACTTCACCATATTTTCTTACTAATATATAAATATATATTTACTTTTATAAATTTATCTAAACTCTGGGTATAGGTGGAAAATTGTGGGTATAGGTGTTCATGTGAAAAAAAAAATTTCCAGTGCAAATTTTTATTTTCCCACTATATCTTTGGAATGATATACATGTGGTTTTCAAAAACCATGGTTATAGGTCTTGAAAAAACCTCATACCCATGGTTCTGCAAACCTATGGGTATTGGTCTTGAAAAAAACATATACCAATGGTATCTACAAAATCGTGGGAATAGGTCTTGAAAAAAAATTATACCCACAGTTTTTCAAAACAGTGGGTAGAGGACCATTTTCTGGTAGTGTTCATCGACAAACATTTTTATTTTATTTATTCCTTAAAGTACCTTAATTATTTTCACTTCATGTTTATATTATAACCTAAGTATTCTAAATTTACTGATATATTGTTATATTAATACTTATATATACACTCACACACACTTCCATCTAATGGGATATGCAGTCATTGTTAATGTGTATGGAAGACGACCGCCTCACCAAACTATGTTGTTCATTATTCCATTACCACCTTTCAAGGTTGGGAATAATGTTATAATTTCTATTTTTATATGATATATATTATATTTATGATGTATTTTTACTCTTGGAATTATTATATAACACATAAATTCATACTTTCCTTTTTTGTGTAAATACGATAACATTGTGTAATGGCTCGGACCTCCCCGGTCCATTACATTGTCAAAATACATTGTTTGGGGTGTTCTGGGAGGGAACAGTAGCTCAATTAAATAGTTTTCCAAAATTCCATCTTTTCTATTAGTAGGTCAACCGTTAGTAGATCGGGAATCGGTAGGTCGGGCGTTGATAGGTTAAGCGTCGATAGGTTAGGCGTCGATAGGTCAGGCATCAATAGGTCGGGCATCGGTAGGTCTGGCATCAGTAGGTAGGGCATTGGTTGGCCAGATGTCAGTGGGTGGCATTGGTTGGTGGTGACAGTATGTCATGTCAGTGAGTGGCATCTATAGGTGGTGTAGGTGGGTCGCATCGGTGGGTTGTGGCGGTGACTTGTTCAATGGTGAGTCACCCGATGGTGACTCAGCCATTGGTGATTCACATCGGTGACTTAGCCATCGGTGATCCATTTCATGCTTTTACCAGTTTTTCTTATTTCTCCCCTCTTACCTTTTATTTTATGTAAATCGAGTTTAAAACCTTGTTTGATCATTTCGGAAGTAGTTTCAAAGGATATTAATTATATCTTTAATATCTTAATTCCCAGAGACTTTGAAATGTCCGAGCTGCATGGTCTTGGTCAAGATCTATCTTTAATGTTTTTTAAAAATGTTCTTCCATTGATATAGGATCTGGCCTTTTCTAAATAAGATATCATCTCTTCCTTGAACCATTTTTTTCTCTTAGTATGCATAGATACTTTCTTACCCATGGATTCTTGTGTTGTGTTGTGTCCTTTGGATCTATTTTTCCTTTGGATTCTTCATGCTACTCATGCACGCCCCCTCTATTTTGGTGCAAGGAGGATTTGTTGATCATCTGTTCTCTAAGGTAGGGGTCCCTTTGTCTCTCTTATTTTGTGTATCATGAGGGGTAGGTGAAATGATATCTTCTTGTTGATATGTATGAAACCAATTTTAACAAAGATAAACGAAGGTTTGGGAAGTTGATTATGATGAAAATTTGTCTTATATGTTATCTTTAATCCATGTTGTGAATTGTATGGGTTGTATTATTCTAAAAATCATAGTTGTCAGTGGTATCTGTTTTCACACCAATATTTCTTATGGATTACTACTGTAAATTTGGAAATATGAATAATCATGTATACCCAGTTAAATAAATGGATTCCCTGGTATTGTACTAGTTATGTGATCACCCTTGAATAATGAAAGTAGAATTAAAGAACGAGTGATCCTAATTCTAAATACACTTTGAGTTTTTGGTGTAGTTATGTGATATGTGTGGTTTTTTTCAGCCTTGTGTCTTGTTCTAATCATGTGGTGTTTTTGATAGGGGAGTGGTTGTGTGATGGTTTGGTAAGGGTGGTGTAATGGAATTTTGGGTTAAGAGATTGGTTGATTGTGGAATGGATGAACTCGTTATGCAGTGGGATTGTATCTTGGTTGTGTTATGGTTATAGGGGTGTGGTATATTTATTCATTGGGGATTTCAATGGTTGTGTTTGGAGGATATGGATGTTATTTTTTGTGATGGTTTTGGTTTTGTTATACAGTAGGGTTGTTAGGTTGGTATTGATGGGTGTGGTGTTGTTATACAGTAGGTCTGTCAGGTTGGTTGTGATGAGGTGTGTTGTGGGGTTTGGCTATAATTTGGGGTTCTTCTTGTTGAGATAAAGGACAGGGCTACATTACTTTGAAGAATGATAATGTTAGTGGTTATCTTGGGTTCTAAGTGTGGAGGAAGTGTGAAGTGGGTTGTTTTATCATAGTTGTCTTCCTCTGTTTGGCTTGTTTGTGAGGCTAGTTGTGTGTTGTGGTTGTTATTTTCCTAGGTAGGGATGTAGTTCCTAGTAAATTCTTAATAAAATCAAAATTATTGGGTGTTAGGAAGATTTATTTTATCAAATTCATAAGTGACCATTGTTTGTTCTGATACGTGCATTTAGAGGTAGTAACAAAGGTAGCTTTGTGGGATGGTTGTTGTTTAGAACCCCATAGGTTGGGCTAAGTGTTTGATACCTATATATATACCTTAATTTCATTGTTATTTCTATACTCACCCCACCCTATTTGAGATCTATGCATCAAACACCCCCATTTTCATTGGGGAGGGTGTCCTTCCCAAATATCCTGGTGGGAGGATGGATGGTTGGCCATCCACTCTTCTATACTACCTCTTCCAAGCGGTGATAGCCCATGATTCTTCAGGTACGTAGTGGTTGTAAGGCCTAAGTGTGTGTGGGAGGGTTTTTTTCCCACGTTTCTTCGAGATGAGTTGTGTCGTGTTCCCAAGTGTATTTAGGATGAGATGTAGTGTGGTTTGTAGACCAAGTGTTTACGGGTGGGATGAGATGTACTTGTGAGGCCCAATTGTGTGTGGGTGGGGTGTGATGTGTTATGTGGCCCATGAGTGTGTGAGAGGGTTGTCACATGGTACTTTTGGAAGAGGTTGTATCACCAAGACATTTTTTGTTAGGGTGTGAGAGTGGCTAATCAGTGGGAAAGTGGTGCAGGGTACCCTATCCTCGATGTTCTCTGTATTACTTTACTTGACTTCGATTATATGGTTAGCATGCCTTTGGTGAGGTTGGGGTGGCTAGTATACCTTGTTAGGTGATTTTGGTTTATTATGTTTCTAAAAGGGGCATTTGTATGCTTCTACACTTTTTCACGAGACACTTTTTTCCCTACTGAGTATACTTGTATGCTCACCCTACAAATATAAAATTGTTTTTAGGTTTTCAGGAGGACTACGAGGGTTGTTTTGGGTATTAGTAGCTTGGATGTTGGGACGGTTGTCATGTCACTACATAGCGTTGTTATTTTGGTATTTACCTTAGATATATTCATTTTACGTCTAGTGTTTTTACTTTAAACATGCATGTGATATGGATTTGGGATTCTTTTATATATATGTCATGGAGTTGTTTTGAGGTTGATATATCTTTTCTCCCGATATGGGTTACTATAAAAGGGGTAATGCCTCCAATTTTGTGATATTTGTATACCCTTGGTGTCGGTTGCCACCCTAGGTTCTACTGGAGGCAGGACTTTGGGTTCATTATCACTCTTCCTTCATTTTCAGCTCAGGAGGGTCATCTTTGGAGGGAGGGGGTCATAACACTTTGTTTGTAGATGTGTGGATTGTCATCTCCTCAAAGTAATGTGATTCGTTCACACTAAACATGGAATTTATTAAGGATAGTTTTAGTGAACTTATATGATATAAATGACATAAAAATTATACTGGAATGATATTACATATATCATTTACCTTCTTTCTTTTAATATGACAATAAAATGGAAACAATGTTCATGTGTACGTACGACATACCTTCTCCATGAATGGTGTATTTCATTTTCTAATTCTATATTTTATAAATTATTATAAATACATATATACTAAATATATATGATATTTATATCATGTTTATCATTCTGGATATAATGAAGTCATGATATCAATAATAGGACCAAAAATATAACAAATCAAAACACATGCGAAAAACAAAGCAGATATTACCCAAAGCATAACATTAACATGGAATTGTTAATAAATTGGTAATATAAAGACATAATAAAATCATATGTGGTATTATATATAAGATTATGTTTATATAATATATTTATAATAAGCTTATATTTATTATACATGATTTTTTTATGAGTACGATGAGAGTCAATACATAAGTTAAGGGATTTCCATCTCACTTTAATTTTCCATGAGATACAAGCCATGTTAACCGTATATTTCTTATATGTGGTGTATATATTTATCATTATGTATTTAATGAGTATTATCCTGAATATTGTGGTATTTTTATATCCATATAATTTTTTTTCTTTTGTGTGGAATATGATTCAACTAATTATAAAGTGGTAAGGGGTTATTTCATAATCTCATCTATATTCTAGATTCTTTCATTTTAAGCCTCTATTGGGGAATATTTATCTTTCACATCTATGTTTTATAAAAAAATAAAAAAAAGGTTTTTAATATTCTCCTATAAATATTTAAAGTTATTTTTACCCATGTTTTAATTTTTATGAAACGTTTTGAAATGATTATTTCTGTCATTTTCTAAATAAGGATTTTTATGACTGTCGACAAAAAATATAATGAAAAAATGTTTTTAACTTATATGTAATGAATTAAATTTTTCACCATCATGAATATTTAATGATTTTAATCTTCCTTTACAATCTTACAGGTTTCTCTTTAAAGAAAACGTTTTCCTTTATAATTGTTCGGCTCTTTAAAATAATTATTTCATAAAAGAATGGATATTTTCCTCAAGAATTATCTCAAATGATCTTTCAAAATAATTTTCCAGTTAAGATAACATTATTTTATGTTAATTATTATTTTATGGAGATATTTTTCAATGATATTATCCCTATTATTTCTATGGTTGGTTTATGTTTATAATGGAATGATATTTATGAAACCTATTTGTTTTTCAGGGGTTATGTTATGGTTGAATAATGTTTATGAAACCCATTTTATTCCATGGATTATAATATTATGAATGATTTATGTTCTTTTAGAACACATATATATGGTTTTCATTATGTGATGGGTGGGACCTATATCCCCTTCAATGTATAGCATAATGATTTATACCTCATGAGATAGATATGGCTGGAATGGAGAGTGAACTCAGTTCAGTAATGGACTTTTTCTACTAAGATGGTCTTGGGAGTGAACCTTGAATACTAAGATTCTCATCGAAGTGATCCATGTCTACCAATAAGGTATGGGGAGTGAAACTATACAAATAAGATATAATTGTTCATGATGATTTTCCTACTATGTAAATCATTTTATATGCTTATGGTTTTACCAAAATTTCATGTCTTTTTCCTATGTTATGTTTTCATGGTTAATGCTCTTAATTCCCTTATGATTAATGTCTTATTAACTGCCAATATTTATTCTATAACTCATGTATATGATATTTAATATGCAGGGTATGATCTTAAAATTTTATTCTTATATTCTCATACCCTTATGTTCATGTTATGATTATGTATCTACCTTGTTTACCCTTACCGAGCATCTGACCTCACTCTTTATTATGTTTCAATTCCCCAAGATATAAATAAAGGATTTAGGTATGAATAAAAAATGAGAATATATTTGTGGGAAACTTTTAAGATCTTTCAGCATACTATAATTTTTTCTTCCAAGATTCCAAGGGAACTAAACAACTACAGTATCTAGGCATGTGTTTATGCAATGTATGAAATATTCCTAAAAAAAGATGTAATATCCATATATTAAAATAGAGGGCCATTATACTTGTCCTCAAGAGGATATCACTACTATGAATTCAAAAGGAAACCCCCATTCTACCAATATGAAAATTTTAAAATGAATGAAACAAAAAATCAATAGGAAAGATAGAATTTTAAAAGGTTTCATATGAAAAATGTTTCCAAATCCTCATTAAACATAAGGTATTTGAAATTCCCAATGAAAAAATATGTTACTTGTCATATCTTCCATTAAAGACCTTTAATTCATAATTATTATCATGAAAAGTTTTTATCTAAATAACCATTTTTGTTTCTTCTCTCATTTCTCAATGTAAAATATAAATGTGATGTTTTCCTCGCATATTGAGTACATGCACCAAACTTAAAAATTTGAAAATGATATAATTTCTATTCTTAGTAGAGGCAAATATCACTAAAAATCAAATGAACATTGAAATATGATTTAAATGATTATAATGTTAAGGGGTGTTATAAAATTGAGGAATAAAACATTATGCTTAATAATGAGGTTAAGATTTAAGTGTTAAGAATGATAATTAAAGTAAACATAATGATATTATCCTCTAGGAAATTACATCTTCTCCACATCCCCAAACTCCAAGAAAGCCCATGATCAATAAAATAATAATGAATCTATCACCCCTCTATTTTTTATTTTTCAATTTAATTTTAAATTTTTTAAAAATTGAGTTAGGAAAAGTCTCATATCTATCACCCAACCCCAAATGATGAAAATCATTAGTCAGGTGATGGAGATTTTTATCCCTCCATAACTCAACCCAATTGTTTTAAATTTGTTCTTTTTTTATTAATTTTCATTTTTGGGAGGGGTAATCAATAAAAATAGTGAATGAAACATGATACTACTTCACAAAATCTAGTGAGACTCTAATAACATATTCTTTCAAATAAGAATATCACTTATTCTATGAAAACCATTTCCCTCAAAACTTTAACTTTAAACATCATGTAAAACATTAGATTATGAGTAGGAATGGATAACTATTCTTAAAATATATCTTATTACTCTAAGGGATAAAAATATGATAAATGTTTGGTAGGTATTAAGGATATTGGATAAATAAAACAAAAATTCCTAAATCTTATTTTAAGAGAATTTTCACCATCATCATTTTGAAAATTGCAAAACAAAATCCTAGTAGGCAACATGTCCAATGTTCTCTCAAGAAATTTACAAAGTAATATTGGAAAAACTGAATCTATAAACCTCTTAGTAATATGATCATGTAATTTGAGTTGATCACTCATGGAATGCATTATAACAAAAAATTAATGAACATGAACTTATAAAATTCAAAACATGAGAATATGGAAGGTAATTTTCATCTAAATATGAGTACAAATAAAAAAACATGATTCATTGAATTCAAGTCTATATGTTTCACTCTAATCATCCAATATCCCCATCATAATTTTTTAATTCAATCAATTTAAAAATTAAAACATGGAATCATGGGTGTTCCTAGAAATTATAACTATCATTGATCTAAATTAAATCACTAATCTAAGTGTGGGCATGCATTTTTTCATTAAAGATCAAAAAAATCTAAAATCATAGAAGTATAAGTCAATAGTGAGTTTTAAAACTTAATTCCCTTTTTCATGATTCTTTTCTTCCATTCCTTTTATTAGTGTAGTGGTCTTTGTACCTTGAATCTTCATGGACCTAAAAATACAAACAGTTAATGTGTATGTCCATTCTCATGAAAGCTAAAAAATGAAAGGAATGCACCACTGAAGTAGTTCTTAAAAATAATTAAAATGAGATGAAAATACTAAAGAATAAAAAATGTGGATTTATTTCGAGAAGATATTTGGTTATTATCATCTATCTCAACCTTACCTATTTCAGTCATGTGGTTGAGTGTAGGAATAAGGTTACCCAGTCTGGATCTAAAACAATTCTATGTTTTAATTCCTCTATATAGATGGTCCCTCTTCCTTTTTTAGAAACTAACTTCCATCTTCCTATTATTAACAACTTCTATATCTCTATGGGCCCAATCCAATGGTTTTTTCCCTTGTTGATAAATAAAATGGTAGATCACTAACTACCCAATCTTTTTGTCCTTCTTTGAATTCTTCTTGGACTGTAGTATCTCTACTATCTATATATGTTTCCAGTAGAACCCTTCCTTTTTGACTTATTTTTCTACATATTCATTCATTTTTATAGTAGCTATGTTAACTCTTTGTCTATGGGAAATAATCTCCTAAACTTCCAACAAGATTTCCTTTCCCCACACATCACTTTTCCCATCTATATTTTTCATCACCTAGTGAATTTGTAATTTCAAGTCTTCTCCAAAAACTCTTAAACAAAACTCTAAACTTTGGGAATCAATCAGAATCCTTATTATTGATAGGAAAGTTCTCCCAAAAATGATTTGGGTCTTCACCTAATCCATATACATCACAAATAAATATTCTAGAAATTATAGCTTTTCTACCTTGATAGTGACATCTTCATGCAGTCCTCGGAGATGTCTTACTATTTAATCCACAAGATGAATTATAACTTGAGTTTTATTAATCTCCCCCAATCCTAGGTTATTTAATATTGAATATTAAATAATTTTTACACTTTAACCCAAATCACAAAAAGAACCACAAAAGTCATTAGAACCAATTTAAATAGTGATAGAAAAACAACATGGATCACTTTTCTTTTTGGGTTTTATTCTTAATACCATAACCAAAAATTACCCTATAAATGGGGTAGTGACCAATTCCTAAAGATTTATTTTATTTGAAACCAAATCATTCATGGTATTTATAAAGTTTTCCATGTACACAATCACATCAATGAATGGTATGTTGATGTACATATTTTTAAACATCTATAGGAAGTTTTTCCTTTTTTTATATAACTTTACATGTCTTAATCAGTCCAGAAATGGTGGTGGTGTATAGGGTGTTGGTGCTTCTTCTTGAAAAAAAAAATTCAAAATTATTTTATTTTTTCCTTGTTATATTTCCATAGTTTTCTTACTTATACTTCTTATTATTCATAATATTTTTTATATTTTTCAGTAACTTATTGTGTTTTATTTTTACTCCTCGAGTGATGGCTTTCATCTCACCATGTCTGAGAACTTCTATGTTACCTAGTAAAACACCACGTAGCCTCACCTTCAGTTAAATATATTTTTGATCCATTTGGATTTACAAGTTCCTCATTATCATTATTTGGTTTCATGAGTCATATTTTAATTCTCACATAGTAGTGACTTGGTCTTTATAATAGGTTTTTAACTCCTTTAGTGCATCTTCTATTGTGGTTGTAAAACTTTCCAGGGTCTCCTTCAATGAATGAACCTAACCTATGAGTTTTGGTCCTTATTGTTGGTGTTGAAAACCTTATTATCTTGGTTGGAATCCTTAGTGTTATGCTTGATTCTACTATAGTTCTTTTGGTGGATGATATGGACTCTATCCCTACACATTATTTTGATTATTATAATCCAAGTACCTTACATATTTTCAATACATATCTTTAGGCTATTGATTAGTCATCATCATGTAAGGTTTCTTTGATATGGACTTCATTTGGGTAGCAACCCAACTATTTTCCACCATGTTCACTCATTCCACTGGTCCAACCTATGGGATGCATTGGAAACTGTTGCTGGATATTTCATCCAACAACTCATAACTCTCCTTCAGTGACATTCACATCAACAAACCTCTAGAAAATTAATGAACTATCGAACTATTTCCCTGGATAAACCTTTGTAAAACGTTTCTATTAGAAGATAAGTTTTGATTTCTTGATGATTTCATCATTTAATAATGATTATGAACCTTTCCTATGGAATATATAAATAATTTTCATTTAATTTCTCAAAATTTAAAATTCTTGCTCATAAATACATGGATTTTAAAGGTAGGAAAAACCTTGTCAAAAACATTCATACCAAATCATAAAATGTTGTTATCGATTGTGGAGGTAGACTCTGGATCCATTTTCATTCCTTTTACTTCAGTAAAAATCTAAATAGGAATAATATGACAACATCGCTTGTTATGTTATTGAATTAGAATTCATTACACAATTCCCAGAATCTCACAATTTTAGAATTAGTGTCATCACGTGGCATCCATATAATTGAACAGTGTGAGTGATCATTTGAATGACAGTAGAATTTATCCCAAAATATTGAGTAGTGATCTGTGGTACTAGGATACTTATATTAAACCCCACATTTGAGAACTTTATGTAGTTGATTGAAACTTGAACCCCTTAATTCCTTCCTTTGAATTATTGTCCAACTTCTTATATTTATCCATGGCCTTGTCCTTGGACTTATTCTATTTTAACCATATTATCTTCTTGCATATTATTCTTATGCCTTCTTATGGTCCTTTTGATCTAAAGATATAAAATAAGATCTTTTTATTTTTTATTCCATATGGTTGATTACTCATGCAAAAAATTGGTTCCTGAATCAACTGATCAAGAAGAAAAAATGTAAAAAAAAGAAAAAAAGAAACATAAAGATGGATAATTCTAAAAAAATATATGAATAACGAAACACAGTTCCCTAAAAATGATATTATTTTTGAAATATCCCTAAAGAATCATTAGTTGTATTGGGAATATCAAATTAAAATTTTATAAAGCTTGATTATCACTAGATAATTTAAAAAAATAATAGAGTGCTGATCAAGCTCAATACATAGAGAATGGTGTAAAAATGACTAAAAATGTTTTTGGAAAACTTAAATAAAGAAAACATAATATTAAATTGATTGGATTTTACTGATTGAGATTGATTCACCAAGTATAGTAAAATATGGTTTATGCACTTAGTAGAGAAAATTAATCAGATTTGGTTTTGGTGGTCACTACTATACATATGGCCTTTAACAGCACACAAAATGTCCTTTAATAGCGCTAAAAAAGCACTATTAACCACAGTGAAGATAAAGAGGGTCCTTTATCCAAGCTAAAAAAGTGTTAATAAATCATCCACTTTATCAGTTCTTTTCTAGAACTAATAAAGGGAAACCCACCTAAATTTTGCAATTTATATAACAACATACCCAGCAAAAGAACACCTACAATTTAAAAACACCACACTCATAATCAAACTACAATTTAAACTGTACACCAAAAGAAAACCTATGATATACATTTAATTTACACCATGGATACAAAACTATCTTCCCATGGTATATAAAAAAATAAGCACTACTATTTATATTTCAAACAAATATTTTAATATAATTACATTTACAATTGTCCAATAAAAACTCTAAAACATTAATATTTCATCTTTTGATGTCTGTGATACCCTCTCCAAAATCTCTTCTCATGGTATTAGTTTCCAAAAAAATAATCCCAAATCAAGAAAAATATTCCACCTATATAAGAATAAAAATTTTATGTTATTTATACTATAAAGATATAAATTAAACATTAATATGAAAGAACATATTAATAAAATGATAATATTTAATAAAAAATATGGTCACACCATGCATCCTAATGAGGGTGGGTTGATTCTTACTCTTTAAAAATGTGTTATGGATCATTTTCCTAAAATATCAAAACAATCCAGATGTGTTTTCTTGGTTTGGAGTATGTCACTTGTTCTTTTACTAAAATTAATGTCAATTTTAAATATTGACTCATTTGGAGTAATATCGGCCACACCGTGAATCATTCTGAGGTTTGGCTGATTCCTACACGTCCCAGATGACTTATATATAATTTTCATAGAGTATCAAAACAATTTGAATATTTTTTCTCAGTTTTTAGTATGTTAGTTATGTTTTTTTACTAAAATGTAATTTCAAACTAGAAACGCACATTATGGGTCATACGAGTCACAACATGCATCGGTTTTCTATGATAATTCTTCATACACATAAAAAATGACTTATTAATCATTGTCCTAAATTATCAATACAATCAGAGCATGTTTTCTTTCTTTTCAGCGAGTGAATCATTTTGAACTAAAATGTCAATTGTAAACTGATAACGACACATTTAGTCATACCAGTATCACTATGAGTTAGATTGAGTTATGGTTGACTTCTGTATATCACAAATGACTAATGGATAATTTTCTTAAAGTATCAAAAAACTATGAATTCATTTTCTTTGTTTTTAGTATGTCACTTGTTTTTATATAAATTAATATCAATTTTAAATAAAAAAAGAGACACATTGAGTATTACCGGACACACCGTGCATTGTATTGAGGTGTGTATGATCCCTATACATCACAAATAACTTATAAATAATTTTTCTAAAATATCAAAACAATCCGAATGTGTTTGATCAGTTTTTTGTATGTCACTTGTTGTTTTTACTTAAATTAATGTCAATTTTAATTTTAAAGAGACACTTTTAGTCATAATGGTCACATCGTGCATCTGATTAAGGTGCATTTGACTCTTACCCATCAAAAATGACTCATGGATTGCTTTCCTAAAGTATAAAAATAATCTAAATGTATTTTCTTTTTTTTCAATATGTCACTTGTTTTTACTTAAATTAATGTCATTTTTAAATAAAAGTAGACACTTTAAGTTATATCGGCCATATCATGCATCATATTGTGGTGCAGATGTTCCCTACACATAAAAATTCACTAATAGATAATTTTTATAAAATATCAAAATAATATGAATGTGTTTTATTGGTTTTTAGTATGTCAATTTTTGTTTTTACTTAAATTAATGTCAATTTTAAATAAAAAGAGAAAATTTTAGTCATACCGGTCACACCATGCATCAGATTGAGGTTTGGTTGACTCTGACACATCAAAAATGACTCATAGATATTTTCCCTAAATTATAAAAACAATATAAATGTTTTTTCATAGTTTTTAGTATATAACTTTTTTTTACTTAAATTAATGTGAGTTTTAAATAAAAGGAGAAACTTTTAGTTATACCAGCCACATCATGCATAATATTGAGGTACATATATTCCTTAAAAGTACCAAATCACTAATATATCATTGTAATAAAATATCAAAACAATCTGAATGAGTTTACTCATTTTTCAGTATGTCACTTGTTGTTTTTACTTAAATTAATGTCAATTTTAAATAAAAAGAGAAACTTTTAGTCATAACGGTCACACCGTGCATCGGATTGAGGTGTGATTGACTTCTACACATCAAAAATGACTTATGTATTATTTTCGTAAAGTATCAAAACAATATGAATGTGTTTTATTGGTTTTCATTATGTGACTTATTTTTACTTATATTAATGTCAATTTTAAATAAAAAGAGACAATTTGAGTTATATCGGCCACACCATGCATCATATTAATGTGTGGCTAATCACTACATGTGAAAAATAACTTATAGATCATTTTCCTAGAGTATCAAAAAAGTATTAATATGTTTTCTTGGTTTTTAGTATGTTATTTGTTTTTCTAACTAAAGTGTCATTTCAAACTAAAAAGAGACATTATGAGTTATACCAGTCACATCGTACATCTTTTTAATGTGATACTTCTTCATACATATCAAATATGACTTATGAATTGGTTTCCTAAATTATCAAGATAATCAGGGGAATTTGTTTTTGGTTTTTAGTGAGTGACATGTTTTGAAAAAAAAAGTCAATTTTAAACTGATAACAGACTGTTTTAGTCATACTGGTCACACCGTGCATCGGATTGAGGTGCGGTTGACTCCTACCTTTCAAAAAAGAATATTAGATCATTTTCATAAATTTTAAAAACAATATTAATATGTTGTATCAGTTTTCACTATGTCACTTTTTCTTTTTGCTCAATTTAATTTCAATTTAATATAAAAATACACACTTAAAGTCACGTTGGCCACACCATGCATCATATTGAGGTGAGGTTGATTCTTACTTGTCACAAATGATTTATGGATCATTTTCCTAAAATATCGAAATAATAAAAATGATTTTTCTTAGTTTTTAGTATGTCACTTATTCTTTTTAGTAAAATTAATTCCAAATATAAATAAAAAACTACTTTCAGTGATACCAGTAACTTATTATTTTTTCTCAATTTTGAGTATGCTAGTTGCTATGATACCAAATATATTGACCCAAAAATTTCATACATAAATATCACATATTAATTTATTAATATTTCTTATATGACATAATTTTTCATTCTAGAATATTTTAGTTCTAGAGCTTTTGGAAACATGAAAACATAAAGAAGTAGTTTATAAGAGTTTCTCGTTAAGTTATTCTTTACTAGAAACCTTCTTAGACATATAATTTATAAAAACATTATTAATAACCTAAGGATATTAAACATAATAAATGGTGATCATAGATGATCAATAAGTGTAAAAAAGGGAGATATCAATGATCATATAAGGATAACATGAGAATAAATATGTAAGAAGGTGATATTAATGTTAGAAATTCATACCATACATATCATAGATCATAATCATGAGTCATGGATCAAAGTATAGTAGTTCATAAGACATGAATATTAATGGATAAATGAATATTATAAATTAATAAAATACACTTTGAATAACATCTTTATTCTATTTTTGTACATTCTTTCATCAGGTATTCTTCCCATTCATTTCTGAGCACATTTATCTCACCTTGTGAATATGAGTCTTTTCAAAAGTCATAGTAGTACTATAAAAATATAAATACACAAAGGATTAATAAATATTTCAAATTAAATAGTAATTATCTTCAAAAATACCACTTCAAGATTCTAGTTTTTTGATGGAATATGATCTTTCTGATAAATTTACAAATATAATAATTGCAATATTTTACATTGGTTTGTTTCAAACACTACAGAAACATTAAGGATAATAATTAATATGTTTTTATATATGTTTGGTCATTGAAATCGTATTATATATACCCAGATATTTATCCAGTCATAGTACTTCTCTTCATCCTTGTCCTTAGCCCCTGGCCTCAGTCCTTTTTTCAAATGATATTGATGCACTACCCAATCCTAATGGAATCCATATTAAAAGATAATATAAATTATATAACTTGATTTTTAGTTATAAAATTTTGGATGTAGAGTATTAAAAATTAACAAAAACCATCAGGTGTGGATGGTTTTTTAGATATCCATTCATTGAATCCATGAAATAAATCATTAGAATATCCAAATTTACCACAACGAGAATCTAATACTTCTTAACAACACAAAGATGAATTAGTAATGTAATAAATGAAAATATATTTTATATGATTAAATTATAGAGTTTTAACCCTGTATCATCGGTATTAAATAGAGTCTTTCATATGATATTTTTCTTTAAAACAATTTGATTATACCTTTTACTATTTCAGCCTTCTTTTTTGCCTTTATTTTCATTTGTTATATAGAGAAGATGTAAGGACTAACCAGTCTGAATTTTCTTTCATGGTAAAATCCATTTAGTTATTTTCCATATATATGCCTACCAAAATATGAAATGTATTTATTCGTAATTAACATAGTATCTCAACTTTTAGAAAATCAAATCATGGAAAAATACCTCCTGTATACATTTATAACTGAGGGGCCTAGCCAATCATAGTCAAAGATTTCAGTTGTACTCTCAAGACCAATGAAGTATTGATCTTCCTATCTGTATATATTCTCTTCAAATTCAACTAAGTGGTTTCCTCCATCTTTTAACTTTGTATCCATGTGATCCCTGAATGATAGTAAATGTGGATATAGAATGGGTGGCGTAATAGTTCTTCCAATGTATCTTTTTGATCAGTTGATTGATCCTTTAGATGGTTTTGAGATGGTCTTTCATTTCATCCCCTTATCTTTTTTCAAATATAAAAACTTTCATCGGTTCAGACCTTTTTTCATTAATTGTTTAAAGGTTTATCTTGAAAAGTAAATTGGAAACGAATACCTCTTTGACAACATATTTTTTAAAAATATTTAGAGTCCATTCAATGAATTTTCTAACAACTATTTCGACCATATTAATATCATCCTCATGAATTGGAGTAGGTAGCTCGACACTCAGCTCATGGGATATGTCGATCGACACTCACACATGCCCTGTTGGAAGTGGTCCGGTGTGTAGTGTGTCATTTTGAATATTGAAAATCGCAGCCCTTTCCACAAGGTGGTGGGTGGGTGTTTCTAGATATATGCAACATTCATTGTCATCCTATGGAATATCAGTACAAAAAAGGTATCTGTGTTTTTTATTCACATTTCATCGAAACATTTATTAGAACATTGATTACCTCTATTGAGACATCTCTTTGATAGTAATGGCTATCCCCATAGTAAGTGGGGGTGGGTAGGATATCCATGTGGTGGTTGTTCTTGAGTTTATTCTTCTCTTTGCCTCTCCACGATTAAAGATTCCATAATCTCTTTACGATATTGTAATTTTCCTTTGAGGGTATATATTATTTCTCTCATCTATTTTATTAATTCACTTTGATCTTCCTCTTTTTTTTTAAATATGTTTGGAGTATCACCCCAAAACCCGCACCTCTAATGAGGCTATACTGTTCTACCCAATTCATGGCCGCTAATAGTATGTTTTTATCTTGTATAGGTTTTGTTGATTCCAGTGACTATGTAGGATAAAAAATATAAGAAAATAATTGATCATTGATATGTAATATCGATTTAAATCGAAACAAGTTTTTATTATGTAATACTTACACATGTTTGTCACACTGTTTGTGTGTTTTCATATATTAGTATCCCGTCTTTATTTAGACATGAATCCTTCCTTAGAACGTGGTGTCGGATGAATGTCTCTTTGGATTTCAAGTTATAAATATACATATTAATAGAGGAACATAATTATGGTGTTCTTTCATGTCACATAAAAGTATTATGGTCGATTTAAAATACATACCAATTTTTTTAAAGTGAAGTGTACCCCATCCTTTCTTTATGGTAAGGGTATGCTAGTTTTGCAACTCTATCCTTATTTTTATAACTCAGTTATTGTTTCATAAACAAATTAGTCAATGTGATGAATATATGTATCGTTAAATAATGTATCACTATCCACAATGTACATGAAAATATGTATCTACATGACGTTTAGTAAATGCATCTGACGCTTATTGGGTTATCAGGTGTGCACAGATAACTTGTGGGTGTGGGTTTATTTTCCCTTCAACATATTGAAGATGATTTCTTATTATAATTGTGTGAAATCCACTGTTAATCCTTCTAAAAATAATTAATACGTACTTCTTGTGGGAGTTATCTACTATAAATACACTCTATAATAGATGATGAAGAGTAATTCAATGTTTTATTATTTTATATTTTAGTAAAATAAAGAAATGATATCCTAATGTTACCATAATATCTTCCCACATCAGTGTCTTCAGCTCGGATACTACATGGTTCCATGAATATACATCAATCGGAATATGTTGTCGAGTGATGATTAATATATAACTTCTGAACATGTCCTTGTTGGGGTTAACATGCTAACCCCTCACATTCCATCCCACCTCAAATTTGATGCCTTTGAATTTCACCTTATTTATTTTTTCTAACACCATTAAAATACGGTGCTATTATTTTTTATATGACGTAGGTCCTTCATTGCCTACCATTTCCCCAAAATCGACATCATCAATATGTTTCTCTGGAGCGGAAGCATCGGCATGTGTAGATGGTTGATGTACCTCTGCACTAGGAGCAATAGTAGGTTGACAAACCAATTATTCCTTAGGAATGGGAGCACCATGATGTGTAGAAGGTCGTTTATCAACACTACAAGTAGCAGTAGGTTGAGAGACCTATTGTTCCTTAGGATTTGGTGCACCAACACATGCATAAGGTTTCTCTTATGCACTGTGAGTAGTAGAAACTTGAGAGAACTACTATTTCTTGAGAATGGGTGCACCAGCACATGCAGAAGGTCGCTCCCAAGTACTGTGAGAAATAGTAGGTTGAGAGACCTATTGATCCTCTAGATTGGTAGCATCATCACATACAAAGTCATTATCTGCAAATGTGGTTTAACATTTAATTCATAGTTCATAAATGATACAGAAAAAGGATAATAACCTGAGGTAACACGATTTATATTACAAAAAAATAGAACCTGATTATTGAAATCTCTTTTTATTTTTTAAATTATGAAGGGATTTTACTTATTTATCGACGATCAAAATCCCTTCATTGTGATCTCCTATGAAATACAAAACATTTTCTACATTGGGACCACAATGAAATTATTGTGATGTCCCAATGAATGGTTTATCCTTAGTTGAATTTTCATCTAACCCTTCAGTGTTTTTGGTTGATAACAGAACAATTGAACACTTTATATTTGTGGGATCTAGAACAAAAAATACTTATATTTCCTGTGATGTAATTATAAAGGTTTGTTTTTTGTACCCTTACTGAAATCAGCTTTCATGAATCCCAATTCATCTAGTTTAACAGCACTTCTATTATTAAACCACTTTCATTTAACAATAATCACATGGAATGTTATATAATCCAACTCCCATATTTTTTGATGATTCCAAAGTATGACATATTTAAGTAAATTGGTTTTTTGTTCTTAGTATCAGAAACATGCATCAATTTAGCCATGAGTATAAATCTACTATTTTTTAGGGTACTATCTTCATCATGATCATTTTTATAGAATTTAAAACCATTAATTACACAACCATTTTAAGATAATACATACACACTAGGTCTTCCAGGTATCCATCAAAGTCATTCTGAAATTGAATCCAGGTTTTCATCTGACTCCTTTAAAATATGGTCCTAAAAACATCCTATAAACTGTGTATTACATGTATTTGATATCCATATTTCATCCTTTGATAGATTAAAATACCTAGGAATTTCTTTGTGTGATTCAACATATGGGGTAACCTCCAAACTATTATGAAAAAAATAAAGGTGGGCCTGCTCCCAATCTATAATATTGATTGTGACCACATTTCTTCTATAAATTCCTTTACCCATAAGCCACACAGTGTAATGAGATTTCATTAGACCAATGTTTTCCACATCGGATAGGTATTCGGTACATAATTCAATATATTCCTCAACAATATATCACTCTGCAATACAACCATCTGGCCGACTTCGATTTTTAACATACCCTTTCAAAATCATCATATAACATTCAACGGGGTATATAAATATATAGTGTATAGGACCAAATAGTTGATCACTCTCACCAATTGAACCATCAAACGAACCATTATATCAAAGAATTGTGGTGGGAAGAACATTTCAAATTCACATAATATGATGAAAATTTCTATTTTCGTACCTGAAAATTTCTCCACGTCTATAACTTCGTTGTATATAGCTTTGAATAAGAAACACAGATTGGTTAAAGTATGACATACATTATTGGGAAAAATTCAACGTAAATCTATAGGCATTAGATCTTTCATCAAAACATGGCATTCCTATGATTTTAGACCCTTTAACTTTAAATCATTCATTCACACGATGTTCTTGATATTCGATGAATACCCCTCTGAAACCTTTACATCATTCAAGAAGTTGAAAAACTAATATCTCTCCTTCTAGGAAAGAGTGTAAGCAGATGGAGGAAGAAAAGTTTGTTTTTCACCCTTTACTAACACCAACTCTTCTCGTATTCCCATGACAACCATGTCCAACCTGGATTTAATTCCATCCTTTATTTTTTCGAATGCATTTAGAAACATGTTGATGACACTATCTTAAATATTTTTTTTAACATGAATAACATCAATATAGTTTATGATGTATAGACAGTTCCAGTATGGTATTTCAAAAAAATTGATCTATTTTTTCAACTAGTTTTTGTAAGGTTATTCAAAAACAGTTGACCAAAAGCATGTCCATATCTTTTACCTTCTCAAAAATTTGACCACCTGTTAGTGGAGATGGTGTTGTGTATTATTTTTAACTTCCATTAAATGATGTCATCTAGGATTAGTACTTATTTTATTGGGGTAGAAATCTTCTACGTCCTAGAAACATGGTTTTCAATGAATGTTTCAACCTAATTGACTGTGTACCTTGTTCAAAGATGGGACACCCTTGAGTTTCTTCAATGCCATATCCTAAAAAATTTATATAAGCAACAAAGTCATTTATCATCTTGTAAAATATGGCTCTTAACATGAAATCTTTATTTTTTTAAGCATCATACAATGTAACACCTGAATTTCACAATAATTTCAAATCCTCGATCAATAAATCCAAATGAACATCAATATCATTACCCGGTTGTTTTGGTCCTAATATAAGCATAGATAACAGGATGTATTTTCAATTCATTCATTACCACAGTGGTAAGTTATAATTTACCAATATAATTTTCCATGTACTATGAGTGATGATTTGAAAACCAAAAGGATTCACTCCATATATAGGTAATGCAAGATGAAGGTTTCTTATCTCGTTTCCAAATTCAGGATACTTATGATCAATTCTCTACCACCTAGGAGAGTCTGTCAATTGAAATTGTTTCCCATATTTATTTCTTGTGTATGTTTTCCAAATCAATTATCCTATAGTCTCACCACTTTCATATAGATTTCTAAACCTTATAATGATTGGAAAGTACCATAAAATTTTCATAGAGCCATATTTATCTTTCTTGTGTCAAGAACCACCACACTTTGTGCATTGTCTAAGTGATTTTTGGTCCATTAGAAATAGTATACAGTCATTTGGTCATGCGTGTATTCTTAAAAGATCATACCCATCGAGTGTAGTATTAATTTGGCATCATATGTTCTGCTAGAGGGTTCATTATCTTCTAGGATCATGTCATTCAAGAGATAAATTAATTAATTAAAACTAGTGTCACTCCATCCACTGCGTGCTTTCAAATTATACAGCTTTACTATGGATAAAAATGCTATATATTTAGTGAAACCGCCATACAATGGAATCTTTCAACAAATCTTTAACTAATAAAACAATTTTGGGAAATCATGAAGATCATCTTCAAATTTCCGTTTCATTTCCTAAATATGATCTTCATCATCATTCATATATATAATCACATCCTCAGTATGGTCTTATTCATTTTCCACACTTGTAATCATATCAGATGATCCATAAAACAAAGTGTTATCCCATCCACTATCTATATTCTATTTTTTTTCCATGTTAATTCCAACATTTATAACTTCAATATATTCTGTGACAAATCAAGTGTTCTTCCAACTCCTATGTACTAACATGTCTTGAATAACAATATTGTAAACACAAAAAAAGGATTTAATAAGGGTCCTATGCATGATCTTTTTCAAACCTGATGAAATATTTTGTTCCATATTTATACTCTTTTGTCAAATTATTGAAATCCATCCATTATTTATTCATATCCATCATATTTGATACAGTGAAATTAATATTTAAAAAAATAAATAAACATAATGTTTATATAATAATTAACCAAGACTAAAAAAATTAATATATTTTAAGTCCCCTTTGAAAAATACTTATAAAATCACAGTTGAAATACAATTAAAAAACCAACCATTTACACAAATTCCTCTTTAAAATAACATGCCATTTTTAAAATAAACCAATCCATTTCAAGCACTCTTTCTCAAAACCCCAATTCCTTTTTTAAATAATTTAAGGAAACATCATGAACCAACAATATTAATCCTTTAAAATGAATGAAACCCCTCTATATTTTACAAATTTTAATTTAAAACTTCAAAAACCCCTTGTTAAAATGAAACCATCATTACATTCACTTTCAAAACATTCACATCCCTTTCTAAAAGTCAATCAGGTGAGTTGAAGAACACTTGGCATGCAACCTAATTCAATGCTAAGTGTTTAAATCATTTTAAAGTTATTTACAACCAATAAAAATGTAGATTGAACACATATAATATTTAAGAAACATTTAAAAACACTTGAATCGTTTTAATAGAGCCACTAAGGAATTTTTACAAAGATATAAATCCCAAGAGATTCACTTTATAAAGGATACATAAATCAAAAATAACCAAAATTTTATAAAATATAAATCTATAAAAGGTTTATCATGTATCTCATGAATAAATGGTATGAATCCTATAGTTTACTCCTATAATACTACTTAGGAGTGAATAATTGATAGATAAATACATAAGTTTCACATGGCCATGATACTTTTGAACATAAAGTCACATCTCTTCAAAGTGGGCAACCATCTTACACTTAATGCTTCAATCATGTACTACATAAGCTTGATCCTTCCAATATGGTACATTAGAGAAAATGTTCCACTTCTTGAGGGTATAAATTAATTCCATGTTAAAGGACTATAGGTACTCATACCTTCTCCACTATCAATGGTTCATTTCACTTTCTAATTAAATATATTTCAAACACATTTTTTAGTGTATTCCAATAAAACCTCATGTAAAGCACCACTATTTCAAAATCTAGAAAAGGATTTGGGAAGTTTCTATTATGTGTTCTTAATTTTATAGACCCATAAGCAACCACATGACCTTCATGGACTAGAACCATTCAAATCTTGGGTCCTAATACATGACAATAAAATCCATACTCATTACCCAATTCATTTTTGGTAAATATTGGTGTTTTCATCAATCTCTCATTAAGATATTAGAAGGATATCTCATTAAAATATAAGAAAATAAACCATACCACATTCTTGGTTAAGTCCTTCTTAGTGCTTCCAATTTGGAAGGATCCCGATTAACCCTATAGTAACTACTTCCTATAAAAAATTGAGGCTATGTTTTGGATCCTCCCATTTTGGTTGAAATTAATCAAAAAATGAGTAAGGATTCACATTCCAAATATTTTTCATGCTTGAAGACTACTTCATGGATACTACAGTATCATATAACTCTTCAACACAAGATAGAAATAAAATCCATACAACAAATGGTGTTTTCTAACTATCATTTAGAACTCGTGTACTCAGTCCTCAAACAATTTCTGGATGATAATGTATTATAAGATGATATTATTTATACATGGGGGAATCATAATTTTATGATGCAAAGGGTTTTAATTATAATTATCACAAAACATTACTCCTCCCCCTTGAATCAATGTAATCTCTTTCAAAAAAGTCATCATCCAGCCAATTATTTTATATCATGCATTGTATCCATATACTCAATGTTCATGGTAGATATTTTAAAAACTAGTTAGAAACAAAATATATATTTAATTTTTATCACCCTATAGGTGAACAAAAACCTATGGTACTCTTTGGGGTGTCTAAGTCTCCAAAAAATTAATTATCAGTGTTACATTTCACAAAATTGTGCATCCTAAAGTAAAGATTAATATCTTTAAAACCATTATGATACTAGATAAAAATCATCTTGCCTTTCTAGTGTTCTTTAATAGGATATTCATGATTTAATTCACAAATCGACATAATTTTTAGACCAACATACAGTATCACATATACCTTCAAGAGAATATGGATGAATCCCCCATAAAAACACAATCACAATAAAAGTTCCCAAGAAAAACTGTAATAACTCTCATCCAAATATTTTACCAGTATATAGACCCAACATGCAGAAAAAATGGATAATAGCTGAAATTTCTAGCATTCAAGATCCAATCCATACAAATCTGCCACATGGAGACAAAAAAATATGTACCTAGCAATTTTAGTGTCCAATTCACCCTGAACAATATACATGTTTACCATACTACTGTAAGGGTTGGTGTCCTGGGACCCAACTTTTTTGTACTTTTATTACATTAATGTACACTTATTATATATTATTTATTGTTCTGCATGACTATGATATTATAATGTCTGGGAATATTTGTTGCATTTATAAGGTCATGGTAGATCCACGCTATGATGAGAACCTTAAAAATGCTATAAAAATATTCTTAAATAACGTTATACGGTTGGATGATATAATATGATAAGACACATAGTATACAGACCATCATGTGCGAGCACTCGTAATAAGAAGAGACTCTCTCTCATGGAGTTTTCTCTTGGTAATCTCCATGATGGGAGATTATGAGAACAGACCCACCAGTAATAATTCTGCATGTCTTGGTGTCATCAGACATTACAATCTATGATCATGTCTGATGGTCCTTAGACTGGAATATTATCATTAACTCATGTCATGACTCGTGCACTTATATTTTCTGACGAAAACCATCATGAAGATAGTTGGCGGGAATTAGGGTATGTTGGGTGCGTCATGAATGACATGTTGTTAATGGATAAGTCAAGGAAGGATTTTCCCTTCCATATTTATGGAAGTAGATATATCGAGCCCTTTAATTGAAATAGAACTGTTGGACAAATTCCATGGCCATGGTGACACGACAAGTTTATTTCTGGAACTCAAAGAATGACATATGAAGGATATAGGTTTATGACACTACCATGAAACCTGCTTGATGAGATATTGAGATAAAGGGATTAAATTACACAGTAAACGTTCGTATGGGGTGAAATGGAAATGCAGCATCAACTTCTTTCTCTTGGGTTCCTTGACCCATTGCTAGACAGTAATCTTGGACTTCAGGAAAGTCGGCCTAATGCCATTGAGAAAGAGGCCTAGAGGGTCAAACACTAAGTGTATTCAAGTATCTCAAGTAGAATAAATATTATTCCCATACATGGTTTAATAATTATTCAAGGAATCCTCAATCGTTTTAATGTTGGAGGAAGAATAAAATGAAAACAAGTACACATCGGGTATTAATGATTACACGACATGTAGTTTTTAATGAAAAACAAGTACACACTGTGTATTTACGATTACATGCCGTGTAGTTTTTCCAGTCAGAATTTTGAGGAAATATCATTTTATTAAATGATTTTTATTATAATCAATGTGGGCGCATGTCAAGTAATTAATGATTCGACATGGGGTTTTCAAAAGAGTTAATGAAATAAATAAAATGTGTAACGCGTTCATTTATTGTCATAACACTACAACCTTAAACCCGATTATAAATATCCTCACAACCTCAACTATTTTCAAGTGAATCGTTGTGCACAACAATTCTGGAGAATTATCTCAAGACCGAAATAACTCCGTCCTCCAAGAACACTCTCAAGACTGAGAGAGATCCACCTCCATCGGATCAAGGCGATCTAAGGCGTACAAAGCAAGAAAATGATTCTCCACTCTTGCACCAAGAGATTCCTTTGGTGACATCCAGAGATACGTGGTGCATGTGTGGATCACCTCTAGAGGAAGTATACCATTGTCTTCTACAACGCAACGATGAATCACATCGGAAAGTGATCAAGAATATCAAAAAAGAAAGAACATCCAAAAGGTACTTCTTTTCAATTAATTAAATTAATTATAATCAACCTGTGATGATCCTCATTTGAGGTTCTGGGACCATCCTTATTCTTTGTCTATTTCTGTGATTCAATCCATCGAGACTGGCATTTATCATCATATTGATCCCGGATTGATCATTGCTAATGAAAAAAAACAAGTAGAAATATCCACCCACACGCTTCCTCTATGCCTGGAACCTTCAAATAGTATCAGAGCGAGGTTACAACGTTGATTATGTTTATTTAATTTTTATTGATAATTTATGCATTTATATTTATTTAATTCATGATAAATCATTCTATAAAACTGAATGAACAAGATCTGTTCTTCCTCCTTCGTTTCTTGAATCACATCATAGAAATGAATTTTTAATTTTAATTTTGATTAGATTAAAAATGAAGAACTCATCCGGATGAGCTGCTCCTTCTATCCGTACTACACATGAATACACGAAGTGTAGTGAAAACTACACACCATGTACGTAGGTTCAATGAACCGGTACAGGTCCGCCAGACCACACCGTGTGAATTGAGTATGCCTAAGTATTTATTACACCGTGTGGACCAGAATTGAACGGTGCATGGAAACCGGAATACACGGCGTGTATGTTGAATCAACACACCTTGTAGTCCGATCCGGCCCAGGTAAAACCGTGTACAAGGAGAATCCATGTACCACGTACACGGGATTTCCAAGCCGGTAACCACATAACAAGGAAGTACACACCATGTTAGATTAATCTACACGCCGTGTACTCCAAAATTTCCAATGTACAGAAAACATGCCAAAGCCCCCGGTGTGTACTTTGGATAAAGGGTGAAAAAAACATGCAGTGTAATATATCCTACACGTCGTGTAACCTCCAGAAATAGAATTTCACCAGGTTTCCTCCAATGTAAAAAGACCTTTATAAGGAATATGGATGATAAGAATCTCAAGGAATTTCTGAAAGGAATTTAAGATAAATAATGGATTAATTATAAGATCATAATGAATTGAATTCAAGCGCAACTTATCTTAAATGAAAGAAATATTAAAATAATTTGAATTATAAATATGTGTAAATGTATTTGCATGATATGGATGATCATGAACTAGACCAAAGACCATTTTTTGTGTATGGTTTCATTTAAATTTATTTAATTTAAATTCGTTGGCTTGCGAGACTTCTTCCAATAATATGTAGGGCCTACGTGCCCATGGTTTCTTTAATGTAAACCCCATGTAATGGAAGATCTCCCAAGTCAGAGGAGATGGTTCAAAACCCGAAGTTGAGGTGAAACCAACCCAAGAATATATAAAGGTGGACAGGTGGGAGCTGCAAAACACAAACCATCAGGTTCAAGGTGTTTTCCCCAGGTCATGGTCAGTTTATTAAAACCGCTAGATAAGATAACCAATAGAAGTTCATGATCATGCCATATTATTTTATTTCTGCCTGATTGCATGGTTTATTTATTATGTATGTGTTGTCACGATCACATAATTAATGAAATAAAGAAGCATGAAAAGATTGAATAAAATAAGAACCAGAATATGCGTAAACATTATCAGAACATGGTTAATCACTTAAGAAAGAATAACTTAATATTAACAAGCATGTGATAATGAAAAACTATGAATAAAGAATAAAATCCCTCAAATACCATATTAAGTCAGACCAAGCCTTCTGTTACATGATTAAGGGAAAGACTCAACAAAACTATGTGTTTGACCAACCCTTGTTGGGACACTTACTTTTATAAAGGAGGCTCTTATGAAAGTTTTGGGTTGACATAAAAATTTTACATTAAGACGAGTAGCCCTTGCTAGTATTTTTGTAAAATGGAGGCATGTGTTACGAAAATCCAACTCAAGATTTCAGGGTTGGGGAGTCCACTCAACAGATCAAGGAACAGTAAGCTCGCAGTTGGCAAAGAATTTCCTACCTAAATACCTTCAAATAGCTTGACCAACCCTTGTTGGGGTTATGCGAAGGGGAATATGGATCCTTTACAGTATAATATCAAAGTAACTGGACATTTCGGGTTTAATGGTGAGGGCCATTGGGACTTGATAAAATAGTGGGAGAATTAATAAATACATTTATTATTTTTCATAAAATATAATCAAAAGGTAATGATAAATCTGCTCTTTTAAATTGTAAAATCAATATGACAAGCTCGTCAACCACATTTTCTCTGTGATCAATTAGGGATAAAGACAATATCTTCACCGGCGATAACCTTTAGGAATGGTTTTGCCACCTTCAGGTTATCCTTTGCCATGAACAAATGTTTTACAAGCTTGAGTCCTCACAACCTGATTCTCCCGCCCAAGGGACGAGTGATGAAGATTTCCTGGTCTATGATCAACATTTTAACGATGCACCCGACGTTCAATATTTGATGTAATCATCAATATCTTGTGAGATCATGAAGTTTCATGAAGATATGGATGCCTATAGAATGATCGAGCACCTCCATGGTCTATACCAAGAGAGAGAAAAATAGTAAATGTTTGAGATCTCCAAGGCTCTTTTCCAGAGAAATCTTGGATAGAGTGCCCTAGTCGAGCCTCATGTAGTCAATCTCATTGGCTACATTGAGCACAAAGAGGTTCTAGGGTTTAAAATCCTCGAAGAAATGGGTACCGATCTCATTCTTGCATCACTCCCCCGGAGCTTCTCTAACTTTGTTGTAAATTTCAACATGAAAAACATTGAGAAGCCTCTATCTGATCTCCTCATCCTCATTTGCTGAGTGGAAAATGATATGAAGCGTGAAAATCCTTCTGTCCTTATGGTGAATAAAAGGAAAGGGAAGGCGAAGAGCTTTAAGCCCAAAGTTTCTTCAAGGCCTTCCAAGAAAAGTAAGATCAAAGGGGAGGCAAGAGAACAGGATGCTGTTTGTTTTGCATGTGGCGTGAAGGGCCACTGGAAGAAAAATTACACCCAGCCTAAGAAGCAAGAGGAAGCTTCAGGTGGTTTTTTTATTGAATTCAATCTGTCTTTTTCTACAAATTGGGTATTAGATATAGATTTTGGTGCTCACATATGTATCCAAATACTGGAACCAAGTATATTCTAGAAGATTGATCGAGGGGAGGTAGATCTATGAGCAACCAACAGATCCAGACTTGTTACTGTAGCTGTCGGGGACTACCACCTCACATTGCCAACTGGAATGATCTTGATGTTAAAGGGTTGTTATTATGTGCCTTAAGTTACTAAAAACATTATTTCAGTATCCATATTAGATATTTATGGATTCATCTTCAATTTTGGAAATGAATGTTTCTGCCTTTATAAAGATAGAATTTTCTTTGGTAGGGAACATTTATATAACAACCTTTATGTGTTACACTACCCAAACCAAGTAATGGAAATCGATGACAAAGTAAATTCACATGACTCATACCACATCCATCTTTGGCATCACTTACTAGGTAATGTCAATGATAAAAATTAGACAAAATTACATCAAGATGGGTCTTTAGATTCTTTCAAACTAAAACCACTCAGTGTATGTCATGCATGTCTACAAGGAAAAATGACCAAAGCCCCATTTAGTGGGAAAGGTGAAAGGGCTAAAGAGCTTCTCAAATTAGTTCACAAAGATATTTGTGGACCATTTTTAGTTAAACTAAGGGGTGAGTTATTGTACTTCATAACTTTTACTGATGATATTAGTAGATATGGATATATCCACTTAATGAGGTATAAGTCAAATTATTTTGATCGGTTCAAAGAATACAAGAATGAAGTTGATAACCATCTTGGTAAGAAGATTAAGAAACTCCGCTCAGGTAGAGGAGGAGAATATCTTAATCAGGACTTCATTGATTTCTTATGGGAGTTTGGGATTCTATCTCAACTCACTCCTCCTTACAGGCCTCAGTGGAATGGTGTAAGTGAAAGGAGGAACCACACCATGTTGGACATGGTGAGATCAATGATGAGTCATGAAAGTCTTTCATTATCCTTTTGGGGATATGCATTACAAACAGCAGCACACATACTAAACCAAGTACCAACTAAATCGATAAATGGTATTCCATACGAATTATGGAGTGGAGCAAATCCATATTATCGAATTTACATGTGTGGGGTAGAAAAGCATTTTTTAAGGCCTCTTCAGGTAACAAACATTCACCCTGAGGCACAAAGTGTATCTTTATATGATATCCCAAGGAAACAAGGGGATATTACCTATACAACCCCTCAGATAAAAAGGTTATAGTGTCCAGACACGTCATCTTACTTGAGAGGGAGCACATCTCCAAAAGAGATAGTGGGATTGAGATAGAATTAGATTAATTTGAGGATCAGGATACATAGGAGTTGGTACAAGAACAGATTCCAAAAAGCCCCATGGAAGAACAATCTATTCCAGAGACACAAGAACTACATAAGAGCATGACAGAGGTGAGAAAACCAAAACGATATGGTTTTCTTGTCACTGAGGATGGTGACTCATTGTTGGTTGACAATGACGATCTTCTTACCTACAAGGAAGCAGTTGAAGGCACAGACACAACCAAGTGGCAAGAAACCATGAATTCTGAAATGGATTCTATGTACCAAAACCAAGTCTGGATTTTGGTAGATCCTCTAGTTAATGTAAATCCTTTTGGTAATAAATGGTTATTCAAGAAGAAACTGGACATGGAGGGGAAATTAAGCACCTATAAGGCATGACTGGTTGCAAAAGATTTTAGACCGTGTCAAGGAATTGACTATGATGAAACCTTTTCACCAGTTGTGATGCTGAAATCAATCAAAATCCTATTGGACATTTCCGCTTACCATGACTTTGAAATTTGGAAAATGGATGTCAAAATAGCATTAGTAAATGGGAACCTCCAGGATGGTGTCTAAATGACACAACCTGAAGGGTTTGTGACTCCAAAGGATGCCAACAAGGTATGCAAGTTGCAGAAATCCATTTATGGATTAAAGTGAGCATTAAGGTCAAGTAACATTCGTTTTGATGAAGCCGTAATGGAATTTGGATTTGTTAAGAATGAATGTGAGCCTTGTGTCAATAAAAGGTTTATTGGAAGTGCAATTTTTTTCCTAATAGTATATATTGATGACATATTACTAATTGGAAACTAAGTACCTGTCTTACAGTCAGTTAAGGCATGGTTGGATAAATGCTTCTCTATGAAAGTCTTGGGTGAGGCATCATATATTCATGGGATAAGGATCCATCGTGATAGATCTAAGAGAATGTTGGGCCTAATTCAAAGTACATACATTGACAAGATACTGAAGATACTCAGTATGGAACAGTCCAAGAGGGGATTGTTGCCAGTGTCACAGGGAATTCATCATTCCAAGAAAATGTGTCCTTAGACACATGAGTGAAGAAAGAAAATGGCAAGGATCCTTTACGCATCTGTGATTGGGTCAGTCATGTATGTTATGCTATGTACAAGGCTAGATGTTTCTTATGAATTCAGTGTGGTAGGAAGATATCAAGTTGATCCAGGAGACCGCCATTGTATGGAAGTCAAGACCATCCCTAAGTATTTGAGGTGTACTAAGGATATGTTCCTAGTTTATGGAGGAGATAAGGAACTAGTCATTAGAGTACATGTAGATGCTAGTTTATATACTGATCAAGATGAAATAAAGTCACAGACTGGATACATCTTCAGTTTGAATGGAGGTGCAATGAGCTGAAGAGCTCAAAGAAAGGTGTGGTTGGAGATTATACAGTAGAGTCCGAGTATATCACAACTTTTGAGGTAGCTAAAGAAGTAGTATGGATGAAAATCATTGTCCAAGATCTGGATGTAGTACCTAGCAGTAAAGATCCTATCACACTCTATTGGGATAATACTGCAGCAGTGGCACTTTCAAAAGAGTCAAGCTCGCATCAGCGGACAAATCACATACTTTAAAAGTAACATCTCTTGAGGGATTTTTCTCAAAGAGGTGAAGTTGTAGTGAGCAGTATTTCCACGGAAGACAACGTGGTGGACCCCTTTACTAAATCCTTGACTTAGCATAAACAAGACCATCATGTGAAGTCTAACGAACTAAAAGTTGTAGGCAGTTGACTCCAGTCTAAGTTGGAGCTTTTAAGGGTTGGTGTCCTAAGAACCAACTATTTTGTACTTTGATTAGATGAATGTTCAATTATTATATATTGTTCATTGTTCTGCATTAATATAATATAATAATGTCCTGGAATATTTGTTGCATTGGTAAGGTCATGGAAGATCCCCGCTATTATGAGAACCTTAAAATGCTATAAAAATATTCTTAAATAATTTTCTATGGTTGGATTACATACTATGATAGGACACATAGTATACATACCATCATGTGCGAGTACTAGTAAGAAGACGAGACTCTCTCTGATGGATTTTACACTTGGTAATCTCCAAGATGGGAGATAATGAGAACAAACTCGCCAGTAGTAATTCCGCATGTCTTGGTGTCACCAGACAATCCTATCTACGAGCGTGTGTAATGGTCCTTAGACTGGAAGATTTTCATTTACTCATGTCATGACTCACTCACATAGATTTACTGACGAAAACCATCATGAAGATAGTTGGTGGGAGGTAGGGTACGTTGGGTGCATCACGAATGACATGTTGTTAATGGATAAGTCAAGGAAGGATTTGTCCCTTCCATATTTATGGAAGTATATATCTTAGGCCCTTTGAATGAAATAGAATAGTCGAACAAATTCCATGTCCATGGTGACATGACGAGTTTATTTCAGGAAGTCAAAGAATGAAATATCAAGAATATAAGTTTATGACACTGCCATGAAACCTGCTTGATGAGATATTAAGACAAAGTGATTAAATTACACAGTAAGCATTCGTATGAGGTGACAGGTCAATGATGCTTCAACTTCTTTCTCTTGGGTGCCTAGACCCATTTCTAGACAGTAATCTTGGACTTTAGGCAAGCCCGCCTAATTCTAACGAGAAAGAGGCCTAGAGGGTCACACACTAAGTGTATTCAAGTATCTCAAGTAGAATAAAGATTATTCCCATACATGGTTTAATAATTATTCATGGAATCCTAAATCGTTTTAATGTTGGAGGAAGAATAAAATGAAAACAAGTACACATCGTGTATTAATGATTACCCGCCGTGTAGTTTTTATTTTGAATACAAGTACACGTTGTGTATTAATGATTACACGCCATGTAGTTTTTAATGAAAAACAAGTACACACCGTGTATTTATGATTACATCTCGTGTAGTTTTTTCAGTCGGGATTTTGTGGAAATATCATTTTATTAAATTATATTTATTATAATTAGTGTGGGCGCATGTCAGGGAATTAATAATTCGATATGGGGTTTTCAAAAGAGTTAATGAAATAAATAAAATGTGTAACACGTTCATTTATTGTCATGACTCTACAACCTGAAACTTGATTATAAATATCCTCACAACCACAACTCCTTTCAAATGAATCGTTGTGCACAACAATTCTGGAGAATTCTCTCAAGACCGAAAGAACTCTGTCCTCCAAGAACACTCTTAAGACCGAGATAGATCCACCTCTATTAGATCAAGGCGATCTAAGGCAGACAATGCAATCAAAGGCTTCTCCATGCAAGCACCTGGATATTCCTTTGGCAATGTCCATAGATACGTGGTGCACATGTGGATCACCGTTAGAGGAAGTCTACCCATGGCGTTTGCGATGAAACGACGAATCACATCAGAACATGATCAAGAATATCAACTAAGAAAGAACATCCAAAAGGTAATTCTTGTCAATTAATTAAATTAATTATAATCAACCTATGACGATCCTCGTTTGTGGTTTTGGGAAAATCCTTCTTCTTTGTCTATTTTTGTGATTTGATCCATGGAGACTGGCATTTATTGTCATATTAATCCCGAATTGATCATTTCCAATGACAAAAATTCAAGTGGGAACATCCACCCATGTGCTTCCGTTGTTCCTGGAACCTTCAACTACAACACATTTCAGGAATATTAAAATAAAATGAATTGTGCATCTCTAACCATTACTATAAAATTCTTCAAAGGTATTCATAAAGGTTATATATGGATAGAATAAAATTTGGAAAAGTACTTGTGTTGCTATGATATGTAAGAGTTGGTTTCTTGATACATAAGGGTCGTCACAATTCATTAAAGTCAATACATAAGGAAACTCATAAGGAAATTTCTAATGGTACTCAAAAGGCAATACATAAGGGAACTCAAAATGTAGAGAGATTTAAAAAAAGTATCCAAGTTTGTTTTGTGCCAGAGGAGAGATTTGCGACCGCAAGGTGAAGGAGGGATCGCGCGTTGGTGGAGTAGGGCATCACGGTGGTAGAGCAGGGCATCACGATGGTATATAGTGGATGAAATTTTACAGCAGTGAGTAGGTGTAACGCCCCGACCCTAGTTACCCAGAGTCGGTGCATTATTACATAACATTGGCATGATCACAAGAAAGATCAAATCTCGAAAGACCGATTGGTTTAGTAGCCTTGGAAACAGTAGATATATTCATAAGTTTAACATTACATTATAAAATGAAAAACTACTACAACAACATATTGTCTCCATAAACCACACTCATATCCCCACATAATATCCCCGCAGGTCATTCATAATTTACTTCTTCACTTCCTGGGAAAAATAAAACATAGAAAAGGGGTGAGCTCAAATGCCCAGTAAGGATAACAATATACCAGAAACTTTCATAAATAAGAATAAACATTTAAGTCTATGTATAACTAAAACAAAAGCCTTTTAAACTTGAACTTCAACATAGTATGGCAAAAGTAAAATGAAATAATGCCATTTACTTGTTCACATGGATATTCTACTAATCGAATAATCACAAGCAATATCAATAACCACTTTCATAATGTTGGAATGCATAATGCCAGACTATCATAACCACATAGCCAAGGCCTCGTGCCAAGACTACAAATAAGATTTTTCCAAGGCCTTGTGCCAAGACACTAGTTTGTCTCATGAGACCTACTGATGCATCGAGGAGCTATATCGGGCTCCACCCGTCACATATTAAGTCCAATGCATTACCATATGAAAAGGTTTAAACATAACATAAACATTCGTATTAAAAATAGAATACGAAATGTCAATAATTTCACCAAAAACTATGAATGGTATAAAAATAGCACATCCACAGTCAAACATATCACAAAACCTTCAATACAATATAGAAGTTTTGTATCATAATAAATCAACTTCAAATAAGCGTAAAATCCATCAAAGGATGTTGACATAGATGAAATCAAAACACTTTTTAGAGAAATATCTCTTTCTATTTTTGAAGTAATTTAAGAGCCATATAAAATAAAACATTTTCTTGAAAATATTCTTATAAGATTGTAAGGAAAGCTTTGAAGATTTTATAATGGCGGAAAATAACTGCATCCGCCGTATAAGTTAAAAAAACATTCTTACCTTAATTCTGTCGAAAAGGTTAAAAAGGACCTTGTTTTGAAAACGACGGAAATATTACTCTTATAAAAAGTAAAACAAGGGTATAAATGACTTTAACCCATATTCTTGTAAATAATAAAAATGTTTTCAAATACATTTTGAAGAAACATGGATGTGGATGATAAATAGATCTCAGTAGTTTATTACATATAAACAACCTCGGATAATGAAGAGATTGTGAAATAACCCTTACCTTGTACTTTTCCTTGGTTGGGGTTGGTTAACCTCCTGTATAATGGTGAAATAATTGTTATTAAATTATACAAGAATCATATACATTAATATTATATCATATATGATCTTTTAATATTGATTTGATAATAATATCTTAGTATTATCATTGTTTCGGGTGTTAACTTACTTGTTTTCTTTTATATATTTTGTTACGTAAGACATGTTTGTAAAGGATAGGTTGTATATTATTAATATCCAGAATGATATCAAGTCCTTAAACAAAATTTTTTAAATCATCAAATGATAATTATACTTGAATGGATACGATGGAGAATGAATCTCATCGCGTTCGTGGAGACGGTAGTCCGTATGTACGCACGAGCGACAATATCATTCTTTTGATATTAAAATAATATATAAAAGGATGGTATATCATATATACTGAATCATTAACATGTTATATTTATTATTTACATGAGTTAAACATCATTATTATACCCATCCAAATAATATTATATTGAATAACAATTACACCACGACGTGGAGACGGTAAGCCGTACGTACGCACGTATGGTGACATGTTATTCAAAGGGTGGATAGAATACTGAATATGGTTGTACCATATTTATAATAACATCACAGTATATATATGATACTGGATTTATTATTTTAGAATGGTAACAACAAAGGAATAATAAGTGGAAGAAGTAATGAACTTGGAAAAAGGGTGGTGAAATCATTACCTCTTCTTCGGGTTCTTCCTTTTGATTTGATCAAAAGGGATGCTTAGGTTGGCTTTCTGATCAAAATAAGGCCTCTAGGTTTTAGTGAGAGAAGTTGGTAGAGTATTTGGGCAGAGTTTGGAAGAACCAAAAGGCTTTGAAGTTGTGAAGAAATGAGAAGGAGGAGTGCCCTTTTATAAGAGGGGTGAGGGGCACCTTTGGAAAAGCTAGAGATATTAGTTTATAATAAATTCATATTCGGTTTCCAATGGCTCCAAAGATGACTATTCAAAGGTTAAGGTGGGTATGGGTCGAAAACAACTCAACCAATAGAATTTAGACAGGTTTGGGTACTTATATTAACCTTATCTTTAAGTATTAACTCTATGTTAATTAGTTTCACTTTTACAATATCTCGTTGTATTTTTATATAATATGGTCAATAAACTTACTATATACATCCAAGAGACCCCCAAGTGGTTCATTAATGATGAACCTATCATTATATAAGTCTATTGGCCGAACCTTAGATTTTTAGGAATTTAATATCAATTAATAATATAATATGTGTTTTAAGAACTCTTTTATGTCAATTTTGACACTATTCAATAGTTGATTTTTTTGAAACTCATAACAGATTTATTACTTCGAAAAAAGTAAATTAAATAAATCCTAATATATCATATTATCCTATAAAATTATTTTAATTCATTAAAAGTTTCATATTATATTTATTTGGGTATTTATAATATCAATTAATTTAATTTTACACTATTTTAGTAATTACTGCATCATCATTGTGTCATAAATAAAATAAATTATTTAATGTCTAAAAATTATAAATAAAATATTATTATGTAGGAAATCTTTTTATCTTTATAATGAATAATTATAATCTAAAATCAAACATATATAACCCTATGTAATAATTGTTTTTCTAAAAGATATATGCTTGAGTCATTTTTTTATTCATTTTAACTTAATTAAAATAAAATGTCCCTATCACCTAAAAGTGGCACCATGGGGTCACCAAATCGACCCAAAGATGGCTATGGTCGAAAATTTATCAACCAATAATGCTAGGACACGTTTTAGGGTAATTTAGTATTATTATAATATTATTTTTTAACCCTTATTTACCAGATTTACCCTTAACCATGGTAAATAAAATATTTACCACAGTAATTATTCAAAATGTCTAAAAATAAAAGTTACCTATTTACACAAATTGGACATCCTGATTCCAAATATGGAATCCATTTTTCTAAATTCAAAACACAGAAGTGGCAGAAATAAATTTAAAATTAATTCCCGCTGTCAAAACAAAAAAGCGTGTTTTTAAGAGATAATAACTATCCAAAGATTGACACTTGTTTATGTTCGGTTTAATTGTAAAATTATGTACAATGACCAACATTATATTAAATGGAAAAAATATATTCTAAATAAACTTTAAAACCACTCAAATTCATAATTTATCACTATTAATTATTTTGATTAAAAAAGTTGTTTTTAAATAAAATTTAGTAATTTTCACTATTCATCAAAATATGAAAGTTATCTGAAAAGTACCAAAATTTCGCCTTAGGCTAAATTAGATATTCCGAATCCAAAAATGATATCCATTTTGAAATATAAAATATATATAATTTCAAAAATTAGGTATTACTATTCATAACGGCTAGTTTGATTGGTTGTGGTGTGTGTTAAAACTCAAGGTTGCGTACAACACACGCTACTGTATTATTCAAAGAAAGTGTACCGTGGAAGCTTGAGATGTTTCATTTTAAATTTTTGATGTCCCCATTTAGTCAAAAAGTTTAAAATATTGTAATTAAAAGGGGTTAACTATTAAAAGTTGATAAAAGTGCAATACTGAAAATGAATTTTTTCTTGCATTATGTCTAAGATACTCATAATATGGAAAAATTATAAGGATTATATAAAGTTTAAAATTTAGTTAATACTATTCATAACCTCTTTTGAATGGTTTTTTGGTAAGTCATGGTGCAATTGAACTCGGTGTTGCGTGTAGTGCAAGTTATTGAATTATTTTGAAGAAATAACACATTATGAATTCTTGGGGTGTTACAGTAGGAGCAGTCAGTGGCAGTAGTAGAGGAGGAGGTGGCATAGGAGGAGGAGGAGGAGCAATAGTGAGGAGGAGGGCTGACGGCAGTGAGGAGGAGGAGGAGGAGGATTCGCGGCGACAGCGGAGGATAAAGAGGAGGGGGAGGAGTGGCGGCAACGAAGAGGAGTGGCGACAGCGAGGAGGGGGATGATTCACGGCAACAAGGTAAGGCTTCTGCGATAGCTTGAGGTGTGCAAAGGAAGGAGGAGACTATTATAGTTTTTTTATAAAATTGGGAGAAGCATTTATCAGCACTAGCTAAAAAGCACTGATAAAGGCGGGTTTTATCAACGCTAAATTATAAAGTACTGATAAAGACACCCTTTTTTAGTGCTATAAAAGCACTGATAAAACAATAATGAAAATATATTATTTATATTATTATATATATTTATAAAATTATATGTATCATAAATATAAATTTATTTAGTTATAATAATAACTATAAATAAATATATATTTCTTTATATAATAAATATGTATTTCTTTATAATTATATATTTATTTATAATTTCAAATTTATAATAAATTTATTTATTATATTTATAATTATATATAATTAATATATTTATTATAATTTAATAATTATTTAAATATATCTATATTTATTTTGGATTATAATTATAAATAATTTTATATATTTATAATAATTTAATAATCATTTAATAACTATAAATTTATATATATTTATTTATAGTTATAATAAATATATATTTATTTATCGTTATAATCATATATATATATATATATCAATAATTATAAAATAATGACAAATATATTTATTACTTTTATAATTTTATAAATATATATATATATAATATATTTATTTTAATATCATAATTATTTAAATATATATTTATTTATTTATAATTATGACTATATATAATTAATATATTTATTTATAAATATTTGTATATATTTATAAATATATTTATCTGATTATATATATTTAATAAATATATTTATTATAATTATTTAATTATTTAAATATAAATATATATTTATTTAAATAATTATGAAATAATAAAAAAAAATATAATTAATATATTCATTTTAATTGCCTAAATTATTAAAACATATATATATATTTATATTTATGACTATAAATATATTTATTTATTTATTTATAATTATACTTATAAATATAATAAATATATTTATTATGATTTATAATTATTTACATATATATATATTATTTATACTTATAAATATAAATATTAGTATATATGTATAAATATTTGTATATATGTATATATATATTCATTAAAGACATATATTTATTTATATATATATATAATCACATATATATATATATATTTAAAATGTATTCATATATAATTATAAATATAATAAACATATTTGTTATTTAAAAAAATACTGTAATTTTATAATCATTAAAATATATATATATATAATTATAATTATAAATATATTTTACAAAGTATTTATATATAACTAAATATTTATAATTATAAATATAATAAATACATTTATTATTTAAATATATTTATCATGCTTTTATGTATTTATGAGAAAGCTTCATGGGAACATGAATGAATCATACACACTGAGTAAAGTATAGATCATAAAAATGGGTCATCATATATATGGCCAATGTGAATAGTAATGAGGGTGTAATGTATAAATGAATATTCATGATAAATGCATAATGTTTATTTAAACATTAATTATATTCATGCATCAATTGACCAAATTCTATGGAAACATATATTTATTTAAATATAAATATATATATTATAATTATAATTATAAATATACATATTTAATATAATTATAAAAATACATATTTGAAAAGTATTTATATATATATTTAAAAAATATTTATATATAATTATAGACATACAAATATATAAGTATAATAAGTATATTTATTATTTAATGAAATTTATTGTTTATATATTTGAATTATTAAAAAAGATATATTAATTATAAACATGCATTTTTTATTTAATGCATACAAAAAATATTATTTTTTTATATAAATATAATAACTTTATATAAATTAATAATATTTTTTATTAAAAACTTTTATCATTGCCAAACATAGCACTCATAAAAGCCCCCCTTTTATCAGTGTTTTCTACTTAGTGCTGATAAAACCCAATGCATCCCTTGACCGGATATGTGGTGGTGGGTGTGGGAATTATACTCCATTGAGCCTCCTCTCAGAGTATTCACACTCTAATCCATAGAATCCCTTTTCCCCTCTTAGTTACTTGATTTTAATCTATGGTTAGGTGTTAAAAACCATATTTAAACATAACAACTCCCATCCATGAATTGGTTGTTCCATGGGAAAGAGTAATTTGTCATTACCTTATATAGCACACTCTCCTCAATCAGTAATGGTCATACATGAAAGAGGAGGATGAGGTTTTAGAAATTAAAGAAAGCACTACCACAAAACAAGGCAAGGGAAGCGCCTCGTTCTATCAATGCTAAATAGAAAGCATTGATAAAGGGGGGCCTTTATCATCCCTAGCTAAAAGAGATGATAAATGTATCTTTTATCAGCGCTAAAAAACACACTGATATAGCGTACACATTTATCAGTGCTTTTATTAGCACTGACAAAGGATACATGATAAAAGTTTTTAATAATAATTTATATACAATTATTATATTTGTATTCAAAAATAATGTTTATTTCTATACATTAAATAAAAAATGCATGTTTATAAATAATATATATACGTTAATAATTCAAATATATATATATATAATGTTTTAAAAAAGTATTTCTAAGATTCTAATTAAATATATATGTGTTACCAATGAATTTGGTCAATAAATATATTTATCATGCAGACATATGTGTTATTTATCATCACGAATGTTCATTTATACATTACACTCTTCTTATTATTCTTGTTGTCTATTAATGGATTGTTTTTTATTATGTATATTTTACTAGGTGTATAAGAATAATTCATGCACGTTACCCATATATATACAATATTATGTTCTCAATACTTATAAAATTACATTAAATACATTTAAAGAATAAATTTATTTATTATATTTATAATTATAAAATTTTAATTATATATAAATAATTTTTAAATATATTTATTTTTAATTATAATTATAACTATATATATTTAAATAATTATAAAATTACAATAAATATATACATATATTATAATTTTATAAATATATATATAAATATATTTATAATTATATTCAAATATTTATAAATATATTTAATTATAGTTAATTATAATTATAATTATAAATATATATTTGTATATGTAAACAATTATAAAATCATAATAAATATATTTATTATACTACTTATAAAGTAATAAAATATAATTAAATAAATATATACAAATATTTATAAAAAAATACAAATAGTTATTATAATTCCTAAATAAATATAGATTTATTTAAAAAATTAAAAAATTATAATAAATATATTAATTATATATATTTTTATACAAATATCTATAAATAAATACAAATAGTTATAAATATAATTCTCAATTAATGTAGATATATTTAAATAATTAAAAAAATATAAAAAATATATTAATTATATATATTTATAAAATTATAAATATATCTGTTATGATTTTATAATTATTTATATATGTATATATTTATGATAATAACTATAAATAATTTATTTATTGTAATTTTTAATTACAAGTAAATATATTTATTTATTTTTTATAAATATAAATAAATATTTATTTATTTAAATAATTTTTAATTCATAAAAAATATTTATTATTTTCATATATAATGTTATATATAATTAAATAAATATATTTCTAAATATATTTACAAATATATATAAATATAGAGAAATAAAAACAAATATTTATATTTATAGTTATAAATAAATACGGATATATTTAAATGATTATAAAATTATAATAAATATATTAAATATATATATTAAAAAAACTAAAAATATTAAAAATATTAATTTGTTTTAATTTTATAATTATTTTAATATATATATATATATATATTCATTTATAATTATAACTATAAATATATATATATTCATATAAATAATTATAAAATTAAAAGATATATAGTTATATACATCTAGAATCTTATAAATAAATATAATAAATATATTTATTATATATATTTCTAAGATTATAAATATAATAAGTCTATTTCTTATAATTTTATAAATATTTAAAATATAATTTTTTGAATATAAATATATATTAATCATGTATAAAATTTTATAAATATATATAAGAATATAAATAAATTATTAACAGTATATCTTTATTAGTGATTTTTTAGCGCTGATAAAGGTTTATCTTTGTCAGCGTTAAAAAATATCTGATAAAATATGTCTTTATCAATGCTATATTTTTAGCATTAATAAATACATCCTTTGTCAATGCTTTTTAGCTAGTGCTGATAATAAGTTCGCCTAGTTCTATAAAGAAACTCTAACTTTCTCCTCCTTCCATGCACACCTCAAGCTCTTGCGGAAGCTGATCGTTTTCGTTGTCGCATCCTCCTCCTCCTCCTCCTCCTCTCCCGTCAACTCCTCTGTTTTGAACCCACATTCCCTACATGCCTCTCCTCTATCATGCGCCTCTCCTTCATCGTGCAACTCTCCTCCATTGCGCTCCTCTCCTTCATCGAAGGACTCCTCCGTTGCAAGGCTCTCCTCCGCCACCGACTGTCCTCCTTCATGATTCCTTCCACCATTAACCCAGCTTCCCCATGTGCCTATCCTCTTCTATTCACCTCTCCTTTGCTGGAGGACTCCTCCAGTGCATGCCTCTTCTCTATCGCGAACGCACCTCCACCGCGTGCTGAACCACACCTTCGCGTTGAGTTTTCTCCTTTTTCTCATCTGTTTTGAGTGTTATTATAGTTTCATATTAATGATGATGTTGTGAATTGTACGGGATAAATACCTCCATGAAAATCATCGTCATTGGTGGTCCTTGTTTTCACACTAAATGAATTTCAAGTTGGTTGTCCTTTTTGTGCATTAAATGAATTGAATGTTGATTGTCCTTTATCTTTGTTTCAATTTTTATTGTTGTATGATTTCACCTTAGGTGATACACTTGAGTTTGAATATTATGATTTAAGGGTTTTGGATCTTGGATTATTGGTAAGAGGCCCATGCCCATGCATCATTCTGGGCATGTAGGACTAACATGACATATTCTTTTCTAGGTGTGATTTCACTGAAAATGAAGGTTTAGTTGTATTAAGTATCTGCAACAACCTTTTTTTGCTCCATATATCTTTTTCAACCACTTATTTATTAACTAATGTTTCTACATAAAATAATTTTACAAGGATAGTAGTATCCTCAAATACTTGTAATTTATATTCTCCCTACTCATCTAGTTTCTTATCAAAATTTTTTATTGTCTGATGGATATTGAACATCACCTATACTCCACTAACTTTAAATAATATCTCCACACTTTGAACTTATGTCAATTACCTACCATTTATGGGTATGGTCCTCACAAGATTTTAAGAACCTTCTCTTTTTCCATGTCCATCAAGAAAAAGTCCCCTGGGAATTTGAACTTGTCCACCTCAAAAATTAAATCCTCAAGAAAACCCACTGGATGCCATAATGTAGTATTTATAAGTTAAATCATAACTCAAGTTGCATTAATATCTCTCAATCCCTATATTTTAAATATAAAATAATAAAATACATTTGTACTAACTTATAATCCACTCAATGCCTGACCAAACTCATTAGACCCAATATTAATCAGAATGGAAAAGTTAATGAGATCACATTACTTATTCAATAGGCTTCTTCGTACAGCAATTGAAAAATACCCCATAAATGTTATGGTACCAAATTCCATTGGCTTTATTTTTTCATAAACCATTTCATTCATAAATTTTCTAGAGGTATACATGTTCGCTATAGCCTCAAAAAATTCTATGTTAGTTTAATATTTCTTAATTAACTCTAAAAATTTCTCTCTTTTTTCATTCTACTCTCATGACCTTTCACTCCCTTGAAAGGGTAGTATTGGTTGATATTTTAGTGGTTCTTCCTCACTAACCAACCACTCATCTTCTATTTCTTTTCTATTCTTCATTTATCTTCTTACCTTTCGTTATCAAATGTTTCTTCATCCTACTTTATGTTCTTTTTAGATTATATCTTCTAATATCTTTCACAATTTTCATCACTATAATAGTTTTTTTACACTCATCAAGGTTATGGTTTTTGGGAAGGTCTTCCAAACCCCCATAGGGGAGAAGGGGAAATTCCTACCAGGTGTTATCCATCATGTCATATAGTGGGAGTTTGGGGACTACTATTTGTCAAGGGATTAGATGGGTGTGGCTGATCTTTCAATTCATTTGGCCTGTAGGGTTATTATATCCCCAATAGATAATTCTATAAAAATACACCTTTGTGGGTAGGCATGTGGATGCATTGGACATGAGAATTTGAGTGTTGGGAGCACTCTCGATCTAGTAGTTGGGTTTATCCTTATAGATTTTCCTAGGTGTATTTATAAAGGAAGGAACCAATAGTACTTCGTGTGAGAGACATATACATTTTTCTTGGGGTGTAAAACTAATTTATTTTTTATGATCCAAGGATCATTGAGATAATGCATTGTTTATAGTAAACTGGAACACAAGTTTTTCATGGTTGTGAGTGTTCTTATTAACTATGGAGAATATCCATTAGGACTCTGGTGTTGTGGTGAAGTATAATTGATATAACTTGAAAATGGAAGCATGGATAAGGGATATACAATGGTGGGGAGCACAATATAAAATTCATATGGAAATTTTTATTATTACACAAACCTTTAGCATAATGTGATGGAGTCATACAAAACTAAATTATTTGTGATGAATCGAAGTGTTTTCTATGTATCTTTTATAAAGTTCCTCTATTGGGATCTATTTATTTTTGAAAATGACTAAGTGGATATTTTAAAATGATTCAAGTATTTTGGAAAGTTTATTAGAGGGATTTCACTTGTTCTAAATGATTATGTTTTTTAGGTCATAAAGGTGCCTTGAATGTTTTAAAAAGGAATTGTGGTTTTATGAAAGAGTGTTTGAAACTGATTTATTTATTTTAAAAATGGTGTGTTATTTTAAAGAGAAATTTATGTAAATGGTTTGTTTTTTAATATTATTTCAAGTGTTATTTTTTAAATAGTTTTCAAAGAACATTAGAAAAGTAGTTTTTTCATAATATTTTATGTTTATATTTTTATATAATTTAGAAAACCATTACATTATATCAATATTTTGTGTATTTATTTTGTTAAATACTAATATAACTGGACCAAATAGGATGGATATGAATAAATAATGGATGGATGTTAATAGTTTGAGAAAATATTATATAAATGGAGTGAAAAAGTTCATCAATTTTTCAAAAGATCATGCATATGACCCTTCTCAAATCCTTTGTCTGTGTTTATTCTATTTTTATTCAATAAAAGTTAATATAGAGGAGTTGGAAGAACACTTGATCTGTCACAGAATAGATCGAAGTTATAAATGTTGGAATAAACATGAGGAAAAAGAAAATGTATGTAGTGGCTGGGATAATAGTGAATTTTATGGATCATATGATACGATTACAAGTGTGGAAAATGAAGAAGATCGTATCGAGGATGTGATAACAGATGTGAATGATGATAAAGATCGTATTGAGGAAATGACAAGGATAGTTGAATATGAACTTCATGATTTCCCAAAATTGTTTGAGCAGTTCAAGAGTTGTACAAAGATGCCTTTGTATGCTTGTTGTACTAAATATACAGCATTATCAGCAGTACTGAAGCTGTATAATTTGAAAGAAGACAACAGATGGAGCGATACCAATTTTACAAAATTACTTGCACTCTTGAATGACAAGATCTTAGAAGATAATGAGCTCCCAATCCAAACATATGACACTAAACAAATGCTACGCTTGATGGGTATGATCTCTGAAAGAATACAAGCCTGCTTGAATGACTTTATATTGTTTCTCAAGGACCAAAAATCACTTGATGAATGCCCAAAGTGTGGTGCTTATTGATACAAGAAAGATTAATCTGGTCCTACGAAAATTGTATGGTAATTTCAAGTAATTATAAGGTTTAGGTGCCTATATGGAAGTGAGGAGACTATAAGGAAATTTACGTAACATGTAGACAGAAGAAATAAAAATGGGAAACTATGTCACTCAATAGACTCTCCTCAATGGAATAGAATCGATCATGAGTATCCTGATTTTGGAAACAATCTAAGAAACCTTCATATTGCATTATCTACAGATGGAGGGAATTCTTTTGTTTTTCAAAGAAGTATTCACAATACATGGCCTATTATGTTTGTAAATTCTATCTTTCCATCGTGATTATGCATGAAATGAAAACACATCATGCTATCTATGCTTATATTAGGACTGAAACAATCGGGTAATGATATTGATGTTTATTTGGCTCTATTGATCGAAGATTTGAAATTATTATGGGATTCAGGTGTTATGTTGTATGATTCTTACAAAAATAAAGATTCTACATTGAGATCCATGTTGTATAGGATGATAAATGAATTTCATACTTATGGAAGTTTTTCAGGATATATAATTAAAGTAACTCATTGGTGTACCATCTATGAACAAGGTACACAATCAATTAGGTTGAAACATTTATAAAAAACTGTGTTTCTAGGACATCGTAGATTTCTACTCTGAATACATAAGTACCGATCTTGGAAGATATCATTAGATGATGTTCATAAGAATATACAACAATGTCTCCACTAATTGGTGATCAACTATTTGAGAAAGTAAAAGATGTGGACACTGGTTTTGGTAAACCATATTTGAAAAACCTTATGAAAAATAGTTGGAAGAAGTGGTTAGTTTTTTTTAAAATTACCATACTGAAATTTTTTGTACGTTAGACACTTTCTTGATGTTATTCATGTTGAAAAAAATCTATGTGGTAGTGTCATTGGAACATTGTTAAACTCACCTAGAAAAACAAAGGATATAATTAAGGGTAGGTAGGACATGGTTGGCATGGGAATATAAGAAGAGTTGGCATCAGTGAAGGGTGAAAAATGAACTTTTCCTTTTCTATCTGCTTACACTTTTTCTAGGTAGGAGAGATATCAATTTTGAAACTTATTGAATAACTTAAAGATTCTAGAGGGGTGTTCATCGAATATCAAGAAGGTCAGGTCAATGACCGATTTAAATTTAAAGGGTCTGAAATCACATAACTTCCACATTTTGATGTAGGATCTAAATCCTATATCTATACATTTCATTTTTTCCAAGAATATCAATTATAAATTAAAAAAGCTTTGTTTCTTCATCAAATCAATATGCAGCAAATTTATAGACCCGGCGAAATTGTCGAGTATAGAAAGAGAAATTGTCATCATATTATGTGAATTGGAAATTTTCTTCTCACCGAAATTCTTTGATATGATGGTTCATTTTATGGTTCACATGGTGAGAAATATTTGACTATGTGGTCATGTACACTATAGATGGATGTACCCCATTTAACGGTATATGAAGATTTTGAAAGGGTATGTCAAAAATTGAAGTCGTCCATAGGGTTTTATTATAGAGAAATATATTGTTGAGGAAGCTTTTGAATTTTGTATCAAATACCTATTTGGTGTGGAAAGAATCGTGTTACCAAAATATTGTTAAGGAAGTTGTTGAATTCTGTATCGAGTATTTGTGACGTGTATGAATCAGTCTTACCTGAAACCAATGCATGATGCAACCGATATGACTCAAAATGCATGTTTTCGGTTAGAAATTATATTTTATCCAAAAATCACAATTGACACACTAGAAAACAAGAATTTTTTTGGACTTTTTGATACTTTTGAACAATGATCCATGAGTCATTTTTGATGTGTAAGAATCAACCACACCACAATCTGACAAATGATGTGACTGGTATAAATCCAAATGTTTTCTTATTTAAAATTGACATTAATTTAAGTAAAAAAGGAACAAGTGACTTACTGAAAACTAAGAAAATGCATTCTCATTCTTTTGATACTTTAAAACAATGATCCCTGAGTCATTTTTGATATGCAGGAATCAACCACACCTCAATATGATGCACGGTGTGACCAATTGACTGAAAGTGTCTGTTATCAATTTAAAATCAATATTTTAGATCAAAAAGTTTCACTCATCGAAAAACAATAAAATTCCCTCTGATTGTATTCTTAATTTTAGAGAGTGATTTGTAAGTCCTTTGAGATGTGTATAAAGCAGTATCACCTCAAACTGACGCACGATGCCACAGGTATGACTCAAAATGCGTGTTTCTGGATTGAATTGATATTTTAGTTAAAAAACACAACTGACATATTGAAAACCATGAAAATTCATTTTTATTGTTTTGATAATTTAGAACCACCATCCATGAGTCATTTTTGACATGTAAGAATAAACCACACCTCAATCTGACAAACGATGTGACTGGTATAATTCCAAATGTGTCATTTAAGTTTGATATTAATTTTAGTAAAAGAATAAGGGATATACTCAAAACTAATAAAACTCGTTAGGATTGTTTTTATATTTTATAACAATGATCAATAACTCATTTATGATGTGTAGGATTCAACCCACCTTAATACGACGCATAGTGTGACCTGTATAACTCCAAATGTGTCTTTTTATTAAAAAATGACATTTTATTATTATATTCTTTCATATTAATGTTTAGTTTATTTATTTATAGTCTTACTAATATAATATTTGTTTTCTTATATAGGTGTAACCTTTTTCTTGATTTGGGATAATTTTTTAGGATACTAATACCATGGGAGGGCATTTTTGAGAGGGGGTCACGGATGTTAAAGGATGAAACATTAATGTTTTTAACTTTTTGTTGGCTAATTATTAATGTAATTATATAAAACATTATTTGAAATTTATATAGAATTATTTTTCAAAACCTTGTATGTGTTGCTTTATTCTTGTGTGATCTATTTTGTCTGTTGCTTTATTTTTGTGTGCACTGTACAGGTGCTATTTTGTGTAGGTGGTGTGTGTGCATTGTGCAGGTGCTGGTGGGTGTGATGTTATATAAACAACACATCACAGGCAGCTAGGCCTTTATTAGTGCTTCTTTATCACTAATAAAGGTCACCCCCTTTATATTGTTTGCGATTAACATCACTTTTCTAATTCTGTTGAAAGTGGTTTCTAGCAATTTTAAAAGAACTATCTGTAGTAGTGTAGGGATAATAACCAATTTTAAAACAATTAATGAAAACTCAATGCCACTAAGTGTACTCCCCTTTATTTTCATATTTTGGTACAAAATATTTTACCCCCTCATGTTAGTCATGAGGGGATAAAAAATAAAAATGGTATACTAAAGAAACATCTCTTCATATCAGTTTCACCATCGGGTCTAGTATCCTTTCAACATATCTCCAAGTCCTAAGTTCTTGTCCCAGATGAGTTCCCCTCTCTACACAATAGCCTCCCTCTTTTATTCCTCAATATCCTCATCTCTCTCTCTCTCTCTCTTTCTACGCTTGAATTTTTTTCTCTATTTGAATTAGTCACTATATCTTGTATTTTTTGGCTAAAAATATCCCCTTGATATTGTTTTAATTTTTACCCTTATCTATGAGAGAGGGATTGGGGATTTGGATGAGAATATCCTCAAAACCTGATTCTTAGTAATTTCTTTCTTTATTAAGAAGTGTTTAAACTCTTTCGTGGCAGGGGAGTCCCCCATGTGTTGTCCTTATATTTAAAATCATTGCACTGTGTATGGTTCTTGTGGATTTACTGAGATCATCAGGCATTTAAATTATGCAGGAGCATTAATCCCTATGGCATGGAGTGAGATGCTACAATATATCCCTTTCCAAGCTGTATGGCTTGCGTCATATCCTGGTCCCCATGACTGTAAGAACATCTTCCTCTATTTTTTATGCTACTATCTATTTTCACACCTCCATGTCACAGTAGATTCCCTACATCACATCATATCCTTTCACATTAAAATTTGATTCTACCAAAAACAAACCCTCCACAATGCAGTGAAACACTTACGTCGTAGGGAACTATCCATTTTATTCTTCAAATCAGGCAACATTTTAATTCTTTGGATGACACCATAACCTCATTTCTTTTCATTATGACCAACAGTGGCTATAATGTAGCATCCAGGACACTATGCAACTCGTTTTCTTCTATTTGATCTCCCTCAGCCACTATGTCGTAAGGGAAAAGCCTATGACGTGGTTGTGCTTTAACAAAATTGAAAAAAAAGTCACAGAGGTGGCAGAGGCCCTGCCACCTTTGACCTTTTTTTCTTCGGGCCAAAGGTGTCAAGGGTCTCGCAGCCTTTGCCTTAAAATTTGGCTAAAGGTGGCATGGGTTTTGTCGTCTTTTCCCCAACAAATAAATTTATAATTTAAAAAAATGTGTTTGTATATTTAAATAATTTTTTGTTTATATATATATAATACAAAAAAATTCAGCAGAATTTATCTGTTATTTAATATCCAACATTACTACCACTAAATCAGACGGGAATTCTAACATAAACACTCTCACAGGAATCCCTTTTATAAGGATGCTTGCCCAAGAAATCCTTCTGGATTTTCAAAGTGGGATCCAGGTCATCCCTTCCCTACACAAAATAAATAATATATTTATTATTAATAATTAGTAATTAATTAATAATAAGTATTAATTACTAATAAATAATAATAATAATTAAATATTAACATTTATATTAGATATTAAGTAATAAATAATTAATATTAGTAATAATAATAAACTAATTAATTACTAAATAATAACTAATAGGTTTTAATTAATTATTAATTAATATAAATATATAATTAATAATAAATAATACCAATAATGACCCAATAAAAAATAAAAAATACATAATATATAATTATAATTATTAAAAATTAGTAACTAAGAAAATAAATATTTATTAGTAATTAATATTGATTATCAAAAAAATATTTTTTAAAATAATAATAATTTAATATTAATTAATTAATCATTAGTATTATAATAATTTAATATTTATTAATAATATTCAGTATCTAAATAATATATTTAAATATTTATTATTAACTGTATAATAATAATTATTAATAATTATTATTTAATTATTAATTAATTAGTTATTTTTTACTTAATATTATTAATAAATATTTAAATATTATATAATTAATAATTAATTAATAACAAATAATTATATTATTATTTTTAATAATTACTTACTAGATAACAATTTTAAATATATTTTAGTAATTAATATTAATTAGTAGTTAATATTTTATAGAAATCAATATTATTAAATACTAAATCATTTTATTTGATTAATATTTATTAGTAATTAATAATTATTAGCAATTAATATTAATTTTTAATAATTAGTAAATTAAATAATGCTAATTTAATAATAATTAATTAAAATTTGCAATTTAATAATTTGATAATAATTATTACTATTTAGTAACTAAATAATAATTTTAAATACTTATTATTAATTTTTTATTAATAATTATTAGTTAATTAATAATTAATTAGTTAATTAGTAATTACTATTATTATAAAGTAATTAAATATTTTATTATTTACTAATAAATTAATAATTAATTTTTATATTATTATTTTTAATAATTAGTTACTAAATAATAATTTTTAGTATTTGTTAGTAATTAATATTACCTAGTAATTAATATTTATTAGAAATTAATATAATCAATTTGTAAACCATATTATTTAATTAATATTTATTAGTAATTAATATGTAAAAGTAGTTAATATTTGTAATGACTCAGATTTTCCTAATTTTATTTTTATTAATTATTTGGGGAAATTTTGAGACTAAGCACTGAGACAATGTGCGATTCCAATGTGCGGTGTGCTCAGAACAATACGTTCAAAAATGTTATGTTTTTAATATCACGCCAGTGCAGCTTTCTTGAAAAAGTAGATTATCTATTAAATGGGTGATTGGATCTGAAATATAAGGTCATTGTTGAGCTCAGAATTTTGGCTTTACCCTAGGCGCGACCTAACTTGGTCGGTGTGGTTCATTTGAAAAAAACAAAATCACCCATGATTTAACTATAAATAAAATTAGTAAATAAAATTATTTTATTTTAAAATCCTAATAACTCATGAACGGTCACTCGGATTGGAAATACAGGACCATCGTTGAGTTTGTAATGTGTTTCTTTACCTAGGAACGTCTTAGCATTAGTCGGTGCAGGTATTCTATGGAAAAACCTAAAAAGGACGTAATAATTATTAAATAATTTAAATATATATAAATTATTTTTCTGACATGTCGATTATTTCTCCTTTAAACATAGGATTATATAATTTTCTCAGGGTTGGCCACTCAAACCCTAGAGATTCAAACAACAATTGGAGAGATTTTCTGGTAAAAAATGAAGGATCGAAGTTCAGATCATGGATCACCGCGCTGACGGAGTTGGAGGATCTCATCTGTAGAGACCCGAAGCTTGACGTAAATAGATATTACATTACTTTTGCAGAATACTTAATACATAACAAAAATAGACACATAAGGACCGTAATAGTTTAGTGTCTTTGGAAACTTGGAACGTAATCTTCTAATCGTGGTGAAAGATCTTCAACATCTCCCATAAAGATCTTCCACTTTTTGTTTCCTTACCTAAAACCTTTCTTTTAATCCTGGGGGAAAGTAAAACATAAAAAGGGTGAGCTCAAATGCTCAGTAAAGGTAAGCATGGATAAAAAAAACATACCATATACATTTGAACTTAAAAACATGAACATAACGTTTAACATCAAAATCTTGAGCGGCGACATAAAACATGGAAGTACATAAGGCATAGATCATAATGGAACATAAATCATGATAAAATAGCATGGGAATAAAACATGTAATTGTGGCATCCATTAAGCACATGTAATGATTTCTATATTAGCCAAGGCATTGCTGCCAATACCATCTTTGTGGACAAAGTCCCTTTCTGAATCGAGTTCACTCCTCGTTCCAGTCCTGTAATACTGATCCAGATTAACATACCATTCTAGCCATGTCTATCTCATGAGATATAAATCTTTACGCAATGCATTGAAGGGAGATATATGTCCCACCCATCTCATAATGAAATCATTCTTACTTGTGCCACATAATTAACATACATCATTCATAAAAACCCAATAATAAAATGGGTTTCATAAACATCATCCCATCATCACATAATCCATATAAATGAAATGGATATCATTTCATAATAATAAAAGTTAAACCATTTAAATCATAGAGACATTATACTTGAAACATACACATATGAAATAATGTTATCTTAGATGAAAAATGGTTTTGATAAAACACATGAAATGAATTCTTGAGGAAAATATTCTTTCTTCTTCAAAAACATTTTCTTTTCAAAAAATGTCATGCAATTTTAAAAGAAAAGGATTTTGTTGAAAATAGCCATGAAATATTTTGGAGGAAGCTTCATGAAAATAAGTCTTTATAAAATAGTAAAAATCCTTTCATGACGTATAATTTAAAAAAACAGTCTTCTAGTACTTTTGCCGGAAAAGTAAAAAAAGTACCTTGTAATGTAATCAAAAGAAAGATTCCTTACATACCATGTAGTAAAAGAAAAAAAATGGGTAAAAAGGACTATAAACATAAATTAATACAATTTTATAAAACATGTACATGGATGATAGAAATAACCCCAGTAAATACTTATGAATAATCAATCTCGGATAAAAATGAGATTTGCAAAATTATCCCTTACCTTATGTACAATATGATTAGTATGTATCTAAACCTCCTGTATAATGATTTAAATTATTTTATTGACTTATTACAGAATCATATTCATTGTTTTATATCATATATGGTTCACTTAGGTATTTATATTACCCGTACATTTTTTATTTCCATGTTAAAGTAGTGTTTCGGGTAAAATTGTTTATTTTATCGTACGTGTTTGGACTTATTGTTCTTGATATTATTATTACTTATATCATGATTTAATTACTTTCAGAATTTAAAACAAGATTTATATATCATATATATTCAGTATATATATATACATATAATATATAGATAAATGAAATGGAACACACCGTTCATGGAGACCGTAGGCTGTACGTACCCATGAACGCTATTTTCCATTATTTTTTTGACTTGAATAGAAGTAAGTAGATGAAATATATATATATATATACATAAATCCATTAGGATCATTATGTCATATATTTCATTATTATTCATTATATATACGTTATAATCATTCTTGAATGGTTAATCATGGAAAATGAATCTCATCGCATTCGTGGAGACGGTAGTCCGTACGTACGCACGAGCGATGATATCATTCCCATGATCATGGAATTGTATTGAAGTGTATGTATAATATTAAAAAATTGATATCACATTAAAATAACCATATATAGTTATTTATTTACACCATTATACCCATTCATGTAAGGTGGTGGTGGAAAAACTGATTACACCACGGCGTGGAGACGGTATTCTGTACGTACGCACACGCGGTGATTTCATTTTCCGTAGGATGGATAGATGGTGAAATACGGTTGTTTCATACTTATAATAACATATCATTATATGAGTGATACTGATGTTATTACTTCAAAATGAAACAACTAAATAAGAAGAAGTGGAAGAAGAAATAAAGTTGAAAGAATCAGTAACGGACATTAACTCTTCATTGAAGCGCCTCTTTGAGACCTCTTTTTGGGGCACTAAAATTAGACTTTGAAGAAGACCAGGACCTCTAATCTGTTTCTAGGGGAGTGGAGAAGAGAATTAGGTAGGGTTTGGCCGAGCTTGAAGGCTCAAAGTGGTGTGAGGAAGAGATGGAGGAGGTGCCCTTTTATAAGAGAGGAGAGGGGCACCTTAGAAAAAACTAAAAATATTATTTTATTATAAAGTCATATTCGGTTTTTAATATCCCTAAATTAATTTATTTCAAATCTAAGGTGGGTATGGGTCGAAATCCTCTCATCCAATAGAATTTATAAAAGTTTAGGTTTCTATTTTAACCTTATCATTTATATTTAACTTTAAGTTAAATAATTTTACTTTTACCGTGTCGTCTTGTTTTCTTACACTATAAGGTTAACAAAATTACTATTACAAGCCAAGAGAACCCCAAGTTGTTTATTATTAATATATATAACCTTATATATGACATTTGGACGAACCTTAGATTTTTATAAATTAAATAACAATTAATAATATAATATTTGTTTTAAAAACAATTTTATGTTAATTTTGAAACTAATTGGTAATTGATTTTTCTTAAACTCATAACAGAATGATTAGTTCTAAAAAATTTATTTAAATAAATATTAACATGCCATATTAACTTAGAAAATTAGTTTAATTAATAAAAAGTCTCAAATTACATTTATTTGGGTATTTATAACATTAATTATGTCAATAATTCATTAATAATATAATAACTGTGTCATCATTGTGTCAAACATAAATTAAATATTTGATGTCTAAAAATTAAAAATAAAATACAATTATGTAGAAAATCTTTTTATATTTCTAATTAATATTTATAGTCGAATTTATCTTCTGTATAACCCTATATTAAAAATGATTTAGTTATTAAACTTCAATTTTAACTATTTTAACCCTTCTTTAAATAAATTAATAAAAAATGTCCTAATCTAATCCAAGTGGACCTAAATGGTCATATTTTATTCCTAAGATTGTTTTTTGTTGAATTATACTTATAAAATTGAATTAGGACATGTTTTAGGATAATATTAATATCATTTTAACCTTAATTACCCTATTTACTTTTAACCGTGGTAAATAAAAGGAAAAAGTTATTATTCACCAAAAATTATTTTCATCTCATTGAACCAAATTTTAGTCCTTGATATTAATCATGTCTCTCGGATTTTCAAAATTCAATTCATAGAAGTGGTAAATTTTCATTTAAATGAAAAATTCAGTTTTTTAACTACCACTAAGTGGTTTCACTATTCATCCAAAATTGCAGTTTTTTAGAAAAATACCAAAAAATCAGCCGAAGCATTATTTGATATTCCGAATTCAAAATTGATTTTTCTTTTTCCAAATTCAATACATAGAAGTGGAATTAATTAATTTTAAAATTAATTCCCGTTATCAAAACAAATAGCGTGTTTTTTTAATAAACAATAACTATCAAAAGATTGATACTTGTTTATATCCAATTTCAAAGTGAAATTAATTCCAATGACCAACATTGGATTAAATGGTAAAAATATATTCTAATTAAACTTTATACCCAATTAAAAAGATAATACAACCATATAAATTATTGCGATGAAAAAAGTTGTTTTTAATTAAAATATAGCGTGTTTTTACTATTCATTAAAATATGAAAGTTATTAGAATAATATGAAAATTGTATCCAAAGTAAATTTTTATATCCTGATTCCAATGAAAAATTTTATTTTGTCAAATTTAACTTATAGACATGTCAAAAACAATATTCAAAGTGGGTGCGCCATCAAAAGGTGGCAAAACTACATTTTTTGAAAAATACTTATTTTACTCAAAAAATTGATTTTGTTCACATACCATGTTCTAGAAAATGTGTAAGATGAATAATAATGTTATAAAATTGAAAATTTAGTTGATACTATTCATAACGTCTAGTCCATAATAATATTATAACCATATATCGTTGTTTAGTGAAACCTGGTATTGCGTACAACACACACTATCAAGGAAGGTCGCGATTGCGTGTAATGAAAGACAAGTCAGGGTTGCGTGTTGTGAAAGACTCCTCTGTTGTTTCATATAACAGAATCCAACCATATTTAATTTATACATTGAATATATATATATATACACACTCAATGTTTCGTAGAATAACTACTATCAAAATTGTGTGTAACATGATCCAAGAATAGTGTTGTGTATACTGCAAGCTCATACGGTGTTGCGTATAGCGCAAGGTAATATTTTTGTAGCTTACAACACAATAAATCAACGAAATTAAAAGAATATTTTTCATAAAATCTCAGGGTGTTACATTCTACCCCACTTAAAATGAATTTCTCCCTCGAAATTCGTCGGGGTTATAAATGGTTTAATACTTGAATGTTTCTTTAATAGAAACCCACATCGTAAAAAGGGAATAACAAAACCTATCTTTAAAAACTAATGTATGAAATGTAACGGTTACCCAAATTAACTAATCACTGGGTTTCCACATATAAGAATATAGGTGAAAAGATGGATATGGAAGAAAAATCTAACCATCATGTTCTGATGGAGAGTGGTAGAGAACATGGCTATGAAAAATCCATCAATCTCAAAGCCATAAATTTGTGATGATACAAGGTACCATCTGATTCATCGGATATAAGAGCACTAGGAAAACATTTTTGGTTTTCAATATCATTTCCATAAAGTTGAAAATTTTGAATTAGAAGAAATACTTGCTTGATCTTGGTACAATCTCACTTTTGTTGGTGCTTTGAACAATTTCCACTTCATCTCTTAATGAAATGAAGTTGAATTTGTTTTTAGTGAAGTGATAACTTATCATGTGATAGAATGATGGGTAATTCCATCTATCTCAAAGAAAATTTTAGAAAAAATTATCGAATACATAAGTCCATGTATGGTGAGGTTAATTAGATATGATTACAAAAATGGACTTATACATCATCTATCATACCGCTTAATAAAAAAACTAGTTTCTACTAACTAGGGTCTTCCTGTAGGCCATTGGTAGGCGATATAGGCCTGGCGCACTTCGGTTGTCGGTTCGATTCCCACAGCCTTGTCCGACGTGATGGGTTGTCGCCCATCCTGTAGGTTTTCCTTTTTCTAAAACTACATTACTATAACATCCCATCATAAATATCGAAAAAAGTTCTATCCTTAAACAATACTAACTTATGTCCAACATAATCCATTCCAATCTTTAGGATTATCTAAAATACTTCGGTCCAAGCTCATAGTATGAAGAAAATGATTACTTGAAATTTCACATAACAATAACGTGAATTCCATCATTTATCCCCCAAATATCATAAGATATATCTTGTTGGTCAAATTACAAACATTTTAATAACTTAATCATTTATTTTCTTAAAGAATGAATACCCATTGAACCTTAGTGAAAACATGAATGTTGTTAAATATTAACACTTTCCACATACCAAAATTCCAAAAATTCTATATTCTCAAACCATAATATCACATAGTCCTTATATCAGTCATGAGATCATGAATACAATCAAACATCTCATTATCTTATTATCCCTTCATTATGTGCATATCATCTACTTTCCAAAAATATCTGAATAACCTTTTATGGTTACCGGTACCATTCATCATACACTTTCAAAACTTAAGGAAAGACAACAGCGTAACAATCCTTAGATGTCTCTTTATTCCATAGTACCATGAGATTACTTATACAACATTACTCTTGATAAACATGTAATCATTCTACTATCTTCTTAAACAATTTACTGAGCTTCAAAAATTCTTTCATCTCACATATCATTTGTAGTCTCTTCATCATCATAAACATAAATGCTACCCATACGACCATAATGATTCTCTTCATGAGACTTTCCCTTAGGGCATTTGTTTGCATAATGCCCGTACATTCCACATTTAAAACATTTAACCATTATTGATGTCGTATCAATACCATTATCCTCATCGATGGTGTTAACTAAACCTTTTCCTTTGCACTTACTGGCTTTGTGTCCTTGTTTTCCACACCCAAAGCATCTTCCAGTTCCTTTGAAACATTCTCCTTGATGCCTCTTCCCACAAGATTTACATAGGGGAAATTGAAATTTATTTCCTCTATGATCATCATGAAACTCCATCTTTCTCTTTTTAGCCAAGTCAGGAAACTTACCAAATTTGAGTTTATTGATCATATTATGAGATTGTTTATAATAATGATGTATAGACTTCCAAATCCCATTTCATTTGGTTGCTCATGAAAATATCATTCCATTTTCCATCATATCCTCTATTATCGTGAATCATCTTGTTTCCAGCCATTTTCTAAAACCCAAAAAGAATACTGTGAGAGACAAAAATCATAATCAAGGGGGAGTAACTTCAATATCTAACATCTTAGGTTTAATCTAATATCATTACCATAATTCTAGGACTATGACCTATACTTATAATTAACCTTAGGGACATCCCTAGACATTCCTTAGAAATATCTCTAGGGATCTCACTAAAGTTTTTACATCCTAGTTTCCAAAGGTTGACTAAACCTTTCCTCTGATACCAACTGTAGAGACCCAAAGCTTGACGTACATAGATATTTCATTACTTTTTCGGAATACTTAATACATAACAAAAACAGACACACAAGGACCGTAATAGTTTAGTGTCTTTGGAAACCTGGAACGTAATCTTCTAACCGTGGTGAAAGATCTTCAACATCTCCCATAAAGATCTTCCACTTTTTGTTTCCTTACCTAAAACCTTTCTTTTAATCCTGGGGGATATTAAAACATAAAAAGGGTGAGCTCAAATGATTAGTAAGGGTAAGCATGGATAAAATAAAACATACCATATACATTTGAACTTAAAAACATGAACATAATGTTTAAACATCAAAATCTTGAGCAACGACATAAAACATGGAAGTACATAAGGCATACATCATAATGGAACATAAATCATGATAAAATATCATGGGAATAAAACATGTAATTTTGGCATCCATTAAGCACATGTAATGATTTCCATAGTAGCCAAGGCATTGCTGCCAAGACCATCTTAGTGGACAATGTCCCTTTCTGAATCGAGTTTACTCCTCGTTCCAGTCCTGTAATACTGATCCGGATTAACATACCAGTCTAGCCATGTCTATCTCATGAGATATAAATCTTTACCCAATGTATTGGAGGGAGATATAGGTCCCACCCATCTCATTATGAAATCATTCTTACTTGTGCCAAAAAATAAACATACATCATTCATAAAAACCCAATAAATAAAATGGGTTTCATAAACATCATCCCATCATCACATAATCCATATAAATGAAATGGATATCATTTCATAATAAGAAAAGTTAAACCATGTAAATCATAGAGACATTATACATGAAACATACACATATTAAATAATGTTATCTTAGATGAAAATGGTTTTGATAAAACACATGAAATGAATTCTTGAGGAAAATATCCTTTCTTCTTCAAAATCATTTGCTTTTCACAAAATGTCATGCAATTTTAAAAGAAAAGGATTTTGTTGATAATAGTCATGAAATATTTTGGAGGAATCTTCGTGAAAATAAGGCTTTATAAAACCATAAAAATCCTTTCATGACGTATAAGTTAAAAAAAAACATTATTCTCGTACTTTTGCCGGAAAAGTCAAAAAAGTACCTCGTAACGTAAACAAAAGAAAGATTCCTTACATACCATGTAGTAAAAGTCAAAAATGGGTAAAAAGGACTTTAAACATTAATGAATAAAATTTTATAAAACATGTACATGGATGATAGAAATAACCCCAGTAAATACTTATGAATAAGCAATCTCGGATAAAAATGAGATTTGCAAAATTATCCCTTACCTTATGTCCGATATGCTTCATATGTATCCGAAACTACTGTATAATGATTTAAATAATGTCACTGACTTATTAGAAAATCATATTCATTGTTTTATATCATATATGGTTCACTTAGGTATTTATATTACCCGTTCATTTGTCATTTCCATGTCAAAGTAGTGTTTTGGGTAAAATTGTTTCTTTTATCGTACGTGTTTGGACTTGTTGTTCTTGATATTATTATTAATTATATCATGATTTACGTACTTAAAGAATTTAAAACATGATTTATATATCATATATATTCAATATATATATATATAATAGATAGATAAATGAAATGGAACACACCGTTCATGGAAACGTTAGGCCGTACATACGCATGAATGCTGTTTTCCTTTCTTTTTTTGACGTGAATGGAAGTAAGTAGATGAAATATATATATATATATATATATATATATACCTAAATCCAGTAGGTTCATTATGTCATATATTTCATTATTATTCATTATATATACTTTATAATCATTCTTCAATGGTTAATCATGGAAAATGAATCTCATCGCGTTCGCGGAGACGGTAGTCCGTACGTACGCATGAGCGATGATATCATTCCCATGATCATGGAATTTTTTGAAGTGTATATATAATATTACCGAATAGATATCAGTTTGAAATAACCATATATAGTTATTTATTTACACCATTATACCCATTCATGTAAGGTGGTGGTGGAAAAACTGATTACACCACGGCGTGGAGACGATATTCTGTACGTACGCACGCGCGGTGATTTCGTTTTCCGTAGGATGGATAGATGGTGAAATAGGGTTGTTTCATAATTATAATAACATATCAGTATATTATTGATACTGATGTTATTACTTAATAATGAAACAACTAAAGAAGAAGTGGAAGAAGAAATAAAGTTGAAAGAATCAGTAACAGACATTACCTCTTCTTTGAAACGCCTCTTTGAGACCTCCTTTTAGGGCACTAAAATTTATCTTTGAAGAATACCAGGACCTCTAGGATGTTTATAGGGAAGTGGATAATAGAATTCGGCAGGGTTTGGACGATCTGGAAGTTTTATAGTGGTGTGAGGAAGAGAGGGAGGATGTGCCCTTTTATAAGAGAGGAGAGGGGCACCCTAGGAAAAATTAAAAATATTATTTTATTATAAAGTCATATTTGATTTTTAATAGCTCAAAATTGATTTATTTCGAAGCTAAGGTGGAGATTAGTCAAAATCCTCTCATCCAATAGAATTTAGACAAGTTTAATTCTCTATTTTAACCTTATCATTTAGATTTAACTTTGAGTTAAATAATTTTAATTTTATTGTGTCTTCTTGTTTTCTTACACTATAAGGTTAATAAACTTAGTATAACAAGAAAAAAAAACCCAAGTTGTTTATTATTAATATATATAACCTTATCTAAGTCATTTTACCGAACCTTTGATTTTTAGGAATAAAATAACAATTAATAATATAATATTTGGCTTAAAAACCATTTTATGTCAATTTTGACACTAATTGGTAATTAATTTTTTTGAAAATAATAACAGAATTATTAGTTCTAAAAAATTTAATTAAATCAATACTAACATGTCATATTAACTTATAAAATTAGTGGAATTCATAAAAATTCTGAAATTACATATATTTTGGTATTTATAACATCAATTCTGTCAATGTTTCATTAATAAGATAATTACTGCATCATCATTGTGTCATACATAAATGAATTATTTAATGAATAAAAATTAAAAATAAAATAAAATTATGTAGGAAATATTTTTATATTTCTAATAAATATTTATAGTCGAATTTATCTTCTATATAACCCTATATTAAAAATGATTTATTTATTAAACTTTGATTTTAACTATTTTAACCCTTCTTTAAATAAATTAATAATAAATGTCCTAATATACTCCAAGTGGACCTAAATGGTCATATATTATTCCTAAGGTTTTTTTGGTCAAATTATACTTATCCAATAGTATTAAGACATGTTTAGGGTAATATTAATATCATTTTTACCCTTAATTACCCTATTTACTTTTAACCGTGGTAAATAAAAGTAAAAAGTTATTATTCACCAAAAATTATTTTCATCTCATTGAACCACATTTTAGTCCTTGATATTAACCATGTCTCTCGTATTTTCAAAATTCAATTCACAGAAGTGGTAAATTTTCATTTAAATGAAAAAGTCAGTTTTTTTAACTACCACTAAGTGGTTTCACTATTCATCGAAAATTGCAGTTTTTCAGAAAAATACCAAAAATTCAGCCTAAGCATTATTTGATATTCCGAATTCAAAATTGATTTTTATTTTTCCAAATTCAAAAAATATAAGTGGAAATAATTAATTTTAAAATTAATTTCCATTATCAAAACAAATAGCGTGTTTTTTTAAGAAACAATAACTGTCAAAAGATTGATATTGTTTATATCCAATTTTAATGTGAAATTAATTCCAATGACCAACATTGGATTAAATGGTAAAAATATATTCTTATTAAACTTTAAAACAAATTAAAAATATAATCTAACCATATAAATTATTGCGATGAAAAAATTTGTTTTTAATTAAAATATAGCGTGTTTTTACTATTCATTAAAATTGGAAAGTTATCAGAATAATATGAAAATTTTATCCAATGTAAATTTTTATATCCTGATTCCAAAGAAGAATTTTATTTTGTCAAATTGAACTTATAGACATGTCAAAAACAATATTTAAAGTGGGTGTGCCATCAAAAGGCGGCAAAACTACATTTTTAAAAAAATACTTATTTTACTCGAAAATTTGATTTTGTTCTCATACCATGTTCTAAAAAATGTGTAAGATGGATAATAATGTAATAAAATTCAAAATTTAGTTGATACTACTCATAATGGCTAGTTCATAATAATATTATAACCATATATCATTGTTTAGTGAAACCTGATATTGCGTACAACACATGCTATCGAGGAAGGTCGCGATTGCCTGTAATGCAAGCCAAGTCAGGGTTGCGTGTTGTGAAAGACTCCTCCATTGTTTCGTATAACAGAATCCAACCATATTTCATTTATACATTTAATATATATATATATATATATACACTCAATGTTTCTTAGAATAACAACTATCAAAAGTTTGTGTAACTTGGTCCAAGAATAGTGTTGTGTATAGTGCAAGCTCATACGGTGTTGCATATATTGCAAGGTAATCTTGTTGTAGCTTAAAACAAAAGACATAAATGAATTAAAAAGAATATTTTTCATAAAATCTCGGGGTGTTACATTCTACCCCCCTTAAAATGAATTTCTCCCTCGAAATTCGTCGGGGTTATAAATGGTTTAATACTTGAAAGTTTCTTTAATAGAAACCCACACAGTAAAAAGGAAATACCAAAACCTATCTTTAAAAACTAATGTATGAAATGTAACGGTTACTCAAATTAACTAATCATTGGGTTTCCACATAGGAGAACATAGGTAAAAATATGGATATGGAATAAAAATCAAACCATCATGTTTTGATGGAGAGTGGCAGAGAACATGGCTATGAAAAATCCATCCATCACAAAGCCATAAATTTGTGATGATCTAAGGTACCATCTGATTAATTAGATATAAGATCACTAGTAAAACATTTTTGGTTTTCAATATCATTTCCCAAAAGTTGAAAATTAGAATTAGAAGAAATACTTGCTTGATCGTGGTACAATCACACTGTTGTTGGTGCTTTGAACAATTTCCACTTCATCTCTTAAAGAAATGAAGTTGAATTTTTTATTCGTGAAGTGTTAACAGATCTTGTGATAGAATGATGGGTCAATCCATCTATCTCAAAGAAAAGGTTAGAAATAGTTATCGAATACATAAGTACATGTATGGTGAGGTTAATCAGATATGATTCCAAAAATGGACTTATACTTCATCTATCATATCGCTTAATTAAATAAAACTAGTTTCTACTAACCAGGGACTTCCTGTAGGCCAGTGGTAGGCGATAAAGGTCTGGCGCACTTCAGTTGTCGGTTCGATTCCCACAGCCTTATCCGACACGATGGGTTGTCGCCCGTCCTACAGGTTGTCCTTTTTCTAAAACTACATTACTATAACATCCCATCAAAAATATCGAAAAAAGTTCTCTCCTTAAACAATACTAACTTATGTCCAACATAATCCATTCCAATCTTTAGGCTTATCTAAAATAATTCGGTCCAAGCTCATAGTATAATGAAAATGATTACTTGAAATGTCACAAAACAATAACGTGAATGCCATCATTTATCCCCCATATATCATAAGATATATCTTTTTGGTAAAATTACAAACATGTGAATAACTTAATCATTTATCCTCTTAAAGAATGAATACCCATTGAACCTTAGTGAAAACATGAATGTTGTTAAATTTTAACACTTTCCACATACCAAAATCCCAAAAATTATATATACTCATACCATAATATCACATATTCCTTATATCAGTCTTGAGCTCATGAATACAATCAAACATCTCATTATATTCTTATCCCTTCATAATGCGCATATCATCTACTTTCCAAAAATATATGAATAACCTTTCATGGTTACCGGTACCATTAATCATACACATTCAAAACATAAGGAAAGACAACAGTGTAACAATCCTTATATGTCTCTTTATTCCATAGTACCATGATATTACTTATACATCATTACTCTTGATAAACATGTAACCATTCTACTACCTTCTTAAACCATTGACCGAGCTTCAACAATTATTTCATCTCACATATCCTCTATAGTCTCTTCATCATCATCAACATAAATACTACCCATACGACCATACTGATTCTCTTCATGAGACTTTCCCTTAGGTAATTGGTTTGTATAATGCCCGTACATTCCACATTTAAAACATTTAACCATTGTTGATGTCGTAGCAATACCATTATCCTCATCCATGGTGTTAACTAAACCTTTTCCTTTTCACTTACTGGCTTTGTGTCCTTATTTTCCACACCCAAAGCATCTTCCAATTCCTTTGAAACATTCTCCTTGATGCCTCTTCCCACATGATTTACATAGGGGAAATTGAACTTTCTTTCCTCTATGATCATCATGAAACTCCATCTTTCTCTTATTAGTCGAGTCACGAAACTTACCAAATTTGAGTTTATTGATCATATAATGAGATTGCTGATTCGGAATAATAATGATGTTTTGACTTCCAAATCCCATTTCATTTGGTTTCTCATGAATAATATCATTCCATTGTCAATCATATCCTCCATTATCGTGAATCATCTTGTTTCCAGCCATTTTCTAAAACCCAAAAAGAATAGTGTGAGAGACAAAAATCATAATCAAGGGGGAGTAACTTCAATATCTAAAATCATAGGTTTAATCTAACATTGTTATCATAATTCTAGGACTATACCTATACATATACTTAACCTTAGGAACATCCCTAGACATACCTTAGAAATATCTCTAGGGATCTCACTAAATTTTTCGCATCCTAGTTTCCAAAGGTTGTCTAAATCTTTCTTATGCTACCAACTGTAGAGACCCGAAGCTTGGCGTACATAGATATTACATCACTTTTGCGGAATACATAATACATAACAAAAAGAGGCACACAAGGACCATAATAGTTTAGTGTCTTTGGAAACATGGAACGTAATCTTTTAATCGTGGTGAAAGATCTTCAACATCTCCCATAAAGATCTTCAACTTTTTGTTTCCTTACCTAAAACCTTTCTTTTAATCCAAGGGGAAAGTAAAAAATAAAAAGGGAGAGCTCAAATTCTCAGTAATGGTAAGCATGGATAAAATAAAACATAACACATACATTTGAACTTAAAAACATGAACATAATGTTTAAACATCAAAATCTTGAGCAACGACATAAAACATGGAAGTATATAAGGCATAGATCATAATGGAACTTAAATCATGATAAAATAGAATCGGAATAAAACATGTAATTCTAGAATCCCTTAAGAACATGTAATGATTTCCATATTATCCAAGGCATTGCTTCCAAGACCATCTTAGTGGACAAAGTCCCTTTCTGAATCGAGTTCACTCCTCGTTCCAGTCATGTAATACTGAACCAGATTAACTTACCATTCCAGCCATGTCTATCTAATGAGATATAAATCTTTACCCAATTCATTGGAGGGAGATATAGGTCCCACCCATCTCATAATGAAATCATTCTTACTTGTGCCACAAAATAAACATACATCATTCATAAAAACCCAATAAATAAAATGGGTTTCATAAACATCATCCCATCATCACATAATCCATATAAAAGAAATGAATATCATTTCATAATAAGAAAAGGGAAACCATGGAAATCATAGAGACATTATACTTGAAACATACACATATGAAAAATGTTATCTTAGATGAAAAGTGGTTTTGATAAAACACATGAAATGAATTCTTGAGGAAAACATCATTTCTTCTTTAAAATCATTTTCTTTTCACAAAATGTCATGCAATTTTAAAAAAAAAGGATTTTGTTGAAAATAGTCATGAAATATTTTGGAGTAAACTTCCTGAAAATAAGGATTTATAAAACCGTAAAAAAAATTTCATGACGTATTAGTTAAAAAAACATTCTTCTTGTACTTTTGTCGTAAAAGTCAAAAAAAGTACCTCATAACGTAAGCAAAAGAAAGATTCCTTACATACCATGTAGTAAAAGTCCAAAATGGGTAAAAAGACTTTAAAAATACATGAATACACTTTTATAAAACATGTACATGGATGATATAAATAACCCTAGTAAATACTTATGAATAACCAATCTCGGATAAAAATGAGATTTTCAAAATTATCCCTTACCTTATGTCTGATATGCTTCGTATGTATCTGAACCTCCTGTATAATGATTTAAATAATGTCATTGCCTTATTACAGAATCATATTCATTTTTTTATATCATATATGGTTCACTTAGGTATTTATATTACCCGTTCATTTGTCATTTCCATGTTAAAGTTGTGTTTTGGGTAAAATTGTTTCTTTTATCGTACGTGTTTGGACTTATTGTTCTTGATATTATTATTACTTATATCATGATTTACTTACTTCCAGAATGTAAAACATAATTTATATATCATATATATTCAGTATATATATATATAATAGATAGACAAATGAAATGGAACACACCGTTCATGGAGACGGTAGGTCGTACGTACGCAAGAACGTTGTTTTCCTTTCTTGTTTTGGCTTGAATGGAAGTAAGTAGATTACATATATATATACATATATACATAAATACAGTAGGTTCATTATTTCATATATTTCATTATTATTCATTATATATACTTTATAATTATTCTTTAATGGTTAATCATGGAAAATGAATCTCATCGTGTTCGTGGAGACAGTAGTCCGTACGTACACACGATCGATGATATCATTCCCATGATCATGGAATTGTATTGAAGTGTATGTATAATATTACAGAATCTATATCACTTTACAATAACCATATATAGTTATTTATATACACCATTATACCCATTCTTGTAAGGTGGTGGTGGAAAAACTGATTACACCACAGCGTGGAGACGGTATTTCATACGTACGCACGCGCGGTTATTTCGTTTTCCGTAGGATGGATAGATGGGGAAATAGGGTTGTTTCATACTTATAATAACATATCATTATATTATGTTTTTAATAGAACCAAATTGATTTATTTCTAAGTTAAGTTGGGGATCGGTCGAAATCCTCTCATCCAATAGAATTTAGACAAGTTTAGCTTTCTATTTTAACCTTATCATTTAGATTTAACATTAAGTTAAATAATTTTACTTTTTCTGTGTCCTCTTGTTTTCTTACACTATAAGGTAAATAAAAATACTATAACAAGCCAAACTAACCCCAAGTTATTTATTATTAATATATATAACCTAATCTAATTCATTTTTCCGAACATTAGATTTTTAGGAATAAAATTACAATTAATAATATAATATTTGTTTTTAAAACCATTTTATGTCAATTTTGACACTAATTGGTAATTGATTTTTGTGAAAATCATAACAAAATGATTAGTTCTAAAAAAGTAAATTAAATCAATACTAACATGTAATATTAACCTAGAAAGTTAGTGTAATTCATAAAAAGTCTCAAATTACATTTATTTGGGTATTTATAACACCAATTATGTCAATATTTCTTTAATAAGATAATTATTGCATCATCATTGTGTCACACATAAATTAATTATTTAATGTATAAAATTTACAAATAAAATACCATTATGTAGGAAATCTTTTTATATTTCTAATGAATATTTATTTTCGGATTTATCTTCTGTATAACCCTATATTAAAAATTATTTAGTTATTAAACTTTGATTTTAACTATTTTAACCCTTCTTTAAATAAATTAATAATAAATGTCCTAATCTAATCCAAGTGGTCCGAAATGGTAATATTTTATTCCTAAGGTTGTTTTTGGTCGAATTGTACTTATCCAATATAATTATGACATGTTTTAGGATAATATTAATATCATTTTTACCCTTAATTATCCTATTTACTTTTAACTGTGGTAAATAAAAGTAAACAGTTATTATTCATCAAAAATTATTTTCATCTCATTGAACCAAATTTTAGTCCTTGATATTAACCGTGTCTCTCAAATTTTCGAAATTCAATTCATAGAAGTGGTAAATTTTCATTTAAATGAAAAAGTTAGTTTTTTTAACTACCACTAAGTGGTTTCACTATTCATTGAAAATTGCAGTTTTCAGAAAAATACCAAAAATTCAGCCTAAAAATTATTTGATATTCCGAATTCAAAATTAATTTTTATTTTTAAAAATTCAAAACATAGAAGTGGTATTAATTAATTTTAAAATTATTTCCCGTTATCAAAACAAATAGTGTGTTTTTTAAAGAAACAATAACTATCAAAAGATTGATATTTGTTTATATCCAATTTCAAAGTGAAATTAATTCCAATGACCAAAATTGGATTAAATGGTAAATATATATTCTAATTACACATTAAACCCAATTAAAAATATAATCTAACCATATAAATTATTGCGATGAAAAAAGTTTTTTTTAATTAAAATATAGCGTGTTTTTACTATTCATTAAAATATGAAAGTTATCAGAATAATATGAAAATTTTATCCAAAGTAAATTTTTATATGCTGATGCCAAAGAAGAATTTTATTTTGTCAAATTGAACTTATAGACATGTCCAAAACAAGATTTAAAGTGGGTGCACCATCAAAAGGCGACAAAACTACATTTTTTGAAAAATACTTATTTTACTCGAAAAATTGATTTTGTTCTCATACCATGTTCTATAAAATGTGTAAGATGAATAATAATGTTATAAAATTTAAAATTTAGTTGATACTATTCATAACGTCTAGTCCATAATAATATTATAACCATATATCTTTGTTTAGGGAAACCTGGTATTGCGTACAACACATCCTATCGAGGAAGGTCGCGATTATGTGTAATGCAAGCCAAGTCCGGGTTGCGTGTTGTGAAAGACTCATCCATTGTTTCGTATAACAGAATCCCACCATTTTTCAGTTATACATTGAATATATATATATATATATAAACTCAATGTTTCGTAGAATAACTACTATCGAAATTGTGTGTAACATGATCCAAGAATAGTGTTGTGTATACTGCAAGCTCATACAGCATTGCGTATAGCGCAAGGTAATCTTATTGTAGCTTACAACACAAGACATCAATGAAATTAAAAGAATAGTTTTCATAAAATCTTGGGGTGTTACATCATCAACAACAGCAACACAACCGTTCTTCATCAATGATCAGTCCAAACTCCAGGTAAGGTAGTTTATTTCTTGTTCCTCTTCCCTGTTCTTGATATGCATGATGAACGCGGGGCAATCCATGAACAAATTGATTCGCGGCTCGATCATTGGAGGATGCTTATTAAATTGTGGGGTTAACTAACAGGAGTTTGTTTTAGATTTTTCTTCATTCGTCGTTCTTAATTTTAATGAGAATGAATTGAGGCCGATACAAAGACATGTCGATGTTCATTCCTAGAGAATTATTTATGCGTCTATTATCCCCTATTCTTTGCCTTCATCACTGTTGGACCCACGTGGACATGGTTCGACTTGTCAGGTTGATCCGAACATGATCAAACCTCCGGATTGAAGGAAAAACGAAAATGAAGGTCAGGTCTGTGTAAATCATGACCCGAGTAGTGCGAATCTTCAATTGTTTTGAAATCAGGACATCATAGGTGGCATGGTGGTCCGCAAAAGGGACCACCAACCTAGGTCTGGCACGGAAAGCTGACGCGGCGGTGCAAGGCAGTGTGGAAACCGGAGGTGGTGACTGCAGATGACAGTGTCAGCGGCAGAGCGGGCTGCATGGGACACGACAGAGCGGAGCCGTGGGATGTGGAGGTGATGAAGACGGGGACGCTGCGAGGCTGCGGGATGCGGTGGGGCATCGGGGCGACCGCATGGAGCGGCAGGGAGTCCGCGTGGAGTGACAAGGCGGTTGCGTGGAGCAGAGGATGTATCCAGGTAGGCCACGTACAATGGCATAGATAGCCCATGCTCGAGAAATTCAGGCTAGGGGAGACGGATCGGGCCCAGGTGGAGTGGGTAAGGCCTTAGCAGAGCGAGCCAAATCGGCCCTGATAGAGTGGGCCGGTTAGGCCCAGTGGAGTGGACCAGATCGGGGTTGAACCCCAGATCAACCTGGGGCGGTCGGCCACCATGGTAGCTCAATATATCGTGGTGGGGTCGTACAGATCAACCGCAGGGCGTCCAACCACCACTATCACTGGATCGACCGTGAGTCGATCCGTAGTCCCAGTGACCCCCCATCCTTTAAAACTTCGAACCCCCATAACTTTCAAACTAGATATACATATGAAAAGTCATCTATGGTGTTGGGACTGTTATGATTAGACATTCATTTCAATATATCCTAAGTGGGTTTTTTTGGGAGTGTTCATATGACCTAATGGCTTGAGGAGTGAGTTCACTAGGAAAAAGCGTGCTTCGAGCAAACATTTCTGTGGCTGGCTGTGACCTAGTGACTGTGTGTCTTATCGAGACTATGTGACTTATGGAGACTATGTTTCTTATAGAGATTTTGTGTCTTATAGAGATTGTGTGTCTTATAGAGAATGTGTGTCTTATGGAGCCTATGTGTCTTGTTGAGACTGTGTGTCTTATTGGATTGAGTATATCCAGATATTATTGATATATTTTCTGTAGACATATATCTATATGGAATTGACTATGCATTCCTTGGTGGTATTCCTTCATGGTATTTCCTTTGTGATATTCCTTTGTGGTATTCCTTTTTGTTATTCCTTAATGGAATTCCTTCGTGGTATTTCCTTTATAGTATTTCTTTGTGGTATTCTTTTATGGTATTCCTTGTTGGTATTTCTTTATGGTATTTCCTTTGTGGTATTTCATTGTTTAGGTTCCGAGTGTTGTGGAAGCACAGATGGAAACTTCCCAACTTTGATTTTTTTCATATTCAATGAAAGATATGGGATCTAAGCAATGACGACACTACAAAAAAATAGGGCGATTAGAAGGGGTTATAACCCCTTCTAAATACTTTAGTGGCAGTTACCCATAACCACCACTAAAGTTCCTACACACTATTATAAGAGGCAGTTCTGGCTAAGCGCTGGTAAAATGACTATGTAATTAGGAACGGTTAGATTATATGGGGTTTTAACCCCCTATAATTTTACCCTAAATACACTGTAAATTGCTCAATTAGGGGCAGTTTTAACCACCCCTAATGTTATTATGAGTTTAGGGTCATTTGGAACCGCCTTTAAATGGGTCCAAATTCCCAAATTTAGAGGCAGTTTTAATCTAAATACCTCTAAAATACCCTATTTTTAATTTTCCCACCACTAGACACCCCATGTGACACCCAGACGCCCCCCTGGATACAACCACGATGCCCCAGCCACACCCACGACAACCCCCAGGACACACCCGTGACGCCCTTGGACAACACACACAACACCCCATGGACACCCCATGTGACCACCAAATGCCCCTGGACACAACCACAACACCCCCCCCCCAAACAGACAACACCCCCTCTGGACAACACACACGACACCCCCACGACACACCTGGCCTAACAGCACCACCCACGTACCCCCACACACATGACACCCCCCAGGACAACACAAATGATGCCCCATGTGACCACCAAACGCCCCCTGGAAAACACACACAACACCCGAAACACCCCCACGACACCCCCCCTGAACACACAATGCCCCCAGGACAACACCCATGACACCCCCACAACGCACCTAGCCCTGTAACACCACCCGCATACCTTGGCACGACAACCTCACCCACGAACAAGAGCCCTGACTCAGGCCCACACACAAGCGCGTACAGCATGATGTTGGCACCGACTAAGCTCGGTAAAAATACTCTCTGGTGAGAATCGAACATCTCACCTACAAGAAGGGTAAGGCACGCCCAAACCAACGGACCTATTTTCGTTTTGTTATATATATACAATATATTTTATTTATTTAGATTCTAGAGTTTTGGATTATATATATATATATTAGTGTATAGATATATAAATTATATTATATATTTGTGTGTGAATAATATATTTGTATATAATATATAATATATTTGTCTACAATATTTATATATAATATATATATTATATAATTGTATATAAAATATATATAAATAATTATATTTACAAATATAAATATATATTTATACATATATTTATAAATACATTTATATTTGTGTGTGTGTATTTATGTATTTATATAATATTTATAGATAATATAATTATAATATATATATATTTATTTATTTATTTCTATATGGTTATATATATGTTTGTCTGTGTATAACAATAATATTATTAGTTATTATTATTATTATTACAGCTATTTTTAAAACTATAAAAATTATATGTTGGTTTTATAAATATTATACAATTATGTATTTTATGATTTATGTTATACTTATATTATATTAAATACATTTACATTATATATTTATGTATGTAATTATATACATTTTTATTATATCATGTATACACATATATATACACACAAAATTAAATACATTCATATAATTAGAAATATATATAACATAATTAAATTGTATATATATTTAAAAAATTAATTTATAATTAATATGTTGTACAATAATATATATATAAAAATTATATAATATATTTAAATTTATATATAATGAAATATCTATAATATAATATAAATATTTAATATATGTTTATATTTATATTTATATTTAATTTTTCTATATTATATATATTTGTATACATAATGTAATATAAATGTATTTATACATAAATATACAATAAAAATGTATTTCATATAATTTATGTATAATATAAATCATAATATAAATGTATAGTATTTATAAAACCATATATAAATTTTATATATTTGAATAAATATATTTATAATTACATTTATTTTATGTATACTAATATTTATATATGTATGCGTTTTTATTTAAATTTATAAGTATTTATTTAAAGTATTTATATAATGACTTTATATAACAATGTTTATAATGCATTTCAAAACATTTATATCATGTTTTTATTTAATATATATATATATATAGATATGCGCACACACACATATATATTATAAAATTTGAATTTTTATGAGATTTATTTTAAAAAATAAATTAAAATTTCGAGAGGTTTAAAACCCCCTCTAATCAAATGGATTAGGGGTGGTTCGTGAACCCCCTCAAATTTCTTGAATTAGAAGGGGTTGAAAACCCCCTCTAATTTCATCAATTGTAAGGGGTTCAAAACCCCCTCTAATGACAAATATTATATGGGGTTAACAGCCCCCTCTAATTTCTTAAATTAGAAGGGGTTCAAAACCCCCTTTGATCTAAAGGATTAGAGGTAATTCATGAACCACTTATAATTTAATAGATTAAAGGGGGTTGTGGTCCCCCATTATTTTCATTTAAAAAATCATCCATTATTTATATAGCATCTAATATATATATATATATATATATATTTATATATAACACCTCTAAAATCCAACTGAAAATATAGCACCGCTAGTTATTAAATTAGCGGTGATTTTGACATAAGCATCTCTAAAATTCAACCAAATATTAAAAAGATAATGCTAAAAATTTTAGATGGGGTTTTGAACCCCCTATAAATTTGATGATTAGAAGAGGTTGTACTGAACCCCCTCTAAAATGAATTTAGATGGGGTTGTGCATAACCCCCTCTAAAAAACCGCCGCTAATCTGCTATTTCTTTAGAGTGGAACCCCGTTATCCAAATAACAGAATCAAAGAAATAGGACAAATGAATAAATACCCAAAACCAAGAGAGAGGATAAACATATTTTTTGTAATTAATTTAATTAAATAATAAATACCTCTAAGAAAAAAAATTCTTTGCTGATGCATTCATCCACAGATCTGTAGGTGTACCATCATTGCATTGTAGAGATCAAGGGTAGATCTCCTCTAGTGGTGATCCATATGTGTTCCACGTATCTATGGATATCACCGAAGGAGTCTCTGGGTTCTAGCATTGAATATCCTTGGGCTTGCAATGTCCACCTTTGATTGCCATGAAATTGGCTTCCAAAGTGTTCTCCTTGATCCAGTAGAGGAGGATCTCTCTCATTCTTGAGATCTTTCTTAGAGAGGGATGAACTCCCTAGGCTTGAGATATCTTCTCCCATTCATTGTGCACAACACAATAAGTGTCACTTTTACTTTCCCGTGGATAATGAGAAAATAATATAACTGAAAATTTATTTCACTAGGGTAATAATAAAATAATTTGCACAAGTGCCTTAAATTATTTCATTAATCCTAGTGAAACCCCCCATATCAAATAATAACATCAATATTATTATTTCTTGACATGTTCTTAACTTTCAATTTATAATTAAATTTTATTTAATAAAATAATATTCAATATTATTATTTCTCACCAGACACTTAAACTCTGTCCGCCAATCCTCCGCAATATTTATCACGCCTTGAATATTGACTATTTAGTTATTAAATAAATATCTCTGCATTATTCGCTGATAAATAAATAAATATTATATTCATTAAAAAATATAAAGTATTTATTTATTAAATATTCCAATCACAATATATTCTCTCGAATAATGAGTGGTGGAATAAATGTGATCAGGCATACATGAATAATTATTAAACCATGATTGATAATAATATCTATTCAACTTGTTAAATAATAAATTATTTAACTGAGATCCCAGATATACTTAGTGTGTGTCCCTCTAGACCTCTTTCTCAGTAGCATTTGTCGAACCTACCTAAAGTCCAAGGTTAGCATGTAACAACAGGCCAAGGAACCCATATAGAAATATGTTAATGTCACAATGACATGTCACCTCATATTAATGATTACCATGTAATATAATCCTTTTATCTCAATATCTCTAATCGAGTAGGTTTCATGCCAATACTAGCAACCTATTAGATCGATATCTCTTTCTTTGACTTTTCGGAAATAGAACTTTCCTATTGATAACCATGGTCATGGATTGATTTAGGCTATATTATTTCCATCAAAGGTCCTAATATATTATCTTCCATTAAATAACAGAATTGATAAATCCTTTCTCGCATTATTCATTAATGCAATATTACTCGTGACACACCCAACATATCCTACCTCCCCGTGAAAATCGGTCATCACGGTTTTTGTCAATACATCTAAGTGAACAACACATAATATCTATTTATAATAATCTTAAAGTATAAGGACCAATACACTTGTCCATAGATAAGAACATTCAATGATACATAGAAATGTGCATTTTCAACTAGCGGGTCTTGTTCTGATAATATCCTACCTGACATCACTAAGGGTATACACCATGAGAATATGCCTTAAAGTCCTATGAGTCTCTACCCCTAATAGATAATATCATTTGTGAAACTCAAATGATATCATCCAGACATAAAACATATATCTAAGAATAGTGTCATAACACTTTTGGATTCTCATAATAGTAGGGAACTACAATGACCTTTTAGTGTGACAACTACTGATGGGACATTATTACATACAATGTTATACAAAAGAACAATCATGATGTGATAGATAAATTATTAATATTAAAAAACATGAATATAATTTATCATATAGTACAAAAGAAGTTGGTTCTGGGGAACAAACTACAACAGTCTCATACTTGCACTAGGTCCAACTACTAATAAACTTTAGTCTGCTAGGTATTACATGACACTCATGCTTCTACTAAGATAGGCCTTTAGTCAATGGGTCCACAATGTTCTCTTCTATCAATACTCGACTCCCTGTAACTTCACCCATTTGATAAAAATCTCTCAAGAGGTGATACTTCTAGAACACGTTCTTTTTTTGTTTTTGTGACCTTGGCTCTTTTGCAAGATCCACTACTATAGTATTATCACATTACAATGTGATGGGTTTTTTACTTCTAGGTACCACATCGAGATCCTGGAAAAAGTCACAAATCCATATGGCTTCCTTGGATGCATCAAAAACTGTTATATACTTGGACTCTACTGTAGAATTAGCTAAAACTGGCTTCGTTGAACTCTTCAAGCTCACAGCTCCTCTGTTGAGACATAAAACATATCCTGATTATGACTTTAGATCATTCAGATCTTTCTGAAATCTATTAATATCACACCTTCTGATGATAATATTCTATTCTCCTCCATACCCCAAGAACATATCCTTCATTCTTCTCAGATACTTAAGGATAGTCTTAAAAACAGTCCAATGTGGTTGTCCTGGATCGGCTTGATATCTTTCTACCATGATCAATTCATAGGCTACATCAAGTATAGTACATAACATGGAAAACATGATTGATCTTATCATCAAATCATATGGGATATTACTCATTCTATCTTTCTCATGTTGTTTCTGGGACACATTTTCATAGAAAGATGTAAACCATGTGACCATAGAACCAATCCCATTTTGGATTGTTCCATACTAAATATCTTCAGTATCTGGTCAATATATATACTTTGTCTTATTCCAAGAAGACTCTTGTATCTATCACGAATGTTATTGATCCCTAGAATGTAGGTTTCTTCACTTAAGTACTTCATGAAGAAGCACTTGTTCAACCAGTCCTTAACATATTTTAAGATTTGTATTTCATTTCCAATAAGTAATATGTCTTCAACATATACTACTAGGATAATGACCACATTTTACTAAACCTTTTGTAAACACATGGGTCACATTCATTTCTAATGAAACGAAATTCTTTTATGGATTCATAAAACATAATGATCCATGACCTAGATTCTTAATTCAATCCATAAATTGATCTCTATAACTTGAAAATCCTTTTGGCACCACCTGGTGTCACAAACCCTTTTGGTTGTGTCATATAGGCATATTCCTTAAGGTTCCCATTAAGTAATGCAGTTTTGACAGCCATCCTCCAAATCTCATAGTCATGGTAAACTGCTATGAAAAATATGATTATAATAGATTTAAACATGGAAACTGGCGAACCTGTTTCATCATAATCAATTCATTGATATTTTTTAAACCCTAAATCCACTTTTCTTTCTTTATAGGTACTTACTTTACCTTCAATGTCCAGTTTTCTCTTGAATACCCATTTACATCCAATAGGATTTACATCAAATAGTTCATCGACTAGAACCTAAACTTGGTTCTAATACATTGAATCCATCTCAGAATTCATTGCTTCTATACATCACTAATAGAAAAATACCTTATAATAATGGTTTGGAACTGTAGGTATAGGTCTCAAAATTGTTGGTATAACCTATACAAATGGTTTGGAGGACTATTGGCAGGTTTGGTGTTGGGATAGGTCTATACTAATGGTTTCGGTAAAACTGTTGGTATAGGTATATACCAATGGTTTTGTCAGAACCATTGGTGTAGTTCATATGAAACACCTATACCAATTGTTTGATAAAAATGTTGTTATGGGTAATTCAAAAAAAATACCCGCTTGGTTTTGATCCCAGCACCTCCCATTTATAATCCAATGACTTAACCACTAACCTAACATAATTTTTGTGAACTTAATTTAACAAATATATATATTTATATTTATAGGTATTTTAAATATTTATTTAATTAATGTTATTTGAAAAAAATATTCTATAAAAAATATGTGTACCTATACCAACGGTTCTCAAAACCGCTGGTATAGGTTCTTTGATTTTTTGAGCTATACCAACAGTTTTGGACAAACCATTAGTATAGGTCTACCCTATACCTATGGTTTTGTCCGAACACTTGTTGTAGGTCCAAATTAGTGACCCTATACCAATGGTTTTGCCTAAACTGTTGGTATAGGTCCATATAAGTGACATATACCAATGGTTTTGGCCAAACCGTAGGTATATGTCCAAATTAGTGACCTATACCAATGGTTGGTACAAAACTGTTGGTATAGGTCCTATTTATGGTAGTGAATCTTGTAGATTCCGAGCTCTCTATTATCTTCCTGTAGTGGATAGGTTCATCTATGTCCAACAATAATGAGTCACCATCCTCGGTGATGAGAAAATGATATCTCTCTGGTTCTTCTACCTCTCATACACTCCTACACATTACTTGTGTTTTATGAACTACTTCTTCCATGGGGACCTATTGAACTTGTTTCTATACCAACTCTTGTTTATCTTAAGCATCAACTTCATCGAATTCAATTTTTCTCCCACTATCCTTGTTGAGGATGTGATCCCTCTTAAGAAATACGGCTTGTCTGCAAAATGTCACTTTCTTTTCTGAGGGGTTGTATAGGTATTATCCCTTTTTTCCTTAGGATACCATATAAAGATACAATTCATGCCCCAGAGTGATAGTTTCTTTCCTAATAAATCCTTAACAAACGCATGGAATCCCCATAGACATGTGTTTGACACAACATATTTCTTTCCACTCCATAAATTGAATGGAATTCCATTTTACACTGTATTTGGTACTCGGTTTAATGTATATTCTTTAGTTTATAATTCATATCCCCAAAAGTATAGTAGAATATTTTCATGACTCATCATAAAACTCACCATGTCTAGAAAGGTATGGTTCTTTCTTTCATTGACACCATTCAATTGTAGTGTGTAAGGTAGGGTGAGTTGAGATAGAATCCCAAAATCCTGTAAAAAATCGATGAACTCTTGGTTAAGATATCCTCCACCTTGATCTGATCGAAGTTTCTTTATCTTCTTACCAAGATGACTCTCTACTTAATTCTTGAATTCCTTGAATTTATCAATGGACTCAGACTTATACCTCATCAAGTTAATATAGCCATATCTACTCAAGTCATTAGTAAAAGTTATAAAGTAAGAATATCCTCCTCTGGCCTCTACTAGAAATGGTCCAAACACATTAGTGTATACCAATCCTAGATGCTCTGTGGCCCTTTCACCCTATCTACCAAATAGTAGTTTGGTCATTTTACCATATCAATAAGCATGACATCTATCAAGTTTTTTTTGCTCACAATAGTCTATATAGTCATCTTAACATAGATTTTTCAAACGCTTCTCGTTTTTATTAACAAGATGGTGATTCCACAACTGGGTGTTATATGAGTCATATGAACTTGATTCATTATTAATTTCCAACACTTTGTTTTTTCAATTTAATACATACATATTGTTATCTAAATGTTCCATACCATAACATATGTTGTCCTTATAAAATAAACAACTTTTATTTATGAACATGAAAATAAACCCATATATATCTAAACCTGATACAAAAATTATGTTTTTGATAACAGTAGGTACATAATAACAATCATGTAAAACCAAAATCATTCTCTTCAGCAATGAAATATGGTAGTCACTAATATAAAAATAATCTAACCTCACATTATTGGAAGCTCGTAGATCCACCTCTCCTATGGAAATTTTCCAAAATCTAATTGGTTCATGAATTTGGATATAGATGTGAGCACCATAAGATGGATCTAATACCAAATGGAAATGAAAATATTGCACTCAATAATGAATGCATCTTTGGATTCCACATTTCTCTAGGTAATGTTCCTCTTCCAGTAGCCTGACTTGCCACATGAAAAACATACCACCTACTTTTCCTTTCCCTGCCTTTGGATATTATTCATCTTGGTCAGATGGTGCTTGGGGGATTTAGACTGTTTATAAGTCTTAGGCCCCTTTGCCTTGTACTTCCTCTTCCTATTCACCATAATTATTGTGGGTTTTTCACACCCCATATACTTATCCACTAGCAAAATCAATGTCAGAAGTTCTAATAAAATCTTCTCATTATTCTCATATTACAATTCACAATAAAACTAGAGAAGATCTTGGGAAATGATGAAAGTATGATATCTGTATGCAACTCATCCAAGAATTTAATCCTTAAGATGCATAGATGCTCAATGTAGCTGATATGATTGACTCCTTGAGGCCTGACTGGCATAGACTCTCAAAGCATATTTCTAAAGAAAGCATTGGATATCTCATACCTCTCTTTTCTCTCATTCTCTTGATGGATATCCCAAAGGTGATACATCATTCTATAAGCATCCATGTCCTCATGTTTCTTCAAGATATCATTGTACATGGATGATTGGATGACGTACTGAACATCTGTAGCATCATTCATATGTTTCTCATACAAAGAGAGTTCTTCATCACTCACCTCATTTCCATGAAAAACTGTTAAAGGTTCTTCCATTACATATATTTTAAATTAATGGTGAAGGATGAACTGTAGGTACCTTTTCCACTCCTAGAAATTAGTGTCAGTGAGAAGTTTTTCCTTCTCGGATATGGATCACAATGATATGTTTAATGCCATTTTGATGTTGTTTCTACAAATAAGATGAGTATAATTTTATTACTTTATCTGATAAAATTTAGAAAAATAAATAAATATTATATTTTTAGTCTCCCGATATTTTATTGAAACCCAATATCCCTCACCATTAGCTTCAGAATATCTTATTTCTTGGACATCAAGTGGAAAGGATCTGTATTTCACTTCTCATTACCCCAACTTTGGTTGGTCAAGAAACTTGAAAGGTTTTAGGAAGGAATTCCAAATTACAACTGCATTAAATCACAGTTCATTGATCCTTTGAGTAGACTCCCCAATCCTAAAATCATTAATATATATTTCCTAAACCATTTCCTCTCAATTACACCAACTCCTACTTTGACAGTCAACCCTTGATGTCAACCAAGTAAATTCAACCCAATACCTCAAATTAGAATTCCCCAATAATTGAAAGCACTATAACTTTAGCTGGTCAAGCACTTTGAAATATGGTTCGATTCTAACTGAAGTAATAGAAGTATATAACTACTTAATATTTTATTGAGGGATTTTATCCTTTATGTGTAAATTTCCAATTATTATATTTTCACATTCTTATTAATATTAAGTGGGGTTTATTAAGTGATTAACCATGTATTTAGATAATATATATGCATAATCCAGTTTATTGAAGTTTCATATTTTCATGCTTGTTAATTCATTATTTATGTGATAATGAAAAAACATTCATAATGAAATAACCATGAAACTAATAGAATTAAAATAAAGGGTATTATCATGAGATTTTTCTAATTGTTAGTTTATATAGTGGTTGATAAAATAATCGTTGAACTAGGGGAGAAACACCTTGAACCATTAGAGGTTTGTGTTTACAGCTTTCCACCTATTCAGCTTTATATCTCCTTGGATTGGTTTTTCCTCACCTCCTAACTTGAACCACCTCCACTAGCTTGGGAGATCCATCCATGACATATTCTTTTACTCACATGTAGTTAAGGGTTAAAAGGGGGTTTATATAAAAGAATCCATGGGAACACATGCCCTACATATTATTGACGAGAGAAGGCACACATGCCAAATATTTAATTTAATATCAAATTAAAAGAAAATCAATCACATACAAAGGTCTGGTCTAGCTCATGATCATACACATGCATGAAAAAAATTACACATTTAGTAAAATTATAATTCAATTATTTAATTATTCTTATTTACAATAAATTGTGCATGAATTGATTAATTATTATCTTTAATTAACCAATCATTTAATCTTAAAATTTTTCTCAATTTCCTTGAGATTATCATCAATTATAATTAAAAAAATTCATTTAAAATTAACTGTGTACATAACTTGTACCTTGGAGGTTACCCGGTGAATACCCATCCAAAACTACCCAACATGTATTATACTTTCATACAATTTATTCTTTATGACATATATCATGCACATAAAATAACAACTATAATAAAACTCATACATAATATACAGATCTTGAATATTATGCAGATATTAAAAAAACTTTTATATAGATATATATCAAATCCTATCACATGGAATGTCCCAACTTTACACCCACACACAAGTACATGTATTAAGGGTTACATAATATAATAATTTTTAAATCCGCATAACTGGTAAAAGTACATGGTGTGTAGATCTGATCTACACGACATGTACATTATTCACCGTGTATCCTAAGTACACACCTAGGGACTAGGCATGTGAGGTGTACTTTAGAAATCTTTGAGTACATGGTGTGTCTAGTGGGCCACACGCCATGTTGACTTCGTCTTACATAGTCACCAGTCGGGTTGGCTTTGTATGGAATACACAGACTAGCCCTGACCCAGAAGGAACTACAGACCATGTCTAATGGGCCACATGGTGTGTAGTCCAGCTGACCAAGCGTCAGGGATGTCCCAGTCAATATGTAGTGTATGAATTAACTAAACCGCATGTCATTAATGCACATGGGTTAATTAATTTCTGAACTACTCCTGATGCATTAAACACAACTACATGGCATGTAATTCTGATTACATGGAATGTAATGTTGTGTTATCTGGACAGAATCCTTGGCACCTCCAGATGAGATTCTCAATATAATTTTTCTCATAAAATTAATCATTTCTATTAGATATTCTAGAAACGATATAGGAAGAAACAAATATCTTCATTCAAATTAAAAATGAATTATTAAACTTGAATTGAAAAACTAAATTAGAAATGTGCAAATCACCAATTATTATTAAACAATTATAAACAATAATATGTCCACTCTGATACGACTTTTAGGTTCTATGCACAACGAAAGCACGGATGGACGGTGTCCAACATTGATTTTTTCCATATTCAATGAAAAATATGGGATCTATGCGATGATGAATGTTTTGACCCACGGAATTGAATCAAAGAAATAGGATAAAGGAATAGAAGCCTGGAACTAAGAGAGAGGAGAAACATATTTTGTTTGTAATTAATTTAATTAAATAATAATTATATCCAAGGTGATTCTTTCTTCATTGATTCGTTCGGCCACAAATCTGCAGATGTATCATCATTGCATTATAGAGATCAAGGGTAGATCTCCTCTAACATTGATCAACATGAATTCCACGTATCTCTGGACATCACTGAAGGATTCTTCGGGTGCTATCATAGAAGATCCTTGCAATTGTGATGTCTGCCTTCGACCACGTTGAGTACCAGTTCCAAAGTGTTCTACTTAATCTGGTGGAGGAGGATCTCTCTCATTCTTGAGAGTGTTCTTATATATGGATGAACTCTCTAGGTTTGAGTGCTTTTCTCCAATTCGTTGTGCATAGCACAATAGGCATCACTTTTACTTTCCCTTGGCTAATGAGAGAATAATATAACTAGGCATTTATTTCACTAGGGTAATCATAATAAAAAATCACATGTGCCTTAAATTATTTCATTAATCCTAGATAAACCCCCCATTTCAAATAATAAAAACAATATTATTATTTCCTAACATGCAATTAACTTGTGAGTTATAATTAAATATTATTTAATAAAATAATATTCAATATTATTATTTCTCACCGGACCCTTAAACTCGGTCCTCCAATCCTCCTTAACATTTATCACTCCTTGAATAATGACTATTTATGTATTAAATAAATGTCACTGCATTAATTGTTGATAAATAAATACATATTATATTCACTAAAAAATAGCAAATAAAAATTTATTAAATATTACGCTCACAATATATTCTCTTGAATAACTAGTGATTGAATAAATGTTATCGAACATACATGAATAATTATTAAACTATGACTAGGAATAATTTTTATTCAAATTGTTAAATAATAAATTATTTAACTGATATTCCAAATACACTTATTGAGTGGCCCTATAGTCCTCTTTCTCAATGGCATTAGGAGAACCTCCCTGTTGTCCAAGGTTAGCATCTAGCAACATTCAAAGTCACCCATAGAGAAATAAGTTAATGTCGCAATGAAATATAACATCATATGAATTCTTATCGTGTAATATAATCACTTTATCTCAATATCTCTAATCGAGCAGGTTTTATGCCTGTGCGATCAACCTATCTGCTCGATATCTCTTTCTTTAACTTTTTGGAAATAGAACTTGCCTATTGATCACCATGGACATGGATTTATTTAGGTTATATCATTTCAATCAAAGGACCTGAGATATTATCTTCTGTTAAAGAACAAAAGGGATAAATCCTTTCTTTCATTATTCATTAAAGTAAAATTACTCATGACGTACCCAACATATCCTACCTCATTGCAAGCATATCTAATCATGGTTTTTATCAATACATCTAAGTGAGTGACTCATAATATCCGTTAATAATAATATTAAAGTCTAAGGACCAATACACATATCCACATATAGTAACATTCAATGAAACATAGAAATGTGGATTTCCTACTGGCGAATCTTGTTCTCATAATATCCTACTAGATATCACCAAGGGCATAAACCATGAGAAGATGCCCCAAATTCCTATGATTCTCTAACCCTAATAGCTTGTATCATTTATGTCTCTCAAATGATACCATATAGCCATAGAACATATATCTATGAATAGTGTCATAGCACTTCTAGTTTCTCATCATAGTAGGGAACTTCTATGACTTTTTAGTGCAACAACTACTCTTGGGATATTATCACATTAAATGTTACACCGAAGAATAATTATGACGTGATAAAGAGTTTATTAATATTAAAAAACTTGAATATGAGTTATCATAAAGAAAAAAATAATTTGGTTCTAGGGCACAAAATCTGAAAATTTGTGGTATTATTTTATGGTATTTCTTTCGTGTTATTTCTTTTGTGGTATTCCTTTGTAGTTTTGCGTGTCCTACTTAATATTGTTTTACTCACCCCTACACGGGATTTTCTTACACATGTTATGTCTTGTGCAGATGATCGAATATTTGATAGAGTTGCAGGAAGACCAAGACCAGGAGGTGCCTTGTAAGACTGGACATGCTGGGGTGTGTTCCAATAGCTTTTCCATTGAAAATTTGAGTGATTCTTACTTTACAGGTTGGAATTTTGGATGCATACTCTTTTCTCTTTTTGGACTTGTTTTGTCCTTCTTTACTTTCCATTACTTTCATTATTTCACTCTAGTGGTGGAATATAGTGGTTTTCATTCATTGTTTACTTATTATTTTTTAAATTTTAGTATTTTTGGCTTGTAGATGTGTGTATGCGTACAGGTACTTTAGGATAATGTATCCCACTTGTAGGATATGTCCACTCGGTGATAGTCACCATAACCTAACCTATTGAAGGTGGGATTGGGGTACTCATGGAATAATCCCCTTTGGGATGGGTCGTGATAGAGTTGTATCAGAGGAAGGTTAGTACTACTTCAAGACCAGGAGTCTGTGAGATTGGTTTGGCGCAAAAGTGTTAAGTGTTTGAAGTTCATCTTTCAGGCTAGAGAATCCAGTGTCAGTTCAGTGGCCATCGTATCCATGCAACAGGACTATGGTTTCCTACTTTTTAATTTGGTACATAAAATCACAAGTTGTAGGGATAAAATAATAGTATATGCATCATATAGGAATGGTTGTGTCTTTCAAGTCCTTCTTGAAAAAACTCTCCATATATACTTTGTTGACTGTGGTGCATCTTATTTTAATTCAAGATTCCACCATGTAGATAGTCATCTAGGATTCCACTATGTGATCATGAGGATGATCCATTGGGTGACTGTAACGAACCAAACTTTCATTAATGGAAATACCTCTTGATCTAGTTAAATGTATATTTATGTAAAACATTTATATAAAATGTCAAATTCGTTAGTTTTATATTTTTAGATTTAAAAATATTGTTAATAATTATGGTTGTTTCTAATATAGTCATTGAACAGTGATCACATGACTAGTATAAATATAGTGCTTTAACAAATTCAATTTACTCAGACAAAGGAAGTGAAGGCCTCATCCAATAGATGTGCCCCATACGAATCCTAATTGTCAGATCTCGGAAATGAGGTTAAGTATTTTGTCTTCGCTCTTGACCAATCCTAAGCCAATCTTGAATATGTTATGCTCGATCGGGAATACCAACAAGAGAAGTGGAAGTTGATAGAGATTACCACCCGAGCAATGTTATCTGAGCCACCCCAGGAGTCGGTCACCATCGAACACCTTAATATTTGGTCTTATGAAAGTATTATAAGGGTTTATGTAACAAGACCCTAGTACTATTGTTATGTACATTATTTTTTTATATAATAATGAATATACTTTCATTGAATTATTGTTACCTTGTAAATAGTTTTTAAAGAACAAATAGTATTTTTAGTTAATGTTCAACTAAGAAATCTATTTTGATTAATTAATGACTTTTTAAATTAAATAATAATTTAAAAAATATTTTTATTAAATTAACTTTTATTAAATATAAATGATCGTATAATTTTATGAATTCAATTATAATTTTTATTAAGGTTTGAAATCTATTTTTGTCAAAACCCATGAATTTTTTATAAATGTCGGTTTTTATTTTAAAATTGAAAATTAACATATTTAGAAAAATATTTAGATAAAATGAATATTATTTCTGAAATCAGGATGTTGAAATTATCCAATGGTGAATTTTTCATAATTTTCTGAGATAGTCAAATTTTTGGGTAAAAATTAAATATCATTTATATATATAATGTGTTTTATGACATCATAATGACCCAATAGTGATGTAATAGAATAATATAAACATTATATTCATCCAATGTATATTTTATCATTAAAATAATGTGATTTTAGTTTTTTTTTATTTATTTTACAAAACATTAGTGGACCCTCCAAGAGTTATTAAACATTTTGTCATTTTAAATTGTTTTCCTTGGAAGTGTGACTCACCTCCACATAATAAACCCCATTATTTTATGAATTTCATACATTGGACTTATAAAATATTGTTTTACACATCCCTTCTCAAAAAACAATGGGCAAAAACCATGGGATGGTTTGTGGTTTGGATTAGTTTAATGTGAGGTGTCCCAAACCTAAATAATAAAGAATTCCCTCACCTTTCCTATATAAACCCACCCAAGATCCCACTTAATCCTCACTCAAAGCATTTCAAGTTCATCCAATCTCTTACCTAATCTTTCTAGAATCCTCCCAAGGTTTTCCAAGCTCCCAAGAAGCCTCTCTCAAGCCTCTTTCAAGCCTTTGGAAGCACACTTCCAAGTAAGATTTTTTCTTCCTTTCTCAATTTTTTCCAATATTCTTTAAATTGTTATGCCCATTAATTTCAATTATAAATTTTGGGGTATGGTTTCACTCCTCCCCCATAATACCCTATTTATGTTTGAATTATGGGAGACCCCTTTATCTCTCATTAAGTGCCTCCCATGTACACCCGTTACTATGCCAGAATTCCGAAAAGAATTTCTCTCTCCTCATTTACATTCAAGCAATTCTTTTTTATCATGAATCTAAATTATATTAAATTCATTGAGACATATATATATTTGACCCCCTTAATTTCCATTTCATGTAAATATGATGATACACCCCTTTCTCTCTCATCAACCATTTTTATGAGTTCTTATGTCATGCTGTTATGCTGCCAAAATTGAATCGTGCTTTTCTAATCCAAAGTCATTATGTAGTGAATACTATGCCCATTTATTTATCATGTTTATTCACCTTCATGCACATTTACTTTGTTTAAAGAGTTTCATGTATGTATTCCACATTATTTTATCATGAAATAAAATATTATGTTGAATGATTCAATGTTTTATGATCCATGTGGCACACTTATGCATGAAATGAAATGTTTAAGAAGGGTGCGTTGTGATAGTGCTCCAATGCACTGGGTAAAGTATAGTATCATAATACTTCATGTGAAATGGGTGTTTACTCATGCTAATTCAAGTGAAATGAGATTTTACTCATGTTTTATGTGCAATTAGGTTTTACTCATTCTCCATGTGCAATGATCCCTGGATCATGCTAATTCCATGTTAAGTGTTGTTGCCACATTTCCATGTTATGATTATCATTATTTATAATGAATTTATGTTTATACTTATCTTGCGCTCTATTGATATGCCTATTTTCTAGCATGTATTTTATTCCTCATGTTATTCCATGATTATTCCCTTACTAGGATTTGTAGCTTACCCTTTTCTTATGCATGACCTCTGGTTATCCAATTCAATGCTAAGTACGAGGGAATGTAGTAGCAATGTAAAGGAAGTTTTCAATAAATATGTTGTATTTCATGTTTTATGTTGTTATGTAATGATCCTAATCCCCAAAGTCACTAGACCTATTTATCTTCTATATTGTATCAAGTGAAGTTTATGTAATAAATTATGTTTAATTGTGTAATAAAAAGTAGGGTTTTCATAGTTGGTATTAGAGGATAGGTTTAGTTTTTTTTTTTGATTAGGATTAGAAAACCCTGGCAAAGCCTTAGATACAAGACCAAGTATAATAAAAACATCCCTATGTTTTTGTGTGTATTGAGTAAGTGGTTAATCAAGAAAATACATCTCTCTCTAGATACGAACAGGTAGAGGCGTCTCTGGTAAATATGTATCCTAGGGGTAAAACCTAAAAACACTGCTTTGATCTAGACTCAAATAGGAACGGGTGCACGACAATGGGCATTGCTGCACTCTTGGTTACGACACTCCCGGGGGATATTATTTGGTAAATTCACAAGCTTAGTATGAACCATTATTAAGGGACAAAAAAATTCCCTAAGAATATATGTTATTAAGTAAATCATGGATAACATAGACTAAAGCCAATAGATTCATATGTTAAGTAAATGAAAGTTATTTATAAGTCATTATTTTTTTCCTTGGATTACCCTTTATTTGTTACCCCTAACTTTTCTTTTATTTCAGCCAATGGCCGGTAATAGGAGGACTCTGGCTAACAATCGATGTGATGATCAATGTGTTGACTGTACTAATGAGATGTCCAATCTAATGGGAGTGGGAATCATGAACTTTGTCATGATACTCTCTCAGCTAACTCAAGATTTGAATAGAATAATGGGTCAAGAGGAACGTTCAACCCCCCTAAGAAAGAACAAGTCGATATCGAGAGATTCATGAGACAAAGGCCTCATACTTTTAATGGACCATCTGATCCCTAAATTGCTGAACAATGGATCAACTGTTAGAGTTAGTTTCCTGAGAACCAAATGCTTGTAATTTGATTACGTGAATGTACACTTATTATAAATTGTTCATTGTTCTGCAATACTATAATATAATAATGTCCTGTAATATTTTTTGCATTAATAAGGTCATGTCAGATCCCCACTATGATGAGAACCTAGAAATGCGGTAACAATATTCTTAAATAAAGTTCTACGATTGGATGAAATACTATGATAGGACACATAGTATACAGACCATCATATACGAGTACTCGTACGAAGAAGAGACTCTCTCTCATGGATTTTGCACTTGGTAATCTCCAAGATGGGAGATTATGAAAATAGACCCGCCAGTATTAATTCTGCATGTCTTGGTGTCATCAGACATTTCTATCTACGAGCGTGTGTAATGGTCCTTAGACTGGAAGATTATCATTAACTCATGTCATGACTTGTACACTTATATTTACTGACGAAAACCATCATGAAGACAGTTGGAGAAAAGTAGGGTGTGTCACGAATGACATATTGTTAATGAATAAGTCAAGGAAGGATTTGTCCCTTTCATATTTATGGAAGTAGATATCTCAGGCCCTTTTATTGAAATAGAACTGTCGCACAAATTCCATGGCCATGGTATAACGATGAGTTTATTTCTGGAAGTCAATGAATGACAGATCAAGTATATAGGTTTATGACACTGCCCTGAAACCTACATGATGAGATATTGAGACAAAGGGATTAAATTACACAGTAAGTGTTTGTATGATGTAATACGTCAATGCAGCGTCAACTTATTTCTCTTGGGCGCCTTGACCCATTTCTAGATAGTAATCTTGGACTTTAGGAAAGCCCACCTAATGCCAACGAGAAATAGGCCTAGAGGGTCACACACTAGGTGTATTCATGTATCTCAAGTAGAATAAATATTATTCTCGTACATGGTTTAATAATTATTCAAGGAAGCTTAAATCATTTTAATGTTGGAGGAAGAATAAAATGAAAACAAGTACACGTCATGTATTAATGATTACACGCCATGTAGTTTTTAATTTTAAAACAAGTACACACCGTGTATTAATGATTACATGCCATGTAGTGTTTATTTTGGAAAGGAAATGAAAAACGAGTACATGTCATGTATTAATGATTACACGTCGTGTAGTTTTTTATGAAGAACAAGTACATGCTGTGTATTAATGATTACACGCCATGTCTTTTTTCCAGTCAGGATATTGAGGATATAATACTGTTTTATTAAATGATATTTATCATAATCAGTGTGGGCGCATGTCAAGGAATTAATTATTCGAAATGGGGGGTTTTCAATAAGAGTTAATGAAATAAATAAAATGTGTAATGTGTTTATTTATTGTCATAACTCTATAACCTCAAACCCGATTATAAATATCCAAACAACCCCAACACTTTTTCCCAATCATTGTGCACAACAATTCTAGAGAATTCTTTGAAGGCCAAAAGAACACTTTCCTCCAAGAACTCTCTCAAGAATAAGAGAGATCCTCCTCCACCGAATCAAGACGATCTAAGGTGGAAAATGAAAGCAAAGGCTTCTTCACGCTAGCACCCAGAGATTCCTTTAGTGATGTCTAGATATACGTGGTACACTTGTGGATCACCGCTAGAGGAATTCTCCACTTGGATTCTACGATGCAATGAAGAATCACATCAGAACGTGACCAGAAATATCAACGAAGAAAGAACGCCATAAAAGTTAATTATTGTCAGTAAATTAAATTAATTATAATCAACCTGTGACAATCCTCATTTGCGGTTCTGGGACTATTCTTCTTCTTTGTCTATTTCTGTGATTCGATCCGTGGAGTCTATAATTTATCGTCATATTGATCCCAGATTGATCATTGTTAAGGACAAAAATCCAAGTGGGCACATCCACCCATGAGCTACCGCTACGCCCAAAACCTTCAATTGGTATCAGATGAAGGTTACAATGTTGATTATAGTTATTTAAATTTCATTGATAATTTATGAATTTATATTTGATTCAATTCAAGATAAATCATTATATAAATCTGAATGATCGATATCAGTTCTTCCTCCTACGTTTCTCGATTAACATCATAGAAATGACTATTTAATTTTAATTTTGATTAAAATAAAAATGAGGAACTCATCTAGAGGAGCCACTATTTATGTCTATACAACACAAGAATACACAACGTGTAGTGAAAACTACATTCCGTGTACATAGGTTCAACGAACCGGTACTGGTCCGCTAAACCACACCGTGTGAATTGAGTATATGTAAGTATTTATTACACTTTTTTGACCAGAAATGAACGACGTATGGAAACTAGAATACACGTCATGTATGTTGAATCAATACATTGTGTAGTCCGATCCGGCCCAAGTGAAACCATGTACAAGGAGAATCCATGTACCACGTACACGGGATTGCCAGGCTGGTAACCGCGTAACAAAAAAGTACACGTTGTATTAGATTAATCTACACAGCATGTACTCCAAAATTTCAAATGTATAGAAAACATGACAAAGCCCACAGCGTGTACTTTGGATATAGGGTGAAAAATGCATGCCATGTAATATATCCTACACATCGTGTACTTTCTAGAAATGGAATTTCACCAAGTTTCCTCCAAAGTACAAAGACCTGTATAAGGAATATGGATGAGAAGAATCTCATGGAAATTTAGAAAGAAATTTAAGATAAATAATTGATTAATTATAATATCATAATTAATTGAATTCAAGCATGACTTATCTTAAATGAAAGAATGATTAAAAGGATTTGGATTATAAATATGTTTAAATGTCGTTGCATGCTATGGATGATCATGAGCTAGACCAAATTACCTTTGTGTGTGTATGGTTTTATTTAAATTTATTTAATTTAAATTCATTGGCCTGCGATCCTTCTTCCAATAATATGTAGGGCATGCGTGCCCATGGATTCTTTAATGCAAACCCCATGTAATTGAGAATCTCCCAAGCCAGAGAAGATGGTTCAAAACCCGAAGCTGAGGCAAAACCAACCCAAGAAGATACAAAGGTGGACAGGTGGGAGCTGCAAAACATGAACAATTAGGTTCAAGGTGTTTTTTCCTAGGTCAGGTTTAGCTTATCAAAACTGCTAGATAAGATGACCAATAGAAGCTCATAATCATGCCATCTTATTTTATTTCTGTCTGATTGCATGGTTTATGTATTATGTATGTGTTTTCGTGATCACATAATTAATGAAATAAACAATAATGCAAAGATGGAATAAAATAAAAACTGTACTATGCGTAAAAATTATCAGAACATTGTTAATCACTTAAGAAAGCATCACTTAATATTAACAAGCATCTGATAATGAAAAACTACGCATAAAGAATAAAATCCCTCAAATACCATATTAAGTCAGACCAAGCCTTTCATTATTTGATTAAGTGCAAGACACAATAAAACTAAGTGTTTGACCAACCCTTGTTGGGACACTTACTTTTATAAAAGAATCTCTTATTAATGTTTCGGGTTGACTTAAACATTTTACATCAAGAGGAGTAGCCCTTTCTAGACCTATTGTAAAATGGAGGCAAGTGTTGAGGAAATCCAAGTCAGGATTTTAGGATTGGGAGTCCACTCAACAGATCAAGGAACTCTAAGCTCACAGTTGGCAAAGACCTGCCTACCTAAATACTTACAAATAGCTTGACCAAACCTTATTGGGGTTATGTGAAGGGAAATATGGATCCTTGACACTAAAATGTCATAGAAACTGGACATTACAAGTTCAATGGTGAGGGCCATTGGGACCTGATAAAATAGTTGGAGAATAAATAAATTCATTTATTATTTTTCACAAAATGTAATCAAAAGGTAATGATAAATATTCTTTTTTATTTGTAGAATCAATATGAAAAACTCGTCAACCACATTTTCTCTGCGATCAATTCTGGATAAAGAGAATGTCCTCATCAGCAGTAACTTTCAGGAATGGTTTAGGCACCTTTGGGTTATCCTATTCCATGAATGAAAGTTTTACGTGCTGGAGTCCTCACTTCCTGATTCTCCTGTCCAAGGGGCGAGTGATGAAGATTTCATGGTCTATGATCAACATTTGAGAGATTCACTTGACATTCAATGTTTGATGTTGTCATCAATGTCTAGTGAGCTCATGAAGTCTCATGAAGACATGGATGCCTATAGCATGCTCAAGCACCTCTGTGGTCTATACCAGGAGGGAGCAAGATAATAAAGGTTTGAGATCCCTAAGGATCTATTTCAAAGCATGATTAGAGAGGGTTCCCTAGCTGGGCCTCATTTAGTCAAACTCATTGGATACATTGAGTGCTTGGAGGTTCTAGGGTTTAAACTCCCTGAAGAACTGGGTATCGATCTCATTCTTTCATCACTCCCCCAAAACTTCTCTAAATTTGTTGTAAAATTCAACATGAAAAACATTGAGAAGTCTCTATCTGATCTTCTTATCCTTATTCTCCAAGTGGACAATGATATGAAGTGTGTAAATCCTTATGTACTTATGGTGAATAAAAGGAAAGGGAAGGAAAAGAGCTTTAAAACCAAAGCTTCCTCAAGGCCTTCCAAGAAAAGGAAGATCAAAGGATAGGAAATAGAACAAGAGGCTATTTGTTTCGCATGTGGCAAGAAGGGACACTAAAAGAAAAAATGCACCCAGACAAAGAAGTAAGGGGAAGCTTCAGGTGCATTTGTTATTGAATGCAATCTATCTATTTCTACTAATTGGGTATTAGATACTACTTTTAGTGCTCACATTTGTATCCAAATATAGGAACCAAGTATATTCAGAAAGATTGACTGAGGTGAGGTGGATCTACGAGCAGCCAACGGAGCCAGACTCACTATTGTAGCTGTCAGAGACTACCACCTCACATTGCCTACTGGGATGGTCTTGGTATTAAAATTATGTTATTATGTACCCATTGTAACCAAAAACATTAATTCAGTATCCCGATTAGATAATGATTGATTCATCTTCATGTTTGGAAATGAATGTTTCTACTTTTATAATGATATCATTTGTTTTGGTAGGGAACATTTATATAACGACCTTTATGTGTTAGACTACACAAACCAAGTAATGGAAATTGATGACAAAGATAATTCACATGAATCATACCACACCCAACTTTGGCATCACTGTCTAGGTCAGGTCAATGAGAAACATTTTAAAATATTACATGAATATGGGTATTTAGATTCTTTCGAACTAAAACCACTTGGTGTATGTCATGCGTGTCTACAAAGAAAAATGACCAAAGCCCCATTTAGTGGGAAAGGTGAAAGGGCTAAAGTTCTTCTATAATTAGTTCACACAGATGTGTTTAAACCATTTCCAATTGAAGTAAGGGGTGGGTTCTTGTACTTCATAACTTTTACTGATGATTTTAGTAGATATGGACATATTTACTTAATGAGGTATAAGTCAGATTATTTTGATCGTTTCAAAGAATACAAGAATGAAGTTGAGAACCATATTGGTAAGAATATTAAGAAAATTTTCTCAGATAGAGGAGGATAATATCTTAATCGGGACTTCATTGATTTTTTACAGGAGTTTGGGATTCTATCTCCACTCACTTCTCCTTACACACCTCAGTGGAATCACTACTGAAAATCGGGCCAATAGCGACCGCCAATGGCGGTCGCTGTAGAAGGCCGGCAGATCGTCCTTCAGCGACCACCTATGGCGGCCGCTAGTATAAAAAAAAAATTTAAATTTTTTTTATTGAATTGAATATATAAATATAAATATATATATATATATATTCATATATATACTATTAAATACAATATTTTAAATATATATATATATATAATATATTTTAAATGTTTTAATATATATATAATATCAAATCATTGTAATATAATAATTTAAAAACTTCGATTCAAGAAATAATCTCATTTCAGGTCTTTCGGAGCACGTTTGCTCCGAATTGGACCGCCGCACGCCGTTTTGGTGTTTAATGGCACCGGAAACGCGTTTCCGGCCGCCGCGGTCAAACGGAACCTCCGAATGAGGTATCTTCTGGCCGACCATTTCACAATTCACGCCCCGGATGTTGTCGTACGGTTTAGTGGCATTCGGAGGTCGTTCGTGTGGTTTTGACCCCCCCAACGCGTCATTTCAGCGCACGCCGTGCTGCTGAAAAGGACACAATCGGGCGTGCCGTGCGCACCATATGTCCGATGGACGTGCGGCATCCTCCGGCATCTCAGGAATAATATTTCTATCGTTCCCGTGCGTTTTCAGGTCCTTCGGAGTACGTTTGCTCCGAATGGGACCGCCGCACGCTGTTTTGGTGTTTAATGGTGCCAGAAACGCGTTTCCGGCTGCCGCGGTCACAAGGAACCTCCGAATGAGGTGCCGTCTGGCCGACCATATCACAATTCACGCCCCGGATGTTGTCGTACGGTTTTGTGGCATTCGGAGGTCGTTCGGGTGGTTTTGACCCCCCAACGCGCCATTTCAGCGCGCGCCGCGCTGCTGAAAAGGACACAATCGGACGTTCCGCGCGTACCGTACGTCCGATGGACGTGCGGCCTCCTCCTGCATCTCAGGAATAATATTTCTATCGTTCCCATGCAGTTTCAGGTCGTTCAGAGCACGTTTGCTCCGAATTGGACCGTCGCACGCCGTTTTGGTGTTTAATGGTGCCGGAAACGCGTTTCTGGCCGCCGCGGTCAAACGGCACCTCTAAATGAGGTGCCGTCTGGCCGACCATTTCACAATTCACGTCCCGGATTTTGTCGTACGGTTTCGTGGCATTCGGAGGTCGTTCGGGTGGTTTTGACCCCCCCAACGCGCCATTTCAGCGCGCGCCACGCTGCTGAAAAGGACACAATCGGACGTGCCGCGCGCACCGCACGTCCGATGGACGTGCGGCCTCCTCCTGCATCTCAGGAATAATATTTCTGTCGTTCTCGTGCGGTTTCAGGTCGTTCGGAGCACGTTTGCTCCGAATTGGACCGCCGCACGCCGTTTTGGTGTTTAATGGCGCCGAAAACGCGTTTCTGGCTGCCGCGGTCAAACGGCACCTCCGAATGAGGTGCCGTCTGGCCGACCATTTCAAAATTCACGCCCCAGATGTTTTCGTACAGTTTCGTGGCATTCTGAGGTCGTTCGGGTGGTTTTGACCCCCCAACGCGCCATTTCAGCGCGCGCCGCGCTGCTGAAAAGGACACAATCGGACGTGTCGCGCGCACCGCACGTCCGATGGATGTGCGGCCTCCTCCTGCATCTCAGGAATAATATTTCTATCGTTCTCGTCCGGTTTCAGGTCCTTCGGAGAATGTTTTCTCCGAATGGGACCGCCGCACGCCGTTTTGGTGTTTAATGGCGCCGGAAACGCGTTTCCGGCCGCCGCGGTCACACGGCACCTCCGAATGAGGTGCCGTCTGGCCGACCATATCCCAATTCATGCCCCGGATGTTTTCGTACGGTTTCGTGGCATTCAGAGGTCGTTTGGGGGGTTTTGAGCCCCCAACGCGCCATTTCAGCGCGCGCCACGCTGCTGAAAAAGACACAATCGGACGTGCCGCGCGCACCGCACGTCCGATGGATGTGCGGCCTCCTCCTGCATCTCGGGAATAATATTTTTGTCGTTCCCATGCGGTTTCAGGTCGTTCGGAGCACGTTTCTCCGAATTGGAATGCCGCACGCCGTTTTGGTGTTTAATGGCGCCGGAAACGCGTTTCCGGCCGCCGCGGTCAAACGGCACCTCTGAATGAGGTGCCGTCTGGCCGACCATTTCACAATTCACGCCCCGGATGTTGTCGTATGGTTGCGTGGCATTCAGAGGTCGTTCGGGTGGTTTTGACCCCCCAACGCGTCATTTCAGCGCGCGCCGCGCTGCTGAAAAGAACACAATCGGACGTGCCACGCGCACCGCACGTTTGCTCCGAATTGGACCGCCGCACGCCGTTTTGGTGTTTAATGGCGCCGGAAACGCGTTTCCGGCCGCCGCGGTCAAACGGCACCTCCTAATGAGGTTCCGTCTGGCCGACCATTTCACAATTCACGCCCCGGATGTTTTCGTACGGTTTCGTGGCATTTGGAGGTCGTTCGGGTGGTTTTGACCCCCCAACGCGCGATTTCAGCGCGCGCCGCGCTGCTGAAAAGGACACAATCGGACGTGCCGCGCGCACCGCACGTCCGATGGACGTGCGGCCTCCTCCTGCATCTCAGGAATAATATTTCTATCGTTCCCGTGCGGTTTTAGGTCGTTCGGAGCACGTTTTCTCCGAATTGGACCGCCGCACGCCGTTTTGGTGTTTAATAGCGCCGGAAACGCGTTTCCTGCCGCCGCGGTCAAACGGCACCTCCGAATGAGGTGCCGTCTGGCCGACCATTTCACAATTCACGCCCCGAATGTTGTCGTACGGTTTCGTGGCATTCGAAGGTCGTTCGGGTGGTTTTGACCCCCCAACGCGTCATTTCAGCGCACGCCGCGCTGCTGAAAAGGACACAATCGGACATGCCGCGCGCACCGCACGTCCGATGGACGTGAGGCCTCCTCCTGCATCTCTGGAATAATATTTCTATCGTTCCCGTGCGGTTTCAGGTCCATCGGAGCACGTTTGTTCCGAATGGGACCGTCGCACGCCGTTTTGGTGTTTAATGGCGCCGGAAACGCGTTTTTAGCCGCCGCGGTCACATGGCACCTCCGAATGAGGTTCCGTCTGGCTGAACATATCAAAATTCACGCCCCGGATGTTTTCGTACGGTTTCGTGGCATTCAGAGGTCGTTCGGGTGGTTTTGACCACCCAACGCGCCATTTCAGCGCGCGCCGCGCTTCTAAAAAGGACACAATCGGACGTGCCGCGCGCACCGCACATCCGATAGACGTTCGGCCTCCTCTTGCATCTCGGGAATAATATTTATGTCGTTCCCGTGCGTTTTCAGGTCGTTCGGAGCACGTTTTCTCCGAATTGGAGCGCCGCACGCCGTTTTGGTGTTTAATGGCGCCGGAAACGCGTTTCCGGCCGCCGCGGTCAAAAGGCACCTCCGAATGAGGTGTCGTCTGGTAGACCATTTCACAATTCACGCCCCGGATGTTGTCATACGGTTGTGTGACATTCGGAGGTCGTTCGGGTGGTTTTGACCCCCCAACGCGCCATTTCAGCGCGCGCCGCGCTGCTGAAAAGGACACAATCGGACGTGCCGCGCGCACCGCACGTCCGATGGACGTGCGGCCTCCTCCTGCATCTCAGGAATAATATTTCTGTCGTTCCCGTGCGCTTTGAGGTCGTTCGGAGCACGTTGGCTCCGAATTGGACCGCCGCACGCCGTTTTGGTGTTTAATGGCGCCAGAAACGCGTTTCCGGCCGCCGCGGTCACACGACACCTACGAATGAGGTTCCGTCTGGCCGACTATTTCAAAATTCACGCCCCGGATGTTGTCGTACGGTTTCGTGGCATTCGGAGGTCGTTCGGGTGGTTTTGACCCCCCAACGAGCCATTTCAGCGCGCGCCGCGCTGCTGAAAAGGACACAATCGGACGTGCCACGCGCACCGCACGTCCGATGGATGTGAAGTCTCCTCCTGCATCTCAGGAATAATATTTCTATCATTCCCGTGCAGTTTCAGGTCGTTCGTAGCACGTTTGCTCCGAATTGGACCGCCGCACGCCGTTTTGGTGTTTAATGGCGCCAGAAACGCGTTTCCAGTCACCGCCATCAAACGGCACCTCCGATTGAGGTGCCGTCTGGCCGACCATTTCACAATTCACGCCCCGGATGTTGTCGTACGGTTTCGTGGCATTCGGAGGTCGTTCGGGTGGTTTTGACCCCCCAACTCGCCATTTCAGCGCGCGCCGCGCTGCTTAAAAGGACACAATCGGACGTGCCGCGTGCACCGCACGTCCGATGGACATGCGTCCTTCTCCTACATCTCAGGAATAATATTTATGTCATTCCCGTGCGGTTTCAGGTCGTTCGGAGCACGTTTGCTCCGAATTGGACCGCCACACGCCGTTTTGGTGTTTAATGGTGCCGAAAACGCGTTTCCGGCCGCCGCGGTCAAACGGCACCTCTGAATGAGGTGCCGTCTGGCCGACCATTTCACAATTCACGCCCCGGATGTTGTCGTACGGTTTCGTGGCATTCGGAGGTCGTTCGGGTGGTTTTGACCCCCCAACGCGCCATTTCAGCGCGCGCCGCGCTGCTGAAAAGGACACAATCGGACGTGCCGCGCGCACCGCATGTCTGATGGACGTGCGGCCACCTCCTGCATCTCAGTAATAATATTTCTGTCATTCCCATGTGGTTTCAGGTCGTTCGGAGCACGTTTGCTCCGAATTGGACCGCCGCACGCCGTTTTGGTGTTTAATGGCGCCGGAAACGCGTTTTCGGCCGCCGCGGTCAAACGGCACCTCCGAATGAGGTTCCGTCTGGCCGACCATTTCACAATTCACGCTCCGGATGTTGTCGTACGGTTTCGTGGCATTCGGAGGTCGTTCGGGTGGTTTTGACCCACCAACGCGCTATTTCAGCGGGCGCCGCGCTGCTGAAAAGGACACAATCGGACGTGCCGCGCGCACCGCACGTCCGATGAATATGCGGCCTCCTCCTGCATCTCAGGAATAATATTTCTATCGTTCTCATGCGGTTTCAGGTCGTTCGAAGCACGTTTCCTCCGAATTGGACCGCCGCACGCCGGCCGCCGCGGTCAAACGACACCACCGAATGAGGTGCCGTCTGGCTGACCATTTCACAATTCACGCCCCGGATGTTGTCGTACGGTTTCGTGGCATTCGGAGGTCGTTCGGGTGGTTTTGACCCCCCCAACGCGCTATTTCAGCGCGCCGCGCCGGTGAAAAGGACAAAATCGGACGTGCCGCGCGCACCGCACGTCCGATGGACGTTCGTCCTCCTCCTGCATCTCAGGAATAATATTTCTATCGTTCCCGTGCGGTTTCAGGTCGTTCGGAGCACGTTTGCTCCGAATTGGACCGCCGCACGCCGTTTTGGTGTTTAATGGCGCCGGAAACGCGTTTCCGGCCACCGCGGTCAAACGGAACCTCCGAATGAGGTGTCGTCTGTCCGACCATTTTACAATTCACGCCCCGGATGTTTTCGTACGGTTTCGTGGCATTCGGAGGTCGTTCGGGTGGTTTTGACCCCCCAACGCGCCATTTCAGCGCGCGCCGCGCTGTTGAAAAGGACACAATCGGACGTGTCGTGCGCACCGCACGTCCGATGGACGTGCGACCTCCTCCTGCATCTCTGGAATAATATTTCTATCGTTCTCATGCGGTTTCAGGTCCTTCGGAGCAAGTTTTCTCCGAATGGGACCGTCACACGCCGTTTTGGTGTTTAATGGCGCCGGAAACGCGTTTCCGGCCGCCGCGGTCACATGGCACCTCCAAATGAGGTGCCGTCTGGCCGACCATATCACAATTCACACCCCGGATGTTGTCGTACGGTTTCGTGGCATTCGGAGGTCGTTCAGGTGGTTTTGACCCCCCAACGCGTCATTTCAGCGCGCGCCGCGCTGCTGAAAAGGACGCAATCGGACGTGCCGCGCGCACCGCACGTTCTATGGACGTGCGGCCTCCTCCTGCATCTCTGGAATAATATTTCTATCATTCTTGTGCGGTTTCAGGTCCTTCGGAGCACGTTTGCTCCGAATGGGACCGCCGCATGCCGTTTTGGTGTTTAATGGCGCCGGAAACGCGTTTCCGGCCGCCGCGGTCAAACGACACCTCCGAATGAGGTTCGGTCTGGCCGAACATTTTCGAATTCAAGCCCCGGATGTTGTCGTACGGTTTCGTGGCATTCTGAGGTCGTTCCGGTGGTTTTGATCCCCCAACGCTCCATTTCAGCGCGCGCCGCGCTGCTGAAAAGGACACAATCGGATGTGCCGCGCGCAGTACGGGGGTGCGGGGGGTTGTACGGGGGTGCGGGGGGGCTGTACGGGGGTGCGGGGGGGCAGTATGGGGGTACGGGGGTGCGAGGGGGGGGGATGTACGGGGGTGCGGGGGGGCTGTACGGGGTTGCGGGGGGGCTGTACGGGGGTTCGGGGAGGGGGGGGGGGCAGTACGGGGGTGCGGGGGTGCGGGGGGGGGGGGGGGGGGCTGTACGGGGGTGCATGGGGGCTGTACGGGGGTGCGGGGGGCTATACGGGGGTGGGGGGGGGGGGTTGTACGGGGGTGCGGGGGGCAGTACGGGGGTGCGGGGGGCAGTACGGGGGTGCGAGGGGTTGTACGGGGGTGCGGGGGGGCAGTACGGGGGTGCGGGGGTGCGGGGGGGGGGGGGGGTGCGGGGGGGCTGTACGGGGGTGCCGGGGGCAGTACGGGGGTGCGGGGGTGCCGGGGGGATGTACGGGGGTGCGGGGGGCTGTAAGGGGGAGCGGGGGGGCAGTACGGGGGTGCGGGGGTGCGGGGGGGGGGGGGGGGGGCTGTACGGGGGTGCGGGGGGCTGTACGGGGGTGCGGGGGGCTGTACGGGGGTGCGGGGGGCTGTACGGGGGTGCGGGGGGCTGTACGGGGGTGCGGGGGGCTGTACGGGGATGCAGGGGGCTGTACGGGGGTGCGGGGGGGGGGGGGGGGGGCTGTTGGAATTAGTTCGACTTTTTCAAAATGTAGAATCATTCAAGATTATCTGATCAAAAACTCAATATGTGTATAAAATATTTAAAAGACCACCATGGATTGTAATAATTCATTACTTAAATGAATAAATACAGTACATCAATGTCAACCCTACCAGTAAAAACAAAAAACATATCTCGTGAATATATGGTGCGTCACGCGTTGTCATCACTGCTACCTCCTTCTGGTGGGCCAGGTGCCTACAACAAATAAACATTATAAATATTTTAATAACAAAAATAATTTAAATTAAATAAATAAATACAGTATATACCTGCGTCGTATGATCCCCTGTACCATCAGCTCGACGCACATATTCCCGCAGTGCTCTAACCTCAGCTGTCAATTGCGCATTTGTCTCCTCGGAAGCGCGCAGCCGTGCCTCAAAATCTGACATCTGCTGTGTCATATGAGCAATAGCAGGACCGACAACCGCAGCGTGTGACACTACAGAATGAGGAATCCGTGCTCCATAGGTCAAACTATAGCTATGCCCGTCCCGACCAATAATGCGATGAAATATCTCATCCCGTCGCATGGGAAGCTGTCGCTGGTCCTCTGGCAGATGCTCTAACTCAGCTTCAAATTGATCCTGTGAAATATTTAAATATATATCAATATATATATGTTAATATATAGATTTATGTAATTATTGGTAAGTACAGACACTTACTATCAATGCTGCAACCTCTGGATCATTGCGATCACGAGTCCTTATCCACACCGACATTTTATCAGTTGCTGCACCTTTCCCTCGCAACTGTATATTAAAAGTATATAAACACAAAACCATATTAATTAATAAATTAAAAAATGAATAATATATACCTCATGTCGGATCTGAGACACGTGACGAGTCCCGAGCCTGTGAGCTGGTCCCTGCAACGCTCGATTCTCCGAATGGCGTGTTGACACCTCCTACATTCAATTCATTCAAATTTCAAACAAATCACATATTCATGAAAATCTATATACATCAAAATAATTAATATACAAACCGCAACACCCTCAGTAGACCAATATGCAACCAAGTCACGCCACTGAGCCGGGAGGACACCTCTCGGGACTTTTTCCAAAATGTCAAGGGCACCCACATTTGGTACCCAGTGGTCCCTCTTCACTTTGCCTTTATAATCTTTCCACATATTACGGCATTTGCTCATACACACGGGCCGAAACTCTTCAGGGCATACTTTCAAATTTTGCTATAAAGAAAATAATCAAACATATTAGTATTCTTTATAAATAGAAAATAAAGTAAAATTATTTTCTTACCTTAACCTCCCTCCATAGACGATCTAATGTGTCCTGAGGGATAGAAGCCCAATCACGCGTGGTCAATGGAAATCGATGTGGGTCACGTATGATATGACCCAGCTGACGAATTAATGACAGGGCATTCGGTCCCACGGGATGAAATACCTCATCAAATGAAACATCTATCGTCGTGTCGGAATTCCATGATAATATGCCACGACCAGGGCCTCTCCTGCGAGAGGAAGAAGCAGCCGAGTCTGATCCTATTGAAAACAATTTTATATATAAATTGACAAATGTTATATATATATATATATATGTCAATTACATAAAAAATATAGACAATGACATTCAAACATACCTCGACCCTGAGACGTAGATGCCTCAGATGGATGATGTGGATCTTCTGCCTCTTCCCCTGACATGTCTGCAGTCATAGAAAATATCAGTAATGAGTCCAAAGTGTTTAAAAGATAAATTGGATTGTTCTTAATAAATCAAACTTGTACAACTGTTAATCAAACAAAAAATGGATTGAATAATTAGTTGTGAATGAATTTTAAAAAATCAGAAAGTTAATCAACCTAAATATTTATGACTGAATTAACTTACAAAAGTGAGGATTAAAACTTATAAGGATTTATAAAATGATTAGATAATTTATGATATCCTAGGACATTCTACTGAATAGCGGGAAAACAATTATACCTTTCATTAAGCATGAAAATCGACTGTTTCTCCTTCAACAGCCGCTCTGACCCAATAAATATGTTCTTCATGTTGAACTACGGTATGTTGATCAAGTTGTTGGTAAACAAACGGAACAGTCTCGGGTTCATCTTCTTCAAATAAAAACACTCCTCGCCGAGACATTTTGACAACAACTTGCCAACTTGGATCCGATGGCAAAGTAACGAATAATACTTGTTCCGCTTGTGATGTCAAAATGAAAGGTTCATTCTCAACTCGTTCATTATTTTTGTATAACATATAGTTAAAATTCACCAATGAAAACTGATATTGATCGACTTTACATCCATGCACTGGATCAACCCAATTACACTTTAACAATATGTACTTCAAACCGCGTGTGTATACAACTTCAATGATGTCTATCAATTGACCATAGTAATAACCAGAATCGACAAAGGGACAACCGATGCCACTGTTTTGTGTTCCTCGTTTGTCGTCAACATCTTTAAGGCGAAATCGAAAACCATTAGCATCAATAGCTTTATAACGACGAGCCGTTATAGATGGACCCTCAGCCAGTTGGATAAATACTTCAGGTAGCGTGGGGTCCCCTAACTCCCTCAGCTTACGAACCTACATAATTTATAAAAATCAATACTGATATATGCAGAAAGAATTAGTTTAATACTTCACTCATAATGAAAATCAATTCATACATACATAATCCTTGAACCAATCATGAAATTCCGCATAATGAGATTGTTGAATTTGCAACTCAGTCGCACGATGCATCTCTTCTTTTATCTCATTAATGTGTTTCTTGAAAATGATTACGCGATGTTTAAAAGATCAACTTATGCAAACAAAACATGTAAAAGTTATACAAGAACATTGATAAGATACTTACTGCATTAATGGTGCAACTGATGGAGTATTGAACAAGATATATCGATGTGCTTGTATCCACTCGATGTTGTCCATATCAAATGTGGTTCCTTCTCCAACTGGACCATCATGAATCCGAGAGGGCTTATCTAATTTTGTTTCAACATCCGTAAGATATTCTGCACAAAAGGTAGTACACTCATCCATCAAATAACCATTGGCTATTGATGCCTCTGGATGAGCTCTGTTGTGTACAAATCTTTTCAATGTACTCAAATACCGTTCAATAGGATACATCCACCTGGATTGCACTGGACCAGCAGCCATTACTTTATCAGTTAGGTGCACTGTCAAGTGGACCATAACATCGAAAAATGAGGGGGGGAAAAGTTTCTCAAAGTGACAAAGCGTAAGTACAATTCGGTCCTGCAAACTTTTTAAATCACTCATTCGTTGATTTCTTAAACAAAGCTGTCTAAAAAAATTACTCATCTCAATCAAGGGATGAACAACATTGGGGGATAAACAATCACAAATTGCGATCGGAATCAACTGCTGAAGTAATATGTGATTGTCATGACTTTTCAACCCTTGCGGTGTCTTTCTCGTCAGATTCACACACTTTGAAATATTAGAAGAGTAACCATCAGGCACCTTGACCATCTACAAAATGGAAAGAAATGTCTCTTTCTCCTCTGTAGTCATCGAATACTGTGCAGTAGGCATATATGCCTTGTTTCCCTCAGCTAACTGTAAATGCAACTGTTTCCTTAAACCCATTTCTTCCAAATCACAGCGTGCATTAACATGGTCCTTTGACTTTCCACTAACACCTAAAATGTTCCACAATATGTTATCACAAAAAAAAATTTCAATGTACATGACATCCAAATTATGCCTCAACATGTTAGTTTTCCAATACGGAAGACTATAAAAAATACTTTTCTTTTTCCAATTGTGACTGCGCTGCCTACCCGCAGCACGAATATTAAGAACTGGAGGAGCCACCAAATCCTGAATTTCATATACCGTGTGGATATTTTCTTCCTCAATCTGCGATAACATTTCGACTCCTGTCATGATCTTTGGTGCTGGGCTGAACTCTCTAGAACCATCAAATGCCACTCTGTCCTTTCTGAACCTGTGCTGGGGAGGGAGAAAACGCTTGTGACCCATGTGTGCCCATTTTTTGGAATGTTTAAGCCATACAGATGTTTTACTTTTATTGCAACAAGGGAAAGAAAATTCCCCTTTCGTACTCCAGCCTAATAAATTTGCATAAGCTGGGAATTCATTGATTGTCCACAATAAAGCAGCATGCAGTTTGAACATTTCATTCGTTTCGCAGTCATAAGTCATCACACCATCGCCCCAAAATTCATTCAACTCATCAATCAATGGCTGAAGGTAAACATCAATCTTATCCCCCGGACTTTTAGGTCCATCAATAAGAGTGGAAAGTAATATAAATTGTTGCTTCATACAAAGCCACAGAGGAAGATTATATGGAACCAACACCACGGGTCATCTGCTATGAGTTGCACCAACCATAGACTTGAATGGATTGAAACCATCTTCTGCCAATCCCAATCGGACATTACGAACATCTCTAGCAAAGTCAGAATGTCTCTTATCAAAATCCTTCCATGCATGAGAGTCTGCCAGGTGGGTTAACATGTCACTTTCATGAACTCTTTCTGCATGCCATCTCATTAAATCAGAAACTTTAGATGACATAAAAAATCTTTTCAACCTCGGTTTAAGGGGAAAGTAACGCATTTGCTTTACGGCAATCGGTTTCCCTTGTATCGCAATCTGACTTCTGACTTTGATGAGTCTTATTTCCTCTGTTCTCTTTCCACCTGGAAGCGCCACAAACCGTACAAATATCCAAATGAGCAGTATCATTTCTAAACAACATAAAGTTGTTTGCACATGCATCTATAGTCTCATATGTAAAACCTAAGTTCTCTGTCAACTTACGAGCATAGTAATACGACTCAGGAATCTTAGCGTCGACAGGAAGAACTTTTTTCAATAAAACCAAAAGCATGTCGAATGATGTGTCTGACCAATTATTCAAAGTCTTCAAATGCAACAACTCCACGATAAACGACAGTTTATTGTAAGAAGTACATCCAGGATATAATTTTGTTTTCGCATCATCAAGTACTTCATAAAACCTCCTTGAATCACGATCTGCACCAGAGCGAAGATTTATCTCACCGGTCTCAAGATTCTGGATGTCAATGCCTTCAGGATCAAACCCACGTACCATTTCAGTAAGCATTTCATGCATTGGATCAGTCATCCTTGCATCAACATCCATCTGAGCTGCAACTGTATTTTGACAACGAACATATTCTTCTCCATGACGAGTCCAACTCTTATAATTTTTCAGAAATCCATTAACGAAAAGGTGGTCCCTCACAGTATCTCGTGTGAATTGATATCTGTTAGCACATTTTCTACATGGACAACTAATATAGTCACTTTCAAATCCTCTCGTGAAGTCAATAAACTGCATAATGCCATTGAAATATTCTCTAGACGTTCGATTTGGAAGATCAATCCAACTCTTATCCATAATAATATCTGTATAACAAACATTTACACAATACTTATTACATTTACATTTTTCAAATCAACTATATTCAAAATAAATATTAACCATTTGTTTATGAACCATTGATAAAATAATAATGCAACTGAAAGCTCATGTTACCTGATTGAGCTACAAACCTGAAAGGGAGGGGAGCCGAAGGCGGTGCTGCGATGGAGAGGAGGCAGTGAAGGGGAGCCGGAGCCAAAGGCGGTGCGGCAAGGGAGGGGACGGGCGGCGGCGACGGCGGGGAGCTGGAGGAGAGGAGGCGATGAGGGGACGGGGGACGGGCAGCGAGGGGGGGGGGTGTCTGGGGTCGGGGGGGGGGGGGGGGGGGGCTGTCCGAGGTGCGGGGAGGGGTGTCCGGGGTGTCGGGGGCCTGTCAGGGGTGCGGGCAGGGGTGTTCGGGGTGCGGGGGTGTCCGGGGTGCGGGGGGGGGGGGGGGGGGGGGGGCTGTCGGGGGTGCGGGGTGGGGTGTCCGGGGTGCGGGGGGCCTGTCCGGGGTGCGGGGGAGCTGTCCGGGTTCGGAGGGGGGCTGTCCGAGTGCGGGGGGGGGGGGGGGGGGATGTCCGAGGTGCGGGGGGGGGGGGGGGGGCTGTCCGGGTTCGGAGGGGGGTGTCCGAGTGCAGGGGGGGATGTCCGGGGTGCGAGGAGGCGTCCGGGGTGCGGGGGGCGGTCCGGAGTGCGCGGTGGGGGCTGTCCGGGGTGCGGGTGCCGTCCAGGGTGGGGGGGGAGGGCCGAGAGGCCGGAGGGCGGTGGACGGAGGCCCGAGGGCGGCGGCCGGAGGCCCGAGTGCAGAGGGCGGCGGCCGGAGGGCAGGCGGCGGGGGAGGGCGGGCGGCGGGGGAGGGCGGGCGGCGGGGGAGGGCGGGCGGCGGGGGAGGCCGAGCGGCGAGGGAGGGCGGGCGGTGGGGGAGGCCGGGCGGCGGGGGAGGCCGGGTGGTGGGGGAGGGGAGGGCGGCGAGGGAGGGAGGGGGTTAGGGCGGCGATCGGGGGGGATCGGGGTCGAGGGGGCGCGGGGGGGGGGGGGGGGGCAGAAGCCTCCCGTTTTTTTATGTAGGTAAGCGACCGCCATTGGCGGTCGCTATTGGTTAGCTATAGAAACCGCCAATGGCGGTCGCCCGAGTCTGGGGGGCTTCAATGCCCCCTTTTCTAGTAGTGAATACTGTAAGTGAAAGGAGGAACCGCACCCTGTTGGACATGGTGAGATCAATGATGAGTCATGTGAGTCTTCCATTATCCTTTTGGGGATATGCACTACAAACAGCAGCACACATACTAAACCAAGTACCAACTAAATTGATAAATGGTATTATATACGAGTTATGGAGTGGACACAAATTCATGTTATCGAATTTACATGTGTGGGGTAGAGAAGCATTTGTTAAGGCCTCTTCAGGTAAAAAACTTGCACCCTGAGTCACAAAGTGTATCTTTATAGGATATCCCAAGGAAATAAGGGGATATTACCTATACAACCCCTCAGATAAAAAGGTTATAGTGGCAAGACATGACATATTCCTTGAGAGGGAGCACATATCTAAAAGATATAGTGGGAGTGAGATAGGCTTCGATGAAGTCGATGCTCAAGATACACAACATTTTCTACAAGAACAGATTCCACAAAGCCCTGTGGAAGAACAATTTGTTCCAAAGACACAAGAACTATGTAGGATCACGAGAGATGTGAGAGAACCAGAACGATATGGTTTTCTTTTCACCATGGATGGTGACTCATTATTGGTTGAAAATGATGATCCTCTTACCTACAAAAAAGCAGTTGGAGGCACAAATGTTGCCAAGTGGCAAGAAGCCTTGAATTCTGAAATGGATTCCATGTACCAAAAACATGTCAGGATTTTAGTAGATCCTCCAGTTGATGTAAAGCCTATTGGTAATAAGTGGATATTCAAGAAGAAACTGGACATGGAGGGATAAGTTAGCACCTATAAATCATGACTGGTTACAAAAGGTTTTAAACAGCGTCATGGAATTGACTATGATGTAACATTTTAACCGGTTGCAATGATGAAATCCATCATCATCCTATTGGCCATTTCTTCTTACCATGACTATGAAGTTTTTCAAATTGATTTCAAAATAGCATTCCTTAATAGGAACCTCCAAGAAGATGTCTAAATGACACAACCTGAAGGGTTTTTGACTCCAAAGGATGCCAACAAGGAATGAAAGTTTCATATATCCATTTCTTGATTAAATAAAGAATAAAGTTCATGGAACATTCGTTTTGATGAAGCCATAATGGAATTTGGATTTTTTAAGAACGAATGTGAGCCTTGTGTCAACAAAAGGTTTAGTGTAAGTGCATTCATTTTTCTAATAGTATATGTTGATGACATATTACTAATTGGAAATGAAGTACCTATCTTACTATCAGTTAAGGAATGGTTGGATAAATGCTTCTCTATGAAAGACTTGGGTGAGGTAGCATATATTCTCGGGATCTAGATCCATCGTGATAGATCTAAGAGAATGTTGGGCCTGAGTCAAATTACATATATTGACAAGATACTGAAGATATTTAGTATAGAACAATCCAAGAGGGGATTGTTTCCAGTGTCACATGGAATTCAACTTTCCAAGAAAATATTTCCTTAGACACATGAGGAAAGAAAGAAAATGACATGGATCCCTTACACATCCGTGATTGGGTTAGTCATGTATGTTATGATATGTACAAGGATAAATGTTGCTTACGCATTAAGTGCGGCAGACATCAAGATGATCTAGGAGAGCTCCATTGGATGGCAGTAAAGACTATCCTTAAGTATCTGAGGCATAAAAAGGGTATGTTCCTAGTTTATTAAGGATATGAGGAACTAGTCATCATAGGACATGTAGATACTAGTTTCCAGACTGATCAAGATGACATGAAGTCGCAGACTAGATACATATTCAGTTTGAATGGAGGTGCAGTGATCTAGAAGAACTCAAAGAAAGGTGTGGTTGCAGATTCTACAGTAGAGTCCGAGTATATTGAAAATTCTGATGTAGCTAAATAAGTAGTATGGATGTGGTGCTTCATCCAAGATATGGATGTAGTACCTAGAAATAAAGATCCTATCACACTCTATTATGATAATACTGCAGTGTTGGCACTTGCAAAAGAGTCAAGGTCACATCAACAGACAAAGAACATACATAGGAAGTATCATCTCTTGAGAGATTTTTCTCAGAGAGGTGAAGTTGTAGTAAGCAGTATTTCCACAGAAGACAACTTGGAGGACCCCTTGACTAAAGCCCTGACTTAGCAGAAACATGATCATCATGTGAGGTCTAGTAGACTAAAAGTTGTAGGCATTTGTCTCTAGTCCATGTGGGGGTTTGTTATAGTTGGTGTCCTAATAACTAACTATTTGTACTTTGATTGCATGAATGTACACTTATTATATATTGTTTATTGTTCTGTATGACTATAATATAATAATGTCCTAGAATATTTGTTGCATTAATAAGGTCATGGAAGATCCCCGCTATAATGAGAACCTTCAAATGCGATAACAATATTCTTAAATAAAGTTCTATAGTTGGATGACATACTATGATAGGACACATAGTATACAGACCGTCATGTGCGAGTACTCATAAGAAGACAATACTCTCTCTCATGGAGTTTGAACTTGGTAATCTCCAAGATGGGAGATTATGAGAACAGACCCTCCAGTAGTAATTCTGCATGTCTTGGTGTCGTCAGACATTGATATCTATGAGCGTGTGTAGTGGTCCTTATACTGTATGATTATAATTAACTCATGTCATGACTCACACACTTAGATTTACTAACAAAAACCATCACAGAGACAGTTAACAGGAAGTAGGGTATGTTGGGTGTGTCACAAATGAAATATTGTTAATGGATAAGTAAAGGAAGGATTTTTCCCATCCATATTTATTGAAGTAGATATCTCGGGCCCATTGATTGAAACAGAACTGTCACCCAAATTCCATGGCCATGGTGTAATGATGAGTTTATTTCTGGAAGTCAACGAATGACAGATCAAGCATACAGGTTTATGACACTGCCATGAAACATGCTTGATGAGATATTGATACGAAGGGATTAAATTACATGGTAAGAGTTCGTATGAGGTGACACGTCAATGCGGTGTCAACTTCTTTCTCTTGGGTGCCTTGAACCATTTCTAGATAGTAATCTTGGACTTTTGGCAAGCACGCCTAATGCCAATGAGAAATAGGCCTAGAGGGTCACACACTAAGTGTATTGAGGTATCTCAAGTAGAATAAATATTATTCCCGTACGTGATTTAATAATTATTCAAGGAAGCCTAAATCGTTTTAATGTTGGAGGAAGAATAAAATGAAAACAAGTACATGTCGTATATTAATGATTACACACCGTGTAGTTTTTATTTTGTAAACAAGTACAAACCATGTATTAATGATTACATGCCGTGTAGTTTTCATTTTGGAAAGGATATGAAAAACAAGTACATGTCGTGTATTAATGATTACACGCTGTGTAGTTTTTTATGAAAAAAAAAGTACACGCCATGTATTAATGATTACACACTATGTAGTTTTTCCAGTCAGGATTTTGGGGATATAATATTGTTTTATTAAATGATATTTATTACAATCAGTGTGGGTGCATGTCAAGGAATTAATTATTCAACATGAGGGTTTTTCAATAAGAGTTAATGAAATAAATAAAACGTGTAACACGTTTATTTATTGTTATAACTCTATGACCTCAAACACGATTATAAATATCCTCACAGCCTCAACACTTTTCCCCAATCATTGTGCACAACAATTCTATAGAATTATTTCATGGCCGAAAGAAATCCTTCCTCCAAGAATGCTCTCAAGACCAAGAGAGATCCTCCTCCATAGGATCAAGATGATCTAAGGTGGACAACGCAAGCAAAGGCTTCTCCATGATAGCACCCGTAGATTCCTTTGGCGACATCTAGAGACACATGATGCACATGTGGATCAATGCTAGAGGAAGTCTAAAATTGGCTTCTATGATGAAATGAAGAATCACATTGGAACGTGATCAGAAATATCAATTAATAAAGAACACCATAAAAGGTAATTCTTGTCAATTAATTAAATTAATTATAATCAACCTATGACGACCCTCGTTTGTGGTTCCGGGAATATTCTTCTTCATTGCCTATTTCTATGATTCGATCCATGGATTCTGGCATTTATCATCATATTGATCCCAGATTGATCATTGTTAATGACAAAAATCCAAGTGGGCATATCCACCCATGATCTTCTGTTGCGCCCGGAACCTTCATCATCTCCATTTAAAAGATATTATCCATCCTTCAATGTTCTGAACAAGAGAAGCTTCTCCTGGATGCTTATCATATAAGGGGTGAATCTGATCAATGGTTTAAGCTGATCAAAAATATGAATCTTGAGGAGGAGATCGAGGCATTAGAATGGAAGGATTTCTAGAAGATTTTTTTCGATAAAAATTTCCTTCACACCCTCCAGCTTAATATAAAAATGTACTTCCTTTCCCTCAAGAAAAAAGGCGATGAGTCTGTCAGAGCATACGAGGAAAACATCACAAGGCTTGCATGATACACCTCCGGCTTTGTCATTACCCCCAAGTGAAAGGTTTACCGCTTCTTTGGTGGGATGAAACCTAGCCTACGGAAAGTGTTGGTGATCCGTGACTTCGATAACTATGAAGAAATTGTTTGATGTGCCCTCAAGGTCGAAATGGAGATCGGAGAATCTCAGGGGTATCATGGGGATAAGAAGTGTAAGGTGGACTTCAATACTGGTTGTCTGATGGATAAATCCAATTGTGCTAAGAAGATATGGCACCCAACTTACCAAAGGTGCGGAAAGAAGCACCCCAGAAACTTCCTGAAGGGGACGAGGAAATTCTTTAGGTGTGGAAGGGAAGGGCACCTGGCTATTAACTCTCATCAAGAAAGACGCGTGGCTGCGATAGAGGAGAGGAACGCTCCGTTTGAACCCCAATGCGTGGTTCATTTCTAAAAATGCAAAGAACTAGGGCATCTTGAAAATCAGTGCCCTAAGACAAGGGTTTTCAGAGGCAACCAACAACCTCAAAGGTAGCAAGTATGAGCTTTTTCCATCACTACTACCAAAGTGAACCCTGAAAATGAAGTGGTGAAAAGTAAACTAGTTATTCATTCAAGAATAGTGAATGTACATTTTGATTCAGGTTCTACCCATTCTTTTATATACAATCCCAACACCACCACAAATCATGGAAGTGAAGATGTTGGTGAGTACAGAAAATGGGGCAATCATTGCATCCCATGAATAGAACTCCTTCCCTATCATAATCTCTGGATTAAACTTCTTGGAGAACCTTGTCGTACTCTCTATGGTTGAATTTGATGCAATTATTGGCATTGATTGGCTTTCCTTATATTGAGCCAACATAAATTTCCGTGAGATGGAAGTCACTCTCCAAGTGGAGAATCGACCCCCAATTCTTTACAAGTGCAATGAGGAAGATGAAACTTCTTTAGCTCCATCATCTCAAGCGTGGATATTACTTCCCTATGATCACATGTATCTAGCTCAGATGATTGATTCTAAGGAGGAAACCATCCAAGAAGTCATTCCTATTGTGAGGGAATTCGTTGAAGTGTTTCCTGAGGAATCGTATGGTCTTCCTCCTAGAAGAGATGTTGAATTGTCAATTGATCTTATACCTGGGAAATTTCCAATATCCAAGAATCCATATAGAATGGCTGTTGTGGAGCTTGGGGATCTGAACAAACAACTACAAGAGAATCTGGATAAAGTGTTTATACGCCCAAGTGCTTCACTAAGGGGTGAACTAGTCTTCTTCCTCAAAAAGAAGGATGGGTCAATGTGCCTTTTCATCGATTATCGTGAGCTTAAAAAATCACGATAAAGAACAAGTATCCTCTCCCACAAATTTATCACTAGTTCGATCAGCTGTGTGGAGCACAATACTTCTCCATGGTGGATTTGCGGTTAGGATATTATCAAGTAAGGGTTAAGAAGGAAGATATCCCCAAGACTGATTTTCGTTCAAGATATGGGCACTATGAATTCATGGTAATGCCTTTCGAACTCACTAATTCTCCAAAAATCTTCACGGACTTGATGAATAGAGTCTTTAAAGATTACCTTGAAAAAATTTTGGTAGTCTTTATAGATGATATTATGATATACTCCAAAACCAAGGATGGTCATAAGGAGAATCTAACAACTATACTAGAGACCTTGTGGAAGGAGAAGGTCTATGCAAAGTACAACAAGTGTGAGTTCTGGTTGAAGGAGGTCTTATTCTTGGGCCATATCATCACAAGAAATGGGATATCTGCGGATCCCTCCAAAACAGATGCAATTGAGGGAAAGTCGAGGCCAACATCGGTAAAAAGTATCTGTAGCTTCCGGGGGTTATCTGGATATTATCGACGATTTGTGAGAAATTTATCACGACTTCCCAACCCTCTTACCAAGCTAACTTGGAAGGGAGTAAAGTTTTCATGGAGTGATGAATTTGAATAAAGCATCAATGAGTTAAAAAGGAGGCTTATCACTGCACCCATTCTCACTTTACCCACAAGTGGAGAACTTTTTGTGGTATTTAGTGATGCTTCAAAGAATGGATTGGGATGTGTGTTGATGCAAAATGAAAAATTCATTTCCTATGATTCAAGGCAATTGAAAGTTCATGAATAGAAATATCCAACACATGACCTCAAGTTGGTTGTAGTGATCTTCGCTTTGAAAATTTTGCAGTATTATCTCTTTGGGGAGAAGTGTGAAATATATATGGACCACAAAAGCCTCAAGTATATATTCACACAGAAAGAGTTGAACATGCACCAATGAATATGGTTAGAGATGATCAATGACTATGAATGCTCAATCCATTACCACCCTGGGAAAGAGAACAAGGTGGAGGATTCCCTAAGTTGAAAGGACTCAGCGATTATATCATTGATGAGAATTGAAAAGGATCCAATCTTCTTAGATTTTATAAATATGGACTTGGTAATCATAAATAAGGAAACATCATCAATCCTTTCATAAATGATTACTCAACTGTCACTTTTGGAAAGGTTAAAGGATGATCAAAAGGATGATGTGGGAATTTAGGAAAAAGTGGAAGCTATCAAAAAAGGGAGATCATCAGAGTTTAATGTTAATGAAGAAAGAATTGTGAGATTTGAGAAAAGACTATGTGTTCCATCATGTTCGGATCTAAAGAAAAAACTTTTGGATGATGCACATAGTTCAAATTTCTTTATTCCCCTAGGAAACACAAAGATGTATCGAGATCTTTGAGAGCATTATTGGTGGGACAATATGAACAAGGAGATCACCGAATATACATCAAAGTGTCTGGTGTGTCAACAATTGAAGGCAGAGAGGCAGAAGTCTAAGGGGATGAGCCAACCATTACCCATACCAGAATAGAAATGGGAGAACATCACCGTAGACTTTATCACCGGACTTCTGAAGACATCCAAAGGCAACAATGCAATCTGGGTTATTATGGATCATCTTATAAAGGTTGTACACTTCTTTCTATTCAGGAGGATTTCTCATTAGATCAACTGGCATGAATATATATCATGGAAGTGGTAAGGATTCATGAAGTAACACTATATATTGTGTCTAATCGAGATCCGAGATTCAGCTCTACATTTTGGAAGAGTCTTCAACATGATCTAAATACTAAACTAAAATTCAGTACATCCTATCACCCTCAAAATGATGGCCAATTTGAGAGGACTATCCAAACACTTGAGGAGATGTTGAGAGCGTTATCAATGGACTTTAAAGGAGGATGGGATCAACTTCTTCTTCTGGTTGAGTTCTCTTATAATAATAGTTTCCACTCGAGCATCCAAATGGCACCATATGAAGCCCTTTATGGGAAAAGGTGAAGAACATCAGCGTGTTGGGATGAGGTCAGTGAGCGTAAGCTGCTTGGACCAGAAATGGTAGAAGAAATGGTGGAGAAGGTGAAAACCATTCTGCAGCATATCAAGGCAGGCCAGAGTTGATAGAAGAGTTATGCAGATAACCGTCAATGAGGCCTAGAGTTTAATGATAGAGACATGGTATTTCTACGCATATCTATATTGTATAAGGTCATGAGGTTTTGAAAGAAAGGGAAGTTAAGTCCAAGTTACATCGGCCCCTTTGAGATTCTTGATCATGTTGGGGTTGTGGCCTATCGACTAGCACTTCCACATACCATGGCCAAAGTACATGACGCCTTTCATGTATCCCTCTTAAGGAAGTACATACCGGACCCTTCACATGTACTCTCTTCAGAGGTGGTACAGTTATGGGATGATCTTTCTTATGAGAAGAAACCAGTGAAGATCATAGATCATAGATAAAAAGTTCTACAAAATAAGACAATGACACTCATCAAGGTGTTGTGGAGAAAGCACAAGTTTGAAAAAGCGACGTGGTAATCAGAGTAAATGATGAAGCAGAGTTACCCACATTTGTTTTAGTGTGGGGAAAAAAATTTGAGGGTAAAATTTCTTAAGGGGGGAAGATTGTAATGACCCAAACTTTTATTAATGGAAATCCATCTTGATCTAATTAAATGTCTCTTTATGTAAAATGTTTATATAAAATTTCAACTTCTTTGGTTTTATGTTTTTGGATTTTAAAATACTATTAAAAATTGTGACCGTTTCTAATATAGTCATTGAACAGTGATCACATGATTAGTATAAATATAGGGCTTTAACAAATCCAATTTACTCAGACAGAGTAAGAGATGGCCTCATCTAGTAGACGTACCCCATACGAAGTCCATTTGTCAATGTTTAGAAAGGAGGATGTGTATTTGGTCTTTGCTCTTGAACAATCCCAAACCGAGCTTTAATATGTTAAGCTCGAGTGGGACCACCTATGATAGAAGTGTAAGTTGATAGAGATTACCACCTGAGCAATGTTATCCAAGCCACCCCAAGAGCATGTCACCATCGTACACCTTGCTCTTCGGTCTTAGGCGGGTTTTATAAGGGGTTATGTAACAAGACCCTATTACTATGGTTATGTACATTATTTTTTTATATAATAATGAATATACTTTCATTGTATTCTTATTACCTTGTAAATAGTTTTTAAAGCACAAATAGTATTTTTAGTTAATGTTCAACTAAAAAATCTATTTTGATAAATTAATGGACTTTTTAATTAAATAATATTTCAATAAAATATTAATATTAAAATATTTTTTATTAAATTTAAATTATCATATAATTGTATGAATGCAATTGTAATTATTATTATGGTTTGAAAGCCATTTTTTTCAAAACCCATGAATTTTCGATAAATGTCAGTTTTTATTTTAAATGTGAAAAGTATCATATTTAGAAAATTATTTAGATAAAATTTATATTGTTTCTGGAATCAGTACATCGAAATTATCAAATGGTGAATTTTTCATAATTTTATGAGACAGTCAAATTTTTGGGTAAAAATTAAATACTGTTTAAATATATAATGTGTTTTATGACATCATAATGACCCAATAGTGAAGTAATAAATTAATATAAACTTTTATGTTCATAAAATTTATGTTTTATCATTAAAATAATGTAATTTTAGGTTTTTTTGATTTATTTTACAGAACTTTAGTGGACCCTCCCAGAGTTATTAAATATTTTATCTTTTTAAATTGTTTTCCTTGGGAGTTTGACTCACATCCACATAAGAAACCGCATTATTTATATAATTTAGGACTTTGACCTTATAAAATATTGTTTTCCACATCCCTTTTCTAGAAACCATTGGCAAAAACCATGTTCTGGGTTGTGTTTTGGATTAGTTTAATGTGAGGTGTCCCAAACCTAAATAATAAAGAATTTTCTCACCTTTCCTATATAAACCCACCCAATCTCTCATTTCCTCCACACTCAAAGCCTTTAGAGTTCATCAAACCTTTACCCTCCACTCTCTATAATCCTCCCAAGGTTTTCCAAGCTCCCAAGAAGCCCCTCTCAAGCCTCTATCAAGCCTTTGGAAGCACACTTCTATGTAAGGGTTTTTCTTCCTTTCTCATTTTTGTCCAATATTCTTTAAATTGCTATTCCCTTTTAATTTCAATTATAAATGTTGGGGTATGGTTTCTTACCTCCCCAATATTTCCATATTTATGTTTTAATGATGGGATAACCCTTTCTCTCTCATTAAATTCCTCCCATGTACACCCATTACTATGCCAAAATTCCGAAAGGAATTTCTCTCTCCTCATTTACATTCAAGAAATTATTTTGTATCATGAATCTAAATTCCATTACATTTATTGGGACGTGTATATATATAAACCTCTTACTATCCATGTCATTTAAATATGATGAGACACCAATTTCTCTCTCATCAACCATTTTTATGTGTTCTTATGTCACACTGTTATGCTGCCAAAATTGCACCGCGCTTTTCCAAGCCAAAGTCATTGTGAAGTGAATACCATGCCCATTTCTTTATCAAGGGTATTCACCTTCATGCACATTTACTTTGTTTAAAGAGTTTCATTTATGTATTCCACATTAATTTATCTTGAAATAAAATACAGTGTTGAATGATTCAACGTTTTATGATCCATGTGGCACACTTATGCATGAAATGAAATGTCTATGAAGGGTGTGCCCTTATAGCGCTCCAATGCATTGGGTAAAGTATAGTATCATGATAAGTCATGTAAAATTGGTGTTTACTCATGATAATTCATGTTCAATGTGTTTTTACTCATACTTCATGTGCAATTAGGGTTTACTCAAGCTCCATGTGCAATGAGTCTTGGCTCATGATAATTCCATGATAAGTGTTGTTGCCACATTTCCATGTTATTATTATCATGATTTATCATGCCTTTATGTTTATGCTTCTCTTTTTCTCTATTGATATGCCTATTGTCTAACATTTATTGTATTCCTCATGTTATTCCATGATTATTTCCTTACTGGGCTTTATAGCTCACCCTTTTATTATGCATGTCCCCAGGTGATCCCATGCAATGATAAGTACGAGGGAATGTAGTAGTAATGTAAAGTAAGTTTTCAACAATGATGTTTTATTTCATGTTTTAAGTTGTTATGTAATGATTCTAAGCCCCAAAGGCACTAGACCTATTGATCTTATATGTTGTATCAGGTGATGTTTATGTAATAAATTATGTTTAATTGTGTAATAAAAAGCAGGGTTGTCATAGTGACAATACATCAGTACATGGATTTGAACCAGAGATAGTAACTCCAGGTTGTGAACCATATTTACCACCAATTGTAGAGTATCACATTTTACCCGTAGTACTAGTGGATGAGAAGTGAAAGTTGTCAACACTTATCAAGTTTCAGTGATATAGACCCATCAGGTTCTAAGGTGAGCCCAGCCCTCAGGCGGATGAGGACTATCTTGAGGCAGTGCTTACTTGGGAGCCACCCATGAGTTCTACCAAGGTGTGGAGTTTCCTTGGTTTGGTTAGGTACTATCGGAGATCTGTACTCGAATTTTCCAATGTGGCAACATCCTTGAAAGCTTTGACATGAAAGGGGAAGCCTTTCACATGGATAGAAGAGTGTCAAAAGGATTTTCAGTAGTTGAGGTAGAGATTTATAAGTGCTCTCATGCTGAGATTATGAGAGGCGGGTTATGATAATGTAGTGCTCTATGATGCATCAGTGATGGGTCTTGTTTGTGTCCTGCTGCAGGGGAAAATGGTGATTGCCTATGGTTCATGTCATTTGAGACCACACAAGAAGAACTATGTGACCCATGATCTTGAGTTAGCAATGGTAGTCTTCACTTTGAAGATGTGACAACACTACCTGATGGGAGAGAGGTTTATTATCTACTCTAGCCACAAGAGTCTCAAGTGCATCTTCCCTTAGAAGGATATAAACTTGAGACAGAGGTGATGGCTAGAGTTCCTCCAGGACTATGAGTTTGGGATTTTCTATAATTCTAGGAATGGAAATGTGGTGGAAGATTCCCTTAGTAGGAGATCCAATTCACAGTTTCTGAATGAGGAATTAGATAAAGTTCTGAGGTGATCCCACACCTGGCTCTACCACCGCTGCTAGATTGGGTACACGACGTCTTCCACGTGTCTTAGGTGATGAGGTATGTGCATGACCCATTGCATGTCATTTATTGGGGTGAGATGGACATTGAGGAAGGGGTGAATTTTGAGGAGTACCCAGTGGAGATCAGGATCGATATGAGATGATCTTTCATGGGTGGTCTATTACTTTGGTGTGTGTTTGGTGGTAGCATGGGAATTTCTAGGAGAGTGCATGGGAGTGGGAGGCTTATATTTATGCTTAGTACCCTCATTTATTTGATTAGCCCTTATTTTGAATTTTTAGGGACATAAATCCCTAAGGTGGGTGGAATATAATGTCTCGGATTTTTCAAAATTTTATTTTTAGAAATTATCAGGGAAAAGTTTTAGACTAGGAGCTAAATCGGCGTGCGATTCCGAGGCCTAGTGTTCCTAAAACAATTTTTTGAAAAATGTTAATTTTTTAATAGCACGCATGCGGGGTTTTCCTGAAAAAGTAGAATATATTTTAAATAGATACCCGAATCTAAAATATGAGGGAACCATTGAGCTCAGAATTTCATATTTACCCTAGGATCGACCTAACTTTGTTTGGAGTAGGTAATATGAAGAAAAAATCACCAAGGAATTAATCTTAAATAAAATTATTTTATTTTAAAATCCAAATAACTTATGAACGGTGACTCGGATTGGAAATATGAAACCATAATTGAGTTTGTAATGTGGTATTTTCCTAAGGTGTGACTTAACTTTAGTCAGGGTGGGTCTTCTGTAGAAAATCCAGAAAAAAACTTAATTGTCATTAAATAATTTAACAATAAATTATTTTATTGAAACAGTGATGGTTTCTCCTTTAAATGTGTAGTTATACAATTTAATTAGAGTTTTACACTCAAGACCTAAAGATTTAGACAACTGTTGGAGAGATTGTTTGGCGAACGACGATGGATCAATGTTCAGATCATCGCGCCGACAGAATTGGTGGATCTTGTCAATGAAGACAACATAACATTTTTTATCAATGATCGATCCAAACTCTAGCCAGTTCTGTTAATTTCTTGTTGCTTTTCCCTATTCTTGATTTTCATGATGAGCTTGGTTCAATACATAAACAGATTGATCTGTGGTTTGATCGTTGTGGGATGATTATTAAATTATGGGGTTAATTAATGGGAGTTTGTTTTAGATTCTTTTTCATTCTAACGAGAATGAATTGAGGTTGACATGAACAAAAGATGATGTTCGTTCCTTGAGAATCCTTTTTGATGACCTTATCTCCCATTATTCATGTTCATTAATATTAGACCCCAGTGGACACCGTTCGACTTTTTGGGTGGATCTGAATGTGATCAGACCCCTAAATTGGAGGCAATTCGACAATAAAGGTCAGGTATATATAGATAGTGTCTCGGGGATAATGGATATACAAATGTTTTTAAATATAGACATTGGATGTGGTGTAGTGGTCTGTGTAAGGGACCACTGATGTAGGTCCGGCATAACAGTCGGACAAGGCGGCATGAGGTGGTACGACGACTGGAGGTGGTGACTGTGGATGAAAGCGACATCAATTGAGTGGGTTGTGTGGGACACGATGAAGCAGAACCGTGAGACACAAAGGAGGAAGTTCCAAGGACACGGAGAGGACATGGGATGCGATGGGGTGGGCATATGACAAGGTGGGGTGGCCATGTGGAGTGGTTCCAGTCGTCGTGGGTGACCATGTGGAGTGGAGGACACGGCTAGGCAGGTCACGTGTGACGGCCCAAATGACCAACTCTTGAGCAGGCCAAGCTAGGGGAGACTAGCCGGGTCGACCCATTGGATCGGAATAGATCTGGGTTAGACCCTGGATTGACCCAGGGTGGTCTACTATGGGGTGGACCAACCGTGTGTCAGTCCACGGGCCTAGTGACTCTCTGTCTTTTGAAACGTCAAACCCCATAACTTTCAAACCGTATGTTTTTTTGATGATTTTTCTACGTCGTTGGGACCCTTATGACGAGAAAAGTATTTCAAAATATCCTAAGTGGGATTGTGTGGAGTGTTGATATGACCTAATGGATTGAGGATTGGGTTCTATAAGAATGAACAAGCTTCGAGCAAACATTTCTGTAGCTCGATGTGACCTAGAGACTTTGTGTCTTATGGAGACTATGCGTCTTATGGAGACTGTGTATATTATGGAGACCATGTGTCTTATAGAGACCCTATGTAATATTGAGACCTTGTGTCTTATGGAGATCGTGTGTCTTATGGAGACTGTGTGTCTTATGGAGATTGTGTGCCTTATTGAGACTGTGTGTCTTATTGGATTTAGTATATCTGGATGTTCTTGATATATTTTTTGTAGACATATATCTATGTGGAGATGGATATGCATTCCTTGGTGGTATTCCCCTATAGTATTTACTTTATGGTATTTCTTTGTGGTATTCATTTATGGTATTACTTGGGGGTATTAATATTTGGTATTTCTTTGTGTTATTCCTTTGTGGAATTCCTTGATGGTATTACGTTCTAGTATTTCCTTTGTGGTGTGACCTTGTGGTATTCCTTCATGGTATTTCCTTTGTGTTATTTCCTTTATGGTATTTCTTCGTGGTTTTGGGGTGTCCTACTGAGTATTTTTTTACTCACCCCTACACAAGATTTCCCTACACGTGTCGTGTCTTGTGCAGACAATCGACTCTTCGATAGAGTTCCAGGTAGACCAAGACCAGGAGGTGCCTTGTGAGACCGAATAGGCTGAGGTGTGTTTAGGTATCTTTTCCAATGACAATCTCAGTACCTCTTACTTTACAAGTTGGACTTGTGGCTGGCGACTCTTTTCTTTTAGTCAGTTTGTTTTGGCCCTATTTACCTTCCAGTACTTTCATTGTTCTAATATAGTTGTGGGATATAGTGGTTTGCATGTATTGTTTACTTAGTGTTTTTTTATATTTCAGTATTTGTGGCTTGGAGATTTACGCGTGCAAACTAGTACTTTAGGCTAATGCTTCCCATTTGTGGGATATGCCTACTATGTGCTAGTCACCAGATCATGGCCTATTGGAGGCAGTCTTGGGATAGTCATGACATGGGCCCCTCTGGGATGGGTCATGAAAATATTAATTAGAAACAAGTGGTTAATTAATTTATACTAATTTAATAGTAATTAATTAAAAATTAGTAATTTAAAATTATAATCATTATTACTAATATTTATTAACTAAATATTTATTTAAAATATTTATTAATAAAAATTAAATAATTAGAATACTAATGATTAATTAATTATTATTAAATTATTATTATTTAATTAAATAATTATTGATATTTGATACTAATTACTAATAAATATTTATTTTTTCAGTTACTAATTTTTGATAATTTTAATTATATATTTATTTTTTATTATTTATTATTTAGTCATTTTTAATATTATTTATTATTATTTATATATTATTTAATTACTCATAAATTAAAACCTATTAATTATTAATTATTATTTATTAATTAATTAGTTTATTATTATCATTATTATTAATTAGTTATTAATTAATATTGTCTAAATTATTATTAATATTAATTAGTTACTTTTTAATATTTAATAGAAATATTAATAGTTAATTATTATTTTGAATTAGTCATTAATATTTATTGTTAATTAATTACTAATTGCTAATAATAATATATTATTTATTCTATGTAGGGAAGAAAGGACCAAAATCCCACATCGGAAATCTAGATGGATATATTAGGCAATCCCCCTTATAAAAGGGAGCCCTGTGAGAGGTTTTCTGTGAGAATTTTAGACTTATTTAATGATAGTAATCCTGGATATTAAATAACAGATAAATTTTGCTAAATTATTTGTTATATATATATATAAACAAAACAAAACAAAATAAAAATAAAAAAATTAAATGTACAAACATGTATATTTAAAATTAGTAATTTCTTTTTTGGAAAGTTGGTATCTCGAATGTTTCCATTCAACTTAACCGAATGTTGGTACCTGAGATTCTATATTTTTCAAAAATATTTTAACCTAGGCTTATTTAATAAAATATATTTTTGAGAAAATGCAATAAAACACACTTTCTTCTCTTGTGGTGGTGACCTTCTCATCCTCTATCCATGGTGGCTTTACAGTGTTGTGGCATGGCTTGCACCACATCTTGGGTGAAGGGTGTTTCCAAGGAGGATGATTTGTAGACTTAGTGAAATGGTGTTGTCCCATTTATGTTCATAGTACCTAGGAGTGGAGCACATCCCACATCAAATATTCATAGGGTTGACCTCTGCTATTTAAGTAACCATGTCATAGCTTAGTCGTAATGAATCCAGAATTGGGTTGGAGTACCCTTACCACCTTTGTGTGGCATCCCATGCCAAAAAATCTCTCCTCTCATCGTTATGTGGATCTGACCCCCTGTGTGTCGGTGCTCACTCCCACACGCATGCTCTTATGCCCCTGCACCGACCCACACAAGATCTTACCCTAACCACAATCCCTTCTTGAGGACGAGCATCACCAGTGGGATCTTACTAGGACTATTAAGTGTCTTTCCATCCTAGGTTTAGGACTGTCCAGATGTGGACCTATATTTTACTATGTACCCCATTCCTCCTTTTTCATTTCCTACACAGCACACACAAAAAGTACTTACAAAAATATGACACTATGAAACATGTATTTTCTATATTTTTATTTCTTTTTCAGAATTATCATAAGAAATAAAAATACCCAAATTAATATTATTAATTTGAACATGTATATTCTAAATTAAAAACATAATACATTTAACAATTAAAAATTTCAAATTTATGCACTAAAACCAGCTTGTCATTTTGTGTTGGTATAATTACAGTTTAGACATTCTCACAAGGTTGTTCATGGTTGTAATTATGGTTTATCTATTCTCACAAGGTCATGTGTGGGAATAATTTTGGTTTAGCTATTCTTATAAGGTTATAGATAACTATTATTGCAGTTTACCTATACTCACATTGTAGAGACCCGAAGCCTCACGTACAGGGACATTACATTAATTTTGCGGAATACTTAGTATATAACAAAAACACACACACAATGATCGTAATAGTTTAGTGTCTTTGGAAACTCGGAATATAATCTTCTAATCGTGGTGAAAGATCTTCAACATCTCCCATAAAGATCTTCCCTTTTTTTTACCTAAAACCTTTCTTTATATCCTGGGGAAAAGAAAACATAAAAGGGTGAGCTCAAATTCTCAATAAGGGTAAACAAAAGAAATATAAATCACATCGTATACACAAGCACATAACTTTTGGAAATCTTAACCTGCAAAATAGATCATAATTTCATAACATGGGATAAATCATGGCAGTGAAATGTAATCACAATAATCATAACATAAAACATGAAACTTTGTGGTGTACACACATAATCATAGAAAATCATTTCTTGTTAGTCAAGACTCATTTACAAGACTATCTTAGTGGACAAAGTCCCTTTTTGAACCGAGTCACCCTCGTTTCAGTCCTGTTTCACTGAACTGGTATAACCTATCGTTCCAGCCATGTCTATCTCATGAGATATAAAATCTTTACCCAATGCATTGGAGGGAGATATAGGTTCCACCCATATCATAATGATACCATTCTTATGTGTGCCACAAAATCATAAATCATACATCATTGCATAACCCATGTAATACAAATGGGAATCTTAAACATCATGACATCATGAAACAGTTCATATAAGATAAAAGAATTCATAAAAATAATTCCATCACAACATAATCAAAAAAATGTAATAATAGGGGAAAAAATAGAAACCTTTATCGTCTTAGATGGAAAATAATTTTGATAAAACACTTGAACTCCATTCTTGAGGAAAATATCCTTTCTTCTTCAAAAACACTTTTCCTTTCATAACATGGCATACAATTCTAAACTAAAAGAAGTTGATTAAAAATAAACTAGAAAACTTGTAAAGGAATCTTTTTAGAAATAATGTTTTAAAAATCCATCCATGTCATATAAGTTAAAAGAAAACATTCTTCTCGTACTTTTGTTGGAAAAGTCAAAAAGTACCTCCTATGAAAAACGACAAAAGATTCCTTTCATATCCTTTTCTTAAAAACTCACCGAAGGGTAAAAATGGATTTAAACAATTGTAGGTGGATGGAAATAATATTACATATTTATGAAACATGGATGAGGATGATAAAATAAACCCCAGTAAATACTTACGAATAAACAATCTCGGATAAAAATGAGATTGTGATATTTCCCTTACCTTAGGTCCGATTTGCTTCGTAAGTGTCTGAACCTCCTCTTTTGACGCGCCTTTTCTTAACCTCCACTTAAAGAACATAGGATTGTCTTTGAAGAAGACCAGGACCTCTAGGATGATACTAGGGAAGCGGAGAAGAGATTTTGGCAGGGTTTGGCCGAGCTTGAATGCTCAAATTGGTGTGAGGAGGAGAGGGAGGAGGTGCCCTTTTATATGGGAGGAGAAGGACACCTTAGGAATATCTCAAAATATTATTTTATATTAAGGTCAAATTCGGTTTATAATGGTTCAAAATGGACTTATATAGAAGATAAAGTGGGGATGGGTCGAAATCCTCTCATCCAATAGTATTTAAACATGTTTAGGTTATTATTTTAACCTTATCAATTAGATTTAACTCTAAGTTAAATAATTTAACTTTTATCATGTCTTTTTGTTTTCTTACACTATATGGTTAATAAACTTACTATATCAAGCCAAACGAACCCCATGTTGTTTATTATTAATATATCTATCCTTATCTAAGTCATTTGGCCGAACCTTAGATTTTTAGGAATTAAAAAACAATTAATAATATAATATTTGTTTTAAAAACTAATTTATGTCAACTTTGACACTATTTGGTACATGATTTTTATGAAATTTTTAACAGAATGATAAGTTCGAACCAAGTTACTTAAATCAACAATAACATGTCATATTAACCTAGAAAATTAGTTTAAGTCATAAACAGTCTCAAAGTACATTTATTTGGGCATTTATAACATCAATTATGTTAATATTTTCTTAAAAAGGTAATTACTACATCATCGTTGTGTCATAAATAAATTAAATTATTTAAAGTATAAAAATTACAAATAAAATACTTTTATGTAGGAAATCGTTTTAGCTTTCTAATTAATATTTATAGTAGAAATTATATTATGTATAACCCTATATTAAAAATGTTTTAGTAAATAAACTTTGATTTTAACTCTTTTAACTCTTCTTTGTATTAAATAATAATAAATGTCCTAATCTAATCCAAGTGGGCCTAAATGATAATATTTTACACTTAAGGTTGTTTTTGGTCGAGATACAATTTTCCAATAGTATTAGGACATGTTTTAGGGTAATATTAGTATAATTTTTACCCTTAATTACCCTATTTACTTTTAACCGTGGTAAATAAAAGTAAAAAGTTACTATTCACCAAAAATTATTTTCATCTCATTGAACCACATTTTACATACTGACATCAACCGTGTCTCTCGGATTTTCTAAATTCCATTCACAGAAGTGGTAAAATTAAGATTTATGAAAAAATTAATTTTTTTAACTACCACTTAGTAGTTTCACTATTCATCAAAAATTGAAGTTTTTCAGAAAAATGCCAAAATTTCATCCTAAGCTATAATTGATTTTCCGAATTCAAAAATGATTTCTATTTTACAAAATTCCCAACATATAAGTTTCATTAATTAATTTTATAATTAATTTCTGTTGTCACAACAAATAGCGTGTTTTTAAGAGATAATAACTATCAAAAGATTAACACTTGTTTATGTCTGGTGTAAATGTGAAATTACATCCAATGACCAAAATTGTATTGAATTGTAAAAATATATTCTAAATATACTTTAAAACCACTCAACTTAATAATTTATCACTATTAATTATTTCGATTAAAAAAGTTGTTTTTAATTAAAATTTAGTAATTTTCACTATTCATCAGAAAATAAAAGTTATCTAAAAAGTACCAAAATTTTACCCTAAGCTAATTTCGATATTACGAATCCAAAAATAAAGTCCATTTTGATAAAATACATTTTAAAAAATTTTAAAAAGTGGTTATTACCATTCATAACGGCTAGTTTTAATAATATTTTAATAGCATATTGCTGTTTAGTGAAACTCTTTATTGCGTACTACACACGCTATCGAGGAAGGTCGCGATTGCGTGTAATGGAAGGCAAGTCAAGGATGCGTGTTGTGAAAGCTTCTTTTGGTGTAGCGTATAACACAAGACATTAATGAAACTAAAAAGAATATTTTTCATAAAATTTTGGGGTGTTACACACATGTAGTGTGTGGATATAATTTTAGTTAAACTATGCTCACAAGATTGTGCATGAGAAAAATTGTTGTTAATCTATGATCACATGTCTATGTGTGGACATAATTATGGTTAAACTATGTTTAAAATAACATATTTTCTTATTCTTATGTTTATTCCACACTCTTATTAATATTCCTATGGCTACGTTATGGTCTCTGATGGATCATGGTTATTGATTAATGTTTCTACACTATTTTGATTCACATATTATGTTATGCCAATAATTATTCCATAACTTGTTATTTATGTTCTATTCTTTATTGGGTATGTTTTATTATGTATATTGATTATACCCATATGCTTATATGACACTCACTTATGATATTTGATTGTTATCTATTATTTTTACCATTACTAAGAATCTACTCTCACACATTTTTTATGTTTCCATCCCCAATGTTATGAAGATGAGTGTAACTTATGAGAAGTTTATAAGATATCTAGCATGGTTAAATTATGGATAAATTCTCACAAGTGGTTTGAAATAAGTTCCCCATGTAACTTGTCCTCAAATACACTAAACCTTCTATTATTTGGGTTGTGTGATTATTTGTGATATATAATGTTTAGATTATTAAAATGATATAAAATAGAGTTTTATTTATCTTTGGTCACTATAGTCTATGCCATATTCTTATTTCCTATTAATGTTAGAATAATTTGAAAAGTCATTTGACTGGGGAGAGCTAACAAGTAAATGCAATGAAGCTAAATCTGAACCCTCTATTGAAGATTCTTGAATCCAAGATTGTTGAGATCAAATGTTCCTACTCCTTGGAGGATTGAATGATTATGACTGAGGTTAAAGACAATCGAACTAGGCTATAGTTTTAACTAATGTATTTTCATGAAGCCTCATGCTAAACTTGAAGGTGTATGATGGTCACCATACATGAATCTAATATAGGAGCATGAAGTTAGAAATGTGAATGTATAGATGAAGTAAAGTCAGATGTTGAAGATCGAGTTGAAGGTCAGTAATTGTGTTCGCTACTGCCTTTTTTGTTCCATGTGAAGCTGTTTTATCTAAGAATATGATGGGGCCTCTATACACCTAGTGTTATAATTTCTTAATCTGGGATGGGTGCACAATAAGGTACTCAATGAAATGAATTGATGGAGACCTCCTCTTCTAGTTCAAAACTTCCCCATACCTTGATATCTATCTCCTATGATTGAATGAACTCTCCACATTACATAGATTTAAACCCAGCTTCTATTGATCCCAGGACATCCACTAATTCCTAACTATGAAACAATACCCCCTCCACACTGATTTAAAATTTCAAGTATCAAATCTAATTCAAATTAATTTTCCATTAACTAAATAAAACCTGATCTAATAAAAACAAATCCCTTACCTTTTTCAAGAAGATTTATTTTATCCATGCCATTCCATCTCTCTAGCAAAAATTAGTGTCCATGACTCAATAATAATTCATGTGTTTACTCCCTATGTAGGTTCTAAAATATAAGAGGAATCAGCTCACCCAAATACACTTATTTCAATTGTGTAGAAGATTATACACCATATATTTTTTAGAATGCCTCGAAGGAATTTATATGTTCATATCACATCAACCCAGTCTTGAGAAGATTTTTAGCCTCATACCTTACTGATCCAAGCATACCTCTCACACCCGCTCACTACCAAATATTCTTTGGCATCTGATTGAATTCACATCTCTATTGCATATCTCATCTGGATCGAATCAACACCTATATAGTTCCAAGATGGTGCCTTGAAGTAGCACATGAAATTGTATTCAAGATAAAGACTCGGTCCATTCATGTTCAAATTACCTCAATATTTCCTCCACTTGAGCCTAACATTTTAAAGATTGACCGGCCTATTATATGAAACTCAAGTGTAGTGATATCTAGGATAATGTATAATTTCAGTCCCAAATCCATCATATTGGGACCAAAAAATGATTGACCCATGGTGCAGAAATAATTATGAGATAAAATGAAGTGAAAAATGAAGAAGTACATAGACACCAGATCTAACATAGAAAAACCCTTGAAATGAAAGGGGTAAAAAACCACAGGCAAAATATAAGGATCAATATGGGTAAAAGTGGGTACAAACTCCTTCACTGTTATAAATAAAAAACCCTTATAAAATCTCTCTAATATAAGTGGGGAAACCACCTCACAAAAATTGCTTGAATATGGGATTTACTCTACTGGTGATGAGAATCTGATGAACCTGACAAGAGATGCTGAAAGAAGAGGATTCTATTTCCTTTTATTGGTTGTTGTTATCCCCTCTTGCAACCTCTCCCACTATTCGGTTGGTGGGGTTGGCCTCCTACCACACATCAAACTCACCAGCCTTTCCCACCTCCCCTGACAAAGAAAGGGGTGGTGTCGTCCTACAATTAAAAAACTTCTGACACATCATAAAAAGACCAAGAATACTTCAATGTTACCTGAAAAAAGTAGTGTTTGTATCATTTTCTCCCCTCACATTATCATGAAAAATAATATAAATTTTATGATACACTATAAAGTAGTGAATTACATAATCTTGGGACTATTCTTGAAGGTTTACAAAGCATGATCATGGTAATGAATTGAATCTAGGAGAATATTCAATATATCCTCACCTAAATAATCCTCACCCTTGATGTTATAAATGTGGTGATTATTTAAGACAGAAGGGTAGAAGAGCCTACGATAGTGAATTTCATTGAAAAGGATAAATAACATTGTGATTTCTATAAATTTTTTCCCCTTGTTCCATTTTAAGATATTTGGATTATGTTGTTTTGATTAGGGCTAGACTTTGTATTTTTTTATTATAATTATTTATTACATTATATTATTCATATGTTGAAATGATGTTTTTTTCTTCCATAATTTAGTTTTCACTATTTAAATCTATGAAGTCCCTATGAACTTGACCAACTTATTCATGGAGATTTAACCCACTTTGGGTGGTCTCAGGGGAATAATAGTGGTATTATTGAATTTACACATTTTAATTATTAATCTATTTCTTATCTAATCCCAATATGATAATGTTGATGGTGTGTAGAGGGGAAGATTTTCACTCTACATCTCATTAATACTTCCATACTCTTACGACTATTGTGCATTAAAATCTCTCTCTATTTTCACTACACTTAAAACCAGTGGAGTCATGTGGTTTGAAAGGAAGAATGTTATGTGATTGCTTCTAGGTGAATAAGTAGGATTTTTAACTCAATAAAAGAGTGTTATTAATCATTAATCAAGGGTAAAAAATGGGATTATTAGTCTATTCAAGGATTCATAATGTATAATAGGGTTTCCATATAGGGATATAATAGAGGGTGTTTGGAAGAATAGTATTGAGTCTCTACAATGATTTAGGTGATTTAAAACAAATTTAAATGATGATTGAACCCACTATAATTCACCCTCAAATTTGTTATTTTTCTTTCTAACCCTAGTTTTTTGTTTTCTGTTACGATTTTAATTTAATTCTCTTGATCAAAAAACCAACCAAAAAAACCCTCATTTATTATTTCCATAAAAACAATGAAAAACATAAAAAAATATTAATAATTGATTGAAATTGTGAAGAAATTACCACAATAAAAGTCTTAGGAAACCACCATAGTCAACCCTATACTATATTTCAGGTTTCTTCTCAATTATGTTTGATGACACCTTGTGATCGTCCCCTCATCAAATTAGTGTCATTGCTATAAAGTTAAGTCATAAAATTTCTATCCTCGATCACCCTGTAAATAATATACTACTTTCAAATTTAAAATTTAAAATTAAAAAATGGATATTATCTCACCCTCAGAAAACAATATTTTTTATTTTTTCAATAGAACTATGGAGATATCCAAAACTTTTAGTGAAGAATATTTTAAAGAACTTATTGATGATCTTAAAAAAATACTAAAATAATTTTTTTCGATAGTCATAGTAAAATAAATCAAGGATTTCTGACACTTTTTATCTGAGTATTATGAAAGAGATTTGGAAGAGTAGTGTGAGAATCAAAGAGAAAAAATAAACCATTCATCATTTGAGGAATAAGTCTAGGAATTTGAGTTTGAACTTGATGATGTACTCCCTACCCCCACAAGTGAATTTACAACAACATTTCATTTGGGAGGAGGGCCTTCCATTGATACTTTGGAGGGATATATCTATTATTTATACTATTTTTATATTAATATTCTTCAAGTTTAACTCTATCATAGAATTTGTGTCTTTATCCTATAGACTCATCTATTTTATTATAGGCCCTGGTTGTAGAACGAAAATGGTATGATGTGTGAAGAAGTCAAGGAGGAGTTGGATGAGGATACTATAAAAGTAGATGTAGACAGATTTAAATATGAGGTTAAAAGAGATCTAATCATCATGATCTAGATATATAAATAAGAGTTTCCATGCATCGTCCTTTCTTCCCCACTTGGTGAGTTATACAATACTACTAAGGTTATGGATATGAAGAAATTCGTCAAAGGGGGCCTCTATTTAGATGATAAGCTAAGGTAGAGGATGTGGTGGTTTTTATCACACAAACCAAATCCTCTAACAGATTGAGGATAATATGTAACACCCCATAATGATAAATGGTTAAATGACTAAATGGTATGACTCATGTCAATATGGTTCACCTTTCTTTTCAGGAACCTACCTGATTAGAACTCCATAGTTAAGCATGCTTATCCTAGAGTAGTGATCAGGTCGGGTGACATTTTTGGAAGTTTTATAGTGATTTGTGTGAGTGAGGAAAAAGTACACTGGAAAGAACATGTGTAGGCCTGTGGGGATGGTCATTAGTTAGATGACGCATTTGGGCATGTGGGTGGGCCTCAGGGAGGAGGCCACCAGTCTATAGAGAACTGGTGGTACCGAGAAGGTCAGGACCTGATGAACATGTTAAGGCAGGGTTTTTGTACTGTTAGTTGGACCCAGTTGTTACATTTTGTATCAAAGAAAGAACCAATCCTTAAGTGTGGTGGCATTTCTTGGGTAGAGATGTAGGGTCCACAACAAGAACATTGTGCTCTAAATGGGGTAGGGGTGAATGTAACACCCCATAATGATAAAGGGTTAAATGACTAAATGATATAACTTATGTCAACAAGGTAAAACTTTATTTTCAGAAGCCTACCTAATTAGAACTCCACAGTTAAGAATGCTTAGCTTGAATTAGTGATCAGAATGAGTGACCTTTTGGGAAGTTTCCAATACAGAACATGTGTTAGCCAGAAGGGATAGTAATTAGTTAGATGACCTATTCGGGCATGTGGTTCTGCCCTAGGGAGGGGACCACATGTATGCAGGGCAACTAGTGGTAGCTGGTGAGCCAGGACCAGAAGAACATGTTAAGGCAGGGCGTATGTGCTGTTAGAAGGGCCCATTTGTTATCTAATCCATGGGATTATTCAACAATGTACAATCAAAACAATATCCCCTATTGCAAGGGATGACACAATATTTTCTTTCTCCCTCTATTTTTTTAATTTTCTTAGTTTCTAAAAAAATTTAAATGTTTAATTCTTTTTTTGGTGGTTTTTCCCTAAGTAAACAACAAAATCTGATATCATCTTTTACTGTCTACAAAGCAACCAAGGGAGAGCTTAACTCAAGCTTGTTGGATAAAATAAAAAACATGTGGTTTCTATCCTTTCAAAACTATTTATTACTGCAATTATTTAAACATTTATTCTAGAACATAAATAGGCAATAATGAATGTGAGTGGGGGAAGAGATTCAACCTGTTTAAGAATGTTTAAATAAATTGGAATCTTTGAATATATTAGAAAAAATATACCTGTTGTTTTATTTTTTATTTTATTTTGGATTTTCAAGTGTGTTTTAAGTGTAAGAAACTTGAGCTTCAATGATATCCTTCCTTGAGAAATAGTGCATTATATTTATAAGGGATCCATGGATTCTGAAATTAATGAAATTACATGATTTTTGAGTGTACATGTTCATTATTTTATAGAGGTTTTGTTTGGAAACTATAGATATGGGTGTGATTGAAAGGATCCATATGGGATGTGAATTATAACTTGAGGGAACTAAATGTTTGAACTTGAACATAATAACTTGACCTTTGAAAAAAGAACAACAACTTAGGGATCAAAATCTAAAAAAATTGATTTGATTCCTTTGAAACTGGAGTAATAGGGTCAATTAAGATCCTATAATAAATTTCTGAGACATTAGGAATCATATGTGTGAGTAAATTCCAGTTGTTTATATTCAATAAGTGTCTCTGCATAGTGTTTTAAACAATCGTTGCTAGAAAAAAATGTAGGTGTTTAATAGTCGAAATGAATTCATCTAGGTGAGAATAACATTGAACCCAAATAAATAAAGGAGATACTGACTTATAACAAATTCATTTGAGTTATATCAAGGAAATAAAAAATTTTAACATAGGTATAAGAAACCTTGAAAAAAGTGATAATAAGAAGTACTTCTTGTTAAAATTTAATTCCCACTTAAATCTTATCTGTTTCACTCTTGGAACTAGAATTAGAACTTGAATGGAAAGTGGTGAGTGGAAATCACAGGGAAATCATGACAATTTTCAAATTATGGATGAATTTTTTACTTCTTTATATTCTGCTTTGAGCATTTAAACCTAGGTCAGATCATCGATTTTTTTTATTGAATAAATGAATTTAAAGAATTGTCAGAGAGTGCAATAAACTAAGTGCTGGGGAGTCATGTGAGTCCAAAATTTCAAAACTTTTATAGGTATTTCATTGATAATTACCCACAAATCAAACAAAATCAGATTAAATCATTGATTTTTGTTAAATTGAATAAATTTAGGCTTTATTAAAAAACGGGTCAAAACTAGATTTTTAATTATTTTATTCAATTTGAAGAACAGGTCAAAACCCTAGCCATCTATGGGGTTTAATCTGGAGCACACCCAATCAAACCTCCCTGTGATGTTCATGTTGCCTACCCAGATGTGAAGAATTTGTGAAGCCATTTGGCTTAGGAGCCCCAACAAGTAAAGCCAATCAAGCCAAAGTCGGACCCATAATTGGAGATTCTTGAATCTAAGTTTGTTGAGATCGAATTAACTTACACCTTGGATGATTGGATTATTCCAATAGAGTTTGATGACAATCAAATGGGCAATGTTTTGGATATAATGAAAAAATAAAACAAATTCCATAACTGTGGGTGGGGGGAACTTATTCCCGGTATACCGTTCGGGGTGGGCAGGGGGCCGAAGGCTGGGTACATGTTCAAAAGGTTCCTCCTTTAAAAGTTATTTTGAGAAGGCGCTTAATAGTGGTGTGACTTCTTTGAAACCCATTTTAAGAAGGCGCGGTTTGACAAAGCGCCTTCCATAGTTTTTTTAAAAAAAATTAGTTATTTTTGTTTATATAATTGATAATAATGATAATAATGATGATGATGTTTATAATGAAAATAATATAAATAAAATAAAAACATTATTATTAAATTAAAAATTATAAAAATAAAAATATTATTATTATTATTATATATAAAAATAATTTTAATTAATTAAAATAATTAATTTTTTAATTTTATATTCAAATAAATGACAATGATACTATCATTAAATATTATTATTATTAAATAATAATTATATGTATATAATCATTATGACTTAATGATTATTATAATTAATAACATTATTAATTATATTATTATTTAGTATTATTAAATATATAAATAATTAGATTATATATAATATTCAAAATTATTATTATTATTATTTTATTATTAAAATATTAAATATATTACTATTATGGTTATTATATAATTATTAATAATTTCTAATAGTGAATACAAATAATGTAATTAATAATATATTTAATTTGATATTTGAAAATAAGTACTAAAAATTAATAATCTAATCAATATTAGTTATTTTATTATTATTTATTAAATATTATTATTATTATTATTAATTATTAAATAATAATATTTTATTTCATCTCAATTATTTTCCATTTATTATATTTTCGACTAAAAATACTATTAATAATAATGATGATGATCATGTAAATAACAGTACTATTATTAAATATTATTATTATTATGTAATAGATTAATTATTATGACTTCATAAAAGTAATATATTAATTATATTTATTATTAATAATAAGTAGAAAATATTAATTATTTGTAATTAATTAATTAATTATAGTATTATATATTATTATTAAGTCATATATAATTATTAAAACTTAATATTTTCTATTTATTTATTTTATGAAATTATTTTTATTTTCTGTTATTTTATATGTTTTAAGTACATGTCTTAATGTTCATTTAGAATATAACTATAATTTATATTTTATAAGATTTTAGAGTTGCCTACTTCTTTTAAAGTCCAAATGTTATGTTTTTAAACAACTTTGTTTTGTATCATCTATATTATTTTCTATTTTTTTATTTTGATGAAATTCTTATTGTTTTTAATTATTTAGTCTATGTTTTAAATTTCATTTTTATTGTATTTATAGTTTATTTTTTATAATTTTTCAAATTCTCCTACTTGAAACACAACAAAACTTATTATGTTTTAAGTAGGTATATTTTAAAACCTATAAAATACAAGCTATAAATACAATCTCAATGAAACTTAAAACATGGAATATACCAATGAAAAATATCTAAAATAAAAAAAATTAAATATAAAAGACCAAAACTAATTTACATGATACAAACATTATGGATTAAATTCATAACATTTATACTTTAAAAATTTTATATAAATAAAATATAAAATTAGTAAAATTTAAAAACATTGACTGTACAAATAAAAATTAATTGAAAATAAAATTAAAGTAAAAAAATGATTTAAAAAAATGACACAAAAAATATCTGGTGTAAAAAAATTATAACTAAAAATGTTATGTTTCGAAACAATAATTTTTTGTGCGATTGAAATTATTGTTCATCAATTCATTTTAAGAAATTATTTTAATTTTCAATTATTTGTTATATTTCGAATCATTTTTTCATATTTTATTTATATTGACTTTATACTTTATATTTTATAGGGGTTCAAAATCACCTACTTGAAACATTATTATGTTCCAAGTTGGTGAATTTAGAGGCCTATAAAATATAAACTATAAGTACATTCTAAATGAAACATAAAATATGGATTAAACATATAAAAAATAACTGAAATGTAAAATAAATTTATAAATATAACAAACCAAAATTAATTTACATGAAACAAATGACTTATGGATTGTTTTCCTCAAATATCAAAACAATTGATTGCATTTTCTCAATTTTGAGTATGTCACCTTTGTTTTTTACTAAAATATTATTTTAAAATGAAAACACATACTTTGGGTTATACCGATCACATTGTGTGTAGTTTTTATGTGAGATTTATTAAATGTCTCAAATTTTATTTATATTTAATTTATTCTTCATATTTTTTAGGCTTTCAAAGCCACATACATGAAATATTATTATGTTTCAGGTTGGTGCCTTTGAGAGTCTATAAAATATAAAGTATAAGTATAATCTAAATGAAAATTAAAATATGGATTAAACATATAAATAATAATATAAATGTAAAAGAAATTTATATATCATTTTCCTAAATTATCAAGACAATTTAAACGTGTTTTCTCAGTTTTCATTGAGTGACATACATTTTGAACTAAAAAAGACAATTTTAAACAAATAACGGACACTTTGAGTCATACCAGGCACACCGTGTATCAGATTAAGGTGTGGATGATTCCTGTATATAAAAAATGACTTATGTATCATTTTACTAATGTATAAAAATCATTTGAAAGTGTTTTTTCAGTTTGGAGTATGTAACTTGTGTTTTTTTACTAAAATGTAGTTTTAAATAGAAAACATGCACTTTGAGTCATAACTGTCACATTTTGAGTCAGATTGATGTGAGACTGATTCCTACATATCAAAAATTATGCATGAATAATTTTCTTAAATTATCAAAAGAATCTGAGCATGTTTTCTTAGTATGCAGTGAGTGACACTTGTTTTAAACTGAAATGCCTATTTTAAACTGGCAACGACCACTTTGAGTCATATCGAGCACACCGTGTATCAGATTGATGTGCGGTTGATTTATACATGTAAAAAATGACTTATGTATAGTTTTACTAAAGTATAAAAACAATCAGAATGTGTTTTCTTATTTTTAAGTATGTCACTTTTGTTTTTAACTAAAATGTCATTTTAAACAGAAAACACACACTTTGAGTCATACCAGTCACATCATGCATCGGTTTGATGTGAGACTAATTATTACATGTCAAAAATTATATATGAATCGTTTTTCATAATTATCAAGAGAATATGAACACATTTTCTCAGATTTCAATGAGTGACACATGTTTTGAACTAAAATGTCAATTTTAAACTGATAACAGACACTTTGAGTCATATCAGGCACACCATGTATCATATTGAGGTGTGGATTATTCATACACATGAAAAATTAATTATGAATCATTTTTATAATGTATAAAAACAATCCTAAAGAATTTTATGGGTTTTGAGTATGTCACTTTGTAGGTTTTAGGCACAACAGAAGCATGTGATGGGTGGTGCTCAGCGTTACTTTTTACCATGATCGATGATCAATCCAAGATCTATATTTTGTTTAATCACCATGATCAATTGAATTGAATCAAAGATAAAAAAATTAATAGCACCAGAACTGAGAGAGAGGAGATCAACACATATTGTATATAATTAATTTAATTAGATAAAGAATTACTTCTAAGGAATTATTTCTCTGTTGATGCATCCGATGAAAGATATATAGTGCACCATTATTACGTTGTAGAAACCAAGAATAGATTTCCTCTAGAATTAATCCACACATGTTTCACAAATCTCCGAACATCACCAAATGAGACTTTGGGTGCTAGAAAAGAAGATCCTTACACTAGTATTGTCTGACTTTGATCGCTTTGAGAATCGCTTCCAAAACATTCACCTTGATCCATTGGAGGAGGATTGTTCTCCATTCTTAAGATTGTTAATGGAGAATATAACTCTCTAGGCTTGAGTGGTTTTCTCCAAATCCATTATGAACAACTGAATTGGCTTATGAGAAAATTAAGATAACTATGTATTTATATATCTAGGATTAGAATAAAATAATTACACTAGTGACATACACACAACCAAGAAAACGTATTCAGATTGTTTTTATACATGAGTAAAAATATCCATAAGTCATTATTTTATTGAGTTTCATTATATTTTTAATTATTTCTTATTTTCTGAGTTAATGTTTTAAATTTCATATAGATTTTATTTATACTCTATTTTATGTGTCACAAACCAACACGGGTCGACCCTGAACCGGTCAGCAAAGCCGGTTCGCGACATAGCCTGAGAGGCATTCCCAATCCTCCCAGGCTAGTGATAAGTGACAGGGCATCAACAGAGAGAAAGTGGTAATGATTTCACCCAATGAAAATAAATAATGTAGCAAAAAAGTATAATAACTCAAAGTAAATAAACAAAAAAAAATAAAGAACGATCAAACACAACCAACTAAACTGACCATGACCAAAACTCCTTGCGACTCTGAGAGTCACTCACCAGTCCACAACCAACTCTCACCCACAATGGTCAAGCGCATGTCAAACCTGCAACAGAAACTAAAAACAGGAAAACAATATAGGCGTGAGTGTTAAAACTCAGTAGGCTAGCCCGATATCTATTCACAATACACAACCATTAAATAAAGAATTTACTAATTCTAGGTTAGAACTAAATTGTATAAAATATGGGTTTCTACACACACACACACTTTCATTTCTAAAACAAGTAACAGTCCATTTCCCTTTTTAATTCAAAAACAAGTTTAATGTTTGAAAGGAACAGGTGCATTTCATTTTAAAACATTTTTTTCTTGTGATCAATTTAGAAATCCAAATTTTAGTTCTTAGTCAAAAGGAAAACAACACACAACACACAACACACACTAAGGGAAATGGAAAAGGTGGCACACATGGCCCAACAACCGAAATAGACCTCTCAATCGCCTGTCATATATAAATAAACACTAAAGAAAACATGGGTCAAACCTAGGAGCTCATGAAAAAACCAGAACGTACCATACATGTGACTCATCCTGAAGGCATGCCTACTCTCGATGATGTCATAATTCCTTAACGCCCGGTGTTTCACTACATGGCCTAAACGAGGGGCCCAATCCCCTAGCAGAGTATAATCTATACTAAGGGACACTAACCGGTGCATAATATAAACTATTGCAGCAATCATTCTCAGAAGATTAACATACTATGCCAGGTTCCCATTTCAACACGTATAATAAAAAGGAAATGGGTGAGTCAACGAATTCGATCATGTATAAAAAACATCACACACAACTAATGGAGTCAATGTACACCAAAGATCACCCCTGAGTCACCCAACAGAGAGTTTTCCAAAATAATTTATTTTATTAAAGTGCCAAACGGTCCTTCACCAATTTTAAAGAAAATCCTCATTTCTCAAGAGAACCAAAACACATATTCATGCTTTAAAACAAATCATTTATCAATAAACCATAACTAGATTTGAAATTCTGTGAATTATGTTTAAAGGCCAAATAGAAATTCTTTCACGACTGGGTGTTCGTTCATCAAGAAAATATTTCAAGTGTCATGTATAAAATAAAGGGCTCTTTTTACACCAAATAATTAATTAAAGGTTAATTATCTTATATAATTTCCCATTTATAAAAATTAATTAAATTTCATGAAATTAATAATTTTTTAATTTAAAGGTGAGTGCAGTGGGGGACCTACCTCAACTCGCAGTCCAAGAATGATGACGACGCGACATGCCTCATAAAGGCGTGCAAGCATGCACAAGCGATGATCGAAACCCCATCAACGCGCTGCAAATAATGCAAAAAAAAGTACATAAACATGGACCTCAAAAAATCTAAACAAACAAATAGCGTGAAAGAACCACCTCGACATGATTTCAAACACAACTCGCACCTTCAACACTATTTACTAAACCCCTTTAAAACCCACCAAGTGTTTATAAAAACCACACAATTCCAAAATAACTCATTAAAAATTTTAAAGATCCAACAAGACATTTTAAGAAAACATTTAGAGTGTACAACCTTACAAAAGCACACGAAACGGTGACATCACCATTTAAAACCACGTGCACCTAAGCACATTTTCAAAACTGGAGTTGCATCACCCATATTATTTAATAAACCATTTAAAAAATTATTTTTTTTTTTGAAAATTATACCGTGAATTTAAACACATGAAATCAACCCAAGCATCATTTAATTAATTTTAAAAAAACTTTAAACTACGAGCAAGGGCCAGCGGGTCTGGTCGGGGCTATACCGGCGAGAGGTGGAGATCAACTTCAAAGGGAGATGGTGTAGTTCGGAGTAGGCAAGAGGGGGCGTCAATGGTCGGTGGCGAGCAAGGCCGGTGGGAGGGAGCTAGCAGAAGGTTCCATCTAGGAAGAGAGTGGCGCGAGGTGGGTCTGCTTGACCGCAACAGGGAGAAGGAGGGGGCGCCGCTGCGAGGAAGGTGAAGTGAGGGTGCTGGGAGGAAACCGGATGTGCAATGAGGTGGTGCCATGATGCGGTAGGGGAGATGGGGCATTGGCTGGGTGTGCGCAGTGCAGGGTAGACCGAGGGGGAGCCATAGCAGGCTGGGCGGTGCTAGGAAGAGGGACCACGTGCAGGCGGAGTAGGGGAAATGCCTAGAGGCGGACACAACAAGGGGTAAGCTGGTGTTTTACGGGGCGATGGCTAGAGGAGGAGTGGGTGGTTGGAAGGAGAAGGGAGGTTGGGTGCGTGTGGCGTTGCTGGGCGCGGGGTGGAAGAGGAGTGAGCGGAGGCTTCAGCAGGTCACGGAGGGTGCTGCGTGGCTGCTAGGTAGGAGAAGAGGTCAGTAGCTCATGTGGGGTGGAAGGGGGTGTCGGTAGAGGACAGGCCGGCTGGGGGAGTCAGGTAGGAGGCGCAGGAGGCGTACTGCGTAGGAGAAGAAAACGTCGAGGGTTGGGAGGGTTGGCTTCACTGTAGTGGAAGGAGAAAGTGGCGGCTATGGGTGGCAGCATGAGAAAAAAATAAATAAGGAGGTGTAGGATATGGGTTTGGATAAAATAAAATAAAATAAAAATAAACAAAAATAAAACAAAAACAAATAAATGAAATAAAATAAACATTTATCTATAAAATAACTCATAAAAATAATAAGAAGAATACTAATAATAATAATAATAATAACATTAATGTATTATAATAACAATAAAGCCTTATTAATAATAATACTAATATGAACATTAATAATTATACCAATAAAAATATAAATATTATAGATATTCAGTTCACTTTAATAATAATAAAATTGTTAACATTAATAAATAACACATCAAATTACAAAAGTTTCTCATTTTAATTTTCCGAAGATAAGCGTGTCATGTCGTTGCATGGGTGAAGCCGTGCAGGGTATCCAAAACGCGCTTCGCCTGGGCGCTCAGCGATGTAAACTCAAGAACGCGTGTTTTTTGGAAAAAACTCAAAAATCTCTTTCGGGATTAAACCTGAACATCAAAAAAAATTAAAATTCAATAGAAATAATAAAATAAAATAAAATATAGGTCAAGTGTAAAATTATGCATATAAAATGTCCATATAATAGAAATTTTAAATTATTAGGAAACTATAAAAGCTTATAAAATATATATTATAATTTTATTTTAATTGAAATTTATGACATACAATCATACAATGCATTAATCGGACGTGTGATTTGATCGAAAGGACTAAATAAAGAGTTTTTAGAAAATGAGGGTCTTTAAAAGTTTGATCCATAGAGGGTGAGCCAATAAAATAAGCTCAAATTTTTTTAAAATCACAAGACAACAACCTTGGATTCATTTTTTAATTTTAAGAACTGATGGTGCATCAAACCGAGGTGTTTTTTTCCTGAGAAGACTAAAAACACAGTTTGAGTAATTTAAAATGATAAAACATGTGTTTGGTGGTTAAAACCAAAGAAAAAGATGTCCAATTGATGTGAAATCCTATTAAAACTATCTTATAATTATTTTTCACATGTGTGAGTAGATGACACATCAATCTGAAATCTGATGTGCTCGAACAGACCAAATAAAGAGTTTTTAGAAAATATAGATCTTTAAAAACGCGAACCACAATGGGAGATCTTACCAAATGAGATCAGATTACTATGAAATAAAAAACAACTATATATTGATTTTTGATTTTTAAGAACCGACGATGCATCAAACCGAGGTGTCGTTTTCCCGAGACGACCAAAAACACAATTTCAGTTAGAATGCTAAAATGTGTGTTTTCCTATTAAAACCAAAGAAAACGATGTACAATTGACATAAAATATTATTAAAGCTATTTTAGAATTATCTTTTGATATGTGAATGTATAAATTGCATCAATCCAACGTGCGATGTGCTCGAACGGACAAAATAATGAGTTTTTTTTTGAAAAAATGCCAGTTTTTAAAAACATGTTCCATAGAGGGAGAGATAACCAAATGAGACCAGATTACTATAAAATCATTGGAAAATAACCGTAGATTTATTTTTTAATTTTAGTATCTAATGGCGCATCAAGGCGATGAGTCATTTGTTTGAGAAGATTGAAAATGTAGTTTGAGTAAATTAAAACACTAAAACATGTGTTTGACTGTTAAAACCATAGAAAATGATGTCCAATTGATGTGAAATATTATGAAAGTTTTCTTATAATTATTTTTTAGGTTTTTAGGAATACTACACATCAATCTGATGTGTGATGTACTCAAATGAACTAAATAAATATTTTTTAGAAAATATCAATTTTTAAAGACATGCGTCAATGTGGGAGAGCTAGACAAATGAGCTTAGATTGTTGTGAAATTACAGGAAAACAATCGTAGATCTATTTTTAAATTTTTGGAATATAAGAAATGTCAAACAGAGGTTTCATTTCACTGAGATTACCGAAAATGTAATTTTAGTAATTTAAAACACTAAAACATGTGTTTAATGGTTATAACCACAGAAAACGATCTCCAATTTACATGAAATCTTGTGAATGTTGTCTCAGAATCATTTGTGAAATGTATGAGTCATACTAACCTCAATCTGACATATGGTGTGACTGTTAAAAGTTCAAGTGTGCTTTTTTAGAAAACATATTCAAATGATTCTTTTTATTTAAATTATACATTAATTTTAATAAAAAAGAAAATTTATATACAAAAAGCTAAGAAAATATATTTAGATTATTCTGATACTTTATAAAAATGATCAATAAGTCATTTTTGATGTGTGGGAGTCATACACACCTCAATCCAAACACATGGTGCACTACTACAAAATTGACCATTAGAGACCGCCCACTGACTACAAATGGTAGTCGTAGTTAGCCCATCGCTAAAGGCCAATAGAGACAGCCATTGGTGGTCGCTATAGGGTCTCCACAGCTGACTGTGATGATGGTCGCTAGAAGGAGCAGTAGATACCGCTCTAGGCAGTCTCTAACCTTGGATTTTTTTTAAAAATATCCTACTTTTGACAGAAGCCAAAGCGCCAAAAATTCCAAAGAAAAACTCCTCCTATAAATAGATCACATGCAGAAGGTTCATTGTGGATGTGTGTTTTGATTAGGTGAAAGGAAACTAAAATTTATAACTCACCTAAGGTGAACAACATTCATGAAGTGATCAGCAAGATGAAATATCCTCTACCATCAAGCTCACCAAAGAAACAATGACCACCCCCCATGATAGGATCAAACACACCTAATGAAATGAAATGAAACCCAAAATAATAAATCACTAAAACTATCATCATTACCTTGATGTTTTCCAAGACCATCCACAAACAGATCTATGCCTTCTTCTTCCAAATCCAGAAACACTTCTACCACAAAACATTTACCATGAATTGAAAAGAAAATCAAAAATCCAAAATAAACCTAAACCTTAAAATATGATTCAAACTCTAGTGATTCATACTCACACCAATGACCTTGTGATCCATCACAAAATATCAACCTCTGCAGAGGCTCTAACTATGCCATCGACGCAATACCTCTAACAAGAATACCATAATAGTTCTATTGGAAATCAACTACCTTGTAATTATATAAGGGAGGCAATACTACAAGACTGTGCAATAAAAAATAGTATTATGAGGAATAATCAATAGACTTGAACCCTTTACATGAGATAGATAATGAAATGGAAGTGAAATCCTGTGAACATACCAAAACCAACCCCACACACTTTTCAAATCTGTTATTGGACATTCTATCACCACACCTTCATGTTAGACTAAAATGTATTATAGCATGATAGAATAAGAAAATATAGTAGAGAATGAAGGTAGAAAAGATTTAATAGTGATTCACTAATGAAAAATTAGCTACCACAAGAAATAACCAAAAATTTCAAGACACACTAGAGAGAACCACCACCATATTTCCAATTAACTACAAACATCATCTCACCAGAAAAAAGTGGGGTCAACCATGATGAGTATTGATAAAAGATCAATGGAGGAAACCTAAATAGGACCTTGACTATAAAATAATTGAATAAATCTCTACAAAACTAAATGAATGAGGAGAATGTAGAAGGCATCAAGGATAAAACAAACATGAATTGATCGACTAAATAGTGTCAAAAGGGGGGATGTCATCGCCGCTATGTTGGTATGGTAAATATAATGATGGTTCTATATTCAAGAGTCCCTAATCATATTTTGATTAATAATTTTTTAAAAAATGGAAATGAAATATTTCATAACTCCTAAAAGATTGGAAGAAAATCCACATAATGAAGAAACTATATTGAGAAAGAATTTGGCCTATAATTCCATAAAGTAATTTTTTTTTCAAGAAATGAATAGATATTAAAGCTATGGTAGCTAATTATTCAAACATCTAGTGTACTAAATTTTCTTCACAAAATTTTAATTTTTCATAATCATTGGTTAATTTTTATCCTAAGGTAACCAATTGGATCATCCACAACAAGTTTTTCAGCATTGAGCTATGAATTTTAGGTTTGGTTCTCAAATGTGTCTCAATAATGTGGACAAAAATTAATGAAATATGGTGAAAATATAAACAACCACAAGAAGTCCTCAAACATATGCAATAGAATTATTCTTTATAGAAAGGTTGAAAGGTTCCTGACCAAAATCTTCTTACAAATTCAAAACATTTCTTTAATCATTGCATGTAACGTAAGAATATCGAGAAGGTACTTCTTGTAGGTGAATGATTGAACTTGTAGAAATAGTTTCATGATAATGGAAGGCTTCTCGATCTAGATTAATCCCATCTCCAATCAAAAAATACATCAACATAAAATTTCAATAGCTACCTACAATATCATGCCACAATGATGAAGTTAACACACAAGAAAGAGACGTAAAAATAGACTAATAAACATATTCTTGAAGTGACTCTTGCCACCTTCTAAGTCACTTTCTTATTCAATGCAAGTCCACTGAATCTCCACAATGGTATACAGTAGTTTCCCTCTTTGAGGCCACCTTATCGTAGAAACAAAATATACAACTTAATTAACAATAAGATTATTAAATACCTCTTCATATATCACTACTCCAATAAATGCAATAAAGTTCACCATGTTTCTACCTTATATGATACAACCTAAAACTATAAATAGAAATCCCTCTTAAACTGTATCATATACAAGTCCATGAACTTTGAATTTTCCAGCATATGGTTATTTACTAATGTCTGCCATCAATTCAAATAGTTGAAGCACAAGCTTTGGATGATATGAAAACAATGAAACAACTAGTAGACACAATACAATGTCACTAAAAATGCTTTCTCGATAGAAAAATAAAATCATAAACATGTTTCCTATATTTTATAATGACAAGCACATCCCCTTAATTTATCTCAGGGAAAAGATATATAAAATTGATATTGAATAAACACTATAGATCATACCCAAGGATAAAGAAAAACATTAATTGCCATGCCAATTAATTTTGATGGAGCCTTTCCCAAATATATAAAGAAGTACTAATTTCTCCTCTTCCATATAACTGGAATGATAAAAAAATAGAATTGTAGGAACATATATATGATGAAAATAATAAGACACTATTTGACCACATTAAAATAATAATAGATCAGTATTTTGTTATTGACATAAAGAATATGTTTGGGGGAAAAAATTACTTGTATGGGTGATCGAGTATTAGGAAGATTCAGGCAGATAATTAATATATAATGTCACCTTCTTCAAAACAAATAATGACATGAACCATGGGGTACTATTATTGAAGAAATATAAATAAAAATATGTATAATCAATGTAGTGCATCTAGTCGATCTTAGGGAAACCACAATCAACATGTATCACATATATAAAAAACAAATTCAATGAGAATCATTGAAAATTTATAATATTTAAATGATGTGCGTGTTTTTTTAAATACACATACAAGCTTGTACACTGATGCTAGAATAGAATTAAGATGAGGATTCAAACCACTTATTGAAGAAAATAGTCTACTTGGAAAGTATGTGCTCGTCAAGTGCTGATGGTTGGAAAAGAATTCCCTGTAAACTAGGGAAATTAAATGTTATGCATGAAAAAATATGTTCCAAAAGTGCACTGGGGAAATTTTATAGTGTATATAATTCCTTTCAACAAAATAGTATACCAAACCAAGTTGCAAATAACAAGGAGAATACAACAACCATAGGCAGAAACATAGAAGGTGGATTCAATGATGATACATGTTATAGGAAAGAGTTAAGGATAATATAGTTGAAGAATAATTTGTAAAATAGATGGCCCGCTAGGTTGAACAAAGTGGAGTAAATGATCACTGGAGAAACTATCAAATTATTACACAACATGATTTTATTTTATTAGATATAAGATATAATAATTGAAAATATTATTAATGTGATACGTAGATATAAAAAAGACTAAGAAGAATCAATTGTTTAGACAGTGATACATACATTTTTGGCAAAAAATCAAAACAAAGGCACCTCATCACTTCCTCGAGGGATCAACATCATCTCAATTTCCCACCTGAAATGGAAAGAAAAATTCAGTACACATCATATCAATAGAGATCCTAGAATTCTAGAGTGCAGAGCCTCTGTTATGTGGCTGATAAATTATTTTAAAGAGTTGAATTTCCCAAATTCCAATTTGACCTCAATATTGATATAAAAATAATAGTTCCAAAAGTAATGCAGTAAAAATAGAAATGAGTTCACTGATTATTGAATAGTGGTATGTAAATATTTTTGGAAGAATGATAATTGGATGACAAATTATCTGAAGATGAGATATCAAGAAGAAAAATTATACAAAGATGGAATAAAACTAACCTAAACTACCAAAACCCTAGGCCAGGGAGATCGGTAGATGCCAGAGGCATGAGTGGGAGTGGTGGTGGAGGAAGAGGCTAGAAAAAAATCAAGGGAGGGGTGGTGGTGAGGGCGGATGGGTGGTGGTAGAAACTCCTGGTGCGGCGGTGGGGGAATAAGTGAAGGCCAAGCAAGGCGTGAGGGAGGGGCGGCGGCAGCGGCACTAGCTTTGGATGCGGTGATGGGTGAGGCGAGAGGGACGAGCGGTGGCAACATCGGGTGAAGCGAGAGGGAGGGGCGGTGGTTTTGGGTCTTTGCACGAAGGGAGGGGGTCGGGGAGGGGGGTTAGGGTGTGGAGGGGAAGAGATTTAGGGGGTGGGGTGTGATTACGCCCGTTTTTTTCATTTTAGGTCAGCGACCGCCATTGGCCATCGCTCATACCCACCAACAACAACCTCCATTGGCAGTCACCCATTCCAATAGGCTCAAAAATCATATTTCTAGTAGTGGTGTGACTGATATGGCTCCATGTGTGCCTTTTTATTTAAAATCGACAATAATTCTTGTAAAAAGCACTAGTGACATACTCAAAACTAAGAAAAAACATTTAGATTATTTTGATACTTTAGGAAAATGATCCATAACTCATTTTTAATGTGTATGAATCATCTTAACCTCAATCTGACACACAATGTGACCGATATGACTTAAAGTGTGTCTTTTTATTTAAAATCGACATGAGTTTTAGTAAAAAGGAAAAGTGACTTACACAAAACCATGAAAAACATTCAATTTTTTTTTGATACATTAGGAAAAGGATCCATAAGTCATTTGTGATGTGTAATAATTATTTTTACCTCAATCCGACTCACGGTGTGATCGTTATGACTCTAATTGTATCTTTATTTAAAATTGAAATTAATTTTAGTAAAAATGACAAGTGACATACTCAAAACCAAGAAAATGAATTTGGATTGTTTTTATACTTTATGACAATGATCTATAAATCATTTTTGATGTGTAAGAACCAACTTCACATCAATCCTATACACCATGCACTCGGTATGACTCAAATTGATTATTATTAGTTTAAAATTTATATTTATTTGAAAACATGTACCACTCACTGCAATCCAAGAAAACATGTTCTGATTTTCTTGATAATTTAAGAAAGAAATTCATAAGTTATTTGTGACATGTAGGAATAATTATCACATCAAACCGACACACGATGTGATTGATATAATCCAAATTGTGTGTTTTCATTTTAAAATGACATTTTAGTAAAAAACACGAGTGGCATACTCAAAACTGAGAAAATGCATTCAATTGTTTTGATAATTGAGAGAAATGATCTATAAGTCATTTGAGTCATGTAAATTAATTTTGGTGGGTATATTTATGAATTTCTATTACATTTCACTTATTTTTTATATGTTTAATCCATGTTTTATGATTCATTTAGAATGTACATATAGTTTATATTTTATAGGCCTCCAATGTCATTAGCTTGAAATGTAATAATGTTTCAAGTAGGTGATTTTGAATGCCTATAAAATATACAATTATAAATTCAATATAAATAAAACATGAAACAATGGATGGAAATATAAAAATTAATTGAAAATGAAAAAATTTCTTAAAAAGAATCGATGAAAAATAACTTCAATCGCACAAAAAATTGTTGTTTCAAAACATAACATTTGTAATTCTAAATTATTTTTGCACCAAACATTTTTTGTGTCATTTTTTAAATTATTTTTTAATTTTCTTTTATTTTCAATTAATTTTTATTTGTACAATCAATGTTTTAAATTTCATTTATATTTTATGGGCATAAATTTTTTGAAGTGTAAATATTATGTTTTTAATTCATAATGTTTGTGCCATGTAAATTAGTTTTGGTTTTTTATATTTATGATTTTCTTATTACAACTCTTTTTATATGTTTCATCCATGTTTTCAGTTTCATTGAGACTGTACTTATACCCTGTATTTTATAGGCTTCAAAATGTACCTACTTGAAACATATAAGTTTTGTTGCGTTTCAAGTAAGAGACATTGAAATCTTATAAAAAACGATAATTACAATTAAAATGAAATTTAAAACATAGACTAAGCACATAAAAAAAATTAAAAATAAGAATATTTTCATCAAAATAGTAAATAGAAAATAATATAGATGATTGAAAATAAATTTTTTTAAAACATAACATTTGGACTTTAAGAGAAGTAGGCAACTCTAAAAAACTTATAAAATATAAATTATAGTTAGATTCTAAATGAAATTTAAGACATGCACTTAAAACATATAAAATAATTCAAAATAAAAATAATTTCATAAAATAAATAAATAGAAAATATTAAGTATTTATAATAATATATGACTTAATAATAATATATAATACTATAATTAATTAATTAAATAAAATTAATTAATATTTTATACTTATTAATAATAGTAAATATATTGAATACATTACTTTTATGAAGTCATAGTGATTAATCTTTTACTTAATAATAATAATATTTAATAATAATACTATTATTCACATGATCATCATCATTATTATTAACAGTATTATTAGTTGTAAAAGTAATAAAGAGAAAATAATATACATGAGACAAAATATTATTATTTAATAAATAATAATAAAAATAATAATATTTACTAAATGAAAATAAAAAAATTAATATTAATTAGATTATTAATTATTAGTACTTATTTTCAAGTATCAAATTAATTATATTGTTAATTACATTATTTATATTCACTATTAGAAATTATTAATAATTATATAATAACCATAATAGTAATATATTTTATATTTTAATAATAAAGAAATAAAAATAATAATAATTTTGAATATTATTTATAATCTAATTATTTATGTATTTAATAATACTAAATAATAATATAATTAATAATGTAATTAATTATAAATAATCATTACATCGAAATAATTATATGCATATAATTATTATTTAATAATAATAATATTTAATGATAGTATCATTGTAATTTATTTGACTATAAAAATAATATATTAATTATTTTAATCAATTAAAATTAAAACTATTTTTATTTTTATTTTTATAGATTTTAATTTAATAATATTATTAATATTTTATTTATTTTATTTTAGTTATAAACATCATCATCATCATTATTATTATTATCATTATCATTATCATTATAATTATTTATTAAAAATGTTTCACATTCTATATGTGTGTGTATATATATATATATATATGTTTTGAAATTCGTTATTTGAAGGCGAAGAAAAAAAGAAAGTGTATGACGATGTCGATTGATCTGAATGATGATGGCGAATGAAAACGTATCAATCACAATAAAACAAGAAATAAAGAACACAAGTATATGGCCACACAAAATCATACAATTTCCATTATCATGTAACCGTATTTATAGATTACAAAAGGGTTGATCCAAAGGACAAAATTAATTCCAATCTAGCGGTGGGAATACAAACAGTTTGGACATATGAAGAGACTTGATGGGTAATGAATAGACCTCATTCATTATGATTTATGACATCCACACCATTAATGATAATTCATAACACTCCCCCTTGGGTGTCATAATCCCATGGAATCTAATATAAATCTTCACATAAAAAACCCTGTGGAAAAAACAATTGCATACAAATTAAAATGATTCCATGCTATGATGTCTCATTAAAAACCTTATCAGAAAACCTAGTGGGAAAAACTGAGTAAGGGAAAAAGAGTACAGCGTTTACAAATCCCCCTAATAAAATCACGGTAGACTTTTCAATCGTCGCATTCCAATTTTATAAATCAATTTCTCAAATGTTGAAGTTGGAAATGCCTTTGTGAACAAATCTAAGAGATTTTCATAAGACCTTATTTGTTGGACATCAATCTCACCATTCTTTTGAAGGTTATGGGTGGAAAATTTTTTTGGTGAGATATGCTTTGTTCTGTCACCTTTAATAAACCCACCTTTCAACTGTGCTATGAAAGCAGTATTATCTTCATATAATATGGTGGGAATGTTATTAATCATATCTAATCCACAATAATTTTGAATATGATTAATCACTGATCTCAACCAAACACATTCTCGACTTTCTTCATGAATATAAATCAACTCAACATGGTTGGAAGAAGTCGCAGTAATGGTTTGTTTTGTAGAACGCCAAGAAATAGTAGTTTCACCATATGTAAACACATATCCAGTTTGAGATCTTGCTTTTTGTTGATCATACAAGTATCCAGCATCAGCATAACCAACCAACTTTGGTTCTGAGGATTTGGAATAAATTAACCCATGATCTTTTGACCCTTGAAGGTATCTTAATACATGTTTGATACCATTCCAATGCCGACGAGTAGGAGAAGAACTATACCTTGCCAATAAATTCACAAAAAATGATATATCAGGTCTTGTATTATTTGCAATGTACATTAGTGCTCCTATATAACTCAAATATGGTACGTCAGGACCAATTAGTTATTCGTCATCCAATCGTGGCTTAAAAGGATCACTATCACGATCAAGAGATCGTAAAACCATTGGTGTACTTAATGGATGTGATTCATTCATGGTAAATCTTTGTAGGAATTTAGTAGTATAACGTGATTGATGAACAAAAATGTCATTCTTAACATGCTCAATTTGTAATCCAAGGAAGAACTTTGTCTTTCCAAAGACTTTCATTTCAAATTCTTTCTTCAGATATTCCACTGCCTTGGAAAGTTCATCATTAGTCCCAATTATATTTAAATCATCAACGTATACTAAAATGATAACAAATTCAGATCCAATATTCTTAATGAAGACAGATGAAAAAATTGGACCCTTTTTATAACCTTCCTTCATCAAATATTTACTCAAACAGTTATACCACATGCTCCCTAACTTCCTTAATCCATATAATGATTTATTCAGCTTAACTGAATAATGATCTTGAGATCTAGGATATTTTTCTGGAAAATTGAATCCTTCAGGGATTTTCATGTAAACATCATTATCAATATCACCATAAAGATATGCAGTCACTACGTCCATTGGGCATAATTCAAGTTTCTCATGTACAACAAACGTCAGGAGGTACCGAAAGGTTATTGCATCCATTACAGGAGAGTATGTTTCATCATAATCAATCCTGGGTTTTTGTGAGAAGCCTTGAGCAACCAGTCATGCTTTATATCTCATGACTTCATTATTTTCATTTCTTTTTCTCACAAAAACCCATTTGTATTCAACAGGCTTAGTCCCTTCAGGGGTTTTCATGATCGACCCAAAAACCTCATGTTTAGCAAGTGAGTCTAGCTCAGATTGGATTGCAACTTTCCATTGATCCCAATCTAGCCTTTTACGACATTCATTAACAATTTTAGGTTCTTGATCCACATCTATAATATCAAGGGATACATTGTATGAAAATTTGTTATCATCCATGGTCTCCACTCGGTTCCAACATCTTCCAGTGTTGGTGAAATTTATTGAAATTTCCTCCTGATCATGTTCATGTACATCTGGTACATTTGCATCATCTTCAAATTCATTCATATCTTCAACCAACATAGGTTGTTTCTCCATTCTTTGATGGGGATTTTTATCTTTTGAACCAAGTGGTCTCCCACACTTTAGGCGTGGGTTGGAAGCATTGTTGGTAATAACATCAGATTGTTCTTCTAGGACATCAATTCTTACCGGTGCATTCACATCAGATATATATGATTTGGTAACCCATTTTGAATCATTGAATGCATCAGGCAATTGATTTGATAAATTTTGAAAATTAATGATCTTTTGAAATTTAAGTTCACTCATATTTGTACGAGGATCAAGATGTAATAATGACGTTGATTTACATGATATTTCTTTTGAAGTCGATTGATTTCCCCCTTTGAGTGTTGGAAATAATTTTTCATCAAAATGGAAATCAGCGAATCTTGATGTGAATACATCTCCTATCATAATCTCAAGATATTTAATGATCGAGGGAGATTCGAAACCAACATATATCCCCAATCTCCTTTGGGGTCCAATTTTTGTTCATTGTGGGGGTGCTATAGGCGCGTATACAGCACAACCCAATATTTGTATGTGTGAAATATTTGGTTCATGACCACAAGTTAATTGCAAAGGGGAATAATCATGATAGCTTGATGGATTTATTTGAAGCAGTGTTGCTGCATGCAGAATTGCATGTCCCCATGCTGAAATGGGCAATTTAGTTTTCATAAGTAATGGTCTAGTGATAAGTTGTAATCACTTTATAAATGATTTAGCTAGACCAATTTGTGTATGAACATGAGCTACATGATGTTCAACACTTATTCCCAATGACATGCAATAATTATTAGAAGCATGTGATGAATATTCACCAGCATTTTCAACCCTAATATGCTTGATTGAATAATCAGGTAATTGCACCCTTAACCTTATTCTTTGGGCAAATAATTTCGCACACGTCTGGTTGCGAGTGGACAATAGACGCACATGGGACCATTGAGTTGACACATCAATCATGATCATGAAATATCTGAACGGTCCACATGGTGGATGAATTGATCCACATATATCACCATGAATTCAGTCCATGAACATCAGGGATTCTCTCCTGATCATTGATGGTGATGGTCTTATAATTAATTTGCCTTGAGAACAAGTAGCACATGAGAAATCATGGGGTGTAAGAACCCTTTATCGACCAATGGATTTCCATGAGTACATTTAATTATTTTCCTCATCATTATTGATTCAGGATGACCCAAACAGTCATGCCAGAAAATAAATGTAACCTGGTTGGTAAACTTCGAGTTTACCATGTTTGATTCAATTTTACAAATATTGACAAAGTACAATCCGGACGGAAGTCTCAAAAGATTCTCTTGAATCTATTTGTGATCATTTTTAATGCTTGTTATGTTGAGGTATTCATCACATCCTTCATCCATTGTCTCGATGTGATATCCATTATTACAAATATCTTTAAAACTTAACAAATTGCATCGAGAAATGGGAGAAAATAAAGCATTGTTTATCATAATTTGTGTACCACCGAGTAGGTATATTCTTGCCCTTCCAGGGAAATCGATTAATTGCGCACTACCGGTTAAAGTACACATATGAGCACTACCCATTTTAATGGTGATAAAATATTTCTCATGTTTAAGAATTTTGTGCATCATTGCGCTGTCGACGTGACAAATATCTTTATCATGGAAATTATTCTCAACAGAACGATTTACATCATCCATTTCTAGTAAAGAAAATAAACATGCATATAAGGAATAACTAAAAGAAACCAAATTGAAATATGCAATATTTAAAAAAAATATTAAAAAACCATAAAACCATTGTTCATTTCAACCACAATCATACAAAAAACAAAAATCAAACTTTGATTCTGTCACGAGCATTCATGCTTGATCATTATTCTCATCACCTTCAGGGTGTGCAAAATAGTCAGAAATATCAAAGTTTGTAATATCATCATCATATTTCAAAGTCTGGTCAGCAAAATTTGTTTCAGCATTCTTTTCCTTTCCTTTGATAGATTGTTGACAAGGATAAACAAAATGCTTTGGCGTGCACACAACCAATGCCCCTTCATGCCACATCGAAAGCAGTTAATTTCATCACTCTTTTCATTCTTCATTTGTGGTTGTTCGTTATCGGACCACTTCTGGTGGTTCCCCTTCCTCTTCTCATTTGGTTATGACCACCTCGAACAAATGACTTTCCTCAGCCTCGATTGCATCGATTCTTATCACAACCTTGATTAAAAGTAGTCACATTCGCTTCACAGAATTGGAGCCGCACCAATAGGTCGGGATTCATGATTTCTCATCAAGAGTTCATTATTTTGTTCAGCAACAAGAAGGCAAGAAAGTAATTCATAGTATTTTGTAAAACCTTTCTCGCGATATTGTTGTTGCAGAATGACATTTGAGGCATGGAAAGTGGAATATGTTCATTCCAACATATCGGTATCAGGGATAGTATCCCTGCCTAATTTTAGTTGTGATGTTATTTTAAACATTGCGGAGTTGTATTCACTTACTGATTTATAATCATGGAATCGCAAATGACTCCACTCAAACCATGCTCTTAGTAGTATTACAAGTCGAAGGTGATCATACCATTACTTCAGATTCTACCACAGCACCAAAGGATCTTTCACCGTGAGGTATTCATTCTTCAGATCCTCATGGAGGTGATGGAAGAGGAATATAAGGGCTTAGGCACGGTCTTGAGCGGAAGTGTGATTGTCAGCTTTAATTGCTTCGTCGATGCCGTTTGGATCAAGGTTCATCTCCGCATCCAGAATCCACGACAAGTAATTCATCCTAAAAATTCCAAGAGGGAGAAATCCATGCTTTGAAATATTCTTCATGGGAAAATTTATCTTACTGGGATGACTAACCTTTTTACTTCGCAGAGCAGTCATGCTAATAATGTGTTTTGAAATTCGTCGTTTGAAGGCAAAGCGAAACGAAAGCGTATGATGATGTCGATTGATCAGAATGATGATGGCGATGTAAAACGTCTCCATGTGCATATCGCATCAACCTAGACTCGTGAAGACTTTGAGCCACGTGCCTTGTTGATCCAAGAACACTGTTCACACCTGTTCACTACCAAAGCTTCCCAGGCATCAGATTGAAGTCGCATCCCTGTTGCAGCCCTCATCTGGATCAAATCAACATTACTACTTAGTTACAAGATGGTGCCTCGAAGCAACACACGGAATTATATTCAAGAAAAAGAAAAAGAACTCTGTGGTGGCTATAAATTTGTCCCCTTTCTCCCATTTGATGATACTCTGCTCATGCTGATTTGATTATGGTTAGGGTTTGTGTTTTTGCAATTATAATTCTAATTCCGTTCTATTTTTCTTCTGTTCAACTGTGATTCTCTTTACATTCCCAATTTCTTGGTGTTTCTTCATCTCTATGAAGTCCCTATGACCTCAAACTCCGTATTCATGGAAAGGTAACACACTTTGGGTGTTCCAAGGTGAATAATAGTGGTATTCTTAAATTTACACATTTTAATTCTCAATCTATTTCTTGTGAGATGGTGTGTAGAGGAGGTGATTTTCACTCTAGATCTCATTAACACTACTGTACTCTTCCAATGGTTGTGCATTAAAATCTCCTTCCATTTGGGTTGCACATTAGACCAGTGGAGTCATGTGGTTTGAAAGGAATAATGATATGTGATTGCTATCGGATGAGTGGGTTAGAGCATTCACTCGATTGAGGAGTGTTCTTGCCCATTCATCATGGAGGATAATGGGATTGATGGTTTGCTCAAGGATTCTTGGAGTAGATTTGAGGTTACATATAGGGAAACAATGTAGTATTTGTGGGAAAATGATATTGAGTCTCTCCACTAAGTTAGGTGATTTAGAATAGATTTAAATGATGATTTAACTCCTTGGAATTCACCCTTAGACCTCCTATTTTTCATCCAGGCCACATTGTAATGTTTGTTTCATCCAATTTTACTTTAATGCATTTGATCAGAAAACCAAAAAAAAACAAATCACCCCCCTCTTCATGCTTTCAAAACAATAGAAAACATAAAAAAATTCATAAGTGAATGAGGTTGTGAAGAATGAACTACACAAAACTCCTTGGGAAACAACCCTGGTTAACCCTATATTGTATTCTAGGTTTCTTTTCAATTCTAATCGATGAGGCCCCACGACAGGGCCCTCATCAATGTGTATAAAACATTTTCCCCTCTATCAACCCTAACATCTTGGATAATACCATAGTAAAAATAAATCATGGTATGATATAAATTTATTATCTGGGTACAACTTCTAGAATATGGAACAAATAGTTGTTAAACTTTTTTCTTAAGCTGCATCAGAAACATCAATGATCTTGATTGAATGTGAAAATGAAAATTGCTAGTTGTAATAGGCTTTATGCTTGTATATTACCTTATCCTTACTGAGATTCCATATCAAACTGATCTAAATGAGGCTGGTTTTATATCTTTTGAAAAACTTGTATTCTCATTTATCCAATTTCTAGTAACCCATCCAGTTTTTCTTCCTCAAGCACTGTCAGATAGTTTTGTCTTCCAACTTATGCAGTTCTCTGGGTCTCGTTTGATATTTTAATTCTCTACATTATGCACATGCATGATCAAATATGTGTATATATAATGTCATTTGAGATAGGTTTACAAAGTACTCTTTGGAATATGTAATCTATACATCACAAAAATACCTTGTGACTCTAGAACAATTCAGGTAAATAATTCCATCTTGTATTTTTCAATACCATGTCAACTGTGTACTCTAACTTGGATTTAATAACCCCTCGATGTAAACATGTTCCATAGAACTTGGGTTACAACTTACTCTATTTTATTGAAATTTTGTAGTCTTATATAACTATAAGACTAATCATTTCTTTTTCATATGGTGTCAAACATACTTGTCTTGGAAAACTGTAGCACTCCCACTAACCCTTCGCAAACACCTAGGTACACATTCATTTAAAATGAATGTTCTCTGATCATTTTTCTCATCTTGACCCATAACCAGATCCTTAAAACTTTCATTCCATATTAGCATTCTTTGATGTCTCCAACCTTTCTAGTCACGTCATAGTGACATGTTCCATAAACACTAGTACAAAAACATGCTTTCACGAAGGATTTTTGACATCGATTATTAAATAATTGTCGTTAAAAACTGTGTAACGTCAATTATTTAGAAAACCGAAGTTAAATCCACTTTCCTAGTGGGTTTTAACATTGGTTATCTACTAATCAATGTAAAAATAGGTTTTTAATGTCGGTTATGAAGAAACCGACATTAAAAATTATGTTTTAACAATGTTTAGTAGAAAACCGATATTAAAACCACTAGGAAAGAGATTTTTTTACGTCGATTATGTAAATAACCGATGTAAAAACAAAAAATCCGCTTCCCGTGTAGTGATATTCCAAAGTTTTCATTGTGCACCTTCTACTTTTTAAAACCTCCTTGAATTTTTTTATAGCAACCCATACTTTTCATACAGATATATTACATCTTATTAGATGGATATTTATGACATATCATCATGATTCATAGTAAGACCATGAATGTTTAATGCAATTAAGAACACGATATGTAGACATATTATTTGATAAAGGATATTCAACATCTCCCATAAATTAAGTCTCACATTATACCCTTCTTTGATATAGCCTACTTAGATTATTTTTCGTAACCTAGGGAAATAAAACATGTGAGTGGGTGAGTTCAAATTCTCAGTAATGATAAACATGATAGATATCAATCGATGATCATATGCTAGCCTAAGATACACATTAGGGTATGAGATCATGATCACAACTTACAAAATTCACACACAATCTATCTTAGATCATCAACATGAGTCATGACATAAAAAACATTTTCATAAAAAATGAAATATTCATAAGATTGCAGAATTATAAATAATCAACCATGAGCCATGAGAGCATAACATTAACATAGGAATGTGGAAAAACATAATCTTATAACGTTGAGAAAATCTATAAATAGAAATAGATTCACTCATTACGTTGAGGACATGAAATCATGTCCTTGCATAATCTTATGGGAATGAAACCAGATCCAAACATAAACATGTGGAATTGAAATTAGTTCCATGTATCTTGTTGTGAAGGTAAAATTAGGTTCACACACTACAGGAAAATGACCATTTCTCGGTGTTTTTTTGGAAATGAAAGCATTTTAAACCGCCGCCATATGGTTCTGCGGTGGTTTTTTAAAACCACATCTAATGTGTGTGTTGGCATACAATAGGCGTCGGTTTCCTAGATTTAGTAGCAGTTTATGGTAACCATCGTAGTGGGTGAATTTTGTGGCAGTTTTAATGGTTTTAGCGGCGGTTTCCCCCTATAAAACTGTTTTTTTTTTCGCGGTGGTTATAACGACTGCGAAAAAAACCAGTATCGCCGGGAGGAAACCGCTGCTAAAACCATTAAGCCCGCTGTGATATAATAAAGGAATATGAAAACTGTTTAGTGGAGGTTAAAACACCGCTAAAAAAATATCATTTTTGCCAGGGAAAACTGCCACTAAAACCATTAAAACCGCCGCGATATAATAAATGAATAAGAAAATTGTTTAGCAGCGGTTAAAACCGCTGCTAAATTATTGTCCGTAGTGACGGTTTTAACTACTGTGGATATCAAGATAATGTAATTGTAGTAGTGGTTAAAACTGTCGCTAAATATATTATATTTATTTTTCAGCGGTTAAAACCACTGCTAAAGACAGATTTACAAAAAAATGCAGCTGATACAGCAGGACCATTACCAATGCCCTAAAAAAACCAATCCAATAGATATAACATATAACACATCATAACCACAACACATCACAACCAATGATCTCAAGTGAACCACTATTGAAGCCAATGAATAATCAGTCTCCATCAAAAACCACCCAAAAAAGAGTTGAATTACCACCATAATGAACTCTTGAATATAATAGAAAGATAATAAAGGAGTAATGGGGAAAGATAGGGATACCATGAATCAAATAACATCAATCTAAATGATCCAATATGATCCAAGTGGTTTGGAACAACAAGGGAGGTGACTGGGGAAGGGGAGGATGGGTAAGGGTCAATTAAGAATTGAGGGAATGTCTAAAATTCAACAGATGGAGGTAATAAAACTTATATTTATAAGTGAATAACACTGGACTCTACCAAAACATGGTTAATATCCAAAACTCATGTGGTGGGTTTAGTAAAAGTGTGATCTAGAACCCTCATTTCCGTTTTATCTTTTTTCCCATTTTAAAATGGATGTTGGCCTCCCACAAATCTTAGAACATGGAGTGGTCTAAGACATAGTGGTTCTTCTATATTATTACATGTATAGAATCCATGACTTAGTTCCCATTTCCCAACCATTTACCCTCACCATGCCCAAGGCTACAATGTGGTGAGCTTGGGTCTTCTATTTTTGACAGGTGGTCCTCCGATATTCCATGCCCACCCAAGGGAATTTCAAGATTCTCATGGTGCATAGGAAAACCACTAGGACAATATGCATAACACCATGTCATCCCCAAGTCATGGTTATATATCCCATTTTACACAAGAGCACACCCAACATAAAACTACCTTATTCATATCTAGACAAGTCATTGCACAAGCCGTGGAGGCCTTCAAAATGCTAAAACACCACCTCAATCCTCAAAATCACCACAAAAATCTTCCTAAACATCCCCAAGACTTGATAATGCACAAAGGGAAGTTCATAAAGGGTATGTACCATTACACTCATTCTATTTATTTTGGTTTCCCTATTATTTATCAATTTTTTGTCAATATGATCATATTTTCCCCAAAATTATAAGAACTATGTGTGGATTGATTCATATTTTCATGTGATACATAGTGATTCCTAGATCTCCTATCTCAAACCCAACCAAAAAACCAATATCAAATCCCTCACTTTATCTCAGTGATCGGGCTTATTCATTCACATTGGTTTTCCGTCCATAGGGTTGGCATTATGACAAGTTCATTTTATTTTAAAAATCAGTTTAAACTACTTTAAACCTCATATAATAAGGTATTTTTCATATTATCTTAAACTACAGATTATTTTAGTCATTTTCACATGATGTTAGACTATGTGATGCATGGTCCGTCTTGTAAGACTTGAAACTTATTTGAGAAGTCTACCTAGTAAGACCTATCTTCCTCTACAAATTATCCAAATCTACATAGGGATCCTTAGAATGTGGTTCTTTATCCATAAAAAAATGTTATGAAAAAAATGACTCTTACCCTAGGAAAGAGCCTAATATGCATAGGGGTATTATATAAAAACTATATGTGGATTGATTCATGATGTTTCAATATATGTAATGATGTTGGGATCTCCTATAATAGGCCTTGGTGAAAATTATAATCACACTGGTTATACCCTAAAGCCGATACCCTTCCTCATTCACATCAATTTGTTTATTTATTTCTCATATAATGGTTCCCATACTTCTCATCCTTCTCCTCCTATACAAGATATAAATTTTTATAGAGGAACTTTTCCAAGAACTATGAATGGATTGATTCTTGTTACTATAGGACATGTTTTATATCATTCATCCTTGGGTAACAAACCTAATAAATTTAGGAAAAATGAATCATAAAACATGATTTGTGATAAAAAATAATCAACATATATGTTGCATACCACACTCAAGAAATCAAGACATAAAAGGAAACATCAAAAATCAATAAAATACATAAAAGGAAACATGAGAAATCAAGAAAATGTTAGGTCATGAAAATGTTTGGTGGGAACTATGTGCCACCCATGATACATATAAAACCCATATGTTACCATATTTGTCCAACATATAAAAAAACAACTAATCATGGTCCGATGATGAACAAAGCTCATCACCCTGTCCACCTCCATATCTACTTCCTGATACCACCTGAAAGATCATTATATTGAAAATTAAACATTGTTGTATATTTATATTTAAACTTAAAACCAATAAAATATTGGAAAATAAATGATTTTGAATTTTGGTGATTTACCTATTCACCACCAGTTGATGCAATACCATCAGGGGTAGATCTAGTTGTCTTCTGATATAAATCAATCAACGCTTTCTAAAAAGAGGATATCTAAGCCCCCTAGTCATGAACTGTGTTTCGTAGAGAAACAATCTCTCTATGAGTCTCTCGGGGTATGGACTGACTACATCTAGGAGTAGATGTAGCTGAAATCCCCAATGGCTTGACAAAGACCTCAGATGGTACGGGTCCCAAACCCATCCTGCGCACTCTTCTAGGATGCTCATTCCCAAGGACTTTAGCAACCGGGTCATCCTGAGAGACTGAGTATGACTGCACAAGATTGTCATCCCACAGTTCTTTAATTTTAACCTACAAATCAAATAGCAGTAATATTAGAATAAATATATATTAACATAATAACAACTGATAATAAGTTATTATAATCAAAAATGAGTTCTTACCCCAACATCTTTGGCAGACTCATTAACAGAACTTCCATTAGATTTTTGGTGAACATTCAACCACACTTCTATTCGGGATGCTTCGTTCTCTAAACTCTATGACTTCATTAAACAAATATAAATCAACAATTTAATATATTAAACAAATAATATTGTCTCATAATTATTTAAACTAATAAAAATATTACCAGAGCAAATAAACTTCTAGAAAAACTCTTTGACCCTGCAGTATGAGGGATGACTTGCTTAGCCTGGCTTGATGCATTCTATCTTGAAAGATCCTGAAATAAATAAAATTCAATTTAATAGTAATTTATTAAATGTCATATCCTATTCATATAAATGTATAAATATAAAATGATATTATTATAGTAATATATATTTAAATACCATTTGCTTCTCATCATGATGTATGTCAATAAAAACTTTCCACTGCTCTTTGGGTACCCCATCAGGTAGCTTGTCATACATCTATTGGGCGTTCAATGAAGTATCGTTGAAATCTCCCCACAATCTCTATTTAAAGTCTTTCTATTTTTTCCAAGATTTTTCAATTTCCACTTTCATGCTATCACATTAGTAACCGTAAAGTGAAAAAAATATGTACACATAAATTCATTTTGAAAATATTAATAACATGGCATTCAATTACACCATAATGTATTAAAATTACCATTATTTGGGAATCAAAAACTTCATTTTTACAACTTGTAGTCATATGTCTCCAATAATAATATAAAATAGGAAGGGAAACATGCTCAACGTCCATCTGCCCTAAAATATGGCCAAGTAATCCTACAACATCATCTGTAGGGACCCTATATGAATCAAATGAGACAACTATCTTCTCTCTAGTCAGATTCCATACATCCGAACTTTTTATATTTTTCTACACAATGGCATTTTTTATATCTTTAATGAAAAAATAGTTAGTATAAAAATGTGCAATAAATTTATTCATATTAAAACTAGTAACTATAACAGTCACCCTCAAGTATTCCTATGAAGAAATAGAAGTGGCTCGCCGATCTACCACTATTGAGGCTCTTGAAGTGGGAGGAAATGACTAAGCTGCTGAAGGACCACTCACAGAGGGTGTGAGAGATGGTGTAGGCGGAGATGGTGTAGGGGGATTAGCGGATGGTGGCTTAGATGTCTTAGTGAGGGAGAGAAATGGATCTTCGTCTGTTGTAGTGGTCGATGAAATAGTATATCGCTTCCTTCTTGTCATTCCTGTCATTTAATCAAATAAAATTAAGTTTAGAACATATATTTCAAAATAATTATGAAGATTTTTTTTTAAAAAGATAACAGATGCACAATACTAACAAACAAAATATACATAACAATGATAATTAATGATTGCATAAATGAAATAAGGGGGTGTTAAATGAATTCATAACTATACGTACAATCATTTTCCCTTTCAATCATGTTAGTTTCTTACTCCATTACTTAATCCAATTCATTCATCCTTTATAGAATAATATTTTCAATATCAAGGTGGGAAAATAATTCCGATTCATGTTATTGATGAGATTCAATGTCAGAGGTCAAATCTTCCACTTCATTACCCATATCATAAAATAAATTTGTTTTACGTGAGAAAATACACTCCACCCTTCATCCACAACATAATTCACATAATATACCATTTTTTATTGCGATGATATGATATATGGATCATGTAGTTCACGATCACCAACATCCATCATGCGAGAGAAGTTCACATAAGTAAATTGCAAGGAATCTTCTTTAACACCTTTGATATTATCAACCCAATTTCATTTGAATAAAACATCTGAAAAATGCATGTGGTAGTTTAATTCAATAATATCAGTAATATTTTCATAGTATCCCACTTCAACAAATGTAAATATACCACTAGTATGTGTCTTTAAAACCCTCTTCTTGATCGACTGTATGAAATCAAAATCCATTCACGTTATAAGATTCAAACTTTCTAACTTGTTTTAGAGGACCTCGATTAAGAAAATTCAAATCTTCTGACAAATCTGCTTGAGTATCAGTATTCATGAACTGAAAAAAATAAATATACTTTATTAGAATTACAAAATATGTGTGTCAACCTAATATTCGTATTTATTTCAATATTTATGAACTTACACGTTGTGCAAACCATTCTACAAGATCTTTATTAATAGCTTTCTTTATATCATTCTCATGTTGTGTTCAGCCTCTCATTCATCTATTTGTTTGTATCTACAATGCTTCAATAAATGGATATGAAATTTCACTATTCAGCAACACATATCTATGTACCTGTAATAATTCCATTTCTGTCAGTGTAACATTTGAGGTCCTCCCAACTGATCGGCCAATAACAGAAAATATTTTTGATTTCCCATGTATTTAAGATTGAGTTGATGTGTCGTCAACACGTCCAACTATATTAAATATTATCTCAATATCATCCAAGTATCTAGAATAAAAGGTAAGACAATATTCTACCAAATAGCCTTCAGCAATAGAGCCTTCTGGTTGAGCTTTATTTCTCATGTATGATTTCAAATGCCAAAGATATCAATGAAAAAAAACAAACATAATTATGAAATTAATTAAGTTCCAAAAATTGTTTACTTATCTAAAAACATATAAATAAATTAACTCTCAATTGGATACATCCATCGATAATGAATGAGGCCTCTAAATTTAGCTTCCTCAACCAAATGCACAGTTAAATGCATCATGATAGTAAAAAACGATGGAGGAAAGATCATCTGCATTGAAAAAAGTGTCAATACAAACCTCTCTTGAAGGTTTTTAAGATAAAATGGATGTAGATATTTATCATATAGTTTCCTGAAAAATATGTAGAATTGGAGTACAAAAGCAGTAACTTTTTCAGGTAATATAATGTATGCAATGCCAATGGTAGTAACTACTGTAATAAAATATGTGAATAATGAATTTTAAATCCATGTAAATTATGATTAATCAAGTCAAAACACCTTGATATGTTACTTGAATACCCATTAGATACTTTCACATGCTTTAAAATTTGAAGGAATGTATCTTTATCCCTGTTTTTTATTGTAAAAATTTCCAGAGCATACTTTTCATTCTCATATGGCAAGAGATCACATTTTATGTTCATTACTTGTAAGTATTTATGAGCATTGAGATTATCCTTAGACTTTCCATGCTCATTAAACAATATGAAGATCAAATTTTCATATACATTCGTCTCAATATGCATCAAATCAAGATTATTCCAAAACAAAATAAATTTACAATACGAAAGTTTGAAGAATACACTTTTTCCCATTATTGCATTCCAATTTCACTTGACGACGCACTTCGAACCCATTTCCCGCTATCATTTAAATGATAAACCTTCCCAAATTATGATTCAAATTTTTCAAGTTGTGTCAATATTTCAAAACCAGTTAACAACTTTGGAGGTGTTCTACGATCAATGAAACCGTCAAATTTTGATTTGTTCAGCTGAAATCTCTGAGATGAATCGAGAAATATTCGATGGCACAAGAAGGAACATTTTCTACTATGAGGTAGACTTTTGGGCTCAAAATCAAAGTTACAAATTGGACGAGCCAAAACCATGTAATTATTCCAACTAGATAAATTCCCAAGCCTAGGGAAGTCACTAATGGTCCAGATTAATGCAACATGCATTTTGACCACTATTTTAGAAGAAGCATCAAATGTATCAACACAGTTGCTCCATAACTTGTGTAATTCTTCAATTAAAGGCTGCAAGCATACATAAATATCATTTCTAGGTTTTTGTTTTCCAGGAATAATCATTGAAATGATAAAAGACGTTTGTTGCATACACATCTATAGAGGCAGATTATAAGGGATCAAAACAACTGGAAAAATTCTATAACTGGTACTCAAAGTCCCAAATTGGTTGAATCCATCGGTAGCCAATCCCAATCCAACATTCCTAGGATTATCTAAGAAGTCTTGATGTAATGAATCCAATGTCTTCCACGATTGTGAATCTCGTGGATGTTTCATTAACCCATCATTGTTATTATCTACTGAATTCCACTTCAGGTGTTTGGTAGTTTTCAATGACATGAATTATCTTTACAACTGATGCTTTAAAGGAAAGTAAAGAAAAACCTTTCTAGGTGTGTTACATTTCTTTTTCTTCATGGTATTATGTTGATTCAAACTTCCAACATCATCCATTGACTTCCATCTAGAAGAAGAACATTTTTTTAATCCTATCTACTTGAATCCTCTCACCAATAAAGCATACAATAATTGGGACACACATGTATTTTTGTATAACTCAAACCAAGACTATTAACAACTTTTTCCATATCATAAAAAGACTTTAGGGTGTTTTCTTTAAGAAATGCATCACACAACAATTCCAATATCGTGGACATTGCCTTATTTGTAATTCCACAAAGACATTTGATATGGTACAACTTCAGCAAAAAATAATGTTTTGAATATTTCAAACAACCACTATAAAACTATTGATTTCCATCATTAAATAAATCATGAAATGTATTTTCCTTAGTGAAGTTTTCTCTTACATTAGTCTCTACATAATCAAGAGGAGTATCTACTGATATGTTCCAATGTTCATCTGGTTGTCCTAAAGTCGCCAAAACATCACATGTCATGTTTCTATTTGTATCACCCTCATCTAGTTGTTTTTATATATTTGGATGTTGATGGTGGTGTATTTAAGTGCCAAATGAATCATTTATAAGGTTTTTCATTTCATTTCCCATTTTCGACAATGTTGGGAGATCATTCTGTGGATTGACATCAGTGCTCAACCTTTCCGTAATGTTCGATTCTCCATGCCAAATCCAACAAAAATATTGACTAGGGAATTGCTTCAATATTAAATGTTAATAAACTTCATCTCTCTTTAACCATCTTCTAAATTTACATTTAGGAAATTTAAATATTATTCTCCCTTCAATGGATCGATTAGAAATTGAAAAATCTAAAAAATCCTCCAAACCCTTAACATACTGAGGTGTGTTCCTCGGTAATGAGATCTAGATTTTATCCATGTATATCACAATGTGCCTAAAAAATATTAAAATAAAATTAAAACACATAACTATTAATAAATAGGGAAAGAGATTCATATATACTAGTTGAAAAAATATATAAATATGTTAAAGATTTGGAAAAAGTCCAGGATTAGATCAAAAAAATCCTCAAAGACACTTTTTCCTAATAGCCCATGGTGGTTATCAGGTAGAAATAATCGGATAGAGGAATAAAACATCTAATAAAATTGAAAGATCCAAACAACACTTCATAAAAAATGAATAGAAAGCTCCATAAAATCTTTGATATACAATGGATATAAATTTTTATGATGAACCTCATCCTGTAAAGTGGAATGCTCCATAATTCTTTTGAATAGAGGTTTGTCTGATAATTGCCTCCGCTAAGTCTATGCACTGGAAATAGGAAGTGATATCGACAAATTACTACAAAAAACTCTATTAACACACTTCACACAAATTAAATCCAAATAAAAAATAAATATTTATGTGGTTTGGATAATTCCATACATGTACAGGAGAATACTAAAAACATTTTCGTTGTAAAAGATACAAGAAAATACAAAACTCATCAATCACATCCAATCTATTATAAAGTCTCATAAAATTAATCTAGAAACTTATAGTATTCAGCATAATCTTATTATAAACTAATTTGGGTGGAGTAATTTGATAAACTATTCTGGATGAGAAAATAACCACAAATAGGACTATCGATATTTATATCCTTTATATCAACAATTTAAATTAAAAAACCCATAATTAATTACTAAAAATGGTTGATATGGAGTAAGAAATAAGGATCTTAAACCAAGGTATATAAGAGATAAATGTACAAGTAGAAAAAACCACCTCCATGATTCAAGATCTTATGTAAAAAAAGTACATGTGGTGTAGTTATGGTGACCGAGATACCTAAATAGTACTAGGATAGAGCACTACATGACCTCATTTTCACCTATAGATCACCAAAGGCTAGAGAATAGCATCGGGGTTCTAAGAAGACAGGTGGCATTTGGTTTACCCAATTTTATTAATAAAATAAAATAAAGAAAACTAACATGATCCAAATAGCGTGAATTCCATATGATAAATATTTACAAATCATATAAAGGTCAATAGTATAAAATGATCCGTGAAACCTAAGGCAAAATGAAAAAATCAATCTCCCATTTACATTTACAACACTAAATGGAACACGAGTCATAAAAAATCAACCATGCTTAGAAAAAACAATTTATCCGAACATGTACTTGTACCTATAGGTACCCAAAAAATAGACCATGAAATTTCATGTCCCCCCTAAGTGTATATGATGGGTGTGAGCATATAATACCCAATAATAAACCACATAGTTTCAAACTTATATGGAATATACTTACATATGTTCCTAATATCAATATAAATATTTATAAATATTTATATAAAAATGACTTTATAAATGGTTATCAATAAAAACATGGAAGCATCAGATAATGGAAAACTTCATAAAATAGAATCAATTATAAACAATAAATCCCTATAATGGGAGGGTCTATACCTAACATATTTTTTTGATCATAGAATTGGATATGAGACATCAGGTCCAGGAATCCCTGATTCCATTCCCATCAAACTAAGATCATATCAATACTTCTCACGGTTGAGTCATGAAAAAATCCTTGTATTTTTTGAATGAGGAAGGTGCATACAAGAATTAAGGAACTATTATCACATGAATTTAGGGATAGGTGAAAGTGGTATACAAAATTCAAGTCATTGTGATCCTATCACATTCATCAATCTCTATATAATACATACCAACACACATGTTATACAATAGAAAAATACCCCTTCTAACATACTCATTATTTATCAAAACAATATCCATGGTCAAGGTAGCATTATTATTTATACTAATCAACATGATTGGTATAAAAAACTAAAAACAAGCTCAACATATCAAAGTAATAGTCATGATTAAGAAATAATTCCATTAAAATGAATCTAATGCTCAAAAAAACAAAAGGTAAATATGCTTGAATATGATACATTAACTATAATATCAATAAAACATAATTCCACGTCACACATGATCACAACATAAAACATGAATAAATAATGAATATTATATTATGGAACCCAAACAGGTATAAAAATATCATGACAAACATAAATCAGGTTATAAGGATACATTCCTTTCATGCTACTCTAAATGCCAATTATACTAGTTATAAATTATTGGATGAGGAGTAATTCATGGTTCATTAAAATATATCCAAAAATGGATCTAGCTTTATCATGAGAATTAACAAGTGTGCACTAGTAAAATACCACTTAAGATCAAATATGGTATTTTTAATAACCAAATGGATAAAATACCTATGAAATGGGAAAGGTGGAGAGGTGGCGAGGCTTGGAGAGGAGGCGTGGGGGCAGGGCAGCGACGTACGATGAGGTGACGAGGTGCGGCGAGGCAGCGAGGTGCGGCGATGCGGCTAGGGAAAAGGTGGCAAGGGTTTCAGGGGTCGCTGGGGGGGGGGGGGTCTCGCGGGGGTTGGGGAGAGAAGGGGGGTTGCGCGGGGGGGAGGGGGGGGGGGGTTCATGGATGAAAAAAAGTTTTAGCGGTGGTTTTCAAAAATCCCCCGCTAAAACAATAATAATTTTTTTTTTCAGCGGCTTAGTAAACTGCTACAAATAGCTAATAATGCTGTAGTGACACATAACACAATTATCGCATGAGTTATCCATATTTACACAATGCATTGGAGGAATATATAATTTTGGGCCCACCCATCACATAATCATAATCCATTAATACATGTTCCGTAGGATCATAAAACATTCATGATATATTACAGGCCATGGAAAAAAACATATTTTATAAACATTTTAACACTACATATATCATAACCCGTGGAAATAAAAAAGTTTCATAAACATCACATCATAATAATAATAAACCATACAGATAAAGAATATTAATGGTATCATTGAATAATATCCTCAGTGTGGCATAAGTGACATCAAAGGATGTTATCATAGATGAAAAATACCTTTAGAAGATCACTGTAATATTTTTGAGAAAAATATACTTCTCTTTTGAATCCACTTATTTAAAATCTAAAAATTTCTAAAAATATTACGAAAAAAAATTTATTTGAAAAAACCATGAAAACATGTAAATAAGGATTCAAATAATTGAGTGTTCATGATTCTAGAAACTTCCGTTCATGTTTTATACATTAAAATAACACTCTTTTCACAACTTTGTAAACAGTCAAAAACAACTTATTCGGAAAATGTTTCATTAAAAAGATTACATTAAAATATTTTCAAATAAATTAAAAGTTAATTAAAATAAATTTATTAAAACATTTCATGTATTGGTAAAAACATTCATACAATTATTTTGAAGAAAATGGACGTGGAAGAAATATTCTATCGACTAAAGGGGAATAAAGTTAACTTTTATTTAATTTTTTTTGTTAATTTTAATCACCAAAGAGAGGAAAATGGAACTAGGGCATAATAATTATAGCAATATCAAAATAATATTAAAATCTATAGGTTTTAAAGGATATTATTCATATTATTTCCCTCAAATTAAATTTAGCCCAAACAACCCCAAAAAAGTAAAGAGATTATAAGATAACTCTTACTGCTTTGGTAACTTTTTATTCATAAATCATATTAAAGAAATAAATTCAAATGAAAATTAAAATACCATGAACATAAGTATATTCATGATATAACATAACAAATGGGTAATATATACACCTTATAAAAGAATATAGGTGTATAATACAACATTTGTCCTAAAGAAGACTATTTGAGATGATAAACCCATACCACTTTGATAACTTTGGAATCAAAACCTCATGAAAGATAGAATATTATACGTATTTAGAAATCCCAATTATATTCATGAGAATAATCAAAAAATATTTTCCGGATCATTATATACACTATAAAAAGGAAATAAGTAGTGAATATGATATATGTCACATAGAAATAAAAGTGAGGTGGGAAACCCTTTCCACAAGTCTCATCTTAATTTTTATGTGTTTAGAAATCATATATAATAAATGTATATTTATTATACATATATTATAGAACCATATTAATAAATATAAAATCATATATGATTTACTTATAACATATTATTACCTATTTATTAACAATTATTTATTAAATTCACTGTTCCAGGTGATATCTGCTTCGTTTTTCATACATATTTCAGTTCGGTAGTCCCGATCATTGTACATTGATCATGGTTACATAATAAATATAATTTTAATAATTTCATTAGTATAACATGTAATCATTATAAATTTTTTTACTATTAAAATAAAGTGGTGATGAAAAATGAATCTCATCACTTCATGGAGACAGAAGTTTGTATGTATGCACATGTGATGTTTTCACATTTTGATGTATGGAATGAAAGAAGATAGGTAAGTAACTATTCATATTTAATGAATCATTATTATATAATAAATAACTTCTATATTAATTAAATCTCTCCTTATTATCATCCATGTAAATTAGAAATGAAAAATGAATCACACCACTTCGTGGAGGTGGTAGTCCACACATACGCACAAGCGACATTATCACTTTCTAATGGATGTAAAGGTAAGAAGGTAGATAATATATTAAAATTTCATAAGAATAATTATTTTATAAATATAATATATAATAATTAAATCCATAATAATAACCAACCATAAATTATGGTGATGAAAAATGAATTACATTTCTACGTGGTGGTGGTAGTCCACACATACACACGAGTGATAATTTCATTTCTCATTAGAAGGGAAGGAGTGTGGATATGGGGAATTATAAAATAATAATAAAATTTTAGTATATTTAGGATACTGAATTTATTATTTTATGATGAATACTACATATTTAAAGGATTTAAATGAATTAATAAATTGAAAAAGGTTGGTTAGGACAATTAACTCTTCTTCAGTAGACCTCAATTAGATAACTTCTTAAAGAAAATTTAAATGGTATTTTAAGAAGTAAAACACCATTAATTCATGTAAAGCGAAGTTCATAAGATAATATTTTAGTTTGTGGTCGATATAGGTGACTAAATTTGGTTTAAATAAGATAATGGAGGGGTATTTTTTAAAATTTAAGGAAAGGACTCACATGGAATTAATAAAAATATTTAAATATAATAAATTCATTTTTATGTTCAAGGGGTGCAATGTGGCCTGAATTTAAAATAAAAGATAGAATGTGGTTGAAATACATTTAAAAAATAAAATTTTGATATGTTTAAGTGGTATTTTAAACCATATATTTTGGTTTAACCCCTTTTGTTAACAATTTTTAACCATAACCATGATATCAACCTTTTTTCATCTTAAAGAGTTAAAATTTTACTTATAAGGAAATTATTAGATAATAAATGAAAAAGGGATGAAATTTTAGACCATTTTTCATGATACTTTTACTCTTTCTATATTTTTATTATTTTTCTATAATTTAATAAAATATTATTTAACATAAAAAACTATTAAAGTCATTTTGAGAACTATTCACATAATTTAACTTTAAAGACATTAAAACATCAATAGAAATCGAATATAATTCATTTCATCATCAGTGTTACATTATTATTAGATAAAAAATTTTCTTGGCATCACAAATCATTCAAATTTATTACTTTTAATGTTTTTAAGCTTATTTACTTAGATTTTTTCAATTATTTTCATAAGTATTGCGCCGTCATTGTATAATTGTTTAAGGTAATTATATAGTTACTAAAAATTAAAAAAATTTACCATAATAAAACTAATTTCATTATTATTAGGTAAACCTTTAATATTTTCTCATAAATTATTTTTATCCCTATGTGAACATATAATAAAAATTTAAAAGAAAGAGAGTGATATTTTGTATTTTTATTTACATAAAATAATATATAAGTCATTTTCAAAGAAAAATAACAAAAAATTTACATAATTTTAATTATTGGATGATTATAGTCTAACCCTACATACCTAATAAATTAAAGAAAATTCTTAGGGTTATATTACAGTATTTTCACATTAGTTTAAACCAAAATTAATCTGATTTACCATTTACTATGGTTATAACTATTTATCATAGTTACAATTCTTAATGATTAAAAATAAAAAGGTCCAATTTAAAAAAAATTAACCTCATAATTAAAAATACAGAATCTATTTTTTAATATTAAATTTTTATAATTGGAATAAATTAATTTAAAAATAAACCTGTAAAATATAATGAAAAACAGTTTTTAGGAGAACACATTTTTCAAAATTTGGATAATCTTACATCAACTCTAGGACTAGTAATAATCCATATATTAATTACAATTAATAAATATAGATATATAATCTATAAATTTAATTTAAAATTTTCATCACTAGGATTATTTTAATTAATTAAAATTGAAAGACATTATGCACTTAAAAATAGTTTTCTAAAAAAAATTTAAACAAAAAAATAAACTTATACCAAAATCAAATATAATATTGAATAATATGGAATTATTTAGATTATATTTATAAAATTTATCTTATGTTACTTTAAAATTAAATAAAATATATAATGGTACATTTCAATTACTTGATTTAAATAAAGGAAACTGTAGTTTTACAAAAAATGGTATTTTTTACTATTCACGGAAAAATAAGTCATTTTAGAAAAATGATAAAAATTCACCCGAATCTAATATTGAAATGTTGATTTATAAAATTATATTAAAATTTTCAAATAATATTTATAAAATTGGAATAAATTAATTATAATATATGCACACAAAATGCAAGAGAACCCATTTTTGAAGAAAAAATATTTTCCAAGCATAAAATGACTTTACTGAAAATTGAGTACTAATTTATTAAGAATTAATCAAAAAAAAATTCATCTTATATGTAAATTATACATATATTTCATGACTCAGTTACTCATATTCATACTATCCAATTCAATAAAAAGGTTATAATTATCACATTTAAATAATTATATTTTAATAGTATATTATAAATCACTTAAATCTCGGTATTGCGTGTTAAGTAAACTATAAACCTTATTATTATTTTAAACTGAATTTTCATGGTGTTATATTATACCCCCTTAAATAATTCACATCCTCACAATTTTATCTTGGCCATCAAATTTTCAATATTTTAAAATACATTTGATGAAAACTCACATCAAACAATTGGATAATAAAAAATCCCTGGAAATGGGGAATTGGGAACTATAAAGGTTAGCTAAAATAATATATAATCAGGATCCTAGATAAGTAGAAAATTATTAAGAAGTTAAATATAGATATTTATGAAAAAAATAATGTCTTGGGACTAATAAATAGTGATAGATAATGGTCTCACCCAAATCTACCCAAGATTTTATGTTTAAGCGATCACTTGTAGTTTAGCTTGGGTTGTCGAATCCTCTGAGACCTAAGAGGAAACCTATAAACACGTATATTCTATGGACCATTCTTGGATATTAAGTGGCCATATTTGGGTTTATTTTAGATAGGCTGAAGTGAAAACTAAGATTATTAAGTGAATTCAATTTAAAATAATGATTTGATCCTAGGTTTTTAAACAGGGTGGTTTGGATGCATTCCTTTTTCAACTATTTCAATTTTTTATATTTTAGATGGGTTCATTTAATAAGATCAATAAATATCATAATTTACTGGTTTAATACCTCCAGAACATAATAATAATCATCTATACACTTGAAGGATCAAATGTTTCAGCACTCCAAGGTAAAGGTTCTTATTAGCACTTGAAGTGTGCAGCCTTAAATTTAATAAGGATGAAAGAGTTTAAAGATCTTCAAAAAAATATCAATTAAAATAAGTTATTAGACATTAATAGAGTGAGAAATAACATCCAATACATCCCCTTTATACTCCCTTGTATCAACCCATTAGTGGGATATCCCTCCATTGATTCTGTGGTTTCAATGGAAGCAGAAAATAGACTCATGAGAGAAGAATTGGAGAAGTAAAAAAAAGACAGTGAAATAACGATCACTCCACAATTGGGTGACATTTTCACAAGGTTTAGTGTGAATAAATTCACACCTTGAACCAAATGTATTAACGCGATATGAAGGAGATCAAAATAATAGGAGAAAAAGATATTTTATTAAGAACTAAGGTGATTCGAACAACTTACATGAGAAAAAAGAATGCTACAAATACAAATTTGCATAATAACATGACAATGTAAACAAAGATCAAATATGATTAAAAACTCTAACACCACTGCCTTAAATATGCATTTTGGGAGTCTTGGGTAGATCCCCCATCTGTCAAAGTCACCTAAATTAATGGTGGTAGGCCAAGGGTGGTGGAAATTAAGGAAGAGGAGACTTTTCCACCCTTGACCCAAAGTTGCAGCCATCTTGAATCCACTGAAAAAATACACCTATATTACCTTTTTATGGATTAATTGGAGTTTTAAATAGAATAGAAATATGAATCTCTAGATGTATTATAAGTCTCTGTAAAATTTCAGCCCAAAACTATATGTTGTGTCCGAGATATGATTAAATTGGTGGACTATTTTTATGGGCCACAGAATCTGGCCATGAATTTTATCTTCAACTTGGGCCTCCTGGAACTCTATTAGAAAATCCGAATTATCTCTTGTCACTATTTGATGAAATGTTCCCCATGATGTCCTATATCTTCCGTTAAAATTTTAGAATCATTGATCTTGTATATTGGCCGATAGAGTCTCTTTATTGGGATGATATCCAATTTATTTTTCCCAGAATGTGTTGGCATGAAAGCCCATTTTGGTAGTATTCTAATGAAAATATTCAAGTGCTCCAAAATAATTAAGTGTTCCTTATAGAATGGTATACTTGAAAATAAAATATTTAAATAATAATAATACCATTTTTTATTTTAGGAGGTGTTAAAAAATGTACCATGTAATAGTTCATTTTAAGAGGGAATTACAATCGTAATGTGAATTAATGTACAAAGTGTAAAATGAAATAAAATGGTGTTTATAAATAATAAAGCACATGAATATTATATAAATTAAAAATGAATATTATCCTCATTCAGTGGCTAATCACACCCCCAACTTTAGTTTTTCTAGTCCTGAGCAAAATTTATCTCAACAATATGAAATTCGAATTTTCTTTTCCAAAAACTTTTTAATACACATTGATCACGAAGAACCCTTATACCAAAAAATCATGAAACACTTAAAAATATTTTAATAAAACATATCTTCATATGAATATCCCAATCCCAAGCATGTTCCTTTGTTCAAATTCATCACCACATTTCATCCAATTTCAAAAAATTATGGTGATGTGTTTTGTGTCACAAAAGACATAGGGGTTCATTTTTATTCAAGGGGAAAATGATGGAAGTGCTAGGTGAAATCACATTTCAATATTAATATGAGTTTTCAATTTTTTTATAAAAGTATTTTCTTTATTTTTTTTTCAATTTTTCCATGGTAATTGAAATTGAACACAATAGAGTCAACCCATGTAGCGAGAATTTTCCGATGACTACCAGACTCAAAGACCTTAGGGTACAAAGTGAATCCCACATACTCGGGAAACATCTCGAGTTCACTCAATAAAAATAAAATTCAAATTTCCACAATTAGAGATAAAATTACTATCTCTGGGCTAGAAAACTATGGACTCACGATCCCCAAGTGCCGAAAGCCACACATTAGGTCATTTCATTGCTCTACACACAAATTTAATGTTTTTTTGATTTTTTATTATTTAATACGCATATTAAAACTCAAATGATTACCAAACATATTCTATTTATTTGGGGGACCCCATGAACTCAAACTAGTACCCCACTATCCAAAGGACATGCGTTGTGATCTTTTTTTTATTTGGATGCAAATATAAACGATGAAATTTCACATTAGACAACCACACTTTCCAAAATATATGATCATGAAATTATAAATGGATTAGAATCAAAATCAGAGCATGCTAAATTATTTGATATTTATTTTCAAAGTGTGAAATCTATATTATCATGGTCAAGTTTAAATAAAATTTTCCTTCCACACAATTTTTTATGCACATAAAATTAATTAATTTTTTTTTCTTTTCACCGCCAGCTTAGAATAACTTTGTCCCCAGTGTTTAAAGAAAATAAAATGGAGAAGGGAGTAGAGGTAGATGACAGGAGCTCTAAATGAAATTTTCAATATGAGGATCATGGAATGAAGTCACCTGGTGGTTGAAGTTGAAGTTCTTGCTGCTCCAATTTAGTCCTTTGATATTCATGTCACTTGTAGAGTTCCCTTGTGGAAAAAGGAAAAAACAAACAAAAAATACAATATATATAGATATATATATATATTTATTCATATAATAAAAAAAGTAAAATATAAGTATATATACAAAAATTATAGAATAAGGAAGCATTATAAGCTATAGGTTAGTGGTAAGCGCGCACCCTTGTCTCCCTTTGGTTCTGGGATCGAGTCCTCACGGCTTCACCGGTTGTGACGAGGTTTTCCCCATGACCTACGACGTGTCCTTTTATTTTTTTAAGATTTTTTTTATTTTAACCTACAAACACATAAAAATAAAATGAACTGATGATACATTATCTTCTTTTTAAATTTTTGGGTAAGGTATTACTCAAGGATCACACCACGTGACAGGAATGAATATGGAGCTCCCCTTTCATACCCATACACACTCATAATAGTATAACAACTCAAAAATCTATTTTTTTTAATATGAAAATGATTCATTAATCCAATCTGAAAATTAAAGTTGATTAAAAAATATTGGAAACATGAAAACCACAGGTTTCCTTCTGTGCAGCGCTTTTGTTTAACGTCGCTAGCTCAACATAGACCCCTAATTGTTTAAGTATTTTCCTCATCTAAGGCTGGTTCACACAAGTCTTCATATACTTCATATTTTTGGAATGGTTCAATGAATGGTTTGACTTTATGACAATTAACTTTAAAGGTTTGACCATTGGTGGGATCTTGAATTTCTATATCCCCTAGGGGGTACACCTTGTGCACTATGTATGGACCCAACCATCTGGACCTCAACATTCCCGAGTGTAAATGAAGTTTAGAGATATATAAAAGAATAGGTTTACCTGGTACAATGTTTTTGGTTTTATGATTTTGAGATTGGTAGGCTTGAACTCTAGATTTATTTATCCTTGAAATTTCATAAGCCTCCATCCTAAGTTCTTCAAGTTCATTGAGATCTAATTTCTATTTTGTTTCAGCCGATGAGAGGTCATAATTAATTTTCTTAATTTCCCCAAAGGCCTCATGTTCAATCTCCACTTGAAAATGGAATGATTTACCATAAACCAACCTATATGGGGACATTCCAAAAATGGTTTTATATGCGGTTATATATGTCGAAAGAGCATCTAAGAGTTTGCTCGACCAATCTCTCCTAGATGGATTAACCATTTTCTCAAGAATTTGTTTGATTTCTTGATTGACTTACTCATCTTGACCATTGTTCTGTGGGTGGTAATAAATGGAAACTTTGTGAGAAGTTCCATACTTGTCCATGAGTGGTGAGAATGGATGATTGTAAAAATGACTTCCACGATCACTAATGATGGCCCTCGGAATTCCAAATCTAGAGAGGATATTTTCCGTGAGAAATCAAATCACAGTTTGATGATCATTGGATTTTTTTAGAATTTCCTCAACCCATTTGGATACATAATCAACAACTAAAATGATGTACAAATATACACTAGAGTTTGTGAAGGAACCGATGAAATTGATTCCCCAGCAGTCAAATATTTCAATCACTATGATGGGAGTGACTGGCATTTGATTCTTTTTTGTGATGGACCGAACTTGTTGACACCTAGGAAAACATTGACAAAATGTGTAGGAGTCCCTTGATAGGGTGGGCCATAAGAGACCACACTGAATAACCTTAGTATAATTTCTTTTAGAGGAAAAGTGACCTCCACATTTCTTACATTGAAAAATTTTAAGGATGGAATCTTTTTCAGATTCTGGGACACACCTCTTAATAACATGGTCAGGGAAGAACTTATAGAGGTATGGATCATCAAAAAAATAGTTCCTAACATCAGAATGGAATTTCCTTTGAGCATGAGTCCCTATGAATTTTGGAATGACTCATGTAACTAATAAGTTGGCTATGACGGCATACCACGGGAAATCACTCACTGAATAGAGGTTCTCATTAGGAAATGAATCAGACACAGAAAGGTGATTTTAGTTATATATTAATTACATACTATAGAGATGATCAGATACCACATTTTCAACACCCTTTTTATCCTTGATTGTGAGGTCAAATTCTTGTAATAGAAGGACCCACCTAACCAGTCTAGCCTTGGCATCCTGTTTTTGAAAGAGGTATTTTAGTGCAGAATGGTCAGTGAACATAATGATGGGGGATCCAAAGAGGTAGTACCTACATTTTTCTATGGAAAACACAATAGAAATTAACTCCTTTTCAGTGGTGGTGTAGTTGATTTGGGCCTCATTTAAGTATTTTCTTTTTTAATGAATGACATAAAGAGTTTTATTACAACGTTTTCCTAACACAGATCCTACAACTAAGTCACTAGAATCAGACATAAGTTCGAAAGGAAGGTTCCAATTTAGATATTTCATAGTGGGAGGAGAGGTGAGAGAGGATTTTAGGGTTGAAAATGAACCCTCACAACTTTATATCCAAACAAATGGAGCTTCATTTACTAGGAGAGCACAAAGGGGATGGGAGATTGAACTAAAGTCCATGAGGAATATTCTATAGAAACCAACATGTCCTATTAAAGACCTAACATCCTTGAAATTTTTGGGTGATGGAAGGTGAATAATTATGTCAATATTTTCTTTAACTTCTTTAATCCCCCTACTCGATACTAGATGGACAAGGACTTGTCTCTCTTTAACCATGAAATTGCATTTTTCCCAGTTTAGGACTACATTATTTTCTTCACATCTTGAAAAGACTCTCTCCACATTCCTTAGACATCCCTCAAATGTATCCTTAAACACATATAATTAATCCATGAAGACCTCTATAAAATCCTCCACCATGTCGGAGAATATTCCCTTCATGCACCACTGGAAGGTTCTAGGGGCATTATATAACATGAAGGGAATGAATTTGAAAGAAAAGCTACTGAATGGACATGTGAATGTAGTCTTCCCTTGATCCTCTAGGGAGACCTCAATCTGACTGTACCCATTTAAGAAACAATATAACTCATGACCATCCACTCTCTGGAGGACTTGGTCAATGAATGGTAAGGGGAAATGGTCCTTCATGGTAAATGATTTTAGCTTACTATAATCAATACAGACCCTCTATCCACTACTCACCCTAGTTGGAAGAACCTCTCCATCCTTATTGGTTATCAATGTGATTCCCGCCTTCTTGGGAACCACTTGGATTGGGCTCACCCACTCACTCTCATCTATAAGATAGATGATACTAGATTTTAAGAATTTCATAAGTTCCTTCCTTACTACCTCCATGAGATTAGGATTGAGTCTCCATTGAGGTTGACGACATGGCTTTGAATTAGATTTTAGAACAATCCTATGAGTCCTGATTAGTGGGATAATCCTAGGAATATCAAACAGGGTCCATTCAATGGCTTTCTTGTGTTTTCTAAGGACTTATAGAAGCATCCTCTAATTATCATCTTGAAGAGAAGAAGAAACCACAATAGGATGTGTTCCATTGTCTCCTAGGAAGGCATACTTAAGTGCAAAAGGAATTTCATTCAATTCAAGATCATGTTGGTTCAAAATTTCAGTAGAATATTGGGACATTGGATCATGATCGATTTTGTTTCCTATAGTTTTAGATAGAATAAAATCACCATGTGTAGAAGTTTCTGCTACAAGATTGGTTTGATCAGATTTAGGGAATAAATTTTGACTGGTCTCCATGAAAGTGGTTTCCTGAAAGGGTTCACTGATTGTTGGACCTAAGACTTCATCATAAGATAAATTTGAAAAAGATTCAATCCAAGGAGATAAACTTTCTTCATGAGAAAAAAAATCAATTTCATCATGACTTAAACATCCATAAAATTTTCCTTGATGTTCTATGGAGTCATTATCAATGATTCCTATCATATTTACTTCATGAATTTTCTCATCATACCCAAATTTTTAGCTTTCATTATATTTGTTCAAGTATAGACTCATGTTTCCCAAGGTTATGGTTATGTTCCTATTTCGGACTCGGGTAACAGAGTTGATTGTTACAAGGAAGGGACAATCAAGGATGATTGGTGCTTATTCCTTATTTCCTAAGTTAGGATTGTTGTCAAGGACAATGAATTCAGTAGGGCAGATGAAGTTTTCTACTTTTACCATAACATCCTTTAAAATCCCATTTGGAACTCTAATGCTATGATCAGAATGTTGATGTGTGACAGATGTGGGCTAGAGATCTTCCAGGCCTAACTAGTAGTACGCAACATAGGGAATGAGATTGAAACTAGAAACTAGGTCACATAAAGCTTTGAAAACTTTGTTCTCTCCTAGTTTAACATTGATACAAGGACATCCTAGGTCTTTCATCTTTGGTGGAAGGGTTCCTTGGATTGTTGTTCTTACATTTGCTACTAGAATGACTTAGTTCTTATGTGAGAATTTAATTTTAAATGTGATGAGGTATTTAAGGTATTTTGAGTATTCAAGAATTGTTTGAATAGCATCGAGGAGTGTAATGTTCAACTTTACTTGTGAGAATATTTCCCTCAAGGTTTCATTCAATTCAGGCTTGGTTTTCCCCCTCACTCATTGAGGAAATGGTGTTGGTTGTGGATATTATTATTGAAGGGTTATTTCATTCACATTGTTTTCAGTTTCCTCAGTTTGATCATGTGGTTCATTAGAATTTTTATTAGAGTTTTAAGATTTACATGGTTTCTAACTTATTTTTTCAGGTTTCTCAATTGATTTCCCACTTCTTAAAACCGTCAGAACCTTTAGTTGTTCATGAGTTGTTTGAGTGAAACTTGACTCTACCCTTTAATTTGAGGATGGTAACACATGAGTATTCATGGGTGCCTTTCTAATTTTTATGGTTTGATGTTCTTGTTTAAGGGAAGATAATTCTGAGTTAATTTTGTCCATTTGTTTTCACAGTTGTTCTAATAGGCATTGTGGAAAAGTTTGGGTTGGTGCTTGAGAAGATTGGTTTATCCCAGGGGTTATTTTGGAGGTGGGATGGTTTGTTGAAAATGGACCGGTGGCTATTGGTATTGGATAGGTTGGGTTTGGAACTGGTTATGGTTTTGGTAGTTCTGATGGGGTTAAGGATTTTGTCCCTGTGGTTGGCTAGGTTTTTGGTTATCATTCTAGCAGAAGCCTGGGTGGTCATTATACCATGGGTTGAAGGTGTTTTGGTATTGAGGCTTTTGAAAGTTCAAATAATTTACTTCCACTGGGGGTCCTCTTAAACTAACATCATTTATGGTTGGAATGGTTGGGAAGTTTTCTATCTTACGGTCATTTTTGTCACAAATTGTGCAAACAGGGTCTACAATTTGGATTTCATGGACTTTCCTAAGGTCTATCTCTTCATCCTCTCTAAATAGTGCTATGAGTTTAGCCCTAAGGCTTTCCTCTTCTCTATGTGTATGAATTATAGTAGTTCTTTGTGGAATTTCAGAATAAGGTGATGTTCCCCATGTTTGGTTTTGTTCATCAAGTCTTTCTAGATACTCGTAAGCATCATTTGGGGCTCTATTTTTAAAATTTCCATTACACGTCATGTCAATGAATTGTTTGTTCCCTAGACCCATCCATTCATATAAAACTAAAACTTGTTCTGGGATTGAAAATCCATGGTGAGGTACTATGTTGAGTGTGTCTTTAAGGCTTTCTCAGGTTTCATAAAATTACTCTCCCTCTTTCTCAAAAGAGTTTTGGATTCTCTTTTTATGTGCAATTATTTTGTGGTGGGGAAAGTATTTTTTGTAGAATTCTCATTTTAATTGGTCCCAAGAGTCGATGGATGATGGTATCAATTTTTTTAGCCAATTTTTATCTCGATCCATTAAAGAAAAAGTAAATATCCTCATCTTAACTGATTCTAGTTGATGTGGGGGACACATGGTTTCTACAATGTCACTTAACTCCTAGACGTGAAGGTAGGGAATCTCGGACTCCATTCCATGGAATGTGGGAAGGTGGTTTAGGACATGGGATTTAGAGATGTAGTTGTAATATCCTAGGGAATTTTTTCTAATTCATGAGAGGGCATTGGTCCATGTAGGTGTGAAGTAGTCATTCATGGTTTGATCGACTGCATTTCCCAAGTTTGGGGCTGCCTCATTTGGATTTCCATTTTGGTTCCCACCTGGGTTTTTGAGTTGGTTTCTTAGAATACCTTCCATTGAAATGGGATCCATTTTTAACTCTGTAGTATTTTGAAGATTAGGATCTAATGTAAAGAGTTCCCTTGGTGTACTTGACACCCCAACCCCAGGACTATCCACCCTAACTAGACGTTTTGATTGGTCATGAGTGTAGGTGGACATGTGCCAAAAGGAAAAAAAAACAAGAAAGGGAAAAGATAAGAGAATTTGTATGAGAATAAAAGAAATAGAGGATAATAGAATGGGTGTTTAATATGACTTACTTGGGTCCCCAAAAATTTGTGCCAAAATTTGGTCTCACCCAAATTTACCCAATATTTGAGGTTTAAGCGGTCGCTTGTAGTTTAGCTTGGGTTATCGAATCCTCAGAGACCTAAGAAGAAACCTATAGACACATACATTCAATAGACCATAATTGGATATGAAGTGGACATCTTTGGGTTTATTTTAGATAGGTTTAAGTGAACACTAAGAGTCTTAAGTATATTCAATTTAAAATAAAGAGTTGATCTTAGGTTTTTGCATGGGGTGGTTAGGATGCATTCCTTTTTTCAACTATTTCAATTTATTATATTTGAGATGGGTTCATTTAATAAGATCAAGAAAAATCATCACTTACTAGTTTAATACCTTCAAACCTTAATACTAATCACCTATAAACTTGAATTATTAATGTTTTGAGCACTCCAAGGTAATGGTTCGTATTAGCATTTGAAGTGTGCGACCTTAAATTAAACAAGGATGAAAGAGTTTAAAGATCTTCAAACAAAATTCTCAATTAAAATAAGTGATTAGACATTAATAGAGTGAGAAATAACATCCAATACATCCCCTGGATACTACCTTGGTTCAATCCATAAGTGGGATATCCCTCCATTGAATCTATGGTTTCATTGGAAGCGGAAAGCTGACTCATGAGGGAAGAATTGGAGAAGTAAAAAAAGACAATGAAATAACGATCAATCCACCATTGTGAGATAATTTGTAACCCCCCGACCCCAGTTACCCAAAGTCAGTGCATTATTACATAACATTGTCATGATCACAAGAATGATCAAGTCTTGAAATTATGGTTAGTTTAGTATCCTTTAAATAACTAGATACATTCATAAAGTTTTACATTACATCATAAAATGAAAACTACAACAATATAGTCTCCATAGTCCACACTCTTATCCCCTCATACTATCCCTGCAGTTCATTCATAAATTACTTCTTCACATCCTGGGAATAATAAAACATAGAAAAGGGGTGAGCTCAAATGCCCAGTAAGGATAACATTATAGCGTAAACTTTCATAAATAAGAACAAACATTTAAGGCAACGTATAACTAAAAAAAGCCTTTTAAACATGAAATTAAACATAGTATGGAAAATATAAAATGAAATAATTCCATTTACATATTCACATGGATATTCTACTAATCAAATAATCACATTCAATATCAATAACCACTTTCATAATGATAGAATTCATAATGCCAGACTATCATAACCACATAGCCAAGGCCTCGTGAAAAGACTAAAAATAAGATTTTGTCAAGGCCTTGTGCCAAAACACTAATTTTTCTAATGAGACATACCGATGCATCAAGGAGCTATAGCGGGCTCCACCCGTCACATATTAATTCTAATGCATTCCTCATATGAGCTGGTTTAAACATAACATAAACATTCGTATTAAAACTAGCATACTAAATGTCAATATTTTCTCCATAAACCATGAATGGTATAAAAATAACACATCCACCGTCAATCAAATTACAAAACCTTCAATACAATATGGATGTTTTGTATCATAATAAATCAACTTCAAATAAGCTTAAAATCCATCAAAGGATGTTGACATAGAAGAAATCAAAACTATTTGAGAGAAATATCCCTTTTTTGAAATCATTGAAAAGTCACATAATTATAAAATAAAACATTTAATTTGAAAATTTTCTTATAAGCTTGTAAGGGAAGTTTCAAAGATTTTATAACGGCGGAAAATATCCGCACCCGCCGTATAAGTTAAAAAAACATTCTTACCTTAATTTTGTCGAAAAGGTTAAAAAGCACCGTGTTTGGAAAACGACAGAAAGATTCCTTTAGAAAATTCTTATAAAAATTAAAAAAGGGTATAAATGACTTTAACCCATATTCTGTAAAATAGTAAGAATGTTTTGAAATAAATTTTTAAGAAACATGGATGTGGATGATAAAGAAATCCCAGTAGATTATTACGTATAAACAACCTCGGATAATGAAGAGATTGCGAAATAAACCCTTACCTTGTACTTTTCCTTGGTTGGGGTAGGTTAACCTCCTATATAATGGTGAAATAATTTTTATTAAATTATAAAAGAATCATATACATTAATATGATATCATATATGATCTTTTAACATTTCTTTGTTAATAATATCTTAATATTATTGTCGTTTCAGGTGTTAAGTTACTCATTTTCTTTTATATGTTTTGTTTTGTAAGACATGTTTGTTATGGATATGTTTTATATTATTCATATCCAGAATGATATTAAGTCCTTAAAAATTATTATTAATCTTCAAATAAGAATTAGATTTGAATGGATACGATGGAGAATGAATCTCATCGCGTTCGTGGAGACGGTAGTCCGTACGTACGCACGAGTGTTAATATCATTCTTTTGATATTAAAATAATATTTAATTGGATGGTATATCATATATAGAGAATAATTATCATGTTATATTTATTATTTACATGAATTACACATCATTATTATAACCATCCAAATAATAATGTTTTGAAAAACAATTACACCATGACGTGGAGACGGTAAGCCGTACGCACGCACGTTTGGTGACATGTCATTCAAAGGATGGATAAAATACTGAAATATGGTTGTACCATGTGTATAATAACATCAAAGTACATATAATATACTGGAGTTATTATTTTATAATGGTAATAACAAAGAAAGAAGAAGTGGAAGAAGGAAGGAACTTGAAAAAGGGTAGTGAAATTATAACCTCTTCTTCGGGTTCTTCCTTTTGATTTGATCAAAAGGGCTCATTAGGTTGGATTTCTGAATAAATTAATGCCTCTAGGATGAATTTAGGGAAGTTTAGAGAGTATTTTCCCAAGGGTTGGCCGAACCAAGAGGCTTTTAAGGTGGGAATTAATGAGAAGGGGGAGTTCCCTTTTATAAGAGGGGTGAGGGGAACCTTTGGAAAATCTTGAAATATTATTTTATAATAAATTTATACTGGGTTTATAATGGATAAAAAGTGGATTATTTAAAGTTTAAGGTGGGTATGGGTCTAAAACAACTCATGCAGTAGAATTTAGATAGGTTTGGGAAATTATTTTAACCTTATCTTTTAGTTTTAACTCTTAGTTAATTAGTTTGACACTTACCATGTCACTTTGTATTTTTACAATATATAGTTAATAAATTTACTATATACCTCCAAGAGACCCCCCAAGTGGTCCATTAATGATACAACTATCATGATATAAGTCTTTTGGCCGATACTTAGATTTTTAGGAATTGAATATGAATTAATAATATAATATTTATTTTAAAAACTATTTTATGTTAATTTTGACACTATTTGGAAAATGAATTTTTGTGAAAATAATAACAGAATGATTACTTCGAAAAAAGTTAATTAAATCATTCCTAACATGTCATATTAACCAATAAAATTAGTGTAATTAATAAAAAGTCTCAAATTATATTTATTTGGGTATTTATAATATGAATTATTATAATTTTTCACTTTTATGGTAATTACTGCATCATCATTGGATCATAAATAAATTAAATTATTTAATGTCTAAAAATTATAAATAAAATACCATTATGTAGGAAATATTTATATCTTTATAATTAATATTTATAATTGAATTTATCTTATGTGTAACCCTATATTAAAAATGTTTTAGTATATAAACATTGATTTTAACTCTTTTAACTCTTCTTTGAATTAAATAATAATAAATGACCTAATCTAATCCATGTGGAGCTAAATGATAATATTTTATTCCTATGTTTATTTTTAGTCGAGATACACTTGTCCAATAGAATTAGGACATGTGTTAGGATAATAATAACATCATTTTTACCCTTAATTACCCTATTTACTTTTAACAATGGTAAATAAAAGTAAAAAGTTACTATTCACCAAAAATTACTTTCATCTCATTGAACCAAATTTTACTCCTTGATATTAATCATGTCTCTCAAATTGTTGAAATTCCACTCACAGAAGCGGTAAAATTAAGTTTTCTGGAAAATTCAGTTTTTTTAACTAACACTTAATGGTTTCACTATTCATCAAAAAATGAAGTTTTTCAGAAAAATACCAAAAATTAACCCTAGGATAATTTTGATATTCCGAATCAAAAAATGAAGTCCATTTTGAAAAATAAAATTTATAAATTTAAAAAAGTGGGTATTACTATTCATAATGGCTAGTTTGATTGGTTGTGGTGTGTTAGAACTCGATGTTGCGTACAACACACGCTATTGCATTATTCAAAGAGAAGCATACCATAGAAGCTTGGGGTGTTAAATTCTACCATCCTTCAAATAATTTCGTCCTTGAAATTTCTAGAATACTACTGCATGAAAAGACTCGGGTGGTTCTTCATCATAAGTTCCTCGGGTTCCCACGTTGCCTCTTCCATCTTATGGTTTCTCCACAAGACTTTTACCAGACGAGTCGCCCGGTTTCTCAGAACTTGTTCTCCCGTATCAAGAATCTTGACGGACACTTCGCAATAAGATAGATCGGGTTCCAGTTCTAATTCCTCACATGTGAGTACATGCGTTGGGTCAGGCAGGTATTTTCTCAACAGAGATACGTGGAACACATCGTGAACTTTGGAGAGACTTGGTGGCATTGCCAATCGGTAAGCTACAGCCCTAACTCAGTCTAGAATTTCGAAAGGTCCAATGTACCCGGGACTCAATTTACCTTTCTTACCAAAATGTATGACTCCATTCCATAGAGATATCTTCAGGAAAACATGATCACCAACTTGAAATTCCAAATCCTTCCTTAGATTATCAACATAGCTCTTCTTCCTACTTTGAATGCATTGATATGGTTTTGGATTACCTTCACCTTTTACATTGTTTTCTCCACCAGTTCTGGGCCTACAAGTTTTCTTTCACCAACGTCATCCCAACAGGTTGGTGTGTGACATCTCTTTCCGTATAATGTTTCATATTGTGCCATATGAATACTCGAATGGAAGCTATTGTTATAGGAAAATTATACCAGAGGTAAATATTGATCCCACATACCCTGAAAGTCAAGTGAGCAGGATCTCAACATGTCTTCTAAGGTTTAAATAGTTCGTTCGGATTCTCCATCTGTTTGAGGGTGGTAGGCAGTGCTCAAATGAAGTTCAGTATCCAAGGCTTTCTGAAGACTTTTCCAGAATCTTGAAGTAAAATGGGGATCACGATCAGAAACAATCGATAGGGGTACTCCATGAAGTCTCACAATTTCATCAATATATAGTCTTGCTAGATGTTCCAGTGGTAGATCTTCTCTTATAGTAAGAAAATGTGTTGACTTGGTAAGACAATCAACAATGACCCATATTGAATCATTCCTTCTAGGAGTCTTTGGTAGCCCCATGAAAAAGTCCATCGTAATATTGTCCCATTTCCACTGTGGTATGGGAAGAGGTTGCATGACTCCTTCAGGCTATTGCCTTCCAGCTTTCACTTGTTGACAAACCATACATCTTGACACAAAATCAGTAATATCCCTCTTCATGTTGTCCCACCAAAAACGTTCCTTCAAACCTATATACATTTTGGTGCCCCCAGGGTGTATAGAGAAATTGGAACTATGAGCATCATCCAGCAATTCCATTTTAGATCAGGTATATCGGGAACACAAATCCTCTTACCGAATTTCAAAATTCTTTCTGCATACACAAATTCTCTCAATCTCCCATAATTCACAGCTTTAATCATCTTTTGAAATTCTTCATCATCGATCTAAGAACTCTTAATCCTTTTTAGTAAAGATGGTTTGGCAACCATTTGAAAAAGCATTGATGTTTCACCTTCCCTGGTTATTCCCAAGTCCATCTTCACTAGATCCATGAAAATTAGATCCCTTTCAATTCTCATATTGTTCAAAACACCATGGTCTTTTCTTCTCATAGAATTTTACTCCCTGTTTACTTTCCTCGGGTGGTAGTGTATCGTATAATCATAATCCCTGAGTAATTCATGCCATCTCTTTTGCCTCAAGTTGAGTTCTTTTTGTGAGAAAATATACCTCAAAATCTTGTGATCAGTATAAATCTCACATTTTCACCATATAGGTAGTGCCTCCAAATCTTCAAAGAAAAGATCACAGCTGCTAACTCAATATCATGAGTAGGATAGTTTTGTTCATGAATTTTCAACTATTGTGATGCATAGGAAATAACCCTATCATTCTGCATAAGGACACAACCAAGTCCTTTCTTCGATGCATCAGTATAAATAACGAACCCATCATTCCCCGATGGTAGATTCAATATAGGAGAATTGACTAATCTTCTCTTCAGTTCTTCGAAACATTTTTCACACTCTTTTGTCCAAACAAATTTAACCCCTTTACGTGTGAGCTATGTAAATGGGTTTCCAACCGGGCAAAATTCTGGACGAAACGTCGATAATAACCTGCCAAACCAATAAAACTATGTACCTCAGTTATACTCGTAGGTGCAGGCCATTCCTAGATTGCCTTGGTCTTAGAAGGATCAATAGAGATTCCATATTTAGAGACAATATGTCCAAGAAAAGAAATTTCCTGAAGCCAGAATTCACACTTACTAAACTTCCCATATAATTCATGTCTTCTCAGAGTCTTCAAGATAATGCGCAAGTGATTTTCATGATATTCACAGCTTTTGGAGTATACCAAGATATCATCAATAAATACCACCACAAATTCATCGAGATATTCCTTGAAAACTCTATTCATCAAATCCATGAATACAGAGGTTGCATTAGTCAATCCAAAAGGCATTACTGTAAACTCATAATGCCCGTACCTGGTTCGAAATGCTGTCTTCAGAATGTCTTCCTTCTTCACACACAACTTATGGTATCCAGATTAAAGGTCAATCTTTGAAAAGTATTGAGATACATGCAGTTGGTCAAATAAATCATCAATGCGAGGTAGAGGATACTTGTTCTTTATTGTTATAGAATTGATCTCCCTGTAGTTGATACATAACCTCATAGATCCATCTTTCTTTTTAACAAAAAGAACATGGGCTCCCCATGGATAAACACTAGGGTGAATAAATCCCTTATTACACAATTCCTCTAGTTTTTTCTTTAGTTCAACTAATTATACAGTGGCCATTCTATAAGGGGTCTTCGATATAGGCTTTGATCCAGGAATTAAATCAATGGAAAACTCAACTTCTTGTTCTGGAGGATGTCCAGGTAAATCTTCCGGAAACACATCTACATTTTCTTTCACAACAGGTACATCCTCTATTTGAACATTCCTTTCCTCACCCACTACAATTTCATCCTCTTCCTCCCCAATAATTGAATTTAGTTGACCTACTGGGGGTGGATCTAGATAAGAATTAGGTGGTGACGATTCTGCTCTAAAGATAAGGTGTTCCTTATCATCATCATCAAAAATCGTAACCTCCTTTTTCTTACAATAAATCTTTTCATCATGGTCTGAAAGCCAATCCATACCGAGGATTATATCAAACTCAATCATAGGTATGACGATGAGATCAGCAGATAAAAAAAATTTATGTACTCTAATGATGATTGATTCACAAATTTTTTTTGCAATGATACTTCCCTTAGAAGTTTTAACTAACAACTCCCTTATTAAATCAAATTGGAAATATCTAATTTTCTTAGAAAATTCGGAAGATATGAAACAATGCGATGATCGAGAATAAAATAATGCATTTTTTAAACTTGAGGAAACCATTAAATTACCAGCCACCACATCTTTCGGAGCTTCTACCTCAGTAGTAGTGATAACATAAGCTTGGCCTTGATCCCTTGGCCTTTTCTGAGGTATGTTCCCCTAACGCTTAGGACATTCATTTTCATAATGTCTCATCTCCCTGCAATTGTAGCATTGGACATTAGTAGCTTCCTTCTTCCCCTTGCAATCACGAGCTTGGTGGCCTTTTTCACCACACTTGTAACAGAATCCCGTTCCTTTTAAGCAAGTACCAGGGTATTTCTTCCCATATTTACTACAGGATGGATATTCAACTTTTCCCTTATTCCCTTTATTTACATTCCCAGATTGATCAGCAGATCTCTTCTTCTCTTGCTTTGCTTTAAATTCATATGACTTAGAGAATTCTTTCTCTGTCTTGATAGAACACGAGACAATGTCATCGTACGATGAGAAGGATTGTGAGACTAATGCTCGATGGAGAAATGGTTTTAACCCATCAAAGAAATGACCAATATTACTTCCTGGGTTAGATATATAATCTCTAGCATACCTTTCTTACATTGTAAAGTTAGCCTCATACTTTGCGACATTCTCATACTCCTTTTGTCTCAGAATCTGAAATTGCCTTTCCATATCTGCTCGATGGTCATGAGGAAAGTATTTTTCTAAAAATATATCTTCGAACTCCCTCCATTACATATTTCATACTTCATCATCTTCCTTTGTGTTTTGAATCAATGACCACCATTGATCAGCATCTCCAGTGAGGCAGTAAACTGCCATGATAACTTTTTCCCTTTCACTACTTCCCAACGCCTGAAATATTTTCTCTAGGGAACATATCCATTGCTCAGATACTAATGGATTTGTACTCCAATTGAATGTTGGTGGTTCTTGCCTCATGAAGCAATCTAACATTGATCCTCCATGTTGTGGATCATGGTGCTCCATACGGGTAAGGTTATTATTCATAACCTGAGTGAGTTGTCCCAGTATGGTGATTAGTTGATCAGCACCAGTTGCATCGCCAGCTCCACTATAATTATCTTGAGTAGGAGGGAAAGCCCTACATGGAGTGTGTGCATTGGTACGGTTTCCATTTCTTCAACTAGGTGTCATTTCTAAACAATGGCATAAACTAGATCAGCTTATGAATCAAAATACATAATTTCATACTTATAAAACACTTAACATAAATTGAACTATTTATGGATATAATACATAATCATAAAAATGTGTTCTTTGAGGATTTATATACTCATAAACCCTTCATAATGATTTTTAAATAAAATGAGAGTTATCCTAAGCATATCCCCCTGGAGTGTCGTAACCAAGAGTACAACAAGGCCCGTTGTTGTGCACTAGTTCCTGTTCGAGTCCAGCTCAAACCGGTGTTTTCAGGTTTTACCCCTAGGTACATCTGTGCCAGAGCCGCATCTATCTGCTCGTATCCAGACAAGGATTTATTTCTCAGAAAACTCACAAAATCTCTACAATACCAAAATTTTAAAAAGTTCTTATATACTAATCCTCAAAGTACATCTTAGGTCTATGTGCTATAATCATAGTTTATCTAAATCTAGCTTTCAAGGTTTGTACTAAACTTCCTCTGATACCAACTGTAACGCCCCAAACCCAGTTACCCAGAGTCGGTGCATTATTACATAACATTGGCATGATCACAAGAAAGATGAAGTCTCGAAAGACCGATTAGTTTAGTAGCCTTGGAATAACTAGATACATTCATAAAGTTTTAAATTACATCATAAAATGAAAACTACAACAATATAGTCTCCATAGTCCACACTCTTATCCCCTCATACTATCCCTGCAGGACATTCATAAATTACTTCTTCACATCCTGGGAAAAATAAAACATAGAAAAGGGGTGAGCTCAAATGCCCAGTAAAGATAACAATATAGCAGAAACTTTTATAAATAAGAATAAACATTTAAGGCAATCTATAACTAAAACAAAAGACTTTTAAACTTGAACTTCAACATATTATGGAAAAAATAAAATGAAATAATTCCATTTACTTATTCACATGGATATTCTACAAATTGAATAATCACATGCAATATCAATAACCACTTTCATAATGATGGAATGCATAATGTCATACTATCATAACCACATATCAAAGGCCTCGTGCCAAGACTAGAAATAAGATTTTGTCAAGGCCTTGTTCCAAGACACTAGTTTGTCTCATGAGACCTACCGATACATCAAGAAGCTATAGCGGGCTCCACCCATCACATATTAAGTCCAATGCATTCCTCATATGAATAGGTTTAAACATAACATAAACATTCATATTAAAACTAGAATACTAAATGTCAATAATTTCTCCAAAATCCATGAATGGTATAAAAATAACACATCCACAGTCAAAAAAATCACAAAACCATAAGTACAATATGGAAGTTTTGTATCATAATAAATCAACTTCAAATAAGCTTAAAATCCATCAAAGGTTGTTGACATAGATAAAATCAAAACTATTTGAGAGAAATATCCCTTTTTGAAATCATTTAAAAGTCACATAATTATAAAATAAAACATTTACTTTGAAAATCTTCTTATAATCTTGTAAGGGAAGCTTCGATGATTTTATAAAGGTGGAATATAGCCGCACCCGCCGTATAAGTTAAAAGAACATTCTTACCTTAATTTTGTCAAAAAGGATAAAAAGAACCTTGTTTGGAAAACGATAGAAAGAATCCTTTATAAACTTCTTATAAAATTTCAAACAAGGGTATACCTAAATATAACCCATATTCTGTAAAATATCAAGAATGTTTTGAAATACATTTATAAGAAACATGGAGGTGGATGATAAAGAAATCCCAATATATTATTACGTATAAACAACCTCGGATAATGATGAGATTGAGAAATAAACCCTTACCTTGTACTTTTCCTTGTTTGGGGTAGTTTAGCCTCCTGTATAATGGTGAAATAATTGTTATTAAATTATACAAGAATCATATTCATTAATATGATATCATATATGATCTTATAACATTGCTTTGTTAATAATATCTTAATATTATTGTCATTTTGGGTGTTAACTTACTCATTTTATTTTATATGTTTTGTTATGTAAGACATGTTTGTTATGGATAGGTTGTATCTTATTCATATACAGAATTATATTATGTCCTTAAACATTATTATTAATCTTCAAATGAGAATTAGGCTTGAATGGATACGATGAAGAATGAATCTCATCGCGTTCGTGGAGACGATAGTCCGTACGTACGCACGAGTGACACTATCATTCTTTTGATATTAAAATAATATTTAATTGGATGTTATATCATATATACAGAATCATTATGATGATATATTTATTATTTACATGAATTACACATCATTATTATAACCATCCAAATAATAATGTTTTGAATAACAATTACACCACGACGTGGAGACGGTAAGCCGTACGTACGCACGTATGGTGACATGTCATTCAAAGGATGGATAGAATACAAAAATATGGTTGTAACATATTTATAATAACATCAAAGTATATATAATATACTGGATTTATTATTTTATAATGGTAATAACAAAGAAAGAAGAAGTGGAAGAAGAAAGGAACTTGAAAAAGGGTGGTGAAATCATTACCTCTTCTTCGGGTTCTTCCTTTTGATTTGATCAAAAGGGCTCCTTAGGTTGGCTTTATGACTAAATAATGTCCTCTAGGATTAAGTGATAGAAGTTGAGAGAGTATTTGGGAAGGTTTTGGCCGAACCAAAAGGCTTTTATGGTGATAATTAATGAGAAGGGGGAGTGCCCTTTTATAAGAGGGGTGAGGGGCACCTTTGGAAAAGCTAGAAATATTATTTTATAATAAATTCATATTCGGTTTCTAATGTCTCAAAAGTGGATTATTTAAGGTTTAAGGTGGTTATGGGTCGAAAAACACTCAACCAATAGAATTTAGACAGGTTTGGGTCATTATATTAACCTTATCTTTTAGTTTTAACTCTTAGTTAATTAGTTGACACTTACCATGTCACTTTGTATTTTTACATTATATAGTTAATAAACTTACTATATACCACCAAGAGACCCCCAAGTGATCCATTAATGATACAAATATCATGATATAAGTCTCTTGGACGAGCCTTAGATTTTTAGGAATTGAATATCAATTAATAATATAATATTTGTTTTAAAATATCTTTTATCTCAATTTTGACACTATTTGGAAAATTGATTTTTGTGAAAATCATAACAGAATGATTACTTAGAAAAAAGTTAATTATATCATTACTAAAATGTCATATTAACCTATAAAATTAGTTTAATTCATAAAAAGTCTAAAATTATAATTATTTTGGTATTTATAATATCAATTATTTTAATTTTTCACTATTATGGTAATTATTTCATCATCATTGGGTCATAAATAAATTAAATTATTTAATGTCTAAAAATTATAAATAAAATACCATTATTTTGGAAATATTTTTAAATTTCTAGTGAATATTTATAATGGAATTTATCTTATGTGTAACCCTATATTAAAAATGTTTTAGTAAATAAACTTTGATTTTAACTCTTTTAACTCTTCTTTGAATTAAATAATAATAAATGTCCTAATATAATCCAAGTGGACCTAAATCATAATATTTTATTCCTAAGGTTGTTTTTGGTCGAGATACAATTTTCCAATAGAATTAGGACATGTGTTAGGGTAATATTAATATCATTTTTACCCTTAATTACCCTATTTACTTTTAACCGTGGTAAATAAAAGTAAAAAGTTACTATTCACCAAAAATTATTTTCATCTCATTGAACTAAATTTTACTCCTTGATATTAACCATGTATCTTGGATTTTCAAAATTCCACTCACAAAAGTGGTTAAATTATGTTTTATGAAAAATTCAGTTTTTTTAACAACCACTTAGTGGTTTCACTATTCATCAAAAAATGATGTTTTTCAGAAAAATACCAAAAATTCACCCTAGGCTAATTTCGATATTATGAATCCAAAAATGATGTCCATTTTGAAAAATAAAATTTATAAATTTCAAAAAGTGGGTATTACTGTAACATCCCAAGCTTCCACGGTACGTTTCCCTTCGAATAATGCGATAGCGTGTGTTGTACGCAACCTCGAGTTCTAACACACACCACAACTAATTAAACTAGCCGTTGTGAATAGTAATACCTAATTTTTGAAATCATATATATTTTATATTTCAAAATGGACTTCATTTTTGGATTTGGAATATCGAAATTAGCCTAGGGTTAAATTTTGGTACTTTTCGGATAACTTTTATATTTTGATGAATAGTGAAAATTACTAAATTTTAATTAAAAACAACTTTTTTAATCAAAATAATTAATATTGATAAATTATTAATTTGAGTGGTTTTAAAGTATATTTAGAATATATTTTTACCATTCAATTTAATGTTTTTCATTGGACATAAATTTACAATTAAACCGAACATAAACAAGTGTCAATCTTTTGATAGTTATTATCTCTTAAAAACACGTTTTTTGTTTTGACAGCGGGAATTAATTTTAAATTAATTTCTGCCACTTCTGTGTTTTGAATTTAGAAAAATGGATTCCATATTTTGAATCAGGATGTTCAAATTGTGTAAATAGGTAACTTTTATTTTTAGACATTTTGAATAATTACTGCGGTAAATATTTTATTTACCATGGTTAAGGGTAAATCCGGTAAATAAGGGTTAAAAAATAATATTATAATAATACTAAATTACCCAAAAACGTGTCTTAATCCTATTGGTTGATACATGGTCGACCATGGGCATCTTTGGGTCTATTTTGGGACCCCATGGATCCACTTGTAAGTGATAATGACACATTATATTAATAAAGTTAAAATAAAAATAAAAATGGCATAAGCTTACATCGTTTAGAACAACAATTGTTACATAGGGTTATATATGTTGGATTTTAGATTATAAATATTCATTAGAAAGATAAAAATATTTCCTACATAATGATATTTTATTTATAATTTTTAGACATTAAATAATTTATTTTATATATGACACAATGATGATGCAGTAATTACTATAATAGTGAAAAATTAAAATAATTGATATTATAAATACCCAAATAAATATAATATGAAACTTTTAATGAATTAAACTAATTTTTTAGGATAATATGATATATTAGGATTGATTTAATGTACTTTTTTCGAAGTAATCAATCTGTTATGAGTTTCACAAAAATCAACTATTGAATAGTGTCAAAATTGACATAAAAGAGTTCTTAAACAAATATTATATTATTAATTGATATTAAATTCCTAAAAATCTAAGGTTCGGCCAAGAGACTTATATCATGATAGGTTAATCATTAATGTACCACTTGGGGGTCACTTGGATGTATATAGTAAGTTTATTAACCATATTATATAAAAATACAAAGAGACATTGTAAAAGTGAAACTAATTAACTTAGAGTTAATACTTAAAGATAAGGTTAATATAAGTACCCAAACCTGTCTAAATTCTATTGGTTGAGTTTTTTTCGACCTATCCCCACCTTAACCTTTGAATAATCAACTTTGGAGCATTTAGAAACCGAATATGAATTTATTATAAATTAATATTTCTAGCTTTTCCAAAGGTGCCCCTCACCCCTCTTATAAAAGGGCACTCCTCCTTCTCATATTTTCACACCTTAAAAGACTTTTGGTTCGGCCAAACTCTGACCAAATACTCTCCCAACATCCCTCACTACAACCTAGAGGCATTAGTTTGATCAGAGAGCCAACCTAAGGAGCCCTTTTGATCAAATCAAAAGGAAGAACTTGAAGAAGAGGTAATGATTTCACCACCCTTCTCCAAGTTCATTTCTTCTTCCACTTCTTCTTCCTTTGTTCTTACCATTCTAAAATAATAACTCCAGTATCTCACATATACTGTGATGTTATTATAAATATGGTACAATCATATTCAGTATTCTATCCACCCTTTGAATAACATGTCACCATACGTGCGTACGTACGGCTTACCGTCTCCACGTCGTGGTGTAATTGTTATTCAATATAATATTATTTGGATGGGTATAATAATGATATGAAACTCATGTAAATAATAAATATAACATGTTAATGATTTTGTATATATTATATACCATCCATTTATATATTATTTTAATATCAAAAGAATGATATTGTCGCTCGTGCGTACGTACGGACTACCGTCTCCACGAACGCGATAAGATTCATTCTCCATCGTATCCATTCAAGTATAATTATCATTTGATGATTTAAAAATGATGTTTCAGGACTGGATATCATTCTGGATATGAATAAGATACAACAACCATGGCTTATGTAACAAAACATATAAAAGAAAATGAGTAAGTTAACTCCCGAAACGACGATAATTCTAAGATATTATTAACAAATCAATGTTAAAAGATCATATATGATATCATATTAATATATATGATTCTTGTATAATTTAATAACAAATATTTCACCATTATATAGGAGGTTAACCTACGCCAACCAAGGAAAAGTACAAGGTAAGGGTTTATTTCACAATCTCTTCATTATCTGAGGTTGTTTATACGTAATAATCTACTGGGATATCTTTATCATCCACATCCATGTTTCTTAAAAATGTATTTCAAAACATTTTTACTATTTACAAGAATATGGGTTAAAGTCATTTATACCCTTGTTTGACTTTTTATAAGAGGTTTATAAAGGAATCTTTCCGTCGTTTTCAAAACAAGGTCCTTTTTAACCTTTTCGACAGAATTAAGATAAGAATGTTTTTTTAACTTATACGGCGGGTGCGGTTATTTTCCGCCGTTATAAAATCGTCAAAGCTTCCCTTAAAAGCTTATAATAATATTTTCAAAGAAAATGTTTTATTTTATAAATATATGTCTCTTAAATGATTTCAAAATAGAAAGAGATATTTCTTTAAAAAGAGTTTTGATTTCATCTATGTCAACGTCCTTTAATGGATTTTATGCTTATTTGAGGATGATATAATTTGATACAAAACTTTTATATTGTATTGAAGGTTTTGTGATATGTTTGACTGTGGATGTGCTATTTTTTTTATATAACATTCATGGTTTATGGTGAAAGTATTGACATTTCGTATGCTAGTTTAATACGAATGTTTATGTTATGTTTAAACCTTTTCATATGGGAATGCATTGGACTTAATATGTGACGGGTGGAGCCCGCTATAGCTCCTCGATGCATCGGTAGGTCTCATGAGACAAACTAGTGTCTTGGCACAAGGCCTTGACAAAATATTATTTGTAGTCTTGGCACGAGGCCTTGGCTATGTGGTTATGATAGTCTGGCATTATGCATTCCAACTTTATGAAAGTGGTTATTGATTTTTGCATGTGATTATTCGATTAGTAGAATATCCATGTGAATAAGTAAATGGCATTATTTCATTTTACTTTTGCCATACTATGTTGAAGTTAAAGTTTAAAAGGCTTTTGTTTTAGTAATGCATTGCCTTAAATGTTTATTCTTATTTATGAAAGTTTTCGCTATATTGTTATCCTTACTGGGAATTTGAGCTCACCCCTTTTCTATGTTTTATTTTTCCCAGGAAGTGAAGATGTAAGTTATGAATGACCTGCAGGGATATTATGAGGGGATTATAGTGTGGACTGTGGAAACATTATGTTGTTGTAGTAGTTTTTCATTTTATGATGTAATGTAAAACTTATGAATATATCTAGTGTTTCCAAGGCTACTAAACCAATCGGTCTTTCGAGATTTGATCTTTCTTGTGATCATGACAATGTTACGAAGTAATGCACCGACTCTAGGCAACTAGGGTCGGGGCATTACAGTTGGTATCAGAGGAAGTTTAGTACAAACCTTGGAATCTAGATTTAGATAAACTCTGATTAGAGCACGTAGACCTAAGATGAACTTTGAGGATTAGTATAGAAGAACTTCCTAGAATTTTGGTATTGTAGAGATTTTGTGAGTTTTCCGAGCAATACATCCCTGTCTGGATACGAGCAGGTAGAGGCGGCTCTGGCACAGATGTACCTAGGGGTAAAACCCGAAAACACCGCTTTGAGCTAGACTCGAACGGGAACTGGTGCACGACAACGGGCCTTGCTGCACTCTTGGTTACGACACTCCCGGGGGATATGCTTAGGATAACTCTCATTTTCTTTACAAATCATTTTGAAGGGATTATGAGTATATACATCCTCAATGAAAAAAATTCTTATGATTATGGATTATATCCATAAATAGTTCAATTTATGTTAAGTGTTTTATAAGTATGGGATTATGTATTTTGATTCATAAACTGATCTAGTTTATGCCATTGTTTAGAAATGGCGCCTAGTGGAAGAAATGGAAACCGTATCAATGTACGCACTCCATGTAGGGATTTCCCTCCTGCTCAAGATAATTATAGTGGGGCTGGTGATGCAACTGGTGCTGATCAGCTAATCACCATACTGGGACAACTTACTCAGGTTATGAATAATAACCTTACCCGTATGGAGCACCCTGATCCGCAGCGTGGAGGATCAATGTTAGATCGATTCATGAGGCAACAACCACCAACGTTCAATGGGAATACAAATCCCTTAGTAGCTGAGCAATGGATATTTTCCCTAGAGAAAATATTTCAGGCATTGGGGAGCAGTGAAAGGGAAAAAGTTATCATGGCAGTTTACCGCCTCACTGGAGATGCTGATCAATGGTGGTCATTGATTCAGAACATGAAGGAAGATGATTAAGTATCAAATATGGAATGGAGGGAGTTCAAAGATCTGTTTTTAGAAAAATACTTTCCTCGCGACCATCGAGCAGATATGGAATGACAATTTCTGAGTCTGAGACAAAAGGAGGATGAGAATGTCACAAAGTATGAGGCTAACTTTACAAGGTTAGCGAGGTATGCTGGAGATTATATTCGCAACCCAAGAAGTAAGATTGATCGTTTCTTTGATGGGTTAAAACCATTTCTCCGTCGAGCGTTAGTCTCACAATCCTTTTCATCGTACGAAGACATTATCTCATGTGCTATCAAGACCGAAAAGGAATTCTCTAAGTCTTATGACTTTAAAGAAAAGAAAGAGAAGAAGAGACCTGCTGATCAATCTGGGAATGGAAATAAGGGGAAGAAGGGAAAGGTTGAATATCCATCTTGTGGTAAATGCGGGAAGAAACATCCTGGTACTTGCTTGAAGGGAATGGGAGTCTGTTACAAGTGTGGTGAAAAAGGCCACCAAGCTCATGATTGCAAGGGGAAGAAGGAAGCTACCAACGTTCAGTGCTACAATTGCAGGGAGATGGGGCATTATGCAAATGCATTTCCTAAGCGTCAGGAGAACTTACCTCAGAAAAGGCCATGGGATCAAGGCCAGGCTTATTCTATCACTACCGCAGAGGTAGAAGCTCCGAAAGACGTGGTGGCAGGTAATTTAATGGGTTCCTCAAGTTTAGCAAATGCATTATTTGATTCTGGATCATCGCATTGTTTTATATCTTCCCAGTTTGCTAAGAAAATTAGATATTTCCAATTTGATTTAATAAGGGAGTTGTCAGTTAAAACTCCTAAGGGAAGTATCGTTGCAACAAAGTTTTGTGAATCAGTCCCCATTAGAGCACATAAATTTTCTTTATCTGCTGATCTCATCGTCATACCTATGATTGAGTTTGATATAATCCTCGGTATGGACTGGCTTTCGGACTATGATGCGAAGATTTATTGTAAGAAGAAAGAGGTTACGATTCTTGATGATAATGATAAGGAACACCTTATTTTTAGAGCAGAATCGTCACCACCTAATTATTATTTAGATCCACCCTCAATAGCTCAACTAAATTCAATTATTGGGGAGGGAGAGAATGAAATAAATGCGGGTGAGGAAAGGAATGTTCAAATAGAGGATGTACCTGTTGTGAAAGAATTTGTAGATGTATTTCCAGAAGATTTACCTGGACATCCTCCAGAACGAGAAGTTGAGTTTTCTATTGATTTGATTCCTGGATCAAGGCCTATATCGAAGACCCCTTATAGAATGGCCACTGTAGAGTTAGTCGAACTAAAGAAACAACTAGAGGAATTGAGTAATAAGGGATTTATTCGCCCTAGTGTTTCTCCATGGGGAGCGCCTGTTCTTTTTGTTAAAAAGAAAGATGGATCTATGAGGTTATGTATCGACTACGGGGAGATCAATGCCATAACGATAAAGAACAAGTATCCCCTACCTCGTATTGATGATTTATTTGACCAAATGCATGGAGCTCAATACTTTTCAAAGATTGACCTTCGATCTGGATACCATCAGTTGTGTGTGAAGAAGGAAGACATTCCGAAAACAGCATTTCGAACCAGGTACGGGCATTACGAGTTTACTGTAATGCCGTTTGGATTGACTAATGCACCCTCTGTATTCATGGATCTGATGAATAGAGTTTTCAAGGAGTATCTCGATGAATTTGTGGTGGTATTTATTGATGATATCTTGGTATACTCCAAAACCTACGAAGATCATGAAAATCACTTGCGCATTATCTTGAAGACTCTGAGGAGGCATGAATTATATGGGAAGTTTAGCAAGTGTGAATTCTGGCTTCAGGAGATTTCTTTTCTTGGCCATATTGTCTCTAAAGATGGAATCTCTGTTGATCCTTCTAAGACCAATGCAATCCAAGAATGGCCAGCACCTACGAGTATAACTGAGGTACGTAGTTTTATTGGTTTGGCAGGTTATTATCGACGTTTCGTCCAGAATTTTGCCCGATTGGCTAACCCATTAACGAAGCTCACACGTAAAGGGGTTAAATTTGTTTGGACAAAAGAGTGTGAAGAATGTTTCGAAGAACTGAAGAGAAGATTAGTCAATGCTCCTATATTGACTCTACCATCGGGGAATGATGGGTTCATTATTTATAGTGATGCATCGAAGAAAGGACTTGGCTGTGTCCTTATGCAGAATGATAGAGTTATTGCCTATGCATCACGACAGTTGAAAATTAATGAACAAAACTATCCTACTCATGATATCGAGTTAGCAGTAGTGATCTTTGCTTTGAAGATATGGTGGCACTACCTATATGGTGAAAAATGTGAGATTTATACTGATCACAAGAGTTTGAAGTATATTTTCTCACAAAAAGAACTCAACATGAGGCAAAGGAGATGGCTTGAATTACTCAAGGATTATGATTGTACGATACACTACCACCCAGGGAAGGCAAACAAGGTGGCAGATGCTTTGAGTAGAAAAGACCATGGAGTTTTGAACAATATGAGAATTGAAAGGGATCCAATTTTTATGGATCTAGTGAAGATGGACATGGGAATAACCAGGGAAGGTGAAACATCAATGCTTTTTCAAATGGTTGCCAAACCATCTTTACTAGAAAGGATTAAGAGTTCTCAGACCGATGATGAAGAATTACAAAAGAAGATTAAAGCTGTGAATGATGGGAGATTGAGAGACTTTGTGTATGAAGATGGAATTTTGAAATTCGGGAAGAGACTTTGTGTTCCCAATATACCTGATCTAAAAAGGGAATTGCTGGATGATGCTCATAGTTCCAATTTCTCTATACACCCTGGGAGTACCAAAATGTATAGAGATTTGAAGGAACATTTTTTGTGGGACAACATGAAGAGAGAGATTGCTGATTTTGTGTCAAGATGTATGGTTTTTCAATAAGTGAAAGTTGGAAGGCAACAGCCTGGAGGAGTCATGCAACCTATTCCCATACCGGAGTGGAAATGGGACAATGTTACGATGGACTTTGTCATGGGGCTACCAAAGACTCCTAGAAGGAACGATGCAATATGGGTTATTGTTGATTTTCTTACCAAGTCAGCACATTTTCTTGCTATAAGAGAAGATCTACCCCTGGAACGTCTAGAAAGACTATACATTAATGAAGTTGTGAGGCTTCATGGAGTACCCCTATCGATTGTTTCTGATCGTGATCCCCGTTTTACTTCAAGATTTTGGAAAAGTCTTCAGAAATCCATGGATACTGAACTTCATTTGAGCACTGCTTACCACCCTCAGACAGATGGACAATCAGAACGGACTATTCAAACCTTAGAAGACATGTTGAGATCTTGCTCACTTGACTTTCAGGGTATGTGGGATCAATATTTACCACTGGTAGAATTTTCCTATAACAATAGCTTCCATTCGAGTATACAGATGGCACCATATGAAGCGTTATACGGAAAGAGATGTCGTACACCAACCTGTTGGGATGACGTTGGTGAAAGAAAACTTGTAGGCCCAGAACTGGTGGAGGAAACGGTGGAAAAGGTGAAAGTAATCCAAAATCACACCAAAGCAGCTCAAAGTAGGCAAAAGAGCTATGCCGATAATCGAAGGAAGGATTTGGAATTTCAAGTCAGTGATCATGTTTTCCTAAAGGTATCTCCATGGAAGGGAGTCATACGTTTTGGAAAGAAAGGTAAATTGAGTCCCAGGTACATCGGACCTTTCGAAATTCTAGAACGAATTGGGGCTGTAGCTTACCGATTGGCAATGCCGCCAAGTCTCTCCAAAGTTCACGATGTGTTCCACGTATCTCTGTTGAGAAAATACATGCCTGACCCAACGCATGTACTCACCTATGAAGAATTAGAACTGGAACCCGATCTGTCTTATTGTGAAGAGCCCGTCAAGATTCTTGATACAAGAGAACAAGTACTGAGAAACCGGACGACGCGTTTGGTAAAAGTTTTGTGGAGAAATCATAAGATGGAAGAGGCAACGTGGGAACCCGAGGAACATATGATGAAGAACCACCCGAGTATTTTTATGCAGTAATACCCTAGAAATTGTGAGGACGCAATTATTTGAAGGAGGTGAGAATGTAACATCCCAAGCTTCCACGGTACGTTTCCCTTCGAATAATGCGATAGCGTGTGTTGTACGCAACCTCGAGTTCTAACACACACCACAACTAATTAAACTAGCCGTTGTGAATAGTAATACCTACTTTTTGAAATCATATATATTTTATATTTCAAAATGGACTTCATTTTTGGATTCGGAATATCGAAATTAGCCTAGGGTGAAATTTTGGTACTTTTCGGATAACTTTTATATTTTGATGAATAGTGAAAATTACTAAATTTTAATTAAAAACAACTTTTTTAATCAAAATAATTAATATTGATAAATTATGAATTGGAGTGGTTTTAAAGTATATTTAGAATATATTTTTACCATTCAATTTAATGTTTGTCATTGGACATAATTTTACAATTAAACCAAACATAAACAAGTGTCAATCTTTTGATAGTTATTATCTCTTAAAAACACGCTTTTTGTTTTGACAGCGGGAATTAATTTTAAATTAATTTCTTCCACTTCTGTGTTTTGAATTTAGAAAAATGGATTCCATATTTTGAATCAGGATGTTCAAATTGTGTAAATAGGTAACTTTTATTTTTAGACATTTTGAATAATTACTGCGGTAAATATTTTATTTACCATGGTTAAGGGTAAATCCGGTAAATAAGGGTTAAAAAATAATATTATAATAATACTAAATTACCCTAAAACGTGTCTTAATCCTATTGGTTGATACATGGTAGACCATGAGCATCTTTGAGTCTATTTTGGGACCCCATGGATCCACTTGTAAGTGATAATGACACATTATATTAATAAATTTAAAATAAAAATAAAAATGGAATAAGCTTACATCTTTTAGAACAACAATTGTTACATAGGGTTATATATGTTGGATTTTAGATTATAAATATTCATTAGAAAGATAAAAAGATTTAATACATAATGATATTTTATTTATAATTTTTAGACATTAAATAATTTATTTTATATTTGACACAATGATGATGCAGTAATTACTATAATAGTGAAAAATTAAAATAATTGATATTATAAATACCCAAATAAATATAATATGAAACTTTTAATGAATTAAACTAATTTTCTAGGATAATATGATATATTAGGATTGATTTAATTGACTTTTTTCGAAGTAATCAATCTGTTATGAGTTTCACAAAAATCAACTATTGAATAGTGTCAAAATTGACATAAAAGAGTTCTTAAACAAATATTATATTATTAATTGATATTAAATTCCTAAAAATATAAGGTTCGGACAAGAGACTTATATCATGATAGGTTCATCATTAATGTACCACTTGGGGGTCACTTGGATGTATATAGTATGTTTATTAACCATATTATATAAAAATACAAAGAGACATTGTAAAAGTGAAACTAATTAACTTAGAGTTAATACTTAAAGATAAGGTTAATATAAGTACCCAAACCTGTCTAAATTCTATTGGTTGAGTTTTTTTCGACCTATCCCCACCTTAAACTTTGAATAATAAACTTTGGAGCCTTTATAAACCGAATATGAATTTATTATAAATTAATATTTCTAGCTTTTCCAAAGGTGCCCCTCACCCCTCTTATAAAAGGGCACTCCTCCTTCTCATTTCTTCACACCTTCAAAGCCTTTTGGTTTGGCCAAACTCTGCCCAAATACTCTCCCAACATCCCTCACTACAACCTAGAGTCCTTAGTTTGATCATAAAGCCAAACTAAGGATCCCTTTTGATCAAATCAAAAGGAACAACCCGAAGAAGAGGTAATGATTTCACCACCCTTCTCCAAGTTCATTTCTTCTTCCACTTCTTATTCCTTTGTTCTTACCATTATAAAATAATAACTCCAGTATCTCACATATACTGTGATGTTATTATAAATATGGTACAATCATATTCCGTATTCTATCCACCCTTTGAATAACATGTCACCATACGTGCGTACGTACGGCTTACCGTCTCCACGTCGTGGTGTAATTGTTATTCAATATAATATTATTTGGATGGGTATAATAATGATATGAAACTCATGTAAATAATAAATATAACATGTTAATGATTCTGTATATATGATATACCATCCATTTATATATTATTTTAATATCAAAAGAATGATATTGTCGCTCGTGCGTACGTACGGACTACCGTCTCCACGAACGCGATGAGATTCATTCTCCATCGTATCCATTCAAGTATAATTATCATTTGATGATTTAAAAATGATGTTTAAGGACTGGATATCATTCTGGATATGAATAAGATACAACAACCATGGCTTATGTAACAAAACATATAAAAGAAAATGAGTAAGTTAACTCCCGAAACGACGATAATTCTAAGATATTATTAACAAATCAATGTTAAAAGATCATATATGATATCATATTAATATATATGATTCTTGTATAATTTAATAACAACTATTTCACCATTATACAGGAGGTTAACCTACCCCAACCAAGGAAAAGTACAAGGTAAGGGTTTATTTCACAATCTCTTCATTATCTTAGGTTGTTTATACGTAATAATCTACTGGGATATCTTTATCATCCACATCCATGTTTCTTAAAAATGTATTTCAAAACATTTTTACTATTTACAAGAATATGGGTTAAAGTCATTTATACCCTTGTTTGACTTTTTATAAGAGGTTTATAAAGGAATCTTTCCGTCGTTTTCAAAACAAGGTCCTTTTTAACCTTTTCGACAAAATTAAGATAAGAATGTTTTTTTTAACTTATACGGCGGGTGCGGTTATTTTCCGCCATTATAAAATCGTCAAAGCTTCCCTTACAAGATTATAAGAATATTTTCAAATAAAATGTTTTATTTTATAAATATATGTCTCTTAAATGATTTCAAAATAGAAAGAGATATTTCTTTAAAAAGAGTTTTGATTTCATCTATGTCAACATACTTTAATGGATTTTATGCTTATTTGAGGATGATATAATATGATACAAAACTTTTATATTGTATTGAAGGTTTTGTGATATGTTTGACTGTGGATGTGCTATTTTTTTATATACCATTCATGGTTTATGGTGAAAGTATTGACATTTCTTATGCTATTTTAATACGAATGTTTATGTTATGTTTAAACCTTTTCATATGGGAATGCATTGGACTTAATATGTGACGGGTGGAGCCCGCTATAGCTCCTCGATGCATCGGTAGGTCTCATGAGACAAACTAGTGTCTTGGCACAAGGCCTTGACAAAATCTTATTTGTAGTCTTGGCACGAGGCCTTGGCTATGTGGTTATGATAGTCTGGCATTATGCATTCCAACATTATGAAAGTGGTTATTGATTTTTGCATGTTATTATTCGATTAGTAGAATATCCATGTGAATAAGTAAATGGAATTATTTCATTTTACTTTTGCCATACTATGTTGAAGTTAAAGTTTAAAAGGCTTTTGTTTTAGTAATGCATTGCCTTAAATTTTTATTCTTATTTATGAAAGTTTCCGCTATATTTTTATCCTTACTGGGCATTTGAGCTCACCCCTTTTCTATGTTTTATTTTTCCCAGGAAGTGAAGATGTAAGTTATGAATGACCTGCAGGGATATTATGAGGGGATTATAGTGTGGACTGTGGAAACATTATGTTGTTGTAGTAGTTTTTCATTTTATGATGTAATGTAAAACTTATGAATATATCTAGTGTTTCCAAGGCTACTAAACCAATCGGTCTTTCGAGATTTGATCCTTCTTGTGATCATGCCAATGTTACGAAGTAATGCACCGACTCTAGGCAACTAGGGTCGGGGCGTTACAATTACTATTCATAATGGCTAGTTTGATTGGTTGTGGTGTGTTAGAACTCGATGTTGCGTACAACACACATTATTGAATTATTCAAAGAGAAGCATACCATAGAAGCTTGGGGTGTTACATAATTTAACAATGTTTGGTGTGAATTAATTCACACCTTGAACCAAAAGTATCAACGTGATATGAAGAAGAACAAAATAAGAGGAGAATAAGAAATTTTATTAATAACTAAGGTGATTCGAACAACTTACATGAGAAAGAAGAACGTTACAAAGACAAATCAACATAATAGAATTATAATGAAAACAAGCTCAAAGATGATTAAATCCTCAAAAAATTCTACCTTAAGTAGGAATTTTTGGAGCCTTAGGTCGATCCCCCACTATCCAAGTCTCCTCAATTAATGGTGGTAGGCCTAGGGTGATGGAAAGTAAGGGAGAGGAGACTTTTCCACCCTTGATCTGATGTTGCATCCAGATTGCATCCACCGAACAGAGGCTCCCATACGACCTTCTAGATGGCCATATATGAGTGGTCCATAGAAGAGAAAAATTAATCTTCTGATTTCTTTTAACTCTATGTAAAATTGAAGCCCAAAATAATTTGTTTTTTCTGAGATATTATTAAATTGGTGGGATATTTTTATGGGACACAGAATCTAGAAAATAATTTCATCTTCCAATTGGTCCGCCTAGAACTCCATTAAATAAATACGAATTATCTCTTGTCACTATTTGATTAAATGTTTCCCATGATGTCTTATATCTTCTATTAAATTATTAGAATTATTGGGATTTTATCTTCGCAACTACAGTCTCTATATCGGACTATTATCTTGTTTACATTGCAAATAATTTGTTCTCATGAAAGCCCATTTTGGTGGTCTTCCAATGTGAATCTCAAAGTGCTCCAAACTAATTAATTATTACTTATAGAATGGGATACCTGAAAATAAAATATAAAAATAAAATTGAGATAATTTTGTATTTTAGGAGGTGTTCAAAAATGTACCATGTAATAATGAATTTTAAGAGGGAATTACAATCATAATATGAGTTAATGTTCAAAGTGTAAAATGCACTAAAATTGCGTTTATGAATAATAAATCACATGAATATTATATATATTAAAAATTAATATTAGCCTCATTCAGTGGATAATCACACCCCCAACTTGAGTTTTGCTAGTCCCGAGCAAAATCTATCTCAACAATATGAAATTCAAATTCTCTTTTCCAAAACCTTTTTAATACACATTTATCACCAAGAACCCTTATACCAAAAAATCATGAAACCGTTAAAAATATTTTAATACAACATATTTTTATAAGAAGATCTCAATCCCAAGACCATTTCTTTATTCAAATTCATCACCACATTTCATCCAATTTCAATAAAGTATGATGATGTGTTGTGTGTCACAAAATACATGGAAGTTCATTTTCATTCAAGGGGAAAATGATGGAAGCACTAGGTAGAATCAAATTTCAAAATTAATATGAGTATTCAATTATATATATATATATATGTATTGTTTTTTTTCAATTTTTCCATGGTAATTGGAATTGCACTCAAGAGAGTCAACCCATGTAGCGGGACTTTGCCGATGATTCCCAGGAACAAAGACCTTAGGGAACTAAGTGAATCCCACATACTCGGGCAACATCTTGAATTAACTCAGTAAAAAACAAAGTCAAATTACCAAAATTAGAGATAAAATTACTAACTCTGGGCTAGACAACTATGGATTCATGATCCCTAAGTGCCAAAAGCCACACATTAGGTCCTTTCATTACTCTACATGCAAATTTATTGTCTTTTTTGATATTTTATTGAATACACATATTAAAACTAAAATGATCACAAAACCTATGATATTTATTTGGGAGACCCCATGAAATCAAAATAATACCCCACTATCTAAAGGATCTGCATTGTGATCTTTATTTTATTTGTATGAAAATATAAACAATGAAATTTCACATTAAATAGGCACACATTCCAAAATCTATTCTCATGAAATTATACAAAGATTAAAATGAGAATCAGGGCATGGAAAATTATTTGATATTTAGTTTCAAAGTGTGCAATGTGTATTATCATGTTCAAGGTTAAAGAAATTTTTCATTCCACACAATTTTTTATGCACACAAAATTAATTAATTAATTTTTTCTTTTCACCCCCGACATAGAACAACACTGTCCCAAGTGTTTAATGAAAATAAAATGGAGAAGGGGTTAGAGGTAAATGACCAGAGTCTAAATAGAATTTTCAATATGAGGATCATGGAATGAAGTCACTTGGTGGTTGAAGTTGAAGTTCTTGCTGCTCCAATTTAGTCATTTGATATCCATGTCATTGCAGAGTTCCCTTGTAGAAAAAGGAAAAAGCAAACAAACAAATAAAACAATACAATATATATAGATATATATATGTATATTTATTCATATAATAAAAAAATAAGTATATATACACAAATTATAGAATAAGGAAGCACTAAAAACCACAGGTCAGTGGTAAGTGTGCACCCCTGTCTCCCTTCGAGCCCAGATTCGAGTCCCGATGGATTAACTGATTGTGACGGGGTTTTCCCCACGAACTACGATGTGTCCTTTTATTTTGTTTATATATATATATATAATTTATTTTGACCATAGACACATAAAAATAAAATGAACTGATGATACAATGTCTTCATTTTAAATATCTGGGTAAGGTATTGCTTAAGGATCACACCACATGACACAGATGAATATGGTGCTCCCCTTTCATACCCATCCATACTCATAAAATAAGAACATGTCAACAGTCTATTTTTTTTAAATTTAAAAATGATTCATTAATCCTATTTGAAAAATAAAGATGATTCCAAAAGATTGGAAACATGAAAACCATGGGTTGCCTCCCATGCAGTGCTTTTGTTTAACTTCGCTAGCTCGAAATAGACCCCCAATTGTTTAAGTATTTTCCTCATCTAAGGTTGGTTCAAACATGTATTCATCTACTTAATATTTTTAGAATGGTTCAATGAATGGTTTGACTATATGACCATTACCATTTAAGGTTTGACCATTGGTGGGATCTTGAATTTCTATAGCCCCAAGGGGGTACACCTTATGCCCTATGTATGGACCCGACCATCTAGAGATCAACTTTCCTGGGTGTAAATGAATTTTAGAGCTATATAAAAGAATAGGTTTACCCAGTACAATTTGTTTGGTTTTAAGATTTTGAGATTGGTAGGCTTGAACTTTAGATTTATTTATCCTTGAATTTTCATAAGCCTCCATCCAAAGTTTCTAAAGTTTATTGAGATATAATTTCCTTTTTGTTTCAGCCAATGAGAGGACATAATTCATTTTCTTAATTTCACAAAAAGAATTATGTTCAATCTCCACTGTAAAATTGCATTCTTTACCATAAACAAAACTATACAGGGACATTCCCAAAATGGTTTTATATGCAGTTCTATATTCCCAAAGAGAATCTAAGAGTTTGCTCGACCAATATTTCCTAGATGGATTAACTGTTTTCTCAAGAATTTGTTTGATTTATAGATTTGCAAACTCAGATTGACCATTGGTCTGTGGGTGGTAACCAGTGGACACTTAGTGATAAATTCCATACTTTTCCATGAGTGTTGAGAATGGACAATTGAAAAAATGAGTTCCACGATCACTAATGATAGCCCTAATAATTCTAAATCTAGAGAGGACGTTTTCCTTGAAAAATATAATCACAGTTTGATGATCATTGGATTTGGTTTGGATTGTCCTCAATTCATTTGGATACATAATCGACAGCTAAAAGTCTGTACAGATATCCACTAGAGTTTGTGAAGGGACCCATGAAATTGATTCCCCAACAGTCAAAGATTTCAATTAGTATGATGGGGGTGAGTGGTATTTGATTCATTTTTGTGATGGAACCTAATTGTTGACACCTAGTACAACTTGAAAAAATGTGTAGGAGTCCCTTGAGAGGGTGGTCCAGAAGAGACTACATTGAAGAACCTTATCCGAAGTTTTTTTAGAGGAAAAGTGACCTCCACATGCCTCACTATGACACAATTTAAGGATGGATGCTGGATAAGATTTAGGGACACACCTCCAAATGAATTGGTTAGGGTAGAACTTATAGAGGTATGGATCATAAAAAACATAGTTCCTAACATCAGAATGGAATTTCCTTCGACCACGAGTCCATAAGAATTTTGGAATGAATCATGTAACTAATAAGTTGGCTATGTCAGCATATCATTGGAAATCACTCACTGAACAGAGGTGCTCATCGGGAAATGGTTCAGACACAGAAAGGTGATTTGATTTTTCATTTAATTCCATCCTAGAGAGATTATCAACTACAAAATTTTCAACACCCTTTTTATCCTTGATTTTAATGTAAAATTATCATAATATAAGGACCCACCTAATCAGTCTAGCCTTAGCATCTTGTTTTTGGAAGAGGTATTTTAGTGTAGAATGGTCAGTGAACACAATTATGGGGGATCCTAAGAGGTAGGACCTAGACTTCTCTAAGGCAAACACAATATCAAGAAACACTTTTTTAGTGGTGGTGAAGTTGATTTGGGCATCATTTAAGCATTTTCTTGCATGAGAAATGAAATAAGAAGTTTTATCACAACGTTGTCCTAACGCAGCTCCTATAGCAATGTCACTGTCATCACACATAAGTTCAAAAGGAAGGTTCCAATTTGGAGATTTCATAATGGGGGGAGAGGTGAGGGAGGATTTGAGGGTTGAGGCTGAACCCTCATATATTTATGTCCAAAAAAATAGAGCATCCTTTCTTAGGAGATCACAAAGGGGATGAGAGATTGAACTAATGTCCTTGATGAATCTTTTATAGAAACCAGCATTTCCTAAGAAAGACCTCAATTCCTTGATAGTTTTTGGTGATGGAAGGTGACTAATGATATCAACCTTGTCTTTATCAACTTCAATCCTCGTACTCGAGACTATATGGCGATGGAATTTTCCCTCTTTAACCATGAAATGGAATTTTCCCTGTTTAGGACTAGATTATTTTCTTCACATCTTGACAAGACTCTCTCCACATTCCTCAGACATCCCTCAAATTTATCCCCAAACACTGATAATTCATCCATGAAGACCTCTACAAAATCCCCTACTATGTCTGAGAATATTCTCATCATGCATCTTTGGAAGGTTCAAGGGGCATTGCATAACCCAAATGGCATGCGTTTGAAAGCAAAGGTAATGAATGGACATGTGAATGTAGTCTTCCCTTGATCCTCTAGGGTGGGATCAATCTGATTGTACCCTGAGTACCCATATAAGAAACAATGGAACTCATAACCTTCCACTCTCTCAAGGACTTGGTCAATGAATGGTAAGGGGAAATGGTCCTTCTTGGTGAATTAGTTTAGCTTCTTATAGTCATTACAAACCCTTTATCCACTACTCAACCTAGTTGGAAGAATATATCCATCCTTATTGGTTATCACTATGATCCTTCCTTCTTGGGAACCACTTGGGTTGGGATCACCCACTCACTCTCAGCTATGGGATAGGTGATACTAGCTTTTAACAATTTCAGAAGTTCTTTCCTTACTACCTTCATGATATTAGGATTGAGTCTCTATTGAGGATAACGACATGGCTTTGAATCAGGCTCTTGAACAATCCTATGAGTCCCAATTATTGGGCTAATCCCAATAATATTAGGCAGGGTCCATCCAAGGGATTTTTTGTGTGTTTCCTATGGACTTCTAGAAGAATCCTCTCATGATCGGCTTGACGAAGAGAAGAAATTACAATAGTATGTGTTCCATTTTCACCTAGGAAGGCACACTTAAGTGTAGACAGAATTTCTTTCAATTCAAGATCAGGTTGGTTCAAAATTTCAGAAGAATATTGGGACATTGGATCAAGATCGCTTTTGTTTCCTAGATTTTTAGATAGATTCAAATCCCCAGGTGTATAAGTTTCAACTAGAAGATTGGTTAGATAAAATTTAGGGAAGGAAGTTTGATTGGTATCCATGAAAGTGGTTTACTGAAAGGTTTCACTGATTGTTGGACTTAATAATTCATTATAAGAGCAATTTGAAAATGATTCAAGTCAAGGAGATAAACATCCTTTATGTGAACAAAGGAAATAAATCTCTTCCTGACTTAAACATCTATCAAATATTACTTTATGTTATATGGATTCATTATCAACTCTTCCTATCATGTTTACCTCATGAATTTCTTCATCATCCCCTATTTGTGAGCTTGCATTATAGATGTTCAAGTATAGACTCATGTTTCCAACGGTGATGGTCATGTTCCCATTTCAGACGTGGATAACATAGTTGATTGTTTCAAGGAAGTTATGACAAAGGATGATTGGGGTTTGTTCCTTATTTACTAAATTAGGATTGTTGTCAAGGACAATGAAGTCAGTAGGGTAGATGAAGTTTTCTACTTTTACCAAAACATCCTTTAAAATCCCCTTGGAATCCTAATTCTATGATTAGAAAGTTGAAGTGTGATAGATGTGGGTTGGAGCTCTTATTGGCCTAATTGGAAGTACACAGCATAGATAATGATATGGAAACTGGCACCTAGGTCACACAAGGCTTTGACAACATTGTTTTCTCTTAGTTCAACATTGATGTAAGGACATCCTGGGTCTTTCATATTTGGTGGAAGGGTTCCTTCAATTATTGTACTAAAATTTGCTGCTAGAATGACTTGGTTCTTATGTGATAATTTCCTTTTAAATTTGAAGAGGTACTTAAGGTATTTTGAGTATGTAGGGATGGTTTGAATAACATTGAGGAGTGGAATGTTCAACTTGACTTGTGATAATATTTCCCTCAATGTTTCATTTAATTTATGCTTGGTTTTCCCCCTCATGCGTTGAGGAAATGGTGCAGGTTGTGGGTTTGTTTTTTGAAGGGTTTTTTATTTCACATTTTTATCAGTTTCATCAGTTTGATCATGTGGTTCATTTGAATTTTCATTAGAGTTTGTAGATTTACATGGTTTCTGACTTATTTCTTCAGGTTTCTCAATTGATTTCCCACTTCTTAAAAATGTCACAACCATTAGTTGTTCATGAGTTGTTTGAGTGCAACTTGACTCTCCCCTTAAATTTGAGGATGGAAACGCATGAGTAGTCATGGTTTCCTATTAATTTTTTATGGTTTGATGTTCTTGTTTAAGGGAAGTTAAGTCTGAGTTCATTTTTCCATTTTTTTGCATAGTTGTTCTAGTAGGATTTGTGGAACAGTTTGGGTTGGTGCTTGAGAATATTGGTTTATCCCAGGGGGTATTTTAGAGGTGGGATGGGTTGTGGAAAATGGACTAGTGGCTATTGGTATTGGATAGGTTGGGTTTGGAACTGTTTATGGATCTGGTAGTTCTGATGGGGGTAAGGAATTTGTCCCTATGGTTGGCTAGGTTGTTGGTTATCTTTATAGCGGAAGCCTGGGTGGTCATTATACCGTGGGTTGAAGGTGTTTTGGTATTGAGGATTTTTAAAGTTCAAATAATTTACTTCCACTGGGGGTCCTCCTAAAATAACATCATTGATGTATGGAATAGTTGGGATGTTGTCTGTCTTACGGTCATGTTTGTCACAAATTGTGCAAACAGGGTCTATAGTTTGGATTTCATGGACTTTCCTAAGGTCTATCTCTTCAACCTTCCTAGAGAGTGCTGAGAGTTTATCCCTAAGTATTTACTCTTCTCTATGTGTATTAATTCCAGTAGTTCTTTTTGGATTTTTAGAATAAGGTGAAGTTCTCCATCTTTGGTTTTGTTTAGAAAGGATTTCCATATTCTCGTAAGCTTCATTTAGGGCTTTGTTTTTACAAGTTCCATTGCACATCATGTCAATGAATTGTTTGTTCCATAGACCAATAGCTTCATAGAATGTTTTAACAAGTTCTGGGATTGAAAATACATGGTGAGGTATCATATTTAGTGTGTCTTTGAACCTTTACCATGTTTCATAAAATTACTCTCCCTCTTTTTCAAAAACGTTTTGGATGCTCTTTTTAAGTGCAATTGTTTTGTGGTGGGGAAAGTATTTTTTGTAGAATTCTCTTTGTAATTGGTCCCAAGAGATGATGGATGATGGTCTCATATTTTTTATCCAATTGTTAGCCTTATACTTTAAAGAAAAAGGAAATATCCTCATCTTAGCTGATTCTAGTTGATGTGGGAGACACATGGTTTCTACAATGTCATTGAACTCCTTGACGTGAAGGTAGGGAATCTAAGACTCCATTCCATGGAATGTGGGATGGTGGTTTAGGACATGGCATTTAAAGATATAGTTGGAATATCCTAAGGAATTGTGTATAATGCAAGTGGGGTCGTTGGTCCATGCAGGTGTGAGGTATTCATTTTTGTTTTGATCAACTTCATTTCCCACGTTTGGGGCTGCCTCATTTGGATTTCCATTTTGGATCCCACCCAGGTTTATGAGTTGGTTTCTTTGAAGACCATCCATTGAAATGAGCTAAATTTTTGACTCTGGAGTATTAATAAGATTAGGATTCAATGTAAAGAGTTCCCTTGGGGCACTTGACTCCCCAAACCCAGGACTATCCACCATAACTATATGGTTTGATTGGTCATGAGTGTAGGCAGAAATGCACCAAAAGAAAAAAAAACTAGAAAGGGAAAATATAAGAGAATTTGGATGAGAATAGAAGAAATGGGGGAGAATATAATGGTTGTTTAAGATGACATACTTGGGTCCCCTGAAACATCCCAAAAATTTGGTCTCCCCCAAATTTACCCAAGATTTTAGGTTCAAGCGGTCGCTTGTAGTTGAGCTTGGGTTATCGAATCCTCAGAGACCTATGAAGAACCCTATAGAATCAAAAATTATATGGACCATTATTGGCCATAAATTGGCCATATTTGTGTTGATTTTAGATAGGTTTAAGTGAAAAATAAGAGTCTTAAGTAACATTAATTTAAAAGAATGTGTTGATCCTAGGTTTTCACATGGGGTGGTTTGGATGCATTCTTTGTTCAACTATTTCAATTTCTCATATTTGAGATGGGTTTATTTAATAAGATCAATAAAAATCATCACTTACTGGTTTAATATCTCTAAAACTTAATACTAATCACCTATACACTTGAAGGATCAATGTTTTGATCACTCCAAGGTAAAGGTTCGTGTTATCACGTGATGTGTGCGGTCTTAAATTCAACAAGGACGAAAGAGTTTAAAGATCTTCAAAAAAAATTCTAAATTAAAAGAAGTGATTAGACATTAATAGAGTTGTAAATAATATCCAATAATACCCCTTTGTACTACCTTGGATAAAACCATATGTGGGCTAGCCCTCCATTGATTTTATGGTTTCATTGGTAGCGGAATGTAGTCTCATGAGGAAAGAATTAGAGAAGTAAAAAAGAAAATAAAATAACGATCACTTCACAGTTGTGTGATAATTTCACAAGGTTTAGTGTGAATAAATTCAGACATTGAACCAAAGGTATCAATGTGATATGTATAAGAACATAGTAAGTGGAGAAGAATAAATTTTATTAAGAACTATGGTGATTCGAACAACTTACATGAGAAAGAAGAACGTTACAAAGACAAATTGACATAATAACATTACAATGAAAACAATGATCAAAGATGATTAAATCCTCAAAAAAAATTCCTTAAATAGTAATTTTTGGAGCCTTGGGTCGAGATATAATCTGTTCAAGCCTCCTTAATTAATGGTGGTAGGTCTATGGTGGTGGAAAGTAATGGAGAGGAGACTTTTCCACCCTTGACCCGAAGCTGTAGCCAAATTGCATCCACCGAATAGAGGTTCCTAGATGACCTTCTAGATGGCAGAATTAGAGTGGACCATATAAGATAAAAATAAATCTACAAATTTCTTATAACTCTATGTAAAATTTCAGGCCATAAAAATTTGTTTTTTCTGATATATGATTAAATTGGTGGGCTGTTTTTCTGGGCCACATAATCTGGCCTAAATTTCATCTTCCACTTGGGCCGCCTAGAACTCCATTAATACATCGGAATTATCTCTTTTCACTATTTCATAAAATGTCCCCCATGATGTCCTCTATATTCAGGTAAATTTTTAGAATCATTGGAATTTTATCTTGGCCGATACTGTCTCTATTGGGCTGATATCCAGTTTACTTTGCCAAGAATGTGTTGGCATGAAATCCCATTTTGGTGGTTTTCCAATGTGAATCTTCAAGTGATACAAAATAATTAATTGTTCCTTATAGAATGGGATACCTTAAAATAAAATATGAAAATAAAATCAAGACCATTTTTTATTTTAGGAGGTGTTCAAAAATGTACCATGTAATAGTGCATTTTAAGAGGGAATTACAATCATAATGTGAATTAATGTTCAAAGTGTATAATGCACTAAAATGGTGTTTATGAATAATAAAGCACATGGATATTATATTTATTAACAATGAATATCAACCTTATTTAGTGGATAATCATATAACATGGTCATGTGAAATTTAGTGACCATAGAACCCTAAATCAATGAGGGTTGAAAAGACCATTAATTCATCATAAATAACCGTAAAAGAATAAATTTTTTATTTCAAGATCCCTTCCTAAAATTTAGGTATTTGTTTACTATAAAGATATATAACATGAGAAAATATACTTATTTGATTTCTTTCTATTTCATAATCATAATTTCATCCTTTAGTTGTTCTTTGATAAATCTCCACATCATCTCTTACTCTAAGAAATGAATTTTCAAGACCAATTTTTCATGTATGAATGACTAAAATTATCTTTTAATGTATTATATAATACGTAAACGAATTAAAATTAATTCTTGTTATCTCTAAATATTTACTATAACAAAAATGGTTAGCACAGTTTACCCAATATGGGTAAACATTCGTATGATGAAATAATAAATTAATCTCATAAATATTAAAAACAACACCCAAAGTCCAACTTAAACCATTCCATAAGTAGTTAACATTATGAATCCTCCAAATAATGTCTTTCCAAAATCAAAACCCAAAAAATTATAAATAAGGTCATGAAATTTTCTAAAAATCAACTTAAATTTAATCCCTAAACAACATAAAGTAGCTTATGATGCCAAACAATTGAATACCATGATCATATATTCACTTAAAAGAAACTAATATTTTTCCAAAATAACCTGAATCACCATAAAACATCAATTAAAACATATATTTTTCTATAAATTAACTCTATCTAATATATTCTATAAATCAAAAAATGTAATAAATTTTATCAAATATGAAATAAATGAGATTTTCATCAAATCAATAACCAATTTCAAGGTCACCACTCTTATACCATTAACTTTATTAATGTAAAATATCTATTTATATCAACTAAAAATTATTTTCTAAACATGAGAGACATATTAAGGGTTATATTTCCCTCAATCACATGTTTTCTTGAAAATATCACCATACCACTAAATAACTTTTATAGGATATCATTAATATTCAACATGTGTTTGAAAATCCTTAATGTAAAAATTATGTAGAATAATCCTTATTTGTTTTAGGATTATTATAACTAGAATATCATTGATAGAACATTTCTATGACATAATTCATGGATCCCAGTACGTAAACAATTTAATTATTTCAATTTAATTGTTAACATTATATATTTCCTTCCTTGGTCTTGAAGTTATTCCTTGTATTAGGGCATTGACTTGGATAATACCCATATTCTCCACATATAAGACATTGAAATATAAATGGAACCTTAGGATGAAATTTATATCCCTCCATTGAACTCTTCATTTTTTTTCAACAATTAATTTCTCCATGCCTTTCTTTTCCACATATAAAACATATTCTTATTCCCCTAAGACATTTTCTTGAGTGCTTCTTCCCACATACATTACATGTAAAATGTTGAATCGTTTTCCCTCCACTGTTTTCACAAAAATCCAATTTTTTATTAATTGGTTCATCAAAAAACTAAATTATGTTTAGGTTTTTAATAATATTTTGAGATATATAGTGAGGCATAATCGCATGATTTCACATTACATCCCCTATTTCATTTGTTTTTTCATGAGGACAATCACTGCATCATCCATTACATTTAGTGCTGACATAATTCCATTTGATCCCATACCATGAATAAAACCAAATAGTATAGCACGATCAATAATAATTATAATTGGTTAACATGTAATCATGATAAAATTAATCATAGGGTGTTTGTACCATGACAAATTATTTTTAGTCTATGGCACCTTATGTTTAACCTAGGTCATCCAGGGTCGTTATCTATTCAAATCCGTTATAATGGTTTATAAGTAAAATGTGAATTAACCCAAGTATATCCTTTGGGAGTTTCTATCTAGGAATACACTATTAGGTTCACTCATCGTGAACTAGTGATGATCGAGTTAATACCCAATATTCCCGTTTCATATTTATTGCCCCTAGGTACATCTCTTCCATATATACATCCAATTTATAGTATATATACTGTTGGTACCAAGTTGAATGGAGAAGGATGTTTGAAGAGTTAGCCTTTGTAGAGTGTTGTATTTTTTTGTTAAAGAAGATAAATCAATCCACATTGCAGAAGGACCAAAAATCAGACGATGCTTTGCTGATTTGTATTTCAAAAATATCATAAGTTGGGAGAACTTGTGATGCAAGCCTTATAAAGGAAAGGGGGAGAAATTATGATGCCAATCATATACAGTTTTGATTGGAAGGAATGATGTTGCGGGAAGATGGGATGTTTCAGTACTTCCCATTGCAACTCTGACGATGCTAGATCTGGTCTATCAAAGGATATATATCACGATAGTGGAGTTCGAGATGAAAGCAGAAGAATGGTTATGGGATGCAGTGAAGAGAGAAATGACAAAGCAATAGACAGTCTGGGGGTGGCACAAAAGCACATTTTAAGGTGGCACCATTTTCCAGTGTTTTCCAAATTTTAGGGCCTGAATATCAAGAGATGAAGATGTGCTTTGGTAATGGATGTTGCGGTAAAGATTGAAGATGGTTTAGAATTTGGCGTGCAAGTCATGATTTAAGGTCAGAAACATCGAATAATGGAAAAGGCCTAGAGTGTGCGGAAATTTAGGCACGTTGCACGCAAAAATAGAGTGGTGCGCGCAATATATGCGAGTTGCGCGAAATATTTGCGGGAGGCGTGAAATTTCAGCGGGATGTGCAGAAAAATGAAGGCCATGCGAAATAGTAGCGGAATGCGTGAAATATTGGATCATTGTGTGAAATAAAATGTCGCATGGAATGTTGGATTTCCACGCAATATGGAATGTGGTGTGGAATTTTGCACGCAATTGGTGCTTCATGCTTAGAAGGATGAAAAATGGAAAAGGAATGAGGTGCGTGAAATATTGAAGAATTATGCGAAATATGAAGTTGCATAAAAGATTTTTATACTCATGAAGGAGGTTTTATGCGCGGATTAGTGTTTTTCGCGTGGGGTCAAAAATGCCTATAAATATGAGGCTAACCCTTCTCATTTGTTAATGCTCGACACTTAGAAGAAATTACGAGCTCTGGTGTGCGTAAAATCTTACACTAAGTGAGTTGCACGAAAAGAAAGTTGTTTTCGTGCAATAAAGAAAGATGCGTGAAAAATTGGGAAGCTGCACGAAAAGTGAAATGTTGTGCGGAAAAAGGGAAGTTGCACGAAAAAGATTTTTCACGCCAAGAGGAAATTTTACGCACAAACCATTGGAATTGCGCGCAAGGCACCCTAAAGGCTGCGCATAAAATTTAAGGTATTCCCACTTATTCATTTGTGCGTACGGAAGTTCTTACCAGCTTTTAGGCAGGAAAGTGAAGATCTGAACTTCAGAGAATACATCTGCTCAATTGTAAAGAAGCACTGAAATACTGTAATTCCCTATTTGTGCTAAAAGGGTGCACATGCACTTGCAGTTTGTTTTCCAAGTGCTACACGAGTGTAAGGGTATATCCTACTCATTGTATTCAACATCAAAGTATTGTTCTCTAGTGGATTGTGTGGTTCTGGATTATTTCTGTACCATACCAAGGACGTAGCTACTCTTGTTGTGTAGTGAACCTTGTAAATCTAGTGTTCCTGTGGTTGTGTGTGTTCAGAAAAGAATAAAATCATTAACAGGAGGAGAAGGTTGTTTCAATTCAAAGGAAACATAAAAAGAAAAATATGTCACTAATTCACCCCCTCCCCCTCTCAATGATACTTGGATCCTGACTGGGAACTTCAATTGGTATCAGAGCGAGGTTCCCTTTGTTTATTCTTTGCTGAAGTGTTTGAAGAGATGTTTTGATGGAGAATCTAAATTGCGTGAATGGTAAGGGGATTCCAATTTTCTATGGAAAGAACTATCACATCTGAAAGGACAAAATGATGCCATATCTTATGTCTCTTGGATATGATGTTCTTGAAACTACAACAGATGGATTTCCTGCTATTAATGACAAGGTCCCTCTTACTCCTATTGATAAGAAGAATCTTGAGAATGATGGAAGAACTAAAAATGCATTACTCTCATCACTTTCTGAGAGTGAGTTTTTAAGAGTGAAATGTGTCGCTACAGCTAAAGGCATGTGGGATAAGATAATGAATATCTATGAAGGAAATACAAAAGTGAAGAAGGCCAAACTACAAATATGGACGCTGAAGTATGAAGAATTGAAAATGGGAGAATCTGAATCTGTTGGGGACTTCTTTTCCAGGGTTAATGACATTTTCAGTATAATCAGATGTCTTGGTGAAAAGTTAGAAGATGATACAGTTGGTGAAAAGATCCTGAGAATTCTACCTGAAAAATTTGATGCTAATGTTTCATCACTAGAAGTCCGAGACCCAGGAACATTATCTCAAGATTATTTGCACAGTACTCTCATCAATTATGAGATAAGAAGAGAGAAGACCATGAAGATCAAAGAAAAAGCCAATAAAGAAATGTCTTTCAAGGCAGAAAAGAAAGAGAATTCAGAGAAAATTCTTATTAATGTAGAAGATGGTGAATCTGACTCTGAAAATGAGGTATGTCAAAATTTTGATGAAATTCTATCCTTGTTTTCTAAAAATATTAAAATAGGAACACATATATACAAAGGTAAACTCCCTTTGACATGTTTTGAATGTGGAGCAATTGGCCACTTTGCGGCTAATTTCCCTTAAAAAGGGAAATATGACGTCAGTGATGAAGAAGACAGAGGACCAAGAAGGTCATGGAAGAAACAGGGTCGAAAAGATAAATATTCTGGTAGAGGTCAGAATAAAAAGTTCTTTAAATAAAAAAGAAGAAGCTTTTTGTGAAAAGATGAAGAAGATGATGATAGAGAGACTGAATCAAAAAAATCTGCTACTGAGAAAGCTAGAGAGAGTTCATTTTTTGCAACAGTGAATAATGATGATTGTGGGAGTAGTAGTACTAAAGATGAAGAGACTCAACTTGAACAGTATCTGAATGAAGAGCAGAAGGAATGTTTGAGGAAGATCAAAAAACTTGATAAAGAAAACAAGAAGTTGATAAATGAAAATTCCAAATTAAATAATCAAGAAGGTTTTATTGATGAGAAAATAAAGATGGAAAAGGAGATTGATGGTCTGAAAAATTATCTTGAGAATACAAATAATCGTAATGATCATTTTGATGTAAAGCTGGAGGCAAAAGAATAAGAGTTGGAACTCGTCCAACAGAAACTGCATAAATTTAAAGAAATGAATATCAGTTCCAAAAAATTTATCTTAGAAGTTGGCGAATTTTTCAGTAAGAATGAACCAAACAAGGATCTAAAAAATTTACCTTCAAAGGTTGAAATGAAAGATAAAACTGGTTCTGATAAGAACAAGGCTGGAAAGACCAAGTATGTGGTCAGAGTCAGCAATGCAGAAAAATCAGAAGTGCATAAAAATCTTGAGTCAAGAAAGACTTCTAATACTTCTGGTACTGATGAATCTGAGATGAAGAAGAGAGTTAAAAAAGAAAACATGAAGGTTTTTGAGAAGCGTGTTCACAACTCCTGTCATTATAAAAGTTTCAGAGGAAAATATTCTTTCTATGGTTACTGCTGGTATTGTGGTGGATTCGGACACATGGCAAGTATGTGTTGGTTCAACCCACAACATTACAACTATTCAAAAAATTTTGAAAGACAAGGATTGAGGGGGATTCAACCCTTTCAAAATAGAATGTCTCCAAATATGTTTCAGAAGATATCTGAGAAGATTGGTGTGGAAGTTGAGAATAGATTCCAACCACTGGAAACTTATTGTGAAAGATGTGATCAACCTGGACATCTTGCTAAGGGCTGCCTTAGTGTGTTACCAGAGCAACAAAAGTTTGTTAATAATCCTCAGAAGATAGAGTTTTTAAAATCCAAAAGGGATAAGTCTGATAAGTCTAAAAAGAAAGAATTCATGGTTCTCTAGTCAGAACACATTGATTTGGCTAGGAAATTGGAAGAAGCACAAGAGAAAGTGAAGGAAAAGGAAGAACAAAAAGCACTTGTTGTTGAAACTTCTTTGAAAGCTACAAAATGAGAACATCCATGGATTCTTGATAGTGGGTGTTCATCTCATATGACAGGAGACATAAAGCTGCTGAAGAATGTGAAAGACTTTAATGAAGGAACTGTGACATTTGGAAATGATTAATCTCTAAGGATCAAAGGTGTTGGATCGGCCATCATTGGAATAGAAAAGATGAAATCCAGAAAAACACAATATGTTGATGGGCTGAAACATAACATGCTTAGTGTTTCACAAATCTGTGATGAGGTAAATAAAGTGATCTTCAGAAAAGATAGATTTGTTTTGAAAAGTGAAAATGATGGAAACATAGTTACAAGGGGACAACGTACAAGAGGGAATTTGTTCCATGTTGGTGAAGTGAAAAACTCTTGTTACATGGGAGTAGTGGATGAAAATCAGTTATGGAAAAAAGGCTGGGGAATACATGTCAGAGAAATATGTGCAAGCTATCAACACGTGACAGTGTCTGAGATATGCATGATTTATCAAGAAGAAGATATTGGTGCTGGACTATTTGTGAAAAAGGGAAGATTGCAAACTCCTTTCAGAAGAAAGTATAAAATCGTTCAAAACAACCCTTTGAACTCATACATTCTGATATATGTGGACCAATGAGAAAGAAATCAACAAATGAAGATATGTACTTCATTACATTTATTGATAACTTTACTTGCATTACTTGTGTAATGTACATGATACATAAGTCAGATGCTCTGAAAAGTTTTAAGAGTTTCAGGAGGAAAGCAGAGAAGGAATGTGAGTACTCAGTGAAGAAGTTGAGAACTGATAATGGTGGAGAGTATAAAAATGAAGAGTTTGAAAGTTACCTTGAGAAACATGTAATTCGGCGTGAGTTTAGTTCACCATACACACCTCAACAAAATGGGGTTGCTGAAAGGAAGAAGCTAAGTCTGGTGTAAATGGGGAGAACTATGTTACTTGAACATAGTCTTTCTCATTATTATTGGAGGCAAGCCATGAGCACTGATGTGTATATTCAGAACCGATGTTTCTATAGTCCAAACTCAGATATGACTCCATATGAAATGTTCTATGGAAAAACTCCAAGTCTGAAACACTTGAGAGTTTTTGGGATTCCATGTATTATAAAGAAGAAAGGTGGAAATCTGGGAAAGTTTGAGAAAAGAGGAGATGACAGAATTTTTCATGGCTATCCTCTAGAAGGAAGAGGATATAGATGCCTCAACAAAGAAACAGGAAAAATTATTGATTCTTCAGATGTAAAAGTTGTTGAAAATGCTGAGAAAGAAAAGTAGTCATATGTTGATGTGGAAGTCAATAAGGATGGAGAAGATTCTATTAACAACATTGATAATGCAATAGACTATGTTAATCCTACTCAAGAAGAGGAATTCGACTTAGAAATCTCGAGTGATGAGGATGGAGTTCAAACAACTCATCCAAGGTTGAGGAAACAAGTGGTGGCTCAGAACATTATTGGAGATAAAAATCAGAGGGTTCAAACAAGAAGAACCATGAATGCTATATCACATACTACTCTTTATTCTAATGTTGAACTGAATGATGTAAATGAAGCATTTGAGCATCCAGAATGGGTTCATGCTATGAATGAAGAGATTGATCAGATAGATAAGAACAATACTTGGGAACTTGTACCCAAGACAGATAACAAGAACAATATTAGTACAAAGTGGGTTTTCCAGAACAAGCTGAATGAAGAATGTAATGTAACAAGAAATAAGGAAAGATTAGTTTGTAAAGGGTATTCACAAATGGAAGGCATTGATTTTGATGAAACCTTTGCTCATATGGCATGATTAGAAACAATCATAATATTTCTTTCCATTGCTACACAATGAGGTTACAAAATATTTCAAATGGATGTAAAATCTGCATTCTTGAATGGTGACCTTGACGAGGAAGTTTACACTGATCAGCAATGTGGATTTGTTATTGGAAAGGATGAAAATTTTGTGTGCAGGTTAAAGAAGGATTTGTATGGGCTAAAACAGGCTCTGAGAGCATGGTATTCTAAATTAGATACTTTCTAAAAGAATATGAACTTTATGAAAGGGATAGTTGATAGCAATCTCTACATCAAGGAATGCAGGAGTTTTCACTGATTGTTATTATTTATGTTGATGATATTATATTTGCTAGAAATGATGAAAGATCATGTGAAAAATTTTCTGAGGAGATGAAGAAGTTATTTGAGATGTCAATGCTGGGAGAAATGAAGAACTTTCTTGGGATACAAATTTCACAGAAGAAGAATCATATTTTTCTGTCTCAAGAAAAGTATGCAAAGGAACATCTGAAGAAGTTTGGCATGGAAAATTCAAAACCAGTTTCCACACCAATTTCAGTGGGAATAAAGTTGTCTAAATATGGAGAAGGCAAGGAAGTTTATCAGAACGAGTTTCGAAAGCTGATTGGAAGTATGATGTATTTGACTGCCTCAAGACCCAACATCGTCTATGCTATTACTTTATGTGCAAGATTTCAGAGTGGTCTTAAAGAATCACATTTGATTTCTGGAAAAAGAATTCTCAGATATATCAAAGGAACAAAAAATTTTGGAATCCGGTATGGTGACTCAGGAAATATTGATCTATTCGGGTATTCTGATGCTGATTGGGCAGGAAATGTTGATGATCGAAGATCCACATCTGGTGGAGTTTTCTTTCTGGGGAAAAGTTGTGTTAGTTGGCATACCAAGAAACAGAACTCAGTAACTCTTAGCACAACTAAAGCTAAGTATGTTGCTGCTACTCAAGCTACAACTTAACTAATGTGGATGAAGACTCAGTTGGTAGATCTACTTGTTGAAGTGAAGCTACCATTGCTCTTGGGATGTGATAATTAGAGTGTGATCAATCTTAAAAGGAATCTGGTAAAACATTATCGTTCAAAACACATTGACATAAAGTACCACTTCATCAAAGAGCAGGTGCAGAAGAATGAATTGGGGATGGAGTATATTCCTACATCTGAACAAGTTACTGATATCTTCACAAAACCTATACCAAAGGAACCATTTGAAAAATTGAGGTCTAACATGGTTGTCCTACCTCCTTCTCATCAGGGTTGAGGTACGTTTGTCTATCTCCTCCCTCTTCTTACCTTTGGATAGTGTTGTCAAGGGGGAGAATTGATTCATGAATCTATCCATATAGAAGGATGCATAAAGGGGGAGTTGTGGGTAAGCTGTGAATTCAGTAGGTATGTGTGTGAACTATTCTAACTGTTTGTTGGTGTGGTTGTAGGAAACACAGTTGTTTTATAGGATAATTGAAGAAGTGAAGAATGCTATAGTAGAAGCTTCAAAGATGTTCTGAAGAAGGCTGAGGAGGTACGTTCATGATATTTCAGAGTCACTGCTTTTTGATAGCATGGTTTTGGTTGTCAATAATTCTTGTTTCCTACAATGAGTTAGCTCACGTAGGCTTAGAATTGTTGATAAGTAATCCATTGCAAAAGTTTACAAAGTTTAGTGATTTATGAATCATGGTTGAAAAAAAATCCAAAGGGGGAGATTGTTGGGGCAAAGTTGAATGGAGAAGGAATGTTGAAGAGTTATCCTTTGCAGAGTGTTGTATTTTGTTGTCAAATAAGATAAATCAATTAACATTGTAGATGGACCAAAAATCAGACGATGCTTTTCTGATTTGTATTTCACAAATATCATAAGATAGGAGAACTTGTGATGCAATCCTTATAAAGGAAAGGGGGAGAAATTATGATGCCAATCATATACAGTTTTGATTGGAAGGAATGATGCTGTGGGAAGATGGGATGTTTCAGTACTTCCCATTGCAACTCTGACGATGCAAGATCTGGTCTATCAAAGGATATATATCACGATAGTGGAGTTCATGATAAAAGATGAATAATGGTTATGGTAAGCAGTGAAGAGAGAAATGACAAAGCAATGGAAAATCTGGGGGCGGCACAAAAGCACAGTTTAAGGTGGAACCATTTTCCAGTGTTTTCCAAATTTTAGGGCTTGAAAATCGGGAGATGAAGATGTGCTTTGGAAATGGATGTTGCGGGAAATATTGAAGATGGTTTAGAATTTGGCATGCAATTAATGATTTAAGGTCAGAAACATCGAATAATGGAAAAGTCCTAGAGTGCGCGGAAATTTAGGCAAGTTGCACGCAAAAATAAAGTGGTGTGCGCAATATATGCAGGTTGCGTGAAATATTTGTGGGAGGCGCGAAATTTCAGCAGGATTCATGGAAAAATAAAGGTCATGTGAAATAGTAGCGGAATGCGTGAAATATTGGATCATTGTGCGAAATACGATGTCGCGCGAAATGTTGGATTTGCGCGCAATATGGAACGTGGTGTGGAATTTTTCGCACAATTGGTGCATCATGCTTAGAAGGATGAAAAATGGAAAAGGCATGAGGTGCGCAAAATATTGAAGCATGACACGAAATATGAAGTTGCATAAAAGTATTTTTATGTGCATGACGGAGGTTTTACGCGCGGATTAGTGTTTTTCGCGCGGGGTCAAAAATGCCTATAAATATGAGGCTAAGCCTTCTCATTAGTTAATGCTCGACACTTAGAAGAAATTCCGAGCTCTAGTGCGTGTAAAATCTTACGCTAAGTGAGTTGTGCGAAAAGAAAGAGGGTTTTTCGCAATAAATAAAGTTGCTCGAAAAATTGGGAAGCTGTGCGAAAAGTGAAATGTTGCGCGGAAAAAGGGAAGTTGAACGAAAAATATTTTTCGTGCCAAAATGGAATTTTACGCGCAAGCCATTTGAATTGCGTGCAAGGAACCCTAAAGGCTTCACGGAAAATTTGGGGTCTTCGTACATATTTAGTTGTGTGTACGAATGTTCTTACCATCTTCTGGGAGGAAAGTGAAGATCTGAACATTAGAGAACACATCTTCTCAATTGTAAAGAAGCAATGAAATACTATAATTCCCTATTTGTGCTAAAAGGGTGCACACGCACTTGCAGATTGTTTTCCAAGTGCTACACGAGTGTAAGAGTATATCCTACTCGTTGTATTCCACATCAAAGGATTGTTCTCTAGTGGATTGCGTGGTGCTGGATTATTTCCATACCATACCAAGGATGTAGCTACTCTTGTTGAGTAGTGAACCTTGAAAATCATGTGTTCCTGTGGTTGTGTGTGTTCAGCAGAGAAGAAAATATTTAACAGGAGGCGAAGGTTGTTTCAATTCAAAGGAAACATAAAAATAAAAAGATATCACTGATTCACCCCTCCCCCTCTCAATGATACTTGGATCCTGACTGGGAACTTCATATACATGGATTTATTTACTAGAAAGACTATACAATATCTAAATTAATAAATCTTCAGGATGGTATCCCATACTTAGAATCATCCCCAAGGTTTTCACCAATGTTTTCTCGCCCTAATCTCTAAAGATTAACTAAACTATTCTCTAATAAAAACTCCAGCAGTCTATAGTTTTCATACTTAGATATTACATGTTTTTAGATGAATATTTATCATATATTAACATGATATATTCTATAACTATAAAGGTTTAGTGTCATTAGAAACTAGATATATTAACATATTATTTAATAAAGGATCTTTAATATCTCCCAAAATATTATTCTCGCATTAGACAATTCATTAACATACAATGCTTAAGTCCTTTATTCATTACCTAAGGAGGGGAAACATAAGAAAGGGTGATATCAGATTCTAAGAATAGGTAAACATGGTAGATATCAATTGATGATCATATGAAAACTTAATATAATCATAAGGGTGTGATATCTTCATCATAACTTACAAAGTTCATACTCAATCTGTCACATATCATAAACACGAGTCTTAGTATAAAAAAATTCATACAAAAATACAACATTCATTAGAGATTGGAATAATCAATAACTAGTCACGAGACATGATATAAAAACATAAACATAGGAATGTGGTAAAAACATAAGCTTATAGCACTATGAACATGTATAAATAGAAATAATTTCACTCAATAAGTTGAGGACATGTACTCACATAATCAAATGAACCTAAAATTAGGTCCACAGATAAACATGTGGGCAAGAAACCAAGTCTACACATAAACTTATGGACACGAGACTAGGTACACATAACTTATTATGAACATGAAATCAGAATCACACATAACATAATTATCTCATGTGTTATCCATATTTTCCCAATGAATTATAGGGATATATAATTCTAATCCCACCCATCACATAATCACAATCCATTCATATGTGTTCCATAAGATCATGAAACACTCATCATATATTATAACCCATGGAAAGAAAATGGGTTTTATGAAATTTTTTACATTTCATCATATCAAAACCTATGAAAATAAATTTTTTTCGTAAACATCTCATCACCATAATCATAAAACACTCAAAAAAAGAATAAGTATGATATCATTGAATAACATATCCATTAAAGACTAAGTAATATCATAGGATGCTATCATAGATGAAAAATGGCTGAAAGACCATATGAACATTTCCTGAGAAAACAAACTTTTAATTTCGAAAGCACTTATTTAAAATATAAAAAATAAAAAAAATATTATGGAATAAATTTTCTTTGAAAAGAACCATGGAAACATGTAAATAAATATTCAAGCAATTGAGTAGTTATGAGAGATAAAAAAAATTTCCATTTTATACATGTTAAAAGAAATCATTCTTTCAACAACATTGTAAGTAGTCAAAAACGAATTGTTCATAAATGTTTATTTAAAAAGATTCCTTTTAAACCATTGTAAATAAAGTAAAATATAATGAAAATTACATTATTAAAACATTTAATACATAATTAAAAACATTTATAAAATTAATTTTAATAATATTAACATGGAATAAAAATCACATTGACCAAAGAATAAATAAGGTCAAATTTTACATAAATACATTTTATTGATAATTTTAAGTACCAAAGAGAGGAAAAATTTAACTAATAGCTAAAAATTATAAGAATATCAAAATAAAAATAAAATATATAGGGTTTAAAATATAATATTAATACAATTTCACTCAATGGAAATCTAGCATATACAATCCCAAAAGGAAATGAGATTGTAATATAACCCTTATTGCTTTAGTAACTTTTGATTCATAATCCCCATAAAATAAATAACTTCATATTAAACATAAAATACCATGTACATGAGGATATTCATGATAAAAACAAAAAAGGGTTATTAGATACACCTCATAAAATAATATAGAATTATAATATAACATATGCCCCGAAGAAGATAATTTGAAATGATAAACCCTTACCACTTTCATAACAATCAAATCAAAACATCATGAAAGGGAGAATTATATATGGATTCAATACCACAAAACGGGGCAAGGGAAGCAGTACCTATTTAACAATGCTAAGAAAAGCATTGATAAAGGGGTACTTTTAACAGCGCTAAAAAAGTGATGATAAAAGTGCCCCTTTATCAGGGTTTTTTTAGCGCTGATAATGAGTAAATTTAAAAAAAGAATTAAAAATAATATATTAATATATAAATATATAAATCTATTTTATATTGATATAAATATAATATATATATATTTTTTATATTTTTTAGATAAGGATAAATAGAAATCTATAATTGATGTATAAGATATTTAGAAAAAAAGGATTATAAAATTATTATAAAATATTTTTAATTAATAATTTTGTAATTTTTATTGATTAATAGTCATTTGATAATAGTTTGAATATAAAAAAAATTAAAGAAATTAATAAAAGATCAAAATAAGTTGAAAATGAAACTCAAACTTCAAACGACTATAACTTTTGATCTGGGTGTCCGTTTGAGCTCTAAAACATATCAAATCAAATATTACGCTAATCTCTATGCGCTAGTGACCCAAGGGAACCTTATGTCATATTTTTTGAGGCCAAAAAAGGCCCAGAAGGCCTCCAAAACTGAGTTTTTAGTCAGGATACCCTAATTTTTTAACATTAAAAAACATATAAATTCTAATCTAGATGTTCGTTAGGTATGTATCACATATCATATCGATGATCGTTTCAAGTTCTTCGATTTGACTAGTTGTGGAGTTAAAACAGACTTTTGGATTAGAAGTTATGATCATTTTAACATTCTATGGATTTTCAGATACACATATATATGTATTTATTCGTAAATATATATATATATATGTGTGTGTGTGTGTGTGTGTGTCGTATATATGTATGTATGTATGTATGTATGTATTTATTTATTTATTTATAAACGCACATAAGAAAACATATTTTATAAATGTATTTAAAAATAATCATATAAATATATATTAATATACAAATAAATATACAGATACAAAATTATAACTAAAAATATATATAAATATATTAATATAAGAATATATATATATATTAATATATGAATATATATATATATATATTAATATATGAATATATATATATATATATATATATATATTAATATAACTAAATATATTTATATTAATACGAGTCTATATTAATATATGAATAAATGTTACTATGTATATATATATAAATAATTAGATATATCATTAAATTGAAAAAAACTAAATGGATTAATGGTAAAGGTTCAGGTGTGCAAGGGGGAGGTCTGGGGTTCGAGTTCTAGTGGAAACAAGCTTGCGCGCAGGAAAGTGCATCGAGGGATAGCGATGTTAAAGGGAAGGTGTTGCGCGAGAAACTATAGTGTGCGGTGAGAGGGAGGGGGCTCCACCTAGAATTGAAAAAGGGGGGAAATCACTGATAAACACATGGATGTTAAAACCTCTCCGGATTATATATTTCTTTTCAACTTTTTTTTAAATCTTTTATGTTTTATCAGCATTGAAAAAAGTGCTGATAAAACCCTATTTTGTAGTAGTGATTTGTAAATCCTAATAATTTTTACAATAATCCTAATATAATACATTCATGGGTAGTATATACACCAAAGAAAGGAAACCAAGGGTGAATATGGTATATGTCTCATATAAATAAATGTGAGATGAGAAACCCTTACCTCAATTCTTGTCTTGCTTTGTATGACTTAAAAAATCTTTTATAATAAATATTTATTTATTTTAAAATTTTTATATAACCATATTCATACATATAATACCATATATGTTTTAATTATAACATCTTATCACCTATTTATTAATAATTCCTTATTAAAATCTCTATTCCGGGTGATAAGTGCTTCATTTTTCATGCATGTTTCAGTTTGGTAGTCTGGATCCTTGTACATTTATCATATTTAAATTGTATGTAAAATTTTAATAATTTAGCGATTATCATATGTAATAATTATATAATATTTTATAATTATTAAAATAAGGCGGTGATGAAAAAATAATTACATCACTTTGTGAAGACAGTAGTTCGTACGTACGCACGAGTCGTGTTTACACTTTTAGATGGATGGAAAAAATAAATTTAAATGATAATTAATATTTACATAATGATTATTATTTTATAAATATAATATATATTTATTGAATATATTCTTATTACTATCCTTTTAAATCCTAAATGAAAAATGAATCACATCGCTTCGTGGAGGTGGTAGTCCACATGCACGCATGAGCGACATTATCTCTTTACAAGGGATGAAAATGTAAGAAGGTAGATAATATATTATAATTATAGAATATTAATTTTATTATAAATATAATATATAATAATTAAATCCATCATAATAACCAACCATGAAATATAGTGGTGGAAAATGAATCATATCACTGGTGAATGCGATAGTCCACATGTTTGCACGAGCGAAAATTTTATTTCCCATTTGATGGAAAAGAGGGTGGATAATGGTGGATAAATTATCATAATAAAATTTAATTATATTTATGAGCCTTTATTTATTATTTTATGATTAATACCATATATTTAAAGGATATATAATAAGAAATAAATTTAAAGATGTCAGGTAGGAAAACTACATATTCTTTGCTAGACCTCCTTTAGATACCCTTTTAAGGACCTTTGGAATATCCTTTTAAGAAGTTCATACCCTATAATTCATGAATAGGTATGTTTAAAATATAGTTTTGTGAAGTTTTAATGACATAGGTGAATCAAAGTGGTATAAATAAAATAAAGGAGGAGTTTCCTTTTATAGGTGAAGGAAAGACACACATGAAATTAATAAAAGTATTTAAATATAATAAAATCATTTTCATGTGAAAATGGCCCAATTTGGCCATAATTTAGAAGCTAATATAGGATATGGTTTAAATCCATTCAAATAAAAATTTTTGGATACTTTTAAGTTTTATTTTAAACTACAAAAATTGGTTTAACACTTTCATTAATCAATTTTTGCCATAACTGGAGTAATGAAATTTTCAAGCTAATATAGGATATGGTTTAAATCCATTCAACTAATAAATTTTTGATACTTTTAAGTTGTATTTTAAACTATAAAATTCGGTTTAACATTTTTGTTAAGCAATTTTAGCCATAACTAGAGTATTGACATTTTCAATCTTAAAGAGTTTTAATTTTACTTATAAGGAAAATTTTGGAGCATAAATAAAAAATAGATTAAAATTTAGACGATTTATAATCCTAAATTTCCTAATTAAACATTTTTATTATTTTAAAATAATTTAATACATAAATATTTAACATGAAATACTATTAAAGTTATTTGTGAACTATTCACATATTTTGACTTTAAAGACATAAATAAAATAATGTAATACAGATATAATCTATTTAAGCATAAATAATAAATTAATATTAAGTAAAAAATTATATTGTAACCATAATTATTCCAAATATAATACTCTTAATGTTTTTAAAATTATTTACTTTGATTTTCCATTATTGGCACAAGCACTATGTTAGTGTTGTATAAGAGTTTAAGGTAATTATATAATAAATAAAAATTAGAAATAAAAAAATCATAAAAGTAATTTAATTATTTTAAAGATAATATTTAACATTTTTTTACAAATTATTTTTATCCCTATGTAAACATATAAAATAAATTTAAAAGTAAGAGAGTGACATTTTTAATTGTTTTACTTAAAATAATATACAAGTCATTATCAAATAAAATGAAAAAATGATATTAAATAATATATTGGATGAGGATATTAGATACCCACTAATAAAATTGAATAAAGGTATATTTTAGGGCTATTTTGAAGTATTTTCACATTAGTTTTGACCTTAATTAACACGATTTACCTTTTACTATGATTATAACTATTTACCATAGTTAATATTCATAATGAAAAATGACCTATTTTAAAAACATTAAACTAATAATTAAAAAATATTAAATCCATTTTTCATGATTAAATTTGAATAAGTGGTAGAATTAATTTAAAAATAAACCCACAAAATGCAATGAAAAATGGGGTTTTCAGGAAAATGCATTTCTCAAGCTTAAGATGATCTTACATTAACTCTATGACTAATAATAATAATAATATAAAATAAAATTCACATATAAATAAATTTAATATATAAATTCAATTTAAATAATTCATAATTAGGGATTATTTTAATTAATCAAAATGGAAAAACATTATGCACTTAAAAACAGTTTTATGAATAATGCCTTTTTAAGGATAAAAATAAACCTATACCAACATAAAATATAATATTGATTCATATGTAATTATTTAGATTATGTTTAGTAAAATAGATATTATATTAATTTAAAAAAATCCAAAATATAATTATAATTTTCAATTACTTTATTTAAAGAAAAGAAGTGACAATTTTGCAAAAAACAGAATTTTCACTATTTACTAATAAATGAATATTTTTAGAAGAATCCCAAAAACTCATCCTAATAAAATATAGAAATTTTGATTTAAAAAATGACATTTATTTCAAATAATATTTATAAAAGTTTAATAGTTTAATTATAATATTTACAAAAAAAATTTATATAAACTATTTTTGAAGAAAAAATATGTTTGAAGCATAATGCGACTTTACTGAAAATTGAGTACTTATTTATTATGAATTAATCAGTATATTTTTATTAGTAGGAAAATTATGAATATATTTCCTAATTCATTAACTCATATTAATACCTTAAAATCCATTGGCTATGTTATAATGGTAACATTTGAATAATTTTGTTATATTATATTACAATTCTTTTAAAGCTCGGTGTTGCATGTTAAGAAACTTATCGATCTTATTATTATTTTAAACTAAAATTTCAGGGTGTTAAATTTATGTCAATATGGTACACTTTATCATGAACCCTATATATGTTTCCATGTTCCCTCTTTCATTATTTTCATTTTTCTCGTCTGTCGATCCATATCGCCCTTCCACTAGTTCTCATTTCAACAATTTCATCATGGTATTTATATTTATTATGTCATTATTTAATTTTTTATTATTATTTAACTTAATCAATTTTTATTTTTTTTATGATTTTTCTTCTTATTAATAAAATTTATTCTTCCAATTGAGTTAAAAAAAGAATATTCCGCATGATATTCATCAACCAGAGTTTAAAATTCCTCACTATTCACATCTTTAGTTCCCTCATGGGTTATTTACGCAAAAGAAAATGAATATAGAAAATAAATACATGATTTAAAGGAAACTATAATTATCATGCATTTAATTACGATGTTTTAATTTTCTATTTCAAGATCTCATTTGGTTTTTTTAATTTTCTACTTTATGTATCTTTGATTTTAATTTTAGCGAGTAATCATTAATGAAATTAATTTTTGAAAATAATTTTTCTCACCCCAGTTATTATATAAAAGATGTGAAATATATTTTAATATGTCAGTTATTTTAAAAAAATGATGTTCTAAATGGGTTTTCACAAAAGTTATATAATAAATAATGCAATAAACCCTTTCTATCATAATTTTTTTGACTAATTTATATGATAGTGTTTTAAAATCTAACATGAAATACAGATTTCCACATTAGTTAACAATAATCTATGTGAAAAAAATATTTAAAACACCAGTTTCAATAAATTCTCTGGGAAAATGACGTTAACACCCTAAAAAATCGAAATGAAAGACCTTATTTTTCACTAGTGAAAGTAACATCCAAGGGAGATATCCTTGATATTTAATTCCAACTATAATGATTATATTAGCTATTATAAGTGGAAACCAAATGGATTTAATCATTCTGACCCATGATAACTAGTCAATCCTTTTTTGGTACCTTGTCTGTACCATCCACGTGTTTTTTCTATTGAATACACAACAATAAATTTATATTAACCACCAAAATACAATATTTATTTTGGTATATGGAATCCATATTTGAATTCTTAATAAATCATCAATCATAGATATTTATATATTAAATATTTCTATAATATGAATGATATATCACCAATTATAGTGAATTGTAAAACCATCACTATAGTTTTAAACATCTTAGGCAATATGCGTCTCGAAAAAAATTCCTCCCACAAACACTTGTGGATATTTATGTTTTATGCCAACTTATGCATTTGGATCTAGGATTCTATTAAATATTTTCTTTCTCTTACTATCTTAGAAAATATGTTTTTCCCATATAGAAATGTAGTTAGAATTATTAATACCTTTCTATCTTGAAGATGGTAATATCCTCAATAACTATAGGAAAATAAACTAAGATGCACCTTGTGTTTCCTCTAACACACATTAGAATCTTGATAAATAAATATAATTTGTAACATAAATTAATATTTATTTAAATAACATATAGCATTTCCAACCAAACCATTAAACTTGGTCTGTCTATCCTTCCCTTTATTTATTGAAACTTGAATAATATTTATTTATTTAATAAATAAATATTACCTCATAATTCAATGAAAAATAAAATAAATATTGTATTAAAAATACTAGGTAATAAATATTTATTAAATATTCATGAAAAAATAAAGAAATATTTTCTACCTTGTGACTTAAACAGAATAAATAAATATTATATATTCACGTAATTAATAATTACCTTAGGAAATAAATATTTATTTAATATTTAACATACATAATATTCTAATTAATAACTGCTGACTGAATATAAGTGATCAACTAAAAATGAATAATTATTAAACCATGTATGAGAATAATATTTATTCGACATGTTTAATTGATATTTAAATTAATTTTTGTTCTAAATAATCTTATTTTGTGACACTCTAAGGTCCTTGCTCAGTGGCATTTAGAAGAACCCCCAAAAGTCCAAGCTTAGCATCTATTAATGCATCCAAACACTTATAAATAGTGTAGTTAAATTACAAAATGATAATAACCACATATGAATGTAAAATGTGTAATATAATCCATTTATCATGATATCTTTAGTCAAGTAGGTTGCATGCTAGTGTCATCAACCTATGTGATCGATGTCTCTTTCTTTGAATTTCTAAAATGAACTTTTCAATAAAATGTTATGGCCATGGAATTAATTATGAAGTTCCATTTCCATCAAAGGGTATAAGATATCAATTTTCATTAATTAATGAAAGGAAAAAATTCTTCATCACATTATCCACTAATGTAATATTACTCATGACACACCCAATGTATCCCACTTCATCACGAGCATATACTATCACTGTTTTTGTCAATACATCGAAGTATGAAACTCATGATATGTATTAATAATAATCACAAATCCTAAGAACTGTTACACATAACCACATATATAAATATATACTGACACATATAAATGTAAATTTATTACTGGTGGGTCAAGTTCTCATAACCTACATACCTTGGAGATACCCAAGGGCATACATGAAGAGAAAGTGTCGCAACATCATATGAGTATCAAACCCTGATAACTTGTATCATCTACATCCCGTCAAATGATATCGTCTTGATAAAGAACATATATTTAACTATACTATGACCACACTTCTTGGTCCTCATCATAGTAGAGTACTGTAATCACCTTTCAACAAGACATGTACTCGAAGATCATTATCACATATATGTCACACAGAAGAATGATCATCATGTGATAAGTAATTAATTAATATTCAAGATTATGAATATTTTGTTAATCTAATGTTCAAAGTAGTTGGTTATAAGACACCAACTCCAACAACAATTACATACATGTACATACACATAGATACGCATACATACACATACTACATAAAAATATACATAAAAATACACATACACATACATAAATATACATCCACATCCACATCCACATCCACATCCACATACACATACACATACATACATACTCTCACATACAAATACACATAACAACATACATATTTACATCTATATACATGCACAAACATACACAACACCTTCATATACATACAACACATACATACACATATATATGCATACATACACATATATACGTATACATAAACATATATATAAATAAACACACACACACACAGATAAGAAAATGTATACATACATGCACATTTATAGGCTATTTATCGAAGATGAAACAGGAAGTGATGAAGGGGATAATTCAAGCATGGGTGTAGACCTAGGTACATGCTGGTGCAATGCATGACAAAAACAAGGGCCTTTGGACCATGTAATGGCTTCAATTCACAAGGCCTTCATGCTATACAATTATAATGAGTCACTTATATAGTGGGTCAACCCTTGGGGGGTGATCGGTCTTATTGACCCATGATTGTGTGTTTTTCCCTATACTTGCAACATCCAGGACCTTAGAAAATTATTTTACTACGCACACACATGTGTATTTAATTATAACTATATATAATTATAAACAAGAATAAAATTATAAACATGAGTATATTTTTTTTGTTATATAAATCATATTTAACAATATATATATATATATTATTTTTCTAAATATATTATAATTAAAATGAAATAAATATATATTCATTTATATATTTATTAAACTTTTTAAATAAAATTTGATTTTATTATATTTATATATTCATGTTTTAATGTATATATATTATTGATAATTAATTATTTATTACAATATAGTTATAAAATATATTTATATAAATATATGCACTTATTGTTATATAAATAATATTTAAATAAATAAATAAATAAATAAATAAATAAATAAATAAATAACTACACACACACACAAGATGGGGGTTAGCTCACCCGGGTTTGAGTCATAGTGGGAGAATTTTATTACCCTGTATGTTCTATAAGGGAAAATGTATAATATATTATATTATATATTTTATAATATATATATATATTATTTATGTATATATATATATACTTATTAGTATATAAATTAAATTTAAAAATATATAAAATTTTATGTAAATTAAGTTATTCACGTTGCCAAGAGTCGCTAATAAAGGCATTCTTTTTTAGAGTTTTTTTTATCACTGATAAAAAGTACTTTTAGAAGTGCCTTTAGTCCATGATGATGAAATTATATACTTTATCAGTGTGTTTTTTTGCACTGATAATGGAAAATGATAAATATTTTTGAATTTAAAGTAGTTAAAATTCACTTGTTAAAAGATGTAATATTTTAAATAAAAATTTTATCATCTAGTAATGGGATAAATTTTATTTTCTAAAAAGATGCATCATTCTATGTGAAATTTATCATTAGGAGTAAAATTTTGATTTTTTTGTTATTCCATTATGATTTTCGATAATAAATAGAGTGATACAAGACTCTATTTTATATAGAATGTGAAAAAAAGTGGAAAAGTTTTTATTTCCACTCAATTTTTAATTTCAATTTATACATACTAAAATATTTAATATCACAAATTGAAATATATAAAAAGTTTTATTTCTATATTTTTATATGAAATTAATCTTTTAAATTGAGAAAAAATTATTTATTTTTAATAAAAAACAAAAGTTATGAAAATAATAAGGAATATAATGTAGATTTAAGTAAGAAAATTAAGAAATATAGATATGAAGTTGATGAAATAAAAACTTCTTTTAAAAAATAAAATAATATAGTAATCACTACAAGAAGAGAGATATTTAGATAAGTAGAGAGGGTGGGGATTGTGAGAGGAGGGAGGGGGCGTTGCCTCCTCCTACCTACTACATTTGGCGATTTAGGTCGTACAACCACAACATAAAGCAACACCCTCCAGTGAGTTTTTTTTAATATATGTATTTTGGAAAAAATATTAAATTAAACCTAGGTTAACTATTTTAAAAGTAACACCAAAAGGTGGAACATCCTTACCTCCATTATGTTTAACTTGAAAGGAATTAATTCCGATGCTGCCTATTCCATTCATAGACCTATACTAATGATATGGAAAAGAAGGAAAAAGAAATGAACATAGAAAATGACTTTCACCTTAATTTTGGAGAAAAGCGTTTTGCGTGTTAATTCCTTTCACCTAAATTAAGGCCAAAGATAGTTTCACCGATAACGCATTTACACCGGCCCCCTATCCACCCACCCCTCACTCTTCTTATCACTATATTCATCCCACGTCTCTCTAATTACACTTCAACTATCTTTAAAATTTGCTCGATGTTTGCTCCCATGTGCATGGAATTTTCGGTGGCCTAAAAAGATTGGTGAATTTGAGAAGTGTAAAATTTAAAAAACAACATTTAAAGGTATTTTTTATTATTTATTTTTAATTTAACTATTTATTTAGTTTTTTACATTTTTGTTATTTTTAAATATTTTATTTATTTATTTATTTTAATTAGTTATATATAATTTATAAATAATAGATAATATTATCACGTAAAATATTATTATTTAATTATTTATTTTGAGTAAATAATATATAATTAGTCTTAGTAATGAATTTATCACTATAATAATACTATTATTTAGTATAAGTTAGTATATTTTAAATATTAGTGACATAATTAAGAATTAATATTAACTAGATGATGAATAAATATTAGTGAAAAGATGATTCAATAATAACTAACTATTAAATAACTAATGATTAACTAATGCTAAAGTAATGATTAAGTATTGATTAACTAATGAATAACTAAGTAATAACTTAGGATTAAATAATTATTAGATAATGAATAACATAGGATTAACTTAGGACTAAATTTGTATAAAATAATGATTAATGAAAGATTGACTAATAATTAAATAATGAAGAAATATTAATTAAAAAATAATGAACTATAAAGTAAGTAATTAATTGATATTAGTTAAGTAATGATTAACGAGTGATTAAAAAATGTGTAAGACATAATTAACTTAGGAATAACTAATTTTTGACTAATGTTTAACTAATGATTAACTAATAAATAACTAATGAATAAAAATTGATTAACTAACGATTAAAGAATGATTAACCAATAATTACATAACGATCAAATATTAATTAATTAATAATTATCTATAAAATAACTAATTTATATCTATTAATTAAATAATTATTAATGAGTTATTAATAAATGATTAAGGAATGGTTAACTTAGGATTAACTAATACTTAACAAATGATTATGTAATGATTAACTAATGATTAGTGAATGATTAATGAATGGTAAAATAATGAATAATGAGTGATTAAAGAATGATTAAAAAATAATTAAGGAATGATTAACATAGGATTAATTAATGATAAATTCATGATTAACCAATAATTAATTAATAATTAACTATTAATTAACTATAAAGTATCTACTTAAATCATGCTTAAATAATAATTAACATTAAAGTAACTACTTAATAACTATTATTTAAGTAACAATTAACTAGCGATTAAAGAATTATTAAGGCGTAGTTAACTTAGGATTAACTATTCCTTAATAAATGATTATGTAATGATTAACCAATGATTAAACAACGACAAAAAAAATTAAATAATTATTTATTAATGATCAACTAATGATTAACTAATAATTAAATAATGATGAATTATTAATTAACCCATACTTTACTATAAAGTAAGTACTTAATAACTATTAATTAAATAATGATTAACGAGTGATTAAAATATGATTAATTAATGATGAAGGAATGAATAACCCATAATTAATAAAAGATTCCCTCTTAATTAACTATAGTCTAACTGTTTAAATAACGATTAAATAGTAATGAAATAATTGTTTTCTTTATGGAAAATACTTAATAACTATTAATTAAGGAATGATTAACAAGTGATTAAAAATTATTAAGGTGTAATTAACTTAGGATTAACTATTCCTCAATGAATGATTATGCAATAATTAATTAATAATTAACTTAGTTAATCATTACTCGCTTGAAGGATAGATCCGGTACTGGAAAACCATAGAAACCCAAATTCTCACTGACCCAATTGAAATCCTAGAAGATGAACTATATGCATCCGATGATCCACAAGGATCATTGTTGCATAATAAGAATGTGATTTTGTTGGGATCTACAGTGGGATGATGGTTTTTTTCTAGTACAGTGTATGCACATTCCATATTTTCCTTTGATGAATTTTCTCCGAAGAGACTTCCCTTCGATATCCTCCCAAGCCAACTTTCCTTGGTAAACTTACATTGCCTACCCTATATTCCTCACGTTGATACCTCAAGCCTCCACCAACCTGGGTAATTTTTTCTAGGAAGCCCAATGGATTCTTCCATCACCTCGAGTATCCCATAGGAATGGATAGATAAGTTGATCAATTCTATTCAGGATCGTTTTGGGTGCATTGATAACCTAAAGTATGTGCGAAGGGACAGAGGTCAATACACTATATCTTCGAGTTATCATAACCCCATAGGGAAAGAATCAGTTTTTCCATTTCTTAATAAAGTTGGTGATTTTTCAAACCATCCCATTAAAATTCCTTATTTGAATTCTCCTAGGGGATATATAAGATACTAAGTATTCCATGGGAAATAATTTTCTACTAATACCTAGTTGTGACTCAATATTGTATTTATGGCTGTTCGAGCAAGAGGAGGGTATAAAAAAATTTCCTTTCCCACGGTTAATGATATAATCACTACATTTCATATACACTTCCATGATTCTATTGAACCCCATGATAGAAAAACTCTCACTATTAATGAATAAAATCATATCATCTATGAAAAATAGACGAGACACCCCTATGCAGGGTGCTCCACAGTGGGAAGGCTTAATGATGACTTATTGCCTTCTAAAAGACACATATCTACTTAGGACGTCCTGGTCCATAATGTAGATACTGAGAGAGAGAGGATGACCTTAGAGAAGCCCGTGGTTGGTCTTAGGAAACCACATTGCTTCCCCATCAATAGAACACTGAACCATATTAAGGTATAACATAAAAACATTAAGTCAATGACCTATTCTGAAAAATCAGTGGCTCTCATGACCTTAATTATGAACCTCTATTATAAGTGCTCATAATCTTTATCCATATCTATTTTTATGATGATGTTTGATCCCACAACCTTCCTATTGATTTATCCTAACATTTCTTGTGTTATCCCCATTGCACCTTGGATGGACCTCCCTTGAATGAAAGCATGTTGCTCTCCCAAGATCCAAGTATGAAGATACCGAGAGAGCCTTCTATTGATGATGGAAGTTAAGATTTTATTGGCAACATTTCACATGCTAATTTTTCTAAATTTACTAATAGATGAGGGGTTTTTCACCTTCAAAATGAGGAACATCAGGGTTCCATTGGCCACCCTATGAAGGGGGACTCCCTGGAAAAAATATTGTATCGTTTAAAGCATGTCCTTTTTAAGGATGCTTCGAGAAATTGAGTAGAGAGACACCATAATACCTTTTGGGCCAGGGGAACTGTCTTTATCGAGGGAGGATATGGAGTCCGAGATATAATCCTCATTAAGAATATTTCTTATGTGCTCATTGATTTGGGAGGTGATGACTTGAGGAATTGAGCAGAATATATCAGTAATAAATTTATCACTATAATAATACTATTATTTAGTATAAGTTAGTATTTTTTAAATATTAGCGACATAATTAGGAATTAATATTGACTAGATGATGAATAGATATTAGTGAAATGATTATTCAATAATAAATAACTATTAAATAACTTATTATTAACTAATGCTAAATTAATGATTAAGTATTGATTAACTAATGAATAACTATGGAATAACATAGGATTAAATAATTATTAGATAATGAATAAAATAAGATTAACTTAGGACTAACTTTGGATGAAATAATGATTAATGAAATATTAACTAATAATTAAATAATGAAGAAATATTAATTTAGAAATAACGAACTATAAAGCATGTAATTAATAGCTATTAAATAAGTAATGATTAATGAGTGATTAAAAAATGTGTAATACATAATTAAATTAGGATTAACTAATATTTGACTAATGTTTAACTAATGATTAAATAATAAATAACTAATGAATAAAAATTGATTAACTACCGATTAAAGAATGATTAACCAATAATTAAATAACGATTAACTATTAATTAATTAATAATTATCTATAAAATAACTACTTTATATCTATTAATTAAGTAATTATTAATGAGTTATTAATAAATGATTAAGGAATGGTTAACTTAGGATTAACTAATACTTAACTAATGATTATGTAATAATTATTTAATGATTACTGAATAATTAATTAATGGTAAAATAAGGAATAATGAGTGATTAAAGAATGATTAATAAATAATCAAGGAATGATTAACAAAGGATTAATTAATGATAATGTAATGATTAAACAATAATTAATTAACGTTTAACTATTAATTAATTATAAAGTAACTACTTAAATCATGCTTAAATAATAATTAACATTAAAGTAACTACTTAATAACAATTATTTAGGTAACGATTAACTAGTTATTAAAGAATTATTAAGGCGTATTTAAATTAGGATTAACTATTCCTTAATGAATGATTATGTAATGATTAACCAATTATTAAACAATGATAAAGAAAGATTAAATAATGATTCATTAATGATCAACAAATGATTAACTAAAAATTAAATAATGATGAATTATTAATTAACCCATAATGAACTATAAAGTAAGAACATAATAACTATTAAATAAATAATGATTAACGAGTGATTAACATATGATTAATTAATGATGAAGGAATGAATAATTAAAAATTAATTAATGATTAACGATTAATTAAATATAAACTAACTGCTTAAATAACGATTAAATAGTAATGAAATAATAGTTTTCTTTAAGGCAACTACATAATAACAATTAATTAAGGAATTATTAACAAGTGATTAACAAATTATTGAGGTGTAATTAAATTAGGATTAACTATTCCTCAATGAATGATTAGGTAATAATTAATTAATTATTAACCAATGATTAAAAAAAGATTAAAAAATAATCAACTAATGACTAAATAATTATTAATCAATAGCTAATAAATTGTTATTCAATTCTTAAGGAATGATAAAATTTACAATAATTAATGAAGAAGTAATTATTAATCAAAAACTAGTTAATTATTAACAATTAATTTACTTTAAACTAACTACTTAATAACTAATAATTAACAAATACTTAAAAAATTTCAACGAGTGATTAAAAATTCATTAATGAATGATTAAAGAATTATTAACATTGACATAAGTGAAACTTAACTTAGTATTAAGTAATCCCTAACTTAGGATTAATTAATGATTAATTATTATTTAACTTTAAACTAATTAATTAATAAATATTAATTAATTAATGCTTAACTACTAACTATGTAATGATTAACTAAGGATTAAATTAGGATTAAATAAATATTAGATATTTATTAATTTTTTATTAACATAGAATTACCATAGGATCAAAGATTGATAACTGTAAGACAAAGAGTCTTAAATGAAAATATGATTTTTCACTCATGTAATTTAGATGATTTATCCCTTGATGCACACCTAGATCGACACTCTAACACAAACATTTATTTTTATTGAAAATGATGAACATAAAAGTTCAAGAAGAGCATACAAGATCAAAGGGGCATATAGAAGTGGATCCTTAAAGCATCTCTAATAATCATGTAAACACATCCTGGGGGGAGGGAACCAAAAATAAATAATTCTATATGAGGATTGTCTTGAGAAGCCTTAGAATCCCTTAATTTTGCTACTCGATTCAAAGTACATTGACATTATTTTGTATTAGTGCTTTTGCATCTATAAATCAGTTAGGTGATTTCCCATGGGGTAAAGGAGATACCCTTGATTAAACTTGAGATAATCCATGAGTCTATTTCAATAGTCAAAACTAAGATTATTTTTTGAATACATAGTTCAAGGACATTTTCTATGGTCGAAGAGAGTTTATAGCTCCATAAAAAGAACTAAAACCAACGATCCGTGAGGGTCACTGACAACTCCGCCTCCACACAAGCTACCTTGGATACATGAACCATTGATGTTGATTTTAAGGCCATTGAAAGGCAGGTATCATCTCACCCATTTACCCATTACATGGGAATTAGATAGTCCTACATGGATACTGGGAAGAACCCATCTTAGAGAGGGGGATACACTAGTATCATCGAGAAGGCTACACAGGTCGACCCCCAAGAAATTTGTTCTCACTTTAAGCTCCAAACTGGAGAGAGAGTTCTTATGAGGTGCATGGTTCCTATATTCCCATATACTCCATCACCCAACCTAGAAGAGGATCATGTGACCCATCTCTTCATGTTTATTACTACTAGATCCTTGGAACCAATGTTAGAGGAAATCATCAATGGAGTTTGTAGCCATCCCAAATCCAAATAATTCCCTCAACATGGTACAGATAATCCTAACCCATTCACTACTGAAGAAGAGGTGGGAGTTGGTTTTCTAACCACGATACTTGCAATAGAAAGATCTAGAAGCTACATGAACCCCTTACACTTGATTGAGGCATCATCTAGAATAGAATGGTTGTGAATTATCCAAACCAAAAACTCTTACTTGGAATTTTCTTGCACCGTAGGATTTTACTCAATGTATCACTGCTTTTATCTGAGTTAAGAACCCCGTTGTAGTCTTTGGATTTAAATCTACCCAATGATAATCGCATGAAAATGCAAGAGTCCTAGGGGTAATCCATAATTATTTCTTTGAAAACCTTCAATTAAGCTGGATTGAGGACTTCTTGAATAAGACAAGGGTGAGAAGCGGCTTACTTGAAGGATAAATCCTCTACTAGACAACCATATAAACCAGATTCTCACCAACCCAATTGAAATCCCAGAAGCTGAACTCTATGTGTCCGATGATCCACAAGGATCATTATTACAGAATAAAATGTGAATTTTTAGGGATATACAGAGGGCTGATGATTTTTGTCTAGTACAGTTTATTCCCATTCCATATTTTCCTTTGATTATTTTTCTCCAAAGATACTTCCCTTCGATATCCTCGCAAGCCAACTTTCCCTGGTAGACATGCATTTCCTACCCTATGTTCCTCACGTTGATACCACCAGTGTCCACCGACCTGGCTAATTTTTTTGAGGCAGCCTAATGGATTCTTCCTTAACCTTGTGGATCCCATAGGAATGCACAAATACGTTGATCAATTCTATTCAATATAGTTTTTTCTGCATTGATAACCTAGAGTATGTGCAAAGGGGTGGAGGTCAGCACACTGTTGATTCGAGTTATCCTACCCTGAAGGGAAAATAATAAGTTCTTCCATTTCGTAATAAAGTTGGTGATTTTTTAAACTATCCCCTTAAAATTCCTTATATTAATTCTCCTAGGGGATATAGAAAATACTATGTATTCCATGGAAAATCATTTTCTACCAATACCTAGCTGTGGCTCAATATTGTGTTTGTGGCTGTCCGACCAAGAGGATGGTATGAAAACGTTACTTTTCCCCTTGTTAATGATATAATAACTACATTTCATATACTGTTTCATGATTATGTTGAACCACATGATAGAAAAACTCTCACTTTTAATGAAGAAAATCATATCATCTGTGAAAAATAGACGAGACACCCCTATGCAACATGCTCCACAGTGGTAAGGCTTAATTACGCCATGTTGCATTCTGAAATACACATATATACATAGGATATCCTGGTCCATAATTTAGATGCTAAGAGAGAGAGGATCACCTTCCCATCAAGATAACACTGAACCATGATGAGTTATAACATCGAAACATTAAGTCAATGACCCATTCTAAAAAACCCATGGCCCTCATGAACTTGATTGTGAATCTCCACTATAAGTGATCATAATACTTATCCATATCTAGTTTGATGATTATGTTTGATCCCACAACCTTCCTATTGATTTCTCTTACCATTTCATATGCTAGCCCCATTGAACCTTGGATGGACCTCCCTTGAATGAAAGCATGTTGCTCTCCCAAGATCCACGTATGAAGATAATGAGAGAGCCTTCTACTGATGATGGAAGCCAAGATTTTATTAGCAACATTTCACATGCTAATTTTCCTAAATTGACCAATAGATGAGGGGTTGTTCACCTTCAAAATGAGTACCATCAGGGTTCTAGTGGCTAATCTAGGAAGGGGGACTCCCCGAAAAAAATATTATATCACTTGAAGCATGTCCTTTTTAAGGATGCTTCGGGAAATTGAGTAGAAAGACACCATAATACCTTTTGGGCAAGGGAAACTGTCTTTATCGAGGGAATATATGGAGCCCCATATAGCATCCTCATTAAGAATTTTTCTTACGTGATCATTGATTTGGGAGGTTATGACTTGAGGAATTTAGTAGAATATATATGCCGGACCCCCCATGTACCCAATTTTCATTTCCAAGTTAGGAGAGACTAATAATGAATTGAAATTGTTGATCATCATACTACCAATCACCTCCCTTTCACTGGTAAAAAATCCATCATCAAGCTGGATGTTGGGAGTAGGAGCACGCTGTTTCTCCTTGAGGCATGCATGAAAGTAATGCGTGTTCTGATCCCCTTATCTGAGCCATGTGGTGCGAGATATTTCATGAATATATCTATAATGATCTAACAACACCTCATTGTACTGATTCTTCTAAAGACCAAGAGTGGTATAAGACAAAATTTCCTAGGATGCTTCCATTCCCACTTCCAAGGTTCCAATGACCCTTTCAAGCTCCTCTAGGGTAGTAATAGCAACACGAATTTGATTAGACCACATCTCTAGGTCCTTCATGATTCGACAAAGATTGTTATGAATTTTGGTCCAGCCAATTCCCAGGGTCAACTTCTACCAGGAGTCACAAACTTTTTTAAGGAAGATCAGCTGAGTAGTCCATTAGTTAAGGAAGAAAAAATGCTTCTTTCCTGCCCATCCGTGATTCAAATTAATAAGGGGGGAATGACCAAAGAGGGAATGCACCATATGAATAACTTCTATATGGGGAAGGAGGAAATTAATTGCAGGTTTCCCAAAAATTGGTTGAGTCTGCACTAGGTTCATCTGATCCCGCACTAATTATTGAAAAACATGAATCTATCTCCTGAGAAGCCCAGGTCCATAAGCCCCTCATGGGCCATAAAGTAGCAATAATTGTTGAAAAACATGAATCTATCTTCTGAGAAGCCCAGGTCCATAAGTCCCTCATGGGCCATAAAGTAGGAGAACACCATTCTATCTCTATTTGAGAAAAACCCACATTCTTGCATTTAGAATGCATATATAACTGAGTTTAAGTCACCCCTACCAACTACGAGGTATCACCAGGGTTGCAAGATGAGATATAGATCCATAAATTTTCCCACAATCTAGAATCACATTTAGGTTAGATTAAAGGGAAGAGACACCTCTTGTTACCATCTTTAAAACTGATCATAATGTGTTGATCTAAAGCATTCATTTTTTCAACCACAAAACAATAATACCAAAAAATCCATATATAATTGTTCTATAGTAAACCATGCATGTCGTGTTTTAGTCCAATCCTTCGAGCGATCTCCCCTATCTTAGTGGGGTTTTGTTTAGGTTTAAATAAAGCAACTACAAAAACCTTCTTCATCGACACTTCCTTAGAAATGAAATTAGTTTTTACCCAGGCACCCATTACGTGGGTGTTTCATATAAGGATAGAGATCATTGGAATGATAGGTTCCTGAAACTACCTCCCAACATGAGACATCTCATAATATCTGAGTAAATAAATGACTTTATCTTCCATGTTTGTGATCTAGTGTACACCCTCAATAGTGTTGAAGTAGTTCTGTTGGGGGAGAGGTACTCCTACTGTGGTATCTATGGGGAGTGAAAACATGGAATAGGATAACGAAGAAGGGGTATTTCTTGCATATGCAACAATACTTTGAAGCTATTGGAGAGCTGGATCAAGGAAGCCGACGAGAGTGAGACACAAGAAGAATGCGGATAGAAGAATCCATCCTTAATAACTATCACCTTCCCCTTTCCCTTTGGAAGATGGTAATAACTTTCATCTTCCTCCATCGAGGAAACTTTGAACTAGAAAAAATGAGACTCTATAGAGAAAGAAGGTACAAAGGGTCTGGTGGATATCCATGGAGATGGGGAGCCACACAAAATGGATTTTTTGTTGACATCCTTCGATATCGGCTTGTACGAGGAGGAAGGAGATGAAAAAGGGATCCGAAGTGGAGGTATTTTTAGAAAAGGAACAATTTCCATGAAGGAAGGGGTCAAAGAAGATTCCTCCTTAGGAGAGGAACGATAGAGAAGAGAAATAACTTGTGGATGGGGCTGCTGGGGTGAAGTTGACACTGCAATAGTGAGGTGGGGAAGGATAAACTACAGGTTGCCTCCAATCCTCCATTACCTCTACTCTGAGAATGGGTTACGATGGAGGATGGGAGATTAGGTTAAATTATATGTAGATCTATGGAGATGATTAAGTGAGAAGGCCAGATGTTTTATCATCTGCACACAAGTTCCCTCCTACCAAGTCTCCAATATTTTCTAGGAAGGCCAGGTTCTGGAAGCATAGTGGAAGGCCATGGAGAGATACCCAAGTCGTAGAGAGAGAAGAATACCTCCCCCTATGTTTGTCCATCAACCGCTGAGATAGATGAAAACACCAGCGGTTGAAGGAGAATGGAGCCCTATCCTATATTTTGGCAAAGTCTGATCAGTTATCCACCACAATACAGAAGGAGAGTCTGTTCAGATCCGATACCCAGGCTAGATGATTGGGTTTTTATGAGAGTACAACATTCTAGAAGAACATCTAAGGGAGCTTATTGGACCTAAAATGATCTACCAAGCACCACTTCATGAGGGGAGAATCCTTATCAAACGTTGAAGCCGTCACTAAGATAGATAGGAAACCATTCGAGAATCCCACACTGGAGGAGGATAGGGATATCGCTAGAAAACATGGAAGCGTTAGGGTAGGTATATCAAATGGTTGGGCTTGGATAAGCATGGCTTCAAGGGGGAAGACCAAGAGGGAAAGCCTACTTCTACTCTCCAGCAAGGGGCCAGGGAAGGATCATATTCTAGAGGTAACAACGGAGGTGATGGGGCCGGTGATGACTCAATGGGTAGAGGATTTTGAATTTGTAGTGGCGTGTCTAGCACATTCTTCCATTAAAAGACAACCAGATCCATCTCACCTAGATTTACACTCTTGCTGGATATATTTTAGATGAATCAAATTATCTTTATAAACCACTTAACATACGAAGATTAAAAATTGAACTATGAAACATTAGTGTCATATTTTAAGATATAATAAATCATTTTAAAATTTTGGTAAAGTAAATATTATGTGTTTATCTAAGAAATGAAATCTCTGTCTGGATACTACAAGTGGATGTGGATCTAACATATATGTACCTAGAAGTAACATCCCTCAAAACACTGTATTGAGCTAGAATCAATCAAGAATTAATGCATAAAATCGGACCTTGTTGTGTACCTGGTTTGACAATGTTGAGGTATATTCTTTAGGTGATTCACATTCTCTTTATAAACTATTGAAAAAACCTTACAAAGATTAATTTTTTTCTATGAAACATTTGTGTCATATTTGAGGATATAGGAAAACGATCTAAATTATTAATAAAGAAAATATTGAATGGTTATCTGAGAAATAAATTACTTTTATGGATATTACAACTGGATGTGGATTTGGCACATATATACCTATGGGTAACAACCCCAAAAACACCATATTGAGATAAACTTGATCGAGAACTGGTGCACAAAAATAGGCCTTACTGCACAGTTGGTTTGACACACTGAGGGGATATGCTTTAGATGATTAAAATTCTATTTATAAACTACTAAAAATATATTTTTGAAGATTAAAAATTATACCATGAGACATTAGTGTGATCTTTGAGGATAAAATAATACCTTCTAAATTTTCTTTAAAGTAAAGATTATGTGGTCAATGGTACATGACTATACCCTTTTTAATATTATTTACATTATTGTAATATTGATCAAAAAGTTCATAAAAATTGATGAGACAATTATATATGAAAAATACATGGGTGTATTATTGATTGTGGAGACCAAATATGGAAACTATTCGCCTCTTCCACTTGCATTCTCAATTGTGGAGAATGACAATTTTGAATAGTGTAGTTGGTTCATAGCCTATATTGGAAACCATTTCACCCACAATTGGGGTGTTTGTTTGATATTTTATTATCATCGAGAAATCAATGAGAACATAAATGTAGATATAGTTGCATGGAGACCCCTCAATCCACATCATTTATAATGTATTAGACACATTTCTAGGAATGTAACATCCCGAGTTTTAAGAAACCCTAGCGTACATGATATGCTACATCGATCTTAAACGAACAACTAAATATTATTATGTAAATTTTAACATTATAATAAAGATTTTGGAATGATGGGAATGAATATTATCAACTGAATTATAAAAATCTAGTTTACACATGTTTAAATAATAATTCATTGGTTACCAAATTTCTTAGAAATGGAAATAAAAATTAATTGAATATAAAGGTTGCGTTTTAATAAAAACCTATTTAAAATAGAATAATCATGTTTATAAAATAATATCACTATTTACGAATTTTTTATATATGTTATATATTAAATTTAATGTTCAAAATTCATCTTATATGTTTTCTAGATTGGATATAAGAACAAATCCAATTTTTTCAGATAAAAGTAGTATTTTTCAAAAAAAATATTGTTTTACCACCTTTTGATGGTGAACCCTTTTTAAATCGAGTGTTTTTCACTTTTATATGTTCTATTTGAAAAAATAAACTACTTCTTTATAGGATAGAAATCAATATTTACTTTGTTTTAATTTTGGTATTTTTCTGATAAAATTCATTTTTATGAATAGTGAAAAATACTGCATTTTAATTCAAAACCACCTTTTATTCTAATTTATTTATATAGTTACATTGTATTTTTAATTGGGTTTAAATTTTAATTAGATTATTTATTTATAATTTAATCCAATTTTTTTCATTATAAGTAATTTTTAAATTTTAAATTGGACATAAACACATGTCAATATTTTGATCGTTTGTTCTTCTTAAAAACCCACTTTCTTGGTTTGACAATAAGAATTAATTTTAAATTAATTAATAAAATTTCTGTATTTTTAATTTGAAAAATATATTCCATATTTGGAATCACAATGCCCAAATTATATAAAGAGTTCCCTTTTATTTTTGAACATTATGAATAGTAACTTTAGTAATTATTTTTATTTACCATGGTTAAAGGGTAAATCAGGTAAATAAGGGTAAAAAATAATATTATAATAATATAAATATACCCTAAAACGTGTCCAAATCCTATTTTTTGAGATATTTACAACCATTATCATCCTTGGGTCTATTTTAGGACCTCATGGATCCACTTGGATGTGATAATGACATGTTATAAAAATTAATTTAAAATAAAGAGAAATATAACATAAACATGTATCTTTTACTAATTTTTTTATTAGATGGTTATATAAATGATATATTTGACTATAAATAGTAAATTAAATTGATAAAAATATTTCCTACATCATGAGATTTTATTTTTAATTTTTAGACATTAAATAAATAATTTTATTTATGACACAATGATGATGTAACGATTACCTTATTAATTAAAGACTCAAATAAATGATATTATAAATGTTAAAATAAATGTAATTTGAACATTTTTATGACATCCACAAATTTTATGGATGACTATGATATGTTATCTTTGAGTTAATGTATTTTTTTTGAATGAATCGAGTTGTTACGACTTTAAATAAAAATCAATTACTAAATAGTGTTAAAATTGACATAAACGAGTTAAAAAAATACTATTTTATTAAATGATATAATCATAATAAAAATCTAATATTATTTCAATTGAGATAGATAATGTTAAAAATGTCATTAATTATTCACTTTAGGTTCTCTTTCCATTTTATAGTAACTATATTAACCATGTAGTGTAAAAATATAAGAAGACATGGTAAGAGTTAATTTATTTAACTAAGGGTTATAACCAAAAGATAAGGTTAAATTTGTGACCTAAACTTGTATAAAACCTATTTTTTGAGATTATTTATACACATAATCATATTATCCTATAAATATATCACTTTTGAGATATTAGGATTTGAAAATCAATTTATAATAAAATAATATTTCAAGACATTCCTAAAGTGCCCCTCCTTCCTCTTATAAAAGGCCACCACCTCTACCCACTTACTCACACCACTCAAGAACCTTGTATCGCCCAAATTCTACTCAAATAAAAAAACATCCCTCACTTAATCCTAGAAGCCTTACCGTAGGGAGAAATCTATTCAAGGAATCCTTTTGGCTCAAATCAAAGGGAGTTACCCGATTTAGTGGTAACATCTTTTCTCAAACTCCTTTCATTTATTTTCCTTCTCAAACCACATAAACTTTTTTTATTCCATTATTTTATAAAAACACCAGTATACTCAATATATTATGATGTTTTTATTCTAATTTTTTGAATTAAACTTACACACTACTCCATCAAATGGATATAGAATATATTATTTCTTTGTATAGTGAACTACTGCCTCACGAAACGATGATTGTTCAATTTTCTCCTAACATATCTCATGGTGGAAGTTATGATGAAAATGTATTTATATAAGATATATATTATATTTAAATTTTTTATATGCTTCTTTAATTTTTATTTACAACATACCATTATGCTTTCTGTAATGCGTAAATACGATAATTTCATTTGAGGAAGTGTAGACTGTCGCCCCCTCAAAGTGATATGACTCGTTCATGCTATACATGAAATGTATAAAGGATCGAGTTAATGAAATTATATAACACGTATAACATATATGTTATAATATAATTATAATATACTTATTTATCATTTATTTATCATTCATTTAATATGAAAAAGAAATGAAAGTAACGTTCATGCGTATGTACAGCCTACCATCTCCATGGACGGTGTATTTCATTTATTATCTGAAAATATTATGGACTATTATAAATACATATATACTAGATATATATGATATTTAGATCGTCAATAATATTCTTGAGATAATTTAATTTTGACCACATTGAAAATTTACATCAAAACAAGTTCATTTTCGACTCAAGTATCGAATATCGGCAAAACGACTGATATGAACTTAAATAATTACAAAAATTTTATAACATGGTAATAATTGATATAAAAGGAATAATAAACTTGAAAAAGGTTCTCAAGAAAGTATAAATTAACCTAATTTTATTATTTAGGAACATAACAAATGTATGTGATGAGTCAAACTCAAGGTACGTGAATTTCTAAACTCAATTTCTACTCATTTAGTTTTAAGAATACTTTGTTGATTATATTATGCCAAGATTATGTGTGGAATCACTATTTATTTATTTATTTTGTAATTTACACTTACCTTTGTCTGGATATGATGTTTCTACACATAATCACCCCATTTATAAATTCTTACGTCATTTATACAAACATTGTAAGGGAAATCTTAACTCAATCTCCCTTTATTGAGTTAAATATCCATTTCATTGGTTTTTTTCCAAGAATATGTTTGAATGACCTATTATTTTTTTACACTGAATATACACTTATATTGGGTGTATTTATATTTTCCCCAAATATTAGTGTTGTTGATTTATCCTTAATCTAATAATATGATATTTTAAGGGACTACATCTCAATCCCCTTTCATTGAGGCATATCATGATATTATGTACCTTTATTATCCTATATGGTGTATATACAACCCTTTTGAAATTTTATATCATGAATTTACATATTCTCATGATATTTAATGTTTTGTTTTGATTTTATTCTTGGATTATTTTTATTCATGTGTTTCTCAAGTGTTACAGGACTCTTTAACTAAAACATCATTTTCGATGTTTTAAGGAATTATTAGTATAAAGATTATTCATTGATTTCCATGTTTTCAAAATGGTTTTATGGATTTATTTATATGGACATTAATGTTTTAAAATTTTAATTCCTTTTAAATGATTCAATGTGTTATGGGATATTTTGTTTCAAAAATTTTCTTTTTAAATGTTTTAAATGTGTTTTAAAATTAGAGTGATTATCTCAATAACATGGAATGTTTTATTTCAAATATAAGTCATGAATTTAATTTATCACTTTTATAACACTATTATGTATTGATGTTTATTTTATAATTTTACCATTTTATCTTAAAATAATGTGTTTTCACTTATGAGTTTGCGGCTTGTAAAGACGACATTTGATTTCAAAGTAGAAATGCCATTTTTTCCTTTATACTTGTTCATGTGTTATTATTATATTATGGTTCTTGGGAATTTATTATGTATATGGGTGGTTCTATGATAAACTGAGGGTGGGTGAGCCTGTGATATCTCTCCAATGCCTTGGGTAACATGATAGAGGTAAAAAAAGGTTTCTCCTAAGACATTTAGGGAATATACTATGCTGGGTATTCCAAATGCAACCATTAAGGTTACCGATTCATGCTCAAATTTACCAAAGAGAAGATGGTAGGACGGTCCTTGTAGTTTAGCTTGGGTTGTTAAATCCTCAGAGGCCTAAGAAGAAACCTATAGACACATACATTCTATGGACTATTTTTGGATCTGAAGTGGCCGACTTGGGTTGATTTTAGATGGGTTTAATGGAACTCTAAGAGACTTAAGTGAATTCAATTTAAATTAATGAGTTGATCCTAGGTTATCACTTGGGGTGGATTGGACATATTCCATTTTCAATTATTTCAATTTCTTATATTTGAGTTGAGTTTATTTAAGGAGATAAAACAACTTCATCACTTACTGATTTTAAACCAACACACCATAATACTAATCAACTATACACTTGAAGGATCAATGTTTTTAGCACTTCAAGGTAAAGGTTTGTATTATCACTTGAATTGTGTGGCCTTAAATTCAACAAGGATGATGGAGTTCGAAAATCATAAAATAAAAATCTCAATTAAATAAGTGATTAGAAATTAATTGGGTGATAAATAACATCCAATCCAACCCATTTCTACCCCCTTGGATCAAACCATAAGTGGGTTATCCCTCCATTGATTCTATAGTTTCAATGGAAGTGGAAAGTAGACTCATGAAGGAGGAAATGGAGAAGTAAAAAAAACAATGAAAAGAAAATGATCACTCCACCGTTGTGTGAATAATTTCACAAGGTTTGGTGTGAAAAAATTCACACCTTGAGGCAATGGTATCAAAGTGAGATGGAGAACAACAGAATAAGATGATAAGAAGAAATTTTATTAAGAAACTAGGATGAATTAAAAACAACTTACATGTGAAGGAAGAACGTTAGAAAGACAAATTGGAATCATAACATTAAGATGAAAACAAAGCTCAAAGATCATCAAATCCTCCACCACCACATCCTTAAATAGGAATTTTGGGAGCCTTGGGTCGAGCCTATAACAGTACAAAGCATCTCAATTAATTTTGGTAGCCCATAGGTGGGTGGAATGTTGATTTTTCCACCCTTGACCCGAGGTGGCATCCGGCTTTCATCCACCGAATAGACACTCTTGGAAGACCTTCTAGATGGCAGAATTAGAGTGTTCCATAGACGAATAAAATGTATCCCCAGATCTCTCCTAACCTCCTGAAAATTTTGGCCCATTTGGAGTTCGGGATTCGGAGATATGATTAGATTAGTGGACTGTTTTTATCAGCCTCAAAATCTATCCCATAATTTTATCTCTAACTTGGGCTGCCTAAATATCCACAATGGAAGCCTAATTATCATTATCTCATGAATAATTATTTGTTCTTATCTATGTATTCTATCATCCCACAAAATTTTGGCTTCATTGGGTTTGTAATGTGGGTCCCACATTCTCATCAGTGGGCTGGTGTCCAATCTGCCTTCTCTAGAATTGCTTCCATTCATCTCCAAATATCTCCATCATTATTTATGAATAAACCATTGATCCCTGAATGAAAAATTTTCATATTAAAGTTTATATAAATTTACCAAAATATAAAATTAAAATATGGATTATTAAATTCCTTAAAATCAGATGAATCATTGGGTACTTTAAATGATGTTAAAAAATGTACCACATAATTGTGCATTTTAAGAAGGAATTACAATCATAATGTGAAATGATGTTCAAAGTGTAAAATGCACTAAAATGGTGTTTATGAATAACAAAGAACATTAATATTATATATATTAATAATTAATATTAGGCTCATTTAGTGGCTAATCACACCCCCCAACTTGAATTTTTCTAGTCCCGAGAAAAATGTATCTCAACAATATGAAATTTGAATTCCCTTTTACAAAAAAAAATTAATACACAATGATCACCAAAAACCCTAATACCAAAAAATCATGAAACCCATCAAAATATATAAATACAATATAGTTTCATAAGAAGATCCCAATCCTAATCCCATTCCTTTGTTCAAATTCATTTCCATATTTCATCCAATATCAATTAAGTATGAGAATGTGTTATTTATCACAATAGAAATGGGGGTTCATATTTATTTAAGGGGGAAATGATGGAAGCGCTAGGTGGAATCACATTTCGATATTAAGACAAGTATTCAATTTTTTTATATTATATTATTAATTTTTGTTTGCAATTTTTCCATGGTAATTGAAATTTTACTCAAAAGAGTCAACCCCTATAGCGAGACTCTGCCGATGACTACCAGGCTCAAAGACCTTAGGGAACCAAGTGAAGGCCAAATACTTGGGCATAATCATGAGTTAACTCAGTCAAAAACAAATTCAAATTACCAAAAATAGATATAAATTTACTTACTATGGTCCAGATAACTATGAAGTCACGATCCCCAAGTGCCAAAAGCCACACATTACGTCATTTCATTGCTCTACGTGAAAATTTATTGTTTTTTATTGTTTTTTGAATAATCATATTAAAACAAAAATGATCACCAAAACTATGCTATTTATTTGGGGTACCCCATGAACTCAAACTAATACCCCACTATACAAAGGACGTGCATTGTGATTTTCTTTTTTTTGTATGAAAATATAAACCATGAAATATCACATTAGACATCCACACTTTCTAAAATATATGCTCATGAAATTATACTTGGATTAAAATCAAAATCAGTGCATTCTAAATTATTTGATATTCAGTTTCAAAGTGTGAAATGTGTATTACCATGTTTAAAGTTAAAGGAATTTTTCCTTCCATTTACACACATTTTTTTTCAAATCATTCATTTTTTTGACACAAAAGCATTTTTTTAATTTTATCTCCCCCCCAACTTAAAATAATGCTGTCCCCAGTGTTTGAAGAAATGGAAATTTAGAAGGATTAGAGGCAGGTAAAGGAATTTAAAAAAGGAAATTGAAATATGAGGATCATGGAATGAAGTCACTTGTTGGTTGAAGTTGAAGTTATTGTTGCTCCAATTTAGTCCCTTGATATCCATGTCACTAGCAGAGTTCCCTTGTGGAGATAAAAAGAAAAGAAAAAGAAACAAAAAAAAACTATATATATATATATATATTTATATAATAAAGAAAGTAAAATATAAGTATATATAATATAATTCTAGAATAAAGAAGCACATAAATCTGTAGGTCAGTTGTAAGCGCGCGCCCCTGTCTCCCTTCGGTCCCGGGTTCGATTACCCGCGGCTTCGCCGGTTGTGACGGGGTTTTCCCCACGACCTATGATGTGGCATTTTTTATATTATTATATTTTTATTTATTATAATAATAATAATTATTTTTATTTTAACCTAAAAACACATAAAAATATAATAAAATAAACTGATGATACATTCTCTTCTTTTTAAATTTATGGGTAAGGTATTTCTCAAGGATCACACCACGTGACATGGATGAATATGACACTCCCCTTTCATACCCATCCATACTCATAATAGAAGAATAGGTAAAAGGTCTATTTTTTTATTAAATATCAAAATTATTAATTAATCCTATTTAAAATATAATGTTGATTAAAACAACAAAATGATAGGAAACTTGAATACCATGGGTTGCCTCCCATCCAACATTTTTTTAACGTCAGTAGCTCAACTTGGACCCCTAATTGATTAATTATTTTTGTCATCTAAGGTGGTTTCACACAATTATTCATCAAATTCATGTTTTTGGAATGGTTCAATGAATGGTTTGACTCTATGACCATTAAATTTAAAGGTTTGACCATTGGTGGGAACTTGAATTTCCAAAGCCCCATGGGGATACACCTTATGCACTATGTATGGACCTGACCATCTAGACCTTAACTTTCCTGGGTTTAAATGAAGATTGAAACTATACAAGAGCACAAATTTTCCTGGTTCAAAATTATTGACTTTGATATTCCTATATTGGTAGGCTTGAACTCTATCTTTATTGATTCTTGAATTTTTCATAAGCCTCCATCCTTAGTTCCTCTAGTTCATTGAGATCTAATTTCCTTTTTGTTCCAGCCAATGAGAGGTCATAATAAATTTTCTTAATTTCCCAAAAGGCCTTATGCTCAATTTCAAAAGGTAAATATCATGATTTTCCATAAACCAACCTATATGGTGACATTCCTAGGATTGTTTTGTATGCTGTACGATATTCCCATAGAGCATCCAAGATTTTCTCGGACCAATATTTCCTAGAAGGATTGATAGTTTTCTCATGAATTTGTTTGATTTATCAATTGGCTAACTCAGCTTGACCATTGGTCTGTGGGTGGTATGCAGTAGACACTTTTTGAGAAATTCCATACTTTTCCATGAGTGATGAGAATGGACGATTGCAAAAATGAGTTCCACGATCACTAATGATAGCCCTAGGAATTCCAAATCTTGAGAAGATGTTTTATTTTAAGAATCTAATCACAGTTTGATGATCATTAGATTTTGTGGGAACGACCTCATTCCATTTTGAGAGATAATCAGCAACTATGTTAATGTAGATTTATCCTTTATAGTTTGGTAATGGACCCATGAAATCAATTCCCCAGCAGTCAAAGATCTCAATCACTAAGATGGGAGTGAGTGGAATTTGATTTATTTTTGTGATGGACCCTACTTTTTGACACCTAGGACAACTTTGACAAAATGTTTAGGAGCCCCTTGAGAGGGTGGGCCAGAAGAGACCACACTGAAGAATCTTACCAGAAGTTTTCTTAGAGGAAAAGTGACCTCCACATGCCTCACTATGATAGAATTTAAGGATGGACTCTTGTTCAGATTCTGGGACACACCTCCTAATGACTTGGTCAGGGCAGAACTTATAGAGGTATGGATCATCAAACACATAGTTCCTAACATCATAAAGGAATTTCCGACGATCTTGAGTCCCTAAGAATTTTGGAATGACTCCTATAACTAAGAAATTGGCTATGTCAGAAAACCAAGGGTAGTCACTCACATAGTATAGGTGTTCATCAGGAAATGAATCAGACATAGAAATGTGAATTGAGTTGTATTTTAATTCCATCATAGAGAGGTGATCAACTACAACATTTTCAACACCCTTTTTATCTTTGATTGTGAGGTCAAATTCTTGTAAGAGAAGGATCCACCTAATCAGTCTAGCCTTGTCATCTTGTTTTTCGAAGAGGTATTTTAGTGAAAAATGGTCAGTGAACACAGTGATGGGGGATCCTAAGAGGTAGGACCTAAACTTCTATAAGGCAAACACAATAGTAAGTAACTCCTTTTTAGTAGTGGTGTAGTTTATTTGGGCATCATTTAAGGATTTTCTTGCATAAGAAATTACATAAGGAATTTTATCACAATGTTGTCCTAACAAAACTCCTACAACAAATTCACTGGAATCACACATAAGTTCTAAATTAAGGCTCCAATTTGGAGACTTAATAATGGGAGGATAGTTGAGAGTGGATTTTAGGGTTTATAATGAACCCTAACAACTTTCTCTCCCAACAAATGGAGCATTCTTTACTAGTAGAGCACAAAGGGGACGGGAGATTGAACCAAATTCCTTGATGAATCTTCTATAGAAACCAGCATGTCCTAAGAAAGACCTCACTTCCTTAACAGTTGTGGGTAATAGAAGGTGAAAAATTATTTCAACCTTGGCTTTATCAACTTCAATCCCCCTACCCGAGACTATATAGACAAGGACTTGTCCCTCTTTAACCATGAAATAGAAATTTTCCTAGTTTAAGACTAGAATTTTTTCTTCACATATTGACAAGACTCTCTCTACATTCCACAGACATCCTTCAAATGTATCCCTAAACACAGAGAAGTCATCCATGAATACCTCAAGAAAATCCCCTACCATGTCTGAGAATATTCCCATCATTAACCACTGGAAGGTTCTAAGAAAATTTCATAAACCAAAGGACATGTGTTTGAAATCAAAGGTTCTGAATGGACATGTGAATGTATTCTTCCCTTGATCCTCTAGGGAGACCTCAATTTTATTATACCCCGAGTACCCATCTATGAAATAGTAGAAGGCATGACCTTCCACTCTATTAAGGACTTGGTCAATTAATGGTAAGGGGAAATGGTCCTTCTTGGTGAATGAGTTTAGCTTCCTATAGTCGATGCAGACTCTCCAACCACTACTCACCCTTGTTGGAAGAATATATCCATCCTCATTGGTTATCACTGTTATTCCTTCCTTCTTGGGAACCACTTGGATTTGGATTACCCACTCACTCTCAGCTATGGGATATATGATACTAGCTTTTAACAATTTCAGAAGTTCTTTTCTCACTAATTCCATGATATTAGTATTGAGTCACCATTGTGGTTGACGACATGGCTTTGAATCAGATTCTAGAAAAATCCTATGAGCCCCGATAAGTGGGATAATCCCATGAATATCAGACAGGGTCCAACCAATGGATTTATTATGTTTCCTAAGGACATATAGAAGCATCCTCTCATGGTTGGATTCAAGAGAAGAAGAAATGACAATATGATGTGTTTGATTGTCCCCTAGGAAGCCATACTTGAGTGCAGCGGGAAGTTCCTTCAATTCAAGATCAGGTTGGTTTATAATTTCAGCAGAATATTGGGGCATTGGATCGAAATCAATTTTGTTTCCAAGAGTGTCAAATAGGATTGATTCCCCACATATAGAAGTTTCAGCTACAAGATTGGTTTGATCAGATTTTAGAAAGGATGTTTGATTGGTCTCCATGAATTTGGTTTTCTGAAAGGGTTCACTGATTGTTGGACCTAAGACTTTATCATAAGAGTAATTTGAAAATGATTCAATCCAAGGAGATAAACTTCCTTCATGTGAAAAAAGGAAATCAATCTCATCCTAACTTAATCATCCATCAAATATTCTGTGATGTTCTATGGATTCATTATCAATGCTTCCTATAATGTTCACTTCATGAATGTCCTCATCATCCCCAATTTGTGAGCTTGCATTATAGATGTTCAAGTCTAGACTCATGTTCTCAATGGTGATGGTCATGTTCCCATTTCAAACACAGATAACAAAGTTGATTGTTGAAAGGAATGGACGACCAATGATGATTGGGGTGAGTTCCTTATTTCCTAAGTTTGGATGGTTGTGAAGGACAATGAAGTCAGTAGGGTAGATGAAGTTTTCAACCATTACCAGAATGTCCTTTAAAATCCCCTTTGGAACCCAAATTCTACGATCAACAAGTTGAAGTGTGACAGATGTGGGTTGGAGATCTTCTAGGCCTAACTGTCGGTACACAACATAGGGGATGAGATTGAAACTAGCACCTAGGTCACACAAGGAATTGACAACTTTTCTCTCTCCTAGTTAAACATTGATGTAAGGGAAACCCTAGTCTTTAAACTTAGGAGGAATGGTCCCTTGAATAGTGGTACTCACATTAATAGCCAAAAGGACTTGGTTTTTATATGAAAATTTTCTTTTAAAATTGCACAATTCCTTAAGGTACTTTGAGTAGGCAGGTATGGTTTGGATTTAATCAAGAAGGGGAATGTTAAACTTGACTTTAGATAAGACTTCCCTCAATGTTTCACTCAATTCAGGCTTGGTTTTCCCCCTCATGCATTGAGGAAATGGTGCCGCTTGTGGAGTTGTTTGTTGAAGAGTTGTTTCCATGACAATGTTATCATGTTTTTCAGTTTGATCATTTGGTTCATTTGAATTTTTATCCAAGTTTTAATCTTTAGGTGGGTTATGAATTAGTTTTTTAGGTTTCTCAATTGATTTTCCACTTCTTAAAATAGTCACAACCTTTAGTTGTTCATGATTTTTTTTGAGTGCAACTTGACTCTCCCATTGAAGTTGAGGATGGTACCGCCTGAGTAGGCTTGGGTGCCTATCATGTTTTGATGGTTTGAAGTTATTTTTTAGGGAAGAGACTTCCGAGTCCATCCCCTACATTTGATTGCATAGTTGTTCTAGTAGGGTTTGTGGAACAGTTTGGGTTGGTGCTTGAGAAGATTGGCTTATCCCAAGGAGATATTTTGTAGGTGGGATGGTTTGTTGAAAATGGACCAGTGGATATTGGTATTGGACAGGTTGGGTTTGGAACTGGTTATGGGTTTGGTAGTTCTGATGGGGGTAAGTATTTTTTCCATGTGGCTGGCTAGGTTGTTGTTTATCTTTCCAGCGGAAGCCTGGGTGGTCATTATACCTTTGGTTGAAGATGTTTTGGTATTGAGTATTTTGAATGTTCAAGTCATTTAATTCAGCTGGGGGTACTCCTAAAAGAACATCCCTAATGGATGGAATGGTTGGGAATTTTTCTGTCTTATGGTCATTTTTGTCACAAATTGTGCAAACATGGTCAACAGTTTGGATTTCATGGACTTTTCAAAGGTCTATCTCTTCAACCTTCCTAGAGAGTGCTGTGATTTTCGCACTAAGGATTTACTCTTCTCTAAGTGTATGAATTCTAGTAGTTCTTTGTGGATTTTTAGAATAAGGTGATGTTCCTCATGTTTGGTTTTGTTCATAAAGGATTTCTAGATACTCATAAGAATCATTTGGGGCTTTGTTTTTTAAGGTTTCATTAAACATCATGTCAGTGAATTGTTTGTTCCCCAGTCTGAAACCTTCATAGAAAACTCTCACTTGTTTAAAAATATAAAAACCATGGTGTGGAACCATGTTTAGGGTGTATTTGATCCTCTCCCATTTTTCATAGAATGGATCTCCCTCTTTTTCAAAAAAGTTTTGTATTTTTTTTAAGTGCAATTGTTTTGTGGTGGGGAAAGTATTTTTTGTAGAATTCTCTTTGTAGTTGGTCCCAAGAGTTGATGGATGATGGTATCAAATTGTATATCCAATTTTTAGCTCTATCCTTTAAATAAAAATTAAATAGACTCATCTTAGATAAATCTATTTGATGTGGGGGGACCATGGTTTCTACAATGTCATTGAACTCTTTAATGTGAAGGTAGGGAATCTCGGACTCCATTCCATGGAATGTGGGAAGGTGGGTTTGGACATGGGGTTTAAAGATGTAGTGGGAATCTCCTAAAGAACTGTGTCTAATTCATGAGGGGTCATTGGTCTAGGAAGGTTTGAGGTCTTCATTCATGGTTTGATCAATTTCATTCCCCAAGTTTGGGGCTGCCTCATTTGGGTTTCCATTTTGGTTCCCACCCGGGTTTATGAGTTGGTTTCATTGAAGAACATCCATTGAAATGGGCTCAATTTTTGACTCGGGGTTGTTAGGAAGATTAGGATATAAGGGAAAGAGTTCCCTTGGTGTACTTAACTCCCTAACCCCAGGACTATCCACCCTAACTAGACGGTTTGATTGATCACGGGTGTAGGCGGACATGCTCCAAAAGAATAAAAAAACGAGAAAGGGAAAAGATAAAAGAATTTGGAAGAGAAAAGAAGAAATGGGGGAGAATAGAATGGTTGTTTAGATGACTTAATTAGGTCCCCGTAAACGGTGCTAAAATTTTATTCATGCTCAAATTTACCCAAGAGAAGAAGGTAGGATAGTCCTTGTAGTTTAGCTTGGGTTGTCAAATCCTCAGAGACCTAAGAAGAAACCTATAGACACATACATTTTATGGATTTTTTTTGTCTATGAAGTGTCCGAATTGGGTTGATTTTAGATGGGTTTAAAGGAAATATAAGATAATTAAGATAATCCAATTTAAAATAATTATTTGATCATGGGTTATCACTTGGGGTGGATTGGACGTATTCCCTTTTCAATTATTTCAATTTCTTATATTTGAGTTGTGTTCATTTAAGGAGATCAAACAACATCATCACTTAATGATTTTATACCAAAATTCCATAATACTAATCACCTATACACTTTAAGGATCAATGTTTTTAGCACTTCAAGGTAAAGGTTCGTATTAGCACTTGAAATGTGTGGCCTTAAATTCAACAAGGACGATGGAGTTTAAAAATCATCAAATAAAAATCTCAATTAAAGAAGTGATTAGAAATTAACAGGATAATAAATAACATCGAATCCATACACTTGATACTCACTTGTATCAACCCATAAGTGGTTTATACCTCCATTGATTCTATAGTATCAATGGAATCAGAAAGTAGACTCATGAGGGAGGAAATGGAGAAGTAAAAAAAAATGAAAAGAAAATGATCACTCCACTGTTTGTGAATAATTTCACAAGGTTTGGTGTGAATACATTCAGATATTGAGGAAATAGTATCTAAGTGAGAAGGGGAACAAAATAATAAGATGATAAGAAGAACTTTTATTAAGAAACTAGGATGAATTAAAAACAACTTACATGTGAAGGAAGAATGTTACAAAGACATATTGGCAGCATAACATTAAGATGAAAAAAAATCTCAAAGATCATCAACTCCTCTACCAAAACTACCTTAGATAAAATTTTTGGGAGCCTTGGGTCGAGACTCCAATAGTACAAAGCATCTCAATTAATTTTGGTAGGCCATAGGTGGGTGGAAAGTTGATGGAGAGTTGATTTTTCCACCCTTGACACGAGGTGGCATCCAACTTTCATCCACCAAACATACATGCTTGGAAATCCTTCTAGATGAACGAATTAGAGTGGTCCATAGAAGAAGAAAATGGATCCCCAGATGTATTCTAACCTTATGTAATATTTGGGACCATTTTGAGTTGTTTATTCGGAGATATGATTATATTAGTGTGATGTTTTTCTTGGCCGCAGAATCTGGCCCAGAATTTTATCTCTAACTTGGGTCGCCTAAATAACCACAATGTAGGACTAATTAGCACTGGATCCTAAATAATTATTTGTTTCTATATATGTATTCTATTATCCCACAAAATTTTCGCTTCATTGGGTTTGTAATTTGGGTCCCACATTCTCATCAGTGGGATGGTGTCCAATATAACTTCTCTAAAATTGCTTCCATTCATCTCCAAATATCTCCATCATCCTTTATGAATCCCCCACTGATCCATGAATGAAAAATGTTTATATTAAAGTTTAGATCAATTTACAAAGATATAAAATTAAAATATGGATAATTACATTAATTAAAATTATATGAATCATTGGGTACATTAAATGATGTTAAAAAATGTACCACATAATAGTGCATTTTAAGAAGGAATTACAATCATAATGTGAAATTATGTTCAAAGTGTAAAATGCACTAAAATGGTGTTTATGAATAATAAATAACATTAATGTTATATATATTAACAATTAATATTATCCTTATTTAGTGGATAATTAGTTACTCCCTATATAGCTGTGAAAGATACAATGTATGTATGTTATGGATTCCAAAAGGTACTTTTATGTTTTATGATTTCTATGAAGTTTTGTAGGAATATTATGATTACATGATATAAGATAATTAGTTTATGTTTTAAGGGTAAAATGTGTGATTTTTTTAAAATGTTTTAATGGGTTTTAAATATTCATGGACTGATAGTTTTATTACTTACTGGGCTTTTTATACGCATCCCAAGTTTTTGATATGTTTTCCATAGGGTATAAGGATGGGTAAGAGAAATAAAGAAGTCATGAAGATTTTCATTAAGAAAATAAATCATGTTTATTTTTTAAAAATATTTTATATTGTGGAAGAAATGGATACAATTTTATTTATATCCACTTTATATAAATTTTATTTTTTATGTAATAATTATGGACTAATTCTATAAAAATCTAAACCTGAAAAGATCCTCAATGTGAATTGTTGACTTAAATCAAGATTATGTAATATTTAAGGCTGGGTCCTTATAAGAAATGTGTAAAAAATATTCCATGATGAACCTATAAAGAGGGATATAACAAGACTTCGTATAAAATATCTTTATTATTTTATACTATTTTAAATAAATAATAAAATTAATTTATCTAAAATATGATCAATTCCATGTAGTATTTGAGCTCTATCAAAAAAGGTTTAAAAAGAATATAATAAATTTATAGGGCTAACCAGGGAGTGTATGATTCAAAAATAAAGAATGGAAATTGGAATAAAATGGGGGGAAGAGGTACATAAACATGACCAAAAACATTGTGGAGTGAATTAATGCCATCTTCAAGGGGGATTCATAAGTTACCTATCACTATCAAGGTTCAGGAGTCTTTTTATTGTTGTGTCAAGTACTTCATTGAAAGAGGAAAATAGATTTATGATGGGATTCAATAGGGAGTGAGGTACAGATGGAACATTAAATGATAGATTGAAAATAACATTGAAGAAGCATATGATTATTTAGTGCACCTTTTCAACTGATTAGATAGTTGATTTTGAAGTGCAACCATCATATGTAGCACTGGTCGAGTCATTATGGTATTACCATAAGAGAGGCATTGTTAAAATATAAACATCCAGGCATTGTAGTTTTTTTGCACACATTCCATTAAAATAGTTTCCTTTATGAATATATCATGGGAAGAATATGTTGATAATGTGCACCGACTGGACACCATTTCTAACTAATACGCCCCACCATGGATGCCTATTAGGGAGTTTTGACGTTTCCAAATGCCCGAAGTGAAACCGATATTGATAATTGACAACAAAATGATGCAATGGTGACAGATATAGAAGTCCATCATGATGTGGAATGAGATTTACTAGACTCAAGAAAAAGGGAAGTGTTTGAGATATAGAATATTTCATCAGGAAGGTCATAATAAGAAATTATTCCCTAATATTTATGGATGAAGTTTACACTCTCATCCATAATGATGTATTTCCTCCAATTTGCACTTTTCATATTATCAATTACACAGTTTTAATATAAACTCATTTTTTTAGAATTTTTTGAAATTTATGATTACTTTTACTATCAAATATTAATAATTGATAAATTATTAAACCATATACATAAATCACACATAAGCTAAACATGCCTAAATGTTACTTTATTTTAATAAATAAAACATCCTTCTATACAATTCTATTACATTTAGAAAAACTTCCATGTGAAAGTAAGTTTACATAGATGAAAATAATTTTCTAAAAGTATTATAAATATACTTTGAGAAACATGAATACATGTCCTTTTCTTTTGGTAAGAAAAATTTCTTAAAACAATCGGAATAAGATTGTTATATATTACATTGTACAATTCATAGTGCTATAATGACCATAATGTTATATTTATATTCTACACTTACTTAATATATATTTCATTTTTATATATAGAGATGGATAATATACTCTAATCACTGAGATGTATGGACATGTTTCATACGAGGTGCTCGCGGGCCATGAGGTTTAATAAAACATGGTTCATAGAGTCTACCATTATCATTAAATTCTATATCCAGATAATATTATACCATACATATAGAATGTTTAATTCTATGGTGTTGTTGTATCTTATTATAGATTTGTTGATCATCACCTCCTTGATGCCTTCATTGACAAATAGAGACCTAAGACTTACACATTCTACTTGCTCGAGGGATAGATAACTGTCACCCTTGAGTATGTGGTAGTTATGCTTGGTCTCCCTATACAATATTCTATAGTTATAGGACCCACCCACAGAGACTTACCTAAGCTTGTAAAATGATTGATTGGACTCACAATTATTGGGGATTATGATGCTAAAGTTGGTGGGTCACTGTTTATGAGATAGCTAGACATGTGCTTCGCACAGTCACCTACTGACGCTGATGAGAAGACTGCCATGTGTTACACCCATGAATATATTTTAGGGTTCATTATAGGGACACTATGCACTTATCACTCTACTATTCATGTACACATGATGTATATAGGGATACTAGAGGACTTTGATCAGTTTGGGAGATATGATTAGGTATCTTCATTCTTTTAATACATGTACAAATCATTATACATGGGATGATGATTCGATCGTTGATGTGGGAATGGGAGGATATCCCGACCCTCGACCCTATTTTTATTGGTTTGGAGCTTCATATATATGTGTTGCATGATGCTCTATATGGACACTGGTATGATCACTCATCCTTATTTTTTTTCTAATGTTAATATGAGTTATTATACTCTATGTATTATTATTTATCACTTTATATATTTTATGTTACAAGTGGAGTTAAGAACACCACTTCATCAGGACTCAGAGACACAATCTACGTCCATAACCTATCATGTTGTATAGTATACTACCCACCGATGTAAGTATATACAATCTTTCTTTAACTAATCAATTTAATATTTTTATCATTTTCGGGTTTTAGTAAAAAAATATTTTAAAAAATGTCAAATTCATTTCTTATTATATAGATTCCATACTAGGAACTATTAGGCGAACATCCTACATAATGCACTGATGAGATTTATGATTCCATGGTTTTAGTTCCTCTCATTCACTTTCATATTATTGAGTGGAACAATCCATATTGAGTCATGATCTAGTTTGGATTTTTTAGCGTATTCCCTTTCCACCCAGAAAAACAACAAAGCTTCATGTCGTGAAGTTGATAGGGAGGTAAGATATCAGCTTGCATTGATGATATGTAGAGTATCTCAACCTATGGTATAGATGAGAATCATTTCATATCAAGGGTATGTGTAGGACACAATTTCCTCTATAAGAGTAGCACATGTATGATCTATGGTATAAAATAAAGTCTATACTATATCTTACTCCACACATAATAGGGATTAAAGATCTAGAATGTCAATAAATTTATATTAGTTTCTTTATTGTACTTTTTTTAAAATTCATATTGAATATATTTACAACACACTCAAATGTAACATATTATATGCATGTCTGATCAATAGGATGGTGAGGTTTTTAGCCCAGGAGCGTATCATGTTGCAATGTAGAGGATGATTCCAGTGTGTCATGTTCTTCATGATAACATCTTTGATCATCCACCTTAATGAGATGATGTTTATTCCTAGGGAGAGAAAATTACTACTCAGGAACCTCATCCGAAAGTTTATTATATTGAGGATCCATGATGGTGATGATGTAGATCGATTCGGTTTGCACATAAGGCCTCTCATATTCCATAGTCATAGGTCGCCCCTCTAGCTATCTAGCCCTAGCCGATTGGATATATGCATCAGGAGACATTTAATCCATTTTTGTTTTTCAGATATTAGTTGTTTCTAATGAGTATATAATCTGATCTCGTATTAGGGGACCATGCCTACACCTTTCATGACCGACCCTTCATAAACCTTATGGTTCCCCCACCAAATTGTGCTAGGTACTTCCACACACACATTGAGATAAGGATTAGGTGCACATGACAAAATACAAATGAAATATCCTCCTAATAATTCATAGGTAGAACATTAGATATTCAACGTTCCAGTTCCAGAGGAAGTTCTCTATGTAGCTCATCATACTCCTCCCTATCACAGAGGTAGATGATCTCAATACAGGTGTCCTATTCAAACAAAAGATTGTGGGATGATTCCTCATCAAAGATAGTGATTGTACTGATTCATTTATATGTTTTATAATGACTTAAAGGATTTTAAAAAAGTAATATATCCTCTATATTTTTTCCTCTCTACTAAATTGATGAAACTCTTTTTATTGTCTACCATTTTTATATGTTTAGCCAATGTTTAAATTTTTATATATATTTTACTTATAGTTTAAATTTTATAAGTTTTCAAATTCAACTACTTGAAACACAGGAAAACTAAATAAATTTATATTAGTTAAATTTAAAATATTATAAAATAAAAACTATAAAAATAATCTATGTTAAACTTAAAAAATAGCATAAACATATTTTTTTTTTTGAAAAAAATTAATTAATATTATAAACAAAACTTAATTTACATGGTACAATCATTTTTGATTTAAAATATAATATTTAGACATTAAAATTTATATACATATAAATTATAATATAACTAAAATATAATTAAAATATATAACATTGAAGAAACATATAAAAACAATTAAAAATAAACGGCATGTAAACAAAATTGCGAATACAAATAAAATGTTTTAAAACAATAATATATTGTGCCATTATAATTATCTTTCATTAAATCTTTTTGTTAAATTATTGTCATATTCATATATTTTTTATCTGTTTAGTAAGTGTTTCAAGTTTCATTTAGATTTCAATTATAAATTATTATTTATTGACTTTCAAAGTTATCAACTTGAAGTGTTATTATTTTTCATGCTGGTGTCTTTGAAAGCATATAAATTGTAAAATTTATATAAGATTTAAATGATATTGGACAAAACAACTAAACATATAAAACAGAACTGAAAAATTCATAAAAATAATAAACAAAACCTATTTTACATTTAACAAAACTTATTTCTTAAAAACAACACATTTACACTTTAAAATATTAATGGACATATTTCTTATGATGTATTTGTTTTATTAATTACATTACTATGAAGTATTATGAATTATGTTATAATAAATATTAATTATATTATTAAATAATTAAAATAAATAAAATAATAAATATTAATAATGATTTAAATAATATAATTATTAATGTAACTAATAAAGTAGTTAACAATATAATTTTAAAATAAATCTTAATTATATTAGTAACATAAAAAATTTAATTATTAATACTAATGGACTTATTAACAATTTCTTTGTATATATATATATGTATCTAAAAAACAAAATAATATATATATATATATTCAATATAAAAACATATCTATTTTTAATTTCATAAATGATTTTATTTCACTTAGATAAATGTATATATAACAGTTAACACCTTTATCTGATTCTTTTGGAAAAGGCTGCAAGGGAATTCAAGGATTATAGAGTGAAAAATTCCAAATGTATGAAACCCCTTTCCACCTTTCGATATTAGTTTTAATAATATTTTTAAGCTAGTATTATTTTAATATTTTTTTTCAAAAAACTTATATATAAAAATATCCTCCAACCCCATAGACATGATCCTCCACTATTCTCACTAGGTGTTCCATGGTCGGTGACTCATTATCACTAACGAACCACATTGCTTGCCAGATCTGAACATCACACACTCCCCTTAATGTATTTTTTATATTTTTTTCAAAAAAAAATATGAAAATAAGTCTAGGTTTAAAATATTATCAAAAATAATTCACAATGATATCAATGACCCCCATGTCTTTGCCCTCCACTAAAGGAGGCCAGAGGCATCATGGGCTTAGACCCCTTTGCCCAAAAACTTTGAGTAAAGTTGTCACCATCTTTAATTCCTTGTGTTATTTTCTTGGTATATATATTTATATAACAAAATTCAACCAATATTAAATATCTAGAATTACTATAATGAAAAAATATATAACTATGATAAAATACTCACCCAAGTCTTCCTTTTATAAGGTGGTTACCTGAGAAATTCTTATAGATTTCTAATGTAGGATTCAACTTCCCCATTTTAGGCACATAATTAATAATATATTACCATTAATAATTAACAATAAATTAATAATAAATATTAATTAATAATTAATTACTAATAATTAATAATAATAATAACTAAAAATTAATTGACTATTAAAGTTTACTATTATATATCAATGATTAACTAATTAAAAATAATTAGTAATTAAATAATATTAATTAATAGTTAATAATATTAATTACCGTCAAATATTAATCAATAATTAATAATATTAATAAATAACTAATTAATTTCTAATTAATTAATAATAATTAATATGTATAATTATTTTTTAATTAAATGGAATTTAATTAGAAATAAATAATATTAATAATAAATATATAATAATTAATAAATATATAATTTTTATTACTAATAATCAGTAACTAAATAATAATTTTAAATATTTATTAGTAATTAATATCAACTATTAATTGATATTTATTAGAAATTAATATTATTAATTAGTAAATATTATGGTTTAATTATAATTTATCAGTTAGTGATAATTATTATTAATTAATATTAATTATAAATTATTAGTTAATTAATTAATAATAATTCATAATTAATAATTAATAATTAATAATTTAATTATTTAATCATTATTATTAATATTTACTAACTAAATAATATTTCTAAATATTTATTAATAATTGTTTAATAATTATTATTTGTATTTATTTATAAATTAGTAATTAATTATTTAATTAGAAATTAATATTAATAATAAGAAATTAAATAATTTTTAATTCATAATTAATTAATAACTAATAATTATATTATTACTATTAAAAATTAGTAACTAAATAATAATTTTAAATATTTATTATTATTAAAGAAAAAGTGTTTTTTGTCATGTAAATTATTTTCTTATTATATTTATGAACAATAATAATAATATAATTATTTATTAAATACAGTTACCTACGCGCACAGATGTAAAGAAAATACATGCATCCAGAGACATAACCATGAGTAAAAACATCAAGATAATAAAGTTACAATAATAAAAAACTCTTAATAAAAAAGTCTTTATAATAAAGTCATAAAAATAATGTAATGACAATAAATTCATGATAATAAAGTCTAGATAATAATAATATTATTAATAAAGTTATGACCCACAAGTACGATGCTCCAAAAATAATGATAATAAATTCAACATAATTATTAAAAAAAATATTTTTTCATGATCTTATTATCAATAAATTCATGATAATTATTAAAATATAATAATTTCATGACAAAAAGTCACAATAATAATGTCATGATCATAAATAATTGATGATTATCTTTTATTAAAGTCATGATAATAATAATAATGATATTATTTATGAATAATTATAGTAATACTAATATTATTATTAATGATGCAATGTACCTTGATTATTACTAATGTAAATAATCATATTATTATTATTATCAAAACAACTTAGCCATGGATTTGGAGATCGAACCCAGGACCTGAAATTTATTAAACAAAAAAGTGAAAACGTACAAGGGAGGAGATAGACTAACAAGGCACAAAACTCCCATATCAAAGAAAAAAAACTAAACACAAAGAGTCAATTCCTACAAGTCATTATTGTTCCTAAATTCCTGAGATATCTTCCTCTACCATTTGGATGTCGACCTCTCTGTCATGTCTTATCCCTTTGTGGGGGCTCATATTCTTCCTTTGATGATGATTTAGAGGAGTCATTTTGAATGGAATAGATCCTGAATTTTCAAGATAGATCCAAAAATATCCATCTCTGGATTGGATCATAATCCATTGTATTATTATTAAATATTATTAATTATTAATAAAATAGTGATAATTATAAATTTAATAATATTAATATTTTAATAAATAATAATTATTATCATTATCATTAATAAATAGAAATATTTACTTTTTAATTAAATAATTACCTTGAATTATTATTATTATTATGTCATATATTATTATTGATACATAATATGTTCTATTATTTATGTTTATGATTTTTTTTATTTCCAATTATTTAATATATCTTAAGTGCATGTCTTAAATTTCATTTAGAATCCAATAAAACTTTATATTTTTTATTATTTTAATGTTACTTCTTTTAATATTTAAAATTCATGTTTTGAAACAATAATGTTTTCTATCATCTATATTATTATATATCTATTATTTTGATGATTTTTTTATTTTTAAATATTTGTTAAATTTTTATCCTACATTTTAAATTTTATTTAGATTGTATTTATAATATATATTTTATAATCTGTCAAAGTCACCAACTTGAAACATAACAAAAACTATTATATTTCACGTAGGATGCTTTAAAACGTTTCAAAATATAAACTATAAGTACAATCTAAGAAAAAATTAAAACATCAAATAAAAATATAAAAAATATTTGAAAATAAAAATAATTTTATAAATATAATAAAAATAATAATTTACATGACATAAACATTAATAATTTAAAAAAACCTTTACACTTTAAAAAATTTATACACATTATTATTATTGTTAAGTATCGTATTATTAATTACATTATCGATGTAATTATTATAAATATTTAACAATATAATTAAAATTTATTAATAAATTAATTAATAATATTTAATAATAATGAATTTATTATATTAATAATTGATAATTAATTATATTATTAAAGTATAAATGTTATGTTTTTAATTAATAATATTTTTCTCTAAATAAAATACAAGACATTGACTATAAAAATAAATAATAAATTATTAATATTTTTTTATTTTTAAATATAATAGAAATTATATTATATAATTATATTATTTTTATTTTTATTGTTTATTATCATTGACAACATTAAGGAAATTTTTAGTAATCCTTACTATGAATTTATTAGTTAATATTATTACCTTATTAAGTAATTACTATTTATTAAAAATATGTTATCATTAATCATTTATTATCACTAATGTTTTTTTAAATAATATATCATTTATTAAATGTTGTTATAATGATGTAGGAATACCACATCAAAAAATTTGAAAAGTAGTCAAGGATCACACCATTATAAAAGGGGAGTTTGGTTGGAATTTTATGTAATTTTTTAGAATACATTGATTAAAGTATCATCGAATATAAAAGTAGTTAAATAATATTTAATTATACACACACATATATATATATATATATATAATAAAATAGAATTTAATATTTAAATATACAAACATATATAAATTTTAATATAATGTTTTATTATTTTTTATTTTTTTGGAAAAAAGTGTTAATACCTTTAACACCTTTGATAAAAACTTATAGGTAAAGGCATTATCACCCAAATTACTTTTGACTTCACTAAAAATTTCCGAAGGTATTTGGGGTGTTAACCCCTCTACCCCTTATTTTTCAAAAAAATTAAAACTAGGATTATTTTTAATTTTTTTGAAAAACTTATAAATCCCCCGTTCTTCAATGGATAACCCTTTAATAGACATCTTAAGATGATATATAAATTATAGAGTAACAAAACTAATATAGAATAATTCCATCCTCAATGAAAACATCCTTAATTGATGATATGTTCAATGAGAAGTTGGTGCGATGATAATGAGACTATGTGGATGGGTAGATATAAAGTGCTTGTTGAATTGATCAAACACTTTATTTAATCATGTAATGAGAACAACCATGAAAATGAAATAAGGTTAATAATAAGAACATTACAAAGAAAATAAGGATTATTTTTAAATGATATGTGCTATAAAAAGTTTTCCATAATAAATATGAAAAAATTTATGAATTAGTGTTTTTCATAAGTTCTTGTTAATTTATATTCTTGGATGATATTCATTATTCATGAACATAACATCAACTATACCTTATAACTTGGATCACTATTTAACTAGAAATACTTCATTTTAAAATGGTTTTAAATTAATTAAATGGGGGTTTTCTTATCTTGATACCTTTAATCGATCAATCCAATTAATGAACCTTTCATTACATTAAAAAATCAGAAAGTGAAGAAATGAAGCACAAAAACACTGAAACCTCTTTTGAAAATAAATACCAAAAGCACTATTCAACTTCTATTTTGAATTTGATTGTTAATGTGTGATGAATCTCTAGTTATTGTGTTCAATGTAGCATAATGAAAAAAATTTATAATAGCCATTCCAATTGTATTTTATGGTAAATCCCACTTAAACACACCACATCACTACTATATATAAAAAAACTTGGATTGGAACAACACCTTTTTTGTGTATTGAACACTTAAATTCATATTGAAGATGATACACTTATTATATGATAGTATTTTTTCATAAAAACTTCAGAGAATTTCTCAACTACATGAATACCATTTCTCACCATCTATTAAGGTTATGCTTGCCAATAGATATTGAAAATGAAAAATATAATTAGAATTAAAATATTTGAATTAGTAAGTATTATAAATGTGTATATATCAGCACACACAATTTTTTTTTGTAAAAATTAATGAAATATAATATAAAATACATGTATATAATTCGAAAAATAAAAATAAAAAACATGTTATTTTTAAACATCATATAATAGTTTTAAATCATAACATAAAATAAGTTAATCAAATAATGGAGATTCTATTATATATATACAAAAAACACACACACAAAATATTTCACAACATATTCATATCAAATAGAATATTCAAGTATATTTATATCATAATTAATACATGATGAATTTACAAATATAATTAGTACAAATTTATAGTAGAATCCATAAGATCATGATCAACCACTCTTCTTATAAACACTATATTAAAAAGTTATAACATACATCTAAAAAAAATATATAATTTTTATAGTTAGAAAAATGTAACTATTTATTTCCTTTAAAAAATATTCTTATGTATCATTAAATTATTTTTATAAATATATATAAAAAACAATGAAATTTTAACACCCCATGAGTTTAAAAAATATATATTTCTCTTTATTAAATTTGAATTGTTCAATATCATTATTTACATGAAACATCGGTCTTAGATGGACCATGTTATACTATCAAATTATATGTATATTTTTTCGAAAAAAAAGAATAATCAATTATACATTGATTATAAATTTCTCGGAAATTACGGTCAAATCTTTTGAAGGTAAAAAGATAAATTTTATCATAAAACTGTTTACTGTGTGAAATGTATTTTTATCCTAATAGATTTATTTAATCACTATTTATAAATGATTCAAATAAAATTAGTATATTATATATCCAATAAAATTAATGAACATTCATTTCATTGTGGTTATTAGTCAAAGAATTAGAATAAAGTTATTTTATACTTAAAAAATATATTTTCTTCAAAAACTGTTTTATGGAATTTTGTGTATGAATGTTATAATTAATTTTTCCCACTTGTAGAAATTGTATTTGAAAAAAATGGATATCATTTTTAAAATAATTACCTAAAAATTATATTCGAGTGATTTTTTTGGATTATATGAAAAGATTTATTTTTGAGTGAATAGTGGAAATTATGATTTTTACAAAACTGCCATTTGTTATTTTAAATCAAGAAATTTAAAATTCACATTATATTTTGGATTTAGTTTTAAATTTATATAAGACCCATTTTATTTATCATAATCTAATTAATTACACAAGAATCCATAATATATTTGAATATGGTATATGTTCATTATTATGCTTAAAACACATTTTTTTCTAGAAATTATTTTTCATTGAGTTTGGAACACATATTAAAATAATTTTATAAAACTTCTCTAAGTTGAATAAAAATTGGATTTCATATTTTTAGTCATGTATTTCATATTTATTTATGATTTCAATTTCATTTTTGTTCAATATGAATAGTAACCTTGTTAAAAAATTTGTTTCTATGGTAAGAGGGAAAAACGAGTCAATTAAGGATGAAAATTTATGATAAGGTCATAAAATATCATGTTAGTAATTATTAGATGAGGGTATTTCGACCATTATTACCTTATTATATAAATTTATTTTTTTATTTCCACTTGACCCTGATGAAGACACTTATAATATTTAAAAATGAAAAATAATTATATATATACCACTCCCCTCAATTATAGAAGGGAACCTCCTCTTCCCACTTCCCAACAACACTTGCGCACTATAGTTTCTATGGTCACTAACCAAATAATTTTTAAACATTCCTCACCATTTCCTAGAGGTATATTTCTCACTATAATACTGACCTATAAGTCTTAAGTTGTAAGGTAAATGAGGTTTTCTAAAGAAGAGTTATAACTTATAACTGAGTTATTTCATGTTTATTTATTCTTATAATTCCTTAAAACCTATAATAAAAATACCAGTTTAATAGAATAAATATTTCTAATACAATGAAATATAATTAGGTTTATGTTATACACTATTCTATTCTCTCTTTATATCATACAGGAAGTGAAAAAATCGCTCATGCATACGTGTGGACAACCACCTCCAAAAAGAGAAGCATTTCTTGTTTCATCACATTATCTCATGGATGGTTATATAGATGGAATTGTTGAATATATACTATATATAAAATATTATTATTAATCATTAAATATATTTTACTTTTTACCTTTATTTCTTTCAATTCACTTAAAAATAAAAACCCTACTCATGAGTACAAACAAACTACCATCACAATGAAGTGATATAAATATTTTTTCATCACCAATTTAAATGAATGGTTATAAAATTGTATATAATGAATAGATATGATACTTATGACATGATTGGAATTCCATACATTAATTAACCATGACCAAGGTGTAAGGACTAGAAACGTTTAACCAAAACATGCAAGGGAAAAACACCAGTTAATAATTAAATGTTTATTTTAATGAAGAATTGTTAAGAAATGTGTACTTAGAAATTATAATGGAATTATATATTAAAATATTATTATTATATTTTTTTGGATATATGTATACTAAATTTATATTTATTGTAAATTAGGTTAAGAGAGTGTAAAAATAAATTCAGGACATGAGGTAATATTTTATGTTACAATCTCATTTCTTCTCAAGGTTGTCTACATTAATTTTATAAAAAGGGAAATTATATTATAATTTTCTTCTAAACCCTATATATTTTATTATACCTTGTTTATTTTTATTTTTTTCTAGTATTTGTACCATTTTAATCTCTTCGGATCTCTAAAAGGATTTAAAGGGCGTATTTCAGAAAATCCAACCCTATTTTACTTTTTTTGGTTTGGAAAATTTATATTACATATCGATGGTTTCCAAAATTTTTTATGAATTTTTTTAACTATAATTGATTTTTTTTGAAAATTTCATTTTCACTACCTTTGAATTTATTTAAAAGAATCTAATAATTTTTTTAAGAAAAATTTGTTTTTTGAACCTTTATAAAAGAATGAAAAGAATGTTTTATTTTAAAATATATGACATGAATAGATTTTTCCACCATCCTAAATCTTAATTTATAAGTTTTAAAGGTTTTGAAATTAAATTCCAATTCCTTTTTTTTTGAATTTTAGTTTTTATAATTTACCAAATGAACAAGGATTTTTTCTCTTGATTTTTAAAGAGTATTTTAAATGCATTTATAAAAAAGATTTTTTTCATCCATGTCAAAATATTTAAAGGATTGTTAAGATTCACTGGGGATATTCTCTTATGATACCATATACTTTATTTTTATGGATGTATTATTATGATGATGTTTTTAGGATGATTTCATGAAACTTGTTTCATTCCCATGAGTTAATTATGCTATAATGAACTATTTATTGTTTTATGATATTATAGAATACTTATATATGGTATTAATTTTGTGATAGGTGGGCCTGGAATTACACATCCCTCAAACATATTTGGTAAATGTTGATATATCATGAGATAATATGAAATAGGGCAGGGCGTGAACCAATTCCAAGAATTAAGAGTCTAGGGAGTGAATCCAATCCATTATTGGAAATTTTCCACTAGGGGATGATGATTTGACAGTGATACTCTACTAATGAAATGATTTTATATGGTTATGATTGTTCCACTCACTCCTATTAAAATTTATTATGCTTATGATATGATGTCACTGCTCATGATTGATTGTTGATGATTCCACACTCTTATGACTCATGTCTTTTGTTATAAAAAATACTCATTCCATGACTCATGATTTAAAGTCTATGATATATTGGGTATATTTTAACAAATTATGATCATATTCTCACAATCTTATTCATATCTTATTCTCACATATGATGGATGATTAATATCTTCTATGTTTACACTTACTGATAATATTATATCATCCTTTCTTATATTCCTTTTCCTCTTGGTTATAAATAATGGTATTATGCAGGGTATATCAAATAAGGGTACAATGTGAGATGAAATGTTTAGGAGAAATTAAATATTTATCATGAAATAAGTTTTATATTCCGATAGTATTCAATTAAACTAAACTTTTATGGTTATGGGGAATGTATAATTATGAGAAATATTGAATATTCATCTAAAATAATTTAATATTTATGTATGTAATTATCAGTTCACATCAGTTGGTATCAGAGTAGGTTTTTTGTTATTTTTGGAGATTAGATTATGAGGAAATTAAGGATAGATCCTAAGACAAACTATAATGAAATAGAAGTGATATATGATGACCATAAATTATCATAGGTTGATAAGAAGGCATCATAATTTAAGGAATGTTTGGATTTATTTTTATTATCATTTGAATTCTCAATATGATTAATTAATATTGATGCTCACACTATGATTTTTATTTTTACTCAGTGGATAGAACCAGGAGGAATCATGTTAAAAACAAATGTGAAGGATAATGGAATGATTGTACTCATAATGAAATAAATGGAATGAAATATAGAACATAATATATTGTTTTTAGGATTACACAACTATCTCATGCTATGAATCAAGTTGAGCTTCCAAATAACCAAAGTAAGGAGTAACAAACAATTGAATCTTTTACAAGGAAATTTCTATATTCATTTAGTGTGTCCTCCAATCCCCTTATTTTTTAGAAATTTATCAATAAAATTGGAATTTTTTATGTTATCAATACTCAAAGCATTTTATTGACTATTTACATATGTAAAGTGAAGATAATTGACGATGGAATATTATTAAGAATACGAGGCATGAGGAATAGATTGAAACCATAAAATGAGAATACATTAAGAGATTATTTTTTTCAATAAATAATTCCCAAAAACTTTTCATATAATAATGGAAAGATAATTCCTTAACATTAATAAAAACTATGATGAATACATTGGTACTTATGATTAAAATTTAACCAAAAATTCAAGGTAGGTTATGGTTTTATCATCGAACCTGAAAGAAAAACTGATAAATTCTTTAGTTTCTTAAAATTGAGTATTTTATAGTTGTTATTCATAGAAGACCTTAGTATTTATAAAGAACTCATTCTATGTACTCTAAAGGTAAAAATAAACAGGGGAAACTCTAATTATTCTTATGTTTTTGGGGATAATAATAGAAATATAGATCTTTAAAGAGAATAAAATAATAAAACCAATGGTGGAAATGAAATTAATATTTATTTATGCCAAATTTTAAGATATAATCCTGGGGGAAATTGGCTTATATGTATTGGTAAATGTTTTACGTGTGGAAAAGGATGCCATTGAGCAATTAAATTCCAAAATGATGTGAAGTGGTTAGTCAATGAAATGAATGGAGATAAATCTCAACTGAATTCACGACACACAATAAAATATTATAATTTTAAGTAATATGGAAATTATTTCAATCATTTCATGAAACTAAGGGTAATAAAGACAATTGGAATATTTAACTTCTTAAACCAATAGATAAAAGGAAAGATCATACAATCACCTCTATAGAAGTGTGTCATGAGAATAAATTGATGAACGATGCACTTATCATCTACTCTAGAACTAAAAATGTCTTATATTATTTTGATTATATCCACTTGGTTATATTTGAATAATTTTCTAAGCGTGTCACATCCCACCTATACAATTTGATGATAAATTATCAATGAAAACTCCTAATGACATTATGATAAAATATAATGTTATTAGATACTCTCCAATGGATTTTTGTGAGAATATTCTTTATAAAAATATTATTTTTCTCCCTCTAATTGAATTTGATGATATTTTTGGCATATATTATCTCTCTTTATATATAAACCATCTCAATTTCTGAAGAAGGGATGAAAAATTTGATATTATGAATCAACCTATGTGTCACGACCCGTCCTCGGGGCCCGTGCCGTGACTACCCCAAGCCCGCCTTCCATAGGCCAGGGGCTGGCGACTAGCACCAAAGGCGTAAAATCCCAATAACTGGGAAGGCATTGCCTTTATAAAGAAAACAAGCACCACAGAGTACAAGCGGAAGTAAAACACTAAGTACAAAAAGAAGAGCTGAAAAGTAAAAAGGGGCCGGAAATACAAGCCCAACTGTAAAGTACAACTCGAAAGGGAAAACAGAGACTGAAAAGTAAAGCTGCTACGCTGAGATGTCCACTGGAAATCCCACCTGAAGGGTGGGTACAGATAGCTCCTCTGCTCCTCGGGTCCCACCATCCGCTCCGAGTATGTCCCGCCCAGTGGTCCACCTCCGGGTACCGCCTCGTCGTATAGTCCACCTCCAGGTACCGTCCAGTCCTCGAACACTCGGCCTCTGCCAGCACTGTCCGTCGTCTGCAACCAACACAACGAGGTGCGGGCATAGCCCGTGCAGGGGTGAGTATAACGATACTCAGTAGGGACCCCGAGACCCTCAAGGTCTCACTAAAACCAACAAGGATAAACACAAGATGATCTCAACAGATAAACTCTACTTAGGTATATGCCCATACATATACCTAAGTTATCAAGTAACCCATCTCAATCATGAGGAAACACAAGGATTGTGAAAACGACGGATAACCACTACCCGGGTATATTCCCATACATATACCAAAGTTAGCAAGTGACCCATCTCAATCATGAGGTAAACACAAGGTCAAAAGTCTCAGCTCAAACCAGGATTTTCATTATCGAAACCGTAACTGCTGAAGAGCTCCGTCTCTGGAGTGTGCAGTGGTCCTGTCACGACTCCGAGGTACTACTCACTAACCTAAGACTGCTGAAGTACTCCTCCTGTCGAGTACTGCGGGTTTGCGGCCAACTACCTGGCGCTCCGTCCGCTGAGGGTCTGTCACCAAATACCGGGCGCTACCCAGATAGCCTACTGAGGTACTCCTCCTGTCGAGTACCGCGGGTCTGCTGCCAACTACCAGGCGCTCCGTCCGCCGTGGGTCTGCCACCAAGTACCGGGCGCTCCGTCCACTGGGCTAGTCGACTCACTCCAAGTTAAGTCGGTCAAGCAGTCGTCAGGTCTCAGCCGGCTACACGGTCTCCGTACTCTGCACGCTCGTCTCCGGGAGGGTCCGCTCCATGAGCTACTGGTCGATACTCCAAGTATCACAAAGTCCCACGAAGAAGTGTCTCAAGGTCCGTCTCGTCACATGGGTCTCAACGCAACAGACGGCGCGTCGATCGGACGCCCGGTCTGTGAGTTATTAGCCTTTTCGTCCCAGGGGCCCGGTTGGTTTCGAGTGCGAACCAATCCCGGCCGTATCTCAACTGTACCCCGAACTCCCATAGGGTATACTCATAGGGACCGTTACTAATCGTAAACACCAACGCCGCTGACGGTTCGTCAAACGGACGTCCTGTCTGAAAGATATCAGCTTTCCCGTTCCAGGGGCCCGGTTGGATTTCGGGTACAATCCAACCCGGCCATACTCCGACTGCATCCAAAACTCGGGCGGAGTATGTCAAAAGTTCCGTCTCATCAAGAGGAAGTCAACGAAACAGACGGCGCGTCAATCGGACGCCCGGTTTGTGAGTTATTGACTTTTTCGTCTCCGGGGCCCGGTTGGTTTTTAAGGCAAAACCAACCCGACCGTACTCCACCTGCGTCCAAACCTCGGGCGGAGTATGCCAAAAGATCCGTCTCATTAAGAGGAACGCAACGCGACTGACGGCGCGTCAATCGGACGTTCGTGGCTCAAGATATGAGCGTTTCCGCTCCGAAGGTCCGGTTGGTTTCGTGAACGAACCAACCCGACCGAACTCAAAGTAACCCGAAACCTTGAGTGTGATATGCCGAAACGACCGACCCGATCCAAGGATCGCGTTGCCGCAGACGGTTCGTCATTCAGAGGTCCGAGGCTCAAGTTATGAGCCAAAAACCAAAACTGGTTCGAAACGGGGGGGTCCGGGCGGCCCGACCCCCCCCCCCCCCGGGGGCGGCGGCGACGGCGGCGGGCCGCGGCGGCGGCGGCGGGCCGCGGTGGCGGCGGCGGCGGGCCGCGGTGGCGACAGCGGGCCGCGGCGCACGCGGGGGGCTAAGCCCCCGCTCTTCTGGATGGCGGCGCGGCTTTGCCGCGCCGTTTTTTTTGACAAACGGCCCCCCCTTCCAGGGGGCCCGCTATTTGGAAAACCGGGGGGCTGCTGCCCCCCCCCCCCCTTAATGAACCGCCCCCCCTCATTAAGAGGGGGGTTTGCTGAACGGTCCGGGGGATATATTCCCCCGGTTTTCAGTCATCCGGCCGGCCAGCTGGCCGGCCGGTTTTTACTAACGGGACCGGAAATTCCGGTCCCGCCTTCGACTTCCGACGCCGGCGGCCAAGCCGCCGGCCTTCTCTTCCGCCGCGGCCCGGAACCGGCCACGGTCTCCTCGTCCCGCCGCGGCCCGGAACCGGCCGCGGTCTTCTCGTCCCGCCGCGGCCCGGAACCGGCCGCGGCGTTCGTCATCCGGCGCGGTGCGACGGCACCGCGCCCCTTCGCCGTGCTTTGACATTCATTTCAACGCGGCGCGACGGCGTCGCGTTCTTGAAGATTTTTCTTGACGTAGCGTGACGGCGCTGCGTAAATTATAAGCACGTTCATCTGTGTGGTGCGACGGCACCACGCCACTTGCTTTCTTCCGCAAAAATAAACATGAACGATGGAGGGGGGTTCGGCCGTGTTCGTGCGGTCCGCCCCCCCCCCCCCCCCCCCTCACGTTAAAATAATAACGCAACTTAAAATAAATTAAGCCACACGTTATACTTGTTATTCACGATCAAAAAAAGGAATAAGGAAACCAAAATGAAATCAATAACCCCTAACTCGGGTATAAGGTTCGAAGATCGTTCTACGTTCCGCGGAAGACGACGTCGCGGAGGTCGGGCGTCGCGGTCGTCGATCGTCAAATTCGACGACGAAGAGGTGCGTCCGAAGAGGCACGTCGTTGGCGAATCCTTGTACGCCGACGAAGGTTGTCCGAGGAAGGTGCGGTGTTCTCTCTCGTTGACACCGAAGACGAAGAAGAGCGGAGCGGCGTTCTTCGTCGGAAAGTTGAGTGTTCTACGTCAAGTCTTGAGGAAAGTCAAATAATAAAGAAATCAACGAACTCAAGAACCCCTACCTCGATAGTCACACGTTGACGTAGTCGTGGAATATCGGTGTCGATTCCTTTGACGTTGGAGGAAGAGTCGTTGTCGAAGGCGTTCGTCGCGGAAGACCGTCGCGGAAGGGATCGTGTTCTTCGGCGGAGAAGTTCTTCGTTGAAGAACGTCATTCTTCGCGTTCTTCGTTGAGGTTGAGCGTTCTTCGTGATCTTCGTCAGAGATGAAGAAGAAGAAGAAAATGATGCTCTCCACCTCTCAAGAAGACAAACCATTCAACCAAAAATAAAATAAGACAACATCTTATTTTATTATCACATAACACACTAGAATTTCAAAGGTTTGAAATTCAAAATGGATAACTCCAAAATTAACTCACTTATTTAATATACATGAATTGTATAATTAAATAGAAGTTAACTTGTCAAGCCATTAAGAGGGAGAGTGAGGGGAGATGAGAGGTTTAGGTTTCGTGTGGGCCCCACCACACTTAATCCTCTCAAGGGAGGTTAAGTGGGTGTGGGTCCCACCCCCAACTCCCTTTGAGAGGAGTTTAACCTACAAAAAGTAAATAAAAAGAATTCACACTTTTTATTCAACTTTTTTTTTATAAATCTCCCAAAAACTAACTTTCATCCCGAAACAAACGCAACTCCCGAAAAGGTCTCTTTAAGCGAATATCGGCGCTGCGAGTTCATCGGTGCCCTCGGATTTCAATTCCGAGCACCGGATCAAAAGTTAGGAATTCCCGCTCGTTCGTTCACTGAACGTACCCGAGCCAAACTTCGGAAATTAATTCCGGGCACTCCGGGCCTCGGAATCAGGTGCCGTCTGAAACCGTGCTCTTGTAAAATTCTAAAGAAAATTAAGAAAAAATTTTCCTTGAATTTTACGGGTCTTTACACTATGATCTTCTATAGGTGAAAGGTTGTAGATGAAATTACAAATGAGATTAATTCCATTATAGGGGTCTTAATACCAATTCATGAGGTTTTCTTATCTAAAATGGTTGGGAGGAAATTCAAATTTTTTGATATTCCTATTGTTTAGGAATATTTCTATGTATTTTACAAAGAGTTTTCTAGAATTATCCCAAATTATAATGTTGAGTTTTCAATATTATCCATTCCTAGTGCTATACCAATTTATAAGAATCCTTATAAATGAACCCAATTGAGTTGCATGAATTGAATATGAAACTCCATGAAAACCAAAAAAGGAATTCATATGCTCGAGTGTATCCCTATAGGGTACACCAGTTATTTTAATTGAGAATAAAGATTAGTAAATATTTAATTTTATTTATAATAAATAACATAACATGATTATTAGGTTGAATATGTATCCTCTACCCCATAATTATGACTTATTTGACCAATTATGTGTGGCCTAATATTTACCAAGATTTAACATCATTCTAGATATCACCAACTGATCTCAAGAAGGAGGATATACCTAAGAAATACTTTAGTATGAGGTATGGTCATTATAAATTTATAGTAATTCCATTTGGATTTACCAATTCCCCCACTATATTCATATATCTATTGAATATAGTCTTTAGATGTTACCTTGAGCAGTTTGTGGTAGTCTTTATAAATGATATTCTTATATATTTAAATGGTAATGAAGATCATAGAGATCATTTAAGGATATTGATGAAGACCCTGATGATAAAGAAACTATATTTAAAATTCAGAAAGTATGAATTTTGGATATATAAATTATCATTCTTGCATCATGTGATAACAATCAAGGGTATATTTCTTGAACCTTTTAAGATTAATGTTATTAAAGAATGGACTGGACCAAAAATTATTGGTAAAATCCATAGTTTTATTGGATTGTATGGATACTACTTATTCTATTTGATAAATTTATCTCAGACATCAAATCCAATAACTTAGTTGATGCGGAAGGAAGTTAATTTCCCACAGATAGATAAATGTGATGAAAATTTCAAGGAACTGAAGACAAGGATGTTCACTGAACTTATTCTTACACTACCTTATAGTGGTGAAGAGTTTGTGATTTACAGTTATGTGTCAAATAAAGGACTATGACGTTTCCTTATATATAATAACATGGTAGTAGAATACACCTCATGATAATTAATGTTTCAGGATAAAATTACTTGACACATGATTTTGATGTGGAAATGGTAATTTGTTTATTTAAAATATGAAGGAATTATCTATGATGGTAAAGGTGTAATATAAATATATTATAAAATATTGAAATATATATTCACATATAAATAGTTAAATATACACTAATGGAGATGGTTAGATTTGATTAAATATTAAGACTATTCAAAAATTACCACCATGGAAAGGAAAACAGGGTGGTTGAGGCTCTGAGTATAAAGAATCACAATAATTGTTTTCATGATGAGGATTAAAAGAGTTACAATATTTATGTATTTTAAAGTATTGAACTTTAAATCATATGAAAATGTAAATATCCTATCTTTCTCTGATGAATGTTCAACAATCCATTTATATAAATATTAAATAGGAATATAAGGATTATGTGAAGCAATAAAATAATGTAAGGAATGTTCCTAAATTCAACCATGATAGATATGGAATTACTAGGTCTATAAAATTAGTATGTTTTAGGTTAATATCATAATTTAATAATGATATTTTGGATGAATTACATAGCTCATCATTCTCTATTTATCCTAGAATCATGAAGATGTTTAAAGATCTTAAAGATTATTTTTGGTGGGAAAACATGAATGGGGGTATCGTTGAGGATATATCTTGATTTATGGTATGTAATAAAGTTAGTTATTAATGAAATAAGTCTAAGGGGTTGTTAAAATAGTTACCCATACTGGAATGAAAATGAGAAAACATCACCGTGGATTTCATCATAGGACTCCCCATGACATATAAAGAGCATAATACTATTTGGGTTGTATATGGGAACCTTAGTAATTGACCTAATTTGGTTGATATCAAATAATATTTATCTCTTGATCATCTTACCATGATATATGTTAAAGAAGTGGTAATTTTTCATGGAGTATGATATTCTACTACTTCTAATCGAGATTTGAGGTTTACCTTGATTTTATGGAGAGGACTTCAACATGCTTCGAATATGGAGTTAAAATTTAGTACTATATATCATCATAAAAAATATGGTCATTTTGAGAGGACCATTAAAACACTAGAAGATATACTAAGATATTGAATTATATATTTCAAAAGTGCTTGGGATTAACATCGTCCTTTGGTAAAATTTTCTTACAAAAATAGTTTTCACTCGAGAATTCAAAGGACTCCTTATGTATCCACACATGGAAAGATGTGTAGGACTCTAACATGTTGGGATGAAAATGGAGAATTAAATTTATTTGGACATGAGCTATCTGAGGAAATTGAATTAAAGTTTAGAGCTATTTAGAAACACATCAGGAAAGCTTTAGAGTTGCTGGAAAAGTTCTGCTAACAATCATTAGAGAGATCTAGAGTTCAATGTTTGTGATAATGTATTTCATTAAATAAATCCTTGGAATAAGTTTATGATATTTGAAAAAAAGGTAATTCTAAGCCCTGTATAGATTGGTCTTAACAAGATCCTTGATTTAATTTGGGTGGTAGCTTATTACTTGGAACATCCACCGAACCTCTTCAATGTTCATGATTTGTTAAATGTATCTATTTTGATAGAGTATATATCTGATCCTTCAAATGTAATAAACTCATAGTTTTTATCAATAGAGTATGATCTTTCTTATGAAGATCAACGATGGGTATTCTGGTTAGATGAGAGAAAATGTTTCTAAAAAAGACCACTCATTTAGTCAACGTTCTATGGAGAAACCATATATTTGAAGAAGCTATGTGGGAACCCAATGATGTGATAATGTAGAAGTACAGTTGATTTTTTATATTAGAGAAATATAATTTCAAGAGTTAAATTCTTATAAGTGTGGTAGAATGAAACACCTTAAGATTTTAGAATATATATTTTCTCATTAATCAATTAGAAGTGTCTTATATATTTGTTTATATAAAAAATAAAACTTAAAAAACTATATTGTACTATTGAAATATGTGTAGAATTTTTTTTCCTTAATAAAATTAATTATCAATTATACATTTATTATTAATTGGTTAAAAATGAAGATAAATTCATCTCAAGGTAAAATATATATTTTTTCATAAAATTATCTTCATGTGTGTAATTTTGTTATCTTAATAGATTGAATTAGTCACTATTGAGTAATAATTATATTGAAATGATTAGATTATATAGTCCATAACATGAATTAAATTCATTTCACAACAGTTATTAGTCATGGAATGAGAATAAATTTATTTTGTCCTTTAAAAACACATTTTCTTTAAAAATTGTTTTATTGAATTTTGTATGTGGATATTATAATTAATTACAGTTGTTTTTATGAATTATATTTTACAAAATTGTCATATTTTTTAAAATTATCATATTAAAGTTATTTTAGAGTTATTTGTTTTATATTTTTATGAAAATATTTATTTTTTAGCGAATATTGAAAAATAATGATTTTTGAAAAACTATCATTTCTTATCATTAAATCAAGTAAATAAAAAGTAACATTATATTTTAGATTTGGTTTTAAGTTAAAAAATATTTCTCTTATTATAAATAAAATAAATAATTTTTAGGCATCGTAATTATATTTTATTTTGGTGTATGTTCAGTTTTAAGATTAAAATTGTATTATTCTAAAAACTGTTTTTAGTTGTGTTTTATGAACTCATATTAAAATTAATTTATAAAAATAATAAAAAATAAATATTGGAAAATATATTTATAATTTTTAATCACAATGTTAAAATTTATCAATGATATCAATTTCATTTTTGGTCTTTATTATTATTATCCTTGGTAAAAATGTTGTCCCCAAGGTATGATGGAACAACAACTTAGTAAAGGCTAAATTCTCATTGTAAGGTCATAAAATCTTATCTTAATACTTAATGGATGATGAGATTTAAATCATTGTCACCTTATCGTTTAAAATTTATTGTTTAAGTTCTAGTTTACCTTGAGTAATACACTTATAATATTTAAACATTAATAATAATTACAAGTGTATCACACCATAAACTTTTAAAAGGGATCCCCCTATTCTGACTTCTCCATGGTGGTAGATAAACCATGTGAAAATTACAGAATGAGGAAGTTCCTACTGCATGGTTGGTGCTTAGTTTGGTATATTGTGCAGCTTATTAAAATTCACAAATTACCACCTCCCAATTTTCATAAGGGGGAATCCCATTTCTCATTATCCTCTTGAGTGTGCAAATTGAGGGCCTTCTCCACTCCCCTCTCTTATTCCCCTTGATTTAGGGTGATGTTGTTGCATGTTTCCATCAGAGTATCGAGGTATATAATTATCCTTCTTCCTCCTCTATTATTCTTTACCTTCCTTTCTAACTTTCAACTTCACGAGTTTATGATTTTATGTATATTTTAATGAAGAATATTGAAATTTCCCATTTTTGATGGGGATTTTCTATACCCTAGAAAGAGTACATATTGTGATGATTTTCACTCAACATCATTCATGGTTTCAGTGATGTTTCATTACATAATGAATATTTCATAGGGGTTTCTATAAAATTAAATTAAAAAGCTTATAGAATTGGTATTTTGGGTTAGGTATTTTAATCATGTTAGGGTTGGGGGTTCACCAAGGATCCCCCAAGGGTAGTTGAAATCAGTTATAATACAGAACAATAATTTGGTGAGTTTATGTCATTTATGACATTTTATTTCAAATAGTAAAATTAAATATATTCGATTAATTAATTATAATTTTGTTTTATAAAATTAATTATGGACTATTGACTTGACTTGGGGCCTTATGGGTGTTGTTGAAGGATGTTGCCCATGGATGAGTTTATTTGGGACTTGGTGGTCCTAGACATCAGATTATAGGATAGAGATTATTTTGAAATAATCGGTATGCGGTAGGTGGTCCTCGATATAATCACTACTACATAATGAGAGTTATTATGAAGCATGAAATGCATTGTCACGCCTCGAAGGGTGTTGAAATGATTAATTAATTATTTTAATTTTAAAATTTATTTAAAATATTTGAGATAAATTAAGTGACTTGTGGTTTAGGGAACTTGTTTCTAATTCCAGATTGTCCTCGTGCATTGTTTGATTTCTTTAACCACTGATGGCCAAGGTCGTGAGTTGTTTTGGTGTGACCTGTGATGTTTAAACCCTTGTGGGTTATGAATGAGGTAAGTGAGACTTAGTTTCCTACTATATGAGTCATATACAACTCCTTGTGGAGGTGTATCTTGACATGATGGGAGCATCCAAGGTAGGCCTTGTGAGGACCTTGACACACAAGGGATCTGTTTGGACCGTCGAGATGGGCTGGGTGAGTGACCATGGTGTTTAAGATGAGCATTACCCGATATGTTCAGTGGGGTTTCTATAAGGCATACAACAGTTTTTGTAACACCCCAGGATTTTATGAAATATTTTTTCAGATAATTTTAATTTCATTGATATCTTGTTCTATATGAAACACTAGGTTTTAACGAAACATGACATATTATTAAAATATAATTATTTACTATGATATTTATCTCCTTGTCTTTAGAATGATGGGTGTGAATAGGATTAAATTTTTTTGAAAATTTATTTTTACATACATATATTTAATGAATTATTTTATTACCAATTAATTATAAATTAAAATAAAAACCATTTGAATATAAAGGAAATATTTTTCTGGAAAACTATTTTTATTCTCACAGAGGTGTTTTACCTCAATAAATTAAAAAATTTAAATTTTGGAAAATGATTTTAATTAAATTTATATATTATATATTGAATAAAATATTTAAAATTCATCTTATGTGTTTTCTAGGCATGAGATAAGAACAAATCTAATTTTACGCTTTTAAACTATATTTTTCTAAAAGAAATTTAGTCACATTTTGCATAATTATTTTAAAATTAATTTTTGGAAATTTTTGAAAATTTATTTGAAAAATTGAAATTAATTATTGAAATAATAATTAAAAATATTTATTTGAGTTATATTTTGATAATTATATAAAAAGGTAAAATTTTTAATGAATAGTGTGAAATATTTATTTTTTATTAATAAACTGCCATTTCATTCAAAAAATTTATAACATAAATTTTATTTCAATATGATTATAAAACTAAAATTAGTAAAATTATATTTATATTAATTCTATTTAGTTCATTAGAGTCAATTTCATATTGAATTTATATTTCAAAACTTTTAACAGTTTTGGATCTTTTCTCTTTGGAAAACTGTTTTTTCGTCACATTATTGGGATTAATTTTAAATTAAAATTTTCCAATTTTATGAATAGAATTTGGAAAAATATATTAAATATTTTGAATCATACTAATTTTTTTTATCTAATAAGGAAAACTTAATTTTTAACCATAATGATAGTACAAATAATAAAAATTAATTACCATGGTAATGGTTAAAATGGGTTTAACGGGGGGGGGGGGTTAAGCTAAAACGATATGGGGTAAAATAACATAGAAACTTCTAAAAAACCCATTTATTGGCCATATTTTGAACCATATTATGTTATGATCTATTTTTCAATTATTACATGACAATTTTCCATGAAACTGACCAATGTAATAATTTAGATAAAGAAAAAAGATATAATGTCACCCACTTGCTTTTAAATTTCAATTATGTGTTAACATATGGAAAAAGAAAGATTTGAATGAATATTAATCTTAATTTTGAGAATAATGGAATTAATTTCCTAAGGGTAATTTATTTTTAATTTTTAGTAATTATATAATTACTATAAATGCCTAAGAAATGCCAACACAATAATTATTTAATTAATAGAAAAATAAAATATGCGTTTAAAAAAATATTTAAATTGTTATTAATTAAATAAATTATTTTATTTAATGAATTTATTAGATAAATATAACAATATATATATATATATTAAAATGATAAATTATAATTTCAATTTTGTCTTGTTGTTTTTAAAGTCAAATTAAACGAATAGTGTCAAAATTGACATTAATGTTGTTTTATAATAAATAAAATTCTATAAAATGATTTCAAACTACTAAAAATCCAACCCTATTCTATGTTATTGGTTTATGTTTAAAAATATCAATCATGATCTATATATGAACCAATTAACCTTTTATAATAATTATATTAACCCCTAAATAATAAAAACTTTGCTAGCATAGTAAAGGGTAAAACGAGGGTTAAGGCGTTTCATCTACTTGTGTTAAAATTAATTTTAAACACACATAGGATTTTTATTTTATAAATTGAATATAATATTTTTAATTAGTGATTCAAAATAATCTAATTAGTATAATTTTTTATACTTATGGTCTGAACCACATAGGTAAATATATAAAAGGACTAGTTACCGTGGTGAAAACTAAAATTGTAAAATTAAGTAAACTTAATTTATAATTAATAAAATGTTTAAAACATGTGTTTTTTATGGTGGAGGTGTTTATAGAACTTATATTTCATCCACCCATTTAATTATACATTTTAAGGTACTTTGTGTTGGAGTGAATCCCCATTATTGAATAGTTTTGAGTATTTACAAAAATGTCACTCCTCCTACATTATAAATGTCCATATCCCCCCTTAACTATTCACACATATTAAGAACTTTTTCTATAAAAACACATATAAAATTACACAAAAATAATACTTATAAATTTTAAAGATATTCTAGTATCCCCAAAAGAACTACCCCATGGTCCTTAATAAGAGATCCAAAGGGGTTTGTTCTAAGCGATGTTAATTTTCTTCACTAAACTCTTTATTTTAAATTATTTTCTTAATACCTTAATTCATGTTATATTAATTCCAATATAATAAAAAAAAATTATAGAATATATTAGTTTTTTATTATGTTTATGGAATAACTTATATCTATATTCTTATCTATCAAATGGAAAATGAAACTGTTGATCATGTGTGTGACAGACTATCGCATCACGAACTGATGTAATTAATTTTCCATAACCACCTCACATGTCTGGATATAAAAAATGTATTTAATTTTTATATATTATTTTTATGATATTTTTGTACTTATCTAATTATAATATCACATATATCTTCTTACTTTCCATTCTGTGGGAATACGATAAAATCGATTGTGTGCACGACTGACTATTATAATATGTGATATATATGACATAAATATTACTCTATAAATATGATATATTATTTACCATTATTTCTTTCAATCCGCTGAGAAAATGAAAATAACATTCATGCATATGTATGACCTACCATCTCCATGAATGACGTATTTCATTTTCTATACATAAATTTTATGTGTTACTCTACATAAATATATAATAAAAATATATAATATTTATATTATGTTTAAAATTATTGATATGCTATAACCATGATCAAAGTAATAGGACCAAAAATACCCATTCAAATCATACATGAAAAACAAAGCAGTTGTTACCTGAAACACGACTTTAACATGGAATTGTTAATAAATAGGTAATAAAAGGTTATAATTAAATAATATATATTGTTATATATATAATTGTTTGTTTTAATATATTTATAATAAACTTATATTTATTTTATAGGAATTTTTAACTTGTACGAAGGAAGTCGATACTCAAGTTAAGAGATTTCTCGCATAACATTCACTTCCGTGAGATGTATTACATATTCACCGATTAATTATTTTGTGTGTTTTATATACATAAAATTTTGATATTTTATGTCATGAATTAATTTATCTTCATGTTATTTATTATTTGACTCGATTTTATTAATTTCTTGAGTTTCACGGTTCAAAAGCAACTGCAACGGTAAGGGATTTATGTCTCAATTTGCCTTATTTGAAACATATGTTGTGTTATGCACCTATATTCTTTTATCAGGTGTATACAAAGCCCATTTGAAATGTAATATTATGAAATTATTTATTATTAGGATATTTTAATGCTTTATTAAATGTTATTATTTCATGGGGTTCTGATTCAAAGTTACAAAAGTGGTAACATTTTTATGATACAGTCTCATTATTTATTGGAATTGTTTATGTTTAAGCTTCCTACACTGAAATATTATGATAAATATCTCAATAAAAACATGAATTTTATTCACATATTTCTATTCCATGACAATATATGTTTTCAATTCACTTTATTCTCTTAATGTACTCAAGATTTCAAGATAATTCCTTTTATAAAATATGACTTCATTTCTCTATTCGATCGAAAATCCTTTTTCTTCTAAAATAATGTTTTATAAAAATATTTTCAAAAATAATTTTAAAATTATACATATGATTTATTAATGTAATTATTACACATATTTTACCTTTTCAATTTTTTTCAAAGGAATCATCATGTCATTTTGTAAACAATTCCTACTTTTATTTTACAAAAAATATTAAAGGAATATTTGTTTTATTTTTCATGACATGAATGGAAATTACCACCATCATGAAAATTATTTTATTTCAATATTAATTTATATGTTTTCTAGTTAACTTTCAAAGAAAATATTTTTATTTTTTTAATAAGTGGTTTTCATAGTGAAAATGTTATTTTCCACATGAAAAATTTTAATTTTTTAAAGAATCCTTCATATGTTCCATGATAATTTTAAAAGGAATGGATTTTGAAAATGTTTTATTATTTTAATAGTTTAATTCAAAGTGGAAATTATATTTTCATCATTAAATGTTCCAAGTTATCTTTTAAAATCATTTTACATCTAAGATGACATCCTTTGATGTTACTTATTCTTTATCAGGGATAAAATTGAATGATACCATCCTTATTCATTTTCTAGATGGTTGATGTTTATTTTTATGTAATTTTTATTAAACCCATTTATTTTTTCATGGGTTATGATATGGTGAATTGATGAAAAAATTATGAAACCTATTTCTTTACACGGTTTATGATGTGATGACATGATGAATTTTTTATGAAATTTTGGCACAAAAAGTATGGTTTTTATTATGAGATGTGTGATAAATATATCTCTATACAATTCATTGAGAAAATCTTTATATCTCATAATATAACTATAGGAAAAAGTTTATGTGATTGATCCACTTTGAGAAAAGATGAGTCCTGATCCACTATGGAAAATATGTATGTCCTAATCCACAATGGGAAATAGGTGATATGTCCTGATCCACTATGTTGATGTTATTGGTAATTAAAATTAACCTATGAAATGGTATTATATATTTATGATGTTTCCACACTTTTATGACATGATCTTATGGTTCTTGACTGATTTATGAAGATTTATCACTTTTACAAGCCATGTTTTGTGAAATAATAAACTTTTCTTCAATGAATAATGTTAATGATCTATGAGAGGTTGGGTATGAAATTATAAATTTATATCCACGATCACATAACCTTATAATTATATTATGATTTAATATGATCGTATATTGATATCTCATATGTTTACCCTTACTGAGCATCTTAAGTAACCCTTTCCTATGTTTCATTTCATAGGTTATCAAGAAAGGTTTCGGTGGTGTATGACTCAGAGGAGTACTATGTGAGAAGATAATTGTGAGATATATGGATGATATTTAATTAAACAAGAAAAATGTGTTTCCAATCTCTAAATACAATAATCTATTATGGTCTTCAGGCTTGTGTTTATGAAATGTAATCCTTGGTCCTTACTATTGGCATCAGCGGAAAGGTTTAATTAACCATTTGAAATCATGATAAGAAAAAATTAGGGTGATCCCTAGGGATATTCCTAAGTATATGTTTAGGGTTTTTTCTTGGGAAATATATTATGATAAGTATAATATATGTAACATTCTAGTTTCAGGAGCCGCCCAGAGGTGCCCCGTACCCGGTTGGTCACATGGCCTCAAGCACATTTCCCCAAATGCCAGAGGTTGCCGACTAGCAGCAAGGGCCTTGGGTGTGATAGTGGGGAAAATATTCCACGGTTGGCAGAGTAACACAGCAGAAGTAAAACATATAACAATAGTGGAAGTAGTAATAAATTCATACAACAGTAAATAATGGAAGACTAAAATTAATAAACAGTTGGAGATCATATATAATGATTCATGATGCATATGTCTAGGAAATCATACAAACATGTCACAATGATGAAGTATAGTACTTGACCAAATTAAAATAAAATAGTAAACAACTCCTTAGCATCGCAAGCCACAGCTTGGCCCAATACTCTGCAGCTATGCAACAATCATGTACCTGAAGTAGAAAGGCACTTTCCCTTATCTATACCTGCAGCAATATAATCTGTTTGGGCCCAACATCATGACCCAAACAGGGTGTGAGACTAAACCTCAGTAGGCAACCACCCAAATATATGTGACTAATAGTCAGTGAATATACATGAGAGGATAAAATCAAAATGAAGAAGTAAACAAGGAAGTACTCAAAAGAAAAAAACTTATAGTTTCAAATGCATTCAATTATCAGATATCATGTAACTAGATAATCATTACAAGGGAACCCCCTGAGAAGTACTCACAGATTAACCCCTCTGGTCCAACCAAAATACACACAAGCAACCCTATGAGAAGTACACACAGTCTAACCCATTTGGTTCAGCTTTTGCACAGACTCTCTGAGGAGGCACTCACCATCAATTCCCCCTTTAGTCTCGTATTGGTAACTAAAAGGCACTCTGGGGAAGCACTAAATGTCCAATTCCCCATGTGGCCCACATCTTGGAACTACAGACACTCTGAGGAATCACTTAAATCCATTCCCCATATAGTCTCAAATCGTAACAGTAAATAGACACACTAGAGAAGCCCTCAACGTCCATTCTCCCTATGGTCTACTACACCAGGTTCTCGTGACCATGTGTAAGTAAATCGAGCATAGAGATATATAATGAACAATGTATACCTCAAGAAATACATGGATAAAAGATCTACAACATAACAACATGTTAGATTTAATAATATTACTCCATCCAATAAACACTAGTAAAGGAAATAAAAAAACCTAATTGGCTAAGAAAGACCAAATGGTCATAAAAAACACAAGCATGGGAAAGACATCCATAGTAGAGAAATGTAAACACTATTCACAAAAAAATAACCTCTACTCAAGTATATAAATTATAATAGGCAATAATAGGGTCAAAACCGTAAACATGCAATACCCCGTTCAAGGTTATCAGGAAATTTTTCACATATAACTCAAAGACTGAAAACGGGAAGGCACAAACCACCTACCTAGGCATTGTGAGATCGATATATGTGAACCTCAGGCCTTGAATCAACCCATAACACCACAGATCTACAAAAATGTCTAAAACATTCAATCGAGGATAACTTTAGAAAGATGAGGAATCAGGAAATGAAGCTCTCTAAGAAGGAATATCTTAACATGGAAATACAAATGCAATCGACGGTGGTCGAATCAGAGAAAGGGTGATCGATCAGGGGCTTAGAGAATATCCATGGCCGTACATACACTCTTAGATGAAGAAGGAAAAGAAGAGGCATGTTCTGTCTATCAGACGCGACCTCGGTCCATTTAATGAAAAAAAAATTAAGTACACAACATGTACTTTTTGAAGTACATGATATGTACTCTCCTAATTTGGCCCCTTCAGAAGGCGGTCTCCTGGTTACCACACATGGCTGTGTGCATGGTCGTTACACGGCCAGCACACAGCTACGTGCGGAAAAAGAGTACGAGGCATGTACATATAACTACATGGTGTGTACTTAAAATTTTTCCAGAAACTCCTATTTTTCTCAAAAACAACAAGAAAGAGAAATAAATACCTAAAAAGAAGATCCGGGTTCTTACAAACTTCCCCCCTTAAATCAATTCATCACCGAATTTCCCTATCAAGGCTGTGTAGAAGAAGAATCCTCAAAAAGCTCCGACCACTGTGATCGTACACCAACCTCCCTCTCCTAAGTCTCGTCTTATACTCGCCCATGCTTCCATAGCACTCGTACCAGAGGAACAAACTGGCCCCAGAGATCTTTCATACATTGATCAACAATCTGGATAGGATGATCCTCAAATGAGACATCCACCTCTAACTCAAAATCCTTGGGTTAAAAACATGAGATGGTTCTAAGAAGTAATGTCTAATCTAAGAAACATGGAAGAAATCATTCATAGCCTAATACCTCTGAGGTAACTGCAACTAATAGGAGACCAAACTAACTCTCTCCAACACCTCAAATGACTCGACGTACCTTGGTGAAGGCTTACCCTGTCTCCTAATCCTCCTATGTCCCAAACTCAGTGTGACACATAGGAAAAATTTATTCCAAACTTTGAACTCTAGAGGTTGTTTCCGTCAATCAGCATAAGACTTCTGTCAAGACTGTGCAGTAGCCATCCCCTTCCGAATGAACTCTATCTTCATTGTGGTCTCCTGGACAAGACGAGGTCCCATCATAACTTCCTCTCTTTCCTCTAGCCAACATAAGGGTGATTGGCATGGCCTACTATACAGATCCTCATAAGGTTCCATCTGAATAGTTTCTTGAAAACTATTATTGTAGGAAAAATCCACAAGAGGTATATTCTTCTCCCAAGAAACTCCAAAATCCAGGATGCATGCTCAAAGCATGTCCTCAACCACCTAAATTGTACGCTCAGATTGGCCATCTGTCTGGGGATGGAATGCCTTACTCAGAAGTACCTATGTACACAAAGCCTTTTGTAATCCCTGCCAAACCCAATAAGTAAAATGGGTGAACCTGTCAGAAATAATGGAGTGTGGAACTCCATGTAAATTTATAATCTCTTGGATGTAAAACCTTCCTAGCTCATCAACACTAAAGGTCTCCTTGATCGGAAATAAGTGAGAAACTTTTGTGAGTCTATCAATGGCAACCCACACGGCGTCGTTCCCTCGAGGCGACCTCGGTAAACCAATCATGAAATCCATCGTGACATCGTTCCACTTATACTCGGGAATGGGTAACTACTAAAAAATCCCTTCTAGTTGATGATGCTCTGTGTTCACCTGCTGATAGGTGGAACACCTCACGGAGAATGTAGAAACATATCTCTTTATACCTGGCCACCAATACTGATGGTGTAAATCACGATACATATTCGTGAAAATAGGATGAACTACCCAAACTGAGGAATGGAAGTCTTGTATCAGCTCCTCGTGTATGTCCGCTAGCACCCAGACTCACCCATGAAAACACAAAATCTCATCCTCACTTAATGTACATCTAGGAATAGGGTCCTCTCCTCACACATTTTCCCTTAGGACCAGGCCTTCTGAATCTGATAGCTGCCTTGTTCGCACTCAATCAAGTAGAGTAGAGGTAACAACTACAAAAGAAAGGAAAGTATGCCCCTGCCTATCGTGCACTTCCAGATTCATCTCAGAGAACAGAGCCATAATCTTCCACTCACTTATATCATCTTGAACATCCTGTATCTGAGTCCTACTACTCAACGCATTAGCCACAATGTTTCCCTTCCTTGGCATATAAGAAAGATCAAAGTCAAAGGACTGAAGGTACTCAACCCACCTTCGCTGTCTCAAATTCAGATCGCGCTGAGTGAAGATATATTTGAGACTCTTTTGGTCAGCGAAAACCTCAAAATACATTACTAGAAGATAATGTCTCAAAAATAGTAAATCATGAACAACTGTAGCCATCTCGAGATCATGCGTTGGGTAGTTCCTCTCATATGGCCTCAACTGCCGAGACCCGTACGCAAAAAACCCTTCTCTCTGCATAAGTAATTCTCAAATCCCAATACCTGATGCATCACATAAAATAGTATATCTCTTTCCTGGCTCTGGAAATACTCGTTTCAGTGATGAATTCAATCTCCATTTCAGCTCTTGAAAGGCTAACTCACAAGCGTCTGTCCACAAGAACCTTGTACCCTTCTTAGTCAAGCCCTACAGTGGAGCTTTTAAGTGTGAAACGTCCCGTATAAAACATATGTAGTAACCAACAATCAGTAGAGAACTCCGTACCTCAAAGACATTCATCGGCGTCTCCCAAAAAACTACTGATATCACTTTATATGGGTCTATAGATACTTCCGCCTATGAGATAACATGACCCATGAAGTGAATCTGGTCCATCCAAAGTGGCATTTTTAGAGCTTAGAATATAAATGATGCTCTATCAATGTACTTAAAATGATCTCAAGATGTGTGGCATGTTCGTGTCGAGTGTGAGAGTACACCAAGATATCATCCACAAAGAATACCATGAAAGAATCCAAGTATGGATGGAACACTCAGTTCATCAGTGCCATGAAAACTAAAGGCATGTTTGTGAGACCTAACAGCATAACCACATACTCATATAGACCATACCTACTCCGAAAGGCTATAAGAGGTACATATGATGGTGTAATGTGCAAATAACAGTAACCAGATCTCAAGTAAATCTTCGAGAACACCCAGGATCGTCGAAGTTGATCAAATAGATCATCAATCCTCAGAAAGGGATATCAGTTCTTGACTGTCAACTAGTTCAACCTCTGATAATCCGCACAAATTCATAGGGTACCATCCACATTCTTCCCAAAAAGGATAGGTGAACCCCAAGGAGAAGTACTAGGTTAGATGAAACACTTTTCCTACAGATCCTCCAACTACCTCTTGAGATCCTGTAACTTTGGTGTAGCCATCCTATAAAGAGGAATGGACCCTGGTGTTACTCCTGGAACAATCTCTATAGAAAAGTCTACCTCTCTCTCTGGAGGCAAACTTGAAAAGTCCACTGGAAAGACATCCCTAAAACGATCCACCACTAGAGGAAGGTCCATATTTGAAGTCCCCTGGTCATCCTGATAAACATTAGAAATTTGGGTTGTAAATCCTCCCAACCCATGATGCTCGGGTCTCGCTCATCTCGCCTATACATCCCATTCTCCCTTGTGAAGAAATGATCCGCCCTCTGGTGATGTGAAACTCACCCTACGATGATAGTAATCGAAAACTTCCTGGAAGGGAAATAACTGGTCCATTACAAGAATTACATCATAACCTCTAATCTCCAGGACATAAAGGTCTTATATGAAGTGACACCCACCAACCTTTAGAGGGAACTCCTTACACTGTCGTACACTAGCCGTTCTTATCCCAAATAGAGTGTCTAGAGTCAAGATATCATCAAAAGAAAAGATACAGAGACCAGGACTCTCCAAAACAGTAATAGATATAAAACTATGGGAATCCATTGTATCTAAAATACTTGAAGCTAAAACCGAGGAAACTAGGATCGTACTTTGAACTATAGAGGGTTCGGGATCCTTCTCCTATTGGGTTTGCTTCATCGTGAATGTTTAGCCTGCACCATATCCCTCTAACCCTACCTGACCACCCTGAGCTGATCCACCCTATTGTCACCGAAATCCTAGTGACTGGATACCATGACCATGACCTCCACCTTGGCCTGTGCAGCCGGAAGAACTCCAGTTCCCTGACTGGTGAGAAACTGGTGGTGCTGCTCCTGAACAAGGAGTCGTAGAAGAATCCATGTCACCAGCTGCTAGTGAGATGATCCGGCAGAAGCGCTAAAGATGACCCATCTTTCTACATGATTGGAAATCCACTGGGTCTCTCAGGAAATGTGGCATCATATTCCCACTCTTCCCACACTAGAATCACACCACCTGGCTACCAGAAAATGTGTCCCGCCTCCTCGGATCCCTGCACATAGACTCCCTATGCAGCATCCTAATGTCAGTAGGAGGGATACCAACTCCAGATGTCAAGACGCCATGGCTCACAACTCTAGAATCCCTTATATTGTGCTCTGTGTTTAGTTCCTAGTTGACTATAGAAGTGATGGAAGTCAACCTGAAGATGTTCACCTTGGATTGGATGTCGTGCCTAAGACCATCCTCAAACTTCCTTTCCAAAAATAACTCATCACCTCTTGGAATAGGCATAAAGAGCTGCAGCTCTATGAAGTGAGAAGAATACTCCATAACAGAAAGAGTACCCTACTCCAGACTCATGAATTCTTAGGCTCGATTGACCCTCAATTTATATTGGAAGAAGTAGTCATAGAAGGCCCAATGGAACTCATCCCACACCATAACCTATTGCCATCCCGCCTATGAGATCACATCCCACCATCTCTTGGTGGATTCCCAAAGAATATATGTTACGAGCTTCACCCTCATCTCCGGAGGCGTCTCCAGATGCTTGAAGATAAATAGCATGGATTCTAACCATGAATCTACAGCCTGAGGTTCTCCTTCCCCTGTGAAGGTGGTAGGATGAAGCTACTGTAAAACCCGCATCAACTCTGCGATAGAAGGGGTAGGATGTGGTACTCTTTGGAAGGTCTACAAGAACCTAATGAATCCCTCTCGGAACAGTGCATCGGCACCTGTATCCGGGATAACAGTCGGTGCCAAGACTGTCACAACAGGAGGATCTGCTGGCATTCCCTGAACATCCATATCCAGTGTCTGATCACAGCCCTGTAACTGGGAAACAACCGGAGGATATCTTGGTGACCTGACTTTGCAAGGTAAAGCGCACACCTTAGATCAAGATTAACAGGGATTGAAACATAGATGTGTTATAAGGGAACAAAATAAACAACGAATTCATGTTTTACAAAACATGGATAAACGATGTGTATAATTCCTACACGGCATGTTCCCTTAAGCCTTCACATGGGCGTGTACTTATTCCAACCCAGGTCATGTAACACCCCATACACAAGGCGTATTGTCCTAACACACGACGTGTACATAAATCCTCTTCCCCTACGCCAATTATTCTACACGGCTAAACCACATATTTGTCTTATAACAAGACTACATGATGTGTTATTTCTAGACATGGTGTGTACTATACGAACTTCACCAACCTGTGTTGTTAGTCACACGACCGGTTACACGGCTCACTATACACGACATGTTTGTTTCAGACACGACATGTACTAGAAAGGTTTCACCAACCTGTGTTTTTAGTCACACGATCGGTTAAACGGATCACACTACATGGCGTGTTCAAGGTTGACACGATGTGTATAATTTAATCTTTTATCCATCTGTGTTGTTAGTCACACAGGTGGAAAGGAGGTATACACAACATGGAGTGTACAACCGGTACATGATGTGTTTCCACCAATGATTTCTCAACCCCGTGTCTCTTCCCACATAGTCAGTGACACTGTTAGATACTACATGGTGTTTTCATACTTTTCACAGTGTGTACTTAAGGAAAATAGTTCCTTCCCAAACAAAAGGACGCATGGTGTGTATTCATCATTATATGTAGTGTATTCTGGGTTCTTCCAGAAAGTAAGCCTCAGAAACTACTCTGAAACCCATAAAAACACTTAAACGATCATTCAAGTGCCAAATTATGATCTGTGAGAGCCCATACTCCTTGCGAATCAAAGCTTGAAATCTTATATAGGTCATAAACAAGGATAATAGTTCTATTATCCACCAAATTCTGATCCATGAGGGCCCCTAACACCTCAAGAACCAAAGGTTGGCGTTCATTCAAAAAAACATACATAATTCAATATCCTATCAAAAGTAGGTATTTTATCAAGTCATCTATCAAAACAGTATGCATATCTAGCACAACATCTATTAAAATAACATGAAATTACTAATACTCCCTAAATGGCAAGGAAGGAATGCATGGCATGTGATTTTTAATAAGTGCCTATATAATGCGTGAGATGAAATATCCTCATCTAATTGGGTCAAAACAGAAATAGAACCTCAGTAATATCAATAATAACAACATAAAACATGTGAATCACCCAATGGTGAAATCAAATAATCTGTAATAATTAAAAAACCATAAAAATTTCAATAACGAGGTAAATTGGGTTTTCCTTGTACACGGGTTAGCTACTCCCATACACAACTTATTACCAAGTACATGTTCCTTCCTATCCCCAACTATAGGCTCCAAAAAGTATTTCAAGAAGAAATAATCCCTTTGATACCACTTTCTAGCATCCCAGTTCCAGAAGCCGCCCAGAGGTTCCCTGTACCCGGTTGGTCACATGGCCTCAAGTGCATTTCCCCAAACGCCAATGGATGCCGACTAGAAGCAAGTGCCTTGGGTGTAATAGTGGGTAAACTATTACCTCATTGTTAGAGTAACACAGTAAAACTAAAATAGATAAAAATAGTGGAAGCATTAATAATGTCATACAACAATAAACAATGGAAGACTGAAAGTAATAAACAGGTGTAGCGCATATATAATGATGCATGATGCATATTTCTAGGAAAACATCCAAACACGTCACAATATTGAATTAAATTACTAATCAAAAGTAAATGAAAATACTAAACTCCTCCTCATTGCAATCCACAACTTGGTCCCATGCTTTTCAGCTCCGTAGTAATCAAGTACCTGAAGTAGAAGAACGCTTTCCCTTATCTATACCTACAACAATATAATATGTTTGGGCCCTATAGCATAACCCAAATTGGGTGTGAGACTAAATCCCAGTACGAAACCACCGGAAGACTTGTTCTTAATAGTTAGTGAATATATATAGAAGACTAAAATAAAAATGAAGTAGTAAACAAGGAAGTACTCAAAAGTAAACAATCCTACTGTTTCAAATTCATTCAATTATCAAATATCAAGTAAGCAGCTAATCATAATCAGGGAACCCTCTGGGAAGTACTCACAACCTAAACCCTCTGGTCCAACCAAAACTAACACATGAAACCCTCTGGGAGGTACACACAGTCTAACCCCTCTGGTTCAGCTTTTGCACAGACTCTATGAGGAAGCACTCATCGTCAATTCCCCCTTTAGTCTCATATTGGTAACTAAAAGGTGCTCTGGGGAAGAACTCCACATCCAATTCCCCCTGTGGCCTGTATCAAGGAAATACAAACACTCTTAGGAAGCACTTACATCCATCCCCCCAATGATCTTGCATTGTAACAGTAAACAGACACTCTGGAGAAGCCCTCAATGTCCATTCTCCCTATGGTCTACTACACCAGGTTCTCACGGCTCTATGTAAGTCAATCGAGCACATCGATATATAACAGCCAAATTATACCTCAATAACTACTTTCCTAAATAGTCTATAACATAACAACATGTCAGATAAAATAATATTACTCCATCCTATCAACACTAGGAAAGGAAAGAAAGCATCCTAACAGGATAAGCAAGAGAAAACGGTCATAAGAAATACAAGAATGGTCAAGACATCCATAACAAAGCAATGTAAACCCTATTCACAACAAATAACCACTACTCAAGAATATAAATCATAGTAGGCAATAACAGGGTCAAAACCATAAACACGCAATATCCCGTTCAAGGGTATCAGGAACTTTTTCACATATAACACAAAGATTAACTATAGAAAGGGAAAAAACACCTACCTCAGTGTTTTGAGATCAATATATGTGAACCTCAGGCCTTGAACTGACCTAGAATGTTGTATATCTACAAAAACATCTAAAACGTTCAACCAAGGATAACTTGAGAAAGATGAGGAACTAGGAAACGAATGTCTAGAAGAAATAAGTGCTTACCGAGGCGATAAAAACGCAATTGAAGGCGGTTGAATCATAGAATGGGTACTTGATCAGGGGCTCAGATAAGATCCATGGCCGTACAGAGTCTCTCGAACAAAGAAGGTGAATAAGAAGCATGTTATGTCTGTCAGACATGACCCCGGTCCATTTAATGAAAAAAAGAAAGTACACGGCGTGTACTTTTTGAAGTACACGGTGTGAACTTCCTTTATTTAGCCCCTGCATAAGGCAGTCTACAGGTCACCACACACGACTGTGTGATTAGCCGTTACATGGCTAGCACAATACTACATTCATCAAAAGAGTACATGGCGTGCACATATAAGTACATGGTGTGCACTTCAAAATTTTCCAGAAACTTCTCGTTTTCTCAAAAACACCAGGAAGGAGAAAAACATGCATGAGAAGAAGATCTGGGTTCTTTCAATATAATTATAAGTATAGGAAAATATTCTAAAAATTTCAATGAGGAATAGAGAAATTTGTTTCCTTGAAATTTAATCCATGTCTAGATACTATAGGTGGATGTTGATCTAGAACAGTTATACCTAGGGGTAATAACTTTAAAAAGGGAAAATTGAGCTAGACTTGATCATACTTATTGCCTGAAAATGAGTCTTTATTTACACTAATTTTATAACTCCTAAGAGATATGATTTGGAAATTCATAAACTCTTTATAAACTATCATGAAGTATTTAAATAGACGATGAATATGAATAACCTAGATTAAGACTAAGGTGTCATAAATTAAAAATTTTGTGTCATTATTAAGTCATATTATAAATTATTTTTCATTATTATTTAATTTTCCATGATGTTTTTTTCTTATACAATTATTTTAGGTTTTAGTCAATGGTAGTAACGAGAAGGAACTGTGTTGATGTTGAATAAGATAAAAAATTTGTTAATGAGAAACCAAATAGGATGATGAGTAGAGTATAGGATATTATGATTATAACTACAAAGTTATCATGATATATGATTAACAAATTTCACCTTAACCAACTTTCTAACTCATCAAATAAGAGAAATATTGAGTTCATTGAGAGTTTTGGTGGTAAAGACCAGGGAGGAAAGAAGATTCAGTTTCCTATATGTTGATAATGTGGGAATAAGTACTCAAAATAATGTCTCAAAGGAATGAGAACATGTTTTATGTGTGGAGAATAAGGTAATAGAGTAAGAAATTTTATAAAGCAAAGGAAATTTTCAGTTAATGAAATGGATGGGAATATTGGTCTCTCAAATGTATTATCCAAAGATAAATGTTTTTAATTTGGAAATTATGGGAATTATGAAAATAGATATCTAAGAGGGAAATACGAGGAAGAGAATCATAATAGTGGTAATATTAATGGTTATATTTCTGATGATAATGAGACCACAAATGAAATATGAATAGTATGGACTATTATATAAATATTTTTTTTCTGTAAAATATAATAAGAATTATAAAATTTTGGTTGATTCATAATATATAAAGTAGGAAAGATGTATTAATGAATAAGATTATGAAGCCTAGTTAATGGTTTAAGAATGAAGTAGGATTGTTGAAGTGTTTGTGTATAGGAATTTGAGAATTATTTTATATCAATTGTAAATTATATAATTAATATTATATAGAAAATTGTAATTAATATTTTTCAAGAATATGTTAAATAGTACTGATGAACTAGAAAATTAATTTAATGTAAATGTGATATTTTATAGAAAACACATGATTAAGGTAAGAGAACCCTTAATATGTATCTAGTGTTTAGAAAATGGTGTTTAGTTTGGATAAAGTAAATTAGACAGTATTTATGACCTTGGAACTGATTAATGATTTGTTGAAAAAGTGGTTTATATTATTATTGATGGATTTTACAACATTTTTGGATTTATAGAACATGTTCAATAATATTTGGTTTTATTTAAGAAAGTTGAAAGAGGTAATTTTTGAAAGAATGTATTTTTTCATTAAGAGTATATGATCAATGTGTTAATATATTTAGAATGTTACATTAATAGATATTTAATATTGGTTGGAGGATTACTAATAATGTTATTTTTAAAATTTATGGACCTTTTTTCTATATTTTATATTTCAATTTTTGTTAGAAATAGAGGAACCTTAAGGTCAACTATTAATGAAACATATTATGTTGAAATTTGGATGTTATTGGATAACCTATGATAAATATTCTATTTTTTTGAAAATAACTAGAAAAATAAGAAATGAATTATCATTATTTTATGGATCTTATGATACACTAGTGCTTTAGGAAAAAAATTTCATCTTTATTTCTAATAGAGAGAGATAAAGTGGAAATTGATTGAAGCATAACCAAAGGATGAGATTGTGTCTGTGAAATAAAATGAAATCAAGTAAGTATATCTTTTCATGAAAATTATTCAACATTATGAAAAGGTTCCTGAAAAAAATATTTTTAAATTTACCTTTATATCTGATGAATGAATGGTCTTTTTACCAATCATAGATTTATTCCTTTGTGGTCATTAACTCTCTACTTTCCATGTTCTCTATAACTATCTATCAGTATTTTAGTGTTAATTTTATATTCTATGTCCATGGTTTCACTTCCTATAGACTATATCCTATATCTAAACTGAGTTAATTGTTATTATAGGAGACCTTAAAACATCCATTTCTCTCTTTTCAAGAGAATGTTTTATTAACTCTTTTTACGATATAGGATTCAAAAAATCATATTTTCAAATGTTAAACCATTTTTTACCAAGAAAGGGTTAAAATTAATAAGAATCAATTTATTTAAGTGGGGAAGAATGTAAAAACCTGAAAATTTATGAAATGTACATATTTTCAAATAATTTTAATTTATTTGACAGCTTGAGCTACAGGCAACACTGAGTTTTAATGAAACAAGACATACTATTCAAATAGTATTATTTAATATGATAGTTATTGCCTAGTCGTTGGAATGGAGAGTATGATTAGGAGTAAATAGTATTGAAAATATATTTTTATAAATGTATATATAATTAATTACATGATGACTAATTAATTGGATATGATAATAAAAACCATTTGAAAATAAATGAAATATTTTTCTAAAAAACAATTTCTATGCGCTCAAATGTGTTTACCTAAATAAATTAAAGAAATTAATTTTGGTGAATTATTATAATGTATAATATATATTATATGTTAAATAAAAATATTTAACATTCATATTATGTATTTTATTGTCATGAGATAAGAATAAATCCAATTTCAAGCTTAAAAACAAAATTTTTATAAAAAGTAGTTTTGTCGCATTTTGTGCACTGATTTTAAAATTATTTTTTTCCAATTGTAGAAAATATATTTCAAAAAATGAACTTTATTTTAGAAATAAAAATTTCAAAAATATCTTGGAGTGATTTTTTTTAGAATTTTATAATAAGCTAATTTTTACAGAAAATAGTGAAAAACACTTGATTTTATTCAAAAACTACCCTTTCATTCAATGAATTTAAAAATTAATTTTTATTTTAATGTGGGGTTAATAGTTAAATTAATTAAATTATATGTTTATTAATCTAATTTAGTTTATTGTAATCAATTTAATAATGAATTTTGATATAATATTTTTATACTTTTGAAACTTTTCTCTTTAGAAAGCCCCCATTTTCATCACGTATGTGGGACTAATTTTAAATTAAAATTTACCACTTCTATGAACTGAATTTGAAAAATGTATTAAATATTTTTAATCATCATAATTTATGTCATCTAATAATTTAAACTTAATTTTTGACCAAAATGAATAGTAAAAAGAGTAAAAATCAATTACCACTGTTAAGTTTAAAATGAGTTTATCGGGGTGGGGGGCGTTAAAATAAAATTACATATACAATTATCCAAAACCCTTTATATGGACATATTTTGACCCTTATTATATTATCATTTATTTTTATGTACTTGTGGGGCACACTTCTATGAATGTGACCAATGTAATAATTTAAATAAAAAAAAGACAAAATGTAACCTGTTAGATTTTAAATTTCAAGGATTTTATCACATATAGAAAAAATAAATATGTGAATGAATATTGATCGTAAATTTTGAGATAATGAAATTAATTTAATGGGGGTAATTTATTTTTAATTTTTTATAATTATATAATTACATTAAATGATTTAGAAACACAAATGTAGTAATTATCCTAATAATAGAAATATAAAATAAATGATACTAAAAATATTAAAAGTAATATACATTTAATGAACTATTATATTTTATTATTTAATTAGATAAATATTACATGATTAAAATTGTTTAGGAAGTAGGCATGCTTGTTCCTAAAAAATTTATAAAAAATAATATAGAAAGAAGGACATCATAAAGGGGGTTTACAAAGGTGAGTATACAAGTCGCCACATGAATCAACCTCAAAAAATAGGGAGAAAAAATATGGGGTAATGAAGAACCACATTGAGATCAGATTCATTATTTTTATCTTTGATAGAGCATCAACAACCTGATATGATTCCCTATGGTCATGTGTAATATCCAAGATGAGATGATCAATAAACTGAAGGCATTTGATCCAGGATAACAACATTATCTATGAGAAATATTTAAGATGAACCTTGAGAAATCCCACTACCACACATGAGTCAGATTTCATCCAAAGATACTATCATTCATGATGAAAAAAATATTTAATCACCCTGATCATTTCCCACAATTCTTCTTCTATAGAACACCCATTCTCAATGAAATGATAAAAGCAACCATTAATAAGGTCCCGGTGAGTGTGGAAGAAACCACCACAACCCTAGGGTCTTGGTGCACCTAATTCCTCCCTATACATGTTAGATTTCATCAAATTATCTATTATAGGGATCTATATAATGGTCTTTAACACCAACAGTTTCTTAACCCTACCACTAACACCAAAAGTTATCAAAATAACAAGGTCATAAAAGGAATTATCGATGAGATCTATTTTAATTTTGGAAGAAACCATGATCTCCCTATATATTTAATTAATTATTTCATTCAATTAGGTAGATTTTTTCTCATGTAAAATTTCATTTATTTCTCTCCATTTATATGTAATGACTATAATAATAATAGTGTTTGTCATTTATTATATCTTATCACCTTAGCATTCCCCCGATGGAGATCATGAACTGCTCAAATTTGTACAATATCTTGTTATATGTTAAAAAATATCAATAATATACAATTCATATACTAATTTTTCTTATATAATATCTATATTTACCCTTAAATAATAAAAAATTTATTACCATAGTAAATGGTAAAATGGGGTTTTGTGCATTTCATGCACTTTTGTTAAAATTAATTTTACACACAAATATGTTTTTTATTTTATAAATTTTATTAAAATTTGGAATTAGGGGATCCAAATTATCTAATAAGACGAATTTTATATTTATACTTAAGGTATTAATCACTTAGGTAAATATATAAAAAAACTAGTTACTGTAGTGAAAAGTAAAATGGTAAAATTAAAAAAACCTTAAAAGATGAAGATTAAACTATTTAAAACATGTGTTTAGTGAGAGGAGGAGGTGTTTATTGACCATATATTCCCTAAAACCCATTAATTATAAATCTTGGAGGAACATGGGGTGAGAGTGACTCCCCATTATTGAATAGTTTCAGGTATTTATAAAAAATGTAACTCCTCCATTATAAAAGGCCACCTCATCCCCTCACTTTTTCAAACCTATTAAGCTGTTGGACCAAAAAAACTACCAATCCCTATCCAAAATACTAATACATGTTATATATATTCTGTTCATCCCAAAATACCATTCTTCTGGTCCTTAATAGGATATCTAGAGGGGTTGTTCTAAGCGAAGGTAATTTTCTTCACTAAACTCTTTCTTTTTAATGATTCTCTTACCACCTTTAATAATGTTCTATTAATTACAATATAATAACAATAGTATATAAAATATAATTATATTTTATTATTTTTATGTATCAGTATACATCTATATCCTCATCCATCAAATGGAAAATGAAACCAGTGTTCATGTGTATGACTGACTACCGCCTCGTGAACCAATGTAATTCATTTTCCATCACCACCTCTCATGACTTTATATAATGATGGATTTAATGTTTTTCTAATATATTTATGATATTAATATACTTATATGATTATAATATAATATATACATTCTTACATTATGTTTTGTGGGAATATGATAAAGTCGCTCGTGTATACGAAGAACAACCGGTTTGTGAAGCAATGTAATTAAATATTAACTTACAATTTACATGGAAAGTAATAATGAAATGTTTAATGTAATTATTTTATATATATTAAATAAAAACTACTATATAAAGGTGATATATTATTTAACTTCATTTATTTCAATCTATCGAGAAAATGGAAATAATGTTCATGCATATGTACAGCCTACCGTCTCCATTAACGGTGTATTCCATTTGATATCTCTAACATTTAAAGTTTAATAAAAATACATATATAAGAAATATATATTATATTTATATAATGGTTATCATTATTTATATAATATAACCACGATCAATGAAATATTACTTAAAATATAAAATCAAAAAATACACAAAAAACATGGCAGTTATTTCTCGAAACACAACTTTAACATGGAATTATTAATAAACAGGTAATATAGGGTTATAACAAAATTATATATGGTATGATATATATAATAATGATACTATAATATATGTATAATAAAAATTTATTTATTATATATTAATTTCTAACAGGTATGAAGGAATTTGAGACTTAAGGTAATGAATTTCCCACCTCACATTTACTTACGTGAGATGTTTGTTATATCCAGTACTTAGTTATTTTGTGTGGTGTATATAATACCCCTTTTAATATGTTTTATCCTAGAATTATTTCTCTTCATAGTATTTAATGTTTCATTTTAATTTATTTATTTCATGGGTTCTACAGTTAAAATGTTTCCAAATTGGTATGAGATTTTTGTCTCTATTTTTCTTCTTTTAGACATATATTGTATTATGCACCTATAATTTTCTATGAGGTGTATATACAACCCCTTCAAAATATAATATAATGAAATTATTTATTCTCATTATAATTTAATTTTAATTTAATGTTACATTTCATGGGGCTTATAACTCAAAGTTACCAAAGTGGTAATGGTTTTATGATACAATATTGTCATTTATTATGATTTTTTATGTTTATTATTATGATGATGAAATAATAAGATACATATCTCAATAAACACATGAAATTTCCTATCCTATGGTTATGTAATGAGAATATATTTTTTCCATTTATTTTCCTATCATTATGTAGTCATGAGTTTGAAAGAAAGTTTTTAAAAAACCACAACTTTATTTCATTATTCAGTCAAAAATCCTTTTTCTTCAAACACCATATTTTTAAAAAATATTTTAAAATTATCCAAATGATTTATTAATGATATTTTTACCAATGACTTAATTTTATAAATTTTTATTAGAGAAATTATTATATGATTTTCCAAACAAATTCCATTTGAATTTTATAAAAAATGTGAAAGGAATATTTGTTTTAACAAGAATGACATGAACAAAATTTCCCTCCATCATGAATATTATTTTATTTGAAGATTAATTTATAAGTTTTCAAGGTAATTTTCAAATAAAAATATTTTCAAAAATATTTATGTTTTAAAAAGTTATTGTCAAAGTAAAAATATTATTTTCCTGGAGAAATATTTTAAATTATTTTTAAAGATTCCTCTAAATGTTTCCAATGTTAATTTAAAATAAAATGATTTTGGAAATGATTTATGTTTTAAAATTTTTTTTCCAAGTTGAAATACGATTTTTATTATTAAATGTTTCAAATGATATTTTATGATCATTTTTTCTAATATTACATTCTTTGATGATAGTTATGATTTAATGGGCATAATGTTTAATGATACCATCATTATTATTTATATAGAAAGTTAATTTTTATGTTGATGAAATTTTTATGAAACCCATTTTTTTCATGGGTTATGATATGGTGAATTAATAAATTTTTTATGAAACCTATTTATTTTAATGGGTTATGATGTGATGATATGATAAATGATTTATGATATTGTAACACACATAAGAATTATTTTCATTATATGATATGTGGGACTGATATATCGATCAAATGAATTGGGTAAAGCTATATATCATATGATATAAAAATGGGAAACACGTTGATGGGATTGATCCACTATTGGAAACAAGTGAGTCTTGATCCACTATGGGAAATAAGCGTGTCATGATCCATAATGGGAAACATGTGATAAGTCTTGATCCACTATGTTGAAAATATTGGTATTTAACATGGACATATGAAATAGTTTTCTATATTTATCGGGGTACCACACTTTTTTGACATGATATTATAGTTGAGGATTTATTTATGATGATATGTCACTCTTATGGCCCATGTTTTATGAAATGATAATATTTGATTCCATGACTCATGTTTAAGATCTATTATAGGTTGGTTATGAACTTCATAAGTTATGTTCATGATCACATACCCTTATGATTTTATAAGATCATAGATTGATATCTCCTAAGTTTACCCTTATTGAGAATCTAAGCTCACCCTTTGTTACATTTCATTCCCCAAGTTATAAAGAAATTTTTAGCTATGGTATTTATAATTAGAGTCCTATGTGAGAAGATATTTGTGGGATATGTTGAATATATTTAATGAAACAAGAAATTATGTTTCTAGTATCTAAAGACACTAAAATATTATGGTCCTCGATAATGTGTTTATGAAATTCATTGAATATTCATCTAAAATGATGTGATATTTATGTATTAAAATCCTAGGCCCTTACTGTTGTCCTATGTGGTCATGCCTTGATTATAATCATGACGAGGGAAGTGCTACCTCTGAGTAATAGTTGTTTACCATGGGGATTTAATGAGTGATAAGGACCCTAAGTGTGGTGTATGACATTGTTTTAGCCTTGATGACCTTAGTGGGTGCCCTGATGGATGACTAAACCTAAGCAGGTGTGTTGGGGCTTAGGTAGAGATGGTAGCAAGTGTCACCCTAGAACCTATACTAAATATGTGATACCGAGGGGCTATAGTCCATGTGATATGCATGAATTTTTGGATAACCATTGATATGTTTTATTATATTATGGCATGTGAATTACTAGGATACTTTGGAATAAACCATTAGTACTAACACACCTATGAATTACATGGATGCCTAGGACTCACCTGATAAGATGGGGGATGCCTGATATGTTTGGGAATTTCTCTCAGGGTATACTGGGGGGATATTTCTAGCTCATCCATTATCTTTTTTTTGGTTGATGTAAGAGTGGATGATCGAAGGTAGTAACTAAGATACAATATTATAGAATGTGTGACTGTCTATAAAAGAATTCCAATGATAATAATTATTCTTCTAATATTGTGATACTATTGTGAATGTCTGGGTGACAAGATTCAAATGGATATACTAGTAGAACATTATAAATTCCTATGATAATGAGAACTCAAATGGTGGTATGAGGTGTCATGTGAGTGTATATCTTCAAGAATGGATGTTTTAAACCCTAAGGGTAATCGCTAGATCCCCTCGACCAAAGACTTGGACACCCTATAGGATCCGGTGGATTCACCATTGGAGGTTAAACTAAGGATCCGTAAGATATTGGATGCTGAGGAGATTGAACATGAGATCCAAAGAGGGTATTCCCTTTGATTTTTCTGGTTTCCTAGGAATTATACATTCCTTGATGTATAATATTTAATAGCGAATCTCCCTCCATGAAATCATGCATTATCATAACATTGAGAACTCCAAGGTACTATCATGGGGTTTATCTTGGGGGCTTGAGGATGAAGGATCCCTAGTGATTCACTATTGTATGATACTCCTTAGTGGATGTGCAGTTATAAGATACTAAATGTTTGGATAAAGGTTCCCCTGTGGTGATTCTAATTTTTAGAGACACCCTAAAACTGTTTGAAGCATGTATGGTCGATCAGGGTTATATACCTGAGGATTAACGATGGTATCAGTAATGAAATTAGTTTTTTATATAAACCCATGGTGTGGTTGTGATATGGTGGTTAGTATAGTCCCCATAATGTGGTCAGAGACATTTTTGAATTAGGATGGAACTTGTATTGTAGTTGGGGTTTACTTATTTTATCAGTGAGTTTATTATTTATTATAAGCATTTCACATGAATATATCACAACATTATTGGTATGATGTGGGGCCATGTTGGAGTTTCCCTACTCAAATATATAATCACGCCAAACTCAGATGACCATAATTCTTGGGTACCATTGCATGTTGGAACTGGTTATAGGTACTGGTTTGGAAGAGGTCTGAGATTTCATGGTTGACCGTTATAATAAAATGTGTTTGGAGAATAGAGTGTGGAAATGATCTGTGATATAATAGGGCCTAGTTTGTATCTTATTTTTTTGTTTTATGTATGAGATTGACCCCATGGGTTATTGATGTTTCATGCATGTATTTATTATTTTCATTTTGATATAAAATTTTCCATTACTTTTCATTTCAATATACTCTGATATGTATGATTCTTGGTTATTTATTTTATGATTGTACCCTATGATATAGGGGTTATAGTCATCCTATGGTACCTTTGCAGACCCCAGATGCTAGTTTTTAGCCTTTGGAATATATGAAGGAATTCCTAAGGTCTTGTGGAGGTCTGGTCCAACTACTATTCAAAGTGAACTGGTGTGGGGAATTATAAAATGGTATTAGAGCTTCTTCATTTTCTTTTGTAGTATTATTTGGGAAATGGTTTCCAAGAGATGCAGGAATGTGTCAAAACCTATGATGGTTACTAGAATAGTACATCATTAACTCATTTTATTATAATAAGATGATGTTACTTGGGATGGGATATAAGTTCTCAGTATGTGATGTTACAGTTTCATATGATTTTCAATTCATGTGACATAAAATATGTTTGGGATTTATGATTCTTTATATATTTTTTGCTCTTGGCCATTAGAAATGATCCATTTATCTTGAATTTGGGTCTTGTCATATAGAATCAATAGGTATCTCATAAATCATTAGTTTTATCATAGAATTAACATGAAATATAGGGACGTGATAGTGTGTGTTTTTCACATACAAGAGTTTCCTCTTTTTAAAGTGCTAGAAACATGCCATATGGTGTTTTTCTATATAAGTACTTAGTGGAATTCAACTCAAATAGACCAATATGTATATTTATTTTCATCTGATTTAAGGTAATGTGGATTTATAGTGATAAAATCATGGAGATGATGACTTGGTACCTCATTTTATGGGATATAGAGTGAAATCATTAGGTCAGTGCACAAATTTTATTCCTTAACAATAGATTCTTTGTGGGTGGTTTTTATTTAAGTTCACTTATTCAAAGTTCCAATAACAACCTATATGGTGTTTTCTTATATATCTTGTAATATAACTCTACTAAAACAAATTATGTGAAGGTGGTTTACTAGAAAAAATCATCATAGGGAAATTCTGATTATATATGACTTGTAAGTTAAGTTTTATAAAGTGTCAATAACAACCCATGCGATGTTTTCCTGTATATATTTGAATTAAATTTTTTCTGACCAAACCTTGTGGATGTGGTTCATTGACAAAGATCATTTGAAATTATTTTGTGGGTGATCAGAATGAGTCAGTATTCTTGAGGGAGTTGTCATGTGGATGGGTGTTCAGTGAAAATGAGTGTTTGGTAGGCCGAGGACATGGCACGAGTTGGCTGATAGATGTGGCTAAGAGAGGTCATATATGGTGTTTTTTTATGATGGTTTCTGTGTGATATTTTGAGACAGGAGCATCAATGATGTCCCATGAGCAGTGAACCTATATGACATTTTACCTTTGGTCTAGGTGGGAGGACATACAAAACCTTGAAATTTGAATCAGGATTATAAGTATGTTGGTTTCTAGATATGTGGGAGGGAAACATGAGTGAGGGGTAAGCCTAACCTTGTGAGATTTTTATAGACAAAATGTGGGTGGATAATTCAGGTTAAGATCAATGAATAAAAGGTTCTATCATGTATATGGTATAGGAATAGGGATTCCATAGTACCCTTTATGTGATAAACACCTTGAGTACTAACTCTTTAGAATTTGAGGCATGTAGAGTACCTTTGTATTGAGGCTGGTTTCAAAGGGTAATACCGTTTGTGTTCTTTAACCTATTAAATTGGAATTCCCATTTGAAATGTAGTGTAAGAATGTAAGATGCTAGTGGATTTGAAACAATTTCTATTAGTGGTAGGTTGTGTGATAAATCATGGCATATGAAAAATTCCTAATTTTAATGAGGAGTTCTTAGGGTGATCCTAGTTGTAAGTAACTAACATGTAGTGGGGTAAATCTTTAATAGTCTTATATGGTGAGACATTGAATAAGTTAGATGTAAGTATCCTTTTTGGATGAGAGAATCTATGAAGCTTTTGTTCAGGTCATAAATGAATCATACTCACAATATAGAACAATGGTGGATTTGTTTGAATGGCGATTCAACCATTGAATTTCATTAGAAGAAAGGTATAAAATTTGGTGAGATTTTTTGAATAAACCTGAGATTAATTGGGGGATAAAGAGATCATGATCAGGTGTTTGATGAAAAGTTGGCAATAGTATCTAAGGGTTTTTTATACAAGTCATTCATAGGGGTTCTGACTGATTTTTTATATATAATTGGATTTGGTGAATTTGAAACCACATTGGGTGAAATGTTTTTGGATATAAAAGGCATGTTTCACAGTTTTTTGGGGATTTTTGTGGAAAAATTAGCAAGACTGTGTTTTTTTAAATAGTGGAGGTGCATATATTATAGTCTAAGACTCAAAAATGTAAATGGGTACTAGATATTGAATAGATTCCTCATGTATATTCAGGTGTGATCAATTGTATACTGTGCTAGGAATGTTGTGAGAACTTGATATGGGTGACATGATAGGTGATTATTATATTGGATGGTGTGATTGTTCAAAATTATCCCGCGAAAGCTAATTCATATGGTGGGGAGCACCATAAACTGATGACCAATTAGATGGTGACACATGGGTGTCTTAGGCTGGATGAATGTCATGGATTTTACCTCCAAGTGTTAGTGAGAAAGATGAGAATTGGATAGGTTTTTAGTGTTTTAAACATCTTTGTTTTAAGGCTGTGATATGATATCACATTGGGAATTAAACGATAGAATGTATCTATTTAAGTAGGTTTTATCAACTAAGGCTATTTGATATGGATAATTGGAGGACCACCAGGACTTGTTGGTTAAGATTAGGGTTATGGTGGGGATTTTGAGACTCCCCATGCCCATATAAATATGTAACATTACATTAAAAACTTATGTTTTTGAATTGGTGGGAGAGACAAAAATTGAACCGTGATTTGGAATGGAATTACTAGAGTTTGAGAATCTAGAGTGGTTATTTTTGGATAAGTTTTGAGTCCTAAGGGTTTCCTCAAGTTTTTTTGGTAAGTGTCTGAAGTGTTCAGTTATGTACGAGGATTTTTTGTGGACTTCCCATTTCCCTTTGAAAATGGTTCTTGTGTAGTGAAATAAGATGGTGAGTTTTCAGTGTTAATACCAATTTGTTTTAAATAATAAAATAAAATTTATTTTATTAATAAATTATAAATTGATTATAATTAATTAATTATGGCTTGTTGACTCATGTCAGGTTCTTACAGGTTTTGGTGATAACTATTGTCCATGGATGGGTTCAGTCAGGACTTGGAGGGAAGGGAAATCAACTGTGAGGCTAGAGATCATTTGGAATGAATTGGTTTGAGGTATGTGGTCATGGATACTATCCCTATGGAATAATGTGAGTTATTATGATGTATGTGATGTTTTGTCACCTAATGGAGGGAATTTAATCTCTTAATTAACAGTTTAAATTATTAAGATTAATTTTAAATGTTTAATTTAAATTAAATTCCTTGTGACTAAGGGAATGAGGTATTGTGGCCACATTGGCCTCCTTCATTATTTGATTGCGTCGGTCCCTAATGGTTGAGGTTGTGAGTTGTTTTAGTGTGCCTACTGATGTTTGAACCCTTGAGTGGTGTGACCAAGGTATATGAGATATACATTCCTTGTAACACATAAATACTTTTTGATATACTTATCTTTAAATAAATTCAATCTCTTTAGTAGCTTGTGATAAACACAACACCAAGTTTTAACGAAAACACGATACTCTATTAAAATATTATCATTTAAACATGACCATTATAACTTAGGAATAAAATCATAGGGTATTAATAGGATAAACTAAATTATGAAACATATATTTTAAACATGTATAAAATAAAATAAATTTTTATATGTTTATTATATATATAAAAAATAAATGTTTTCAGAAAATTCGTTTTTTTGAAAGGCGGATTAGTCACGCTTTTCGCACGTAATTTAAAAATAAAATTTACTAATTTTAGGAAATTTAATTTAAAAAATTAACTTAATTTTTGAAATCATCCTTTAAAATTTATCTTAGTATAATGTTTTGGTATTTTTATGAAATTTTTTATTTTTATATGAATAGTGAAAATTACTCTTTTTTATTATAAAATGACTTTTTGTGTAAAGAATATAAAAAACTAGTTTTATTTTAATGGAGTTTTAAAAGTAAAATTAGTTAAATTGTATACTAATAAATTTGAATTAGGTAATTTGAGTCAATTTCATATTTAATATTGACATAAGATCTTTTTCAACTTTTGAATGTTTTTAAAACCATTTTTTCAACACATCTGTGGGATTAATTTTAAATTAAAATATGATACTTATATAAGTTTAATTTATAAAAATGGATTAAATATTTGGAATAATAATAATTTATATTTTTTAATAATTTCAACATAATTTTTTACCATAATTAATAGTGAAAAAACTAAAAAAATTATATACCATGGTTAAGGTAAAAATAGGTTTACCGAGGGTGAGACTAAAAATATAAGGGTTAAAAATAACATAAAAATCATATAATTAATATTTTATGAATATATTTATAACATATATACTCTAAAATTCGAAAATGGTCGATTTTGGAGTCTTTTGGAATGAGAAAAATATGGGTTTAATTGTTTCTATTCAAAAAATCCAAGTGTGTCCTCTCCCTCACTTATAAAAGGACACCCTACCCTATCATTTAAACACTTAAAAAATCTATTAGTTTATAATATTCCTACCAAGATAAATTCTATAATATTATTACCTTATATTATAATACTTATTTTGGTCCTAAAGCCTTTATAGTATGGTATTTGGTTTAAACCAAAAAAGTTTTTTGAAGAAGAGGTAACATCCTTAATCGAGTATTTTATTTTATTTTTTCTTCCACCTCATTAAAATATTATTAAACCATGATGATATAATAAACTAATTATATTACATATACTGATATTTTATTATGTAATTTTCATGAACTAAACCCATATCCCCTCCTTCAAATAGGAAATGAAACTATTCTTTGTGTGTGCGACAGACTACTGCCTTATGAACCGACGTAATTCATTTTTCTTCACCGCTTCTCACTGCTAGATGTAATGATGTATCCATTTTTTATTTATTATATTTATGATATAATTGTACTTATATAATTATAATATTATATATACCTTCTTAATTTCCATTCCCTAAAAAATACGATAACGTCGCTTGTGTGTACGGCTGACTACTGCCACGTGAAGTGATGTGATTCATTTTTCACTTATCATTTACATGGAAGTTAATAAGGAAATAATTTTATATACACATATATATTATATTCATGTCATATTTTTCTTTTTTCAAAAGTAATATATCATAAAATTTCTTACCTTATCATCCATTTAATAAATAATAATGTCGTTCATGTGTATGGAAGACTACCACCTCACAAAGTGATGTGATCATTTTTATTACCGAATCACATGGATGATATATAAAAGGTAGTTTAAATAAATAATATAACATTAATTATATAATTATAATCTTAGAAACACAAATTAACACTTACCTTCCTTCCATCATGATCTTTGAAAATTGGAAACGTTACTCATGCACACGTATGACCTACCATCTCCATGATTGTAATGTAGTTCATTTTTCATAAATTTATTTTCTAGTTTGTTTAAAAATTATAATTTATTTATAAAAATGATAATTATTTCATGTTTACCATTTTTTGTGATAATAAATTAATAATCTCTTTGACCATAGTCATCTTAACAAATTGATTTTGGGCATATGTGTCGTTTATCATTAAAACATTCAATGTGAAGTTAATTTGTGATGAAATTGAGTATGACATGGTAAAAATTAAAATAATAGTAATAATAAAATATAAAAATGTTCTTAAAAAATTTAATAATTAACATAATATTATTATTGAGGAAGATATATAACGTACTTGACAAATCAGGCTTGAGGTAAGGGATCTCTCTAAACGAACCTTTCCCTAGCATTATGAAATTTATCTCTCTAAATTGGTTTATCTGTATCTCTTAATTTTATGGAATGAATCTAAATTATCTATATAAATGTTTATCAGATATATACCTATTTTATTTTCTATCCCTTCAAGGTGGAAATACATGCCTTATAACTATTTATCAAATGAATTTTTTATAAACTTTTATTTGTTTATGATAAGAAGAATGATTATGAAACCCATTTTCATTCCATGGTTAATTATTATGTTCTAATTTATGATTGATTCCTTTATGAGGCACACATAGATCATGAAAAATTTAGGATGGGTGTGCCCATATTGAGCTCCAATGCGTTGGGTAAAACTTTATCTTCATGAGGTATCATGTATGAGATTTTGGAGTAAACCTAATCCATTATGGGACTTGGTACGCCATGTGATATTATCTCGGCAGTTATCCTTGAATGATGTTTTGGTCATGTTATATGTTGTTTCCATATTTCCTATAATTCCTTGATCTTATGATAACATTTTCTTTATGATATTCTTCCATTAAATTACTCATGAGCCTTCTCTTTTATGATATCATGTTATACCTTTAACTCTCATGTTATGTTTCCTTATCATGTTTATTCATTTACTAGGTTTTTATCTGACCCATTTATTTATCTATTACCCAGATTATCCCATACAGATTTATAGTTTGTATCATGGGAAAGGTTTAGTTAATATTTAAAAATATGATAATAAAAATTTAGTGTCAATCATAGGAACAAGTATAAAGTCAACTCTATAGATAATTATTAGAATAAGAAAATATCCTCAAATATTATTGAAGTATAGAGTGAGTGGGTTTCAAGAAAATAAATCCATTTCTAGATACTAAAAGTATATTTGGATCTGGCATAGAGGTATCTAGGGGTAATAACCTCAAAAAGGGCACATTGAGAAAGACTCAACTACCACCTGGTGCATGACAGCTGGTCTCGTTTCACACCAGGTTTGAATCTCCCAGGGGATATACTTTGGAAGTTGAAAAACTATTTACAAACCATTATAAAGGATATGAATAAATTTTAGGTTATAAAATCTAAAATGAAACATTACCATAGATAATGTAGATTGAAACCTTAAGTCTAATATATCATTACATACTTATCATTCATGATTTATTCCTTTTATATTTATAGGTTTTCCATTAGTATGTTAAATTATACTCATCCTGTGTTTTTATTTTTTTTAGTTAATGGATGTAAATATGAGAAACCTTTCCAACTACCAACATGATATAAACTTTTACGATTTCCACAATGATATGCCTAACTTCAGGGGAGTGTAATAAAAGAACCTCATAGTAGTTCTAGATCAACCAGGTCAAGTTATGAATAATAACATGAATCATGAATAACTGCTTACTCCTCCTAAGAAGGATCAAATTACAGTCGAGTATTTTATGTGAAAAAGGGCCAAACCATTCCTGGATCTTTAGATACCCTCATTACTGAACAATGGGTTAAATCCATTGAGAAGATATTATCTATCCTCCAATTCAAAGTGAAAGAGAAAGTGTCACTTTTTGTTTATCATATTGAGAGAGAAGTCGATCATTTGTGGACACTAATCCCGAAAAAAAGAATAAAGAGGATATTAATTCCATGTAATGGGAAGAATTTCAGAATTTTTTTAATATATATTTTCCCTGAACTCTTTATCATAAAAGGTAGATGGAGTTACATAGTCTGAAAAAAATGAAGAAGACTTTTTTGGGACATATGAGGTAAACTTCACAAGGATAGCACGGTACACCTCAAGCTTTTTTATTAGAATCAAAATTAAGTTGAACCATTTCTATAGGGGATTAAATACGTGTTTATGAAAATATTTGGAAATTAGAGAATTTGATTATTATGAAGATATTTTCCACCATTACCTCAATGTTTAGATGGATATTAGTGACTCTCAGTGGTCTCATGGGATTGGAGAAAAAATAGTAAAATTGAGTTTCCTTCAGGTCCATAAATAAATAAATCAACTGGAGGAAAAAAATATAAAAATTGTGGGAGGAATCATCTTCCAAACTATCTAAGGGAAATTGGAAGATGATTCAGCTATGGAAAATAGGGGAATCAAGATAAATAATTTCATAGGTAAATTAATAATCCAATAATGAAGAATAATAATATAAGGTTCATATGAACATTATGCCTTCTATGAAATTTTTTAACTCTAAGGAACACATTAATAATAAAAGACAGTGCCCTAAACAATGGGTTTTCAGATAAAATAATCAAAAACAAAATCTAAAAAATAAAGTAAAGGTTTATTCTATCACTAAATTAGATGGGGATGTCAAAAATTATGTGGTGGAATGTACACTAGTTATTCATTAAAGAATACTAAACATAGTTTATGATTCTAGTTCAATAAATTATTTAATATCTTAAAAGTTTAGTAGAACTGTTCAAACACCTCCTCAAAACATGTGGGATGAGCTATCATGAGAAAAAACAATGGATTGATGGTTTTATCCCAATTATATAACTCCTCCACAGTCATTTTTTGTGGAATTAATCCTCTAGAAAATATATCCATACTTCCACTAGTGGAGGTTGATGCTATTTTGGGCATCGATTATCTATCATTATATAAATACAACATCAACTATCGAAAGAGAGAGAACACTCTTCATATCCCAATTCATCCTTCAATTCTATACAAGTGTAAGAATGATATTGAATCTCCCCTAAAATATTATGCTTATGTATGGATATTATTTTCTTATGGGAAAGCATATCTAGTGAAAATTATTGAGGCCAAGGATATAATCATTCTTGAAGACATACCGATTATGAGGGATTATACTGATGTATTCCCTAAATATTTTCCTATTCTTCCTCCTAACTAAGAGTTTTATTACTCAATAAAACATATACTTAGTTCACTACCCATATCCATTAATACTTAAATAATGACCCTTGTTGAGTTGTAAGAACTAAAGTATCCATTACAAGAGAATTTGGAAAAGGGTTTTATATGCTTGAGTTCTTCATCATGGGGTGAACCAACCCTATTAATCATGAAGAAGGATGATTTAATTCACCATTGTATTGATTATCATGAACTCAAAAATATCATGATAAATAACAAGTATCTCTTACCGTTGATAAATGACTTTTTAATCAGTTTTACAAAGTTCAATATTTATTTAAGGTTGAACTTCATTTAGGATATCATTAATTAAGGGTAAGGAAGGAAGATATTACACAAACCACTTTTTTAACAATTTATCAACACTATGAGCTCATAGTGATGCCTTTTGAGCTCACTAATTATCCATCAATAGTTATGTAATTAATGAATATAGTTTAGGGATTACCTTAAAAAATTTGAAGTAGTCATTATAGATGATATTTTGATATACTCCATGAGTAAGTATGACCATGAGGATTATTCTAATACTATGATAATGGTTTTAGAAAGGATAAGATATTTGAAAAGTATGGTAAATGTGAGTTTTGGATAAAGTAAGTGACATTATTGGGACATATTATCACTAATAAATGGATATCTGTGAACCCTACTAAGATAATTTAAATCAAGGACTAGCCAAGACTAGTATATATAATATATATTAATAGTTTACTTATATTATCTGGGTATTATTGATGTTTTTTGAAAAAGGATTCATGATTTTAAAATCAATAACCAAGATAACACAAAAGGTAGAAATATTTTTCTAGATCAGGGAATGTGAAGAGATCTTTAAGGAGTTGATAAAGAGGCTTATAATAGCACTAGAATTTATGCTTACCTCAAATGGGGAAATTTTTGTGGTATATGGAAGTGATTCAAAGATTGGTTTTGGATGTGTTATAATTTGTAATGATAAAGTGATATAATATGTATCTAGAAAGTTAAAAATTCTTGATAATAACTATCCCATGCATTACCTATATTTGGATGTAGCAATCTATGCATTGATGATTTGGCAACATTATCTCTATAGGAAGAATTCTAAAATATATAAGGATCACAAGAGACTAAAATATATATTGACACATAATAATATTAACATATTCTAATTATTATGGTTAGAGTTTATCAAGGACTATGACTACCAAATCCATTACCATCTTTTGAAAGGAAATAAGGAGGAAAATTCTCTTAGTAGGAGTGATCTAGAAATTTTATCAATGATGAGAATTGAGAAGGATCCAATCTTTTTTTAAAGTATGGATATAGGAATTGTAAAAGGATATTCATCCTACCCTACTCAAATAAAAACATAACCATACATTCTTGAGAGGATCATGGAGGCCCAAAAATATGATGAGGTCATATAGAAAAATATAGCAAAAATTTTGTAGTTCAACATTGACGAAGATTGAGTTATAAGGTTTTCCACATGGATATGTGTCCCATAAAAACCATACCTGAAGAGGGAGATTTTGGGTTATGTATATAGGTCATATTTCACTATTCATACAAGAAACAATAATAGGTATATATATTTGAAGCAAAACTTCTATCTGGATAACAAGAATAGGGAGAATATGAAATTTGTATCGGATGCTTGGTATGACAATAAGTCAAGGCTGAAACAAATAAATATAAAGGTATAATGAAACCATTTTTCATACCAGTTTGGAAATAGGTAAATGTATACATGGATTTTATCATAGGAATCCCTAGGAAAACTAAAGGTAATAACTCCATCTAGGTGGTAGTTGATCACCATACAAAGATATGACATTTAATATATATCAAGGTAGATTTATCGCTTAACAAACTTGATAAAATATAAATAAAATATGTGGTAATATTTCATGGATTTCCAATCAATGTTGTTTATATTTGATATTTGAGGTTTGCCACATGTTTTTCAGATAATCATTCTGTAATAATTAGATATTGAACTTAGTTTCAACACTACTTATCACCTTAAGAAAGATGGTCAATATAAGAGAACCATAAAAAATCTAGGCGATATGTTGAGGTCTTTTTTAATGGATTAACATGGATATTTGGATTGAAAGATTCTCCTATTAGATTTATAATATTACAGTAGTATAAATAATTGGCCTTAAACATAAAAAAATCTTGAGTTTTAAGTTAAAAATTAATTATCTTATATTTGAGGATCTTTTAATGTTTAGAGTTTTCAGAAATAGTCCATATCTCAAACATATAATAACATGAAATAAAAAGTGTATACTTCAAATTAGTTTCATTTTTTTCAATAATATAAAACTTTCATAAAAAATTCTGATTTATTTTCATAAAAAATCTTCATGACTTTCAACTTTACTTACCTTAAATATCCTTAAACCCTGGGAAAAATATTTCTAAATATGGGATGAGAAGAAAATCTTAGTAAGGCGTATAAAAATAAATAAAATCATTAGTTTAGTAATAACATGAAATCACATGAAATATTTACATTTATATCAATGTAATTTGAAATAAATAAAGACATTTTCACAAGAAAAACACACCTTTTTCTCAAATAAATAAATTAAAACCCATAATAAGAAATAAAAAATTCTTTTTCGGTGACTTATAGAATTATATTCATAAAACCTTTTCAAACCCCTTTTAGTTGGAATAAACATGTGGCCAAATTTAAATATAATCATTACTTAGTGAATTTGAGAGCTATAATAGGGATAACCATTCATATATGCTATATTTTGGTAACTCATGAGCTATAATGGGGCTCAACCATTCATATAAGATATATCACTCTCCCCAATTTTCTATGAGCTATAATGGGGGTCAAACCTTTATATAAGTTATATCAGACTCACCCATGAGCTATAATGGGGATAAACCTTTCATATAATCTGTATTGGGATCACCCAATTTATATATTTATAAATTAAAATTTCACAAACAAAACACTTTTATCAAAAAAACAATTAAAAAAAATATTTTAAGCTTATATGAAAAGCAATTTTGGATGAAATTCCATTTTCTTTTAGAAACCCATTTTTAATACCAAAACACCATTTACTTTGAAAAAACATCTTCAATACCAAAATAAAAAACAAATGAAAATGTTTTTTATTTGAATAAAACATTAAATCTTGAAAAGGAAGATATAAATAAATTAATTTTCATGACAACAAAAATGTTTTTTTCACTGTGTACGTTAAGAATATGACATTATGTTTGTCATTTATCAAAATGTTCCATATAAAACATGTAAAAAGAATAATTCTGAATTTTTTTATAAATTAAGTAAAAATATTCATAAAATTTAATTTATAAATATATTATGTATATATAAAAACATTCATAAAATCATTAGAAAACTTGGACATGAATGAGAAAGAGTTGGAAGAAAAACTTTTAAAATATGATTCTTTTTAAAAGAAAAGTCCCTTATCTATTGGGAAACACTTGAATCATAAAACCCAGTAAATAATAAAATTTAAAAAAACTTTAAATATAATTATAATAGATAAATTTATGATATAAAATTCAAAGGGTCTATATATACACCTTATAAATGAATATAGGTGCATAACATCAAAATATGCCTTAATAAAAGGAAATTGAGAAGAAGTCCCTTACCTTGAGTTTGATTCATCACATGTTTCTTATATTCATGAAAAATAAACTTATGTTAATTATTTACATGACTTAAAACCTTTTCTAAGTGTATTATTATTATTACTTAGCTTATTAAATTTTTTATACAATAAATTAATCAATTAAGTTTATGTAGAATGTTTTGACCATATTTGACTCATCTGTCAAAATCAAATTTGGTAGGTTGAATTTGGTAAAAGAGATAATTATTTAAACATTTATAGATTATTAATAATGAAATAATTATATTATTTATAAATAAATTATACTTTTGAAACCAATCATAAATGATGATTCTAATAAATTAACTAACGTTATGTTTATAGAGACGGTAGGCCTCATGAACGCAAGAATAACATTTCAATTTTTCATTGATCATTATGGGAAGATGGTAAGTGACATTTTATAATTAAATAATGATAAATATAAAATAAATTAAATATTATTTAATCATATATGATTATATATATCATTATTTTGATGCGGTGGTTAAAAAAAGGAATCACATCGCTTTGAGGAGGCGGTAGTCCACACATCCACAAATGATGTTATCACTTTTTCTATGAGTTAGAAGGTTAGAAATAAAATGTTATACTATAATTAAAGGATGATAAATATTTTATGAATACAATAATATGCCATTTATATCACATAAAGTTATTATCTTCTCCCTTATTATCTTTCATGTAACACATTAGTGAAAATGAATCACATCTCTTCTCGAGGCAGTGGTATGTCGTACACATGATCAACTTTATCATATACCTTATATATTGTAATATAAAAAAAATATATTATATAATTAATAAAAATTTATTATTATGTTATAAATATAATATTTAATCTTTATATTCATCATTATACCAAACCATGAGTGGCAGTAATGAAAACATGAATGACATCATCTCACGAGGTGACAGTTTTCCGTACACACGAATAATGGTTTCACAACCCATTTGATGGATGTGTGTTTGGTAATTGGTAAAATACATAACAAGAAAAAGTATTATTATATATATAATATTCTTATATTAATATATCTTCAAGGTATAAGAAGAATTGAATTACATGGAGAGGGAAATAAAATAAAGACACTTGTTGACGAACATTACTACTTTTTCTGATATATCATTTGGTTTTCACTAAACCCTTAACAATTTGGGTTTATTCAAAAAATAAGGATTCTAGGATTAGCTGATGGAATTTTAATGTATTTATAGGTGTGGATATGTGTGGAGACTGACTCCAATTTTATAGTGGAGGATGAGTGACATTCTTGTAAATACTCAAAATTATTCATTATTGGGAGGTCTCTCTTACCTCACATGCTTCCAAAATTGAAAACTAATATAGTGGAAGAAATTTATGGTCAATAAAAACTTTAAACACATGAAAATATTTTTTTAGAATTTCATTCCTTAGTATTTAAGTTTACTCAATTTTATGGTTTATTTTTACCATAATAACTTGTTTTCAAGCCTAGATAATTTATCCTTGAAGAAAAAATTAAAATGGGACTTATTAGGGGATTTATACCCACTGATTATAAATATTTTATCTAATTTATAAATCAAAAATAACATTTTCACTGGAGATTAATTTTAACGGAAGCACATGTAACGCCTATAATCACTACTTTAACCATAACGACACTAAATTGTTTTTTCACTATTTAGGGATAAGTATTTTAATTATAAAAGACTAATTGGTCCATTAATGAAATATATTATTTATTTATTAACACTTAAAAATAAATTGGTAAAAGATAGGTATTTTAGTAATTTTGTATCATTTAATAAAATATCATTTATTATAGAATAACATTAAGTTCAATTTTGAAATTATTTATTTAATTTGAATTTTAAAAATATAAATACATTGGTATAATTTAAATATATTATTTTGACACAAGTGTAAAATTATATAAACATTGAAAAAATTAATTTAACTAAAAAATTCATTCAATTTAAATCACTTTTAATATTTTTAGTATCATTTATTCTTTTTAATTATTAGTTAAATAATTCATGCATTGGCGTTTCATAGGAATCTTAAGAGACTAATTCATATCTAAAAATTAAAAATAAATTATTATGACAAAAAAACTCATTTATATTTCAAAATAACATATATAACCTAACTAATTTTATTTATTCCCCTATCCCAATTCATATAGATATTAACGACAAGGAATGTTCTTGTTTTGTCTTTTTATTTACTTAACTTATTATATGGTTCAATTTCATAGAATATACAGAGAACATGATTTTCTTACATTAATATTACATATTTTTAAATATTTACAATATAATAGTGTTACAAAACCAGGATCTAAGGTTTTAGTGTCTTGGGAAAATTAGGACCATACATAACTTTTACATAATACAACATAAACATTTATTTGATTCCTTCTTATCTAGCTTCTTATTGGAACAATTTTTCTCCTTAGTATAATTATTCACCTCATGATATACATAAAAGAAATTAGTGAGATAAAATACCAGTAATATGATGAATAAGAGACATTAAACATGGGTGAGTATAATCATAATCATAACATCATCATTATAATCATGAGTGGAAGCATTAGATATAGACATGGAATGTGGGAATGAATAAAAATGAAACATAATTCTTAGTGGTGAACTACCACACATAGTTGTGAACAAATATAGAATCATTTTAACACATATTTCAATTTATATCACGTGATATATCACATTATCTAATTCATTGGAGTGCTATATAATTCCAAGCGCACCCATCACATCGTAACATTCACATTATCAAGTATTCCTTATAGAACATATATCAATGCTAGAAATAAAATAACCCATTTAAAGGAATGAGTTATATTTCAAAAATATTATATTAATGAATAAACGTTGGGGTTCCCAAAATAAATAGTGAATAACATACTTGGTATAATAATCATCAATATTGAGTGAATAAGAAACAATCTCACGAGAAGTAAAAGTTTTATTTTTGGAAAGAAGATTTCTTTTGAAAAAATATTTCAAATTTTCATAAATCCATATTAGAAACATATATAACGTATAAAATAAAATGGGAGGAAAAATAAATTATATTTAATGGACATTAAAGGAATATCCATACTAAAAATTTAGGGAATGAGGGAAAACCCAAATAAAGAGAGTTGGGTTCAAGAATCCTCATGCGTTATGTCCAAGTTATTTCTTCACTTTAATATCCTAGATAATAAAATTAAATTCCTTAATAAGTAATTATAAAACTATATTATACTTATATTTGATTTATTATAATTTTATTAGGTACATTTTTTTACCATTATGATGAGTTATATAGTTCAATTTCATCATTCGGGAGTGTTCGTTTTCTTGGTTTTCATGATCAGAAAGCCTGTCTATAAAAATGGATGTTTTTATATAATGATAATGATTATCAATAACTAAAATTATATGTTATTAATTAACACATGGAAGTGTAATTGGTATTACATATAATTTTTATATGGTTTGAGGATTATTTATCAGATAAAACATTAAATAAAATGATTTATTTTATATGGTGGTTTTTACGACCATTATGAGATTATATCATCATGTTTATATATATCTATATAGGTTATAGAACATTATATAACTTATAATATGTGTAATAAAATCTTATTTAACCATAATTATTTTTTTATGACCAGCCCTAAATGTGGTAGTGAAAAATGAAAACGGACCATCCATGATGGCAGTAAATCAACACACCATAGATGATATATTCATTTTTAGAATAAAAGGAAAAAGAAAGAGATTTGAATATGAATTACTACATAAAGAAAATAAAATTACCTTATATAAAATATATTGTAGTTATAATTACACTTGGATAAGTAGAGGTGAGGATAGGATAAGAAAATAAATGAAATTGTAAAGAAATTAAAAGAAAAAGAAAGAGGATTTTACCTCTTGAATTTCTCCACCTTGAGAACCTCCTAATGTCTAAGGGTTTGGTATTTTGATGATACCAATGGATCATGTACATGGTGTTGGGAATTAGTAAGAGTATTGGGTAGATAATGGAAAATATTAAATGCATGGAATGTGTGAGGAGAAGAGGTGGTGAGGGGTGGTATTTATAGGGGAGAATATAAGTATTTTTCTATTATTTTATTAATTAGTTTATTATTTTGGCTACAGACTATGAATAGTTTTAAAATTAAAAGTAAATATATTAAAATAATTAAAGATATTTCTATATTTTATGATTACATCATCTATACATTATCTATGACTCAATGATTCATGTATTTAGCATTTATCATAAATTATCATATTTTACAATTCACAAAAAATTCAAGTATTTTAGAAAAATACAAAATATTCACCCTAACCATTTATCAATGTGTATAATAAAAAAACAAAATCCATTTTATGAAAATACATTTCTAAATATGAAAAATTTATTTTTTAGTTAATATCATAATTTATTCGAAAAATGACGATTTTAAAATTATAATCGACTGTATAACTCTTTAAAAAATTAATTAAGGTATCCTACAATTATATTATAATCATAAGAAAAAAATGTTAATTTATAAATATATTTTATGAAGATAAATTTTTTTTAATAAATAAATAAATTATAAAATTTAAAATAAATATTTATGGTTTATAATAATACCAATACTTAATTTATAAATTTGAAAATATTTACTTTTTATACTATGATATAATTATATAATATTATCATTTATAAGATACTTAAATTATATTTATATTTCATAAATGAGGTTACTATTCTATTGGATGAATTTTTATTCTTAATTGTCATGTTACTATTCCAAGGGTTTGGTTACTATTCTATCATGGAAGGTTCCTTAATTTCTATAAATACCAATTATTTCATTCATTCTTCATTTATAAATTTTGTATTGTGTCCTCAATGTGATTTTCTGTGGCTTATAATATATGAAATAATTATATGAAGGGAATTTTCATTGAAAAAATTTTGAGTCGTTACATTCTTCCCCCTCTTATGAAATTTCACCCTCAAGATTTTGTTTTACATACTATGGTGAAAACAATAAGTGTATTTATCCTTCATCTATTCCTCCAGTTACCATGTTTCCTATTCATACTTATGGTTATGCTATAGTGCTTTGACCAGGTGAGTATTAATATTTCATAGTAATTCATCCATATGGTCCAAGATCTTCACTGGCTGCTCCACATAATAGTGATCATTTTCTAACCGTACCACCTCTAGATTCAGTAACCATGAGGGATCTGGTATGTACTTCCTCCAGAGGGATACATGGAATACATTGTGTACTTGAGACACGTTAGGTGTATGTTCCAGTCAATATTCCATAACTCTGACATGATCAAGGATCTCAAAGGGGACGATTTACCCGGGTTTCAACTTTCCTTTCTTCCCAAATATCATTATCCTCTTCCTTAGAGATATGTAGAGGAATACCATGTCTCTAGACTTAAACTCTAGGTCCTATCATTAATTGTATACATAGATCTTCTGTTGAATTTGGGATACCTTGATATGCTGCTAAATAGTTTCCCCTTTTCCCACCATTTCTTCAATTATTTCAGATCCTATTAGATTATATTCACCAACTTCATTCCAACATGATGATGTTCTGCATTTTTTCTATAAAGAACTTTATATGGAAAAATTTTGATGCTAGAGTAGAAACATTTGTGGTAAGATAAATAAACTAGAAGCAGATGTTGATCTCATCCTCCTTGGAAGTCCATATAACATTTCCTCAACATGTGTTCTAGTGTTTGAATAGTTCGTTCATATTTTTCATCAGTTTGAGGATGATAATCCATACTGAAGTTTATCTTAGTGTTTATATCATGGTGGAAACATTTAAAAAACTTAGAGATGAATCTTAAATCTCGATTGGATATAATCGATAGTGGTACTGCATTTATTCTTAACAATTATCTAATATATATCTATGCAAGTTGATCTAATGGGAAGTACTCTTGAATTATGATAAAGTGAGCTAAATTTGTAAGACTATCCACAATAACCCATATATCATCGTTTCCTATAAATGTTTTTAGAATACCAGTGAAAAATTCCATAGTGATATTATCATATTTATATGTTAGTATGGGTAATGTTTGCATCATCCCCTTAGAATCTTCTCATCCAGACTTCCCTTGCTGACATAACAGACACATTGATATATATTCAGTGATCGCCTCATTCATATTGTCTCACCAATAGTTCTCTCAAATATCTTGATACATCTTTGTGATCCTTAGGTGAACAGACAAGTTTTATCTATGTGTGTCATTCAGAAGATCCTTCTTCATCTATAGATCAGATGGTACACATAATCATGAACCAAATCTTACAATTACTACCTCATAATTTTTAAACATGATGGATTTACCCTTTCTCATAGCTTCCGCATTCTTCTAAATTTACACATCATTTCTTTGAGAATACGTCATTTTTTTCATGACGGATGGTTGAGAAAGAATTTGAGAAAAGATTAGCGATATTTCTTCCATAATAATTACCATGTCCATTATTTTAAAATATACAAATATTGGATCCTTCTGAATTCTTATCATCAAGAGTGTTTCACACTACTACAAAAAAGGCCTTTAATAGTGCTAGAATAGGAATTTATCAATTCTAAAAAATCACTAATAATAAAAGTATGGTTAAATGCCCAAAACATTTAACAACACTTTTTTTAGCACTATGAAAAGGATATTTTAACATTTCTTTTTTAGCACTGATAAAAACAATGCTAATAAAGGGGGTATTTTTTTTTGAAATGTCTATGAGTGCCTGAACCCCTTTATCAACACTTCCATAAACCCTTTATCAGTGCTTTCCCCCCCTTTATCAGCGCTTTTCACCCCACCACCCCTTTTGTAAGGAATTTGCGAATTTGAAGCCTTATGCGCGCCTTCCTAGATCCAAACCCCACACCTCTCTTTTGAATATGGAATGCCTTTATAATTACACCATGTTGTTTTTCTATTTGTTTGATGATAATTTTGTTTATTTATATATATGTTTACTTATATTTACATAATTATTTTTAAATACATTTATACAATATATATGTGTGTGATATATATATTCTTATATTTATTTAAATATATTATATATTATATTCATTTACATATACTAGAATATAATATAAATATAAATATATGTTTATTAATAACACCATCTAGGTGGTAGTTTATCACCATACAAAGATATGACAGTTAATATATATCAAGGTAGATTTATCGCTTGACAAACTTGATAAAATATAAATAAAATATGTGGTAAGATTTCATGGAGTTCCAATCTATGTGGTTTATATTTTATATTTGAGGTTTACCACATGTTTTTCAGATAATTGTTCTGTAATAATTAGATATTGAACTTAGTTTCAACACTACTTATCACCTTAAGAAATATGGTCAATATAAGAGAACCATAAAAAATCTAGGGGATATGTTTAGGTCTTTTTTAATGGAATAACATGGATATTTGGATTGAAAAATTCTCCTAGTAGATTTATAATATTACAATAGTATAAATAATTGGCCTTAAACATATAAAAATCTTGATTTTTAAGTTAAAAATTAATTATCTTATATTTTAGGATCTTTTAATGTTTAGAGTTTTCAGAAATAGTCCATATCTCAAACATATAATAACATGAAATAAAAAGTGTATACTTCAAATTAGTTTCATTTTTTCCATAATATATAACTTTCATAATAAATTATGATTTATTTTCATAAAAAATCTTCATGACTTTCAACTTTACTTACCTTAAATATCCTTAAACCCTGGGAAAAATATTTCAAAATATGGGATGAGAAGAAAATCTTAGTAAGGCGTATAAAAATAAATAAAATCATTAGTTTAGTAATAACATGAAATCACATGAAATATTTACATTTATATCAATGTAATTTGAAATAAATAAAGACATTTTCACAAGAAAAACACACCTTTTTAACAAATAAATCAATTAAAACCCATAATAAGAAATAAAAAGTCCGTTTCGGTGACTTATAGAATTATATTCATAAAACCCTTTCAAACCCCTTTTAATTGGAATAAACATGTGGACAAATTCCAATATAATCATTACTTAGTGAATTTGAGAGCTATAATAGGGATAACCCTTCATATATGCTATATTGAGGTAACTCATGAGCTATAATGGGGCTCAACCATTCATATAAGATATATCATTCTCCCCAATTTTCTAAGAGCTATAATGGGGATCAAACCTTTATATAAGTTATATCAGACTCACCCATGAGCTATAATGGGGATCAACCTTTCATATAATCTGTATTGGGATCACCCAATTTATATATATATAAATTAAATTTTCACAAACAAAACACTTTTATCATAAAAACCATTAAAAAAATATTTTAAGCTTATATGAAAAACAATTTTGGATGAAATACCCTTTTCTTTTAGAAACCCATTTTCAATACCAAATCACCATTTTCTTTGAAAAAACATCTTCAATACCAAAATAAAAAACAAATGAAAATGTTTTTTATTTGAATAAAACATTAAATCTTGAAAAGGAAGATATAAATAAATTAATTTTCATGACAACAAAAATGTTTTTTTCACCGTGTACGTTAAGAATATGACATTCTTTTTGTCATTTATCAAAATGTTCCATATAAAACATGTAAAAAGAATAATTATGAATTTTTTTATAAATAACGTAAAAATATTCATAAAATTTAATTTATAAATATATTATGTATATATAAAAACATTCATAAAATCATTAGAAAACATGGACATGAATGAGAAAGAGTTGTAAGAAAAACTTTTAAAATATGATTCTTTTTAAAAGAAAAGTCCCATATCTATTGGGAAACACTTGAATAATAAAACCCAGGAAATAATAAAATTAAAAAAACTTTAAATATAATTAAAATAGATAAATTTATGATTTAAAATTCAAAGGGTCTATATATACACCTTATAAAAAAATATAGGTGCATTACATCAAAATATGCCTTAATAAAAGGAAATTGAGATGAAGTCCCTTACCTTGAGTTTGATTCATCACATGTTTCTTTATATTCATGAAAGATAAACTTATGTTAATTATTTACATGACTTAAAACCTTTTAAAAGTGTATTATTATTATTAGTTAGCTTATTAAATTTTTTATACAATTAATTAATCAATTAAGTTTATGTAGAATGTATTGACCATATTTGACTCATGTGTCAAAATCAAATTTGGTAGGTTGAATTTGGTAAAAGAGATAATTATTTAAACATTTATGTATTATTAATAATGAAATAATTATATTATTTATAAATAAATTATATTTTTTAAACCAATCATAAATTATGATTCTAAAAAATTAACTAACGTTAAGTTTATAGAGACGGTAGGCCTCATGAACGCATGAATAACATTTCAATTTTTCATTGATCATTATGGGAAGATGGTAAGTGACATTTTATAATTAAATAATGATAAATATAAAATAAATTAAATATTATTTAATCATATATGATTATATATATCATTATTTTAAAGTGGTGGTTAAAAAAAGGAATCACAACGCTTTGAGGAGGCGGTAGTTCACACGTCCACAAATGATGTTATCACTTTTTCTATAAGTGAGTAGGTTAGAAATAAAATGTTATATTATAATTAAAGGATGATAAATATTTTATGAATACAATAATATGTCATTTATATCACATATAGTTATTATCTTCACCCTTATTATCTTTCATGTAACACATTAGTGAAAATGAATCACATCTCTTCTCGAGGCAGTGGTATGTCATACACATGATCAACGTTATCATATACCTTATATATTGTAATATAAAAAATATATATATTATATAATTAATAAAAATTTATTATTATGTTTTAAATATAATATTTAATCTTTATATTCATCATTATACCAAACCATGAGGGGCAGTAATGAAAAAATGAATGACATCATCTCACGAGGTGACAGTTTTCCGTACACACGAATAATGGTTTCACAACCCATTTGATGGATGTGTGTTTGGTAATTGGTAAAATACATAACATGAAAAAGTATTATTATATATATAATATACTTATATTAATATATCTTCATGGTATAAGAAGAATTGAAGGACATGGGGAAGGGAATAAAATAAAGACACTTGTTGACGAACATTACTACTTTTTCTGATATATCAATTGGTTTTCACTAAACCCTTAAAAATTTGGGTTCATTCAAAAAATAAGGATTCTAGGATTAGGTGATGGAATTTTAATTTATTTATAGGTGTGGATATGTGTGGAGACTGAGTCCAATTTTATAGTGGAGGATGAGTGACATTCTTGTAAATACTCAAAATTATTCATTATTGGGAGGTCTCCCTTACCTCACATGCTTCCAAAATTGAAAACTAATATAGTGGAGGGAATTTATGGTCAATAAAAAACTTTAAACACATGAAAATATTTTTTTAGAATGTTGTTCCTTAGTATTTAAGTTTACTCAATTTTACGGTTTATTTTTACCATAATAACTTGTTTTATAGCCTAGATAATTTATCCTTGAAGAAAAAATTAAAATGGGACTTATTAGAGAATTTATACCCACTGATTATAAATATTTTATCTAATTTATAAATCAAAAATAAGATTTTCACTGGAGATTAATTTTAACGGAAGCACATGTAACGCCTATAATCACTACTTTAACCATAACGACACTAATTTTTTTTCACTATTTAGGGATAAATATTTTAATTATAAAAGATCAATTGGTCCATTAATGAAATATATTATTTATTTAGTAAAACTTAAAAAAATTGGTAAAAGATAGGTTTTTTAGTAATTTTGTATCATTTAATAAAATATCATTTATTATAGAATAACGTTAAGGTCAATTTTGAAATTATTTATTTAATTTGAATTTTAAAAATATAAATACATTGGTATAATTTAAATATATTATGTTCACACAAGTTTAAAATTATATAAACATTGAAAAAATTAATTTAACTAAAAAATTCATTCAATTTAAATCACATTTAATATTTTTAGCATCATTTATTCTTTTTAATTGTTAGTTAAATAATTCATGCATTGACGTTTCATAGGAATTTTAAGAGACTAATTCATATCTAAAAATTAAAAATAAAATATTATGACAAAAAAACTCATTTATATTTTAAAATAACATATATAACCTAACTAATGTTATTTATTCCCCTATCCCAAATCATATAGATATTAAAGACAAGGAATGTTCTTGTTTTGTCTTTTAATTTACTTAACTTATTATATAGTTCAATTTCATAGAATATACATAGAACCTGATTTACTTACATTAATATTACATAATTTTAAATATATACAATATAATAGTGTTACAAAACCAGGATCTAAGGGTTTAGTGTCTTGGTAAAATTAGTACCATACATAACCTTTACATAATACAACATAAACATTTATTTGATTCCTTCTTATCTAGCTTCTTATTGAACCAATTTTTCTCCTTAGTATAATTATTCACCTCATGATATACATAAAAGAAATTGGCGAGATAAAATAACAGTAATATGATGAATAAGAGACATTAAACATGGGTGAGTATAATCATAATCATAACATCATCATTATAATCATGAGTGGAAGCATTAGATATAGACATGGAATATGGAAATGAATAAAAATGAAACATCATTCTTAGTGGTGAACTACCACACATAGTTGTGAACAAATATAGAACCATTTTAACACATATTTAAATTTATATCACATTATATATCACATTATCTAATTCATTGGAGTGCTATATAATTCCAGGCGCACCCATCACATCGTAACATTCACATTATCAAGTATTCCTTATAGAACATATATCAATGTTAGAAATAAAATAACCCATTTAAAGGAACGAGTTATATTTCAAAAATATTATATTAATGAATAAAATTTGGGGTTCCCAAAATAAATAGGGAATAACATACTTGGTATAATAATCATCAATATTGAGTGAATAAGAAACAATCTCACGAGAAGTAAAAGTTGTATTTTTTTGAAAGAAGATTTCTTTTGGAAAAATATATTAAATTTTCATAAATCCATATTAGAAACATATATAACAAAGAAAATAAAATGGGAGGAAAAATAAATTATATTTAAGGGACATTAATGGAATATCCATGCTAAAAATTTAGTGAATGATGGAAAACCCAAAGAAAGAGAGTTGGGTTCAAGAATCCTCATGCCTTATGTCCAAGTGATTTCTTCACATTAATATCCTAGATAATAAAATTAAATTCCTTAATAAGTAAATAAAAAACTATATTATACTTATATTTTATTTATTATAATTTTATTAGGTACATTTTTTTTACCATTATGATGAGTTATATAGTTCAATTTCATCATTCGGGAGTGTTCGTTTTCTTGGTTTTCATGATCAGAAAGCCTGTCTATAAAAATGGAAGTTTTTATATAATGATAATGATTATCAATAACTAAAATTATATGTTATTAATGAACAAATAGAAATGTAATTGGTCTTACATATAATTTTTATATGGTTTGAGGATTATTTATCAGATAAAACATTAAATAAAATGATTTATTTTATATGGTGGTTTTTACGACCATTATGAGCTTATATCATCATGTTTATATATATCTATATAGGTTATAGAACATTATATAACTTATAATATGTGTAATAAAATCTTATTTATCCATAATTATTGTTTTATGACCAGCCCTAAAGGTGGTAGTGAAAAATGAAAACGGACCGTCCATGATGGCGGTAAATCAACACACCATAGATGATATATTCATTTTTAGAATAAAAGGAAAAAGAAAGAGATTTGAATATGAATTACAACATAAACATAACAAAATTACATTATATAAAATATAATTTAGTTATAATTACACATGGATAAGTACAGGTGAGGATAGGATAATAAAATAAATGAAATTGTATTGAAATTAAAAGAAAAAGAAAGAGGATTTTACCTCATGAATTTCTTCACCTTGAGAACCTCATAATGTCTAAGGGTTTGGTATTTTGATGATACCAATGGATCATGTACATGGTGTTGGGAATTAGTAAGAGTATTGGGTAGATAATGGAAAATATTAAATGCATGGAATGTGTGAGGAGAGGAGGTGGTGAGGGGTGGTATTTATAGGGGAGAATATATGTATTTTTCCGTTATTTTATTAATTAGTTTATTATTTTGGCTACAGACTATGAATAGTTTTAAAATTATAAGTAAATATATTAAAATAATTAAAGATATTTCTATATTTTATGATTACATCATCTATACATTATCTTTGAATCAATGATTCATGTATTTATCTTTTATCATAAATTATCATATTTTACAATTCACAAAAAATTCAAGTATTTTAGAAAAATAAAAAATATTCACCCTAACCATTTATCAATGTGTATAATAAAAAAACAAAATCCATTTTATGAAAATACATTTCTAAATATAAAAAATTTATTTTTTAGTTAATATCATAATTTATTCGAAAAATGCCGATTTTAAAATTATAATCGATTGTATAACACTTTAAAAAATTAATTAAGGTATCCTACAATAATATTATAATCATAAGAAAAAAAATGATAATTTATGAATATATTTTATGAAGATAAATTTTCTTCTAAAGAAATAAATAAATTATAAAATTTAAAATAAATATTTATGTTTTATAATAATACCAATACTTAATTTATAAATTTGAAAATATTTACTTTTTATACTATGATATAATTATATAATATTATCATTTATAAGATACTTAAATTTTATTTATATTTCATAGATGAGGTTACTATTCTATTGGATGAATTTTTATTCTTAATTGTCATGTTACTATTCCAAGGGTTAGGTTACTATTCTATAATGGAAGGTTCCTTAATTTCTATAAATACCAATTATTTCATTCATTATTCATTTATAAATTTTGTATTGTGTCCTCAAAGTGATTTTATGTGGCTTATAATATATGAAATAATTATATGAATGGAATTTTCATTGAAAAAGTTTTGAGTCGTTACATTCTTCCCCCTCTTATGAAATCTCACCCTCAAGATTTTGTTTTACATACTATGGTGAAAACAAGTAAGTGTATTTATCCTTCATATATTCCTCCAGTTACCATGTTTCATGTTCATACTTATGGTTATTCTATAGTGCTTTGACCAGATGAGTATTAATATTTCGTAGGAATTCATCCATATGGTCCAAGATCTTTACTGGCTGCTCCACATAATAGTGATCATTTTCTAACCGTACCACCTCTAGATTCAGTAACTATGAGGGATCTGGTATGTACTTCCTCTAGAGGGATACATGGAATACATTGTGTACTTGAGACATGATAGGTGTAAGTTCCAGTCAATATTCCATAACTCTGACATGATCAAGGATCTCAAAGGGGGCGATTTACCCGGGTCTCAACTTTCCTTTCTTCCCAAATATCATTATCCTCTTCCTTAGAGATATGTAGAGGAATACCATGTCTCTAGACTTAAACTCTAGGTCCTATCATTGATTGTATGCATAGATCTTCTGTTGAATTTGGGATACCTTGATATGCTTCTAAATGGTTTCCCCTTTCCCCACCATTTCTTCAATTATTTCAGATCCTAGTAGATTATATTCACCGACTTCATTCCAACATGCTGATGTTCTGCATTTTTTCAATAAAGTACTTTATATGGAGCCATTTTGACGCTAGAGTAGAAACTTTTGTGGTAAGATAACTAAACCGGAAGCAAATGTTGGTCCCATCCTCCTTGAAAGTCCATATACCATTTCCTCAACATGTCTTCTAGTGTTTGAATAGTTCGTTCATATTTTCCATCAGTTTGAGGATGATAATCCATACTGAAGTTTATCATAGTGTTATATCATGGTGGAAACTTTTAAAAATCTTGGAGATGAATCTTAGATCTCGATTGGATATAATCGATAGTGGTACTGCATTTATTCTTAACAATTATCTAATATATATCTATGAAAGTTGATCTAATGGGAAGTACTCTTGAATTATGATAAAGTGAGCTGACTTTGTAAGACTATCCACAATAACCCATATATCATCGTTTCCTATAAATGTTTTTAGAATACTAGTAAAAAATTCCATAGCGATATTATCATATTTCTATGTTAGTATGGGTAATTTTTGCATCATCCCCTTAGAATCTTCTCATCCAGACTTCCCTTGCTGACATAACAGACACTTTGATATATATTCAGTGATCGCCTTATTCATATTGTCTCACCAATAGTTCTCTCAAATATCTTGATACATCTTTGTGATCCTTAGGTGAATAGACAAGGTTGATCTACGTGTGTCATTTAGAAGATCCTTCTTTATCTATAGATCATATGGTACACATAATCATGAACCAAATCTTGCAATTACTACCTCATCATTTTTAAACATGATGGATTTACCCTTTCTCATAGCTTCCACATTATTCTAAATTTACACATCATTTCTTTGAGAATACTTCATTTTTTCCATGACGGATGGTTGAGAAAGAATTCGAGAAAAGATTGGTGATGTTTCTTCCTTAATAATTACCATGTCCATTATTTTAAAATATACAAATATTGGATCCTTCTGAATTCTCATCATCAACAGTGTTTCACACTACTACAAAAAAGGCCTTTAATAGTGCTCGAATAGGCATTTATCAATTCTAAAAAATCACTAATAATAAAAGTATGGTTAAATGCCCAAAACTTTTAACAACACTTTTTTTATCACTATGAAAAGTCTATTTTAACATTTTTTAACACTGATAAAAACAATGCTAATAAAGGGGGTAATTTTTTTTAAATGTCTATGAGTGCCTGAACCCCATTATCAGCACTTCCATAAACCCTTTATCAGTGCTTCCCCCCCTTTAGTTGCGCTTTTCACACCACCAACCCTTTTATAAGCACTTTGCGAATTTGAAGCCTTATGCGCGCCTTCCTAGATCCAAATCCCACACCTCTCCTTTGAATATGGAATGCCTTTATAATTACACCATGTTGTTTTTCTATCTGTTTGATGATAATTTTGCTTATTTATATATATATTTACTTATATTTACATAATTATTTTTAAATACATTTATACAATATATATGTGTGTGATATATATATTCTTATATTTATTTAAATATATTATATATTATATTCATTTACATATACTAGAATATAATATAAATATATATATATATGTTTATTAATACACCCATATATGTATATATAAAAATTATAAATTTGTTTTTATAATGTAAAAATGGTTAGATATTGTTTTAAATACATTTTTAGAGTAATTATTTATTTATATATATTATAATATTCATTTTTATGTAAATATGTTGATATATGTATTTATATGAGTGATTTATTATAAGTAAATATAAGAAAACATAGATATCATAAATTAGAAATAAACTTACGTTGTGAAAAATAAAAAAATTAAAAACTATAATATCAATATAAATATAAGACCTCATAATAAATTCAGTATCTGTAGAAAAATCGTAAATATACCCCCTTAAATGAGGTTGAAAATCCATCAAATATTAAAAACTCGAGGTACCTCGACTAAAAACACTATTTTAGAGGCCTTCCAGGACATTTTTAGCCTAAACAAATGTGACAGATATTTACCTCTATCACTAAGAGAATGGAACTCACATTTACTATACTTTTCATAAAGATTCTCCCTTCACAATGTCTTTAGAATAATATTAAAATACTCCTCATATCCCTCTTACTCTTGTAGTATATCAAAATATCATCCATAAAGACTACCAAAAATTTGTTGAGGTAATCTATAAAGACTAAATTCATTAAGTCCATGAATATTTCTAGAGAATTTGTGAGTCCTAAGGGAATCAATATGAACTCATAGTTCTCGTACCTCCTTTGAAAATAATTCTAGGGAATATCATCCTTACTCACCTTTAATTGGTGATATCCTGAAGTTCCACCTCAGAGAAATACTTGGACCCACATAGTTCATTGAATAAGTCATCTATCCATGGTAGGGGATACATGTTCTTTATTGTGATTTTGTTGAGCTCATGATAGTCAATACTGAGGTTCATTGATCCATCCTTCTTCTTGATGAGGAGGATGAGTGAACCACATAGTGAGGAACTCGGCTATGTAAAACACTTGTCTAAATTCTTTTGTAACTACTTATTTAGTTACTCCAAATTAGTTGTGTCCATTCTATTATGTGAATTTGATATAGGTTGATATCTAGGAATAAGTTCAATTGAGAACTCATTCTCTAGGTTTTAGGAAAACTATAAAATTCTTCAAGGAACACATTAGTGTAGTCCCTTACAATGGGAATGTATTAAAGCATGATTCTATCTTTTTTCTCAATCATTTGTGCTAGATATGATTTCTCTTAAGACAATAATATCCACACTTGAGATGATGAATTTGAAAAAGATTAATCCTCCCCATTACACTTGTATATAATTGGAGGATGCCATGGTATGTGAAGGGTGATATCCCTTTCCCAACAGTTTATGTTGGATTTGTATAATGATAGACAATCCATGCCCAATATAACATCAAAATCCACCAAAGGAAGTATGAAAAGATTATATGGGAGATTTAGTCTAAAATCGTTAACCAGGGAGGAGTTATATACTTTGTATTAAATAATTTCCCCATTCATTGTTTTCATATATAACTCAACCTTTATATTTTGAGGTCGTGTTTGAATATTTCTAATAAACATGCATGATATGAGTGAATTCATAGAACTATAATAAAATAATATGTTTTATATTTGTGAATGAATAACTAGCATACCTTTCACCACATCATTTTCAGGATGCACCTCGGGAGTAGTGATCGCATAATCTATCCCTTTCTCCTTTGTCATTTGTGGATGCTGATGCTGATTACCCTCGAGGACTCAAGGTTTAGTGCATTGGATTTTATAGTTCTCTTTATCCCTATAGTTGAAGCATTGAACTGTAGATGGTTCTCTCCTTTCATTCACCACATTTTCCTATTTACTCATGTATTTTCTACATTTATGATGTTAGTGGTTGTCCCTGCCACACTTATAGAATTTCCCCATCCCTTTGAGTCTATTCCCATGATGCTTCTTCCCACATTTTTGACATGTGAGTGGTTGATATTTCTTTCCACCATTTTCATTAGACCCTCCATCTTAAAAATACATTTTTCATTTCTTATCCCCATATCCATAGGACCGTTATCCAAAATCCATCTCCACTTTGAGAGAACATCAAAAAACTTCTTTATAACTCCCAAAGTATCGAATTACTAGAGCATTTTGAAGGTATAGTTTTAAACCAGTAAAGAATCTATTTATTTTTCTATCATTGTTAATAACAAATCCCAAAAACCAACCTTGCAAGCCTTTTGAAAATTTCTTCATAGGATATGGAGACTCACCATCCTTCTTATTTAGCTCTATTAATTCTTTATCCATATTTGTATGATGATTCCGAGGGAAATACTTATTAAGAAACATTATCTTAAAGTCTTCCCACTCTATATTTCCAATTTCATCCTCCATCTTGGTGTTTTTAATCAATGCCTAACATTGATCAGACTCTCTATTTAGATGATAAATGACCAGATTCACCTTCTCCTTCTCCAAACAGTGGAGCATAGAAAAGATATTCTCCATTGATTTGACCCACTATTCCATGACTAGTGGATCAGAAGAGCCACTAAATGTCAGTGGTTGATGCCACATTAAATAATCGATATCTGGTTGCTTCCAATTAGGTGAAAGAGGACATTCCACAATTTTCAGGTTATTTTTTACATTATGAGATAGCTAGGGAAGAATGTCCATGAAATTTTTAACTCCACCTCCCAAATCATTAGTGATATCATTCAAGTAATCACCGCGTTGTCCCTCACATGGGTTACTGTCCTGGTTTCTCCTTGTTCCCACCATTTTCTAAAATAGAAAATGGTTGAACAAAACATAAGTCAATAATTCATGAATAAATAATTTATTACTTTCTGAAATTAACTCTAAATCCATATCATGTTGGATCCCTATGTTTAGTAATTTTCTAAAACAAGGATTATTGGGTTCTTACTTAATCATTTTATCATACTAAGGGTTTTCACTAAGGTTATCTACTCCTAATTAAAAATTTAACTAGTCTGTTATCTAATATCTACTATAGTGACCCTACTTTTCTTATAATACTATAACATAATTTTAATGATATACAATATAATGGTGTTAAAAAACTAGGATCCAGAGGTTTAGTGGTTTGGGGAAATTAGGACCATACACATCTTTTATATAATAAAATATAAAAATTTATTTAATTAATTCTTCTTTAGCTTCTTATTGGCCCTCATGTTCTCCATAGTACAAGAATTCACCCGAGGATATACATCAAATAAAGGGGTGAACTAACAGCTCTGTAAGTGTATGAATAAGAGACATGAAACATGGGTTAGCATAATAATCATCATAATAAGTATGAGTGGAAGCATTAAATAAAGGCGTGGAAAGTTGAAATGCATAAAAATGAAACATCATGTCTTAGTGGTAAACTACCACACCTATTTTTGAATAAAGGTATCAACATGTTTAGACATAAATTAATATATATCATGAGATAAAAAAATTATTCAATGTATTGGAGTGATATATAATTCTGGGCACACTCATCACATCATAAAATTTACATGTACTAAATAATTCCAGGTTTACCCATAACATCATAACATTTACTTTATCATGAATTCCATATAGAACATATATCAATATTGAAAATAAAATAACCCATGGAAAGGAATGAGTTTCTTTTAAAAAGATATCCATTCATGAATAAACTTTAGTGTTCCCAAAATAATTAGGGAATAACATACTTGGTATAATATTTATCAATCTTGAGTGAATAAGAAACATTATCACGATAAGTAAAAGATATATTTTTGTAAATAATAGTTCTTTTAGAAAAATAATTCCATTTTTCTTAAAAATAGATTGGAAACATGAATATCCAAAAAAAGGGAAGTGTAGGTTGGAGTAAATTTGTCAAAAGGGGGGTGAATTGAGCATCTATAAAAATTTCTGTTAATGATTGGTTCTTTGAAAATTTCCCCCCAATTAAATATGATCCAATTCAATTTGTAGCAATTTTATAAGAGTCCTGAATGTTCAATTAATTTATCAAGAGATTGATTAGTTATTTACTATACTAATCTAATATAAAGATTAATATAACTTTTGAAACAAACCTACTAGTACAAAACTATTATAAACACTTACAAAACTAACAATCAGAGTTTGACATTGTTTGAGTGAAATTTGTTATAAAACATAGTAAAAGAAAATAACAATAGGAACATTGGAATCTAAAACAAGAGGTTCAGTCTCAAGTCGAGAATTAGTCCTCTCTAATTGGTGATCAACTGCCACTAAGAAGTTTAAATTAATAAACAGGTTTGATCCACACCCAAGAATGAGGTTCACAACAACACACAAGGCTGTCCAGGTCACCCTTGACATCTACCAATGTTCTTCATGGGAAAAGAAATAAATAGGCCACACACGACCTCTTCCATAGTTCTATGTGGAAAATAAAGGATAAACAAAGTGTAAGATTGAGAATATCAGGTATCCTCCAGTTATGCATAGGAGTCGGTGTGTGTGTAATAGAAATATAGAAAGACTGATATAAATAAATGAACAAAACAAAGATAAATATGAAAATTTAGGTTTAGAAAGATGTATGTGTTATGCGGTTCAGCTCTGGACTCATTTGATATAGTGGAAATGAAGTTTGAGTCATGTTTTTGAATTTGACTCCAAAACCGAGTGTCGTGGCCTCTTTATTCTAGCTTCCATAAGTATGATATGTTTAGATTCTTGTTCGAAAGATGTTTAGGTCAGCTTAGTTGGTTTAGATTCACTTCTTGATCTCCCTGTATGTTATTACTTTTGAGATATTTGGTTTTGGATGTATTCTCTAGATTCACAGGTGTTCTTCTACACTTTTCACATTCTTTTGCTTCTTACTGCTATTCTCTGTGTTCTTTTTTTGAATGATCTAGCTTATAATTAGTTTATACTTTGAGGTCCAACAGAAATAATGATCTACCCATGTGCATGTACCTCATACTGTCATCTAAATATCCTACAAACAACATTAAATAATGTCAGGGAGATTAATTTGTCTAAATATGACCATTAGATACAAATTTGAATTAATAAAATAAAAACAGTTTTTATGACTATCGGTCAGTCATAGGTATCAGCAAGTCATTAACGTCGGTATATCAACAATAGTGACTCTTTGTATCAGTGAGTCCATTCCATCGGTATCAGTGACTCTGGGCATTGGTAAGTCATTTCTTTTATCGGTCTGTCTAGGCATCGATGAGTCATCATCGGTGACTCATTTTAAACTATTAGTGCGTCGCCCATCGGTGAATCATCCATCGATAAGTCCTTTGAACTATAGGTGAATCTCCCATCGGTGAATTAGCCATCAGTGGGTCCTTTGAACTAATGGTGCATACCCCATCGATGAGTCACTTGAACTATCGTTGTGACCAATCATTGGTGACTTGTCAATCAGTGCATCGTTTGTTCTTTCAGTGAGTCCTGCATCAGCTTCTTCTTCGATCAGTGAGTCCTCATCGGTGAGTCATCTATCAGTGACTCCTTAAACCAATCTATGTCAGGGACTTTGAGAAACTTAAAAAGTGTCTATATTATACAGAATAATACCAGATTAAGTGAAATTCATAATTACATGTAAATATACACTTTTAAATATATTGAAACATAAATATCCATAATTTATTTACTTATTGAAATGTATTATACCATGTGGAATAATTTATTCATTTATAAATATTCATTGACATGATTAACATTATTCATAACATAATATGTGATGTATCATGATTTGTAAATTATCATGATTTATGAGTATGAAAACAACTATCTCATAAAAGGGCCAACAATATCCCCCTTTTTATAATACAATATTATGGAATTAATTATTTATAAATGATGTTAAAAAATAAAAATGAATTGGATTAGTAGACTAACAGTGATTTTGAATTCTCAATATAACCATAAAGACTTTTCTTTTAACCTCCCCCTTAATAATTTTATCAGAGCATATATAGAGGATTCCTTTCCCCCCCTTAGTTAGCTGCATTAGATTATATAAAAGTTGGAATATATATATTTTCTATTGATTACATGCCATCTTTCTTATGCCAGAGTTCTCCCCCTTAGGTTAAGATTTTATTCCATCCATATATTTACCCCCCTTTTAGGATTAGAAAAAAGGAGAAAAGAAATATAAAGAAATTTGAAACACAAAGAAGGAAAATTTATATTCATGAAAGTACAAAAGTTTTCAAACCTCAAAAGACACGTAGAAAACAATAAAAGTACAGAGCCCTATAAAAAATGATCCACAACTAAGGATTGGGATTTTGAGGTGCCTTCCCTTTTTCTGAAGGGTAAATAGTGGGGCCTATAGGTGGTTTTTTGGAAGTAGGAAGGGCTGATCTAATGGTGACACCAGGTAAAGAAATGATTTTATGAACTATAGATGTAAGGCTTAGTATCTACTCTGAAAGAACATGACTTTGAGGCTTCTCTTGGATCACTGGCCTGATCTGAGATAAATCTTGAGATATTGTCATCTGAGCAGGAGGCTGTGAACTAGATCTAATGGAAGCAGCTGCATGGACCACTATAGCCTTAGTCTGTACATGTAGGTAGGGTTTCAAAAGCTTGATAAAATCATTGATGATTTCACCCCATACTACATGGTCTTTTCAAAATCCTCTTTGTTTTCCATGAATTTCACCAATGTGGGAGTAAAATCCTTCAGCTCGCTCACTTTCCTCTTGAAATCCTCAATCATAGGTGGTATCTTGAGGTTCTAATCCATGTATTTAAAGTTGTTATTCAACTAATTATTTGTGTAGATTTTATAAAAGTACTTATCCACTTTTTACCTGATCTTCTTTTGAGTAGTATATACTTCATTTGTACATTGTCTCACTATGTTATATAAAATGTCACCATTCTTGTGCACTTTGGAAAGGCTATTTTTATCAGAGTCATTCTGAATGGACCTCAACTCTTATCTTATTACAATCCTAAAGGACCCCATAATAGTAGCAGACCTAGTAACTCTAGAACTAGATACACCAGAAATAATTTTTCCAAGACCTCCCTTCAACCTTTTCAAATCGACATTCAGTAGATGTGTAACAAGGTTCCTAAGAACCTCCATAACAACACAAAGTGTAGTTTTGAAATCATTGGACATAGATACCATTTCGTTATTCATTTTCTTCACTTCTTCTCCCAGCACTGTATTATTTATAATAATGGTCTCAGCTATAGTGATTAGGTTGGGATGTATATACTGGAATACCAGTATTGAAATCCTAGCAGCATCTTCCACTAAAATACTCCTGGAAGTAGGAGCTTAATTTATTATTGGAATAGAGGATATCATAGATTCACGTATATCAGCATTGAATTGTTTGAGATAGGACTTGGTGACATAGTCACTAGGCACTGAAGGTACAACATGCTCATCACTAGAAGGAAAAGATGTTAACACAGGAGCAGTCAGTTCCACATCAACTTATGGAGTAGGAGGAGCTACCATCTCCTCATCTGAATCATAATCCAGCCTAAACAGGATATATCCTGGATTTTTATTCCACTCAATAGATCAATTCCATTCCCTAGGATCCACAATATCAATTTTTACTCTTCTACCATGAGGCACAGGTACAATCCAAGCTTCATCATCTTCTTCTTGACCTCCAGCCAAAATAACATTTTGAGGCACTGGTACTATCTGAACATTAGCTTCTTCTTGAACTCTACCCAATCTAACCACTTGAGGATCCTCCTCATTATAAATAATAGGTGATATCTAAGTTTCATATCCTTACTCTTGTCCTCTAGCCATAATATTAGTAAGTTATTGAATGATTTTTTGAGCATGATCAGGGTGGTCATGTCTATCCTCATGTCCAACATCTTCTACTATATGATCAAAATCATCCTATCCATCAGGATCTGCATCATTCTGTCTATCAGCCTCATCATCATCTCTATTGAAAGACTTGTCACATGAAATGACTACATATTGTCTATATTTTAGTGAGACACTCACATACTCACCATCATCATTCTCATCATCCTCATCATCACCATCATTAATATTGATTACATAACCTTAAACAAAAGAGACTTTTTGTATCTTCCTCATTATCTTCTAATAAAGGTTCATATGAAGGAAATTATAATGGTTTACTTATAGTTCTATATAAAATTTCTCTAGGGATTTCAGTGATATCTAGGTCACTCATATCATCTACAGAAGAACCCTCTTTTCTTTGCAGCCTAGGCTTGTCTTTCTCTTCATCTGAATATACAACCTGCTCACTGGGTTTAATAACTAGATCATCTCGATCGCTTGGTCTTGTAAGATGATAAATGGGATTAAAATCCAGATAAAATATCTCCTCATTTTCTACCCATATTCCCCTCCATGTGTTTTAAAATATTTTCATCCCTTTTCATATATCTTTGTGTATGCAGAAACCACTACAAGTAGTAATGAATTCATCTACATCCTCTACACATCCTAGCATCTTCAATATTGTATAAATCATCCTTAGATAATATAAACATGTTTCTTTCATGGATGGTTTGATAATTTTAGAAATGTGTACCATATGGTACCTAAACATATTCACTTTCACCACTTTCTTCAACAAAAAGTAGGAATACATCCTAATACTTCAAGGCAGCAAAATCTCCCTTGGGAAGATTTAGTGTTGGATAAACTTGAATATCATTCTGGACTCTCCATATAATTCTGAAGATATTGGTGTCCCTGATTCCTCATTTGTAGTCAACTATTTCAATACATTTTCATAAGAAAATAAATCCAAGGTAGGTGGAATGTTACCATAGTAGTCAAAAAATAATCCCTCATGTGGAATCCTCAATAATTCATCCAAATATCTTCAAGAAAATGAAATTTCCATTTCCCGTTACAACTTATTTCATCAGAGCCTCCTCGAATCCTTCCAAAAACACTTCCAATTTGAGATAAAATTGGTGTACCATCTTGGTATAGAAATTTCTCTCATTTTTTGAAAACTAGCTAATCCACCCTGGTGATTCCAATACTTTCAGAAAAAGAGACTTGCTCGACAACAACCATTCGACAGACAATTCTTTCTCTAGAGTTACTACTATGATTCCCAACTCTGAATTCACAGAACGTTTGGAACTACTTGATTCTCCATTTTTTCACTAGGCTAATGATGATTCACTCAGTCCTTCCATTATACGCTTTGTCCTTACCATTCGGAAGGTTTGATTTAAAGAAGGAAGTAAAAATGTTTGAGGTTTGAAGGATGTGAGGGTAGTGAAGGGTCATGGATCAGTTTAATTTTATCATTTCGGGATTGTAGTTAGTAATAAATACAAAATATAATAATGGAAAAATAATGAACAAGAAACTACGTTATTTTATTTAAAGATATAGATAGAAAAATTTACTAAAAATTTCTTATCGGTACCAGTTTCACTCTAACAGTATTGGTCTCAATTGATCGGTATTACATGATCTACTTAATATTGTCATGACCCACCTTCACCATGATGAGATAAGGGACAGCAGGTTGCCAGACCCTTCCTTCTTCAACTTGAAGGAGAGATAATGACCCCCGAGACCCGCCTTCAATAGGTCCCGGAGTGGAGACTATCACCAAGGGTATAGAAGCACACACATGATGAAAGGAATTACCCTTTTTATTTAATAGGATCGGGAGAGAAGATATTAAATCCCAACATCACCAAAAGTAGAAGTACATGTAAAGACAAAACAATCCATTCTCATATGCATGTTCCAAAAGTAAATGTTACAAAAGTAAAATAAAACCCCAAAAGAAGTACCAAAAGAATGAAAAACAACAACAACAACTATCCCAACGATTGAACTAGTATGACCATGCACGATCCCTGAAGTCCCCTTGGAAACTTGAAAACCGTTTTATATATGTAGGGTGAGTATACAAGTATACTCAGTAGGGAAAAACAAAGACTCTCGTGCACAAGTGGGGAGGCATTCTAATGCCCTGTGAGAAAAGAGATAACCAAAACACCTAGCAAGGAAAACTATCCACCAAAGCCTCACCAAGGAACACTCCCCAAATAACGCAAGTAAAGTAGAATATAGTAATAGAACATCGATATTTGGGTACCCCGTGACACATTCCCACTAGTTATTGAAGACATCCTATGCATCGAACCTCCCCCACTATTATCACTACAGTCCCACTGCCACTCCCTTCCGGAACACACCTGGATCATCACTACCACACATCCCGCCCACTAACACCTGGGCCACAACAACCACCCGTAACCACACCCGCAAACACCTGGGCCAGAACAACTACTGCCACACCCGAAGACACCTGAGCCTCATCCCGACGACTCTTGGGAAATAACCTGCCCGCACACACCTGGGCCAACCACCACAACTACCCTGCCCAAAGAATATTGGGCTATAATGGACCTCTTGCCGTCATGGACTGCCCGAAAAGTCTTGGGCTATTCGGGAAAGGGAGCAGAAAATGAGCTAACAACCAGTCACTCATAGGAGTGTTGGGAAGAACACCCTCCCCCATGAAATGGGGGTGTTCAGCACTAAGTGCTCAACTTGGGTGGGGCGTGAATAAGAAACATAAGAACCAAAATTTTATGTATTGGTAAGAAGCACTTCTCCCAACTGAGGGTTTCCAAATCCAACCTAAAAAAAAACCTCATTACTATTCATTCATAAAAGAAAGGCACATTACTCACTGCTAAGTCACAACTCATTTCCAAAAACAATTCCCCATTTAACCCATTCTTGCTTTCATGTTCAAGTGATTCCATTTAGGTGAATTTTGCACTACTGGGCAACTAACCGGCATAACCACAAGCCAGAGAAAGAGAAACATCCAAACAAAAATTTAAGCATTCACACCAGGTTCTCTTGTGAAGTCACAACCACAAAGGGATTAGTGATATACCTCAAAGTACTGGAACCCCACCAAGCCTCGAGATACAACCCCACATAGCTTTAGATTCAAAAACAACAACCATGACACAATAAAGGATCCCATCCCCATCCACCCTCATGGTGCCACCGTCACGGTGTCAGCCTCACGGTGCCACCGTCACGGTGCAAGCCTCATGGTGCCACCATCATAGTGGAGCCGTGTTTTGGCAAAGTAATGGACCAGGTGGGTCCGGGCCATTACATCAGATACCTCTCAAACTATTCTCGCCCTTGAGAATCAAAACTAGACTCGAAGAAAAGAGGGGGTTCCGAAAAACCAACTTGAAAGATACCTCTCAGGTTTGAACCTCATCGATATATATGAACACCTCTCCCTCAAGTAACTAGGCAACACTCAAGGGTCAAACTGTCCAGTCATATGGGTTATGGAGTTTCTTCCACCATGTCAAGATACTATCCACTTTGGGTGGAGCTGACTCGCCCGCACAGGTTTAATCGCATCCACCTTAATGCGTCTTGATTAGGGACCAGGTCATCCCCTCTCCATAGTTAGGACTCTTCACACACATACACAGAATAAGAAAAACCACACATTCTATAGTTAATAAGGTAAAGCGTTCCATCATAAATAAGTACAAACAAAACAGAACAAAAATCAAAACATCCTTGGGTACTGGGCACACATCTGCGTTTCCCATTCCCAGGTACTTTCCTCGAGCCCTCCATGCCTCCACAACACATGAACCAAAGGAATGGTCCACCCACATAGCACCTTATCCTCATGATACTCGACCCTCACTGGTCTTTCCAAAAAAGTCACATCGTCCCTGATATCTATCATTCCCCAGTTGAGGATGTGTGAATCGTCATGTAGATATCGTCGGAGCTGAGACACATGGAATACATCGTGCAGTCTCAGTAGTGGCGATGGTAGCGCTAGCTGATAATCCACTTCACCGACCCGCCGCAGCACTTCGAATGGTCTGACGAACCAGGAAGAAATCTTACTCTCCCTACCGAACCTCCATTGCCCATGCCGAGGGGAGACCTTAAAGAACACATGGACCTCGACCTCAAACTCCAAGGGTCTCCTCCTATTATCAGAATATTACTTTTTCCGGTCCTAGGCTGCCTTCATCCTCTCCTGTATAAGTTGAACCTTCTCCATTGTTCTTTACACCACCTCTGGTCCAAGAACACCTGCCTCCCCGACCTCTGTCCATCACACAGGTGAGAGACACAACCCCCCGTACAAAGCTTCTAACGGAGCCATGCCAATGGTACAGTGATAGATATTGTTGTAGGAAAACTCCACCAGAGGAAAGCTTCATTCCCATGATCCCCCAGAGTCCAGAATACATGCTCGTAGCATATCCTATAATGTCTGGATGGTGCGCTCTATATGTCCATCTGTTTGGGGGTGAAAAGCATGCTAAGACATAACTGGGTTCCAAAAGCATGCAGCAATCCTCTCCAGATCCGTGAGGTAAACCATTCATCCCTATCTGAGACTATGGATGTCGAGACCCCATGAAACTACACAACCTCTTCCATGTACCTCCATGCTGGGGCATCCACCGTACTTGAATCCTTGATTTCAGGTAAGTGGGACGATTTCGTTAGTCGGTCCACCACTACCCAGATAGCATCGCAACCCCCTTGAACTCTGAGTAGTCCCATGACTAAATCCATCGAGATGTCATCTCACTTCAATTCAGGGAAATCTAAAGGTTGTTACAGACCCCCTGCGATGCAGTGTTCAGCATTCACCCGCTTACACACGAGGCACTTTGCTATAAACTCTGCCACCGTCCACTTTACCCCGGGCCACCAAAACTGACTCCTCAGACCCTGGTACATCTTGGAAACTCCTAGGTGCACTACTAGGGGTGATTTGTGGAACTGACCATGAACCCACTCGTGCATCGCCTCTGGAATAGAAAACATCCCTCGGAAAAACATCTGATTATGACCATCCTCCTTCCACACTTCCGGAGCATCGCCATGGTTAACCTGGACACACATTACTTCACTCTCTATGTCTCCCCACTAAGACTCCTCCACCTACCGTAGGAGAGAGGATTGCACTATCATCTGAAATAGACAACCTCTACCACCATCCTCACTTACATCCAGGTGCAGGGCATCCAACTCCTCCATCAAATTCCAAGCATCTTCTGACTCTTGAACCACATCCTTCTGCGACTTCCTGCTCAAGGAATCAGCCACCACATTCCCTTTTTCTGAGGTGTAGTAAATTTTGAAGTCGTAGTCTTGAAGTAACTCCATCCACTATCACTGCCATAAGTTCAGGTCCCGCTGGGAGAAGATATACTTCAAGCTTTTGTGGACCATGAAGACCACCAGGCGTTCCCCGATGAGGTAATGCCGCCCCAACTTTAGTTCGAACATGACCACCACAATCTCCAGATCTTGGTTGGAATAATTAAACTCATGGGGACGTAACTATCTAGACCCATAAGAGATCACCCCTTGTCGTTGCATCAGCACACACCCGAGGCCTTGTCCTAAAGCATCACAGAACACCTCATACGCCGCCTCTTCTTCTAGAAACCTCCGCACTGGGGCACTTACCAACATCTCCTTTAGAAAGATAAAGGATGCCTCGCACTGCCCATCTCATATGAAAGCATGGTATTTCTTGGTCAAGGCTATAAAAGGAGATGCAACTCAAGAGAAGTTGGTTACGAACCTCCATTAGTAACATTCTTGTCAAAGGAAACTACAAACCTCTGCCACATTCTTGGATGCTGCCCAAGAAACAACTGACTCGACCTTCGATGGGTCTACTGCTATTCCCTGCTCGGATACCATGTGCCCAAGGAAGTGCACTTCTCTCACCCAGAACTTGCACTTGGATAATTTCCCATAGATTTGGTGCTGTCGGAGGGCCTCTAAAACCGTTCTCAAGTGTTCTGCATGATCCTCCTCTGACATTGAGTTGATTACGATGTCGTCAATAAACACGACTACGAACCGATTCAGGTATTCCCAGAAGACGGAGTTCATGAGTCCCATGAACATAGTTGGAGCGTTTGTAACACCAAATGGAATGACTAAAAACTCAAAGTGTCCATATCAACACCTGAAGGCAGTCTTTGAGATGTCGCCCTTCTTCACCCTCAACTAGTGATATTCGGACCGCAGATCGATCTTAGAGAACCAACCTGCTCCCCTCAGATGGTCAAAGAGATCTTTTATTTTCAGAAGAGGGTAGTGATTTATGACCGTCACCCGATTCAGTCTCCTGTAGTCTATGCATAGCCTCAGACCACCATCTGCCTTCTTTGCAAACAAGATAGGAGCACCCCATGGTGACGCACTTGGTCGAAAAAAACCCTTCTTCGTCAGATCGTCAATTTGAATATGCAACTCCCTCAACTCAGAAGGTTCCATCCAGTAGGGAGCCATTGAAAACAGACAGGCACCATGTTGCAAGTCTATCCCAAACTCAACATCACATCGAGGGGGTACAGCCGCCACCTCTTTAGGGAAGATGTCCATAAACTCACTAATAATCCCTAGGACTTCCACCGTTTCTACATCCACCGACCCCAATGATAGTTCAGCTAACAAAAAAAATAGGGGTTCCAATCGCCGGCTACCTTCCCAGTAACCCCGTTCACCGATGAAAGTCACATGTCAGCCGCCCAAGTCTGAAAACATGATCCTTCCTCGGAAGCAGTCAATACCGACACATACAGAGAACAACCAGTCAATTACTAGGATGACATTGTATGGATGTATCAGCAATAGTAGAAGATCCCTAATTGATTGATGTGGCCCTATCATCAGTCTACACCCTTGAAAAACATAAAACAAGTTGGGATGACCTCCGACTGGTGTACTCAACATCATGGGCACTAGAAGTCTCTCAGCATCTAGACCCAAAGCACGGGCCAGACTGGGCACAACAAAGGAGTGTGAGTCTTCTGTATAGAACAAGGCATAGGCAAGAGTACTAAACAAGATAATTGTACCTCGAATGACTCTCGAACCTGCTGGAGCTACTGCCTCTGCGGTGTGTAACTGCCCATGCCCAGCTCCCCTACACATCGACTGTCGGCTGCCTCCCCGACCGCACCCTGGTCGAGGTCCCTGAGGAGCGCCCTGAGGTCGGCCTCCTCCTGTGATGTCTGCCCTTGGAGGAGCGAGAGCTCACTGTCCCTGCTACTACTGCTGAAAGGGAGTTACTGAAAACTACTACGACTGGGGTGGGTGCTGCACTGGCCCACCCCCATTGTACGGTACTCAGTCTGGGCACTGATTCCGAAGGTGCGCATGGCTGCCAATGATGAAGCATCTCGGTCCTGGGCCCGAATGGAAAGGGCGAGAACCAGGAGATGGGAACTATAACTGCTGGGGTCTGCTCTCTACTGGTCGAAACCTAGAGGGCCCTCATGTTGGAGGCCTGCAGCTGATGGATTTCTCCTTCGACGAGCCCAACTGGATTCCCTCTCACGATACACCTCCCAGCATGTGCATCCTATCCACTACTTTTTCCTTCTTGTGGACCTCCAAGTACGTCGGTAGGGTAAATGGGGTAACAAAATACTAGAGATAAGGTAGAAGTGCCTCATCCAAACGTCTTGCCCGAGACTCCTCATCCAGAAAAAGGTCCGGAGCAAAGAGAAGGAGATCCTTGAACTTGATCCCCAACTGTCTTGCTGACATACTCCAATGCTGGAGGGAGAGTAGCTCCTGCCTCTTCTCAGCCTTTATCGTGGAAGAGAGGAATTCCGCTAGGAACTCCTTCTCGAAGTCAGTCCATGTCACCTCAGCCTCCCTCTTCTCCCCAAGATAAAGCGTCCAACATTGACATGCTGCTCCATGCATCTGGCTTAGAACCTGAGGAACCCAGTACTCTGTTGGAGCCCGGATAAAGCTGAATGCTATCACCAGATCCTCTAGCCAACTCTCTATCTCCACGTCAGAGATGCTGCCCTCGTACTTATTGAGGGTCTGCTGCTGAAATTAATGAAGCGTCTTTTGCCACTGATCATCCTCCTCCTCTCGGTCAGCGCTCTGTCGATCATCCAAGTCAACCTCCTGGGCCTTGATCGCCCGCTCTACTCATGGTTGTCTCCTAGGTGCCATAGCTGCAAGGTAAACAAGGAATGCCTAAGCCCGAGTAGTGTAAAATATTGTTCTTAAATTTTCTTAGACTTCTTATTCATTTTAAATCCCAAAAATACCAATGAAACACAAGAACACAAGTCATTATGATGCATTTACCTTCCATGGGGTCTCTACCCTGCAATCAGTGCAGCCTTACTTGGTCGTTCGGTAGGCCCAGAGTCCTTGCATCGGATCACGGGGGGACCTAAAATCCCATGTCCTAGCCGGTCTTCCCTGTCCTATTTCTTGCACCAAGATCGTCCAACACTGTTTCCCTACCATCCCATGAAATCCTCACTGTACCTAACCCCGAACTCCATCCTATCTCTCAACCCCCACCTTCGATACCATTCTTTCACTACCCACCTTCACCAAGATGATATAAGGGACAACAGGTTGCCAGAACCTTCCTTCTTCAAGTTAGAGGAGAGATAATGACCCCTGAGACCCGCCATCAATTGGTCACGGAGTGGCGACTAGCACCAAGGGTATAGAATCACACACAAGATGGAAGACATTGCCCTTTTTATTTAATAGGATCGAGATATGAGATAGTAAATCCCGACAATACGAAAAGTGGAAGTACAGGTAAAGCCAAAACAATCCATTCTCATATGCATGTTCCAAAAGTAAATGTTAAAAAAGTAAAAGAAAACCACAAAAAGAAGTACCAAAAGAAAGAAAACCAGCAACAACAACTATCCCAACATCTGAACTAGTACGACCCTACACAATCCTTGAAGTCCTCCTGGAAACCTGGAAATAGTTTTATATACGTAGGGTGAGCATACAAGTATACTCAGTTGGGAAAACCAAAGACTCTCATGCACAGGTGGGGAGACATTCTAATGACCTGTGAGAAAAGAGATAACCAAAACACCTAGCAAGGAAAACTATCCACCCAAGCCTTACCAAGGTACACTCCCCAAATAACGCAAGTCAAGTAGTGTATAGTAATAGAACATCGATATTTGGGTACCCTGTGCCACTTTCCCATTGGTTATTGAAGACATCCTACACATCGAACCTCTCCCGCCATTCTCACTGCAGTCCCACATCCACTCCCTACTCACACACACCTGGGCCATCACTACCACACATACCACCTGCAAACACATGGGCCACAACAACCACCTGTAACCATGCCCTTAAACACCTGGACCAGAACAACTACTGCCACACCCAAAGACACCTGGGCCTCATCCCTAAGATTCTTGGGAAACAACCTACCCACACACACCTGGGCCAACCACCACAACTACCCTGCCAGAAGAATCTTGGTCTATAATGGATCTCAGGCCGTCACAGCTTGCCCGAAGAGTCTTGGGATATTTGGGAAAGGGAGTATAAAAGGAGCTAATAACCAGCCACTCATAGGAGTGTTGGGAGAAAACACCCTCCCCCATGAAATGGGGGTGTTCGGCACTAAGTTCTAAACATGGGTGGGGCGCGAATAAGAAATATAAAAACTAAAATTATTTGTATAGGTAACAAGAACTCATCCCAACCTAGGGTTTCCAAATCCATCCTAAGCACAAACACCCTCATTACTATTCATTCATAAAATAAAGTCACAACACTCAGGACCAAGTCACAACTCATTCCCAAAACCAATTACCCATTCAACACATTCTTTCTTTCATGTTTAAGTGATCCAATTTAGGTGAATTCGTCACTACTGGGAAACTAACTAGCATAACCACAAGCCAGAGAAAGAGAAACAACCAAACAAAAATTTAAGCATTCACACCCGGTTCTCTTGTAAAGTCACAAAAACAAAGGGATCAATGATATCCCTCAAAGTACTGGAACCAAACCAAGACTCGAGATACAACCCCACACAACTTCAGATTCACAACCAACAACTGTTCCACAATAAAGGGTCCCATACCCATCCACATCACCCCATAATCATCAAACAAAAAACACACCTACTAGAAAAATAGAGTAGGGAAACATCTAGTTTAAATCACATCATTCATTAGGATCTTATTTCTGTTGGATAATTGGGGTGACCACACAGGGATTGATGTTCACTGGGTATCCATTTAACCAACTGAGTTTAGGTGATTAACCAATTTCCATGTTACATTTATTTAATCATCACAGAAGACAAGGGTTCATTAGTGGGAAAGGAAAGACCACCAACGACCATGATTTTTAGTGAGTATAAGACCATATAGTTCAAAACATATAGCAATCAAAAAAGATTGTAGAAGAATTGTCAAACGCACCCCATAATTCTTTAATAGTCTGTTTATTATCTTTGTTAAGGTTTGGTTTCATCCATTCCCACAGAAACAATAGTATACCCACCCCGCATGATACACAATAAGGAGAGATGAAGGAAAATACCTACTTGCTTGATCAAGGATCGAAGTTCTTCTCCCCGCACCAAGAACTGGGGATGCATGAATTGCAGGGTAGGAACATCGGGGACTCCAAGGGTGAGAAGAAATGCTCCGGCACAGGCACACCACTTGCCTCGGGAAAGGGAACTCCAAACTCACCAGGAAGAAAAAGAGACTAGCCAAGAGGAAGAAGAAGAAGGAATTCTAGTGCAATATAAGGATGAGATCCCGTTGTTACGAGATATTGAAATTTGAATGGCTTAAAAGTCGGATCATGGTTCCCCATGCGGTTGGGTAGTTACAACTAATGGAATTAATTGTCATTTAACAATTCTCCTCGGAGGGGTGGTCATAATGGCTATGTGTTAAACAGTTTTCTTAATCTACAAGGAAACACATAACAGGGGCAGAACTGGAAGGTACGTGGAAGGGCATGACACCGAGGAAAAACCACACGTTTTGGTAAGTTAAGGGTCACCCAACTCTTGGGGGTACTTTAGATATTATTTATGGAATTTAAATGGCTTTGAAAGGGGGCATTAAATCATCTTTACGTCAAAAGATATGTTGCGGCGGAAAATTTCGAAACTGGGAAAAGAACAAAGACCGCTCGGTGAGGACACAGTGCCACCGTCATGGTGCCACCGTCATGGTGCCACCGTCACAGTGCCACCATCACAGTGCCACCGTTATAGTGGATCCATGTTTTGGAAAATTAATGGACCAGGTGGGTCTGGGCCATTAAACATATGATCAGTTTCACCTGATCGGTTTCACCTGATTGGTTTTATCTGGTTGGTTTCACCAGATCAGTTTCATTGATAATTTTTTTAATGGGATAAGGTCAGATAGTCTTTATAGAATAATCATTTCTAGTTCATGTATGTTGTATCTCATTCTCTCAGAGTTTAAGGGTTTGATAAAAATGTCAGCAAGTTTATGTTATGTCCCAATAAACTCAAGAGTTATATCACCTATTTGATAGTGATATATCAAAAAGTGATGTCTTACATCAATATGTTTTGTTTTGGAATGAGATATTGGTTTTATAGAAATTTTAATATTACTTGTACTGTCACAATTTATGAGGATATGTATGAATTGAAATCCATATTCTAATAAAGTGTGTTTCATCCACAAAATTTGTGCACAAAAACTACCAGCAGCAATGTACTCTACTTTAATAGTTGTCAATGTAACCAAAATTTTCTTTTTTACTACACTATCAGATTAGAGACTTTCCCAAAAAGTGAAATGTTCTAGAGGTTCTTTTTTAATCTAATTTACACCCACCAAAGTCTGCATCAGAATAAGTAACCCTATCAAATGTTTTTTCTCTTGGGTAGAATAATCCTAAATTAGTTGTATATTTTAGACATTTGAAAACTCTTTTAACAATATTTAAATGTGACTCTATTAAGATTTCATGAAATATTTCCCACATACACACACTAAACATGATGTTTGGCCTAGTAGCAACTAAGTAAAGAAAACTCCCAATCATTCCTTTATAAGTAGTTGGATCAACAAATTTTCCATTTTCATCAAGATATAACTTACAAGTGGAAGTCATAGGAGTTTAACTAATATTAATGCCATAAAGCCATATTTTTTCCAATGATATTTATTACACTTACTTTGATTTATAATAATACCTTATTTATTTTGAAATATTTGAAATACAATAAAATATTTATGTTCACCCATCAAACTCATTTCAAACTTACTTTTCATCATTCTTAAAAAATAATTGCATAAAGAATTTTTAGAAGAACCAAAAATAATATCATCTATATATATTTGAGCTATTAAGGCATCTTTAGAAATTCATTTTATAAATAAATTAGGATTTTCAACTCCTTTAGTAAAACCTTTAGAAATAAGAAAGTTTCTTAACCTATCATACTAAGCTCTTAAATCTTATTTCAAGCCATATAAATATTTAGTTAGTTTGAAAAAAATGATTTAGAAAATGTGGATTTGTAAAACTTGGAGGTTTTTCAATAAAAACATCCTCAATTATATTACCATTTAATAATGCACTTTTGACATCCATTTGATAAAGTTTGAAATCCAAGTGTTCTGTATAGGCAAGTAAGATTCTAATGTCTGGAATCCTAGATACTAGTGTAAAGGTCTCCTCATAATCAATTCCATCTTCTTGATTATAGCCTTTTGAAACCAATCTATCTTTGTTTCTAACTATATTTATAGCTTCATCTACTTTATTACTAAACACTCATTTAGTTTCTATGGTCAAGATATCTTTCGGTCTATCAAAAATATTCTATACTTTATTTCCATCAAACTGATTAAGGTTTTCTTGAATAGAACTCACCCAAAATGCTTCATTGATTTCCCCATTGATATTTTTAGGTTCAAGTTGTGACAATAATTCTTGATGTTCATCTTGATTTCTCAAGGAATCTCTAGTTTTTATTCCTCTGTCTAAATCTCCAATTACAACATCTAAGGGATGGTTTTTAAGTGTTCTAGTTGGTCTACTAAATATAGGGCTAGTTATTTCTAGTTCATCACTTGGTTCTAGTTCATTATGACTATAATCTGGATAATTTATAGAATTGGAGGTTCTAAAAGTTTCCTTTATAGAATGTTTAGATGTTTTCACATTAAATTCTAAATTGGACATATCCTTTTCATGATTCTCAAGTAAGGTCTTAAGTTCATGTGGATCTATTTCATCAAACTTGACATGAAAAGAGTCCTCTACGCATTTGGTTATTTTATTAAAGACTCTCTATGATTTTCTTGATGTTGAATATCCAAGTAATATTCCTTCATTAGGAGTTTTCCTAAGGATATGTCTGATTAAGACTCCATTTATTATATAAAAAGCTGTATTAACAGCTTCATCCCAAAAATAAAAAGTTAGGTCATATTTATTGATCACATTTCATGAAATTTCTTATAGGGTTCTATTTCTTCAATCTACTACACTATTCTGTTGAGGTGTCCTAGGGGAAGATAATTAATTTCTATAGCCATTTTGTGATAAAAAAGACTCAAAGTCTTGATTTTCAAACTCACAACCATCTTCTTTTTTTAGAGATTTAATTTTGAGTCTACTAAGATTTTCTACAGCCCTAGTATACTTGGTAAAAAGAGAGAAAAATTCACTTCAGTGAGCTTAGAAAAAGGTCCAAGTATCCCTAGATAAATCATCTACAAGAACATAAACAGAGTGCTTCCCATTGAGAATTGAAACTCTATATGGCCAAAACTAGTCCATGTGATCCAAATATACAGGTTGATAAGTTGTAACTTTTTTCTTTGGTTTGAAAGAGATTTTATGTCTCTTTCCCTTTTGAAAAGGATTGTACACTTTATTGTTTGGAAACACTTGTTTGGGAATGTATTTAACTAAAAAATTTCTGGTCATTTTATTATGGGAGTGTACATTACAATTTCCTAGTCTTCTATGACAGATCCAAGAGTCTTTGTGAAAGGAACTTAGGTAGGAAACATTATGTAATTCTAGTGAGTCTAAATTTACAGAATATACATTATCATTTCTAAGATAAGTAAATACTAAGTTGTTTTGGGCATAAAATCCCTGTCATGAATCATTTTTAAATTTGACTCTAAATCCATCATCACGTAGTTGAGATATTCTAAGTATGTTATATTTCAATCCATCAACATAATGTACTTTGGAAATTAAAATAGAGTTAGGGTTAGCAATTTGGCCAAAGCTGATGAGTTTTCCTGTACTATTGTCACTAAATGTGACACGTACTCCATCAATATTGATGAGATTCTTGAATATTGAGAAATCTATTGTTATGTGTCTTGAATAGCCACTGTACAAGTTCCAATGTTTTATACAGGAAATCTTTAGACAGTCTACCTACAAAAAAATTTATCCAAGAAAATATTTTGGTACCCATATTTTTATGGGTCCAGAAATATTAGAAATAACGGATTTAGGAACCTAGAATTATCTTATGGGTTTTATATACATGGAATGTAAAAGAAATTAAAACATAAACTTTATTAGGTCCAAAAAAACTTGAGATAATAAATGATTTTTTAGAACAGGAACATGCAGTAAAATTTTGATTTTTGGAAAGAGAAGCAGATTTTCTAGATTTAGTTATAAAATATGTTTTAGATAAATGTCTTTTTCCTGGCTGGTATAATATTCCAGTAGTATACATAGGTTCTATATGTTTACCATGTAATTGAGTAAGTGTGTTTTTCCTATTGGAAAACTTTTCCAAATCCTTCCTTAGCTGATTATTAGATATCTTTAGGTCATTATTTTCCATTAGCAGTTGTAAATTTTTCTCGTTCTCAATAGTAAGTTCAGATTTAATATTTTTAGAGAGTGCATGATATTTCTTTAATGATTTATACTTACACTTCAATTCACTACATGTTTCTTCTAGCATATTAAAATACTCAAATAGTTCATCATTTTTCATATTTTCGTATTCAGATTCATCTATAGAATAATAGTCATCAGGTATAAGATATTTTACGAGTACCTCTGAGGTATTTTTCATAAATCACATGTTTTCCATGTCTTCTTTATAATTATGAGAAGAAAAAGATTCACTAGATCTCTACTTAGATGCACTTTAGGTGGCCTTTATTACTTTCTTATAATTCCTATCTTTATACTCATACTTATTTTTATACCTCAATTTTGGACAGCCATATTTGACATACCCTCTCCTTTTTCATTCAGATAAAACTAATTTTTAATTTTTCAGGCTTATTCCAATCCTTTTTTCCAAATTCCTTTATTATCATATTTTCCTGTATAGTTTGGTTTCTTGAAGAACTTTTTCTTTCTGTAAAATTTCCAGAATCTCCTGGCCAACTGAGCTATTTCCTCATCAATCTCTGAATCTGATTCTTCACTACTTGTGCTCTCAATGGAAGCTTGAAATTTCTCTTTTTATTTTCTCTTGGAAGTGGTAGTCTTAAAGGCTACAAATTTTCTCTTTGTATCTTCCTCATCTTGATTCACCTTTAGTTACTATTCATACATCATTAATTTTCTAATTATTTCCTTCAACAATATTTTATCAATATCACATTATTTTCTTATTGAGATAGAATTTCCTCTCCATATATTAGTTAAGAATCACAAAATCCTCTCAATATGATTCTTTACTAATACATATCTTCTTAAAGAAATCACGATGTTCACAATTTTATTTAACATGAGATACATGTCATAAATAGATTCATCAGACTTCATTCTAAAATTGTTATATTTAATAATATATTTATTTAATCTAATCTATTTTACATTATTTGTTACCTCATGGGAAATATCTAAAGTGTCCCAAATATCATGAGCAGTTTTACAGGTAGAAATGCGATTAAATTCTTCATCTCTCAGTGCACAGTATAATGCATTAATATATTTATAGTTATTATTATAGGAAATCTTGGTAGATTCATCCCAAGTGTTTCTAGCAGTATCTGGGAGTGAATATTTACTTTCAATTGCATTCAAAATTTTAAATCCCTTTCTTTTTAAATATATTTTCATTTTAAGATGCCACTGAGCATAATTTGTTTCCATGGAAAAAATGTGTTCTATTCGTAGGTGATTCTTCTAATCTATTGTCTATAATATAAATTTTGAAAATATTTCAAAGGTATTAAAATTTAGTGTCAATAGAAATTTAAAGATCAATGAAATACACCTACAATCACAGTTGAAAATGTTTGAAAAAGATTTGAAAACTGAAAATTTCTTAAGCCTCTGATACCAAATGTTGGTTGAAGTAGAGTACTCAAGATGGGGTGAATTGAGTATCTATATAAATCTCTATTAAATATTGATTCTTATAAAATTTCCCCCAATTAAATACAATCCAAGTCTGTTTGTAGTGAATTTCTAAGAGTCCAGAATGTTCAACTAATTTCTCAAATGATTGATTAGTTATCAGTTATACTAATCTAACTAAAGATTAATATAACTTTTGAAACTAACCTACTAGTAAATAACTGTTATAAACACTCACTATACTAACTATCAGGTTTTTACATTGTTTGAATGAAATCTTTTATAAAACATAGTAAAATAAAATAACAATAGGCACAAAAAATTTAAAACAAGAGGTTCAGTCTCAATTCGAGACTTAGTCCTCTTCACTTGGTGTTCATCTACCACCAAGCAGTTTAAATTAATAATCATGTTTGATCCACACCCTAGATCAGGGTTCAAAATAGAACACAAGGCTTTCCAGGTAAACTTTGACATCTACCACAATTATTCTTGGGAAAAGAAATAAATAGGCCACACACAAAATCTTCCATATTTCTACATGGGATAAAAAGTATAAATAGAGTATGAGATTAAGGATATCAAGTATCCTACAGATATGAACACGATTCAGTGTGTGTGTAACAGACAGATACAAACATTGATTAAAAATGTAAATAAATGAACACAACAAATATAAAGATGTAGAGTTATGTTTAAAAGGATCTATGTGTTATGTAATGTTTATTTGGACTCATTTGATGTAGTGGAAATGAAGATTGATTCCTCTTCTAGAATTTGACTCCAAAATAGAGTGTCAAAGCCTCTATGTTCTGGCTTCCAAGAGTATGATATTTTCTGCTTCTTGTTCAAATGATGTTCAAGTTAGATTAGTAGGTAGAGATTCACTTATTTATCTCCCCGTATGTTATTCCTTTTGAGTTGTTAGGTTTTGGAAGTATGCTCAAGAATCGCAGGTGTTCTTATGCACTTTTTTACTTTCTTTTTCTTCTTACTGCTGTTCTCTATGTTTTTTTTGAATGATCCAGCTTGTAATTATTATTTAGTTCAAGGTACAGTAGACATAATTGTTGGGTCGGAGGTGATGGCAAGAGGGGGGGTGAATTGCCTTTTTAAAAATAATTAACAATTTAAAACAAATTTAAATGCAGCGGAAAGTAAAATGGCAAGACACAATTGATAACGGAGTTCGGCTTTAAACTCAAGCCAACGTCTCCGCTCCCAACTCAACCGTTGGGAGATTTATACGACCGCTTGCTTTTTAATGGTTATAGCAAGAAACCCACTAGCCGTTTTAAGGTAGGCTAGATCACCTTCTTACAGCTTGCTTTTTTATTATGGTTGTAGCAAGAAACCCAAATTGAAAGAAGGAAGAAAAAGGGTGGTTTGTTTTAATACAAACCCAATTAAGAACTAAACAATTGAAGTAAATAAGTTATAACAAACTAGAGGAAGCCTTGAGCGCCAAGAGGTGAGTGTAGTTGATGTAGAGGCAGCCCAAGCTTCAAGGATGGCAATTTGATCTCAAGTGGCCTTTGAGAATTGTCGTAGGAGCCTCAAATGATCAAAATAGCTTTGGTATGCTTCAGTATATGATCGGTAGTGTTCCCGGCATCCATGGACGTCTATTTATAGGAGAAATACTCCTAAATACTTCAATATGGCCGTTGGAGGGCTTTCGGAGCCGTTGGGGATCAAGTAGACAAGTCTGGTCAAGCTCCAACGGCTAGTTTGACTTTGCTTACCGGCTGACCGGTGCTTGTCCACCGGCTGGCCGGTGCCTTGGAAGGTGGAGAGTGCTTCTGCCCAGGAGCCACCGGCTGGCCGGTGAGGAGGCCACCGGCTGGCCGGTGGTGAGACAGTAGGTCTCACTATTCCAAGGAGTTACACCGGCTGGCCGGTGAGGAGTCCACCGGCTGGCCGGTGGTCTGGACAGAATGTATGCCATTCTGTCTGGACCCACCGGTCGGCCGGTGGCACCTGGCAGAGGGCAGGGCCTTCTGCCTGGTCCACCGGCAGGCCGATGGGCTGGATCCGGCTGGCCGGTGCCCTTACCGGCTGGCCGGTGGTCTCACACCGGCTGGCCGGTGGACTTGAAAACAGTCCACTTTTCCTCCTTTGAATTCTTCTTGGGCCAGCTTCTAGGCACCCTATTTCCTATCATCAAAAACACTTGAAACAATATTAGATCACGATGAGAGTGATTGTGATCATTAAAATCCAAGAGAGTGGGGTACAACAATCTCCCCCTATTTTGATGATCACAATCACAAAAAAAAATCTTTTAAAAAAGGGTATGAAAGCTTTAAAAAAGGGTATGTCAATTGAAAACTTAAATAAACAATTTGAACTTGGAAAACTTAGAGACGTGCCAAATATAATGATCTTGAAAGCATTGAAATACTGAGAAAGGGTTATTTTTGAAATTGCAACCAAATGCCATTTTTTAAAGAAATCAATTGAAAACAATAACTTAACCATTTAAAACAGATTTTGATGACATCAATAACTTAAAAAGGAACTTGTAAAAAGAGCATTTTAATAAATAACTATGTAATAGAGAAGTTTTCTCCCCCTTTGGGATTATCAAAATAGGAGAAAAATTATGAAAGAAAAATACTAATAAGTAATGTCAAAAAGGATGGATAGATAAGATAACTTGAATTCCATAAAAGATGAAACGATACAAAGAAAGTTCAAAAAACAAATACAAATACAAATACAAGCCAAAAAACAGGAACGGCTCTATTCACTCCTAGAGGGCCGAGAGTGACGGCGGCGCCTGAAGGTCGGAGGAGCCTGGACCGCCTCAAAGCGACGATCTAGAGAATCAATCCGTGAGTGAAGCTGATCAAACTAGGAGCTAAAGTAAGAGAACTGAAGATCGAGCCGGGTCTTAATCTGATCCTGGAAGCGTAGGAACTGATCAGCCGTCACCGGCAAGCCACCAGCATCAGTAGGAGGGGGCACAGCCTCAGCAGGCTCAGGTGCATCATCACCCTCTCCAGCCTCCTCATCAGCAGCAGCATCAGCCTCACCTTCTCTGTCATCACTTCCTTCCTCTTCATCATCATCACTATCCTCACTGTCTGAAAGAGGATAGGCAGCGGCTATAGCAGGAGGCATGGCATTGGCAGGAGGATTGGAATGAGTCTGAGGAGAGTAGGCCTTGAGAAGACCGTCCTTGTCCACAAACCACTCCTGACGCCAAGGGTGCCAACGGATGTGCATTCGTTGCACCATCATAAAATTCACTATGCTATCCTTCGTTGGTTGCTCGAAGGAAGTAGCATGAAGAGGCACATCAAGAAAGGAAAAGATTTTAGTCAAGAAACGTCCGTAGGGTAGAGTTTTGGACCGGCGCGGGTGCTCAGCCACATAAGTCATGGCCCGGAACAGAAACCGGACCAAATTGTAATGTATGCCTCGGGTGATAAATGAGAGAAGATAAATGTTAATGAATTTGACATTGTCATGATCCCCGATACGGGGCGCAAGAGAAGTTTGAATGAGGCGCTCAATAATACGATGATTAGGAGAAAGCTGGGAGAGCTTGACAATGGGATTTGAGGGCTGCCCTGTGAGATGCTCAAGGGCGACGGCTATATCAAACTCACGGTCCCGAGGAAACTCCCCCTGAGCAAAAGCATGGGGTCCAACATGAGGAACCCCGAGCATCCGGGCAATCTCCAACGAAGTGATAGTGATTGGTTTCCCAAGAGCAGTGGAGGAGATGGTATCAATGTCATCAGAAACGGACCACGTCAAATGAGCATAGAACTCTTTGACAAGAAGAGGATAAATGACATCCTTCTCAGGGGGTTCAAAGAAAGAATGCCAATGTTGATACTCAATAATCGAGAAAAGCTCAAGACGAGCAGTAGACAGCCAAGAATAATCAATTACCCTACCCGGCAGAATGACTTTGTCATGCCAAATGTCCGGGAGTTGAGGGATGGAAGGAGGAGGAGGAGCTTCTTGAGCGATTCCCTTGCCTTTGCGAGTAGATCGAGGTCCCATGATGGCAAAAGGAGCTAAAAAGAGAGAGATTGAGAGAAGAAAGGAGGTTTGAGAGGTCCAAAACAAAGAAGGGAGGCTAGGGTTTGGAGGACCTGCGGTTTTAGGAGGAGCAACCCGAGAGAGAAGAGAGAAATGAGGGAGGAAGGGTTTTAAAATAAATTTTAACCCTTTCCCCGGCCGGCCCATTAAGCAAAACCCGACACCACCGGTTAACCGGTGATGTACCACCGGTTGACCGGTGGCACTAAAAGTCATAAAAAATATAAAAAAAACAGAATTAAGAAAAAAAGTTTAAAAAATTCTAATAAAAATAAAATATAAGCAAGCCAAGAAAGTCAAATATTTAATAGTGCTCATTGACGAATCATTCCTAACTCCCCTTTAATAAAATCAAAACGGTCAACCGGGAGAGGTTTGGTAAAAATATCAGCTAATTGGAAATCAGTAGGAATGAAGTCCAAAGTGATATCTCCTTTTTGAAAATGGTCACGAAGGAAATGATGCCTTAAGTCTATGTGCTTTGTCCTAGAATGTTGTATTGGATTCTTAGAGATACTAATGGCACTAGTGTTGTCACACTGAATAGGGACATGATCATAGGAAAGACCATAATCCAAGAGAGTGTGTTGCATCCAAATAATTTGGGCACAACAATTGCCAGCGGCTACATACTCGGCCTCGGCAGTAGAAAGAGCAACACAATTTTGCTTCTTGCTACTCCACGAAACAAGGGACTTGCCTAGCAGATGACAGGTTCCACTAGTACTCTTACGATCTAATTGACATCCGCCAAAATCAGCATCCGAATAAGAAGATAGTTCAAAAGAAGTATTTGAGGGATAAAATAAACCAAGATTTTTGGATCCTTTTAAATACTTAAAAATTCTTTTGACCGATTTAAGATGGGATTATTTAGGATTGGCTTGAAAACGAGCACAAAGACAAACACTAAACATGATGTCAGGACGGGTCGCAGTTAGGTAAAGTAGACTCCCGATCATACTCCTATAAAGCTTTTTATCCACCGGTTTACCGGCTTCGTCTAACGTAAGCTTACATGAAGTACTCATGGTTGTACTAATTTCCTTTACTTGATCCATACCAAAACGACTTAGAAGCTCGTTTGTGTATTTGCTTTGGCTTAGAGAAATACCTTTTGAATTTTGAAAGATTTGAAAACCAAGAAAAAATTTCAATTCTCCCATAAAACTCATTTCAAATTTTTTTCTCATTAAATCTGAAAAATCAGTACAAAGAGATTCTTTGGTAGAACCAAAGATAACATCATCAACATAAATTTGGACGATTAAAAGATCTTTTGAAGTGTGTTTTAAAAAGAGGGTACAATCGTCTTGACCCATTTTAAAATCATTTTCTAAAAAAATTTTGTTAACCGCTCATACCAAGCCCGAGGGGCTTGCTTTAAGCCATAAAGAGCCTTGGTTAACTTAAAAACATGATTTGGAAATTTTGGATCTTCAAAACCGGGAGGTTGTTCAACAAAGATTTTTTCAGAAATAAAACCATTTAAAAAAGCACTTTTAACATCCATTTGAAAAAGCTTAAAATTTAAGTGGGCGGCGAATGCCAACAAGATCCTAATGGATTCTAACCTAGCAACGGGGGCAAAGGTTTCACCATAATCGATTCCTTCTTCTTGATTATATCCCTTAGCTACTAGGCGAGCCTTGTTCCGGGTTATGTTTCCTTGATCATCAAGTTTGTTCCTAAAAACCCATTTAGTGCCAATAATTGGATGATCATTGGGTCTTTCACAAAGAGTCCAAACATTATTTCGAGAGAATTGATTTAGTTCCTCTTGCATTGCAAGAACCCAATTCTCATCATTAATGGCATCATTAACGGTTTGAGGTTCTAGGTGAGAAATGAAGGCTTGATGTTCAACTTCATTGAGGATAGATCTTCTAGTTCGAGTACCGGCTTGAAGGTCACCTATGACATTTTCTAAAGGATGGTCTCAAGAAGGCTTCCAAACCTTAGGCAAGGTGGAAGGCGAAGAAGTTGAAGAGGGTTCTTGATGGTCATCCTCCTTGGGAGGAGAAGAGGAATCATCCAAATGAAGCTTATCAAGATTATCTTCAACATCCTCAATGACCGGGTGAGGTTTTGGAAGAGTTTCATCAAATTTGACATGAGATGATTCTTCGATGGTTTTTGAACGTTTATTGAAGACACGATAGGCTTTGCTTGAGTTGGAGTACCCAAGAAAAATACCTTCATCGGATTTGGCATAAAATTTCCCTAGGTTATCTTTTGTGTTAAGGATAACGCATTTACACCCAAACACTTTAAAATAACCAACTTTGGGCAATTTGCCTTTCCAAAGTTCATAGGGGGTTTTCTTATGAAGGGGTCTTACAAGGACTCTATTGATAGTATAACAAGCAGTGTTTACCGCCTCGGCCCAAAAATATTGAGGGAGGTCGAATTCACTAAGGAGGGTTCGAGCGATTTCTTGGAGAGTTCGGTTTCTCCTTTCAACCACTCCATTTTGTTGAGGAGTCCTAGGGGCAGAGAAGGTGTGATTGTATCCTTGAGAGGAACACAATTCATCGAATTCTTTGTTCTCGAATTCACCACCATGATCACTACGAAGAGATATGATTTTATATCCTTTTTCGTTTTCTACTTTCCTAGAGAATTTCAAAAAGGTTTTACAAGCATCATTCTTATGGGCTAAAAAGAAAACCCAAGTAAAACGAGAAAAGTCATCAACAATAACTAAGGTATAGGATTTTCCACCTAAGCTTGCTACGGGAGTAGGACCAAAAAGATCAAGATGAAGGAGTTCAAGAGATTTTGAGGTGGACACTTCCTTCTTAGATTTGAAAGAAGACTTGTGTTGCTTACCAAGTTGGCATGGCTCACAAATCAAATCTTTCTTAAATTTAAGTTTAGGAAGGTCACGAATGAGCTTGTTCTTATTAAGCTTCAGAAGTGAATGAGAGCTACAATGCCCCAATCTTCTATGCCAAAGCCAAGACTCATTGTCAAGAGCACTTAAACATTTAACATTTTGGCTAGCTAGAGATTTTAAATCAATAATGTAAACATTTTGAAAACGGGAAGCAGAAAATATCAACTTGTTTTGGAAATCTAACACATTGCATAAATCATTTTGAAAATTGACTGAAAAACCACTATCACAAAGTTGACTAATGCTAATTAAATTATGCTTTAAACCTTTAACTAATAAAACATCTTTAATAAAAGAGGAGATACCAAAACCAATGGTACCTATTCCGACGATCTTGCTTTTTGAGTTATCACCAAAGGTGACATATCCTCCATCGAATTCTTCAAGTGAGTTAAACTCGGAGGGATCGCCACACATGTTCCTTGAGCAACCGCTGTCGAGATACCACGAGCCTTTAGAGATCCTACTCTTTTGGCGTTTATCCTACAAAATCAAGAAAGAAGAGATTTTGGTACCCATATAAGTTTGGGTCCGGAAAGATTAGCAAAAAGAGACTTTTGAACCCATAATGTTCTAGAGGTATTCCTTCTATGATACTCATCCGAGTAGGTAATGGATTTGGGTCTTCCATACCTAGCATTTTTACAATCACATTCATAAATCATGTGACCGGTCTTTTTACAATAATTACAAAATTTGTATTGAGAGCTCCCCCTTACAAAAGTAGTGGGTGCCCTAGAAAAAGTGGATTGCTTGTTATAGGCAAGACCATGTGTGGTTCTAGCCGAACGCTGAGAACCTAGCAATTTAGTTAAGTTTTGTTCACCTTGGGTGAACTTGGCAAGAGATTCCTTCAAATCCTTAATGGTAGAATTTAAAGAATCTACATTTGGAATATTTTTGACTTTAAGGGCAAGCTCCTCATTCTCTTTGAGAAGTTTGTCTTTTTCGGAAATAAGAGTTTTGTTTTTCTTTTTCAAGGTCAAAAATTTAGAGGTAAGTTCGTGAAAACCTTCCTCTAATTGATCTCTTGCATTTTGAAGTTCTTCATAAGACATATTATTATCAAAAGAAGAAGATGAGGAAGAAGAGTGAGAAGAAGAGTGAGAAGAGGATACCTCATCAAATGCCATTAGGCATTTTCCATCTTCATCGCTTGAGTCGCTTGAAGACATGGAGTCATCACTTGCACTCCATGTTGATGCTTTGAAGGCCTTCTTGTTTTTCTTTTATTTTAACCTTTTCTTGAAAATGGGGCACTCCGGTTTGATGTGGCCTTTCTTTCCACATTCAAAGCAAGTGATTTCTTTCTCCGCCTTTGGCTCTTCCTTTCGTGCCTTTTGAAATTTCTTCTTTTTCTTCATGAACTTGCTCATTTTCCTTGCTAGTTGAGCCATCTCGGATTCACTATCATCGGAGGAGCTTTCTTCCTTTGCCTTGAAAGCTATGTTCTTTTTCTCCTTGAAGATCTTTCCTTATTTATCGGCTTGCCTCTTCATGGTAATCTCATAAGTCATGAGTGACCCTATGAGTTCTTCAACCGGCATCTTCTTGACATCTTTCGCTTCTTGGATTGCCGTCACCTTTGGTGCCCAAGAGCTTGGTAGGACCCAAAGAATTTTCTTCACCATTGTTTCTGCTGAAACATCATCACCAAGGGACTTTCTCCCATTGCAAACATCAGTAAAACGAGTAAACATTTCAGTGATTGACTCGTGTGGGTGCATTGTGAAACTCTCAAAGTCTTGACGATACATATCTAACCTAGTGTCTGTGACTTTGTTAGTGCCCTCATGGGTCACTTCCAAAAGTTTCCAAATTTCGTGTGAGGTGGTGCAAGTAGAAATACGATTAAACTCATTACGGTCTAACCCACAATGAAGAGCATTCATGGCTTTGCCATCAAGCTCAAAATTGGCAATGTCTTCGGGGGTCCATTTAGATTCATCCTTACTAGAAAGAGTGTAGCCTTGCATAACAATTCTATATATAGGATAGCCAATACTTCTATGAAAAGTAATCATTCGTGTTTTCCAATATGTGTAATCGGTTCCATCGAAGTATGGAGCCCGAGTCATGGAATACCCTTCGGGTGCTTGTGAGAAAGAAGCCATCACTATGGATTTTTCGTTTGTAACCGGTTAAGGTATTACACAAACGTTCCCTCTGATACCAAATGTTGGGTCGGAGGTGATGGCAAGAGGGGGGTGAATTGCCTTTTTAAAAATAATTAACAATTTAAAACAAATTTAAATGCAGCGGAAAGTAAAATGGCAAGACACAATTGATAACGGAGTTCGGCTTTAAACTCAAGCCTACGTCTCCGCTCCCAACTCAACCGTTGGGAGATTTATACGACCGCTTGCTTTTTAATGGTTATAGAAAGAAACCCACTAGCCGTTTTAAGGTAGGCTAGATCACCTTCTTACAGCTTGCTTTTTTATTATGGTTGTAGCAAGAAACCCAAATTGAAAGAAGGAAGAAAAAGGGTGGTTTGTTTTAATACAAACCCAATTAAGAACTAAACAATTGAAGTAAATAAGTTAGAACAAACTAGAGGAAGCCTTGAGCGCCAAGAGGTGAGTGTAGTTGATGTAGAGGCAGCCCAAGCTTCAAGGATGGCAATTTGATCTCAAGTGGCCTTTGAGAATTGTCGTAGGAGCCTCAAATGATCAAAATAGCTTTGGTATGCTTCGGTATATGATCGATAGTGTTCCCGGCATCCATGGACGTCTATTTATAGGAGAAATACTCCTAAATACTTCAATATGGCTGTTGGAGGGCTTTCGGAGCCGTTGGGGATCAAGTAGACAAGTCTGGTCAAGCTCCAACGGCTAGTTTGACTTTGCTTACCGGCTGACCGGTGCTTGTCCACCGGCTGGCCGGTGCCTTGGAAGGTGGAGAGTGCTTCTACCCAGGAGCCACCGGCTGGCCGGTGAGGAGGCTACCGGCTGGCCGGTGGTGAGACAGTAGGTCTCACTATTCCAAGGAGTTACACCGGCTGGCCGGTGAGGAGTCCACCGGCTGGCCGGTGGTCGGGACAGAATGTATGCCATTCTGTCTGGACCCACCGGTCGGCCGGTGGCCAGACACCAGCTGACCGGTGGCACCTGGCAGAGGGCAGGGCCTTCTGCCTGGTCCACCGGCTGGCCGATGGGCTGGATCCGGCTGGCCGGTGCCCTTACCGGCTGGCCGGTGGTCTCACACCGGCTGGCCGGTGGACTTGAAAACAGTCCACTTTTCCTCCTTTGAATTCTTCTTGGGCCAGCTTCTAGGCACCCTATTTCCTATCATCAAAAACACTTGAAACAATATTAGATCACGATGAGAGTGATTGTGATCATTAAAATCCAAGAGAGTGGGGTACAACAATAATGATCTTCCCATGTTCATGTACCTCGTACTATCCTCTGAATATTCTAAAAATAACATTAAATAATGTCAGATACATTAATTTTCCTAAATATGATTGTTAGATATAAATTTGAATTAATAAAATAATTTTTCTATAAATATCGCTGAGTCATAATCATCAGTGAGTCAATAGTACGGGCATATCAGCATCAGTGACTCTCTGTATCAGCGAGTCCTTTCTATCGGTATCAGTAACTCTGTGCATCAATGAGTCATTTGTGTTATCAGTCTGTTTAGGCATCGGTGAGTCATCATCAGTGACTCATTTTAAATTATCGGTGCATCGCCCATCTGTTACTCGTCCAGCCGTAAGTCCTTTGAACTATCAGTGCATTTCCCATCGATGACTCTTCTATCGGTGAGTCCTTTGAAGTATTTGTGCATCTGTAACATCCACACCTGGAATCCACTAAACCGATGCTCCGAGCCGGTTCACCATGAGGCCTCAAGCACGCCTCCGCCGAATTCTAGAGGCTGCCGACTAGCAGCGACGACCTAGGGTGTGATAGTGGGGAGACTCTTACCTAATAATTGAGTAAGAAAACAACATAAATAATTAAGTATCAAACACATTGAAAATTAAACAGAGTGCCAAAGAAATAAACAACTAAAACAGAACAATTTATAATAGTAAAATGTTATAAAATCTCAAACAACCATGCAATACAATACAACACTAGTTACCCACTGGTCCGACCATAAAAATACAAGTACAAAAGAAATTGAAAGTAAAAGTACATTGATCTAACACTAACTCTATTCCAACCCACTTACCCGATATCCAGACATCGTTTAACTGCACCAGCCCAATCAGTAGAACCAATCAAGAAGCTCCACTGGATCCCGAAACACTAGGTCTCAGCCCTATCCACCATGCAACTCGTGGTCAACCAAAAAAGAAGACATAAGGTATACATGTACACTGAAATGCATGTGTAGCGGTGAGAAATAATCTTATTAGTCCACCCCGAAAATCATCCTTTAAATGTGCTGCTAAAAGTGCATGCAACAAAAACATGCTCAGCCTAGTTGGAACACAACAAAAGGATGTAAACCAAACGTACAACCATACTCAAACCCAGGGTCTGCAATCCCTATTAATTGGGAAAGTTCCACCATGGCTATCCATATCTATATACATACACATGTATATTCCCATACCTATACACACATACATAAATATGATTAGTCATGAGTATGTGAATCAAATAACAAGAAACAACATCAACAGTCGATCCTTGGGTCCATAAGCCCGATCGACTGGACATACTGTTCATGGGAATTGAGATAAATGTTGTGCCACTCAATCCATCTATTATTAAGTCAATATCTAGGTTTGTAATCCCATCAACATGTACCTTCTTCAGCTAACACTGGAATTATATCTCTATGAAAGCTACCTCACCACTAAGGGATACTCATCCTATACCTCAATTCACCCGTACTCACCTACATTCACTAACTAGGATACCATATACCGATATTCAATCCTTTAAGGAAGGATACCATATACTGACATTCAATCCTGTAGAAGGTCACTATTCGGAAAACACGGAGCATAATCCCATGAATCCAACTGAGTCTCTGAAAACCTAGCCCACATTCATATCAAAAACCTAACCCTTAGGAATATCACAACCTCGCTCGCATGCATATCACAACCTTGCCTGCATGCATAGAATTCAATAGGGTTGAACCAAGTATATTATCATTTTAGCATATTTAGGGCCAAGCTCACTGTATAATCATTTCAGTATTTTTTAGGGCCAATTTCGGTGTATAAGCATTTCAGCATGTTTCAGGGCCAAGCCTGGTGTATAAGAATCTTAGCATGTGTTAGGGTAAAAACCCGGTATATAAGAATTTTAGCATGTATCAGGGAAAAGACCGGTGTTTAATTATTTCAACATATATCAAGTCTAAGACCAGTGTATAAGCATTTCAGCATGTATCAGGGTCAAGCCCGGTGTATAAGCAATTCAACATGTATCCAAGCCAAGCCCGATGTATAAGTATTTCAACATATATCACAAAGCATTTAAATTACACTATTACATAGTTTACAATAATCAAATCACATGGGGAAAACATTTATATAACTAATTTAATCATGTAAGGTTCAATAGAAAATTCCCAGGTAATACCTCTTGGTATAGTAAATATCATAAATAACATGGATCAGAAGCTGGATCCTAGGATAGCACGTCTGATCATCCCAAAAAAATATAGAAAGATGCCTCGCATCAGGCTCAACAACCACCAACTAGAAACCACCTCTGGTGAACATCACTACATCAGTAATAAAAAGTTAGATATAAACAAATGAGTGAGTGTGGCCCGAACACCCAACCCAACAGTACATCCACAACCCCATGGGCTTACAAGTTTAGAACGAGTTCTGGATGACACTTGAACACCATATCTACCCAAAAATGATGTATGAATCAGGGTAGGTCAAAACACGGGCACCCACTGGGTCCCCCAAGTCATACACAAAGAGGCATCATACTCGGGATCCTCCAGGTAAAAAATGAGTGAAGGAATTCAACAAGAGATCCTTAGCAAAAAGCAAGTGAGGAATCCTACATGGGACCCTCAAGAACACCTGGTCTCATAGCCTCATAGTACAGAATGGAACATCTCACAAGGGAACTTCTACAAATTATTGTTCATGGGAGATAACTCATAGCTCATCTCATGTCAAAGGTTTCAACTAGGTTGGTCCGAACTCCCAGCCTATCATATATGACAAGTCTCACTTTCTGGTGACAAATGAACATGATAACTAAGGGAAAAAACTCTCCATTTAGTTATAACCCCCAAAACATCATTTAGATGACTTATAAGTGTCAATAGGATTCCTCCAATGCAATATTCACAGAAAAACACTCAGAATAGACTACTCACACGCCCCAAACGGTCAAACGGTGATAATGTACTATTCATCGTAACTATCACGAGTGGGGCACATACCTGATTTAATTTTTGGAACCTTAAATTAGTCTTTAAATTTCCACCTTTAATTTAGGGTCACAACGCTACTGATAGTGCATCAAACAGACATCAGACGCATAATATACCTCCGATTTAATAGTCTCTAAATAATAATAATTAAATTATTATTATTATTATTGAACATTTCATACCATCGAGAATCGTAAACAACACAAAAATTTATCCAACATGCCTCAACAGGTCAAACTAAAATCATGGGTCATGTGGCTACAAACAACACATGAAACAGACCCCTAGATTGCAACTTACAGGGGTTTAAAAAACCCCCGGATGAAATCAGGATGGACAAAGTGCACGACATGTACTTTGGAGTACATGGGGTTTGACCACGTAAAATTACACGGTGTGTATGTTACTGTACATGGTGTGTACTATTCACAAAACACCGTCTTGTGTGGTTTTTCACCCGGACACATGCCCATGTGCCACTACACGGTGTATACTCCCAATACCCGGTGTGTACTATTCAAAAACCACCACTATGTGTTCTTTTTTCACATGGACAGACACACGAACAACCACCACACGAAGTGTACTTAGAGAACATGGCGTGTAATTATGAAAAATTCATTTCCCTAAATGGGAAGAGCACATGGCCTGTTTCCCTGGAACACACGATGTGTAACATGGGTTTCCGATGGGAAATTCCTCAAAACACCTGAAACACCCATTTTCGCCCCTAAAACAATAGATCCAGGCTTAAGAGGCCACACGCAAGCATAAATAGGATTTGAAACATAAAAAAACATGTTTAAATGGGATCTATGGTGAAAACATAAATGGTCCTACCTTCAGGCAAAAAACGCCAAAGCTTTTGTTGATTTCACCATTTATATATGCCATACGCCGACTCTATGCATCGAGAGATCTGAAATGGTACCAAACATCCCATCCCTCTATCAATAGATATTCATATACAATTTCTCTCATAGGTCATGAGCAAGGAGTATCCACACACACATGAGGAAAGCATGAGAAGTAGGAAGGAGGAGAAAATAAAGAAAAGAAGAAAATGAACGAAAAGAAAAAGGGGCTCGGGCCAACCTCGATGTCCAACTCAAGTTTATGACTCCCTTGGGATAAACTCCCCATTCCAGAATCAACGATGTACAAGGAATCTAAATCCGATGCTACATTTAAAATTTATATCTCAACAAACCTACACGAATAAATTAATATTTAATTTAATAATATTAAATATTAATTATTCTGCTAAAATTCGAACAACTTAGATTTCCATCAAACTCTTGTCGTAGGGTAAAATCTCTATTCTGGGACCAACATAGTTGTCATAAAAATTATATGAGGTCATGTAGTTTGGGAAAAAGACTATTTTATCCCTCACGAGCATCCAATAGCAAAAATTCAAATTACTTCTCCAAACCGCACTCCAAAAAAACACAAGTCCTTACAAACACCACACCTTAAACCTTCTCATCCCTGAGAAGTCGGGTGAAAGGACCAGAAACCATGATTCCAACCCGAGCTTCTGCACAACCAATATATTTGGACTATCCAAAGACCAACCTTATAGCACCAACCACTATCTTCTACATGAATGATGTTTAAATATGATCGATCTGGTACTCCCCACCATAGGAATACCATTATCTTCAACTCACAAGAAACCTTTGAGCCCAACGGACCTTGAAAAACACCAAGTATGAATTGAAATTGAAGTAAACCACCCTAAAACTTCCAATGGTTCACTCCCCACCATATATATTACCTTACACCGCTCCTCGAGCGCAACCTCAATAGGTTCCTTCCTCAGTAGGGAAGAACATTTAGATAGAAAGAAAAAGGAGATCAGTGCAGGGATAAATATCTCTCATTATACTAAAGATGATTCATGATAGCACATGATATTCTCTAATAGGAGTACACCAAGATTTTACAAAAAGGCGCATCAACTCCCTCCATGCCACACTCAACATCCTATCAAAAGATGACTAGGATTCAGCCACAGGTCAATCATCTTGCTGTACCGGATTTATTCCATGATTTCACCTCTACCATGGAGGGAAAATTTCAACACAACTTATGGGGTTAAATCCCATGGAATGTCTTGAAGAATAAACCCTCAGCTCACACCTAGCTACACATCGATGAGATTCAAAAAATTCCAGTGCAACCTACGTGTATCTTTACCACCCAACACATACACACAGCTTAATTCCAGTAATGAGTATCAACCCACACTCTAACTACATTAGAAATAGTGGAAACACTAGTTGGCCTATCCCGGAACCCGAACAATCCTACCTGTTGAAGCTAGTTTCAAAAAACAGGCACCCATGGTGCTTCGATTAGAAGAGAAAGACATCGACATGCCTATAATTCAAAATTGAGAACCTAACATTCTTCGATCACAAAACAAGAATAAAACAATGATCCTAGGCAAAAAGTAATTGGAAGACACGAGTCAACCTCTCTCACATAGGTTTCAACAGAATAGAACAAACATCAACCTATAAAGGTTCAAGTCAAAACCAAGGGTCTCTAGGTTTTCCACCAAGCCCAACAAATTAGGTCTCATAACTGGGTCACATGGTCTATCCACCTAGACTAAAAGATCCAAAACCTATTAGAAGAAGGTAAATATCACAATGAACAATGAGGGTAAAAGCTGAAAAACACGACCTACGAGGGCCCGGATCGTCTCTGAGCATCCTCAAAAGGAACTGATCCATAAAGATCACAACCAAATTAGAAGAAAAACTGAACTAACACCCATCAGACATCCATGCACAGAAACACACCATGAAGGTACAGTTGATAAGAAAATTCATTGTATCCATCGACATCATACTTATAGATCTGACTAGATAACCATGACATGAGAAATAATACCCCAAAAGGGTCACAACAAAAGGAATCATGTGCCACGTTGACATACTAGGTTCACTGCACCTTCTGTGCATGAGGAATAAGTCATCAAACACCTAATAAAACACCTAAATGTAGATCAACATAACCTACCATTAGAGTAAAAATCATGTGTATGTAGACCCAAAGGTCACAATCATTTATAAAAATAGACACTAGAAGGCCTATATGTTGTGAATCCCATGTGCTTAGTATGATGTATGAGATACATCTTGGCATTTCCAGACAAGAGTCAAAATCCATATCTCGCCTCTTACTGATGGCCAAGTGTTAGAGATCTAGAGTAATTAAAAACACCCACATAATATGTGTGTCACTCAGGATGAAAATCATATACAACTATAACATCAAAAAATATGAATAACGATCCCATACCTTGGAAACCAGGACTTCCTACCAGAAGAAGTGTTCCCGACGCACCAGTCTGATATCCATCATAGGTTACAACACATTACTAATAATTTTGTCTGCCATATCCCAAATAGTAAATACTAGGATAATAAACTCCTCTGATACCACTTTGTAACATCCTGACCCGAAGGGCACTAAACTGGTGCTCTGGGCCAGTTCGCCATGAGGCCTCAAGCGCCCCTCATCGTATGCCAGAGGTTGCTGACTAGTAATGAGGGCATAAGGTGTGACAGTGGGGAGATTATTCCCTCATACTAGAGTAAGAAAACAACATAAACGAATAATAATCGTACATAGTGGAAATTAAATAGAGCGAGGAAGATATAAAAAATTGAAATAGAAAAAGATGTAATAGTAAAATTCTGTAAAAGACCAAACAACCATGCAATAAAATACATCACTGGTCACCCATTGGGCTGGCCATATAGATACAACTACAAAATAAACTGAAATTAAAAGTACATGGCTCTACTACTAACTTTGATCCAACCCACATACCTGATCTCTAGACACTCTCAAACTGCACCTACCTGATCAGTAGAACCACCTGATCATCTTCGCTCAATCACACAACATTGGGTATCACCCCTATCCACCATTAAACTTGTGGTAAAATAGAAAATTAGACATAATTTCTACACGTACACTGAGGTGCACGTGAAATCATGAGAAATAATCTTAGTAGGACACTCTGGAAAGAAACCAATAACTGTGATGCTAAAAGTGTATGCAACAAAAATGTGCTCAACCTAGATGGAACACACCAAATAGAAGTAAACCAAAAGTAAAACCAAAGTCATATCCAGGGTTTTAATCCCTATAAACTAGGTATGTGCCGCAATGAATGTCCATATCTATATACATACACATGTATAGGTCCATACCTATACACATATACATAAATATAAATATTCATGAGTATGTGAATCAAATAACAAGAAAAAACATCAGTAGTCAATCCTTAGGTCAATAAGCTCGATCGCCTGGACATCTTGTGAAAGGGAATTGAGCTGAACTTCATTCCACTCAAGCCATGTATCATTAATTCGATCTATGGGTCTGTAATCCCATCAACATGTACCTTCTTTGGCCAATGACAGAATTATAACTTTGAGAAGGCTATGTCACCACATGGATATACTCCTCCTACACCTGGGTTCACTCACACTCATCTCCAATCACTAACTTGGATAATGTATACCGATAGTCAATCCTACAAGTAAGGATACTGTATACCAATAGTCAATCCTATAAAAGGTCAATGGTCAGAAAACATAGAGCATAATACCATAAATCTAATCGAGACTCAGAAAACCTTTCTTGCAAACATAGAAAAAACATCTCCCTAGGCATATCACAACATCGCCCACAGAAATATCACAACCTCTCTTGAATGAATAATAGTCAACAGGGTTAAACCTAGTATAACAAAATTTAAGCATATTCAAGGCCATGCCCGGAGAATTATTATTTCAGCATGTTTCAGGGCTAAGCCCAGTGTATAAGCATTTCTCCATGTTTTAGGGCCAAGCCTAGTGTATATGCATTTCAACATGTGTCCAGGTAAAAACCCGAAATATAAGAATTTTAGCATGTATCAGGGCCAAGACTAGTGTATAATAATTTCATCATGTATCAGGGCCAAGCCTGATGTATAACCATTTCATCATGTATTAGGGCCAAGCTTGATGTATAAGCATTTCATCATGTATCAGGGCCACGCTCGGTGTATAAGCATTTTAGCATGTATCACAACAAATTTAAATTACACTATTATGTGGTTTACAATAATAAACTCACTTGGGGAAAACATTTATATAAACAATTTCATAAATTAAGGCTCAACAAAAAATTCCCAGGTAATAACTCTTGGTATAGTAAATATCAGAAATAACATGGCTTAGAAGCTGAATCCCAGGAGAGCACGTCCAAGCATCCCAAAAAAATATTGAAAGATTCCTCACATTAGGCTCAACAAACACCAACCAAGAAGCACCTCTGGTGAACATCACTGCATCATTAATACCATGTTAGATATAAAAAAATGAGTGAGGGTGGCTAGAATGCCCAAACCAACTCTAAATCCATAGCCCCATGGGATTACAAGTTCGTCACGGGTTCTAGGTGACACCCAAACACTATCTCTAACAAAAACTGACGTATGACTTAGGGTAGGTCAAAACATGAGTACCAGATGGGTACCTCAAGTCAAACACAAAGAGGCATCCTACTCGGGATCCTCTAGGTAAAAACGTGTGATGGAATCCTACACAGGATCCTTAGCGAAAAGAAAGTTAGAAATCCTACATGGGATCTTCGTGAACACTTAGTCTCATGGCCTCATAGTCCATAAGACAACATATCACAAGGTAACTTCCTCAAAATCATTGTCCATGGGAGATAGATCATAAATCATCTCCGGTTAAAGGTCTAAACTATGTTGGTCTGAAATCCCAACCTATCATACATGCCAAGTCCCAGTCTCATGTGAAAACTGAACATGATAACTAGAGGAAAAACCTATACATTTAGTTAGAACCCACAAAACATAATTTATATAATCTCTATGTTTCAAGAGTATTCCACCATCGCGTTTTACGTAGAAAAAATCTCAGAATGGACTACACACATGCCCAAAACTGCCAACTGGTGAAAAATGTAATATTCACTGTAACGATCACGAGTGGGTCCCACACCTGATTTCGGTTTTAGAACATGAAATCAGAATCTAAAAAAATTCTTCTAATTCAGGGTTGAAATTCCACTAAAATTACATCAAACAAACATCAGACGTAGAAGATACATCCGATTCAATAGTCGCCAGATAATAATAATTAAATTATTATTATTATTATTATTATTATTTGAACATTTCGTACCATCGAGCATCGTGACCATCACAAGAAGTTATCCAATTTGACTTAAAATGTATGACTTAAAGCAAGGTTCTTGTGGACATAAACGACACATGAAATGGACCCCTGGATTGCAACTTACAGGTGTCTAAAGAACCCCCAGATAAAAACAGGCTGGACAAAGTACATGGCATGCACTATGGAGTACATGGGGTCTACCCATGTAAAATTATACGATTTGTAAGTTATTGTACACTGCATGTACTGTTCAAAAAATAGCATCTTGTGTGGTTTTTCACCTGGACACATGCCCATGTTCTCCTACACAATGTGTACTCCCAGTACATGGTGGGTATTGTTCAAAAACCACCATTCCGTGTTCTTTTTTCACTCAGCCGAACAAATGACCAACCACAACAGAATGTGTAATCAGAGTACATGGATTATACTTAATAAAAATTATTCTTCCCTGAATGGGAAGAACACATGGTATGTTCCCCTGGAATACCTGCCGTGTAACTTGGGTTTCAAATAGGAAAACCCTCAAAACGCCAGAAACACCCATTTTCGCCCCCAAAAAACACATCTGACCTTAAGATGTCACAAAAAATCCTAAATAGGATTTAAAAACATAAAAAAATATGTTTAAAGGGGCTCGATGGTGAAAATGTAAATATGAATACCTTCAGGCGGAACCTGCTAAAGCTTTAGTTGATTTCATCGTCCACAGATGCCATACGCTGACTCTATACGTCGAGAGATCCACAATAAGACCAAACATCCCTTCCCTCTCTAACTATTTATAAATCTCCCATTTCTCTCATAGGTCATGAACAAGGAGAATCCACACACATAGGAGGCATGCATAAGTAGTAGGAAGGAAGAGAAAAGATAGAAAAGAAAAAAAGAAAAGAAAAGAAAAAGGAGCTCGAGCTGGCAATGATGCCCGACTCATGTTTATTCCAACCCTAGCGTAAACTCTCCATTACAGAGTCAAAAGTGTAGAAAAAATCTCAATATTATTCTCCATTTAAAAGTTATATTTGAACTAACCTACGTGAATAAATTAATATTTCATTTAATAATATTAAATATTAATTATTTTACTAAAATTTAAACAGCTTAGATTTCCATAAAACTCCCATTATAGGGTAAACACCCGATTACAGGACCAAAAGAGTCATCAGGAAAATTATATGAGGTTATGTTTTTTTGATAAAACAACCATTTTACCCCTCATGATCACCCAACAACAAAAATTCAAATTTCTGCTCAAAACTGTAGTTTGGAAAAACATAGGTCCTTACAGCGTCGCCCATCAGTGAGTCGCTTAAACTATCGTTGTGACCGATCATCGGTGAATTATCTATCAGTGTGTCATTTTTTTTATTGGTGAGTCCTAAATCAGTGTCTTGTTCAATCAGTGAGTCCTCATTAGTGAGTCAGCCATTGGTGACTCCTTAAACCAATCAGTTTCACGGACTTTGAGAAACTTACAAAGTGTCTGTCTTATACAGAACAATACCAGATTAAGTGAAATTCATAATTACATGTAAATATAAACTTGTAAATATATTGAAACATATATATCAATAATTTATTGACTTATTTAAATGTATTATACCATGTGACATAATTTATTCAATTATAAATATGCATTGACATGATTAACATTAGTTATAACATAATATGTGAAGTATCATGTTTTGTAAATTGGCTTGACTTGTGATTATTAAAACATATATCTAACAATCAGTACAAAAATAAGGAAAAAATAAATGATATTTATGGATCATTAAAGTAACATCCATAATAAAAATGGAGTGAAAGTGGGAAAATAGAAATAAAGAGAGTTGGGTTCGAGAATCACCTTACCTTATGTCCAAGTGATTTAGTCACATTAATATCCTATATAATCAAATTAAATTTGTTAATTAAAAAATTTATAACTATATTATACATGTATTTTATTTACTATACTTTTATTAAGTTCATATGATCAGTTATCGTGTTCTATTTCATCGTTCAGGAGTGTTTTTTTCTTGGTTTTCATGATCGGTTTTCTTGGTTATAACAATGGAAGTTCATGTATAATGAGTATGATTCCTAAAAATTGAAATTATATGTTATTAATGAATGTGAATAATTTTAATTGGTCTTATATATCATTTGGTTTTATGGTATGGGGATTATTTATTAGATATAACGTTAGTGAAAATGATTTAGTTTATTTGGCGGTTTTTGCGACCATTATGATCTTATATCATCATATATATATATAGTTTGAAAAATATTATATAAGCTATAATTTTTATAATAAAATTTTATTAGAAAATAAATATGGTTTTATGACCATCCCTGAAGGTGGTAGTGAAAAATGAAAATGCATTATGCAAAGTGGCGGTACATCGACACACTAGAGACAAAACATTCTTTTTTTAGAATAAAAGGAAAAAGAAAGAGATTTGATGATGAATTATTCTATTTACCTAATAAAATTATAGTATATAAAATATTATGGACTTATAATTCCACTTGGATAAGTGTAGTTGAAAATAGGATAATAAAAGAAATGAAATGGAAATGAAATTAAAAGAAAAATAAGTGTATTTTATGTATCAAGTTTCTTCTCCTTGAGAACCTCCATAGGGAAATGGGTTTGGTATTTTGATGAGAAAAAGGTCTTCTAGAAGTAGGGGAGGGTCTTTAAAATAGTATTGGGTAGATATTGGATAATCTTAAATGCTTTTTATTTTTGAGGAGAATAGGTGGTGAGAGGTGGTATTTATAGGGATAGAGATTGGTATTTTCCCATTATTTTATTCATTAGTTTATTATTTTGGCACATGACTATGAATAGTTTGAACCTTATCACTAAATATATTAAAATAATAATGTATAGTTTGATATTTTGGTATTATATCATCCATACATCATTTATGAATCAATAATTCATGTATTTAGTTTTTATCATAAATTAACGTATTTTACAATTCACTAAAAATTCATGTATTTTTAAAAATTCCAAAAATTTACCCTAACAATTTCTTAATGTGTAAAAATAAAAAAGAAATAAATTTTATGAAAATAAATTTCTAAATATTAGAAATTTATTTTTTTAATAAAATTATCATTTACTTGGAAAATATTGATTTTAAAATTATAATTTATTTTATAACACTTTGAAAGATTAATTAAGGTCTCATAAAGTTATATTATAATCATAAGACCACAAAATATTAATTTATGAATCCATTTTATGAAAATAAATTTTATTTTAAATATATATATTAAATATAAAATTGAAAATAAAAATTTATGATTTATAAAAATACCAACACTTAGTTAATAATTTGGAAAAAAATTATTTACTTATGATATGATGTAATTATATCATATTATCATTGATAATATTCTTAATTTTATTTATACTTTCATTGATAAGGCTAGTATACTGTTGGCCATATTACTATTCATAATGGCCATGTTACTATTCTAAAGGCCATGTTACTATTCAATCAAGATAAGTTCTTTAATTTCTAGAAATAGCTCTTATTTCTTTAATTATTCATTTATAAAGTTTGTATTGTCTCCTCAAAGTTACATTATGTGGTTTATACTATATTACATAATTATATGAAGGGGATTTCCATTGATAAAATTTTGGGTCATTACATAATACTATTCAAATAACTCATAAATAAATCCTAAGGTGATAACAATCAAAATATGGCCAAAATTGGGGTTTTTGACAAGTTGGTAAGTCATTTTACTCATTATATTCCAAGTTTAACCACTAAGTAAACTCATTTTTATCTTAATCACTATAATTAATTTTAATAGTTTTCACTAATAATTATGGTGAAAAAATTTATTTGAACTTAATAGATAATAAAAATTATTCTAAATCCAAATATGTGTTCTAATTTTCCAAATAAAATTCTTAGAATTGGTATAATTTTATTTAAAATTAATCTCATATACGTGATGAGAAAACTTGTTTTTAAAGTCAAAATGTTCACAAGTTTACAATGTTTTTATATGAAAATTCAATATGAAAATGATTTCAATGAACTATATTGGATTAATAGATTTATAATTTATTTTTTAGACTTCAAAAACATTTAAAAATATAATTTAACATTATAATTTATTTTGGTGAAAAGGCAATTTTCAATTAAAATCTTTTATTTTTTACTGTTTATCAAAATTGAAATAATTCAGAAAAACACTAAATATTCTACCCAAGATAATATTGATCTTATAATTTCAAAAATGAATTTTATTTTTTCATATATATATTATAAAATTTGTAAAAATAAATTTTATATTATGTGTACTAAGCATGAGTAAACCGTCTTATTGAAAAAGCTGTTTTTTCAGAAAACATTCATTTTTATTTCAAATGATTATTATTTTAATAATAGTAAATAGATAATTAATAAAAATTTGAAATATATATATTTTCATAAGTTATTTAATCCTATTAATACCTAAAATCTTAAATAATAGACAATAACTATCATATTATATAATAATATTAATTGTATATTGTCGTTCGATAAAACTCAACCTTGTGTGTAATGAAAGACATCGAAGAAACTCTTTTTTTCATTGCAAGCTAAATCAATATTTTTTGTAACATATTCTATTGAATAAAATGTTATCATGTTATAATTTTTAGGGTGTTATATCCTTTCACATTTAATAAATTTCATCCTCACAACATGAACATTATCTCAGTAATAAAAAGAATGGATATCTATGAAATAATAGGCCATTCATTTTTTTGATTGTCAAAATGTTCTGTATAAAACATGTAAAAATATTACTTTTAAAAACCATTGAAATAAATTAAAATTTGAAAAAAATTTACATTATAAAACTTTTATGTCTGTATATTTTTTTTTGTAATATCATTATAAAACTTTCATATAGAAGAGAAATTATTAGAAAGAAATCTTTTAAATGATAATTATTTTTAAAAGAAAAGACCCTTATCACTTTGGAAACAATTGAATCATAAAATAAATTAAATAATAAAATTAAAAATAAATTTAAATATGATGTGAATTGATATATTAATGAAATAGAATTTCAAGGGTATGTATATACACCTTCTAAAATAATATAGGTGCATAATATAATAATATTCCTCAATGAATGGAAATTGAGATGAAGTATCTTACCGTGAGTTTGATTTGTGACTTGTGTATTTATCTTACAAAATAATAAAATTATGTTATATATTTAATTTCTTGATAAAACTTTTGAGTTTATTATTAATTTTTTTAATTTATTTCTATGTTTTAAACAATTACTTAATCAATTATGTTACAATAGATGTTTTGATCACATTTGGATTATGTGTCAAAATAAAATTTGGTAGGATGTCTATGGTAAATGAGTTCTTTATTTAAATAGATATAGAATAATAATCAATAAATAATTATTATTTTTACACTTAAATCATACTTTTAAAACAAATCATAAAATATGGTTATGAAAAATGAACTAACATTTCGACTATGGAGAATATAGGCCTTACGCAAGAATGAGTAATGTTTCCATTATTCAATGATCATTTTGGGAAGGTGGTAAGTAAAATTTTATCCCTATATAATGATAATTATATAAAAAATATAATATTATTTAATCATATATTCTTATATTTACCATTATTTTGATGTGGTGGTGGAAAAAAAGAATCGCATCGCTTCGATAAGGAGGTAGTCCATACATCCATGAATGTTGTTATCACTTTTCCCAGTGAGTGAGAAAGTAAGAAATAAAATGTAATATTATACTTATATAATGATAAATATTTCATTAATATCATAATATGTAATTTATATGTTATATATTCATTATTATTACCCTTAACACCTTTTATATAATGTGTTAGTGAAAAAACATCACATTGCTCTGCGAGGAGGTAGTCCACCATACACACGAATGATCTTATAATATCCCTTATGTTAGAATATAAAAAGGATAAATATATATTTTTATATATAAAATAATTAATAAATAGTTATAATTATTTTTTAAATATCATATATAAATCTTATATCTATCATTATACCTAATAATGATAGGTGGTAATAGAAAAATGAATGACATCATTTCGCAAGGCATTAGTCTTCCATACACATGAATGATGATTTCATAACCCATTTGATGAATGTTTGTGTGGTTATAGGTAGAAAAATTAACATAAAAATATATCATTATATGAATATACCAAGGTTATTATATAATCATGGTAATAGATTTATTGAAGGAGGTGGAGGAGTAAATAAAATAAGGATGCTTGTTGAAGGACATTACTTATTCTCTTGGTATCTTCCATTCGTTTACACTAAAAGCTTACTAGGATAGATTTATGTCCAAAAATTAGTATTTTAGGTCAATGATAGGGATTTTTAGAAGTGATTTATTTAGGTTTTGGATGTGATGAATAGATTTAGAGGTGTAGATAAGTGGGGAGAGTGAGCGCCCTTTTATAGTGGAGGAGGAGTGTCATTCTTGTAAATACTCAACAATATTTAATATTAGGAGATCTCTATTACCTCATGTTATAACAAAGTTAAAAAATAGTTATTTTTAGGGAAATTATTGTAGATAAAAACTTATAATACATAATATTAATATCACTTTTATCATTTTGTTCTTAGCCATTAAGTTTACTCAGTTTTAACTTCTTTTTTGTTTTTACCACGATAACTAGTTTTCTAACCTTGGTAACTTATCCTTCAAGACCAGATTAAATGGGTAATTATTATAAAATCTAGACCCACTAATTATAAATATTTGATATAATTTATAAAAAATACCTTGTTTTTGGAAAATAATTTTAACAGAAGCGCATGTAACGCGAAAAAACTATTTTAACCCTAATCACATTAACAAATTTTTTACTATCTAAGGGTAAATATGTTAATTATAAAATATAACATGGAAAATTAATGGATAATATTTTATAATTATTAAAACATAAAAACAAATTGTCAGAATATATAATTTTTAGTAATTTTAAATCATTTAATAAAATATGATTTATTATAAAATAACATTAATGTAAATTTGGACATTATTAATTTATGTTGAATTAAAAAAATAGAAATGAATTATTATAATTTAATGATATCATGTTCACACTATTATAACATGTTATAAATATTTAAAAATCAATTTATCTCAATATTTCATTCCATTTACATCACTTTTAATATTTTTAATGTCATTTATTCTTTTTAATTACTAGCTAAATAATTCTTTTTTTGGCATTTTCTAGGTATTTTTAGTGATTGATTCATATATAAAAATTAAAGATAAATTATTATGGTAATAAAAAATCATTTATCTTTCAAAATAACATATATAATTGAAAAAATGTTGTTTTATTTCCAAATCCCAAATCATTATATATATTAAAGGAAAGAATGGTTTATTTTCTATATTTTTCTTTTCTTAACATATTATATAGAGACAATTAATGGAATAGTATTACAAAAAATCATTAAAATAGATAATAAGGGGATAAGGGTATAAATATGTCTAGAAAGTGGGTGTTGGACAATTATTTAGGTCATTTTACACCTTAATTCTATGTTTAACCACTTAGTAAACTCGTTTTTCCATAATAAATGTAATTACTTTCAATTTTTTTCACTAATCATTACGGTAAAAAATTAAGTTAAAATTATAATATAATTTAAATTATTATTATACCAAATATGGAATCCATTTTTTCAAATTCAATTATCAAAAGTGGTAGAACTTAATTTAAAATTAATCCCACAAAAGTGATGAGAAAATGAGTTTTTAATATGGAAATGTTCAAAAGTTGACAATGTCTTTATATGAAAATTCAATATGAAAATGATTCCAATTCAATATATTGGACAAATGTATGAATAATTTAACTATTTTGACTTAAAAACCAATTCTAAATATAATGTAACATTATAAATTTATTATTTGAAAAGAATGTTTTCAATTATAATATAGTATTTTTCACTATTTATAAGAAAATGAAACATTCCAGAAAAATAAAAAGAATTCACCCTAAGATAATTTTGGTATCACACATTAAAAAACTATTTTTATTTTATTTTTATAAATTTTCTAAAATTCGTAAAATTAATTTTAAATTTTTTACACCAATTATGATTAATCCATCATTTAGAAATAAACATTTTTTCTTCAAAAAACATTTTTTTTCCTTCAAATGAATCTTATTTTATTTATAATAAAATGATAGTTAATAATAATTTATAAAATATATATTTTTATAAGTTATTTAGTTATATTCATACTATCCATTCCAACAACTAGGAAATGATTATCAGATTAAATAATAATATTAATAGTATATTGTTGTTCGGTAAAACTAAGCCCTGCGTATAACAAAAACTATCAAAAAATTATTTTGTGCCTGAATTTAAAGATAACTTATTATTTAATGTAATATGGTCTATCAAATATAATGTTATTATTTTAGAATTTTGGGGATGTTATAAATAGTTTCTATTCTAACATTCAAATGATATCTTATGAGGCTTTATATAAAAAGTAGTGTCAGACTCTAACATACTAGGATGAAGTTGGAGAGTGGAAGATGATGGGACCTGATATTACCAAAGATATGAAAGATAATTTAACAACCATTTAACATAAAATTAAATCTTCCAAAACATAACAGAAGAGCTATGGAAGAAATCATCAACGAGACCTATAGATTGAGGTTAGAGACAAGGACTTTCTCCTCATTTTACCTTAGATAAAAGTCACGAGGTTTATAAATAAGGAATAGATTATTCCAAAAAAACATTTCCCCTTTGATATCCTTAATTATATTGGAGTGGTTTTCTGCCAATTATCAATCCCATCTAATATATCTCAAGTATATGATCGGTTTCATGTATCTCTCTTGTGGATGTATATTCCAAAACCCTCATATGTACTGAATCCATAGATGGTACCATTGGAGAATGAACTTTAATATGAAGATAAAAATTTTAAGATCTTGGATCATAGTGAAAAAGGTCTACAGAATAAGAAAACTCACTCGGTCAAAATGTTATAGTGAAACCACAAGTTTGGGGAAGCAACTTAGGAACAAGAAGATGTAATAAAGTAGAAGTACCAAAAAATGTTTTCACCTTAGTATATAATATGAAGTTTAAAGGATAAAATTAATTTAGGGGAGAATAATATAAAACCTAGATAATTTATAATATATTTATTTTTAAATAAATTTAATCTCTTTGACAGCTTGTAATGCACACAACACCAGGTTTAAACAAAACATGACACTCTATTAAAATATTGTTATTTAAACCTGACCATTATAAACATGATGTTATATTTGAGGGTATTATTAGGACTACTTAAATTATGAAACTTATGTTTTAGACATGTATAAAATAAATTCAATAGTTATAAATCTATTATAAAGAAAATAAGAACCATTTAAAATAGAAATAATTGTTTTCTGAAAAATAATTTCTTTTTTTGAATGGAGGATTAGTAATGCTTTGCACAATTAATTTAAAATTAATTTTTAACACATTTATAAAATTTATTCTAAAAAATTAACTTCATTTTTAAATCATAATATAAATTTTTTCTTAAGACAATTTTTTGTTATTTTTCTGAAAACTTTCATTTTTTTAATAAATAATAAATATAATGATTTTTATTAATAACCTTTTTATTTGTTTAAAGAATATACAATACCAATTTAATTTTAATGTGGTTTTAAAAGAAAAAATTAGTAAAATTATATATTAATGAATCAAGTTAGGTTATTTTAATCAATTTAATATTGAATTTTTATATTAAAACTTTTTCAACTTTTGAAATTTTTTTTAGAAAACTGTTTCTTTGACTAGTTTGTGAGTTTAATTTTAAAATAAAATATTCCACATAAGAGATTTGAAATTGAAATATTTATTTCCATATTTATAATCATAATAATTTAAATTATATACATGTTTAACATAAATTCTTACCATAATTTAGAGTGAGAAGAGTAAAAAACATATTTACCGTAGTTCAGATAAAAATGAGTTTACTGGGGGAATAAAATAAAGAGATACAGGTTAAAAATGACCAAAAACTTTTATAATTAATATTTAATTGTATAATTTTTACCTTATATCTTCTAATGTTCTAAAATTAACCATTTTTTATTTTCTACATGATAAAAACATTGGGGGAATTCTTTCTTTTCAAAAATTCTAGGGTTGTCATCTCCCTGTCTTATAAAAGGACACCCCTCTACTCAATTTTAAGTACATAAAAACACATTTTTCAGACAATAAATACCCAAATAAATTCTAAAATATCATACTATCATCTTATTATCCTTTTTTTGGACAAAAAATCAACCTATAAAGGATTTTGGTTTAATCCAAAAGAAGTAACTAGAATAAGAGGCTACATCTATAACTGAGCATTTTATTTTATTTATTCTTCAAAATCCTTAAAATTTTAATAAACCAGGATGATAAAAAAATAATTATCTTCAATATAATTATATTTTTTTATGTTTTTTCATGACTTAAAACCATATCCTCCTCCCTCAAATGGGAAATTAAACTGTTGATCGTGTGTACGACAGAATACCACCATTCAAATTGACATAATTCATTTTCCATCACCACTTATTATAGATAGATATAATTATGGATATAATTTTTATATAAGATAATTATTATATAATTATATCTATATAATTATAATATCATATATACCTTCTTACTTTCAATTTTGTAGAGAATACGATAACATCGCTCATGTGTATGGCAGACTACTGCCTCGTGAAGCTATGAGATTAAATTTTCACTTACAATTTACATGGAAGGTATTATGGAAAAAAATTTATGTTTATATATAATATTAATTACATATTAAATATTATGAAAAATTAATATTTCATTTACATTATTACATTATCATCCATTTAATAAATTATAATAACGTTCGTGTGTACTGGGGGTTACCACCTTATGAAGTGATGTTAATTAGTTTTATTACCGAGTCAAATGAATGGTATGTGTAATTATGTTGAAAGAAATAATATGATATAATGATTATATTTTAAATTTAAAATAAAACATACCTTCATTCCATCATGATCTTTGAAAAATAAAAACATTACTCATGCATACATACAACCTACCATCTCTATGATTGTAATGTAGTTCATATTTCATAAACATATTTCATATTTGATATAAGAATTATAATTTAAATATAGAAATTGTAATTATTACGTGGTTAAAATTTTAAATATTATTAATTAATAATAAAATTAAACTTATTCAACTTACCAATGTGATTTTGGATATGTGAGTCATTTATTGTTAAAATTTTCAACACGAAATCATTTGTTTATTAATTGAATATGACATGGTGAAATTTAATATGAAAGGAATGATGAAAATTAAAAATGTTCTTAATAAATTATATAATTAACATATGATTATTTTCTAGGAAGATAATGAATTCACATGGAAAATAGTTATAGCGGTAAGGGATCTCCCTAAACCATACTTTCTTTTAGGTTATAAAAATTATCTCTCTAACTCACTTTATCTATCCCTTAATGTTATTGGATGCTTCTAAATTATGTATATATTTTTCTCACATATATACCTATCTTATTCTCGCTTCCTATTATAGGAAAATACATTCCTTATGACCATTTCTCAAATGCCTTTATTATAAAATGTTCTTTTTTTATGATATGAAGCAAGATTATACAACCGGTTTTCTTTCTATACGTTATTATTATGTTATGTGTTATGATTGATTTATTTATATGAAAAAAATAGTTCTTGAACATTTTATGATGGGTGTTCCCAGATATCTCTCTAGTGTATTGGGAAAATATTTATTCTATTAGGCATCATGTATGATATTAGGGAGTAAACCAAATCAATTATGGGAGTTTTTCTACCATGTGATATTATCTTGAAAGTTACCCTTGAATCTGCATTATGTTATGTTATATATTTTTTTCCACATTTTATATGATTTTGTGATCATATGATACCATGTTCTTTATGACATTCTACCATGAAATTATTAATGATCCTTCCCTTTTACGATCTCCTATTATTCTTTTGAGTCAAATTTTATGTTTACTTATCATATTCATTAAATTAATGGAAATTTTAGACCACCCATTTATTTTTGTGTTCCTAATGTTATCCCATGTAGTTTTAGGGGATTTAATGGATTTTAGGAGCTCACCATATAGAATAAAATAAGGATTCCATGTTTTAAGTACATTTTGATGTAATAGGAACCTAGTTTACCAAATACACTAGGATATTTTGATCCTTATGTTATATTAGTGGATATTATGTTTGAGAATCATGTAATAATTTGTGTAAAACACTTGGGTCACCCATGGATTATTGTATGTGTCTTTTCCACCTCTATGTGGTGTTGTATCCTGACACTAGGGGGTCATCTAGGGTAGTCTTCTTGAGGACCTTGAGACATATGGGAGTTATTTGGCTCATTGAGCTAGGTTGGGTGACTGATAGACCTTGACAAACCATTGAGTTTGGGATAAAATTTTCCCTATCACTTCTGTGGGTTACCTTTTTGGTATACCTAAATTGGATTATGTGGTTGTGCCTTGATTATGATATTTGTGAGGGAATTTGTACCCTGGAGTATTGGGTGTTGACCATGGTGTTTTAATGAGTGATAATGACCCCATGAGGGGTTATTAACATTGGTTTACCTAGAGGATCCCAGTGGGTGCCTTAGTGGCCAACCAACCTTGATTAGGTATGTTTGGGATTGGGTAGTGATGGTAGAGGGTGTCACCCCATAACAAGTACCAAACATGTGATCCCATGGGGATTATGGGATGTATAATGGGTGTGGGTGTTTAAAAAAATTGTTATGTTTTATTTTATTTCATTATTATGGTATGCGATTGAGTATGATGATTGGGAATAATTTATTGGTCTTGATATTCCTATGATTTCCATGGATATTTGGGTTCGATGTGATGAGATGGATGAGGCCTTGGGATACCTAGAATCTTTGGGATCTAGTATGATGGTATACTAGGGGAAGATTCTAAGATCCCATGGAATGCAGTGTTTTAGTTTATGTTGGAGTGGATTCTTAGAGTTGGTACCTAATATCCAACATTATATCACATGTTACTATGTATATATGAATCCATGGGATAATAGCAATTCCTATGATATTGTGATACCATTGCGAATTCATGGGTATCAATATTTGAATAACTGTACTAGTAGACAATTATGAATACCAGTGATTCTGGTGATTTTATGTATGAGGTGTGCTTTGGGAGTATATCTATGAGCAATAATGTTATATATAATGAGAGTGTATGTTATATACCCTTAATCTATGCATTAGATACCCCATACAATTAGGTGGACACAATAGTGATAGTTCAACTGGGAGCTGTGATATATTTGATGCCAAATAGGTTGTCAGTGGGATCTAGGGTGGGTATTTTCTTTGATTTCCTAGGTCACCTAGAAATCAGTCACATATAGATGTGTAGGATTTTCTAGGGCCTCCTCCTCCAAGATTTCAGGCATTAGTTTTACATTGTGAACTCCCAAGTACTACTATGGGGTTTGACATGACGAATTGAGGATGAGGGATTCCTGGTCATGCCCTACGGTCCACTACTCATCTATGGATATGTGATCATGGGATCCATGGAGTTTGGAATGAGGTTTTCTTAAGGTGATGCTCATGCTCAGAGACACCCCAACCCCAGGTGAAGTACGTATGGCTGACCGAGGTATGGGAACAAAGCATTAATGATGGTTATCAAGTGTGTCTATAGTATTATGTATACTACCATGGAGAAATCATGATATTGTGTTTAGACAATTCCCCACGATACACTTAGATATATTTTAACATTAGGCTAAATCGAGTATTATTATTGTGTTTTATTCATTTTTTTCCATGATTTATTTATTTATTTGGAGCATGTCACAGGCACATCTCACTATATTAATAGTATACTAAAACACTGGGATGGAGGTTCCCTATTAATTTATGTACTCACACCCTACACAGGTGGCCATGGAACTTGGTTACTAGAGAATATTTTAGTTGGTTGTAGGTATAGGTTGGGTAGTGGTCCATGATTTTATGATTGAGTGGTATATCTTATATGGGTTTGTAGATTGGTTTGTGGTATGGATAAGTGATGAAATAAGGCCTAGTTTGCATCTTATTTATTTTATTCTGTTTAGGTGATCAACCTAATGGGTGACCATTTATGTATACCTATATAACATCTTATCTTTTTAATATAGCATGTTTAGTTATTTTTCAAGTAGGTGTACTCTGATTTTAATGATACATGGTTATTTATTTTATTATTTCACACTATGATATATGGGGTATAGTCTCCCCATATTACCTTCATAGATCCCTTATACTAGTCAGTAACCTCTAGTGTATAGGGAGGCACACTTAAGATCTCATGGTGATCTAGTAATTATACTTTTTAGATTGATCCATGGCGGGTTGTTACAAATTTGATTACATGAAGATAGATTGTAATTTACCATTATTTTTTACACTTATTTGAAAATGAATACCTCCCTATTCGGTATGTACAGACAACCATCTTCACAAAGTGATGTAATTCAATTTTCATCATTGATTTATATGAATGATTATAAAAGTGAATATAAGTAATAATTATGATTTGAATGACCTGATTAATATTTTGGGAATGATAAATCCATGACCAAAGTGCAAGGACTAGAAGTATTAAACCGAAATATGCATGGGAAACAAAATAATTAACACCCCATTATAGATTTTAATGAATAATTGTTAATAAATGGGTTATAAAAAATTATAATGGAATGACATATTTTAATATAAGTATGATATGTTTCTATTATAAATTTATAATAAATCTATATTTACTATAGAGGAGGTTAAGAGTGAATATAAATAAATTGGCAAATTGAAGTAATATTTTATTTTACAATATTATTTCATCATGATATTTTCTATGTTACATTTCAAATAAAGGAAATTATATGATACTTATCTTTTAAATTTTATATATTCTCTTATTATATAGTTATTTCATGTTTTTATGCATTTATACCATTTTTATATATTTGATAATCAAAAAGAACCAAAAAGATGTTTTTAATAAAATCCAACCTTATTTTTATCTTTTTTTTTGGAATATTTGTCTTTCATATCCATATCCTTAAAATTGGTTTATGGAAGTTTTTACCAATAATTTAAATGTTTTAAAAAATTATTTTTCATGGCCTTTTAATTTAATTTCTTTTTAAATAATATATTTAAAAGAATTCTAAATAAATCATTTTTTACATTTTATGAAAGTGTGAAATGAATACTCTCTTTTAATGTATATGAAAAGAAAAGATTTAACACAATCATGTATCTTTATTTAAAAGTTTAAAATATTTAAAAAAAATATTATTCTCATTTTTCTAGGAATTTTAGTTTTAAAATTTACCAAAAGAAAAGGCATGTTTTCTCTTGATTTTCCAATCATATTTTAAATGATTTTATGAAAGTGTTTTTTTAATATATGTCCATATATTTTCAGGATAGTTGTTTATCACTGGGATATTATCTTATGATACCAGCCACTTTATTTATCTAGATGACTTATGATGATGATATTTTAAGGTTGATTTCATGAAACCCGTTTCTTTCCAATATTTTAATTATGATATAATTAAATTATGAATGTTTTTAAGACCTTATAGAACAATTATGTAAGGTTTTAATTCTATGATGGGTGGGACCCAAATTATATAGGCCTCCAATTAATTGGGTAAATATTTATATCTCATGTGATTATATAATAGAGGATGGGTAGTGGGCCCATTCCAAGAACGAAAATAGGTATGGGAATGAACCCAATCCATTATGGGAATTTTTATATATTAAGATGATGATCATGGAAGTGAGCCTTAACTAATGAAATGATTTTATATGCTTATGACATTCCCAAAAAATCCTATTAAATGTTATTATTGTTATTATTTACTCTCATAGATCATTATTGATCATCGATGATTATTCACTCTTATGACTCATGTTTTTGTTATGAAAATGCCTTATACAAAATTCATTATTTATGGTATATGCAATATCGGGTATATTTTTATTAGTTATGTTTATGTTCTTATATCCATATTCTTATCTTATTCTCACATATGACAATTGATTTATATCTCCCATTTTTACCCTTAATGAGCACCTGAGCTCACCTTTTCTTATATTTCCTCTTTCTTAGGTTTTGATGAAAGGTATTAAGTAGGGTTTATCTAAGATTTACTATGTGAGAAGATATATCAAAGAGATATTGATGATATTTCATGAAATTATTTGTTTATGTAACTAAACTTCAAATACACTAACCCTTTACAATTTTTCAGTGTGTATTTTTATAATATGTATTGAACATTCATCTAAAATGATTTAATGTTTATGTATGTAATTATTAGGTCACCCAAGTTGGTATAAAAGTAGGGTTTAGTTATTTTTATTTATTCAGTTATGAGAAAAATGAATATTTAACATATGAAAAACTATGATGAACTAGAATACATATAAAATGAACCTAAAGTGTCATAGGATGATAATCATTTAGAAACACTATCCATTTTCATAAATTACTAAATGATTTTAAGTATAATTGTCTAAAAAATACAAACCATGGATAAAAAAGTCTAGTGTGTTTGGAATACTAAGTATATAATTTTAAAACGTGAAACTAGAATAATTTTTTTATTAGACTCCAAAATTAGATCCAAACTCTATTTGAGATCCTACAACCATGTAAGATAATATTGGGAACACAGAGCTAAAAAACCTAGTAAGGGAATAAACATTGGAATAAAGAATAACACATGAGTTAGAAGGCATAATATTATAACATAAAAGGAGAGGATCATGATTAAACATATGGAATCATAACATATAGAATTCGGAATAATTTTTTTGGAAACAAAGGAAAGTAAAAGAAATATATAACTTGACATAAGCACGGGTCAAGGATAACTACCAAGACTATATAATATGGTGAAAAAGGTCCAAAAATGGATTGGGTTTACTCCCTAATCCCATACATAACTTATCATAAGACTAAAACATTACCCGATGAATTATAGAACTATTTGGGTGAACCATTCATAAAATTTTATTTCATATGTGTTCCTCATAAATAGTCAAACATAAGGAATAAACAAAAGGGTTACCCATGGATAGAAATGGGTATCATAATCATGTCATAAGGCGTAAAAAAATGGATTATAATAATGGTATCAATTAATGAAGGGATTTAAATCATTATTTTTCATTAATAAATGAAAAATAATAATATATTAAAAAAATTATGTCCATGGGAATTAAAAATAAGAAAAATAGTGGTTAGGTAACATTAGAAACGAGCCACTTATGTTTGGTTTTAGGGAAAATAATGAAGAGTATTTAAAAAGGCGAAAGAGCATAATAGTTTCCATAAAATTAGAAGTGAACTAAAAAATGAATTTTCATGATAAAATTATTTATTTTAGAAAATATGTGTGGCTTAAATCATTTTATAGAGTATACTAGAAATGTTGTAAGAAATAGAAAAGTTCGCTTCCATATCAAGAGGAATTGAGAAGGTTATCTTTTAAAACATCTATTTCCCCATAAAATAAAGATGAATTAAGATATATACATATGTGTGGAAAATATAAACAAAATATATGAGGATTATAATAGAAAAATGAATAAATATATTGGGTAAAAGAGAGATAAAGAGTAACCTAAAGGAAAAATGGAGGTTCCGAGAGATCCCTTGCCTTATGTACGAATGCATTATGGACTTGCACTTAATGTCCTGGATATTAAAATTAGATTTATTAATTGATTAATTAATAACATCTTATACATTTATTTTATTTATTATAATTTTATTAGCTTCATTTATGGCCATTTTATGAGTTATAAGGTTTTATTTCATCATTCTGGGAGAGTTCATTTCATGATTTCTTGGACAGTTCACTTATCTATAGTTATGAAATTTCTTGAAAAATGGGAGTAATATTATATAAGTGAAATGAAATGTAATTGATAAACTTATAGAAGTTTAAATGGACCCATATATAAATTTTTTGACCCGAGGATGATTGATTTGATAAAATTTTAACGATAAATGTTTTGTTTATTTAGGCAGGTGTTCCAACCACCATACATTAGATTCATTTTATTTAACATTATATCTGTATATTAGTACCAAAACCTGAAATTAGTCATAATATACTTATTAAAATATTATTTTACAATAATAATAGTTTTATAACCAGTCTTTATGGAGGAAATGGAAAAATGAAAACTCATTATCCACGAAGGCAGTTAGCTGCAATAATTTGGACAATGGTTTCCTTTCTTTGAATAAGAGGAGATGAGAAAACAGAATGAATAAAAAACATTAAATTAGAAATATAATATAATATTAAATAAAATATTCTAGATTTATTATGATTTTATGGATGAAGTAGGTGAGGATAAGGTAGAAAAAGAAAACAAATTAAAAGAGGTAGTTTGAGCATGTTACCTCTTGAATATCACCTCCTTCAAAAATACCTTGAGGAACTTAGAATTTGTATTTTTGTGAGACCAGAAGTACATAGGCAAGGGAAGTGTGTGGAGGAGAGTTTTTTTGTGACTTGTAAATAATCAAGGCCTGGAAATTTTAAGGATATGGGGTTGTGAGGGGTGGTATTTATAATGGGAGGAGGGAGGCGTTTTTAGAATTTCTCAAAATATTAAAATATAATAAGACTATTCAAGATAAAAATGATTCCTAATTGACTATAAATTAATATGGAATGAAATTTTAAACCATATATTATCCAATTTGTTTTTATATAATATTTTATGACATTTAAATGTTTTATTAAAATATTTTATTCATGTAATATCGTTATTTTCAAATTTGATACAATTTATTAGTTTGACTATAAAAACCAGAAAAAGAGTAAAATTAGAATAAAATATTTTATTATTTCCTAAAATTTTAATTATCTTCTAGATAATTCATGTATCACCTTAAATATCTCAAATTATAATTATTCTAATATTTTAATGTGATTTATTTGATTTTCCATTTATTTAATAATCACTCCATCGTTGTTGTGTAAGCATTTAAGGTAATTATTTATTACCTAAAAATTTAAAATAATTTCTATGATGAAGATAACTATTTCATCCTTAAAAATACTATTTATTGTTTAAATTTACTTATTGATAACCACATATTAAAAATATTATAATTTTTAAAAACAAAAGAGTGACATCTTTGAATTTTCATTAAATAAAGTTCTATAAGGGATGTAATGTCAAAAAAGTGGCTTGAAAAGGTCATAAATTTTACCCTTTGATGATTATGGTCAAAGATTTATCATATAATAAGATTGGGATAAGTTTTAGTGTAATTTTATAGTCGTTGTCATATTATTTTTTACTCTTATTACCTGATTTACCCTTCACCGCGGTAAGACAATTCACAAAGGTTACTGTTCATATTGAAAAAAATAAAAAGGGTATATTTACTAAATTTAGGAATTATGATTCAAAATATGAAATCCAATTTAAGAAACTCAAAACCACATTAGTGGAAGAATTTAATTTAATATTAAAATAAAAAAATGCAATGAAAAACAATTTTCCAGAAAAAGCCATTTTTAAGTATAAAATGTTTTCATATTAAATTCATGTATAAAATTTATTTAAACGAAAATTATTAGATTATTTATAATAAAAATATATTAATTATAGTTTTAAACTAATACAAAATATAATTTTAATTTAAAAAATAATATATAGTTTTCAATGTAAATATGTGTTCTTCAATATTCATTAAAATTTAATACTTTCTAGAAAATTTTAAAAAATTAATCCTATGCTAGTTTTGACACGATGAATTAAAAAATTATGTTTTTTTTAAAATACATTTTGTAAAAAATTCAATATTAATTATATTTATTTTCTCATAAAAATCAATAAAATCATTTTTTATGAAAACATAATTTTGAAGAATAGAAAGACTTTACTAAAAATTAAGTTTTTATCTCATAAGAATTGATAAATATATTTCATAATATGGTAATTCCTATTCATACCCATGAATTTAATGAATTGGTTATAATAGTCATGTTAAAATAACAATATTTTAATAGTATATCTCAGTTCGTTTAAACTTGGCATTACATGCAACACAAGATATCAAAAAAATAAAATTATTTAAAGAGAAACATTTCATAGATTTATTAGAATGTTTTATTCTTCCCCTTGTAATAAATTTGACCCTTGAGATTTTATTTTTTTATAATGAGGTAAATATAGGTGAGGTTACTTATTCTTCACTGCTTCCTCTAGTTATCATGTACCATCTTCGTATTTGTGGTTCCTCCATAGTACTTTAACTAGGTGAGTGGTATTATTGTGTAAAACGTTATCTCTATAGTCCATGATCGTCATTGAATACTCATCATAAGAAATATTATTTTCCATCTATTCCACCTATGAATTCATTACATGTAAGGGATCTGGTATGTACTTTTAAGGAGGGATAGGTGGAATATATAATATACTTGAGACATAGTTGGTTGAAGTGCTAGTCGATATGCCACAACTATTATGTGATCAAGAATCTCAAAGGGGTTGATGTACTTGGGAGTTAGCTTTTCCTTCTTCCCAAATCTCATAAATCTATTCTATGTGTAAATGTAGAGGAATAACTTATCTAAAACCTGAAACTCTTATTCCTATAAACGATTGTCTGCATAGCTCTTCTGTTGACTTTGGTTAGTCTTGATGTGATGCTGAAATGTCTTCACATTTTCAACTATTTCTTCTACCATTTCAGTTCCTAAAAACTTATGTTCTTTAAATTCACCCGAACATGTAGGTATTCACCATATCTTCCCATAAAGGGATTCATATAGAGCCATTTGGATGCTTTAGTGGAATCTAATGTTAAATGTAAACTCAATTAGTGGAAGATACTGATCTCATACTTCATTAATGTACATTGAGAATACTATCAAAATATCTAGTAGTGTTTGAATTTTCTACTCAGGCTGGAAATCAATTTGAGGGTTATAATCCATACTAAAGTTTAGCTCAATTTTTAGAACATAGTGGATAATTTTCTAGAACTTAGAGATAAATATCAGATCTCGATCAAATATAATCAACGATGGTACTCTATAAAATATCACCACTTTATTGTTGTATATCTAGGAAAGCTGATCAAGTGGGAAGTCCTCTATAATTTCAATAAAGTGATATTTCTTTATATTATGATCCTTAATAACCCATATATCATTATTTCCATTGGATGTATTCAAAATTCGGGTGACAAAGTCCATGGTTATGTTTTTCCATTTCCATGTAGGTATAGGTAATGGTTCCATCATCCCCTTTGGATTTTCCCCTTTTATCCTTCACTTATTAACATAATAGAAGCTTTTATGTATATTAAGTGATCTCCTTCTTCATATTGTCTCACTAATAGTTATCTTAGAGATCTCAAAACATCTATGCACTCCCTAGGTGGATGGAGAAGGTCAAGTTATGCGAATCATTAAAAATAAACCTATTTATCTTAGTATTTTATGGTAAAAATAGTTATGACCCAAATATTATGACTCCTTCCCCACCAATTTTTAATTGTGAGTATTTCCCATTTCTGATATATTACACCGTCTTCTAAATTTCCACATAATTTCTTTGTGTATCCTTTATAATCTCTATAATGGATAGTTGAGCAATCATTTGAGAATGTAATAATGATGTTATTTTTAAAATGATTACCATATACATCCTTTGTAAGTCTAAAAAGACTGTATCCTTATAAATTTACATCATTTATAATGTTACAAGATCTTTTCTACTTAGATCTCCTTTCACTTTATTTTCTTTACCAGAATGGTAGTAGATTGAGAAGTAATAATTCTTGATGAGATCTAACCATCTTCACTGGTGAATATTAATCTTATTATATGTGAATACATATTTTAGGATATTGTAATCAATATATATCTCACAATTCTCCCTATAGAGATAATTAGACTAAATTTTCAATATGAAGATCAATACTATTAACTCTAGATCATGTGTGGGGTAGTTTTTCTCATGAAATTTCAGCTTCTTTGAGGCGTAGGATATTACTTTATCAATTTTTATTAGTACACAAACTAATAAATTCTTTGATGCATCACTGTATACCTTGAATAGTTCTTCACTTGTGGGTACTGTAAGTACTAGGGTAGGGATAAGACTCTTTTTCAACTCTTTGAATCCTATTTATATTCACTGGTCCAGAAAAACATTACCTCTGAGTTAGATTAGTTATTGGGTTTTATTATCATGAGAAGTTCCTAAAAAATCTTTATTAATTCCCCACTATACTAAGGAAACTATAGATCTTCATTACAGATACTGGTCTTGGACACTCCTCAAATTACCTTTTCTTAGAATGGTCCATAGATATCCCTTTACTAGTGATAAAATACCCAAGGGATGATACTTCCTCCACTCAGAAATCACATTTCTTATAATTTTCATATAGTTTATCACATCATAAAGTCTTTAGCACAATAGTCAAATTATACTCATCCTACACCTCACTCCATAATAACATCTATAAAGATGACTACATATTTTTTTAGGTAATCTCTAAAGACTCTATTCATTAATTCTATGAAAATTTATAGATCATTAGTGAGTTCTAAGGGAATTACTACGAACTCATAATGTCCATACCATATTCAAAGGGTAGTATTGGGAATATCTTCCTTCTTCACCATTTATTGGTGATATCCCAACTAAAGGTCCACCTTAGAGAAATAATTGAATCTACATCATTGATCGAACAAGTCATCCATCCGTGGAATGGGATACTTTTTTTATCATTATTTTTTTGATCTCATGATAATCAATGCATAAGATCATTTATCTATAATTATTCTTGATGATGTATACCGATACACCCCATGGGGAAGTACTTCGGTTTATGAAACCCTTTTACATATTCTCTTGTAACTCCTTTAATTCATCCAACTCAATGGAGACCATTCTATAAGGAGTCTTTGATATGTGCATAGATCTAGGTATAAGTTCAATTGACAATTCAACCTACTAGTCAAGAGGAATACCTACACATTCCTTAGGGAACACATCAGTGTAGTCTCTCAAAATGGGCATGTCTTTAAGAATGATCCTCTTTGTTGTCTCAAACATTTGAGCAAGATATTCTTACTCATAATGTAATAAAATCTACACTTGAGTTGCTAATTATGAAGATGATTTATCATCCTCCTTACCTATTACATAATTGGAGGATTATATGGGATGTGAAGATTAATCTCCCTCTCCCGATAGTTGGCATTGGAGTTGTATAATTATATCCAATACCCACACAAAATAACATCAAACTTTACTAAAGGAATTGTGATGAGATTTTTTGGAAGGTTCAGTCCACAAACATTGACTACGGAGGGGTTATATAATTTAGATTTGATAATTTACCCATTATCTATTATCACAAATAACTCAACCACCATATTTTGAGTTGGTGTTTTAATAGTTTTTCAAAACTTTAAAGACGTGAAATAATGATTAGAACTAGAATAAAAATTTACATTGTCTATTGTTGAATGAATAACCATTACACCTATCAGCACATCAATATCAAGATCCACCTAAGAAGTGGTGATAGAGTATTCTCTTCCATTCTCCATTAGAGGTTTTTTCACTAATTGTCTACAACAACCATTTGATTAGAACATTGGATTGAATAATACCATATTCCTTACTATTGAAACAATGAACTACAAGATGAATGTTGATTTGAACCTTTCTTTCTTCTTCTGTATAAGTGGTATTATTCAAATCCCTTTGAAAATAATTAGCATGATTCCCCTCTCTTATAAATTTGAAGAATATTCCAGTTCACTTTATCCAGTTCCCAATATGATTCTTCCCACACTATTGACATGTGGGATGTTGGGTATTCTTTCATCGATGGGATTCATCTGTTGATCCTCCCATATTAAACTCAATCTTCCTCTTTTTATCTGTGATCCCACAAAACCACTGAGAGTCTCCAATTTCCATCTCAAACTTAAATTTACAATTGAAAATCTCTTCATAGTTGTGGAAGACACAAATTTACAATTCTTTTTTTGTAGAATTTACTTTAATCCACTAAAGAAGATACCCACCTTCCTTTCTATGTTCATGATGAAGCCATAAGTGTATCATGAAATCCTTGTAAATTTTTCCTCATATAATCGAATAGAATTATATTAATTTTGGTTAAATATGAGGAACTATCTATCCATATTAATATGAAGAGTTTTGGGAAAATATTTATGGAAAAATATTTTCCATAATCCTTACCAATCCTTGTAATTGATTTCCTTTTTAGAATTTTTATTCTTGATCTTTTTCCTCCACTGATCGGCTTCCCCATCAAAATGATAGACTTCCAGTATTACTTTATCTTCTTATTAGAATTTGAGGATAGAGAAATATATCTCAATGGAGTTAATACATTGTTCCATGATGATAGGATCAGAAGATCCAATAAATATAGGAGGCCTTTCTTTCATAAAGTATTTAAATTCAACTCGATATTTTATTGGAGAAAAAGGGAGTTCCACATGATTCAAGTTATTATTCATAACTTGATCTAGTACTATCCTGAAAATTTGATCTCCTATTACCATTAAGTTTGTAATCTCATTAGTGAAATCATCACATTTCCTATCAAATTGGATGATGGAATGGTTTATTCCATTTTTATTCATTTAATAAATAATAAAAATAAAATTAGGAGGTGTGAATATTTAGATAATGAGCATATAAAAATGAAACTATTAACATAGAAGGAATAACCTATAAATGAAAAAGTATATCTTACCTTATTATTCCCTACATTTCAATCCAGGTTATACAAGGTGATAAAATTATCCCTTGGGTTATTAATAATGTTTTCTAGTCTTAATTCCCAAGAATAACTAGATTGTTCTCTGATACCAACTATAGAGACCCGAGAATTTTTCAAATATTATTACATTATTTTAAGAAAAATTATATATATAATAAAAAATTAGGATCTAAAAGTACAATGATTTTGTAATACTTGGTACGTAATTTTAAAATATTAAACTAGAATAAAACATATTTTTCTTAAACTCCATAATAATATCCTAACTTCATTTGATCTCCTACAACTGCATAAGATAACCTAGGGAATAAATTTAAAAAATAATGATCTAAAAACACGATTAAGTTGATAAACATGGTAATAAATCATAACACATGAGTTATAAGGCAAACATAACAACATAAAAGGAATGACTCATGAATAAACAAATGGAATCATAACATATAGAACATACAATCATATGGTTGGAAACATAGAAACGTGGAAGCAACATATATCATAACGTAAACACGATTAAAGGCTAACGTCGAATACTATATCACATGGTTAAAATAATCCCATAATGTATTAAGTTCCAAATAAATCAAGACATGAAAAATAGTAGTTAGGTAACATTATAAATGTTCAACTTAAGTGCGATTTTTGGAAAAGGAATAAATATCTTTTAAAAGGGGTAAGAATTTTTTTCTATGAAAGAATAATTGAACTAAAAATATTTTTTATGATAAAATTATTTTTTTTATAAAATATTACTTCCTTAAAAAAATTTACCTAGTGTACTTTAAAAGGAGTAAGAAATAGGAAAGTTCCATTTCTTATCGAGAGGAAATGAGAAGGGAACCTTTTAAAACATATATTTTTTGATAAAATAAAGAAGAATTGAGGTAGAAAAATATTTTTGGAACTCATATAGAGAATAAAATACAATTATAAAATAATAATAAGAAATATATTTGGGAAAACAGAGATAAATCATAACCTAAAGGAAAAATTGAGGTTTAGTGAGATCCCTTACATTATATACAAATGTGTAATGTACTTGTACTTAATATCCTATATAATGCAATTAGAATAATTAATTACTTTATTATGATCCTATTACACATGTATTTGATTTTTTATAATTTTATTAAGTTCATTTAGAGCCATTTTTATAAGTTATAAGGTTCAATTTCATCATTCCAGGAGTGTTCATTTCATGGTTTCATGGTCGGTTCAGTTGTGTATAATTATGGAAGTTCTTGTCGAATGGGAGTAGTATTAAAAAAGTGAAGTTAAAGGGTATTTATAAAACTAAATAATATTAAATGGTCCCATATATCATTATTTTCTGACATGGCGATGATTCATTCAAAAAAATGTTAATGATAAATGTTTAGTTTATTTTGGAGGTTTTCTCGACCATCATTCATTACTTTAATTTATTTTATATTATATATATATATTAGATAAAAAAATATAAATAATTCATAATATAAATATTAAAATCTAATTTAATAATAATAATAGTTTTATGACCAATATTTAAGGTGGTAATGGAAAATGAAAACACATTATCCATGAAGATGGTTAACTACCATAATTTGGTCAATGGATTATTTTCTTTGAATAAGAGGAGATGTGAACAGGGATGGATAATAAATATTCCAATGAAAATATAAAATTATAATATATAAATTATAATGTGTTTATTATGATTTTATGGAAAAAATTTGTGAGTATAAGTTAGAATAAGAAAAGAAATTAAAAGAGTTTGTTTGAGAATGTTACCTCTTGAATATCACCTCCTTGAAGAATTCCTCGAGGAACTTGTAATCGGTATTTTTATGAGACCAGTAGAACATGGATGTGGGTAGAGTGGGGAGGAGAGTAGTTTTTAAATATGTTTAAATCTTCAAGTAATGGAAGGTGTGAGGAGAAAGGGTGGTGAGTGGTGCTATTTATAAGGGAATGACATGGGTGTTTTTGGAATATATAAAAAATATTAAAATATATGAAGACTATTCTAGATCCAGATGATTCTAAATGGACTAAAAATTAATATTAGATGACATTTTAGACCATATATTATTCACTTTGGTTTTATATAATATTTTTATGATATTTAAATAATTTATTAAAATATTATCTTCATGAAATTTCAATATTGTTGAAATTTATACTATTCATTACTTTGACTATAAAAAGTTCAAAACTATGAGAAAAAATAGAAGAAAATATTTTGTTATATCATAAAAATGTTATGATAGTCTATATAATTCGTGTATGACCTTATGTTTCTAAAATTATATTTATTTTAATATCATTAATATCATTTATTTTATTTTTCCATTTATTTAATAATAATTGGATTCTTGTTGTGTAAGAATTTAATGTAATTATTGATTTCATAAAAATTAAATGTAAATTAGCATGAATAATTTAATTATTTTATATTACAAATACTGTTTATGGTCGAATATATCTTATATATAACTACATATTAAAAATGGTGTACTTATTAAAATCAAGAGTGTGACATCTTTGACATTTCATTAAATAAAATACTACAAGGGACTTAATGTCAACCAAGTGGCTCCAAAAAGTCATAGATTAGACCCATGGATGATTATGGTAAAAATTAAACATATAATAAACGTTTTACAAGTGTTAGGGTAATTTAATATTCCTTATCATATTATTTTTTACTATCAATTACTCAATTTACCCTTTACCATAGTAACACAATTTACTAAGGTTACTATTCATATTTAAAAAAATAAAAGTGGTATATTTAATAAATTTGGGACTCTTGATTCCAAATATGGAATCCATTTTTAAACATTCAAAACATATAATTGGTAGAATATAATATAATATTAAATTTAAAAAATATAGCGTAAAATAATTTTTAATTGCAAATGATCTTTTTAAGTATAAATTGTTTAAATATTAAATTCATGTATAAAATTAATTTTAAATAAAAAAATTATATTATTTTTAATCAAAAGTTACTAATGAAAATTTAAAACTAATCCAAAAGAGAAATTTACTTTAAAAAAGAAAGATTATTTTTCAATCTAAATAAGTATTTTTCACTATTCATTAAAATATTATACCTTTTAGAAAATTATAAAAAATTGATCCTAAAATAATTTTGAAATAATGAATTCAAGAATAAAGATTATTTTTTCAAATAATTTTTTTGAATGTTTCAAAATTAATTAAATTTATTTTCTCATATGAGGAAAAAAAATATTTTTTTGAAGAAAATATATCTTTAATGATTAGAATGACTTTAATAAAAAAATAAGTGTTTATTTCCTAAAAATTAAAAAATATATTTTATAGTATGGATATTTATATTTATACTATCTAATTCATCATCAATGTTATAACACTCATGATATAATAATAATATTTTAATAGTATATCACAGTTCTCTTAAACTCGGTATTGCATGGAAAACAAGCTGTCGAAGAAATCAAATTACTTAAAGAGGAATATTTTAAAAAAATATTGGGGTGTTAAAAATAAGGTGTAATAATTTTGGACATATTTAAAATTATTTTTAATATTATATAATTTCTCACTCTAATTAATTATTCTTGATGTTCACACTATGATTGTTTTTAGTTAATTGAAAGAACCAAGAGGAATCATGTTAAAAATGTATGTGAAGGATAGTACGATGGCTGTCATAATGAGTAAGTGAATGGAATTAGAGCTATAATGAAACATATTATTGCTATTCTCACACAATTATCTTAATTTATGAATCATTCTGAGCTTTGAAATAACCAAATTAAGGACCAATGCACCATTGAGTCTTTCTTGAGGCAACATCCACCTTCAATGAATAGGTCCTCTAATCCACTAATTATCTAGGAATGTATCATCATAAATAAAAATTTATTTTGTATTATATAGTCTTCATAGAATGAAAATTTTGTCTTGAATTTTTATCATTTGAAGGTTAAGTGGATCAATGGTCAAATCATTTAAAAAATATTAGGAAATAGGAAGATATTCAAACCATGTCAAGGAAATATTTTAAGGGAGTGTTTTTAAATAAGTAATGATCCAAAAATATTCACACAATATGGGAAATATAATTCCTTGAGATTAAGAAGAAGGATGATGAGTCCATATATACTTATTAGGAAATATTCACCAAACATTCGATTTATGATTCTGATTTTATTAACAAACCTGAAAGTAAAATTGATCTTTTCATTTGTGAATTAAAACCACATTTCCAAAAGGTTCTATCTATAAGAGTATTTACTTTGATTAAATCATTATAGTTTCCCTCATGGTAGAAATGGAGAGTATAGACTCTCATTATTCTCATGGTACTAGGGAAAATAAGAGAAAGATAGATCTTTGAGGAGAGTCAAATAATAAAACCAATGGTGGAATGAAAATTAATTTTTATTTATGCCCAAAGTGTAGAAATAAGAATGATGGAAATTGATTTAACGGTAATGGTAAATGTTTTATGTGTGTAAAAGAAACAGAATAATAAATTAGATGCTTAAATGATATGAAGAGGTCAGTCAATGAAATAAGTTGATTGAAAACTCAACTGAATGCACCACCCACACTCAAATGTTATAATTCCAAGTAGTATGGATATTATAAAAATCATTGAATAAATACATCGGTTAATGATGAAAATTAAGGATAATAACCTCTTAATCTAAGTGATAAATGGAAAGATCCATCCATCAAAACTACCAAAGTGGGTTCTAATAATGAAGTTGTAAAAGGTACACTTATCATTAACTCTATAATTGAAAATGTATTATTTGATTTAGGATATAACTATTCATTTGTATCTGAAGTATTTTGAAAGGGTATCACATCACCACCTTAATGATTAGATATTAAATTATAAGTGAAGACTTAAAATATTATCATGATCACATATTATGTTTATATCTCCAATCTGATAGAAGTTTGTGGGACTATGCTTCCTCTAAATCTTATTATTCTCCCTCTAGTTGAATTTGATGTTATTATCGACATATATTGACTCTATATATATATATATATATCATATAAATTACTGAGTAAGTGAATCTACATTTGATATTCTGAATCAAACTATGATCTTTTATATGTGCAAGGATGAATATGAACTACTAATGGAAATTACTTCCTTTGTATGGGTTTTACAAATGTTTCTTAAGAGATACTTATCTCAAATGGTTAAGGAGAAACTCAACATTGATGATTCCTATTATTATATAACATTTTATTTTATTTTATATATTTTTTCCTAATATTCCCCCAAATCATGATGTTGAGTTTTCAATAGAATGCATACCCTATGCTATAACAATTTCAAATATTACTTATAGACTGGCCCCAATTTAGTTATATTAATTGAATAAGAGACTTTAATAGAAATCTAAAAAATAGATTCATATGTCTAGGTGCGTCACTATGGGGTGTACTTACTATCTCTATTAATAAAAATTTGGGTCAATGAATATTTGAATTATTTATCAAAAACATAACAAGATCACTATAAAGAAGAAGTATCCTCTACCCTGTATTGATGACTTATTTGATAAAATTCATAGAGATCCATACTTTTCCATGATTTACCTTCATTTTGGATATCATCAACTATGGGTCAATAAAGAGGATATACCCAATACAGTCTTCTATATGAGGTATTATTATTATGAATTTATAGTAATGCCATCTGGACTTACCATGAACCTATTATCTTAATGATGCTAATAAATAAAGTCTCTATAGATTACATTGATCATGTTGTGTTAGTATTAATAGATTATATTATTAAATATTAAAATATATATGAAGACTATTATGATCAATTGATGATTTTACTGAATACTTTGAGGAAGGAAAAAATATATGAAAAATTTATAAGGTGTGAATTTTGGCTATAGAAAATATCATTCTTGGATCATATGATCACATGAGAGGGTATATATGTTGATCCTTATTAGAAAAAAGTTGTTGAACAATTCCCTAGAAAAAACATGGTGTCTAAAATAACTAGTCTTCTTGGATTGGATGGATACTACTCATACTTCATGGGATATTTATAACAGCCACCAAATCCAAAAACAAAGGTGATATAGAAGGGAGATATGTTCCTTTAGATATTGTAAGTCAAAAAAAATTTCAAGGAACTAAAGATAAGTTTACTCACTACATCTATGCTTAAAGTACCCTATAGTGGTGATTGGTTTGTGATTTATAGTTATGCATCAAATAAGAGTATAGGATTTGGTTATATACATTTTCAACATTCCAATTAATAGTTCATGAGAAAAATTATATGAATAATGATTTAGAGCTAGTATCTGTAAATTTTTCCATGAAACTTTGGAGGCATTATTATATGGTTAAAAGTGTGATATGTATATGCATATCATAAAATTGTGAAGTCTGTATTCACATAATAGTTTTTAATATGTTCTAATAGATATAGTTAGATTTGATTAAATATTGTTAATGATCAATAAATTACCACAATAGGAAAGAGAATAAGGTGGATAATGACCTAAGTTTGAAAGAACATGATGGTTTTTCCATGATGAGGATTTAAATAAAACCAATTCTTATAGATTTATAGAGGATGAAACTTTAAATTAAAAGTAACATTGAAAGATAACATCTCTATCTAATGTATGTTTAGCCATCCATCTATGTTAATATTAAACAAGCATATAAGGAGGATGTGAAGATAAAAATAAAGGTAAGAAAAATTCTTGAAATTAACTATGATTGTGATAGAATGGTCCAGTTTAAGAAACAGGTATGTGTCCCACGAATACTAGAATTGCGGAATGATATTTTGGATTAAGCATATATCTCATCATTCTCTATTCATCCTGGAATCACAAAGATATATAAAGATCTTAAAGAGAATTTTTGGTGGGAAAAAATAAAGAGGGATATTACAGATTATATATCTTGATTCATGGTATGTCATCATGTTAAGGATAAATTATATAAGTCTAATGATATTTTATAAATATTTCCCATACTAGAATGGAAATTGGAAAATATAAACATAGATTTCATTGTAGGACCCTCAAGATATCTAAAGGTCATAATTCCATTTGGTTTTTAGTTTTTTCCCTTATTAAATCAACTAATTTTTCTTCTATTAGAATATATTTAACTCTCTATAAACTTATAAGGATATAAGTCGAGGAAGTGGTAAGGTTTCATGGAGTACCAAATTTTATTGTTCCATATCAAGATATGAGGTTTAACTTAATGTTCTGGAGAAGTCTTCAGAAAGATTTGAATGAAAAGTTGAACTTTAGAATTTTATATCATCCTCAAATAAATGGTTATTATTAGATGACCATTCAAACCCAAGAATTGATATTGAGAATATGCTCTATAAATTTCAATGGTGGTTTGAATCAATACCTACATATGGTAAAATTTTATTACAATAATATATTTCACTCAGGAATTAATATAGCTCATTTTGAAGACCAATATATAAGGAAGTGAAAGACTCCAACATCATGGGATGATGTTTGGGAATAAATTATATTGGGATATGATCTGGGATATGAAATGATATAAAAGGTTAGTGCCATTTAGAAACACATCAGGGTAACTCAGAGTTAAGAGAAAAGTTATGATGATAACAATTGCAAGATATATATATCAAAGATAGTTAAAAGGTAATTATTTAAATATCACCTATGAAGATGGTTATGATATTTTAAAATAAGTGAAATATAAGATTAATATTTTTTATTCCCTTCAATATGTTTAATTAAATTGAGGTTGTAGAAAATCGATCCACATTTCTGCCAAACCCCACCCAGGTTCTCAATTTATTCTATATATCTATTTTGAGTAATTTTATAACTGATCCTTCAAATACATTAAACACACAGGTTATACCACTAGAGAAATATATTTCTTATTAAGATAAATGGTGGATATTATTGATCGATGTGAGAAAGTGCTTCATAATAAGACCCCTCATCTAGTCAATGTTATGTGGTGAAACCATAATTTTGAAGAAGCTACATGATAATTTGAGGATGTGATAAGGTAGAGGTATCCTCATTTGTTTGAATTAGAGTAATTAAATTTTTAGGGAGAAATTATTATAATGGGGTAGAACTTAACACCCTAATATTTTAAAATATGCATTTTATATTTATTATGTTTGATTTGTCCAATACTTTATTTTACAAAAAAGAATGAGGATAGAAGAAATAAATTATACTATTGAAATATATATAGAATTGTTTTATTTATTTTAATGAATAATTAATTATAAATTTATTATCATTTGGTTATAAATGAAGACAAAATAATTTAAAGGTAAAAGAGATATTTATTCATAAGACCGTTTTTATATGCATAGTATATTTTCTATCTTAATAAATGAAATTAATTACTATTGATAGATGATTAAAATAAAATTAGTATATTATATATGCAATAAAATTAATAAACATTCATTTAATGGTGGTTATTAGTCAAGGAATGATAAAAAAGTAATTTTATGTTTTTAAAATACATTTTCTGCAAAAATGTTTTTATGTCATTTTGTGCATGAATATTATAATAAATTCCAACCATTTTTAGTTTTTATTAAAAAAATGGACATAATTTTTTAAATAACCATGTTATGATTATTTTAGAGTGATTATTTGTGTTTTTGAGGGAAAGATAGTGTTTTGAGTGAATAGTGAAAATGGTATTTTTTTTGTAAAAATGTCATTAATTTGGGTTAAATCAAGTAATTTAAAAGTCACATTATATTTTTAATTTGGTTAAATATAATATAAGATATATTTGTTTAAATAAAATATATTTAATTACATATGAATCAATGTTATATTTAATTTTGGTATAAGTTAATCTTTCTAGTTAAAAAGCATATTTTTCTAAGAACTATTTTTTGTTTCGTTTTGTGCTATTATATTAAAATTAATTTGTAAAAATTATAAAAATTGAATATTAAAAAATTTATTTCATATTTTTAATTATTTTTTTCAAATATATTAATGAATTCAATTTCATTTTTAGTCATAATGAATAGTAACCATGGTAAAAAAATTTCCACTAAGGTAAAAAGGTAAAACAGATTAATTAAGGTTAAAAATTTGTTATAAGGTCACAAAATCCCATATTTATTCTTATTGGATGAAATTATTTTGATCGTTATTAAATGTTCTTTGAAATTTATTTTTTTAGTTTCACTAGACAATTAGTAAGACACTTATAATATTTTTATGTTATGAATAATTACAAGTGTTCCACTCATCTCACTTATAAATGGGAACCTCCTCTTCTCACTTCTCAAAACCATGTCAAAAACTAGCCCAAATACCCAATTACACTAATATGTGAACCAGTACTAACATAGCTCAAAGGGTATTCTCAATCCCTATGTGTTGTTGACCAAAACTTGGAATAATACAAGAATATAGAGGGAATGTTTTTTCCACAAAACAACAGACGATAAACAATACAAGTGAGTATGCCAACAATCCTCAAGCAGAAATTACTAGAATCAACAGGAAAAAAAATAATAAAAAATAACATCATCAAAGGAAACTAATATAGAAAATAATGACTTAGAATATTACTTGTAATTGAACGATCACATATCCACTAGTTACCTCTTTCATTCCATGTCTTAGGAATCAAGTACTCCCACCACCTCTGTGTGGTTGTTTACCTTTTTTAGACATGGAATATGATAATATATAAACACAAGAAAGAAAAGGATGAGTGTGGGAAAAATAGACAAGTATTATACCAATAAATATTCTATAAGAAATTCCATAACAATAAACTATTTATTTATTAAATTTAAATAAAACAAGGTCTGTTAAGGCCTTTATATATTTTCAAATGAACGTGATTTAAAATAAAAAATATGAAATATATATAAAAAAATTATTAAATGAAAATTTTATTTATGAAATTTATATAAAATATTTGTAATGAATAAAATAGTTCTATAATCAATGAAATGTTTAATCAACTCAAAAAAACAAAGCACCATGCTCATATGCCAAGTAGAATGTTAGTATATGATAATAGGATCCTCAAACTTCTCAATCATCATCATTGCTCAAGATAAGTGTGAATACTCAAATATACACCCCAATAAGGTACCCATTATGAGGAATCAATCAACACCCCATTAAGGGACCCGTAATGCAAAATCATGTCGAACATTGTATAAATAGTGTTGTCATCGTAAATCCATTACTACAGAGTCAGATTCCAAGAATGATTATTCTAATCACCCATTAAGTATCCTGGTTCATATGCGATTTAATCAATTAATCAATCAATCATGAGAAAACCAATCATTACAAATCATTTCATCGTTAATAGTTTAATTTCCCAAATTCTTCTTTCAACATTCTATTTAATTTCAAAATCAAATAATTGGATTTTTAAAATCCTTACCTTTCAAAACAAAATTTCATTTTTAGCCAATTTTCTCAAGAATAAAAATTAAATCATTTATTGAAATACACTTTCAATTCAAGAAATCATTTTTCACATGTTTCACCAATAATTTCAATTTCATTGATATGATGATTTTTTTTCACAATTCCAAGACCTTTTTAAATCAATCATCTAGTCATCTCAAATATAAGTTTTTATATAAATTAAATATTAATTTCAAATCAATCTAGAAAAATAAGGTTTAAATTATAGGTTAAATCCTTATGGAACCACCTACCTTTAATCACAAGAAAAAATCAACATGACACTGACAGGATGATCTATTATAGCATATGAGATCTTGGATTCAAACCAAGAATCAAGATCCATTAAAATATAGATTACATCCATCAATAACTTGATGATCTATCACTATATTAAAATAAGAGAATATAATATCAGGAAAAACTAAATAATACGATATCCATTGATTAAAAATGGATTAGATATTCCACTGTCACTTTGATTCGCAAGAAAACAAGTTGAGAGATCCAAGGAATCCTCTAAAGAATCTTTGAAAGAAAAAAACCATTTAGGGTCAAATTGGGGGGGGGGGGGTTATAAATCATAAATTAAGGATTTGAGATTTTTAATCAACTTTTATGGTGGTTAAAAACCTGCACAAATGGTTTTTATATGGGATACAAGGTCATTTATAACTGTGTGTCCTAACGACACACCCCTACCATACTTCTAGATGGGGTACATGGTTTGGGAACATAGTTAGTTTAACCATGTTCCCACCATGAAAACCCCCACCATCCATGGGTATTTCATTTGGATGTGTGTCCACATGGTTTATAAAAACCATGCAATAAATATGTGCTACCATCCAAACCCTCTCAATAGGGAACACCATTTTTTTAGGATAAACCTCATGATTTTTTCTAATTGTGCACCAACCATCATAAACACTTGGGATTCCATAATTTATCAAAATTAACCTGAAAAAACCTTAGATAATACCCAAACCATTTATGATCAAAATATTGGTTAATTATTACTTTAAAGAATATAACATAATGTTACAACTTCCCCACCTTAAACACATTCTGTCCCTAGAAAATCTATCTAGAAGATTAAATATCAAAGGTATTAGGCCGATAATATCTCATTAGCACATTATAATCCCAAGACTCATGAATATAAAAAACCATGATACCATAGAACATAGACCAATGGTATCATCTTCCAATAAAGAACCTTTGTCTCCATATTAACAATCTAGAATGGGTGCTTTGTCACAAATAAATTTGGTTCACCATCAGGATCTTCCAATCTCAAGACATAAGTGTCAGAAAGATAGTTCTTAAGAAATGATACATGAAACCCATTGTGAATCTAATTCAACTATTGTGGAAGTTCCAAATGGTAAGCCACTTTCCCAAACTTCTCAAAAATCTCCAAATGACCAATAAACCTTAGTGAAATCGTTCCCTATTTCTCAAGCTTTTGGTGAACCAACCGAGGTGAGAATCTCAAGAAGACCTAGAAACCAACATGAAACTCAATAGTTGTAGATTATGATCAAAACAGGATTTATACCAGCTCTGTTACATCACCATTATTCAAAAAAAATAAATATTTATCATTATCTATTGGACTAAAATCAGTCCCACCAAGGAATATTCACCAATATCTAACCAACACAATAGAGGTATACAAATCCTTCCATATTATTCCTAAAAGAGATCCATTTTGATATATTAATGGTAATTTTTATTATAATAAAACTCAACTACTACAAAATTCTTATACCAATCTCCACCAAATTCTAGAATGAAAGAATGTAGCATGTCCTCCATGATATGTATAGATCATTTTCTCAGTCTATCCTTCTATGGATAATATGTAATGCAAAATTGTACCTAAGATACCATTTCCTCCTAGAGGCATATCCAAAATATAGAAGATAAATTGGGATCCCAATTAGAGACTATGGTATAATTCACTATATGAAAAAGAAAAATCTCTTTCACATAGAGATTTACTAACTCCTCAAATTTCATTATATATCAAATGTGTATAATGTGAACCAATTTGGTCATCCAATCAATGAAAAACCATATCAAATTCTTCCCCTAAGGGGTATGTGGAAACCCAGCCACAACGTACATCAAAAATTCATCCCACTTCTAAGTTCGTACTAGCTGTGTTTGGAGAAAACAAATTGTACTATGATGCTTAGATTTGTCCTCTGGGATAGTATAACATTGAGAAACAAGGTTAGCGATGTCTCATCTTATACTTGGCTAGTAGAACCATCACCACATATCATATAAATAAGTTTTTGTTCTGGGGTGCACTGACTACTGGGAATTAGGGAAATCCCCTACCAAAACCTTTATCAAAGGTAAAGGAACAACATATAGATTCCTTAAATATAGGATACTCTCCAAAGAGAATGTTCACTTATCGATACTCTCCCCAACCTAAATAGAGTCCCTAATTCCACAAAATTCAACATCAAGTTTATGCTTCTAAAGAATCGTCTTAATATTTTAATAGGTAAACTAAAAACTTTACAGAAAAATCTATATGTCATATTCCCAAACTCCCAAATGAAACTGAGAAAAGAGAGCCATCAAATACCATAATTTTTATGATTATTTCATGAAATGGGTAAAAAATTTTCTACTAAACACATTAGTGATGACACTCCTCTTACTAGGGGTATTGGAAATGTCAAAATCAAAGGACTACAGGTACCCCACATAATTAATTTGTCATAGATTTAAATTTTTTTGAGAAAAGCTGTAACTCATGATTTTTTTTGGAATAGATAGTAAAAATTTCTCGTAAGAGGAAATGCCACCAAATATTAAGATCATTCATCAATGATGAAAGTTTAGGGGTCAAATAGTTCGTTTGACGTGGCTAAAGTTGTCTAAAACTGTAGGGTACCACACGATCACCCTATATAAAAATGAAACCCAATGATAACCCTGATTCATGAAAAATACCACATAAGCATAACCAACTTATAGAATATTTAATACTATAAAAAAACTAAACATATTCATCAAATTATCAAAATAAGTCTAAAATTTTACCACACACAAGAACTTCACTCCTTTTTGAGTGAAATTAGTAATCAGAGAAGCCAACTACGAGAAATTCTAAATGAACCTAGGGTGATATACCCCCAAGCCAAAGGGGATCTTTATCTTGAAAACATTATGCAGATGATCCCATGTCATGATATAATTAACCTTATCATGATCAACTAAAATTACATATTATAAGACATCATGTCCTAATAACGTCACTTCCCGAATCTAGAAATTTAAATTTTAAATATTTATGTATAGTTAGAGATTTTTCAAAAATTATAGAACTAATATGAAATAAAAAACATGATCCTTATCAGTTTTTGATTAAACAAAGATGTAATCCAAAAATTCTAAAAAAAATGAGTCAATTTACTCATGAAATATCATGTTCATCAATGATATTTATACCATCAAATAATTGGTCAGACCAAAAGGAAAAAAAATACTCATAGTGGCCATGACTACACATGAAGGAGGTCTTCTTAATGTCAGATTATTTAATTATCAACAGGTGATAACCAGATAAAATTTCAATATTCAATAACCTCATCATCCCTTTCAGTAGATCAAAAAAATAATATACCTTTGAAAACAAATATTTTCTCTTTACCATGACTTGATTGAGTTTCCAGTAATCAATACAAAGTCTAAGAGTTCCATCATCTTTATTTTCAAAGAGAACAAGCCCTGCCCAAGGTTACACACTCTGGCATATAAATAATTTCTCTAATAGATAATCAAATTGAGTGTTAAAATCATTCAATTTGGATGGGTACATATGGTAAGAGGGAATAAATATTGGATGAGTACTTGATACTAAATCAATAGAGAAATCCATTTATCTTACCAGTGTAAAACCAGATAAGTCATACGAAAACACATTTGGAAACTTAACAAAAGAGAGAGAGAGATCATCAAACAATTATTTTGAATCCAAGTAAAATTAAAACAATTATACTAACCTTCTTAACTCCAGAAAATGAGGTTCGACACTACTCAACCTTAGGGCATAATCTCCATCAAAGACACAAGACACCTAATTTGGTATAGTAATAGAGACCTTCTGAACATATCATTAAGATCAAGATTTATGAGAAATTATCCAATACCTCATTAAAATAATGTGAAGAGGTTTCATTTCGAGAACCATAATATTTCTTATAAAATTATTCAATGATAGAGAGAAAATATAAGAGGGAAAATGGAGTCATAGTGTCACCTCCCCCGTCGTAAGGTGTGGGCCAAATTTAGAGTTCTTTTATTGTTCCCTTATAAACCAACTACTAGGTAGCTAGTGGCAGTCAGGGTCGATCCCATAGGGAATTATGAAAAGAATGAAATAGTGTATGTTTTCGAATCCCAGTTGGTTTTCTATAATAAATGGTAAAGGTAATAGTTGAACAAGTGAAATGATTTGTGAGAAAATTAAAATAAAAACAAAAGAATAATCGAAAAAACAGAAGATAATCATATCGAGGGTTGAAGATCTGATCATTTTTTATTTAAATCATCATTATTTAAAATTAAATTTATTAATTAAGGTATTTTACCTTGGGGATTCAGTAAAATCCTTGTTTCTTGATACAAAAACAAATAATTACACATTTAAAGGGTCAATTCCTTGGTCCGATAATTAACTACCTAAAAATGTTTAAGATATTTACCCCAAAAGAAATCGGCAATGAGATCATCCAATGGACATGGATTCGCTCATTATAACTTCTTTAGTTTTCACCACCGATTTCGTTCTTGGTCTGATACGACACCAACGGTAAATAAGGAATTAGATTCATTGGGGAAATTGTAAACACAATTCATAGTTAACAACACTTTGGGATTTCAATTACAAATAATACACAATCATTATTACAACCCACTACATGAGGAAATTAGCCTCTTATGACCATGGTCATAGTGTGTGGCTTGAGCAAAATCTCAATTCATATGATGGATATGAGAGGGAGAATTGGAAGGTGAGATGAACAGTTAAAAAGGAAAACATAAAATGGATATGAGGGAAGCTCGAACGATAGATCAGAAACACCCCCATGGATTTCCAACATTGAACATGGATGCATCCATAATATTTATAGAAAATACAACTATAGGGTGTGCACTTTAAAATACATGTTGTGTAGTTATGTCAACTCAAAATAACTTCATTTATTCTATTGGTAGGTGATCCATCGCACCGCTCGAAGACTTTGAATGCATCGACGGTCAGTTGGTGGGATACATGACATGTAGAACCACCTCCCATTGCGTGTAGTATCAAATTCAACCCCCAAATGCTTCTATAAGGGAGGAAATATTTTGTATAGTGAAGTACATGACTTGCAATATTTGGCTGGTTACTTGGGCGTGTACTCAGTCTGGCCGATCTGTGTCTGGCCAAGTTTACATGGCATGTTTATTGGAGTACACACTATGTATAAATGAACATTTGTTTAGATCATTCTTGATTCGTGTCATTGGACTGAAACTTACCTAAAAATCATCATGATCACCTAATTAATGCATCTTATTTACAGAAAAACATATATCTAGTGAAAACTTGTTTTTATACTCAATAAAATGTATGAAAACATGTACACAAATTAGGGACATCAAACTCCCTATAACTTAGCCATTTGCTTTCCCTCAAGAAAAATCTCAATATAAAATCAACAAAATCAATACCCTAAAAGAGAATAATTCCAATAGTTATACTTATAAATAATATATCCATAATAGATGATTTTAAAAGGCACAAAACACAATTCAATTCCAAAGATATTCTAATCATGCCTCCTATATAATTAAACTAAACATTTGTATCCTCTTTCATCCAAATTGTTCAACTTTTTCATAACTACAGATGTCACTTGATGATTTACCTCACTAAATCTTACCAAAATCATCACCCCAGATTATTTTATCAGAGTTTCACTCAATATCAAGTATACAGATTCTATCCATAGGCTTTCAAGTATTATCCTTCTCTACATTAGAAATCAAATCACAAAAATCATTAGTTCTTTTAATAAGGTTAAAATTATTTTTAGGCTCTGGGTAGGTAGGTAATGATGTGAAAAATAATTTCACAGGCTTGAAAAAAGAGTTTGAATTATTAAATAATAATTCGTGATATTTAGGAATATAGCTCGATAAAAATGCATCCCGTTTCATGATCTCTCAAAGGGCATCATCAATGTGAAATTCCCATTCCAAAATGGGTCCACAACCATCAAGAAAGTATAAGTAATAAATAAGGTCCCTTTTTTCAATATGTATTTTTTTAATAAACATTAGGGACCACCAATAATACAGTGAATGATGGTTTTGGAACCATTCTTCCCAAACGAACAAGTGGCACTCTCCCCCACACTTAATTTCATGATTTCTCACCAAAATGTACCATGAATAGAAAAGAATACCCCTCTAAGTCTCAAATTAAAAATCCTAAAAAATTATGAAATAATTTGGATAGGAATGGTAAATATTCTTGTAATCTGGCATACTATCATGGAAGTTTACGGTTTATATGGGTTTTACAAAGATCAGATGTAGGGTAGGTCTTAAGGTAAAAGGGGTTGAAAAATAATCATATGCCTCAATTATTTTAATGTGATTCAAAATCATCATGTTTTGAAGAGAGATACTAGCATTTTTTGGTAGATATGCATATCCCAAGAAACTCTCATGAAAAAGGGTATAAGAATGAATAAGTCAAAAGGGCTTAGAATACCTCTTGGGAATAAGGAAAAATAAAAGGTCAATCAGGTCATGACATGGATACAAATGAATAGTCTAATAAATGTAAATGTCAAAGACTATAAATATAGAATCAAACTATATCAGAAATCATTTAAAAATACTATGAAATTTAAAATAATCAGGTAAATTTTAAAATGACCTTTTATGTATTTACTATTTATAAATATAATAAATCCAAAAAATTTCCACAATTAAAAATATTTCATCTGCTAATGATGTCTCCTGGATCCATTTAAGGGAAAAGAATAGTGTAGTCAGAGACTCTCCCCACAATTAAAATCTATCATGGTCCTCCAAGTGCTACCCTAAGATATAGAAGAGGATGTGGGGACATATGGGTGGTCAGAATGAGGGAAAGCAACAAAAGAATTAATTCCAAAAATAATAATGAAAAAAACATGAAAATTATACTCCCCTCATGGAGAGCTAAAAAAGATGGGAAGTAGTCGAAAAGTGATTCCCAAAGATCTATAGAGTACCTAGGACTATCAGTGAAATGGATGAACAATTCTACATGCACATACACTAGCACAACACAAGCATAGTAAAAACTAGATATATATAATGAAACAGGTGTGAAAAAACAAGTCATGGGGTGGCCTCACAAAAGGCATCATCTGCAATAGGGGGATCTAGAAGAGGATGATTAGCCGTAGTGGAAAAATGATGCTCATGCTTTGTGCTCTATACAGGGGTCGAAGTGGGGAACTCAGTCATGGTAGCAGGAGGAACAGTAGCTGGAGGCACAGGATCGTTGCCCTTCCCGGAAGGCTCTACCGACACATCCTGTCAGGCAGTGTTAGTAGTAGTAGCCAGCCCAGAAGTGGATAAGAGAACTTAATGTATGGATAGTATAGTAAATGGTGGATGTTATGTGGAAGACTGAAGATCATAAGGAGGAGCATGTGCTGGGGGAATAATACCATGATGCTTAAGGAGAAGTCCCAACATCTGCTCAAGTTATGCCTGTGACTGTAGGATGGTAGTCTGATGGTGCGCAAGGACATAAAAATGGTTGTTGATCGTGGAAATGTGGAGGGTGATGGGGAGATCAAATAATAGTGCAGGTAGAGGTGGAGATATGGAGGGAACGGAAGAATAGGGAATGGTGGAAGAATATGGAAGGTGGGATAAATTGGGGGTGGGATGGTGAAAGAGAATATGTTGGTGGATGGGTTGGGACCTGCTCAACAATACCATCAGGTGCAGCTAAGTCATCTATCTCCCCTACAAAATATGGGGATTCCTACATGGGAACATAACTGTCTCCCCTATGTTTGGAAATCTTCATATGTATAATCATGAGGAATTACAGACACCGAGGAGAACCTAAGGTGTCGGGAGGGAGAGAGGGCTCCAAAACACCCAAGTGGTGCACTAATCAGGGGGTGTAGAATCCACTATTCGGGTTACCCTGACAAACATGGATGATAGAGTGAAAATAAGTGGTGGAAATACATGGGAGGTTAGGGTAATTATGCCATAAATTATTGGTGATAATCTCCATGTATTTCCAAGATACGACACCCATATCCTCATGGTGGGGAAAAAGATTGGTGCTGAAGCACCGATGGCGGAAATTAAGGGGAGGGGAAATGATGAGCGTGCTCTTCTTAGATGTGGAGGTGTACCTGTGGTTAGGACTATAAAGTTACCTCCACATAGTGATGAGGTTAGAGCACTCAGGGTGAGTGATGGTGGAGACATGTGGTGGGGTGGAAGAATGAGGGTAAAAGACGCACCCTCAGAGAAACTTAGCCACTGTCAGAGAAAGGTTTCATCTGCCCAGTCAAAATCAAACTATAGTAGCTATATCCGAGGAAATCTGGATTTAAGAGGTCCCATCAGACTAGAAGGTTACAACGAACTTCAAAAATAAATCACTGAATGTAGGACTGCTGACCTGGAGTGTGTCCAATAAATGTGTATGCCCAAGGTGATCCTCAATCTTCACCAAGATGTCACGACACTGCAGAAATATGATGTCAAGGTAGAGGCTGCTCAATTATATCGTGAAACATAAAAATAAATACTCCTTATTTACCAAAAGATTCCTCTAACGAAATATCAGGTAGGTATTCAGCTAAGGGTGTGAAACTACCGGGGCAGGCTGAGGTGGGGCGGCAGCTACTGAGGGGGAAGGTTCATCTGCGGTGTCAGTGGGTGGAGCAGTTGGTGTCGAGGTAGTATATAAGGTTGTGCTAGTACTAGATGGTGAAGAAGCCACATGGGTGTCCACTCTTGTAGAAGTATCTAGACTGGATCCCTTGATAGTGGAAGACAGAGTCACGACCACACTCAACAGTGATGTACTAGAAGCTGGTGCTGCAGTATCGTAGCCCTCAATAACTTTAGATGGGGTGCATTAGGTGAAGTAGTGACCACTAAAGATGGTAGCACAGTGGAATATAGACCGGTAGAGGTTGAAGAAGAGGATTCCAGTGTAATTGGAGGTAGTATCAGTAAGGCTAGCAGTTGTAACACTGTAAGATCTAGTTCCAGTGTTGTAGGTGATCTGAGCCTAATCCATCGTGCGGGTCGCACAATAATAGTAGAGGCTTTGGGTCACTTCCCACATGTGTTTTACCTATCTTACATAGTTGAAAAGTAAATAATTGAAAAAAAGAAAGAAAAGGAAATGAAAAAGAAGGAAGAAAAGTGAGAAATCATAAAATCAAAATTACACGGTCTGTAGATCCAGGATACTTGGCATTTTGTGTGACCGAGTTTGGAATTTTTGTACTCTGGAAAAACACGCCGAGTGGGCATGTAGGTGAAAAATTCGAGTACATGGCATGTACTAATGTTGACACACCATGTGTACAAAATAGGGTGCGGCCCATGTGAGTTCCCGTACACATACTTGGCTCAAATGAGCCAAATTAGAAAGTACACGTCGTGTGTGGGAACAACACAACGTGTATGAGAACATGTCATACAAACCTTGTATTCCCTCCACATAGAGAACTCCTGAGGAATAGGGTACATGGCATGTACCGAACATACACGTTGTGTGTGGTCAAATGGGATTAAGACTATGTATCATAGTACATGGGTATCTCCTAAAGGCTAGATATAGGCATAGTACATGGCATGCACAGAAAATATACGCCATGTGTTTATTCATGTGAGAAATGAGAGTGTGTGTGGATGTGTACTAAAGTATATGACATGTGTTATTAATTGACATCATGTACTTTATGGGTAGCTGAACGGTCGGTCAATCCCAAATCTACCATAAACATGTCTAAAACTTTTTAATGAAGGGTGTCGAACGACATACCTGATACACGCATGGAAATGAGGATGAAATTTGAGATGAAAATGAACTAAAATGAAGGATTTGAGGAGGGGGATCGATGGAGTACGAGAGAAGCCGTGAAGTGGGGGGGGGGTTCACAAAATGGGGAATGGCCGGCTAGGGCGCCTGCCACTTATAGCCAAAACATAGGGCGCGTAGAAGTTTCACATGACGTGGATGAGTTTTTTTGAAAAACAATTTTTTAGTAAGCTATATAATAATAATTATTTATAATTTTAAAAGAAATATTTAAGAAAAATATATTTTATTTAAAAAAACTAAACTGATACATGTAATGAATCAAAGAAATACACGTCGTGTTTTCTAAAATTTGAAAATGATAACTACAACCTTCCATCCGGTGCTTGGGGCACGATTCAAACCGATGACCAACCACTCTGATTATAATCTCTCAATCATTGGAGTGAAGGTTTTAGTGTTTCACATTTTTGTTAACTTTTAATAATTAAATTATAACTGTAGATATGTACGGGATGAATAAAATTGCATGGATGTTGGTTTTAATTATTGAAATATTGGGATGAAGTGGATAAATTAGCTGAGTTAGAACCTAGGTCATTTGAATCATGGGATACGACTTTTCTAATCAACCCACTTCACCCGCTTGTTATTTATTATTTCGTAAAACGTTTTAAATTATTATAAAAACATGAAACACATGACATCTATTGAAATACACACAGTGTGGGTTTTAATTAGGTGAATATTGATGGAACTAGGATGATTGTCAGGACTTGAACATGGGTCTTTTGGATATGTGGGTTACGACCTTACCAACTGATCCAGCCCTATCATGGGGTTTCTTTTAATTTAAAAAACAATTATCTCATTTTGAAAACACCTCACACTCCATTTAAGTAACAAATGGGTTCAAAAAGAATGATACCTATACTAAAGGAAGGTGTAGAGTGATTCGAACCGGCATCGGCTCAGATACATCCCAGTTACCTTTTCATCATCAAAAGCCTCACCCTTATTTATTAAATTAATTAATATGCACTTATACAAAATGTTCGATAATAATATACCCTAAAAAGAAAACTAGACATCATGTGATAAGGTATACATGACATGTGTTTTCAATTTGTTCTTACTTTTATAGTGGAACTAAGAGAAGTAAGTACACAATGTGTTTAGTAGAATAACACAACATGTGTTTATTAAAAATAGAAAATAAAGACAAGAATGAAAGAGGGGAAAATAATGAATTGGTTGCCTCTAAGTAAGATAATTTGTTTTAGATATTTGGATCGACTTGAGTTATAGGTACCTACGCATAATCCGAAGGAGGATGTGGGTTTTACAGTGTAAAGCACCACATGTGTCCGACGCCCCCATATTTGATCCATGATTCATGACCTTCAGGTGGTCTGGAGGGAATCTTACTGTAACCATGATCCATGACTAGTAGATGCAGAAGGTTTAATAGTTTCTTGATTTGGTCAGGTATATCCTCCACCTCATGAGTTTTATACTCTGAAATGCTAAATATCTAAAAAAAATTGCAGGGTTACTCTATAATAGGTATGAAATCAACTGAGGGGCTAGAAATAAATGAGTGATCAAATTTATTATAATCATGACCTGATGTATCACCATATTCAAAATTTGAGCTTTGAATATTAATATCCAAAAATTTTAATGCCTGAAACATGGGTCCCACATTAGAACATGACTCCTCAGTTGGTAAAAAATTAGAACACCCATCCTCAAACTCAATCAGAGGTTCCAAATTGTAAATTATCTCAGAGATATTTCTATAATATTTCCAAGTCATCCCAACCATTCTGTTTTGTCCAACTAGCATGTGGTAAAAGCCTCTATCATCAACAATACATTTTTAGTTTTACTAGAAGATGGTTATGTAAGAGAATGAATGAAGGGTGGTGTGAAGAATTTACACGATTTTTCCTTATATCAAAATCAATCACCCATATTTGGATAATACTCTTCGAGGTATGGGTATGATTCTACTATATAATACAGATAAAAATCCTCTCCAGGTGGGTTGTACCACTCCCCATTCAGATAATAATATATGGGATGAGGTACCCAAGATAAATAATCAAGAAGAATAAAATAAAAAGGAAAATTCTGGGTAAATGAACCTTAACCCATACTCACAGTGCTTTCATTGCCTCCCCGGAAACAGCACCAAAATATGGGACCTCCCGCATCATAAGCGGTGGGCCAAATTTCATAATTCTTTTATTGTTCCCTTCTGAACCAAATACTAGGTAGCTAGTGGAAGGTGGGGTTGATCCTATGGGGAAGTTGGAAAAGAAATAACTAGTGTAAGTTTTCAAATCTCAGTTGGTTTTCTAGGCATAAATGGTGAGGTAATAGTTGAACAAGTGAAATGATTGGAGAAAAAATTGAAATAAAAATAGAATAAAAACAAAATAAATAGAATACAATCACGTCAGGGATTACAAACTTATTTAAATGTTCATTCTTTAACATTAAATTTATTAACGGAATTTTTGTACCATGGGGATTCAATGAAATCCTTGTTTCTTTGTCTAAACACAAATAGCTACACATTTAAAGGTTTAATTCCATGGTCCTGTAATTAACTACTGAAACATGTCTAAGTCCATTACCCCTAAAGAAAGAGGAAACATGCTCACCTAATGGACATGGATTCACTCATTGAAACTCCTTCAGTTTTTTCCAATGATGTCATTTTTTGTCCGATATGACACCAACGGTAAATAAGGCATTAAATTCATTGAATAAATTGTAAACACAATTCATAATAAACAACGCTTAGTGATTTAAATTAAAAATAGTAGACAATCATTATTAAAACCCCTAATATGGGGGAAAATATCCTCTTATGACCATGGTCATGGTGTACAGATTGATTCAAAGCTCAATCCCTATCATCGATCTGAGAGGAAGACGGGGAAGGGGATATTTACACTAAAATAGGAATTGAAAATAGAAAAGGAAAACATAAAATGGATCCGAGAGAGTCACAAATGGAAGAGCGGAAACACCTCCCCTGGATTTACAACCTCGAACATCGAGGGATTCCCTCATATTTATAGAAAATAATACTACATGGCGTGTACTCAAGAATATACGGTGTGTAGTCATGTAAACTCAAAATCACTTCGTTTCTTCCACCGGTAGGTGATCCAATACCCCACCCAAAGACATTGAATGCATTCATAGTCTATTGGTGGGATACATGACATGAAACACTAGCCCACATGGCATGCAGTATCAACTTCAACAACCAACTGCTTCAAGAAGAGAGGAAACACCGTGTATAGTGAAGTACATGGTGTGCAATATCTAGCTGGCTATGTGGGCATGTACTTGGTCTGACTGATCCTTATCTGTACAAGTTTACATGGTGTGTGTATTGGAGTACATGCCATATATAAATGAACTTTTGTTCTGACCATTCCTGATTTGTGACTTTGGATTGGAAAATACTTGAAAATCATCATGATTACCGAATTAACGCATTTTATCTAAAAAACACATATCCTATAAACACATGTTTTTATTCTCAATATAATGTATGAAAATGTATACACAAATCAGAGACATCACGTAGTAATATCTATCACATAAGAAAAAATATCCAAAGTAATATTTAGATGGTTCACAATATAAGTTGATATAATTGAGTGAGATTCACCGGTATCAAAGAAAGAAATCACTAAAGATGAATCTATAATGATGGTACCTCTCATAGTCACTGTACATACATAATTTTCTTTTCAAGACTCTTCCACTCCATGATGAAACTTCATTCTGGATTCCTACGGTTGGAACCCTATAGTTCTTGAACTATATGAATTCACCTTAATACTTTTAGGAGACGGGGATTCTATTTCACTAAATAAAGAAGAAAAGATATGGCAGAATTTTTGAAAGAATATGGAGCATCCACACAAACTACAGAAATTATGTACTTCAGTACACACTCATTTCAAATTCCCAACCTTACCACAATGGAAGGATGTCAAAGGGCCACTTTTAGGAACTACAAGAGTTCTGGATGAAACATGTTGTGGAGATCTAGCATGAGAATCCTCATGCTTTCACTTTCCTTTAGAGGAACTAATAGAATTACCACTATGAGAAAAAATAACTCCCCTCATCCTTAACATACCAGCTATGTCAAGCTCACCCATAAATTCTCTATCTAGTAAATCAACATAATAAGTGCGCTTTAGAAAAAGTTATTGAGATTAAATATCTAATCTATGACTCAGGAGAAAATTGTTCAAGCTTTTAATACCGTATCTTCATCTTATCACCCTATTTGGGGATGATAAACTGCCTATATTTCACTTAGACCATAATTTATAAACAAAAATGATATTTAAAAAGGGATTTGAAGTATTTATACTCCATGACTTCATGTTTCTTCACTATCACCATTGAATCCCACCATCTCTTACTAGTACATTGAAGCTTAAAGTTATCAAATTCCACCATTATAGCTTCTGGAAGTTTCAAGAATCAAAAATAAAGATCTATATTTTTCAACTAATCCTAAAACTCTTGAGGATCATTTGAGATTTGTAATGATAATGGATTTTGTAAAATAAACTACTATGCATGATCCCTTAATTAATTCCTTTGAGGTTCTATAATTGGATATTTAAAAGGAATGGGTGTAGGTACCTATCCCAAAGCTTGGATAGCATGCACCACTATCTCAATAAAATTTTGGTCCATTGGAGGATTTTCCTAAATTGGTTCACTAGAATCTTTCTTCTTTGGACTATTCAAATGTCTTCGTAGAGGCATGATTCTCAAAAACATCATTATAGACTACTGAAACATCAACAATGATTAAAAAATAATTAAGTCAATCAAGAGTTACAAGGACATCAAAAAATTTAGACTAACTAGGAAAAGACTATAATTAGATCAAACATGCCTCAAGTAAACATTTCCCTAATACCTATGGTGAATTAAGGATTGTTGTATTGAGTGATGGATAACAACTCTCTCATAATAATTCCCAAAAATCAAACCTCTTGTATACTTGGAAAACCCAAACTCCATACCAAAATCAAGGAAATATGAAAAACATGTACCTATGATACCACTTTTTCATGAACGGGCCGAAATACTTTGGTATAATAATACCCAATCTAGTTTTAACATAGCTCCAAGGGTATTCCTGAACCCCATGAGTTGATTACTAGCACCTGGAATCATAAATGAATTAATAGGGAAAAAATTTTCCATAAAAAATAAGAAGATAAATGATATAATACATTATGAGAACACTCCTTAAAAAAAGTACTAGAATCAAGAAGGTAAAATAATTTTCAAATAGATCATCATAAATGGACATAAAATCTGGCATATAATGAACCCGAATATCCCATGTAATAGTTAGGTTATATCTCTATTATTCACCTCCATCGCTCTGGGTCCCATGAATCATGTGTGTCCACTACCACTAAGTGGTGATTTTCCTTTGTTTGGACCTTGCATAAGATAATCTACAAATTATCAAAGAAAAAGGTAGGGTGTAACACCATGAGATTTTTTGAATAATATATTTTTTGAAATGAATTTAATATTTTCTATATTTTTCATTAGACACAACACCATGTGTATCATGAATTACACTCAACACCGAGTTTAAATGAAATGTGACATACTATTAAAATATTATTATTTAATATGATAGTTATCACCTATCAGTTGGAATGGATGTGATGAATAAGATTACATAAATTAGGAAAATATAAAAATGTAATTAAAATCATTTTTGTGACCAATTAATTAGAACTAAAAATAAAAACTATTTGAAAACAAATGAAATCTTTCTCTAAAAAGCAATTTTTATATAAAAAGCACATTTTACCTAAATAAATTAAAAAATTCAAGTGAATGATTTTAGTTAAATTTATATATTATATATTTAATTAAAATTTTAAAATTCAATATATATGTTTTCTAGATAATACATAAGAAAATATCCAATTTCAAACTGAAAATTGATATTTTTCTAAAAATCAATTTTTTCACCTTTTGCTCACTTATTTCAAAACTAATTTTTAAAAATTATAGAAAATTTATTTGAAAAAAAATTAATATATTAAATTATAATTTTAATATTTCATTAGGGTGAATTATTGATAATTTATATGAAGATAAATATTTTGATGAATAGTGGAGAAACTATTTTTGTTTAGAATGGTCATTTCGTTTAATGATTTTATAAACATCCAAATTACCTTAAGTTGGTTTTAAAATAAAAAATTGTTAAATTATATATATATTAATCTATATTATGTTATTTAAATCATTTTAATATTTAATTTTGATATAAAAACATTTTTAACTTTTGAACATTTTATCTTTGAAAACCCGCTTTCTCATCGCGTCAGCAGGATTAAATTTAAATTAAATTTTTTTTACTTAGGTTAATATAATTTTGTAAAATGAATTAAATATTTGGAATATAAAATATTATATTATCTAATAAGTTCAACTTATTTTTTTATCATAATTAATAGTAAAAATAGTAAAAAATATCTACCACTATTAAAGTAAATATGGGCTCACTGGGGGGTTACATTAAAAAGATATGGGTTAAAAGTGATTTAAAAATTATACAATATGCATTTTATCATTTTATTTTGACCTTATAAATTCTAAGTTATATAATGGTCCATTTTGGTGCCTTTTGAAATGAGAAAAACATGGGTACACCTTTTTATTTTCTAAAATTACATGTGTGCCACTCACCTCACTTATAAAAGGCCACCCCTTTCCTCATAACTTTACACTTCCAAAAACATTTTTTTTCTGAAAATACCTACCCAAATTACTTCTTAAATTATATAATATCATACTATAAGACTTATTTTTCTCTTAAATATAACTTAAGAATCCTCTTGGTGAAAAATAAGATAATTTTTCTGAAGAAGAGGTGATGTACAAAATGAAGCATTTTGTTTTTTATTCCACAACTCCTAATTTTATTGAAACATAATTATATAATAATATCAATATCTTCAATATAAATATATGTTATTATCTTAATTTAATATCCTAAATATTTTTATCTTCCATAAAATGGGTAATTAAATCATCATTCATGTGTACAATATGGTACAACCCCACGAACCGATGTTGTTAATTCTCCATAACCGCATATTAAGGATAGATATGATGTTGATTTTTTTGATTATATATGATATTTATGATATTAATATGATTATTTAATCATTATACCACTTTAACCTTATTAATTTCTATTCTTTAGGAATACAATTTGGTTATTTGTGTGTTTGGGAGACTACAACCTCACGAAGCGATGTGACTCGTTCACACATTACATGTAAGTTAATAAGGACTGATTTAGAGAAAATATGTGATATATATGACATAAAAATTATTCTTTAATTATAATTTATTATTTAACTTTGTTATTTTCTTTCGGGGAAATGGAAACAATACTCATGTGTATGTACGGCCTACCGTCTCAATGAATGATGCATTTCATTTTCTTTCTCCAACTTGTATATATAACTATATCTATATATAATGAATATATATGATATTTATATAATTATTAAAATTCTAGATATTATTAATCCCTGGTTAAATTAAGAGAAAAAAACAAATTAAAACATACATGAAGAAACAAAGTAGTTATTGCCCGTAACATAACTTTATCAAGGATTTGTTAATAAAAGGGTAATAAAACATCAAAAGTAAATAATATATATTAAGATATATATATATATATTTATGTTTATTTAATATTTTTATAATAGAATAATATATGTTATATATTAGTTTATAACATGTATAAAGGAATTCAAGACTTATGGTATGGGATTTTTGTCTCACTTTTATATTTTTGTGAGACACATGCCATATTAACCACATGTTTCTTGTATATAGTGTATTTAATTACCATGGGTGTATTTTATAATTAATAACCATAGAATTATGTGGATTTAAATATCTATACGAGTATATATATTTCATTGTGTTTATGGTTCAAAATTTAAAAATGTGGTATGGTATTTTACCACAATTTATATTCACTTATACATATGTTATGTTTTGCACCTATATTATTCTATGAGGTGTAAATAAAACCCCTTTGAAATGTTATATTAGGAATATAATTATTTTAATTTTATTATTAGTTTAAATTAATGTTATTATTTCAGGTTGTTTATGATTCAATGTTACCAAAGTGGTAAGAGTTATATGTTACACTCTCATCTTTTATCAAGATTGTTTATGATTATACTTCCAATAATAAAATATTATGATCTATATCTCAAGAAAATCATGAATTTTATTACACTCCAATTATGTCATGAGAATACATGTTTTTATTCATTTTTCTACCTTTATGTACTTAATACTTCAAAATAACATTTTTAATAAAAAGCATCATTATTTCTCTCTTCGATCAAAAACCCATTTTATTCTAAAAATTTGTTTTCTATTTTTTTTCCAAAAATATTTTAAACATTATTAAAATTATTTATTAAATACATATTTATAGATTTTTTGAATTTATTTTTTAAAAATTAAAGGTATATTCATATCATTTTCCAAACAATGTCCATTTGTATTTTATCAAAATTGTGAAAGGAATCCTAATTTTAATATGTACAACATGAACAAAATTTCCTTCCACCATGATAATTATATTATTTTAACTTTGCATAATAAATTTTTATGTTTATTTTCAAAAATAGTATATTCCAAATTTTTTATTTTTTAAATAGTATTTTCAAATAGGAAATTATTTTCTCATAATGAAATGTTTTAAATTATTTTTAAAAATTACTTTAAAACTTGCAAAGGTTATTTTAAAAGAAATGTAAATTGAAAATGTTTTATTTTTTTAATCATTGTTTTTTAAATTGGAAATGATATATTACTAATGAAATATTTTATGTGACCATTAAAAATCATTTTCCATCTATGATGACATCGTTTTATATTACTTATGCTTTATAGGGGATAATATTGAATGATAAAATTCTTATTATTTCACTAGATGGTTAATGTTTATGTTGAAGAAATTTTTATGGAACCCATTTATTTTTCATGGGTTATGCAATTGTGAATTTATGAAATGTTTATAAGGACCAATTTCTTTACATGGGTTATGATGTGTTGATATGATAAATGTTTTAGGATTTTAGGGCACACATAAGTATGGTTTTCATTAGGATATGGGTGGGACCTATATCTCCCTAAAATTCATTGGGTAAATATTTATATATAATGAGAAGACAATGGGAAATAATTCAATTAGTTTGATCCACTATGGGAAATAGATGAGTCCTGGTTATCTTTGGGAAATAGGTGTGTCTTGATCCATAATGGGAAATAAGTGATAAGTCCTGATCCACTATTTTGATGGTATTGGTATATAATATAGAAATACGAAATGATTTTCTATATTTTGGATGGTTATACACTTTTATAACATGATCTTATGGTTCATGATTTAATTATAATGATTTCTCACTCTTATGAACCATGTTTTCAAAAATAATAATGTTTCAGGAAATGAATCATGTTTATGATCTATGCTAAGATATGAATGATATTTTTAAATTATATTCATGATCATATACCCTTATGATTATATTATGATTTTATATAATTATAGGTAGATATCTATTATGATTACCCTTATTGATAATATGATATCTCCAGTTATTATGTTATTCCCTAGGTGATGAATAAAGGTTTATGCAACGTATGCCTAAGATGAGTACTATGTGAGAAGATATTTATGGGAGATATTGAGGATCTTTCATCAAATAAGAATAATTTGTTTCTAGTATCTAAATACACTAAAATATTATTAATCTCGGGCATGTGTTTATGAAATATGTTAAATATTCATCTAAAATGATGTGATATTTAGGTATGAAAATCATGGTTTGATATAGTTGGTATTAAAATAAAGTTATAGTTAAAACATGGAAACTAGGATTATAAAAATTAGTGATAACTCTAAGGATATTTCTGAGGAAAAGTCTAAGAATGGTTAAAAGTATAGAGAAATGTATACGATTTTTTATAAAGGATATAGTGAGTTGTTTCCATGAAATTACATCCCTATATGGATACTACAAGCATATGTAGCTCTGACACAAAGCTTCCTTGGGGAAATGACTTTGAAAGTGTAACATTGAGATGGAATCAATCATCACCTAGTGCACAATAATGGTCTTTGCTGCACATATATCCTGACACTGTTATGGGATATGCTTTGGAAATTCACACTCGTTATTATCCATATCGAAGGATTTAAATAGTGTCCATGAATGAATTTGGAAAAACCTAAGGTGTCATAGATTAAAAATATGGTTTCCTAAATTAGACGTACTATATGTTATTTTTATTTATTACGTGGTTACTAGCTAAAATTATTATTGATCAAACTATGATTTTTGGTTTTAGTAAATGGAGGGAACCAGAAGGAACTGGATCAATGTTTAATATCATAGATATTGTGTTGATGAAAAACATAATGTGATGAATGTTGGAGTGAAGGATATTGTGATTGTGAAGAATTAGTTATCATGGTATATGATTAATAACATTCACCTTAACCAACACCTAGACACACTTCAGAAGATAAGTATAGAGTTTGTAGAGTTTAGGTGGTAGAGACCATAGAGGAAAGGAGATTCAGTTTCCCATATATTGAGAATGTGGGAAGAATTACCAATGTGGATGTATTATAAGAATGATAAAATGGTTTGAGTGTGGTAAAAAGAACAAAAACCAAGTAATTATTTGAGAAAAATGAAATTTTTTGTTAATAAAATGGATGTGAATAATAGTATCCATAATATATCGTTAATGATTGAATGTTTCAAATGTGAAAAGTATGAGAATTATGAAAATAAATGTCCAAAGTGGAGAGATCATGATGAAAACTAGAAAGATAGTATGCATAATGGTTATACTGCTGATGACAAGGAGAATAAAAATTGTATATAAAAGGTATGTGATATTTTAATGGTATTTTTTTGTTAATTGTGAGAATTATGATTAAATTGAGGGTTATTATTGTTAAAACACAATTCAAATTAAATATTGTAGGAAATATATATTATGGAATGAAATGATGAACCATATTTAATTTTTTGTGAAGTAAGTGGGATTATTGAAGTGTTTATGTATTGGAATTCAATAATTATGTTTTATAAATCATGAATTATATTAGGATTTTCTATTATAAGTTTTTCATTAGGGATTTATAAAAATATGCAGAGTGGTGATAATTACCTAGAAAATTGATTTAATGGTAAGGTAAAAATTTTATTAAGAGAATATAACCCTTAATACATTTTTAATGTTGGGAAAATGGTTTTTATTTTGAATAATGAGATGATTAATATGAATAAAGTAAATTGGATAGTATTTATGACCTTGGAACTGATTAATGTTTTGTGACAAAAATTGGTTTATGTTATAATTGATAGAGTTTATATTATTATTTTATTTATGGTTTATATTAAATAATCTTTGGTTTTATTCAACTAATGAAGAAGTATGTATGTTTTAATTATTATTTTTTCAAAAATTATGGTTATTACCATGATTTAAGAAAATATATGACTATGGTATTCAAATGTTTTTTATGTGAAAATAAAGATATTTTTTCTGATATTTGGGAGATAATGTTTTCTTTATATCGATAAATTTAATGACCTTATATATACTTTTCTAATTTTGGAAGGTTTTTAAGTTTAACCATTTATATAATGGTTTATGTTTAATTTTTGAAGAGGTTTTAGAGATAAATGTATTATTTCACAATATTAAGATTTATCCATAACTAGTGATGACCATTTTGTTTTTAATAATAACTAGAGATAGAAGGATTCACATATAATTATTTTATAGATATTATTTAGTTCTTTAGACATGAAGAATAAATCTCTTATAGTAGGAGATGAAGTGTAAATGTTTCAAGTCACAACCAAAGGATGAGATTATTCTTATGAAATAGAATGAAATCATGTAGGTATATATTCTCATTAAAATTACATGTTTTTTGGAAAATGATCTTGAAATAAAATGTTTTCTTATAATAATATTTCTTTCATGGTATATATGAAATTTTTTCACACCACTTTGGTTTATGTCTTTGTGGTCGTTAGCTTTCTTCTATCCATGTTCTCTATCACTCTTCATCAGTATTTGGGTGTAAGTTTTCTCTTTTATGTCCATGTTTTAACTTCACACCTATGTTATCCTATTTTTAAAACTATTATGTGTTATTATAGATGAACTTAAACATAACTTTATCTCTTTTCAATAGAAAGTTTTATTAACAATTATTACTATATTGGTTTCCCACAATGGGATTTTCAAATATTAAACCCTTTCTTACTAAGTACAAGTTAAAATTGTGAGGAAGAAATTTATTTAAGGGGGTATAATGTAACAACCTGATATTTTTTGAATTTATTTAAATTAATTTAACTTTTTGATATTTTCATTGCATTAAAGGTCGAGTGTAGTCACACACACAATGTTGGGTTTAAGCAAAGTGTGACATACTATTAAAATATTCTTATTTAATATTATCATTATAACCTATCCATTAGAATGGAAATTATGAATATGATCAAATAAAATATAAAAATATATGGTTTGAACATGTATATAAAAAGGAATATTTTTTTTACTAATTCGTTATAAATGAAAATAAAAACTATTTGAAAATAATGGAATTGTTTGTTTGAAAAAATATTTTTAGGCAAAAAAATTGTTTTACCTAAATAGACTATACAAACCACTATTAGTGAATGATTTTAATAATATATTTAATATATATTAAATAAAATATTTAACATTTATCTTGATAATTTTTTAGATAATAGATAAAAAGAAACCCAATTATACCTTTGAAAACTAAATTTTTATAAAAAGCGATTTTATCACCTATTTATCAATTATTTTAAAAATAACTTTTGAAACATTTAGAATTTTTTTTTTGAAAAAATAAATTTCATTTTTAATTTTTAAAATTTAAAATTATCTTAGGTTGAATTTTTGAGTAATTTCTAACAAGATAAATTTTTCATTGAATAGTGAAAATACTATTTTTTAAGAATTTCCATTTATTTTAATGTTTTTAAGAACATAATATTTATTAATATGGTTTTAAAAGAACAATATGTATAATTATCTATCTATTAATACAATTTATTTCATTGAAATAATTTTCATACTGAATTTTGATATTTCTTTAAACTTTGGAATATTTTCTCTTAAAAAACCCACTTTCTCATTGTTTCTGCAATATTTGTTTTAAATTAAAATTTTCCAATTATGTTTATGGAAATTTAAAAAATGGATTACTTATTTTAATCAGAATAATTTATATTTTATAATATTGTGACCTTAATTTTTGGTCATAATGAATAGGAAAAATAGTAAAAATTATTTACAGCGGTTAAGGTAATAATGGGATTACTAGAAGTTAAACTAAAAATATAAGGGTTAAAAACAACCCAAAACTTTTAAAACGCCAATTTTATTGCCATAAGGAAAACTTATGTCATCTAGGATATATAATGTATCATTTTAGACACTTTTATATTGTGAAAAAAGTGGTCACACCTTTTTCTTTTCAAATACTACAAGTATGTCACTCACCTCACTTATAAAAGGCCAGCCCTATCTTCTTCACACATCCAAAACCATTTGTTTTGGTCATTAAATACTAAAATAACTACCTTTATTAAATAATTTCTTCTTATAATCCATGTTATTATCAAAAATAAATCCTATGAATTTATTTTGTGCAAACCAAAAGAAGTTGCCCAAAGATGAGGTAATGTCCCTGATCAAGTGTTTTATTGTTTTTCTTCATAAACCCTTTCAATTACTATTAAAAAATTATGATATAATTAACTCAGTATATTCCAAATAATTAAATGTAATTATTTTAATGGAATAATATAAATCCTTATCCTCATCCCTCAAATGGGTTATGAAATCAGTATTCGTGTGTATGACCGACAACCGCCTCACAAACCGATGTTGTTTTTTCCACAACCATTTATCACAGATGGATATAATGATGGATTTATTGTCTATATATGATATATATGATATTTTTATTCTTCTTGAATCATTATATCACATGTTACTTCTTACATTCCATTCCGAGGGAGTACGATAACGTTGCTCATGTGTATGGAGGACTATAGACACACAAAACAATGTGATTTGGTCAAAATTTTCATCGATGTTAATAAGTAAGGGTTTAATGAGAATATGTGATATATATTAATTATAAATTATTAGTTTTTAATATATCATTTAATTTTATTTGTTTCTTTCCTTTAGGAAAATTGAAATTTCATTCAAGCATATGTATGACCAACCATCTCCATAAACAATTTATTTCATTTCTTTCACTAAATTTTATGGATAAGTTTAAATAAATGTGTAATGAATATATATTTTATTTATATCTTGGTTAAAATTATATATATTATAAAATAATGATCAATTTTATAGTAAAAAATTAACAAATAAAAACATACAAGAAAAAACAAGGCAGTTATTGCTCGAAATGTTCTATTAACATGGAATTGTTAATAAACAGTAAATAAATGGTTATAAGTATCTAATATATAATATGATATATATATATGGGTATGTGATAATTTTATAATGAATTTAAATTTATTATATATATGTTTTTATCATGTACAATAGAATTCAAGACTTATGGTAAGGGATTTTTGTCTCACTTTTATTTTTCTGTGAGGCACATGCCATATTCACCAAGTGTTTATTTTACATGGTGAATATAATTCCCATGAATTTATTTTATGATTAATATAATTAAAATTATGCGTATTTATATATCCATTTGAGTATCTCTATTTCATGGAGTTTACTGTTCAAATGTTTTTAAAGTGGTAAACGCTTTTTATCTCAATATTCCTTCTTTGAGACATATGTTATGCAACCATCCTATCCTCTTTTATGAGATGTATATACAGCCCATTTGACAAGTTAAATAATGAATCTAATTATTTTCATGATATAAATAATTTATTTTAATGTTATTTCTTCGTGGTGAATGTGATTCATGGTTACCAAAGTGTTAAGAGTTATATTACACTCTCATCATTTATCTTCATTGTTTATAGTTATACATCCAATGATGAAATATTATAATATATCTCTCAATAATTTTTTTAATTTTTGTCTCAAATATCATTCCATAAGAATACATTTTCCATTAATTCCCCTATCTTTATGTACTAAATATTTTAAAATGGTTTTTTAAAGAAAAATCGTTTTTATTTCTATCTTCTAGTGAAAACCCATTTTCTTCTAATACCATGATTTCTTAAAATGTTTTCAAAAATGATTTTATCATTTTTAAAATGATTTATTAAATAAATTTTCATCCACATTTTATTATTTTAATATTCTTAAAGGAATGTTTATGTTGTTTTCTAAACAATTTCCATTTAGATTTTACCAAAAATTGGATATGAATCTTTTCGTTACCATGTATAACATGAACCGAAATTCCCAAAACCATGAAAATTATTTTATTTGAAGCATAATTTAAAAATTTCAAGGTTATTTTGAGGTGATATTATTTTTAATGTGGTTTATGTTTTAAAAAGTGTTTTTTCAATGCATAATAGATATTTTACTCAAGAAATTTTCTAAATAAATTTTAATGATTATTTTATAAGATTCCAAGGTTATTTTTAATGAAAAGTATTTTTATAATGTTTTATGTTTTAAAAGTGTTTTTAAAGTGGACAGGATATATTTATTAAGAAATTTTCCAAGTGATATTTCAAAATAATTTCTTCTTAATATGAAATACTTTGATGTTATATATTCATTACCAAGGATAATATGGAATGATATAATCCTTATTATTTCACTATTTGGTTAATGTTTATGTTAATTAATTTTCTATGGAACCCATTAATTTTTAATGGTATATTCCATGGTGAATTGATGAAATAGTTATGAAGGAAATTTTATTTACATGGGTTATGATGTGATGATATAATGAATGTTTTATGATATTGTGGAATGCATAAGTATGGTTTTCATAATGATATGGGTGAGATATACATCTACCTACAATTAATTGGGTAAAGACTTATATCTCATGAGATAATAATGTGAAAAATTTTGATGGGATTGATCCACTATGGGAAATAGGTGTGTCCTGATCCACAATAGGAAACAAGTGATAAGTCCTGATATAATATATTGATGGTCTTGGTAGTTAACCTTGACATAATAAATGGTTTTCTATATTTATCATGGTTATAAACTTTTATGACATGAGCATATAGTTCATGATTGATTTGTGATTATTTCTTACTTTTATGGACCTTTTTTCTAAAATGTTAATATTTTATTCCATGAGTCATGTTTATAATCTATGATAGGTTTGTTATTGAATTCATAAGTTATGTTCATGATCACATACCCTTATTATTATATTACGATTTAATATGATCATAGATTGATATCTCCAATGTTTACCATTACTAAGAATATGAGCTCAGCCTTTATTATGTTTCCTTCCCCAGGTTATGAAGAAATGTTTAGGTAGGGAATTTATAAGAGGAGTACTATATGAGAATATCATTCTGGGATATTCTAAAGATCATTAATGAAATAAAAATACTATTTTTCTTGTCTCCAAATACACAAAACTGTAATAATCCTCATCCATGTGTTTTTGAAATGTGTTGAATATTTATCTAAAGAGATGTTATATTCATATATGAAAATAATGGATTTATATATAGGATATGAAAAAAATATCATAGTAGGATACAACCAAATATCCCGTAAGCAATTCCATAACAATAAACCATTTATTCTTTTAATTTAAATTAAATAAGTCATTGAAAGGAATTTATATATTCTCAAAAAAACATTCTTTCCAATAAAAATATTGTAGATATATCAAAATAGGATTAAATTAACATTTTATATAAAAAAATTGACACTAATAAAATATTTCCATAATTAATGGAATGCATAATCAAGTTAAATAAAACAACCATTATCATAAGACATGTGGTAAATTAGTTTCTACCAATAGGATCCTCACTCTTCAAAATCATCATCATGGATCAAGATAATTCCTCACACTCAAATCTAAACCCAACCAGGTACTCTTTAAGGGAAATCAATATAAACTCTATTAGGGGGGCAATCATAGGAAATCATTATGAACATGGTTTAATTGGTGCTTTCATTGTCAATCCATTTCTATGGAGTTAGATTCCAAGTGTACTTATCTAAATCACCCACTAATTACCCAGGATCACATATTATTCAATAAATAAATAAATAAATAAATAAATCATGGGAAAATCAATCATTTCAAATAATTTCATTATTCATAGTTCAATTTCCATTATTTGGGTTTCAACATTCCTTTACATTTTAAAAAAAATCATATATTTTAATCAAATTAATTAATTTTAAAATAGATTTTATTATTATCTAATTTTATATAAAATAAAAATCAAATCATTTCCTAAAATACACTTTCAATTAAAGCCATAATTTTTCTCAAAATCCACCCAAGAATTTCAATTTCATTGAAGTTCGTGTTTTTTTTCACAATTCATGTCCTTTTTTAATCAATCCTAAAATCATCTAAAATATTGGTTTCAAAATTAATTAAAATATCATTTCAAATGAATCAATCCATATATTATATCAATTATAGTATAATGCATTATGGAACCTCCAACCATTAATCACTAGATCAAATCTACATGACACCTGGAATGGGATCTGACAACAAAGAAAGAAGGTATAGGATATCAGGGTTCAAACCTAGAATCAATATCCATCAAAATAGTGATTAGATCTATCGATAACTTGATTATCTACCACTCTATTATAAGTATAGAAGATAAGATCATGAGGAAATAAATGAGAGGATATCCACTTATTGGAAAGGGATCAAATCATCCACGAACACATTGATTCATAAGAAATGAGTTTAAAAGATACAAGGAATACTCTATAGTTCCTAAAAAAGAAAAAGAAACCAATTAGGGTAAAATAAGGGCTGTTAGGATTCTTTAAATATAGTTCCATAATTTTTAATAAATGATAGGGTTGTTAAAAACCAGAACACATGATTTTTTGTATAGTCTGCGTAGTTAGTAGTAACACTACGCCCAAACTATGAACCCATAATGTACTTTTATATGGGGTAAATGGTTTTTACACATGGATAGTTTAACTGTTTTCATATAATTAAAACCCTTTCCATTCATGGGAGCATGGTTTGGAGGGGTAGCCACATAGTTTGGACAAACTGTGAGCCAACTGTGCACCACCCTCCAAAACCTATCAAAAGGACACATAGTTTAATGGGATAAACTAAAAAGTTTTCACTAAACATTATAATACCATGCACAAACCAATTAGATTATAAAATTTCATAAAAGTAACCTAAACAACTCAAGATAAGTCCCAAATAAAGTATGATCAAAACAATGGACAAGAAGTACTTGGAAGAAGGCAACGACTTATTACACACTAGTTGAAAAATATAATTTTTAAAATAAAAACCTAAATCCCTTAAAATATTTCATTTAAAATTCTTATATTTTATGTTCTCTCTAAAATACTAACCAATATATCTTAAGGTGTAATCCAAATGTGTTTTTCCAAAGAATATTTATAACTTCAAACAGATTTCTTTAATGATTATTCATTATTTTACCTTCTTTAATACTATCATAACCATGCTGGTATAATAACATAAATATTTAAAATATATTAAATGTTATTATGTTTATTATATACCCTAGTTTAATCTAATTTTCCAGAATATGGTAAATCAAAGACATCACACATGTGTATGTGTGGACTACCACCTCCACAGAGCGACATGTTTTTTTCATCATCCTCTATCATGGATGGTTATGTTGATGGATTTAATAAATATATATTATATTACTAACATTATTATAATTATGTAAATATAAATTATTATTTACCTTTATTTATTTACATTAATTGGGAAATAAAAACACCACTCTTACCTATGTGCCAACTACAATCTATAAGAAGGGACGTATTTAATTTTTCATATATAATTTATATAAATGGTTACGAAAGTGTATATAAGGAATAAAAAAATAATTTTGATATTATTAATATTTTGGAGATGATAAAATCTTGACAATGGTACAAGTACCTAAACCTTTGAACCAAAACATGCATGAGAAATTAAACATTTAACAACTAAATATTGATTTAAATGTATAATTGTTAATATATGGGTAAATAAAAATGATAATGGAGTGAAATATTATAATATAAATATGATATGGTTCTGGAATAAATTTATAATAAATAAATATTAATTATTTAGGAATTAATATCATATATGAATAATGTATGGACATGACATGAAGATTTTTTATAATATCATTTGTTTCCAAGACTGTCTATGCAAAACATCCAATGAGGGAAATTATATGATACCTATATTTTAAATCACATTTATTTTATTTTCTTATGGTTATTTCTAGGGTTTTCCCGTATTTTTAAAATTTACTTCTCTTTAGTACTAAAAATGTTTGAAAGGAGGTTTTTAAGAAAATTTTACCTAATTTATCTTATTTTGGTCAGGAATTTTAATCTTCTATATCCATGTTCTTCAAAATGTTTTATGGAAGATTTTAATAATTCCTGAATTTTTTCAAACATTTTATTTTTCCTACATTTTAATTTATTTAAAAATTTATAAACGGAAACTTTTTATATGTTTTTAGAACAAGTCAATTTTTTACTTTTTACAAGTTCGAAAAGAATGCTCTCTATTATTGAATACAACATGAACAGATAGTCCCACCCACATGAAGCTCCCTTTACAAGGTTAAAAGGTTTTACAAAGAAAATATTATTCAAATTATTTTTATGAATTTTAGTTCTTATAAGTTATTAAATGAAAATGGATATTTTCTCATTATTTTTAATGAATACTATATTTTTTATAACATATTTTATCGTTTATGTTAGAATCCTTTAAGGATTTTTATGATTCACTGTTGATATTATCTTATGAACCATTCCAATTTATTTTTTTGGTAGAATTATTATAATGATGTATCAAGTTTGATTTCAGGAATCCCATTTCATTCCCACATGTTAATTACACTATGATCAAATTATAAATGTTTCTATGATCTTGTGGCACACTTACGTGTGGGTTTCATTATGTGATTGGTGGGACCAGAATTATATCACACTTCATTTAATTGGGTAATTATTGATTTATCATGAATTAATATGAAATAGTATATGGATTGAACCCATTCTAAGAATGAAAAGATGTTGGGGAGTGAACCGAACCCATTATGGGACTTTTTCTCCTACGTGATGTTTTTTATGGAATTGAGCCCTGAATAATTAAATAGTTCATTATTATGAAGATTATTCCACACAATACTATGACATGTTCTTATAATTATGATATTATCTCATGGATCATGATTGATAATTCATGACATCACACTCTTTTGACTTATTATTTTGTTTTAACCAATCCCGATTCCATGACTCATAAATTATACTCATGTTCTTATACCGTTATTATTATATTATTATCACATATGTTCATTTATTTATATCTCCCATATTTACCCTTAATAAGTATTATAGGTAACCCTTTATTATATTTCCTCTTACCTGGATTGTAAAGAACAGTCTTAATTATTATATTTCTAAGAACGGTATAGTGTGAGAAGAAATTTTCAGGAGATGATAAAGATTATTCATGAGATAAGCTATTCATGTATCTAGTCTTAAAAACCCTTATTGTGATGTGGTGTGTATTATTGTGATGGATATTTAAAATTCATATAAAATTATGTAATATTTATGTATGTAATTCCTAGTTCTCCTCTAGAATAATGAGAAAATGTAGTAATATTTCATTTTTCTATGCAGTAATCTCAATGTAATGGTGAAATGAAAACTTAAAGAACCATAATATTCTATATTAAAGGCCTTGAAATACAAAACCAAATTTAATATTTTTAATCATTCATAATTTATAAAAATAATTCAAAAATACACTTTTAATAAGGTAAGGGATCTAAAAAAATAAAACAAATATGATATTATTTTTTCTGAGAATAATTTATAGCTTAAACAAGCATAGATATAAAAAATTGTATCAATCATGAAGATAATAAAATAAAAAATTGAAAAAAAAAATTCAACCAAGGGAAACAAAGGAGGATTAAATATATACTATAATATCACTTTTATAAAGGCTTATATTTATCCTGGTTATAAATTTCAAAAAGAAGTTTAATTTTTTCCCGGTTGAGGGGTCAGTTTTAGAAATGGTATTTATATTACAGACTCGAGTGTCCGAATGTATTAAATATATGTTTTTTATGTGGTTTGATACCTGGTTGGTGATATGGTTACTTGGGAAAGAATTGTAATAAGGCGAAGTGGATGAGTTACTAGAGTTTTGAAACCTATATGCATTAAAATCATTAATATTGGTTCACATCATGAATTAAACTAGCTATGAGGTTCATGTTCACTACATATAACATTCATGGTTTGAAACATGGTTCACATCATGAATGGGTTTTTATTAAAGGTGTGTTTTCTACCTAAAAATGGGTTTCATGCTGTGAAACCCCTGTAACATCGTGAAGAACCATTGATTTCTTAAAAAGGGTATGTTTATGAAACATCACCTATATATTATTTCATTTTATTCACATTTTTTATTGTCCTCCATCTCATGAAATAATCCTAATTCTTGTATTTATTCCCCTTTATTCTTATTATATTTGGGGTGTTTCTTGGTATTATTTCTCCCAGAGATCGAGGTGAGTTATCATCATTTTCCGTTATTTCATCTTCATCTTGTTTCGTTTTAGATCTAGTTTAATTTTTTAGGTTTTTGGATCCGATTCCATTAGATCATGCTAGAATTGTTAGATATTTATGGGGGTTTTGTCATACAAGGTAAACTATGTCCTCAGATGGTGTATACATACAGTTTTTCGTTGTGTTGATTGAGGTACATCACATGTTGTATTTTTCTAGGGATTTTTCCTTAATGTAATTAATTTGGATTCTAGATTATGATTATAAATTGTACTTTTTCATGGATTATGTTTATAGTCGAGTTAGGAGTGGTTCACACCAATTTCTTATGGTATCAGTGATCAAATAACACCCAGGGAAAATTTAGGCATAATACATGTTTTATTTAAAATGTTTAATTAATTATACATTGTAATAATGAATTATTTGGTGATTCTTAGCTTGATATTGGTCCTCGAGTGAATGAATAATGGTTAGTTGGACATAGATGAGAGAAGGATAGGCATGGTCAAAGATTTTAGGTAGTGATTTTTAATGAATGTAACTAAATGATTAAGGTAGGGGTTACTAATACATTACGCTATGATGTTATTCATTTTATTTATGGAATGTTTTTCGAGGTATTACCACTTAAAGAGATCAATCATTTTTTTAAATGAATTGTTTCTTTAAATTTGAAATTCTTGGGATGTAAAGAGTTCCATGGGAAATGCTGGACCCTTGGGTATGGACATGATTTCCTTAGGTGTTGATGGATGTTTCCTTGATGATACATGTATACCCTATGACAATTAAACCCTAATGGGTGTAATGTAAATAAACATGGTAATTTTAGAGAACCTAGTGCTTTGTTACCTTAGTAATCTACATATAGAGGTATGAGTGAATTTAGGTCGATGACTTAGGTACTGGCGATGTGAGAACCTTGAGACGCCACAAATCCTTTAGGCTAAAGAGATGATCATGGAGGGAGGGTTCCTTCCCCATTGAGATGTGAGTACCTGGGTGGGTAGAACAAGAAGATACATATGAATATTTTGGGGGTGAAGAAATACCTATGGTGACTTTTTAAGGGAACTAGTTTAAAGACAACACCCTTGTGTTACTTTTCAGGAGTGCAGTGAGTCCATATCGATACTTTAATGATGCTTAGTGATACTATGTTGTCTAAGTGATGGGGGTTATCCAGAAAGATGTGCTAAAGATGTGAGGACCCATGAATAGTTTCATATATATAATGATACATATGAGACATAGATGGGAAGATAGAGGGAATTTACAAAAATGTGTAGTGATGGTTGAGGGTGATACCTTATAACCAAAACAGACAATTTTTGTAAGATATGGCTATAAAAATAAAGTGATTTTATAATAGAGACTAACCACAGTTATAGTATGTGTTAATGAAAATGTCCAAACCATTTATATACCACTGATGTGATGATAATGGAGTGACACATATCCCACTGATATATACTGAGATATCTAGGATACCTAGTAAATTTTCTTAGGATCTGGAAGTTGAGCATAACATTGACACATAGTTTGGGATGAATTGGATATGATCTTAGTTTTTAAATGGTAGGATACATAGTTCACTGATACGTGATATCCATTGGGGGTAACCATACACCTGGAATCAGATGATGTGATTTTTGGGAGGGAGAGTTACACCCTAGACTTGGGTAATACAATATTCTTAGCAAGGAAATTCCGTGATTTTCTGGATAGGGTTGGGATTCCTTGGGAATTATCATTGGATCCATATAGTTTTATACATAGTCCAAAAAGTTGTAATTTTCATAAGGGAGATTCACAACCATGGATTTGGATGGCTTGTTTTCCTTTTAAGGTACACCCTGGCTGTAGGTGATGATTCTCGGTAGGGAAATCCCTTGAGTTTCTATATGAGTTTGGTATGAAATGGATACTATCCTAGGATGCAATTGTGATATTATTTAGAATTAATTTTAAATTATTTTTGGATATAGTCGTGATATAGTTTTATATTTCATGGACTTTCTCATTGGATATGTAAGAGGTAGTGTCCTATAGGGATTGTCACACCCTTAGATGTAGAAAACATGTTTTCCTGGCATGGTTCAACCTGAATCTAGATGACAGGTTTTTTAAAAGAATTATTTTTATATACTAACAAACAATCCTAGGGATCATATTTTGGGAATGATATTGGTAGGAACAATTTTTTGACATTCTCATAGATACCTAGACAGTAGCTGAAACAGATTTGTGTTGATACGAGGTGTTGCATAAGACTTGAGGATTGATAATGGTAATTTATTTATTTTTTCTTCTATAGTTTTTATATATATTATTATTATCATATCACATGTGTACACTGAATTTATTTGTTATTTATGGGACCAAGTTGGTATTTACCTATTTAGTTGTACTGATACCCTACTTGGGTAGCCATGAAACTTGGGTACCTGAGTAGACTTCATTGATCACAAGTATAGGTCCGGAAGAGGAACGATGTAGCATGTTCTAGCAGGATAGCTCATTTTGGTTTTGGAGATCGATATCAGATTAATATTGGGGATTGTATTAGATACTCCCATTGATTTTTCTTTTATTTATCTTATATATGTGGTCAACCCAGTGGCTGGCTGGTGAGACTATGTGACATATTTCTTCTACATGTTTATTTGATACTACATTATTTTTTTTACTACATCCATTTACAATGATGTTTACTATATTGGATTATGTTTGGTTTACTTTATCTATTACTATGAACTCTGATATGGGAGTAAAATATCCCCATGTTAAAACCCAAGACCCCTATAGCTATTCAAAATCCTGTAGCATATAGGGAGGCATGCTTGAGATCCTAGTGACTACTCCTCTAGTTTGGGCATCGCTCAGTGACCATAGCCCGATGGAGAATGTTAAAAAGTGGTATCAAATATTTTTTGTGACTGATATAATATATTATATCTGACATTTATTTTGAATAATCATTTGGGGAGATATGAGATAAGTGGTATAAGAATGTGCCAGAGCTTGTGTCAGATATTAGAATGGTGCATTGTAAATACCCTTCTTGATAATAATTTTAGGTTACTAGGGATATGAAAATATTTTTCTTGTTTTATTATTTTATATTTATATGATTTAAAATACTATGAAACACATATGTTTTCTTTGTTTTTTGATTTTTATAGGTTTTATCTCTTGGCCCATTGGTAATAAGATGATGTTCATACATAATATTCAAAATATTGGATTCAAATTAATTACATGTTATTATGTGATTTTTATCACTAATGATTGAGGGTTAAATTGTTCCAAGTTTAAGTTCCAAGATCAATTTAATATAACAGATATGGGGAGGGGTGAATCAGTAATCCAATTCCTTTTTCAAATTCTACTAAAAAATTCAACCTCTGTACCTTTTTTGAGTTATTGATCCACTCAAAGATATCTCAAAACCTCACATCATATGTTTTAAATATAAAGATATAGATCAAAACATGATAGGGTTAATCCTAATGTTATAACCCACTAATTTCAAGAATGGATATACCCCCAATATGAAACTTAGACTAACTTCAACATTAATTTGATAAAACCTAATTTAAAACTCTAGTTATGAGTTATATAACCTAGTTAAAAACATATTAGGTGACTTGTTCTACCCCCAATCATAAGCCACTAATATATAGTTACACCACAAAAGAACAAGCTCATTCTTTAGTGTTCATCTAGTATAGAAAAATATTTTTTCTCATATAGTCTTCCTCATCTTGAAATTTGGATCACCTATTCTTTTGTACAACTTGATCAAGATCTTAATTAGCTCTCTAAAAAATCAATTTGCATCAAAACTACCGCCTGATCAAGAAATATATGGATATACTCAAATCTCAGCCTTATCCCTTTAGGAACATTATATCTAGAAATATTAGTCTAGTTTGCTGTATCCAACACCCCTCAATCAATTACACCTCAGTTTGATATACCATTTTTCTGATTCATCTCTATTCAATGAACTATAGTTTGATTCTCTTTTATTTAGTAAAAAAATTTAGACTTAATTTTATACTTTGATCATATAGAATTATATAATCCTCTATCATATATTTTGTTTCCTATAATCCTTTATCAGATGCATGTTTGTTAGGTACACTTCGTAGCCTCAGTCAGTTTATCTACTCAACCTAAGTCTATTACCCCTTCTTCATCTGATACTCCTTCATCAAACATGTAATGTCTCAAATGTTTCTTGGAAATTATCCATTTGGTACTCCACCCATCCATATTTTCTCTTTTTGAAACTCTTCCATCCGATTCTCCTCTACTTTAACTCACTACATTCTTATTCAAAAACTCACACTAAACATATAATAACAAAAATCCATCTTAAAACTATCTAGAAACAAGATCTGAATGAGATATCATACTTATATATAATTAATTCCTCTAAAAATTAAGGAATAAATTTTGTATCTATTTTTTAATTTCCCAGTCAACTCTTCCTTCGATTCACCCCCTTTAAAATCATTGTATAAACTAGAGTCAATATTCATTGTCAAATTTTCCTCAAATCCTAGTGTCAAAACCCTCTTCAAACCCTCCTCATATCATATTGAGAATCATGATCTTTACTTCATGAATATTGAGTTATTTAATGTTCATATCATCATTATCATAATTTTTATTGTATACAAACTTGATGGATTTTCCATTCAATAATATTTATATATTCCCATTTCGTGGGTTTGTAATATTTCATAAATTGGTTAAAACTCTGTAGAATGATTGTTTATAGGTTTCTACATTATAAATACTCAATTTGATTATCTCACATTTTTATCATACAAACATACATGCTGATCCATTCGAAATGATCATCAATGTCAGGATCTTCTTATCAAGTAAAAATGTTCATCTATTATCTATTTGATAAAGTCACTAATGTATGTCCAATTATCCCTATCTATTATATTAAAAAAAGTTATTTAATTGTTAGATTCAGAATTTTTCTATTTGGCTAGATTAAATATTCTATGTTTGGTATATATTCAAAATTTCATCCATCTCATCATCATGGTATGGTCATATCAGTCCACTAAAATCATTCTCGTGACATCAAAAATCTATCAATGATAGGATTACAAAAATTACTTTAGCTGTAGTCACAAAGTCTCTTTCAAATCATTCCACGTTCGATAAAAACATCATAAATTCAGAGATCAAACATCATAATTCCATGAATTCATATCTCAACCTTTATAAAGTGCAAATTCATTAAGTAGAATCAATCTATTATCCACAGTACGGTAAACTTTTTTTGTCATTATCATTCCATTGAGAAAACTCTTCTTGAACCATGAATAAATTTATTAATCATAATGAGGAAACATTTAGGTACACTTAATCATCGTAAAACTAAATAATTTTTCTCTAAAATCACCAATAACACTTCTCTATAACTTCTAAAATAAACATAACATATAAATAGAAATTAACATATTGAAAAAAAATCCATCTAAAATAACTTGGGTGAAAAAAAGTGCCAATAAAAACTTATATTGTGTTTTATTATATAACTAGGTGGTTGAGTTATACTCAATTAGACCATAATATTTTTTTATTGTGATAGGTTATGTAGATCTATGGTGAGGTTATAAATGATGAAAAATATGCAGTCCCATTGAGCTTAATATGCATAGATACCCTTAGATGGTTTCTACATGAATTAGATTCCTTAAAGATAATCCTATTGTTAGTAATTATGATATTGGTTCATGAAAAAAGGTTCTAATATTTAAAGAGTCAGTAAAAATCGATATGGTGTTTTACCATATAGCTTGATGGTGTCATTAAACTTAACTAAACCATATGACTATGGAATAAATAACATAAAACATGGCTGGGTGATGATGTTATATTTTTACATGATGATAGATGAGAATGTGATCCTAAAGGGTGTGACTACCTTTTATAAGGGCCCAATGAGGATCAACATTAGATTTTATATTCTCTAGTGGTAGTTTTGTATATGGATTACCTATGAGAATTACTGTCTTAGGTATACTAATGATTTGAAATGAGATATCAATATGTGTATATATGTGGAGAAGAGATCATTATTCTCAAGGGGTACTCCAAATGCGAGTTCTTGTTGATAATTAGTTCCCTAGTAGTTTGATGATTTTTTCATTATATTATTGATGTATTTGTATACGTGAGACCCTAGAGAGGGTAGTTTAGAATGTGAGTTGTTGTGTGATGCTACATGAAGGAACATAGAGGCATTTCCAATGAGTTATTATTTATGTGATACATGGTTTAGAGGTATAGTGGTAGCTTAATTTTTTAGAGTTACGACTTGGGATTATAGTGAGCATGGTGATATGGATGATATGGTATGGAATATGAATGGGTAACTTGAGTTATGGGTTAAATATAACATGATAATTCTCTAAAGATGATAATTAAGGGTATATGTTTCACGATGAGACTGGTGCAAGTGATGTGCTACCAAATATGGGAAATATTCATGTTGATGACTTGTATATTATTAATCTTGAATGATTTGGAAAGTTTCTTTCCTTGAGGATGATGCATGTGAGGTGAGACTAGGTATATGGTATATGCATGGCTATTCCTTGAACTTCTATTATGAAAAACACCTTGAGGGATGGATATTTTGGAATGTATGTTTATTTTCAATCAATAGGACAATTGGTGTTGGTTATTTTGGATGCATTCTCACATGGAGTATAAATAGAGCATGGATGAGAACTTATGGTTTTGGAGAATTCACCTGGTTGATAGGTGATCATCCAGTCAGCCTCAACATGGGTGAGATCTCATGTAACAACTCAAAATTTTATTATATAAGTATATTTAAATAAGTCAATATGTTTATTATAATACTCTATATGTAATACCAAAATTAAATAGAGCCACAATATATTTTAATAAAATATAAATATGAAGTATGACCATTATAACCTAGCTGTTGAATTAGAATCAATGGATAAGAATAGAAACTTAAGGAAATATTTAAATAATAAAAATAAATAATGTATTTAATATGAATGAAATTAAATTAGTATAGGAAAAAAAATCAGGAAAATCCTTTTATTGCTAAGAAAATATTTTTCTAAATTTGATGTTTTATTTCAAGAATCTATGAATATTATGATTCTATAATAATGAAATAAATTGTTAATATGAATAATTGATCACTAGTAAATTAATTAGTAATTGAAAGGAAACAATAATAAATAAATGTTCACATTTTTAAATTTTTTTTTCCAATATGAATGATTTATCATTATATTTTTCGATTTTATTTAAATACTGAATTATAATTTTTTTGAAATTTAGTTTTAAAAAATTAATTTATTTATAAATTAATTATAATAATATAATATTAAGATGAATTTTTGGGATTAGTATAAAAAATGGATTATTTTAGGTGGGTAGTGTAAAATACCATTTTTACATATATCATGGATTTTATGAAATTATTAATATATAAGTATTTATTATAAAATAAAGAACAATGTTTTTTAGAATAAATATTTATTTTATAAGTGACTTCATAATTTTAGAAAAATTTCATTTACTTTACCAACCCATATTTTATATTTTAGAATATAAGTAATATTTTATGAAATATTGTTCTTAATACATTATACATATTTATTTTCAATTCGAATTTTATAATTTTGATAAATTGAATCAAATGAATTGGATTCCAAATTTATAATTTGTTGGCCAAATTATCTAATAAAATCTACTTTATTTTTAGGGATAATGACTAATTGACCTTAGGTAAAAACTAGTTACCACGATTATAGCAAAAATCCTAAAATTAACAATTTAAAGGGTAAAGGGATTAAAACCTGATAAAAAAATCTATAATTTTTTTGTGAGCTATGTATTGACCATATATATTACCCAATAAATAATATTTTAATTTTGGATCCACATGACATGATCAATGTGTTCTCCATTTATGTTAGGTTGAAATATTTATAAAAATGTCATTCTCACAACTTATAAAAGGGTCTCTCACAAACCTTTAAACGAATAACTGAAAATTTAGTTAACCACTTAAAACCTTACCCTTTTAAGATTCCCTATAAACCTATTAATATATTTTGTGTTTCTAGTTACAATATATTAGTCTATGACACCGATTTTAAAGGGATCTTCCAAGGAAATCTCAAAGTCCACAACGTGTTTACTCATTTATACACAGCTTATTTCTTTTCTATTTTTTATTTGAAATTATAATTTTCAAATAATTATTTTGTGAAATTTGTATTTTTTATTTTCTAAATGTTATTATTCTATGGGAATAATCTTTAATAACCTTTTCCCTTTACAATTAGGAAAATGACACCGCAATTCATGTGTTGTGCTTACTACCATCACCAGGATGCAACATGATTAATTTTTCTTCACTAGATTACAATGTTGGTATAAAAGGAAAATTTAATAAATAATTATATTTATATCATGTTTATGATTATAATAAAATAAACTATATTACAACTTTATCTCATTATATGGAAAATGAAATCGTCAAACATGTATACTTAAGGAATACCACCTCTATAGAATGATTTATTTTCTTCATTGGCTTACATGTATGGACATGAGGATGGTATTAAAGGATAAATGTTATTTTATGATATAATTATGGTAATTTTATGGAAAAATATAGAATCTATTAATTATATTATTAACAAATGACTATCATTAGTTCAATTTTTTAAAAGAACCGCACTAAGAGGAAACAATCTCTTCTTTTTAGGTAATGAATTTATATAGATTGTTTTATCTCTGTACATATTTATAAATATGATATATAAAACTAATAAACACTAAATAAGATCATTATGATTATTTTATAATGATATTACAACTAAACCGCCATATAATCATCCACTAATCATGGTAGGTTCATGTTTTGGTCAGTTTTACTACTTACTTGAACAATAATTCACATTATGTCACAGAAAACTATGAAAACTTATTTAATGTTGTAATATAAAATCAATATTTAAATAATGTTTTTATTTTTTATATTAATTTTATATCAATATTTAACTCATTAGTTAATATAATACCTTTCATTCATTAAGAATCCTCAAAACATGATCACCACTAATTTATTCTTCAGGGTTTGTAAAAAACAACCATGGAATGAAAATATTACTTTATAACTACCATGAAACATCCCTAACAGTAAATTATATGATCTTACAAATATTTACTTAATATGGTGCAAGTGTAGAATGTATTAAGACTGATGTAAGAGTTTTTATCATAAATTCCTCTATTTGAGACATGTTTTGTATTGTGAACCTAATTTTAATTAAGTGGTGTTTATAATGCATGTTTGAGATATTATAAAATGATTTATATTTTAATAATTTTTTTATTCAATTAGAATTTCTCTCTTTCATGGGGTTTTGATTTGAATGTTTCCAAATTTACAAGGATTTTCTTGGATTTAATTCCTATTCCATGATACATAATACATTTTTTGAACCATGTTTTCTTTGTATGGTGTATTCACTAAACATTAATATATTTTTATCAAATTATTTGTATTACATGGAATTAAGTAGACAAATAATATTCCCTTATTTAAGTTTCTATTGATCCATTTTTTCCTCAATAGTATATTTATTTTTTTTCATTGAGTTATGATCATTCTCGTGAACATATAAGTTTTCCAAATTATACCATTTTATTGTATTATATGTTATTATATCAATTATTTTTGTTATATATATTCATACCAAATAAACCATTTGATAAATATTCTTATCTTCTTGAGATATTTTTCCCATAAGGGATATTGGTAGCTCAAATATCCTTATTTGAGTTATAATGTTTTATATTTAACATTTTTTTTTCATTTTTGGGTTCTCCCACCATAATATTTTTTATAATTTTATAAACCTCATGGGGAAATTGAAATTTTAATAAAAATAATGTTTTATTACTCTTTTTATATTGTTGTTTTTTAATAACGGTAATCTCAAGTATTTAAAATGTCCCTTCCGAAATAAAATTTTTAATCTAATGAATTAAAATTAACTATAGAAAAATTTGTTTCATTATCAAAACATGATTATTAGTTATTATTTTTAAAATTAAAAGTTTTCAATGAGTTTTAACTTTTCCTTTTGAAAATACTTTGGGAAGGGACCCATAACATCATATTTTACGAAATTTTAAAAATCTTTTCTAAAATATATAATCTCACTTAACTTTCATTTCAATTTTAATTTTAAACAGGAGTTACTCAAATAAGGTTTATTTTTCACTATTTATATTTTTATATTTTAGGGGAATGAACTCATGACACCAAATAATCCAATTTCTAACCCAGACTTGTGTGGTATCACTCAATATTTCTTTTGAGTGGTGGTTTTTTATCTACATCAGTATCCTTCTAGATTTCATTTATTACAATGGGGATAAATTATTTTAAAACCATCCAAAATCTTCCTATGAATGTATTATGATCAATTTATAACCTTTTTTAATTATTTGTATACTCAATTATCTATATGGAGTGAACATCACATTTTACATAATTTAGATTGGATGACATTCACATAAATAGAATGTTATTCTATTGACATGGGGGAACTTATTGTCATTATATGTGTTGTTTTCACAATATGGAATATTATTGGCATGTTGACTACATATTAATTGACCATCCAAATTCTTACTCCAAATGGGTTATGATCAAGTTATAACTTTTATTAACATAGGGAAAATTACTAGTTTTCCTAATCCTGTTATTCCAACATGAATGATTATTAACATATTGACAATGTATTGTTTGACCATCCACTATATTTCTCAGGACTAGTTATGATTATGTTATCATTTTTATCGACTTGGGAAAAATCATTATCATTATTGATGAATATTGTTGTTAAGATAGGTTGATCACACAATTATATTTTGTAATCTTCATTATACATAGATCTTTGTTTTTAGTTATCTAAAGCATCCATAGGGAATAATATGAATTTTATTGTTGGATCTTATAGTGAATGTATTGAACTAAATTAGGTGATTCTGAGGGATTGAAATTATACAGGCCCTAGATGCATCCAATTATCTCGTGAGACAAAATAGTTTGGGTTTTAGTGTATTCCTTTTTCCATAACAGGATAATGTCTTGGCATAAGGCCTGGAAAACATGTTTTTGATGATTGATATAATATATTCCAACATTATGTGATCTTTTCTATTCATATAAATATATTCAATTATTATCATTGATATTACATTTTTTGAGTTTTAAGTGGATTATGGATTTACATTGATTACCTATTCCTACCATAATATTTATGACATGTTAATTCCATGATCTCTTCAGTTTTATGTTTTCCATTACTAAGTATTATAGATCAATCCTTCTAATGTTCCAATTTCCCCATGTAATAAATAAAATTTTTACACATGACATGCTTTTAAGGATTTAATGTGTGGAAAAAATTTATAAGAGATGTTAGAGACAAATTATTGATTAAGTAGTTAAATATATACTAAAAACATGTATTCTTGATATAATAACATGTTATTTATTAGTTTTTGATGTACCCTAATTTTATTAACCTTTAAAACTAAAAATAGCCTTGAGATATAAGATATGAAATTAATTATTTTTATTTTTTGTAATTTTTTACAATTATATCTTGGATTTTTCATTTATTATTAAAGATAATATAAAAACTATGTGTTAATGGAACTAGATCTTGGATTCTAGGTTTGGAACATTACAATTGGTATCAAAAGAATTTTATAGGCAATATTAGATATTAGTATGTTTGTTGAGAATAATATAAGTGCTGATAAGTTTTGTTTCTTCACAATTTTAATGGTATAGAAAACTATTTGGGATATTATACGACTTACTGTTAAGGTAATAATGTACATTTTATATGGGAATTAAGATAAGATAACATTAGTGAAAACCCTGTTAATAAGTAAAAATATGGGTTAACATAATAATGTTTGGGTAAAATAGAAAATATATGGTTCTTTATATCCATACATCCCTGTTTGGATACTGTTAAGTGGATTTTAGATATGGAAAGTGAAATGCACTGTGTTGCATTTGTTGTCAATGAGGCATGATGTTGTCATGGAATGAATGGATGTCAAGGAATGTCAAGATGTGAATGACAAAGGATGTGATGGTGATGGTGATGAAGGAGAATGGCCATGGTACTTAGAGGCATGTCACTTAGGAGATTCACTAAGTGACATGTGCTGTTGTGGTTGAAACATTCTCTATGAAAATCAGACGATTGTTGAGCTGTTCTTAAAGTTCCAAGAACTTGTATCAACTGGATACAATGTCACAACAATGTTTTAAGACCATGCATTGTCATAACAATGCATGAGGAGATGAAGATGATCCATCCACAATCACTGAGTGGATGATGTGCATTAATGAAGACCATGCACTATCTCTTAGTGCATGATGAATTGAAGATGATCCAACTTGATCTCTGATTGGATCATTGAAGAATGTTGATGAATTATTTGATTAAGGAGCTCAGTTGATGAACAAGACCCTTCGGGAATTCCACATTCTATGTATTGAGTATATGTGAGGAGGATTGAGGAATTCCTAAGAAGAAGAGATGAGAAGGAAGAAGGGAGAAGGGCTTGGCATTTGGCTTATACTCATAGGAGAACTTTGTATTTGACAAAGTCCTTATTCATGCCTTTGCCAAAAAATATGGCCAGCCAAGGCACCTTGAGGGTTCAAACCCCAAGGCATGGGTGCTAGGGCACCACGCCCATGGGGGAACCCCGTGGGGCAAGCCAGGGCGGCAGGGCGCACCCAAGACACCACATGGGCGCCTGGGGCACGCCCGAAGGAGCGCGGCAGGGGCGTAGGAGCGTGCCCCCAAGAGTGTCAGTGTGCATAGAGGGCGCATAGCGCGCGCCCGAGTGGCAGGGGTGGGCGCAAGAGCGCACCCGCAAGAAGAACTCGGTGTGGGGTGGCACCGAGAGGGTTGGAAGTTCAATTGAGGGGTTGCGGCAGGAGCTGGGTGATAAACCGCAGAAAAACTGCGCGCCGTTTCGATGTGGGACGCGCAATTTTCACCGAGAGCGCATCCTGGCCGCTCGATTGATCGCGCGCCAGATCTCGTCCGCACATCTAATCCGCCGCGGCCCATTCTGATCACGGCCGTCCAAATCATCGATCCGACGGCTCCCCGTCCATCCTCAACCTCAAGCCAGGCCGAAGCCTCCCCGCGTGCCTCCGTCGAACCAGGAGCAACCTGAGAGATGTTTTCGAGCTCCTGGCCACCTCTGATGGAAGTAAAGGCTCCATTCAGTTCGTCTGGCCACACTGAACTGATCCATGCTTAAAAATACATGTGCATGCAATGTTTGGAGAGTTTTGGTATCCGGCCGAGGCATGACTAAGTTGCCGAGGTTTGGGTGTTTATGCTTGCATGTTTTGGATCGAAGGAAGGTCGTGCATGCGTTCTAAGTCACATGCACATAGAGGAAATTAAAAATGAGTTATGTCGTGTGAAACAGAGGAGAAACAAGATTTTGGATATCTTGAAAACCTGAGATATTCGGGAGTTTGAATTTATATCCACGCGGATTGAACGAGATGCCTCTGCCTATATAAAGAGAGGCCTTGCTCTTGAATTTGCTTGCTGAAGTTTTGTTGAAGATCCGGAGTCCCGTGAGAGCACTTAGCCTCACGAAGTAGAAGCCCTGCGCGTACCACTTGCGCGGCAGAAGCCCGAAGCCTCCTGTTGGCTTCGTGAGTTCCTTTCGCGCACACTTGCACGAAAGAAGAAGAAGGGGGGCCCCTGTGCGCCTTCCCCTTGCGCGGCAGGAAGACCCGTGGCCGCAACATCTTGCGCGCCCACGGTTGAATCTTGCACCCCTGCGCGCTGTCCATACTCTTGTGCCTTGCGCGGTTGAGAAGAGGAGGAGGCCGCTGCACCTGAGCAACTTTTGTGCCTCCTTTGAAGATTGGGTTCGGGTGAAGTGCATTGCATACGTTGTGTGTGTGTGCTAAATTGGGGAAGAAGACCCGAGGCTTTGCCTCTTGTGTGTGCATAGTAATGAAGGAAGGCCACCACATCTCTTGTGTGTGTGCAACAAGTGAAGAGGCTGTATCCAATTAAGTGTGCAAGAAGAAGTGGAGGCCGAGACCACACTACTTTGTGTGTGTGTGCAAACGCGGCCCACGGCTACCCCTTTCACCCTTGACACATGCGCGGCCCGTGCTTGAAGAAGACACCCGTGGGCAGTGTGTGTGTATAAGTGGAGAAAGACACATTTGGGTGTGTGTGCAAGAAGGGAAGGAAAGGTCGTAGCCTTGTGCAAACAAAGAAGACCACATCTTAGGCGTTTTTGGGTACAAAGTGAACAAGAAGGACGAGGGCAGACTTTGTGTGAGTGAAAAATTGAGGAACACACTTTGTTTGTGCAAGTGAAGTATGTCGTATCCCTAGTGGGGTGCACACTTTGAAGAACAAAGAATACTTTGTGTGTGTGAAAGAAGAAGTGGAAGGCCAAGCTTAAGTGTGTTCAAAACGAAGAATAAATTGTGTGTGCAAAACAAGTGAAGGCCGAACCTATGTGTGTGCACTAATTGAAGTGTGTACACACTTAGAAGAAGAAAAAGAGGATAATCACACAACGTACAACACACATTTATGTGTGTAATCAAAAGGAATTAAACATGTGAAGGAAAAGAAGAAAAGGTGTGTGCTTAAAGTGACTACACCCTTTGAGGGTTTATTTCACCAAGAGGAGAAAGATGGAAGTGCATGCATTCATGCATGCACATGCGCACGTAATCAAAGTTCAAATCAGTGAGTGTGCATCTGAGTAATCCAAGACCAGTGGTTCTTGAAGAATTTGAGAAGGCCATGCAGTCAGTGCATGAAGATGCAGAGTTTCCATGCACTCAGTGCATGAAGTTGAAGTGAAGTGAGACTAGACCAGACCAAAGTTAAAGATATCAGTTGTCTGAGTATTCAGTAGTTGGAGAGAGAAGCCAGGTCATCCTGAAGAAGGAGATAAATCCTGAGCTAGACGTGAAGCCCTGATCAACCACAAGTGAGCAGAAGAGAAGAGCAAGGCCAGCAGCCTTTATCCCAGGCTGCTGAAGTTACTTGAAGAGCTGAACAGAGGAGAAGAGCTACTCGTGTGACTCGAGGAGCCAGGAGAAGCCCCCTGTGAGACTCAGGGCGGAAGAAGTCTTCAGTGGGATTCTGGAGCAGGCCAGTGGGACTTTGGTAACACTGTGAGATGCAGTATAAAGACCCTCCTGTGGGACTCAGGAGAGATATAGTGGGATGCTGTATCGACCATTGTAATTCTAACAAGTTATAATGGAGAAACCATGTTGGGGCATATAACCAACATGGCAAGGGCGTAGGCCTTTGGTTCCGAACCTTGTTAATCCTTGTGTCCAATGCCTTTACATTTACTGCATCACTCGAGGGAAGGCTGAGAGATACAAGAAGAGTGGATCGAGGCTTTAACCAGCCATAGAGGATTAATTGATAAGGAATCAATTAGTAAAAAGTTTTAAGGGATCACTGATTCACCCCCTCCCCCTCTCAGTGATTCACACTGATCTGGGCACTTAAATTGGTATCAGAGGAAGGTTACATCTAAAAGATCCAAGGGAGTCTATATGGAGTGCAGATTTAAGGAAATGAAAGAACAGCCTCAAATGGAGATATCTTCCAAGACTTAGAAAAATAGAAAGAAGAAACAGGCCAAGAAGATGAAGAATGCCTGTCCAAGCTGTGATGAAGTTGGAATAATGAATGATCTTCAAAATGCAATCGAATATCTTCAGAATACAGTCCCCAAGGAAGTGGCAATGTGTATAGCTACAGGCATCCTTGATCTTCAAGAAGAAAAATCACAGTTAGAAGAAGAAGCCAATGCAATGGAAGATCAATTGTTAAAAAGGGTTCGCATAATCAACACTCTCAGAAAGCTGGTGAAGGCTAAAGATGAAACCATTTCTCTTTGCAATGAAAGATATGAAGACACTGTTGAAGAATTGCAAAGAAGCCTTTCTGAGAAAGAATTATTTAAGACAATGGTCAAAGAAGTTTTCCATGCACTAGAAAAATTGCACAGAGTGTCAATGAATGTCAGAGACGCTCAACTCGAAGACAAAGTCAAAATGGTGAAGGATCTTGACAATTCATTGCTAGAATTGAAGAAGGTGCATGAAGACCAGTTAGAACAGCTGAAAGAAAATTGGGAAGGAAGGCTAAGAACTATTGAGGATGAGAAGAACTCCCTCAATATGAAATGCTTCGAACTAGAGGTGATATTGAAAAATCTGCAATCACCCAAAGCTGAATCCTCCCAGTCAGCTGAAAGTAGAAATGTTGCTACTCATGTATTTTTTGAGAAGGATGATTCTAAAATTAAGCCATCCTCAAATGAAAGGGAAACATCTTCTAAAAAGAAGGTACCATCCATACCGTCTTGTACTGATTCTTCTAATTGTGTTTCCACAAAAAGTGCAGGATGGAAAAATAATTCCAAACAAGTATGGATGAAGAAAATGAAGAAGCAGAGCTCTCCTGAAACAACACAGTAGCTCCAGAAAAGTACCCTAAAATCAGAAGGACTGAAGAAGTCAAGATATGTGGGTCAATGTTGGTGTTGTAATATGTATGGGCACTGTGAAAAGGATTGTTGGTACAATCCACTAAATGTCAAAGCACAAAGGAAGCCCATGCAAAGGGGGAGCAAGCCAGAAGAAAAGAAGCAGCATCCACAGGTCCAGATACATCTGTTTACTGCAAATAGATTTGGATTTCTTGATAACATCTGGGATGTTTGCAAAAGTGGTCAAAAAGATACATGTCAATATCCAACTGTATCCAGAGCTCAAAAGAACAAAAGATAACAGAACCTGGCTCAGAAAGAATCCTTGGGAAGCAAGCATAAGAAAGTGGAAGATGCTCCTAAGAAGATTATGAAAAAGGAAGAGAAGACCTTGGAGTCTAAATCCAAGAAGGGTGATGTATCCTGAAGGACCACCAACAAGAAAACATGCTTCTACTGTCGAAAGAAAGCACATATCATGGATCTTTGTAAACAGGCCATGAAATTCAATAGATGCAGACTGGACTCAAACAGACAATCAATCCAGATGAAGTAGAAGGGATTGGTTGAAAACAAGTTGCCTAAGAAAGGTAGCTTGAAAGCATCAAAGGAACCATGTGGAATATCCAGAACTAAGGCCACACTTCCAAGTGACTTACTAGTCATATGGCCAAATCAGTTGCAACTTGCCAAAGATCTGCAAAGAGCTGAAGATGAAGTTCTGGTAATTGCTAAGGCAAAAGGGAAGAAGAATATTTCACATGAAGATGTATTGAGATCCACACCAGCACAAACATCATTGAAGATCAAATGTGACAGTGTGAAGAATGGTGAAAATGGGACATCTCGATTGAGAGAATCTTCTCAACCTTGTTGTTCACATTGATGAACCAAGGAGGTTCCATCTTATTCCCTAATCACTTGTATTTACATGTGTTAACATTGTAGGGAATTGAAGATGATTATCATTCTCAACTGGAGGATGGTTTGGACAGAATGGAGTGCACCCCTTGAGGGGGAGCCAATCTGAAGAAGATGGGATTCTTAGATTAATACCATCTTGAGAAAAGTGATGGTATTCCAATCATAATTTCATCCCTTGTTTCTTAATTGAGTTTATCTTGTCAATTAAGGGGGAGTATTGATTGAAGTCAAATGGATGAAAGGGGAAGATTTATATTTGCACCTGAATTTTCTAATGAGTTTTGTGAAGTTGTGCAGGATTTAGCAAATTCAGTGTTATATCTGAAAAATTTCAAACCCCTGAAGCATGATCTCACATGTACAGTGAATGATGGATAGCATTGAGTTCCTTGGTTACATCACTCTTGTTTTCTACACCGGGTTAGCCCAAGTAGACTTAGAGATGATTTACCAAAGGTTCTTTGCTAAAGAAGAACATGTGACATCATCCCTCTCTTGTGATTTTCAAGGCAATGCTTTTCAAAGGGAGGAAGTGATTTTTTTTAAGAGAACCACACCACACCTTTGCATTTGATTACCAATAAGGGGGAGAAAATATTGGCACACATATTGACCCATTCATATGTGCTGAAGAAGTGTATTGACAACAAATACAAAGGGGGAGATTGAAATGCACTGTGTTGCATTTGTTGTCAATGAGGCATGATGTTGTCATGGAATGAATGGATGTCAAGGAATGTCAAGATGTGAATGACAAAGGATGTGATGGTGATGGTGATGAAGGAGAATGGCCATGGTACTTAGAGGCATGTCACTTAGGAGATTCACTAAGTGACATAGGATGTTGTGGTTGAAACATTCTCTATGAAAATCAGACGATTGTTGAGCTATTCTTAAAGTTCCAAGAACTTGTATCAACTGGATACAATGTCACAACAATGTTTGAAGACCATGCATTGTCATAACAATGCTTGAGGAGATGAAGATGATCCATCCACAATCACTGAGTGGATGATGTGCATTAATGAAGACCATGCACTATCTCTTAGTGCATGATGAATTGAAGATGATCCAACTTGATCTCTGATTGGATCATTGAAGAATGTTGATCAATTATTTGATTAAGGAGCTCGGTTGATGAAGAAGACCCTTCGGGAATTCCACATTCTATGTATTGAGTATATGTGAGGAGGATTGAGGAATTCCTAAGAAGAAGAGATGAGAAGAAAGGAAGAAGGGAGAAGGGCTTGGCATTTGGCTTATACTCATAGGAGAACTTTGTATTTGACAAAGTCCTTATTCATGCCTTTGCCAAAAAATACGGCCAGCCAAGGCACCTTGAGGGTTCAAACCCCAAGTCATGGGTGTTAGGGCACCACGCCCATGGGGGAACCCCGTGGGGCAAGCCAGGGCAGTAGGGCGCACCCAAGACACCGCATGGGTGCCTGGGGCACACCCGAAGGAGCGCGGCAGGGGCGTATGAGCATGCCCCCAAGAGTGTCAGTGTGCATAGAGGGCGCATAGCGCGCGCCCGAGTGGCAGGGGTGGGCGCAAGAGCACGCCCGCAAGAAGAACTCGGTGCGGGGCGGCACCTAGAGGGTTGGAAGTTCAATTAAGGGGTTGCGGCAGGAGCTGGGTGATAAACCGCGGAAAAACCGCGCGCCGTTTCGATGTGGGACACACAATTTTCACCGGGAGCGCATCCTGACCGCTCGATTGATCACACACCAGATCTCGGCCGCACATCTAATCCGCCACGGCCCATTCTGATCGTGGCCGTCCAAATCGTCGATCCGACGGCTCCCCGTCCATCCTCAACCTCAAGCCAGGCCGAAGCCTCCCCGCGTGCCTCCGTCGAACAAGGAGCAACACGAGAGATGTTTTCGAGCTCCCGGCCACCTCTGAAGGATGTAAAGGCTCCATTCGGTTCATCTGGCCACACTGAACCGATCCATGCTTAAAAATACACTTGCATGCAATGTTTGGAGAGTTTTGGTATCCGGCCGAGGCAAGACGAAGTTTCCGAGGTTTGGGTGTTTATGCTTGCATGTTTTGGATCGAAGGAAGGTCATGCATGCGTTCTAAGTCGCATGCATGTAGAGGAAATTAAAAATGAGTTAAGCCGCGTGAAACATAGAAGAAACAAGATTTTGGAAATCTTGAAAACCCGAGATATTTGGGAGTTTGAATTTATATCCACGCAGATTGAACGAGACGCCTCTGCCTATATAAAGAGAGGCCTTGCTCTTGAATTTTCTTGCTGAAGTTTTGTTGAAGATGCGGAGTCCCGTGAGAGCGCTTAGCCTCGCTAAGTAGAAGCCCTGCGCGTACCACTTGCGCGGCAGAAGCTCGAAGCCTCCTGTTGGCTTCGCGAGTTCCTTTCGCACACACTTGCGCGAAATAAGAAGAAGGGGGACCCCTGTGCGCCTTCCCCTTGCGCGGCAGGAAGACCTGTGGCCGCAACATCTTGCGCGCCCACGGTTGAGGCTTGCACCCCTGCGCGCTGGCCATACTCTTGTGCCTTGCGCGGTTGAGAAGAGGAGGAGGCCGCTGCACCAAAGCAACTTGTGTTCCTCCTTTGAATATTGGGTTCAGGTGAAGTGCATTGCATACCTTGTGTGTGTGTGCTAAAGTGGGGAAGAAGACCCGAGGCTTTGCCTCTTGTGTGTGCATAGTAAAGAAGGAAGGCCACCACATCTCTTGTGTGTGTGCAACAAGTGAAGAGGCCGTATCTAATTAAGTGTGCAAGAAGAAGTGGAGGCCGAGACCACACTACTTTGTGTGTGTGTGCAAACGCGACCCACGGCTACCCCTTGCACCCTTGACACATGCGCGGCCCGTTCTTGAAGAAGACACCCGTGGGAAGTGTGTGTGCATAAGTGGAGAAGGACACATTCGGGTGTGTGTGCAAGAATGGAAGGAAAGGTCGTAGCCTTGTGCAAAAAAAGAAGACCACATCTTAGGCGTTTGTGGGTAATAAGTGAACAAGAAGGCCGAGGTCACACTTTGTGTGAGTGGAAAATTGAGGAACACACTTTGTTTGTGCAAGTGAAGTAGGCCGTATCCCTTGTGGGGTGCACACATTGAAGAACAAAGAATACTTTGTGTGTGTGCAAGAAGAAGTGAAAGGCCATGCTTAAGTGTGTGCAAAACGAAGAATAAATTGTGTGTGTAAAACAAGTGAAGGTCGAACCTATGTGTGTGCACTAATTGAAGTGTGTACACACTTGGAAGAAGAAAAAGAGGATACTCACACAACGTACAACACCCATTTATGTGTGTAATCAAAAGGAATTAAACATGTGAAGGAAAAGAAGAAAAGGTGTGTGCTTAAAGTGACTACACCCTTTGAGGGTTTATTGCACCAAGAGGAGAAAGAGGGAAGTGCATGCATGCATGCATGCACATGCGCACATAATCAAAGTTCAAATCAGTGAGTGTGCATCTGAGTAATCCAAGACCAGTGGTTCTTGAAGAATTTGAGAAGGCCATGCAGTCAGTGCATGAAGATGCAGAGTTTCCATGCACTCAGTGCATGAAGTTGAAGTGAAGTGAGACTGGACCAGACCAAAGTTAAAGATATCAGTTGTCTGAGTATTCAGTAGTTTGAGAGAGAAGCCAGGTCATCTTGAAGAAGGAGATAAAGCCTGAGCTAGACGAGAAACCCTGATCAACCACAAGTGATCAAAAGAGAAGAGCAAGGCCAGTAGCCTTTATCCCAGGCTGCTGACGTTACATGAAGAGCTGAACAGAGGAGAAGAGCTACTCGTGTGACTCGAGGAGCCATGAGAAGCCCCCTGTGAGACTCAGGGCGGAAGAAGTCTTCAGTGGGATTCTGGAGCAGGCCAGTGGGACTCTGGTAACACTGTGAGACGCAGTATAAAGACCCTCATGTGGGACTCAGGAGAGATACAGTGGGATGCTGTATCGACCATTGTAATTCTAAAAAGTTATAATGGAGAAACCAAGTTGGGGCGTATAACCAACATGGCAAGGAAGTAGGCCTTTGGTGCCGAACCTTGTAAATCCTTGTGTCCAGTGCCTTTACATTTACTGCATCACTCGAGGGAAGGCTGAGAGATACAAGAAGAGTGGATCGAGGCTTTAACCAGCCATAGAGGTTTAATTGATAAGGAATCAATTAGTAAAAAGTTTTGAGGGATCACTGATTCACCCCCTCCCCCTCTCAGTGATTCACACTGATCGGGGCACTTCAGAAAGGACGACCTAGTGGTAATCACCCTCAATTATGATGGTTAGAAATTGACTCAACCATCAGTCTAATGAACGATGAATAGGCCTAAGACTACACACATTGAAAGAAAATATTAGTGAATATTATTTGGTAACTCACATTATCATTATGATATATTTAAATGAATTATGAATTATGTTAGATAATTGGTTAGAGAGAATAATAGAAAAATGACCATGGATAGAAAAGTATTGAACATGGAGAGTCACATGTTGATCCAAAAGTATCATATGTTAAATAAATGTGTTATAAGTAAAGGAATATTCATATTTATGTTTCAATATTTATATTTTCAATATTATTATAACCATTTTGGTTTTATTATTTCATCAAAATGGGATTATCAAGATGAATATGTGAAAGGCATGTATCTAGAAACCACTATGTCATATAAATAAATAAGGGATCATAAGTAAAATGATTGAAATTTTATTATGTTATTATTATAATAGAAAATGTGAGTTTAATAGTCATAACTTCAGTTATCAGGACAATATCAGTATAGAAATAAAATTTTATTTATTTTAGCTATTTTCATTAGTGAGTGATATTTTATTGTATTCAGGGAGTTATTGAGGATTATATAAAACTTATAAGGATTGTGCTTCTGTTTTTTTAATTTAGAGGATTGAAAACATTTATTAAATAGTATTGGTATTGAAAAGTGTAATTTAATTTCATGGTAATATTTTGGGAAATAGAAATTTAAGAACACATGATTGAGGGATTGATAAGTTTTAGGTTTAACATATATTTGATGGAGAGATAATAAAGGGTTGAGTAGTTTTGAAAATATAAGTTATTTAGTATCTATATCCTTGGGATTTATGAAAATTTATGATATTTTTGGTGGTGTTTGTTGCATTTTTGGTTCTATGGTATATATTGTCTTATGTGCAACCTTATAAACTGATGGTAAAAATCATTTGAATGTAAAAGATAGTGTTATTTTTTGGTGGAATATATAACTTTATTGTGGTTTACTGACTTGGTAATTCAAATAGTTTTGGGATAGGCATATTATGGACAATATATTATTAGGGTATATATATACTGGGGTATATTATTTAAGGAATGATTAATGTTTTTTGAGGAAATATAAGTAACTTGGTGTATCCTAAGAGAGTATGGAAGATTTTTTATTAGAGGTTTTATACCAAATTATTAATATGTTAAGAATACACTCCTTAAACTACTCAATGAGTAAAAATTAAAATTGTGATGATGCAATTTAAATTGGGGGGGGATATAACTCAGTTAAATTTTAATATGTTTTTACCTTAAAATAAGTCAATATATTCGATAGTTTTTTCTACACACAACACCAAACTTAAATGGAACCAAGCTATATTTTAGTAAAAATATAAATATTATGTATTAATATTAAAATAAATCCATAGAATTAATAATAATAAATATTAGTAACTAATTTATGAAATATTCAAATAAAAAACATAAAGGCTACTTTTAATATGAATGAAATTCATTTAGTATAGCTAAACAAACTAAGTAAAACAGTTTATCATTAATAAGATATTTTCCTAAAATTGATATTTTTTTTCAAGAATCCATGTATTTTATGATTAGGTTATAATAACATATATTTATAATATTAATAATATATTACCAATAAATTTATTATTAATTGTTATAAATTAAGAACAAAGAGTAATTAACATTTTAAAAATTTGTTTTCTAATGGGAATGATTTCCACTATATTTTGTAATTTTATTTAAATATTTAAAATTTAAATTTTAGAACATTAATTTTACCAAATTTATGTTTTATAAGATTAAGATGAATTTTTGGGATTTTCTAAAAAAATTTAGGGAATAGTGAAAATAATTTTTAAAAAAATAACACGGATTTTTTCAGTTTATTAGTATACAGGTATGAAATTGAAATTTATGAAACAATTTTATAAGAAAATATATGTATTTTATATGTGAATTTGTAAAATTTAAAATTAATTATTTTATTTATAAACCCATATTTGATATTTTATAACATAATTTATATTTTCTCAAAAATTGTTGTTAATACATTATATATTTTTATTTTAAATTTAATTTTTATCACATTTGTAATCTACATCAAATTAAAAATATTTTAAATATAGATCCATTAGGACCAATTATCTAATAAGGACAAATTTATTTTTAGGTATAAATATTAAGTGAACTTATATAAAATATTTTTTACTACGGTAAAAGATAAAAGGGTAAAAGTAATAATTAAAGGGGTAAAGGTATTGAAACATGATAAAAACATGTATAGAATAAGTTTATGAGGTGTTTCATGACCTTATATATTCACCAATAAACTATTTAGAAAATTTCAGGTCACATGACTTGTTAAACTTGTTATCCCCTTATATTAAGTCGAAATACTTTTAAAAATATCATTCTCCCAACTTATAAAGGGTCTCTCACCATCCCTTCAAGGCACTCGTAAAAAGTATATTTTTTCCCAAAACTATACCATTTTCCTTACCTTAGAATAAACTTCTTATCTTTTTAGATTCTGGTTGTAAGAGATTATCCTATGCCCTTAATTTCTTAGGGATCTTCCAAGGAAATATCATTTTCCTCAATGTGAGTAATCATTTTTACTTAACTAGTAGTTTTTAAAAAATTTTCTATTAAAACTATATCTTTCAAATACCCATTTAATAAAATTAATATTTTTTTTATAAATAATGTTATTATGACATGTTAGTAGTCCTTAGTCACCTTTTTATTACTTTTCTATTTAAAAAATGAAATCATAATTCATGCATTGTGTGGACTAACACCTCCACAATCCAACATGTTGAATTATCATTAACCACCTTTCAATGAAGATCTAAAATGACATTTTAATAAATAATCATGATATATATATATATATATATCATTTTTATTATTTTGAAATAAAAAACTATATTACTCCTTTATCCCATTCTATGTAAAATGAAATCATTAACTATGCGTAACTATGGACTACTAACTCCATGGATGTTTTATAACCTATTAGTGATATTATTAACAAATGATTATCACAAATATAATCATTCAAATCAAGCGCACTAATAGGGAAATGATATCTTCATTCTATGTAATATCAATCAATCTATATATATATATATATATTATATTCTCTATATAATTCTTCTTAATTATTATATATCATAGTAATAAATACTAAATAAGATCATTATGATTATTTTATAATGATATCGTAACTCAACCACATCATAATAATATATTAGTCATAGTAGGATCATGTTTGGGTTGGTTTAAAAAACTACTTGAACAATACTTTGAATTTTTATCATGGATTTTTATGAAAACTAATTTTCCTATATATTATGACATAAATATATAAATAATGTTCTTATTTTTTATCTGGTAATTTTATATCTACATTTAAATCCTTTATTAAGAAATCACAATTTATTAATTATGAATCACCAAAACATGATAATCACTAATTTCTTCTTCATGATTTTTTAACCAAAAATAACATGAAATAAAAATATACCCTCGTAAGTATCATATATCATAAAGTCTTGTATCCTATATGATCTAATAATGAATTAATTTGGAAAAATAGTAGATACTAACACCACTTTAACAAAACTTGTTCAATGTGATAAAGATTACTTACACCTAATATTAAAAATATATTAAATACAACCAATATTTATATGTATATAATTATTATAATTTTGGAAAATAAATTGTTATATTTATGAATAGGGATATTGAGTATTTATTTAAGGATCGTAATTAATTTTTCCAGGACATTTCTTGTAAGTGAAGATATAATTAGGATCGATGTAATCTTTTTCATCTCAAATTCATATCTTTGAGACATGTTTTGTATTATACACCTAATTTAATTTATATAGAAAATATTATACCAATTTTAGATACTATAACATGAATTATATTTTAATCATGTAATTTTAAGATCAATCATAAGCACTCTCTTTCAAGTGGTCATGACTTGAATGTTTATAAAGCCGTAAGTATTTTTCCTTGACTCAATTATGATTCCATGAGACACAATACATTTTGTGGACCATGATTTCTTTTTATATTATATTCTATTACCATGTATATATTTTTCTGAAACTCTTTATATTTTATGGGATTTATTATCTAATTCATGTTTTTCATGACTCATCCCCCGGGCCCGTGCTATGACTACCCCAAAACCACCTTCCATAGGCTAGGTGTAACACCCCAGGTAAATAAGGAATATGAAATTTTCATATTTATCCATATTTTTGAATAAAATATTAATATTTCTTTAAAGGGGACGCTATGCTCTATGGCGTACCCAACACGCAACAACGAGTTTCTCGGGAATCTTACGTTGCACTCTAATAATAAAATAATATTATTTTAAATGGTAGTTAACATGTAGCCGTTGTAATGGCGGTAATGGATAGAAATAACTAAAATATGATTATATATGTTCTTAAATATTTTTACATTTTTACAATAAAAGATAAAGGCTTAAAATACGGAAAGAATTCAATTTTAGGCGTATATGCCCTAGTTTTCACTAAAGGTTCACTTATCACCTTTTGATGGAGAAACGTCATTAAATATAGTTGTGTTCACTCTTAAACATTCTTTTGGACCAAATAAAACTCTTATTAAGAATCGGGACATCAAAATTTACTTTGTGTAAATTTTTGGTATCTTTTCGATAAAGTTCTTTTTTTTAATGAATAGTGTAAAATGATGTATTTTAATTCAAAACCACTTTTTAATCTAATTTATTTATATGATTAGATTATATTTTGAATTGGTTTTAAAGTGAAATTAGAAAATATTTTTACCATTAAATCCAATAGTGGTCGTTGGAATCAATTTCACTTTGAAATCAGACTTAAACTAGTGTCAATCTTTTGATACTTATTGTTTCATAAAACACGCTATTTGTCATGACAATGGGAATTAATTATTAAATTAATTAATGTGACTTATATGTTTTGAATTTTGTAAAACATACTTCATTTTTGAATTCAGAATATCAAATATAGCTTAGGGTGAATTTTTGGGATTTTTCTGAAAAACTTCAATTTTTGATGAATAGTGAAACCACTAAGTGGTACTTATAAAAACTTATTTTCCGTTTAAATGAAATTTTGCCATCATTGTGTTTTGATTTTCAAAAATCCGACATACATGGTTGTCATTAAGAAGTAAAATGTGGTTCAATGAGATTAAAATAATTTTTGGTAAATAGTAACTTATTATGTTTTTAATCGCAATTAGTGGTAATTAGGGTAGTTTAAGGTAAAAATGATATTATAAGAATGTGAAAACACCATGACACTTGTCCTACACCTATTGGGTGAGTCATGGTAGACCAAGACAAGCCATGGGTCAACTTGGGGACCCCATGGAGACACTTTGGTTGGGAAATGACATAAATAACTTTTTATTTAATGTAAAAGTAAAAATGACACAAACATAATATGTTTTACAAAAACAATTTTTATATGGGTTTATAAAGATCAGATTTTTGATTATAAATAGTCATTGGAAAGCTAAAAAGATTTCGTACATCATATTAGTTTATTTATAATTTTTAGACATTAAATAAATTAAATTATTTATGACATAATAATGATGCAGCGATGACATCATTATTTGACGATTTAAATAAAATGGAAATATAATGTAAAATCTATGAACTACACATGCCAAAAACTTATTGGATGAGTGGATTTCTAAGCCTTATCACCTTATCCACGAATTATATCAATGTGGGACCTTTTGAAACCGAAACACATTTTCAAATAAAGTAATATTTCTTTACTTTCCAAAAGTGCCCCTCCTCTCCTCTTATAAAAGGCCCCCACCTCTACCTCATTTAACACACTCCTCAAGCCTTTGGCTCGGAAAACCCCTACCCATTTACTCTCTCCACATCCCTCTCCTCATCCTAGAGGATTCACTTTGGGCAGAATCCTTTCAATGGAAGCCATTAGGCTCAAATCAAAAGGAGTTACACTTTTAAAGGTAATTCATTCTCTCATGTTCATTTGTTTTATTTTGCTTCTCCAACCCCCTAAAATCTTTTTATTTACTTATTTTGTAACAACACCAGTATCTTCAATATACTAGGATGTTTATATAAGATTTATTCGAGCTACACTCTCACACAACTACATCAAATGGTTAAAGAACATACGGTTTCCGTGGATGGCGAAATTCTGCCTCCCGAAACGATGATTGTTCAATACTAATTTAACACCTTCAAAGGTGGACATTATGATGTCACTATTTTTATATATGATATATAATATGTTAATGTTTTACTTATGCTTCTGTATTTTTCATTTGTGTCTTACCTTTATGGCTTCCATTATGGGTATACGCGATATCTTCATTTAAGGAAGTGCAGACTACCGCCCCCTCAAAGTGATTTGATTCGTTAAATACCATATGTGGGACGTATAAAGGATGGAACTATGATATTATATATGATATTATACTGGAATTATAATATACCTTTATATCATTATGATTCCATTCTATAAACAACGAAATAGAAATGGAAGTAGCGTTCATGCGTACGTACGGCTTACCGTCTCCATGAACAGTGCATTTCATTTCTTACCTCTAAATGATTATGTAATGTTATAAATGCATGAATGTACTGGATATATATGAAATATATGATATCTAAATCATGAATACATTTCTGTTTATAATAAACATTTGGCCACATGAACAACATGTAATTGTAAGAAGTCCACTTTCGACTTAAGAACCAAATATCGACAAAACAAACATGATTAACTTAAATGATTAAATAATGTTTATAACATGGTAATAAGTGATATAAAAGGAATAATGAACTTGAAAAAAGGTTCTTAAGTAAGTATAAATTAACTCAAGTTTATTATTCAGGAGATTAAAGAACGATCGAGTCAAGTCGGACCCGAGGTAAGGGATCATACTCCTCTCATTCTTTTTAAGTACACACTTTTATGTCATTCCTTTTAAAGCTCATATTTCTTGTTATTGGGATGATCTTTTATATTGAAATTACTGTAATATTTATATTCATGTGATTAGAGACCCTATTCTCTCTCATCAATCCATTTTGGAAGTTTTATGTGGCACCGTTAGGCTGCCGAGTTTTCGTAAGGGATTGTTCACCTCACTTTTATTCCCGTGAGATTTATGCTACATTTGCCACGAATTCCATTGAGTGGTGTATGTACTTCCAATTATTCTACTCTTTGTGTAATATAATTTCATTTATGAGTATTTAAATCAATGATCTATTGTCTTTCTTTCATGGGGTGTATGTTTTGAAAGATACCCAAGTCGGTAAGGGAACCTTTCACCCTCCTCTTTTTTAAAAGACTTCTTTTGTTGGGTCTTTTAATTTACATATTGTTATGTTGGGATATGTTCTCATATATCCTTATTGATGTAAATTTTATGTCCAAGTGATGAGATACACTTTTTATCGCTCATCAACTCATTTTGATGTGACGCCGTTAGGCTGTCAAGGGAACTTATTAACCCAAATTCGATTTCTTTGGGTTCAACATGTAGTCATTGAATATGTCTTCCATTGAATATGTGTGAATGACATTTTATTGTTTTACACTTAATATACACTTATATTGGGTGTATTTATATTTTCCACACATAATTTTTAAATTTATTTGTCCTTAATTTAAGGATACCTTCTTTATAAGGGATTTCATCACTTTTGACATTTCTATTGAGGGTTCATTGTTATTATGCACCAATTCACTCTTATATGGTGTATATACTGTCCTTTGGAGTATTATATCATGAATCCATTTATTCTCATGATATTACAAAGTTCTGAATAAATGTTATTCCTCAATTATTGTATTCAGGTGTCTCTAATTTTGGTAAAACCCCTTTAACCAAAATATCGCTTTAAATGTTTTAATTATTTGTTATTATTAATATCCATTTTTTCAAAATGGTTTTAAGGATTTATTTATATGGATATTAATGGTTTAACATTTTAAAAGCTTCAAGGTGGTATGAGACACTTTGATTCAAAATTCTCTTTATTAAATGTTTAAAATGGTTTTGGAAATGGTTTCTTTTTGAATGGATTCATTAATTCAATATAATAAAATGTTATATTATGATTGAAATGTGGAAATGTTATGTTTCCTTTATGCATGTTTTATGTGATACGTTTATGTTATGTTTCTTGGGCATTGTTATGAAAACGGGTGGTTCCGTGATAAACTAAGGACGGGTGAGCCCGATATAGCTCTCCAATGCATTGGGTAACGCGAAGGAGTGAAACGTTAAGGTTTCTCTGAAGAGATTTAGGGAATATACTGTGATGGGTATTCCAAACGTAACCAAGAGGGTTACTCCCTACGTAATAATGTTATGAATGCCTCAAGTTACCTTTATGTCTTATGTTTTCTATGATTTATTCAAGATTTGATGAGGTATGATAAAGTGCTTATGTTTTTTGGGTAAAGTATGAACTCATTCTTATGTATATGTGTACCCATGTTTCCTTTCCATATTTTTATATCCCTTGCTGAGCTTTTTGTGCTCATCCCAAGTTTATGAAATGTTTTTCACAGGTCAAGGGAAAGGTACATGATGTGATGATAGTGTCAAGGATGTGTCAAGAAAGAATACGTGTTATATTTTAAATATGTTTCCGTTGATGGGAAGAATGAATACTGTCTTTTATGTAACCACTTTGTTTAAATGTGGAATGTAATGCATGTTTCATGATCTAATTCTCTAAAACTCTAAACCTGAAAAGATCCTCAATGTGTAATCTTGTAATAACTCAAGATTAAGTAAGGTTTAAGGCTGGGGCCTTATAGTTGGTATCAGAGGTCGGTTTAGATAACTTTAGAGGTTAGGGTATTCTTTAAGCATAAGTGACATTACCATAATGGTTAGGATTTCAGAAAGAGTCCTAGTTTTAGATAAAGTGAATGAGTAAGTGTATCTTAGTGTTTACCTTCCTCATTAGTACATGATGGTTTTGTTGATATACTCACACTGACATTTCTATTTTTAGTGAATGGATGGATCTTGCAGGCACCAAAGTGACAATTGGTTTGAAGGAAACTGTGGTGGATCTATGATTAAGATACTAGATAAAATGGAGGATTCAATGAGGAAACTCATGGTTGTTATAAACCAACTATCAAGGAGTCATGATCAACCACTTCAACCTTGGTTAGTTCTATAGTGCATCATATACGAGATGGCCAACTCGATGTGGAAATTCAGGTAATAATTATTAAGGTAACCATTAGGGTTTATATGATACTTAATTTTTAGTTAATTATGGGTTACTCTATGATATGATGGAAAATGAAAGGAATGAGATAAACTTGAGGTTAAAATATGTTATGATTATTCTTGAAGATTTTATCTCATTTTGGGGAATGTTTTAAGAATTATATATTTTTGAAAAAAGGACAACACGCAGACCGTGTGACAACCCGTCGCGTCGGACAAAGCTGCGGGAATCGAACCCACAACCAAAGTGCGACTGGTATTTATCGCCTACCACTGGACTACGTGAATTCCCTGGTTAGTTTGACTGATTCATTCTAGTTATATGATTTTATGAATTAAGAGTAAGTTGATTTTGGGTTATTTATGAAAATGATTAACCTATCATGGGGGATATGTGATTAGGTTAATTACTTTTCAAAATGAGACTTTAGGAGAAACTGATATTGTTTGGAGATAAATGTTACGATTTAATTTGGAAGACTATGTGACTAAATCCTTCGAATATTTGGGTTTCAATCTTATATTGGTTTACTTTGAAGAATTTTATGGACAAGTTGATTATAGAATGGTCCTCGTTGAACTTTGGGTTTTGTTGGACAAATTTTGGAGATTAAGAATAGATTTTCTTTTTATAAAGGGTTATCCTTTTCTGGATTATCTGATCTTGTACTAGCCTTTTTGGTTTTGGTTTTGGTTAAAGTATAAAGACATGGGAAGTATATAGTTCTATTTTGTGGATTAGGTGATCCTCTAGAAGTTGATTATAGTACTCTTAATGTGAACAAGTCTTCCTAAATACTCGTCTTTTGGAGAAATTATGAGTTTGTGTAAGGAATCTAATAAAAGTTGAAAGTCAATATGATAAGTGATTATGCTTACTTATGAATAAATTCCTCAACAAAAAGCAACTTAAAACAAAAATGTTGTCTATTAACTTTTCCTACTGGGGAACCCAACACCGTTTAACCCATCACAAGTTTGTGATTTTCTTATTGTTAACATTCTCTTAAACATGTTTTCTATCACTCTCCATCGGAACATGACCCTATGTTTTCTCCTCCATGTCCATATTTTCATACTTAGAATCCTTGTATGGGTTAACTCGGGTGACCTCTGTGCTTATCTTTCTTTATTTTAAAGTGATTGTTTTACCGACTCTTGTTCCGATGTGGGACGTTCAAGGATGTTTCCAAGCGCAATTTTAAAATTGCGAGGACGCAATTCCCAAAAGGGGGGAAGGATGTAAAACCCCAGGTAAATAAGAAATATGAAATTTTCATATTTATCCATATTTGTGAATAAAATATTAATATGACTTTAAAGGGGACGCTATGCTCTATGGCGTACCCAACACGCAACAACGAGTTTCTTGGGAATCTTACGTTGCACTCTAATAATAAAATAATATTATTTTAAATGGTAGTTTACATGTAGCCGTTGTAATGGAGGGAATGGATAGAAATAACTAAAATATGATTATATATGTTCTTAAATATTTTTACATTTATACAATAAAAGATAAAGGCTTAAAATACGGAAAGAATTCAATTTTAGGCGTATATGCCCTAGTTTACACTAAAGGTTCACTTATCACCTTTTGATGGAGAACCGTCATTAAATATAGTTGTGTTCACTCATAAACATTCGTTTGGACCACTTAAAACTCTTATTAAGAATTGGGACATCAAAATTTACTTTGTGTAAATTTTTGGTATCTTTTCGATAAAGTTCTTTTTTTAATGAATAGTGTAAAATGTTGTATTTTAATTCAAAACCACTTTTTAATCTAATTTATTTATATTATTAGATTATATTTTGAATTGGGTTTAAAGTGAAATTAGAAAATATTTTTACCATTAAATCCAATAGTGGTCGTTGGAATCAATTTCACTTTGAAATCAGACTTAAACTAGTGTTAATCTTTTGATACTTATTGTTTCATAAAACACGCTATTTGTCATGACAGCGGGAATTAATTATTAAAATAATTAATGTGACTTATCTGTTTTGAATTTTGAAAAACGGACTTCATTTTTGAATTCAGAATATCAAATATATCTTAGGGTGTATTTTTGAGATTTTTCTGAAAAACTTCAATTTTTGATGAATAGTGAAACCACTAAGTGGTACTTATAAAAACTGATTTTCCGTTTAAATGAAATTTTGCATTCATTGTGTTATGATTTTCAAAAATCCGACATAAATGGTTGTCATTAAGAAGTAAAATGTTGTTCAATGAGATTAAAATAATTTTTGGTAAATAGTAACTTATTATGTTTTTAATCGCGATTAGTGGTAATTAGTGTAGTTTAAGGTAAAAATGATATTATAAGAATGTGAAAACACCATGACACTTGTCCTACACCTATTGGGTGAGTCATGGCCGACCAAGACAAGCCATGGGTCAACTTGGGGACCCCATGGAGACACTTGGGTTGGGAAATGACATAAATAACTTTTTATTTAATGTAAAAGTAAAAATGACACAAACATAATATGTTTTACGAAAACAATTTTTATATGGGGTTATAAAGATCAGATTTTTTATTATAAATAGTAATTGGAAAGATAAAACGATTTCCTACATCATAGTAGTTTTTTTTATAATTTTTAGACATTAAATAAATTAAATTATTTATGACATAATAATGATGCAGCGATGACATCATTATTTGACGATTTAAATAAAATGGAAAGATAATGTAAAATCTATGAACTACACATGTCAAAAACATATTGTATGTGTGGATTTATAATCCTTATCACCTTATCCACTAATTATATCAATTTGGGACTTTTTGAAACCGAAAGACATTTTCAAATAAAGTAATATTTCTTTACTTTCCAAAAGTGCCCCTCCTCTCCTCTTATAAAAGGCCCCCACCTCTACCTCATTTAACATAATCCTCAAGCCTTTGGCTCGGAGAACCCCTACCCATTTACTCTCTCCACATACCTCTCCTCATCCTAGAGGATTCCCTTTGGGCAGAATCCTTTCAATGGAAGCCTTTAGGCTCAAATCAAAAGGAGTTACACTTTTAAAGGTAATTCATTCTCTCATGTTCATTTGTTTTATTTTGCTTCTCCAACCCCCTAAACTCTTTTTATTTACTTATTTTGTAACAACAACAGTATCTTCAATATACTAGGATGTTGTTATAATATTTATTCGAGCTACACTCTCACACAACTACATCAAATGGTTAAAGAACATACGGTTTCCGTGGATGGCGAAATTCTGCCTCCCGAAACGATGATTGTTCAATACTAATTTAACACCTTCAAAGGTGGCCATTATGATGTCACTATTTTTATATATGATATATAATATGTTAATGTTTTACTTATGCTTCTGTATTTTTCATTTGTGTCTTACCTTTATGGCTTCCATTATGGGTATACGCGATATCTTCATTTAAGGAAGTGCGGACTACCGCCCCCTCAAAGTGATTTGATTCGTTAAATACCATATGTGGGACGTATAAAGGATGGAACTATGATATTATATATGATATTATACTGGAATTATAATATAACTTTATATCATTATGATTCCATTCTATAAACAACGAAATAGAAATGGAAGTAGCGTTCATGCGTACGTACGGCTTACCGTCTCCATGAACGGTGCATTTCATTTCTTATCTCTAAATGATTATGTAATGTTATAAATGCATGCATGTACTGGATATATATGAAATATATGATATCTAAATCATGAATACATTTCTGTTTATAATAAACATTTGGCCACACTAAAAACATGTAATTGTAAGAAGTCCACTTTCGACTTAAGAACCAAATATCGACAAAACAAACATGATTAACTTAAATGATTAAATAAAGATTATAACATGGTAATAAGTGATATAAAAGGAATAATGAACTTGAAAAAGGTTCTTAAGGAAGTATAAAATAACTCAAGTTTATTATTCAGGAGATTAAAGAACGATCGAGTCAAGTCGGACCCGAGGTAAGGGATCCTACTCCTCTCTTTCTTTTTAAGTACACACTTTTATGTCATTCCTTTTAAAGATCATATTTCTTGTTATTGGGATGATCTTTTATATTGAAATTACTGTAATATTTATGTTCATGTGATGAGAGACCCTATTCTCTCTCATCAATCCATTTTGGAAGTTTTATGTGGCGCCGTTAGGCTGCCGAGTTTTCGTAAGGGATTTTTCACCTCACTTTTATTCCCGTGAGATTTATGCTACATTTTCCACGAATTCCATTGAGTGGTGTATGTACTGCCCATTATTCTACTATTTGTTTAATATAATTTCATTTATTAGTATTTAAATCAATGATCTATTGTCCTTCTTTCATGGGGTGTATGTTTTGAAAGATACCCAAGTCGGTAAGGGAACCTTTCACCCTCCTCTTTTTTAAAAGAATTCTTTTGTTGGGTCTTTTAATTTACATATTGTTATATTGGGATATGTTCTCATATATCCTTATTGATGTAAATTTTATGTCCAAGTGATGAGATACACTTTTTATCGCTCATCAACTCATTTTGATGTGACGCCGTTAGGCTGTCAAGGGAACTTATTAACCCAAATTCGATTTCTTTGGGTTCAACATGTAGTCATTGAATATGTCATCCATTGAATATGTGTGAATGACATTTTATTATTTTACGCTTAATATACACTTATATTGGGTGTATTTATATTTTCCACACATAATTTTTAAATTGATTTGTCCTTAATTTAAGGATACCTTCATTATAAGGGATTTCATCACTTTTGACATTTCTATTGAGGGTTCATTGTTGTTATGCACCAATTCACTCTTATATGGTGTATATACTGTCCTTTGGAGTATTATATCATGAATCCATTTATTCTCATGATATTACAAAGTTCTGAATAAATTTTATTCCTCAATTATTGTATTCAAGTGTCTCTAATTTTGGTAAAACCCCTTTAACCAAAATATCACATTAAATGTTTTAATTATTTGTTATTATTAATATCCATTTTTTCAAAATGGTTTTAAGGATTTATTTATATGGGTATTAATGGTTTAACATTTTAAAAGCTTCAAGGTGGTATGAGACACTTTGATTCAAAATTCACTTTATTAAATGTTTAAAATGGTTTTGGAAATGGTTTCTTTTTGAATGGATTCATTATTTCAATATAATAAAATGTTATATTGTGATTGAAATGTGGAAATGTTATGTTTCCTTTATGCATGTTTTATGTGATACGTTTATGTTATGTTTCTTGGGCATTGTTATGAAAACGGGTGGTTCCGTGATAAACTAAGGGCGAGTGAGCCCGATATAGCTCTCCAATGCATTGGGTAACGCGAAGGAGTGAAACGTTAAGGTTTCTCCGAAGAGATTTAGGGAATATACTGTGATGGGTATTCCAAACGTAACCAAGAGGGTTACTCCCCACGTAAAAATGTTATAAATTCCTCAAGTTACCTTTATGTCTTATGTTTTCTATGATTTATTCAAGATTTGATGACGTATGATAAAGTGCTTATGTTTTTTGGGTAAAGTATGAACTCATTCTTATGTATATGTGTACCCATGTTTCCTTTCCATATTTTTATATCCCTTACTGAGCTTTTTGTGCTCATCCCAGGTTTATGAAATGTTTTTCACAGGTCAAGGGAAAGGTACATGATGTGATGATAGTGTCAAGGATGTGTCAAGAAAGAATCCGTGTTATATTTTAAATATGTTTCCGTTGATGGGAAGAATGAATAATGTCTTTTATGTAACCACTTTGTTTAAATGTGGAATGTAATGCAAGTTTCATGATCTAATTCTCTAAAACTCTAAACCTGAAAAGATCCTCAATGTGTAATCTTGTAATAACTCAAGATTAAGTAAGGTTTAAGGCTGGGGCCTTATAGTTGGTATCATAGGTCGGTTTAGATAACTTTAGAGGTTAGGGTATTCTTTAAGCATAAGTGACATTACCATAATGGTTAGGATTTCAGAAAGAGTCCTAGTTTTAGATAAAGTGAATGAGTAAGTGTATCTTAGTTTTTACCTTCCTCATTAGTACATGATGGTTTTGTTGATATACTCACACTGACATTTCTATTTTTAGTGAATGGATGGATCTCGCAGGCACCAAAGTGACAATTGGTTTGAAGGAAACTGTGGTGGATCTATGATTAAGATACTAGATAAAATGGAGGATTCAATGAGGAAACTCATGGTTGTTCTAAACCAACTATCAAGGAGTCATGATCAACCACTTCAACCTTGGTTAGTTCTATAGTGCATCATGTACGAGATGGCCAACTCGATGTGGAAATTCAGGTAATAATTATTAAGGTAACCATTAGGGTTTATATGATACTTAATTTTTAGATAATTATGGGTTACTCTATGATATGATGGAAAATGAAAGGAATGAGATAAACTTGAGGTTAAAATATGTTATGATTATTCTTGAAGATTTTATCTCATTTTGGGGAATGTTTTAAGAATTATATATTTTTGAAAAAAGGACAACACGCAGACCGTGTGACAACCCGTCGCGTCGGACAAAGCTGTGGGAATCGAACCCACAACCAAAGTGCGACTGGTATTTATCGCCTACCACTGGACTACGTGAAGTACCTGGTTAGTTTGACTGATTCATTCTAATTATATTATTTTATGAATTAAGAGTAAGTTGATTTTGGGTTATTTATGAAAATGATTAACCTATCATGGGGGATATGTGATTAGGTTAATTACTTTTCAAAACGAGACTTTAGGAGCAACTGATATTGTTTGGAGATAAATGTTACGATTCGTTTTGGAAGACTATGTCACTAAATCCTTAGAATATTTGGGTTTCAATCTTATATTGGTTTACTTTGAAGAATTTTATGGACAAGTTGATTATAGAATGGTCCTCGTTGAACTTTGTGTTTTGTTGGACAAATTTTGGAGATTAAGAATATATTTTCTTTTTATAAAGGGTTATCCTTTTCTAGATTATCTGATCTTGTACTAGCCTTTTTGGTTTTGGTTTTGGTTAAAGTCTAAAGACATGGGAAGTATATAGTTCTATTTTGTGGATTAGGTGATCCTCTAGAAGTTGATTATAGTACTCTTAATGTGAACAAGTCTTCCTAAATACTCGTCTTTTGGAGAAATTATGAGTTTGTGTAAGGAATCTAATAAAAGTTGAAAGTCAATATGATAAGTGATTATGCTTCCTTATAAATAAATTCCCAAATAAAAAGTAACTTAAAACAAAAATGTTGTCTATTAACTTTTCCTACTGGGGAACCCAACACCGTTTAACCCATCACAAGTTTGTGATTTTCTTATTGTTAACATTCTCCTAAACATGTTTTCTATCACTCTCCATCGGAACATGACCCTATGTTTTCTCCTCCATGTCCATATTTTCATACTTAGAATCCTAGTATGGGTTATCTCGGGTGACCTCTGTTCTTATCTTTCTTTATTTTAAAGTAATTGTTTTACCGACTCTTGTTCCGATGTGGGACGTTCAAGGATGTTTCCAAGGGCAATTTTAAAATTGCGAGGACGCAATTCCCAAAAGGGGGGAAGGATGTAACACCCCAGGTAAATAAGGAATATGAAATTTTCATATTTTTCCATATTTGTGAATAAAATATTAATATGACTTTAAAGGGGACGCTATGCTCTATGGCGTACCCAACACGCAACAACGAGTTTCTTGGGAATCTTACGTTGCACTCTAATAATAAAATAATATTATTTTAAATGGTAGTTAACATGTAGCCGTTGTAATGGCTGGAATGGATAGAAATAACTAAAATATGATTATATATGTTCTTAAATATTTTTACATTTATACAATAAAAGATAAAGGCTTAAAATACGGAAAGAATTCAATTTTAGGCGTATATGCCCTAGTTTTCACTAAAGGTTCACTTATCACCTTTTGATGGAGAACCGTCATTAAATATAGTTGTGTTCACTCTTAAACATTCTTTTGGACCAAATAAAACTCTTATTATGAATCGGGATATCAAAATTTACTTTGTGTAAATTTTTGGTATCTTTTCGATAAAGTTCTTTTTTTAATGAATAGTGTAAAATGTTGTATTTTAATTCAAAACCACTTTTTAATCTAATTTATTTATATGATTAGATTATATTTTGAATTGGTTTTAAAGTGAAATTAGAAAATATTTTTACCATTAAATCCAATAGTGGTCGTTGGAATCAATTTCACTTTGAAATGAGACTTAAACTAGTGTCAATCTTTTGATACTTATTGTTTCATAAAACACGCTATTTGTCATGACAGCGGGAATTAATTATTAAATTAATTAATGTGACTTATCTGTTTTGAATTTTGTAAAACGGACTTCATTTTTGAATTCAGAATATCAAATATAGCTTAGGGTGAATTTTTGGGATTTTTCTGAAAAACTTCAATTTTTGATGAATAGTGAAACCACTAAGTGGTACTTATAAAAACTGATTTAACGTTTAAATGAAATTTTGCCATCATTGTGTTTTGATTTTCAAAAATCCAACATACATGGTTGTCATTAAGAAGTAAAATTTGGTTCAATGAGATTAAAATAATTTTTGGTAAATAGTAACTTATTAAGTTTTTAATCGCGATTAGTGGTAATTAGTGTAGTTTAAGGTAAAAAATGATATTATAAGAATGTGAAAACACCATGACACTTGTCCTACACCTATTGGGTGAGTCATGGCCGACTACGAAAAGCCATGGGTCAACTTGGGGACCCCATGGAGACACTTTGGTTGGGAAATGAGATAAATAACTTTTTATTTAATGTAAAAGTAAAAATGACACAAACATAATATGTTTAACGAAAACAATTTTTATTTGGGGTTATAAAGGTCATATTTTTGATTATAAATAGTCATTGGAAAGATAAAAAGATTTCCTACATCATAGTATTTTTTTTATAATTTTTAGACATTAAATAAATTAAATTATTTATGACATAATAATGATGCAGCGATGACATCGTTATTTGACGATTTAAATAAAATGGAAAGATAATGTAAAATCTATGAACTACACATTTCAAAAACTTATTGGATGAGTGGATTTCGAAGCCTTATCACCTTATCCACTAATTATATCAATGTGGGACCTTTTGAAACCGAAACACATTTTCAAATAAAGTAATATTTCTTTACTTTCCAAAAGTGCCCCTCCTCTCCTCTTATAAAAGGCCCCACCTCTACCTCATTTAACACACTCCTCAAGCCTTTGGCTCGGAAAAACCCTACCCATTTACTCTCTCCACATCCCTCTCCTCATCCTAGAGGATTCCCTTTGGGCAGAATCCTTTCAATGGAAGCCTTTAGGCTCAAATCAAAAGGAGTTACACTTTTAAAGGTAATTCATTCTCTCATGTTCATTTGTTTTATTTTGCTTATCCAACCCCCTAAACACTTTTTATTTACTTATTTTGTAACAACAACAGTATCTTCAATATACAAGGATGTTGTTATAAGATTTATTCGAGCTACACTATCACACAACTACATCAAATGGTTAAATAACATACGGTTTCTGTGGATGGCGAAATTCTGCCTCCTGAAACGTTGATTGTTCAATACTAATTTAACACCTTCAAAGGTGTCCATTATGATGTCACTATTTTTATATATGATATATAATATGTTAATGTTTTACTTATGCTTCTGTATTTTTCATTTGTGTCTTACCTTTATGGCTTCCATTATGGGTATACGCGATATCTTCATTTAAGGAAGTGCGGACTACCGCCCCCTCAAAGTGATTTGATTCGTTAAATACCATATGTGGGAGGTATAAAGAATGGAACTATGATATTATATATGATATTATACTGGAATTATTATATACTTTTATATCATTATGATTCCATTCTATAAACAACGAAATAGAAATGGAAGTAGCGTTCATGCGTACGTACGGCTTACCGTCTCCATGAACGGTGCATTTCATTTCTTACCTCTAAATGATTATGTAATGTTATAAATGCATGCATGTACTGGATATATATGAAATATATGATATCTAAATCATGAATACATTTCTGTTTATAATAAACATTTGGCCACACGAACAACATGTAATTGTAAGAAGTCCACTTTCGACTTAAGAACCAAATATCGACAAAACAAACATGATTAACTTAAATGATTAAATAATGTTTATAACATGGTAATAAGTGATATAAATGAAATAATGAACTTGAAAAAGGTTATTAAGGAAGTATAAATTAACTTATGTTTATTATTCAGGAGATTAAAGAACGATCGAGTCAAGTCGGACCCGAGGTAAGGGATCCTACTCCTCTCTTTCTTTTTAAGTACACACTTTTATGTCTTTCCTTTTAAAGCTCATATTTCTTGTTATTGGGATGATTTTTTATATTGAAATTACTGTAATATTTATGTTCATGTGATGAGAGACCCTATTCTCTCTCATCAATCCATTTTGGAAGTTTTATGTGGCACCGTTAGGCTGCCGAGTTTTCGTAAGGGATTTTTCACCTCACTTTTATTCCCGTGAGATTTATGCTACATTTGCCACGAATTCCATTGAGTGGTGTATGTACTGCCCATTATTCTACTATTTGTGTAATATAATTTCATTTATGAGTATTTACATCAATTATCTATTGTCATTCTTTCATGGGGTGTATGTTTTGAAAGATACCCAAGTCGGTAAGGGAACCTTTCACCCTCCTCTTTTTTAAAAGACTTCTTTTGTTGGGTCTTTTAATTTACATATTTTTATGTTGGGATATGTTCTCATATATCCTTATTGATGTAAATTTTATGTCCAAGTGATGAGATACACTTTTTATCGCTCATCAACTCATTTTGATGTGACGCCGTTAGGCTGTCAAGGGAACTTATTAACCCAAATTCGATTTCTTTGGGTTCAACATGTAGTCATTGAATATGTCATCCATTGAATATGTGTGAATGACCTTTTATTGTTTTACACTTAATATACACTTATATTGGGTGTATTTATATTTTCCACACATAATTTTTAAATTGATTTGTCCTTAATTTAAGGATACCTTCTTTATAAGGGATTTCATCACTTTTGACATTTCTATTGAGGGTTCATTGTTGTTATGCCCCAATTCACTCTTATATGGTGTATATACTGTCCTTTGGAGTATTATATCATGAATCCATTTATGCTCATGATATTACAAAGTTCTGAATAAATGTTATTCCTCAATTATTGTATTTAAGTGTCTCTAATTTTGGTAAAACCCCTTTAACCAAAATATCGCTTTAAATGTTTTAATTATTTGTTATTATTAATATCCATTTTTTCAAAATGGTTTTAAGGATTTATTTATATGGATATTAATGGTTTAACATTTTAAAAGCTTCAAGGTGGTATGAGACACTTTGATTCAAAATTCTCTTTATTAAATGTTTAAAATGGTTTTGGAAATGGTTTCTTTTTGAATGGATTCATTAATTCAATATAATAAAATGTTATATTGTGATTGAAATGTGGATATGTTATGTTTCCTTTATGCATGTTTTATGTGATACGTTTATGTTATGTTTCTTGGGAATTGTTCTGAAAACGGGTGGTTCCGTGATAAACTAAGGGCGGGTGAGCCCGATATTGCTCTCCAATGCATTGGGTAACGCGAAGGAGTGAAATGTTAAGGTTTCTCCGAAGATATTTAGGGAATATACTGTGATGGGTATTCCAAACGTAACCAAGAGGGTTACTCCCTACGTAAGAATGTTATGAGTGCCTCAAGTTACCTTTATGTCTTATGTTTTCTATGATTTATTCAAGATTTGATGAGGTATGATAAAGTGCTTATGTTTTTTGGGTAAAGTATGAACTCATTCTTATGTATATGTGTACCCATGTTTCATTTCCATATTTTTATATCCCTTACTGAGCTTTTTGTGCTCATCCCATGTTTATGAAATTTTTTTCCCAGGTCAAGGGAAAGGTACATAATGTGATGATAGTGTCAAGGATGTGTCAAGAAAGAATCCGTGTTATATTTTATATATGTTTCCATTGATGGGAAGAATGAATACTGTATTTTATGTAACCACTTTGTTTAAATGTGGAATGTAATGCAAGTTTCATGATCTAATTCTCTAAAACTCTAAACCTGAAAAGATCCTCAATGTGTAATCTTGTAATAACTCAAGATTAAGTAAGGTTTAAGGCTGGGGCCTTATACCAGGGCTAGTTAATAGCACCGAAAAGTCATATCCCAAAAAGGGAAGGCATTGACTTTAAACATGTACACACAAAAAGAGGGAGAATTTCACAAATCTTACAATGAAAGAAAGAAAAGTAACACAACCACCACAAAGTACCACTATAGAGAGTAAAGTGTGTAAACTGAATGTAAATGGGCTAGAATACAAGCTCAAATGAAAGGAATGTACAATAAAAGAAGTAAAATCTCTAGAGGTTGTCCACCAAGGATCCTACCTGAAGGGTAGGTACAGATCTCTGTCAGATGTCACCGCATCACACCATGTCTATTGATCCACCTCTGAGCACGGTCTAGTCTCGGCTCCCCAAAGTCCCCATCAAGGCTGTCCTTCATCAACAAATAACACAACAGGTGTGGGGTAATCCCATTTATGGGTGAGTATAACCATAATCAGTAGGGACCCTGAGACCCATGGAGGTCTCTCAAAAATCTACGAAGGAAAACACCCCAAACGAAGTACAATAGAGGTAATACCACCAAGAATGTTCTCAAAAAAATAGCACAAAGTAAAGGATTCACCCCACACTAGGTATAAATTAATTACAAAAGTAAAGATGGTTATTCATAAAGCTATATCATCTTATTCTTTTGGGAGGATCTGCTGCTGATCTGCATAGGGTCTCTAGGTGTTGAACCATGAATGTTCTCAAGGTGCTGACCCAAATAGGATCTCTAGGTGCTAACCCACAAATGATCACTAGTTACTGAACCACACAAGATAGATAGGTGCTAACCCATAATGGATTGTTAGGTGCTGACCAACAGATGATCGCTAGGTGTTGACCCACATAGGATCGTTATTCTTTTCTTCATGTCACAATCAGCCACTGGATTCCCACACTTAGCACATTTTATTTCCATATGATCTACTCCTCAAGCCATCAGTTATATTTCAACTTCCACGAATTCCCACATAGATTAACCCCAATGTACCATCTCATCATAAGTTTCCCAATTCAATAGATGGTGTGTCGTTCAGACACCCGGTCTATAAGTTATCAGTTTTTTTTGTAAAAGGGACTAGTTAGATTTGAGTCTGATACAACCTGTACATATTACAAATTATAGAAAAATTAAAGTTTATTATATCATAAGAATATCCCCATAAAAAGGGTCCCAACTCCACTGACGGCGTGTCAATCAGATGCCTGGTTTGCAAGATTCATGTGTTTTCGTAAACATGGGGTCAGTTGTCCCTGGGCCTGGTCCGACCCGGTCTGACCGACCCAACCAACCCGGTCCAGGGGTTCCCAAATTCCCTGATTTAATTAGATGGACTCAACATAAACCATTTTAGGTTAGGGATAGTCTGATCTGATATGGCCAGTGGGGCAGGCCTAATAGGCCTCGCAGGACTCGGCCCGATTTTGGGCGAGGGTCCAGCCTGCTGGGTCCCCAGGCAACCCAGTCTCGTTTGGTTTGGCCCCAAGTGTGTGGGTCTAGCCCGTTGAGTTTGGGTACAACCCTCTGACACAGGTCCGGACCGTTGGGTGTGGGTTCGGTCCACTGACTGTGGGTGCAACCCGCCAGCCCGATCCCCAGCCGGAAGGGTGGCCGGTGGTGCTCCATCTAGTCCGGACACGATAGCCACTACACATCCGGCCCCCTTTGGCCCTACGGGCACGTGGTCTCCTACAGCTGTGGTCAATGGACTGCGGATCGCTAGCCACCATACAGCCATAACATGGTCCATCTCTCTAGGTACCACCCGACACTGCATCTCCTCACCACCGCGGCGCGCCGACGGGGGCGCCACCGCCCTCTGCTCGCGGTTGCGGCCATCGCCCCGACCTCTACTGGCGGTACCTTTGACGAGCCACCAGAGTCGCTTCAGTGGACTTTTTGTTGAACAAATTACATATACAGAATCGTTAGGTCGTCCCCTTCATTGAAACAACTTCTAACTAACTTTTCAACAGTTTCAAGTAATCATCCACGAGGAACGCATAGGCGGAAGGGCTCAGGCCTTCTTTGGGTTGGCCCATGCCCTCTATGTTAGAATTTTAAAATCATGGGGAGGTTCAGGGATTTTAATTCGACCAAAATGAGTGATAGTATATTCCCAAATAAAGAAAACCCAAAATAAGTCACTCTACCGCAAGAACGTATAGTCCACAAATTAACCTGTTCGTGGGTTAATCCATGTTCATCATCTGAAATAAGAACAAGGAAACATTAAAATCAAATAACCCCTACCTCGTTAACATTTTATGTCGAAGAATTCGTCCTCAAGGTTTCAAGATGTTGACGTCGCTTCCAGCTCTGTTCTTCAAGGCGCGTCAAAGACAATGAATTCTCTCCAGCGTTCGTCATTGTTCATTGGGGAGAGATTTCACCTGTAGTTCGTCAGATCTTTTCCCATGATTTTTAATTCCCAAACTCCAAACTGTTGGATTATTGAAAGAAATAAAAATCATAGCGATGTTTCTCCCATTAATGATGCTCATTAAATGAGCCACATTTAATGATCCATCAATATAACAACATCGTGGTTTCAACTGAGCAGTTATTGACCCTCCATTAATGCACCTCATCATAGCCACACAACATTTCTGTCCGCCACACAATGGTGAGAAAAGAAATAAAACAATTATTTAATATTATTTTATTATTTTTCTTGAAAATTATGAAAAATATCATTTCTGCTCGCCCATGCCGGTCGAAGTTAAGTAATTTCTAGGTGAATCCTAGTGTTCTGAGTTCAATGATGCCCTTAGATTTCAATTCCAAGAACCAGTTCAAAAGATCGGAAAACTCGCTTGCACATTTACAAAACGTACATTAATGAAAGTTCAAAATTACATTCTGGGCTCTCCAGGCCTCAGAATCACGTTCCATCAGTGCATGCAGTCTCAGAAAAATTCAATATAATTAAAAAAAAATTACACAAAATTTTTGAGAAATTACATTCTCCCCACCTTATGGATTTATGTCCCAGAAAGTAAAATCAAAATTAATCAAACAGATGAGGGTAATGAACATGAATCTAAGACCCCCGCTACCATGTTCTCTCCTAGAGATTCTCATGTTGACACTGAACTTGCACTGGAGGAATCAACTGCCCACATAAGAACCACTCCTATCGGTCTACTATCACCACTGATAACTCCGAAAAAATCCCCCATATTCAATGTCCAGCTCTCCCAATTGATTAATTTTGTTGGATCATGCACATATCTCCTCATCTCAACACATGTAAAACATTATGTACCCATTGCATCTATGGGGGAAGATTTAGGCAGTATGCCACCTCTCCAAATCTGCTTATGATCTAAAAAGGTCCAATGAACCTCAGAGATAGCTTGACGCCCTAGAAAAATCTCCACAATCCTTGTCAGGGTGAGACCTAAAGGAATACATGATCACCCTCCTCAAACTCCAAGGTCTCCGTCTCCTATCGATATAAGGATTTTTCCTGCTATGAGACAACACATGCTGACATCACGTGATTCTGAGGCTCGGAGATCCTAAAATATAATTTTGAACTTTATATAAGGTAAATTAAGTAAACATGTGAGCGAGTTATTATATCTTTTGAACTGGTACTTAGAATTGAAATCCGAGGGCACCGTTGAACTCAGAACGCTGGAATTCGTCTAGAAATGACTTAACATCAACCTAAAAAGGCCAAGAGGAAAATTTATTTTCATAATTTTTGAGAATAATAAAGAAAAATATAAAAAAATTATTTTATTTCTTTTCTCACCATTGAATGATGGATGGCAATGTTGCGGTGCAAGGATGAGGCAACGATGAGTCACATTAATAGAGGGTCAATAATAGGTCATTTGAAACTGCGATGTTGTTATCTTGATAGCTCATTAAATGTGGATCATTTAATGAGAATCATTAATGGGTGCAACGTCGGTATGATTTTTTATTTCTTTTCATAACCAAAGAGTATGGTGTTTTGGAATTAATAAATGTGGGGAATGCTCTGACGAACCGCCAATAGAATCTCTCCCCAACGGAGAACAACTCACACTAGGGAGACTTTGTCGTCTTCGACGTGCCTCACACAACGGAGGCAGAAGTGACATAAACATCTTGAAACCTCGAGGATGAAATATTTGGAATCTAACATCAATGAGATAGGGGTTATTTGATTTTAAAGTTTCTCCATTCTTATTTGAAAAGACGAATGCAGATTAACCAAGGAACTGGTTAATCTGCGGACCATTCGTTCTTGTGGGAGGGTGAATTATTTGGGTTTTATCTATTCGGGATTATACTATCACTCATGTTGGTCGAATTAAAATCCCTGAACCTCCCCGTGATTTTAAACTTCTAAGACGGAGGGTGCGAGCCAACCTGAATAAGGGCTGAGCCCCTCGGCATGTGCGTTCTTCTGGATGATTTCTCGAAAAGGAGGAAAAGAAAGTTTGAGGCAGTCACAAAGAAGGTGACAACCTAATGATTCTTTAGAGTCAAGTGGTTCGAGAAACTGACCACCATAGAGACTCTTATGGCCTGTCGAAGGAACCGTCGGCACCCAGGCGCTGGTGACAGCCGCAGGGAGAGGGTGGCTGGGAGCCCGACGATGCACCGTGGCTGTGAGGAGACGCAGAGATGGGCATTGTGTGGTGGGAAATCTCACTTTCAGGTTGTCTAGGGGCGGGTGAGCCATTTTCCATCAACCGTAGCCGGAGGAGTCCCCGCGTTCGGAGGGCCTGAAGGGGTTGGACACCGTACGACTACCGTGTCCTGGCTGGACGATACACCACCAGCCCCCCTGCAGCCAGGCCTCAGGCTGGCGGGCTGTGCCCCTATCCAGCGGGCCGGACCTATAGCACGTGGTCTGGACCCGAACCCAACAAGATGAACCCACACCCAGTGGGTTGGACCCACACCAGCAGGCTAGATCCGTTCCGTTCAGGTCGGGCCAGATGAGACTGGGTCATCGGGCAACCCGGCAGGCAAGACCCTTAGCCAAACTAAGCAGGGTCTAGTGAGGCCCATTGGGCCTGGCCCACTATCCAAACCAGATCAGACTAACCCGGACCCAAACTGGGTCAGGTCAAGTATAGGTAATTGAACCGGGGTATTTATGGACCACTAGGATGGGTTGGTCGGGTCGGTCCGACTGGGTCAGACCGGGCCTAGACACTACCGACCCCCTGTTTACTAAAACACCTGTATCCTTTAAACCGTGCATCTGATTGACCTTCCATCAATGGAATTGGGACCCTTATGATGGCTTGGTCCTTTTGATATACTCCAATTGAGTTTTTGAAGAAGTTGGAGTACAGCTAGGTGTTATTGGACTCGAATCCAACCAGACACTTTTTACTAAAACACCTATAACTTACAGACCATGCATTTGAATGATGCACCGTCTATTGCGTTGGGACCCTTATGATGATACATTACTTTGGTATTAATCTATGTGGGTTTTAGTGGTGGTTGAGATATTACCTATGGCTTGATGATTGTATCCTTTATAAATCAAGCGTGTTAAGTGCGGGAGTCCAGTGGCTGGATGTGACGTGAAGAAAAGAATTGCGATCCTATGTGGGTCAACACCAAGCAATACTATATGGGTCAGCACATAGAAAAAATCTATGGGTCAGCACCTAAATATTTTGTGTGGGTCCGTACCTAGAGATCCAGTGTGTCTTATCCCCTAGCGATCCTCTGGGGGTCAGCACCTAGCGATTCTCTGTGGGTCTGCACCTAGCGATCCTCTGTGGGTCAGCACCAAGAGATCGTGTGTGGGTCAACAGCTAGCGATCCTATGTGGGTCATAACCCAGTGATCCTCTATGGGTCAGCAACTAGAAACCCTATTAGGATCAATATCATAGCTTCTCGATAAAATGGATGATCTAGCTTTGCGACTAATCATATTTTCTTCTGTAATTAAGTTATACCTGTGTGAGCTACATCTTTTACTTTGTACTATGTGTTTGAGATATTTCATGTTGGTATTACCTATGTGGTACTTCCATTGTGATGTTTCCCTTCATGGATTACTGAGAGATTTTAGGGGATCTCAGGGTCCCTACTAAGTATTTTTATATTCACCCCTGCACTGGCTTTGCCCGCACTTGTTATGTCTTGTGCAGAAGACATACAACCTTGAGTTGGAATTTGGGGAACTAGGAATAGATAGTTCTCGGAAGTGGATAGATAGATGTGGAGTTCTATAGTGACATCTGATGGAGAGTTGTACCTATCCTTTAGGTAGGATCCTTGGCAAACAACCTCCAATGTTTGTACTTATTTTGTTGTACTTTCCTTTCAGTTGGGCATGTATTCTGAAAACATTACTTTCAGTTTACACACTTTACTCTCATTGGTTGTACTTTTTGGTAGATGTGTTACTTTTATTTCCTTCGTGGTTAGCTTTGTGCAGTTTTCCCAATCTGTGTGTGTACAGGGTTAAAGGCAATGCCTTCCATTTTTGGGATATCCCTTTCTAGTGTCATTCACTAGACCCTAGCCTATGGAAGGTGGGCTTGGTAGTCACGATAGGGGACTTGGGGGACAAGTCATGAAAAAGTGGTATCAGAGGGTGGTCTGTTCTACCAGATGAAATGAGAGTCTGTATTTTCAATGGGGGTAAATAGTGTTAAGTGTCTTGTATTCAGGTTTGAGTCCAGGGAGTCTAGTGTTGGAGTGATGACTGATGTATCCATACACCAAGACCCTTGATTCTGTTTTCCTACATGGTACACGAATATGCTGGTTGCATGTGTTTTGGGAATTTTTTTTTCTCTAGATCTCTTTTGATTCATCTCACCAGGTATAACTTATTGACTGTGGAACATCTATTTCTATACAGGATTTCCCTTCGAAGACAACCATCGAGGATTCCAATGAGATATCACGACAGTGGTCCAATGAGCGATGAGGTGTCGGTGTAGGGGACATTTATAATGATAGCACCTTCAGGTGGTGCACCAGAAGCACCACCACCCAAAGAGTAGGAGTTCCTAATAGCACTATCTGTTGATAATGAATGATGAATGAGCACGATGCATGAGTTCTAGAGTTAGATGCCTCTGAGGTTTCGAGGCGAGACAGATCCTCATGAAGCCAAGGATTGGTTGGAGGCAGTTACTCTGGTTTTTTTCCCAGTAGATACACTGATATACCAATGATATTTCTAACTTATATCCATTATTAGGGAATAATAGATAATTAGTGGAGCTTGATGATCTAGACACATGAGGAGGAAACTCATGTCTAGTTGGACTTCGAAATCCACTTTAGGACAGAGCTCATACCAATGACAGTACACTCTATGCATATTGAGGAGTTACTACACCTACAACTGGGTAGCCAAACTGTGGGCCAGTACTTAGTGAGGTTTACTGACCTCTCCCGCTACTCCCCTGACATGGTATGAGACCCTTTCTTCATGTCTTGGACCTTTGAGCAGGGAATCTGATAGAATATTTGGGCGTTGATTATTTCTGTCAGCATCCTGACGCAGGCTGTTTTGCTAGAGAGAGCCCTACTGGTAGAGAGCTTCTTAGCTGAGCATGCACCGACAGTGAGAGGCACCATTGGATGACAGGTGGTCAATTCATCTGTAGTAAGTAGTTTATAGATAGGGCAGAGGCCTAAAAGGTAAATACCTTATGAAGGATGACCCCAAGTCATAGGGTTATAGGTGCGGAGTTTTAGAGATAGAGGAAGTCATCTAAGGGCTAGAGTTTGTTACACTTATGAAGGACAAAGGAACATGGCTCGTGACTATCCGACTCCCCGCACGGATGACAAGTAGGAGGTCAAGGGAACACTGATAGAGAGACAAAGTTTTGAGTGAGGAGGTCCATAGGGCAGTGGATTTCGAAGGAGAGTAGGTCGAGTGGTAGGAGGTGGATGATGGATTGAGGTGCTTCCACCACCACCACACCAGATGGTCCACCACGAGCTCCGGGAGTTGTTGGACATGGGAGGGGCCAAATTCAGGCGATGGAGGCCTACGACCATGGTGCTCCAGAGATTATTAAAGGTATTATATGTGTTTTCAACACCCTATCTACAGTTTTTATAGACACAGGTTCCATTCCCTCTTTCTTTTCGATGAACCTTGTTTGAGTGTCGGAGATTCGGGTGGAGCCGTTGGATCGATCCTTACGATTAGAGACTCTTACATGAGGGGACTCAATGATTACACACTAGTTTTGGCAGTGTGATATTACTCTAGGAGGTGATAGCTTCAGCTAGGATCTCCTAGTATCATCATTAAGGCCTTATGATCTCATCTTGGGTATGGACTGGTTATCCATAGTCGATGCCCAGACTGAATTTTTTTGGAATAATGTGTGGTACGTTCATGAGGAAGAGACCGTGTTTTCCTTCACCGGTGAGAAGGGAATATTTGTAGCACATGATGGACTTTCTTGGAGGAGGGTTCAACCAATCACTCACTATTTGGGTAGCCTCACCCTAGGTATAGTGGGTGATGGGAGTCTGAATATTCCTGTAGTGGTGGATAAATATGAGGATGCCTTTCCAGAAGATGTCCAAGGACTACCTCTTCACAGATAGGTATACTTCTACATTGAATTTTACCTGAGGAAGACACCGATATCTACACCTGCATATCATATGGATCCCATAGAGCTTCATGAGTTGAGGGTACAACTGGAGGACTTATCGGAGAAGGGGTTCGTAATGCCCAACTTTTTACCATGGGTAGCCCCGATGCTTTTTTCCAAGAATGAAGACAGAATTTTGAGGTTGTGTGTGGACTTCCAGCACCTAAACCAGGTTACCATGAAGAGAAAGTATCTACTGCCAAGGGTTGATGACCTCTTAAACTAGATGAAGGGAGCAAGTTGGATCTCGAAGATAGACCCCAGATCAGGCTATCACCGAATTCAGGTAAAGGATGAGGATGTACCGAAGACAACCTTCAGGTGCCGTTACGACCACTATGAGTTCTTGGTGATGTCTTTCAGCATGATCAACTCTCCAGTAGTGTTCATGGGACTCATGAATAGGATCTTCCAGCCTTACCATGACTGGTTTGTTTTGGTCTTCATTGATGACATCTTGGTGTACTCGACGTCAAAGGAGGAGCACACTATACACCTACATATGGTCCTAGTTGAACTTAGAGAGCACCAACTTCCTGGGATGCTCTCAATGTGTCAGTTTTGGATTTTAGAAGTCCATTTTCTGGGACACATCACCTCAGATCGGGGAGATTCATTGGATCCATCATTGATTGCGGTAGTGTTTGCTTGGGAGCCAACTAGGAGTGTGACCGAGGTTCAGAGTTTCCTCGGGATGGCTGGGTACTACTAGAGTTTCATACCTAACTTTTATAGAGCATCGAAACCCTTCACATCATTGAAAAAGAATGAATAACCCTTCATATGGATGTATATATGATAGAATAGATTCCATGAGCTGAGGCGGAGATTGACGAGTGTCCCCATATTGAGACTAACAGAAGCGGGTGTTGGGTATGTAGTCTACTGTGATGCATTAGGGACCAAACTGGGTTGTGTACTGATGAAAGAGTGTTCCGTGATCACCTATGTATAAGAGAAGTTGAGGCATCATGAGCAGAACTATGTGACACATGACCTCAAGTTAACAGTAGTGGTATTTTCCTTGAAGATGTGGTGGCACTACTTTATGGGATAATGGTTTACCATCTACTCCGACAACAAGAGTATCAGGTATATTTTATCACATAAGGACCTGAACATGAGACAACGGTGATGGTTGGAGTTCCATTAGGACTATGACATTGAGATAGTCTATACTCTTGAGAAGGAAAATGTGGTAGCATAAGCACTGATCATGAGGTCTGGTTTGCAGTTGTTGAGTGAGGCGACGAAGTAGCTAGCCGCGATGCAGATATCCTTCATGGGTAGTGATGGAGCAGCTTAGCCCTAGTCTATGACTATAACTCCTCCACTCTTATAGCGAGTTAGGGAGGCACAACTAGTGAATGATGACTACAAGTACTGGTGTTCTCATTTATCCTCAGGGCGGGATCCTGATGGATTTCGATAGGTGGAGAGCATGTCATCATTTTCAGAGGGCGCACCATAATACAACTAACATTGCAGGAGGAGGTGTTGAGGGAGTTCCATACATCCCATTTGGCAGTGCATAATGGAGTGGTGAAGATGTACCAGGACATCCAATGTCAGTACTAGTGTCCATGGATGAAGAAAGCAGTGGATGAGTTTATTTCTAGATTCCTCACTTATCAAAAAGTGAATGCTAAGCATTAGGTCCTGACAGGCTTTACACAACCACTTGAGGTACCATAGTGGAAGTGGGATGGTATCTTTATGGGCTTCTTAATGGGGTTACCACATTCATCCAAGGGCCATGATACCATTTGGGTGATCTTTGACCAACTCAACAATTCGGCTAACTTCCTACCCATCCAAGACTAGGGACTCATAGAGGGCTTGGGACACCTCTACTATAACGACCCATACTTTACATACATTGTTAATACTTCAAAATTGAAGCACACTTATTACAACATATGACAAAACCACAAAGGACCGTATAGGTATAGTGTCTTTAGAAACTGGGAAACATAAACAACTGGTTCATAAATCTTCTACAGTGTCTCCCATTTATTTCATCATATCTAGGGTCCCTTTTAGCATATTCTACTTAATATCCATCTTCCTGACCTGGGGAAAAGAAAACATAAAAGGGTGAGCTCAAATTCTCAGCAAGGGCAAATAAAGGAAATAAAAATCATATCATATCTTTTTGAAAATCAAAACCTGCAAAAGAGATCATAATATCTTAACATGGAATAAATCATAGAAGTGAAAATGAGATCCCCATAACATAAAACTTGAAACTTTGTGGCATGCACACATAATCATGGAAAATCATTTCTTGTTAGTCATGACTCATTGCCAAGACTATCTTAGTGGACAAAGTCCCTTTCTGAACCGAGTTCACTCCTCGTTTCAGTCCTGTATCACTGAACCGAAATAACCTTTCGTTCCAGCCATGTCTATCTCATGAGATATAAAATCATTACCCAATGCATTGGAGGGATATATAGGTCCCACCCATCTTATAATGAATCCTTTCTTATGTGTTCCACATAATCATAAACCATACATCATAACGTAACCCATGTAATAAAAATGGGATTCTTAAACAACATGAAATCATAAAACAATTCATATAAGATAAAGGAATTCATAAATTTCCATCACAACATAATCAAATCCATGTAATAACAGGGATAAAACAGAACCCTTTATTATCTTAGATGGAAAATAATTTTGATAAAACACTTGAACTCCATTCTTGAGGAAAATATCCTTTCTTCTTCAAAAACATTTTTCCTTTCATAACATGTCATACAACTTTAAAATAAAAGAAGTTGATTAAAAATAAACTTGAAAACTTGTAAAGGAAGCTTCTTGGAAATAATGTTTTAAAAATCCATTCATGCCGTATAAGTTAAAAAAAACATTCTTCTATCTTTTGTCGGAAAAGTCAAAAAGTACCTCGTACGAAAAATGACAAAAGATTCCTTTCATATCTTTTACAAAAAACTTACCGAAGGGTAAAATTGGATATAAACTATTGTAGAAGGAAGGAAATAATATTACATATCGAGGGAACATGGATGTGGATGATAAAATACACCCCAGTAATTACCAAAGTAAAAACAATCTCGGATAAAAGTGAGATTGTGATATTTTCCCTTACCTTAGGTCCGATTAGCTTTGTACGTGTCCGAAGCTCCTGTATAATGGTTTAAATAATGTTATTGACTTATTCCAGAATCATACATATTTATATGATATCATATATGGTCATATTATTAGCTTCTTGTTAGTAATATTTCATTGTTTCTTGTTACTCGGGTCTTTATAACTTTTTGTTCTTATGCGTGTTTTGTCGAGTAAATTCTTATTCTTATCTTTAGGTTATAGATAATTCATTTCCAGAATGGTATTAGTGTAGTATATACCATATTCATTCATTCAATTCATTTATATAATCATTATTAAATGAAGATCATGTAGAACGAGTCGCATCACATCGTGGAGACGGTATTCCGTACGTACGCACGAGTGATGATATCGTTCCTATGATCGTGGAATTGTATTGGAGTATATATATATATTATTTCAGTATCAATATTACTTCATAATAATCATATATAGTTACTCATTACACCATTATAATCATCCTTGTAAGGTTATGGTGGAAAATAGATTACACCACGGCGTGGAGACGGTATTCCGTACGTACGCACGCGCGGTGATTTCATTTTTCTGTAGGATGGATAGAAGGTTAATTAGGTTTGTTTCATATTTATAATAACATATAAGTATGTAAGTAATACTGATGTTATTACTTTATCATGAAACAACTAAAGAAGAAGAAGTTGAAGAAGAAAGAAATTGAAAAGATCGGTAATGGTTATTACCTCTTCTTTGAAACGCCTCTTTGAATCCTTCACTTAGGGAACTAAGATTGGTCTTTGAAGAAGACCAGGACCTCTAGGATTATTCTAGGGAAGTGGAGAAGGGAAAATGTCAGGGGTTGGCCGAGCTTGAGTGCTCAAATTGGTGTGAGGAGGAGGGGGAGGAGGTGCCCGTTTATAAGGGAGGAGAGGGGCACCTTAGGAATATCTCAAAATATTATTTTATATTAAAGTCAAAATCGGTTTATAATGGTTCCAAAGGGTCTTATTTCGAAGCTAAAGTGGGGATGGGTAGAAATCCTATCAACCAATAGGATTTAGACAAGTTTAGGGTATTATTTTAACCTTATCAATTAGATTTAACTCTAAGTTAATTAATTTAACTTTTACCGTGTCTTTTTGTTTTCTTTCACTATATGGTTAATACACTTACTATAACATGCCAAAAGAACCCCAAATTGTTTATTATTAATATATATATCCTTATCTAAGTCATTTGGTCAAACCTTAGATTTTTAGGAATAAAATAACAATTAATAATATAATATTTGATTTAAAAACTATTTTGTGTCAATTTTGACACTATTTGATATATGATTTTTGTGAAAGTCATAACAGAATTATATGTTCGAAACAAGTTGATTAAATCAACAATAATATATCATAGTAACCTAGAAAATTAGTGAAATTCATAAAAAGTCTTAAATTACATTTATTTTGGTATTTATATTATCAATTATGTCAATATTTCATTAATAAGATAATTACTGCATCATCTTTGTGTCATATATAAATTAAATTATTTGATGTCTAAAAATTAAAAATAAAATACCATCATGTAGGAAATAGTTTTAGATTTCTAATGAATATTTACAATTGAATTTATCTTATGTATAACCCCATATTAAAAATGATTTACTTATTAAACTTTGATTTTAACTATTTTAACCCTTCTTTAAATAAATTAATAATAAATGTCCTAATCTAATCCAAGTGGGCCTAAATGGTCATATTTTATTCCTAAGTTTGTGTTTGGTCGAATTACACTTGTCCAATAGAATTAGGACATGTGTTAGGGTAATATTGATATCATATTTACCCTTAGTTACCCTATTTACTATTAACCACGGTAAAAATAGTAAAAAGTTACTATTCACCAAAAAATTATTTTCATCTCATTGAACCACATTTTAGTCCTTGATATTAACCGTGTCTCTCGGATTTTTGAAATTCCATTCACAGAAGCGGTAAAATTAAGTTTTATGCAAAATTCATTTTTTAACCTACCACTTAGTGGTTTCACTATTCATCAAAAATTGAAAGTTTTCAGAAAAATACCAAAATTTCACCCTAGGCTAATTTCGATATTCCGAGTCCAAAAATGAAGTCCATTTTGAAAAATAAAATTTATAAAATTTCAAAAAGTGGTTATTACTATTCATAACGGCTAGTTTTAATAGCATATTGTTGTTTAGTGAAACTCGGTATTGCGTACGATGCAAGCTATCGAGGAAGGTCGCGATTGCGTGTAAAGCAAGCCAAGCAAGTGTTGTGTAGAAAAAGATTCCTTTGATGATTTATATAACATAAAAGTCTCGGGTGTTACATTCTACCCCCCTTAAAAAGAATTTCGCCCTCGAAATTCGTCACTTTGTAACAAACAGATGAGGATACTTCTCCCTCATCATATCCTCAGGCTCCCATGTAGCTTCTTCAAGTTGGTGGTTCCTCCATAAAACTTTCACCAAGCGAGTGGTCTTGTTTCGTAGGACTTTTTCGCTACGATCCAGAATCTCTATCGGCTGTTCTTCATAAGAAAGATCTTGCTCCAGCGGTACAACTTCTAAGCTGAGTACATGTGAAGGATCTGGTATGTACTTTCTCAGGAGAGATACATGGAACACATCGTGAACTTGAGAGAGATTCGGTGGAAGCGCCAATCGGTAAGCTACCTTCCCAACACGATCCAGTATTTCGAAAGGACCGATATATCTAGGGCTCAACTTCCCCTTCTTCCCAAATCTCATAACCCTCTTCCAGGGAGATATTCGTAAGAACACTTTATCACCCACTTCAAACTCTAGGTCTTTTCTTCGGTTGTCGGCATAACTTTTCTGTCGACTCTGAGCTGCTCTTATGTGTTGTTGAATAGATCTGACCTTTTCTGCCATTTCATCAACGAGATCAGGTCCTAATAGCTTTCTTTCCCCAACTTCATCCCAGCAAGTTGGAGTCCTGCATTTCTTTCCATAGAGAGCTTCATAAGGAGCCATCTGAATACTGGAGTGAAAGCTATTATTATAAGAAAATTCCACCAAAAATAGGTGTTGATCCCAACCTCCTTTGAAATCCATAGAGCAAGCTCTCAACATATCTTCTAGGGTTTGAATTGTTCTCTCAGACTGACCGTCTGTCTGGGGATGATAAGCAGTGCTGAAACTCAACACTGTATCCAGAGTATGGCCAGAACTTCGAGGTAAATCTCGGATCTCGATCAGATATAATAGAAAGTGGTACTCCATGCAATCTCACCACTTCCTTTACATATATCCTGGCAAGCTGATCTAGAGAGAAATCCTCTCTAATAGCAATGAAGTGTGCAGACTTTGTAAGACGATCAACTATGACCCAGATAGCATTATTGCCTTTGGATGTTTTAGGAAGTCCTGTGACAAAGTCCATAGTGATGTTTTCCCATTTCCATTCGGGTATGGGTAATGGTTGTAACATCCCCTTAGACTTCTGTCTCTCAGCTTTAACTTGTTGACAAACCAAGCATCGAGAGACATATTCAGCAACATCTCTTTTCATGCCATCCCACCAGAAGTACTCTTTCAGGTCCCTATACATCTTCGTGCTTCCAGGATGAATAGAAAATGATGAACTATGAGCCTCATCCAGCAGCTCATTCTTTAATTCGGGGATGGGAGGAACGCAAACCCGATTCCTGAACTTTATTATCCCATCACAATCAAGGTTGAATTCAGGAACATTTCTCACCTTCTTTTGTAACTCGACATCTTCTTTCTGTGCCTCTTTAATCTTCACATGTATAGATGGTTGAACATTCATTTGAGAAAGATAAGATTTTTCCCCTTCCATTATAATTCCAAGATCCATCCTTTGTAAATCCATAAATATTGGATCTTTTGTGATCCTCATCATGGATAAACTAGCATGGTCTTGTCGACTTAATGCATCTGCCACCTTGTTTGCTTTCCCAGGGTGGTAATGGATTGAGCAGTCATAATCCTTAATCAGCTCCAACCATCTTCTTTGACGCATATTCAGCTCCTTTTGTGTGAAAATATACTTTAAACTTTTATGATCAGTATAAATATCACACCTTTCACCATAAAGGTAATGCCTCCAAATCTTTAATGCAAAGATTACCGCAGCCAACTCCAAATAATGTGTTGGGTAATTTTGCTCATGGATTTTCAACTGTCGTGAGGCATAAGCTATTACCATATCATTTTGCATAAGAACACACCCCAATCCCTTCTTGGATGCATCACTGTAGATCACCAACCTTTCTCCACTACAAGGTAGTGTGAGCACAGGTGCACTGGATAACCTTCTTTTCAACTCCTTGAAATTCTCTTCACATTCCTCTGTCCAGACAAACTTAACTCCTTTTCGAGTCAACTTGGTGAGTGGATTAGATAATCGTGAAAAATCTTTTACAAAACGTCGATAATATCCAGCCAAACCAAGAAAACTTCGGATCTCGGTTACTGTTGTTGGTCTTGACCATCTTTCGATAACCTCTATTTTTGCTGGATCCACAGATATCCCCTCTTTTGAGATTATATGACCCAAAAATGCAACTTTTTGAAGCCAAAATTCACACTTGGTAAATTTGGCATAAAGCTTCTCCTTTCTCAGGGTCTTCAATATAATTCTCAAGTGATCTTCATGCTCTTCCTTGCTCTTTGAATAGACAAGAATATCGTCTATAAAGACTACCACAAATTGATCAAGATAGTCTCTAAAGACTCTATTCATTAGATCCATGAAGATAACAGGGGCATTAGTAAGACCAAATGGCATCACTATAAATTCATAGTGTCCATACCTTTTACGGAAAGCCGTCTTTGGTATATCCTCCCTTTTGACCCTTAATTGATGATACCCTGAACGAAGATCAATCTTGGAAAAGTATTGAGCTCCGCGTAGTTGGTCAAATAAGTCATCAATGTGTGGGAGAGGATATTTGTTCTTGATAGTGATCTTGTTAAGTTCTCGATAATCAATGCAAAGTCTCATCGATCCATCTTTCTTCTTAACAAATAGAACAGGTGCTCCCCAAGGTGACGCACTAGGGCGTATGAATCCCTTATCAAGATTCTCTTGGAGTTGCTTCTTCAATTCCTGCAACTCAATTGGGGCCATTCTATAAGGTGTCTTTGAAATAGGCAAAGCACCCGGTACGAGTTCTATTGAAAACTCAACTTCACGATTTGGTGGAAGACCCGGCAATTCCTCCGGAAAGACATCATCAAACTCCCGTACAATGGGCATATTCTTAATCGTGAGTTTCTCACCAACCATTTGAGATAAATAACCTTCATTTAGTGGTATCAAGACCCATAAGATGGAAGAAATTTCCACTGGAAGGTTATATTCATCCTTGCATCGATAGACGATCGTAGATTGATCTGGAATATGAAATGTGACTTCCCTTCTTTGGCAATTGATATGAGCTCCATGTAGAGAAAGCCAATCCATGCCAAGAATCACATCAAATTCCACTAAAGGAAGGATCACAAGATTTGCAGGAAGCACTTTCCCACAAACTTCGATCGGAGAAGAATTATAAACTTTTTATGCGATTGATGTGCCATTAGGTGTTGTCACAGCTAACTCAACATCTAATTGTTGAGGTAATACGGTGATACCCTTAGAAATGTCTTCAGAAATAAAAGAGTGGGTGGATCCAGAATCAAATAAAACATTTGCTACTTTAGAGTGGATGGTAAGTGTACCTTTCACCACATCGTTATCGTACTCCACATCGCTGATAGAAATTGCATGTGACTTTCCTTTGTCTTTAGCCTTAAGAGTTTGTTGACGTCGACCATCATCATCAACCCTTGGATTTGGGCATTGATTGGCATAATGCCCCATCTCCTTGCACTTGAAATATTGAAGTGTAGTAGGTTCATTCTGTGTATCCCTTCCTTTGTTTGCATCATTAGACATATTCTTCCAATTATCACGGCATTCAAATGCCCGATGGCCTTCCTTTCCACATTTAAAACATTTGCTTGTCCCTTTAAGACAACTCCCTCCATGTTTCTTTCCACACTTTGAGCATAAGGAAAAGCTCATCTTCTTTTCCGTGTGCTCTTTAGATTTTTCTTTGAATTCCATCTTCCTCTTCTTATCAAACCCATGTGACTGATGGGTTACTCCAATCTCCATCTCGACTTTGAGAGCACATCGAACGATTTCCTCATAGCTATTGAAGTCCCTTATGGCTAACGCCCTTCGAAGACTTGGTTTTAAGCCACTAAAGAATCGATCGATCTTACTCTCAGGTTGGATAATAATACCAGAAGCGTACCTTGCAAGTCTTGTAAAATTTGCTTCATAGGTACTAACAGATTCATCATCCCTTTGCTTCAGTTCAAGGAACTCTTTCTCCATCTCTGTTCGGAGAATACGAGGGAAGTACTTATTGAAAAATAAGTTCTTGAACTCGTCCCATTCCATAGACTCAATTTCATCCCTTTGCCTTGTATTCTTAACAAGATTCCACCATTGATCAGCATCTCCTTCCAAACGATGCACTGCTAGGATGACTTTATCATGCTCAGAACATTGAAGAACTGAAAATATCTTTTCAGTAGTACTAATCCATTGTTCAGCAACTAATGGATCCGTAGACCCGCTGAAAGAAGGTGGACGCTGCCTCATGAAGGATTCAACAGAATGTTGCTCCCTCCTTTGTTCGTTTGGAAATCCTGCATGATTCATAGCTTGAGAAAGTTGTGTGAGCATGGCTACAAGATTTTTCATTCCAGCTCCCATATCGTTTGGTTGCTCAGGGGGACAATCATTGCATTGCCCATCGCATTCCGCATTAACACGGTTCCTTCGGGTTCTAGCCATTGACTAAAACCAAGAAGAATAGTGTGAGAAACACTAATTATAATAGGAAACCACATAATTCAAGAATAAAATTTTCATGCTTAAGGTCTTATCCTAGGTTATTCAAGGCCATTTCTAAAACACTAAGATTGTGTACTATGCTTAGACTTATCCTTAGGGTTCTTACTAAGGCTTTCACATCCTAGTTTCCAAAGGTTGACTATACCTTTCCTCTGATACCAACTATAACGACCCATACTTTACATACATTGTTAATACTTCAAAATTGAAGCACACTTATTACAACATTTGACAAAACCACAAAGGACCATATAGGTATAGTGTCTTTAGAAACTGGGAAACATAAACAACTGGTTCATAAATCTTCTACAGTGTCTCCCATTTATTTCATCATATCTAGGGTCCCTTTTAGCATATTCTACTTAATATCCATCTTCCTGACCTGGGGAAAAGAAAACATAAAAGGGTGAGCTCAAATGCTCAGCAAGGGAAAATAAAGGAAATAAAAATCATATCATATCTTTTTGAAAATCAAAACCTGCAAAAGAGATCATAATATCTTAACATGGAATAAATCATAGAAGTGAAAATGAGATCCCCATAACATAAAACTTGAAACTTTGTGGCATGCACACATAATCATGGAAAATCATTTCTTGTTAGTCATGACTCATTGCCAAGACTATCTTAGTGGACAAATTCCCTTTCTGAACCGAGTTCACTCCTCGTTTCAGTCCTGTATCACTGAACCGAAATAACCTTCCGTTCCAGCCATGTCTATCTCATGAGATATAAAATCATTACCCAATGCATTGGAGGGAGATATAGGTCCCACCCATCTTATAATGAATCCTTTCTTATGTGTGCCACATAATCATAAACCATACATCATAACGTAACCCATGTAATAAAAATGGGATTCTTAAACAACATGACATCATAAAACAATTCATATAAGATAAAGTAATTCATAAATTTCCATCACAACATAATCAAATCCATGTAATAAGAGGGATAAAACAGAACCCTTTATTATCTTAGATGAAAATAATTTTGATAAAACACTTGAACTCCATTCTTGAGGAAAATATCCTTTCTTCTTCAAAAACATTTTTCCTTTCATAACATGTCATACAACTTTAAAATAAAAGAAGGTGATTAAAAATAAACTTGAAAACTTGTAAAGGAAGCTTCTTGGAAATAATGTTTTAAAAATCCATTCATGCCGTATAAGTTAAAAAAAACATTCTTCTAACTTTTGTCGGAAAAGTCAAAAAGTACCTCGTACAAAAAACGACAAAAGATTCCTTTCATATCTTTTACAAAAAACTTACCGAAGGGTAAAATTGGATATAAACTATTGTATAAGGAAGGAAATAATATTACATATCGAGGGAACATGGATGTGGATGATAAAATACACCCCAGTAATTACCAAAGTAAAAACAATCTCGGATAAAAGTGAGATTGTGATATTTTCCCTTACCTTAGGTCCGATTAGCTTTGTACGTGTCCAAAGCTCTTGTATAATGGTTTAAATAATGTTATTTACTTATTCCAGAATCATACATATTTATATGATATCATATATGGTCATATTATTAGCTTCTTGTTAGTAATATTTCATTGTTTCTTGTTACTCGGGTCTTTATAACTTTTTGTTCTTATGCGTGTTTTGTCGAGTAAATTCTTATTCTTATCTTTAGGTTATAGATAATTCATTTCCAGAATGGTATTAGTGTAGTATATACCATATTCATTCATTCAATTCATTTATATAATCATTATTAAATGAAGATCATGTAGAACGAGTCGCATCACATCGTGGAGACGGTATTCCGTACGTACGCACGAGTGATGATATCGTTCCTATGATCGTGGAATTGTATTGGAGTATATATATATATTATTTCAGTATCAATATTACTTCATAATAATCATATATAGTTACTCATTACACCATTATACTCATCCTTGTAAGGTTATGGTGGAAAATAGATTACACCACGGCGTGGAGACGGTATTCCGTACGTACGCACGCGCGGTGATTTCATTTTTCCGTAGGATGGATAGAAGGTTAATTAGGGTTGTTTCATATTTATAATAACATATCAGTATGTAAGTAATACTGATGTTATTACTTTATCATGAAACAACTAAAGAAGAATAAGTTGAAGAAGAAAGAAATTGAAAAGATCGGTAATGGTTATTACCTCTTCTTTGAAACGCCTCTTTGAATCCTTCACTTAGGGAACTAAGATTGGTCTTTGAAGAAGACCAGGACCTCTAGGATTATTCTAGGGAAGTGGAGAAGGGAAAATGGCAGGGGTTGGACGAGCTTGAGTGCTCAAATTGGTGTGAGGAGGAGGGGGAGGAGGTGCCCTTTTATAAGGGAGGAGAGGGGCACCTTAGGAATATCTCAAAATATTATTTTATATTAAAGTCAAAATCGGTTTATAATGGTTCCAAAGGGTCTTATTTCGAAGCTAAAGTGGGGATGGGTAGAAATCCTATCAACCAATAGGATTTAGACAAGTTTAGGGTATTATTTTAACCTTATCAATTAGATTTAACTCTATGTTAATTAATTTAACTTTTACCGTGTCTTTTTGTTTTCTTTCACTATATGGTTAATACACTTACTATAACATGCCAAACGAACCCCAAATTGTTTATTATTAATATATATATCCTTATCTAAGTAATTTGGCCGAACCTTAGATTTTTAGGAATAAAATAACAATTAATAATATAATATTTGATTTAAAAACTATTTTGTGTCAATTTTGACACTATTTGATATATGATTTTTGTGAAAGTCATAACAGAATTATATGTTCGAACCAAGTTTCTTAAATCAACAATAATATATCATAGTAACCTAGAAAATTAGTTTAATTCATAAAAAGTCTTAAATTACATTTATTTTGGTATTTATATTATCAATTATGTCAATATTTCATTAATAAGATAATTACTGCATCATCTTTGTGTCATATATAAATTAAATTATTTGATGTCTAAAAATTAAAAATAAAATACCATCATGTAGGAAATCGTTTTAGCTTTCTAATGAATATTTACAATTGAATTTATCTTATGTATAACCCCATATTAAAAATGATTTACTTATTAAACTTTGATTTTAACTATTTTAACCCTTCTTTAAATAAATTAATAATAAATGTCCTAATCTAATCCAAGTGGGCCTAAATGGTCATAGTTTATACCTAAGTTTGTTTTTGGTCGAATTACACTTGTCCAATAGAATTAGGACATGTGTTAGGGTAATATTGATATCATATTTACCCTTAGTTACCCTATTTACTATTAACCACGGTAAAAATAGTAAAAAGTTACTATTCACCAAAAAATTATTTTCATCTCATTGAACCACATTTTAGTCCTTGATATTAACCGTGTCTCTCGGATTTTTGAAATTCCATTCACAGAAGCGGTAAAATTAAGTTTTATGCAAAATTCAGTTTTTAACCTACCACTTAGTGGTTTCACTATTCATCAAAAATTGAAAGTTTTCAGAAAAATACCAAAATTTCACCCTAGGCAAATTTCGATATTCCGAGTCCAAAAATGAAGTCCATTTTGAAAAATAAAATTTATAAAATTTCAAAAAGTGGTTATTACTATTCATAACGGCTAGTTTTAATAGCATATTGTTGTTTAGTGAAACTCGGTATTGCGTACGATGCAAGCTATCGAGGAAGGTCGCGATTGCGTGTAAAGCAAGCCAAGCAAGTGTTGTGTAGAAAAAGATTCCTTTGATGATTTATATAACATAAAAGTCTCGGGTGTTACATTCTACCCCCCTTAAAAAGAATTTCTCCCTCGAAATTCGTCACTTTGTAACAAACAGATGAGGATACTTCTCCCTCATCATATCCTCAAGCTCCCATGTAGCTTCTTCAAGTTGGTGGTTCCTCCATAAAACTTTCACCAAGCGAGTGGTCTTATTTCGTAGGACTTTTTCGCTACGATCCAGAATCTCTATCGGCTGTTCTTCATAAGAAAGATCTTGCTCCAGCGGTACAACTTCTGAGCTGAGTACATGTGAAGGATCTGGTATGTACTTTCTCAGGAGAGATACATGGAACACATCGTGAACTTGAGAGAGATTCGGTGGAAGCGCCAATCGGTAAGCTACCTTCCCAACACGATCCAGTATTTCGAAAGGACCGATATATCTAGGGCTCAACTTCCCCTTCTTCCCAAATCTCATAACCCTCTTCCAGGGAGATATTCGTAAAAACACTTTATCACCCACTTCAAACTCTAGGTCTTTTCTTCGGTTGTCGGCATAACTTTTCTGTCGACTCTGAGCTGCTCTTTTGTGTTGTTGAATAGATCTGACCTTTTCTGCCATTTCATCAACGAGATCAGGTCCTAATAGCTTTCTTTCCCCAACTTCATCCCAGCAAGTTGGAGTCCTGCATTTCTTTCCATAGAGAGCTTCATAAGGAGCCATCTGAATACTGGAGTGAAAGCTACTATTATAAGAAAATTCCACCAAAGGTAGGTGTTGATCCAACCTCCTTTGAAATCCATAGAGCAAGCTCTCAACATATCTTCTAGGGTTTGAATTGTTCTCTCAGACTGACCGTCTGTCTGGGGATGATAAGCAGTGCTGAAACTCAACTCTGTATCCAGAGTATGCTGAAGACTTCGCCAGAACTTCGAGGTAAATCTCGGATCTCGATCAGATATAATAGAAAGTGGTACTCCATGCAATCTCACCACTTCCTTTACATATATCCTGGCAAGCTGATCTAGAGAGAAATCCTCTCTAATAGCAATGAAGTGTGCAGACTTTGTAAGACGATCAACTATGACCCAGATAGCATTATTGCCTTTGGATGTTTTAGGAAGTCCTGTGACAAAGTCCATAGTGATGTTTTCCCATTTCCATTCGGGTATGGGTAATGGTTGTAACATCCCCTTAGACTTCTGTCTCTCATCTTTAACTTGTTGACAAACCAAGCATCGAGAGACATATTCAGCAACATCTCTTTTCATGCCATCCCACCAGAAGTACTCTTTCAGGTCCCTATACATCTTCGTGCTTCCAGGATGAATAGAAAATGATGAACTATGAGCCTCATCCAGCAGCTCATTCTTTAATTCGGGGATGGGAGGAACGCAAACCCGATTCCCGAACTTTATTATCTCATCACAATCAAGGTTGAATTCAGGAACATTTCTCACCTTCTTTTGTAACTCGACATCTTCTTTCTGTGCCTCTTTAATCTTCACATGTATAGATGGTTGAACATTCATTTGAGAAAGATAAGATTTTTCCCCTTCCATTATAATTTCAAGATCCATCCATTGTAAATCCATAAATATTGGATCTTTTGTGATCCTCATCATGGATAAACTAGCATGGTCTTGTCGACTTAATGCATCTGCCACCTTGTTTGCTTTCCCAGGGTGGTAATGGATTGAGCAGTCATAATCCTTAATCAGCTCCAACCATCTTCTTTGACGCATATTCAGCTCCTTTTGTGTGAAAATATACTTTAAACTTTTATGATCAGTATAAATATCACACCTTTCACCATAAAGGTAATGCCTCCAAATCTTTAATGCAAAGATTACCGCAGCCAACTCCAAATCATGTGTTGGGTAATTTTGCTCATGGATTTTCAACTGTCGTGAGGCATAAGCTATTACCATATCATTTTGCATAAGAACACACCCCAATACCTTCTTGGATGCATCACTGTAGATCACAAACCTTTCTCCACTACAAGGTAGTGTGAGCACAGGTGCACTGGATAACCTTCTTTTCAACTCCTTGAAATTCTCTTCACATTCCTCTGTCCAGACAAACTTAACTCCTTTTCGAGTCAACTTGGTGAGTGGATTAGATAATCGTGAAAAATCTTTTACAAAACGTCGATAATATCCAGCCAAACCAAGAAAACTTCGGATCTCAGTTACTGTTGTTGGTCTTGACCATCTTTCGATAACCTCTGTTTTTGCTGGATCCACAGATATCCCCTCTTTTGAGATTATATGACCCAAAAATGCAACTTTTTGAAGCCAAAATTAACACTTGGTAAATTTGGCATAAAGCTTCTCCTTTCTCAGGGTCTTCAATATAATTCTCAAGTGATCTTCATGCTCTTCCTTGCTTTTTGAATAGACAAGAATATCGTCTATAAAGACTACCACAAATTGATCAAGATAGTCTCTAAAGACTCTATTCATTAGATCCATGAAGATAGCAGGGGCATTAGTAAGACCAAATGGCATCACTATAAATTCATAGTGTCCATACCTTGTACGGAAAGCCGTCTTTGGTATATCCTCCCTTTTGACCCTTAATTGATGATACCTTGAATGAAGATCAATCTTGGAAAAGTATTGAGCTCCGCGTAGTTGGTCAAATAAGTCATCAATGCGTGGGAGAGGATATTTGTTCTTGATAGTGATCTTGTTAAGTTCTCGATAATCAATGCAAAGTCTCATTGATCCATCTTTCTTATTAACAAATAGAACAGGTGCTCCCCAAGGTGACGCACTAGGGCGTATGAATCCCTTATCAAGATTCTCTTGGAGTTGCTTCTTCAATTCCTGCAACTCAATTGGGGCCATTCTATAAGGTGTCTTTGAAATAGGCAAAGCACCCGGTACGAGTTCTATTGAAAACTCAACTTCACGATTTGGTGGAAGACCCGGCAATTCCTCCGGAAAGACATCATCAAACTCCCGTACAATGGGCATATTCTTAATCGTGAGTTTCTCACCAACCATTTGAGATAAATAACCTTCATTTAGTGGTATCAAGACCCATAAGATGGAAGAAATTTCCACTGGAAGGTTATATTCATCCTTGCATCGATAGACGATCGTAGATTGATCTGGAATATGAAATGTGACTTCCCTTCTTTGGCAATTGATATGAGCTCCATGTAGAGAAAGCCAATCCATGCCAAGAATCACATCAAATTCCACTAAAGGAAGGATCACAAGATTTGCAGGAAGCACTTTCCCACAAACTTCGATCGGAGAAGAATTATAAACTTTTGATGCGATTGATGTGCCATTAGGTGTTGTCACAGCTAACTCAACATCTAATTGTTGAGGTAATACGGTGATACCCATAGAAAAGTCTTCAGAAATAAAAGAGTAGGTGGATCCAGAATCAAATAAAACATTTGCTACTTTAGAGTGGATGGTAAGTGTACCTTTCACCACATCGTTATCGTACTCCACATCGCTGATAGAAATTGCATGTGACTTTCCTTTATCTTTAGCCTTAAGAGTTTGTTGACGTCGACCATCATCATCAACCCTTGGATTTGGGCATTGATTGGCATAATGCCCCATCTCCTTGCACTTGAAACATTGAAGTGTAGTAGGTTCATTCTGTGTATCCCTTCCTTTGTTTGCATCATTAGACATCTTCTTCCCATTATCACGGCATTCAAATGCCCGATGGCCTTCCTTTCCACATTTAAAACATTTGCTTGTCCCTTTAAGACAACTCCCTCCATGTTTCTTTCCACACTTTGAGCATAAGGAAAAGCTCATCTTCTTTTCAGTGTGCTCTTTAGATTTTTCTTTGAATTCCATCTTCCTCTTCTTATCAAACCCATGTGACTGATGGGTTACTCCAATCTCCATCTCGACTTTGAGAGCACATCGAACGATTTCCTCATAGCTATTGAAGTCCCTTATGGCTAACGCCCTTCGAAGACTTGGTTTTAAGCCACTAAATAATCGATCGATCTTACTCTCAGGTTGGATAATAATACCAGAAGCGTACCTTGCAAGTCTTGTAAAATTTGCTTCATAGGTACTAACAGATTCATCATCCCTTTGCTTCAGTTCAAGGAACTCTTTCTCCATCTTTGTTCGGAGAATACGAGGGAAGTACTTATTGAAAAATAAGTTCTTGAACTCGTCCCATTACATAGACTCAATTTCATCCCTTTGCCTTTTATTCTTAACAAGATTCCACCATTGATCAGCATCTCCTTCCAAACGATACACTGCTAGGATGACTTTATCATGCTCAGAACATTGAAGAACTGAAAATATCTTTTCAGTAGTACTAATCCATTGTTCAGCAACTAATGGATCAGTAGACCCGCTGAAAGAAGGTGGACGCTGCCTCATGAAGGATTCAACAGAATGTTGCTCCCTCCTTTGTTCGTTTGGAAATCCTGCATGATTCATAGCTTGAGAAAGTTGTGTGAGCATGGCTACAAGATTTTGCATTCAAGCTCCCATATCGTTTGGTTGCTCAGGGGGACAATCATTGCATTTCCCATCGCATTCCGCATTAACACGGTTCCTTCGGGTTCCAGCCATTGACTAAAACCAAGAAGAATAGTGTGAGCAACACTAATTATAATAGGAAACCACATAATTCAAGAATAAAATTTTCATGCTTAAGGTCTTATCCTAGGTTATTCAAGGCCATTTCTAAAACACTAAGATTGTGTACTATGCTTAGACTTATCCTTAGGGTTCTTACTAAGGCTTTCACATCCTAGTTTCCAAAGGTTGACTATACCTTTCCTCTGATACCAACTATAGCGGTCTAGAATTACTTCCAGTGGACTACAATTGATACCTATCAGGGCACTCCATGGGCGGCTACACCCCCTGGGCGGGACACACCACCATCCCCAGTGGCAGCCATTTCCTCATGAAGCCCTTGGGCGGAGAGCCATGCTTCGTCCAACGCTCACATGTGAGAGTTCCCAAGGATCGGATACATTTCTACCTCCAGTGGACTACTATAACGACCCATAATTTACATACATTGTTAATACTTCAAAATTGAAGCACACTTATTACAACATATGACAAAACCACAAAGGACCGTATAGGTATAGTGTCTTTAGAAACTGGGAAACATAAACAACTGGTTCATAAATCTTCTACAGTGTCTCCCATTTATTTCATCATATCTAGGGTCCCTTTTAGCATATTCTACTTAATATCCATCTTCCTGACCTGGGGAAAAGAAAACATAAAAGGGTGAGCTCAAATGCTCAGCAAGGGCAAATAAAGGAAATAAAAATCATATCATATCTTTTTGAAAATCAAAACCTGCAAAAGAGATCATAATATCTTAACATGGAATAAATCATAGAAGTGAAAATGAGATCCCCATAACATAAAACTTGAAAATTTGTGGCATGCACACATAATCATGGAAAATCATTTCTTGTTAGTCATGACTCATTGCCAAGACTATCTTAGTGGACAAAGTCCCTTTCTGAACCGAGTTCACTCCTCGTTTCAGTCCTGTATCACTGAACCGAAATAACCTTCCATTCCAGCCATGTCTATCTCATGAGATATAAAATCATTACCCAATGCATTGGAGGGAGATATAGGTCCCACCCATCTTATAATGAATCCTTTCTTATGTGTGCCACATAATCATAAACCATACATCATAACGTAACCCATGTAATAAAAATGGTATTCTTAAACAACATGACATCATAAAACAATTCATATAAGATAAAGGAATTCATAAATTTCCATCACAACATAATCAAATCCATGTAATAACAGGGATAAAACAGAACCCTTTATTATCTTAGATGGAAAATAATTTTGATAAAACACTTGAACTCCATTCTTGAGGAAAATATCCTTTCTTCTTCAAAAACATTTTTCCTTTCATAACATGTCATACAACTTTAAAATAAAAGAAGTTGATTAAAAATAAACTTGAAAACTTGTAAAGGAAGCTTCTTGGAAATAATGTTTTAAAAATCCATTCATGCCGTATAAGTTAAAAAAACATTCTTCTAACTTTTGTCGGAAAAGTCAAAAAGTACCTCGTACGAAAAACGACAAAAGATTCCTTTCATATCTTTTACAAAAAACTTACCGAAGGGTAAAATTGGATATAAACTATTGTAGAAGGAAGGAAATAATATTACATATCGAGGGAACATGGATGTGGATGATAAAATACACCCCAGTAATTACCAAAGTAAAAACAATCTCGGATAAAAGTGAGATTGTGATATTTTCCCTTACCTTAGGTCCGATTAGCTTTGTACGTGTCCGAAGATCCTGTATAATGGTTTAAATAATGTTATTGACTTATTCCAGAATCATACATATTTATATGATATCATATATGGTCATATTATTAGCTTCTTGTTAGTAATATTTCATTGTTTCTTGTTACTCGGGTCTTTATAACTTTTTGTTCTTATGCGTGTTTTGTCGAGTAAATTCTTATTCGTATCTTTAGGTTATAGATAATTCATTTCCAGAATGTTATTAGTGTAGTATATACCATATTCATTCATTCAATTCATTTATATAATCATTATTAAATGAAGATCATGTAGAACGAGTCGCATCACATCGTGGAGACGGTATTCCGTACGTACGCACGAGTGATGATATCGTTCCTATGATCGTGGAATTGTATTGGAGTATATATATATATTATTTCAGTATCAATATTACTTCATAATAATCATATATAGTTACTCATTACACCATTATACTCATCCTTGTAAGGTTATGGTGGAAAATAGATTACACCACGGCGTGGAGACGGTATTCCGTACGTACGCACGCGCGGTGATTTCATCTTTCCGTAGGATGGATAGAAGGTTAATTAGGGTTGTTTCATATTTATAATAACATATCAGTATGTAAGTAATACTGATGTTATTACTTTATCATGAAACAACTAAAGAATAAGAAGTTGAAGAAGAAAGAAATTGAAAAGATCGGTAATGGTTATTACCTCTTCTTTGAAACGCCTCTTTGAATCCTTCACTTAGGGAACTAAGATTGGTCTTTGAAGAAGACCAGGACCTCTAGGATTATTATAGGGAAGTGGAGAAGGGAAAATGGTATGGGTTGGCCGAGCTTGAGTGCTCAAATTGGTGTGAGGAGGAGGGGGAGGAGGTGCCCTTTTGTAAGGGAGGAGAGGGGCACCTTAAGAATATCTCAAAATATTATTTTATATTAAAGTCAAAATCGGTTTATAATGGTTCCAAAGGGTCTTATTTCGAAGCTAAAGTGGGTATGGGTCGAAATCCTATCAACCAATAGGATTTAGACAAGTTTAGGGTATTATTTTAACCTTATCAATTAGATTTAACTCTAAGTTAATTAATTTAACTTTTACCGTGTCTTTTTGTTTTCTTTCACTATATGGTTAATACACTTACTATAACATGCCAAACGAACCCCAAATTGTTTATTATTAATATATATATCCTTATCTAAGTCATTTGGCCGAACCTTAGATTTTTAGGAATAAAATAACAATTAATAATATAATATTTAATTTAAAAACTATTTTGTGTCAATTTTGACACTATTTGATATATGATTTTTGTGAAAGTCATAACAGAATTATATGTTCGAACCAAGTTGATTAAATCAACAATAATATATCATACTAACCTAGAAAATTAGTGTAATTCATAAAAAGTCTTAAATTACATTTATTTTGGTATTTATATTATCAATTATGTCAATATTTCATTAATAAGATAATTACTGCATCATCTTTGTGTCATATATAAATTAAATTATTTGATGTCTAAAAATTACAAATAAAATACCATCATGTAGGAAATCGTTTTAGCTTTCTAATGAATATTTACAATTGAATTTATCTTATGTATAACCCCATATTAAAAATGATTTACTTATTAAACTTTGATTTTAACTATTTTAACCCTTCTTTAAATAAATTAATAATAAATGTCCTAATCTAATCCAAGTGGGCCTAAATGGTCATATTTTATTCCTAAGTTTGTTTTTGGTCGAATTACACTTGTCCAATAGAATTAGGACATGTGTTAGGGTAACATTGATATCATATTTACCCTTAGTTACCCTATTTACTATTAACCACGGTAAAAATAGTAAAAAGTTACTATTCACCAAAAAATTATTTTCATCTCATTGAACCACATTTTAGTCCTTGATATTAACCGTGTCACTCGGATTTTTGAAATTCCATTCACAGAAGCGGTAAAATTAAGTTTTATGCAAAATTCAGTTTTTAACCTACCACTTAGTGCTTTCACTATTCATCAAAAATTGAAAGTTTTCAGAAAAATACCAAAATTTCACCCTAGGCTAATTTCGATATTCCGAGTCCAAAAATGAAGTCCATTTTGAAAAATAAAATATATAAAATTTCAAAAAGTGGTTATTACTATTCATAACGGCTAGTTTTAATAGCATATTGTTGTTTAGTGAAACTCGGTATTGCGTACGTTGCAAGCTATCGAGGAAGGTCGCGATTGCGTGTAAAGCAAGCCAAGAAAGTGTTGTGTAGAAAAAGATTCCTTTGATGATTTATATAACATAAAAGTCTCGGTTGTTACATTCTACCCCCCTTAAAAAGAATTTCGCCCTCGAAATTCGTCACTTTGTAACAAACAGATGAGGATACTTCTCCCTCATCATATCCTCAAGCTCCCATGTAGCTTCTTCAAGTTGGTGGTTCCTCCATAAAACTTTCACCAAGCGAGTGGTCTTGTTTCGTAGGACTTTTTCGCTACGATCCAGAATCTCTATCGGCTGTTCTTCATAAGAAAGATCTTGCTCCAGTGGTACAACTTCTGAGCTGAGTACATGTGAAGGATCTGGTATGTACTTTCTCAGGAGAGATACATGGAACACATCGTGAACTTGAGAGAGATTCGGTGGAAGCGCCAATCGGTAAGCTACCTTCCCAACACGATCCAGTATTTCGAAAGGACCGATATATCTAGGGCTCAACTTCCCCTTCTTCCCAAATCTCATAACCCTCTTCCAGGGAGATATTCGTAAGAACACTTTATCACCCACTTCAAACTCTAGGTCTTTTCTTCGGTTGTCGGCATAACTTTTCTGTCGACTCTGAGCTGCTCTTATGTGTTGTTGAATAGATCTGACCTTTTCTGCCATTTCATCAACGAGATCAGGTCCTAATAGCTTTCTTTCCCCAACTTCATCCCAGCAAGTTGGAGTCCTGCATTTCTTTCCATAGAGAGCTTCATAAGGAGCCATCTGAATACTGGAGTGAAAGCTATTATTATAAGAAAATTCCACCAAAGGTAGGTGTTGATCCCAACCTCCTTTGAAATCCATAGAGCAAGCTCTCAACATATCTTCTAGGGTTTGAATTGTTCTCTCAGACTGACCGTCTGTCTGGGGATGATAAGCAGTGCTGAAACTCAACTCTGTATCCAGAGTATGCTGAAGACTTCGCCAGAACTTCGAGGTAAATCTCGGATCTCGATCAGATATAATATAAAGTGGTACTCCATGCAATCTCACCACTTCCTTTACATATATCCTGGCAAGCTGATCTAGAGAGAAATCCTCTCTAATAGCAATGAAGTGTGCATACTTTGTAAGACGATCAACTATGACCTAGATAGCATTATTGCCTTTGGATGTTTTAGGAAATCCTGTGACAAAGTCCATAGTGATGTTTTCCCATTTCCATTCGGGTATGGGTAATGGTTGTAACATCCCCTTAGACTTCTGTCTCTCAGCTTTAACTTGTTGACAAACCAAGCATCGAGAGACATATTCAGCAACATCTCTTTTCATGCCATCCCACCAGAAGTACTCTTTCAGGTCCCTATACATCTTCGTGCTTCCAGGATGAATAGAAAATGATGAACTATGAGCCTCATCCAGCAGCTCATTCTTTAATTCGGGGATGGGAGGAACGCAAACCCGATTCCTGAACTTTATTATCTCATCACAATCAAGGATGAATTCAGGAACATTTCTCACCTTCTTTTGTAACTCGACATCTTCTTTCTGTGCCTCTTTAATCTTCACATGTATAGATGGTTGAATATTCATTTGAGAAAGATAAGATTTTTCCCCTTCCATTATAATTCCAAGATCCATCCTTTGAAAATCCAAAAATATTGGATCTTTTGTGATCCTCATCATGGATAAACTAGCATGGTCTTGTCGACTTAATGCATCTGCCACCTTGTTTGCTTTCCCAGGGTGGTAATGGATTGAGCAGTCATAATCCTTAATCAGCTCCAACCATCTTCTTTGACGCATATTCAGCTCCTTTTGTGTGAAAATATACTTTAAACATTTATGATCAGTATAAATATCACACCTTTCACCATAAAGGTAATGCCTCCAAATCTTTAATGCAAAGATTACCGCAGCCAACTCCAAATCATGTGTTGGGTAATTTTGCTCATGGATTTTCAACTGTCGTGAGGCATAAGCTATTACCATATCATTTTGCATAAGAACACACCCCAATCCCTTCTTGGATGCATCACTGTAGATCACAAACCTTTCTCCACTACAAGGTAGTGTGAGCACAGGTGCACTGGATAACCTTCTTTTCAACTCCTTGAAATTCTCTTCACATTCCTCTGTCCAGACAAACTTAACTCCTTTTCGAGTCAACTTGGTGAGTGGATTAGATAATCGTGAAAAATCTTTTACAAAACGTCGATAATATCCAGCCAAACCAAGAAAACTTCGGATCTCAGTTACTGTTGTTGGTCTTGACCAACTTTCGATAACCTCTGTTTTTGCTGGATCCACAGATATCCCCTCTTTTGAGATTATGTGACCCAAAAATGCAACTTTTTGAAGCCAAAATTCACACTTGGTAAATTTGGCATAAAGCTTCTCCTTTCTCAGGGTCTTCAATATAATTCTCAAGTGATCTTCATGCTCTTCCTTGCTCTTTGAATAGACAAGAATATCGTCTATAAAGACTACCACAAATTGATCGAGATAGTCTCTAAAGACTCTATTCATTAGATCCATGAAGATAGCAGGGGCATTAGTAAGACCAAATGGCATCACTATAAATTCATAGTGTCCATACCTTGTACGGAAAGCCGTCTTTGGTATATCCTCCCTTTTGACCCTTAATTGATGATACCCTGAACGAAGATCAATCTTGGAAAACTATTGAGCTCCGCGTAGTTGGTCAAATAAGTCATCAATGCGTGGGAGAGGATATTTGTTCTTGATAGTGATCTTGTTAAGTTCTCGATAATCAATGCAAAGTCTCATTGATCCATCTTTCTTCTTAACAAATAGAACAGGTGCTCCCCAAGGTGACGCACTAGGGCGTTTGAATCCCTTATCAAGATTCTCTTGGAGTTGCTTCTTCAATTCCTACAACTCAATCGGGGCCATTCTATAAGGTGTCTTTGAAATAGGCAAAGCACCCGGTACGAGTTCTATTGAAAACTCAACTTCACGATTTGGTGGAAGACCCGACAATTCCTCCGGAAAGACATCATCAAACTCCCGTACAATGGGCATATTCTTAATCGTGAGTTTCTCACCAACCATTTGAGATAAATAACCTTCATTTAGTGGTATCAAGACCCATAAGATGGAAGAAATTTCCACTGGAAGGTTATATTCATCCTTGCATCGATAGACGATCGTAGATTGATCTGGAATATGAAATGTGACTTTCCTTCTTTGGCAATTGATATGAGCTCCATTTAGAGAAAGCCAATCCATGCCAAGAATCACATCAAATTCCACTAAAGGAAGGATCACAAGATTTGCAGGAAGCACTTTCCCACAAACTTCGACCGGAGAAGAATTATAAACTTTTGATGCGATTGATGTGCCATTAGGTGTTGTCACAGCTAACTCAACATCTAATTGTTGAGGTAATACGGTGATACCCTTAGAAAAGTCTTCAGAAATAAAAGAGTGGGTGGATCCAGAATAAAATAAAACATTTGCTACTTTAGAGTGGATGGTAAGTGTACCTTTCACCACATCGTTATCGTACTCCACATCGCTGAAAGAAATTGCATGTGACTTTCCTTTGTCTTTAGCCTTAAGAGTTTGTTGACGTCGACCATCATCATCAACCCTTGGATTTGGGCATTGATTGGCATAATTCCCCATCTCCTTGCACTTGAAACATTGAAGTGTAGTAGGTTCATTCTGTGTATCCCTTCCTTTGTTTGCATCATTAGACATCTTCTTCCCATTATCACGGCATTCAAATGCCCGATGGCCTTCCTTTCCACATTTAAAACATTTGATTGTCCCTTTAAGACAACTCCCTCCATGTTTCTTTCCACACTTTGAGCATAAGGAAAAGCTCATCTTCTTTTCCGTGTGCTCTTTAGATTTTTCTTTGAATTCCATCTTCCTCTTCTTATCAAACCCATGTGACTGATGGGTTACTCCAATCTCCATCTCGACTTTGAGAGCACATCGAACGATTTCCTCTTAGCTATTGAAGTCCCTTATGGCTAACGCCCTTCAAAGACTTGGTTTTAAGCCACTAAAGAATCGATCGATCTTACTCTCAGGTTGGATAATAATACCAGAAGCGTACCTTGCAAGTCTTGTAAAATTTGCTTCATAGGTACTAACAGATTCATCATCCCTTTGCTTCAGTTCAAGGAACTCTTTCTCCATCTTTGTTCGGAGAATACGAGGGAAGTACTTATTGAAAAATAAGTTCTTGAACTCGTCCCATTCCATAGACTCAATTTCATCCCTTTGCCTTGTATTCTTAACAAGATTCCACCATTGATCAGCATCTCCTTCCAAACGATACACTGCTAGGATGACTTTATCATGCTCAGAACATTGAAGAACTGAAAATATCTTTTCAGTAGTACTAATCCATTTTTCAGCAACTAATGGATCAGTAGACCCGCTGAAAGAAGGTGGACGCTGCCTCATGAAGGATTCAACAGAATGTTGCTCCCTCTTTTGTTCGTTTGGAAATCCTGCATGATTCATAGCTTGAGAAAGTTGTGTGAGCATGGCTACAAGATTTTTCATTCCAGCTCCCATATCGTTTGGTTGCTCAGGGGGACAATCATTGCATTGCACATCGCATTCCGCATTAACACGGTTCCTTCGGGTTCCAGCCATTGACTAAAACCAAGAAGAATAGTGTGAGCAACACTAATTATAATAGGAAACCACATAATTCAAGAATAAAATTTTCATGCTTAAGGTCTTATCCTAGGTTATTCAAGGCCATTTCTAAAACACTAAGATTGTGTACTATGCTTAGACTTATCCTTAGGGTTCTTACTAAGGCTTTCACATCCTAGTTTCCAAAGGTTGACTATACCTTTCCTCTGATACCAACTATAACGACCCATACTTTACATACATTGTTAATACTTCAAAATTGAAGCACACTTATTACAACATATGACAAAACCACAAAGGACCGTATAGGTATAGTGTCTTTAGAAACTGGGAAACATAAACAACTGGTTCATAAATCTTCTACAGTGTCTCCCATTTATTTCATCATATCTAGGGTCCCTTTTAGCATATTCTACTTAATATCCATCTTCCTGACCTGGGGAAAAGAAAACATAAAAGGGTGAGCTCAAATGCTCAGCAAGGGCAAATAAAGGAAATAAAAATCATATCATATCTTTTTGAAAATCAAAACCTGCAAAAGAGATCATAATATCTTAACATGGAATAAATCATAGAAGTGAAAATGAGATCCCCATAAAATAAAACTTGAAACTTTGTGGCATGCACACATAATCATGGAAAATCATTTCTTGTTAGTCATGACTCATTGCCAAGACTATCTTAGTGGACAAAGTCCCTTTCTGAACCGAGTTCACTCCTCGTTTCAGTCCTGTATCACTGAACTGAAATAACCTTCCGTTCCAGCCATGTCTATCTCATGAGATATAAAATCATTACCCAATGAATTGGAGGGAGATATAGGTCCCACCCATCTTATAATGAATCCTTTCTTATGTGTGCCACATAATCATAAACCATACATCATAACGTAACCCATGTAATAAAAATGGGATTCTTAAACAACATGACATCATAAAACAATTCATATAAGATAAAGGAATTCATAAATTTCCATCACAACATAATCAAATCCATGTAATAACAGGGATAAAACAGAACCCTTTATTATCTTAGATGGAAAATAATTTTGATAAAACACTTGAACTCCATTCTTGAGGAAAATATCCTTTCTTCTTCAAAAACATTTTTCCTTTCATAACATGTCATACAACTTTAAAATAAAAGAAGTTGATTAAAAATAAACTTGAAAACTTGTAAAGGAAGCTTCTTGGAAATAATGTTTTAAAAATCCATTCATGCCGTATAAGTTAAAAAAAACATTCTTCTAACTTTTGTCGGAAAAGTCAAAAAGTACCTCGTACGAAAAACGACAAAAGATTCCTTTCATATCTTTTACAAAAAACTTACCGAAGGGTAAAATTGGATATAAACTATTGTAGAAGGAAGGAAATAATATTACATATCGAGGGAACATGGATGTGGATGATAAAATACACCCCAGTAATTACCAAAGTAAAAACAATCTCGGATAAAAGTGAGATTGTGATATTTTCCCTTACCTTAGGTCCGATTAGCTTTGTACGTGTCCGAAGCTCCTGTATAATGGTTTAAATAATGTTATTGACTTATTCCAGAATCATACATATTTATATGATATCATATATGGTCATATTATTAGCTTCTTGTTAGAAATATTTCATTGTTTCTTGTTACTCGGGTCTTTATAACTTTTTGTTCTTATGCGTGTTTTGTCGAGTAAATTCTTATTCTTATCTTTAGGTTATAGATAATTCATTTCCAGAATGGTATTAGTGTAGTATATACCATATTCATTCATTCAATTCATTTATATAATCATTATTAAATGAAGATCATGTAGAACGAGTCGCATCACATCGTGGAGACGGTATTCCGTACGTACGCACGAGTGATGATATCGTTCCTATGATCGTGGAATTGTATTGGAGTATATATATATATTATTTCAGTATCAATATTACTTCATAATAATCATATATATTTACTCATTACACCATTATACTCATCCTTGTAAGGTTATGGTGGAAAATAGATTACACCACGGCGTGGAGACGGTATTCCGTACGTACGCACGCGCGGTGATTTCATTTTTCCGTAGGATGGATAGAAGGTTAATTAGGGTTGTTTCATATTTATAATAACATATCAGTATGTAAGTAATACTTATGTTATTACTTTATCATGAAACAAATAAAGAAGAATAAGTTGAAGAAGAAAGAAATTGAAAAGATCGGTAATGGTTATTACCTCTTCTTTGAAACGCCTCTTTGAATCCTTCACTTAGGGAACTAAGATTGGTCTTTGAAGAAGACCAGGACCTCTAGGATTATTATAGGGAAGTGGATAAGGGAAAATGGCAGGGGTTGGCCGAGCTTGAGTGCTCAAATTGGTGTGAGGAGGAGGGGGAGGAGGTGCCCTTTTATAAGGGAGGAGAGGGGCACCTTAGGAATATCTCAAAATATTATTTTATATTAAAGTCAAAGTCGGTTTATAATGGTTCCAAAGGGTCTTATTTCGAAGCTAAAGTGGGGATGGGTCGAAATCCTATCAACCAATAGGATTTAGACAAGTTTAGGGTATTATTTTAACCTTATCAATTAGATTTAACTCTAAGTTAATTAATTTAACTTTTACCGTGTCTTTTTGTTTTCTTTCACTATATGGTTAATACACTTCCTATAACATGCCAAACGAACCCCAAATTGTTTATTATTAATATATATATCCTTATCTAAGTCATTTGGCCGAACCTTATATTTTTAGGAATAAAATAACAATTAATAATATAATATTTGATTTAAAAACTATTTTGTGTCAATTTTGACACTATTTGATATATGATTTTTGTGAAAGTCATAACAGAAATATATGTTCGAACCAAGTTGATTAAATCAACAATAATATATCATAGTAACCTAGAAAATTAGTGTAATTCATAAAAAGTCTTAAATTACATTTATTTTGGTATTTATATTATCAATTATGTCAATATTTCATTAATAAGATAATTACTACATCATCGTTGTGTCATATATAAATTAAATTATTTGATGTCTAAAAATTACAAATAAAATACCATCATGTAGGAAATCGTTTTAGCTTTCTAATGAATATTTACAATTGAATTTATCTTATTTATAACCCCATATTAAAAATGATTTACTTATTAAACTTTGATTTTAACTATTTTAACCCTTCTTTAAATAAATTAATAATAAATGTCCTAATCTAATCCAAGTGGGCCTAAATGGTCATATTTTATTCCTAAGTTTGTTTTTGGTCGAATTACACTTGTCCAATAGAATTAGGACATGTGTCAGGGTAATATTGATATCATATTTACCCTTAGTTACCCTATTTACTATTAACCACGGTAAAAATAGTAAAAAGTTACTATTCACCAAAAAATTATTTTCATCTCATTGAACCACATTTTAGTCCTTGATATTAACCGTGTCTCTCGGATTTTTGAAATTCCATTCACAGAAGCGGTAAAATTAAGTTTTATGCAAAATTCAGTTTTTAACCTACCACTTAGTGGTTTCACTATTCATCAAAAATTGAAAGTTTTCAGAAAAATACCAAAATTTCACCCTAGGCTAATTTCGATATTCCGAGTCCAAAAATGAAGTCCATTTTGAAAAATAAAATTTATAAAATTTCAAAAAGTGGTTATTACTATTCATAACGGCTAGTTTTAATAGCATATTGTTGTTTAGTGAAACTCGGTATTGCGTACGATGCAAGCTATCGAGGAAGGTCGCGATTGCGTGTAAAGCAAGCCAAGCAAGTGTTGTGTAGAAAAAGATTCCTTTGATGATTTATATAACATAAAAGTCTCGGGTGTTACATTTAAAACATTTGCTTGTCCCTTTAAGACAACTATAACGACCCATACTTTACATACATTGTTAATACTTCAAAATTGAAGCACACTTATTACAACATATGACAAAACCACAAAGGACCGTATAGGTATAGTGTCTTTAGAAACTGGGAAACATAAACAACTGGTTCATAAATCTTCTACAGTGTCTCCCATTTATTTCATCATATCTAGGGTCCCTTTTAGCATATTCTACTTAATATCCATCTTCCTGACCTGGGGAAAAGAAAACATAAAAGGGTGAGCTCAAATGCTCAGCAAGGGCAAATAAAGGAAATAAAAATCATATCATATCTTTTTGAAAATCAAAACCTGCAAAAGAGATCATAATATCTTAACATGGAATAAATCATAGAAGTGAAAATGAGATCCCCATAACATAAAAATTGAAACTTTGTGGCATGCACACATAATCATGGAAAATCATTTCTTGTTAGTCATGACTCATTGCCAAGACTATCTTAGTGGACAAAGTCCCTTTCTGAACCGAGTTCACTCCTAGTTTCAGTCCTGTATCACTGAACCGAAATAACCTTCCGTTCCAGCCATGTCTATCTCATGAGATATAAAATCATTACCCAATGCATTGGAGGGAGATATAGGTCCCACCCATCTTATAATGAATCCTTTCTTATGTGTGCCACATAATCATAAACCATACATCATAACGTAACCCATGTAATAAAAATGGGATTCTTAAACAACATGACATCATAAAACAGTTCATATAAGATAAAGGAATTCATAAATTTCCATCACAACATAATCAAATCCATGTAATAACAGGGATAAAACAGAACCCTTTATTATCTTAGATGGAAAATAATTTTGATAAAACACTTGAACTCCATTCTTGAGGAAAATATCCTTTCTTCTTCAAAAACATTTTTCCTTTGATAACATGTCATACAACTTTAAAATAAAAGAAGTTGATTAAAAATAAACTTGAAAACTTGTAAAGGAAGCTTCTTGGAAATAATGTTTTAAAAATCCATTCATGCCGTATAAGTTAAAAAAAACATTCTTCTAACTTTTGTCGGAAAAGTCAAAAAGTACCTCGTACGAAAAACGACAAAAGATTCCTTTCATATCTTTTACAAAAAACTTACCGAAGGGTAAAATTGGATATAAACTATTGTAGAAGGAAGGAAATAATATTACATATCGAGGGAACATGGATGTGGATGATAAAATACACCCCAGTAATTACCAAAGTAAAAACAATCTCGGATAAAAGTGAGATTGTGATATTTTCCCTTACCTTAGGTCCGATTAGCTTTGTACGTGTCCGAAGCTCCTGTATAATGGTTTAAATAATGTTATTGACTTATTCCAGAATCATACATATTTATATGATATCATATATGGTCATATTATTAGCTTCTTGTTAGTAATATTTCATTGTTTCTTGTTACTCGGGTCTTTATAACTTTTTGTTCTTATGCGTGTTTTGTCGAGTAAATTCTTATTCTTATCTTTAGGTTATAGATAATTCATTTCCAGAATGGTATTAGTGTAGTATATACCATATTCATTCATTCAATTCATTTATATAATCATTATTAAATGAAGATCATGTAGAACGAGTCGCATCACATCGTGGAGACGGTATTCCGTACGTACGCACGAGTGATGATATCGTTCCTATGATCATGGAATTGTATTGGAGTATATATATATATTATTTCAGTATCAATATTACTTCATAATAATCATATATAGTTACTCATTACACCATTATACTCATCCTTGTAAGGTTATGGTGGAAAATAGATTACACCACGGCGTGGAGACGGTATTCCGTACGTACGCACGCGCGGTGATTTCATTTTTCCGTAGGATGGATAGAAGGTTAATTAGGGTTGTTTCATATTTATAATAACATATCAGTATGTAAGTAATACTGATGTTATTACTTTATCATGAAACAACTAAAGAAGAAGAAGTTGAAGAAGAAAGAAATTGAAAAGATCGGTAATGGTTATTACCTCTTCTTTGAAACGCCTCTTTGAATCCTTCACTTAGGGAACTATGATTGGTCTTTGAAGAAGACCAGGACCTCTAGGATTATTCTAGGGAAGTGGAGAAGGGAAAATGGCAGGGGTTGGCCGAGCTTGAGTGCTCAAATTGGTGTGAGGAGGAGGGGGAGGAGGTGCCCTTTTATAAGGGAGGAGAGGGGCACCTTAGGAATATCTCAAAATATTATTTTATATTAAAGTCAAAATCGGTTTATAATGGTTCCAAAGGGTCTTATTTCGAAGCTAAAGTGGGGATGGGTCGAAATCCTATCAACCAATAGGATTTAGACAAGTTTAGGGTATTATTTTAACCTTATCAATTAGATTTAACTCTAAGTTAATTAATTTAACTTTTACCGTGTCTTTTTGTTTTCTTTCACTATATGGTTAATACACTTACTATAACATGCCAAACGAACCCCAAATTGTTTATTATTAATATATATATCCTTATCTAAGTCATTTGGCCGAACCTTAGATTTTTAGGAATAAAATAACAATTAATAATATAATATTTGATTTAAAAACTATTTTGTGTCAATTTTGACACTATTTGATATATGATTTTTGTGAAAGTCATAACAGAATTATATGTTCGAACCAAGTTGATTAAATCAACAATAATATATCATAGTAACCTAGAAAATTAGTGTAATTCATAAAAAGTCTTAAATTACATTTAGTTTGGTATTTATATTATCAATTATGTCAATATTTCATTAATAAGATAATTACTGCATCATCTTTGTGTCATATATAAATTAAATTATTTGATGTCTAAAAATTACAAATAAAATACCATCATGTAGGAAATCGTTTTAGCTTTCTAATGAATATTTACAATTGAATTTATCTTATGTATAACCCCATATTAAAAATGATTTACTTATTAAACTTTGATTTTAACTATTTTAACCCTTCTTTAAATAAATTAATAATAAATGTCCTAATCTAATCCAAGTGGGCCTAAATGGTCATATTTTATTCCTAAGTTTGTTTTTGGTCGAATTACACTTGTGCAATAGAATTAGTACATGTGTTAGGGTAATATTGATATCATATTTACCCTTAGTTACCCTATTTACTATTAACCACGGTAAAAATAGTAAAAAGTTACTATTCACCAAAAAATTATTTTCATCTCATTGAACCACATTTTAGTCCTTGATATTAACCGTGTCTCTCGGATTTTTGAAATTCCATTCACAGAAGCGGTAAAATTAAGTTTTATGCAAAATTCATTTTTTAACCTACCACTTAGTGGTTTCACTATTCATCAAAAATTGAAAGTTTTCAGAAAAATACCAAAATTTCACCCTAGGCTAATTTCGATATTCCGAGTCCAAAAATGAAGTCCATTTTGAAAAATAAAATTTATAAAATTTCAAAAAGTGGTTATTACTATTCATAACGGCTAGTTTTAATAGCATATTGTTGTTTAGTGAAACTCGGTATTGCGTACGATGCAAGCTATCGAGGAAGGTCGCGATTGCGTGTAAAGCAAGCCAAGCAAGTGTTGTGTAGAAAAAGATTCCTTTGATGATTTATATAACATAAAAGTATCGGGTGTAACATTCTACCCCCCTTAAAAAGAATTTCGCCCTCGAAATTCGTCACTTTGTAACAAACAGATGAGGATACTTCTCCCTCATCATATCCTCAAGCTCCCATGTAGCTTCTTCAAGTTGGTGGTTCCTCCATAAAACTTTCACCAAGCGAGTGGTCTTGTTTCGTAGGACTTTTTTGCTACGATCCAGAATCTCTATCGGTTGTTCTTCATAAGAAAGATCTTGCTCCAGCGGTACAACTTCTGAGCTGAGTACATGTGAAGGATCTGGTATGTACTTTCTCAGGAGAGATACATGGAACACATCGTGAACTTGAGAGAGATTCGGTGGAAGCGCCAATCGGTAAGCTACCTTCCCAACACGATCCAGTATTTCGAAAGGACCGATATATCTAGGGCTCAACTTCCCCTTCTTCCCAAATCTCATAACCCTCTTCCAGGGAGATATTCGTAAGAACACTTTATCACCCACTTCAAACTCTAGGTATTTTCTTCGGTTGTCGGCATAACTTTTCTGTCGACTCTGAGCAGCTCTTATGTGTTGTTGAATAGATCTGACCTTTTCTGCCATTTCATCAACGAGATCAGGTCCTAATAGCTTTCTTTCCCCAACTTCATCCCAGCAAGTTGGAGTCCTGCATTTCTTTCCATAGAGAGCTTCATAAGGAGCCATCTGAATACTGGAGTGAAAGCTATTATTATAAGAAAATTCCACCAAAGGTAGGTGTTGATCCCAAACTCCTTTGAAATCCATAGAGCAAGCTCTCAACATATCTTCTAGGGTTTGAATTGTTCTCTCAGACTGACCGTCTGTCTGGGGATGATAAGCAGTGCTGAAACTCAACTCTGTATCCAGAGTATGCTGAAGACTTCACCCGAACTTCGAGGTAAATCTCGGATCTCGATCAGATATAATAGAAAGTGGTACTCCATGCAATCTCACCACTTCCTTTACATATATCCTGGCAAGCTGATCTAGAGAGAAATCCTCTCTAATAGCAATGAAGTGTGCAGACTTTGTAAGACGATCAACTATGACCCAGATAGCATTATTGCCTTTGGATGTTTTAGGAAGTCCTGTGACAAAGTCCATAGTGATGTTTTCCCATTTCCATTCGGGTATGGGTAATGGTTGTAACATCCCCTTAGACTTCTGTCTCTCAGCTTTAACTTGTTGACAAACCAAGCATCGAGAGACATATTCAGCAACATCTCTTTTCATGCCATCCCACCAGAAGTACTCTTTCAGGTCCCTATACATCTTCGTGCTTCCAGGATGAATAGAAAATGATGAACTATAAGCCTCATCCAGCAGCTCATTCTTTAATTCGGGGATGGGAGGAACGCAAACCCGATTCCTGAACTTTATTATCTCATCACAATCAAGGTTGAATTCAGGAACATTTCTCACCTTCTTTTGTAACTCGACATCTTCTTTCTGTGCCTCTTTAATCTTCACATGTATAGATGGTTGAACATTCATTTGAGAAAGATAAGATTTTTCCCCTTCCATTATAATTCCAAGATCCATCCTTTGTAAATCCATAAATATTGGATCTTTTGTGATCCTCATCATGGATAAACTAGCATGGTCTTGTCGACTTAATGCATCTGCCACCTTGTTTGCTTTCCCAGGGTGGTAATGGATTGAGCAGTCATAATCCTTAATCAGCTCCAACCATCTTCTTTGACGCATATTCAGCTCCTTTTGTGTGAAAATATACTTTAAACTTTTATGATCAGTATAAATATCACACCTTTCACCATAAAGGTAATGCCTCCAAATCTTTAATGCAAAGATTACCGCAGCCAACTCCAAATCATGTGTTGGGTAATTTTGCTCATGGATTTTCAACTGTCGTGAGGCATAAGCTATTACCATATCATTTTGCATAAGAACACACCCCAATCCCTTATTGGATGCATCACTGTAGATCACAAACCTTTCTCCACTACAAGGTAGTGTGAGCACAGGTGCACTGGATAACCTTCTTTTCAACTCCTTGAAATTCTCTTCACATTCCTCTGTCCAGACAAACTTAACTCCTTTTCGAGTCAACTTGGTGAGTGGATTAGATAATCGTGAAAAATCTTTTACAAAACGTCGATAATATCCAGCCAAACCAAGAAAACTTCGGATCTCAGTTACTGTTGTTGGTCTTGACCATCTTTCGATAACCTCTGTTTTTGCTGGATCCACATATATCCCCTCTTTTGAGATTATATGACCCAAAAATGCAACTTTTTGAAGCCAAAATTCACACTTGGTAAATTTGGCATAAAGCTTCTCCTTTCACAGGGTCTTCAATATAATTCTCAAGTGATCTTCATGCTCTTCCTTGCTCTTTGAATAGACAAGAATATCGTCTATAAAGACTACCACAAATTGATCAAGATAGTCTCTAAAGACTCTATTCATTAGATCCATGAAGATAGCAGGGGCATTAGTAAGACCAAATGGCATCACTATAAATTCATAGTGTCCATACCTTGTACGGAAAGCCGTCTTTGGTATATCCTCCCTTTTGACCCTTAATTGATGATACCCTGAACGAAGATCAATCTTGGAAAAGTATTGAGCTCCGCGTAGTTGGTCAAATAAGTCATCAATGCGTGGGAGAGGATATTTGTTCTTGATAGTGATCTTGTTAAGTTCTCGATAATCAATGCAAAGTCTCATTGATCCATCTTTCTTCTTAACAAATAGAACAGGTGCTCCCCAAGGTGACGCACTAGGGCGTATGAATCCCTTATCAAGATTCTCTTGGAGTTGCTTCTTCAATTCCTGCAACTCAATTGGGGCCATTCTATAAGGTGTCTTTGAAATAGGCAAAGCACCCGGTACGAGTTCTATTGAAAACTCAACTTCACGATTTGGTGGAAGACCCGGCAATTCCTCCGGAAAGACATCATCAAACTCCCGTACAATGGGCATATTCTTAATCGTGAGTTTCTCACCAACCATTTGAGATAAATAACCTTCATTTAGTGGTATCAAGACCCATAAGATGGAAGAAATTTCCACTGGAAGGTTATATTCATCCTTGCATCGATAGACGATCGTAGATTGATCTGGAATATGAAATGTGACTTCCCTTCTTTGGCAATTGATATGAGCTCCATGTAGAGAAAGCCAATCCATGCCAATAATCACATCAAATTCCACTAAAGGAAGGATCACAAGATTTGCAGGAAGCACTTTCCCACAAACTTCGACCGGAGAAGAATTATAAACTTTTGATGCGATTGATGTGCCATTAGGTGTTGTCACAGCTAACTCAACATCTAATTGTTGAGGTAATACGGTGATACCCTTAGAAAAGTCTTCAGAAATAAAAGAGTGGGTGGATCCAGAATCAAATAAAACATTTGCTACTTTAGAGTGGATGGTAAGTGTACCTTTCACCACATCGTTATCGTACTCCACATCGCTGATAGAAATTGCATGTGACTTTCCTTTGTCTTTAGCCTTAAGAGTTTGTTGACGTCGACCATCATCATCAACCCTTGGATTTGGGCATTGATTGGCATAATGTCCCATCTCCTTGCACTTGAAACATTGAAGTGTAGTAGGTTCATTCTGTGTATCCCTTCCTTTGTTTGCATCATTAGACATCTTCTTCCCATTATCACGGCATTCAAATGCCCGATGGCCTTCCTTTCCACATTTAAAACATTTGCTTGTCCCTTTAAGACAACTCCCTCCATGTTTCTTTCCACACTTTGAGCATAAGGAAAAGCTCATCTTCTTTTCCGTGTGCTATTTAGATTATTCTTTGAATTCCATCTTCCTCTTCTTATCAAACCCATGTGACTGATGGGTTACTCCAATCTCCATCTCAACTTTGAGAGCACATCGAACGATTTCCTCATAGCTATTGAAGTCCCTTATGGCTAACGCCCTTCGAAGACTTGGTTTTAAGCCACTAAAGAATCGATCGATCTTACTCTCAGGTTGGATAATAATACCAGAAGCGTACCTTGCAAGTCTTGTAAAATTTGCTTCATAGGTACTAACAGATTCATCATCCCTTTGCTTCAGTTCAAGGAACTCTTTCTCCATCTCTGTTCGGAGAATACGAGGGAAGTACTTATTGAAAAATAAGTTCTTGAACTCGTCCCATTCCATAGACTCAATTTCATCCCTTTGCCTTGTATTCTTAACAAGATTCCACCATTGATCAGCATCTCCTTCCAAACGATGCACTGCTAGGATGACTTTATCATGCTCAGAACATTGAAGAACTGAAAATATCTTTTCAGTAGTACTAATCCATTGTTCAGCAACTAATGGATCAGTAGACCCGCTACAAGATTTTGCATTCCAGCTCCCATATCGTTTGGTTGCTCAGGGGGACAATCATTGCATTGCCCATCGCATTCCGCATTAACACGGTTCCTTCGGGTTCCAGCCATTGACTAAAACCAAGAAGAATAGTGTGAGCAACACTAATTATAATAGGAAACCACATAATTCAAGAATAAAATTTTCATGCTTAAGGTCTTATCCTAGGTTATTCAAGGCCATTTCTAAAACACTAAGATTGTGTACTATGCTTAGACTTATCCTTAGGGTTCTTACTAAGGCTTTCACATCCTAGTTTCCAAAGGTTGACTATACCTTTCCTCTGATACCAACTATAACGACCCATACTTTACATACATTGTTAATACTTCAAAATTGAAGCACACTTATTACAACATATGACAAAACCACAAAGGACCGTATAGGTATAGTGTCTTTAGAAACTGGGAAACATAAACAACTGGTTCATAAATCTTCTACAGTGTCTCCCATTTATTTCATCATATCTAGGGTCCCTTTTAGCATATTCTACTTAATATCCATCTTCCTGACCTGGGGAAAAGAAAACATAAAAGGGTGAGCTCAAATTCTCAACAAGGGCAAATAAAGGAAATAAAAATCATATCATATCTTTTTGAAAATCAAAACCTGCAAAAGAGATCATAATATCTTAACATGGAATAAATCATAGAAGTGAAAATGAGATCCCCATAACATAAAACTTGAAACTTTGTGGCATGCACACATAATCATGGAAAATCATTTCTTGTTAGTCATGACTCATTGCCAAGACTATCTTAGTGGACAAAGTCCCTTTCTGAACCGAGTTCACTCCTCGTTTCAGTCCTGTATCACTGAACCAAAATAACCTTCCGTTCCAGCCATGTCTATCTCATGAGATATAAAATCATTACCCAATGCATTGGAGGGAGATATAGGTCCCACCCATCTTATAATGAATCCTTTCTTATGTGTGCCACATAATCATAAACCATACATCATAACGTAACCCATGTAATAAAAATGGGATTCTTAAACAACATGACATCATAAAACAATTCATATAAGATAAAGGAATTCATAAATTTCCATCACAACATAATCAAATCCATGTAATAACAGGGATAAAACAGAACCCTTTATTATCTTAGATGGAAAATAATTTTGATAAAACACTTGAACTCCATTCTTGAGGAAAATATCCTTTCTTCTTCAAAAACATTTTTCCTTTCATAACATGTCATACAACTTTAAAATAAAAGAAGTTGATTAAAAATAAACTTGAAAACTTGTAAAGGAATCTTCTTGGAAATAATGTTTTAAAAATCCATTCATGCCGTATAAGTTAAAAAAAACATTCTTCTAACTTTTGTCGGAAAAGTCAAAAAGTACCTCGTACGAAAAACGACAAAAGATTCCTTTCATATCTTTTACAAAAAACTTACCGAAGGGTAAAATTGGATATAAACTATTGTAGAAGGAAGGAAATAATATTACATATCGAGGGAACATGGATGTGGATGATAAAATACACCCCAGTAATTACCAAAGTAAAAACAATCTCGGATAAAAGTGAGATTGTGATATTTTCCCTTACCTTAGGTCCGATTAGCTTTGTACGTGTCCGAAGCTCCTGTATAATGGTTTAAATAATGTTATTGACTTATTCAAGAATCATACATATTTATATGATATCATATATGGTCATATTATTAGCTTCTTGTTAGTAATATTTCATTGTTTCTTGTTACTCGGGTCTTTATAACTTTTTGTTCTTATGCGTGTTTTGTCGAGTAAATTCTTATTCTTATCTTTAGGTTATAGATAATTCATTTCCAGAATGGTATTAGTGTAGTATATACCATATTCATTCATTCAATTCATTTATATAATCATTATTAAATGAAGATCATGTAGAACGAGTCGCATCACATCGTGGAGACGGTATTCCGTACGTACGCACGAGTGATGATATCGTTCCTATGATCATGGAATTGTATTGGAGTATATATATATATTATTTAAGTATCAATATTACTTCATAATAATCATATATAGTTACTAATTACACCATTATACTCATCCTTGTAAGGTTATGGTGGAAAATAGATTACACCACGGCGTGGAGACGGTATTCCGTACGTACGCACGCGCGGTGATTTCATTTTTCCGTAGGATGGATAGAAGGTTAATTAGGGTTGTTTCATATTTATAATAACATATCAGTATGTAAGTAATACTGATGTTATTACTTTATCATGAAACAACTAAAGAAGAAGAAGTTGAAGAAGAAAGAAATTGAAAAGATCGGTAATGGTTATTACCTCTTCTTTGAAACGCCTCTTTGAATCCTTCACTTAGGGAACTAAGATTGGCCTTTGAAGAAGACCAGGACCTCTAGGATTATTCTAGGGAAGTGGAGAAGGGAAAATGGCAGGGGTTGGCCGAGCTTGAGTTCTCAAATTGGTGTGAGGAGGAGGGGGAGGAGGTGCCCTTTTATAAGGGAGGAGAGGGGCACCTTAGGAATATCTCAAAATATTATTTTATATTAAAGTCAAAATCGGTTTATAATGGTTCCAAAGGGTCTTATTTCGAAGCTAAAGTGGGGATGGGTCGAAATCCTATCAACCAATAGGATTTAGACAAGTTTAGGGTATTATTTTAACCTTATCAATTAGATTTAACTCTAAGTTAATTAATTTAACTTTTACCGTGTCTTTTTGTTTTCTTTCACTATATGGTTAATACACTTACTATAACATGCCAAACGAACCCCAAATTGTTTATTATTAATATATATATTCTTTGATAAGTCATTTGGCCGAACCTTAGATTTTTAGGAATAAAATAACAATTAATAATATAATATTTTATTTAAAAACTATTTTGTGTCAATTTTGACACTATTTGATATATGATTTTTGTGAAAGTCATAAAAGAATTATATGTTCGAACCAAGTTGATTAAATCAACAATAATATATCATAGTAACCTATAAAATTAGTGTAATTCATAAAAAGTCTTAAATTACATTTATTTTGGTATTTATATTATCAATTATGTCAATATTTCATTAATAAGATAATTACTGCATCATCTTTGTGTCATATATAAATTAACTTATTTGATGTATAAAAATTACAAATAAAATACCATCATGTAGGTAATCGTTTTAGCTTTCTAATGAATATTTACAATTGAATTTATCTTATGTATAACCCCATATTAAAAATGATTTACTTATTAAACTTTGATTTTAACTATTTTAACCCTTCTTTAAATAAATTAATAATAAATGTCCTAATCTAATCCAAGTGGGCCTAAATGGTCATATTTTATTCCTAAGTTTGTTTTTGGTCGAATTACATTTGTCCAATAGAATTAGGACATGTGTTAGGGTAATATTGATATCATATTTACCCTTAGTTACCCTATTTACTATTAACCACGGTAAAAATAGTAAAAAGTTACTATTCACCAAAAAATTATTTTCATCTCATTGAACCACATTTTAGTCCTTGATATTAACAGTGTCTCTCGGATTTTTGAAATTCCATTCACAGAAGCGGTAAAATTAAGTTTTATGCAAAATTCAGTTTTTAACGTACCACTTAGTGGTTTCACTATTCATCAAAAATTGAAAGTTTTCAGAAAAATACCAAAATTTCACCCTAGGCTAATTTCGATATTCCGAGTCCAAAAATGAAGTCCATTTTGAAAAATAAAATTTATAAAATTTCAAAAAGTGGTTATTACTATTCATAACGGCTAGTTTTAATAGCATATTGTTGTTTAGTGAAACTCGGTATTGCGTACGATGCAAGCTATCGAGGAAGGTCGCGATTGCGTGTAAAGCAAGCCAAGCAAGTGTTGTGTAGAAAAAGATTCCCTTGATGATTTATATAACATAAAAGTCTCGGGTGTTAAATCATTTTTGGACAAGCAAATGTTTTAAATGTGGAAAGGAAGGCCATCGGGCATTTGAATGCCGTGATCATGGAGGGAGTTGTCTTAAAGGGACAAGCAAATGTTTTAAATGTGGAAAGGAAGGCCATCAGGCATTTGAATGCCGTGATAATGGGAAGAAGATGTCTAATGATGCAAACAAAGGAAGGGATACACAGAATGAACCTACTACACTTCAATGTTTCAAGTGCAAGGAGATGGGGCATTATGCCAATCAATGCCCAAATCCAAGGGTTGATGATGATGGTCGACGTCAACAAACTCTTAAGGCTAAAGACAAAGGAAAGTCACATGCAATTTCTATCAGCGATGTGGAGTACTATAACGATGTGGTGAAAGGTACACTTACCATCCACTCTAAAGTAGCAAATGTTTTATTTGATTCTGGATCCACCCACTCTTTTATTTCTGAAGACTTTTCTAAGGGTATCACCGTATTACCTCAACAATTAGATGTTGAGTTAGCTGTGACAACACCTAATGGCACATCAATCGCATCAAAAGTTTATAATTCTTCTCCGATCGAAGTTTGTGGGAAAGTGCTTCCTGCAAATCTTGTGATCCTTCCTTTAGTGGAATTTGATGTGATTCTTGGCATGGATTGGCTTTCTCTACATGGAGCTCATATCAATTGCCAAAGAAGGGAAGTCACATTTCATATTCCAGATCAATCTACGATCGTCTATCGATGCAAGGATGAATATAACCTTCCAGTGGAAATTTCTTCCATCTTATGGGTCTTGATACCACTAAATGAAGGTTATTTATCTCAAATGGTTGGTGAGAAACTCACGATTAAGAATATGCCCATTGTACGGGAGTTTGATGATGTCTTTCCGGAGGAATTGCCGGGTCTTCCACCAAATCGTGAAGTTGAGTTTTCAATAGAACTCGTACCGGGTGCTTTTCCTATTTCAAAGACACCTTATAGAATGGCCCCAATTGAGTTGCAGGAATTGAAGAAGCAACTCCAAGAGAATCTTGATAAGGGATTCATACGCCCTAGTGCGTCACCTTGGGGAGCACCTATTCTATTTGTTAAGAAGAAAGATGGATCAATGAGACTTTGCTTTGATTATCGAGAACTTAACAAGATCACTATCAAGAACAAATATCCTCTCCCACGCATTGATGACTTATTTGACCAACTACGCGGAGCTCAATACTTTTCCAAGATTGATCTTCGTTCAGGGTATCATCAATTAAGGGTCAAAAGGGAGGATATACCAAAGACGGCTTTCCGTACAAGGTATGGACACTATGAATTTATAGTGATGCCATTTGGTCTTACTAATGCCCCTGCTATCTTCATGGATCTAATGAATAGTGTATTTAGAGACTATCTTGATCAATTTGTGGTAGTCTTTATAGACGATATTCTTGTCTATTCAAAGAGCAAGGAAGAGCATGAAGATCACTTGAGAATTATATTAAAGACCCTGAGAAAGGATAAGCTTTATGCCAAATTTACCAAATGTGAATTTTGGCTTCAAAAAGTTGCATTTTTGGGTCATATAATCTCAAAAGAGGGGATATCTGTGGATCCAGCAAAAACAGAGGTTATCGAAAGATGGTCAAGACCAACAACAGTAACTGAGATCCGAAGTTTTCTTGGTTTGGCTGGATATTATCGACGTTTTGTAAAAGATTTTTCACGATTATCTAATCCACTCACCAAGTTGACTCGAAAAGGAGTTAAGTTTGTCTGGACAGAGGAATGTGAAGAGAATTTCAAGGAGTTGAAAAGAAGGTTATCCAGTGCACCTGTGCTCACACTACCTTGTAGTGGAGAAAGGTTTGTGATCTACAGTGATGCATCCAAGAAGGGATTGGGGTGTGTTCTTATGCAAAATGATATGGTAATAGCTTATGCCTCACGACAGTTGAAAATCCATGAGCAAAATTACCCAACACATGATTTGGAGTTGGCTGCGGTAATCTTTGCATTAAAGATTTGGAGGCATTACCTTTATGGTGAAAGGTGTGATATTTATACTGATCATAAAAGTTTAAAGTATATTTTCACACAAAAGGAGCTGAATATGCGTCAAAGAAGATGGTTGGAGCTGATTAAGGATTATGACTGCTCAATCCATTACCACCCTGGGAAAGCAAACAAGGTGGCAGATGCATTAAGTCGACAAGACCATGATAGTTTATCCATGATGAGGATCACAAAAGATCCAATATTTATGGATTTACAAAGGATGGATCTTGGAATTATAATGGAAGGGGAAAAATCTTATCTTTCTCAAATGAATGTTCAACCATCTATACATGTGAAGATTAAAGAGGCACAGAAAGAAGATGTCGAGTTACAAAAGAAGGTGAGAAATGTTCCTGAATTCAACCTTGATTGTGATGAGATAATAATGTTCAGGAATCGGGTTTGCGTTCCTCCCATCCCCGAATTAAAGAATGAGCTGCTGGATGAGGCTCATAGTTCATCATTTTCTATTCATCCTGGAAGCACGAAGATGTATAGGGACCTGAAAGAGTACTTCTGGTGGGATGGCATGAAAAGAGATGTTGCTGAATATGTCTCTCGATGCTTGGTTTGTCAACAAGTTAAAGCTGAGAGACAGAAGTCTAAGGGGATGTTACAACCATTACCCATACCCGAATGGAAATGGGAAAACATCACTATGGACTTTGTCATAGGACTTCCTAAAACATTCAAAGGCAATAATGCTATCTGGGTCATAGTTGATCGTCTTACAAAGTCTGCACACTTCATTGCTATTAGAGAGGATTTCTCTCTAGATCAGCTTGCCAGGATATATGTAAAGGAAGTGGTGAGATTGCATGGAGTACCACATTCTATTATATCTGATCGAGATCCGAGATTTACCTCGAAGTTCTGGCGAAGTCTTCAGCATACTCTGGATACAGAGTTGAGTTTCAGCACTGCTTATCATCCCCAGACAGACGGTCAGTCTGAGAGAACAATTCAAACCCTAGAAGATATGTTGAGAGCTTGCTCTATGGATTTCAAAGGAGGTTGGGATCAACACCTACCTTTGGTGGAATTTTCTTATAATAATAGCTTTCACTCCAGTATTCAGATGGCTCCTTATGAAGCTCTCTATGGAAAGAAATGCAGGACTCCAACTTGCTGGGATGAAGTTGGGGAAAGAAAGCTATTAGGACCTGATCTCGTTGATGAAATGGCAGAAAAGGTCAGATCTATTCAACAACACATAAGAGCAGCTCAGAGTCGACAGAAAAGTTATGCCGACAACCGAAGAAAAGACCTAGAGTTTGAAGTGGGTGATAAAGTGTTCTTACGAATATCTCCCTGGAAGAGGGTTATGAGATTTGGGAAGAAGGGGAAGTTGAGCCCTAGATATATCGGTCCTTTCGAAATACTGTATCGTGTTGGGAAGGTAGCTTACCGATTGGCGCTTCCACCGAATCTCTCTCAAGTTCACGATGTGTTCCATGTATCTCTCCTGAGAAAGTACATACCAGATCCTTCACATGTACTCAGCTCAGAAGTTGTACCGCTGGAGCAAGATCTTTCTTATGAAGAACAACCGATAGAGATTCTGGATCGTAGCGAAAAAGTCCTACGAAACAAGACCACTCGCTTGGTGAAAGTTTTATGGAGGAACCACCAACTTGAAGAAGCTACATGGGAGCTTGAGGATATGATGAGGGAGAAGTATCCTCATCTGTTTGTTACAAAGTGACGAATTTCGAGGGCGAAATTCTTTTTAAGGGGGGTAGAATGTAACACCCGAGACTTTTATGTTATATAAATCATCAAAGGAATCTTTTTCTACACAACACTTGCTTGGCTTGATTTACACGCAATCGCGACCTTCCTCGATAGCTTGCATCGTACGCAATACCGAGTTTCACTAAACAACAATATGCTATTAAAACTAGCCGTTATGAATAGTAATAACCACTTTTTGAAATTTTATAAATTTTATTTTTCAAAATGGACTTCATTTTTGGACTCGGAATATCGAAATTAGCCTAGGGTGAAATTTTGGTATTTTTCTGAAAACTTTCAATTTTTGATGAATAGTGAAACCACTAAGTGGTAGGTTAAAAACTGAATTTTGCTTAAAACTTAATTTTACCGCTTCTGTGAATGGAATTTCAAAAATCCGAGAGACACGGTTAATATCAAGGACTAAAATGTGGTTCAATGAGATGAAAATAATTTTTTGGTGAATAGTAACTTTTTACTATTTTTACGGTGGTTAATAGTAAATAGGGTAACTAAGGGTAAATATGATATCAATATTACCCTAAAACATGTCCTAATTCTATTGGACAAGTGTAATTCGACCAAAAACAAACTTAGGTATAAAATATGACCATTTAGGCCCACTTGGATTAGATTAGGACATTTATTATTAATTTATTTAAAGAAGGGTTAAAATAGTTAAAATCAAAGTTTAATAAGTAAATCATTTTTAATATGGGGTTATACATAAGATAAATTCAATTGTAAATATTCATTAGAAAGCTAAAACGAATTCCTACATGATGGTATTTTATTTGTAATTTTTAGACATCAAATAATTTAATTTATATATGACACAATGATGATGCAGTAATTATCTTATTCATGAAATATTGACATAATTGATAATATAAATACCAAAATAAATGTAATTTAAGACTTTTTATGAATCACACTAATTTTCTAGGTTACTATGATATATTATTGTTGATTTAATCAACTTGGTTTGAACATATAATTCTGTTATGACTTTCACAAAAATCATATATCAAATAGTGTCAAAATTGACACAAAATAGTTTTTAAATCAAATATTATATTATTAATTGTTATTTTATTCCTAAAAATCTAAGGTTCGGCCAAATGAATTAGATAAGGATATATATATTAATAATAAACAATTTGGGGTTCGTTTGGCATGTTATAGTAAGTGTATTAACCATATAGTGAAAGAAAACAAAAAGACACGGTAAAAGTTAAATTAATTAACTTAGAGTTAAATCTAATTGATAAGGTTAAAATAATACCCTAAACTTGTCTAAATCCTATTGTTTGATAGGATTTCGACCCATCCCCACTTTAGCTTCGAAATAAGACCCTTTGGAACCATTATAAACCGATTTTGACTTTAATATAAAATAATATTTTGAGATATTCCTAAGGTGCCCCTCTCCTCCCTTATAAAAGGGCACCTCCTCCCCCTCCTCCTCACACCAATTTGAGCACTCAAGCTCGGCCAACCCCTGCCATTTTCCCTTCTCCACTTCCCTAGAATAATCCTAGAGGTCCTGGTCTTCTTCAAAGACCAATCTTAGTTCCCTAAGTGAAGGATTCAAAGAGGCGTTTCAAAGAAGAGGTAATAACCATTATCGATGTTTTCAATTTCTTTCTTCTTCAACTTCTTCTTCTTTAGTTGTTTCATGATAAAGTAATAACATCAGTATTACTTACATACTGATATGTTATTATAAATATGAAACAACCCTAATTAACCTTCTATCCATCCTACGGAAAAATGAAATCACCGCGCGTGCGTACGTACGGAATACCGTCTCCACGCCGTGGTGTAATCTATTTTCCACCATAACCTTACAAGGATGAGTATAATGGTGTAATGAGTAACTATATATGATTATTATGAAGTAATATTGATACTTAAATAATATATATATATACTCCAATACAATTCCATGATCATAGGAACGATATCATCACTCGTGCGTACGTACGGAATACCGTCTCCACGATGTGATGCGACTCGTTCTACATGATCTTAATTTAATAATGATTATATAAATGAATTGAATGAATGAATATGGTATATACTACACTAATACCATTCTGGAAATGAATTATCTATAACCTAAAGATAAGAATAAGAATTTACTCGACAAAACACGCATAAGAACAAAAAGTTATAAAGACCCGAGTAACAAGAAACAATGAAATATTACTAACAAGAAGCTAATAATATGACCATATATGATATCATATAAATATGTATGATTCTGGAATAAGTCAATAACATTATTTAAACCATTATACAGGAGCTTCGGACACGTACAAATCTAATCGGACCTAAGGTAAGGGAAAATATCACAATCTCACTTTTATCCGAGATTGTTTTTACTTTGGTAATTACTGGGGTGTATTTTATCATCCACATCCATGTTCCCTCGATATGTAATATTATTTCCTTCCTTCTACAATAGTTTATATCCAATTTTACCCTTCGGTAAGTTTTTTGTAAAAGATATGAAAGGAATCTTTTGTCGTTTTTCGTACGAGGTACTTTTTGACTTTTCCGACAAAAGTTAGAAGAATGTTTTTTTAACTTATACGGCATGAATGGATTTTTAAAACATTATTTCCAAGAAGCTTCCTTTACAAGTTTTCAAGTTTATTTTTAATCAACTTCTTTTATTTTAAAGTTGTATGACATGTTATGAAAGGAAAAATGTTTTTGAAGAAGAAAGGATATTTTCCTCAAGAATGGAGTTCAAGTGTTTTATCAAAATTATTTTCCATCTAAGATAATAAAGGGTTCTGTTTTATCCCTGTTATTACATGGATTTGATTATGTTGTGATGGAAATTTATGAATTCCTTTATCTTATATGAATTGTTTTATGATGTCATGTTGTTTAAGAATCCCATTTTTATTACATGGGTTACGTTATGATGTATGGTTTATGATTATGTGGCACACATAAGAAAGGATTCATTATAAGATGGGTGGGACCTATATCTCCCTCCAATGCATTGGGTAATGATTTTATATCTCATGAGATAGACATGGCTGGAACGGAAGGTTATTTCGGTTCAGTGATACAGGACTGAAACGAGGAGTGAACTCGGTTCAGAAAGGGACTTTGTCCACTAAGATAGTCTTGGCAATGAGTCATGACTAACAAGAAATGATTTTCCATGATTATGTGTGCATGCCACAAAGTTTCAAGTTTTATGTTATGGGGATCTCATTTTCACTTCTATGATTTATTCCATGTTAAGATATTATGATCTCTTTTGCAGGTTTTGATTTTCAAAAAGATATGATATGATTTTTATTTCCTTTATTTGCCCTTGCTGAGCATTTGAGCTCACCCTTTTATGTTTTCTTTTCCCCAGGTCAGGAAGATGGATATTAAGTAGAATATGCTAAAAGGGACCCTAGATATGATGAAATAAATGGGAGACACTGTAGAAGATTTATGAACCAGTTGTTTATGTTTCCCAGTTTCTAAAGACACTATACCTATACGGTCCTTTGTGGTTTTGTCATATGTTGTAATAAGTGTGCTTCAATTTTGAAGTATTAACAATGTATGTAAAGTATGGGTCGTTAATGTCTTGTGTTGTACGCTACATCAAAAGGATCTTGCACAACACACATCCTTGACTTGCCTTGCATTACACGCAATCACGACCTTCCTCGATAGCGTGTGTAGTACGCAATACCGAGTTTCACTAAACAGCGATATGCTATAAAAATATTATTAAAACTAGCCGTTATGAATAGTAATAACCACTTTTTGAAATCCAGTAAATCTTATTTTTCAAAATGAACTTTACATACATTGTTAATACTTCAAAATTGAAGCACACTTATTACAACATATGACAAAACCACAAAGGACCGTATAGGTATAGTGTCTTTAGAAACTGGGAAACATAAACAACTGGTTCATAAATCTTCTACAGTGTCTCCCATTTATTTCATCATATCTAGGGTCCCTTTTAGCATATTCTACTTAATATCCATCTTCCTGACCTGGGGAAAAGAAAACATAAAAGGGTGAGCTCAAATGCTCAGCAAGGGAAAATAAAGGAAATAAAAATCATATCATATCTTTTTGAAAATCAAAACCTGCAAAAGAGATCATAATATCTTAACATGGAATAAATCATAGAAGTGAAAATGAGATCCCTATAACATAAAACTTGAAGCTTTGTGGCATTCACACATAATCATGGAAAATCATTTCTTGCTAGTCATGACTCATTGCCAAGACTATCTTAGTGGACAAAGTCCCTTTCTGAACCGAGTTCACTCCTCGTTTCAGTCCTGTATCACTGAACCGAAATAACCTTCCGTTCCAGCCATGTCTATCTCATGAGATATAAAATCATTACCCAATGCATTGGAGGGAGATATAGGTCCCACCCATCTTATAATGAATCCTTTCTTATGTGTGCCACATAATCATAAACCATACATCATAACGTAACCCATGTAATAAAAATGGGATTCTTAAACAACATGACATCATAAAACAATTCATATAAGATAAAGGAATTCATAAATTTCCATCACAACATAATCAAATCCATGTAATAACAGGGATAAAACAGAACCCTTTATTATCTTAGATGGAAAATAATTTTGATAAAACACTTGAACTCCATTCTTGAGGAAAATATCCTTTCTTCTTCAAAAACATTTTTCCTTTCATAACATGTCATACAACTTTAAAATAAAAGAAGTTGATTAAAAATAAACTTGAAATCTTGTAAAGGAAGCTTCTTGGAAATAATGTTTTAAAAATCCATTCATGCCGTATAAGTTAAAAAAAACATTCTTCTAACTTTTGTCGGAAAAGTCAAAAAGTACCACGTACGAAAAACGACAAAAGATTCCTTTCATATCTTTTACAAAAAACTTACCGAAGGGTAAAATTGGATATAAACTATTGTAGAAGGAAGGAAATAATATTACATATCGAGGGAACATGGATGTGGATGATAAAATACACCCCAGTAATTACCAAAGTAAAAACAATCTCGGATAAAAGTGAGATTGTGATATTTTCCCTTACCTTAGGTCCGATTAGCTTTGTACGTGTCCTAATCTCCTGTATAATGGTTTAAATAATGTTATTGACTTATTCCAGAATCATACATATTTATATGATATCATATATGGTCATATTATTAGCTTCTTGTTAGTAATATTTCATTGTTTCTTGTTACTCGGGTCTTTATAACTTTTTGTTCTTATGCGTGTTTTGTCGAGTAAATTCTTATTCTTATCTTTAGGTTATAGATAATTCATTTCCAGAATGGTATTAGTGTAGTATATACCATATTCATTCATTCAATTCATTTATATAATCATTATTAAATGAAGATCATGTAGAACGAGTCGCATCACATCGTGGAGACGGTATTCCGTACGTACGCACGAGTGATGATATCGTTCCTATGATCGTGGAATTGTATTGGAGTATATATATATATTATTTCAGTATCAATATTACTTCATAATAATCATATATAGTTACTCATTACACCATTATACTCATCCTTGTAAGGTTATGGTGGAAAATAGATTACACCACGGCGTGGAGACGGTATTCCGTACGTACGCACGCGCGGTGATTTCATTTTTCCGTAGGATGGATAGAAGGTTAATTAGGGTTGTTTCATATTTATAATAACATATCAGTATGTAATTAATACTGATGTTATTACTTTATCATGAAACAACTAAAGAAGAAGAAGTTGAAGAAGAAAGAAATTGAAAAGATCGGTAATGGTTATTACCTCTTCTTTGAAACGCCTCTTTGAATCCTTCACTTAGGGAACTAAGATTGGTATTTGAAGAAGACCAGGACCTCTAGGATTATTCTAGGGAAGTGGATAAGGGAAAATGGCAGGGGTTGGCCGAGCTTGAGTGCTCAAATTGGTGTGAGGAGGAGGGGGAGGAGGTGCCCTTTTATAAGGGAGGAGAGGGGCACCTTAGGAATATCTCAAAATATTATTTTATATTAAAGTCAAAATCGGTTTATAATGGTTCCAAAGGGTCTTATTTCGAAGATAAAGTGGGGATGGGTCGAAATACTATCAACCAATAGGATTTAGAAAAGTTTAGGGTATTATTTTAACCTTATCAATTAGATTTAACTCTAAGTTAATTAATTTAACTTTTACCGTGTCTTTTTGTTTTCTTTCACTATATGGTTAATACACTTACTATAACATGCCAAACGAACCCCAAATTGTTTATTATTAATATATATATCCTTATCTAAGTCATTTGGCCGAACCTTAGATTTTTAGGAATAAAATAACAATTAATAATATAATATTTTATTTAAAAACTATTTTGTGTCAATTTTGACACTATTTGATATATGATTTTTGTGAAAGTCATAACAGAATTATATGTTCGAACCAAGTTGATTAAATCAAAAATAATATATCATAGTAACCTAGAAATTTAGTGTAATTCATAAAAAGTCTTAAATTACATTTATTTTGGTATTTATATTATCAATTATGTCAATATTTCATTAATAAGATAATTACTGCATCATCTTTGTGTCATATATAAATTAAATTATTTGATGTCTAAAAATTACAAATAAAATACCATCATGTAGGAAATCGTTTTAGCTTTCTAATGAATATTTACAATTGAATTTATCTTATGTATAACCCCATATTAAAAATGATTTACTTATTAAACTTTGATTTTAACTATTTTAACCCTTCTTTAAATAAATTAATAATAAATGTCCTAATCTAATCCAAGTGGGCCTAAATGGTCATATTTTATACCTAAGTTTGTTTTTGGTCGAATTACACTTGTCCAATAGAATTAGGACATGTGTTAGGGTAATATTGATATCATATTTACCCTTAGTTACCCTATTTACTATTAACCACGGTAAAAATAGTAAAAAGTTACTATTCACCAAAAAATTATTTTCATCTCATTGAACCACATTTTAGTCCTTGATATTAACCGTGTCTCTCGGATTTTTGAAATTCCATTCACAGAAGCGGTAAAATTAAGTTTTATGCAAAATTCAGTTTTTAACCTACCACTTAGTGGTTTCACTATTCATCAAAAATTGAAAGTTTTCAGAAAAATACCAAAATTTCACCCTAGGCTAATTTCGATATTCCGAGTCCAAAAATGAAGTCCATTTTGAAAAATAAAATTTATAAAATTTCAAAAAGTGGTTATTACTATTCATAACGGCTAGTTTTAATAGCATATTGCTGTTTAGTGAAACTCGGTATTGCGTACGATGCAAGCTATCGAGGAAGGTCGCGATTGCGTGTAAAGCAAGCCAAGCAAGTGTTGTGTAGAAAAAGATTCCTTTGATGATTTATATAACATAAAAGTCTCGGGTGTTACATCTACATCCAAGGGATAGTGCGGATCCACAGGGTGACTTGAACAATCATCTTAGACAATGATGCACGCTTTACACCTTGATTGTGTAAGGGGTTACATGAGGCATTCGGGACTCAACTATGGTTGATCACATCTTTTCACCCCCAGACGGATATTTAGATGAAGAAGACTATACAAACCTTGGAGGAAATGCTACGTGCATGTGTCCTAGACTTTGTTCATAGTTGGGAGGACCACCTACAATTGGTGGAGTTTGTATACAACAACAAATATCACTACACCATTGTCATGAAACCATTTGAATCCTTGTTTGGGAGGACTTTCAGATCACCCCTATGGTGGATAGACCTAGGGGAGTTTCCACTCATGGGTCCAGAGTTGGTATGGGCTACCACCAAGAATGTGCATATCATATAGGAGCGGATGAGAACTGCATAGAGTAGGTAGATGTCTTATACCAATAGAAGACAAAGACCCTTGGAGTTTTAATAGGGTGATCATGTATTCATTTAGGTCTCACCTTGATGAGGATTGTAGAGATTATGTCGGGGAATAAAGCAATCTATGAGGTTCATCATACCTTTTCATATCCTGATAAGAGTTGGAGAGGTGACATATCACCTATCTCTTCCCCATAGATGAACCCGATGCACAATGTTTTCCACGTGTCACAGATGAGAAGATACATGCATGATCCATCGCACGTCATCAACTAGGGCGAGCTGGACATTAAATATGTGGCGACGGTTGTGGAGTTCTTAGTGGAAATATAGGTTCTATAGAAGCGGGTCCTCCATGGATGATCGATTCCTCTGGTGTGAGTTCAGTAGCAGCACTAGAATCTCAAGGAGAGCACTCTGGAGTGTGAGGCTTAGATTCATGCTAAGTACCCCAATCAGTTTGATTCGCTTTGTTTTGGATTTCAGGGAAGTAAAGACCTAAAGTGGGAATAATGTAATGTCTCAAAAATATTATTTTTTTTTAATTATATGGAATTATTCAGAGACCACACGCGCTAACAACACACGATTCCAAGGACCATAGATCCTGAAACATAATTTTGAACTTTATTTAAGGTATGTTCAGTAAATATGTGAGTCTGTTTTTCTATCATTTAAACTGGTGCTTGGAATTGAAATTTGAGGGAACCGTTGAAATAAAAACATTGGGATTTTCTTATAAATTACTTATCTTAGGTTGGAAAGTTCCGAGAAAAAAATTTATTTTTTTGATGTTTTTGAGAAACATTATAAAATAATTTAAAAGATTTATTTTATTTCTTTTCGCACCGTTAAGTGGAAGACGACGACGCTATAGTGCATCGATGAGGTGGAAACGAGGCACATTAATGGAGGGTCAATAATAGTTCGTTTGAAACCATGACACTATTATCAAGATGCCTCATTAAATGTGGATAATTTAATGAGCATCATTAATGGGTTCCACTTTGCTACACATTTTATTTATTTTTAACAATCCAACGGGTTGGAGTTTGGGAATTAACAAATGTGGGGAAAGCTATGATAAACCGCCGATGGAATATCTCCTCAATGAAGAACAAAGAACATTAGAGAGACTTCAACATCTTAAACACGCATCAAAGAACAGAGTTTGAAGAAACATCAACATATTGAAACCTCAAGGATGAATGCTTCGGAATCAAATTCCAATGAGGTATGGGTTATTTGATTTTAATGTTTCACCATTCTTATTTCAATCGACAAACATGGATTAAACCACAAACAGGTTAATTCGAGGACCGTACATTATTGCAAGAGGGTGAATTGTTTTATGTTTTCTCTATATGGGATTATACTATCACTCATGTTGTTCAAATTAAAATCCCCAAACCTCCACATGATTTTAAGCTTCTAACGCGGAGGGTGGGGGCCAATTCGAACAAGTACCACGCCCCTCCTCATGTGCGTTCTTCGTGTATGATTTATTAAAACATAGAAAAAATGAGTTTGTTTACATCACATCGAAGGAGATGACCTAAAAAGTTTTTAGACTCAAGTGGTTAGCGAAACGGACCGCTTGAGCGACTCCAGTGGCCTGTCAAAGGTACTTTCAGTGCGCCAATGGCGGCCTATGGATACGACCATTTGTGGAGGGTGGTGGCGTGCCCGTCGGTGAGGAGACACGACACTAGGAACCATGTGGAAGGATGACCTGTGTCAGGGGAATTTGGTGGTTGGAAAGCCACGGTCCGTTGACCGCGGATGGAGGAGGCCCCACGTTTACGGGGCCGGACACGGTGTGGCTGCCATGACCCAGCTGAACGAGGCACCACTAGCCGCCATTATGGCCGGGCCTTAGGTTGGAGGGCTATGCCCCCTGACAGCAGGACAACCTCGTACTGCCAGGCCGGACCCACACCTAGTGGGATGGATGAGACCGGGTCGCTAGGCGACCAGGCGGGCTGGACCCTCAGCTAAACTGGGCCGGGTCCAGCGAGGCCCTTTGGGCCTGTCCCACTGGCCAGATAGGACCAGAATGACCCCTACCCCAATCAAGTTAGGTTGAGTCCATCTAATTGAACCAGGGTATTTTGGGACCCTCAGGCATGGTTGGTTCGGTCGGTCTGACTGGGTCGGGCCGAGCCCAGACACAACCGACCCTCTGTTTACTAAAACACCTGCATCATGTAAACCATGCATCCGATTATTGTGATGTCATGAGTGTTGGGACCCTTGTGAAAGGTTGGTCCTTCTGATGTACTACACTTGAGTTTTGGTTGAAGTTGGAGTATGGCTGGTTCAGATTAGACTCAAATCCAGCCGAGCCCTTTTCACTAAAAAGAATATAACTTATAGACCGGTCATCCGAACGACGTGCCATCTGTTGCATTGGGACCCTTATGGTAAGACAATTATTTGGGGTTACTAAATGTGGGACTTAGTGGTAGTTGAGATATGACCATTGGATTGAGGAGTGGATCCTTCAGAAATCAAGCATGCTAAGTGCAGGAATCCAGTGGCTGGATGTGACGTGAAGAAAAGAATAGAGATCCTGTGTGGGTTAGCACCAAGTGATCCTCTATGGGTCAGCACCTAGAGATCCTCACTGGGTCAGAACCTAGATATTATATGTTGTTCAGAACCTAGGGATCCTGTGTTGGTCGGCACCTACCGATCCTCCATGTGTCAACCCCTATCAATCCTCTGCGGGTTAGCACCTACCGTTCCTCTGTGGGTCATCACCTAGAAATCTTGTGTGGGTTATCACCTAGCGATCCTGTGTGGGTAAACAACTAGAGATCATCTACATGTCAACACCTTGTGATCCTCCATGGTTCAACACCTAGAAACCCTATATGGATCATCAGTAGATCCCCTCGATAGAATAAGATGATGTAGCCTTATGTCTAATCATCTTTACTTCTATAGTTATGTTATACCTGGTGTAAGATCTATACATTAATTTTTTCTTTGTGTTTGAGATATTCCTTGGTGGTATTAACTTTTTGGTACTTCCTTTATGGTTTTTTACTTCATTAATTACTGGGAGACCTTCAGGGGTATCAAGGTCCCTACTGAGTATTATTATACTCACCCCTGCACGGGCTTCGCCTGCACCTGTTGTGTCTTGTGCAGATGAAATACAACGTTGACTGGGACTTTGGGGACCCAATACTGGATAGTGCTCAGAGGTGGATTGATAGACGTGGTGTGTTTTAGTGACATCTGACAGAGATCTCTAACCACCCTTCATGTAGGATCCTTTGGGGATAACCTCTAAAGATTCTATTTCTCTTTTTTGTACTTTTATTTTAGTTGGGCTTGTATTATAGATCCTTTACTTTCAGTTTACACACATTACTCTTAGTAGTGGTACTTTGTGGTGGTTGGGTTACTTTTCTTTCTTTTTTGGTTAGATTTTTGCAGTTTTCCCTATCTGTGTGTGTACAGGTTTTAAAGGCAATTCTTTCCCTTTTTGGGATATTCCATTCTAGTGCTAGTCACTAGCCCTTGTCCTATGTAGGGTGAGCTTGAAGTATTCATGGAATGGGCCCCAGGGGACGGGTTGTGACATTTTTGGTATCTCAACTTTAATTCATTGAGTTATTATCTTTCTCTTGAACTTATAGGTTTGGAACATTCTGCCCTTTTATTCAATTATGCGGTTTTATCTGAATTTTTGTTTGTTATAAATTATTATCACATAAAACCTTTGACAAATATTCCTCACTTAAAGGGATATGTTTTTTATAAAGGATATTGGTAATTAAAATCTTCTTCATTGAGTTATAAATTTTTATCATGAGCATTATTCTTCCTTGACTGGGTTATCCCACACTAATATTAAATTTTTTTTATAACCCTCTTTGGAAAGTTATTTTTAATACAAATGTGGTTTTATTACTCTTTATATAATGTGGATTTTCAATAAAGGTAATTTCAAGTATTAATTTTTTTTAATCAAATATTTTATCTTTTGGATGCATATTTCTTATAGAAAAGTTATTTAATTTTTAATGATACATTATTAAGGATTATTTTTAAAAGTAAAAGTTTTCAATTAGTTTTCACTTCCCCTTTTGAAATGACTTAGGGAAGGGACCCATAACATCTTCTTTTACATCAAAGTTAATATAATTTTCTAAAATTTAAATTTTGTTTTTCATTCCATTTAAATTTTAGTTTTAAAAAGGGTTTACTATAATAGTGTTTATTTTTCACTATTTAAATGTTTATATTTTAAGGGGAATGAACTCATGGTACCAAATAATCCAATTCCTAACACCTTATTGGGTGGAATCTCTCAAATCTTCATTTATAATGACTTTTTATCTATGTCGATATCCTTCAAGGTTTCCTTTGTTACTATAGGGATATTTGTTTTTGAAAAAATACAACTTTATCCTATACATGGCTTATGATTATGTTATTATCATATTTTCTTAGTTGTATACTTAATTATCTATATAGAATGCACATCAAATTTTATTTAATTCAGATTGGATAATGTTAACCTAGAATTAATGTTATGCTATTTACATGTGGGAAATTATTGGAGTTCTGTATATTATAATTTCATATGGATGATTATTTAAAATTTGACTATGTATTTATTGAGAATACACATTCTTACTTGGTATGGGTTTTGATAATATTATCCCTTATCTTTACATAGGGAAAGGTATCATCATACTATATATTATTATTCTTGTATGGATGATTATTAGACTAATGAATATGTATTGTTTGACTATACACTCTCTTTATCTAGATGAGTTATGATTATCATATACATTTTATTGAAATGAATAAATGTATTGAAATTCTTGATGATTATTAACTACTAACATAGGTTGATTAGGTATTTATAATATGTATTCATCACTATATGGATAACCATATTTTTATTCAGCTAATGGTTCCTTATGAAATATAATGAAATGCCTTATTGAATCTTATATTGAATGTATTAGACATAATAAGGTTATAGGTGGGGTATAGACGTGTATAGCCTCTTGATGCATTGAAATGTCTCATGAGACAAAATATGTTGGGTTTTTTATGTATTCCTATTCCCATAATAACATAGTGTCATGTTACAATTCTTTGAAAATATGCTTGTAGTGTTCAACATTATGTATTCCATCAGTATGAGATCATTATTATTGATATCCATGTTTTCATTTTTTTATGTATATATCATGATACTAGTTTCAAGTGGATAATGGCTATATATTGTTTTTTCAGATCCTTCTATAATATTTATTCCATGATTACTTTAGTTATATGTATTAACATACTGATCATTTGAGATGACCCCTTTCTATCTTTCCATTTCTACAAGCTATGAAGAAAAGTAGTACATGTGAGTTTTTTAGAATGATAACATTAGTGGTATAATTAATGCTAGATGTTAAATGATAATTATAAATTAAATAGCTTCATATGTTGTGAAAGAATGTTTACTTGATTCAAATAACACATGCATTATTAAATTACGATGTCCACTAATTCTTTAAATATCTAAAACAAAAATGATCCTTGATATGTAATATATTCAATTAATAATTATTGATTTTTTTAATTGTGGTTGGTTATATCAAGGATTTTATAGATGGTATTAAAGAAAGTATGTAAATTATGTGTTTATGGAACCAGATCTAGGAGTTTGGGTCCGAGGTATTACATGTAAGGATTAGAGGAAGTCATCATTTGGGATTCCTTTATATTAATGTGATTAATATTCTAGGATGCATCGTCATCTGGATAATTATTGGATTGAGCATAGGAATTATGATGTATGATTAATGATATTTTTAGGTAGGGTGTATAACCAAGTGGTATAAGAGTATACACTGGCTGGTTTTTGATGAATTTGTGGTAGTGCACATACTCTTTGTGGAAAATGGTACTTTATAATGAGTCAGTGAGTGTCTTAATATAAGATAAGGACTGATATACATGATGAATCATTTAGGGAATGTTTGGAAAGTAGTATTGATAAATAGGTGAATGTCTATCTGTGGAAGAGGAGGCGTCTTAAATGGATTTGGTGTAGTGGACAATCGATATTGGTTGACCCAATTCAAGTATTGATGGGATGGGTGAGTGTGAATCTAGGGAAGCAAAATGTGTTCAAGGATATAACCATTTGATTTTGTACTCAAGGATCATTATATGAAAATAGATATACTTAATTTTGCAACATTTTATAGTTGTGGGTGTGATCCTTGTTATGGATGATTTTTGGTAGATGCCAAGGGTAATGTTCTTGATGAGTTGAGAATGATTGATTTATTGGAATTATGGGTTAACACATGAATATGAGAGGGAAAATTACATAAAATAATTACATGTGGTAATGAATATATCATGTAAAATATAGGTGTGACCTTGTGGTGGTAGGATCATAGGCATAATGAGACCATTCCTTGGATAGTCTTGGTAGCACTTGATGTGAGTGAAAATATAAATTTTACTTAATATGAATTACATAGTGAATTATAGATTCCATTTCTTTTGAAAATGTAGATAGATATTTGTTTTCGGTATCATTCTTGGGATTTATTTGATGTGATAAAGAATGAGTTGTATTATAGGTGTACCGATGATTGGGTATGTGGATAAGAGTTGGCTAACATGGTCAAGGAGTTAACCATGGATTTACACTAGGAGTGAGGTTCAAAAATTAGTGTGTATATAAGCTAGTCATTAGATTCCATCAGTATTTTAAGGCATTATGATTGGGCGATCAAATATCACATTGGTGGTTGAATTTGACCATTTTTTAGAATGGATATCCATGTGAGGTTTTAAAGGTGGTGTTTTGTGTAATTGGATGTAGCGGGGATAAAAATCAAACAAGGAATTTTATTTCAGATATGAGAAGTGTATTTTGGGGTATGAATTGGTATTTTCAAGGAAAATCCATTGTATTTAGGGTTTCTGGTTAGATAGTGGAGGCTCATCTAATTCGATTTATAATGGAATATGAGGATATGTACCAAAATTGGATTAGTGTTTTTAGTATGTTAAGGAGTAGTGAGTTGGAAATAACACTGAGTGTTTCATTGGACTATTAGAAATTAGTTTCAAAGAGAGATTATAATGATGTGGAGAAGCATGGATTATAATTATCCCATATGTTTTAAGGACTGTGGTGGGGAGTGATTTGAGTTGGTAAAATAAATGGTATGTGACACTATGGTGTCTTGGGTTATATGGGATTGAGTGAGCAGCATCTTATTATTTTGACATTGGACAAAAATGGTGGGTCCCTTTTAAATATTTTTCACCACATGTTTAGAGTTTCAGAGTGGCATCTAATTTAGTATTCTGGTATAGAATCGTGGAGAATTGAGAATGAATTGATGACTATGAAAAGTTGATATTGGGGATTAAATGGTTGATGATACTTCTCAAAGATGAGTAGTGTTATTGTGGGGAGGTTGTAAATTCTTGATTTCTTCCAAGTTGTGAAGTTCAAAATAAATTTTAACTTTTATCCTATTTAGGGTCCATGTTGGGAATTGAGATTTAGATTATAATTTTCGGTGTTAGAACATATATAAAATATAATTTTGTAAGTGCTTTGAGACTTGTTTGGTTACATTTTCATCCAATAAAGTATTGGATATGGATTGGGTTGGATGGGTATTGGAGTTTAACATCCTGAAGCCATTCGTGACATAAATGGTGGCTCACATCATGAATGGATTTGGATAATGGGTACAAAATCACTACCCCAAATATTCCTGGTGAAAACCATGGTTCATGTCAGGAATAAGTTTTTGTCGTGATAGGGTTTTCTACTTAGAAATTGGATTCACTCTGTGAAACTCCATGTCATGTTGTGAAGACATACACATTTCTTAAAAAAAGTGAAAAGTACTAGAATTTCCCTTAATTATTATTTATTTATTTCCTACTTTAGTCTCCTCCCTCTCATGTGTTAGATATACCCTCCCCCTCTATAACTTTTATTCGACTTCAGTTTGGGTTGGTTCTTGGTGTGATTTATTCAGTGGATTGAGGTTATTTCTCATCCTCTTCCTCAATTTTATCATCTTCTTCTTTTTTTATATGGTTAAACTTTATTTAGTCATTTAATATTTGTTAGACTAGATAATAGTGTAATTAGTTGATATTTAATGGGTTTTATTTGGCTTAGGTAGATAACAACCTGAGATTTATTTGAATGTTTTTGATCAACATTTTAGTTTAGGTGCATCAACCGTTGGATTTTATAGGGGTTTGATGATAATTTAATAAATTTAGCTACTATAACAGGTGTAGAAATTATTTTATTTCATGTGTTAGGTTTTAGGGTGTGATGGGAGTGGTTCTCAACATGTATCCTTTGGTTTTGGAAAGTTGATTTCAACTATTGAGAATTTAGGCATTATGACTTTTTTAATTTTTTAATTAGTTATAAAATGTAATAATTAATTTTTTAGTGATGATAGGTATTATATAGAGCCTCAGGTGAATTTTTTATGTTTAATTGTACCTATGTGGGAAAATAATTAATTTGGATAGAGCTGTAGGGCTATGCATTACAAAGGAAGTGGTTACATGATTGAGGTAGGTGGTCATTGTACATTCCACTATGGTATTATCCATTTTATTTATATCATGGGGTATTTGGTATGAAAAAATATATTTTATTTCACCGTAAATCATTATTTATTACATATTGTTACACATAATATAACCCTTGAAGATTGTGCGACAGAGTGTCTTTGGAAAATTAGGTGCTTTGAAAAATAACTCAAAACATGGGTACATACCAATACTTTAAAAATCCACAACATGCTCTAAAATTTATATTTCTCTTCAAAAAAATTATGGGATAACTAGGGGATGTATATAAGAAAGGGGTGAACTATAAATCCCAATAAAAGAATAATAAAATCATAATATAATGATATTTAAGTACAGGTAATTCAAGAGAAATATCAAGGTAACATAAGAGGGGAGTGAATCATAAACTTTAGCATTAAATCCTAATATATGATGATAACATCAAGCAAACATGGGAATGTGGAAACAATATTAAAAATTACACCATAAAGATATGTCAAGATTAACCACTAAGACATCATAACATAGTGTGCTTAGAATAACCTCTCATGAAAAGAAAAGTATATCATGAGATAATAAGATTACCCAATGCTTTTAAGGGATATATAATCATGGGACCACCCGTCATATTCATATCAAGTAAATGAATAAGTGTTCCACATATATCCAACAACATAAGGATTTATTTCATTACTTTCAATCCTATTATTATGGAGTGTGGGTTATATAAATATAATTACCAAATAAAATAACTACAAGCCCATCTAGGTGAATACATTTGTGTTTAAATTGGGATGGGTATTCCTTATATAAAATTTTAGCATGAAAAATCATAAGATAATTTTGAATTCATAAAGGATGTACATAAAAATTCATGGAAGGGTTTGATGAGTGTGAAAGGTGGTCTATCATTACTTATAAATTATAAGGATATTATGAGGGATATTTATCCTGTGGGGGACGAGTGAGTTGGTTAAAGGCGGTGGCGTCCTGACCCTGAGGTTCTGGGTTCGAGTCCTCACAAGGAAACACACACTATATTATAGAAAACCACTCATGGGACCCTCTACCCCATTGGGAACTGGCCTAAGCCCAAGGGTTGTCCACCTTGGCCCTCGCTGGGGACGTACGACGCGTATGTGGGCAGGCCAGTCCAATACCTCATTACCCAACAACAGATTTGGGATTGCGAGTGTTCAGGGAGCTAGGGTTCGGGAATGGCGATTGCCACTATAGGCGGTGATAGTCTCCGAGAAGATCCCTCCCCCCTTGGGGGAGGAGGGATTTCCGTAGTCCTCTAGCGATTGACGATTTCTACCCTTCTCAAAACCTGACCTCTTGCCTTTGTTCCCAGAAATTATTCTCTCCTTTAAAGTTCCTAAGCTATATGAAGGGATTCCTCAGCTCTCGGTCATGACTCGAGAGTTCAATGATGCTTCGTCCCTACTGAGTCTGACGTTGATATCTCGCTTCAACCGACGATGCCCACTTGTGGATTGTTTCGATCGATTTATTTTCTGTTCACGGAATCTACAAGAGCACGCCACTGTGGGTGTTCTTGATTCGAAACACATAATGGTTTTCTTTGAATCGGAGGAAGATTTGATCCTGACCTGGTCCTCTACCACTCGTACCTGTGACGACTGTCGCTTCCTGCTCTCCCGATGGTCCTATGATCATTACATGAAGAGTGACTCCTCGACCATGAAAATCTGGGTAAGATTTAAATAATTATCTCGTCCATTTCAGAATCCTTCAATCATTCGCATGCTGGGAAATCTTGTTGGTCGTTATCTATGCTCAGACAGTAGAACTAGGGCTGTTTGCTACCTGATTTCACCGAGAATTGGTGTTGAAGATAACCTTTTGAAACCACCAGTTAAGTCGATCTTTATTACTGTGAGTGAGTAATTTAGATGTAAATAGTTTGTGGTTTTTGAATCCTATTTTGACTACTGCTCTTGGTGTCTTAAAGTCAAGAATTTGAGAGAGGATTGCAGAGGTAGGATGGTGGTTCCGTAGGCGTTTTTGGCTACAAAGGTTACAAAGGTGGTTGAATTAACACCTCAGCAAGGGAAGCAGGATCTGGGTAATGGAATTAGGACAGAACCTTGTCCTATGGGCTCCAGTACACTGAATGGTAGGAGAATGGGGAAAATAAATGAGTCTATGAATCAGAGGTTTGGTGAGGTGTTTATAAGACCTCAGAGTTATCTTGGGGTGACTCAAGCAGGAGGTTTGAAGACTGCTATGAAGCAGGCTGGCCAATCTACTGGGGTGACAAGAGGCCAAGAACTGGTACCATTGGGGTGTAAGGAGGCAGGGGATGGATCTGTTATGAACATACAGGCAAGGGCTTCTGTAGATGAAACTGGTTGTTGGGTGAGGGCCTCACCTGGGCTGAAGACACATCATGTGCAGAAGGTGGAGAGTATTGAAGTCAGTAATTGCTTCGATGGTCTGGTGAATGATTAACTGGAAGTGGATCAAAATAAAATTGCTTAGGAGTTATCTCCTGGCCAAAATTCTGTTGAAGATATTGAGTTTCATGGCAGTGGGGTGACGGGTCTGGGACTGATTTGTGATCAAAATGGCTGCAAGATTGAGCAAGTGCAGGGGCAGGGATCTTTCAAATGTGTTAAATAACTGGATCATGGGGGAATCTCTCATGTTGGTGAGGATTCTCCAAGGATTGAAGGCGGTAACATGCAGGTTGGCTTGATTTTTCAAGATGTTGTCTCTGGAGAAGGCATTTTGCAGACCGGGGTGCTTGAGGATCATGAGCCTATGGTGCAACCAAAGTGTTTAGAACTGATTAACAATAACAGTCACGTTGAGCAGGAGCAGGGTGTGAATAACGACCACAAGAAGGTGTATTTCCTTGGGAAATGGGGGGACATATGTGATAGTGATAAGGAGAATGATGGATGAATCTGAACCTCTTTTAGTGATGTTGTTCAATATGGAAAGAAGGTTATGGCAGGGAATGAGGGTGCTATGACCGCCCCAACAAGAAGGCAACCGAAAGATTACTCATCTATGCAAAAGATGATGTCTACTAGATCTTCTACTAGTAATGGAAATGGGATGAATTCTTCTGAGGAGTTTTTTGTATTTGGAGAAATTAAATCTCAGACGAATGTATGCGAAGATTATGAAGCAATATGAATGATCGGAATGGGAGTCGGCTACCGCAGATGGGGCAATCAATCATGAATATGGCGACGGGGATGGTGACGGGTATGGTTTCTATGAAATGTAACTCTATGCTCTTGTTTGTTATGCTTTCCTACTAAACTTTTCCTTTATTTTAATAAATGGTCAAAGGCTTTGTCTCTGGATGATATTTTTTTGGTAAGAGGGATATTTTAAAACATATTTATACCTGAAAATTTTTAAAACAAAAGGCATAATATAATGAGGGTGTTTGAATAAGGAGGAGAGGGAGAAGATCCCTTACCTTAAGAGGGTGTTTCTAAAAGTTTGGGAGAATCTTCTTATGAGTTTGGTAACATCTTCGAAGGGATTTAGAGAGGTAAAAAAGAGTAAATTAATTAAAAAAATGGTTTTGAGTGAATGGGAATGGGAGGTTGGGTGGTTTTTATATAAAAAGAGAGGAGAATTATCTATTAAATTCTAAACATAGGTTTAGGACTCTATTTGATAAAATAATAAAAATAACAAACCTTCCCATGGAGTTTTCTCACAGTTTCTACCAAATAGGAGCATTTTTCAGTGTTTTATAATGCTACGAACCAGAATCATTACAATATTACCAACGGTGATGTGGAAGTCAGTCACATTCATAGAGAGTTAATTTGAAAACCATAAAAAATAATATATATTTTTGGGGATTCATTAAGGGTTTATAAAATTATAAAATAACTTCAAAACGCATTATTTTAAAGGATAAATGCATTTTTTTCCAGGGCTGATTTTTTTAGTATTTAGTAATTATCTATTTTTATTTTATAATAACATAATACATATTGTATATTTTTACCATATTTAATTTTTACACACAAAATCAAATTCCATAGAAAAGTATAAAAAATTAACCATTTTATAATTTTGATATGCTGATTTTAAAAATAATTTTTATGTTTCAAAATAATTTTATAAATATAAGAAGTTACATTTTTAAATCAAAAACCCCTATTTATTGAAAAAGATGGGTTTTTATGATGATAAAAATTTATAATCCTTATAAAAATTACATTTAACATCATAAAATTATATTATCATTTATATTTAAATAAATATTATTTAATGGGAATATTTTATTAATATAACATTTATTATAAAAATTCTTGAATTCATAAAAACGAGTGTCTTGATTGAAACTATATATTTCCAAAAAACAATATGTGTTTTAATAAATAAAAATATAATTTTTATCAAACTCATGAGTTAATCATTTATAAAGTAAAAATAAAAAATGATAAATATAATCATTAATTTATTTAAAATTAAAATATAAAATTTTATACTATGAGGTTCAAGAAACATAACCTTTTATTAAACTAGTGTTTGACCTAAGTATGTAGTGTGTGATGATGACATTTTCTTGGGGTGGTTCGATGTAGATGTTTTAGGCAGTGATCTCAACAATATTTAACTTCTACCATAAATAGTTTCAATCAAGATTTAGTTGTTGAATATCTTCTTGTTCTTGGTCAAGTTAAAATCCCAATGATTTCATGTCCCTAAAAAGCACCTATAAGTTGGATTCATTGGGTATGATCTTACTGGTCGAGTCTATCAATTATTCTATCTATATCAATTATACATTATCATAACCTTTAATATACACTAATGTTAATATTAACTATATAATAACTATATTGGTAATTTTTATTATACTTAAGGTCATTTTAAATTCAACATGCTATAAATAATCAAATACATTGTACTGAATATTTTTCTATAACTACATTACATAATAACACATTTACTCATTTAAAAAGATAATTTAATTCATAAAAGTTCTTACTGATAAATTCTTCCCCCATTTAGAAAATTTTCCATAGAAATTTTATTTCATACTCTAAAACATATGAGGGTACTTCTATTTCATTACCTCTTATGATTCCCATGTTTCATCCTCAAACTTATGGTTCTCCATAGTACAATGACAAGGTGAGTTGTCTAGTTTCATAGAACATTGTATCTATAATCGATGATCATCACCAAATGCTCCCCATATGAATGATCATTATCCAATGGTACTACCTTAAGTTTTAATACTTGTGAGGGGTTTGGTATATACTTCCTAAAGATGGATATATGAAACAAATAATATACTTGAGATAGGATTGGTGGGAGTTCTAGTCAATATTCCACAACTATGATGTGATCAAATATCTCAAAGGGGACAATGTATCTTTGGACTAAGATTTACATTCTCCCCAAACCTGATGAATTTATTCTATGGTGATATATTAAGGAACAATTTATCTCCATCCGCAATATCTTGTTCTGATATATGATTTTCAACAAATACTTTCTAATTAATTTTTTCTAATTTCATAAGACGCTAAGTGGTTTGAACATTATCTTTAATATCTTGGATAAGTTTAGGTTCCATTAGCTTCTGATATCCAAATCCACCCAAATATGTTGGAGTTCGACACCTCTTCCTATACAAAGCCTCATAAGGTTCCATTTTAATGCTATATTAGAATCTATAATTATATGATAACTCTAATTTAGGTAAGGTGTTGATCCAATCATCCTTGTAAATATATTGAAAAATATATCTGAATATCCTCTAGTTTTTGAATGGCTCTCTTAGACTGACCATCCATGTAAGGGAGATAATAAGTACAAAAACATATCTCTGTATCTAATGCGTGCTAATGGATTCTCTATGACCTCAAGATAAACCTAGGATCTTGATAAGATATATTAGAGTGGCATTCCATGCATTCATATAACTTATATTTTGTATATAATGTTTTGTTTGTCAATTTATATATCATTTTTTAATATAATTTAAATGACCTAACATTATAATGTGATCAAAATCCACCCATATTCTATTTTTACATTTAGATGTTATGAGGAGTGCTATGATGAAATCCATGTGTATGTTTTCCCAAGAATCGAGATATAAATTCTACAATACCTCTCTTCATGTTATCCCAAATAATGTTTTGTGTAACACCTAAATATTTTATGGTATTTAATAAATTCAATTTATCTGATAACATGCGTTGCACACTCAGCTTAAACTAACTATGATATCCTATTAAATATTAACATGACCGTTGGAATAGTAATGTGACTGTTTGGAATAGTAATCTGGCCATTAGAATAATAAAATCATCTATAAATGTATAAATTAAATTTTGGAATATCTTAAATATAAAAAATGATATATTTATATCAAGGAATAAGTAAATTAACATTTTAAAAATGATAAATTATGTTGTGGTATTTTTGTGAAATGTAAATGTTTATTTACAATTCAATAATTAATATAATGATTTAAGAATAAATATATTTTCATAAAATAGATTCATAAATGAAAAATTTATTTTATTATAAATATAATATTATTTTATGAGACCATAATTAATTTTTCAAAGTGTCGTAAAATCAGTTATAATATTAAAATCGACATTTTTCAAATAAATGATGATTTCAAATAGAAATTAATTTTCTCATATTTTGAAAAGTATTTTCATAAAATGGATTCCATTTTTGAAATCTACATACCTAAATTATTTTAAGTTTTTTTAGGATTTTTCATATATAGTTGAATTTTTGATGAATAGTGTAATAAAATAATTTTTCGTATTTAAAATTATAAGCAAAATAAATGAATTATTGAGTTAAGTATGATGTTTGGATAAGGTACTCACCCATTATTTTCTTATTATATCCTCAAATACCCTATAAATTTTTTAATGTTAACTCTAGTATCATATATATACTAAAATATTATATTTGTAATGTAATATCCATAATCAAATGTCATCTGTTCTCCTTTTATTTTAAAAGTGGAAACATCATCCATGATGTATCGATTCACCGCCTTCATGAATGAAGAGTTCTAATTTTTAATTACCTCCTCAAAGGATGGTCATAAAACCATTATTATGGTTATATAAGATTTTAATATACATAATATATGTTATATATTTTTCTTGACCCAATTCATAAACACAATATTAAATAAAATGACACAAGTTCGTGATGGTCAAAAACACCTCCAAAATAAATTAAGACCTTTTCATCAACATTTTATCTAATGAATAATTCTTATAACATATAAAAAATGATATAAGGAGTCATATGAAAATATTAATGTTAATTAATACCAAATAATTTAACTTCTAGTGAATTAATTCACATTTCGAAAAAACTCCCATATTTATACTTCTGGGAACCGACCATAAAACCATGAAATGAACGCTTGAGGAATAATTACATTAAACTATATAACTCATTAAAATGGACATAAATAAACTTCATAAAATTATAATAAAACAAATATATGTTAAATATGTTCTAAATGAAGCAATTAATTAATATGATTTGATTATACAGGACATTAAGTAAAAGAGAAAAACAATTTTGTACATAAGGTAAGGCTTTCTCATCTGACTTTTATTTCTGTGAGATATGCCTTATTCACCAGTTATTCCTTATGTACATGGTATGTATAATTCCATTTTATATGTAATATTATGAATCCATTTATCTTCATGGTATTAAAAGTTTCATTTGATAATTATTACTTTTATGGGGAATACGGTTTGACAGATTTCAAAGAGGTAAGGGAATTATTAACAAAATTTCCATTGTTTGGTTTAAATTTCTACTCCAATTATTATGTCATTCTATGATTATGCGTGAAACAAATTTTTTTTTCTTACTTTATATTTATAGTAGTTTTATTTGGATTTACATATGATATAAAAAATCTATTTATTTGGTTAATGCTCACACATTATTTTAAAAAAATAAACTTTTAAATGTTCTTTTTTTGCAGTGTTTGAAGGAAATGTTTTTTAAACTTATATGGATAGAGAAAATCTTTCGATTTCATGATGCCTTAATTATTTAATGAATACTTTATAATTTCATAATTTTATTTTCAAATAAAATGTTTTCTTTTATAATTTCATGACTTTTTAAATTAATGTTCTCAAAGTAAAATGTGTAATTCTATCAGGAAATATTCAATGATTTTATTAGAGTATTTTCATCTATGTCAAAACTCTTTCTTATACCTTATGCATAATTTAGGTTGATATCCTATGATATAATAGACAATATTTTATTGAAAGTTTTATGATAGTTTTGAATGTAACACCCCCAGATTTTATGGTTTGACTCTTTTAAATTTAATTTCTTCAACATCATAGGTTTCACATAACACCATGATTAAACGAACAATTATATAAAAGTAAATATCATAATTTTCAAATGACCATAATAACCTAACCATTAAATTAGATAGAATTAATTGTATTGAAAAAATTATTAAATTTATAGATTATATATTTAGTCAAATATTTTTACATTTATCCAAATTATTTTATATGCATAAGGTAAGAATGAATCATTTTTACGCATTAAAAGACAATTTTTCTAAAAAAAGTTCTACCACCTCTTAATGGAAAATTGTTTTAAAACTAAAATTTTAAACTTTTATGAATTATATTGAACAAAATAAGATTAATTTTTAATGTTAGAATGTCAAAATTAGCTAAGGGTGAAATTTTGGTATTTTTATGAATATATTTATTTTATAGTGAATAATGTTAAATACCGATTTTTATAAAACAAAAATTTTTGTTATATTAATAGTCTATTTATGAATTGAATAGAAAAATCACCTATGAAATTTTAAATATAATTTTGGAATCCTATGAATGAAAATATAATATAATATGTAAATAAATGTTTTAAAAACAATAAATTAATTGTTTATTTTTTTGTTAATCATAAATGTTTATTTACAATTTTATAATTATAATAATAAATTAAAATAATATTTATGTTCATCCAAATATATTAATTAATTAATATATTTTTGTATTATTATTATAAGATAATTTAGTGAATGCTTAATTCATTTATCAAAGGCTTATAAAAGCGGCTATAATTTTAAAATTTGTATTTTTTGAATAAATGATGCGTTTAAGTAAAAAACTAAATTTCTAATATTTAGGAAATTATTTTCATAAAAAGGATTCCATTTTGAATTATAGATGTGAAAAAATGGTTAGGATTAATTTTTTTGATTTTTATAAAATAATTTAATATTTGTTGAATTGTAAAATATGGTAATTTACTGTATATATACATGATAAGGTAAATACAATATCCCTTGAGTCCTTGATGATGTAATAACCATTATATTGAGATACCCTTCATTATTTTAACATATTAGTGATAATTATCAAACTATTCGTAGTCTTGATCCAAAATAATAAACTAATGATTAAAATAATAAAAAAATACATATCTCCTCCACTATAAATACCACCCCTCACCACCACTTATACTCACACCTAAAAGCTTTTAATATTGTTTAATTTCTTCCCAATAACACTCCCAAACCTCTCTCCCACGATATATTATTTATGGTCTCACTTAAAAGTCAATTTCAATGTTCCTTAAGGGGGTTCTCAAGGAGAGGAATTCAAGAGCTAAAATGTTTTTTCATTATTTTAATTTTATTTAAATTTCTTTTATTTTCTTATCCTTGACTTAAATAATCTGTCAATAAATGCATGATAACTGTAGTATCTTAAAAATATTTTAATTTTATTAAGCTAATGGGATATGCACTATGAATTATTTTCTCTCCCCCTTTTTGTTCAAAAAATGAAAACATTGTCCTTGAGGTGTCTATTCACCATCTTCATGGATGATGATTTTTTGTTTTCTAATACCATAAAAGTACGGTCATAAAACCATTTTTATGGTTAAAAAAAATTATAATATATATATTCAAAATTATTTAGTGTTCTGAAACCGGTATATATACATAATATTAATTAATAAAACAAAACTAGTGCATGATGATCGAAAAAACACCAATATATTCCAAACGGTTATCATTAACATTTTACATAATGAGTCATCATAATATATAAAAACAAAAATGATATATAAGGCCATTAAATTTTTTTTATTTTCATTAAAAATAATTAATTGAAATTATGGATAACTATTCCCATTTCACATGATTTTCACACATGTATACAAGTGAACAAATCGTGAAAACCAAGAAAAAAACACTTCTAAATGACAAAATTGAATATTATAACACATCAAAAGGACCATAAATGAACTTAATAAAATTATACTAAATCATATAAATGTTCAATAGGTTCTGAATTAAATTATAAATGAATCTAATTTCATTATCCTGGATGTTAATTAAGATTTTAGAATTCTGTCGGATATACAGTAAGAGATTCTCCTCGAACATCAATTTTTCATTCAGGTTACGAATTATATTTGTTTTCACAAATGTAATTATTATTTATTTTTATATAATTATTCTAAATTATGTATATATGTTCTAAACTATTTATTTATATCATTTTATATTTCTTTAATGGGGAAATACATGTTTTATAAGTTTCACTATTCAATTTTTCCGATAAGAAATCTCTTTTAAAGGGCACTTTCCAATTTCTTACCCTTTTTCAAGTAAACTCCATTATATGTTAAAAGAAACTAATATTTCTCCAAAATAAATATTTTTATCTTGAAAAAATATTTTAGTTTTTTTTTCTGATTTTATGCATACAATTATACCTTTCACACTTTAAATACTATTTTATATTTTCTCTTATACCGCACTATAGTGGCTCATTTTTAAAGACTCCTTTTTACATTTCTTAACTTTATATGGACATATATAATGAATTAAATATAATTTATTTTTAATTAAAATTTTTTACATGATAAATATGATTAAAATATTATTTTATACAAATTATTTTTCCAAAATAACTCTTTTTCGAAAGTAAAATGAAAATTTATCTCAATAATATCTTAGTTTTATTAATAGAGTATTTTAATCTAATTAAACTAATTTTTTTGGATTTTATTCTTGATATAGGCTGATCATGTATGATACCATATAACATATTTTATTAATTTTTTATCATCAGTTTGAATGTGGATGTGCTATTCATGGCCTATGGTTGACGTATTCACATTTCATATGCTAGTTATTTGATATGAATATTTATGTTATGTTTAAAAATTTTCATATGAGGAATTAGTTGAAGGAACTGGAATTCTATAGCCCCAAGATGCATCGGTAGGACCCATGAGACAAACTATTTTTTCTATTGGCTGAAATCTTACCCATTTATGTCATCTTATCCAAAGCATTGATGGTATGTTATGATACCCAACATTATGAATTCCCTCATTATGATATTGGTAATTGATAATACATATAATTATTAAAATATTAGAATACACATGGTTATGTATATATCTCATGTGATTATATATGAAATTGATTAATCCGTTTTTATCCCATCAATATTATTCTCAACATTATGTTTTAATGGCATGTGTTTTTAGTTATTCACCATGCCTTATTGTTTATGTTTATTTATGATAGCTTCCATTGTATTTATTACCCTTACTAAGCTTCTAATATCCGCTTATTATATTTTATTTTCCCCCAGGATGTGAAGATGCATATTAGGAATGACATAAAGTAATAATATATGATCTTATGGGTGTTTGCAGTAGAGCTTCTATATTTATTTTCATTTTAATTTATAATGTAAAACTTATGTTTGTATCTGATTTTAAAAAGCTGCTAAACTATTTGTTACTTTGAAATGTGATAACTATTTTATAGTACCAATGTAATTAACTTGGGAACTAGATCTGGGATACTGGTGTCAATGTTTTTACGTTGAACTTGGATGTGCTATTTTGATACCATTCAACATATTATACTAGATGGTTTATGATTTTTTTATTGTTTCGGGAAATTTATTTCATCAGTTAGTTTCAATATGAATTCATATGTTGATTATATTTCACCCCTTTTATATGAGGAATACATTGATATTAGTAAGTGATGGGTGATGCCCACTATACCCCCTTTATGTATCGGTTGGTCTCATGAGACAAACTTGACCGGGTATTGGCTGGGGCCTTACCCATTTCAATATACTTCTTGTCTGAGGCCTTGATGGTATTTTAGAGACATCATTATTTGTGAATTCACTCATTTAGATATTAGTTATTTATAATCCATGTTATTATTTGACTATTAGAATATCTATGGTTATGTTTCATTCTCATGTGATTATTTATATGATATTATTTTATCAGCTTTTATTACTGCCATATTTTGTTCAAGATTATTTTTTAATGACATGTGTTTTTAGTTATTCACCATAACTTATTATTTATGTTTATTTATGATAGATTCCACTATATTATTACCCTAACTAATAATTTGATCTCACCCCTTTCTTTTTTTTTTATTTTTCCACCAGACACCAAGAAGTATATTATGATTGGAATGAAGGGATAATCTAAGATAATTAGGGTGTTCCCAATGGAGTTAGTATGTTTTATTTAATTTCATGTTGGAATGTAATAATTATGTTTGTATCTAGGTTTCCAAATATACGAAACTATTCATTCCTTTGGGATGCGATCACATGTATTTAGTTATAATGTTATAAATTAAGGCACTGGCTTTAGGCTACAAAGGACATGGTTTTTAATGTTGGTATCAAATAATGTTTAGTACAAAAATAAAGAATTAGATTTAAGAATAAATAAATTAGAAAACATAAACCTAAGATAGACTTTGATGATAACTAAAGAAGAACATCTCAAATAATCCATGTTAATGAGACAATCTACACATAAGTAATTCAATTTATGCTAAGTATTTCACTAGTTTTGGGATTATACATTAGGTTTTAAAATGATATAATATAATTTATTTTATTTAATCATTGAGAAATGAAACCTTATTTAAGTAATGAGAACCTAACAAATTCCCATGATCTAGATAGTAATAAGGATCAAATAATTTATGGTCTTATGACAATCTTTCGAAGGAAACAAGTCTCCCAAACATTCTCATCCTATGAGGATATAGTATCACATGAAAATGAGAAAAATAAATAATTATCTAGGTGTTATGGCTTCAGAAGGAAGTAAGAGAACAAGATTATAACTAGGAAAAAGTTTGATAAATGAAAGAAGGGAAAATATTATCTTCCCACATGTGATAATTATGGAAAGAAACACCTTTTGTTTTGATTAAAAGGAATGGGAGTTCTCTACAAGTATGGAGTGAAAGGAAACCATGCTTGTGATTAAAAGGGTAAGGATTTTTTTCCAATGTAAAATACTTCAACTGAAATGATATGGGACACTATAAGAATCAATGACTCTAGTGTCAAATGAATATACCTAAAAACTAGATAATATACCATGGTCAAGATTATATTCCTACCACAGATGAATAAGAATGATAAATATGCATGTGTTTGGATTCAACAATTATGTTATTTTAGTATTTTATCAATAAATATCTCATTATAAGAATCCTGGGATTTATATGTATTATACTTCAATACATTTTCTTTAATGAATTGGGATAATGCGATGAATATAAGATTTATTTAAGAGAAGTGATTCTATTGTAAGTTGATATTTTTCAAAACACATGACCTAGGAATGATAACCCCAAATATATGCATCATATTGAGATAATAATAAATATTTGTTTATGGGATAATATTGGTGAACATGAAGGTGGTTAGTGATTTGATGTTTTATGTTTTCTGGGAATTATTCGATGTTTTGATTTAAGGAATATAATCAACAACCTGATATTTTACTATTGGAGGCATGCATGTTTTATAATGGTTTAAAGGATATTAAGGTATTTATATGTTTTTTCTAAGAAAATAAGGGCTACATTAATTGGGGAAATCATATGTTAAGTTTATTTTTTTTAAATTTAGAGACCTTACCTTTAAAATAAGGACTTTTAATTTTGAAGAATGTATTTTTAATGATAGTTATGGTAACTACATATGGAATGGGTTATGTTTAAATTTGGATATTATTATTTGAGGTTAAAGTATGATTTACCATATTAGATACCTTATTTTAAACATTTCTATTTTGCTAAATATTTAAAGTCCAAAGGAATAACTTATGGATCATCTGATAAAAGTGAATCATGAAAAAAAAATTCAAATTGAATATCCATATTTTGGTTTCAAAAATTAAATGGAGATGGATTTAAACACAACAAAATGATGAAATTACGCATGTGAAATGGAAAAAAGATCATGTAATTTTATTTTCTCATATGCTTATTTGTATATTAAAAAAATACCATAACTCTAGTAAAAGAATTTGAAACGAAAACATTATCCATTTACTTTTTGTATTAAGAAATTAATGGTCTTTTAACCGATCACAAATTTAGAGGGTTTTTAATGTAGACTTTCTAATGACCATGTAATTTATCACTCTCCAATATAACTTGATAGTAGATTTGATTTTCATTATAAGATTTTCATGTCCCACTAATGTTAACCTATTGGTAAACCTAGTTTTGTGGTGACCATCACAATGTCCTTTTCCTCCATTTAAGAAGAATTATTCTTTATCTAGTTGATGATGTAGGATTTTCACAAGGGTATTTTAAAATGAAAAATCCATGATTACCAGTCACATGTTTAAATTTCAAGGACCCAATTTATTGAATGAGTGGAGAATGTAACACCATAATATTTTATGGTATGCATCTTCTTAAATAAATTCAATTTATTTAATATTTTCGTTGCACACCAATCTTAAATGAACCATGATATACTACTAAATATTAATTAGATTTTTGGAATAGTAATGTGATCGGTAGGAATAGTAATACAGATATTATAATAATAAACTCACCTATGAAATAAAAAATAAAATTTAGGTATCTCATAATTTAAAATATGATATATTTATATCATTGAATACGTAAATGAATATTTTAAAAATGATAAATTAATTGTTGATATTTTTGTGAAATGTAAATGTTTATTTACAATTTAATAATTAATATAATGATTGAAAAGTAAATTTATTTTCATAAAATAGATTCATAAATTGATATTTTGTTTCATTAAAATTATAAGATAATTTTATTTTACCATAATTAATTTTTCAAAGTGTCGTAAAATCGGTTATAATATTAAAATCCATATTTTTTTTGAATAAATGATGATTTTAATTAAAAAATAAAGTTCACAAATTTTGAATTTTTTTCCTGATATGGATACCATTTTAAAAAAATACATGTCTAAAATTGGTTACGGTGTATTTTGGGGATTTTTCTAAAATAGTTGAATTTTTGGTGAATAATGAAATATGACAATTTATAGTATTTAACATTATAAGTAAATAAATGAATTATTGATTCATGGTTGAGTTATGTATAATGTAGGATCTCATTTGTTCAAAATAAAATTCTCTACTTACTGTATTAATTCATTTTAATTAACAATATTAGTACCATTGATCCAAAATAAAAAATAAATGAATAAAATAATAAAAAAACACACATCTCCTCCCTTATAAACACCACCCCTCACCAAAACTTATCCTAACACATTATAATCACATAATATTGTCTAAATTATATCCAATACCCTTCTTGAACTTATTCCACATGACCAAGACCTTCTGGTCTTAGCAAAATACCAAATCTCAGTGTCTTAAGGTGGATCCCAAGGAGATGATATTCAAGAGGTAAAATTCTCCATATTCCTCTTTTATTTTATTTTATTTTATTTTATTATCCTATCATAGCCCCCATATACAAAGTGGTAAAATAAATGCAGTATTATAAATATACTATAATTTTATTGTGCTAATGGAATATCCATCCTCAAATCTCTTCTCTTCTCGTTTTATTTTAAAAAATGAAAACATCGGCTGTGGAGTGTCGATTCACCACCTTCATGAACGATGAGTTTTCATTTTACATTACCAACTTAAAGGATGGTCATAAAATAATTATTTTTTTATATAAGATTTTAATATACATAATATAAGATATACCATTTTCTATAACCAATACATAAACAGAATATTAAATAAAACGAGACAGGCTCATGATGGTCGTAAAAACCACCAAATAAATTAAGGCATTTTCATCATAATTTTATCTAAAAAATAATCATCATACCATATAACAAAATAATATATGAGATCATATAAAATTATTTATGTTTATTAATACTAAATAATTTATCTTATGGGGAATTTATTCAAATTTAAAATGAACTGTCGTATTTATCCTCATGGGAACTATCCATAAAACCATAAAATAAACTCACCCAAAACAAGAAAATTAAACATTATAACTTATTGGAATATATATAAAATAACTTAATAAAATTATAATAAATAAAATATATTTTTAATTGGTTATTTATTATATAATTAATGATTCCAATTTGATTATCTAGGACATTAAGTACAAATGCAGAATTCTTTCAGACACGAGGTACTATTTTCTCATCTCAATTTTATTTATGTGAGATTTGGACTATTCAATAATTATTCTATTTTTGTGTTGTATTTATCTTTCCCATTGAAATATAATATCCCGAATCCATTTATCTTCATGTTTTTGAATGTTTCATTTTATAAGTATTACATTTTGGGTGCATATGATTCGACTAATTAAAAAGTGGTAAGGGAATTCGTAACCCAATTTACAATATTTAGATAAACATATACTCCAATGATTATTTCATGCAATGATTATGTGTGAAATGAATTTTTATTATCTTTTTTTGTTTTTACACATGTTTTATGTGGATTTATAGCTGATAAAAAATTCATTTGGTTAATGCTCACAATTTCTTTAAAAAAATACTCTTAAATTTTTTTTCAATGTTTAAAGGGAATGTTTTTTAACCTAAACAATACAAGTGTATCTTCCCACATTCATGATGACTTAATGTCTTGAGTAATACCTTAAATGTTTGAAATTTCATTTTGAAATAATATTTTTCACTTATAATTGTGTATATTTTTAAATAAATGATTTCAATGTAAAAGTGGTAATTCTCTCAAGAAATTTTCAATGATTTAATTAGAGTATTTTCATTTATATCAACAATATTTGTTGGATATTATGATTAATTATGTTTGATATCTTATGATATCTTCTACCATATTTTATTTCATTATTTATTATTAGTTTTAATATGCATGTTCTATTTTGAATCCATTCATCATATTACACTAGATGGTTTATGATTGTATTTATTATTTGGGGAAAGTTATCTCATATGCTAGTTTAAATATGAATTTATATGTTGATTATGTTTTACAACATTAATATTCATAATTCAATGGACTTAATAAGTGATGGGTGGGCCTTCTATTATCCCTTGATGCATTGGTAGGTCTAATGAGACAAACTAGACCATTTATTGGGCAAGGCCTTACCCATTTATATAGACTTCTTGGATTAGGCCTTCATGGATTATTTTATATGTCTCAAATTATTTATTCCCTCATTATAAGACTATTTATTGACAATCCATGTGATTATCTGACTAGTATAATATCTATGGTTAAGTTTCATTATCTTGTGATTATTTAAATGGAATTATTTTAGTAGATTTAATTCCTTCCATATTATGTTTAATATTATGTTTCAATGAAATGTTTTTATTGTTATTCACATTTCCTTTTTTTGTTTATGTTTATTTATGACAGCTTCCACTATATTATTAACCTCATTAATCATAGGAGCTCATGCCTTTCTTATGATTTATTTTTTCCCAGGATACCAAGATGTTTATTATGATTTACATGAAGGGATAATATTGGAAAATAAGGGTGTTTTGAATATAGTAACTATGTTGTAATTAATTTCAAGTTGGAATGTAATACTTATGTTTTTATCTAGTTTTCAAAATATATTAAACTATTCAGTATTTTTGGATGTAATTAAGGCAACAGATCCGGGATACTATGGTTAGGGTCTTTACATTTTTCGTCATACCTTAATAAATCTTAGTGCTTCTTGGAAGAATAAGGAAGTATGAGCTATGAACATCATCTAGAAGTTCTCCATTTATCTATGGTTTTGATGAGACGCATATTTTAGTTCCAAACCTATAACTCTATATTTAGAAAAGTTGAACTCCAGAATATTCAATACTTGTTTTTATAGCAGTTCATAATCTTGTTTGGCCTCCTTGATCCTCTCAAGAATGGATGGATGTCCAGTTATTTGTGAAATTTATGATGAATATCATTTTATTATTCCCATGTATATCCTCTACATGTCCAATAATATTGGATCCCTTGCAATCCCCATCATGGATAGGGTTTCTAGATTCTTTTAACTCATATCATTTGCTAGTTTTTCACTTTCTTAGGATGGTAATGGATTGACCAATATTTATCCTTGATTAGTTATAACCAACTTTTTTGATTCACTTTGAGATAATTTAGTGTGAATATATACTTGAGGCCTTTATGATCCATATATATATATATCACACTTATCCCTATATAGATAATATCAGAAAATATTCAACATAATCATCGCTTTAAGTAATTTTAGATTAGGTAATGTTTAGTTCTTCTCGTGGATCATTTATTGAAGAGAGTTATAGGGTATGAATTTTTTATCTTGAAAGATTAAACAACCCTGGCCCTTTTTTGGATACATCAATATAGATTAGAAATACTTTCCTATTCGTGGGTAATGTGAGTACTGGTTTTGTAATTATCCTCTTATTTAAATCTTTAAAACACTATTCAAAATCATTAGTCCATAAAAACTTGAATCCATTTTGAGTTAGCTTGGTTAGTGGGCCTCACAATCATGATAAGTTTTCCACAAGTTGATAATCATATCTAGATAATCCCAAGAAACTATATATTTCTATCATAGATGATGGTCAGAACTGTCCTTTGATTGCCAATATTTTTTAAGGATCCATAAACATATTTTTTCTAGTTATAACATGCCCTGTAATGTTAGTTATTCCATCCATAACTTACTTTTACTATAATTAACATACAAATTTTTCATTCTGAAAGGAATTTATTACAATATTAAAATGCTCCTCATGTTCCTCCTTACTTTTAGATTGGATAATAATATCATCTATAAATACTACCACAAATTTTTTGAGGTAATCCAAAAAAAACTATTCATTAATTTCATAAAGATATCTTGAGAATTATTGAGTAAAAATGGCATAAATTAGAACTTATAGTGAGTATAACTTATACAAAAATATTTCTTGGGGATATACTCTTTCTCCAAATTTACTTAAAAATTTCTCAACTAAAGATCTACCTTGGATAAGTATTAGGTACCACATAGATGATTGAACAAGTCATTAATCCATGGAAGAGGAAACCTTTACGTAATCAAGATCTTATTGAGTTTATAATAATCAATATAGTGGCACATTGATCCATCAATTTATTAATAAAAAGGACCAATGCACCCCATGATGAAACACTTGGTTATATAAACCCTTTATACAGATTCTCCTATAGTTTAATATTTATCTATTTAATTTTGACAATGGTAATTCTATATAGATTCTTGGAAATTGGAAAAGTTCTAGGTATATGTTTTATAATGAAATCATCCTCAAAACTAGGAGGAGGACTAGGAAATTCTTTAGGAGACACATCAATGAATTACCTTATATTGGGAATGTCATCAAGGATAATATTCTCCTTAGTCTCGATCATTAAATCTAGATAAACTTACTTACATGAAAATAATATCAATGCCTGATATGATGATGAAAAATTATATTAATTATTCTCCTTTAACTTGTATTTAATTGAATGGTAATTTTTAATACATAGGGTGATTTTCATTTCTCAAATATTAATTTTGGCTATATAAAATGAAATATGATCCATTCCCATAATAGAATCAAATTATATTAAATAAAGTATCATTAAGTGAAATTGAAAATTCCACCCATTTTTTTAGTAAGGGACAATTTATATCATTGGGATACAACAATTTATCCATTTTTTGTCATCACTAGTAACTCCACAACCTTGTTTTGATGTGGTTTTTGAATTTTTATACTAAAATTTCATGATTCGAAAGAAAGTGTAAAACTAGAATCAAATAGTATGTTCATTATCCTTGAATGAACAACTATAATACCCTCTACAACTTCTTTGCGATGATCCGCCCTAGCATTTATGATGGAATACTATCTCACTTATTATTTAGGTCTTAGAGGTTTTTATTTTCAATTTTTATAGACAACCATTGGCTTATTAAATTGATCCATATAGATTCCCCATTCCATGTAGTCAAAACATTAGAGAATAGGCTATAGGTTGACTGAAGCATTCTTTTATTCCATATTATTTGTGGGTTTATCCCATTATTAATATCTATATATGTTCCCTTCCTTCCTGCACTTAAAGAATTTCCTTTCCAACTTTAGTAAATTTTTAAGATTATTCTTCCCATACTTTTGAGAAGTGGTATGTTGGAATTTCCTTTCCCATGATTTTTCTCCATCATAATTCCAAAATAAAAATCCATTATCCTCTTACCATCTCCATACTTACGAGACCCTTGAGATTATCCAATATCCATTATAACCTTGAGTACATATCATGAAATAATTTTATATCTATTGAAGTCTCAAATCATCAATTAATTTCATAGAATCATCTTTATACTACAAAATAGGTGGTAAATTTTACCTTTGGGGCCAAAGAAGAAGTCATCGGCATGTCCTGAAAGTCTTGTGAAGTTATCCTCACATGCCTTATTGGATTTATCTTCATTTTATGGGAGGATAAGGAAATAATTCTCCCTTTTAATTCAGAGTGTGCGAAAAAATTATTTATTGAAAATATTTTCTGGAATTATTTCTACGCCATCACTTCGATCTCCTCCCGAGGATTCATATTTTTTTATTAAACAAGTAGTACAACATTCTACTTTTAATATCATTAAATTATGTGGGATATATTTTCAATGGAGTTGATCCATTGTTCTGTGGTTAAGGTATTATAAGACACACTAAAGTTAGAGTCATTTTTCACATAAAAGTATCAATTGAAACGTTCTATTTTTAATGGGATGTAGGTGTTCCACCAAACTAAAATTTATATTCATAATTTTATTTAATTAAAAAAGTATTTTCTTGAAGTTCTTGAATCTTACTCCCATCAGGTTTTCAATCCAATTTATAAATTTATCATAATGCCCCTCACATTGGTTGTACACTTGGTTTCTCCTGTTTCTAGACATAGAAAAAAATAAAGGGAAATTTAGTGATGAAATTTTTTAAATTATCATAGAAAAAAATGGGAAACCTTAACATTAATGGAATTAATCGTAATTGGAATATATTCCTTAACCTGTGAATTAATAGGTTTCAAAATAATATATCCATGATCTATTTCAAAAATATAAATTCTCGAGCTTATTTTTAATCCGTTAACAAGTGTTTTTATGGTGCTTGTGAATTTATAAAGGAATATAACTTGGATGTTTCAACCCAATTATCAATCATGGCCTCTTTTTTATGAACTAGGTAATGATAAAGTCAAGCATAATGCCCCATTATTTGGGGTTATTACACATTGGTACAACTATTCAAAAGTCGCATCCACTTTTAGTATCCAAATAGGGATTTATTTTCTTGGAAACCACTTACACTATATTTTTCAAAAATTTATGGATGTTTTTGTATTTTTAGTATTATACCTAAGTTTTTTAGTAGGGTTTTCTAATCCAAATCCCGAAAAAATTACTAGACATTCCTCAAATATTAACTACGAAAACCCAAATTTTAATACACCTTAATTCATGATTTATTACATAATGGTACACATAATACCATTCAAATATATCATAAGGTGAATTTTCTTTGTTAAAATAGATACATTGCATATTTACATAAAACATGGGCACAACATAATTATCTAAAAACTCAAAAAACTTCCCTCACAATTTCATTATTTTCAAAAACTTCATAGGACAACCTGGATATGTACATAATAATAGGGTGAACTATAAATCCCATAAAGGGAATAATAAACCATATCATAAGGTAATGTAATACATGTGATTTAATAGAAATATAAAGGTAACATAATAGGGGTGATAATTGTAATGTTTAACATTAAAGTATGATATAATATTATAATATAAAGGCAACATGGGAATGTAGAAACAATATCAAACCTGGCACCAGAAAACAATGTCAATGATAATCACTAAGACATCATAACATAGTGTGATTTGGATTACCTACTATTCACTATAAATGGTATCTAATGAGATAAAAACATCACCATATTCATTTTAGGGATATATAATTTCGTACCAAACCATCACATTCATATAATGTACATACATAAGTGTTCCACATAGATCATACAACATTAGGTTGAATTTAACTAATTTTAATCACATTATAAAGGAATTTGGGTTAAATACATGGAATTAACCTATTAATTAGGTATAGGAACCCCTAGGTGAATACCTTTTCATGCTAATTGGGATAGGTATTTACTACACAAGAGTTTGGTAAGGAAAATTTCAAGATAATTTCAGTAGCATAGAGGTTATACATCAAGATTCATAGAAGGGTTTACAGATAGTGAAATGAGGTATCTAGTTTATTTTAAATCATATGTAAAGTAAGATATATGTGTAAAAAAAATTTATAACACGAACAATTAGAAAAAATTAATAATATAATGAAGGATCTTGAATAAATAGGAGAAGGAGAGGATCCCTAACCTTGAGAGGGTGCTTCTAAAAGATTGGGAGGAGATTCTTAAGATATTGGGAATAGATTGGGAGGGTAATAGAGAGTTAAATTAATAGTAAATTCATTATAAAATAGTTTTTAGTTAAGAGAAATGTGTGGTTGGGTGGGTTTTTATATTAAAAGTGTGGGGACTTCTTCGTGAATTTCCAAACATAGGTTTTGGACTATGTATGATAAAATAATAAAAAACACAAACCCTCCCATGGATTTTAACCACGATTTAATACAAATAGGAATTTTTTTCAATATTTTATAACTCTATGATCCGAAATAATTAAATAATACATCTGGTGGTGGCAAAACAATTCATGTTCATAAAGAATTAATTTTTAAATCCTAAAATATAATATCATTTTTGGGGGATTCATTAAGGTGTTATAAAGTTAATAAAATAACATGAACAAAGATTATTTTAAAGGGGTAAAATAATTCTGGTTTTGGATATTGTTTATATTAATTCTTAAATCACATTTTTGTTTTTATGGTACAATAATACAAAATGTATATTTACACCATATAGAATTTTTACCCAAATTTCGTTCTATCACGTAAAATTATAATAAATTCATGTTTGGGAAATTTCAATGTTCTGATTTCAAAAATTATATTTATTTTATAAAAAAAATTCCATAAATATGATAATTTTTACTTTTAAAACAAAACATCCAATTTTAAGAAAAACATTAGTTTTTACGATGGCAATAGTTCCTGACCCTTATAAAAAATTAATTTTACCTCATTAAATTATATTATTATATATATTTTAATAAATATTATTTAATAATAATAATATACTAAGATAATATTTATTTTAAAAAATATAGAATTCATCAAAATAAGTGTCTGGATTGAAACTATATATTTCCCAATAATATATATTTGTTTCATCGCACCATAATCAAATTTTAATCAAACTAATTATTAATTCATTTATAAAGTAATAATAAAAGAGGATAATATAATCATTAATTTATTAAAAATAAAAATTCAAAAATTCATAATGTTATAGTGTAGCTATATAAAACCTTGTTATACTAGTTTAAACCTTAAGAGTAATGTGTGTGATAGTGAAACATTCTTATGGTGGTTTGACAAACATGGTTTGGGTCATGGTTTTGGTAAGCTTGAAATTATCTCACAAGTGTTCACACTCATGCATTATTTGTTGAATATAATCCTGGTATTGGTCAAAATAAAATCCCAATGATGTCACCTTCCTCATATTCTATGAAAAAAGTGATTTATAGTGTACAATCATACTAGTCAAGACCATTGTTTCTTCCGTCGGTGTCATTTAGTCTTTATCATAACCCTTAATATATAATAATTTTAAATTCCACTACAATATAACTATATTTTCAAGGGTTATAAGGGTTAATGATATTTTAAATCCAACCAGCTACACATTCCCAAAATAATTGAAGTAGAACATGTGTTTTTATAAGTACATTACATAATAAAGAGTTTACTCATTTTAAAAGGGAATTTCATTTTTAAATTTTTTAATAGTTACATGTGGTATTTCCACTGATGGTGAATAATCCTTTTATTTCAAAAGATTTTTTCGTTAAAAATTAAATTCCTAGATGGAAAAAGAAAAAAGGGTTATGATGGACCCTTAGGCATTGATTGTTTTTCCTGAGCCACTGATGGTCGAGGCCTTGATGATACATGAATTCCCTATTACACATGGACCCTAAAAGTTATAATGAAAAATGGACATAATAATTTTAGTGTCCATAGTGTTAGGTTCACTTTGATACCTTTATATATATGTAATGTTAAATTTTGGTGGCTATCTTATGGAATAACCATACGAGAACCTTGAGATACTATGAAAATTTTAGGCTAAAGAGATTGTTGTGGGGAGAGGGTTCCACCCCCAAACATTCATGACTAACTTGGTGGGTAGATCCTGAGGAGATGAATGGACAGGTTGAGTGTGAGTATTTACCTAGGGTGACTTGTTAAGGGTGATTTTTTGGAGGCAATACTATTTTATAACTTCCTAAAAGGCCAGTGAGGCCATAATGATAGTTTAGGGATTCTGAGGGATGTTGTGTCCTATGATGGATGTGGGTTTACCTAGGAGACTTGTTGAAGATAAAAGAACATATGAATGTTGATTTGGAAATGATGAGTACTAGGGACCCTGATGAGAATCCAGTGATATATAGACCCTAGAAACATTGTGTTTACCTAAATAGGTAGTGATGGTTTTGGGTGTTATCTTAGAACATGAAATGAAAATTTATTCCTATTATAGCTACAGAGATGGATGTTTACACACTATAGAGGAAAAAATTAGTTTTATAATGGGTTAGGGAAGATATACAACCCATTTATGTACAATATTCCCAATGATTCAGGTGGTAGACACTTCCCATCAAGATGTACTAACATTAAGGGGATGGCTAGGATATGCTCTTACAATCGGAATGTTGAGCTAGATATTGATATAGAATTCGGGATTGCATAGATATTCTCTATATATTTATATGGTTAGATTAAAATTCCACCAATATGTTATTTTTAGAATGGTGAACCACACCCCTTGACTTAGATAATGTTATTTTCAGTATGGTAAGTTGCACTTTAGACTTAAGCGATGTTGAATTCTCATTAAAGAAATCCATTAAATTTCCATATGTGTTTTGGATGGATTGTACATGATCTATGGATCTGTTTGGTGGGATGAAAAATCCACTAATATTTCTTGTATGATTTGTAGATTCACACCCATTGATGTAGATGATGTGTTTTCATGGTGGGTTACACCCTGGATCCAAGCGATGATTCCTGACAGGGAAGTCCCATGAGTTTTCAGATGAGCTTGGGATAACGTTCATATGATCCTTAGATATAGATGTGAAGAAATTTGGGATGTATTAAAATTTATTAATATATCCAGATGTGATGAGATTTGAGATTCCATGGAAATTATCCTTAGATTTAGAAGAGGTGGTGTCCTATTGGGAGAGTTTCACCCCTAGACTCGGATGACATGTTTTTCTGTCTAGATTCCCCTTGGTCCCAAATTAAGGGTAGCCTACATGAATGATTTAAATTTCCTAGTACACATTCCTTGTAATCATCCATTAGTCCTAAAAATGGTAGGCATGGTTACATTATGTTATTGTAGAAAACATTCCATTAGACAAGGATGGTTTGGATTAATGTCAAGTGTTATGTAGGACATAGGTATTGATAATGGTTTTTTAGTTATTCTTCCATAGTATTTGTATTTATTATTATGAGAATATACCATTTTTACAAAATATTTAGTGGTTATGTATACGGATATATTGGTGGTACCCTACTAAGTTGTACTCACAATATATTTTGGGAAACTATGACACTTTTGTACCCATGTAGACTACAATGATCAAAGGTACAAGAGGGGTAGAGTCATGATGTGTCATGATCCAATGGGATAACTCAATTTCGTTTTAGTGATTAACATGTTATGAGGCTTAGGGATGGTAGTAGAAACCCTAGTTTTTTATTTATTTTATTATATTTATTATATATATGTGGTTGGCCCTATGGGTGTCTAGAAAGTGTTATAACTGCTTACTCCCACATTCTCATTTGATATATAATTATTTTTTAATTTATACCCCCAATAATATGTCTCTTATTATATAGTATAATGTTTCGTTTATTTTTTCTATTACTACACACTATGATATATATGTATTGTCTCACCATAGTAAAAACCAAGACCCCCACGATTAGTCGGCAGCCTCTTGAAAACAGGGTGGCATGCCTAAGGTCCTAGTGAATACTCATCCAATTCGATCACAACTTAGTATCCATAAACCAAGAGAGGAAATTATAAATGTATACTAAAAAAACACTCTAATTAAATAGGTAATTTAATAGAGTTATATTTTTCTGACATAAAGGAATGCGAATTAAATAGAGTGAAAGAAAATTGTATATACCAAGAAAAATTAAGATTAATAGAATAAATAATTTAGGAAAAATAAAAAAAATCACTTAAGAGAAAGGAAAACCTAATTATTTTAAATAGTTATTTATAAAAAACAAGATAGATATATAAAAATTTTAATAGATTATTAGTCTGGGATTTCTTAAGAAGTTCACAATGAATCATTCATGGAAATGAGTAATACATCATTATTAAATTCTGCATCAATCCTAACAATATAGAGATCTTTTAGTGAACATTAATTATTTAGTAAAAAGACTAATCTAATGATTAATTTTATATTTTTAAAGAGATTGTAATGAACTATTTGAGTGTAAATTAACAAAATTTTCTAATTTGTATAATAATAATAGTTACTCTAGTTTCCCAAAGAAAGACTTATCTCATTCATGAGTTTCAGATTCCATCAACCATCATGGGGGTAAATTATAAATTAACCCATATAAATAACCTACATTTTGTTTCCTTACGGTTCCATTGATCTTGTAACGGTGTCCACTTCGGAGTAGGAATTTGGAAATATTATGAACATGTTAAGATTTTGTTAATTTTAAAAATTTAAATATTAAATATGTTTTTATCATGAGAATTTGATCATGATTATCTCATAAATGGAGACCCATATTAATAATCCATAACAATGGTTATGCATGGGAGGAAGGGTTTTATCTAATTAGTACGATATTTGCTCGAGTTTAGGCCCTAAACCGGAAGTATTTTTGGAATTTAGTAAAATACCTCACTGGCTAAAACCCTAACTATATACATATAATATTTTATCCTTTTACCTATTTTTTGCCTCAATTAATTAAACAAACCCTATATAATTAGATATATTTTGAGAATTTATATTGTGTACTTCAATGAGGAGATGATGAAAATGAGAAACAAGGACAGATCATGAAACATTGTTGTCATTTTTATACATGGTAGGGCTTCATATTTGAATTAATTCATAATTCTCTTTTTCATTATTTTTAATTATGTTATAATTATTAAATTTATGAAGGATTAATTCTGATTAGTCACTTAATAATAATCCCCCACTAATTATTCTCACATGCAATCGTTAATGTCCACATCTGTGAAGAAGAATAGAACCCTAGGGAACTTTTGATTTCCAAAACTCAACCCTTTATATAATATAAAACTTATGATATATGAAATGGTTATAATCCATTTTTATTGATGTTCCAAAAATATAATGCACTAATGATTGTTGTATGGGTGGGGGGGGGGGGGTGATTTAGTGATACACTTAAAATTTAATTTATAAAAAAAATAACCGATGTAACATGTCAAAGTCTTGATAATCTAAAACTCTTATCTCACCCTCACACATATATAATATAAATATTAATGTAAACATGGAACTACTATTCTTTACATGGTTTAACCCCTTATTTAGGCTACTAATTTCTTGTTATTTTTAGGTAGAGTATGAGGTGTATATTTTCCAATAATATCAAGAATGATTACATGTGATATGGGAATGTATCATCCTATACCCAAAAGGGTTTTCCCAAACTAATTCCATAAAAAATAGTTATTATATATTCTCCCATATGTTTTCAAATTCACCTACAAATGAAACAGAAAATATCAATTTAACTTCATGATTATTCTATAACAAAAATTGATCTTAATTTGAGTCATAAAACTAATCAGAATTAACACCTTCTCATGAACTCATCTTTTAAAACTTCATTGTCCAAAATCTCAATGTCTGGAAGATAAATGTAAAGTGTATCAACTCAATAATATTTTATAACTTAGACACTTCCTCTATTACTATAATATTATCCATAATCACACACTGCTAAAAGTTGAAACATTACCAATGATTTTAATTCATTTATATATGTGGGAAAATGTTGGTATAAGATATTCGAATGATTTCCTAAACCATGGGTATATAATTTTTTGGGATATCTCTACACGAATGGTTTATTTGAAACCATGGGTATAACTCCCATGGATTTCCATTTTTCAAACAGTTTTATAAAAAAATTTGTATGAAATCTATAATAATGGTTTTATAAAACATTGTTATAGACTTAATACTCCAATGAAACTAGAAACACATCCCATCTTCACCCCAAACTAATATACACACCAAAAACCTGCAACCACACGCCGAAAAATTGGAATACAATAAAAGAAATTAGGAAATGGATTAATTAATTTAACAAGTCACAATACACTTCTAAAACACCACATATATTTTATATCTCACATTTTATTAGTTGATAAATGTAGAACAAAATCATAAAAAATATATCCAATAATGTTCATTCTTTAAAAATGATGTGTCCTAAACATTAATGAGGAATATAGAGGATAAATTACTCTATCATGAAAACAATTATAATCACCATCATCAATAATATACTCATCACAATCATTGTCACCATCACTATCATGATCACCATCAATATCATCACCACCACCATTATCATCAACATCATCACCAACAACAATGCCATTTCCACCACCAATGCTATCTCATTCATTTTCACTAGAAATTTCATCATCCTGACCACTAGTAGGCCCATAATTACCATCATTCAATGCATTATATACTGAAAATTACCTCAATTTGATTGTTTTAAAAACCTCATCATTATATAGTTTATGTGATGGATATAATTATGTCATAACATTCATAAATTTTTCATTGGACTTTTAAAATCATTCATTCTTATTCATGGTAATGTTTTGGCCTATACTACCTACACATGTGCCTTTTCATCCTCTGCATGATCTATTTTCAACATTGTTCAATAATAACTTTTATAGGAACATGATATGGGATAAAATTAAGTGGTAAAATACTATTCTTTGGTCAACAATGTACTCTACCACACTGCTCAGCTCTAAATATCTAGTGAAAATGATCATTTGACCCAATTTTTCATCTTATAACTCATAAAGGGCATATAATGAACACTATTTCAAATATAAAAAAACTATTTAATTAAAAATAATAATAAAATTTGAAATCAGAAAACTAAACATTTAAATATGTTGTTTTGTATCTTTATTTACAGTAGTTCCATCTTTCATCTATCTAATAAAGATATTTTTGTTGAGGCACACATCCATCAATGGAAAATACCACCCAATTTATTTTAATTCAATGTAGAAAAACTTTATTCAATAATAATGTATTTTTCAACAAAATTAACTCATTTCAACCAATATTTAATTGGGAATAATAAAGAAAATTTAATTAAATTTCACCAAATGTATTAAATTATTACCAATTGCTTAAACTATAATAAATCATACCTAAATGAAAAAATTGGGATTATTTTGGTGAAAATATAATTATTGTAGTATTTTATTATTATATTAGGTAAAATTCATTTTTTATTGGTTCCACTATGCTTGGTTGAATTTTGTTTAAGTAAGAATTGTTTAGGTTAATTTAACATTTGTAAATCCTATTCATCTTTTTTTTGTTTAGTTATGAATACAAGTATTTAATTTAGATTAGTTTAGGTTAATATGGTTTATTTTATTCTAATAAATTTAATATCAAATTAATTTTAACTTATTTATTTTTATTTGGGTTAGTTAAATTTTAGTCATTCCAGTTTCATTCAATTATTGTTTCAGTTGTAGTACCACTAAATAAATCTTTTAGTTTAGATTTATTTTATACATATTGTTACAATTTAGATAATTTTTGACTTTATTATATTTAGTTTGTTTCTATTCAAAATAATTTATATTCAACTGGTTCATGTATGTTAAGGTAATATTTTTCCCTTTTGGTTCCATTTTTCTTTACAATGTTTGATTTCGATTAGGTATGTGACATCCCATCATCGACCCTAGGGTACTTCTAACTCCTTTTTTGATCATACCTTGGTCAAATAATTGTTAAATCTATATTTGGAGTCAATCCAAAGTTTTATAGGGTACTAAATCATGGATGAGAGAGGCTATGGAATGGAGTGGATGGCTACGACATGGAATGTCTATCTAATGTGTGGAGCCTTGAGATGGTTCTTCCATTCTGGGAATGGTTACGTGCCACTATAATTTTTAGTATGTTTTTTTCCATGGAGAAAGGTTTTGGCATAAAAAATTTGAGTTCTATATTGTGGGGGAGCATGCAATAACATAGTTCTATGAGGGGTATGTTGGATAGTTCTATCAAATTCGGGGTAGTTGTGCCATGGGGAGTAGGTAGTGATGTAGCATTCATTTCGTAGTGGGGCTCTACAACATGGTAGTCTCAACTGCACCATAGTACTATCTCCTAAAATATTAGTTCTATAGCATGGTTCTCGGATGTGGTTTAACCAGAAAGGATACAATATGGTGTCTCTCATTGAGACATAGTATAGGATTCTTCTAGAAAATTTTCTTGTTGTCTAGGTGATTGTGTCATGATATTATAATTTTTAGTTATCTTATAAATATTCAAATTCCCTTCAGACCATATTTCCTTCCAATGTTCTTTCACAAACCTTAAGTTCCTATGAGATAATTTTAAATTCCTTTGAATCCTTTTTTCGGATTTTAGACCCATCATTGTGAGATCAATTATTGGGGATTTATCACCATTTATGAGGTAGAATCCCCCATACAATGTTTCAAATTCATGATTTTTTTGATGTTCTTGTGCAATTCCGTTGGTTTGTTTAATAAAAATTATGTATTTGGTATCAAGGTATATTTTATTTAATAAATAAATATTTTTAATGGGTTTTTCTTTAAAAATGAATTTGTGCACACTCTGTACTTTAATAAAATTCGTTAAAGAAGATTTTGATTACAAAATGGATTTTCATGCATAAAAGTGGTAATTATTCATTGTTAATTTTTTTTATAAATGGTGATTATGATTTTAAAATGGTTTTTGGAAAACTATGAACTTTGGGAATCTAGATGCATTAGGAAATGGACCATTCACTTTAGTGTATGTACTACTACAAGGGGTTTCTGATATCAACATACTATGACAGTACAAGATTTTTGTTGGATTCACGTGATGAATATCTTAGTATTTTATATATTATGTACATGTTTTAATTCCCATTTGTGAGAGCCTAAATCATTGATTTTTTATTTATTATTGATTTTACACATGGAAGTATATTTCATGTATTGTTTCTCACATGATTATATTATATTGTATCCATTTTTCTTTTTTCTCATGTTCTCATGTTTTATTCAACCGTACTTTTCATATTTCAAATTTATGTGAATATGAAAGGATTTTATGAATACAAATACATTTTTTCAAAAATGGTTGCACTTTATAATATTCATTATAAATTGTATTTTGTTTTAAAGTTATAGATAACATTTTCATGGAATTATACTTTGTATAGATTCTTCGATGAAATTATATTGTGATTTTTTCTCACATCATACCCTTTTCTTTTGGGTATTTTTATATATGGGTTTTTAGTACTCAAGAAAAGGGAAGGGAATCATTTATCTCTTAAGAGTCTCATGGTTGTCCTTGCCTTTATACTGGGATATTTTGATGGCGACACATGGTCACATGTAGTTTCAGATTATGGATTTTCATGTTTTACTTCAATTTTTATCCCTTTGGTCTTGAAATTTTATGTATAAAAGACATATATTATTCTACCATTTGAAAATATATTCTTTGTTTAGTTATACATGGGACTTATGTTATATTTTACACCTCAGCTTGTGGTGGACCCTCTTGGGTGACTTGTCTAGTTGATCTTGGATGGTTCATTAAAAAATTGTATCATAAGGGTTAACTAACATGAAGTTTCATGAAATTTCCTAGGATTGGTGCAATTTATTTGGTATATATAATTTAGGAGTATTTAAATTTAGGTATTCAATGTAGGAGGGTTCTCAAACATCTCATTTTCATGTCTAAACTCGAGTTACCATGTGTGGTTAGTTTTTTTTTCAAGCATGAGACTTGGTGTTTGATTTTATTTGAATAAACTATATTTAGGGTTTATTTAAATGGGAATATTCATTTATTAAGGTGTTTTATTTCATTCATAAGATCCAAAAATAAATTTTATTCTTACTGTTTAAAGGTAATGATATGGATTCATAAAGATGGTCTTATGAGTTGGGAAATTTCTCTTAAAAATATTGGTTATTTTATTATGTTTATTAGAAACATCCTTCTAGAAGAGCTCTTCAAAATAAAATTGAGTAAGCTATGAGAAAATATCCACAAAAATACTTAACAGAACCATCTTCAGGGGAATCTATATTATGCACTATTTAGACTCTATGTCAGGTGAGTATTGGACACCATGAATAAATGCTAGATCATGGATCAGAATATAATAAGAAGGATCCACACATGTTACATAATGATAAAGAACCCTAGGAATTTAAATATTTACTTGAGAATATTGAAATGATATCCCACTTTATGAAAACTATGGAGTAATCTTTGTTGGGTTTTTCTATGTACGTTATTGAAGTACATGGAAGGAAATGGTGGGAATATATCATGAGTTCTAGGATTCATGAGGATCATACATAGACTTATTAAAATAAAATATTCAACAAAAATTTTTATCCTGAAACATTTCATGTTGTGAATTATCATAAATTTAAAACCATAGATAAAGGATATCATTTGGTTTTCGAGTATTCTACATGTTTCACTAAGTTGGTGCACCTAGAACCTTGTCTTTTATCAAGGATTAGAGGGTTGATATGTGACCTAGGGGTGATATTTGACCAAATATAATTCTATTATTCCATATGAACTTCCTTAAGATGGCGGATAAAGAGTCTATGAATGAGGTAGAATTAGTTGGGAATACTAATCTAGGTGGATCATTAGTTTCTGTTGTGGTTATAATAGGCATGTCTTCTATATAAAAAAATATGCTCAGTTTTCATTAGGACAAATTTTAGGGGAAATATCAGGAAAACACCAGGTTGTTTGCTACTAATGTGGAAGTCATGGACATGCAATGCCTAATTATATGTAATTACCCCAAAAATATCACCATTGTGTACAATCTAGTCATCACAAATGTTTTTGGGGTAGGATATACCAAGGTAGTTTGATTGGATCCACTCTCATTAAGGGTTCACAATTTGGTTTTGATTCTTTCAGAATTGGTGGATCTTATATTCATGCCAAATGGACTGTTCATGTAGCTAATAAATATCAAGGAGGAGCTAATACTGAATTTCTTTGCATAGAAGTGTATCAAATAATGAAATTAGAGGAAATGTCAGCTATAGTTATAGGTATTGTTTTTATTTAATCCTTTATGGTACTAGTTTAATTTGAATTAGGTGATACTAAATATTTTATTTCAATGTAGTTAATTGATGTGTTTGGATTAAATTTAAAACATATTACTTTCTTGCTGGATCTTTCCATGTCATTTGGAAAGAGGTATGAGCTTGGTTTCAAATGCCCAGTGTGTTAGGTAATGATTTATATATTTAAACTAGTGCGTGATTTCATTGTTCATAATATGGATACCATCAACCTTATTATTTTATCAGATTATATGACTAGAGTTAAGGCCCAGAATGACTATTATTTTCACAGAGTTCAGTTACTATTTCCTAATCGGTTCTATCACATATTTTAGGGTTGGTGGGATTCTAGATCTAGGAGGATTGGGCCCATTTTTTTTATACCATAATAATTTCATTCCCATTATCAGATATGTTCCTTGAATTTATTTTTTCTCTCTTGGGTATTCCACTTAATTTAGTGGTGAGTGCATATCTGGAGGTAATTCTAGACGATGTTTTCAATATCCAACCCAAAGATAGGCCAAGTTTACTATTGATCTTCATCCTTGTATGATTCCCATTTATATGAAATTTTATCACATGGACCCCATTGAGTTGATGGATATTGAAGTTCATCTTATGGATCTTGAGTCTAAGGGATCTATTTATCCTATAATGTCACCTTGGGATTCACCTATCCACCTTAACAATAATGAATATGAGAGACTTATAATTTTCAAGAATTATTGAAATATAAATCATGTGACCATTAAGAATATTTATCCCATTCCAAGGATTTAGTAACTCATTGATTAAAACAAAGGAGATTTTTAGTTTAAAAAGATTGATATTTGGTTTGGGTACCACCAGTTAAGAGTATGAGAAGAGAATATACCTAAGATAGTATTTAGGAGACTATATGGGAATGTTTAGTTTCTAGTTATTCCATTTTATCTCACTAATTATAATATAGTATTTATGGTGTTGATGAACCAGATATTTCATTGCTTCTTTCACCCTTTTTTAGTCATTTTTGTGGATGATACTTTGGTATACTCCATGTTAAAAGAGGAACAAATTGATTATTAGAAAATTATACTTGGAATATTTAGAGAACATCACTTGTATAGTAATCTTTCTATGTGTTCATTTCAAATACAAGAAGTGATTTTATTAGGAAATGTTATACATGAGAGGGGTTCCTCATTGGATCTTTAAGAGATATAGGCCATATTTGTCCAGGGAGCATCATGAGAATGTGTTTGAGATATGAAGATTCTTAGGTATGACTTTTTATTATAGGTTGTTTTTTCATAACTTATCCAAGCTTGAATCTCCAAGATGGCTTTGACATGTAAGGGTGATAAGTTTGAATGAAAGGATAAATTGTAGAGATATTTTGGAGAACATAAGGGGAGGTTTAATTTATCTCCCATTATAATTCTTCTAGATATAGGTTCAGGTTATGATGTTTTATATGATTCTTCAAGTATAGATTTGGGGTGTGACTTAATGGAAGGGAAGAAAGTGGTGGCATATATCTCCCACTAGCCAACTCCTCATAGGAAGAACTACCCCACCCATGATCTTGAGTTGGCAGATATTATTCAGGTACTCAAAACCTAGCATCACTGTATCTTTGGAAAGTGGTACATGGTATATTCTAATAATAATATCTCGAAGTAGTTTTTTTACTAATAGGGATAAAAATTTGTTATAGTGACACTGGTTTGAGAATCTTATGTCATTTTATTTTGATCATGAATTCATTCTTTAGAAAGGAAATGTCATGGATGATGCCTTGAACTATAAATTACCGACTTAAGAATCGAAGAAAAAAATAGAAGAATGGTCTCTGATGAATTTTCTCACTAAGATGATATTAGGATTGGAAGATTATAATGGGAAGTTTTCTTGGATTCTATGATGTATGAATCATAAATTAATGATCGATCTCAACATGAACAGGTAACAAAAAAATTTTACCATAATTTTATAAATATCCTTAATGGTAGGAAGACATTGGGTGAGTGGTCTTTATCTCTCATCAGTGGTTTGAGTTTTTGATGAAGGTTGGTTGTTCATATATCTCTAAGGAAGGAATTTATGGATGGAGGTCTCTGATATTATTGGTACTTACACTTTAGGAATACCAAAATATATCATGGTCTAAGACGTCCGTACTGGTGGATAATGATGAGATGTTTGATTAAAGGTTTCATTTCATGGTGACTTACTGGTTACAGGGATAAGGGAGAACATTAGAGACATACTAGTGTGCATCAACCCTTAAGCATTCCAATATGGGAGTGGGATGAGATTTCTATTGACATAATTATTGGTTTTCAATGGGCTCCTAGCGGGATGGATTAGATTTTGGTAATAATTTATCAGCTTAAGAATATTTCTATTTTCTTCCTATGTAGGAGATAATGAAGGTCGATTAGCTCGAGCACTTGTATACCTGATAGACTGTAAGAATTAATGGCGTACCCTCTAAGACTATTTCTAACTGAGAACCATGGTTTACATCCATGTTTTAGAAATATTTTCAGGAGGTAATGATTTCTATTTTGAAATTAATCATGACATATCATGCAAATATAGATGTATATATTGAACAAGATATCCAGTTTATTGATAGTATGTTTTGAGCATGCATCCTTGATTTTATTTGTTAATGGGAAAATAATATTCCTCTAGTAAAATTTTCTTATTGTAATATTTATCAGAATTTGATTAAGATGGTACTATTTGAAGGATTTTCTGGGAAGATATATATATATATATCCCTTGTATAGGGAATATTTTGGAGAGCAATACTTGGTTAGAACATGTCTTGTTCAGGAAACAAGGGAAAGGGTTCAATTGATCTGAAAGAGATTGGCCACTAAACAAATTCATCATAAACCCTATGTGTACCATCATAATTGACAATGAGAGTTTGATATTGGTGACTAGGTATTTCATCATGTTTTACCTCACTTGGAACACCATGAGTTGTGTAAGTAGGGTAAGATAGTGTTGAGTTTTATTGCCCCTTTTTATATTATTGATTGAATTGAAAAAGTGGGGTATCAGTTGGACTTTCCAGAAATCTTAATCTGGATTCTTGATGTTTTTCATGTTTACCAACTGATGATGAATCATTTAGACCTTTCCCATGTGATTTAATGAGAATATGTTAATCTAGGGCCCTTTCCCATGTGATTTAATGAGAATATGTTAATCTAGGGCCTGAAACCACTATGGTTGCTTAACCAGTTTATATTACTAATCACCAAGATAATGTTTTAGATGGTAATATAGTTACTTAAGTCCACACACTGTGGTAGTGTAGAAGGGGTAGCCAAGAGATGTGGGAGTGTTAATTATTAATGGGGCAGGAGTGGGATTCTCTTTTTTCATGTTTAGAATCTTGTTAACTTTCTTAGGGCAGAATGTTTTTATGGTGGGGATATTTTGACTGTAACGACCCAAAGATTTATCAAAGGAATTTCTCCCTTCTAATAGTAATGTCTCATAGTATAAAAATAATAAAATCAGTTAGGGGAAGTAAAAAAACTTTCTAAATGAATAATTAATGAAATAAAAAGTATTTTTGGATGTTAAGGTGTAACATCCCAAGTAAGTAATGAATAATAGATATTTTTATCTATGTCTACTAATGAATTAGATAGTGTTTTAGAGGCTTAAAATGAGAATAAATCCAATCCTAAGCATAGAATAAACTAATATTTTTAAAAGATTGTTTTACCACCTTTTGATGGAAAACCATTTTTAATTCAAACTTTTGACAATTTTATAATCTATATTTGTCTAAATAAACTTATTAATTATTATTGGGACATTTAAATTTACTTTGGGTAAATTTTTGGTATTTTTCTGACAATGTTCATTTTTTTAATGAATAGTGAAAATTATTGCATTTTACATCAAAACTGCTTTTTCATCTAATTTAATTACATGGTTATATTATCTTTTTAATTGGTTTTAAATTTAAATTAGAAATATTTTTACCATTTAATACAATAGTGGTCATTGGAATTAATTTCACTTTGAAATTGGACTTAAACTAGTGTCAATCTTTCGATACTTATTGTTTCATAAAAACACGCTATTTGCTCAGACAGTGGGAATTAATTATTAAATTAAATAATGTAACTTATATGTTTTGAATTTTGTAAAATAGACCTCATTTTTGAAATCATAATATCAAATATAGCTTATGCTGAAGTTTTGGTATTTTTCTGAAAAACTTCAATTTTTGATGAATAGTGAAACCACTAAGTGGTACTTAAAAAAACTGATTTTTTCGTTTAAATGAAATTTTACCACCTCTGTGTTTTGAAGTTCAAAAATCCAACATACATGATTTTTATTAAGAAGTAAAATGTGGTTCAATGGGAACAAAATAATTTTTTGGTGAATAGTAACTTTTATGTTTTTAATCGCGATTAGAGGTAATTAGTGTAATTTAATGTAAGAATAATGTTTTAATAAAATTAAATGAACTTGAAACATGTCCTACCCTTATTTGATGTGTCATGGAAGACCAAGAAAATCCATGGGTCAACTTGGGTACCCCTTGGAGCCACTTTGGAAGGAAAATGACATTAATGACTTTTATTTAATGTTAAAGTAAAAATGTCACAAACATGGGTTGTTTTACTAAAACAATTTTTAAATGGGATTATACATGTCATATTTTTGACTATAAATATTAATTAGGAATATAAAAAGATTTCATACATAATTATATATTTTTTATAATTTTTAGACATTAAATAAAATAAATTATTTATGACACCATGATGATGCAGTGATGACCTCATTATATAACAATTTAAATAAAATGAAAAGATAATGTAAAATCTAAGACCTAAACATGTCAAAAACCTATTGCATGGGTGGATTTGGAACTATTATCACCTTATACTCGAAATATATAATTTTGGGACCTTTTAAATCCGAAAAGAATTTTATAATAAAGTATCCTTTTATACCTTTCCAAGAGTGCCCCTCCTCTCCTCTTAGAAAAGGCCCTCACCTATACCACCTTACCTACACCTCCAAAGACTATGGCTCAGACAAACCCTATCCATTTTTCCTCTCCACATTCCTATCTTACTCCTTGAAGCCTCACATTGGGAAGAAGTCTTCCCAAGGAATCCTTTGAGCTCAAATCAAAGAGTTACCCATTTTAAAGGTAGTGTTTTCTCTTGTGTTATTTTGTTTTATTTTGCTTCTCCAACCCCCTAAACTCTTTTTATTCATATATTTTGTAACAAATCCTGTATCTTCAATATACTAGTATTTTTTTATAAGAAGAATTCGAGATACACTTACAGACACCTACATCTAATGGTTAAAGAACATATTGTTTCTGTGGATGGCGAATTTCTGCCTCACGAAACGATGATTGTTCAATATTCATCCAACACCTTCAAAGGTGGCCATTAAGATGTAACTATATTTATATATGATATATAATATGTTTATTTTTTTCTTATCTTCTGTATATTTCATTTATGGCACACCTTTATGACTTCCATTATGGGTATACGCGATATCTTCATTTTAGGAAGTGCGGACTACCGCCCCCTCAAAGTGATTTGATATGTTAATGACATACGTGGGACATATAAAGGATATATTTAATGATATTATATATGATATTATACTGGAATTATAATATACCTTTATATCATTATGATTTCACTCCATTAAAGTATGAGATAGAAATGAATGTAGCGTTCACGCGTATTTACAGCTTATCGTCTCCATGAACGGTGCATTTCATTTCTTATCCCCAAATGTAATGTACTATTATAAGTACATATATATATGGATATATATGATGTATGTTACATCTATATGATGAATATAATTCTGGAATTAAAATGTACATATCTCTCATTTAGTTTTAATTCCATTAATATGACATAGTAATGAAAGTAGCGTTCATGCGTACGTACGGCTTACCGTCTCCATGAACGGTGCATTTCATTTATTACCTATAAATGATTATCTAATATTATAAATTCATGTATTTACAATATATATATGATATATATGGAATCTACATCATGAATATCATTCTTGAGATAATGGATATTTGACTACATGAACAACTAGTAAATATAAGAATTTCACTTTTGACTCAAGTACCAAATATCGAAAAAACGACCATTATTAACATAAATAAATACATAGTGTTCATAACATGGTAATAAGTAATATAATAGGAATAATGAACTTGAAAAAGGTTCTTAAGAAAGTAGAAATTAACTCATGTTTATTATTCAGGACGTTAAAGAATGATTGAGTCAAGTCGGACCCGAGGTATGGGACTTCGTCTCAATCTCCTTTTATTGAGGCATATTTTGTTTTATACAAAACCTTATTTTATACGGTGTATAAACCCCTATGAATTTTTCTTTTATCCAAAAGGAATCTTTTTTATACGAAGCATTTTACTAAATGACAAAAGGGAATGTTTTTGTCGTACGTATGCGGCGACAACGACTTCTCCGCCACCTTGACCATTATTTGAGTTTCGGATTCCACTACAAGCCATACCCTTTTTTAAAAAATAAAAAATAAATACCATGTTTTACTTTTTGTTTATTTTGGTATTGAAAATGGTTTTCATAATGTTTATATTATATCAATGTGTTGTATTGATATCTTGTGATTGAAATGTGGAAATTTTATGTTTCCTTTATGCATGTTTTATGTGATATGATTATGTTATGGTTCTTGGGAATTGTTATGTATATGAGTGGTTTCGTGATAAACTAAGTGTGGGTGATCCTGATATAGCTCTCCAATTCATTGGGTAATGTGAAGGAGTTAAATGTTAAGGTTTTTCCGAAGAGATTTAGGGAATATACTGTGATGGGTATTCCAAACGTAACCAAAAGGGTTACTCCCTACGTAAGAAAGTTATGAATGCCTCAAGTTACCTTTATGTCTTATTATTTCTATGATTTATTCATTATTTGTTGAGTTATGTAAAATTTGTTATGTTTTATGAGTATAGTATGATTTCATTGATTCTTATGTATACATGTACTCATTTTTCCTTTCCATATTTTTATATCCCTTACTGAGATTTTTATGCTCATCCCATGTTTTTGAAATTTTTTTCACAGGTCATGGGAAAGGTACATGATGTGATGATAATGTTAAGGAAGTGCCAAGAAAGAATCCATGTTTTATTTTAAATATTTTTTAGTTGATGGGAAAAAATGAATACTATCTTTTATTGTAACCACTTTGTTTAAATGTGGGATGTAATGCATGTTTTATGATCTAATTCTCTAAAACTCTAAACCTGAAAAGATCCTCAAGGTGTATTCCTGAAATATCTCAATATTAAGTAATGTTTAAGTCTGGGGCCTTATAGTTGGTATCCGAGGTAGGTTTATATAACTTTAGGAGTTATAATTTTAATAAATGATTATCCAAAAATATTTTTTTATGGTATGATTGAAATGATATAGCATTTCCAAATTACTGTGTTGCTTCACCTAAGGTATTTCAGTGTTAAGAATGGTTTTTCGAAGAGGAAACAAAATAGCTTTTCTGGGAATGCATATAGATGGAAATGACCTTTCAAATCAGTATCCTGAGATGGTCAGAATCAGAACTAAACAGTTTGTTGTAGTGATGGCTCAGTTGACTCTGGTGAAAAATGGTGGTTGTGTTTATTGATGATATTTTGGTGTTTTCTAAAAGTAATGAGAAGAATGGAAGACATTTAAGGGTTATCTATCAAACCTTAAAAGAAAATAAATTGTATGGGAAATTCATCAAGTGTGAGTTTTGGTTGCAACAAATTTCTTTCCTTCGTCACATTGTTTCTAAAGATAGAATAACTGTTGATCCTGCAAAAAAAAAGGTTGTTGAAGAATGGACATGACCCACAAATGTAATTGAGATTCGTAGTTTCCTTAGTTTGGCAGGCTATTACCGAAGGTTTGTTAGAATGTTTTCACGGTTATCTAGTCCAATGACTATGCTAACTCGGAAGGGTGTTAAGTTTATCTGGACAAAAGAATGTGATGATTGTTTTCAGGAATTGAAAAGAAGATTGGTGAATGATTCGGTTTTGGCACTACCTTCCAGGAATGGTGAGTTTGTTATCTACAGTAATGCATAATTGAAAGGACTTGGTTGTGTCCTAATGCAGAATGATCAGGTAATTTCTTATGCTTCGCGACAGTTGAAAACTCATGAGGTAAATTATCCTACACATGATTTGGAATTAGCTGCTATTGTTTTCGCATTAAAATTTGGAGGCATCATTTGTATGGAGTAAAGTGTGAAATATATACCGATCACAAAAGTTTAAAGTATATATTCGCTCAGAAACAATTGAACATGACACCGAGGAGATGGATAGAATTAATCAAGGATTATGATTGTACAATTCATTACCATCCAGGAAAATAAAATAAAGTGGTTGATGCTTTGAGTCGAAAAAGTAATGCTTCATTAACAATATTGCATTTGGAACATGATCCGTTGGTTAAGGATTTGATGAGCTTTGGAATTGAATTTGTTTGTGTAGGATGTCCTACTTTTTTTTCAGGTATTAGTGAAATCTTCTCTATCATACAGAATTAAGCAAGCACCGAAACAAGACATCGAGTTGCAGAAAAAGGTAGAGATGGTTCGAAAGGGTAAGTTTCCTGAATTTAACATTGATAATGAATGTGTTTTGAGGTTTGGGAAGAGATTATGTGTTCCTGGTGATTCAAAATTGAAGAATGAGCTATTTTGTGAAGCTCATAGTTCCCCATTTTTAGTTCATCCTGGAAATACTAAGATGTACAGAGATCTTCGTGAGTATTAATGGTGGGACAGAATTAAAAGGGATATTGCTGATTTTACTGTGAAGTGTTTAACATGTCAACCGGTTAATGAAGAGAGACAGTTACCGAAAGGGATGCTTCAACCTTTATCAGTACCAGAATGGAAATGGGAGAATATATCCATGGACTTCATTGTGGGATTTCCAAAGACACCCCAAGGTAATAATGCAATCTGGGTTATTGTTGATCGCTTGACTAAATCTGCTCATTTCCTTGCTATACGAGATAATTTTTCCCTATATCAAATTTCCCATTTTTATCTTAAAGAGATAGTCAGGTTAAATGGAGTTCCTCTCTCCATTGTATCTAACTGTGATCCCAGGTTTACTTCTATCTTTTGGAAGGGTCTTAAGAAGTCGTTGAGTACTGAATTAAATTTTAGTACATCTATTCATCCTCAATTAGATGGGCAGTTAGAACGAACAATCTAAACTTTGGAGGATATGCTACGTGCTTGTTCAATGTATTATTAGGGAAGATGGGACCAACATATTTATTTGGTTGAATTTTCATATAATAACAGTTTTCATTCCAGTATACAGATGGAACCATTTGAGGCCTTATATGAGAAGCGGTGTCGAACTCCAGCTTTCTGGGAAGAAGTGGGTGAAAGGAATCAGATGGGACCAAAATTGGTAGAAGAGTTGGCAGAAAATGTTCAAATGATACAGAAACACATGAGAACAGCTCAGAGTAGGAAGAATAGTTATGCGGACAACAAGAGGAAGGATCTCTCTTTTGAGGTAGGTGATCATGTTTTTCTCAAAGTCTCACCATGGAAAAGTGTGATGCGATTTGGTAAGAAGGGAAAGCTGAGTCCAAGGTTCATTGGACCATATGAAATTCTAGAGAGAGTAGGATCCGTTTCATACCGAGTGTCTTTACCTCTGAGTTTATCTCAGGCACATAATGTTTCCATGTTTCAATGTTAAGGAAGTACATTCCAGATCCATCTCATGTTTTGATCCCAGAGGTAGTTCAATTGGAAGAGAATCTATCTTATGAGGAACAACCAGTCTAGATTCTTGACCACAAGGAGCAAGTGTTACAGAATAAGGTTATTAATCAGGTAAATGTTTTGTGGAAGAACCACATGGTTGAAGTGGCAACATGGGAATTTGAAAATGAAATGAGGGCTAAATACCCCCACTTATTCGATAAGTAAATAAATTGCGTGGACACACTTTTCTAAGGGGGGGGGGGAGGATGCAACATCCCAAGTAAGTAATGAATAATTGATATTTTTATCTTTGTCTACTAATGAATTATATAATGTTTTAGAGGCTTAAAATGAGAATAAATCCAATCTTAAGCATGGAATACACTAATATTTTTAAAAGATTGTTTTACCGCCTTTTGATGGAAAACCATTTTAAATTAAAATTTTTGACAATTTTATAATCTCTATTTGTCGAAATAAACTTATTCTTTATGATTGGGACATTAAAATTTACTTTTGGTAAATTTTTGTTATTTTTATGACAATGTTCATCTTTTAATAAATAGTGAAAAATATTGGATATTACATCAAAACTGATTTTTCATCTAATTTAATTATATGGATAGATTATATTTTGAATTGGTTTTAATGTTCAATTAGAATATATTTTTACCATTTAATCCAATAGTCATCCTTGGAATTAATTTCATTTTGAAATTGGACTTAAACTACTGTCAATCTTTTGATACTTATCCTTTCATAAAAACACGCTATTTGCTCAGGCAGTGGGAATTAATTATTAAATTAATTAATGTAACTTATATGTTTTGAATTTTGTAAAATATACATCATTTTTTAATTCGGAATATCAAATATATCTTCGGGTGATGTTTTGGTATTTTTCTGAAAAACTTCAATTTTTGATGAATAGTGAAACCACTATGTGGTACTTAAAAAACTGATTTTTCGTTTAAATTAAATTTTAGCACCTCTGTGTTTTGAATTTAAAAAGTCCGACATACATGGTTGTCATTAAGAAGTAAAATGTGGTTCAATGAGATTAAAATAATTTTTTTTGGTGAATAATAACTTTTAAGTTTTTAATCGCGATTAGAGGTAATTAGTGTAATTTAAGGTAAGAATAATGTTTTAATAATATGAAATGAACTTGACACATGTCCCTCCCATATTGGATGTGTCATGGCCGACCAAGAAAATCTATGGGTCAACTTGGGGACCCCATGGAGCCACATTGGAAGGAAAATGACATTAATGACTTTTATTTAATGTTAATGTAAAAATGTCACAACACATGAGTTGTTTTACTAAAACAATTTTTAAATGGGGTTATACAAGTCATATATTTGACTATAAATATTCCTTAGAAAGATAAAAATATTTCCTACATTATTATATATTTTGTATAATTTTTATAAATTAAATATATTAAATTATTAATGACACCTTGATGATGCATCGATGACCTCATTATTTAACGATTTAAATAAAATGAAAAGCTAATGTAAAATATAAGACCTACACATGTAAAAAACCTATTGGATGGGTGGATTTCGAAATATTATCACCTTATCCTTGAAATATATAATTTTGGGACCTTTTAAATCCGAAATGCATTTTATAATAATGTATCCTTTTATACCTTTCCAAGAGTACCCCTCATCTCCTCTTATAAAAGGCCCCCACCTCGACCACTTTACCCACACTTCCAAAGCCTTTGGCTCGAACAAACCCTGTACATTTTGTCTCTCCACATTCCACTATTACTCCTTTAAGCATCACATTGGGCATAAGTCTTCCCAAGGAAGCCTTTGAGTTCAATTCAAAAAGAGTTACCCGTTTTAAAGGTAGTGTTTTCTCTTGTGTTCTTTTGTTTTATTTTTCTTCTCCAACCCCGTAAATGTTTTTATTCATATCTTTTGTAACAACTCTAGTATCTTAAATATACTAGGATGTTTTTATAAGAATAATTCGAGCTACACTTACACACACATACATCTAATGGATAAATAACATACTATTTCTGTGGATGGAGAATTTCTACCTCACAAAACGATGATTGTTCAATATTCATCCAACACCTTCAAAGGTGGCCATTAAGATGTCAATATATTTATATATGATATATAATATGTTTTTTTTCCTTACGATTCTGTATTTTTCATTTATGGAACACCTTTATGGCTTCCATTATGGGTATACACGATATCTTCATTTTAGGAAGTGCGGACTACCTCCCCCTCAAAGTGATTTGATTCGTTAATGCCCTATGTGGGACGTATAAAGGATGGATTTAATGATATTATATCTGATATTATACTGGAATTATAATATACATTTATATCAGTATTATTTCACTCCATTAATGTATGAGATAGAAATGAATGTAGCGTTCATGCGTATGTACGGCTTACCGTCTCCATGAACGGTGCATTTCATTTCTAATCCCCAAATGTAATGTACTATTATAAGTACATATATATAATGGATATATATGATTTATGTTACATATAAATGATGAATATAATCCTGGAATTAAAATATACCTATCTCTCATTTAGTTTTAATTCCATTAATATGACATAGAAATGAAAGTAGCGTTCATGCGTACGTACGGCTTACCGTCTCCATGAACGGTGCATTTCATTTCGTACCTCTAAATAATCATGTAATATTATATATTCATGTATATACTATATATATATGATATATAGGTCATCTACATCATAAATATCATTCTTGAGATAATGGATATTTGACTACGTGAACAACTTGTAAATATAAGAAGTTCACTTTTAAATCAAGTACCAAATATCGACAAAATGACCGTTATTAACATAAATAATTACATAGTGTTCATAACATGGTAAAAAGTGATATAAAAGGAATAATTAACTTGAAAAAGGTTCTTAAGAAAGTAGAAATTAACTCAAGTTTATTATTCAGGATGATAAATAATGATCTAGTCAAGTCGGACCCGAGGTATGGGACTTTGTCTCATCTCCATTCATTGAGGCATATTTTGTTTTATACACAACCTTCTTTTATACGGTGTATAAACCTCTTTGAATTTTATGTTTATCCAAAAGGAATCTTTTTTATACGAAGCGTTTTACTAAATGACAAAAGGGAATGTTTTTGTCGTACGTATGCGGCGACAACGACTTTTCCTCCGTCGTGAACATTATTTGAGTTTCAGCTTCCTCTACAAGCCATACCCTTTTTTAAAAAGAAAAAAATAAATGCCATGTTTTAAATTTCTTTTATTTTGGTATTGAAAATGGTTGTCATAATGTTTTTATTATATCAATGTGTTGTATTGATATCTTGTGATTGAAATGTGGAAATGTTATGTTTCCTTTATACATGTTTTATGTGATACAATTATGTTATGGTTCTTGGGCATTGTTATGAAGACAGGTGGTTCCGTGATAAACTAAGGACGGGTGAGCCAGATATATCTCTCCAATGCATTTCGTAATGCGAAGGAGTTAAACATTATGGTTTCTCCAAAGTGATTTAGGGAATATACTGTGATGGGTATTCCAAACGTAACCAAGAGGGTTACTCCCTACGTAAGAAAGTTATGAATGCCTCAAGTTACCTTTATTTCTTATTATTTCTATGATTTATTCACGATTTGTTGAGGTATTTTAAAGTGCTTATGTTTTATGAGAAGAGTATGATTTCATTGATTCTTATGTATACATGTACTCATGTTTCCTTTCCATATTTTTATATCCCTTACTGATCTTTTTATGCTCATCCCAAGTTTTTGAAATGTTTTTCACAGGTCAAGGGAAAGGTACATGATGTGATGATAATTTTAAGGAACTGCAAATAAATAATCCATGTTTTATTTTAAATATATTTCCGTTGATGGGAAAAGATGAATACTATCTTTTATTGTAACCACTTTGTTTAAATGTGGGATGTAATGCATGTTTTATGATCTAATTCTCTAAAACTCTAAACCAGAAAAGATCTTCAAGGTATATTCTTGAAATATCTCAAGATTAATTAATGTTTAAGGCTGGGGCCTTATATAAGGAACCAATACCGATGAAATAGTAACTTGAACATAGGAATAGTAATAGAACCCTTATGAATAGTAAACCAGCCAAATGAATAGTATACTCACCAATTAAAGTATAAATAATTTTTTTTCATATTATAAGTTAAAATATGATATTAATATTTCATATTATAAGTAAGTAAATATTTAAAAAATTATTTATTAAGTGTCGGTATTTTTATAATTCATAAATATTTAATTATAATTTTATGATTAATTTAATAATTTTTTAAAAAATTATTTTCTTAAAAAGTATTAATAAATTAATATTTTGGTGTCTTATGATTTTAGTATAATTTTATGAGACCTTATTTATTTTCTTAAAATGTTATAAAATCAGTTAGAAAATTTAAATCTGTATTTTCCATGTAAATGATGATTTTCATTAAAAATTAAATTACTCATATTTATAAAATTATTTTCATAAAATCGAGTTAATTTTTTTAATTATACAAATCAAAAAAGGGAAATGTTGAATTAATGATATTTTTCTAAAATACTTGAATTTTTGGGGAATAGTAAAATACGAAAATTTATGATAAATGCTAAAATAATAAATTTTTGAGTCATGCTTGAATCAAGGATGATTTATGTGACCATTGGTCATAAATAACAAGAAATAATTACTATATTTATCATAATAATTCTCAATATTTTTTTCTTCAGAAAAATAATAAACTAATGATTAAAATAATAAGAAAACACCCTCTCGTCCACTATAAATACCACCCCTCACACCTTATTCTCCTCACACTTCTCAAACTATGATACTTCCATTAATTATGCCTAATAATCTTCCCTATACCATCCCTTATGTGTAGGATATATAGGTCTCATTAAAATATAAATCCTATGTGCCTTGAGGAGGATCTCAAGAGGAGAATTCAAGAAGTAAATACCCTTTCTTTTTCTTTTAATTTCCTTTCAATTTCAATTTCTCTTCTAATTATCTACTCACCTCCATTCATCCAAATGTAATGTCATCACCATTAACATGCATATAATTATATAATATCATTTTTATATAATATCAAATATTATACTCTTCCCTTAATCTATTTTATCTTAAAAATGTAATCATCACCCATGATGTGTCAATTTATCGACATTGTGGGTGATGAACTTTCATATTACTAAATTACCTTAAATGATATTAGTAAGAACATTGAATTCATTAAAAAATATTTTAAATTTTATTCTATAACTCTTTTTATTTTTTGTATGTAAATTATACTCATAATAATAAATGATAAAACAAAACAGCTTCATTGTGTTCGAAAAACTGCCAAAATTTTCAAAAAACGAGCATCATTAACTTTTATCTAATGAATCATCCTCATGGAATATAACCAAATACATTGTATGATAATTTATGCTTCTTTAGGATCATTAATAACATATAATAACAATTCTATATATTCATGTTCGTTTTAAATGAACTTCCTTTCATGTATACAAATGAACCTATCTTGAAAACCACTAAAATGAATACTCCCGGATGATAAAATTAAACTCTATAACTCATCCAAAGGACTATATAAGAACTTAATAAATTATTAATTAATTTTATTCATGTATAAATGTTTTTTGAATTATTAATTAATGAATCTAATATTATTATATAGGACATTAAAGTTAAGAAAGTGTTCATACATAAGGTAAGGGGAATTCTCAAACCCAAATCTCTTTCTTTGTGGATTCCCTCTTTCACCCAATTTTAATTTTGGATATTCTTTAAATATAATTTATTCATTATTATATAACCTTTTATGAGATAAAAATATTTTCTAATTGATATTATGACAAAAAAAGGTTTTCTAAAAGAAATCTTCTTTAAAAAAACACACTTCTTGAGATTCTTTCTTCTTCACTCAAAGATGATGATTCTTATATCATGTATGTTATTCTATATTTCATTTGAGAACCCAAAGTTTCTGAATGTAATATTTATGAAATGAAACCCATTCCTTTCAATGGTTTATTTTATGTTCAATATTGATATATGTTATATGTGGCATGCATGATAATTTAAATGTCATGATGTGACATGTCTGACTAGAATTATATAGCGCAAAATAAATGATAAGATGTGACGGGTGCACCCAGATTTATATAGCACTCCAATGAATTGGTTAATGTAAATAACCTCATTAAATAAAGTGAAATATGTGTGAACATGATTCTATCTTTGTTTACAACTATGTGTGGTAGTTTACCACTATGACATGATGTTTCATTTTTCTGTATTGCAACATTTCATGACTTTATCTAATGTTTCTTCTCATGATGATAATGTTATGATTATGATCACCCCATGTAATATTCTTTCATTATCTAATCTATACTCTTACTGATATTTTAGATCGCCCCTTTTTGATGTATATCCTTTGGTGACGACATGTAATAAGGAGAATTCAAGGGAAATCAGAATCTTGAGAATAAGGAATTCAATAAATGTTTATGTTTTATATTGTAAAAGTTATGTATGGTCCTAGTTTTTCCAATACACTAAACCCTTTGGATCCTATTTGTGTATTGGTTTTATTTTTTTTATCATTAAAATGATGTAACAGTATTGTAAGAAAAAATAGGGTCTCTATAGTTGGTATCAAAGGAAGGTTTAGTTAGTTTGGGAATTAAGATTATAGAAACTAGTGAAAACCCTTTAGTATGAGACTAAGTATAAGTAAGCAGCCAATAATATTTTCTAAGCATAGGGATTCCATAAGATATTCCTTTAGTGTTAATTTTAAAAAGGGATAGATTTTTGATGACTTGTAAAATTATGTTTTGTTCTAATCTTTTCTATTTTAGAAAATAGTGGGAACCAAGAGAGACAAGGCCAACAAACCATGCGAGGGATAAGAAACAATTTCCCAAATGAGATCCCAAATGCCTTGGTAGGTGTAGTTCTAAAGGTCGTGGCAATTAATAACATGAATACTATGGAATGGCTACCTTAACCTAAGAGGGAGCAAATGGATATAGAGTGTTTTTTGTTGCAACGACCACTAATGTTTAGTGGATCTAATGATCCACTAGTTACGGAACAATAAGTTTACTCAATGGAGAAGATATTTTTTACACTCCACTATTCTGAGATGGATAAGGTGAATCTTACTGTTTATCATCTAGATGGAGAGTTTGATCAATTGGGGGATTTGATTAAGAACCGCAAGCCTAGGTAAGGAAATTGAAGAGATAAAGTGGGAAGATTTTAAGATATTTTTTCTCAAAAATTATTTCTCTAAAACTATTCATAAAACATGTAGATATAATTCATAGAAATAAATAAAAAGGATGGAGAATATTTCACATCCTACAAAGAAAATTTCACAAGGTTTTCAAGGTATACTTTGGCTTTTGTTACCAAGAATGATAGGAAAATTTATAGATTATTTAGTGGCATAAAAAATACATTTGAAAGGATATTGCAATTCGAGACATTCGGATTTATGAAGATATTGTTTAATGTGATCTCAAAATGGAGATTAAGTTTTTAGAATGGTTCCATGGCTATAGTGATATGAAATAATAGATAGAGTTTCACGCTAGAGGATCTCATGAGAAAGGTGTAATGAAAACTCACCCACCCATATGTCAAAATGTGAGAATAAGTATCATGATAGATACCTCAAAGGGACATGTAAATTCTTCAAATGTGAGAGAGAAGGCTACCAAGATCATGAATGTCGAAAATACATGGGGAATAAGGATAGTTTGGTGGAGGAAATGATAGCATCAACCATGGTCCAATGCTACAATTGTCGGGAGAAAGGTATCTATGAAATCCAGAGCACTAAACCTCAATTCCTCGAGGGTAATCAATGTCAACAGCCACCAAATACAAATACTAAAGGCAATGATTATGCCATCATCACTGCTGATGTAGAGAAAGAAAATGAATTCATAGAAGGTGGATTTACTATTTGCTCTATAATGGAAAAATTCTTATTTGATTCTGGTTCTATGCATTTCTTTATATCATAAAAGTTTTCTATAACTATTTAATCAATACCCCAAAAAATTGAAGTAGAGATATCCATAAAAACACCATGTGGTATAATAATCAAAAAACATGTGTTGGACTCTTCTACTGTTAGCGTATGTGGGAAGATTCTTCCAGAAAATCTCATAATACTTCTCTTGGTGTAATTTGATGCAAAAATGGGAATGTATTAAATCTCATTATATAGAGAACATATAAACTATTAGGAAACGAAAATATCATTTCATATTCTGAACCATCCCATGATCCTCTAAAATTTGATATATGATCCTGAATCTTGTTTGTAAAATCCTTAAATGGTTTGAGTGTTGATTCCCTATGAAGAAGAATACCTCACCCAAATGGTTGAGTTAAATTAAGTTATCATCCTTGGGGAAATTCTCATAGAGATGTAGTAATATGATGTTTTTCCATAAGAGTTACCCAAAATTCCCCCATATCGTGAGGTAGAGTTATCAATAGAACTCATACCCAGATCTACACCTTTCGTAATGATTCTATATAGGATGTCTCCTATCGAACTTGAGGATTTAAAGAAGCAGATGAAATAGAATTTGGAAAAACATTTCATACACCATAGTGAATCACCTTGGGGTGTTCCAATGCTGTTTGTTAAGAACAAGGATAGATTAATGTTGCCAGGTATCAATTATCAAGAACTCAACTAGATCACCATAAAGAACAAGTATCATCTTCTCAGGATTGATGAATTGTTTGATAAGATATGAGTAGATCAGTACTTCTGAAAAAAGGATCTCCATTATGTATTTCATCAACTAAAGGTAAAGAAGAAATATATTTAGAATACTTTATTCTGTACAAGTTATGGGCACTATGAGTTTTCGGTGATTCCATTCAGATTTACTAATTCCCCTAGAATCTTCATGGGCTTGATGAATATATTATTTAGACATTACCTCAAAAAATTTGTGGCAATGTTTATTGATGATATTCTCATCTACTACAAGACCAAGGAGGAACACGAAGAACATTTAATTCTTGTGTTAGTAAGATTAACGAAGTAGAATTTATATCCCATGTTTAGAAAGTGTGACTTTTTGATGCTTCAAGTCACATTCATGGGACATGTGATCAAATGTGAGGGAATATCTGTGGACCCAGAAAAAAAATTGATTGAGGAATGGACCACACCCTCTAGTGTCACGAAAATCCACATCTTTCTTGGATTAATAGGGTATTATCAACATTTTATGTGAAATTTTTCATAATTTTCAAGCCCACTAACTAATCTAACATGGAACAGGTTAAAGTATATCTGGACATAAGAATGTGAGGAAATCTTCAAGGACCTAAAGAAAAGCCTGATCACTGCACCTGTACTCACATTACTGAGAAGTGATGAATTTTTTTGTTATATAGTGATGATTTCAAGAATGTCTTGTGTTTTGTACTCATGAAAATAGACAATGAGATATCCTGATACTCACAACAGTTGAAGATCCATGAGATGAACTACCTGACGCATGATATGGGGTGAGAAACTATGATTTTTTACTTGAATATATTGTGGTACTACCTCTATTGTGAGAAGTGTGACATATATACTAATCAAAAGAGACTAAATAACATATTATCACAATACAAGTGGAAGAGAAAAAACCAACTACTCTATCAATATTGTGGATTGAGAAAGACTCTATATTAATAAATATACAAAATATGGATTTGGAAATCATAACAGTAGAGAATGAATCCTACCTTTCCTAAATGATTGACCAACTATCTAACCAAGAGAAGACTAATCAGGAAAAAGGGGATGACCAAAAGTTAAAAAAGAAGGTGAATGCAGTAAAGGAAGGGAAACTGAAAGTGTTCCATATTAATGTTGGTGTCATGATTTTTTTTGGAATGAGGCCATGTGTGTCGTCATCACGTGGGATAATGAAATATATATTGGACAATGCACATAGATCAACATGATCTATCCATCATGAGAGTACCAAGATGTACTGTGATCACCGAGAACACTTCTGGTGGGAAAACATGAAGAAGGATAGTGCATAATATATCTCAAGGTATTTGATATGTTAGAAAGTTAATGAAAAGAGACATAATCCCAAAGGGATGTTGCAACCATAGCATATACCCATGTGAAAATGGGATAATGTCACTATGTAATTTTTCATGGGTCTCCTGAAGACATCCAAAAGAAATAATGCGATATGGGTTGTGGTGGACCAAATCACCCAGACTGCCCACTTTACCACTATTCAGGAATATCTCCCACTTGAACCGCATGAAATGATATATGTGTAAGAAGTGGTGAGACTACATGGAGTTGATTTCTTGATTGTATCTTATCGCGATCCCAGGTTCACATCAAAATTATGGAGGAGTACTCAATATTCTTTGAGTACTGAATTAAATTTTAGCAGGACCTATCACCCCCAAACTTCTGACCAATATAAAAGGACTATTAAAACACTCAAAGATATGAGAAGACCCTTCCCTTTAGTTTTCAAAGGTGGATGAGATCAACATTTCACATTTCTTGACTTCTCATACAATAATATCTTCCATTATAGTATTCATATAGCTCTATATGAAGCTCTATATAGAATGTGATGTAGAACTCCTACCTATTGGGATGAAGTTGGAAAATGAAAGATACTTTAACTAGATCTTGTGCAAGAGATGATATAGAAGTTTCAAGCCATCCAGTAGCATATCAAAGTTATGAAGAGTTAGTAAAAGAGCTATGTTGACAAATGTCAAAGGGACATGGAGTTAAATGTTTGAGATAAAGTATTCCTTCGAATATCACTATAGAAGAAAGTCATGAGCTTAGGAATGAAAGGTAAGCTAATCCCATGGTATATTGGCCCCTATGAGATCCTTGATCGCATAGAAGATGTGGCCTATTGTCTTGAACATACATTGAGTATGGATAATGTTCATTACGTGTTCCATACATCACTCTTAAGGAATTACATACAATATCTATCACATATACTGAACTAAGAGGTTGTATAGCTAGAAGATGTTCTCTCTTATGAGAAGCAGTGAGTAATGATTCTGTACAAGATAGATAATTTTCTTAAAAATAAGATAACCCACCTTGTCAATGTGTTATGGATGAACCATAAGTATGAAGAATAAACTTTGTAATCAGAGGAGGCGATGATGGAGAAGTACCCTCACCTGTTAATGATAAAAAATCTCGAGGGAGAAATTTCAAAAGGGGGGAGAATATAATGACCACAAATTTAATCGATGGAATTTCTACCTTCTAATAGTAATGTCAAATAGTATAAATCTCATAATATCACATAGTGGCCATAAAAAAAATTTATAAATGAATAATTAATGAAATAAAAAGTAGTTTTGGAAGTTAAGGAACCAATACCAAAGAAATAGTAACTTGGCCTTGGGAATAGTAATATGACACTAATGAATAGTAAAATGGCCAAATGAATTGTACCCCACCCATGAAAGTATAATTTATTTATCATCTTATAAGTTAAAATATGATATAATTATATCATATTATTTTTAAGTAAATATTTTAAAAATTATTTATTAAGTGTTGGTATTTTTATATGTCATAATTATTTAATTGCAATTTTATGATTAATTTAATAATTTTAAAAAAAAATATTTTTATAAAATGTATTAAAAAATTAATATTTTTATGGATTATCAATTTAAGATAATTTTATGAGACCTTAATTAGATTTTCAAAGTGTTATAAAATCAGTTATAATTTAAACAATTTTATTTTCTATGTAAATGATGATTTTAATAAAAAATAATATTAATCATATTTTTAAAATTATTTTCATAAAATGGATTTAAAATTTGAATTATAAAATTTGAAAACTTATTAATTTGACTTTTTTGGACTTTTGTGAAATACTTTAATTTTTGGGGAATAGATAAATATGATAATTTACGATAAATGCTAAAATCAAAATTTTTTGAGTCATGCTTGAGTCACAGATTATGTAAGTTAACATTATTTAGAAATCACTTGCACTAATTAGTCCATTTATTCAAAATAATTCTCACTATTTCTTGTCTTGATAAAAATAGTAAACTAATAATTAAAATAATAGGAAAACACCCCTCTCCTCCGCTATAAATACCCCCCCTCACACCCTCTTTTTTATCACACTTCTTAGGCTTTTATAATTTCTTAAATTCTTCCCCATAATATTACCTATCCCCTAAAAAACATATAGCAACTCTTGGACTCAACAAAATACCAAGCCTAGGTGCCTTGAGGAGTATCTCAAGAGGAGAATTCAAGAGGTAAATCCTCTCTTTTTTCATTTAATTTCCTTACAATTTCAATTTATTTTATCATTCCATCCTCACCTCCCTTCATCAAAATGTAATAATAATTCAATTATCTGACATATACTATAATTATATAATGTTAATGTAATATCAAAAATTAATATCTTCCCTCCCTCTCTTTTATCTTAAAAATGAAATCATCACTCGTGATGTGTCAATTTATCGAAATCATGGATGATGCACTTTAATTTTACTTAAACACCCACAAGGATGTTAACAAGGACATAAAATTGTTTGAAACATATTTTAAAATATTTGTATGACCCTTTTATGTTATCGAAATAACTTATACTCATAATACTAAATGATAAAACAAAATGAGTTCGTTGTGTTTTAAAAACGCCAAAATTAACCTAAAATGACCATCATTAACTTTTATATAATGGGTCATCATAATGATATAAAACCAAATCCTTTTTAATATAATTTATGAGTCTATAGTATTATTAATAAAATATAATAATAATTCTATATATTCATGTTCATTTTAACTGAATTTCTTTTCATGTATACAAATGAACTGATCTTGAAAACCATGAAAACAAATGCTCTCGAACGAAAATATTAAACTATATAGATCATCTGAAGGACCATAAAAGAACTTAATAAAACCGTAATGTCTAATATGCATGTATTGAAGGTTATTTGATTTTTAATTAATTAATTTGATGTTATTAGTCAGGAAATTAATGTGAAGAAAGCATTCAGGCACATGGTTAGTGTAACACTCAAACCGAACTCTATTTCTTTGGGTATTTCATATTTAACCCCATTTTAAGTAGGAATATTACTTAAATATAATATATTAATAATTATATTACCTTTTATGTTATATAGATTTTTTATATTTGATATTATGACAAACAAAATGTTTTCTAAAAGAACTCTTCTTTCAAAAAAAAACACACTTATCGAGTTTGTTTATTCTTCACTAAAAGTTGATGATTCCTACATCAAGTATGTTATTACGAATATCATTTTGGAAACCAAAATTTGTGAATGTATAATTTATGAAATTAATCCCATTCCATTACATGGATTATTTTATGGTCAATATTTATATATTTTCTATGTGGTATGCATGATAATGTAAATGCTATGATGTGACGGGTGAGCCCAAAATTATATATCACAAAGTTAATGATAATATGTAATGGGTGTGCCTAGAATTATATAGCACTACAATTCATTGGGTAATGTGAAGAACCTCATGTGATAATGTAAAATATTCTTGAACATGATCCTGGATTTTCTCAAAACTATGGGTGGTAGTTTACTACTATGACATGATGTTTAATTTTTATTCATTTCCACATTCCATTCCTTTATCAAATGATTCATCTCATGGTGATGATGTTATGATTATGATAATCCCATGTCATGTTGTTTCATAGTCTTATATATCCTCTTATTGTAATTTTTTTCTCACCTCTTTTTTATGTATATACTCAGGTGACTACATGTACTAAAGAGAATTCAAGGACCAATAAGGAGATATAGAAGAAGGAATTAAATAAATGTTTATATTTTATGTTGTAAATGTTATGTATAGCCATAGTTTTCCGATATACACTAAAACCATTGGATCCTTTTAATGTAATTATTTCATGTTTTTTATCTTTAAAATGATGTAATAGTAATGTATTAAAAACAGGGTCTCTATAGTGACATTCCTTTACTATCCCTCAGGTACTTATAACACCATTTTTGATCACCTATCAGTTTGTTATTGTTTAAAAAGGTGTAATAGGAGGATGAACCATGGTATTATATTTTTTATTTGGACTATAAATATACAAGCCCACCATCAGACCATATCTTATTCTAACATTATCTCTCAGATATTTGGCACCCAAGAGTTATTTTCAAAGGCCTTTGAAGACTTTTTTTTTTGTATTTCAACCATGGCCTTGGGAAATATGTTCTTGATGGTTTCACTTTTTTGTTGAGGTATATGTCTCTATAAAAGATCCAAATTCATAAATTACATTATATTATTGTATAATTACTTTGGATTTTTATTAAAATTCTAGATTTTATATCATTGCATATTTTATTTATTAAATCTATTATTTTAAATGTGTTTTTCTTCAAAAATAGTTTTTTTCACTCTATTTACATTAATGAAATTATTGAATAATCAGTTTGATTACAATATTGGTTTTAAAGCATTAAAGTAATAATATTCTCTTGATTTTATTGAGCCTATGAGTGGTGGGGTCTTCCTCTCGCAAAGATCTAGGGTCTCTTCAACAGAGTCACCTCCTCTCCTCCTCTAGTGTGGAAGATCAGTGTCGGCTTCTCAGCTTAGTGTGGCTTGTCATTGGATCCAACATGGATCCTGGTTTTGTCTCCAAGAATTCTCGGTGATGTCTCTGGATTCTTCAGCATCATGACTCGACATGGGCGTGACCCCGCGACGGATCCGACATGGCTTCTGGTTGTGCTTCTGGTGTGGCGTGGAATTGTCTCCAGTGTGATTGGATGGGGGAGATTCATTCTTTCTGGATTTTGATTTTATAGATTCTACAAAATCATGAAGGGGATTTCAGTGTGTTGTACTTTCTGTTTTGATGGAATGAATGTTGGGGATGTTGTGGTTTCTGGAGATCTATTGGTATTCATTGTCGACGTCGAAGGTTCAGATCTTTACCTCCTTGCTGGTCCTCTCATATCCTATGGCATGGTGGTCTCGGGCTCCGATGTGGGCATGTACGTGGTTCTGTATTGAGTGGATCCATGACCATAGAGGTATTTATAGTTTAGGGAGGCTCAGATTCCCTCATCAGTGACGTTTTCTTGGTGTTGTGTTGGGCCATCTAGTCCTAGATGATGATGGATCAACTCAGCATTCCTTAGATCATCTTCCAGTTACCTCTCTAGATACGATGGTGTTGAGAGTCACATGAAGTGTGGTAGATCTATCCGGGATGTCTTCGATTAAAGGCCAAATGACTCATGTAAACAATTTTGGTATTTTCTTGTGACAGTTTTTTCTTTGTGGCCGTACGGTTAGCTTTTTGAGAGTCTTACAGCTAGTTCTTCTACAAGTGACTGCTCTAGAGGAGGATCAGAGCTTTAATTTTTCACCTTGTCATCACTAGCTGTATTTTAGAGATTGAGAGGGTATGAAATTACCATCGATACGAGGCCTATGAATTCATGCATGAGACAACTAGCTGAGCAGTGGTGAGAAGATAGAAGCTGGTATTATTATTTTTGATGTTGGGTAGGGGATCTTCTTTGTAGTATAGATTGTGTTGTTTTGTCCTTGAATGTTAGAATATGGAGGCATGATTGTATTAAGTGTTTTATGTCATGTTGGGTTCTCCCTTAGCCCTTAAAATGGATTTTGTGCTAATAAAAAATTAATTTTCAGTCAGTTAAAGTGATATATATTCATTGTATAAATGTTTTATAAATGGTGATAAGGTTTTTCATATAATTGTTTTTAGAAAAAATAGCACAAAAGGATCCTTGGGTTTATTGGGAAATCGACTTGTCACTTTAGTGTGTGTAATGGAACTAGAGGTTTTTCATACCTACATACTATGGTAGGTCTTCATATAGGTTAGATTTATGTGATCCATGGAATATTATTATCTTTTTATTTCTGAGTACACATTTTCATAGGTAAGATCCCAAATCTTATGATTTTTCATTTTTCTTGGTTTTAGACATGAAAATATATTTCAAGGTTGGTTTCTCACTTTTTATTCTTATGGTGTATCCATTGACAATTTTTCTAAATTACTCATGATTTATCACTTATACTTGTCATATTCCCTACTTATATTTAATTGAAATGATTTTATGATAAAAAAGGATATTTTACAAAAAATATTCACATTCAAAAGGATTTATAAACTTTATTTTTTAAAAGATATAGGTAATGTTTTCATGACTTGAAAATTTTTATAGATTATATAGTTATTCCCTAATGTCATTATTCTCATACCTAACCTTTTCCCTTAAGATTTTTTATATGTGTATTTTTAGGACTTTGAAAAAGGATAGGGTGTAATGTAGTTCACTACATTATATAAATTTTTGTTTATTTATAGTGGGATATTTTGGTAGGAACAGATGGTCACAAGGAGTTTCTACTTATGTATTTTCTTGTTTTACATTAAATATTAACCCCTTGAGATTGACATGTTTGTATCATGGATATATACTCTTCTAATGATTTGTACTATATTCGTTCTTTGGTAATACATGATTCTTCTTTTGTTTTGTCTCACCTCACCTTGTGACAGGCTCTGTTGGGTGACAATTCTAGTTGACCTAGGTTGGTTCATTAGAGGGTAGGTATAGATAATAAAATTTATTTATATTTATTTTCATTATATTATCTCTAATTTAGTTACAATTTACAATTTATATGTATTTATATTCAGATTAAATGAATCTATTAACATGTTTATATGTTCATATTATTCAATACTATGTACATATTACTAAAGTTTAGAGCTTTCATGTTAATATAGTTTAGATTTATAACTTCTTATATGTTAATATTAAGTGAATCTATTTTAGTTTACCATCACAAAACTTTATATTACACTTACTTAAATTTATTTTGTCCATACATAACTTTTTTACCCTTATATCACATTATTTCACCCTTATGTAAATTTTTTTACCCTTAATCAACTTTCGTATACCCTTACATAAGCTATTTATGTTTCTGTTTACCCTTACAAAATGTTGTTTTACCCATAAAAAAACTTTTTTCACTCTTACAATACATTAGTTTTCTCTTATGGGTTTTAACCTTACCTAACTATAATTTACCTTTATTTAACTTTATTTTAACATTTACATTAATTTACCCTTTATTAAGTTTTTCTACCTTTACATAACATTACTTTAGCCAAACGTAAATTTATTTTACCCTTATATATCATTTTTCTACCATTAGGTAACTTTAGTTTAACATAACATAACTTTGTTTTACAGTTACATAACGTTTTTTACCATTACTTAACTTGTAATAATTTTGATTTACCCTTATATTACCTTTTCATTCCCTTAATTAACAATAGTTTAACCTTACTTAATTATAGTTTACCCATACATAACATTTTTTACCCTTAACATCATTTTTCATATACATAACTTTAGATTACCATTACTCAACCTTCTTTACACTTACTTAATTTTGTTTTATGCTTATAGAACCTATAAAAGTTTTACATTACCCATACATAACATGTACAAACTTGATATTTCCATTAATTAAGTTATATTAAAATTATATTACCTTTCCAATACCAAATCTTGTGACCTTTACTTAGATAGTATAGAATTTTAGTTACCCTTACATAACTTAAAATCACAACAGAATTAAAATTTATTGACTATATTTGATATTGTATATGATCATAACATGAGATATACAATTTAGAAGTGAGGTAAGAGGTTTTTTTCATTTCTATTGGATCCTAATTAAACACACATATCAATGAAAAATACCTCATTCCTCTCATGTTCCTAAATCACTATCTTCCCCAAAGAGTTAGTATACTTCATAGCATCCATTTTTTATTTATTTTGAATATTCCTAAAAAATAAAATTCAATAATATAAAATAGAGTATTAATGTAAATCATTATCATTTCCAATAAAAAACATAAAATTGGATAATTACTTAAACTCAAACACTTTGAATGAGGAATTATTTCCTATTACTATATTGGACACTCATTCAGGATGGGTATAAATTTTAAATCTTCTCCAACTCTAGAAACCCAACCATTATACAACTTGTGTTTATATACTCCCTATTTATCACCTACTTCTATTATTCAGTCAGTCCTGGCAGCCTCATCATCTATAAAATATTAATAAAGCTTATAATTAAATATTAATTCATATAAATACAACAATGATATAGAATTAAATTTAATTAATTTGGTAATGCATATTTGAGTCCAAGAATTATCCTTTATTTAATTTTCATGGTGTTTCTAAGAGCGTGGGTTCACATGAATGATGTAACAATATTTGAAAATGTTTTCCATATAACTCCTTCATTCAATCCATATTTTACAAATTGTTTGATTATCTATATTGTAGTCAACCATCACCTGTGTGTGGCAGTTCTAAATTTCATGCATGCATGTACACCTACGTCAGCTTATTGTAGAATTTCTACAAGTGAAATTATAAAATAAAAACATTAAATTAATACTTCATGTAATGAAAATAATTTATTGTCTATTGTTTTACTGGGGTTCTATAAATAAACCTAATCCAGGATGATTAATGGATACCATTGAACCCCTAGGCTATGGAGGATCATTAACTTGTGTAGTACTAGTGGGCCCCAATGTTTTCTTGTGATGATCAGTACACATGAGAGGTTCAGAATACTAGAGAAGAATTTGAATAAGCATGTATATAAAATCATGGAGAGAACTAAGTAGTAGTAAGTTGAGACAATATTTGCATCTATAGAAAATGATAATATGTATAGGGAGTGGGAGCCATAATCATTTAAGAAAAATATATATGTCAAGGATCAGATGTAAATAGTACTGATAGCATAGGAAATCTAAATATATCGGGAACCTCTAATTGAACAGTGGGATATTAAATTGAGCTACATAGAATATATAACAACGGTTCTGGGTGTTATCGGGTAAGATGAGTTGTCACGACACCCTCCCCATAAGGTGTACCCCTCCTAGGACATCAATGTGAGAAGGGAGATAATGACCCCTGAGTCCCACCTCTAGTAGGCCCCGGGATGGTGAATATCACCAAGGGTATAGTAAACACACAAATGGGAGGCATTATCTTTTAAGAGAACACATGTGAAAGAGAGAGATTAGATAGACACCAACCCACTCCAACTCTAAATGAAATATAAATGAAAACCCAAGTGCACATATGTAGTGTCATGCAAAACTACTACAACTGAAAGGGGAAAACTACAAGTACCCAAAAGAAAGTAAAAACAACAGTAACCACGAAGCCCGAACAACTCTTGCAACCCCAAGATAGTAGAAACCAACTTGATCTCTCAACTGCTCTAAGTGACCAGAAAAAAATGTTTATATAGACATATGGTGAGTATAACAGTATACTCAGTAGGATCCTCCTTGAAGCCTCTTGTATAGATGTAATTAAATCATCCTAAAGCACATTGAACAACAAGTTGAACTAACTCAAAACCTAAACAGGTATATTATGTTCCATGCCTCACCATGGATACTCTCACCAAGTAACACATACAAGAGTATATAATATAATAAAGGTTGTTAAGGGTACCTTGCTACTACTTCCCCACTAGTCTGCTGCTTTGCCCCAACATCACACGTCTTAAGAATCTCTCTTCAAAAAGGATTACCCCCAGACACATGGTCAATGCACCAAAATATGAACCTCATGCAACAAAACCACCACTTACACACTAGAAAGTAACTAGGTAGTTTATGGGAGCCACCACAAATCTTATAATGTGTATCAAACATCGCGTATTATATCTCACGCCATTACAACCCATACCCCGAGTAAGGATCCTCAAGCCATCACAGCCTATACATGTTACACCTAAAGTTTTCCATAAGATACTATATCCATAATATATGTGTGTGTGAATAACCACAAGCCATTGCAACCCTTTACACACATATATGGGAAAAACTAACCACTATAACTACCAGCACAAGTAACTACCAAGAGTAGAGAGTGGGTCCAAAGGGGATAGTCCGTCATCCACCCACCCACCAGAATGTTGGGAAAAACATCCCGTAGGGCTCAGAATCCCCGGGGTGTTAGTTTTCATAACTGACAGGGTGGAGTAGCATATAGAAACACAAAATGTACAGAATATACTATATCTCAGAACCACAATATGGGATTAACCTAGTCTTAGACTCAACTACATCTAACGTCTCTCGGAACCCCTACTGCCACTTCTAAGACTAGGTATCCTATAAGAACACAAACATTTAAAGAGATTTATTACTTTACTTTATTCCCTTTTAATCAGTTCCACTTTACATAAATTAATTCTTTAAATACTAAGTAACCATTAACAATTCCAGATTCAATTTCATTTTCATCACACCCATTGTCCTCTGTCCCCTTAAAAATTGTAACCTCAACATTTAGTTCCAACAAGCTCCAAACCAATAGGTTAACATCATTTACTCAATTATTTATTTACTGAATTACTTTCCCATATTCCCAAGAATTCTAGAAAAACATTCTATGCTACTAAACACAAGGGGGATCAACCCGATGAGTAGATAACTACCTGACGAGTCTTTGTCACCTATAGCAAGAGTGTATACCCATCCTCCATTGAGAATCTAGACACAGAAAGTAGATGGCATACCCCGCACACCTCCACCCCTTTCGGAAGAAGGGTAAAAAAGGCCAGCTGCATTCAGTAGTGGGTAATGAAAAGAAGATAAACATCTAATAAGAATCAGATAGCATCAAAACATTCACATCCAACCCGTTCTATTATACACAGTGTCCTCCCCGATACCCACATGTATAAAACGATGAATCTTGCCACTCAATGCATCAACTGATGCCACAAAAAATAAGCCTCCTTTCCCCCACATATCACAATAGCCATCTAGTCTCACATCACAAAAAAAGCATCAGAAAAAACAAACATCTTATCAATTGGGCTCTTGACCCTCAAACAAGCAAGAGGGTAACTCAGAAGCCTACAAGTATAATCTTTTATCAAAAAACCAGTTCTTTAATCCATCTTGGATTAGATGATTTATTATTCATATGCTCTAACTTTGGGAAACCAATAGAGTAAGATATCATAAATAATTAAACATGCTTACTACACCAATTTTATTAACATCAAATTGCAACAACATCAATCAGATTCATTCGCATGCATCTTTATCTTTAGCCAAGCGATTACCAATTAATTACAGCTTTACTTTCTTTACAAATTTACATCAAGAATGAAATGATAAATAAAGTAATATTTTATATCACACTATCTAGAAAAAAAGAGGCAATATCATATGATAAATTTCAATTTATTTATCAGGTCCAAATATTTATTATATCAATTTCATTATGATCCAGTGGGATAAAACATACTAACAATATAGTTTCACACAAAAGAAGACATAAGTAACAAATCCCCTACCTCAATTTTTTTTTGATGTTCTTCACACGAGAATGAGCCACACCACGGGTTATGATCTCCTCCCTTGTGGAAACTGTATCCATCCGAGGATGTAGAGACACCACCACATCAACCAACACCCAAATAAATCCCATTAGGTATATGTGGTAAAAATTAAATTAAAAGGGCAAGGAGAAATAAGGATATGAGTTGAAAATAATGAGGATAGATCATACCTTATATCGAAGACTGATCGATATTTCTTGGGTGCATCAAAACAGAGCGAAACATATTCTAGAAGGAAAAATTGATTGCACAACTCCTACAGGAAGGAATGGGATGTTCAAGCATCTCATACCCGAGAATAAGGTGGAAGAACTAGGGAGGAAGATATCTTTTACCTTTAGAATATTTAACGGAGCAGTGGTTTAAGATGCACTATGTTTTCCATTAAAAGAGGATCACATTAAACAATGCGGTTTAACTACGTAAAAATATCCAGAGCCTTAGGAGAAATTAATATAGGAGTTACGACCTTTGAATCAGCCTTAGAGTCCTTAAAACAAGTATTTAAATGCATTTTATTTCAAAGTATATGTTAAATGGGTGAAACTATAGGATGTTGGAAACACTATTCACGAACTCGAAATTTGGAAAAGGAAAAAAATTGTTCATGAATCTCACCATTGGAATCTCACCATTGGAACCTCAACCTTCTGGAAACACTATTCACGAACCTCACTGTTGGAACCACACCATTGTGGAAACATTGTTCATGAACTCAAAATTTGGCAATGGAAGAAGTTCACCATTGGAACCTCACCATTCTAGAAAAACTGTTCATAAACTCAAAATTTGGAAAAGGAAAAAGGTCACCATTCTGGAAACATTGTTCATAAACTCAAAATTTGGCAATGGAAAAAGGTCACCTTTGGAACCTAACAGTTATGGAAAAACTGTTCATAACTCAAAATTTGTAAAAAGAAAAAGGTCATCATTGAAACCATACCATTCTGGAAACATTGTTCATGAACTCAAAATTTGGCAAAGGAAAAAGGTAACCGGTGGAACCTCACCGTTCTGGAAACACTTTTCATGATCCTCACCCTTGTAACTATTCACAAGAATGGAAATTTGGAAAATTGTGGGGGTTAAGTCACCTTGACCTCCTGAAACACATAATACACCTGATTTTTGCAAAGGAATAGAGCAGCGAGGTCTGAGCCATTACATCAGATACCTCTCAAAATATTCTCATCCTCGAGAATTCAAAACCCATCTAAAGGGAAAAAGAAACGTGGTCCGAACAACAACCCCTCGAGATACCTCTCCAAAGAGTGCATTCCACAAGATGTAAGTAAATAAATCCATATTACAAACATGAAAGGTATATAACCACAAAGGCTACATCGATACATAAAAATAGTTAAGCCTCAAACAACTCTGGGTAATGAGCACGTATCTGTGACTCATATTCCCAGGTATTTTCTCCATGCCACCGTGTTGCCACAAGACATGAAACAAGGGGATAGAACACCCGCATAACACCTTCTCTTTGTGGTCTTGGATCTCTATAGGTAATTCCCCGAAGGTACACATCATCATCAACATCGATCTCTCCTCAATCAATAATGTGAGAGTCATCATGAAGATAACGACAGAGCTGTGATACATGGAAAACATCATGTATCCCACTAATCTAAGGAGGAATTGCTACTTGATATGCCATAGCTCCAACACGATCTAACACCTCAAAAGGAACAACAAATCAGAGAGAAATATTACTCCCATGACCAAACCTTTGCTACCCACGATGGGGAGTCACCTTCAGAAACATGTAATCCCCAGAATAAAACTCTAAGGGTCTCCACCTTTGATCAGCATAATATTTCTAACAATATTGCGCTATCTTTATCCTCTCACGAATCACTTGAACAATCTCTATTGTATTCTTCTCTAGTTCTAGTATAAGAATTGCTAACTCTCTAACCCCAGTCCAACACAAAGTAGAATGGAAAGGCCAACCATACAAGGCTTTAAATGGAGCCATACTAATGCTGGAGTGAAAACTATATTGTAAACAAACTCCACCAAGGGTAAGTGCCTCATCCACAAACCTCCAAAATCCAGAACACAAGAGTGTATCATGTCTTCAAGAGTCTGAAGGGTGCGCCCTGTCTGACCGTCCATTTGAGGATGAAAAGATGTGCTAAGGCATAGCTGAGAACCAAGATCTACCTAGAGACCTCCCCAAAACCTAGAGGTAAAACAAGGATCTAGATCAGAAATGATTGTCCTTGGAACTCCATGAAGTCTCACCACCTCCCCTAAATACTGCCTTGATAAAACATCCATTGAGCCTGACTACTAGACTGCTATGAAGTGGTCCGATTTTGTTAAACGATCCACTACCACCCAAATTGCATCATGTCCTCCCTAAACTCAAGGTAAACTAGTAACAATGTTGATTGAGATGTCCTCCCACTTCCACTGAAGAACATCTAACGGCTGGAGCAGACCACGAGGAACACGGTGTTTGGACTTCACCTTCTGAAAGACCAAACATCGAGACACAAATTACGCAACTACATGCTTTAGCCAAGGCCACCGAAACTGGCTCCTCATGGCTTGGTGCATATTTTTCATGCCATGATGCACCACTAAAGGAGAACTATGGAACTCTCTGAGAACTGTATTGCACATAGTCAAAGGAACCAAAATACATCCATTATACAACACTCAGTTTTGTTCATCCTAGGACCAACCATTAGGGGTATCACCAAAAAAAACTCAGTCTCTCAAGAACTCCACCTCTAGATCCCCCAACTAGGACTCTTCCACCTTCTGCACTAGATATGACTACAACATCATCTGAAAAAGAAAACCTCTACCCCAAATTCTCCAATATCAATATTTAATGCTAATAGTTGTTCCATTAATCTTCAGAAGTCACCATATTCATGCACTGCATCACTACATGACTTCTGACTCAGCGCATCAGTTACAACATTATCTTTACCAGGTGTATATGATATTTTGAAGTTGTATTCCTGTAGGAACTCCATCCACTGATGCTATCGTAATTTCAAGTCATGCTAGGAGAATACATACCTCATGATCTTACGATTGGTGAAAACCACAATGTTCTCACCAATGAGGTAATGTCTCCACAAATACAGAGAAAACACCATGGCTGACAACTCAAGATCATAGGTGGAATAGTTACGTTCATGAGGACGCAAATTATGAGACCAATAAGAAACAACTGATCTATGCTACATCAGGACACAACCTAACCCAAGATGCGAAGCATCACAAAAAACATCAAACTAAACTCCCTCTGCTAGATTAAAAAGAACCGTATCACTTACTGATTTATCCTTTAGATACTCGAAAGCTGCATGACATTTATCAGTCCATATGAACACCCGATCCTACCTTGTAAAAGTTTTCGGAGGAGTCACAACATTAGAGAAATTAGCTACGAACGTCCTATTGTAGCCTACAATATCAACAAAACTTCACACCTCTGACACAATCTTGGGGGCTTAGCAAGACACAACTACTTCTATATTTTATGGATCCATAGCTACTCCCTGTTGGGAGACCACATGCCCCAAGAAAAAGACTTCTCAAGCCCAAAACTCACACTTTGACAACTTCCCCAATAGGTGATGTTAACAAAGAACTCCCAAGAAGGTGTGTAGATGCTCTGCATGCTCTTCTTCAGACATGGAGTACACAAGGATGTCATCAATGAAAACTACATAGAAGTTTTCCTGGAACTCATGGAATACAACATTAAACAATCCCCTGAGCACAACTAAATCATTTGTCATGCCAAACGACATTACAACGAAATCATAATGCCCATGATGACAACAGAAAGCTGTCTTCTAGATATCCTCATCCTTTACATGCATCTAATGATATCCTGACCGCAATTAGATCTTTGAGAACCAACTTGCACCCTTCAGTTGATCGAATAAATCATCTATCTGTGGAAGAGGATAATGATTCTTTATTATCACTTAGTTCAAGCGACGATAATCAACACAAACGAGAGGTGCTTCCCCAACACTATCTCACAGTCTGTACATACTTCAAACATGTCAACTCAGCCTCTAACTAGTGTAGTCAATGCCAAGGAAACTAGAATCCTCTCTACCTCAAGTCCCAAAGCATGGACAAGGGTAGGTGATATGAAGGAGTGTGTAGCTCCTGAATCAAAAAAGGCATACACCAAGGTAGAAAAAAATCAAAGGGTACCTCAAATGACATATGTCTCACCTAGAGTTGGAAATGATAAATCATGAAGGTGGCCACAAACTCCTGCATGAACTCTCTAACACTGATGAAAACCATCACCATGACCGTTCTCTACTCTCTGAGGACGAGGAGCGTCACGAGGCTATCCTATACCTACCTCTTATACCCTATACTAATCTAAAGCTGGTGCAACCTTCTTCTGCTTCCTCTACTAGAATTACCTCAATAGAGGAACCTGGAGCGGAACACCAGGAACACGATGATTTCTCTAAAAGGACGGGCCCTCTCACTGCTGATGACCTCGATCACCACAAGAAAAACAAGCACCTGACCCCTGGGCATAGACCTGATAGCTACTACCACCAGAGAAATGAGATGTTGAGGGATGATACCTACCCCTATCCAAATGGAAACTCTTTTTCCCTGAAAACTGGGTAGCCCGGACCCCAAATTAGCTTCATGGTGAATCATGAAGATTACCCTCTTGTGATGATCCTATTATGGCCAAAGTCCTCTCGACGACCTCTACCTTCTCCAACACCAGAAGGTATGACTTCAGCATAAATTGGGTGACTTGACACTGGATTTCTGGATGCAAAGCCTCCTCAAAATTCCTCGCCCTGACCTCCTCATTTGGCAATAGGTCCGAAGCATATCACAAATAGGTTCTTGAAATAGATTCCAAAATCTCACACACTATAGCTCCCCTGTCGAAGGGTAAGATGATCCTGGAGACTGGACAGCTTCGTGATCGAGGAAAGAAACTAGACTCTAAACTTGTCTTGGAACTCCTCCCATGAGATCACTGACTCCCCATGATCCATGAGGAACAAGAACCACCACTGCCTCGCTGCTCCACACAGCATCATCACAACCAAGGAAACCCAATTCAACTTCCGAGAACAGATTGACCTGAATCCTATATTGACCTCATCCAACAAGTCTTTTTGGAATGCATTTCAAATGGAGCCCTCCTACTTCTGCAGACTCTGGCGCTAAAATTCTCAAAGTGTCCTCCTCCAAGTGTAATCGTCATCAACCACTATCCTGTGGCGATCTACTGGCACAACATGCTGGACATATTCTACGCAAACCTGAAAAGGACATTGACCTAGATCTATAACTATAAAATAAAAAACTATTATAGATCCTAAACCTGGAATATGGAAGACTCAATATTAATTGAATAATTTTTTTTTCTAATTTTAAGTTACCCTATCCTAAGGTCAACCCATAAAAACACGTGCACAACAAAGAATGATGCATGATCCTTTTGTAGGTCTCTACCCTGCAACTTTTATCACCTCATTTAGTATCCATTGTAAACTTAAAGGTCCATACATTAGATCATAGGAGGCCTTAAATTCCTATGTCTCGGCTGGTCTCCAGTGTTTACATCACTCACTAAACTCGACTAACACTATTTCCCTCGCAACCCATGCAACCTCACCTGTGAATAACTCCATACTCTATCCTATCCCTCAAACTTCCTCTGATACCACTATGTCACGACCACCTCCCCACAAGGTACACCCCTCTTGGGCCAGCAATGTGAGAAGGGAGATAATGACCCCCCGAGTCCAGCCTCCAGTAGGCCCCGGGTTGGTGACTAGCACTGAGGGTATAGTAAACACACAGATGGGAGGCATTTCCCTCTAAGAGAACACATGAGAAAGAGAGAGATAATATAGACACCAACCAACTCCATCTCAAACTGAAATATAAATGAAAAAACAAGTGAACATATGTAATGTCATGCAAAAATATTACAACTAGAAGGGTAAAACTAAAAGTACCCAAAAGAAAGTAAAAACATCGGCAACCACAAAGCCCAAATAGCTCCTTCAACCCAAATCTAGTAGAAACCACCTTGATATCCCACATACTCGAAGTGACCTGAAAAAAACATTTATATAGACATAGGGTGAGTATAACATTATACTAAGTAGGATCCTCCTCAAAGACTCTTTTGAAAAAGCAATGAAAGCAGGTTACAGAACAGTGAACAACAAGTGAAACTAACTTGTCACCTAAAAATGTATACTAAGTTCTTGCCTCACCATGGCTTCACTCACCAATAATTCATACAAGAGTATATAATATAATAAAGATTATAATGGGTACCCCGCTACTACTTACCCACTGGTTTACTTCTTTGGCCCAACGTCGCACGTCCTAAGCATATCTCTCCAAAAAGGCTTGGCCGAAGACACATGGGAGAAGAACCACAATATGCACCTCGTGCAACCAAACCACCACGTCCACACAAGAAAGTAACTAGGTAGTTTCTGGGAGCCACCACATCATGTATAACGTGTATCATACATCAGGTATTATACCTCAAGACATTACATCCCATACACTGAGTAAGGATCCTCAAGCCATCACAGCCTACACGCGTTAAACCTATAGTAGTCCGTAGGATACTATATCCAGAATATATGTGTGTGAATAACCACAAGCCATTATAGACCTCTACACACATATATGGTAAAAACTGACCACTGTTCCTACTAGTAAAATTAACTACCAAGAGAAGAGAGCGTGGACAAAGGGTGTAGTCAGCTATCCATCCTCCCAGCAGAATGTAGGGGAAAACACCCCCAAGGCTCAAAATCCCTAGGGTGTCAGTTAACCTAACTGAAAGGGTAAAGTAGCATATAAAAACACAAAAATTATAGAATATACAATATCTCACAACCACATGATGGACATAACCTAGTCTTAGACTCAACTACAGCTAACGTCTATCTGACTCCCTACTACCACTTCTAAAAATAGGTATCCTATAATCACACAGCCATTAAAAGAGATTAATTACCTCACTTCATTCCATTTTTATCAGTTCCAATTTATGTTAATTAATTATTTAAACATTAATTAATAATTAAAAATTCCAAATTAAATTTCATTGGCATCACACCCAAAGTCCACTGTCCCCTTGGAAATTGTAATTTCAACAATAAATTTCAGTGAGCTCGAACCCCATGGGGTTAACATCATTTATTCAATTATTTATTTATATCATTAATTTCCCATATTTCCAGGAATTATAGAAAAACATTCTATGGTACTAAACACAAGGGGGCTCATCACGATGATTAGATAACTACCCGTCGATTCTTTGCCTCCTATAGCAAGAGCGTAGACCCATCATCCCTTGAAAATCTAGACCTGAAAAGCATGTGTCATACCCCATGCATCTTCGCCCCTTTCGGAAGAAGGGTAAGAAAGACCATCTGCCTAGAGTAGTGGGGAATGTAAAGCAGATAAATAACTAATAAGAATCATCCAGCATACAAAAATACACATCCAACCCATTCCATCATCCACAATGTCCTCCCCGACACCCACATGCATAAACCGATACATATCACCACTCTAGGCATCAAATCCTACCACATCAATAGGCCTCCCTTCCCCAACATATCAGAATAGCCATCGAGGCTCACATAAAAACACAACAAGCATGAAAAACAAACATCTAAACAATTGGGCTCTTGACCCTCGAACTATCAAGAAGGTAACTTAGAACCTTAAAAGTATTATCTTTTATCAAACGACCAGTTCATTAATCTATCTTGGATTAATCGATTTATTATTCGCAGGTTCCAAATTTGGGAAACCTAAACATTAAGATATCATAAATATTTAATCATTATTACTGCGCCAATTTTATTAACATCAAATTACATCAACATCAATCAGATTCATTCACATTCCTCTTTATCTTTAGCTAAGCGATTATCAATTAATTCTGACTTTATGTTATTTACCAATTTCCATCAAGAAAAAAAAGCTAAAAATGTAATATTTGATATCAAACTATATATAAAAACAAGAGGAAAAATCATACGATCGAAATCAATTTATTTATCGGGTTCATATATTTATTATGTCAATTCCATTGTGATCCAGTGAGATAAAACATGCTAACAATACAGTTTCACACAATAGAAGAGAGAAGCAACAAAACCCCTGCCTCAAACAGTCCTTAACATTCTTTATATGAGAACAAGACACAGAACGAGTCACGATCTCCTCCCCTGTGACAACTGTATCCACCTAGGGATGTAGATACACCACTACATCGACCAACACCCAAGAAAAGCCTATTAGGAACATGGGGTAAAAATTCAATAAAAAGGGAAAGGAGAAAGAAAGAGATGAACCAAAAATAATGAAGTTATATCATACCTTATATCGAAGACTGATCGATATTTCTTGGTTGCATCAAAATATAGCAGAAAACATCATAGGAGGAAAATTTGATTGCACAAATTCTATGGGAAGGAATGGGATGTTCGAGCGTCTCACACCCTAGAACAAGGAGGAAGAACTAGGGAGGAAGATATCACATCCCTTAAGAAGATTTAACAGAGCAGTGGATTAAGATTAGCTGGGTTTTTCATTAAAATCGGATCACATTAAACCATGTGGTTTGACCAAGTAAAAAAATCCCGAGCCTTATGAGAAATTAATATAGGAGTTACAGCCTTTTAATCAACCATTGAGTCCTTAAAAAAAGTCTTTAAATGCATTTTACAACAAAGGAAATGTTAAAGGGGTGAAACTGTAGGAAGATGGAAATACTATTCACGAACTCAAAATCTGAAAAAGGAAAAACACTATTCATGAATCTCACAGTTGGAACCTCACCGTGGGAACCTCACCATTATGAAAACACTGTTCATGAACCTCATCATTGGAACCTCACCGTTATGGAAACATAGTTCATGAACTCAAAATTTGGAAAAGGAAAAAGGTCACCGTTAGAACCTCACCATAATAGAGACACAATTCATGAAGTCAAAAACCGGAAAAGGAAAAAGGTCACCTTTGGAACCTCACCATTCTGGAAACACTGTTCATAAACTCAATATTTGGAAAAGGGAAAAGGTCATCATTGGAACCTCACCGTTCTGGAAACACTGTTCATATGCTCAAAATTTGGCAAAGGAAAAAGGTCACCATTGGAACCTCACCATTCTGGAAACAATGTTAATGAACTCAAAATTTGGAAAAGGATAAAGGTCACCATTGGAACCTCACCATTATAGAATCACTGTTCATGAACTTCACTAGTGTAACTGTTCACAAGAATGGAAATTTGGTAAATTACTAGGGATATGTCACCTTGACCTCCTAAAACACCTCATACACCTGATTTTACTAAAGTAATGGACTAGAAAGGTCCATACCATTACTTGAGTAGTGCAAGTATCTCTAGTACAACCCCCCTTGGATCGTCAGGCTGAGTACCAAAGCCACTAGACTGGTTATAGAAAAGTTTTTCCCTTGGTTATGGTTCCTGATTAATTTTTTTAAAAAGTTTAATGACATTACATTATATGTTTGTGAAATATATATTTTAAATAGTGTACCCACAATAAGAACTAAGGGAGGAATTACCATATCTATCATTCCTATATTTTGATAATAAATTATATTCCTTCACATCTCTTAATTTTTTTTCATTTTTTATATTCGAAATGAAATATGAATTTAATTAGAAATTCATAACTAATGCCTAGGACAAACAAAAAATAAGAGTTGATATGGCTTAATTAATGGATACCAATTTTCAAACCAAACAAAGGTTATATAGTGACATAAAGTAGTCACATCATATTTATCGAAAATAATATCAAAACATAAAATATGTGTAATAGAAAAATCAACACATTCTAATTAGCATGTTAAACATGATTATGATATGATTTTATTGTTATATTGTCAATTAGATCTAATTAAGATTTGGTTATGTCATTTATATTATTTTTATCATTTTATTAGTTCATTTGGCCATTTTTTGGATTAGTCATATGGTTCATATTTTGGGTTAGGACATTTGGCTATTTGGCCAATTTTTGGTTAGGTCATTATTTTCACTTTTTTATTCCAATTAGTTAAATATGTTTCTGTCCAACTCATCATGTTTTTGTTGAAATTTAATTTTTCAGTTTTGATTGGTTTCTTAGGTTCCAATACAGTTCAATTCAATATTTTAAATTCAAATCCATGAACATTATTAACAGTTTATATTCAAAATGAACAGAATGGTCAAGTTGGATAGAAAATATTTGAAACCAACATTAAATAAATTTGAATATTACCAACCTAGAAAACCCATATCAAGATAAACCAAAATAATATAGAACACATATAGATGATTCTATATATTACCTAGGAAAATTTAAGTTCACAATAAACAATGATAATTAAACTATATGATTTATAATAAACAATAAAAATATCAGAACCAATGAGGGGTAGTGACAGTGTAAATTTCTTCCCCGCCATCATTAAAAATATATCATGGGATTTCTTCAATAATGATACCAAATTTAGATATTAGGATATATTTCATATAAATTTTTTTTCACCAATGATTCCAAAATATATGGCTCATAAATAGAAAAATGTTATTCATATCAATAAATCTAAACCGACAATCATCCATAAATGTTTCATTCATCACAATTGAATCAAACCACTTAAATTTCATCATAGCGACTTGACCATGAGAGTAGTAATCCAATATTAACATTTTCTCAAAAACTCAATAACAATGTAGAGTTTCATATAGGGGAATAATATCTAATTAACTGTAATAATAATATGTTGTTGCAATTATCATTAAACTACCATATTATATTCTCATATTTACTACAAGATTAATGATAATAAATTTGTACCCATTTATCAAAATTGATTTTTAGTCATGAACTACTGAATTTTGTTGGGACCACTTTGTATATGAAGATTGTATTTGTTGTCAACAGTTGTCAATGCTGGTCAAAATGAAGAAGGATATGAAGAAGAACTCCAAAGTTAATGGAGATCGGTTGAAGTGAAGTTGCCTGGAGAATTGTTATGGAATCATAGCATTGGATTTCATAATTGAGCAATTCTCTTAGACGATAAATTCAGACGATTGTTGAGCTAATCCTAAGTTCAAATAACATGTGTCAATGGTGACACATTGTTTACAACAATGAAGAATGGAGAAGTATCATCCATTTGAGGATGATTGGAGCAGAATGGTGAATTATCATCTATCTAAGGATGGTTGAAGAAGAATGAGGATTTGAAGAAGACAATGCAATGATTTATGATTGCATGTGAACCATGCAAGAGCTTTCTTGAAGAATAGAATCATATGATTTGCAGAATGATGGTTATGAAGAAGAGAAAATGTGGAAGGGCTTGACATTCTGAGGTAGACAGGCATTTCACATTGTATCTAAATCAGACGATGCTTTGCTGGTATGTATTTCACACAAATCATGAGTTAGGAGAACTTGTGATGCAAGCCTTATGAAGGAAAGGGGGAGAAACGATGATGCCAGTCATATAATGTCATGATTGGAAGGAATGATGCTGCTGGAAGATAGGAAAGATTCAGTTCCCATTGCAACTTTGACGATGCTTAAGCTGATCTATCAAAGGATAAATATCACGATAGTGGGATTCATGATAAGAGCAGAAGAATGGTTATGGGAAGCAGTAAAGAGATAAAATGGCAAAGCAATAGACAATCTGGGGATGGCAGAAAAGCACAATTTAAGGTGGTGCCGTTTTCCAGTGTTTTCCAAATTTTAGGGCCTGAAAATCGGGAGATGAAGAAATGTGCTTGGCAATGGATGTTGCACATACGATTGAAGATGGTTTATACGTGCAAAAGAGTTATTCAAGGTCAGAACTATGAAAAATGACAAAGGCATGGATTGCGCGGAAATTTAGGCACGTTTCGCGCAAAAATAATGTGGTGCGCGCAATATCTGCGGGATGCGCGAAATAGTAGCGGGTTGCGCGAAAAATCTGCGGGATGCGCGGAATATTGGCATGGTACGCGAAATTGAGGAATGATGTTTTCGCGCAAATGATGGTTCGAGATCAGAAGATCGAAAATTGGCAAAGGCATAAAATGCGCGAAATATTGGAGCAGTGCGCGAAATCTGATGTTGCAGGAAAGATTGGGTTTGCGCGCAATATGGAACGCAGTGCGGAATTTTGCGCGCAATTGGTGCTTCATGCTTAGAACGATGAAAGATGGCAAAGGCATGAGGTGCGCAGAATATTGAAGCATGGCGCGAAATATGAAGTTGCATAAAAGAGTTTTTACGCGCATGGAGGAGGTTTTACGCGCGGATTAGTGTTTTTCGCGCGGGTTCAAAAATGCCTATAAATATGAGGCTAACCCTTGTTAGTTGTTAATGCTCGACACATAGACAAATCCTGAGCTCTGACGCGCGGAAAAATTGAAGTATAGAGTATTGCGCGAAAAGAAGAAGTGCTGCGCGAAAAAGGAACTGCTGCGCGAAATAGGAAGTTCTGCGTGAAAAGGAAGAGTTGCGCGAAAAAGGTTTTTCGCGCCAAAAGGTGTTTTTCCGCGCAAGGCTTGAATTTTATGCGCAAGTCGCCTAGAAGGGTGCGCGAAAAATTTGAGGGTACCGCAGGCCTTCGATAGGTGCATTGCACTCTCGAAGCAGCTTTGTGAAGAAGAAAGAACTGTGAACCATTCGGTTTTACAAAGAGAAGTTGAACCGCACTCACACGACTGGTGTTTAACACTCTCGTTGTGCTTTGCGAAGTGAAGAAGAACTTGACGTGCAATTGAACTCATATCTGCACACAGGAAGAATTCAGTATACCAATACACTCAGGTGTTGGTATTGAGAAGAGAAGGAAGAGAAGAAGAAGAACAGAGTATACCCAATTGAAGGCTGACAATTATTCAGGGCAGTTTAATTCAGATGATGCTTTGTGAGCAGATCTTCAGTGTTTGAATAATCACATTGGTGTATGTGATTCTAGCTAAAGAAAGAAGGTGACTAGTGCAGTCAGTTGTTGCACTAAGAGGAAGAAGGAAGAAGAACTAGTGCATTTTGTTTTTGCACTAGAGAAGAAGAGAAAGAAAGAAGAGAATTGCTTGCCTACTGCTTTGCAAGTAATCAAGTGAAGAGCACTACAATATATCAAGAGCAGAACCAACCTTTTGAAGAAAGAAGAATACTGTCTCGATAGGAAGTATAAAGAACCAGCTAGAGGCTGCAAGTTGGACTTGGCTTTCACCAGTCCAGGGAAGAGGATTGTTTCCCACCCCCCTCCAAAGTGTAGGGACTCACACTGGCTAGAGGATTGTTTTCCTAGCCACTCCATTGTAACAACATTTTAATTTATAGTGGAGAATCCATGCAGTGGTCATACCCATGCATGGCAAGGACGTAGCTACTCTTATTGAGTGGTGAACCTTGTAAAAATATCGTGTGCACATTTTTTACTGCTTTCTATTATTGCATGCGACAAAGAAAAGAGAATAAGAGAATCAAGATTCTAACAGGTCTAGAGGTACAGGGATAAAAGTTGGAATTGGTTTAAAAAGTCCCCAACACTGATTCACCCCCCCTCTCAGTGTTAGGTATATCCCAAACTGGTCCTTTCAATTGGTATCAGAGGGACAGATTCACCTCTATTGGATTCTCTATAGTGAAGTTATTCTCTTTTGAAGACCTGAGATTCTTTCCTGAGTTATCAATGAAGAGCAGTGTTTGTAAAGATTCAGCTATCTCTGAGCAGAAATATATATCTACAAAGACCATGATGAACATGAAAAAGAAAGAGAAGAGAAAGTTGAAGAAGAATTCCCCCGTATCTAAACAGGAGGAAGCATCTGGTTCTCCATATTTGGCTGATGTTGACGACACACCAGACTTGGAAAGTTATGAGAAGGTGGCTCAAGTACCCACCAAGAAGATGGAAAACCTTACTACCTCAACTGATCAAGAGGTGTGTGTTAGTACATTTGGAAATTACCCTCATGATGAAAATGCTAGCACAAGTGGTGATGAACAATCTACAACATCTCAAGAAATATCAGTTGATAGATTAAGAATTATTCTACATTGTATTCCTGAAAAGACTGCATCCCTGGTTTGCGGGGTATTTCAATGCATGCAAGAAAATATCACTCAGTTGGAAGAAGAAACTGATGTTTTGGAGAAAGGCTTACAAGCAAAAATTGTCGAATGTTTAAAGCTCTCCAGACAGGTTGGAGCCTTTGAAGCAACAAAGAGGGGATTTGAAGAAAATTCTTCAATGTGGCTCAATGATGTTGAAGAAAAGGAGGGAGTCAACAAGACTCTGGAAGATAAGATCCATGCACTAGAAGATGAGCTAAAAAGGGGCAATGAAGTCAAGAAGTTATATTTGGAAGATAACTCCCAGAAGATCAATGAACTTGACTCTTTGTTACAAAACAAATTAAAGATGCATGAATATGAAGTTGAAAGATTAAAGAAGGCTTGTGAAGAGAAGATGACTATGATTGAAAACCAGGAAGTCATCCTCAATATGAGATGTCTAGAATTGGAAGCTGAACTAACCAATCTTGAGAAGACACATATTGAGTCTCCACAAAAGAAGGAAATTGTAGCTGTTGGAACTCAATATTCTCTGGAAAATTCTACTGTCAAAAGACCTCCAACATGTGATAAGAAGATCATGGCTTCACTCATTGATCTATCACAAGCAGTTGATGAGAAGGTACTATCCATACCAACTTGTACTAATGTTTCGAAAATTGTTTCTACAAAAAGTGCAGGTTGGAAGAAAATTTCTAAACAAGTATGGATGAAGAAAAGTGATAAGAAACCTACCACCATGGCTAGGGTGGTTAGGGGAAAGAGTGTGGAAGATATGTCCCCACAGAAATCACAACATACCAAGAAGAAGATTCAGCAACCTTATCAAGAAGATGACAAGAAGTCAAGGTTTGTTGGTCAATGCTGGTGCTGCAATAGATTTGGGCATTGTGCACTGGATTGTTGGTACAATCCCTTAAATGTAAAAGTACAGAGAAAGTACATTTCAAGGGGGAGAAAGCCAGAAGAAAAGGAGAAACATCCACAGGTCCAGAGACATATGTTTACTGCAAATAGATTTGGATTACTTGACAACATCTGGGATGATTGCAAAAGTGGTCAAAAAGATACATGTCAATCTCCAACTGTATACATAGCTAAAAAGAAGAGAAGATCACTGAACCTGGCTAAAATGGAATCCTTGGGAATCAAGAAGAAATTTGAAGATTCTCCCAAGAAGGTTTTGAAAAAGGAAAAGAAGTCCTTGGAGTCTAAATCCAAGAAGGGTGATGCATCCAGGAGGACCACCAAGAAAACATGCTTCTACTGTGGAAAGAAAGGACACACCATGGATCTTTGTGAACAAGCCATGGAACTGAATAGAAGCAGACTGGACTCAAACAGACAATCAATCCAGATGAAGCATAAGGGATTGATTGAAAACAAGTTGCCTAAGAAAGGTAGCTTGAAAGCATCGAAGGAACAATGTGGAATATCCAGAACTGAGGCCACACTTCCAAGTGACATACTAGTCATATGGCCAAATCAGTTGCAACTTGCCAAAGATCTGCAAAGAGCTGAAGATGAAGCACTGGCAATTGCTAAGGCAAAAAGGAAACAAAAGATTTCACATGAATATGTGTTGAGATCCACACCATCACAATCATCATTGAAGATCAGATGTGCAAGTGTGAAGAATGATGAAAATGGGACATCTTGGTTGAGAGAATCTTCTCAACCTTGTTGTTCACATTGATGAACCAAGGAGGTTCCATCTTATTCCCTTATACTTCTGGTATTTACATGTTCTAACATTGCAGGGGATTGAAGATGACGGTCATTCTCATCTGGAGAGTGGTTTGGACAGAATGGAGTGCACCCCTTGAGGGGGAGCCAATCTGTAGAAGATGGGATTCTGATAATATAGGGAATTGAAGGTGAAGCAAGATCTCAGGGGAGAGATCCTGAGATTCAATGATAAGAAATGTTCCCTTGAGCGAGAGACACACGAAGAAGCTATCAGAGTCATTATCTCAATCAATATCAACATTTGTTGGTATAAAATTCAATTACTCTGAATATTGTCTGATGATCCTGTTGTTGGAAAAGGTATGCCGTTTCTTAATCTCTCATCCTTGGTTACTCAAAATAAATATATTTTTATAAAGGGGGAGTAACAAAGATAATCAATGACATAAGAAGAGTGAAAGTTCCCCAAGGTCACTTATCCTTCCAATTGAACAAGAATGTTTTTGATCCATTTGTTGAAGTGAGTGCAGGAATTTCAGGTTGATTATTTCTTTCACACTCAATATCTTCAGCCTGGAATGAAAGTGAAAAACCCTTGAAGACAAGTGTATGAGTTCTCATCTCATGAGGTGTCATATTATGTGGGTAATGGACAGCTTTGTTGTCTAAATCAAATCCTCTTGTTTTCTACACCGAGCATTGCTCAAGTAGACTTAGAGTGAAATGATTGATGGCACATTGCTTGAGTACGGAATGATACCCTCTCTACCATGATCTTTTTATTTCTTGTCAATAAGGGGGAGAGAAATGAAATGAATGTCTAGGAGAGAAAATGAAGTAAAGGGAGAGAGATTAGATTCTCATTTTGACATTGACACATTCATCTGAGGAGACTTTAATGTATTGACAACAAAATACAAAGGGGGAGATTGTTGGGACCACTTTGTATATGAAGATTGTATTTGTTGTCAACAGTTGTCAATGCTGGTCAAAATGAAGAAGGATATGAAGAAGAACTCCAATGTTAATGGAGATCAGTTGAAGTGAAGTTGCCTGGAGAATTGTTATGGAATCATAGCATTGGATTTCATAATTGAGAAATTCTCTTAGACGATAAATTCAGACGATTGTTGAGCTAATCCTAAGTTCAAAGAACATGTGTCAATGGTGACACATTGTTTACAACAATGAAGAATGGAGAAGTATCATCCATTTGAGGATGATTGGAGCAGAATGGTGAATTATCATCTATCTAAGGATGGTTGAAGAAGAATGAGGATTTGAAGAAGACAATGCAATGATTTATGATTGCATGTGAACCATGAAAGAGCTTTCTTGAAGAATAGAATCATATGATTTGCAGAACGATGGTTATGAAGAAGAGAAAATGTGGAAGGGCTTGACATTCTGAGGTAGACAGGCATTTCACATTGTATCTAAATCAGACGATGCTTTGATGGTATGTATTTCACACAAATCATGAGTTAGGAGAACTTGTGATGCAAGCCTTATGAAGGAAAGGGGGAGAAACGATGATGCCAGTCATATAATGTTATTATTGGAAGGAATGATGCTGCTGGAAGATAGGAAAGATTCAGTTCCCATTGCAACTTTGACGATGCTTAAGCTGATCTATCAAAGGATAAATATCACGATAGTGGGATTCGTGATAAGAGCAGAAGAATGGTTATGGGAAGCAGTAAAGAGATAAAATGGCAAAGCAATAGACAATCTGGGGATGGCAGAAAAGCACAGTTTAAGGTGGCGCCGTTTTCCAGTGTTTTCCAAATTTTAGGGCCTGAAAATCGGGAGATGAAGAAATGTGCTTGGCAATGGATGTTTCACATAGGATTGAAGATGGTTTATACGTGAAAAAGAGTTATTCAAGGTCAGAACTATGAAAAATGACAAAGGCATGGATTGCGCGGAAATTTAGGCACGTTTCGCGCAAAAATAAAGTGGTGCGCGCAATATCTGCGGGATGCGCGAAATAGTAGCGGGTTGCGCGAAAAATCTGCGGGATGTGCGGAATATTGGCATGGTACGCGAAATTGAGGAATGAAGTTTTCGCGCAAATGATGGTTCGAGATCAGAAGATCGAAAATTGGCAAAGGCATAAAATGCGCGAAATATTGGAGCAGTGCGCGAAATCTGATGTTGCAGGAAAGATTGGGTTTGCGCGCAATATGGAACGCAGTGCGGAATTTTGCGCGCAATTGGTGCTTCATGCTTAGAACGATGAAAGATGGCAAAGGCATGAGGTGCGCGGAATATTGAAGCATGGCGCGAAATATGAAGTTGCATAAAAGAGTTTTTACGCGCATGGAGGAGGTTTTACGCGCGGATTAGTGTTTTTCGCGCGGGTTCAAAAATGCCTATAAATATGAGGCTAACCCTTGTTAGTTGTTAATGCTCGACACATAGATAAATCTTGAGCTCTGACGCGCGGAAAAATTGAAGTATAGAGTATTGCGCGAAATGAAGAAGTGCTGCGCGAAAAAGGAACTGCTGCGCGAAATAGGAAGTTCTGCGCGAAAAGGAAGAGTTGCGCGAAAAAGGTTTTTCGCGCCAAAAGGTGTTTTTCCGCGCAAGGCTTGAATTTTATGCGCAAGTCGCCTAGAAGGGTGCGCGAAAAATTTGAGGGTACCGCAGGCCTTCGATAGGTGCATTGCACTCTCGAAGCAGCTTTGTGAAGAAGAAAGAACTGTGAACCATTCGGTTTCACAAAGAGAAGTTGAACCGCACTCACACGACTGGTGTTTAACACTCTCGTTGTGCTTTGCGAAGTGAAGAAGAACTTGACGTGCAATTGAACTCATATCTGCACACAGGAAGAATTCAGTATACCAATACACTCAGGTGTTGGTATTGAGAAGAGAAGGAAGAGAAGAAGAAGAACAGAGTATGCCCAATTGAAGGCTGACAATTATTCAGGGCAGTTTAATTCAGATGATTCTTTGTGAGCAGATCTTCAGTGTTTGAATAATCACATTGGTGTATGTGATTCTAGCTAAAGAAAGAAGGTGACTAGTGCAGTCAGTTGTTGCACTAAGAGGAAGAAGGAAGAAGAACTAGTGCAGTTTGTTTTTGCACTAGAGAAGAAGAGAAAGAAAGAAGAGAATTGCTTGCCTACTGCTTTGCAAGTAATCAAGTGAAGATCACTACAATAGATCAAGAGCAGAACCAACCTTTTGAAGAAAGAAGAATACTGTCTCGATAGGCAGTATAAAGAACCAGCTAGAGGCTGCAAGTTGGACTTGGCTTTCACCAGTCCAGGGAAGAGGATTGTTTCCCACCCCCCTCCAAAGTGTAGGGACTCACACTGGCTAGACGATTGTTTTCCTAGCCACTCCATTGTAACAGCATTTTACTTTATAGTGGAGAATCCATGCAGTGGTCATACCCATGCATGGCAAGGACGTAGCTACTCTTATTGAGTGGTGAACCTTGTAAAAATATCGTGTGCACATTTTTTACTGCTTTCTATTATTGCATGCGACAAAGAAAAGAGAATAAGAGAATCAAGATTCTAACAGGTCTAGAGGTACAGGGATAAAAATTGGAATTGGTTTAAAAAGTCCCCAACACTGATTCACCCCCCCTCTCAGTGTTCGGTATATCCCAAACTGGTCCTTTCAATTGGTATCAGAGGGACAGGTTCACCTCTATTGGATTCTCTATAGTGAAGTTATTCTCTTTTTAAGACCTGAGATTCATTCCTGAGTTATCAATGAAGAGCAGTGTTTGTAAAGATTTAGCTATCTCTGAGCAGAAAGATATATCTACAAAGACCATGATGAACAGGAAAAAGAAAGAGAAGAGAAAGTTGAAGAAGAATTCCCTCGTATCTAAACAAGAGGAAGCATCTGGTTCTCCATATTTGGCTGATGTTGACGACACACCAGACATGGAAAGTTATGAGAAGGTGGATCAAGTACCCACCAAGAAGATGGAAAACCTTACTACCTCAACTGATCAAGAGGTGTGTGTTAGTACATTTGGAAATTACCCTCATGATGAAAATGCTAGCACAAGTGGTGATGAACAATCTACAACATCTCAAGAAATATCAGTTGATAGATTAAGAATTATTCTACATGGTATTCCTGAAAAGAGTGCATCCCTGGTTTGCGGGGTATTTCAATGCATGCAAGAAAATATCACTCAGTTGGAAGAAGAAACTGATGTTTTGGAGAAAGGCTTACAAGCAAAAATTGTCGAATGTTTAAAGCTCTCCAGACAGGTTGGAGCCTTTGAAGCAACAAAGAGGGGATTTGAAGAAAATTCTTCAAAGTGGCTCAAAGATGTTGAAGAAAATGAGAGAGTCAACAAGACTCTGGAAGAAAAGATCTATGCACTAGAAGATGAGCTAAAAAGGGGCAATGAAGTCAAGAAGTTATATTTGGAAGATAACTCCCAGAAGATCAATGAACTTGACTCTTTATTACAAAACAAATTAAAGATGCATGAATATGAAGTTGAAAGATTAAAGAAGGCTTGTGAAGAGAAGATGACTATGATTGAAAACCAGGAAGTCATCCTCAATATGATATGTCTAGAATTGGAAGCTGAACTAACCAATCTTGAGAAGACACATATTGAGTCTCCACAAAAGAAGGAAATTGTAGCTGTTGGAACTCAATGTTCTCTGGAAAATTATACTGTCAAAAGACCTCCAACATGTGATAAGAAGATCATGGCTTCACTCATTGATCTATCACAAGCAGTTGATAAGAAGGTACTATCCATACCAACTTGTACTAATGTTTCGAAAATTGTTTCTACAAAAAGTGCAGGTTGGAAGAAAATTTATAAACAAGTATGGATGAAGAAAAGTGATAAGAAACCTACCACCATGGCTAGGGTGGTTAGGGGAAAGAGTGTGGAAGATATGTCCCCACAGAAATCACAACATACCAAGAAGAAGATTCAGCAACCTTATCAAGAAGATGACAAGAAGTCAAGGTTTGTTGGTCAATACTGGTGCTGCAATAGATTTGGGCATTGTGCACTGGATTGTTGGTACAATCCCTTAAATGTAAAAGTATAGAGAAAGTACATTTCAAGGGGGAGAAAGCCAGAAGAAAAGGAGAAACATCCACAGGTCCAGAGACATATGTTTACTGCAAATAGATTTGGATTACTTGACAACATCTGGGATGATTGCAAAAGTGGTCAAAAAGATACATGTCAATCTCCAGCTGTATACATAGCTAAAAAGAAGATAAGATCACTAAACCTGGCTAAAATGGAATCCTTGGGAAGCAAGAAGAAATTTGAAGATGCTCCCAAGAAGGTTTTGAAAAAGGAAAAGAAGTCCTTGGAGTCTAAATCCAAGAAGGGTGATGCATCCAGAAGGACCACCAAGAAAACATGCTTCTACTGTGGAAAGAAAGGACACACCATGGATCTTTGTGAACAAGCCATGGAACTGAATAGAAGCAGACTGGACTCAAACAGACAATCAATCTAGATGAAGCATAAGGGATTGATTGAAAACAAGTTGCCTAAGAAAGGTAGCTTGAAAGCATCGAAGGAACAATGTGGAATATCCAGAACTGAGGCCACACTTCCAAGTGACTTACTAGTCATATGGCCAAATCAGTTGCAACTTGCCAAAGATCTGCAAAGAGCTGAAGATGAAGCACTGGCAATTGCTAAGGCAAAAAGGAAACAAAAGATTTCACATGAAGATGTGTTGAGATCCACACCATCACAATCATCATTGAAGATCAGATGTGCAAGTGTGAAGAATGATGAAAATGGGACATCTTGGTTGAGAGAATCTTCTCAACCTTGTTGTTCACATTGATGAACCAAGGAGGTTCCATATTATTCCCTTATACTTCTGGTATTTACATGTTCTAACATTGCAGGGGATTGAAGATGACGATCATTCTCATCTGGATAGTGGTTTGGACAGAATGGAGTGCACCCCTTGAGGGGGAGCCAATCTGTAGAAGATGGGATTCTGATAATATAGGGAATTGAAGGTGAAGCAAGATCTCAGGGGAGAGATCCTGAGATTCAATGATAAGAAATGTTCCCTTGAGAAAGAGACACACGAAGAAGCTATCAGAGTCATTATCTCAATCAATATCAACATTTGTTGGTATAAAATTCAATTACTCTGAATATTGTCTGATGATCCTGTTGTTGGAAAAGGTATGTCGTTTCTTAATCTCTCATCCTTGGTTACTCAAAATAAATATATTTTTATAAAGGGGGAGTAACAAAGATAATCAATGACATAAGAAGAGTGAATGTTCCCCAAGGTCACTTATCCTGCCAATTGAACAAGAATGTTTTTGATCCATTTGTTGAAGTGAGTGCAGGAATTTCAGGTTGATTATTTCTTTCAAACTCAATATCTTCGGCCTGGAATGAAAGTGAAAAACCCTTGAAGACAAGTGTATGAGTTCTCATCTCATGATGTGTCATATTATGTGGGTAATGGACAACTTTGTTGTCTAAATCAAATCCTCTTGTTTTCTACACCGAGCATTGCTCAAGTAGACTTAGAGTGAAATGATTGAGGGCACATTGCTTAAGTACGGAATGATACCCTCTCTACCATGATCTTTGTATTTCTTGTCAATAAGGGGGAGAGAAATGAAATGAATGTCTAGGAGAGAAAATGAAGTAAAGGGAGAGAGATTAGATTCTCATTTTGACATTGACACATTCATCTGAGGAGACTTTAATATATTGACAACAAAATACAAAGGGGGAGATTGTTGGGACCACTTTGTATATGAAGATTGTATTTGTTGTCAACAGTTGTCAATGCTGGTAAAAATGAAGAAGGATATGAAGAAGAACTCCAAAGTTAATGGAGATCGGTTGAAGTGAAGTTGCCTGGAGAATTGTTATGGAATCATAGCATTGGATTTCATAATTGAGCAATTCTCTTAGACGATAAATTCAGACGATTGTTGAGCTAATCCTAAGTTCAAATAACATGTGTCAATGGTGACACATTGTTTACAACAATGAAGAATGGAGAAGTATCATCCATTTGAGGATGATTGGAGCAGAATGGTGAATTATCATCTATCTAAGGATGGTTGAAGATGAATGAGGATTTGAAGAAGACAATGCAATGATTTATGATTGCATGTGAATCATGCAAGAGCTTTCTTGAATAATAGAATCATATGATTTGCAGAATGATGGTTATGAAGAAGAGAAAATGTGGAAGGGCTTGACATTCTGAGGTAGACAGGCATTTCACATTGTATCTAAATCAGACGATGCTTTGCTGGTATGTATTTCACACAAATCATGAGTTAGGAGAACTTGTGATGCAAGCCTTATGAAGGAAAGGGGGAGAAACGATGATGCCAGTCATATAATGTTATGATTGGAAGGAATGATGCTGCTGGAAGATAGGAAAGATTCAGTTCCCATTGCAACTTTGACGATGCTTAAGCTGATCTATCAAAGGATAAATATCACGATAGTGGGATTCGTGATAAGAGCAGAAGAATGGTTATGGGAAGCAGTAAAGAGATAAAATGGCAAAGCAATAGACAATCTGGGGATGGCAGAAAAGCACAGTTTAAGGTGGCGCCGTTTTCCAGTGTTTTCCAAATTTTAGGGCCTGAAAATTGGGAGATGAAGAAATGTGCTTGGAAATGGATGTTGCACATACGATTGAAGATGGTTTATACGTGAAAAAGAGTTATTCAAGGTCAGAACTATGAAAAATGACAAAGGCATGGATTGCGCGGAAATTTAGGCACGTTTCGCGCAAAAATAAAGTGGTGCGCGCAATATCTGCGGGATGCGCGAAATAGTAGCGGGTTGCGAAAAAAATCTGTGGGATGCGCGGAATATTGGCATGGTGCGCGAAATTGAGGAATGAAGTTTTCGCGCAAATGATGGTTCGAGATCAGAAGATCGAAAATTGGCAAAGGCATAAAATGCGCGAAATATTGGAGCAGTGCGCGAAATATGATGTTGCAGGAAAGAATGGGTTTGCGCGCAATATGGAACGCAGTGCGGAATTTTGCGCGCAATTGGTGCTTCATGCTTAGAACGATGAAAGATGGCAAAGGCATGAGGTGCGCGGAATATTGAAGCATGGCGCGAAATATGAAGTTGCATAAAAGAGATTTTACGCGCATGGATGAGGTTTTACGCGCGGATTAGTGTTTTTCGCGCGGGTTCAAAAATGCCTATAAATATGAGGCTAACCCTTGTTAGTTATTAATGCTCGACACATAGACAAATCCTGAGCTCTGACGCGCGGAAAAATTTAAGTATAGAGTATTGCGCGAAAAGAAGAAGTGCTGCGCGAAAAAGGAACTGCTGCGCGAAATAGGAAGTTCTGCGTGAAAAGGAAGAGTTGCGCGAAAAAGGTTTTTCGCGCCAAAAGGTGTTTTTCCGCGCAAGGCTTGAATTTTATGCGCAAGTCACCAAGAAGGGTGCGCGAAAAATTTGAGGGTACCGCAGGCCTTCGATAGGTGCATTGCTCTCTCGAAGCAGCTTTGTGAAGAAGAAAGAACTGTGAACCATTCGGTTTCCCAAAGAGAAGTTGAACCGCACTCACACGACTGGTGTTTAACACTCTCGTTGTGCTTTGCGAAGTGAAGAAGAACTTGACGTGCAATTGAACTCATATCTACACACAGGAAGAATTCAGTATACCAATACACTCAGGTGTTGGTATTGAGAAGAGAAGGAAGAGAAGAAGAAGAACAGAGTATGCCCAATTGAAGGCTGACAATTATTCAGGGCAGTTTAATTCAGATGATGCTTTGTGAGCAGATCTTTAGTGTTTGAATAATCACATTGGTGTATGTGATTCTAGCTAAAGAAAGAAGGTGACTAGTGCAGTCAGTTGTTGCACTAAGAGGAAGAAGGAAGAAGAAATAGTGCAGTTTGTTTTTGCACTAGAGAAGAAGAGAAAGAAAGAAGAGAATTGCTTGCCTACTGCTTTGCAAGTAATCAAGTGAAGAGCACTACAATAGATAAAGAGCAAAACCAACCTTTTGAAGAAAGAAGAATACTGTCTCGATAGGCAGTATAAAGAACCAGCTAGAGGCTACAAGTTGGACTTGGCTTTCACCAGTCCAGGGAAGAGGATTGTTTCCCACCCCCCTCCAAAGTGTAGGGACTCACACTGGCTAGAGGATTGTTTTCCTAGCCACTCCATTGTAACATCATTTTACTTTATAGTGGAGAATCCATGCAGTGGTCATACCCATGCATGGCAAGGACGTAGCTACTCTTATTGAGTGGTGAACCTTGTAAAAATATCGTGTGCACATTTTTTACTGCTTTCTATTATTGCATGCGACAAAGAAAAGAGAATAAGAGAATCATGATTCTAACAGGTCTAGAGGTACAGGGATAAAAGTTGGAATTGGTTTAAAAAGTCCCCAACACTGATTCACCCCCCCTCTCAGTGTTAGGTATATCCCAGACTGGTCCTTTCAAATTTGAACCAAAATCTAAAGTGATCATTTTCAGAGATAAAGTTAATAGGTAAACTCAATTCCTAAAATATAAATATATATTAAAATTAATTAAATATTATTATTTTTATTTTATATCAAAAATGATTCTCTCTTTGATTTCAACCAACCACGATAGTCTTTACTGTGATATATCTCTATCATTATCAAAGGTAATGAGTTATGATTTATATTTATAACTTTTTTATGTTACATACATAAAAGGATATAAACAGTTTTACACAGATGTATAATTACATGGGATGAGATAACATATACATGTTCCATTAACGTAGTTGATGTAGTCAAGAGAAAATTTAGTGTTAAAAAATACAATGTGATATGCCATCTACCTCTCTCCAAGTCTTATTTTGGTCAATGTATGTGATCAATAAATCTACACTATTTGAGGAAGTAATGGAAAACTAGGTTCAATTTTCTAAGACTTCTCCTCTTTATTTCTCATTGGCCAGTTATGTCACATGGTCATATAAAAAAATACATTGAACATAAATCCATTCATTCTTGAGATGGGTAACCATTCACAATATATCCTTTAGGATATTTCTTATTCTATACATAAGACTTGAATGTGTATATATTTCTTTTAATTAGATATATCTAATGAAAATCTCTTGGTCCTCTAAGATGTATTTCATTTGGAATATGGACAGATAGATACAACGTGTATATAAAAAATAGTGGAAGACCAATTATCTATAACTCATACAAACCTAATGTTTCCACATTCTATATTTTTTTCTACAAATTTTTGACGTATTTTTAGGTAATAAATCTATATAAAAGTGGAAAAAATGAATCCATTCCAACCATAAATTATTAGAAATTTATTGAACGATTTCTATTGTAATTAACTCATGAATAAGGATTTGATAATCATGATTCTTCAGAGATTTCATCTTTTATTATACATTTGGATATATTTATTATATAGCCATCATAATATTTGATAGTATCTAGTAATTCAAAAAATTGATTTTTTTCTTAATATTTCATCACATAAGAATCCCATAGAACATTCTATTTATTTTCATTGATACACAAAGAATGAAATTTTGGTATGATACACCAATACACCATGTCATTATGAGATCACAAATCATATTTTTATTCCCCTTGATAGTTATAATAATTAAAATAAATATTTCAAATGTTTTTTTAAATGTTCATTATATATAAACAATGATGTAAAAAATTGGTTGGACAATAAGGAAACTCAAAGAAGATGATTTTCTTCTTCAAATTATAATTAGAATTATTGAAAACATTATTATTATTTCTATATTTCATCTAACCATTCTTGAATAGAAAATAACAACTAATAATTAATTATGAACATCATTTCTAGACATATACTAAGGTGGAATTTCTATCTCAGTGGTATTTTCAAACAATAAATGATTATTCCTATTAAATGATCTACTAGAAATAATCATTAGTGTCCCATAAAACTAAAACTATGATGATATTTAAGTGTTTTTTATTCTTCAAAAAAATAGATTTAGAAATTTTTCCATTCATTATCTATCCATACATCATTGTATTAGCATGAAAATCATTTATTATCCACTAAAGTGTAACACAATAATAAACTATATGATTTGATCCACAATCATATATACACACACCCACATTCCAAATACAATTCATTTATATTATTAATGGTTGTATGTATAAATATATATCACTGTCCAGATTAGAAGTTCCATATAAGAGTATAATAAAGAAGGTGAATATTATTTAATACTCATCCACAGAGAAAGGTTATAGATATTTATGAGAAATGACTATGCCACATGAAAAGTAATAATTTGATGAAACAGATTAAAACTATCACATGATAGAACTAACCTCACATCACCTCAGATACAAAATAAGAATATCGAGCATTAATTTTTTACCATGATAATTTAGATTCAGGATGAATGAACACATCATTATCCTTATTTCTATTAGTATCATGTAATTTTATATTTGTGGATATTTCATCATATTAGAAATGAATTTAGAATCTTAAAATCAATGAAAGGTTCCACATTACATTATAAGACACTAAAAATAGTGATCCATTAAAATTTAGATTCCATCAAGATGTGATACATTTTATAAAATAATGTAGGTAGATTGTTTCCACCTATAATAAGGTGAAATATTTCAAGAAACCATGACTTTTTTTTTGGAAAAATCCAAGTTACTCAATTAAAATTCTTTCAAAATAATTGTTTTAAGACATTATACGTCATTTATAAGTACATGAAAAATTTAATAATATAATCAAAGGAAATATTATAAATTCCATACAAGGTTTTCCCATGAAACAATCATATTAAAAATTACATCATTTTTATATTTCCACATTGTTGGTATATTGGATTCGTGGAAGGATCCCAATTTTTATCACTCTTTCAACACTATCAATTTTAATTCATGATTCATGTCCACTCATATCATTACATTTATATATTAGAATTATTTCGTTATCATTATGATGAATTAATGAATTTGACAATAAAATATATTACCTAATCCATTCCTGTCATTCAGATGATGAACATTTTGATACTACCTTTTATTCCTTTTGTGATAAAAAAATAATAGTTTGTTTGAAAACCATTTTTTATTTGGTAACTAACTTATACATGAATTAACTATGACATTTCAACCCAATTATAACATGATAAGTGTATATGTCCACTATTGGAAGCATTGTTGAATGAAAAATCTAAAAAACACACTAATTTTTTTTGAAAATTGATTGATATATTATTTTTATCATACATCAAATTTATTTCCATTCCATTAAAAAAATTATGTTATATATCATGTCATAAAATCATTGAAATATTATTGAACTCATATACTAAAATATATTTAAGTAAATGAGACTTTTCACTTTATCCCAATCACTTTGGAAATCTTTTTAATAAAATTAAATTAATTTCCATTTTAAACTACTTTCTTTTTTAGTGCATAAATACCACATTTGATATTCATGAATACATAATTATAAAAAAAATATTTTATCATGAAAAGTATAATTTGAGAACAGAAAAGTCCATTTAGAAATAATTCAAAAAATAGATGTATCACCTAGGATATGAATTCCATAACTCAATACCATGAGATAACAAAATACCATATATATAAAACCATAATATTTAAATCCATTATATTAATGGGTGATAACTATATATAATAAAAAAAGTACATGTATGATACAACTGAAAAACTAGTCTATATGTGAATTATTATATAAAATAAAATAATGTATAAAAAATGAGAACCATAGTATATATAGTGTTATAAATCTCATAAGTTACAAACCAAACATAGAATTAGTTGACGTTGCTTAATAACTAGATTATATTAGTAGTTAACTAAGTAAGTATTTAGTATTGAATAGGTTATAACAAAAACTTACTCAAAACAACCCATATTAAGAATAAGACATATAAAAACATCTTTTTGGACACATAAAAAAGAATGGAAATTGTCCTTATAGAAATATTTCCCACATATTTAACATAATTTAAGAAAGATGTTCATGTAATAAAAAATTACATTCATATTTTACTTTTTATGAAAATAAAAATAATCTATATATTAGAACAATATATTAAATTTTAAATTCAAACATGTTTAAGCCCTAAAATGAATAATTTCAAATATTAAAATAAAAAATTGAAATGAATATTTTCATAACCACTTAAGAAATTTAGAATAAAAATAATGTACTACAATAGTTAATTATAGATTTACATCAAATATCACAAAAAATAATATACTTATATTATACTTATGTAGAATTAGTGAGTAACTAAATTTAAAAATAAATCACTTAAAATAATATTTATTAGGTAATTTAATAATAAATATAGTAACAAGTAACCCACATTCAATGAATTAGAAATAATACTCATATTAAATTATCTTGTATAGTATTTTAAACCTAAAAATAAAAATGAAAATGATTATTGGAAGAAGAGACGATAGATTTGGAATTCACCTATTTGATGTTAAATTAGAAAGAAATGACAACATATATTAAAGAGATATTAAAAGGGATGGGATGAAAAGGGATGGTTAATCACATGGGTTCAATTATTATGATAGAGAGATGATATGAGGGGGGATACATGATTGGGATGTGTGTTGAACTATATAATAAAAGTTTCTTAAAATCATTTGTAATGCTTTAATATATACCAATAATTTTTAAAAACCGTTGGTATAACATAATATTTTCCAATGGTTTAAGGAAACAATTTATATAGCCATCCCATAAATAGTACATACAAATGATTATTCTAAACCATTCGAATATGTGGATTTAAACTAATGAATTTTTAAATCAATTGGTATAGGTCTATTTGTATAGATCATATTTTTAGTAGTGACTAATCTTATTCTTCTTCAACTCAATAAATCTTATAGAATGTCTAGATTAGACTCTTATATTCTCTACTATTTAATCATAAGAACCAATATTTTAATGAATTACCCCTTTATATAATCATAATTTATCTTGTAAATATGGGAAAATCTAGCTTAGGGATTTTATATTCCCACTTACTCAAAGCTTCTTTCGAATTTATTTTATATATTTGTAAATATAAAATTATAAATCTATTAAAAACACCAAAAAAATAATTATTAAATATATTTAAAACCTTTACGAATCTTGGATTGAAACATAGTTTCAACTTCACAATTTATATCGTGAAGTAAAACTCCGCATCATTACATTATGAATTTTAGTTTTATAGATTTTTTTGTGAAATCAATTGAAGTTATGGAATCTTTCAATTATTTAACATCCAAATACTCAAGAAAATTTTGATTTTATCATTATTTTAATTATTCTCATGGTTCTATATATACCATTATATAACTCATATATCTTTATCATGAAACTCCCTCATGATTTTTTCTTCTACACATCTATATTTCTCCACTATTATTCTCACCACTATTTGAATTAACTAATAGGATTTGGACCTTCAAACATAGTCTAATAAATATCACTATCTTTCAATATTCTAAGATTATACATCCAACACATCATTAAAACTTTATATTTCCATAACTTATTCTAATTCCACAAAAATCACCTTGTAAACTTCCAGTCATCTCACCTTTCTCACTTCTTAACCTCCTCAGTTTCTACTTTCCTTACCTCAAAATCTCCTAGATTTAGAAAATTTAACTTTTTAAAACACCATCTTGGATTATCCCATAGAATATAAAATTTATCTTATGATTCCACTTTAGGTTCTCTTGATCTTCACTAACCTCTTCCAATTAACTTAACATTTGTTCCTCTTCACAATCTTCTAAATTCATAATACAACAGCTTCAATCAAATTTTAACTTCATCTCCATACACAAAATGAGTCTTGAAATATTCTAAAATATTACTAAAGATTTTTATTTGAATTATAATCATATAATCATTTGGATAATGTTTAAAACCTTTCAGTTAGTTCAGTATTTGTATCTCTCTTAGTTTCCTCATCTTCTTGATACAATTTATTTCAACAACTACAACTCATCATGAAAATTTTAAAAATGAGCTTTTTCAATAAATTACATGTAATATATAACCCACAAATAATCTTACACATCCAAAATTATTTTAGTGAAACTCTTATATAATATAATAAAATTAATAGTATATGTTACATATAAATACCTTTATCAAAAAATCTAATTCTCGATAAATTTATAAAAAATTAATACACCCATAAACCATCATAAAAAAATCAACAACAAAATTTCCTATAATCTCTATTTATTCATTTATAATTATGGAACATGGGTAACTTTTGGTTATAAAATTGTGCAAACTAATAGTATATCCTTTAGGTACAGAATTCCAAAAGTAACTGCCTTATCATTAAATATTTTTCAAAAAACATTATGATTCATAAAAATAATAAAATACCTTGAATTATTCTAGGGGTTCTACACACCACTTTTGGATTTATTTCAACACCGATAACCCCCTACATAATAAATTTAAATATTTCATCAAACCAAATTCTTTATAAAAGTATAATGAGGTATCCCTTATCCTCATTAAGTAATAGTTAATGTTATAACATTAATTTTTATCCATAACTCTTAAAATAATGACCTTATTATAGCTTTAGGAAAAATGTTAGTAATGTGTAATTTTATGGAAATATATTGAAACTTCGCACCTATATGAGAGTTTTAGGCTATGAAATAATTACCCTTAATAGGGTGAGATGAGACTGACCTCCCATTATCTCAAAGAACTAGATTTCCTATGTTTCATTGTTATAGAATACCAATGACCATATGCCTTTGGAAAGTAGGCTCATAGACCATTATAGATATTGAATCTGTTGGGATTTCCTATTAAAAACAAAATAGTTAACCTAGATTAAAATATTGTAAAATAATAATCAAACAAAACAATCAAGAGTCATTAAAAACTCTATTGGGAAATAAAAATATTAATCCAAACATTAATAGTCAAATAAAAAAGAAAATAACCCGGTTTCCACACATCTGGACATGTTTTTTTTTGTGTTTTATTAAAAATAAAATGTTAAACATGATGTGATGATTTCATCAAAAAATAATAAACAACTATGTTTCCCATGCATATTTAAATCAACATGTTACTTAAATGTGATGTTTCACTGATCAGTGTCCTAGTTTCCTATTTTTAATGTGACCATAAATATAATTATCCACAACCATCATTTAATTTCAAGTCAATACCATCATTATCAGGGAAACATCCTAATGCTGCCGCTACTAGGAAAGTCGCAAACTCTAAAAATATAAGGGAAACATCACCATACCAACACCTTGATCACTAAGTGAAAAAACAATAGTTAGGTAATATCACTAGGATAAAACCATAATGACCTTGGATGATGCATGTAAATGTCTCAAGGCATTGTAGAATATCATCCCACTATGCCTAAGGAAATATAAAAAGATGCCAATGATAATTGTCACCATTACCAACTACTTTGGGAGCCTATTAATAAAGTATGATAATTATGGCCTTCCTTAACTTATGAAGATGGATCATAGATTAGAACTCAAATATATCAATGTTTAGGATCCACCTAAGACAGATCCTGTTATCATCCACTAACATCTTCACACCACAACCTCCCCACAGTCTCTTATTGAGGGTGCTTCCTTGAAAATCATCTCTCTTGAAACTTAGTTTTGGGAGCCTAAAAGATAATTTCGGGCTACAAGGTATACAAATAATAGAAAGTGGACCCATATCTCTTCTTCCATTAATGAATCTTGATAACATATTACAGTGGAAAATAATGAGTATGATAATATTCCTACCCACCCATATGAAATCTTATTACATATCCTGATAGAAAATAAGGGGTAGAAACATATTCCCTCCATCACCCAAGAAGAGCATCAACTTATCACATTTGAAAATAGATGATAAGAGTGAGCCTATATCACCACTTCAATTGAGGATTTCGTTCATCTTGATCATGTGACCAAAATAGGTGTTCCTAAATTCATGGACACACTCTTTTGAAGTGCCAATATATTCTGAGAGTAATATAGGATCTTGAATGGAATATTTCAGAGTTTATATAGGGATAAAAATATAATCATAGTCCAAATTCCATATAATCATGTTAGCATATCCAAAATGACCAGAAAGAAAATCTAGATTAACCATATATCCATACTCCCATTTGGGAAAATCACTGGAATATTTCGGTGAAGGATGAGCCACATGACTAGGATTATTTCCCTATTATGATTAGGGTCATCACCCATTTTGTTAGTTACCTAAATATAGAACCATATTCCCATAGAACAATGTTGGTGGAATATTTAAAAAAATAAAATAGTATTCGGTCCAAATTACCACCCCAGCCGATGTTCTTTAGTATAATAAAAAAACCTAATTTCCAACCCATTTTACAATAATAATTACAAGTGATACTCGACATATTCCAATACTTAATAAGATCAAGGAACATATTCATACTCTCTCTAATGGAGGACTACTCCATCATCCTAAAGAAGCTATACAATAGGAGTTTCATATTCCTTATCAAATTTTAGATGTTTTTTGGTATATTTTTGTGTGAGGAAAACATTAGAATATGGAGCATATTCCCCGTCAACCAGGGCTCACTAAATCCACCCAAATTTGTTCTCATATTCCTTCCAACAATACTAAATCTTGCAAAAATACTCGAACGTCTTCCTACTAGTGGAACAGTATCCCCACGATAGTAGAGAACCCTAAATATATTGAAGAGACCACAAAAAATAGACATATATTCTTACTCAATCCCAAATTAATGGTTTTATTATTTAATCCATGATGCAGGATGAAGATCATATTCCCCCCATGCTTAATGAAAACACCCTTGTGTCCATTCACTAAATATATGGGGAATATTTAAAATTTTATGAGTCTTAATTTAAATAATAATGATATTAATTCCACTAAATTCCTCCTCGTGGTAGAATAGATATGGATTATGGGGATCCAACCAATGTAATATACTATAGAATACCTCCATATGGTGATAACTCACCTAGAAAAGGAAATAAACCACTTTTAAAGACACATTTTTGTAGATAGGTTCTCAAAACACTATGTTAAACCATATTTAGAGCTCTATCAACCACCTTAATAGCTCACTTTGGCCCACATGTTTACCATAGTGGAGACCACTATTACTTCCGTCTATAGGCCACTAATCATTTTCTATGGAAAATAAAACATTACGGTCTAACCTGGTAGTGGAATACTCTTATGATTAGGGTTAAGATAGCATAGATATATGGAAGGAGTTAGGAGAGAAAAACCTTCCAACCGTGTTTTGGAGAATCTCCAATTCTAGGTATGACCACTTAGATTATCATAAAGAGAACTAAATTCGTTATTCCAAAACTCAAGGAAGACATCTCAATGGATAATGTATAAGAACGTACCTTATTAGATATATGAAGATCATATTTAGTAAGTAAACATGTTATTCTTCAAGATAGACTTTATTTCATTCCCCATGGGTAGGGAACCAAGTAAAAATAATAATTGCAAGGGACTAGGACATACATACCTCAAAAACATAATTCCCCTTTAAAAAGTAATCACTGGAGCATCATTGAATGTTGGAATTTAAGAATGGGGTCAATATGGGGCTTCAAACTATTCCACATCCTTGGGATAGGTGATTCTTCAAGATATGGAATCCTAAAATACTATAACCATGGGATTTTTTACATGAAAAAAATAATGCTTATGCTAGATAGTCAATCTATAAAAATCTTTATAGTAATAAGATGAAAAAAATTCCATGAGTAGAGAGAGAGGACCCCTAAAAAGTCCTAATCCAGCCCTCTAAAATCAAGAATACATCTTAGAAAAGAGATCCAAAACCTCAGAATACTTGAAAACTCACCATGTAAAATAGAATTTGTTCAGAGTAGGTGCTATACTTGGCCCATGAAAGAGTGAGAATATTCCAAATATAGTAGACTGTGTTGGAATACATCCAGAAGAAACACATGCCTGCAGATCAAGGAGAATTCATTCCACTTCCTCTACCCTAAGTGTCATAAAATTCTTCATGGGACCAAAATATATTGATGGCAGATCTAATTAAACCCCAAAATTTAGGTCTGATTAAATTTTACTATGAAATTTACCTCAGGGATCATAAAATACTTAGAACTTTTTAAAATTATGAGTGAAAGTGATTCATCTTTCTTAGCCCTCAAGGATGGTTGAATTATTACCATCTTACCTAAGGATATTGATCAAACCCAAAATGGGTAATGATAATCAATGGTCAGATCCCTAGTTTCTCCTCCCACTAGGTGATACACAAATTTCATTCAAGTTTCTATCAATGATAATCGACTGATACTCTTTCAAGGCCAATCTTCACAGGCCTGACTAGGGGAACATTCAATAAGGAAGATCAAACCCCTCAAAGATCATAAGTTAAAATAGAATAGTGAGAAAAAGAGTTAAGAATTAAACCTTGAAATAACTCTCAAATGGGAAAAGTGTATAACATACTAGTTATATTACTCATATAATGATTAGATGATTCATTTCACCTGATATTCCTTGTTGAACATCAACACTGTTAACCTAGTAGATGACACAAGCTGAGACATGGGTGTTGAGGAATTCAATAAGGAAATATACCTTGAGTGGAGGTTTTCACTAATTCATACACCAAGGCCAAATGTACCTAGAATCATAATAGGACCCATAACATGCAACCTAAAAATAAATAACCACCACCGCCTCAATGCCATTCCATTAGGGATAAATAGAAAGGTGTGTATACACCACACTCACTTCCATGAAACATCAAATTCACTTTCACAAAAGAGATTATGACACACCATGAGAATAAGATGTAAATCTTCAGATGAATTATTGAGAAATTTATCAAGGGAAAATTCCCACTAGGCATCATCTATTGGAAAAATTAAATACCTATCCATCCACCCATAAAGAGGGGGTTTTTTCCCACAATAATGGAAGTGGAATATCAGGTTTTATCTCGATCCAAATAGTTTGTCTATCTAAAAATATGGATTGATTAAGACTAGGATTTTCCTACATTATGATGATAATACCCCCATATTAAGATAATCATCTAGTCTTATCCTAAACTAGAAACAAAAAACTAATGAATATTGGGTGACTCAATCAACTTTTCCTACTTCTCACTCTGAATAGGTAGTTATAATAGTGGTACCAGAAAAAAAATTCAATTCTATTAAGTATTTTAATTTTAAAATAAAATCTATGGTAGAGAGGTGTGTCCCTATTAAATCCTAAATAAATACATATCCTGGTAGGTTGGATGAAAATATACACAAACCAATTGTTGGAATCTCATTTTATAAATAATAAATTCCGTTAGTGATTGGAAGCATCATCTTTCACATTTTTTGTCCAAATTTGGCCCTATCATGGGACCACATGATCATCAAGAGGGATTAAAACCGAGGTGATTTGTGAAGACTTTGGTGGGGCTAGATATCATCAAGAATAGTGGCCTTTCTATAGGGTCTATCATAGACTGGGATGACCTCCATCATCAATTCATATTCTAATTTAGCACTATTTTAAGGAAGATAAGGATCATTAACCACATGAATTTAAAAAGTGTGAAAATAAAAGGATCGATGAATTTATCACCAGATAGATAATCCTGAATTACTCATGCAGTATCTCACTCCCAAAGGTTTAGATTCTGGAATAGTTTTAAAAAATATATATGTTAATTAAATTGTAGGAACTAGTAATCCCTTTGAAATATCTTGGTGGGTTTCACGAATTTTCCAAAATGGAATAATTTATGGAGGATATGATTTTGTTAACTAAGGAAAAATCTTGGATTTCACCTAAAATTCAATAGAAAAGGTCTCATAGGGAAAAAACTATAATTTTCACACTCAAACTAGTGAAAGTTCTTTATGAAGCACCAAGGAAGTCCCTGCATCAGTCATTGTCTCCCACTAAGTGGAAAAATAAAAAAACTATCCTCTTATAAAAGAAAAAATGAGAACATGGACACCCATAATTTTAGGAATTGAATAAAAAGTTTATTCCATCTAAAATGAACATGTTCATGGTTATTTCATCATAACCATTGAAAAAAGTCCGTTCAAGCTACCATAGCCTAGGAAACCCAATGAGGTTATCCTCAATGATCTTCTCAACTATTAACCTTTTAATCAAAGGTTGAGATACACTTTCAATTCACCCTTTATCCCTAAATTCATCCAATAGAGAATGGTTGATTCATGATAAGTAGTATTGGAAAAACCCTTGAATTAGTGCATTATGTTTCTACCCCTAAATCATAAAAACAAGGTGGTTGGAATGAAATTATAGCCCGGCATGAACGAAAATTTGATAAATGAATGGCCCAAAAATAGCAGATTGGGATCACACCTTTCTCAAAGATTTTTTTTGAAAACCATTCATGGTAAAAGAATCATCTATATCATCTAATGTGATTCCATAAGACTAATCCTCTATATGTTAAAATAATTATCATAATCTGGATAAGGCATAATTAGAGGAGTCTCATTTGAATCCCAAACTAGCCCCAATTATCATATATTTATTTCCCCTGACATTCGGAGCATGGGAACTACTGCACCAAATAAAATATTGTACTATATAAAGAGATTATCATCAACTGTGTTAATGTAATTAACTTAGTATAACCACTCTCTAATGAAAAATATACATATGAAAACAACATCCCCATGCCTAATAAGAGTTCCAGAGGTGATGGGAACTGAAGATAAGAAAATTAAAAAGTACACAACAACATCATCACTGAAGATATATATATAGGATAGACCCATGTGAAATCACGTCAACAGGCCCTATGATAACATGGATACACCCTTATGTCATCCAATATTTATCCAATCCCAATTGTTTTGGAGGATCATTTGATGAGTATGAAACTGTCTGATCTTCCCAAATGAGTAGGTAAACCAACTCTTCCCAATCCATTACCAATTTTTCCTTGAACTTCTATTAAAGAATAATATTCATATACTACAAGAACAAAATCCCTTAATAGGAATACGAATGAGAAGAACCACATTGGGATGTAAAAACCTCCACTGAAGAATTATGATATCCTTAAACAACTAGAGATATCTTGAAACAACTAGAGGATGTACCAACCATGATATCAATCCGGTATACTCTTAATCTATCAAAAGAAATTAGAGAGGTATTTCTCAAGGTTCTCTGGATTAATTTGGATTTTAATAAATAATCCCCCACAATTGAGGTTTATCAATAAAAAAACTTATTATAAAGTCATATCAGTATCTCATTTATAGATACAAATCGAGAAGAATCTATTCAAGGACATATCAAACCCTTATACATTTTAGGTAATCTCAACAATGTCAAATCTGATGGTCTCTATTTGACAATGGATCTAGGATCAATTTTATTCTAGTACAAACTCATTGATGTTTGGGATATAGTGAGGATGAATTATCTCCCATGATGATGACCACTCAAGGGTATGAAAAGAGTGAAAAAATACCTTAATCAAGATAAAAATTAAAGACCAATTTAGATACCTATTGTCTAATTTCATGTTTATGGTCATCTAGTAAGAAACAAAATACAATGAACTACATAGTCAACTATGGATTTAGATATGTGTGATAGTGTGATCAACATTCCATCAATGATTATAATACCCCATCGAAAGAAAAGTTTTCATGTTTTTTGTTGATATATAACATTTGAATATTGTGAATCCCAGTACAATTAGGAAGGTTATTATAAGATATAAGTAATGATGAAAATGAAAATGGTGATATACTGGTTGTCACTCCTAATGGAATGGTGACCACCCCTGCAAGCCTCTAGATCAATCTTAAAAATGAGTATGTAGGGCATGTAAACATTATTGGGGAACTTTTTCCATAAAAATATATCCAAATAAATTCACCATTTAAATTAGAAAACATCTATATTTTGTTAATGGAAATAAAAAATTCCCCCATTTAATTCCTTACAACTTGAGATGCTTATAATTATTCTTCTCCTAATAATAGTAGGGAGGAAAGAAGGAATATCCAAAATTCCCCTATGATGTCCCTTGTAGTCTGATATGTCAATGTTTCTCTAGTATCCCCTTATCCTTCACCAAGAACAAATAATCTCCCATATTATTTAACATTCCTAAGGACACTACCACTAACATGGAGATAGAAGACCAAGAGGATGGCCTAATAGATTACCCTATATCATTTGAGGAAAGAATCTTCATGACCATTTTTTAGCTCAGGTAGGTAAATCTAGGAACATAGGAGGACTCATAAAACCCATTGATTAGATCCTTCATCCCCATTGACGAGAAATAGGTGTACATTTGATTCCTAAAGTATCACCATTATGTGTGTTCCTAGAATAAAATAGAAATTACAAGGTTGGACCCTGATGAGGCTACCCTCCACTTTGGCCCACTAGATGACCATCTATGATTCAAATAGAAATATAGGAGAAAGCATCCATCATATGTCTCCAATATGCAATCTGAATTTAAAAATATTATCAAAGACATATTCATTTGCGTGGTACAATACCATAAATGGATTTTGAATTACCTCCCCCATTATGATAATGAATAGGAGGATCGGGGAATATATCTACTTAATAGATCACAATCAACATCAAACAAAGGATGATTTCCTATTTTCAATTACGGAACTTTGGATCGATGTAATCACGGGATTACAAGCCCATTTCTTTAGAATGTGATACCCAGGGTACTACCATATCCAAATGACTCCTAAAGATTTGGATGTGTCTAATTTTATATCACCTCAAGGGATATTATTCTACCATTTCTTGCCCTTTGGGGTGAAAAATGTCGACACCACCTACCAACATGTTATGGATCACATCTTCAAGATCTTATTCGGTAGAATGGAAAAATTCCATATTGATATTTTTTTGGCCAAATATTTTCGCTGATATGAACATATCATTGACCATTTAAAAGTATTTGAAAAATTAAAACAAAAAAATTAAATATGATCCCTCTAAATTGTGTCTTTAGGGTAACATAAGATAAATTATATAGAATTTTTGTACACCTTCTAACATCGAGGTTGACCTCGAAAAGACTAATGTTATCCTCTATGATCCAAATTCTTAAAAATTTAAATATTTTAGTGGGATTCAAGAAAATTTCTATTATATTAGTCATTTCATGGCCTACCTAGCAGAAAATTCCCATCCATAAAAAATTTAATAAATAACGGGTTCAATTAACAATTGGATGATGATTTCGAAGAGGTCTTCAAGAACTTGAATCAATATCTACTATATAATAAACCCTTAATGAAACTTGTATAAGGGAATATACTCATCCTTTATATGGTTTTTTTGAAGAGATTTATAGATTCCCTTCTCACTTAGAATAAGGATGTTGGGAATAAAAACAGTCTCTACTATCTTATCCTAAAAACATAAGACACTAAGGCTTGATATTTTTATATTTATAAAATCTACCTTGAACTCATTTTCATAGTGAAAAGGATATTACACTACTTATAGCACTATAAAGTCCACTTAGGCTCTCGTATTGACCCACTTAGGTATTTTTAAAACACCTTATGATGAATTTTCATATGTAATGATGGGTAGTCATCCTATAATAATATGACATTCAATTTATATTTTAGAAAGAAATAAAAGGGTAGGAGCTAACCAATTTAATCAAAGAACATCCTTCCCTGAGAAGCACACCAATAAACATTGAAATTTTAGATGAAGAGGTTTTTAATCCCAGGAAACTCACTAAACATGGAAGATTAATTTTTTTGGGACACTCAATGTCCAATAGGGAAGAAAATGTAAATACCAAATCACAAATAGGTTTCTTTGGGGATTATATTTGTTTCCCCAACCATGAATATTATTACCTACTCCTTTTGGTTATCTGAATTATACACCAATAATGAGGAGGAATACCAATCCCTCATTATAGGCCCAATATTATAATTATAGATTCATATATCCTTTATTAATGTAAAAGAACTTTTAGAAATTGTGATAAAGAAGATTAACAATGGTTCTGCTACCAAGAAATATGAATTGGACCCTCTCATCAGCTATGTCAGGGTTCTGATAGAAGAATTCCCTTTTTTACCAATGATGAATCATATACTTATTTCAAATAATTCCCATATTAATATCCTAGCCAAGACCACCATAACTTTTGATTAACCTGACTAGGATGAGAAAATATTCCACATCCCACATTGATGGGTGGTTTCACAATAATCATCTACAACATGGAGTAGATCAATCAGTTCATCATTTTTCCAGAGCATGATGAGCTAATGAATACTATTGGATGGATAAGACCCATAATGTAATACCTAAAAATATAACACCATTATCTTAGGAAGGGAAATAATTAATATATATGGAATTGAGAAGAAATATACACCCTTCATGGATGGCCAAATGAATAGAAATATCTCTATAAATGGGGATTAATTGGAGTCCTCTTGAGATGGATCGTAGAAATAAAAACCATTATTATAAAATATGACGTCTATATAGGCTCATGTGTATCTCATTATAATTAGTCTCCCTACCCCCTAGATTCTAAAGAATGGTTATTTTTTATGATAATAATATAAGGCCACATGGAATTCAACAAGAATTGTCCAACATTACCAAAACATGAAAAAATCACCCATAAACCCCTAGATATATTGTATTATTCCAAACACTCCAAGTGATTTGTCTTATGGGGAATGAATGTAATGGGTAAATATCTACCAACAAATGAGTAGTTCATGTATATTATTAATGCTATCAAATTCCTCTCTAAATCTTCCAAGGATGTATTCTTCTTGACTCTTAGGACAAAAACAAAAAAAATTATGAAATCTAATATCTTCACTAGATTTAGTGTATCTCATACAATATTAATGGATAATGGAACCAATTTATATTCTTACAATTTGAAAATGTTGTGTTAGGAGTAAAATATCTTGTCCAACCATTTATCTCACAATGATACCAAAAAAATGGATAGATAAAGTCTTTCAATAAAGATTTTTCAAAAATACTCCGAAAAATGGTGGACAAAGACAAAGATATTATCTAAAGAAACACTTTCCTACCCTATGTGTCTATTGTATCATAACCCAGACCACTATAGAAATTCTCTTTTATATATAATAAAGGTAGTTCTTCCCATCAATGTCCAGTTACCCTCTATTTGAATCATTATATTTTATTAACTATTAGAGGACTAAAAGAAACAAAAGTGACTTAGTGAGTTAGAATGACTCGATGAGAATAGGATTCATAAATTTAACAACCTAAATGCCCATAAAAATAGATTATTCAAGACTTCAACAAGAAATACTATCTTTTATCATTCATGTAAGGATAATTGGTATTGGTTCTCAGAACCCCGATAGTATTAGGGAAAGAGCCTCCAAAGCTAGACCCAAAGTGGGAAGGGCCTTAAATTTTACATATGGTATATTATAATGGATATTACTTTTTATCCTTGATGGACATGAGCTATATTATACCATCCACCAATTCATGGTTTCTAGGGAAATAATTTTTGTAATATTTATATAAGAGCCTAATCAATGGAAGAAATATATTAAACTATAAAAAACCTATGTCGTATAAATAAGTATTTAAACATAAAAAAACATATGTTATGGTTTAAAGATATTAAAATAAAAAACACCTAAATCATGGTAGCAACACTTTAAGCTATAGAACACAAAATTCTTCGAAGTAATACTCTAAATAACCGAGCACACAAGTCTTGGTAGTAATATTTTATACTATACAACACCTAAGTCCAGGCTGTAGGACTTTAAATTTCACGACAACCTAGTCCAAGAATAATTAATTTAAACTGAAAAACACCTAATTCTTACCAAAAAGACATTAAACATCACAAAATATAATTTCTAGAAGAAATAATTTAGAATACACTACACCTAAGTCATCATAGAGGATATTTAAACTGAATAACACCTATGTCTTATAAGAAATACTTTAACCTATAAAAAAACTATGTATCAATAGTAATAATTTATACTATATAGTACCTATACCTTGGTCTTGTGTTTTTAAAATACATGACATACAATCTATCATACATGATATTAAACTACTTAGATAGGTTCATCCTATCATACATGTTTCCTACTTGAGAGTGAGAACCATATAAGGATGCATTTAATATTCCCATATCTATGAAGCTAAGATAATATTGAATATTAAACCTCTATATCAAGATAAAATAGGAAAATTATCCTCCACTATATATGATATCAAACTTTATAAGGCCCCCTTAGCCAACTATAATGTCATTGCTTACTCATGGAAAACAAAAAAATACCTATCTATATATATGAGCTAAATATATACAGGATCCTCCTATAATATCCATTCATGGATTGTTTCCCATCTTCATAGGATATATAGTGACACCTGTATCCTTATCCTTTTCCCATACACAAATTCCACCAATATATAATTCCTTTATATTTGAATGTGATCAAAGTTGAGGATATTCCATTTTAAAAACTACATATAGCCTGATTCTGATTAATAAGGATACATAGTGATGTCTAGGAAACCAATCCTAGACCCATCCATGAGTTTCCAATTTTATCAAACCCTCTATGAAAAACATATATGATATCAAACTACATATCATCCTTGTTCCACAAAAAATGAAATTATATAGTTTAGATTAGGCCCAAAACAAAAAACTCCCTCTCCTCATATGATAATGAAATTAGTGCGAGGAATTTTAATTCAAATAAATATGTAAGGATTGATTACCACTATTATAGGATACATAGGTAAGCCTATATATTCTAATATAGTACTAACCATGAGTTATGAAAAATATATATAATTAGTTCCCACCTTTTCACACCAAAATTGAAAATTCCCCAACCTTATCTCAATGAATGACCTTTCACTATAATATGTTAGATATTTTATTTACTCAACATAGAGAAAATGTTCTTACAAATCACATGAAAATATGTCCCATGAGAACCCAAACATCCAAGTCTTGGCTGAAAAACTCAGAACTGCATAGAACCCTTGTCTTCACTGTATGAAATTAAAATGTAACATCATCATACCCAATACATGATGTTAAACATTGAATTGTAGGTCCATCCTATGATGATCTAAATTTTTCTAAAAGGCCTATTCTATGTGGACCATTTCTCCCCTATGAATGAATTTGATACATGAAAAAGTATTTAGCACATAGTTGAAATATGACTTAGTGTATTAATTCCCCTATTCCTTGAATAAAATATAGATCTATGAAAGTAATCATTATTTTTAATAAAAATGTGCATGATTGATTCTCATAATTATGTAATATAGTGAGATTACTAGGAACACTAATATAGACATATCCATCATCTTTTTTATTAAAATATGGGTATTCCCCCTCTTGTGTATGTGGTAGATCTACGGAAGTGATTTTGAAGATAGTATTTTTATCTATGGACCCTTTCTCAAAATAAAATTCACCTTTCCCATATATATCTACTAGATATTATTAGGGGACCTTATTATTTCCCGTTAAAAAGTGTGTCTTGATTCCTAAACATTTAGGAGGTGTTGAAACACCCATATTCCCTAATCATAGGTGTAATCGCAATGTCTAATGAAATATATCCCCATTTTAATTTCTCTTGAATATTATCCCAATAAATATAAGGGAGTTATTGTAATTATTCTACATATGTATTGAATCTTATTATCATGGTATATGTAGTGACTCCAGTACCCCCTTATCCAAGACCTAGTTATAATGTGGGGAGAAAATTAAATTCCCTCTCCATCCACACAAACTTGATCTGTGCTATGAACTTCTTATATAAGAACTAAGTGTGTCTTGATTGTTGACCTTTCAGGATACATATCAAGGACTTCGTTTATTTTCCTAATACCAATCATATTTCTTCCACTATCATAACATTTCATGATGTTATCCTTATATCCAAATTATTCACTCTCTTTTGACTAAAAGAATTTCAAGGTGACTCACCAGTGAATGATTATCCCAATATGAGAGACCATGGAATTAACAATATAGTCAATATTTAGAGTTATTGAATCATGAATATTGTAGATAACTTATCATTTGAGGAGTGACATGTTGTTATCCCCTACATATGAGACAAACATGTGCAAGGAAAAATATCTTCAAGAACTACACATGGCTCTATTTCTATCCATAAAGGATACCTATTGAAACTCTAATTCTCCATACTATAACTATATGTAATTCTCAAAACAATAATATCGTATTTTATTCTCTATATTAAAGAAAAGAATTTATAGAGAAATATAGTTTAATTCTTATGAAAACATATTTAATCATTATAAAAATGAGATATGACAATTAACTCTTCAACATTGGTGTTTGAAATTATATGAAAATGATTCACTTCTAAGATGGCCTTTCACTATGGGCAGACTTAATTTTATTTCCCTATATATGAGACAATTGTTTTGTAGAGTAATCCTAAAAAAATTTATGCATGACTTGAGGAAAACACACCTCTCTACACATGAGTTCAATCTGTGTAGGAATATATATAATAACCACATGTGAAATGATTCATACATCTATATGATCTATAGGGAAAGCTAGATCTTATGTCCTGGGTCCAATAATAATTTATAAAAATAATTCCCCATTCCCATCTATGCACAAGTTAGATATATGGAATGGGTTTTTCTTAGAAAATCAATCTATGGATTGATTCCAGTCCTATTAAGAAATAGAGAGATTCCTTGATGGGTCCATCCACATAAATCTCAAATTCATTTTACACATATTAGTGCTCGACCAAGTCATCCACTAACCACAGTCGACCTTATCAGCTTCCAACACTAAGATATGTTTCTTTTGCATCCTGTTCAAATGAGTTCCACAAAAACCAAAACCTGGTAATGGACCTCCTCTTATGTGTGAGCTAGGAATTTCATAGAGTCCTCAATAAGATTTATCTTAGTTTTGATCCATTATATGGCTAGATATCCCCAAAATTTTCTATCCCTCCTTATCATGAACCCCTCTACAACATAGTATGAAATATTTTCTAACCACCACTTATTTCTTACACTGATCATGTCTCACATGAACATGAAGGTTTTTAATGATCAAATCATTAAACATAACTAGGAGAATCATGTATAAAGGTTAAAATAAAAAAACATCCCACCTTTAATGGCCGTAAACTTCTTAGGAGTTATCTGGTCATTAAATAACCACTATTCATATATATTATTTAGATCTACGCAAGGGGATCCCATAATATGAATATTAATCGATAAACATATATAATTACGAAAGATTCCCCCTTATTAATAATATCGTGATCACATGACGTTAAAATATATGAATTTATTCCTCACCTTATGATGTTAAACTACGCAGAATCACGTCCTCATCACATGATCCTATATTGTATAATAGTCAATTCCTAAAATCTTGAAATTAAACTGGATGAAAATTGAGTCGTTATTACATGATACTAAATTACACATGCCATTATCCATTTCCACTCCTTTTCAATAGAACAAATGTCATATCCATTCTTAACTAAGGTTCCTGATGCCTCCAAAATCTTTTTGAGCACCATTGTCCATAAATTACACTTTATGAATTGTGTGTCTTGGATTACCTAAAATATTCCTTGGACTTTAGAAAATAGTGTTCCTATATCAAGGGATACTCTACATAATTATTCATATATTCCCCTGGATCGTGACTATGATCCCTTGTATTGTTAATAAGAGGAATTCATGCCTTTCAAAAGTGGTCATATAACCCTTTTGATCCTTGAAAACATGAAATCAAATTCTATCACCTTAGAGTGATTCATGGAAACCCCTTTCATTTTTACATATACCATTACTCATGATCAAAGATCCTCGAGCCATGATTCACAACACCTTATCCACCCTTTTAAAAGAATATTGTAGTTTTATCAACCTTGGGAGACCTAATTAGTTCTTTATGTTATAAATCTCCCTCATATATAGTCCACACATCATGACCATTTACTTTATGTACTTTGGTATTTCATCCTTAAAATATATCCCATAATAATTTAAATCAGAAGTCTATAAATTTACAGTGAAAGTGATCTAAAAAATTTCATACTAAAAACCCATAAAAGGTAGTCTAATACAAAGTCAGGTATCCTCTAAATAATCTCTTCATGTTAAAGTTTAGGAAAAATTTAGTGTGTTAAAAAGGCATAGAGCTCATAGTGTTTTCCCTATAGCTTTAGAAAAAGTCGATCTTTGCTAACTAGACCCCTCTACTTTAGGAAAAAGTTATAGTTGTGAGTTTTCACACACATTCCCCATGAATGCGTGTTTTATACTTGGTAAAACAAATTATTGAGCATATGATATCTTCTTAGAGAAACTTTTCACCATACTCTACTTTATTTACCAAGTCCTTGAATCTCCAAGAATTTTCAGTTACCCTTATAAAGGACTATCCTACTTCAAGAGACCAATTTATTGGTTATGAATAGAACTACCTATCACTTTCATATGGCCACCACCTATTAACCAAAAATATCTTTACCTTAAAAAATAATTTTTGATCCTAGTGATCCATAGAAAAATTACAGAGGTGACCATCACCCTAGAGTGATTCATAATTATCATTAGCATGTTTTCCCCATAAAACCATTGTCGACTAAAAGTTTTTATGTTTTGATTTACATAACCCATATTGAAACTATTCGAGTGGTTTTGACATATTCAACATTACATTAGCGTATATTTTACCCACTCTCATTGTGGGGTTGGGGTACCTCATTATTGAACCTTTTGGTAGTCCTCATTATGTGATGATATAGGGTCCATGATTAATGACAATAAAAATAAAATACTATTTTCTAAAAGAAGCCCATACTAGAAATCAGACCTTCATTCACATCATGTTTCAAGTCTCCATTAACATATAAACTATATCCAGGGTTCAAAAACCCTCATGGGATATCATTTTCTCTATTCCCTACGTCATTGATCAATTTTTTGAATCTTCAGAAATATGATATAGACCCTAGTAAAGAGTGTATCCAACTACATGGGACCAATTTAATCGAATATATATACTGTCCCCTAAGGGCCTTCTCTATTAGATAATTAAGTTGGGAAAATTGAATATAAGAGGTAGGGGTTGTAATCTAGATAATTAATCAGGAGATTAATTATGAGATTTCGAAGTGGATAAGTGGAGAAAATTAATTGTGGATTAATTATGTGGATTTGATAAAACGGTCTATATAATTAATTATTTGACCAGCTATGGAAATTTGAGATTATAATGGGATAATTAATTTTATAAAATTAATTATGGAATATGAATTGTGATATTGATTAACTTATTATTGAATTAATTAATAGTCTGAATCAGTTAGTTAATGGTTGACTTAAATAATGGAATGGACGTGTTTAACTAATTGTTCAATAAGTAATGGGATTGGGTTGGATAATTAATTGGTAAATTATTTATGTGATAAATAATGGGAACAAAGTCATTCTATGTTGATAATTACAAATGGTAACATGGTTAACATACTTATGTGTAAAGAGAATGTGAAAATGGTTATTATAAATTAAAAATTATACATGGTAACATGGTCATTGTACTTATGAGTAAAGAGAATGGGAACATGGTCATTCTATTGAGTAGTAAAAATGGTAATATGGTCATCTTACTTACATTTTTGATATTGGTAACTTTGGAAATGTATCTTAATTATTTTAAATTAAAGAATGGAAATAATGGCACTCAGAGTAATGGCCCCACTTTTTTGAACTCCTGCATGAGTTGAATCAGATATCGAGGTATCATAAAACCAGAAATAATTCATGTTTCATCAAGAAGAAAGTATTGAGATATGATATTAACTAGGGAACACTTTGGTCTCTAGTACGAGATGAAGTTAGTATTGAGGAACGAGTATCCTTGGGAACCCTGGAGTTAATGTAGTTAGAAAAAAAAATGAAAATGCGATAAAATATTTATTATTCCATTTTAATTATTAGTTTATAGAACTACATGGACTATATTTTGATTGGACTTATTTTAAACACTGTTTGTGGTGGCGTATTGAGTTGTACTCACACCCTATTCAGGCTAAAAAATCGGTACCTGAATAGATTATATTGTTTGATGATTGGATAAGGGAAAAGGCCCTGGGAAAGGTGGATGATTATTGATGAAGCTTGGAAAAAGAAACTAGACATTGTTCAGGACCCATTTGGGGAGTCTTAGTGTATTTAATTTTAGATTAATTATAAACACTTTTCACTTATATTCGAATAGTATGTTTTCCCGTTCATTTTAGTATTGTATTTACTATTTGGTTATCTTGTGACATGAGTATTGTTCTGGTTATATATTCTTTTGCAATTTATTATTTACTTTTGCTGGTGATTTACTATGATAAAAGAGGGTATATTCTCTCCATGGATAACTTACCAGACCCTTGCACCCAGTCGAAAACCTCTAGAATACAAGGAGGTACGCTAGAGACTGTGTGACCAACTAGCTCGAGCACCGTCACATGGCACCTGGGCTGGGATGTTACAATGTGGTATTAGAGGTCCAGTTTTCTTTCTTCCTATTTTTATTACTATTTTGGGAAAGATATATATAATACTAGGAAGGGTTGGGTCATGGTAACTATCTCATGCATCAGATTCAAACCCATGTATAGGGGAAAACCCGAGTACTCAGGGTGGGATTGTTGTTATGTTTATTTGTTGTTATACTTGAATAATATTTCACTTTGGGTGATTCACTTGTGTTGTGATGTGATTATTGATTTTGATAAATTTTCATTATTTATTCATGGACTATAATGACATGATATTTGAGTCTACATTCATAATTCAAGGAACTCATGGTTGTTAAGACATGCATCATTTTAGGAATGAATGGTAAAACATGTCATGGGTAAGTTTTTGAACTTAATCTATTTTACTTTTTATGAGATTAAACTGAAAAATTGTTACTAACATGAATTAATAAAGGTTTTAAAATGATGAAAAATGAGAATAATTGGTTTTCTAAATGAGAAACATGATCATTATAGTTGTTTATCCTTTTTAACCAAAACCTATGTGTAGGATGGTTAAGGGTTGTGATTGTGCCTCAGTTTGGACCATGTGCTGAGGTGGGGGAAAAGGATTTTTTTGATTACTTCCTCTTACATAAATGTTATAAGGTTCTGTTATAAGATCTAAGATGTGTGTTTGGATTTACAGAGAGTATTCCTCTATGATGTATGTTGAGGGGACGACCAAGGGGAATGGTTAGGAATGTTTTTACGGTTATAGAACTTAAGGAACCGATATTTCCAACCGATGATGAAGGGGAGAAGTTCCAAGATATTTTTTATCACATCATGAAACACAAGGAAAGATACCTAGGGTGAGTTATGAAGAGTCTATCTATGTTGACAAGGGAGTTTTTGTTGTAGCGCCTTCCCACTTTTATTAGAGAGGGTGAACTTGTTGGAGATGAATTATGAGATGAGTCTATAGGGACAATACTTGAAAATTTAGAGACTCCGATTGAGAGGAGGGTCATGTTTGCCACGTATATGCTACGGGGTGCAGTGAAGCTCTAGTGGGACATATGAGTGTAACCTGGACATAATGATGGTATGTTACTGAAGGACTTAATGGTAAGGTTCTTAGAACACTTTTATCTAGAGACACTGAGAGAATAGAAAGATTCTGAGTTCATGCAATGGAATTAGGGGAGCATGTCAGTGATGGAATATGTTGGATGCTACACAGATCTATAATTCGTTTCTCCAACTTTACCGAGAGATGAGGCAGCCACGATGAAACATTTTTAAGATGGACTTAAGTGTGATATTATGTCCCAAGTGAATATCTTCTAAAAGTTATGAAAGTGGTGGATCAGTCTCTTATAGTTGAAGGGAACCTGAGGGGGGATTCTAGTTCTGGATAGGAAGTTGTTACTAGACAATTAGAAGGTGCGACTTCTGAGAGTAGGAAACACTGTTATGACATCTCTAGCTAATGCAGCGGAAAGCAGAGTACACTGACAGGAGGGTTGGTTGGACATGACCTTACTGGGATGATATATCATTAGTGTGGTAGTCTAGGAAACTATCATCGACACTGTTCCTAACCATTAGTAGAGTGTTAATCTTATAGTAAGACGGGGAATCTATAGAAGTTCTGTAGGTCGCAACAAGAGATTGGTACAGAAAGAGAAACTAGGAAGAGTCAGAGTATGGGAACATGATCTTCTACACCAAATTGGGATGAAAGTTGGAGTTCTTCTAGACAAGGTGGTATAGGTAGTGGACATGGTGTTTTTGGGAAGAAGTGACCATATCGGAATGGTGGTGCTTCTCAGGGGAGTCAGACAACATCATAGGGAACTGGGGACGCACATTTATATGCATTACAACCTACAATTATGGATAGTGAGGCTAGACTATCAATTGTGATATGTACTATTCAAGTAGATTCTACTTTAACAAGTGCCTTGTTTGACATTTTTGCCTCTCATTCCATTATATCTACAAAAATTGTTAATGGTTTGAGCCTAGTGGTGTAGTTTGTGAGTTGCGTTATGACTATAGATACAACATTGATAGTATATTCTAGAGATACTTGTCTATGAAAGGGATGCTCACTAGAGATTAGGGAATATCATTTCATATGAGATCTCTATATTCTTGATATTTCAAGATTTATCCTAATTATGGGTATGGACTGGATAGGTACATACCGAGCACACATCAACTGTTACCATTGGAGGGTTATATTTATATCTCTAAAGGGTGACCGGTTTATTCATCATGGAGAGTTGGATATCCAGACAGGCCAAGTAGGGCGAATTACTCAACAATTGGGAGAGATCGCAACCCAAGTTTCTAGTCTATTATTGGATGAAGGGGGTGTTATACAAGATTTCATTCCATTAGTAGTGGAATGTTTCATGATGTATTTTTTTAGACATCTCAGGGATACCACCTGATAGAGATGTGAAATCCACTATTGATCTCATATCATGGGATGATCCAGTATCTATTCCGCCATATAGAATGGATCCTACAATGCTTTAAGAGATTAAGACTCAGTTGGAGGAGTTTTAGGATAAGATATTTATCCGTCCATGTAAGTCAGCTTGGGGATCACCTCCTTTGTTCACAAAGAAGGATGATGGGAGTTCATGTTTGTGTGTTGATTACAGAATGTTGAAAAAATTAATGCGATGAACCAATATTTTATTCCATGTATCGATGTTTATTTTGACCAGTTAATGGGAGCTTGTGTGTTCTCAAACATTGATTTGAGATCGGGGTATCATTAGTTGAGAGTATGTAGTTCTGATATACTAAGGGCTTCTTTCAGAAGTAGGTATGGACTTTATGGATTTTTAGTAATGTTTATTGGGTCAAAAAATTCACCAGTAGTGTTTATGGATTTGATGAATAAGATATTTCTTCCCTATCGGGATCGGTTCATGGTGGTGTTTTTGGATGACATCTTAGAGTACTCCAAGGATCATGACGATAATGACCAACATCTTGATATCGTCCTGGGTATACTGAGAGAGCATCAGTTATACTCTATGATATCTAAGTGTCAGTTTTGGATTGACTAGGTACACTTGCTGGAGAACATTATCTCAGAGTGAGTTGTTTTATTAGACCCTAAAAGGTTCCTGCAGTGGTTTCTTGAGAGCATAACCTGATCGTTTTTGATATCCAAAGATTCGTTGGATTAGGTGGATATTACAAGAGATTCATCCAAAAAATTTCACATTTGGAAGCACCAATTTTGGGATTGACCAGAAAGAGAGTAAAGCTTGAATGGTCAGAGGATTGTGATAGATATTTTCAGGATTTGAAGAAGAACTTAACATCGGTAAAAATTTGGATCATACCCGAGTCATGAGGGGAGTATATGGTTTACTATGATGCTTCTAGGATCATTCATGGAGATATGATAATGCAGAAAGATTGATTTATGGTGTATGGGTATTGGTATTTGAGGAAACATGAATGGAATTAACCTAAATATGAACTTGAGTTGGAAGAGGTGGTTTATGATCTTAAGTGTTGGAGATACGATCTTTGGGGAGAAAAGTTTAAAGTCTATAGAAATCACAAGAGCTTGATGTATGTCTTCCCACAATGTGAGTTAAATATTCGAAAATGGTGATAGGTTGAGTATATTTAGTCTTTCGAATTTGAAATAGAATATACACCCAGGAAGTTAAATAGTGTGGTTGATGACGAGAGCAAGAAAACTGAGACTCAGATGATTCTGGAGTAAAGTGAATAGTGGAAGATGATGACCTTATGACTAATATGCATGTGGTGGTTCAGGGGAGTCAAGAGAAAATGTACATGGATTTAGTTGCAGTAGTGTCTACACTTTTGAGACGGATCAGGCATAGACAATATGATTATTTATAGTTCTTAGCCTCGAGGTAAAGATTTGAAGGTGGGTGTACATTTTCCGACTAGTTTATAGATTATGATGAGATAATATATGTGAATAATCGAGTTGTTGTTTCTACGAGCTTGTGAGAGGGGCTCAGAAGACAAATTAATTCCTTAAAATTTGTGGTGCATCTAGGTGTAACGAAAATGTACCATGACCTCCAATGATATTTTTTGTGACAATGAACAAAAAAGGAGAAAACAAGGTTTTTAACAAGATAATTAACCTTTCATCAGGTGAAGGAAGAGCATCAATGACCTGGAAGTTTACTGCAACCATTTCACATCCCATAATGGAAGTGGGATAACATGACCATGGATTTTATGCATTGAACAAATGACACTATTTGGGACATTTTGGACCAACTGACAATAGTAGCTCATTTATTTCATATAACGGTAACCTTTACAATAGAGAATTTGGGAGAACTGTAAATTCATGAGATAGTCCATATATATGGAGTGCCATAAACAACAGTTTCATATGGTGATTCATGATTTTCAACATGATTATAGTAGGGAATGTAGAAAGCACTTGGAAAATGTGTATTATTGAGTATGGATTTCCACCTACAGATAGACGAGTAGTCATGATGTACTATAGAGGTTCTTCAGGATATGTTATGGGAATGTGTACTTTCCTTTGGTGGATCTTGGTTAAAGAAATTTGATTTAGTGGAGTTTCCTTATAACAATAGATATCAAGAAACTATACAGATGGAACCATATGGGTCTGATTATGGTAGGCCATATAGATCACCACTATACTGGATGGAGGCTAGTGAGTCATAGTTATTGGGACTGAGTCTCATACAAGAGACATCAAAGTAGGTACAATTGATTCAAAAATGAATGGATATGACATAGAGTTAACAGAAGATATATGCTGATAGGAAGAGAAAATAGCTAGAGTTTACAAAGGGTGATTGAATATTTCTTCAAGCATCACCTAGGTTTGGTCACCGCATGATATAGAGGCGGGGAAAGTGGGTGCCCATGTTTGTTGGACCCTTTGAGATATTTGAGAGAATCAGGCTAGTGGCGTACTGATGGGATATTCCATAGATATACAATTCTATTCATGATGTTTTCCATGTATCACAACTTAAGAAGAATAACACTTACCCTTTCCTTGTGATTGATGTGGATGAGGTACACCTTGAGATAGATGCATCCTTTGAGGAGCATCCAATACGTGTGTTGAATCACAATGAGAATGTGTTGCAGTGAATGACCGAGATAATAGTTTGTGTGTTATGGAATCATGGTCATGTAAAAGAGGAAATATAGGAAAGAGAAGAATATTTGAGGGATCAATGGCCCGATATTTGTTTCTCAGAATCTTATAATGTGTTGGAAGTGCAGCTTGTGGACAAGCTGTTATAAGGTGGGGATATTGTAGGATCCTGACATTTTCTAGAGTTACCTCAGGTGCATTTTCAGGTAATTTTTCTTTTTAAAAAGTATATTTGATTGGATATATGGCTTGGGGTGTATTTGGGTGAAGTCTAAGATAGGTCTTGAGAAAGGAGGTTGTGCACGGATGGAACACTGTTTGTACAAACCCTATGGCTACATAGGAGAAATCGTGCTCTCTATAGTCATTAGAGGTAGTGACTTAGTGATGGTTAAAGCATAGTTTGAGAGACCATGTGTGGTAGCCATGTGATGTTCCCCCTTGAATCATCGACTAGCACACTATTAGAGTTTTTTTTGTCTAACCGTGAAATTAAACCATGTTCGGGCCGACAGTGAGATCTTAAAATTGTGGATCTTACCAATTTTCAACTTTTCTTGACCCGTTTCACCTCCTATGACGCCCTAACTCAGGATTTTACTTATTTAAAAGTAAAGGGTGGTTCTACCATTTACCTGGAGGGATTCAAGGTCTTTATGAACATTGTTCTTAGAGATCGAAATCCCAAACTGAATATCCACTCTTCACCCAGTAAGTGGATTTCATCCCGATGCTTCACCTATTATTTCTTATATATTTCCTTGATATTTTAATAGAAGATATCCTCTATTACATTGTATATAGACCTATATGGTGAGATTTATATCTAAAATTGTGGATCTAGAACTATATTCATGATATCATGATGTCTTTGATCTTGATTTTGTATTACGGAGTTAGATCTGGAACTTTTATCATTGTTGTTGTGCTGCTCTGATTTTGGGGATTTACATTGGGAAAAAATCCATCAACGAATCGAGGTAGGTGGTGTAAATCTAATTTCTATTGTCATGTATTTTATATCTATATGAAAAATTTTATAATTTCTAGCATCCTTTATGAATTGATGTTCTTGAATTGGGTTAACTAGATATGGAAATTGATTTATAGAAGATTTTAATGTAATAAGTGATTAATTGAGGAATTAATCACGAGAATAAGGGTCTTCTATATTAGATAATTAATTTTTGAATATTTATTATAATAGGTAGGGGTTGTAATGTAGATAATTAAGTAGGGGATTAATTATGTGATTTTGAAGTGGTTAAGTTGAGATAATTCATTGTAGATTAATTTGGTGCCTTTGATAAAATGATATGAATAATTAATTGTGGGATAATTTTAGAATGTTGAGATTAGAATGAGATAATTAACTCTGAAAAATTAATTATGGAATATTAATTTTGATATTGATTAATTAATTGATGAATTAATTAATTTTTTAAAGAACTTAGTTAATTATTGAGTTAACTAATGGAATAGACGTGTTTAACCAATTGTTTAATTAGTATTGGCATTAGAGTGGATAATTAATTTTTAAATTAATTATGTGACAAATAATCGGAACATGGTCATTCTAAATTAAGAAGTATAAATGATAACATGGTCATCATACTTATGAGTAAAGAGAGTTAGAACATGGTTATTATAAATTAAAAATTATACTTGGTAACATGGTCATTATGATAATGAATAAAGAGAATGGGAACATAGTCATTCTATTGAGGAGTAAGTATGGTAACATGGTCATATTACTTAGGTTTGTGATATTGGTAACTTTGGAAATGTGGATTATAAATGTGAAATTAAAGAATTGAAATAATGAAAATCCGATTAATTGCCTCACATGAGAATATTCAAACTCTAGCATGAGTCGAATCAGGTACTGAGATATCATTGCACCTTGAACACTTCGATCTTTAGAAATAAGTATATATTAAGATATGACATTATATAGGGAACACATTGGGATATGGTATGGGAGGAAGTTAGTATTGAGGTGTGGGAATCCTTGGTAACCATGGAGTTAATGTAGTTAGATATGATTAAATGAAAATGTGATAAACTATTTATTATTTCATTGTAATTATTTCCTTATAGAACTGCATGCACTATCTTTTGACTGGACTTGTTTTAGACACCGTTGGTGGTGGCCTTCTGAGTTGTACTGACACCCTATTCTGGCTACCTTATTGTTTCTCGAATAGATTATATTTTTGTAGGATTGGATAATGGAAAAGGCCCTGGGATGGGTGGTTGATTGGGGATGGAGCTTGGAGGTGGGAACCAAACATGGTTCAAGAACCGTTTGGGGAGTCGTAGAGTCTTTTCTTTTAATTTCATTATCGACAATTGAAACTTGTATTGGAATATCATGTTTTTCTATTTCAGATGAGTGTTGTATTTTCTATTCGGTTATCTTGTGACATGAGTACTGTTCGGGATATATATGCTTCCACTATTGCTTATTTAATTCTACTAGTGTTTTACTCTCATAAAATATGGTATAGTCTCCCCATGAATGACTTATCAGACCCTCACTGCTAGTTGACATCATCTAGCATATGAGGATTCATGCTTGAGGTTATGTGACCAATCATTTCGGGCACCATCACATTGCTCCTAGGTCGGGATGTTATAGAGGCTTCTCCCTGGAAATCATTCTGTATTTCCCATGTGGGATTTAGGTTCTCCCTTTCATGTGTAGAATTCATAACATATTACTATTAATCATTTTTAATCAATTAATTAACACTTTTAATTATTATTTATTTATATTATGAAAAAAAATTTATATCTAAATAGTTGTTAATAAATAGTAGGTTTTAGTTAATAATAAATTAAATAATATATAATTAATAAAAAATTAATATTTATAATAACTAAGTAATAAATAAGAAATATATAATGTATTATTATTAATAATTCACAACTAAAGAATAATTTTAAATATTTATTAGCAATTAATGTTTATTAGAAATTTATATTTTGAAATAGTAACTAATATTATTTAATAAAAATTATTTATAAATTAGTATTAATTACGAACAATTATTTAATTTAATAATAATAATTTTAAAAAATAATTAATTACTAATAATATATAATTAACAATTAGTAGCTAATTAATTAAATAATATGATTTACAATTTAATAATATTGATTTCTAATAAATATTAATTACTAGTTAATAAATTTTTTAAAAAGTATTTAAAATTAATATTCAAATTATTAAAAATATAATTAGTATTTAATTAAATAACTATTGGAAATTAATATTCATTAATAAATAATATTAATTAAATAATATTATTTACTATTTAAAAAATTAATTTTTTAAAAAATATTAATTACTAAAAAATATTTAAAATTATTCTTTAGTTACTAATTAATAATAGTAATAATTATACATTATACATTATATATTTATTTTTTAGTTATTATAAAGAATATTTTTTAATAATTATAAATTGTGTATGTTCTGATTAATTAAAACCGTTTATTTATTATTAGCTATTGATAAATTAATTTTTTATTAAATAATATTATAAAACATGCATTAAGACAATCAATTAGTTGATTAAAAATAATTAATAGTAATATATTAATAATTTTGCTCTGGAAATGGGAGAACCTGAATCCCACATCAGAAATACAGGATGATTTTTTGGGAAAAACCATTTATAAAATGGATCCTTCTATGAGGGTTGTTTTTATAATTATAGACTTCATTAATGGTAGAAATTATGGTTATTAAATAGAATATAAATTGTCTGGAAATTTTTTGATTTATTGATATTTAAATATAAAAAAAATAAAAACAAAATAAAAATAAAAATAAAAATTTTAAAAATACAAAGTATATTTTAAATAATTAATTTTTTTTGCTGAAAGGAGGCAAGAGGATTTCCACCTTTCTGATATATGTTTAATTCTATAAGAATTATTTTGAACTATTTTATGAAAAAACACATTAAAAACACACCGGGGGGGGGGTGTCACCATCTTCCTTGCGATGATGTTTCACTAATGACGCACAACAGTTGTAGGACACTACCACTATCATACCATGACTACATCATGTGATCCCCACCCATCAGATGTCCCTCATCTTCCTCTTCCACATCCACCATCTTCAACCCCACCATGGAGTAGGGTTGTTAATGTAGATGTTTGTCACTATTTTCTATTATGAGATAAAATGATTTTCGAATCTCTTTAGTTCAATAGTTTCGAGTAGGTTGATATGTGAGAAATTGAACTTGTTTTTTGTTAACATGCATGGGACAAGGGTTTGATTCCTTTTCACTACCGGATATTTAAGTTGGGAACCAAAAACGATTTAGACTAAAGATATTATTATATATAAAAAGATAAATTAGTAGTGGTATCTGAATTTTTAGACGTGTTGGAAAATTATCGGAAGAAGACTATGGTATCCACATTTATGAGTCTTTTCGAACTAGTTTAAACAATTTTAAATAAAATTAAAAATAATAATTATTATAATAAAAATAATAATTTAGTTATAATAAAAAATACAGGATGATGATTCCAATAAATGAAACTCTTGAACAAAAAAATTCAAGTGTACCCTTGGGGCTATTATCAGGAGAGTGAGATAGCAAGAGAGTGAGTTTATAAATTATCTTTTGATGGGAGTTTAGTATAGGAAAATTTGTAGTTGTGGGTTAACAATACCAGATAAAGGGATATTTATTTCAAAAAAAAATCATCTCCAAATTTTCCAAAATATATGATCTACGTCATAAAGGGATTATGTTATGAAAATTGAAGTTAGTTTTTTTATTTACCATTTAATTAAATTTTTCTAAAAAACAACTATTTTTTGAAAAAATAATTATAAGGATATTAAGATTTAAATATCAATTTTATGTAATCTAATAATTTCTTTTTATGTTAATTTTTTTTAAATGTTTTGTTCTATTAAAACTATCTTTATAAATTATCAATTTTAGGAGTATAAAAGTTATAATTTTATTTAAATTTTTTTATGTAAGTTTATTTTCATATTTATGATTTTGTGTGTATTATATTTCTATTCAAACATGTTTACTTATGAAATTAATTTTTGTTCATTAATTATCTCCCTCTATGGATGTAATTTATGTTGGAGGTATTATATGACCATGCATTATTTCACCCCGATTAACTTTTATGACTATATTGAATATCAAATTTCAATTTTTTTAGTTTCGTAAAATTATTTAATAAAATATATATAAATTGTTATAGGTATATATATATATAAGTTTTTATATATATATATATCCATGGTTATTGTTTTAAACAAATAATGATAAAATCTAGTGAATAAAAAATGGAAGGCTAATTTTTGTCTTATTAAACTGGGCACTTGGACATTTAAAATGTGAGGAGGGATAGAGAGTGAACAAAAAAGCTCAAAGTAAATTTTCCACTATATGAATGGAAGGACCTATATATCCTTCATCATTATAATTTTCCTCGCTATTTTTTTCAAGAATTTTTATGTATTTTTTTAAATGATAGAGTATATTTTTCAAAAATAAATTATCATTATGTATTCTAATAGTTAATAATGTTTTTCTTATCATATATTTTATAGTATTATTTATTGTTTGTCTTTAAGGAAAGTGGTTTTAGTATTTTAAAGTGCTTTAAAGAAAAGTTCCTAAAATTTATTTTATTTATGAAAAACTATTATTGGATTTTAAGGGAAAAGTGAGTTTTATGTCTAAAAAATGTTTCATTTATGGAAATGTTTTTTTTTGTTTTTAAAGGAATTAATTTAAAATAATTTTTTAAAATAATTTTTAATAATGGATAATTTGATTTTAAACCCCTTAACTGAGATGTTTTATCACCTAATGTTTTAAAATAGTCTTCATAGGATTATTGATGAGTGAAATTAATTTTTTAGTTGATATGTGATTATTTGTTTTATTCGGAGAAGAGTTATAATTTTCATAAAATTATTTACATTTTGAAAAAGATTATATTTGAGTAAGATTTTTTTTTTGATTTTTTGATATATTTCAACGTTTGATTACTAAAATCTACTCATAATGTAACTTGGTATATTTTTTATTGTTGTTAAATATTTTTTTTACAAAAAAATATATACTGTTTGTAGAATTGGATTCAAGAGTGTGAGTCTAGAGAATCTTAGTTGGGATCAAAGGAAAGTCTTAGAAAAATTTTTAGATGAGGATTTTAGGGATAATTTCATAACTAGAATTATTTTTGAGGTTTTTAGTGATTATATTTTAAAAAAATCTTATGATTAAAGGCCCTGTGATATAAGAGATAATTTTTAGGGTTTTAGTTTATTGGATCTAGGACTTGTAAGAGTTCTCTTTAGACATAATGTTTTATAGATTATTCTCATATAAAATTTCTATTAAATTATATTTAATAAAATATATAGGAACTACTAGAAATAGATATGTATACATATATTCATTGTCTCTCAAACCATTAATTAAAATTTATGATAGATATTTTAATTTATAAGGACGCTATATATTTTAGGGGGACAATGTAATCAGACATGTTTTAAAAGAATATATTTTACTTTGTGATAATCATGAAATAATATGATTTTATAAATAGTTAATAAGGTTTACATACAAATTAATATTTTATTTATTATGTTAATTAATTATATATATATATATATCTGTGTGTGTGTGTGTGTTTTAAATATAATTTGAGGAAAAACACTTATTAATGTAGACATATTTGATATTTATGTAGAATTTTTTTAATATGATAATTTTGGGTTAGTCCTATTAATAAGAACTAAATATATTTAACATTTAATGATTTTAATAAAAATGTAACATTAATTATGGAATATAAAATACTAATTTGAAAAATATTTATATAAAATCTTCATATAAATATAAAAATCTCGTATAAAATTTGAGGAATAAAAATCATATGATAGAAAAGTAAGATAATTATATCATATTCATAATAATTATTAATATAGTTAGAATTAAATACATGACATGGAATATAGAAAATAACAATACAAATTATTATATATGATAAGGATGTAAAAATTATAATTAGATAATTTAGTTTTTAAAAGTCACATATTCAGTACACTATATAAAAATAATAATTTAAGATAAGATATATAAAATTTAAAATAGGTTTTGAAATATATATATATATATGAAATGAAATACATTTTTTAGGTGTGTTATATATATATATAAGATATTCATAATAGTTTAATGAATATATGTATATAAGTACGAAACCATTAATTATTAGAATAATCATATACATATATATACATATATGTATATATATATATAACTAATTAATAAATTTAAGAACATGTTTATAAAAACATTTGGGTTCTAAATTGATACTTAATATATATATATTGAAAAGTTACTTAATAAAAATAGAAAAAATAAATATTTAAAATTGGTAAAAAAAATGGTGGGGGGTGATGTCATCATCCTCCTCATCATAGCACTTCACTAAAGAACAAAAAAATCCAAAAATCCACAATCATCAACATACTAATCTTGAATAATGTGATCCCCAATGATTAGACCAACCCCATCACCATCTTCTTTGACCACTGCCCTCACCCTTATCATGGATTTGGGTTATCAGGGAAAACCTTATCCCTATTATCAAACCACAGCCTGTAGGACTTCAAAATTTCAATAGAAGTGTAGTTATGATAAGGTTAATATTTGAGAATGTGGTCTTTTATTTTGTATGTTGTTGTAGGAAACTGGTTTGGATATTTTTCACTAGTGAAGAAATGATATGAGAACTTCAAAACGAGATAGAAAAAATATATTATTACAAGTTGATTGATAAAATAGCAAGGGTATCTAAACTTATAAAATTAGTTTAAAATTATCTTTATAATAAAAATGGATCCCAATTTAGAAATCAATGAAAATATGTTATAAATAAATAAATGATATTTCTAAAAATATTTATTACTATTATTTAGTAATAATTAAAAATATAGGATGGACTCACCTATAATTGAAACTCTTTCACAAAAAAAGAAAATGGTAGATATTGTAGAGAGGGTGAGTTAGTGAGAGAGCGAGTTTATAAATTATCTTCAGGGGAGTTTAAAAAAAATTATAATCATTAACTAGTTATATCATGTAGGGGGAATTTTGTTTAGAAAATATTATGCTTTTAAATATACTATGAAACTGGATCCTCATTATGAGGGGATCATGTTTGGAATATAAAGTTACTTTTTAAAATTATAATTTTACATGAAACTATTTTAAAAATAAATATTTAAAAAAAAAATATTATCAGGGTATTATGATTTCAAATTTGGTTTTAAGGAATCAAATATTATCATTGGTTAATAAATTATTCCAATATATTATTTTCTATGAAACATATATATAAATATTGTTAATTTTAAGAGTTTTAGAAAAAAAAATTTATTGTAAACTATTTTTAATATAATTTTTAGATTTTAATATTCATTTTATATGGGGGGTTGTGTTTTAATAATATTCTGAAGATTTTTTTTGATATTATTATTTTATGTGTGACTATATTTTAATATTTATTATTTTATGGACAAAAAAATTTATATTAAAACATGATTTATTCAGAAGAAAATTTGTTTTGATAAATTATCTTGTTCCATGGATGCTATTTATTCTTGAGGTATTTCATGGCCATGGATTATTTTATTCTTGATTAGCTACAAATTCTATCTTGAATAGAATTTGATGGTAATAAAAATTTCAATTTTAGTTTCATTAATTTGTTTAATAAAATATAGAAACATGTATATAAGTTTGTATATAAATATATATAAGTGTTTATATATAAATTTAACCATGTTTATGTTCTCAAAATATTGTTTTTTGAAAAATCCTTTGAAAATAAAAATAAAATAATCAACCTATAAATTTTTTTGTAATATTTGGTAGTTGGAAATTGTAAATAAGAGGAGTGATAAAGAGTGAACCCAAGAATTAAGGGTATTTCTAATAAATCAATAGATTATTTTAAATAAAAAATTAAGATTTTGTATTCAAATAGTTAATAATGATTTATTTGTGAGTGATTTATTAGTTATATTCATGGATTTAATTTTTTGAAAAGTTGGGTCACTATTTTAGTGTTATTTAAAAAAAGTTCTTAAAATTTATTATATTTTTGTAAAAATAATTATAGGGATTTTAAGGTAAAAGTGAATTTTATATTGAAACTACGTTTTATTAATTTTTTTAGGAGGAATAGATTTCAATGAAATTAATCTACTAAATTCAAAAACTATATGACTTTATTTTAAAACCATTTACTAATCCATTTAACCAACCCTTGTTTTAAAATGTTTTTTCATAGGGTTATTGATGAGTAGAATCTATTTTGAATTCAATCAAAAATAATTTTAAGATTAATTGGTTATGAATTTTTTATTGAAGTTTTTTTATTATTAAAAAGTGTATATTTTATTAAGATAGTTTTTTTAAATTTTAATATTCCTTCAAATATATGTACCTAAAATATCATCATAATGTAATATAGTGTATTTTTTAGTGTAATTAATTTTTTTATTTTAGAAAAAAAATGTTTTTAGAATTAGATCTGGGATCATGGTTTTGTGGAATCACTTTAAATTATATTCATATTTTGTACCCAGATAAAAAGAGTTGCTCAGATCTCCAATTTCGAATAAGTTGCATCTATCTCATTAAACTTGAATTGATAATTATTTCATATTCTAGACACCTTATGATACATGATTTTTTCCTAGTAATAATTTTATTCCCATTATCAAAATGTTGTCTAACACTTAATAAGTTTTGTTTAAGCCTATCAACAAAAAAACAACTTTTGATATTTTTTTTACTTCTATATATTTTATACAAATTAAATAAATTTTTAATTAGTTATCATTTCCAAAATTAATTTTACTTATATATTATTTATCAATGTTCTTTCCGTTTATTATCACCTATCATATAATAGGAGAATCCACTATTATGTATCCACCACATTCATTACAAAAAATATTTTAAAGAAACTTAAATTTAAGTGACTTTTCATTCTTCGTTATAGTATTAAATTACATTCCTTTTTCAACATAAGGAAACTATCCTAGAATATGTGTTATACATTGTTCCAGAACAACTCACTAATTGGATGAATCTACCAAAAAATTATTCAATAAATTTTTTTGGAGTAGATATACATGATAAAAATTTGGTAATATATTTTCATTCCCTAGATTATTCCTCATTTCCCCAAAGATACATCATTTCTTTTCAAAGTTTCTCCCTCTCAATTTTTTAAAAAAACTAATGATGTAACATGTTTTATTGGTGTTTATTGTATTTATTACAACAGATTCCACAACATTAATAATCAACTCAGAATTTTGATCTATGATATAGATATGAACTTTTTAGAAAGAGGTTATTGACACCCAAATGTTTTGTATGCTTCATTTTATAATTTTGGGGGAATTTTTTATAAGTTATTTATGTTATCAGAACAAACTCCCATAATTTTATTTTAAGAAACCTCATTGTTTATAAAAATAGATTTATGTTAAAGTTTATAAGGATAAGATTTACCATAATTTTTTGGATAAAATTCTCTATAACCTATGATGATTCTGATTTAACTTCAAAAACATTGAAAAAATATTTACTAATCACTTTGATATTATATTCAGTTTCAATGCACCTTAGCTGAATCTTATTTAAATCTTCTTTATTTTATAATATTTTTTTCAATAATATAATTCACTATTTTTTCTTATTTAATAACCTTTAATTTGATACATTTTGATTGTTCAATTTATTCATCTTACTTCTTGAGGAAAACGACACCTTATTTTTATTTTCATCTTCCTTCTTTAGAAGATATATTTGTCTATTTTATTGGGTTTTCTGATCAAGACATGCTTCAATATCATCTTCTAACATGTTCTCTTTTTTAGTTTTTCCCCTTATTCATCATCTTCACCACTAGGTAAAGTCTCATCACGTCTCTCAACATTATACATAATGTTTAAACCTTTTTAGAAAAATCTACATTATAATGAACACTTATCATGGAGTAGTCTTCCTCTTATTTCCTCAACATAAATCTATATTTACTTAAATTAAAACTTGTATTTCCTTCAACTAGTTCCATGTATTTCATGTAGATGTTACTCTATCTCCTAATCTTAAACTTTTATTACTTTTTTATATTGATCACACCACCTAATTGTTTCATTGGAAATTCAATAAAAAAAATTCTAATTCCACCACCTTTAAATAATTTTATTTATATTTCAACTTTATAGAGATATTTTTTTTGGAATTCTAAGAGATGAGTGAAATTATTCTCTTACATTATTCATAATTTTATTCCTCATTTTTCAATTCACTTGGGTGATCATCTTACACTTCTATGATATTAATACTTTAAATGGATTCAAATTCTATCTCCTATGAGATCATCTTCTTAAATGATGGAGATTTCATCATCTCATAGACAATAATTATTTCATGTAATTCATCAAGAGAGAAATAACCTCTATATTTTAATGAGAATACTATATTATCAATCCTATCAGGTACATTTATCATTAATTTCATGAAAATAATAGAATATTCTAAATTATCTTTGAAGATTATTAATAATTTATACAATCACATTAACTATTGTAAAGTAGTAATCAATAGTTTCTTCATCACTCAACCTCACATATTCAATCATTGTTATCCATATCTATATTTTTTCTCTTAAATTTCACCTTCAAATCATTGATGGTTTCTTGTTTTTACAAATTATACTTAGGATTATGGATTCTAATCACCTTTGTGAAACTTTTTCTAATAAGGACATAAGTAACATATTCCATTACTTTCTATCTATCCCAAATCTTCTATTATTAGAGAAAATCATAGGATAATATTTCTATATTAGAGTAAATCTCACAATAGTGACATTATCAACTTCCTGACCAAGAAAAAGAAGATATTTAATCATCAAATTCATCCATCAATGTTATTTTTTTCCATTTGAATGAAATAATACATATACTATAAATAAAATTAAGACACTCTATGTACAATAAGGTAATGATATTTCAGCGGAATCTTTGGTAGATCTGATACCTATTGAAGTTCCCAATAATATGATATACCATTGATGATGTATATTGAATTAATGGTACTATTTTATAATTTCGTTTAATGAGAGATTTACCACTATTACTTTTTAGAATATTAATCTAATAAAATTTATATCTCACTGTAAACTATAGGAAATTGGAATATAAATGTACACAATGAATTGAATATTGTTACATGGTTTTCCCATGGTGATGGAGAATTGGACCTCATTATGTTGAGGCTGAGTCCAAGACACAAATATTTTACTAATGTCAATAGAAATTAAAAGTGGATAGAGAAGGTATCATGATTTAGCCAAAATTATTTCCAAATAATTATGTCTCTAGATAGTTTATTATACTGGTTCCCACCAATTTACTAATTTACCCACAAATAGAATGAGAAATATCACTTTAGCATTAGGATACTTCTACATTAAAAATAGATCTCTCCTAGATCATTCAAACTAATTGAAATTAACACCTTCTCAAAAACATAACTATTATAATATCACCATCTAGATATATTATGTATTGAACTTTAGTGTTTGTAATATCAACATCGTGATCTACCTGAACTTTTATTCTTCCTTTAATACTCTAAGATTCCCTATAATCACACCTCTTCTTAATCATCGAAATTGATCATCCAAAAAATGTATGTCAAGTGAGATATATGATATATTCAACAATATTTATGTGTATTTGAAAGAGTTATTTCCCTTCCAAGTTATTACTTTGACATAAACTATTTCATTTTTTTTATTTTTTGTGAATTTGGGGTATTATTGTGAAAATGATTTAAATATTAATTTTTATCACTTTTTTCTATCACTTTGGTATTTCGGGCTGTAAATTTTATAAACTGATCCATGTTGAAAAATTAATTTTTTATTTTATGTTATTTGAATTTGGATTCAATTCATTCAACTGAACCGAGATATTATTGGAAATATATGAGGCCTAAATATTTTTTGCATTTTGGAAAATTTTTCATCAAATGGATTTGACCAATCCTCAATAAATAATTTATAAAATGGGCAGTAAGATACTAAGTTAGTTTTTTCTAGTTTGTAGTGGAATATTACTACAAGAAATAATAATTTAATTTAATTTAAAGATTAGATCATGAAGAGGCGAATATGTGTATAAAATGGAGGTAACTAAAGAGTACCTTTTTCCATAAAATGTTATCTTTATTAATAAAATCCCAACACTGACTATATATTTATAAGGATGCAATGATTTTTTGAATAATAAAAAAGAATTTTTTTTAAATACTAGTCTCCATGATTAATACATTTACTATGCTAGAAATGTAGAATCCTTTTTAAGATTGATTTTGGAGGGAAATTTTCTAGACCACTTTATTATAAATTATTATCTTTATATCTTTTTAAAGGGATCAGACACTACACTGAAGATCTTCCAAAGTTATATTATAGGTAATATTTTTTTTAATTATTTTTTCATTTTCTAATATCTTTTCGTCTCTAAATAATATGGTTTTTGGTTTCTCTCATGTTATGTATCTCAATTGTTTTCTATCTATATTATCTTTTAACTGTGATCTCCATTAATAATGAACATGAGTTACTAACTCAAAGAATTTCATGGGTTTAAATTCTAGTTTTGAACCCATGACTTTCAAAATCATTCATAATGTTATAATTTTCTTAGAGTTAGGTCAAAAGGTATATTAGTCGGAAAGGTGCTTTTGTATCTTCACATTCCACCTATGGCATGCCATTTTCTTTAGTAATATTCTACCTCAATATATGAAGTGAATGTTTATTATACTTTATGGTCATAGAGTTCACACTATATTCACAATCTGGGTTGGAGATGATGTTTACACATATGATGAAGTGTGTTCATTGTGAAAATATAATTCTCATTAATGGTGATAATGGTTCACTATTAATAATTATCTTGGGATAATTTCATTTCTTTCATAATTCATTTATTTTGTTTACATTTAGATTTCATGTGTAATTTTATGATTTAATTTTTAAAAAAACCCAAAATATCCTTTCATTTAATAAATAAAAAATAAAAAATACTAAAATATGTGATTAGAAATAGAGTGTGTTAATCGAAAATGATTCTAATGTGAGGTCAACCTGGTTAGTTACTGTGATGTACTAGGAAAATAAAAAATTGATTTTGTCACACCCCACAAGAGGTGTGCATATAAACATGGAATTATTTTTGCAGGTAAAATTGATCTTAAGTCACTATAATTTTTCAAAATCTGGAATATAAATTGATTTAATTGATTAAAATAATAAAAATTTACATTATTTATTCAAATTAATATTATTAGGCCTGGCCTATGTACTCATAGTTGAAAAAACACGAATAAGAAATTAAAAATAAAGGAAAATATCTATTGAAAGGAATTATAGAAGACATACATAACCTAGAGTGGAAACTATAATGGATAAATGAATATACCTACCCATCTCTAGAATAGTAATTGGAGGCAGAACAAAAACCAGTGGTGGAAGAGACTTCACCAAGTATCTTTTCAGTTAAAGAACCTAGGAGGAATTTATGGAATTCCAAGAAGATCCATTCGACCATTCTTAACCATTTATAGAAGAGGTATCTTAAGTAGACATTCCATTTGATGTAAAAGTGGGACATAAATATTATTTTGATGGGTATTGGTCACATTTTTTATAAAATTAAATGGTAAGTTATCCTCCCATAATGAAGAATAAACACCTATCTACCACTCTTGTTCTATATATTTTTCTTTATTATGCACCAGCTAGGATTGATTTTTTAGTGGCCTTGTTAGTAGAGATCAATTTACAAGATGAATTACATGAAAGAGAGGAATTTTATATTTATTATTATTTTTTTAGTATTATTCTAGATGAACTATTTTACAACATTACATTTTCTGAAAATTATAACACAACACACATGAAGTAGGATATAGACATTGATGTTAAGAAAGAAGATATAGATGCAATGGTAGAAAATGAAGTGTTCACGGAGCATTTGGTGATGTGACTACCTCCACCGCATAGACATTTGTACCATACGAAGGATTCCACCACAATATTTAAACATGAACCCATTTACTTTCTCCTACCTCCCCTCGAAACCTATACTTCTATCATTTTTCAAAAATTGGGATTGAGATTTTTTTTGGGTTTTAACTCTATGAAATCCATTTATGGATGTTGAGATAAATAAATTATAGTGGTTGATACCCATAAAACCAATCCAAATTTATATTAGTGATAAAATATTTAAATTTTCGAACTAGAGGTAGTAAAAACCAATCACTCACTTGGAGGTATAAACCAATATTTATCCCATTTTTATTCCCATTTCTCGTTCCTTTTCATTATTTTAATTTCCAAAATATTTTTTTCTTTTGTCTTACTTTTTTAGCTATAAATTTGAATTATCTATGATCATAACTAAAATATTATATTGAAAAATAAATCAGGTTTCATTTATCTTTTTATTTATTTTATTTTTTTCCCTATTTAAATTATTGATTAAAATCAATATTTATCTTATTTGAAAAAGGGTAATAAATAAAATAAGTGTGGGTATAGAATCATTTATAGTTTATAATTTTTTTGATCTATTTTTCCATTTTAATTTTTTTTAAAATTGTGAGCTTAAGTGATTATATTTTCAATTTTTAAAAACCATGTTAGTATGCTAACAAATTTATTTAATGAAACTGAACAAAAAATAGTGTCGAAAATTTATTTATTACAAGTCCAAAACATTGAAAACACTATGAAAAGAATAAAAATTTTAGAATCCCATTCCAAATTTTATATTTCATATTTCAAAATCACATTCATGTGAGGATTCAAGGATTTTTTGACATATTACTTTCCCTCACATCATTTCATAAGAGAACCAAACCATAATTAATTAAGGAATAAATGATTTATTTCTATCATATCTTAAGGGTATGATGTACTTGTATTTTAAATGATTGTGTAACATTATTTTAATTTATAATTCCTCTTTTCAATATAATATTTTTATTAATTACTTAATTTAAATTTCATTTTTATATCCATTGGTTTCCATGGAAATATTGTTAGTTAGAGACTTTAAAAGCCATATTTCCCTATCCAAACTATTATATAAGAAAGTATTTCATAATCTATTTGAACTTAAGTGTGGGGTGATGCTCCCTTGTAGTGTGTTACATCATATAGTGTTTCTTTATGTTGATAATTTAAGGATTAATAGATATGTTTACTACTGATAAAATGATTCAATTAAAAGTTGTTCCTTATTTAATATTCTGACCATTTTTCCTAAAAAAATATTGAATGGAAAACAAGTTTTTCAAAAGCTTCTAAAAATATAAAAATAAATTCTGAGAAGTTAGAAAATAATAATAATCATTGAAGTGAAAGGATATAAGTCACAACCACTATTTCTAACTTAAAATAATCCCCCACTACATTCAAACATAAATTCTAATAAATTTAAATTTTCAAAAACTTAAGAAAATCCATTGAGGAAGTTGAGTGGATATTATATTACTGCTAAAATTAGAAACAATGTGAACATTCTATGATGTTTTTAAAATATGTTTTGATCATTTTAAGATACAAGTAGGGAGGAGGATCAAATTAATGATTAAAAATTATATTCATTCGTTTTTTCTTCTAAAACAGTCAAACATGTTTATTCCTACATAGAATCATTGAAATATATAACCTACCAAAAATTAACACCTGGATAACCCTAAAAAACCTCTAGATAATCACTTGTCCTTGACTCACATTGGGATAATAATTTGGAATTTATCAAGAATATGGTTATCCTTTCATTTGTTTCGAGGAGGACAATTAAGTTGAAAATTCTTATTTGTGTGATGTGTGAAAATTCATGTGAGTTATGTATTGTGTGCATGGAATGAGAAATAAAGTGGGATTGACAAGAATGGATAAAATGGATAATGTGAAATAATTTTTATTTTGAGGTACCATTTTTTTTTCCTGGATATAAATTGGGGGATCCAATGGATATGTTATTTTAAATTTTATTTTATTTGATTTTTACGTTGACATGTATATGATTACAAGAGTTACGTGTGGGGGAATTGATAAAAATGATATTTTTGATATTTGTTACGTGTATTTCAATGATTAAATCTAATCAACTTTTTTAATTTTAATTAAATTATTTTATTTTTGGATTTTGGATGAATTTTGGGCATTAGTTTAATAATTATTTAATTATTTATTTTTAATAGTTTGTATACATTTTTATTTCAGGATTATAATTTTATAAATAAATAAATGTTTCAAAATTAATTTTTTAAGAATCTATTTTTATTGGGATTTAATTTCATCAACCAGACCAAGAGTTGGTTTGAACAATATGAGGCTCAAAAAATTTATGAAAATTTGAATCTTTTTTGTCTAGAATATTTGAAAAACCCTTAAAAATGAGGTATAACTCATGATAAAAGACTCTAAATTTGGTTATTCTAGTTATATATGAAAGGATACTCCATTTTAGTATTAAAATTTTATTTTAGTGAAGGATTATGTCCTGAAAAAACCCATCAGTTCCCAGACATGGTTGGCAGTAATTCACACGTGGCACCCCTAGCCCACCATAAATAGGCTAGAGGATAATGAAAAGTACTGATTAGGAATGTACTGAAATTGGAGATTGTAGCCTAATATACCCATACACTCTCTTACACACATAACAACTCACAATCTCTTAGACTGATCGCCTATGATGGACGACACTGTTATGTACTACTATACCCCACTGATACCTGGTCCACTAATGCCACCACTAATATGTCTATCATCTGTATAAGGCATGAAATGTGCAACCAATTCCCATACAGGCATGAGTATAAACATACCTAATATGATTCCCTAAAAAAAATTAGGTGAGAAATATAATAAATTAGTCAGATCAACCCATAAGTGAAGAGGGAAGTTGAAACTTAATATTATATATTATCATGAAGAAACCCCGGTCAAAAAGAGAGGTATTAAAAACTCTATTTCTAGGTAAGGATAACGATGATTCTTCACATAGATCCAAATGTCCTATCAATGATTCCAAGAACCACACACAACCCCATAAAAGTTTTTGTGTTTTGTTTTTTCCTCACCAATACGCTCCATAGTAGAGGGATCCCCATCTCTAGTGGATGACCAGCCCCCCACTGGATCCCTATGACAAGGGAGTACCACTCTATAGATAAAGTAACTTCACACTCTTTAATAGGGGGTATAATGAATCTACCTGTATATAGAATATGGGGAACCCATTCCCAAGTGAGTTAGAGGAGTACTGATCCAATATCTTTCCAACAATCCAACCCGATCTATTCCACCTATTTAACATCACTAAAGGAAGTGTCTTGATCCTGTCACTTTTAATTGTATATTTTATGAATAATAAAGGCACAAAAATGTATCCTATGTGGAATAATACTAAAAATGGTCTACTGATAGACACAAATTCGAGTCTTATAGAAAAAATAAATTATGTATAAGGTTTTTGAAATACTCCAAAACATGTTCATCAATGAACATGTTTTGTGGAATCAACTGATAACTTGTGATTCTTCTTCATGTTACATGGCTTTCCCAACCATATAACTCCATATGGAATGTCCCTAAGGGGACATGATGCGACAAATCACATGGTGCTCAGGTAATGTTCTCTCCATAGACGTCTTGGAAACACGGGTTGTATCACACTATTTTTTGGAGTAACCACATGCTATAAGATATTTAATTTTATTTAAATCCCTAGATTCCATGAGAATCCATGAAACACAACATGTCTTCCTTTCTAATACCCAATGTGTAGTATCGTTTTTTACAAATAGTGGTATGTTATCTAATGTTCTTCACCAACTCTCAAAATATACTAAATCTACTTCCATAATCACCACTTGACTCACCTAACTCCAATGATATTTATTGATGTGACCTATAATCCTTAACTTTCGACATCTGGTGGCTAGAAATCCAGAATTTGGTCACCCGAGCAAGATTTATTACACCTCTTATCTTTATAAAGGGTCTTGATCTTCAAAAAAAATCACCCATTTTCTTTTGTTTCCTCTTGATCATTGAATAAATTTTCAATCAGTAGTTTTTTTCAAAACCATTGAAAATCATGAGGTTTGATCAAACTCAAAATAATATATAAATATCTAATTTCATACCCCATGAGCTAATAATGATGTATGTGAGAGAGGAAAGTTGCAAAGTGATATTATAATTAGCCGATGTGAACCTAGAAAATGATCATATTTGTAGATTCCAAAGGGAAAAATCCAGGGTCTCAATGAAAATAGATAATCAAGATCTCAAACACTAATTAAATTCCAGGCCATATAACATATGAAATCCAAGAAAAAGAGTATATAACAAATACATGATGAAAAATAATATTTGTATGGGTGAAAATCCACAAAATAACAATCCCTACCTCAATAATGGATATATTATTGGTGAAGAATAGTTTCTACAGTGATTTGATGAAGATATTGTGGCATTAATATGTTGTCACATGAATATCTTCAATCATTCATAGTCGATCCATGGTCCTACATTTATCAATTATAATGGTGGATCTCTTCATCCTACTCTATAATACCTCGGGGTTTTATATTTAATCAATGGAATTTTATAAAAAATTTATTTATAAATGAGTGAGATTCTTTTCCAAATTTAATAAATCATATTAATTATTCCTTTAATTTATTTATTGAAATTTACAATGAATTCCTTTAGGGGAACATCTGATTCTAACCAATCCTATTTCTTTCAAAGGGTATCAACACATTTTGAAAACTACTGTAGTCTTATATTTTCCATCTGAGGTCCCAATCAATGGGAAAAACATTTGTTCCAAAAATATATGTGCACATTCTTTAATATATTTAAGAATTGTACTTTATTAATTTAGGGGTCTTGTGAGAACCAAAACATAGCACCAAATCCAAGAAAAAATACATACATATATAGAAATACTCAATTGATCAAACTATAAAAAACGATTTTCTAACATTCTTCCCACCTTATAGTATTTTATCTCTAAAAATAAAAAGCTACACAAAAAGGTGAGGATAATGAACCTATATCTAGATCTATGAATCCTAGAAACACTCCTACAGTTTCCCATGTGGCCAAAGACCTTGAACTAAAAAATTTTCCTTCCTATGAAGGATTATCTCCTATTAATTCTCAGTCATCACTAGGTATTCCGAGAAAGTGGATCAATCCTCAATATCCACCACTCTCGAGACAATAACATGCGATAAGTCGTGCACATGTCACCTCAATTGTGATACATGGAAGACATCATGAAATTGGTCAAACTATAGAGGCAAGGATAATTATTATGAAACCTCACCAACCCTCTATAGAATCATTAATGACCTAATGAACCTCAATGATTAGTTGATACCATAGAAAAATCTCTACAACCCTCTTGATGGGGTGACTTTTATGAAGAAATAGTCTCTCTTCTCGAACTCCAATGGTCAATGATATAGGGTTGAAAAATAGTTTTGTTGAATCTAAGATGTCCACATATTCTCATGGATAACCTGAACCTTATCTATCTATTATGACACTAGTTCTGAAACAATAAGATATATCTCACCAATCTCAGTCTAGAAAAGAGGGACATGGAGTGTCTCCCGTACAGTTCCTTGAATGATTTATATTAAATAGTGGAGTAATAGTTGTTATTATATGAGAAATACATAAACGTTATGTGATCCTTCCATATCTAGATGAAGTATAACACAAAATATCTCAACATATAATCCAAAAACTAGATGGTTTACTCGTTTTGACCATCTTTATGGGGGCGAAATGTCATGCTCATCCACAGTTGGGTCCTGAAATCCTACAAAAAACCACTCCACAACCATTATATAAACGAAGTATCATAGTCTAAGACGATTATTATAGGAAACTAATAAATCTGGATAATCTACAGTATATGAAAAAACCCCCAAATCTTAAGAAAAATGTACTCTCAGATGGAAAATAAGTGTGTTGACTTGTTATGTTCGTAAACAATCAGCAAGATAACAATGTAGATACTTCATATCAATGGAATTCCCATAAAAAATTCAATCGATATTCCATTTTAATTACATTATAAGATCTGAAAATAATTATTCATTCCTATAAGAGCATTATGTTCATCCATCACCTACTGACATGTGAGGTATTGAGAAAAAATCAACAACACTTTGCTTTATTCCATCGAACTAAAACTACCATAAAAAATATTTCAACATCTTCACCACTCCAAAATGTACTTCCATGGGGGAAGTATCAAACTCTATCAATTTCTTGTAAAAAACACAACTAGAACTACAATATACCCTTGATAAAAGTTGATAACTCCCCTCAATTATAATATCAATATAAGTCCTCTAGTGATGATATATTATGGTGTAAAACCTCATAGTTTATGTCTACCAAATGATCCTATCATATACAATGGAGAAGAAGTGGAGTCATGAACATCAATTGAAGATAAGATGCATCCACCTATTTTACCAATATTATCTTCAAAGATCCAAATTGATCTAATACCTCCTCTATCAAGTAAGAATATGATTTCCTAATAAGGGTATCAACAACCTTATTTTCCTTCCCTAGAGTACATACTATCTCAAGGTCATTCTCATGACTGAAATATAACCAACAGATCTATCCTAGGTATAGGTATCTCTGGGTATATATATAATTTATAATCTAGTGGTATGAGTAAATAGTGAATTACACACCCATAAGACAATGTCTCGGTATATTCATGGTGAAAACTATCCCTACCAACTCCAGGCCATGAGCTATGTAGTTATTCTCTTGGGGTCTCAATTAGTTATACATATACGCAACCACTTAATGACTTTTCATCAACATGAATTCAAGACCAGATCCAGAGTTATCTCAAAACACCCAAAGCATGACTTTCTCATATAATAGTCCCTAAACAAAAGCATTGTTAAACATTTGACTCATCTTCTTAAAGGATCTATAGCACTAATCAATCCAAAAAAATGAATTCCATTTCTATGTCAAGGTATTAAAAGTGGATTCTATAATGTAAAATTCTTCGAATAAACTCATATAGTACCCCTTATAAACTAAGGAAACTCCACAAATTAGATAGGATCATGGGTGGATCTCAAGTGAGAATAACATTAATCATTATCAAGCATACAACTACACAATCCTCAAAAATTAAATTACCCTAAAAGTGAACCTCTTAGATCCAAAATAGAAACTTCAAGAGATTAGCATATAATTGATGAATTTGAAGTTATCCTAATAAAGTAATCAAATTACATGTATGCTCCTCCTCATATACAAAGTAGATGATATTGAATTCGATAAATAAATCCATGAACAGATATAAGAAAGTATGGAATATCTGATTCATAAGTTCGATGTACACATTAAGGGAATTAGTCAAACAAAAAAGAATATTTGGTGACATATAATTTTAGAAGTGTCATCAAAATTCTATCTTTTTAATATCCCCCATGTGAACTCCCAACCGATCATAGTCAGAATTGAGATCAATTGTTGACAACTAACTTTTACCTTTCAACTAGTCGAAGTGGTCACTAATCCTTGGAAAAGGGTAATTGCTCTAGATTTTCACTTAATTCAGACAATGATAATAAATACAAAACACATGTTCTTATACACCTTTCTCATGAAAAACATTGGATTCTCCTAGTGAGAAAAAATGGGTCTAATAAAACACTTCTCATAAAGTCATTCCAACTATACCCTCTTCTCTGAGAGCACAGTAAAGGCCATCTAATATGCTGTAAAAGATATCAATGGGGACCTATGGTGAAATTCAATGAAATAGTTAATATATATCCTCATAGGTAATCCCAAAAAATCTTCAATGAATAAATCCATATAATTATCCCCTACCACTGGAATTTATATGTCTAAAGAGCTTGACGAACCAGGGTCCAAAAATTCTAAGTGAAAGGTGACATACTGCATCTTACTATTCATAATCCATAGAAACTCTTTCATAATGTTGTTCTCACCCATTAAATATATCCTATTTCCATCAAAATTATTAAATATTGAACTCCATTCGATGTTTAATATCATGGATAAACTAATGACATCCAAATAATACCCAAGATGACTTTATAAGATTTTATTAAAATGAACAAGAGATCCTATATGGAAATCTTTTCACTGAGTGCCAGCCTGCACTACTAGCAGAAGTGATATATAAAAGAATCACTCCATGAAAAAATATCTAGCAACAAATGATGGGATAAAAAGTCTATAAGAATATATTTCTCACACAAATGGTATATGGAGATGAAGGAATGAATCATTCCTTTTTCAATAAGTACTGAAGCTAAAGTAAAGACGATATAGATTATACACAAAATAATCTCATGTATAGCATGATCATATAACTCTATTGATAGAAACTATCTACACCCTCTACCTCCTACACCCTGAACCTAGCTTGGTCCATCTAGAAGTGGTGGTGGTGGGAGTAGTTCACAGTGTCATCCTCCACCAGTAGCTCCTCCCTCTAGGTCTCCACCATCCGCTCTGTTAGGTCAACCTCCCTAGGGGCCATCTCACCAACTCCTAGGGGATCCTTAGTCATGATGTTCTTTTTATCATGGTAGTCCCTCCACTATATTCCCATAAGTTTCATTTTTTGGAGTCACAAAACCATGATCTATGTGACCTTACCCATCACTATCATGACATAGTACATCACCAGGATGATTGAAAACTCTTCATAAACCATTATATATAGATCCTTACATCTATGTCCAAGAACGAGAATTCAACATACACCAAAACCCTTACATATGATTCCTAATTTTTATTTTAGATGACTCAACTCAATGATCTATACTGCTTACTCTAGTTCCTCAACACCCATCTTATAGAAATATCTTTGTCACCATGGCCTACACTAGTACATAGTATAAGTGGGAATGCATAAAGAGACCATGCTGGCCTATATATATCTATGGATACCATACTCAAACATCCATTCATGGATGTACCCATGTCTCATCATATTGAGAGAGTAGTGAAAGAGGTCTGTAAACATCATTGTGTACTCCGAAACTGACATATATCTATTTTGTAGCTCAAGAAGAACCATAATCCATAAAGAGTCCAAGATCGATGGATAATTATCATCAAAATACAATTGCATAAATTCTGTCAATGAGAGTGTCCTATCATCATTATTATGAGTGAGAATATCCCAGTAGCACCATTATATAGTAAGAATAATAATGGTTTCATGTTCAACCATACGATTGGTCAGCATCTACATAAGATAAAAATGAAGAACTTTGACTTCAGCCAATCCTATACTTCTTGAGTGTCATTATTTCCACAAAACCTGAGTGGTATCTATTTTTTGAACTCCCATAATGTTCTAATTATTCAGTAATAAGTTTCATATCATTCTAGAGCTATCAGTTGCACAACATATAGACGATCATCCACCTGAACAATTAGATGTGGATCCATGTGCTTGTCATTGGGTGATAGCACATCTCTATAATCTCCTTGAGGAACCACCTCATGAATAGTTCCTTGTAATGTGGCCTCATCACTCATCTAGTCATCATCACAAAGGTATATTGGAATCCTAGTTTTCTTTCATTATTGAAGAATCCTTAAAATTTAAAATATACACCCAAGTTAGATAAGAATATCAGAAGCGATTACTCATGAAGGAAGTTGAAGTCAAAGGAACCAATAAAATATGATACATGTAAAATTGTTTTCCCTAAAACTGATGCCTCAGTAAATTGAGTAAAAAAATAGGTATTCAGAGTCATATTGTATGAATACATCAGCCACCACACCATCACTAGATTCGCTGACTCGACATCTGAACTCGAGACACATCAACATAGTTTCCATTTATTCCCAAACAAATCCTTGTGAAATGAATAAATATAAAGAGTAAACCAAATATAGAAAACCTTTTATAGAACTCTATCATTACATAAACCACTGGGGACCTTCCTGAGCCAATAGTAAGAAGAGTGTTACACCCCATGTCAGTCTCTAATTGGTCAGGGAATGGAAAAAATAATTGAGTATAAATATCATTTTAATAGGAATAATTATTAAAATATAACTATTCTCACTCACACACACATAGTTCCACATAAATGTGGAATGATATAATAAAATAATAACCATATAGAGAGTAAACAATGATTGGGACATACTATAGAAAAATATAAAATTACAAAAAGATAATAAAAATGTATTAGTTAAAAAATATCCTCAAAACATTAAAAGAAATTGAGGTCCCATCTTCGAAAAAACCGAAAAGAAGAATTTAATGAAGATATCACTTCTCACAATCTCCAAAACTAACCACCGATCATGGTCAACGTTGCTACGTAATACTATGCTCCATGGATTATAAGTCCACCAAATTCATTGTCTATATTACTATTTTCTGTATAATACATGAACAATTTGGGGGAATACCATGTATGGGTGGGTATAAAAATACTGAGTAGTTTTCCTTGAACACTAAGGAGGAAGAAATTGAAAAAAATAGTTAGCTCAACCCATAAGTCAATAGTGAAAGTAAAACCCAATATAAGATATTCTCATAATAAAACCACAATTGAAAAGAGAGTTATCTAAAAATATAAATCCAACTAACAATGATGATGACTCATCCTACAATATGAAATATCCTATATCTAATTCCAAGCACCGCACACAATCTCACAAGATTCTGAGTGTTGGGCCCACTCCATGCCACTATGCTACACAAATAAAGGAGAAGTATCTTCACTAGATGATGTACACCATGTTAGATCTATGATGGGGGGGGGGGAGTACCACTCTATAGATAAAGGACCCCCATCCTATATAATGTGTAGGAGTACTAAATCAACATATATATATATATATATATATGATATGGGGATCCCACACCCCAAGGAGTTATGGGAATGCCGACCCCATCATCTCTCTGATGATCAAAATCAATCACTCCCATACTCTGAGCATCAATGAAAGAAAAATCCCGATAATATAACCTCATATCGAATATCTGATGCCAAATAAAATAACACCACTTCATACTATGTGGAATTATACTCATGATAGGGTACTCATGATCCCAAATATGAGTCATGGGGAAAGTAATACCCAAGGTATATGGTTCTGGTAAAAGTAAATGGCATGTAAATTAGGGAATAGAACATGTGAAACCACCCATGAACTAGGGTGTGTTCTTACTATGACATATATTAGCTAGTTAAATTCTTTAACATGGAATATACATGAGGGGAAACAGAAATATTGATCACCTAGAGATCTAAGCATGTACTCTCCACACATGGCTTGGCCATAGATTTTATATCCCATGATGTGTGGGACCAACCACATGAAGTGTGATATTAAAATTAATCCAAAATCCAATACCTATATATAAACGGATAAACACAACATATGTTCTTCTAGAATAAATTGTTTTTAGTCAGGTTTTTTCACAAACAATAAATTATGGTGTCCAAGTCTTCATGCACTCACCAAATCTGGCAAATCTATCACCATACTCATCATTTCATACTCTAAAACCTTATGAAATAAAATGAAGGTACCCACAATAATGAATTTTTATCCACTGGTGCCTGAAAATCGAGCTCCTAGTCGCCGAATCATGATCTTATATGCATTTATTCAATAAAATGGGCCCCCGATCCCTGTAAAAATCCATCCACAGTCTGACATCCCCTCTTGGTACTTCAACATATATTTAATCTATTTTCTTTCATAAAATTATCATGAATCTAGGGGTTTGATCATTCATTCCCCATTAGAGAAATGTAGAATTACTAACCCCATGGGATAATGATGAAAGGGGAGAGATCAAAATCTCAATAAGAATGTTGGATAGAAAACATAAGAAATGGGTGGGATCAAATGATCAATAAGGTAAAACATATCTTAATGTATTAGATTATATACAATAAATAGAACATGATAAATTAATATTTATCTTAATAAAAGCTCACAAGAACTTAGATGATAATCATAAAACATGTTTGATTATCATAAGATAATAATGTGATTGTTAATGAATGATAAAATACATTACATGGATCAAAACACATCTCAATAATCATATAACACGTGAGAACGAAATAATAGTATCGAATACTTTAAAAATAAGGTGTAATTATGAAAACATATGATTTAATAGAAATGAAATGAATTTGGAAAATTTGGTATATCATAATATATAACATAGAAATGTGGAAAAACCAACATCATATGAACATTTGTGCGAGAAAACACATTACACTCTTTCCTATGTGAAAAACACATTATGAACATGCCTAAAAATTTTAGAAAACCCATCATTCCCATACCCAAGTAAACAAACTCATTATTTCCATGCCTCACTATATCATGTGATATAAGTTAAAACCACTGAATTTGAGGGTGATATAGGATACAAACCCTCATCATACATACATATATGTGAAAATTAAAATCAATAATCATGAAATGTTAAAGAACGCATGGAAAAGTATGGGTTTCTAAAACATCAGAATGGAAGCATTCACTTTTCATAAAGAACCCATGAAGATAAAGCGGGTTTCATAAAATATAAAAATAGTGTAAAACAAATCCATGAATAAAATGGTTTGATATAGAAAACATGATCCCTACAAATAGTAAAATAATAAAAGATGATATAGGGTGCATTATGATGCTTAACACTATTAAAGAATAATCCTTTTAAAATGGAAGAGAAATAAAAAATGTATTTTTAATAAATTTTTTTTCCTAATATTATTTTAAAAAGGATGTTATTTTCATGTAACTTTCGAAAATAAATTTTTATAAGATGAAAAGAACACCTTCTAAAACATTACTTCAAAAAAATTTCAATAATGAGACCTCAATAATATATAAAATGATTGTCAAAATTATAATTTGAAGGGATGTATATAATGTCATGGTAACAAAATGCTATTTAAATGTTTTAAAAACCTATATTTAAACCCACATAAATAAAATTATAATGAAATGTTTTCCTTAAAATGAATAAGGTGGAATAAAATTATTATTGGATATTAAAAAAATTGAGTTTCCATTCTGTAAAAGAGAATATTAGTGGGAAGTTTTTTTAATGTTGGGGCTAAAGCCTCATATTTACTATTAAAGAAAAGACATATTTCTATCTAGGTAGAGGGAGTCCCATTACATATCCCGAAGGCCCAAGGCCAATTGGTCCATGAACAAGGCCATGTGGCCCAAGAATAATGCATGAAATCCCATTTCCCCCCAAATGGACCTTCAGTGCATAGTACTTATACAGTACCCCGACTACTACAGTACCTGCTACAGTAATACCCCCGCTACATTTCCTAGTATAGTACCTCTTATACTACAGTGTCACTACTTCTACAGTTTGATTCCAATACAATAATTCTACAATTTCCTTCTATAATGCCACAATAGTTACTCTCTAATCAGTCCCTACAGTTACTTAGAATTTATTCTAAAAAAGTGAATTTTAAGGATAAAATAAATTAAAAAAGGGAGAATACTTTAGTATGAGACATTATTTATCCATGAAAAAAGGTTGAAATAAAATATTACATCATCATAGGTTAGAATATATAAATATTTAAATATAATATTCAAACATTATTTATTAGAACCGAAATAAAAGTGTTGAATCATAAAAACCCCTTACCTTTATTCCCCATTAGTCAAATGATCTATAAACTCCTTTATAGTAATGATAAAAATATTAAAATACTATTTTAGAATCATGTTAATACCTAAAACTATTTATAATTTCAATTTATAATCATTATCTACATGTATATTAGTTAATTATTTCATATTTTCTCACATCTGGTGTTTATTGTTTGGACCATTTGTAAAACATTTATAGGATATGAATCTATATTCATTATTATTATAAGCTTCATAATTACATGATCATTAAATTTACTATAATTGATGGATTATAATGATTTATGAAGTTTAAATTTCTTTTAATGAGTATTTTTTTCTTTCTATTAAAAGATCCAATTGACAATGAACATTCATCATCAATTGCAAACCTAATAAAGGCATTTTCTCAATTAATGATTAAAATTTTGATATATCCATTAAAAAAATAAAAAATATTTATTTAAATATTTATATCATATTATACCAGTATTTAATTTTTATAATATTGAATGCTATAATTTTATACCATTGTTCAAGTAGGTGGTAAAACCAATCTAATCATGAACATCCCATGATCATTAATGATTATAAGCTGATTAAGCTAAAATCATCACACTAGTAGTATAATGATATATTTTATTTTTTATTAGAGTGGAATACCTGGATTATTATCTATATATAAGAAAATTTAATGGCTATGAAAATATAACATAATATGAAAAAAAAATTATTCTTTTTCTTAGTTTGTTTGTTTACAATGGAAGATTTTATAATGATTTTTTATCATTCATATCATTAACATGTTATTAAATTTTAATTACCATATATCGTTCTTATAATAATAATTTTATTTACCCTTTAAATCCATTCTATTGACTAGCCATAAAGGTGGAAATGAAATAAAAAATGGAAATCAATCATTCCATAGAGAAGGTTGTCCACACATACACATGGTTGAATATTTATTTTTCCTTGGAATAGTGAAAGTGAGTAATATGTATTGTCCTTTAAAAATATAAAAAAACTCTTAAATATCATAATTATATATTGAATTCCATATCAAGACCAGTCTTTTAATGTAGTGATTGAAAACATAACATGTTGTGTCGTGGAGGAGGTATTCCACACAACGCACGATTCATATTTTATTTTTTCCTAAAAGAAAAAAGTGAGGGTGGTTAATTATAATAACATGGTTATAATAAAATTATAAAATAATATTGATAATAATTTTATCACATTAAAATAGAAAAATTATATTTTAGGAAGAACAAAATCTAATAAATAAATATAGAAAATAAAAATAGGTTAGAGTGTTATACCTAACTTCTTGGATTATCTCATTTATGATGGGGATTATACATTTAATAGATGGTATTTTTATAATAAAAAAATTTACTTATGGTTTAATGGAGTGTGTAAGATATTGAGCCAATTTTGAGCCAAGGGGTTTTTGTGTGAGGGGATGAGGGGAGATAATTTTTAATTTTTAATGTGAAATTCAGTGAAATTTTTATAAATACTAACAAATTTTCAATAATGTGGAGTTAATATTAAGGAAATTAGCTCCAAAGATGATAAATAATGGGGTGTAAAAGATATAATGTCATGAAACACCTCTACCACTTAAATATAAACATTTTTATACATTTTTGTCTCTTTACCACTTTAGTTATTTATTTTTACCATTTTAATTTTCACCACGGTAATTAGTATTTACATAGGTATTTTATACTTTATTAGAAAAATAAAATTGTAATTACTATATAAATTAGAAATAATTTTCCAAAATTTAAATACAATTTAGGTAATTCATATTTTAATAGTGGAAAAAAATTAATTTTGAAATACTAAATGTTGAATGTATTAAAAAAGTTTTTAAAAAAATGTAACTTAAATTATGAAATATAAAATAAGTGTTTACTAATAAAAATCTACATTTTTAATATTAAATATTCTTATTTATGATACATAGATGGTCTTATAAAATGGTATCATAAATTTACAATTCATAGTTACAGACTAATAATGTCATAAAAGTCAGTTTATTTGAAAAAAATGTATTTTTCATCATTCACCTAAAAATAAATCATTTGAGAAAAATATTTAAAATTCACCTTAGGATAATTTATCCATGATAAATCCAAAAAAATTCATTAATTTTTTTGAATTCAAATTCAAAATTTTATAAATTTAAATTTTTTTATGAAAAAAATAAAATATATTAGAACCCTATTATTATAGATTTTTAGGGTATATTGAATATTTTTTTCTTATAAATTAATAGATTATATAATAATAATATTTATTATAATTATTCCTTAAAAATAAAATTATATCCTTGAAGTAAAATAATAATTTCTAAAAACTACATTTTTTAGCATAATGTGAATTTAGGAAAAAATGACTTTTCCAAAATTATGTAAATTCATTATATATCAACACCAATAATTATTTTACTAAATTGTGATATAATAATAATTTTCACTTAATATCCCCATGTGATATCTGTGTAATACATAAACATTATACATGTTCTAGTTTTACTTTTAAATGTTGGTTTTGGTAGCATTGATCTTAGGGTAATATCCATGATCTTGAAAATTTACTGTATATGTTTTTTCTCAATCGATAATTGGTAATTTTAAAATTGGTATTAGTCAAGGATAAACCCTTTAGTGGATACCTATCTTCCATGTTTTTATACCTGGGTTCTATAAGGAGGAATTCCAATTCTGGATGTCATTTATTTCAACCTTTTCATTGGTTTTTTAAAATGGTTACATGAATTTAAAACAACTAATTTAAGGATTATATTTTAATGGACATATTTAATATTCAGAATATATTATGTTTTTATCATTTTAGTTTGGTTATTCATGTGAAACATTCTTTTAAAAAATATTTATTTGCGGATAATATAATATGAAATCTTAAGACATTACATTATCCCCCTATAAATAAATTATGTCCTCATAATATTACATATTACATACTAACGAAGTTAGATAATGGTATATATAAGGTTACTAGAGATTAAATTTTCTAATTTGGTATCATTCACATATATCTACATATAATATAATAATCCCAATATTTTATTCATTCCAAACCGTTTGAGTTGAATAACTCTCATGGTTTTGTGTTAAGATCTATTTTATTTTTCTTTGAGTTCACAGTTCATAACTATAGTGATGTATTGTCATAAATTTATTTAAGGAATGAAATTTGATTACCTATTTTTATCATAGAAACACCACTTAGACTTATCTCTCATCCCCCAAGGTTCCTCAACATAGTGATTACAGAGGAATGTTGAGGTCAAGTAATGATGTTTATGAAGAATTATTATTTTACTTATACAACACAATGAAATCCACACTCAAACACATCACAACCCTTTTTGAAGTAACTTTATTATTTTCACCATCCCACACCCTCTCTATCTCATCCCTCTCCCACATTTTCATATTCAAGAGACAATCATCCATCTCTACGACTACGTATTGCATCCTTATTTTCACTTATTTGTATATAGAAATATCCCAAATAGAGGTTGGCGGGGGTATTTATTCCTCACAACATCCTATCCGAGCGGATTTTCATGTGTCCAAATAGGGATTTCCAAGACTTGAACTATTTCCCATATTCTCACAATCCCAATGTTACTAGGTTTCCTATTTTTCATAACAACCATGTCCTATGACACTAGTGGAGATAGAGGGTAATTTTAATATATATCAATCATTATCATGGTGCTTTTAACTTATTTGTAATCATCATGTACTACACTTGGTGGATGCATATTGAAGGATGGAGAAGATGATTCATTATTATCCTATACTACTGGAGTGACATTAATATCCCTCCATAATGTTTAATGGTTATTGTTTCCACCCCCATATATTTTTTAATACTTATTTTATTATGGGTAATCTAAATTGGATTAGTGAATATGAAGCCTATGTTAAAATATTTAATATATTACATTATATATATCTGAAAGGAAAAAAACTAAAACTTATATTCTCATAAACTTAAATTTAAAAAAGAAACCACCATACATGGATTTAAGACAATAACTTGGTAATGTACAATATTTCCACACTTAAGGCGTCATAAATTTTATTCTATGTTTGGATACACGTATTCCACTCCGATAATACTAACAATAATATTGATTTTTCTATAGATGTTTGAGGCCCGATGAACACCTCTTCCATAAGAAGATGTCTTATTTTTTTCCCTTAAGGAAGTTCCCTTCTTTCTGTTCTTTAAACATTTTTTACCTATAGGAAATTGAAATTTCTTTACCTCACCATATTCAGCAATTTATATTCCTTGATGATATATCCTAATCCACATTTCTGTTCTTGATACTCTTACTATGTTCATTTTTTTAGTCATATTATATGATATCTGGTTTAACATAATCACCAAGGTTCTCACAGTAATTCCCATTCTGATGGGTTGTTCATTGAGGTAATCTCTAAATTGTCCCTCAAACCCATATTTTCTTATATTTAGAACCATTAATAAAACAAAAATATTTTACATGACTGATTAAATAGTTACCATACAAAGAAATTATCATATTCAAAAAAGTAATTTAACCTTAAAACATATTATTCATTTATATTATTAGACTGGCCTACAGTCCAATTAGTTCACCCTATATAAATATTAGTTTGACTCAATATAATTTTAGTTGTGTTATCTTACACTCTTAAACCTCATACCTCAAGTTATGTAGGAAATAAAACAATCATAGTTGGGTAAAAGTGTATAGTAAAAACTAAAGAATATCCTCTAGTATTATCTGACCATGAGTGTTGTTTGACTCTTTATCATGCACCAGGTGACGATTGAGTTAATTCCAAACATGCCATTTTATGTTTATTACCCTAAAGTACAATTTTTTAAGATCTTGTATCCATTTTTAGTTTTCCCAAGGGGTTTATTTCTTGGTAAAACCATCTACTCAAGTCTTTATCAATATTTAATGATATCATCCTATAATTAGATTCATCTCAAGGGTTCTCACTATTGTTCCCTAAACTAATGACAAAAAATAACTAAACAGTGATCTAATTCCAAAAAAATTAACCTAATATAAAAATGGAAGAAATGATACAATAATATATAGATTTAAATAATATATCTGAAAAATAGTCAAACAAATCAAAGAGAAAATGCTTTACTATCTTAGAGAATAACTACATTAATATCTTATTTTACAATAGTTGAAAATATTTCCCCATAATCAAGCTCCTGTAAACGTTTTTATAAACCATACCTGAAATAACCATATTTATAACTTAGGGTATAGAGAAATAAGAAACGGATGATCTTATAACCTCAGTAAGGGACACAATATCGTAATGTAACAGATCATAAACATGAATAAGAATATGAGGAAGACATCAATATCTAAATAATATATCATAAGAACTTAAGTGATAATTGTAAATCATGTTAGAGCAACATAATATTGTAAATATATCATTATAAAATCATAAAATATATTAAAAGGATCAAATAAATCTCAATAATTATATAACATGTGAGCATGGCATACTAGTGAAAATACTTCAAAAATAATGTGTAATCATGAACACATATAATTTCATTGAAATGAAATTCATCTTAAAAATTTGGTATAACTCGATTAACAATTTGAAAATGAGGAAAACCGATAATAATAGGAATTGATAGGTGAAAAAACAATAATTCCCATTCTTATGCGAACAAAGTAATTATATCCATGCCTAAAAATATGAGCAAACCCATCACACACGCACACCCATGTGAACGAACTCATTATGTTCCTGATTGGATATATCATGAGAAAAAAATATTAAGCCAATCCAATGGATGGCGATATAAGAACCTAGAAATCAGAATCTATATATATTTGGGCCAATTAAAATAAATAATTATCATATCGTAAAGAACCCATTGAAAAATAATGTGTTTCTAAACATCTAAATATAAATATTTGACTTTTCATAATGATCCCAAGGAGATAACGTGCCATTCCTAAAACATCCTATGTATGTAAGATAAAATAATGAATTAAAAAATTTTATACAAAAACCTCATCACCCAAAATAATATCATAATAAAAGAAGATATCGAGTGAAATTTAAAATATAACCATGTTAAAGACAAATCCTTTGAAAATATAATAGAAATCACAACCTATTTTTCACATAAAAAGTGTTTCATAATATCATATTATAAAGAATGTGATATTTAATTCACTATCCAAAAGAAATTTTTTTGAAGGTAAAGTGAAGACTTCATAAAACATTAATTCAAAAAAATTCAAATAAACAGACCTTGATAATTAATTAAAAATATATCCATATTTGAGGTTAAATGTAAGTATATAAAATCATGGCAATGAAAATCATTTTAAACATTTTCAAACATCTTTATTGAAATACAACATCAATAAAATGATAATGAATATTATGAATTAAAATTATTAAATAGTAATAAAAGGATTATTAGCGAATAAAAATTATTGAGTTTCCATTAGGTAAAAGATAACATTGTAAGTAAGTAAAAACATATATAAGGAATAAAAATAAATTAAAATTAACAAGAATTATTCTAAAAAATGCATTTTAATGATATAATAGTATAATCAAGGAAGAATAAATTGGTTGAAAACATAATATCCCAATAAAATAAGGTATAAATACAACATAAAATCATTTTATTTAAAAATATATAAATCTTGAATGAAAATAGTCAAATAAGAGTGATTACAACCTGAGGAAAAATTTGAGTAATGAAAACCCCTTACAATTATTCCCACGAAGTCGAATCCACTCTAAACTCATTTAAAACAAAGTTAAATATCCTAAAATACTATTTCATAACCATATGAATACTTAAAAATATTTATAATTTCTATTTATAATAATTAGCTTCATGTATATTAATTTTTTTTTTATTTTCCCACATTAAATGTTTATAGTTTGGACTGTTTATAGTAGGTTCATATGAGAGTCTTAGTATTCTTTCATATAAAAAAAATTTAAATATATATTAATTAAAATTTCTACAATATATGACTTATAATTATTATTGATGTCTAACATTAATGTCATGAGTTCTTTAGAATTTACCATGGATGATAAAATCGTCAAAGAACCTTTTTCTATAATTTTTAACTAATGAAGGGTTTTTTTCTCAAATAATGAGTTAAATACTGATATATCATTGTAATAAAAAATAATTATTTACATATTTATATCATATTATACCAATAATCATGTTTTCATAATCTTCTATGATATAATTTCATAGCATTGTCCAAGTAGGTCTTCAAACTAACCCAAACATGATCATAATAAGGTTATTGAAGATCATGAGGTGATTTGTTGTAACACCATAGATCAATTAGAATAATACTATAATTCAATGTTTTCTTAGTGTGAAATATCAAAATTATAAACTAATTTTAATAATATATAATGGATATTAAAATATTACATAACATGAATAAATAGTTTTTTCTTCCAAGTTCTCTTGTTTAGGATGTATTTTATAATGACTATTTATCATTCATATCATTAATTAGTTATTAAATTTGTATTAAAAAAATTATTCATATCATAAAAAATATATGTATCCTTTAAATATACTCTCATGACTAGACATGTAAGTGGGCGATGAGATGAAAAACGGAAATCGATCATTCCATAGAGGTTATAGTCCACAAGTATGCATGGTTGAAGATTACATTTTTCATTGAACTATAAAGGGATTAAAATTTTATATAATTTATTAATATAAATTATATCATAAATATAATAATTCTATATTAAATTCTATATTTTAGAATCCATTTAAGGTGGTGATGCAAAATGAAAGATGTTGTATCGTAGAGGCTGTAGTTCTCACAATATATCATTAATGTTTTTGTTTTTATTAAAGTAAAAAAAGGGAGGCTGGTTAATTATTGTTCCACATTATAATGACATAATATAATAATGTTGATAGTTATATTATATTTTTGATATATTTCAGTGAAATCTTTGAAATAATAAATGTGCATAATTGAATATAAAAAAGAAAGAGATGTTAGAAACTTATACCAATCTTCTTGGATTATTACCATTATGAAGGGAATTAAACATTTGAGGGATTGTATTTTGGGAATAAAAGAAATAAATTAAGTTTTATAGGAGTGTGTAAGTAATGATTGGATGTAATTTTGTCTGAATTAATTAGGGTTTTGGTGTAATGGGAAGTGAGGAGAGGGGTTCCCCATTTATAAGTAAGGAGTGATTTTTTTTGTAAATATCAAAATTTTCAATAATGAGAAGTCACTATGATGGAATGTGGATCCCAAATTGAGATATAATATATTGAAGAATATATTTGTTTGAGCTACACTTCTACCAATCAATTAGAAACATTTTTTAAACACATTAGGCCCTTTACCAATAAGGTTTGTCATTTTTACCATTTTAGTTTTCACCATGATAACTAGTTTTTACTTAGGTAATTTATCATTTATGCCAAAAAATAAAAATGTTGTTGTAATAGAATTTGTAACTAATTATTAAAAATTTTAAATATATATTTTTATATTTAATTTTTAAATTTTTATAAATTTAATATTAAAATAGCAAATGTATAATTTATTATTCATTTTTGAAAATTATAACTTAAATTAAAAATTATCAAATATGGAACTATAAATTAAATAAAAAAATTATAAAATAAAAAATTAATTTATATAACACATATTAGGTTTAAGAAAATGGATTCTTAAACTTATAATTCAAACTTATATACTAACAGTTTCATAAAATTTTTATGATTTGTAAAAATAATATTTTTCACTATTTAATTAAAAATCAATTATTTTAGAAAAAATAAGAAAATATAATTCTTCTAATAAAGACATGATAAATAAAAAACTAACATTATAATTTTCAAATAAAAATCAAAAAATTTAAAAAAATTATTTTTATTTAAAAATTATAAATATATTGAATTTGTTTTATTAAAAAATGAATTTTCATATATGAACTACTCATTTTTCATATAAATTAATATTGAATATTTTCTTAATATATATTTTTATTGTTTAATAAAAAAATCGTAGATCCTTGAAATAAAATTACACCTTCTAAAATTCATCTTTTTTAATCATAAATCTAATATAATGAAAATGAATTTTTGAAAAGTATATACATTCTAGATATATCTATACATATAAATATTGTATTACATTATGATATAATAATTTCTAATTTCATTAGCCATAATGATATCTTTGTAAGACCTATGTATTAGATAATCCCTAGTTTCAATTCCATGTGGCTAATCAGCTAGCATATATCTTGTCATAATCTCGATAAGATATGACTTCTACCATATATGGTATTTCCCAAACATTATTGATTTGGTTCATTTTTGGAATCTTTATGGGAAAACCCTATAGATGCTACCTCCATTCCATGATTGAAAAAATAGTCTTCACAAGGAAGACATCCTCTTCTAGGAGCCATATTTCTTACATTCTTGATTGATTTTTTTTGATATGGTAACATAAATTTATATTGGATAATTTAATAACTAATTTTTAAGAGTGAAATTTAATATTCATAATATAACATAGTTTCTCATTTTAGTTAAGCTTTTAGTTTGAAACATGCTACTTGAAAAATATTTACATATAAATAATAAAATGTGAAATTTCAGGTCCTTAAAATAGATTCAATTATTTCATTTTCTTAAATTCAGCTATTTACAATGAGAACAATGTACAATCATTGGAATTAATAATTCTAGAGGGAAAATTTTCCACACCTCTTCATTAATTTTTTTATTCTCTATATCTATTAAAAGGGAATAAACACTATAATAAAGATCTGATAAAAGTTTTTTATTATTTTAGTTTTCTATTTTGTTTTATTTTCATTTTTTAATTACATTACATATTTTAATGAAAGAGTTTTGGTTTCTATCATTTTCTATCTATCTCTAAGTTTATCCTCCCATTATTCTTAAATATTATCTACTTAACTCGTGATATTGAGTTACCATCCCAGTGAATTTATTAGAAGATTAATCCTTTTTAAAAACCCAATACATTCAAATTCATGCTCAATGTTTGATATTTTCCTAGAGTAAGTATGAGTGGGATCCAAGTGGGAAAGATTACTTTGTGTCTCCACATGTAATCTGAGACTTATATTTTTATTCTAAATTATTCTACCTTGACTGAGGAGGTGTATGTGAGTTGTATTTGGAAATCATTGAGTGAACCACATACTCAAGACCTAGGTAGAATAATATGTTCACACATGTGACATAATGTGTTTATTAAAAAATATGAAAATATTTTATGTTGACAATGGTTCACTTTTGATAATTATCCGGTGGGAATTTCCATTCCTTCCTACTCTATTCATTTTTTTCATTTAATATACATTGTTACAATTTTTTATCAATTCATAAAATCAAAACACTAAATTTAATTCCAAATATAAAATAAACAATACAAAAAACCAATTAAGTGATTAGGAATTGTGAGTGTTGACCACATAATCCCTAAAGTTTGACGAACGTGGTCAGCCACTATGTTACAATAGGAAAATAGATAATTGGTTTTGTTGCACCCTGTGATAGGTCTATATAATAGAGATATATAAGTTAAACATTCAACTCATCCACATCTATTCTTTAATTAAGTCCTATTTTATATAATAATATTTACTCTATAAAATTTCCCGGAACACAAGATACAAAATATAAAATTTTTACTTACTCTGAGATTCATTCAATTATCATTAACATGACTAAAAATATTAGAAAATAACTCCCTCAAAGGATAAAAAAACTTAAGCTCAACTATCATCAAAGATTCCAAAAATCTTGGAAAAAAATCGCAAATTCAATATTATGATGTATATACTTTAGTATAACTCATAATATTTATATCTTGAATATGAATTCATTGAAATGGAAAGTGAAATAACATGATGACTATGAATTTTCTAGTTTTTTATCTTCTATAGATTCACGATAATAATGATACGAACATCATTCTTCTTTTGCCATTTGATTTTCCTCTATATTTATATTACTCTATAATTTTTATAATATAAATTTCTTATGCTTCTACATACAAATGAATTTATAACACTATATTTTTTCTAGACACTCTTTTAATTAGAATTTTTCTTTTAGATCTTAAAACATAATCTGAAACACCTCTCGAGCATACAATGTTGGTCTTCAATATCTCCAAGACATTTTTCAAAATCTATATTATGGAATCTTATGATACTTACACAACTCTATTTCATAGCTTTTAATATTCTATACATCCACACTACTAAAATTATTAAACTTCATCTTTCCTGCAATTCAAATCCTCTAGAATTAGTCAACTAAAAAACCTTCAATGATCAACTCATACAACATCAACATCAACATAAATTTGTTGATCCAAGCTATCCTCTACCAATTAACATAACCCCATATCTTCCTAAAAATATTCTAACTTCTTGATACATCATCTTTAGTCACGAAATAAATTTATCTTCATGAATTAGGATTAATCATAAGGAACTAAAAAAATCATGTTATTTTTTACATTGAATGATCATTATAAAATTGTTTGAATAATGTCCCAAACCTTTCAGTTATCATATAATGATTATCTCTCCCGACTTCCTCATCTTCCAAATGCACTCTTAATTAACATCCAAAACTCATCATGGAAATTATGAATATTTTCTTATGTAATTACATATGGTTCATTAGAAACCTAGAAATACTCTTACATATCGTTAAACATTTCAGAGTAACACTTACCAACTTTGAGAAAATCCATAATAACTCTTATATAAGGAGTCATATATTAAGAAGATGAATTATATATAAACTCTAAAGGATTCACAACAACTTTACGTTTCATGAAACAAATGGACACACATATTACCTCATGAAAAACTAAATAACCATTGATTCAATAATTTCCAAGGACATAGATCCTAGTTCTGAAACATGGGTAACTTGAAAATGAAAAATAAGTTAATGTCAAAACACAACTTCTAGATCCAGACTTCCAGAATTAACACCTTTATCTCTAACTATTTTTAAAAATGTTTGTAATAATTAATTTTGAAAAAATAAAACACCTTCACTAATTATGTTGTCTCATTATCCTCCTTACATGGATATTTTTGGAACACCAAAACCACTCAACAAGACTTTAAACTTTTTATCCTACCATAACCTTTCTCAGATAGAAGTGTACTAACACTACATTGGTAGTTAGAATAATGTTTTTGAAAGAATTAAATCTTTCAGTGATAATAAATTTTTGGCTAGTGATATTGATGTTATTCCCTATAATCAAATCACTTAAATTTCACACCTTCCTTAAAATTAAACAAACATAATAATATTAAAAATAAGGTAAAAATTTGTGAACATATCTCCCCTTTTGAAAAAATATAAATTATGGTAGGGAATCCCATATCTTCCATAAGTAATATTTAATGGATGAACATGATATTTTGATCTTAACTCATCCAATATCCCCTTTTACATAACTTTAGTGAACATGTCAAAAATATTATATTGTGTAGAAATATATTTTTACTTACTATATCTATAAGGAAATTCTCAATGGTGAAATAATATTTGACAACAATGTGTTTTGAACTAGTGTGTTCTCGTGGATTTTTAGAAATATCAATTACATTCAGATTATTAAAAATATTTTTTAATGGTTTCAACATTCACCTTAAAAACACTTAATTGTACTACCATACACAACATGTGTGTACATGAATGTGTGGTAGCATAATATTAATCTTTGGTTATTGTCAATGTTACTAATATTTGATTCTTAGTATTCTGACCAAGACAACATTCACTAAAAAACTATTCATTCTGATTTTTTCTCTCATTAAAATGTGTAACCCTTTCAACATCAATGGAACTTATAAACTTTAGTTCATCACTAAAATTATACATGAGACTATAATTCTGGATCACTTTAATATACGTAAGAGTTCTATGGGAAACCAATATTTTTTATTCTATTAAATCACTTTGATATCTTGCACATAATAGTTACTGAATAAAAAATATTGGGACGTATTTGTAAATGATTATGTATACTTTAAATAAACTTTTGGAAATGATTTTGATTTGAAATTTTCTCTCCTTCTTTAAATTGTTTCGTACTTATTTTTACGGGCGTTGATACTTCCTTATAATCTTCCAGCCCATATTTATTCAACAATTAATTTTCATGTTTCTATTGAGAAAAGAAGATGTATTTTTTTATGTATAACTTGTAATACCAAATAAAATATTATCTCCTAAGTTAATTACTTCACTAAATATATATTAATTTTTTGAAAATTATTCAAATATAAATATCACATGAAATAATTATGTAATAAACATAAAAAATGATAATTATAGTACCTATTCTCATATACTAAACATATAATTTTCTCTCAACCGTTATTCGATAAATATTTTTATTATTTTATAAAAAAATTGAGCTTTTAGTACTAGGATCATGGGAATATCTTTATCCCATACAAGGATTTATTTAACCTTCACTCCATTATTTTATTAACTCTATGCATAAAACCATTATGTTTCTTAATAAAAACGTCTTCCTAACATTATCAATTCAAGAAAGAATACTTCACATCTATAAGGTAAACCTTATAATTTTTTTAGATGTAATGTCAAAAAACATTCTATTTTTCTCTGTTCTTGTAAAAATTGAAAAATTTTATTTGAGTTTTATACAATACACCTAAGAATACCCTTTTCAAAGTAATATGTCCATGTTTCTTAAAATATCACCTTTTTCATTGAGTATATTTCTAAAAATGTTCTTGGTTACTATAATATTTTTCCATTTTTGTTTATTTATGTTTTCCAAATTAAAATTATTCTCAACCCAATCTACCTCTTCATTTGTAGAATTTATACATTTCCTATTCCCAACAAATTCTTTATCTAATTGTGGATAATGCATGAGAATATAGTTGTTCTATTTTCAACCCTTAGTCTTCCTCTAGTATGTAATGAAGATTCCTAATTTCCAATGATGTTATCATGTTCAATATGAATTTTTAGCTTTTCAAATTTTATATATCTACATTCAGGGATATACCTATCATCAATGTATTGATCAGAGTATATATTATCTTGGCAAGTTTCATTATCTTCTTCCTTTTCATTAACTTTTTAGTGTTTTTGATGTTAGGTTCTTTTAATTATTAATTTTTTTCACATGATTCATCCAATCTATGTTTATTTTCAATTAATTCCATATCATAAAAATCCAAAAACACATATATTCAATTTATCTATACTCTCTACTATTGTTTACATGTTCCATGAACTAGCTTCCTTAGCTATTTAATCAAATTTTTAAAAATTTGATTTTTTTAATCATTATTAATCCTGGAATTAGAAAACATCCTAACTAGTTAAATATATAATAATTGTTTTAATTAATTTTAATTGGATCCATTTTTTATTAAATCCTCAGGAAACATGTATTTTAATATGTGTAGGTGTACTTATATATTCTATCTATAATAACTTTGATTGTTTAAATTCTGTAAGAATAGTTCTTACCATCTCAACAAAAATTCCACACTTCCTTGATATGAATCAATTTACTTGAGATTATAAGGATAAATATATTTATGTTTCATACCATGCTATTCAATATAGTAATGAAATGAATTTCCAGTGAAATCCATTCAATTATCTGTTTTGAAAATTATTATATAGACACCCAAATCATTATTAACATATATTTAGAATATTCTAAGAATCTCTATTGCATTATCCTTGTTCTTCAGTATCATTATATTAGTAATTTATTTGAAGTTATAAATTAATATGATAAATTAAATACAATCACATGTTGATTGATGTCTCATAGTCCCACACAAATCAAAATTAATTAATTTGTTTTTCAAAGTAGGCTGAATTTAACCTCTTTTGTGACTGATGTGTAACATTTTACTCTTTAAATAGTTTCAAAAATAAAATATATTTTTCTTCTTTGTTGGGGTGGGTCTCTTAATGTAGTTATGATTAGGTAACCATGAAATACCCAAAATTTATAAAAATCTAACATATGATATAGTGTAGTTATTACAAGAATTCAGTCATTGTTTAAAATCCTTGATGAATTTTCATATGAAACCATATAGTAAAAATGTGATCACCAAGTAAATTTAAAATTTTGGAAATATTTTATGCTATAATGTGTAGTAATAATGAGGTTACTATGACATTATAAAATCACATCATAGTATTTTATAGGCTACCATGTACTTGAAATGGAGTCATTATATCATGGAAAATCATCCAACTATATTTCATAGGATACCATTTAGGATATCATTAGTTGCCATGTATTCTTAACAATGTGACCATGGGGGATAAATTCATCGATACTTTGTAAATCAATTTATTTTATTTTTTAATTGTTAAAAAATCCCTCTTCAAGTTTCCATAATTAATGATCAAGTTACCCCTTTGGGATCCATGAGATAGAAAATCAAGGAAATTGAATAGAACAATTATTCATGGAATATGTATATTGAATTTAAAATTTTCTTATGGTATAAATAATAATTTATGAAACATAAATGTTTAATTTATTTTAGTCTATAAAATATTTAATCATTAATTTGGAAATGAATGTGAAAATATATCCTTTTATATACATTGTTAAAATTATGAATTGATGTTTTTTGACATGAATTGTATTTATGTATATCTTGGAATATCATAGGATGGCCATACCATTAGATATCATGAAGGAGGGTGATACAATGAATATCTCACATATTGACCCGTTAATTTAACAATACTTCTTTAAAATTTTATAAATGTGTACTTGAAACATGGAATAATTATTATGAAATTTATGATGTTATTGACATATGAATCAACCTGTATAAGGGAGGTGAGTGAGGGTTGGAAAAAATCATTACAATTTACCCTACCAATTTTTTTTATATATTTTCTATATATTAATTTAACTAAATAGTGTTTAATCAATGATGGTTTTTTTAACCACAATCAAATGTGTAGTAAGGAGTGTTATCTATAATCATAAATATTATATAAATATATATATATTTATTTATTTTCTAGTGATTAACATCCATTATAGTATACTATAACTACCTCTAACCAGTGAAGAGATAATATAGAAATCATATAGGTTATTACAATTATGTTATCATACATTTATATTTCTTCAGGTTTCTCAATAGGATATAATTATATGTTTCAAAGATATTTTATTTGGAATCTAATTCATATTTATCACATGTCTTGTTTCCCATGTATGGAAAATGACCATGTGGTCATCAGACCCATTATCATCATTTATATTTAAATATAAGTTTATATTTAATTCATTAATATATGACATCCAAATATAAATTTAGGTAAAAGAGAATATTTTTTGAAACTTAATCATGGCGAAAAAAGTAGTTGAGTCATATCATGAGATAACCTATGTAGTTCATTTGTTCCTAAAAATACTCTAAAATATAAGATGGAATGTCATATGGTGATTCTAACATATCCAATATGTAAATACCCTGATTATCCATGTAATTTTTTTAATATACGGAATTATTACGAGCCTGTGAAAATTGAAGACACGTGATTCCGAGGCCCGGTGTGGCCGGAATGAATTTATGGACATTTTTTCAGGTACGTTAAGTAAAATCATGAGCGGCATTTTATAACTTTTGAACCATTGGTCGGATTAAAAATTTGAGGGCACTGTTGAATCCACAAAGCCAAGATTATCTTAAGGAAAGACATACTTTGACTACAGTAGGTATGGAAAAAAAGTTAAATTTTGCGATGTTTTTTTAAATGAAATGAAATAAAATATTTTTTTGTTATTTTATTTCATAAACTGCCAATGGACTGATTAAAGGGTAGGGTCGGCGGTGTATCATGCCATTAGATGTCTTAACCTTCCAACCTTGCATAATAATGACATTGGGGAAATTATGAAGCTTCCTAAATTATGAGAACCATTAACTCCCCACATCGTTACTTACTCACCCACTCTATTATAAATATAGAGCTTGGGGGAGGGGTATTAGACAAGATTCACAATGAAATGAAGTTCTGTTGGAGTGCCATAAATACGATCCCTTAGAGGACGAATCCAACCCTAGAAAGAGGTGACGTGCGACGTTGGAACCCTGAATCAGAGTTTCACATTTGAGCGGTGCTGAGGACAACTTGTTGCAGGGATGAAGAACAACGAGATTCCCTCAACCTCTAGCACTCTCCAATGTTTCAAGGTTGGGAGTTATTTTCGTTTGTTTGTTTTTTATTCCCTCTTCCCCATCCATGAAATTATATGAATATTCTGGGTCAACCAACAAATGGGTTGAATTGTGATTCATTCGACTTTGGGGGAGGTTATTGTGGGGAATCTTGTGGGGGTTAATCTTGTTGTTTAATTCATTTTTTATTAAACCTTGAATCCCCTCATGATTACAAGATAATGAGGAGGGCGCATGCCTAAAAAACAATGCCCGAACCCTCTGCTATTATGCTATCCTTGCGCCAACATGGAAGACTGTGAGAACCTCGATGCACGACGCAAGAGGAAGGCTGCGACTCGTCAACTGTGGTGAACGAAGGAGGAGGCTGGCACAATGGCTGGGCATGGGAAAGAAGGCGGTGCGACCGGTGTGCCGTTGGCAAACGGAAGCTGCGGCTGTAGCCACAGCAGAGGACGAACCCACCTCCAGCGGGTTCCACGGTGACCAAGCGACACCGCCGCCTCTACAACTGAATGACTTTCAGGAAATTCGGGAATCAACGAGACCAATGGGTTACACCCCCCAGCATCAGACCAAACAGGGTTTCCGCACTCAGAGACGGGCGACTTCTCTTGGAGTCGTCCCCTGCCATCGAGCCAGGCTGCAACCCTCGAGCGGGGCCGCCACCCTCGGAGTCGGGCTGTTGCCCTCAGACTGGGACACAACCCCCGGACTGGACCACCGCCCTCGGCCAGGCCACCACCCTCAGATCGGGCCACGACCCTCGAACTGGGCCTCCACCCTTGCAGCCTGCCACCCTAAGACAGGGTCGCCGCCCCAGCAGGCTGCCTCCCCCAGACCGGGCCTCTCCTCTAGCAGGCAGCAGCCCCACAAGGCCGGGTCGCCCCTTTGCAGGCCTCCCTATTTGTGCGAGGAGGCCCTTTCTGTGAGCTGTACCAGACATCGGCACAGTGGGCCGAGTCTACCTCGGTCCTTCCCAGATGGGGTTGGGCCGGGTCTGTCCGACCAGGTTGGAACAGTCCCGGGTCTAGAAACACTCAATGGAACTTATATTTAGAACCAAATTCCTATTTTACAAACCATCTACAGCATTGGAACCCTTGTAGTGACACTTTTATTTTTACCTACTCTATTAGAGTTTTAGAGAAACTTGGTGTTTGGCCGGGTTGGATCGCACCAGAATCCAACCAGGACCTCGTCACTGAAATTCCAATAATGCACATACCAGGTGTCTGACTGATGCACCATCTATTGTGTTGGAACCCTTATGACATGGCAGATCATAGGGTTACTTCTTTAGGAGACTTCGTGCTAGTTGAGATACGACTGATGTCTTGGGGAGTGGTTCTCTCAAGCGCACTATGTACGAAACCCTACAACTAGCTGAGACCTAATGTCTGCTGACTTTTTGACTCATAGTGACTCGGAAACCATAATACACAATGGGGAGGAGTACCTTATCAGACCATGATGGGGGTGGGTGGTTCTGTGTGACCTTTCGGGCCACAATGGGGAGCAACCACTGTACACGATGGGGAGGAGTACCTTAGCAGACTGATTTGGCGGGGGGACCGCTCTGTGTGACCTGACAGACCCACAATATGTGATGAGGATCAGTACATCACTAGTTCAAGGTTAGTGGGAAGATCCTATGTGTGACATGACATGCCCACTGTACTCGATAGAGAAGAATTTCTCTAGCAGCTGAGGCGTTCGACATTGTGACTGTGGATGTTACTTGTCACTACCCCTAGAATAAATACTGGTGTGAGATGTCTTTACTTTGTGCTTGTGATTGAGGTTATTCTATGTGGTACTATACCTATGTGGTACTTTACCTTCATGGTGGAACCCTATGGGTTTTTTTTGTGGAATTATAGGAGACCTTCAGGGTCACGGGGTCCCAACTGAGTATCATTATACTCACCCCTGCACGGGCTTCGCCCGCACCATGTTGTGTATTGTGCAGACGGCGTACAACGTTGATCAAGGTTGGAAGATCCAGAACTGGATAGTGCTCAGAGGTGGACATTTGGAATGTCATGATGCATAGGATACATGTGGACATGGAGTACTATAGAGGTGATATAAAACTACCCTTCAGGTAGTTTTTGTGATGGACAATCCAACATCGTCTTTTCACCTTTCAGTTGTTTGTACTTTTCAGTTGTACTTGTACATTTCTTGTTGCGCTTGTATTCTGACCCCTTTATTTTTAGTACACTTTTACTAAATTACTTTATTACAAATTTTCTTCTTGTTGGGTTCTTGGACCATGTGTTTGTACAGGTTTAAAGGCAATGGCTTCCCGTTATAGAGAGTATGCCTTTCAGGGCTAGTCTCCAGCCCCTGGCCTTTGGAATGCGGGCTTGGGGTAGCCACGACACGAGCCCCGGGGGACGGGTCGTAACAAAGTGGTATCACTGGAGCATGGTTCTACCAAAGAACTATGGATTTGATCTTCTCTATGTGGAAATAGTGTTATGTGTTTTGAGTGTGGTTTTTAGTTTGGCGAGTCCTGTTTTGGGGTGATGACCACTGTATCCATACACCGGGACCCTAAATTCTGATTTCTGAAATAGAACATGAAAAAAATGATTCTATATATTTTGAAAATTCTTTCTTGTGTTTTCTTGAGTTAGCTCACTAGGTATTACTTTTAATCATGGAACACCAGTTTCTTTTCAAGATGCCGCCATGAAGACAACCACCCAGGTTCCTTGAGAGAGTACGTGATGACGGCCCAGTGAGCGCAGATGCCTCGATGTAGGGCCATCTCATGGTGTTAGCACCCTTAAGTGGTGTACCAGTATCACAAATTCCCATATGACAGACATTTCCACCAACTCCACTAGTTGAGTATACATGCCAACTGAGCGTGTTGCATGAGTTCCAGTGGTAGAGGCCTCCGAGGCTCCGAGGTAAGATGGACCCGCAGGCGGCTGGGGACTGGCTGGAGGCTGTGGCCTGAGTTTTTCACTTAGTTGGGACACCAGCTTATTTTGTAGTGATCCTAGTAGCCATCCTTTTTCAGGCACTAACAGGGAGATGGTGGATCCTGATTCTCTAGATACACGATGAGGCGACCCTCATCTGTGAGGACTTTGAGGGCCTTTTCAGGGCAATGTTTGTCACAAAAACCATATGATTTGTGCGTATACAAGAGAAACTGCACATAAAATAGGGTATAATGACGGTGTCCCAGTACTCTATGAGGTTCACTGATCTCTCCCGCTACTCCTTCGACATGGTACGATTCCCTTTCATTAGGGACTAGACATTTGAGAAGGGTCTCCGATGAGAGATAATATCATTGATGGTATCCTGCACCATTCTAACGCAGACTGGGGTGATAGAGAGAGCGCTATTGGTAGAGATCTTCCCATATACGCAGGTACCCCCAACGAGAGCCACCACCAAATGTCAGGTCGTAGAGTCATCTGCAACAGGCAGCTGGCAGCAGGAAAATGGCATAAAGGTCCAACTGGAGCATAACTTCTGGTGGATGACCCCAGGATGCAGGGTTAGGGGAATGAGGTTTGAGAGGTAGAGGAATATAGGTAAGGGAGAGGCAGTGTTACATGTGTGGAGGGAAGGGTCACATGGCTCGCGGTTGCCTGACCCACTATACCGACGACTAGCAGACAATCAGGGGACCACTGAGATAGAGGCAGAGGTTCATGTGAGGAGGTCCTCAAGGTGGTAGATGTGTCAGAGGAGCTGGCCGTGCAGCAGGTGATGGGCGATGTTTTGAGATTCTACAGCCACCACCACTAGGTGGTCCTCCCTGACCACATGAAGTAGGAGGACATAGATTAGCTCAGCTCGAGGCAGCTGAGGCCTACGACCACGGTGCTCTAGAGATGATTAGAGGTTCGATCTGTATATACTCCCCCTTAGCTGCAGTACTTATAGATATTGGTGCCAGTTACTCTTTTATTTCCATGACCCTCATTTGGATCTCAGATATTCCGGTGGAGCCATTGGCTCGATCCTTATGGCTAGAGATATCTAATAGAGTGGATTCGACGATTACGCACTGGTTCCAGTAGTGTGAGCTTACTCTAGGAGGTGAGAGTTTCAGCTGGGATCTCCTAGTAGCTATGTCAAGGCCTTACAACGTCATCTTGGGTATGGACTAGTTATCTACATTCCATGCTTAGATTGACTGTATTAGGAACAAATTTGGTGTTTCCACATGGACGAGACCATGTTTTCCTTCATCGGCGAGAAGGGGGACTTTTAAGAATAGGATAGACTTACCCAGTGGAGGGTTCAACCGATTACTCATTAGATGGCTAGACTTACCCATGGATATGTTGATTTTGAGAGACCAAGATATCCTGTAGTGGTGGACCATTATGCCAATGTCTTTCCTGATGATGATCCAGGACTACATCCATGCATAGAGGTAGACTTTTACATCGACCTGTACCCCACAAAGGTACCGATATCTACAATCTCATATTGGATGGATCTCGTGGAGCTTCGTGAGTTACGTGTACAGTTGGAGGACTTTCCGGGAAAGGGGTTCATAAGACCCAGGGTTTCTCCATGGGAAACCCTGATTCTGTTCACCAAGAAGGCATATGGGAGTTTGAGACTCTGTGTCAACTACCAATGCTTGAACTAGGTGACCCTTAAGAACAAGTATCCAATTTTGAGGATTGATGATATTTTATAATAGTTGAAGATAGCTTGTTTGTTTTCGAAGATAGACCTTAGATAAGGCTATCATCATCTCAGGATACGAGATGAGGATGTGCAGAAGATGACCATCAGATGTTAGTATGGCCATTATGAGTTCTTGGTTATGCCTTTTGGTGTGACCAACGCCATAGTAGTGTTCATGGGACTCATGAACATGATCTTTTAGACATACCTCAATCACTTCGTGGTGGTGTTGATTGATGATATCTTGATTTACTCAGCGATGGAGGAGGACCACGCCTATCTTCCAGAGATGGTTCTGGATACACTATGAGGGAACCATCTTTATGGTAAACTCTCAAAGTGCCATTTTAGGATTATGGAGGTCCACTATTTGGGACATGTTATCTTATAGGCCAAAGTTGTGGTGGATCTGGTGAAGATAGAGGTTGTTCTAGCTTGGGAGACACCCAGGAGCGTGAAAGAGGTGCCTAGTTTCCTAGGGTTGGCTGGATACTACCAGAGATTCGTACCTAACTTTTCCATAGTTGCAGCACCCTTTTTATCTTTGAAAAAAAAGGACAACCTTTCCTGTGGATGGAGTGATGCGAATAGAGTTTCTAGAAGCTAAGGCTGAGACTAACGAGTGCCCCATCTTGAGGCTACCAGAAGAGGTCGTTGGGTATTTAGTCTTCTATGATGCATCATGGATAGGGCTTGGATGTTTCATGATGTAGGAGAGAGAAGTGATCAATTATGATTCACGATAACTGAGTCAGAATGAGAAGAATTATGATACCCATGACCAGGAGTTAGCAGCAGTGTTCATTTCCTTGATGATGTGGTGGAATTACATGATGATCGAACATTTTATAGTCTACTCTGATCACAAGAGTCTTAGGTATGTGTTATCTAAGAAGTACATGAACTTGAGACAATAGATATGACTATTGTTCATCCGGAACTATGACTTTGAGATAGTATACACTCATGGGATGGTGAACGTGGTAGCATATGCACTCAGCAAGAGATCTGGACTGTAGTTGTTGAGTGAGGAGATAGAGCAGATAGCCACATTGAATATATCCTTTGTGGATAGAGATGAAGTAGCATACTTCCAGTCTATAATAGTCACACCCCCACTCCTTCAGTGAGTCAAGGAGGCTTAGCTTGGGGGCACTGACTATGAGGCTTGACATGCTCAGACTTCCTCAGGGCATGCACCTGATTGATTTTCCGAAAGTAGGGAGCATGTCATCCTCTTCAGAGGATGGACCATAGTACGAGTGGCGCTAAGAGGGGAGGTGTTGAGTGAGTTCCATACATTTCCTCTAGCATTACATCCTGGTGAGGCGAAGATGTACCAGGACATCCATCATTATCACTGGTGGCCCGGGATGAAGAAGGTAGTGGTGGAGTTTGTTTCACGATGCCTCACTAATCAACAAGTGAAGGTAATGCACCATGTTCTAGTGGGCTTATCTCAACCACTTGGGGTGCCAGAGTGGAAGTGGGATGGGATATCCATGGACTTTGTGACAGGGCTTCCACTTATGTCCAGGGGACATGATTCTATATGGGTTATCGTTGAATGACTCCCCAAGTCGGCCAACTTCCTACCTATCCGAGAGTAGGGATCAGTAGAGGGCTTAGAATTACTCTTCATACAAGATATCATGCGACTTCATGGGGTTCCATCAATGATCTTCTCTGACCATGATGCATGATTTACATCCCGGTAGTGGAAGGGATTGTAGGATATGTTTAGGACTCAGCTGTGTTTGAGCACTGCCTTTCTTCCTCAGAAGGATGGTCAGTAGAGTGGACCATTCAACCACTAGATGATATGATTTGTGCATGCGTCCTAGATTTTGGACACAGTTGGGAGGATCAATTTCCCTTGTTGGAGTTCTATTAAAACAATAGTTATCACTCCACCATCGGTATGACACAATTCGAGGCCCTTTACAGTAGACCCTGCACATCACCTCTATGTTGGACAGACCCAGGGAAGCTAGAATTTATGGGTCTAGAGTTGGTACTGGCTACCACTAAGAAGGTGTAGATCTTCTAGGAAAAGATGAAGACTGCATATAGAAGACAAGAGTTATATGCTAATCGAATACGGAGACCTTTGGAGTTCCAGGAGGGGAACCACATTTTCTTGAGAGTCTCTCCTCGGTGAGGATTGCGAAGATTTGGCTGAGGCGACAAGTTATCATTGAGTTTAATCACGACATTTCTGATACTTCGGATGATAGGTGTGGTGGAATACAACTTGGAACTTCCACCGTAGTTGGATAAGGTGCACGACGTCTTACACGTATCACAGCTGAGGGGATACGTGCACGAGCCATCTTACATCATCGACCATGGTGAGCTGGACTTAGACGATGAGGCGAAATTAATAGAGGTTACAGTAGAGATTGAGGATTGATAGAAGTTGGTCCTTTGTGGATGGTAGATACCTCTGGTGCGCGTTCACTGGCAGCATTGGAACCTCCAAGAGAGTACATGAGAGTAGGATGATCAGATCCATGCTCAGTACCCTTCATTTGTTTCCTTTGTCTATGTTGTGGCTTTCAGGGATGTGAAGTCCTAAGGTAGAGAGAATGTAAATACTAGGATTTTCCATGTAATTTTTTAATTATATGAAATTATTACGAGTCTGTGAAAATTGAAGGTGCGTGATTCCGAGGCATGGTGTGCCCAGAATAAATTTCTGAACATTTTTTTCGGGTATGTACAGTAAACACAAGAGCAGCATTTTCTAACTATGGAACCGTTGCTCAGATTAAAAACCTAAGGGAACTGTTGAATCCGCAATGCCAGTATTATTTTAATGGAGGATTTACTTTGACCGCAGTGGTTCTAGAGAAAAATTAATATTTTGAAACTTTTTTTAAATGAAATAAAATAAAATAATTTTTTGTTATTTTATATCATAAACCTCCAACGGACCAATTAAAGGGTTAGGTTGACGGTCTGTCAAGCCATTAAATAGATTGACCTTCCAACATTAAGTAATGATGACATTGGGGTAATTAGGAAGCTTCTGAATTTATGAGCCCCATTATATCCCCATGTCGTTACATACTCTCCCCATCTTTTATATATATAGAGCTTGGGGGAGGGGTATTGGACAAGCTTCACCAAGGAACGAAGTTTTGTTGGAGTGCCATTATGTTGAGCCCTTAGAGGATGGAGCCGAGCCCAACAAGAGGTTAAGTGAAACACCAAAACCCCGAATTGGAGATTGACATTCGAGTGGCGTCAAGGATAGATTGTTTTGGGGATGACGAACAATGAGACTCCCTCAACCGCTAGCGCTCTCCAACATTTCAAGGTAGGGGTTATTTTCGTGTGTGTATTTTTGATTCCCTCTTCCCCATGCTTGAAATTATACGAAAAATGAGGGTCAATCGACTGAGGGGTTGACCCACGATTCATTCATCATTGCTGGAGGTTATTTTAAAGAATCATGTGGGGTTATTATTATTATTTAATTCAATAGTTATTAAACCCTTAACCCCCTCATGTTTATGAGCTAATGCGGAGGGCACTTGCCAAATGAACCCAACCTGAACCATCCTCTATCCTGCTATCCTTGCGCCACCTTGGAAGACTGCGAGAACGTCGAAGCACCCCACAAGAGAAAAGTCGTTGCTCGTCATCCATAGATAATAGAGGAGGTGTCCAGTCCAAAGGGCGACCGCAGGAAGGAAGGCAACGCGACCACCGCGCTGCCGATGAACGGAAGCTGCGGCTGAAGCCGCAGTGGAGGTCGAACCCATCTCTAACAGGTTGTACGACGACCGAGCTATGCCCACGCGATGCCGATGCCTCACCAACCGAACGACCTTCGGGATGTTTGGGAATTCGAGAGATTAGTGGGTTACAACCCCTCCCCCCCCCCCCCCCCGCGTCTAACAAAACTGGGATGCTGCCCTCGGACAAGGCCGCCGCCCTCGATCTGGGCTCCTGTCCTCGAGCTGGCCCGCTGCCCTCGAGCTGGGCCGCTGCCCTCGGAGCCGAGTAGCCGCCCTCAGAGTCGGTCCACCACCCTTGGGCGGGCTTTCGCCCTCAAGTAGGGCCCCCACCCTTGGAACCGGGCCCCGACCCTCAGACCGGGCCGCCGCCCTCAGACCGGGCCGCCGCCCTCAGACCGGGCCACCTCCCTCGGACCGGGCCGCCACCTTCGGACCGGCCTGCAGCCCTTGGACCGGGCCACCTCCCTCGGACGGGGGAATCACCCTCAGACCAGGTCGTCTCCCTCGGACTAGACCGCCACCCCAGCAGGTCCACCGCCCCAGCGGGTTCGCCGCCCCAGCGGGCCGTCGCCTCTGGACCAGGCTGCCACCCCATCGGTCTGCCGCCCCACGTGGGCCGGGCCTCCCCTTTGCGGGCCTCCCCTCTTGTGGCCTAGAATGGACATCAGCACAGTGGGACGAGTCCACCTCATCCCATCCCAGACCGGGTCGGACCGAACCCGGGCCCAACCGGGCCCAAATACACTCAAATAACCATATCTTGAGAACCGAAAACCCATTTGATAAACCGTCTGAGGCATTGGGAACCTTATAGAAATAAAATCCTTATTACCTACTCCACTGGTGATTTGAAGAAACTTGGTGTTCGGCCAATTTGGATCACACCCAAATCCAAACGGGCCCTCGACACTAAAATGCCAATAACGCACAGACCGAGCGTCCGACTGACACATCGTCTATTGCGTTGGAACCCTTATGACATGAACAATCATCTCATTAATTATTTGCGGGACTTTTTACTGGTTGAGATGTGATTAATGGCTTGGGGAGAGGTTCTCCCAAGAACACTATATACGGAACCCTGTGAACTGCTAAGACCTAACAACTGCTGACTTTTCGACTCAGACTGAATTGATAGCCATAGTATGCGATGGGGAGGAGTAAATTAGAGGACCATGATGGGGGTGGGTGGTTATGTGTGGCCTGGAGGGCCACAGTGGAGAGCAGCTGTAGTATGTGATGAGGAAGAGTACCTTAGAAGACCGCTTGAGGGGGGGGGGGTGCTCTGTGTGACCCGACCGACGCATAGTACGCGATGAGGAGTGGTAATTCCGTAGTTCAAGGTTTGTGGGAAGAAACTATGTGTGATGCGGGAGGCCCAATGTACTCGATAGAGGATTTATCCAATAGCTGAGGTGTTCGACATTTTGACTAGGGATGTTACTTGTTACTACCCCTAGAATAAATCATGGTGTGAGTTGTCTTTACTTTGTTCTTTCAATTTAGGTAATGCTATGTGGTACTTTAACTGTGTGGTACTTTACCTTCATGGTGTTACCCTATGGTTTTTCTTTGTGGAATTCAAGGAGACCTTTGGGGTCTTGAGGTCACAAACGAGTATCGTTATACTCTTCCCTGCCCTGGATTCGCTCGAACATTGTGTTGCCTTGTGAAGACAATGTACAACATTGGTCGAGGATGAGGGAGCCAGGATTGGATGGTGATCGGAGGTGGACATTCGGTGTGACATGAAACAGAGGAGATAAGCGGACGTGGAGTACTATGGAGTCGATTTGTACCTACCCTTTAGGTATGACCTGCGGTGGATGATCCAGGAGCATATTTTCACCTTTCAGCTATTTTTTACTTTTTAGTTTTCCTTGTAATTTTCCAGTTGGTCTTGTATTCTATCCCCTTTAATTTTAGTACACTTTTACTACATCATTTTACTTCACAATTGCTTCTTGTTGCGTTCTCAGACCATGTGTTTGTACAGGTTTAAAGGAAATTCCTTCCTATTTTTGGGAATATGACTTTCTGTGTTAGTCTCTAGCCCCTGGCCTATGGAAGGCAGGCTTGGGGTAGTCACGGCACGGGCCCCGGGGGACGGGTCGTGACACAATATCATTATTTTATTATAAATAACTAATGTTTCCCAAAATGACATTCCTTGTTATTGTCTATGATTCATTGAACAAATTGGTCACCAAAAGTAAATCATTATGATATGAATATTGATATGTCCCAACCATCTCTGATTATATAAATCGAAACAACCCAGTGTACATATCAATTTTGGAAATAAACTTTTTTTTCATAAAAAATCATCTATGAATGTAGTCACTTAAAAAAATACCACTAATAGACCAATATAATTTTATGTGACCCATAATGCATGGAATTGTTTTAAAATTTTACTTAATATGATATAAAACATACGACTTCCTATGAATAAATTATAATAAATATATTTTTAATTTGATCTAAAATATTAATGATTAATAAAATCAGTATCCCTTAATAAGAAATATTTAATTATACAATATAATTTTTTCTTAAGTTTAATAAATAAAAACCATCAATGCACACTATCATCCAATTAACAATATATATCACTATTATATGAAAAAAATTTATTTACAAAGAAATGAATTTTTTTTTCAAAATTTATTTAGAGGTTTACCATAGAACATATCAAAATAAATTATATTCCTTTTAAAATATTAATATAGAAAAATATTCTTCAAAAGAAATATATATTTTTAATATATCTTCTAGAGATAATTCTCAATAAAAATATTACTAACACAAATTATATTTTCCACAAAAAATAACTTCTAATGTGAATATATATTTTTACATCATTGTATTTTTGGAAAAAAATTTAAAACTAGAAAATTTTTAGTTTTTGAATATCCTGATACCATATTTAATAAAAAATAAAATAAATATCATTAATCAATAGTGATTATTAGTCCTATCAAATATCATGTTAGAAAACACCTATTATGACACCATATACCTACACTCATAGATCGTGTGATCATTGATATATAATTTAAATACATGATTTAATATTACTTATAAAATCCTTAATATAACTACTAATTATTAAAAAAAATCAATAAAAATTATTTCATTTTTTACTTATTAGGGATATTTTTGGTTTAGAGCTTTATAGAATGAGGACTCAATATGAAATGATAAATCCAATTGCCTTTATTTGAATTGAAAATTTTCCCATGATATATGAAATCACATAATTCATAATATGTCTTCAATTTTTCCATTGAATTATGTTACTTGCATTATATTTCTTAGCATGTAATATGTAATTTTTTTTCCATAACATAAAAAAATAGAAACATGATAATGGTAGAGATCAAATTATAAATAACATAAACATATAACTAAAGTAATCATGTCCTAAAAATGGTATGAATATTATACTAAGAATAAGTAAACAACATGAAGACATAATCAAAATGAAACTGAAATCATGATTTATCCATGGGAATTAATGGAAATATGGATATCAATAATACTGATCTTATTCAAATGGAATGCATCATATCAAACATCTAAAACATGTTGTCAAAGCCTTATGCTAAGAAAATATACTTTTCATAAAGTAAATTTTCCTAACATCCAAATGTCAATGTATTTTTCTAAGACACTATCCAAATATGGGAAGTAGTATACCCCAAAACCTATCTTTTATTTCCTCATGAGACATGTGTAAGCGTCAATGGGATATATAATGACAGGTCCCACCAATTACCTGACTTAGTATAATACACTCATTATAAGTGTAAAACATAAATTCCATACCATTCCCTAAGGAACCTCTTACTCAATTAATCTTTTATATCCATATTATAATATGTTATTATATCAAATACATAATCAACTAGTTTTAGTAGTTAATAACTATCAAGAATTTCAATAATATCCTATATTTTAATAAATGGGATATTATATCATAACCCAATTTAGGAAAGAAGGTGGATGGAAAAATAATACATTGTAAACGTTACAATAATTACACTTATTAGAATATTAAGATATTGTATGATAATACTTTTCCCATACTAATAAAAGGTTTAATATGATCTTTACCCATCTAGAGAAAGAATGTGTATAGTTAAGAAATAAATTGTAAATGTAACAAAAATCATTCATATTGGAATAATAAGATACAAGAAAACAATTAATTTCCCTATGTTTATATAAAAACAATATTTCTTGGTGAAAATCATCTAATGAAAATTATATAATATTTTATGTTCACACCACATAGAGATATAAGTATACGACTAAGTGAATACATGAAAATATGATCATTATCTATTCATATAAATGATGTGGGTCGTTTTAAAAGAGCATATCTTAGGAAGTAATGAATATTCCATAAAGGTTTTATGTGGTAAAAATTAAAAAAATGAGAAAATCCAATATAATAAATTCTATGTGTTGAATTTTTTGAACTTATTTGTTAAACAGAATTATCATAACTCTATGAATGAATGTTGAGTTACAAAAAATCCTCACTATTGGGAAAATAACTGAATCAATAGACACTTCAGTAATGAAACAATATTTTTCCAGAAAATACAAAGAAATAAAATGAATATGATAAAAAAATATCCATGGCCAAAAAAAATAGCATGAAATGAAGAAATTATGGATAAAATTTATTATGCCTTAAGGAATCTGAATTGAGACTATGAAAACCAGCAAATTTGGAGTAAAACTTAAACAAAAAAACTTTGAAAGAGAGGATTTGTAATTGAAATTAAAATGAAAATATAAAATGATAATTCATGTTTTGATGTCTCGTATAATAATTGTATACACTACCAAAATGAAATTTGGCCCACAATTTTAAATATGTCCTAAAGAGGGGAAGTTGAGGTGAAATCCATTACAACATTTGGATCATTAAAAATAGAATCCCATGATAAATTTTAGAATACATTTGAAATTTAATATCATGAAATATAATATATTTATGATATAAATACTATAATGGTGTGGTAGTATACCATTCAAAATAAAACATAGTATAAAACATAAATATAACAAAATTAATTTAAATTAAAGCTAAAAACCATACCTATTATTCCTAACATTTACATACATATTTTAACCTCCGATATCATAAACATTTCTATATTAATAATAAAATTCATGAAATTAATATTATCTATTATAATTCATACTCTTCATGAATAAAAATTTTCCACATGATTTCTTTTGGTTTTTCCATGCTAGTGTTTATAATTTTAACCAATTTTAATAGTTTCTTAATAGTTGTGTCCCAGTTTGTTTTAATATAAAAGTTAATAATTAAATTATTACTAAAATATTTATTATATATGATTTATAATTAGTTATTATGTTTTTAATGCCATTCCTGAGTGTTTTAGTCTTTAATAGTGATGTTGAAATTGATAATAATCATGTAGTTGTGATTTTTTACGAATGAATATTGTTTTATTAATTGATGAAATAAATATTGATATAAAATGTTGAGAAAAAATATTTTGTACATATTTTTATCATATTATACCTATAATTAAATTCTCATAGAGATTCATGATATAAATTAATTATATTGTTCAAGTAGGATTTTAAATCAACAAAAATATGAACATACCATGATATAATGATTGTTTATGTGAAGATTTTGTTGTCCTATCATTATAAAAGAATCATAATGAGATTATTTAGTTTTTATTAGTGAAATATATTATAAAATTAAAGAAGTAAATGAATAAACAATGGACAGAAAAACATTACTCAATTTTAAAAATAAAATATTTTCTTTTTAGCATGATTATTTTAAATAATTAAATTAATGATGATCATTTGTTGATCATTTCATTTATAGGATAAAAAATTTGACATAACAGAGCCTTAATTAAATCATAATCAAATAATTATCCTCTAATCCCATATTTAGATAAATCCTTATAAGGTGGTAATGGAAAAAAAACATGTTATTTCCTGGAGGTGGTAGTCCATACACCACACAAAAAATGTTTTTATATTTTTTAAGGGATGGGTATATGTGTAAATAACGATAATAACGATAATATAGTGTCATAAACAAATATAAATTATAATAATATTATTATATTAGTGTGTATAGAATTATTTTGAATGAATATAATTAAAAAGAAAACTATGTAGTCGATAATAATCTCGTTGAAGAATTGAAATTTTCTAGTAATTATCCTTCGATTTAAAGGGATTAGGATAACAGTAAGTGAACTAGGGATTTGGTTCATGGTGGAGGGTTATAGGGAATGAAAAATTTAACAGTTTCAAGGAGTAATTATAAATAAAGCATTGTCTTTAAGTGGAAAAATAGTTTACCCTTTTATAAGTGAATGAGAGGGTAGTTGTGGGAGTGACTATTAAATATTCAACAATTTAAAGTTACTATTTAAGTTTCAATGTCACTGAAATGGAAAAAAAGAGGATAAAAAATGAGTTTGGTTCCCAGAAAATCTCATATACTCCTTTTTTAGACGCATTTGTCTTTTTAGTGTTTTTTTATAACTTTTTATCTTTTACCACAATTTATTTTTGCCTTTATAATTAATTTATATCTATAGATATTGATTTCAATGATCAAGATTAATATTTATCCTTTTACACATTATGATAATTATGATTTAAACTTCTAAAATAGCTTTATCAAAAATAATTTTGAATGGTGTGAAATATTAATTTTAAAATAAAATGACTTAAACACGAAAATAAGTTTACAGAAAAATATCGGTTTTCAGAATTAAATTTATATATAATATATAATTATAATGCATAATGATTTTAAATAAATAAATTTATTTATTATTAATTGAATAAAAGATATTAGGATTTCATGTAATGTAAAGAACAAAACCTCACCTTGAGAATATATGATTTAAATAGATGGACAAAATCAAATTTAATATTAATGCAATATTTCACTTTTTTCTAAAAAATATTTCCACAGGTTTTGTACATTCAAAAAATATTCCGAAAAGCATAATATTATTCCAAAAATTCATTTTTATTAATTTATTGTTTTTCAAATCTTACTGGTTATGCCTATGTAGGGGTAAAATAATGGATATTCTAATTTTTTAAAATCTGAAATTTTTTGACTAAAAAACACCTATTTTAGAAAATGATCAAAAATTTCTAATAAATAAATTTTGATGTATTGAATTAAAAAATGAAGACTATTTTATATAATTTAAATTATAAAGGTATAAAATATATCTTTCAATGTCAAATAAAAAATATTAAGATAATTTCATTTTTGGAAAAGTCTCTTTTCTATACAAACTCATATTGACTATTTATCTTCTAAAGGTAATGGCTTATAATTCATTACCATATTTGGTTTATTAAATTTTTTATTATAATATTTTTTTGTTAATTTAAATCATGTATTTTTTAAAATATATCTTACTGAGCATATTGACTTATTTAAAGTTAATTAGAATTTCTAGGTGTTAAATATTCAAACTATATAAACTGTATACTCATAATTTTTATCTTAAGATTAGAGTAATTTCTATAGGGAATATATAATTAATTATCCGCTGATATATGATTATGGTTTTATTTAGAATGTGTAATTTAATTTAACTATAAAAAATTAATTAATTATCTATATAAAGATAATTGACTAATTCATAATTTAATATATAAGTCTACTAAAGGAATAAAATATTCATCCGTAAAAAAACATCCTAAAAACATTGAAAATAATTTATGTTATAATCATAAAACTCAGTATCCAATAGTTTTTTATAAAATAAATAAAATAAAACACTAGATAATATACAATGAATCTAGATATCTAATACAATAGTAAAATTTGTATAAGATTTTCTTTATTTGAATGGCTGACGGTGATTATCTCCTTTATCATCCCTTGTATTTGAAAATATATTTTCATAATGAAAAATTCTATTGGAATTAAGGATTGATTTTTTTGAACCTTTTCTCTTTCCCTTGCAATTTTTATTTTTATTTCTTTATCTCTACACTAATAGTATTTACTCCTATGATTCTTCCCACTTTTTTAACATTTAGGGGAGTAAGACATCATTCTTTTATCATCTTGGTCACCTAAATTTTTATAATATATCATCCATATCATCATTAACATGTTCATGTATTTAAAAAATTTCACATTATTAATATGAATATATGATATTATTTGGACATAATTACATAATTTTCACATTATAACACTCTCATGTTAGCCTAAAATTGTTACAAGTAAAGTTACGTCAAACATGGTACAATCTATATCACTCTTATTTTTGCATATATAATTCAAGGTTAATAGCATGATAATTTTATTTGGGTTTACTAATACATATTTAATTAATCCTTAAAATAGAGATCACAAATTAATGTAAACTTTAATAAAATATTTTGAACCCAACAATCATTGAGATCTGTGATATCAAAATCCAACTTATCCTTCCTAAAAAAATCTTTGTCATTCACACAATCTTATAACAATGTATGAATATACCCAAATATTATACTCTCAATAAGATACCCCTCCAAAAACATATTTCAATACCAATACATTAATCCACCATGATATTTTATATTGTTTAAAAAATGCACCATGTTATTAAACCAAAAATGGTACTAATGACTAGTTCCAAATGTCACACATTAGTCACTATATATCCTAATGCCTAAACTGAGATGAAATTATCCAAATGTATGAAAAATAAATTTTAAATCCCAATTTTAAATATTAATACCTAATATAATTTTTTAAAATTAAACCACATTTTATTATCCACACATCAAATATTTAATAATCATAAATCTTTTCCACCCCTCAAACATGTGTATTAAATAGTTATCTCCCAAAATATCACCTCTCTATAAAATAATTTACTAAGGTAATTGATACCATTTAATATATGATTTAAATCCATTAATTACAAACTAATAAATAATTATCCTTATAATTTTCACATTATCCTTAATAACACATAGATATTTCCCAAATTTAATTGATAACCATCACATCACTAATTAAAATAGTTTAGTGTAACATTAATTAATTTATACATTGTTATCAAACTCACAACCATATGTCAGACATGGAAAATCACAATTTCCAAAAATATAGAAACATATAGATATTATTTACCATTTTGAATGCTACCTTATTCAGCTATAAGACATAGTGGTTATGATGTATATACATTTCTTAGCATAATTCACATGGTACTGTTTCAACTAAATACTAAAACCAAAATGGTTATCATTATATCAAAATAATTTATGTGAAAACAAGAATCAAAAAAATTTTCCCTTATGAAACCATTTTTTAACATATGATACTTTCAGATAATCTTAGGACTTTACTTTGTTCAATACTTGGTTATCAATGGCCATTTCTATATTATGTTTTCTAATCCAAATAAGTAAAATCATTATTAAATCCTTAATAATGGGTTTTAATGAAAATTTCACCAACCATATCACATCCCCAAATAGTGTATCTATCCTTGTGATTTCATAATACCACCCATCATTCATAGTATTAATGATAGATTCAATGAAACAAATACACTTTTTGAGGTACATACCATTGGGTGCATCTATGATACATCTGCATCCACTTTTTTGTATCTAGAAAAGGATTCACTGTTACGAAACCCACCCAATTAAGACTTTACATATATTTTTTATATTATATAATACTTTGAATCATATCATAGGGTTTTAATTACCATTCCTTAATCCTAATCCCCAAATAAATTTATCATTATTTTCTTCATGCTAAATCATATATTATTCCAAAGGGTAACATATACCATTGAAATGTTTATCAACAAAAAATTATCAATCCATAAATTATCCTAAAAAAATTCTATTCCCAATTATATTATAAAGAGGTTATTCAATACCAAGGCAGTTTCTCCAAACCTGTACACCCAGATCTGGACTTCATTGACATATTCATTAAATACTTAATTTAATTATAGCTTCAAAAATCCATGATATAAAAAATCCTAATAATATAATCAATATTGTTTATTTTATCTCTTACATAATAAAGATATTTTCATTCTTATTGATTTAGAGAATTTGGCATAAAAAATTGATAAATCCCATATTCTTTATATAAGTGGAAAATTTTCGTATTATATATCAAACTATATAATTCATTGAAATTCTTCAATGACACTCAAAAATTATTTCACACATATTACAATTTAATGCATGTAAAATGTAATTTTTTTCCATAACAGAGGGAAATGGGAATATAAGAAGAGGTGATCTCAAATTACAATTAAGAGAAACATAAAACTAAAAAAGCAGGGAATAAACCTGGAATAAAAATGGAATAAACATTAAAGAAGGAAGTATTAAAAAATATTAAGTCATAATAAAATTAAAACTGAATGAATATTATTTTTATGATAATTTTTTTAACATATATATCAATAATACTAATCTCATACTGATGGAATGCATTATATCATTCATAATAAACCTATTATAAATGAAATTTTCCAATACACTTTTATAGTCATTTAGACCATACCAAAGACAACCTCATGTAAAGGACTTAACCCATGACACTATCTTATTAATAGAAGAGGAATACATGAAATACCATCCTATTGTTTCTCATGAATCCTTTCGAATCATTGAGTGGATATATATTTCCAGTCCCAGAAAAATGGATAACATTATCATAACCCATCTACATAAATACTTTTCCCCATGTCAATAAAATGGATAACATTATCATAACCCATCTACATAAAGAAGTTGTGTAGTTAAAAAATACATAGTCATCATTTGAATAATCATCCATATTGAATAAACATATACAGTAATGAAATTTTTTCCCAATTGTAATAAATGGGATTAAATGATCATAACCCATCTGGGGAAAGAAGGTGCAATGTTAAATAATTCATAATAAAATTAACAATAATCATATATAGTGTAATGAATACATATAGAACACAAATAACTTTCACCATGTCAATCGAATAACAATTATTTTATATGATCACAATACAATCATAAATATATAAAATATAATGTAAAAATGTATAAAGTAATGATTATATAACTAAATCAATAGTTAAAAAAATGATCCTATAGAATCCATGGGAAGGATGAGGATAGTATAAAAAATTATCCAAATATGTGAGGAATATTATCAAAGAATTTATATGGGAAAAAATAAACAACAATATAATACAATATAATTTAATAAAATGGTAGAATTTGAATATCTAATATGTTCAAGATAATGATCATAACTCAATTAATGAAAGTGAAGTTACCAAAAATACTCAATACATGGGAAAAAACATAATCAATACCAACACAAATAATGGAACATTATTTTTCTAGTAAATACAATGATATATATGGAGTATGAAAAAAATATATCCATGGGTGGTTAATAAAACACACAAAAGATACATGGTTCAAAAATGTATTATGTTTCAAAGAATTTGAATTCAGACCAAGAATACCACTGCTACTTGCGTAAAACATCAATCAAATCCTCTTGAAAGATATGGATTTTAATTTGGATTCAAATTCAAAAATTAAATTATAATTTATGACATGGTATCTCAAATAAATATTGTACACCCAAAAAAATTAAATTAAGTGAATCATATCAAATATATCTAAAAGAGAGGAATTTCATATGAATCTCCTTAAAACAGTTGGTTAATTGGAACCAAAATACAATGTGGGAAGATAACATGAAATGGGGAATTGAATATAATAAAATATAATTGAATAAATATATAAATTTTAAAATTTTATGGTGAGTACACCATTCAAAAAAACATATTTTATAAAATAAGCATGCATAAATGGAATGAAATTGAGACCAAAAAGATTACCTATTATTCTTGACATCCATGAACATACATTAACCACCAATATCATAAATAGAGATCTCCTAATCAAAAAAATTTAAAACTTATTAAGATCAATTTTTATTCATAATCTCAATAAATAGTCATTATCCAAATTAATTCTTCCTATTTTTCCATATAAGTGTTTCTATTTTTTGATCTTTTGTACTAGTTCCATAGTAAAACTGTCCATGTTAATTCATATTTCAATGTAAATCAATACAATATCATAAAAAATATTTTTAATGATTAAATATTACTAATGATGTTTTAAATTCTATTCATCAGTTTTTAGTCGTATTCTTTGAAATTGTATAATTCTTTTATATACACTATTTATTCTCATACATCCTTTAAATTATTCTCTTAGAATACTTAATATAAACAATTAAATTAAACATAATCATTTTTATAAAGTATTATTAATAGTTTATTAAAATTTTCATACCATAACATTAACTATGTCATAAAAATAATATTTTAACTTTAATATCGTCCTTATATCAAACCTATTATTTAGGTGAAGGAGTATGAAACACATTATGTTGTGGAGGTGGTATCACAAACAATTCACAAACCAAAATTTATTTATTAATGGGTTGGTTTTATGAATAATTTTTGATAAAGAATAATATTATAACCTTAATGTGTATAAATGGTAATAACACCATTTTATTAGTGTGGGTATAATTATTTTATATAAATATAATTAATAGTAAAACTAAATATTTTATAATAATCACATCAATAGTTTGAAATTTCCTTGGAAACCTCCTCGAATTTTGAAGCGATTAGGATTAATTTGAGTTACTAAAGCACTATTTTTATAGGATAAGGTTCTATTAAGACTATTATTTTATTTTTTTCATGATGAAATTTTATGGTTTGTTGTGTCTTAATGTGGTGAAGATGTTAACATTTTATATGTGAAGGAATGGTTACCTTTGGGAGTAACCCATATATTATCAATTATGAGAGGTTACTATTTAAGTGTCAAAGTCAAAAAATATAAAAATGGGAGATTAAAATGATTTTTGTTTGAAAATAACTTAATTAACTAATTGTTTAGAGATAATTATTATTATAGTGTTTTTAGATTTTTTACATTTACCCCAAGTTACTTTTACCTTGGTAATTAATATCCAACCTTATTTAACAATTTTAGCTGGAAATATTAAAAATGACACCTTTACCTAATTTTAAATTTATATTTTTAAATTTGAAAATAAAATTTTCAAATAAATTTTTTATGTTTTTGAAATTTTAACTTAAAATAAACAAATCTAGCACATAAAAATAATTTTTATAAAAGCACCATTTTTAATATTTAAATATTTATACAAGATAAAATTCTCATCGCTTATATTTTTAATTAATTTTTTTTATTATGATTTTTATAAATGGTAAAAGGATTACATGTAAATTTTAAAACCAAAACTGACATTGAAAATACTTGATTTAAATCTATGAGTAAAAATAATTATTATATTAAAGTTACATTTTACATTTCTTTTTAAAAATGTATGGGAAATGATTTCTGTGTAAAATTAATATTTCAAATTTAATAATGTCACTAATTATTTTAATATTTTTATACATTAATAGTTATTAAATATTTAAACATATTATTATTATGTGATAAAATTATTGAAATTATAATTTTCATAAATCCTACATTCTTCGATAGGGAATAATCCTGTTTAGAAAACGCTTAAAATTTCATAATAAATAAATTTTGATATGATTTACTCAAAAATATGGGTTTTTATCTAATTAAATTGATTAAATTTTAAAATATATCTTTTATATGGAAATAAAAAATATAAATAAAACTTCTTTTATTAAAAACACTAATTTTACATATTAATAAATATTAACAATTATTTTATAAGGGTAATGATTTCTAATTTATTACTATATTATTTAATTTAGTATGGTTATATTAACATTTTTTGATCATTGACATTAACTATTTTGTGAAATAAAATTCATCAAACCCATTGACTTATTTAAAGTTAATTAACGTTTTTAGGTGTTATATATATTACTCAACTTACTAATCCTAATATTTATCATGGGAAAGATTATATAAGTGTTATCATCTAAAATATAAAGAAAATAATTGATTATTATTATACAAATATTTCACATAACTATTTATCACAATGAATTTTCAAGTTTTGCTCCTTTAATGGAACATGGCCTGATTCATGGCTATTCATCAAATTTTTTGACCCCAAAACACTTCCTTCATATTATTCAATGATATTCTATGTATTTCATCCCAAAAAATTAAATTATAGACTTAAAATATATTCCTTTTCAAATAATTTTTTTATATTAACTACATATCATATTCAATAAAAAAACATAAAATCCATAGATAATGTAAATTATAATTCTCTATTTGGAACATCCAATATGATCTATTCATAAGAAAAAAAAATCTAATTATTAAGGATACATTTATATTATATAAAAAATTAACTTTATCTAGCCATAATTGGTCTTATGATATATTTTTTACATCATAGTAAAGTTGTAGGGTGAGTTGAATATTTTAAAATTTAATTTAGTTAAAATAATAAATAATTAATAAAATATATTTAGATTTGTTTCAGTATAAATTAATTGTCCCCTATTAAAATTCACTATAAAACATTGAGAGATGTGGATAAAACTATTTTATTGAATCTAAATAGTGGGTGAATAACATTTCCCAATTACATTTTTTAATTGAGGCACAACCATGGTCCTAATTGTAAAATGTCATATAAATAATACAAAAAAATCACTTTAAGTTTGGTATTACTCTATTAGTCCTTTATGATTTTTTTTATAATATGAACACTTTCAAGGATGGGTGAGAACCATAAAATTGTAAAAAAACAAAAAACCATAGTTTCAAAACAGAAATAGAAACTCAAATTTTAGAATTCAAAGAATAATCAAACAAACATGGATTGGAGTCATGGGGATCACTAAGAAAGATATATAAGGTAAATAGGACACTATTTTCTCAATACTTTCACCTAAAAACCTCCCAAAATCATCATATTCATTAAAAATCACTCGATATTGAAATATATATATCACTAGAACCACCCCACCAATAAGAACAATTTTTATTAAAACATGTTTCACCAAGTCACGAACAAAGAACATCTATTTTGGTTACTAGGAAAAAAATGGAAAAAGATATAAATGAATATTATTGACCAAAAAAACCATCAAAGAGGTGATAAAATATTGCCTTCATGAATCACTATGAAGTGAAGTTAACCACCAATATATATTATTATAAAAAGCATTCTATAAGATGATATCCAAACATCCCATGTTTGAATTCGTTCCATGGTGAATTTCCACAACAAAAAAACACCAATAAAGAAACCACCCAATTTCAACTAGGAACATAAAACTAAATATTAAATATAGTAAGATTCAAATGTGGTACTAGAAATAAGAAACACTGTGAAAAATTGAAGAATTTGATGCCAGAAACCACATCATCACAATTAATAAACCAAATATGGAGTCCATCACACAAGACCATGCTGGGGTCTCAAAAAAAGGGTTAGATGATTAGAGTTTAGGATAATGTAAATTACAGCAAATAAAAAAAATAAAAAATAGTGAGAGTAATCATTAATCACGAATAGACATCTGAAACCACTAGAGTGGGGGATAAACACTATATAACTCTTCCAATTTATCTAACCTAAGATACTAATGTGACTATGGTCATACCTGAGCAAATATTGATTCTAACATGATGTGTGAGTTGCAATATGAAATTTAATAGATGAATGTGGACATGAAGGAGACAAAAAATTAAACTTAGCATGACAATGATTCTCAATGAAAACAATATCAATGACGAAAGGAAAGGATTTTCATGTAGAATGGAGAGAATAGAGGATCCAATGAACAGAGGGGAATTTATTTTATCCATAGTAAACTAGGTGGAAAACCTATATAAGTGAGACATAAGAGACAAGATATGAGGGAGAAAAATCAGTGATTGAATATTGTTCCATTCTAAAGAAATAAATTATTGATAACTAAACTTTTATGTTGAATTCATAATAAAAAATAATTTATAATGAACATAGAGAATATAATGAAATAATTTAAAAGTAATTAAAAAACATTATATGTTTAATTTTTTTTTGGGATCATAGATTTATATTCTTTATTACATTAATATTATTAGTGAATGATTAGAATAAACTTATTATATTATAAATATATAGTAAAATTTTATTAGATGAAACACTATAATATTTTTTACGATATTTTTTTTTTAAAATATTATCTTGAAATTAAAGTACATATTGATTTTTATATCATAATTGATTATAATTATTTTGTAATAGTTAAATTATCAACGATACTATAAAATGATTTACACATTGTTTTATTATCATGAGTTGACATTCTATATCCTTGATAAATAGTGGATTGACCACATGAAAGGGTTCTATGACTAATAAAAATAAGGTGTTAGTCAGTTTAACTCCCTATGTTACATCCTTATATAAATAACTCCTTTTATAACATTCTTTCAGTGTGTCAAAGTAGATAATTAACACTCGATAATAATTTCTTCACTTTATGAAAATAATATATTATGTTATGATCACTATATATATATATAAAAGTTAGTGAAATGTTATCTCTATCCAATTAAAAGTTTCAACACATTCATTCATTGAGTCACTGATATAGTCTTCAATAAAACATTAAATTGAAAGAACACTAAAAATAATTCATTGTATTAATTCATTTGTTTATTAGATCTCAATACAATGACTCCACAATCACAATCTTACCAATTGAATGCAAATGTTCTTGATGATTGTAAATCAATATTAAGCTTGTATTATTTACATTTAAGAAACATTTTAGAAAAATAAAGAAACCAATAATTTAAATTCATATAAGAATTTGTTATATTTCATAAGAATATATAAATCCACATGAAAATTTCAAGACCTTATAATCGAAAAGAGATCATTATAATATTAATCATAACAAATGGTGAAATTTTCTTACATAACCATAATAAAAGTGTTTTGTATTGCTATGTCTTGGTGAGTGATTCAAACGGTGTTCAAATGTTATATCATATATTAATTAAAATTAAAATTTAAATACTATCTTCACAGGATTAATGAAAAATCTACTTATTAAATCTATGAGACACTGGATCATGGATATAATAATCTCACATTTTGAAAATTATAATAAAATAAACTAACGAGGAAAATATAAATGGAAATTTAAATATAAAATATATTCTAATATTATACAAAAAAATATGAAATCCCATTAATAATTCCTTTAAACCAATTTGTACATATCAAAACATGAACGAGAGTGGTTAAATGTGATAGTAACTAGAAGTAATTCAATTGAAAATATTATAACAAATGATAAAAATGTATTAAAGTATTACAAAAAATAGAATACATGTAATGAAATTGATTAGTTTTTTCTTTCTTCTCAATTCAATATTTACAATGTTCAATAAAATATTTCACACACTAATCTATTAAAATATTATTATTATAAACTTGATTCTAATATACATCATTTGAAATATTAAGAACTAATTCCAGAATGTGGTCTATGATATATACTAAAGATGAAGGTGGGTATTCAATCTATCATTCTGATAGTATGGATTTATTAGAATGTGTATGTACATTAATTATAAATATAGTTTATGTATAAATTTAATTACCACTACGAACTATTATGATAAAATTTTTTTTAACATCTTCAAAAATAAAAACCTTTTTCTTTTTTATTCTAATATGAAAAAAATTAAAAATATTTTTTATATAAGAACACTTTTTATGTTGAATAGTTTGTTTATCAACATATTCAACATTAACTTTACTGACCATTTAATTTAGTATTAAATAATTTCTACCAATGTATATTATTCAATTTAATCTTTATTAAAAATTCAAAATTATTCTTATTGAATAGGTTTAGAATGATTTTATTGTTTCTTATTACGATTTAGTGAAGATTTTTCCACTTTTATTGATTTTTAATGTTTTCCTCGAGATGGACTATCCCTTTTAGCTGATGAACATAAAATAGTTCATTAAAATAATAACTCATTCATTGATAGCATTCCAATTTTTATGGGATATAAAAATGTTACTATATATATTTACTATATGTTTAATGGTGTAAATATTGGAAAAACATATCTAGCCTGATATTCAGAATTTATAAAATATTAAATTTCTATCATATTGAACCATATTTGTATATTTTTTTATTTAAGACACCATTTTAATGAAAAATTTATTAGAGTTTCGTATATTATTCTTTTAACATGATAAATAATGTTTATCTGATTTTTCAAATAAATAATAGAACATAACATTGAAATTATCACGCACCACATTATTATATATTTTACCACTTCATGATTCTTATTAAAATAGGTCATTGAAATGAATCCATATTGAACTTCTTAATCCTTTCCATTAATTATAAATTAATAATCCTATTAATAATTTAGAGATAAAATGATCATTTATATGTTGACCCCAATCACCCTAATGGTACCCTCCTTTTCCAATAATAAAAGATGATTGATAATGTTGCATAAATTCCACCTCCAATTGGCCATGGGTTGGTGACAAGTAGTAAGGGGATATCATAAAAAAAATTGAATTCATTATTAAATTAAGAATACGAGTAATTAGGGATAAGAATATTACATCATTAAAAACCCTTATCTGGGTAAAGTTAAATGAAAACTGAAGTACATGAATGTAATGTCAAAAAAACCTTGCATAGCTAAAAGGGAACCAACAAGTACCAACCGATATGATCAAATGTATCCAAGTATCAAAAAAAATTGAATAACTGAAATATAGTAATATCTATCATGATCTCCAACTTTATCCTACTTAAAAAAATAGTTGATATAAATATTGGATGAGCAGAAAATATATACTCAATAGGATCCTCATAGAAGCTTCTCTTGCAAAAGATAATGAAAGCATATTAATTCATATTAAAAAACAACTAAATCTCACTAATCACCTAAACATTTATACTACATTCCTAGCCACAAGATATTTTTCTCTCACCATGTAATTCATAAAAAAGATCATATGTTATTATAATAAAATCAAGGGTTCCCCACCACAACTTCCCGACTATTTTTTTTCATTCCCTAATGTTATACATCCTGACCCATCTATTTTCAAAATAATCCTTCCCATGGAAACATTGGATAATGTATCATAACATGCATCTCATGCGTCAAATCATCTCATTATCCCTTTCCAAATATCAAAATAGTTATTAAGTAGTTTTTTGGGAGCCACCATAGCTCGTATTTCATGTATTACACATCGCGTATTGTACCTCAAGCCATCACATCCCATAAATTGAGCAATGAACCTCAAACCATTACATTCCACACATATCATACCTATTATAATCCTTAAATCACTATATCGATATACACATGTGTTTGAACGAACAACAACCCATTACACCCCTTTATAAAAATATTTTGGGAAATATAGCCACTGTGTATACAAGAACATAATACAACCATGAGAAAAGAGTGGGTTTAGAGGAGGTAGTCATCTATCTCTTTATCACTAACATATATTTTAGTGAAATCACCCGCCTATAGTCCATTGGATGTTTTCAGACCTACCATATTTGGTTTTGTAGAGTATGAAATTATAAAATATACATTATATAATATAGTTCACAACTACACTGTGGTCATTAAACAAGTGTTTTTCTAAGCTGTAGATCTATTAAATTAGACACCCACCTACCACTATCGAGAAATACATATCCGGTAAGAAGAAAATAATTTAATTAAACTACCATTATTTATAATTAATTTCCTATAGTATCCACCTTTAATTAGTTAATTCAATATAAATTAATTAAAATTATTTCTATGAACCTTTTGTTAGCCTGAAACTAAAGTCCATGCTATATAATCATAATCCAATGGAGTCTAATGTTTTCTGAGATTTTGAGTAATATAAATATTGCAACAAACACTAAAACCAAGGGTTATATCTCTTATTAAAAATTAATATAACTAATATATAAATATATGTAATATTGGAGAAATGTTAAGCTGTCAACAAAGAGATTCATAATAAATCACAACCAGTCACCTCATGCAATGAGGTTAATAATTGCAGTAAATAAGTATCATGGAAATCATGAAAATAAGAAGAACATTAACAAGAAAGCATCCTAGATTTAATCAAAATAATGGGAAATCCTATCTTCAACCGATTCCATCAATCCTACTATCTTATTTGAAATGATCATGCACATCACCATGCATCTCACCATCAAAAGCGTCAATCACTACCTCAATCCCAAGACTCCCTATTGATATTTCATCACATTTTACCCTTCATAGGATCACATCACATTTAGTAAAAATTATTAGGTTCATATAAAACCAAAAATGAATCAATATCAACAAAAAATTCAATATGGCAACTAGGACCAAAAAACAAGGCATCGAGCCTTCACATGCAAACATGCTCACTCATCCCTAATTAATTTACTTTATCAAAGAATTTATTTTATTATATCTTGAAATTTAAGATGCATATATCGCATGTTAAAACTACAAAACATCAAGAAACATCTATTTTATGTAATTAATCTATTCGAACATGGTTTCAATTATATCTTCTAGTTTCTACCCCTTATGTGAGTTAAATTTCCATGTTCGTGCCTCTTTATGAATATTAGAAAAAAAAATTCTAATATTATGTTCTTTGTCCATATAAATTAACATATATAAGAATAATTCATTATACATGAATTAGTCATAAATCGATTTATATCAAAATATAAGAATAGAAAAATTAATTACACATGCCTGGTTAAATTATTCAGCCAATCACCAGTCACCCATGTTACATTCTTTAACCATTTACATCACATTAACATGCTAAATCCAAGATTAAAATAGGATAAAATGCATAACTATATATATCATATTATTTATGAATCCAATTGTAAAACCATTATCATGGAGAAAAACATATGATCAATACAACGATACACTATTTCATTCATTATCTGAGTTCATTATTTCTTAAAGATTACTCAATAATCACCAATATAGAAAAATCAGGATCACATCATAATTATATGTAAAATAAAGTAGGAGAAATGAATTACTTAACTTAAGGATTTCAATATTCTATGATGAAAATGGTACACAGAACCTAATCAACTCTCTTGCATGGAAACTGCATCCCTCTGTGAATAACATTCCACATTCACACAAAAAAACATAAAAAGAACATTTTCATAATAATTAAGACTATACACCTTAGTAAGTAATGAATAACTAGTAGAAAAAATTATTATCTAAGAAGAAAAAAATAATAGAATAGAATTAAATAAAATTGGATCAATATATAGGAAAGATAAGAATCCAAATATTAATCCCTTTTGAATGGGATTTAAAAATCTTGAGAGATTTCCTTTGGCCGCATGGCGATTTTGAAGAAAGCATAGGTTTTAACAAAAACTATGGGTTTAATATATTTTATTGGAAGACTTACAGGTGGAGATTCATCATTTGGATGGGTCATTCATTTTTTAAATGTACCACATTTATAATCCACTTAAAAAAGTTTCATCTTAATGTACCTCGACCTATAATAAATTCATGCCATCAATTTATTATTCACAACATTAGTTCTGGAGTTAAAACTCAATAGGAAGAAATCCAACTACACTCACATCGAGAATTTCATACACATCTTGAATGAACCCCCATAAATTTACTCATAAATGATGTGAATTACATTTGGGCTATGATCCAAATACCCACACAATACATGAACCAACCATTCATGACATAAACTTCATATCACATGGTCACCTCTGTTTTCTTCAAGATGTTAACTCCCAAACAACATTGAAATAGATCAAGGTCGCCTATGAGCACGAAGGGATTTAGAAACATTAAAGTGATAAAATATAAGGATCTAGGACCTTAAATTAGATACTTATTAAATAGTTCTCATATTCTATAATTAAACTAATCTTGGTTAGAATGAATAAAAATAGTCATCTAAACTGCAACCTTGTGGGATACCTATCAATAATATCACTATCATAGTATCTCAACCAAATCACTCAAAGGAACAAATAACCAAAAGATGAAACCATAACAACCATCATATAAATAAACCATATGAGAAGATATTTACTAGAAAAGGAAAGGAAAATAAAAAAAGACAATGAATAGGAAACAATCTCATAACCCCATAAAATTCAACAACAACAAAAAAAGAAAAAAAACAATAGAAGTGTTAAAAATAAAAATGACCAGTTTACTAAGATAATTTCTAAAAATTAAATTTGTAGTTACTGTACTACACAACATTTTTTAAATAAACAAAAATAAACAATTTGAATATCAAATCTGAACAACACCTTCTCTTAGAAGTTGCGGATCTCTAAAGGAAACTCCTCAAAGGTTTTATCTTTATAAACCTCAATATCACCCTAATAAATAATGTGGGAATAACTGTAAATATATTGAAATATAATTAAAATATGGAATGCATCATGAATCCCAATAATCTATGGGCGAAGTACTATAAAATACCCCATGGATATTGTGTGAGACAACACCTCGAAAGGCCCAATAATACTTTTGATGTCCAATTTTTCATTCATTCTCTCACTAATCACCGAAACAATCTCAATCTTTTTTATGCAATTGTTCTTCCTTGAGAATATCTAACTCTCCGACACTAATCTTGATATATGTTGAATGGAAAGTTCATCCACTAAATGACTAAAATTGTTTCATTCCATTAGTTGATTAAAAATTATTATTGTAAGAAAACTCCACCATGGTTAGGTTACTCATATACAAACCTTCTTATTCTAGGACACAAGAATGGAACATTTCAACGAGAGTCTGAATAGTACGTTAAATCTGTCCATCTGTCTATTGATGGAAAATGAGTATGAAGGAATAAATAATATTAAAAATAATTTTGTAAATAATTCCACAATTGATAGGTAAAAAAGGGATTGATATTTTATAAGATCCTCCTCGGGACCCCATGGAGTCTCACTACCTTCCAAAGATATTTCCTTGAAAAAATTTACAATAATCCCAACTCCTTGATCACTATAATGTGGGTTGATTTCATCTAATAGTACACTATCCTCCATATACAATAATAGAAACCATTAGCTAGGGGTAAACTAGAGAAACTGTATTTAGAGATACCCTCCCCTATCTACTGATGTGTATCTAATGGATGGATAAAACAACAAGGAATGTAGTTCCCATACTTGACCTTACAGTAAACTAAATATACAGGGGTAAGCATTATAACCCAGGGAGAACCATCTCATGCATCCCTAATGAGATGAAAAGTCTCCCCTATACAACATCCATTGTCGGTCTTCCTCAAAAAAACCATCAGGGGTATCTCCAAAAGATAACTTGGCCTCTTTAATCCTCCACATTGGAACCCCAAGATAGGATTGTTCCATCAGTTGCACCAAATAAGTTGACACTTTATAATGAGAAACATACACCCTCTACGACCCACTTAACCCATATCAATATGCATCTCCAAGAGCACCTTCATCTCTATCCAATAATTTATAGATTCATATATGGAATCATTGTGTGACTTATTACTAATAACATTAGATGCTAAATTACCTTTCCCAGTGTATATAAAATAAAAATTTCATAATAAAATTATAATTCCACCAAATATCACTATATCAAGTTTAGGTCATGCTGGGATATGATATACCTCATAATCTTATGGCTAGTAAACACAATTTTTTTAGGATGAGGTTATGTCACCACAACATCAAGCCAATTAAGAATCCTTCCACCTAGAGATCATCTATGGAATAATAATTCTCATGCAGAAATAACTAATGAGACCCATTACAAACAATCGATCTATTCTACATTAGAATAAAACTCAAACCAAGAGGAAAAGCCTCACAGAATACCTCAAACTGAACTATATATTCAGAAGGATGAAGAGTTGGAGTACTAACCAATTCTCCATCATGAACACAAATGATACCTAACACATATTGGTCCATGAGAAAACATAATATATTATGGTCATGGATGTTCAAAGAGTCTCAAATCAAGAGAAATCAACTATGAAACAACTATATTATCCTAAAATACCATGGAAAATGTTAACCCTTGAAACTTTCATGGGGGATACCTATGAAATAAATTCATTGATCATTAATGGAACCAAAAATACTTATTTTTTGAATGAAATATACACCATGTAATGAAGTTAATGATCATAGAATTCAATATTTTTCAACTTCATGAATAAATGACAGTGTAGTACCCCAAAAATAGAATGTATATGACATGTGCACTCATACTCAGTTCTGGAGTACACAACGATATCATTAATGAAATCCACCAAGAACCATTACTAGAATTTCATAAACTATGTTCATCATACCCATGACTACAGATAGAGGGCCCATCACATTGAATGACATCACAAAGAAATCATAATTACAATATCAAACCACAAGTTTATCTTTAGAAAATCTTAATCAGTCACCATTATATGAGGATATCCTGACCATATATTGACCTTTTTGAACCAACTAGCTCTATCCAGTTGATTGAATAAATTTTCAAACGATGCAAGAGGAATGTGGTGGTCTAATATAACTTAATTCAGTTAATTTTAATTGACATAATGGTGAAAAATACCATAATCATTATTCATGAAAGAAACTGATTTTCCCTAAGTTAAAACGGTTTACCAAACAATGTATCACTTCATTAGATCATTAAGATATACTCAGAACTCTCAGAACTCAAAATTATCCATCTTCCAAGGATAAAACATGATTAGAGAATTGAAAAAATATATAACTATCCAAAACTCAATCTATCATCGAAGGGGTAACACCAAAACCACCTTTAGAAAAAAAATAGGGTATTATTCCAAAACCCTAGGAAACAACATTTTACAACTTCAAAGGAACTCAATATCCTCTTGATCATTAAGAAAGGTAATAAAAAACATGTATTCAACCCATTTTTTAATCTCACTCACCTTCAAACATGAATTATTCTATGTCTTCAATATAGAACATAATATACCCCCTAAATAAATCCATAATAACCTACAGTAAATGAATCTAGTTCATACAAAAGATTTTGTCATATGGATGTATTTGTTATCATATAATGTCTCCCCAAGAGTGGTACTACTCCAAAACTATCTCAGAGTCTCTAAATACTTTATATACATAAGATTGACATCCAACTAGCATAGTTGATGCCAACATTACCATAATCCTCAATACCTCAAGTCTCAAATCCCAAACTAGGGAAGGTGATATGAAGGAGTGTGTAGCTCTTGAATAAAATAAGGAATGAACCAAATTAGAAAACAAGGGGTGCCATGAAATACATCTGGTACACCTGGAGTATGCAATGCCTGATCCTGTAGATGTACACAAGCTACTCCACACCATCTCTAGCCATGATGATAACCTACCACATGGTTGTACTTTTATCTTTGAGGATAAAGAGATTCTTAAGTTTTCCATCTTACCACCCAATCTCTTCTTAATTGATCCCATGTTAAAGCATATTGTTATATTTACCTTGAGTGGAACTACATCAGTTGAGGAATATAAAGTGAAACCCATGGTCTTATACTTTATGAGAAAGGACAGTAAGTCTATCCATTGAGGAAAATAGACTCCACATAAAAAATAAGGATATGATACCTTGTAATTGGTCTAAGAGATTCCAACCTTGATGAAACAAGATAATGAAGGTTGACACCTTCCCCATAACAACCCTAATAACTTCTATTCAGACAATTGGGAACCTTGTTCTGTAGCTCTATATCATATAGATGCACACTGACTCCACTCTCATGATGATATAGTTCTATATGAAATCCTCTAAAAATTATTTTCCATCACCAGAACCTCGAGACACATTAATAAAATTAATGGGGTTAACTTTCATGATATATCTATATGAAAGGCCTCCATGATGTCCCTCTTATAGAAATACTCATATTACAATACGTATGATGCATAATAGAGAATGGTCCAAAAATGGATTCCACCCCCCATGCTGGAACTCTTATATTAATGTTTTTGTAGCACCTAATGGCTAGTGATTTTTGTAATAAAATAGAAAACAATTTCTTGTAACTAGTTCCAGTATTTTTTTTACATTAGATGACTGACTCCACACCATCCTCAAGGAATAAGATCCAACACTACATCTTTTATCCATGTGCAATCATCATTTCCAAAAAACCATAATTCTCTTTCGTAGAATGAATTTAAGTGAAACCTATCTCTAAATTTTCTAATAATTATATTTTTAATGATTTTTCTTCGTAAAATTAATGTTTTCTAAATCAGATCATTGGGGCTACTAAACACCTATTGCTCAACCAGACTCCCTTGTTTAATTTTCCAACCAAAATGAACTATAATTATTTCTATATTATCTAATGCAGTATCACCTATGTCTATGCCTAAAATAAAAAATACCCATTAACCAAAAACCTATTATACTAAACTTTCATGTGACACACTCTTAAATGGTACCCCTTTTGGGAAGGTAATGTGAGATGGGAGGTAATGACACATGAATTCTGCCTGAAATATGCCACAATGTAACAAAAATGTTTTTTACTTATTTTTTTACATATATTATTATATGGACTTGTTTTTATAGAATGGTACTAATTTAGTGTGAGACTTTAAGGCTCAATGTTCCTAGAATTAGTTTTTTAAATATATTAAATATATTAATATCACATTTTTATAGTTTTTTCTAAAAATGTAGAATAAATATTGCATGGGGTTGGGATTAGAAATCTAAAGAAACCATTGCATTCTGAATGTGGATCTTACACTGTGAACAACATAGCCTTTTTTAGTTTCGTGTGTTTGTAAAAAATTTATCAATGTCACAAAATTTATTAAAAAAATAATTAATTATGTTGATTTATTTTATTTGACGTAGTGAATGGAAAACAATATTTAAATACTGTTATGGCTAATTTTCAATTTTATCTACATAAAAAATAAAATTTTAGAGGATTTTCTGGAGAGATTATTAGAGTAGATCTTGGAAAACAATAAAAAATTAGTGACGATTACACCATTAGAGTCCTTGGATCTCACCAACAACTGAAACACCTAACTCTTATTTATAATTGATTGATCCAAACTTCAGGTAGGATGTTTGGTTTGTGAAATTCCGTACCCTTATTTTATCCTGATTGAATGGGGTTCAATTCCATAAAAAAAATTAATCCATGCATCGATGGTTGATTTAATTGATGGATTTATTTTGTTCAAAATGTTTATATTCTCTTCATCTATCTATTTATCCAATAAAGGATTGATGATTAATGAAAAATGGTTGAGGTTCTTTCCTCACATCATGGTGATTTGGGATTTATACCTCATTTCTTCACAACTTCTTCATGGGAAATTTATTTGGCTTGTGGTTCGACGAATACCCGATATTCGATCATTTCACGACCATTATTTGGAACAATATATCGAAACCATGATTTTGGTTCATGATCAAAGATAAAATATAGGTGTAATGAAAATGAAGTAAAATCATAGGGAAAACATAATTGAATTTCAGTTCTTGTTCATCCCACTTTCAATGGTGTAACTGCAGATGATGTGAAGAGGAATTTTTTGAGAAGATTTAAAGCTTAGAATCCCAATCCTCAGTGATGGGAGTGTTGGATTACCCCAAATTTAAAATCTCTAGTGAGGATGGTGGTGGTAGTTACATGTTGGATAGTGTGGATAAAATCATGAAAAATATGTAAAATTGTGGGTTACACGACCTGTGATCCAATATTATACACCATTTGGGAACCCGTTGATACATCATTAGTGCTTTCATAAAGATTTAAAAATCATATGATATGTAAAACAATCACACACCATGTGACACATGCTCAGTGGCTTGGTGTGTTACATGAAGGTTACATGACCAGAGTACACAAACGTGACTAAAGCACACATACATGACCAAAGTACATGGATTGGGACTGGTGTATAAGAGAATGGGTAGAAGACATGGTAAATGTGTCAGGTGACCTCCACACATCATTTATTCTAAAACACATTCCATGTATGTTGAATTTTACATGTTGTGTGAGGCGTTATTACATGGGTAGACAAGGGGTTGGATGGAGATTCCATGTACCCTTCTATACATGTCGTGTACCCCCTTTGAGGGTGTTTAGAGCCATTCGTTTCTTCAGTCTAGAGAATTATTAGTGGAGTGTGTTCCCTTGATCCACCCCCCTGAGGATACAATGAGGAATTACAACAATGTCATATAATTTTGACCCCCTTTGAAGGATGAGTCTTAGATAGTGTTCATGGTGTACCTCAATGAGACTAATGTGTGATCCTCTGTTTTCTTAAACCTTAGGTGGGTTAGTAGAATCATCATGAACTCCTTGAGTGTTGTGTTGATCCTACACAGAGAATAATTTTTAGTAGGGTTTACAGTAGCATGATATTATGATAACCTAAATAATGGGTTGATATAGATTGGGTTTTTAGTGTCCCCCAACAGTTTTATGAGTGATCCCATATTTGAGTATCAGGGTATTTTAAGACCAGAGAGATTTATTGTGTTTGGCCCAATGAACATGACCTCTTAGTTGAGTTTATCAATGATGGCATGTCTCAGGGGGTGTATTCTTCTAGAATGAGCATTTATTCTTGTATAATCACATGGCATGTATTTTAGCTATGACCACCAGGAGGTGTCGTGTCCTTCTTTAGTATATCAATGTTTTTCTATTATTCATTGATTGTTATATCATTATTATGCAATTAATATTCTTGATAAATCATGTTTAGTATTTTTGGGGTATCCTACTAGGTATTTTTATACTCATATCTTTACGTGATCTACCAACACATGTCATGTCTTATGATAAGTACACCTCATTTGGTGGTATCCTAGGAGGATAGGGAGAGGATTGATCATAAATTGCTCTTGATAGTCAAGGTGTTTTTTTGTTGTGGCTTCAATTGATTATATTATTCTTCATTAGAAGATGGTATTTTTTGATCATTTTTTGGATTGTATTTTGACAATTTAATCCCTTTTAGTACTTTACTGTCATACTCCTATTGTTGGATAATATATGTACGCATGCATTGGATTCATTTTTTTTACATTTCCACATAGTATGTGATTGGATTTATGTGCATTCACATAGGTAAATTAGGATAATTCCTCAAATATGTGGGATATTCATACTCGGCACTAGTTTCCGTCCCCTAGACTATTGGATACGGGATTGGGGTATTCATGGTTCAGGCCCAATTGGGATAGGTTATGACATAGTGGTACTATAATAGTTGGTTCAACCCGAGGACCAAATTCTAAGATATGGGTTTGGGTCCAAAGATTAAAGTGTTTTGTGTTTGGATTTCTGGCTAGGTACTCCAGTGTTTTTGTGGAGATCGACGTATCCATACACTAATACATCGATAACCTTCCTTTCAACTAGATACATATTTAAAAAAAAATTTGGAAAACATTTGTATGAGAATCATATTGTAATGGTTTCTGGGTTCCATTTTCATCTTGAGTTATCTCCCCATGTATATTCTTTGGTAGCGGTAAATATTGTTTATTTAGGGATCCCTCTATAAATAAATCCAACCAGGATTCCATTGCATGATCTTGAGGATGATCATCTGATTGAAAATGCATCAGTACAAGGGTTTATATAGGTATACCACCTATAAGTGGTGTACCCACTATACCACCACCTATTGAGAACAAGGTAGAGATGATACAAATAGATAAGGATGCATGTAATCGGAGTGTTCTACAATAGTTCCAATGGAACCAAACACTTAGGTTTCAGGGAGATTGAGACACCTAGGTGGATATGGACTGGATAGAGATAGTCACTCAATTTTTCATCCTTGTGAGGATTTTTATAGATCATATTGTGGTCCTCGAAACAAGTCTTCTTTAGGGGTTTACTATGAGATGGTGGAGTTTTATTACTTAGTCACATGATAATACATCATTCTCTTTGATAGACTTTTACCATATATTATAGGAAGAGTTTTATCCAACAATGTTGTGATCATTTCACATATAGGATATTTAGTATCTGCAACACAACATAATGTCATTGGTAGAGTATTCAATGATGTTTATATCTCTCTTGCGATACTATATGGATATGGTGTAGTATTAAATCTTTAGAGTATATAACTTTGAGTATGGATTGTGTTAGGATATTAGGGTGTCTATGATATCTATCGGTATTCATAATTATGATGCGGTTCTTGAGTGGGTCCTAGTTTTGGAGAGTTTACTTGTAGAGAAGATGCATGTAGATGGGGTTGGTAGTGGGAACCCATGAGATGAGGCCTCAGTGTTTGGTAGTTTATGGCAGTCATAGGGAACTAGGTGAACTATATGATTCCAAAAGATGATTAGGGGATAGATGATTTGTGGTTTATAGATCTCAGGATGGCTCTAATTAGCCATGGGAGAGGTGGTGTTTCCCCTGTGATGGATAGAGACAACTTGCATGAGATTATTCACCCCATTATATTGATAATTGAGAGATTTTAAATGGGCCTACATGGTATAGAAAAATGTTGGATCAGGGTGGTATATAGGGCGAACAACATGGAAGGGGCACTAGTAGAGTAACAAGAGGTGGCATGATGTTTGACCTACCACCACCACCACCCCCATATGATCTATGATAGGCTCAGATAGATGGTGGTTTGGGATGAGGACCACTAAAAACTATAGAGGCTGAAGCATCTGTGGCTATAGGGATGGTATGTGGTACAATATTCTTATTTTATTCTAGAGATGTTGTACTAATAGACATAGGTATTATCCCTTATTTTATTTCCACTTATTTGGTTCGACACATGGAGATTCCATTTAATCAATTATCTTGACCTTTTGTCTTTCTCGATCCAACAAGAGGTGACTCAAAAATTTCATAATTCTACCAAAAGTGTGATATAATTCCTGGAGGTGAGTTTTTTTAATCATATCTATTTTTAGTAGCACTAAGGCCTTATGTCATCATCTTTTGTATAGATTTTATTTTCATAGTTAATGCCCAGATTAATTGTTTTTGGCAAATGATGTGGTGTGTCTATAGTGATGGGTTGAGATTGTCCTTTTTTGGTTTAAAGAAAACCTTCATGGAGTATTATATACTGATGAATTGGATAGTAGAATAGATTACTTAAATGATTTCTTGCATGACAGTTTGAGTAGTGAATTCTATGTGATACCAGATCCTTGTGGTGGTATAGAATTATGAGGACATATTTCTTGATGATGTTTGAGGTTTACCTCCCCTATGAGGTATAGAATTTTGAATTGAATTATACCTCATGATAGATCTTGTATCAGCACTAACATATTATATGGATACCACATAGATTTATAAGATGAGGGTGAAGTTGGATGAATTTTAGGAGAGGGGATTTGTGAGACCCATTGTTTCACCTAGGAAGACCCAATATTTGTCACCGAGAAGGTGGACACGGGCTTGAGGTTATGAATGGATTACCAATAGTTGAACTAGTTGAGAATGATGAATAAGTATTAATTACCAAGGATGGATGAACTCTATGATTATTTGAGAGGGGTGTGACATTTCATGAAGATTGACCTCATATTAGGCTATCACCAACTAAATGTACAGGTTGATCACATAAAAAATATGAAATTTAGATATTTCAATGGTCATAAAGAATACTTTTTTGATTCCCTTTGTAAATATGAAAACCACACAAGTGTTCTTGTAAATAATAAACATGATCATTCATCCTTTATTAGACTAGTTTGTGGTGGTCTTAGTTGATGATATCTTAGTATACTTAGAGATTTATGAGTAAGATATACCCTTGAGGACGACCCGGGATACACTATGAGAGCCCCAAATATTAGGGAAGCTCAAGAAGTTTCTGTTTTTGATTTAGTAGGTCCACTTCCTAGGACACATCATCTCTGAGGTGGGATTAGTAGTGGACCCGGTGAATATTGAGTCACTTCAGGCTTGGGATCCACCCAAGTGTGTGACCATGTCATAGAGTATCCATGGTTTCTATGGGTACTATCAGAGGATTGTATTGTATTTCTCCATAGTGGTAGCACCCTTTACACCTTTGAACTAAAATAGGAAGCATTTTTTGTATAATGTAAGGTTTTAGTAATCCTTCCAAGAGTTGAGGTAAAGGTTTAAGAGCACTTTGTTCTTGAGATTATGAGAGCAGGGTGTTTATTAATAAGTGTTCTATAATGAATCAGGGACTAGGATTTGTTTTTTTATGATGTATAGAAAGGCTGTGATTCACTATAGTTAGCTTTAGTTAATATGACCTGAGAAGAACTATGTGATCCATGAAATTGATTTAGTAGTGGTGACCTTTGAAATTAATATGTGTGGAAAATTCCTTACGTGAGAGTGTTTTATCATCGGATTGGACCACAAGTGTCTCATGTATATCTTCTACCATAATGAATTAAACTTTATACATATTTGATATATATAGTTACTCCAATACTATTAATTTAATATTTTCAATACTCCTCGGAAGGGGATTGTGGTGAATGATCCTCCTAGCTAGAGACCTTATTCTTAGTTGTTGGTTGAGGCAGCAGATCAATTATACTTATTGAAGTTGTCAATAGTGGACTTGGAGGTTCTGTCATATAATCCATCAATGGTTTTTACTCCAATGCTTCTACAACATGTTAGGGATGCTAATCATGTAGATGATGACTGTGAGACCTTACCCACTCAGATATCTACTAGACATGATCATAATGAATATTATGAATATTGGGAGCATGATATCCTTAATAGAGGATGGATGATGACACCTTTGATGTTATAAGAGGAGGTGATGTAAGAGCTTGACACATCCCCTTTTGTAGTGAATCCATGCGTGGACAAGATTTATCCTAACCTATGAAATATATTTTGGTGGCAAGGAATAAAGAGTTGTGTTTTAGATTTTGTCTCTCGATGCCTCACTTTTCAGTGAGTGATTACTGAACAATAGGTTTCAGTGGGTTTAACTCAACTACTTGAGGTTCTAGAGTGGATGTGGGATGGGATATCCATGGATATCACGATGGGATTATCACACACATCCCTGGAACAAGCCACGATCAAGGTGATCATAGACTAACTCACCATGTCATCCCACTCCTATCCATTAGAGTACAGAGCTCACTAAAGTGATTTTGATGCATTTACTTACAAATGAGGAATGAAATGAACCATCAGAAGCCATATGTGGGCTGAAAATGAATTAATATCAATTTAGATGAGGGGGACTTGTGTTCATGAGGGTCTAACCTCAACATTGAGTATGGATATTTGGGTGGGGTGGAAATCTATCTTCTAAATTATTTGGACCTTTTCGGATTCATTGTTGAGTTGGAGAGGTGGCGTACCTCTTATCTCTACCATTGTATATGTACTAGTTACACAATAACATCCATGTGTCACATATTAAAAGGCACGTGCATGAACTGTCACATGTTATTGACTAGGGTGTGGTGGACAATTAGGATAGAGCTACCTTTTTTGAGTACCTTGTATAGATCAAGGATCTGCATGAGAGGATCCCTTGTGGGTGATCAATTCCTCTTTTTTGAGTCTACTAGAATCATTAGAATCTTTTTTAGAGCACCTGGGAGTGTTATACCCATATTCTAGCCCAATACCGTAATCTTTTTAGTAGAGTTTTTCTCTTTTTGGGACCAAAATCCCTAATGTGGGAAAAATGCAAAAAATCATATTTTCTTTTTATTGACTAGGAATATTATATGAATTGTTTTTTATCCAATATCTATGATGATCTGATATTACAAGGCTCTGTGTACCGATAATTAATTTTTTAAATATTTTAAAAATATTAATATGATTCATATATAGTTATTTTTAGAAAAATTGGAACATACTTCTAAATGAGGGCCTATATTTGAAATTTGGGGGGATGATTTTGTTAAAAGAACAATTGTTACCCTAATATTAAAATAACCACTTTCAACATCAGAAATTTATGAAAAAATTATTGTGGGAAAAAATGAAAAAAATAAAATAATTAATTGAGATGATTTATTTTACTTGGTGTTGTGGAAGAATTCCTCTATATAAATGATGTTATGATCAATTTATATGTTTAGCCACATAACCATGACAATTTGAGGGGAAACATTAGAGTGAGCGTATGAGAAGATCTTGGAGAATGATAATGGATTGAGGATCTTTGAAGCATTAGAGTTTGTCAATATCTCTAACGATTGAAATGTCAGACCATTATTTATCATCAATCGATCCAAAATCCTGGTTGAATGTTTTATTTGTGAAATTCCATCACATTATTTTAACCCATAAAACAATGATCAATTCCTAAAACAATAATTTATTCATGAATCGATGATATATTTAATTGATGTATTTATTTTGATCATTGTGTTTATTTCATATTAGTAGGTTTATTTAATTGACAACAGATCGAGTTCAAATAAAAAATGCCGAGGTTTTTTCCTCACATTATCTGGATAATGTATTTATCCAACATCTCTTAGCACGTTCATTATGATATATCTCTTTGGCCAATGCTTTGATGAATACTCGGTATTAGATGGTTACGAGACCGTTCTCTAGTGCAACAGACCGATACTAAGGGTGTAGTCCATGATCAAGCCTCTGATCAAGGTGTATGGAAAAAATAGCACCATTGAAGGTGGAATGGAATGAATTTTTTGTTCTTGCCTATCCTAATTTCAACACTGTAGCTATTGAGAGAATGAGGTGTAGTTTCTTGAGTGAATTCAAATCCCGAAATCCAAATATATAGATATTGGATTGTTAGTCAACCCCAGATCTACCATATTCAGAGAGGACGACTGCAGTGGTGATGCAATGTACAACCCAGAGAGGCTCTAAATGGATATGGAAATGAATTAGTTTCTCAACATATAATATGAAATTACATGTACTGTTGAACCCCCTAGATTTGGTGCTACATTTTCCATGAAGAGTTAAATATCACACACTATTTTTCCTTATCACACGAAGTGTGACACGTTCATTGATGCTCAACATGTAAAGTGGAGGTTATACTTCCAGAGTACATGAACATGGCCAGAGAACATGGACATGGATAGAGTATAAAAACACAGTTTGGTGTATATAGTCCAGGGAAGATGTAATGGAAAGTGTTTTTTTGTCCTCTATATGTCGTGTATTCTAAAATACATTCCATGTATGTTGTGGTTTACATGATGTGGGAGGAAACACCACAAAGGAACACTAGGGGTTTAATGGACACATCGTGCACCCTAATAATCACGCCACATACCCCTTTTCAGTGTGTACAGAGCCCTTTATTTCAACATTTTATGCCAGTATCTATTGATTTAATCCCCTTATTCTATCCCCTTTAGGTTAAAGAGTGGTATTACATCCACATTATTGGATTTTGATTCCCTTTGGAAGACTTGTGTCAAAGAGAGTTCAGGGAGTCTCTCTATGAAACTAGAGTGTGATCCTATATTATTTTATACCCTAGGCAGGAATTTTGGAATAAATATGAAATTCATGAGTTGTTTTTTGATCCTCCATATATCAATCCATTTCAATAGAGTTCATGATTTCATGAGAGTGTGATCTCTTATATAGAGGTTTGATCCAGATTGGGTTCATTGTGTACCCCAATAGTTCTAGTCATGATCCCCTATTTGGGTATTGTGGTCTTCTAAGATCAGGGAAATTTATTAGGGGGAGACCAATGATTGTGAATTCTTGTATTAGTGTATGATATTATAGAATGAATCCTGAAGTGGATTCATTCTGAATGATCATTAATTCAAGAAGAATCCTATAATCGGTAGTTTGGTTATGACCTCCTGGAGGTGTCATGTCCTTCCTATATATTTCTAGGTTTTTATGTTATGCATTGATTACTATATCATTATTATGAGATGACTATTCATATGTTTCAATTATACTTTTTTCAAGTTGACCAATTGGGTATTGTTAAACTCACCCCTCCATTGACTATGCCTATACGTTTTCTGTCTTATGAAGATGATTGGCCATTTCGAGGTATCATAAGAGGAAAATGAGCAGGTGAATCATAGATTGATCTTGAAATACCATGGTATTTTCTAGGTGGTTTCATTTGATCATAGACCTAAACCTAGGTACACGTTGTAGCTTATTTTTTTGTTGGGATTGTATTTGGACCTCTATATAGATTGAACTACATTTCTACCACACACTAATTGTGGGATCGTAGATATAAGCATGTGTTGGTTTTATTTGTTTTATATTTCATCATTGTATGGGATTAGAGATATGTGTGTGCATAAAGTTACATTAGGGTAATGCATACCATGTGTGGGATATTCCTTCTTGATGTTGGTCTCCAGCCTCTGGACTATTAGAGGAGGGGCTTGGGGGAGTCGTGGTTTGGGGCTCATTGGGTTGGGTTATGCCACACGCGTTGGTAAAAATCTACGAGGGTATATCATACATAGAAATGGGTAAATTACCCTCTATAGAAGATTTGTAACTAATGATAAGATAAGTACACCAAAAAACCCTACTCATGATAATGGGTAATGAATACCCAAGTTCATGCTTGTAATGTCATAAAAAACTATCAAAAATTAAAAGGAAACTATGTGTACCAATGAATAAACTCAGTAGAACAAACATAACCAAACTAGTTCTTAAACAAAAATGATCTAGTAATATCCTTCCCTATATCCAACATTCTCTTGCTGACCTAAAAACATTTTATATAAATATAGGGTGTGAATAATAGGTAAAACTAGTAATATCATCCTCAAAGCCTCTTATACAGAATATAATGAAAGCATGCTAATTCCTAGTGAATAACAAGTGAAACTAACTCATCCCCTAAATTGATATAATAAGTTCTAACTTCACCATATATATCTCTAATAAAGTATGAAATGAAAGAGATCATATAATTCAATAATAAAAATATAGATACCCCACCACCACTTCCCCACAGGTTTGTTCCTCAACCCCAATGTTCTAATTTGCACACATCTCTCTCTAAAATAATAAAAAACAAAGATAAATGGGATAGTGTTTTATAATATTTATATCATCATTATTTTCCACATCACTAGATAATAACCAAGTATTTTATAGGATTCACTATATCCTATATGTTATTCGTTAATACTCTGTTCAAATTTTTTGGTATGGTTATATCATTACGTTTAAGAGACATGATGATCTATGCCTATAATGGAATGATTATTCTTGTCAGCCCATGATTTTACATTGGGAAAAAAATTAGTTTCTTTTATAGATATATATCCTATGAATATTTATTGTGGTGGGTTCATTTATATTTTCACAATCATTCACCTCAGATTTATTATATTCATCTATCATTGAAACTCCTAGTGGATTCCATATCTATACCACAGTTAAAAAATTATTTCCAAAGGCGAGAAATCAATCGGTGTTTCAAACTCATAGATGCTTTAAAAAACAAATTAGTGAAGAGGATTGTAGTTTGAGATCATCAAATCCTTTTTGGGGAATAATTTTTTATTTTGTATCTCTCTTATATATTTAGGATGTATTCAAAAATCTATTCCAAATCCCAACACAATATTGGTTACCCTAATAAAATGATCGGGTATTGAATTATTCTTTTTGTAAAGAGGGTTTTCATTAATGAGACCATAAGTATATATCCAAGGGTATATATATTTCCTCTTATTTATTTTCAATAGGTATATGAATATATTTTAAATCCATATAACCAGGAACTCTAGAGTTTATAAGCATCTATTTAGAAAATTTGTGATATGAGGATGGGATTGAACCTTCAGCAGGAATTTTTTGTATCTTGTTTATAACTGGAATCAAAACTGACATAGTCTATTTATATATTTGTTATAAATTTTAAAATCATTCAAAAGGGTATTATATGAGGGCATATAGGAACTAGGTATGGATCTTGATCCTTATGAATGCTCCCTACGTATCCTAAATATATTAGGAATATGATACATCATTGTTTGATATATACTAATCATTATAATGGGCGTTTAAACATAATTAATGAATGTGGGGATTATTTAACTTGGGTTTACTAATACGGTAAGGACATTCAGATATAGACTGAGGTGGATGCCCTTGTATGGGAGAAATCATATCATGTTGCTAAATGGGGATCACACATTGAGGTTTCCCAAGATGAGGAAACATTATGATGCTAGTTTTATTATCATTTTTAATCCCCATTATCAAGTGGGACATTCATAGTTTTAGAAAAAAATCAACGTATGTGATCATAATCATCACATATGGATATAAGACTTATGAACTAGGGTGTCCCTATAAGAGTGCTTGAAATGGATATCATTCCTTATGAAGGTGTCTAAAGTATCTTGTTTATATCATGAATGTAACGACCACAAATCCAGCAGACCAGATCCAATGACTTACTTTATTACATTGGAATTAGATAAAAGGAATCAAGTTCCAAAAAACCTAATAGTTTAGTAGTTTTAGAAAACTGAATACATACTCATGTTTTATATTAAAATTTAACTCATAAAATACCACATCTAAATAACTTTGTGAACACCACTGTATCCCTAGCTCATCCATACATATCAATCATAAGACACCTATTAACATAATGGGTAAAAAATTAAAAATAAGGAAGGGGATAGTTAAATTATTATTAATGGTTAAGTATAATAGAATCTATCATAATTAATAATTAATAATTATGATAATTTAAATAACTAAAACACATTCCATTTTATCAATAACATGAGAATAATATGGATAAAATAAAAGATGGTAAAGTAATATAATATAAATAATCACTTGTGCTAGAAAAAGTAATAATGGATATTCTTGTAATTTAATACTCATATGGAAATGAAATTATAATCTCATAATATGGTATTTCATAATGTTGGGCATCTAAAATATACTGTCAAATTCTCGACTCAGACATCTAAAAATAAATGGGTACGACCTCCGCCAAAGGCAATATGGTTTGTCTCACAAGACATATCAATGCATTGAGGGAGTATAAAGGGCCCCAACCATCACTTAATTAGTCCAATGCATTCCTCATATGAAAGTGGTGAAATATAATCAATATAATCTATTTTTACTAAAATTCTCATACAAAATGGAAATAAATTTCATTAAGAATACCTAATCACAAACTATCCAAAATAATATGGGGAATGGTATAAAAATATTAGATCACTAGTAAAACTTGCTAATAAACATTTTATACAACATGGTAGATGGTATAATAAGAGATCAACCTTAATAATTCACATTATTCAACAAAGGACATTGACATAGATGGAAATAATTTAAATGAGATCATTAAAAAAATCTTGACAAACTACCATTTTTGAATTTGAAATCAATTGATTTTTAAATTATTGACCAATTATAAAATATTTAAAATTATTTGAAAATAAAAATGTAAACTTTTCATGAAATATTTAAAATATTAAGGATCCATTATGGTGGGAATATTTACTCATTATATATAAGTTAAGTAAATTCTTTCTATATTTTTGTCGGAAAAGTCTCAAAGAACCTTGTTTTGAAAATGAGAAATTATTCCATTAAAAATATATTATAAAGATTAAAAAATATTAAATGAATTTAAAATCACAGTATAATAGTAAAATATATTTTTTACACTATTTTAGAAAACAAAGGCAATGAAGAAAAATAATGTTTTAAGGGAAACTGAAGAAAGATATTTTTCTAAAAGAAATTTTCTTATAAATATTATATCATTGAAGTGAGAAATAATAAAATGAATCAAATATTTTTATTATTTGTAAATCAACATAAAATAAGTGGAAACATAATATATTAAAAATAAATTTCACAAAAAATATTACTATGACCTAATCAAGGAATTAGAAGATTAACCCAAAGAATGGAAATTAGGTTAAGAATTCCCATACCACATTGTAATAAGTTAAATCATATGCCCCATAAAAGAAATAAATATCAAATGAAACATTTAATACCATTAGGATAATGATATTAATGATATTATATATCAAAGGTAATTTCACAAACCACACACATGGAATAAGTGGTGAATAAGGAATATATCTGATAGGAGTAAAAGTGAGATGAGGAAACCCTTACCTCACCCTTTTCTTTTAATATAGTATTCTTTATAGCGCTATATAACGGTTTAAAGAATATTATTAATTCATTAAATAACTATATTCATATATATAATACCTTATATGACCCTTTTATTATATATTACCACCCATTAATTGATAACATTTCCTTATTTTCATTGTTTCATGTGTGTTTGTTTCATGGTTCCATGGCTGGTTCATTTGTGTATAATTATGTATTTTGTTGTCAAATGGAAAAAAACACCAGAAGTGAAATGAAATGTAAGTAATGAACATACATAATTTAAAATATTTCCATTTATCATCTTTATTTCATACATGATGTTGATTCATTTGATAAAGTGTTAATGATGAATGTTTAGTTTATTTTTTTTTGTTTTTCTAATCACCATGAATTAGTTTTTCTTTATTTACTATTATGAGTATATATTATTTCCAGAACATGAATAATGATGTAATAAAATTATAAAAGCATTATTTATCTTGACGAATTTTTTTATGATTAACCATGAAGGAGGTAATGGAAAAAACAAATACATTATTCACTTAGGTGATTAATTACCATAACTTACACAATGATTTCATTTCATTGAATAAGAGGAGGTAATAAAAAGTATGGATATAATATTTCTATAGAAACATTACACTATATTATAAAAATTATTATAGAGTTATTATGTATTTATGGATGAATTATGTGAGGATATAGAAAAAAAAGAAATTGAGAGTAGTGTTTTTAGAAAACTACATCTTCAAAATCACCTCCATGAGGGACCATTTATGAACTTTGATTTGGTCATTTGGTGAGACCAGAAGCAATTTTATGTGGGGAGAGTGAGGAGTATAAGTTTAGGTATATAATTTAGAAGCATCATGTATTGTGATTAGAAATTGGGGGGGAGTGAGGGGTGGTATTTATACATTAGGAAAGGTGGGTTTAAGTGATTAAAATAATAACTATTTTATATTTAACGTCAAACACATTGATGTGACATTAATTTCTAGGATTATTTTATAAAAAATAATATTTTATAGGATTTTTAGGGTGGCTAAATACCTCATCAAACAATTAAATGTGGTGTTTTTTTTGTATTTTAATCCTTTATCCTTTAAACTTTAACATGTTTCATTTTTTACCTAAACCCGAATAAATAATTTTTTTACCATGGTGAATTTTATATACATAAAAATGAAAATAACCATACTACATAATTGGGAAATTATGATTCCAAATATAAAATATATACTAATATATTCAATTCACATAATTTACAAAATTATAATTATAATTAGTCTTACATATACAACAAAAAAGAGGGGTTTTAAAGTTAACCATTCAATATTTTGAAATGCCTATATATCCAATTTCAATGTGAAATTGTTTAAAATGACCCAAATTTGTTTTATATATTTATAATTTAACTAATTATACTTTAAAAACAATTTAAAATATAATTTGACAATATAAATAAATTATAAAAAATCATTTTTAATTAAAAATATGTATTTTCACTATTCATCAAAAAATCAAACTTCTCTATAAAATAAATATATTCACACCCTAAGATAGTTTTATTTTATGAATTTAAAATTGGATTTTAGTTTATTATATAAAACATATAAACGTGTCAAAATTTAGATTTAACGTTGGATCAGCATCAAACGGTGGAAAAACTGCCTTTAAAAATATATTGCTTTTTATGACTAAAGTGGTATTTATTCTTATCTTAAGCCTATAAAAATTGTTGGATGAATTTAAAACCATTATAATAAAAATATAACATATAATTTTAATTCAAATATTTCCATAATATTTATTAATTTAAATTTATATGATAAAATTTCATTGTGGTTATAAAAATATTTTTTTTAATAAAAACACATCATTATGTTCACTTGGTTTTCATTGTTATTTATAATTAATTAGTAACCAATGAATTATTTTTTAAAATATTTTTAAAATATATTTATTAAATATCATCAATTACCACCATTCCAATGGCTAGGTGATAAAATTCATAATTGAATAATAATATTTTATCATTTTTTTAATCTTAGTGTTCGTTGTAATGTAAGCCATCAAAAAATTAAAATTTATTTAAGAGAAATACAATAAAATATTGGGTTGTTACATTCTCCCCTCCTTCGATAAATTTAATCCTCATAATTTGGAATTGAACTTATAAAATCCAAACCGTTTACTTTAAAATACCTATTTGGGAAATCCACACTGTAAACAGGTTTAACAAAACATCCCCTTAGTAAGAGGGAAACATAGATTCGATTTCTACCGCAAAGATTGTATTTTGAATATGATAATATTAGTTCGAAGAGAAAATCAAGAAACTGAAGAAAAATATGACCATAATTTTTTAATTGATAATTATAGAGGACATGATCATTAAGAAGTTAACTGAAACCATAAATCTATTGATTCGTTAAATAACCATTGATTTCTTAGTAAAAAGAGTAAACATATCACTTTTTTGTTCCAACATCCCTTTTCTTAGAGTTGTGGAATTATTTTAATATCTCAATAAAATCATACTTAAATAAAAAAAATTTATTAATTTATATTTAATTAGATTAATATCATTATTTTTTGTGCTTCCACCTACATCCACTTTATCCCTTACACTGAGAAATGATTGCTCATGATGAATTTTTTATACCATAAGTAGAATAAAAGATTATAAGTTCCAAAAGTCATTCAATCAGCCTTTAAATTTTTAATAAAAGAAAAATGGTTATTACATGTTATCCAATAACATAATTTATACTTTAACCTAAAACAATAATATCCAATGTTCATCCTAAGCCATTCCATAAGTCGTTAATTTTCAGACTCACCTAGAATAAGTCGATCCTAATTCAAAGACCAAATATCTCGAAGGAAGTTAACTAAATTTCCAAAATAAAAATAGCATCAGATTCCCCAAACAACATAAACAATCTTTTATTTTCACATGACAAATATATGAATACCTTGATCTCCATTACACAATAATCATAACATGAATGATTCAAAAAATAAAATCTCAAATTATTGAATATATTCGTTAAATCCAATCAAGTTGTAAACCATACAAATATATCATAAGACATCAAATAAATAACCAATTTCATGGACACCAATAATATACTAGAAATATAAATTTTTCATGATTAATTAAATATCAATAATACATTAAGGGTTATCTTCCCCCAATAATGTGTTTTTTAAAGGACCAAATTACAAAAGAGTCACTTCTATTGGTTACTGGTACCATTCCTTAAATTCTTGAAAACACTTAATGAATTACTGGAGTAAAGTCCTTTCATGTCTCAAGATTCATATAACCAGGGCATAATTGAGTAAATAATTCTTGAATCCAAATACACATAAAAGTTAATAATTTTACTTCATTATTAAACCATTAACTTTTCATCATTATCTTATTTCATAATACCTCTTTCCTTTAATTTTTCAGTTGTAGTCTGTTAATCCCTGATAGTATGACCATTACTTGTGTAGATTTATTTATTCTCTTAATTAGTTTCCCCCTATACATTTATTTAAATAATGGCCTTATTTTCCACATTAAAAACATTGAACCATCAGTAATAACTCAAGGAGATCGTTATTCCTAATATTCCAATTCTCATTATAAATTACTTGCTTTATATCATTATTTTTACACCCAAAAAATTTTCCTGTTCTACTAAAACATTCAATTGGTGTTTCTTCTCGCATTATCAACCAAATTTCTATCACATTCATCATTAATCCAGTTCCCTCTAGTTCTATCCATTGACTAAAACCAAAATCATAGTGTAATAAACACTAATCACAATGATAAATCACATTGGGTTGAGGAATAATTTATATAATATATTAATCATGAAACATTCTTAATATATGAATCTTTAGGTTTAATATAAGTTATCAATTATAATTAAAAAGACTAGAGAATAGTACCACATACTTATAATTATCATTAAATTCATACGTAGGATTATATTTTCTAATGCAGATTTTCCTAAATCTAGTTCCCAAGGTTTCTACTAAAATTCTTATGATACCAACTATAATGAACTTGACTTCATCATCGCAAATCCAATGACTTAATTTATTAAAATGGAATAATAATATATAAGAAATCACATTCCAAATGACCAAATAGTTTAGTTGATTTTGAAAAATAGATACATACTCAAATCTTACATTACAATTGAAACATAATTACAACATAGGAATTCCATTGTGAACAAAATTGTTCCCCTATCTCAACTATTCATATAATTCATAATAAACATCTTGAAATCATAGGTAAAAAATAAAACATATGAAAGGAGTGATATCAAATGTTGTGTAAGGGTTAAGTACAGGGAAATCTATTATAAATAATAAATAACAATTATGTTATTGAAAATAACTAAAACATAGGTCATTTAACCAATAACTGGAGCATATTATTGATGCAATAACAGGTGATCAAATAAAACGATATAAATAATCATTTTAGATAGAAAACTTTATCATAGATAATATAATAATTGATTAATCACATGTAAATAAAAGAATAATATAAAAATGATGGAATGAATAATCACAAACATCTAAAACATACTATCAAGGCCTTGACTAATACATTTGAAAATAAATATGTAAGTCCTCATTAAAAACCGAATCCAGTTTGTCTAATCAGACCTATTAATGAATCGAGGTGATATAACAAGACATACCCATCATTTAATTTTCCCAATACATTCCTCATATGTGAAACACAATAAACATATAAATTTTTACGGGAACTAGCATACAAAATGTAAATAACTTTCATTAAGTAGACATAAGCACACAACATCCATAATAATATTTTGAATGGTATCAAAATAGTACACCCAGTCAAAATAATCAATAAAAATTTAATAAAATATTGTATAGTGTTTCATAAGTGATAAAACTAAATGAATAAATATATTTAATAAAGTATGTTTACATATATTAAAAAACATTAAATTATATCATGGATAAATTCTTGAGGAAAATACCCTTTTTCACTTTGAAATCAATTTTGTTTAATATTCTGTGAAATTTTAAAAGAAATTATTATATTGAAAATACACATGTAATATTTTAATGGAATCTTCAAAACATTAAGACATTGTGATGGTGGGGAAATCCACTCAATCCATATAAGTTAAAATAAACATTTTCGTATTTTTGTCAAAAAATACTTAAAGAACCTTGTTTTGAAAATGAAAAAAATAAACATTGAAAACTATTTTGTAAAATGTAATGAATGAGTGAAAATGAATTTAAAAATCACTTTATCATAGTGAAATCATTTTTAAACTATTTTATAAAAAATATAAAAGGAAGAAAAAGATCATTTCAAGGGAAACTCTATAATTATAATTTTTAAAATAGAAAGTCCCTTATAAATATATATCATTGATGTGAGGATTAATAAAATGAATAAAATATGTGTATTTTATATAAATACACCAATAATAGGTGGAAACCTATGATATTAAAAAGTCATTTCACAAATTATTTAACAATTATATAATCAAGTTAGTATAAGTTTAACCTATGGAAGGGAAATTGGGTTAGGAACTTCCTTACCACTTTGTAATTAGTTGAATCGTATTCCCCATAAAATTAATAATTATAAAATAAAAAATTCAATGAAACTAATATAATAATATTTTTGATATGTTATATTACGTTACAGTTCTAACACAAAACATAAGTAATAAGTGGTTAATAAGGGATATATCTCACAGATGAAAAAGTGGGAGGAGAAAACCCTTACCTCACATTTCCATTTAGCGTATCATTCTTTGAACACATGTATAATGGTTTAAATAACGTTATTAATTAATAATATAACCATAGGAATATTTATAATACCACATATAATCCTTTTATAACATCTTAATACCCATTAATTAATAATATTTCAATATTATCTTTGTTTTGGATGTGCTTGTTTCACGTTCCATGGTCAGTTCATTTACATATAAAGATAAATTTTCATATAAAAGGGATATAAATCTATATAAATGAAATTAAATAGAATTCATGAACTTCAATAATTTTAAATATTTCCATTTATAATTTTTCTTTCATACACGAGGATGATTCATTTGATAAAGTGTTATTGATAAATTTTTAGTTTATTTTGGTGGTTTTTTTGAACATCCTGATGTAGTTTCATTTTATTTAATTTTATGTGTATATATTAGTTCTATAAATTTTAATAGGACATAATATACTTATTAAAATATTATTTAAGAAGAATAATAGTTTTATTACCATCCATGAAGTCCATAATAAAAAATGAACAACATAATTCAAGGGTGAGGCTAATCACCATAACTTGGACAATGGTTTTGTTTCCATGAATAAGAGGAGGTAACGAAAAGTATTGATATAATATATTCAAATTGAAAAATATTTCTCTCATATATTCATGATATTGGATTTATCATTCCTTGAAGGATGAAGTGCGTGAGGATAAAGTAAAAGAAGAAATGATATTGGGAGATGTGTTTTGAGAAAATTACATCTTATATATCTCCTACATGAGAGACCCTTAAAGACCTTAGATTTGTTATTTTGGTGATATATGTATCATGTAGAACTGGAAAGAGTGATGATGATATGTTTATTCAGATATTTTATGATGTTTATGGATTGTGAGTCAAAATGGGTGTTTGAAGGGTGATATTTATACTTTAGTAGAGGTGGGTTTATGTGATTAAAATAAGGATTATTTTATACTTAAAGCCAACCAAATTAAGGTGGAATTAATTTAAATTAATTTTTACAGAAATAAATATTTTATTGGATGGTTAGGGTCAATAAATACTTTAACTAACCATTAAATTTTTTAGTATTTTGGTATTTCGAGCCTTTACTATTATAACATTACCATTTTTAGTTTTTACCTATATAATTGTAAACAAATTTTCTACCATGGTAAATTTTAAAAAAAAACAATTAGAAAGACCCTACTAACTAATTAGTATTATATTTATATATATATATATAGAATCCATTTTACTTGAATAAATTTACAGAATTGAAAAAATTAGACAAAAAATTAGTCTTCTAGACACAATAAAAAAGAGGGGTTCTAAAGTGGAATGTTCACATGTTTGAAATGTTTTATATCCAATTTCAATGTGAAATTGATTTAAATGAACAATATTGGTCTTATTTATATATATTTTAACTAATTAAACATTAAAAATAATTTACAATACAACTTATTGATATAAATAAATTAGATGAAAAATTAGTTTTTAAATTAAAAGTTAGTATTATTAACTATTCATCAAAAAAAGAAACTTGTCTGTAAAATACCAAAATTTAGATATAAGATAATTTTGATATTATTATTTAAAATTTAAATTAAATATTTTTATTTAAAACATATAAAATTTTCGAATCTCATATTTAAAAATGGTATTCTATCAAAAGGTTGGAAAATATTCATTAAAAATATATAGACTTTTTATGCATAAAATTGGATTTATTCTTATCATAATCCAATAAAAAAATTTATTTTAATTTATAATAATTCTAATGATAATATAAAATATAAATTTTATTAATATATTTCAATAATAGTGATTAATTTAATTTATTATGATAAAATTTCATTGTGGGAATAAATATTTTATATTTACAAAAAGACACCCTAATGTTCAATTGGTATCCATTTTTATTTTTAATTTATTAGTTAACGAGGAATTAATTTTATAAACATGTGTAAATTATATTTATTTAATCTTATTCATTCCCATTTTTCAAATAGATAGGTGATAAATGTAAAAATTAAATAAAAATATTTAATAATTTTTTTAAGATCGATGTTCCAAGTAACATATATGATCGGAGAAATTAAATAAATTTCAGAAGAGACATACCTTAAAATCTTGAGGTGTAACTGGGAATTAGAGTGTCAAAGTTTAAAATGGTGTGTGTCTTAGTTTGTCTTCAAGATAAGGTTATCACGTCCTGGGTTGTCTTCATGACATTCTTAATATGTTACAGGGACTATGCATAACACAGTTGACATGTCAAGAGTGTCTGTCTAACATATATGGTGTGTCTATCTGACAGGGTTGGCATTTCTTGTGGACTTCACATGAATTAGATAGCATGTTCAAGGGTATTCATTTGATCAACACAGACATGTCAAAGGGTGTCTCATGATCAAGGCTGGCATCTCGGAATGCTGTGACATGATCAAGATGGCATGTTTGGAGGAAATCACATGAATTGGATGATATGTCAGTGGTCCATCATGTGAAATGGATAACATGTAGAATGGAATACATTTTATTGTTGTACACATGTTCAATGTTTCCACATGATCAAGAATTATAGGTCAGAGGGTTGTCATGTGATCTATATGACATGTCTAGAGGATTATCGCATGGTCTAGTGGACCTGTCTAGAGGACATCATGTGGTGTGGCTAAAATGTTTGGAGGACATTGTGTGACATGGAAGACATGTATAAAATACTTCAGTTTACTTTTATGATAAATATGGATTCCTTCAAATTACATATATAACAAATCCCAATGTTTGTTGCACGAGCTAGCTCACATTCCCATGTTCAGTAACATGATTTGGCTAACATGCTCAGGTTTTGTCACATGGTCTAGCTGATTTTCTCGGGAAATATCACATGACCTGGATAGATCATGTGAATTGAAGTATGGCTTCCTATCAAAATTATTATATCAATCTTAGTGTAATGATTCCAAATTCTTTAAACTTTATTTCATAAACACATCATTGTTTTTTAGGAATTGGCCTATTTAGACTTTGCATAAAAAATTAGGCATGTGGATAATCTTTTACATAATCTAGATAGAACACCACAAATCAATCACCTAATAAATATAGTTATCATGAAATGCTTCTATAAATTTATCATAATTTACTAAGTCATACCCCAAATTTACCAAGTGGAATGCCCTTACGATTGCATTGATTTCTACTCAATGAATTTTTACCTCACTTCTGTGCTACGATGAGTCACCTATATCACATGTGTCTTTTTTTTCATTCCATGGGGGGATAATTTATAATCATATCCACTCTTCTTCAATTCCCCTTCGCTCAATGCATATATCACATATATCCTCTCAAGTCTATGGAGGGGGCATCACATTGTGCACTTTTCCTGAACGAGGAACAGGTCATTGATGACATCATCATTGTGTCGTATGATTAATAGAGACTATGTGAACACTCCATAATCACCCTATTTAGGGGACTATTAGCTAATCAAAGGGATTTTTCCTAATCATGTCAACATTCCAAAGAGCCTTCATATGATCTTGATGACATACCTTGGAGTCTTCTCAAAGCCAGGACACTTATCAGAGGGGCTTTTCCATGATCAAGGGATATTTATTCGGGGCCCTTTATGAGATTTAGTTTCTCATTGGATGGTATTTGAATGAAAAATAACTCAACTCTTCCTTGTATGATGCTTCCATATTTTCCAAATTTTAAACTTTATTTTTAATATCAAACCCATTGGGTGTCTTTATTGTGCCACAAGATCAATTCTATATCTCATTGTGGAATGAAAGAATTATTAGGGATGATCATTCTAATTATATATGGTATGTCATGTGATCAATTCTGCATCTCGTGATGATGTGAGTTAATTTACATGGACAATCACTCTAAATATATGTGGTGTTTCGTGTGATAAATGTGGATCTTTCGATGGATCTTAATCATTTTCACATATAATCACTCTACTTATTTGTGGTTCACATGTTTCTAAAAGATGGATCTCAAAATGATGTGTGATAACTGGCTTAAATAGTCTATCTTCTTTTCAATAGTTTGACACATGATCGAATAGACACATCTTATGTCCTTTTAATGATTAAAGTGACATACCAAAAGATTCTCTATTAGTATAAATGAAATTCATATTGGGGTCTCGCATGATCATTGTTCAGATCATGTGAGTTATATGATCCCTTCATGTGAAAAACAATATAACATCGATCACATGAAACCTAAACCTATTTCATCATTATTTTATACGGGCCTTTTGTGCTTTTTAAGCACTTATTAGTTGACATGTTTCGTGATTGGAAGAACTCATCTGTAAGCCTTATTCGGATTATCAACACATTTTTGGATTCCTTTACTTGGAAAGGAGGTCTTGTCTAAAGGGATTTGTATAACCATAAGGACTCATCTAAATGGATTCTTGTGATCATTATCAGATCATGAAGAGTGCATGATCTTCCCCCATGAATTTTCTAGGGTCATTTGATCCCATGTCCTCCTATAGGTTTTGCGATTCACGTGATCTATCTTCAAGATCCTCATATAGCCATACTACTCCTTCATAAATCATTAAGGAAATAATAATTATGATTTGGGTATTTCTTTGATCATAAAATTTACAATACTAATTTCTCAAGAATCAAATCCCCCCCCCAATAGAGTGGTTAATAGTGATGGGAATGAAATATGAGGAGTGTAGATTCCAAACTGAGTACTTAAATATTCTTTTGATTAGAATCCCAAGAAACTTATGGTCTTCCAAGATATCTTTCATATTCAATGGGGTCATTTATAAATAGGATATCTAGGGAGACAACCATTCCACTAGTGAGTCAAAAATTCAGATCTCTTGTGACATCTTATCTCATATGCATACTTCACATGACTGCCTCAAAAGAACCATATTCCAACAATTAATTCATAAGACCTATTTACGAGATTTAATCATGTGATATCACCATATGACTTCCTCATGTAACTACTTTTTATTAATACATTCTCAATAAATTCATGACTTAATCAATAGTAATTTGGTTGAACTGCGATATACTTATCAACCACGTGGTTTCTTTTCATACTTCACATAACCTTCATGATTATCATGTGATCACTTTATCATTATGTTCTTTCTGAGACCTTCATAAGGTCACATGATCTCATGTTTTGATATGTATATTGAGATCATGAAATGTTGCACGTGTCACATTCCTCCCATGACCTATGATTGGTATTGTGATTATAAACCTTTATTTGGCCATGTAATTCATGTGAATTTGTCCTCTCTACACAGTTAATTTAACTAATTCCCCTTTGAAAATTTTACCCTTCATCATGTTTTCTTCATACTAATATGTATATGTGTTAAATTTCACAAAAATCCCCTAATATAGATAGTTGGGTGGATATGGTTTCCAAGATTCACATTTTTGATAGTCGGTATCATGTATTCTTAGATAATGAGGTCCTAAGGGGCCATCTCCCACCAAAACATTATAAAAATCCTCTATCACACTGAATATCTTTTTTATGGACTAGATATTACGGATGATACCATAATTCCTTCACCTAACTATAATCTTCCATCCAAATAATTTTCATATTCTCTCAACTACATTAAAAATGAAAATTTTAATGTATCCATTTGATTTTGGAACCACTCTATAGGTTGTCCCATGGGTTGGATAACTACCATCAGGGTCTAGATTGTTGTGATGTATCCCATAATCCAATTTCTCATAGATACTAAAACATACTTGTATAATATTTGAATAATCCATGAAGAGTTTGGAACTCAAAGCGGAACATATGACCTGTAGTAAACTTCTCAGATGAATGGGAATGGACATTCATGGTTAGTCATAGTTACTCAGAATTCTCTAATTAGTTACAAATAATTCATCTGTACAAGGTAGAATTGAATTCTTAGTATATTATGTTCCATATGTTAGAACCCCTTAGAGATATTATTAGTTGTTGGTGTCTTGGCACTAATTCTATTCATATTCTGCACAATGAAGCATATATCACCCTTTGTTATATTTACCATTTAGGATGAATAACTCCTCTCCCAGCGATGTATAATGAATTTATTCTTACTTAAATTATTTGGTATGAAACTACACAAACTCCAACCTTATCATGGTACATGATTTTCCTAGAAAAGAAGAAGATAATAATGAAGCAAAACCAACAATCACTTATATCATTAAAGGACATGATCAACATTTTCATTCATCGTATAGTGACTTAGACAATGACTGTACGCCCTATAATGGTCCTTCTTGAAATTTTTGATACATCACAGGCTCTTATTGGGACATTCTCAATGTTTGGAGTATGCCTCATGGAGATACCAGTTGATTACTGATGTATCCCCAAGCCCTTTCTTATTGGTACTTTTATCCATGTTTTTGGATGGGTGAATTTTCCAAGTCCTGGAAACATTGTTTGACATTCGAGTATGCTCTTAGGTGATGAAATCCTAATTTGAAGAGGGGATAAACATTAATATAGTTATGCTGAATATTTCTCTACTTTATCAACTCCATGGTTATATACAACAAGGAAACATCCCATATCAGATTGAAATCCCTCTCCTGTTTTTATTTTGTTGGATAACAAATAATTTATAGTATTACAAATATCCAAGCACCAATAATATTCCTCAAAATTCATTCAATACCATGAATTTGAGTGTTTCTGGGTTAAAGATATTTCCATTATATCTGAATGAGGTTATGAATATGTTTCTCTGGCATGATATTTTCAACTTCATTCCCTATCCTGATCCAACCAAGAAAATTATCGACCATGGTAGCAGATCATTCAATGAGATTTTATATAAAATTTCTCTATGGAATGGGGTGCATGAAGCTCATGTAGAAAAGCTAATTATCTTCAATCTGTATATGTCCAAATTATTATATACTATGGTTTTCTATATTCATACGGTTTCCCCTCTTGAATCAGATGACATGTAGGGAGAATCAATTATCGAGATCATTAACCAATTTTGGATCATGTAGGTACATGGAAATAGAAATGCTGATGTATTCTTACTCTTATCAATGACCTAATATTCCGATCATACAACTATGACTAGGATTGGGTAGAATCATACCCATGTGAGTATTAAATCAACCAGTCTGTCAGGTGTAAAAGAACTATTTTTCACTGAACCCCTTATCTATGGTAATAATAGAGATTATTCGGGACTTAGGGGATCCTCCAATCATGTTCTCACACCATAGTAAAAAATTTCCCATTTGTGGGAAATAGTTTGTTATAGAACATGTTCTATCAATACTAGTGACAAATGGTGAATTAATTGAGAGGAGAGAATAAAAGACATCTTATATTTCTTCTATGTTGTCTTATATAATCCTTATTTCAACAGATTTGATGTTAGAATACCCCCCACCATCCATTCCTCCTTCCCCACCCCAGTGGTTGCAGTGAACCACGTACCATGAAATATAGTCTAGTATAAAATCAATACCTTGATCAGTAAGACTCTCTTGGAGGATTTTCATGTCCAATTTGAATGACTCATGAGAACTTTCACGATTTCAAGGTAGGTTGATTTGATTTTCATCTATTATATGACATCATTCTCTTGATTATCCTATCTAAAAAATTTACTCCAAATATTGAGAATGACCAGTGCATATTTGATGAAAACACTTCTCTAACCCAAGGATTAATGGAATATTCAGGGGTTCTTCAATATATAAAAAATTCTCTTAGCTATGCACTCACATGGATTTCATGATCACAAAAAATAGCAGAATACAAAGAATAGGTATCTATCATGGTATACTATCTTCTAAAATCATCATCTTTATTAGATACTACTCAAAAATGATCCAAAGAGGTATCCTCTTTATTTCAAAACATTCATCTTCAGGCAGTAGTGGAGGAAATATAGTGGTTAACTCCTCAACACTAAATTGATACATCTCAAAAAACTTTGTCTAATTTTGAAAATACAACTAAAAAACTTTTATTGTTATCTTAAATGGGATTATATGTTTTCATAACTTTTTTTGAAACATTAGGAGATACTTTGGAATGTAGGGACTCATCTTTATTTTTAAAATTATAAATGAATAAATCTCATGAACATTACTTTTCATTTTATAAATTTATTTAATTCACGATATGAATGAATTATATTGACTTAATGTCATATGGATCATCATATATAATCATCTTTGAAAAAATACCATGTAAACTCAAATGTAAGTATTTGAATGCTTTAAAAAAAATTATCTTGATAATTTCTCATGAATACCTATTGAAATGAGATTCTTCATTGATGTATCTACTATAGTCTTATGGGGACCCCTGTGGGAGAATGATAAAATTTATACCTATTTTGGTGGACTAATAAATCAAATCTTGATTTTTTCTAGGGACAAGTAATGATCCCTATAATCATTGTATCTTTTTTAAATTAAACTAACTTTTTCCCAAGATTTATATGGGTAATGATTAATGAGTATGGACTTGGATATTTCTCATGAAACCCTTTAGTAAGTTTCTAACCTGAAAATATTAATTTCTTTCCAATTTTATAAATGATAAATATTACCTGGATCAGAAAAATTTCATGTCCAACAAGCAGATACATGACTTTTTTCTAGGGTACCATTTTCTGGTTTCATACATAATGAGAATTGTGTGACTTTAAAGTGGAATATTGTGGTCTTATAGACTACTATATTAATGATTCATAGTTTGGGGTCATCTAGATTAAACTACCCACTATTTTAGTTTAAGGCATTCTAGGTTTGACCTTCTTTTTTTTTAGTTTATAGTCCTTTATCTAAAAATGTCTATTATATTCAGTGAAGTATATCTACTCATGAATTCTTTGACAACCCTACATCAAGAAGAAATATTTTTCACAACATATTATGGCATCATACAATATGAAGATAATGTGTCCACGAAGGGTTTTGACACCCTTAATTTTTAATTTATACTTTATGAATTAATGTTCTTGACGGGTTATGATACCCTATGTTATTGTAGTAAATATGAAGGATGATTGTTCATGATTGGTTTTCAAACCTTGCATCCTCACTGAGATTCTATTTGATGGATGTTAGAATATATGGGATGCCAATTCCCCTAGGAAAATTTGAACCTTGGTTTTTTAAGTCATAATTTGTGTTATTGATTCTTTTGATATGGAATGATTAATACATTCCGAGGATTACCAAACAACACCCTTTTTTGATTAGTTTTTCCATGGTTTATGGGTTCACACTAGTATTGGAGGTACTTTACTATAATGAGGAGTCAACTCTAGTTGGTGGGTCGTATTCCCTTACATATGAGCCCATGTGGATTACATTCATGGTCATGAAATGGTTTACCAACTCTTTTTATAAGTTTTTGAATGATTTTTTAAGATTCAAACATCTTGAAGAAAAATTTAGAAGTGGGATAAAGGATATACAAGAAGGGTTTTAGTACCCTCATACATTTTAATTTTTGGATAAGAATATTTAGTCCTACAACATGTGGTTTCTATTGATATGGTGTGGTATATAAAATTTTTCAAGAATAGAATATCACATTCTTTCCTTGATAAAGGGAACAATACACGGTGATGTAATGTCGAGGATTTTAAATCCTCTTGAATATTCTAGTTATTGGAATTGTATATCATGTCCTTGGAATATTTGAGTTTACTATAGATGGAATCCAGTGGGTACAAGTCATCCATTGGAAGCGATAGAATACCATATTCAACATGACTAGGATAATAAATAATCAAATTAAGGGGGGGGGGGGGGCTCCCCTTTGGGACCAAGCATCCTCTGGGAATTATATCTATGATAGTCTTGCAATTATCTAGCGAATCTTAGCATGGTATTTTTTGATTAGCTAGATCTTATTATAAGTTTGATATAAGGAAGAACTATGAAAAAGGGACCCTAATGTCCATGGGTTTCTAAGAGAATGATACCAACTCGAGGAATTGGTTATGAAATCACATAATTCAAAAATAAATGTAGTTTATGGAAAATGTAACATTTTAAAAGGTTTAGAGAACCCTAAAATTTATATCACTACATGGTGAACTCTTTACCATAGAGGGGATCTATGATAAATCATTTCTATATCATTTCCTAGACTAGGGGGTCTAGGGAGAAAAACATGACTTTTACTAGGTCCTCAAAGTGGGCAAATGATCATTATTCCTTATTTATATATTTCTTAAAATTTTCCTAAATTCTGAAGATGAATAGTTTAGTGAGAAGAGACTTGACTTTATTATCAGAATTCCCCTTGTGGGTTTTCAATCTAACATGTTTTATGTTTCTTTCACAAGAAGTTTATGTTCTGTATATTTGGACCATCAAAGGAAAATGTTTAGGGGTTTATAGCTTGGAACAATGTGCATTCATTTTAAGGTCATGATTCAAATGGACCTGATATGAGGGAGTGATACACAATAGTCTAATTAGGATACCTAGGCTCAAGAGTACTACAACATAATATTGAGTGGGAGATGAAAATATTTTAAATCCTTGCTTAATGTTCTTGGGCCATGAATAATAATATGGGATAATCATTCCAAAAATGTAAGTGAATCCCTCTATGTTGAGGAACTCTATTGTGATGATGTCTGGGAACCCAAGGATCGGAAGGACCTTTCTATGGGGGCATGATTCCTCTAGTTGGTGAGTCTTCATACCTTATGTAGATCCAACCCTATCAGAGTCAAACACAGTTATGTTTCCTTTTGAGGGACCATATAATACTTGTGGCAGTGTGATATTCTCATGACATGAACGGTGATTTATTGGTTCAGGTACTAAAAAGATGATTGAATCACCCTATACTCTTGCTGAAATATGCCAAAATCTTACGGTACAATGATAAGGAATGATGATGGGTGATTATTTTCACATTTTATCTCCATGTAGTAGTGAATTATCTACCATATAGTTTATCATCATGTGACAAGAACATTCTCATTACTATTTAATTCCATTTGGAATGGGCATAAGAATCGACCTAAAATTGTGAAAGATATCTGTAAGGAACAATAGGGGCCTATATACCTTGAGGGGGGGGGGGTGAATCAGGGTATGGATATTCTTTTTCAAAATTCTTCCTGTCCCACTGGATATTTACCTCTTTATTACAAGGGTCACTTTTTTTGCACTTATGTGTTTATTATGACCACTTCTTTTCTTCTTTATCTAATGATGATTCTTTAAATGCAATAAAGGGAAGTAAGCAGGAAGGAACATAGAATTTTTACTTGGTTCACCCTCACTGGGCTACGTCCAATAAGCATACAACGACGATGTTCCACTATACCAAATCCATTAAAGCACAATGTTGTTTACAAGGTTCAAGGTATATTACTTCTATGCCCAGGCTAACTGCCTTTACAAGGTTTAGGGTCAACTCACTGCTTTCCCAAGGGTCACTCCCAATTTTACTCTCTCTAGATCACTGTCTGTGGAGAGGATCACGTTCTTCCTCTTCCTTTTCTCACTACTTCGGAAATGATCCACTCATAGTATATGGAATTGTAGGTCTCTTCATTATCACTAATGAATATATGTTTTGTTGTATGTGGATGCTCTGTTCAAGTCCAACATTCACCCGTAGATGAATCTCACTTTGCACCGAAGGTATCAGGCAATCTTCTAGCTTTCACGTAGCACTGAAACTCTACCATGAATCAACCTTACATGGAGACCTTCTATAAGTCGGTTCACAAGTATCAGAATGCAAGTTATAACTGGCGCACAAGTCCACCTTAACTACTTTCGCAATACAATCTTCTCGAACTCCAATCTTGCGCTACACACACCCTTTTACACCCAAACCAATTTGGAAGCACAACCAACAACTTTTGTGCTTCTTCGAAATCTGGCACACAAGTGTCACCAAACCACTTGCATGACACCTTCTTCTACAACTCAAAACTTGTGAAACTTCTTTCCTTTCTCTCCAAAACCACCTTGGGCATGCAACTATCAACTGGTGCACAACTTCTACTAGCAAGACCACACACCACTTGCGCGACCACCACACCTACATGAAGATAGCTCTGATTTTTCTAAGTGTTTAACTTTTAACCGAATGAGGAGGGGTAGACCTGTATTTATAGGAATTTAGACACAATGCATGACGACACACATGTATCCCCTTGGCGCGCAAGTTTCGGCGCGCAAGTCTCTGTCGCACAAATCACTTGCTAGCCCAACCCTAGAACTTGGGCGCCCCATTTCCCTTTGCCATATTTTTATGTTCTTATCTTGAAAAACAATAGGCACGGAAGTTTCCTCTCCCTCAAGTACATGGAGCACAAGTCCCTTTTCCAAAAACTACTTTTCTTCATTTTTCGATTTTCAGGCCCAGAAATTTGGCAAACACTGAAAAACGGCGCCACCTTGTATCTGATCTTTCTGTACCGCCTCCAGATCATCCATTCCTTTGTCGAAATTCTTGAATCAAACATGGATCATTAACCACAGACCATGAAGTCGACATTCCACTATGAAATACCCTTTTTCAACAAATTTTTATGACATGGTTTGCTTTGTCAACAATCACAACACAAATGTTCACTTTGTCAACAAACTCAATCACCCCAAAAATGTTCCAATGATACCTTGAGGTATTTTTGACCAACAATATCCCAATTTGGGTTTGTTGACAACTATTCCATAAAAAGATACATCGTTAATTCTTCAGCCACCATTCACCTATTGCGATTCCGATAGAAATCAAGGATTTACTCAACACATACTCTATGCCCACTTTAGCAATGTTTGGCATGAGAAACAAGAGTAAATGAAAAGTTCATCAACAAATCACTTAAACCCTAACACCAAATTTTGACACCAAACTAATAAATTTTTTTTCAAAAATTCGTACCAAATTCCAACAACACTCTTCTACTTTTATCATGATCCTCAGTTGTCGTGATATTTATTCTTTGATCGATCACTTCTAGAATTGTCAGATTTATACTGTCCCCCTTTTTTATTGCTCCCTCGATCTCGCTGCTCCACCTGTCAGATTCTCCCCCTATTGGTTATGATTTCTCAAATTTCCCAACTGTCTCCCCCTTGAACAGTCACGATTTTCTCTCCCTTTATCAACGAACCCAAAGGTCACTCCTTTAGAGTCTTTAATAGAGTAGAGAACACATATCATCACATTATGGAAAAACACATCATACCTCGGGGAGGGGGGGGGGGGGCGTTCCCACATCAACACTCTTTTATGTGCAGGGAGTTGACTAAACTCTCAGAGCTAGTCGATGCCTCTCAAAAGCTTCATTGGGTAAGGCCTTTGTCAGATTGTCTGCAACCTGTACCTCTCTAGGTACATACTCTAACTTCACGATTCCTTTCTCTACTTTATACTTGATAAAATGATACTTTATCTAAATGTTCTTTGTCCATGAGTGATGGATGAGATTTTTTCTGAGATTTATAGCACTTGATTTATCGTACAAGATTCCGATCAGAGACTTCACTTCAACTCCCATAACTTCAAGCTGCTGCTTCATCCACAATAACTGTGTGCATGCTTGAGTGGCCGCAATGTACTCTGCTTCTTTGGTGCTCAAAGAAGTTAAATATTGCTTCTTAATTAGCCAAGAAACCCAAAATCCATCAAGATAGAATGCACCTCCTGACATTGATTTCCTGTCATCCACAGAACTGGCCTAGTCTGTATCTGTATATCCTAATAACTCTATCTGATATGTGTCATTATATGTCAAGGTGTAGTCCACCATGCCCTTGACATACCGAAGTATTATTTTCACTGAAGAATGGGTATTTCCTTGGTATTATTCTGATATCTAGCTACTTGGAATGTGGAAAAAAATGTTAGTCCTTGTTGCAGTCAAGTACAAAAAACTTCCAACAATTTTCCTGTATTCTGTGATATTAACTGCCTTGCCATCCCCATCTTTTAATAATTTCATCCTGGTAGCATCCATAGTCTTTATATCCTTGGAATTATCCATTCCAAACCTTCTTTAAACCTCCTTGGAATATTTGTATTGAGAAATGAATGTTCAATTCATTCCTTGTGTCACCTTTAGACCAAGTAAAAATATTAGCTCTCCAATAATTGACATTTTAAACTCATTTTTCATGAATTCGGAAAACTGTCTGCACTGAGCATCATCTGATCTGCCAAATATTATGTCATCGACATAAACCAACACCATCATCCTTTGATTACTATCATTGCTGAAATAGAGATTGTAATCAACTCCCCCATGCTATAAAGCAATCTTTTTCAAGTACTAATCAAGCCTTGAATACCATGCTCTTGGTGGTTATTTCAGCCCATACAACGCCTTCTTCAGTCTGAAAACTTTATTCTTATCCTCATGAATGAGAAAATCATCTGGCTGCTCAATATATACTTCCTCCTCTAGAACCCCATTCAAGAATACAGATTTGACATCCATCTGGAACACTTTGAACTTTCATTGCACTGTAATGGCTAGGAATAATCTGATTGTGTCCAGCCTTGAAATCGGTGCAAATATCTCATCACACTCAATTCCCTATATATGGGATTGTCCTTTGAACACAAGTCATTCTTTTTTTTGAACCACTGTTCCATATTCATTCATCTTGTTGCGATAGACCCATTTAGTCTCGATGACGTTCTTATCTACTGGTCTCAATACAATCTCCAACACCTAATTCTTCTAAATATGATCTAGCTCTCCCTGAGTCTCTTATCACTCCATTACTTTCAACAGACAACTAGTAATTTTGTCATTGTTCAGTGGCATTGTTTCTTTCAACTACTATTCTGAGCTTCTTGTTGGAACTTGTTGGCGCGCAAAAAACAACTTTCACCCTTCTTCAAAATCTGGCATACAAGTGTCACCAAACCTCTTGTGCGACACCTTAATATTCAACTCAAAACTTGAACGACTTCCTTTCTTTCTCGCCCAAACCACATTGGGCATGCAACTATCACCTGTCGCACAACTTCTACTTGCGTAACCACACACCACTTGCGCGACCACCACACTTTTGTGACAAGTGCTCTGATTTTTCTAAGTGTTGAAATCTTCAAAGAATGAGGAGGGGTCAACCTATATTTATAGGCATTTAGACACCCTACGCGATGGAATGAAAGTCTCCCCTTGGCACACAATTTTCGGTGTGAAAGTCTCTTCTGTACAAATCACTTGCGCGACAAACTCTAAAACTTGGGCGCCCATTTTCCCTTTGCCATATTTTGCTATTCTTATCTTGAAAAAAATTAGGCATGCAAGTTTCCTCTCCCTCAAGTACACGGCACACAAGTCCCTTTTCCAAAAACCATTTTTCTTCATTTGATGATTTTCAGGACCAAATTTTTTGCAAATTCTGGAAAATGGAACCACCTTGTATATGATCTTTTTGTACCTCCTCCAGATCATCCATTCCATTTCCAACATTCTTCAATAAAACACGAATCGTTAACCACAACCCTTGAACTCCACATTCCACCATGAAATCCCATTTGTCAAAAAAAATTTACTTCATGGTTTGCATTTTCAACAATCACAACACAAATTTCCACTTTCTCAACAAACACAATCACCTAAAAAATGCTCCAATGATACCATCAGGGTTTTTTGCCCAACAATATCCCTGGGGTCATTTTTTAGTATTCATGGGATTTTAGATATGGGAAACACCCTTTATCCATGAATTTTATTATTAATGGGATGATTTTTTTGGATCCCATATTGCATAGAATTATCACACTTATAAGAGATCTATAAGTAGATCACACCCGTGTGTAGGGAGAGAGATTCTGTATGACACGATCCCCTTTAAATAGTGATATATTCAATTTATTTTGGATAATATTTCTTTGGTTCCACCATTCATATTATAAAGGAAGAAATCATTGAATAATAATATCCTTTAATGACGTCCTTTGGCATAGATCTAACTAATATATAGGGGATATGATTGGGAGTGATGGAAACCATTTGTTGGTAATGAAATGGAGGATCTATATGCCAATATGTATCCAATGAAAGTTGAAATAAAGCCACATGTGTTCTTTGATAGTTCCACACATAGGTTCATCCCATTTACAGTGGTTATTTTTTATCATAATAAATGTTACATGAGGACTCAATATTAGAGATCTAAGCATCACTACATATACTACAGTAATTGGAATCAAGACATATGTAGTTATAGTATGAAATTTATCTCTTAAAGTATGACTCATGCACATGGAGGGGGGATATTTATCTATTGTAGCTCAACCCAGGATGGAAATTCTAGATGTCACTGAATATTCTATAGTAATAGGAATTATGGCATATGTAGTTCTTGAATTAAAAACATTCCAGACAGTTATGACCCATACATAGAGTTTGGAATTAGTTTAATTGATGTTGCAACTAGACCTAGGATTAGAGATCCGGGCATCACTATGTATCCTACAATAGTAGGAATCGATAAACATATAATTCATGAATGGAAACCACCCCATACTGGGAAGATCTATATGTAGATGGTGTTAGGACCAAGATGATTATGAAGAATATCATTTTTAGGTATTGCCTTTTGTTTCTAAGAAATTTTGAGAATAAAGGAAATCAATTCACTTTTTATAAGTGGTTTCTAGAAGATAGAAAATTTACAATACTTCCCATGGTAACATTAACAATTATTTTCTGATTTTTATTTCACAAATATCATAAGTTTAGGGAAGTTATGATGTTAGAATTATGAAGGATAGGGGGGAGTAAAGAAGTGTTTTTGGAAAATTAAAGAAAGTGTCATGCACGTATAAGAGTGGCACACAAGTGTCAGAGTGGTGTACAAGTGTATGTTTCTCACAAGTCATATTTCAAGATCATGACACAAAATATGACAAAGGAAAGAAACCAGCATGAATGTTCAAGAGTGGCGTGCATGTGTGGTGCGCATGTATAAGTGGCATGTCATTGTATGTTGCGCACAAGTCATATTTCAGCATCAACACATCAAAATATTACAATGCAATGAAAGTGGCACACAAGTGATGAAGTGACACGCAAGTGATGGAGAAACACACTAGTGATGGAGCAGTGTGTAGGTAGGAATGCAGCGCAAGTGTATGTGGCACACATGGTCACCTAAATGCCTATAAATAGAAAGCTACCATCATAATTTTAGAATCCTCTACACTGAAGAGAAAATTTGAGCTCTAATCACGCAAGTTGTTGAAAGTGGAATGTAAGTTGATGTGTCACACATGTTGTGTGTTATGAAAAAAGTGGCGTAGAAGTAGAAGTGGAACAGAAGTTATAAGTTGTGTACAAGTAATTAGTTGTGTAAAATAAGTGTTTTGTGTATAAGACTGAACTGGTGCCCAAATTCTTAGTTGTGCACAATAGTGGCATGCAAGTAGTTTTTTTCGTGCAAGTAAAAAGGTGCACAATTAGGGTGGCATGCAAGTAGGTAGGCGCGTAACCAGGGAGACGTGAAAGAAGAGTGGCATGCATGTTGGGTGGTGTGAAAGTAGGGAGACCTACAAGAATGGAGTGGTGCGCATGCTATTTGCACTTGGAGATTCTTACTAGCTTTTGGGTATCAAAGAGAAGAATTTTTTTGAAATATTTTATTTGTGAAAGTTCATCTAGAAGCAAAAAAACAATGCTTTACCCTATCTGTGCTAAGAGAGAGCACATACACTATTATATTGTTTTCAAATTGCTACAAAAGTGTAAGGGACTATACTACTCGTTGTATTCCACATCAGAGGGTTGTTTTCTAGTGGATTGTGTGGTACTGGATTGTTTCTGTACCATACCAAGGATGTAGCTACTCCTGTTTTGTAGTGAACCCTATAAATCTTGTATTCCTATGGTTATGTGGATATATCAGGGAAGAAACTCTTTAACAAGTGGGGAAGGTTTTTTCAAAAATAAGGAAACATAAAATGTAAAACGATATCACTGATTCACCCCTCTCCCCCTCAGTGATACTTGGATCTTGACTGGGAACTTCAATTGGTATAATAGGGAGGTTTCCTTCGTTTGGTCTTTGCTGATGTTTTGAAGATAAGTTCGGATGGAGAATCTAAATTGCATGAATATTAAGGATATTATAATATATTTTTTGAAATAATTATCATATTTGGAAAGATAAAATAATTCCTTATATTATGTATCTTTGGTATGAATTTCTTCAAACTACAACTAATGGGTTCCCTTCTATTGATGATAATTTTCTTCTTACACCTATCGATAAGAAGAATCCTGAGAAAGGTGGAAGAGTTAAAAATGCATTAATCTTTTCTTTTTTAGAGAGTGAGTGTTTAAGAGTGAAAGGTGTCACTACAAACAAAGTCATTTGGGATAAGTTGAATAATATCTATTGCGAAATACAAAAGTGAATAAGGAAAAACTAAAAATCTCGAGGCTAAAGTATGAAGGCCTGAAAATGGGAGAATATGAATCTACTGGAGACTTATTTACCAGTGTAAATGACATTGATAGTACAATTAGATGTCTTGGGGAACAATTAGAGTATTATATAGTTATTGAAAAGATATTGGCAATTCTTCCTGACAAGTTTGATTCTAATGTGTCTTCATTTGAAGAAAGAGACCCTAAAACATTATCTTTGGATGATTTGAATATCACTCTCATTAATTATAAAATTATAAGGGAGAAACCTATGAAGATAAAAACAAAATATTATAGAGAAATGTCATTCAAGGATTCGAAGAGAGAGAACTCAAAGAAGCATCTTATTGAATATGATGCCGGTGAATCTGATTTTCAAGATGAGGTGTGTAAAAATTATGGTAAAATTTTATCCTTGTTTTTAAGAATGTGAACAGAGGTACAGGTAAATACAAGGAGAAACATCCTTTGAAATGTTCTGAGTGTGGAGCCGTTGTTCACTTTGCGGCTAAATATCATCAAAAGAATAAATCAGAAGACAATGATGATGATGACAGAAGGACAAGAAAGTCATGGAAGAGACAAGTTGACAAAGATATACATTTTTCAAAGGGAAAGGAAAAAATGTTCTTCAAATCAAAAATAATAATTGCTTATTATAAATATGATGTAGAAGAAGATATCAAATAAGAGTCCATGAAATCATTTTCTATGAAAGATAGAGAGAATTACATTATTTTAGTAGTGAATAACGAAGATTATTGGAGAAATAATTCTAAAGAAGAAGAAACTAAATTTGAATATCATTTGAAAGAAAAGTTGAAAGAAAGTTTGAGGATGATCAGAAGGCTGGAGAAGGAAAACAAGAAGATGATAAATAAAAATTCCACATTAAATAATCAAGAAGGTTTTCCTTATGATAAAATCACATTGGAAAAGGAGATTTATGATCTGAATAATTCTCTTGAGAATGAAAATAATCATAATGATCATCTTGAAGTAAAGCTGAACGAAAAATAAGAAGAGTTGGGATTTTTCCAATAGAATATTTCTAAATCTAAATAAATGAATATTAGTTTCAAACAATCAATATTATATGTTGGTGAAATTTTAATTAATAATTCCCTAATAAAGGATCCACAAAATTTACCTTCAATGATTGAGAGGAAAGACACAACTGGTTCTGATAAGAAAAATGATGGAAAGGCTATGTATGTGGCCAAAGTTAGCAATGCCAAAAAAGCAGATGTACATAAAAATACTATTTCTATAGATATTTTACCAACTTCTATTACTAATAATTTGTAACAAAAATATGAGAGGATTAAGAATGTTACGAAAGAAAATAGAAAGGTTGATTGTCAGTAGAGTTCTATTAAGAAGGTTGTTGAGAAGCATGTTCACAACTACAATCATTATAAATGTTTTAGAGGGAAATATTCATTCTATGGTTACTGATGGTATTGCGGTGGATTTAGACACACTTAAACCATTTTTTGGTTCAACAAAAAACATCACTACTATTCCACATGTTATGGAAGACAAGGTTTTAGGGGGATTCAATCCTCTATAAAAGGGAAGTATGAGAAAGAAGTTTCGATGAAATCTAAGAAGGATGGTGTAAAATTTGAAAATAGGTTCCAACCATTGGAAACTATTTGTGAAATATGTGAGTAGCCTAACCATCTTGATAAGGGATGTCTAGTTTTGTTTCCAGCACAACAAAATGTTTTTAACAATTCTCAGAAGCTAGAGATGAAGAATGAAAAGGCATAAAAAATAATCTCCTATTATTGAAATCACTTTGAATGCTACAAAATGAGAATTTCCATGGATTCTTGATAGTGGTTGTTCTTCTCAAATTACAGGAGACTTACAGTTGCTGAAGAATGTAAATGAATTTAAAGAAGGAACTTTTACATTTGGAAATGATGAATCTATGATGATCAAAGGTGTTGGATCAACCATCATTGGGAAAGAAAATACGAAACCCAAGAAAATATTATATGTTGATGGGATGTAACACAATATTTTGAGTTATTCAGAACTCTGTGATGAGGGAAACATTGTTATCTTTGGGAAAGATGAGTTTTTTTTTGTGGAAAATGAAATGGGTGAAAAGGTAGATACAAGAGGCCAACATACAAAAGGGAACTATTTCCATGTTTGTGAAGTATAGAACTCTTGTTACATGGGTATAATGGATGAAAATAAGTTATGGCATAAAAGACTAGGACATATGTGTCTGAAAAACATGTGAAAATCCTCAACACGAGACAGTGTCCGAGATATGCCTGCTTTATCATGAAGAAGAGATTGGTGTTACACTATTTATGATAAAGGGAAGATTAAAAACTCTATGCATAAAGGAGTAGACATTCATTCAAAAATACCCATGGAACTTATCTATTCTGATATATGTGGACCAATGAGAAGGAAATCAAAAAATAGAGATAAGTACTTCATTACATTCATTGATGACTTTACTCACATTACTTGTGTTATGTACATGATACATAAGTTATATTATCTGAAAATGCTTAAGAGTTTTAGTAGGAAAGCAAAGAAGGAATGTGAGTATTTAGTAAAGAAGTTGATAATTGATAATAGTGGAGAGTATAAAAATGAAGATTTCAAAATTTACCTTGAGAAACATGGAATTCAGCATGATTTCAGTTCAACATAAACACCTCAACAAAATGGAGTTGGAGAAAGGGAGAATAGAAGCCTGGTTGAAATGGGGAGAACTACTGTACATGAACCTAGTCTCTGTCATTATTATTGGGGAAAATCCATGATTACTGCAATGTTTATTCAGCACCGATGTTTCTATAGTCCACATTAAGATATGACTCTTCATGAAATGTTTTATGAAAAAACTACACGATTGAAACACTTAAGAGAATTTGGGAGACCAAGAATCATACAGAAAAATGGTGGAAACCTTGGAAAGTTTGAAAAAAGGGGATATTATGGAATATTTCTTAGCTTTTCTCTTGAAAAAAGAGGATAAAGATGTCTCATCAACGAAATAGGAATAATTGTTGATTCTGCTGACGTGAATGTTTTTGAAAATGTAGAGAAAGGGAACCAGACTTTTGCTGATATAGAAGTTGAACAGGATAAGTAAATTCTTGTCAATGATTATAATAATAAATCCAATAGTGGTAATCCTACTCAAGAAGAAGAATCAGACAGAACAATTTCAAGTGATGTGGATGAAATTCGAACACCTCATCCTAGGATGAGGAAGAAAGTGGAGGCTCAGAATATTATTGGTGATCAATATGAGAGGGTAAAAATAAGAAAAACAATAAATTCTGTTACATATACATCGTTGTATTCAAAAGTAGAGCCAAATTATTTCAATAAAGCTTTTGAGAATCCAGAATGGATTCCGGGTATGAATGAATACAATGATCAGATAGAAAAGAATGATACATGGGAACTCATACCCAAACCGGATGAAAAAATTTAATTAGTACAAAATGGGTTTTCCCGAACAAGCTGAATAAAGAAGGAAAAGTGATAAGGAACAAGGCAATATTAGTGTGCAAAGCTTACTCACAAATTGAAGGTGTTGATTTTGATGAGAATTTTTCTCTAATTTCTAGATTGGAAACAATCAGAATATTTCTTACTATTACTGCACAATGAGGTTACAAATTTTTTCAAATGGTTAAGAAGTCGGCATTTCTTAATGGAAATCTTTATGAAGAAGTTTAAATTTAAATAACTTATGGATTTGATTTTGGAAAATGATTAATGTTATGTGTATAAGCTGAAGAAAGCCTTATATTGGATAGAAAAATCTCCAAGGGAATGGTATTCCAAAATGGATACTTACTTAAGGATGATGAGTTTCATGAAAGGAAGAGTTGTCAAAAATATTTACATCAAGGATTTTCAGGAGTCTTCTCTCATTATAATTGTTTATGATGATTATATTATATTTTCAAGAAATGGGGAATGATATTGTGAAATATTTTCTGAAGAGATGAAGATGTTTTTTGATATGTCCATTCTGAGGGAAATGAAATAATTTCCATTGTTTAAAATCATAAAAAAAAGAACCACATTTTTCTTTCTCAAGAGAAGTATTCTAAAGAACTTTTAAAGATGTTTGGAATGGAGAATTCAAAACCAGTTTCCACACCAATTTCAGTGGGAACCATGTTGTCTAAAGATGGAGAAGGGAAAAAAGTTGATCATAAAGAGTTTCAAAAGCTATTTGAACGTTTATTATATTTTACTGCCTTAAGACCTGACATTCTCTATGATGTTACCTTATGTGCAAGGTTTCATATTTCTCCTAAAAATCACATTTCATTGATGGAAATAGGATTCTCATATTTATCAGATGCATATTTTTTTTGGAATCAGGTATTATGGAATAGAAAATATTGATTTTTTTGGGTATTCAGATGCTGATTGGGTATGAAATGTTGATTATAGAAGACCCACATCTGGTGGATTTTTCTTTCTGGGGAAAAGCTATTTTTGTTGGCATACAATGAAACAGAATTCAGTAACTCTTACCATGGATGAATCTTAGTATGTTGCTTCCACTTATGATTCTACCCATCTTATTTGGATGAAGACTCAGTTGGAAGATCTACTTGTTGAAGTGAATCTACCCTTACTCTTGGGATTTTATAATTAGAGTGAAATCAATCTTTCAAGGAATTTGGTATGATATTCTCGTTCAAAACACATTTTCATAAAGTACCACATCATAAAAGAGTAGTCGGAGAATAATGGATTGAAGCTGGAGTACATTCCTACAGTGGAAAAAGTTGCTCACATATTCAAAAAAACATTTACCGAAGGAATCATTTCCTAAATTGAGGTTGAACATGGGTGTCCAACCTCCTTCACATCAAATGTTGAGGTACGCATGTCTTTCCCCTCTCTTATCTTACATTTGAATAGTATTATCAAGGGGGATAATTGTTTCATTACTCTATCATTATGGTTTCATGCATAAACTGGGAGTTGTGGGTAAGCTATGAATTCAACATATTTGTGTGAGAACTGTTCTAATTTTTTTTTGATTTTTTTGTAGGAAACAAATTGTTTTTTCTACTAGGATTTGAATCTTCGAGAGAAGGTTCAGAAGAAAAAAAAAGATTATTATGTTTTAGAGAAGGATGGAGAAGAATGTTGTAGATGATTCATAGTCACTACTTTTGGATAGCATGGTTTTTCTGTCAATAATTCTAGTTTCCTAAAATATGTTTGCTCACTTAGGCTTAGAATTGTTGATGATTAATCCATTTATTGAGATTAAAAAGTTCAGCGATTTATGAATCTCAGTTGATAACAAAATTCAATGTGGGAGATTGTTAGAACCAAGATTATTATAAAGAATATCCTTTTTAGGTATTTTCTTTTATTGTCATGGAATTTTGAGAAGAAAGGAAATCACTTCACTATGTATAAATGGTTAATGGAAGATAGGGAAGTTACAATACTTCCCATGGTAACTTTGGTGATGCTTTTCTGATTTGTGTTTCACAAATATCTTATGTTTGGAGAACTTATAATGCAAGCCTTATGATGTATTGGGGAGTAAAGAAGTTTTTAAGGAAATTTAAAGAAAGTGGCATGCAATTATATGAGTGGCGCACATGTGTAAGATTGGTACACAAGTTTATGTTGTGCGCAAGTAATATTTCAAGATCATCACATAAAAATATGACAAAGGAAAGAAAGTGGCGTAAAATTTCAAGAGTGTCATGTAATAATAATTGGAGCACTAGTGTATTTTGCACACAAGTTATATTTCAACATCAATACAACAAAATATGACAATGGAAAGAATGTGGAACACATGTGATGAAGTGACATGCAAGTGATGGAGAAACAAACAAGTGATGAAGCAGTGTGTAGGTAGGAATGGCTTGCAAGTGTATATGGAGCACAGGGTCACCAAAATGCCTATAAATAGATAGCTACCCTACTCATGTTGAATTATCAACACTTGAGAGATAATTTGAGATATGATCATGAAAGTGGTAGAAAGTGGAGGGCAAGTGGAAGTGTTGTGCAATTTGTGTATCCTACACAAAAGTTGCACGCATGTAAAATTGGTATGCAAGTTATAATTTTCATTCTAGTAGGGTGTTTTGTGCAAGAAGTGTTTTTTGTATAAGCATTAATTGGTGAAACAACAGTTCATTGTGTACAATAGTGGTGTACAAGTAGTTTTTGGAACGCAAGTAAAAAGGCGTGAAAGAAGGGAGGTGCGAAATCAGGGAGGTACGCAAGAAGGGAGGTACAAAAGCAAAGTGGTGCACAAGATGAGTGGCACACAGGTAAGGAATCCCATAAGAATAGATTGATGCACTAGATGTTTGCAATAGGTGTTAGTTACCATATTTTTGGTAGGAAAGAGATTAATTGTTTTGAAAGATTTGATTTGTGAAAGTTCATCAAGAAGCACATAAAAATTATTTTACCCTATTTTTGCTTAAGAGAGAGCACATGCACTATTGGATTATTTTCAAATTTCTACATGAGTTTAAGGTCATATACTACTCATTGTATTCCACATCAAGGGATTGATTTCTTGTGGATTGTGTGGCACGTGATTACTTTTTTACCATAACAATGACGTAGCTACTCTTGTTGAGTAGTGAACCTTGTAAATCTTGTGCTCCTGTGGTTGTGTGTGTTCAGCAGGGAAGAAACCCCTTAAGAGGAGGAAAAGGTTGTTTTAAAAAGAAGGAAATAATGAAAAGTTAAAAGATATCACTGATTCACCCTTTCCCCCTCTTAGTGATACTCGGATCCTGTCTGAGAACTTTAGAAGAGTGATGTTTTTTCATGTATACTTCTAATGGAACCAGGATTGGAGACTTTGATGTCACTACATATCCTGAAGTAGTACGAACCAAGCCACAAGTATTTCTTGAATAGAAAACACTCCACATAGGACTCACACAAAGGTAGAGGGGGTATGTTTCCATTTATATTGTGGTTGGTCCTAGTATTTGAGACCTGAGTGTGACTACATATCGTTTGATGTGAGGTTTTAAGAAAAAAGTAGTTCCTGAACAGAATGTTTTTTTCATATGTATGAACCCTATTAATTGGGGTGGGGGGGTTATCATCCATTAATATTGCTACTTGAACCAATATTTAAGACATAGGAATCACTAAAAAACATGTGATGTAAAGAAACAATATGTGTGACATTCTTGAATGGAAAACACTCAATGAAGGTCTAACCAATATAAACAAGGGGAATTATTTTCTGTTGATATTGTGCATGGAACTAGGATTTGGGATTTGAGAATCACTACATTACATTTGTTGGTATGAATCAATTGACACATGTTTTATTAATGGGGGTGTGGTGGGAGAACAATGTCAATAATATTGGTCATATGGGGTGAAGGCCATAGTTATGCATAGTTTTATGTCGATCAAGTGATCTTAACCATGCATTTTAACATCATGTTGTAAATAAATTTGGTGTTCCATTTTTGGTCATTAATCCAATACCATGCTAAAACTAATGTGAGCTAATATTTTTCAATCATGCGGGGTATCCCTTATCAAATTTTCTAATCCCATGCGAACTATGCTCGGTGTGAGAAATAGGGAATGAAAATGGTTTCTTTCACCTGATAAGAGAGATTAACAGAAATTACATGGATATTTTCATCATGTGATGAATGGGATAAGATTTATATGAACTAAGAAAAAATACACATCTCTTCCTGATAATAATAAATAAACACATAATTATTCATTGGTAAACTAACCACGTAGTTCTAACCTATATATAGTGGGGGATATTATTACAATTTATATTATGGATGTACCTTGTATTTGGGATATGTGAATTACTAAATATCACATGATGGTAGGAATTAAGCTAAACACAGTTCTTGGGTTGGGGAATTCCCTATATATATCTAAATAACACACAGGGATGGGTGTACTTAATTTTACATTCCCAAATATTAAACTAATATGTTTTGATCCATCCATGAAGTTAAATTTTTAGTAAAATCTAATTTTATACACTAAGGATGTATTACATATAGTTTAACATAAATATTTGAGGAATAATTCCATGTAGTTTAACATACTGTGTTAAGGGAGAACGATAATGTAGAGGTTAAAGTCTTTATTCAAGGACATTAATCACTATTTAATTTAGATTCATTATACCAGGGAATATTATGTGTATTTTAATGTTATGTGTTAAGGATGATTTTTATGCATTTATGATTATGTGGTAAGGAAGTCTTCCATGTAGTTCAACATCATGTGCAATGGATTTTTGGTGATATGCAGGTTAAAGTATTAACACTAAGACATGAAATTCTAATGAAATCTATAAATTGTACTTATTGATAAACCATGCATTGGTAGGGGATGTAAAGCATTCCCCGTCCATTGAGGCCAATGAGTATACACCATTGGAATAGATTTTATATACCAAACAAGGCCCTTCCCACTTGGGTTCTAGCTTTATAGATTTATTTCCTAGTATCGTTGGGTTTCTGAGAGCCAATACCAGTTATCATTGATGGAATGAGTAGATATAAACCTTTTTATTGAAGTATTTTTTGATCCAATTGTAATGAACACTGAGGTTTTGGAGTGTACACAATCTTCTCTCATCAATCGATTTCATCTCATCAAGTTTGTTTTTTGATTTCTCTTAATCAGAGTGTTTTCATCAGCTATTTATTTGGAGAAAGGTATACTGGACTTCAATGTGCAACATTTATTCAATTTTATAAACCATGTAATATGGGAACACTTGCGTGGTCATCTTCATGGTGGTACAATAGACCCAAAAATCATGAATGAACATGTTCGACCATGATTTATTTTCTTTTCCCACCATTTTCTGTAGTATATTTTATAGAGCCTTTTTGAATTCCACTATTTATCCACTGGTCAATACCTAATAGTTAGATGAATAGTTGGATTCAATGTTTTACTACGAATATAATTTGAAAAATATTGTATAACTCAAGTTAGTTACATTTTCCATCAATATCATGTGAGGTACTTCAAATATGGTGATAATTTCATACTTTATGAATTTAATGATATTCCTCGTATTGACTTCCTTGCGAGGTATTTACACATCCTATTTGGGAAAGATGTCAATAGTATTATAGATGTACATAAACATCTTACTTGTGGTTGGGGTATATGGGCTTATAATGACCATTCCCCAACCATTAAATGACCATGAATATTTAGCTATATATAGATAATAAAAAGTTTAACAAATGAAGTTTTTATAAATTTGGAATATATGAAATTTCCAGGTGAATACCACATAGTCTTGCATCATTGTTTTCCATTAGTAACCATGATTCTTAATTTGGTGAGTGAACTTGTACCATACTGATGATATCCAAAGTAGTGTGCATGATATTCATTAATTGTTGTATGAATATCTCCTCACGCTATCAATATAAGGAGGATTCCATCAATTCCACATTTTAGAGTACATTTTCTCATTTGGACCATCCCGGATGGAAATTTTTGCTGCTCGGTGCCGATTATGATTTCTTTTAGTTTAATATAATGGGGAGATCCCATAAGGGTATAATAAACTAAATGATCTCTCTATTCAGGGATAGATATCATCTCATCATGAATTAGGGTAATGTTGACCTGATAGATTTTCTCTATTTCATAGATGATGACCAATGTGACCATCCATTAGTGAATGATATGGAGAACCACATCATCTTGATTAGGGTTGCCCAAGAATATGGCTTCATTAACTAGTGCGTTGTCACGATCATTTTGTGATCGAGGTACATGATGTTATGTTTCTTCCAAATGGTATTATACTACGTGACCTCTAATATAACTGATTTGAAGGTATGATTATTTATTCTTGATTGCGGACCACCATTGATCTCCATGATCACTAGCTTTAAATCAACATTGATGTTCAAGTATGCTATATATACCTGTAGGTATAGTTTTAAGAGAGTTACAAGGGCTTAGTATTTTTCCTCGTTATTAGTGATTCCTTAAGACAATAAGAATAAATATAAAAAATTTATTTCTTTGGGGAATGAAATACAATCCCATGACCAAGACGATTGATATTTGGGTTTTCCGTCCTCTTACCAATAGGAATTCACTAGGAACTCTCAAAATGAATCTCCTATGTTTAGGGAGTATCACGGTAATATAAAACCTCTTCATCTGAATGTTTGGTGTAAAAATATGTGATTTTTGGGGTGGGAAGTGACACAAATAATTCAGCAAGGGCCATCCATTTAACATCCTTCTGTAATAAAAACGAAATTTCATATGTTCATAGAATAAAATCCCATTATGAAAAACAAACAGTTGGTATAGGACGACCAATGATGTACTTGAGTCGGTCAATATGAGATACCAAGTGGACTTTATGATGATATAAGACACACCTCATATTTTTCACTATAAAGATGAGTGTGGGTAAGATCTTCTAGATATTAGAAATTGGTTCATAGTATATAGAATCATTTGACTATGATAATAAAGGTTGTTTCCATTCCCTAAATCATTTTTTGTGTGAGGAGATAACCGAGAGATCATTTCATGTTGGCCAGATTTATGATAATAATATTTATTTATATTGATGAAATCAAGATCAGTGGGTTCTAGAAAGTATAGCTTGAAATTATCAAAGGCTTCTTGGTATTACTCATCCCATCGATAGGTGAATCCCTATATTTTTAACTTGGTGAAGGGGAGATATTTTTTTGAATGGTTAGATATGAATTACTAAATGTAAGAGAGGTTCCCTAGGACCCCCCTATGTTATTTTAGATTTTTTGTAGGTGAATTTTTTTGGATTGCACTAGTATTTTGGGGGTGATCTCAATGAAATGATGAAATACTACAAATTGATGTAATTTTCATGAAATTGCAATGATAACACACTTCCGTGGATTAAATTTCATACATAGCTTATACAAATTAAAGAAGATAATTTGAATATATATAAAGTGATCACATCACAATTGAGATTTGACCACTAGTTCGTCGACATAGCATTATGTGATTTGTCCCATGAAGGGCTTAATGACATGATGCATGAAACATTTTTACTTTGATCCCACATTATTTAATTCTTAGTGCATGTCCTACTAGAAAAGGAAATCCTAAGGTTCTCTGATGGTGGTGACTTCCTTGTCTTCAAGGTCTATCTTTATCTGATTACACTCTAAATACCTATCCATGAAGGAATGGTATTTGATTCCAACAGCTGCATCGTTCAATTTTTCTATTATTGGAAATGGTAAATCATTTTTCGTGTAGTGTCTATTAAGGACCTTGATATAAATGTAGACCCTGATCTACTCATTATTTTTTTATAGATGCAATTATGGTGATCCATTTTTGGTACTACACTTCCAAAAAAATTGACCTTATCAAATTTTCAACATCATATTATACATTAGTATCATGAGAGGGGTTTATTATCCTATTTTCCTACTTGAATCCTCTATGGTAATTATGTAATCCAATGCAACGTGTAGTCACATTAGTGATCAACCCATGAATTTCTTTATAATTCCCAGAGAACATGTACTGAGGATTATTTATAAATTCAAAATACACATATTTCTCAATCAATGTAGTTATTTGGTCTTATACAGTTACCAGATTCACCTGCCTAACCTCATTTATGGAGGTTGTGATGCCTTCCTCAAATGAGATAAGTGCATTCTTAAAGTCATCCTCTAAAAAATACATCTCTAGGTTTGTGGAGGCATGTTTGGACATGGTGGGTAGTCCAGAGACATATCTATCACATTTGAGTAACGAGAGGCCATGGGAAGAGACATTGTAACCCTGAATTATCAGAGTCAATGTAGAGATATTTTATGTGATTCTTGTTTTGTTTTATACTATCTCCAGTGGTAGGAGGATCTTGGATATCCTATGTTGTGGATGATTTCATGGGAGCATCATGAATTATTTCAGATGGTATGAGGGAATCATTTTATCACAATAAATCATTATGTTAACCCAATTTTTCTGAATCCCTTGTAGATGACGTGACTTCTATCACATGGAAAATATATACTGAAGTTTTCACTTCACAATAACTTATTGGGATTAATATTCTACCTCAATTAGGATTATGTGTAGCACATTCATTATTGAGCATACTACAAGGAATCACATGGGTGGTCCCCAAGCCATTGGATGTTGTAACCTTCTTATTGTGATCCCCCATTAGTTGATTTAATGCCTCTATTGAAACATGCCTCATCATATGTGGCTTCACAACACTCAAAGGGGGCATCCTAACAATGTAGTATTCTAACCTTCCCATTGACGAGGTATTTCAAGTTTTAATGAAATGTTGTAGGTACCACTACGTGGAAATAAAACTATTGTATTCAAATCAGAACATTATATGTTGTTTGTTACTAGATAACCATGAAATCTATGTTATATGTGAGATCCCCAATAATACCCTTAATCTTGATCATCTCAAGATCCATTTTCTCACACTTTTCATACCCTTGAATTGTAATATTTTTCAAAGATAACTGCCCCAGCTATATTACAAATGTGAGAGGGTTAGAATCCGGTTAAGGTTGATCCTAGAACTATTGTCAACCAGAGCCTTCATATTTTTACATTTTTTAGTTTTCCTGAAACATAAATGGGCCTGATATTTACTTGGATAACATCCCTCTAATACTATTTTATGAATGAGATTGTGAAATTTAATTCTAATGGAACAGTATTCACTTAATAAACCTTGAATTTAGTGAGTTATTTTTCAAAATATTTTTGGATTTAGAGGGTTTTTATGAGTTCCTATCTGAGTTAGTTTTTGAATATAGAGAGAATCGAGCATTGAGAGATTCACTCGGACAACCAACAACTATTTCATAATATTTTAATATTATACTAGAGTTCTATGCTTCCCAAGGTTGGATTTCTCCAAATTATGTGTATTAGGTGTTGAGGTGTTTGATGTGGATGGTTATGGAGTTTTAGAAGAGGATTATGGTGCCTATTATTCTAGTGGTGTGGTTCACATCAGCCTTCCCCCTTGTTTGGGAAGATTAAATAATCACACCCACTACTAGATAGTTGTGTAAGATGACTATGCTTGGATGAAAACTAAAGATAACTAGTGTAGATCCATGTTGATTTTGGGATTTTAGGAATAATTTCCCTTGGGGAGAAAGTGAATATATGTCCTTCATAAGGATGTGACTAAAATATAGGATTCATACATGCTTGAATCTTCCCATGTATCCTCATATTATGCATCGTCAGCCTCTATTTCCCAAGTCATGTATGGGGAATTCATACTTAGAAGAATATTAATTATCTAGGAAGAGATCTATTAAGAGAACTAAATTAACCAAGCCACGAAACATATATTCATCTGATGTGGGTTCCTTTTGGTGGGGTGCTTCCCGTTATTAAAATATTGATAAAAACAATTTTTCAAGATTTTGAGCTCATACGAGAGTTGGATATGACTATTTCTTTGGTTTATTTTTTAGTGGTTGAATATTACATCTACCTTTATGATGTGAATTCAATATCACCTCCCTAGGTGATGGGACCAATATTGATTTGAAAAGAAGTTATCATTGGGTTGCATGATCTCAGTCAATTGTGTGTTGAGTCATCCAGTTCCCAAACATCTAGCCACACCTAGCCAGAACTTCTTACTAGTCACCTTCTTTTAATTGTCAGGAAATTTTTATACAACTCACATATGCCAGATAATTCTATAGTGTCATTTTTTCAAAGTCAATAATGCTTTAGAGGATATATTGGATGATAAACTAGTATAGGATATTGTGACCTAGCCTCCTATAGAAAGGGAAATCTTAGGGAAATTAGTGAGACTTACCGCATTGGGTTTCCTAGGATTTGGTATCTTAATAAGGACATTTTCAATTTCTACCAAGAAATAACATGGATTCTTCTAATTTCAAATGGAATACACTTAATTTATTTATTCCTCAAAATAAGGGTTACCTTGATCTCTTATTTAATTATTCTCGAGGGTGATTTTGTTGTTTCTGCAACTAGACGGGTGGCACTGGATTATTTTGGGCCTAACATGGTTCTTGAATAAACAATAATACTAGTTTAAAGGTAAAAATGATAGTCTCATACTTACCAATACTCATTCCCTATGTCGAGGGAATGTTCTATGATTTAGCTTATCTCCACTGAAAGGAATATTCTTGGTGTTGTTCCATTTCATCAACCTCACAGAATCTGTTGTGATACATCATCATGAACAAAGGTGTTTGAAGGTCATCAAAAATATTTTTATCCTAGAGTTATAGATGTTACTCTTGTTAGAGAGGGATACTAAGGGAATAGTTTAAACATTTACATCTAAATATGAAGTTAGAAACATTCTCATTTTCCTGTTGTTTCATGTTTGTGAGGTAGACAATTGTCATTTTCCTCAATAAGGAGACAAACTGATAAATAAATTTATAGAAAAGGTCTTACCATACCACAATAGATATATATGGAAATAGTATATACCAAAATATGTGTAAACCCACTATATGTTCAACAAAATATCTCATCTTGGTTTCCTCTTGCTGATCTGATGAGCCCATCATCTAGTTGTATCAAAACATAAAGTGCCTGAGATGTTGTTCTCTATCTTTCATTTCGTCAAATGTTTAGATGGAGGGATTTATGATATTCGGTGGGGTAAAAGTGTCATCCACTCATTTAGAATATCGATTCTTCTTAGGGAACATGGGTGTGATCCACCATTCCACATATTCCATTCATTTATCCAAGGATTAAATGGAATTGAATAGTTCTGAAGATACCACTATCAAGGATGCCTCCATTCTAGAGGGAGCAGGTGAGTCTTGATGAGTTGAATCTATTTTCATATCACTGATTTATGATCCATTATTGGATTGAATGAGAACCCTAAACGGGAATTTTATATCACCATAATGGAGTATAGTCAGGATCATACTCAACTACTTCAGTTATATCGATCGGTTTCATGGATCCAGAGTCATTAGTATTTCTAGATGTGCTCTTGTAGGTGGATTAGAACTTTTTTGATATATGGGGAGATGGATATTAATATATGTTTAAAGATGATACCCATTTGTATGTTTCCAAAAACTAGTTCCTCAATGATTTTTCAAAGAAGTTTTATCTCATTATCAAATTATTGTAGCACATGGAAGGGGTTGTGGCGCCTCTAGGTGGTGATTTTTATATATAGAGACTATTCCACTTATCCTTGGAGGTTTTATTAATTATAGGAGGAAATTCATTATTCATAGGGGCTATGTTGGAGGTCCTTCCTAGATTCCCTGTATGTGATCCCTTAGTTGCTGAATTTATATCACCACCACTCAAGATATTATTTTTTCATTACTTCCCTCAACATTTTTATATTGATCCACATCAATTTTTATGCTGATGGTGATGAAATTCACTAAAGTGTATCAGACAATGGTTGTTATACCATTAATATCTATGAAATATGGTGATTCTACACTACATACTCCTCCTTTCAGGGTTGCGTTAAAGTCATTTCTATAACCTGTGGTCATATTAGAGGAGTTTGGTTTAGGAACCATATGGGGTTTGATTGTATTTTGGATACATTCCCCGTATATCATTTTTTTGAGTAGTGACATTAAGGGAGCTTCTGGTAGTGCTTTCCAAATGGGCCCTATATATCAATTGTGTTTCTTGCTGTGAGAGAAAGAAAAGTTATGTGGTCATTGATTTTTACCAACTGATATGGGGAAGATTCATTACCTCCAAGGTGTTGATAATGATGAAAATTCCCCCATCTCTAAAGGATGGGGATGATTTGATGCTGCTATCAGCACTTTTTGATACCGTTGATGAGTATTTAAATATTTCAATAAAAAATACGATCGATATTTTGATTGAAATTGACATATAAATGACCCCAATCCTATGGAATGTGGTTGATGAAAAACCTCAACAATATATCATGGAAAATATTAGGTTGTGATGAACGTGGTGCTATAGATTATGATAAAAAATACCCCTAGCCCCATTGTATGGGGATATTTTGTAGATTCCACCAATTATTCTTGAATCCTATCAGGGTTCGGTGACCCGATGTGTGAACATAGTTGTAAAAATGCCCCCATCCCTATGGGTTGGATTCTATCCTAGATGGCCATTACAGTGGTTGATAATTCAACCTGTTTGATTTAATGAAATTCTGATCGCGTATGAGATGGTTGTAATGGATTCTTATGATTGGATTCATTTTTAATGGGATGTTTTCAAGTAGTCTATGACATCGTAATCAGTTCCGGAAATATATTTCCAATTTTTTTAAGGGAAAAAACATAGGAATCTGTTGGAATCCCTCCCTCTTTTTTCATGATGTCTTTGTACATTTAATGTGGGGGAATATCGGTGTATTGACCATCGAACTTGTGATATACCCAGTCACGTAATTTCTTCGATAGATATGAAATTATAGGACACCATATTTTGAGAGTTTTATTATTCTTGGGACAAAGTGACATGTAATGGTCCATAATTTACCAATCCTTCGATATAAAAATAAAAAACGACTTGTCGAATAGTTTCTAAATATTTGTGGTGAAATGGTGGAAAGCGTACTTTATATAATGAATGAAATTATTCTCTATATTATGTGTATTATCTCAATGTACACATCATATAATAAGTAGGATAGGATTCTATCATTTAGCAATGGAAGATACTCCCACATATATTGGTATAGGTAAGCCATGAAATCATAATCTAGTTTATCTAGGATCCTATAGTCAGAAGTGGTGATGGGTAGGGGATGTTTTTTCCAACTCACTAAATATATCCTTATTGGCCTCTTCTTTATCAAATTTATATTCTTCTACCTAGTTAGACCATAGAGGTTTCCTATCTAGATCACCTGCTTGATGTGGTGAAGTGATACTAATTGTTTATTGGGGAACTGTATATGGTTAGCACAAATGTTTCTTGAACTTATTTATTAGGATGTATCTGTGTTTTTAGAACCTCTTTATATGAAGGTGTCTTTGAAATGGATGATTTCTTATCCCATAGAGATGTCAGTGTGGTGAGGTGGAACATGGAGTTTTTTAAGAGTAGAGTCATTGTAATCCATGTCTCCACTACCTTAAAAAGGGATATTAAGGTAATGATCACCTTATTATTTTGTTAATTATTAGACATAAACTAAATGTTTTTTTGAATATCAATCAGACATCTTCAAGGGAAATGGAATTGATAAGATCATATATATAACTATAACTCTATATCATGGATGGAATATGCCAACCTGCCTCTTCGGGTTGAGCCGGTTTGTGAGTTTGTTATATGATGGTTACAAAAATGATATGATAACCATATGGTGATATGGGATTATGACCATTCTATTAAGATGTTTTTGGAATATACTGGTGACCTTTTCTATTATCGGTAGGAATATAATCCTGCCTATACGCAGTTTCCATAATATTCTATTCAGCTATGGATGAATTAAGGATATAAACCCAGTTGAAATATTCACCCCCATCATAATATTCCAATAGACCTCTGAATTTGCCTATGGTATATGATCAATCTCTTTTATATCCTCTAAATCATTCTAGTGCAGTCATTCTATGACTGATATGGGGATATGATTCTCGCTTCTGTAAGATGTTTTAATATGATGAGTAGATTCATTAACAATAATATGATCTCACTCAAATGTTATTTCCATATTTTATGATAAAACATGGTTGGATCATGGATTTGAGGCCAATATTATGCCTTAGTAATATACCACTAATCATTTTCAACAATAATATATTCTTTCTTCATTTTATTTCCAAAAAAACTCATTGATCCCTAGTTGGAATGGGGATATGGTCCTAGTCTTGTGCCTTCATAGTATTTTTCCAATTTTTTTCAATAGAAATGTGTGCATTTCTTGAGGCATGTGCCAAACTGGGTTGGTGATCCACATTCAGAAAGTGGACATGAGATTAGTTATGTGCCTCATCCTTTACTAGAATATCCGGATAATTCTGTTGAAAAGGAGGAATAATGTGTTCTTTCTCCAGAGTATCCATGTGTTCATACTAATCATGGTTATATGACTCTATGTTTATAGGTATAGAAATATTCACCTGTCCATTTATCTAATCTAGTAATGGAATTTTATAATGGAGATCATCTACTTTTTCTAGAATGTAGTTTCACTTTATCAATGTGTGTGTAAGAATTCATCCCAACACATTTTCAATCTCCCATATATACTAGTATATTATTCAATTGAAATGGGAATATAATCCCACTCCAGTCGTCCTTGTTCCATTGAAATATGGTGTTGGGACTCTTGTGTGAAAAAAAGGTATATGTGCCTCCCCCATTCTTGTTGTAGGAATGTGTGTTCATATTTGATCCAAATGAAATAAGATATGAGAATTCACACTAGCTATGAACCGAAATATGATGATGGAATTCATTAGTGGAAGTAGATATATTATTCCAATTTTGTTTACAAAAAACATTTCATTCCCAAAAATAGCTCCATGGGACTCATGCATGAGTGTACAAGGTGAATTTTTTTTAGGTGGTTCCATTAGGAGAAGACTGAGGAGAACTGAAAAGACGAATCTTGTGTAAACAGCTAAATGGATCCCTCCACAAAAACTCTTTAATAGGGATGGATCCATAATTTAATCCTTTATCATCATTCCTAAGATATGAAAGGTGTTGATTTTCTTTCTATGGGGATAATACACCAAAGTAATTAGTTGTGGTGACAAGTTTAATTGGTTTTATTGCATCCTTCATTGAATGAGATGAAATTTTCATCTTTAGTATTTGGATAAATTTACATTCATCCAAGAGTATTGAGATCATACCATGTCATTGGTATTCCAAACCATTTTATTCGGAACCCAAAGAAAATGATTTTGGGAGGTATTTTTGCGACCCAAAAGGTCACTAATGCTGCTATGGATCTAAAACTTTGTCTTGATTAAGATGTTATCTTATGTAAAGATGTTCATGAGAGAAGAATATTTAGTCACAAATATAATAAGCAATGAGGTCATCAATCACTATATCATCTTATGTACAAATCCTATGTAATTAGCTATGCATTGTAAAAAAATTTTCCTTTCTTGTTCTAGATTAAAAAAAGTATCTTGAATGGAATTTTCACATTTAGAATGGAATTATTTCATTGGATCACCAATTATAAATGGTTTCACATTCTTTATAACATTTTTATATTCATATTATACACAAAATAAAATAGATTAATACATAGTAAACTGATCATTTTTATAATTTTAGAAATTCACATTGGGTTCACCATTATTTTCCTTTAAATGATGTAGGTATGGTTATATCTCAAGGCTAAGGAACATGATACCAGAGGCTTATAATATATCAATTATTTGGGACATTATATTGTTTTATACAGGGTCCACATTCCTCATTTTCATTAGAGATATATGGAATCTAATGAATGATTGTTGGGTGTTCAATTATGGTTTCAAAATCATTCTTATAATCCTTACCATTGGCATATTTCCTAGAAAATCCCTACAATTCCAACATCAATAACTAGGTACACGCCAAAAATCCGAAGTCGTACAATCAATTGGGATTTCAAATACAATGAGTCATAGGAATTAACATTATTCAAGAGGATGGGAGGCCAGGTAAATCACACCCTTTTGGGGGGAATTATTTCTCATTCTAATACTCTCTTATAGATTTAAGATTTATTCATTAATCCCAGCCAAATCTTGACACATGACTAGTTAACCTATTAAAATTATCAAGTGTTGAATCCTTATTCATGTAAAGGGGTTCCTATTGATGAGGCCATCTATAGGTATATGATATTATTTATCCATTTTCTATTAGGGTATATTCTTATATTGTTAAGCCATATAATCTATCACTCTAGAGTTTAGATCCATCTAGGAAGGATATTGGTGTTTGATGGATGGGGTTAAACCGTAATGAGGTGTCTTATGAATCATGTTTATAATAGGACTAAAAACCCATTATGTTCATATAATTTGAAACTATTGAGTTTAACTCCATACGAAGAGGACATATATGAGGGAACTTAGGCATCAAATATAGAGCTAGAGCCTTAGGAATGAATCATATGTATACTCCTTATAGAAATAATCATAGTGATCTTAGTTAAATATTTATTCAACCCAAAGATGTTTTTTGATCGATAATTAATGTTGGTGGGGGATATTTCCCAGGGTTTACGAATTTGGGAATGCCTTTGGGACTTACACCGTGGTGGACTCACTAGTATGGAATAAATTACCTAATTTCACTGTATTGGGATTACACATAATTATTTCCCAATACGGGAGAAATTTATCATGTGATCCTTATGATCATTTCAAAGTCCTAATATAGTGTGAGTCATTCTCGGTTTAAAAAATATCTAATAACACGTGATCAGACTCATCATCTATGGATATTAGACTTATGCACTAGGGAGGCCCTAGAAGAGTGTTTGATATAGATCAAGGTCCACATGATGATGTCCTATGTATCTGTATTATATAAGGAATCATATCACTCATAATTTAAAATGGTTTGGGTATAAGTTTATCTTCTAGAAAAGTTATCATATCCTGGGGTGTCTGCCAAGCATTTTTGACATGTTCGAGGGTCTATTTCTGACATGGTTTTAAGGACCATATTTTCTATATGATATATCATGAGTTTATTTATAACAACGGTGGAATGTATGAAGAACATCAAATCACCCAGATTAAACATCCAAGTGTCTTCATGTGTTTAATGGAGACACATATAAGTGTGTCATCTGATAAATACTGACATGTAATAAGGCTATCACATGATCTGGATGGAACGTATGGAGGATTTCTCATGTATTTTCAAATTTCTTTTAGTCCTTCACATTACATGGATTAAATTTCTATAATACTTAATGTGATCAACACATACACTTCCAAGGGTGTCATGTTTCCAGGACTGACACATCGAGGGTTTTTCATGTGTTCCAACAGATATGTCTAGAGGACTTCCATAAGATCAGGTGGACTTAACTGAATGATTTCAAGTGAATTGAATGATGTTACTAGAGTACTTCATGTGACTTGAATGAAAAATCTGCAGGCCTTTACATGACTTGTCCAACTGGTATAGGTTCTGTCACATTATCTGGTTGGTGTACCTGGTTGAGGTCTCAGGATCTGGATGACATGCTCGGGTGTGGTCACATGGTTGAGCTCACATTAATGGGAAATATTTCTTGGTCTAGATAGATCATGCGAAGTACATGAGGACTTCAAATGGAAATAAATGTATCCAAATTTGTTTAAGTATTCCATATTTTTCATCCCTTACTTAATAAATGCCTCAATTTTATTAGGTATTTTCCTATTGAGACATTACATGATCAAGTAAACAAATAATAATTCCTTCGTGTAATCTATTTTGAACACTATAAATCCTTCACATGATCAATAGGGTGATCACGTGATGTCTCTATAATGGTTGCATAATCACTTATTTCATTCCCTATATTTACCTAGTATAAGACCCTTTTGATTGGGTGGATTTCTACTTGGATAATTCCTCTCTCACTTATCTGATCTCATGAGTCTTCTCTATCTTGTGTGTGTCTTGTTTTATGCAGAGGGTGAGGAATTAATAGGCCCCACAGCCATATTTCTATGAATCCTTGGATGGAATGTACATCAAAAATACAATATCGATTAAGTAGAGCGGTAATCACATTATGAACACCACATAAACCTACCATGGGGAATCCATAGCCTCATTATTGAGTCACTTGACAAATTTGGACCGTGAGGACACTCATCCATCCCCATATTTATGGGACCCATAGATTTTCGAAGTGATTTCCCATCATTATTTCAACATGTAAAAGTGACTTCAAAAGGATAGTCTAAAATATTTAGAAGCTTTCGTGAGACCAATATGCTTTTTTAAGAGGCTTTTGAAAGATCAAGAGAGACTGTTCTGGGGTACATCACAAGATCAATTTGGATCTCTATTGGTTCTTCACATGAAAAATATTATAACATTTCCTTGTATAAGGCTTACACATTTTCCATACTTTATTCATTATTTTATAAGACCTATCCATTGGGTGTCTGTTAGGGAATCAAATGATCAACACTGAATCTCATGCGAGCATTGACATGGATGGTCTCCCCACTTATCTATGGGGTGTCTCATGATCAATGATAGGTCTTGTGATAATGTGTGGTCATTGTCATGGGTATTCAATCCACTTGTCTATAGTGAATCGTGTATTCAATATTGGATTTCATAGAGGTGTAAAGCATTTTCATGAATAATCACTCAGCTTGTATGTGGTGCATCACAAGGTAAATGTTGCATCTCATGACATTGTGCGAGCGTTGTCACAAACTGTCTATCCGCTTATTTTTGGTCAATATTGTGATCTAAATAACACATCTATGGGATTTTGATTATATATGTGACATACCAAAATACTCTCATGTTTCAGGACTAACATTCCACTAGTGATCTGGCATCATCTTTGATCTAATCACAGAAGTCACATGAACCCTTCACATGCAAATATCTATAAGAATGATCACATGAATCCTCTACTATTTTATCTTTATTTAATAAGTGTTTTGGTTGATTATAAAGACTCTTCCAGATTCCATATAACATGTCTGGAGAAACCTTTCTATCTTTCTTCACATGATCATCAATACATGTCTAGACCCCTCTATAAGAACATGAGGGATTTCTTAGACAATATTTTTATTATCAAAAGGACATGTCAAAAGTACTTCCCATGATCATTATCAGACCACATAGATCACATGATCCAGCCACATGACATTACAAGGGTCATGCATTCACATTTCCTCTTGGGGGTTATGTCATTCCCATGATCTAGCATTCTGATTTTCATGTATCCATGTTTGTCCTCCCTTCTATTTGTGAATGAAATTGTACGTATGCTTAGGGTATTTCATCAATCCCAAAATATCCAATACTCATTTTTTGGGATTCAACAATTATACATTTTAGTATTATACCTCATTTCATCATATCCCATTTTTTGAGTAATATGCATCAATACATTACAACTCCTACACATCAAACCTAGAATAATCATTGGGACACTATATCTAGAGATACATATGTGTGAAATAACTGAAATCCATTATATCACTCTACAAAAATGTATGGGGAATAATAACTACTATCTATAATAGCACATAATACTAATAGGAGAAGATATTGGGACCAGAGCGAGTAGTCTACCATCTATTCCTCACCAACCTAGATGTTGGGGAAAACACCATCTCATATTACACTATGAGTTAGTCTCCCTACCGACATGGGTGGGGTAGCATATGAAATCATAAATCATACATGGTATAATATATATCATAATCACACTGTGGGCATAAACTAGTCTTTGGATAAACTTGAAATACCATCTCTTGAACACTCAGTTTCCACTGTTAAGAACAATATATCCTATAAAAACACAATAATTTAAGAAAAATCACATTAATTATAATTCATTTCTATTAACGTTCTCATTTTTTAGTTAATTCATTATCCATTAATTAAAATTATTTGATTATCATTTTTAGCTTCAAAGTTATGTGTGTTCCCACTGATTATAACAAAAGTGAGTTTTCTATTTCCCACGATTAAGAATTATTTCAGAAATCCAACAAAAACCACCCCCAAGGGTTAAATCATTTGTTAAATATTTATTTTATTATTCTATAATTCCATGCACTAATGGAAAGTTCCTAAGAAACCAATGAAGAGATGCATAACTATGCACAACCAGATGCCTTTACTAGTGGGGTAAGTAATGTAATTAAACAATAAACCTAACTATATATCCCTTGAGATGAAAATTAATAAGAAATTATCTTATATTTAATTACAAGATTGGAAAAATTCAACATTATGCTATTTCATTAATCCTAGTGCCATACATGATCCCAAAATTCATTTCATAGTGCATGTTTCCTTCAACGATATAAACCACTTCCACACACATGGGTATCCATTCCCATATCTCAAAAATTTAAAATAATCCCACGGTCACATCACATCACATAAAAAATATCATGAACAAATAAAACAAAAAATAGAAAAAATCAAAAAAAAAATCAATGGGGAATCTAATATCTAAACACCAGACATCTAACCTTCACCTGAAAGTTACCCAAATCTTCCCCAAAGATATATAATTATATAGAAAGTAATTTTTTATTCATAAGTTAATAGATACATTTATCACATTTTATAGCTATAGTAATCCTATTATATTGTATCTCCATTGTGGTTAAATTATTTAAACATGATCTTTAACATATCTTCTCTTTTTAACAACTTATGGAAGAAAAATTCTCAATATTATTCTTCTTTACTAGTATTTTCAATAACAATTACCACTTATAGTTCTTTATACATTTCAATTAACATATGAAATAAAAACTAATTATGCCTAAATTGAGAATAATTTTAATTATATTAAATTATTAGAATTAAAAGATTCATTAAACATTCCACTTTCAATTTCTTTATCCACCCCAAAATATCTGACATTAAATTCTTCAACCATTTCCATTATAATTTAATGTTAAACCGATGATTAAAAAAATGGTAATAAAAATAAACATAGATATTATATTTTAAATAATATCATGGGAAAATTGTTATCTAAGAAAATAATAAGATTACAATAACCACAAAACATTCATTTCATTAGTCAATTTCAATCATTATTAAGGCTAATTCCAACATCATCAAAACAAATAAATAATGGTCACTTTTCAATTTCACAATAATTAAAATGGATAATCAATGAATCGCCAATATCATGTATTTTAATGTTACTAGATGATATTTGAAAAACAATTCTAATCCCAATAACCCCTCCCATAATAAAACATCATCCTTCCAAGAACACCTCACCAAAAAAACATTAATAAACATTAAACAAAATATATGAATAAAAGAGATTAGCCACTGTATAAATGAAATTATAATGATATGAAACTAGACCAAACTAATAAGAAACTATAATAATAGAGAAAAATATCTCCTCATATTACCATGGATCAAACATGAGTAGTAGGGGATTGAACCCACTTAAGTGGGATTCAAAATTCCTTGAGAAATATACCTTGTCTTTATGAAGTACAATAGAGAAGATAAGAGTTTATTAAAAAACAACAGTGTTGTAGGTCTTAAAGGTGAACTAACATGAATAGATTCACATAGTGAATGGGCCATTCATTCCGTTAATGTACCAAATTTAACAACCACTAAAAAAACTTTTCTCCTTGATATACCCTAACATGAAAGATGTTGACATCATGAATTTATTTTTCAATACATGAGTTTCCATGAATAGATTCACCAGTTACAAAACCCACTTAGTTAATTTTATGAAATGTAATGAATTAAACAAAGATTTATCGTCACACAAGAGATAAATTTCATTCAGGCCAAGAACCATACTCCCACACAAGCCAGAAAACAGATATTTTAGGGCTTGAACTTCTGTTCATGTTGTGAACTCTCCATGCTTCTAGAATCTAACTCCCAAAGAAAAATAAACTTGATCTATTCCTCATCTAAGAACCATGAGAATTTAAAACAAGAAATGGTATGGTATATACGGGTTTGTGCCATAGAAATTTATCTTACAACATGACCAATTGAAAATTATGAGCTACTTTATCCTTCTAATGGGATTGTATTCTCCTTTAGACTATATTCGTTGAATATCCTAAATAGATTATTAGTGTATCCATTAGTCTAAGGGCCCTAAGAGATATTCATCATACCTCCTTAAACATCAATAATATAGTGTTTATCTCTAAGGAATAAACTTATGGACTTATCAGTAAGAATATGAAACATATTAAGTATTATATAAATGAACATTCTACATATAAGAGCTCATTTAACACATCTATTTTTATAATAACTTTACATCATAAACATGATCCTTATTCCAATCAGAATACTTCATAAACCAAATTTATTTTCCATGATCCTATACTCGAACTAACCAGAGTGTTCTAAACCAACGTGGTTTTCCCTCGAAATAGTTACCCAAGTTGGACCATTGAAATTTCTAAATAGAATCTTGGATCCCCATTTGATATAAAGTAGTGTTGAGAATCAATAATATCATTTGGAATAGGATCCACTTTAGATACCCACACATTAAATACATGGAAATTACATTACTTTTTTGGAATAATTAATACATAACAAAAACCAACACTCAATGGCCGTAATAGTTTAGTGTCTTTGGAAACTCGGAACATAATCTTCTAATCATGGTGAAAGATCTTCAAAATCTCCCATAAAGATCTTCCCTTTTTTTAGTACATAAAACCTTTATTTATATCCTAGGAAAAAGAAAAAATTTAAAGGGTGAGCTCAAATTCTCAGTAAGGGTAAGCATGGAGAAAATAAAACAAACCATATACATTTGAACTTAAAAAACATGAACATAATGTTTAAACATCAAAATCTTGAGCAATAAAATAAAACATGGCAGTAAGTAAGGCATAGATCATAATAGAACATCAATCATAATAAAATAACATGGGAATAAAACATGTAATAGTCGAAAACCATTAACCACATGATATGATTTCCATAGTAGCTAAGGCATTGCTGGCAAGACCATCTTAGTGGAAAAGTCCCTTTCTGAATCGAGATCACTCATCGTTCTAGTCATGTATCACTGAACCAGATTAACTTACCATTATAGCCATGTCTATCTCTTGAGATATAAATCTTTTCCAAATGCATTGGAGGGAGATATAGGTCCCACCCATCTCATTATAAAATTATTCTTATGTGTGACACAACTTGAACATAAATCATTCATCATAACCCAAAGAATAAAATGGGGTTCATAAATATCATCCCATCATAACATAATCCAAAAAAAAAATTGATATAATTTCATCATAAGAAAAGTGAAACCATGTAGATAATGGGGACATTATACTTGAAACATGCACATATGAAATAAGGTCATCTTACATGGAAAATGGTTTTGATAAAACACTTGAAATGAATTTGTAAGGAAAATATCGTTTCTTCTTCAAAAACATTTTCTTTTCAAAAAATTACTTGCAATTTCCAAATAAAAGGAATTTTTTTTAAAATATTCATGAAATATTGTAGAGTAATCTTCATTAAAATAAGGCGTTATGAAACCGTAAAAATCCGTTCATTACGTATAAGTTAAAAAACCATTTTTCTTGTACATTTGGTGGAAAAGTCAAAAAGTCCCTCATATGGAAAACAAAAGAAAGATTCCTTACATACCATGTAGTAAAAGTCAAGAATGAGTAAAAATAACTTTAAACATACATTAAAAAAAATTTAGAAAACAGGGACACGGATGATAAATATAACACTGGTAAATACTTACGAATAAACAATCTCGGATAAAAATGAGATTGGAAAGTTTATCCCTTACCTTAGGTCTGATATGCTCTGTACATATCCAAAACATCTATATAATGATATAAATAATGTAATTTAATTATTAACTAATCATATTCATTGTTATGATATCATATATGGTTCACTTATGACTTTATATTACCCGTTCTTTTCTAAATTCCATGTTAAAGCAACATTTTTGGTAAAATAGTTTTATTTATCGCACGTGTTTGGACTTGTTGTTCTTGATATTATTATTACTTATATCATAATTTAAATACTCCAAAAATGTAAAAAATGATTTATATACCATATATATTCAGTATATATATATATAACAGATAGATAAATGAAATGAAACCCACCGTTCATGGAGACGGTAGGCCGTACGTACGCATGAACGTTGTTTTCCTTTCCTTATTGACATGAATGGAAGTAAGTGGATGATATATATATATACATAAATAAAATAGCTTTACCATGTCATATATTTCATTATTATTCATTATATATACTTTATAATAATTCTTGAATAGTTAACATGGAGAATAGATCTCATCGCGTCGTGGAGACGGTAATCCGTACGTACGCACGAGCGATGATATCGTTCCCATAATTATTGAATTGATTTAGAGTGGATGGTATAATATCATAGAATCAATATGATATTATAATAACTATATATAGTTATTCTTTACACCATTATACCCATCCATTTTAGGTGGTGGTGGAAAAACAAATTACACCACAATGTGGAGACGGTATTCCTTACGTACGCACGCGCAGTGATTTCATTTTTCGTAGGATGGATAGAAGATGAAATGGGGTTGTTTCATAATTATAATAACATATCATTATATTTGTGATTCTTATGTTATTACTTGATATTGAAACAACTAAATAAGAAGAGGTTGAAGAAGAAAAAAACTTGAAAGAATCGGTAGAAGAGACTACCTCTTCTTCGACGTACCTCCTTTAAGATTCCTCTTAAGGGAATATAGTTGGTATTTTGAGAATAAAAAAACCTTTATAATGTTGCAAGGGAAGTGGATAAGATAAATGGGTAGGTTTTGGCTGAGCTTGAAGGATCAATATTGTGTAAATAGAAGAGGGAGGAGGTGCCCTTTTATAAGGGAGGAGAGGGGCACTTTAGGAAAAACTTAAAATATTATTTTATAATAAAGTCATATTCGGTTTATAATGGTTCCAAATTGATTTATTTCTACGAAAAAGTGGATATGGTTCGAAATAATTTCAACCAATATTTTTTTAGACAAGTTTAGGTTACTATTTTAACCTTTTCATTTAGATTAAACTCTAAGTTAAATAATTTAACTTTTACCATGTCTTCTTGTTTTCTTACACTATATGGTTAATAAACTTACTATATCAAGCCAAAAAAACAAAAAGTCATTCAGTAATAATATAGTTAACCTTATCTAAGTCATTTTCCAAAACCATAGATTTTTAGGAATAGAATAACAATTAATAATATAATATTTCTTTTAAAAACTATTTTATGTCAATTTCGACACAATTTTGTAATTGATTTTTGTGAAAATCATAACAACATGATTAGTTCAATAAAAATTAATTAAATCAATAATAACATGACATATTAACCTATAAAATTATTTGAATTTATAAAAAGTTTCAAATTACATTTATTTGGATATTTATAACATCAATTATGTTAATATTTCATTAATAAGGTAATTAATGCATCATCATTGTGTCATAAATAAATTAAATTAATTAATGTCTAAAAATTATAAATAAACTACCATTATTTAAGAAATCGTTTTATCTTTCTAATTAATATTTATAGTCGAATTTATCTTATGTATAACCCATTATTAAAAATGTTTTAGTTATTAAACTTTGATTGTAACTATTTTAACTCTTCTTTATATAAAATAATAATAAATGTCCTAATCTAATCCAAGTGGACCTAAAGGGTAATATTTTATTCCTAAGGTTGTTTCTGGTCGAATAACACTTATCCGATATAATTAGGACATGTGTTAGGGTAATAATAATATCACTTTTTTACCCTTAATTACCCTATTTACTTTTAACCGTGGTAAATAAAAGCAAAAAGTTACTATTCAACAAAAATTATTTTTATCTTATTGAACCAAATTTTACTCCTTGATATTAAACGTGTCTCTCGGAATTTCGAAATTACACTCACAAAAGCGGTAAAGTTATGTTTTATGTAAATTTTCAAATTCTCCTAGGAGGTGGGTAAAAGACGGTGAAAAGTTCAATAAAATTTTATATATCAAAAATTATTATAAAATGACTCCAATGAATTACATTGAACATATATAGGTATTATGTATCAATTTTTACCTAATATAAATTTAAATAAATTAAATAATTATTTAAATAAAAAGTCGGTTTTTAAATAGTATCCCAATGTTTTCACTATTCATCAAAAATTGAATGTTTTTCAAAACATACCAAAAATTAACCGTAGGCTAATTTCGATATTCCGAATCCAAAAATGAAGTCCATTTTGAATGATAAAATTTATAAAATTTCAAAAAGTGGTTATTACTATTCATAACGGCTAGTTCATATTAATAATATCTCGTTTAGTGAAACTCAGTATTGCGTATAACACACGCTATCGAGGAAGGTTTCCCTAGCGTGCGACATGAGCCTAGAATAGTGTTTTCATACACTGTAATCTAATACAGTGTTTAGTATAGTGCAATCTAATCTTGGTGTAGCGTACAATAGAAGACATCAAATAAATTAAAAAGAATATATCTCATAAAATCACGGGTTGTTACCTTCTACCCCCCTTAAAATGAATTTTCCCTCAAAATTCGTCGGGGTTATAAATGGTTTACTACTTGAATTTTTCTTCCATATAATCCCACATCGTAAAAAGGATTACTAAAACATAATTTTAAAAAGTGATGTATGAAACATATCGGTTACCAAATTAACTCATCACTGGGTTTCCACATAGGACAACATAGGTGAAAATATGGATATGAAAGAGAAAACTAACCATCAAGTTCTGATGGAGAGTGGTAGAGAATATGGCTATGAAAAATCCAACAATCACAAAGCCATAAATTTTTTATGATGTAAGGTACCATCTGATTCATCGGATAATGGGACATTTGGACAACATTTTTGGCTTTCAATATCATTTCCCTATAGTTGAAGAATAATTAAAAGAAATACTTACTTGATTTTGATACAATATCACTGTTGTTTGTGCCTTGAAGAATTTCCACATCATATCTTAATGGAATGAAGTTGAATTTGTCTTCCATGAAGTGTTAGCAGATCATGCGATAAAATGATGGGTCATTCCATCTGTCTCAAACAAAAGGTTAACAAAAGATATCAAATATACATAAGTCCATCTATGGTGAGGTTAATCGTATATGATTCCAAAAATGAACTTATACATCATCTATCATACCGCTTAATATAATAAAACTAGTTTCTACTAACCAGGGACTTCCTCTAGGCCAGTGGTAGGTGATAAAGTCCTGTCGCACTTTGGTTGTGGGTTTGATTCCCACAGCCTTGTCCGACGCGACGGGCTTTCACCTATCCTGCGGGTTTTCCTTTTTCTAAAACTACATTATTACAGAAATAATATCGAAAAAAGGTTCTAGCCTTAAACAATACTATCTTATGTCCAACTTAATCCATTAAAATTTTTAGGCTTATCCAAAATACTTCGGTCCAAGCTCATAGTATAAAGATAATGATTACTTGGAAGGTTAGATAAAAAGCACATGAATATCATCATTTATCACCCATATATCATAAGATATATCTTGTTGGCCAAATTCCAAACATGTCAATACTTCAATCATGTATTCTTTTGAAACCCGAATTACCATAGAACCATAGTGAAAACATGAATGCTGTCAAAATTTAACACTTTCTACATACCAAAATCCTAAAATTTCTATATTCTCAAACAATGATATAAAATTTTCCTTATATCAGTCATGAGATCATTTCATTTTTTATTTATCCCTTCATTATGAACATATCATCTTTTTTCCAAAAATATTTCAATCACTTTTCATGGTTACCGGTACCATATAATTATTGAAAACCAATACATAGATATTCCAAAATTCCACGATACCATAAATGAGATTCAATGATACTATTTTGAAATCCCATTGTATAAAACATAATCATTACACAACATCATTGTCATACTCAACATCACAAATAGTGATCGCATGTGAATTACCTTTATCTTTTTCCTTCAAAGGTTGCTCACGTTGATCATCATTAACCCTTGGATTAGGTCATTGATTATCATAATGCCCATTTCCTTTCACTTGAAGCATTGAAGTGTTGGTGGTGTGTTCTTTACAGTATTTTCTTTATTCGCATCATTAGAAACCTTTTTTTCATTACTTCGACACTCAACTACTCGATGACCTTATTTCCACACTTAAAAAAAATTACTCCCTTTAAGACAATCTCCACCATGCTTCCTTCCGCACATTGAGAATAAATAAACATTCATCTTCTTTTCACCATTATTTTGAGATTTCTCCTTGAACTCTATCTCTCGTTTCTTCTCAAACCCATGAGATAGATATGTAACACCAAATTCCATTTCTACCTTGATAACACAACACACAATTTCTTCATAGCTACCGAATTCTCTTATAGCCAATTCCCTTCAAAGACATGGTTTTAAACCATTGAAGAATCAATCAACTTTACATTCAAGTTGGATGATAAATCCAGATGCATTCCTTGCAAGCCTTGTAAAATTCGCTTCGTATTTACCAACAGATTAATCATCCTTCTACTTAAGCTCAAGGAACTCCTTTTCCATCTTTGTTCGAAGAATATGAGGGATGTACTTACTGAAAAACAAGGTCTTGAACTCGTCCCATTCCATGGATTCAATTTCATCTTGGGGCCTTGTATTCTTAATTAGAATCCACCACTGGTTTGCTTCACCTTCTAAATGGTAAATAGTTAAAATGAATTTTTCATGTTCTAAAGAGCGAAGTATAGAAAATATCGTTTCAGTGGTACTGATCCATTGTTCAGAAAAAAGTGGATCATAATACCCATTGAAAGACGGTGGACATTGCCTCATGAAAGACTCAATAGAATATTGTTCCCTTCTCTGATCATTTGAAAATCTAGAATGATTCATAGATTATGTCAGTATAGTAATAAGATTTTTCACTCCATCTCCCATCACATTTGGTTTTTCGGGAGGACAATAATTGCATTGTCCATTACATTGATCAACACGGTTTCTTCGGGTTCCAGGCATCGCCTAAAACCCAAAAAGAATAGTGTGAGAGGCAAAAATACTGCTAGGAAAACAACATAATAAAGGGGGAGTACCTTCAATATATAACATCTTAGGTTTAATTATAATATCATTACCATAATTCTATGACTATAACCTATAGTTATACTTTAACTTAGGGATATCCCTAGACATACTTTAGAAATATCTCTAGGGATCTCACTAAAGTTATCGCATCCTAGTTTCTAAAGGTTGACTGAACCTTTCCTCTGATACCAACTGTAGAGACCCACACTTGATGTACATGGACATTACATAAATTTTTCGGAATACTTAATACATAACAAAAACCATCACTCAAGGACCGTAATAGTTTAGTGTCTTTGGAAACTCGAAACATAATCTTCTAATCACGGTGAAAGATCTAAAACATCTCCAATAAAGATATTCCCTTTTTTTCTTACCTAAAACCTTTCTTTATATTCTGGAAAAAAGAAAACATATAAAGGGTGAGCTCAAATGATCAGTATGGGTAAGAACGGAGAAAATAAAACAATCCATATACATTTGAACATAAAAAAACATGAACACACTGTTTAAACATCGAAATCTTGAGCAATGACATAAAACATGGAAGTACGTAAGACATAGATCATAATGGAACATCAATCATGATAAAATAGCCTAGGAATAAAACATTTAATTATGGAAAACCATTAATCACATCATATGATTTCCATAGTATCCAAGGCATTGCTTCCAAGACCATCTTAGTGGATAAATTCCCTTTTTGAATCGAGTTCACTCCTCGTTCCAGTCCTGTATCACTGAACTGGATTAACTTACTATTCCTGCCATGTCTATCTCATGAGATATAAATATTTACCCAATGCATTAGAGGGAGATATAGGTCCCACCCATCTCATAATGAAATCATTATTACGTGTGACACAACATGAACGTAAATAATTCATCATAACCGAAAGAATAAATGGGTTTCATAAACATCATCCCATCATAACATAATCCATATAAAACAAATGGATATCATTTCATCAGAAGAAGAGTGAAGCCATGTAATTCATAGATAAATTATACTTGAAACTTGCACATATGAAATAATGTCATCTTAGATGGAAAATGGTTTTGATAAAACACTTGAAATGAATTATTGAGGAAAATATACTTTCTTCTTCAAAAACATTTTATTTTCACAAAATTCAATGAAATTTTAAAATAAAAGGATTTTTTTGAAAATAGTCATAAAATCTTTTAGAGTACGCTTCATGAAAATAAGGTGTTATGAAACTGTAGTAAAATTCAAAAATGGTTAAAAAGTACCTCGTATGGAAACCAAAAGAAAGATTCCTTACATACCATGTGGTAAAATTAAAAAATGGTGAAAAAGGACTTTAAACATACAATAACCCATTTTTTGAAAATAGGGACATGGGTGATACATATAACCCCAGTAAATACTTACGAATAAATAATCTCGGATAAAAACGAGATTGGAACGGTTATCCCTTACCTTAGGTCCGATATGCTTCGTACATAACCGAACCTCCTATATAATGATATAAATAATGTCATTTTCTTATTACATAATCATATTCATTATTATGATATCATATATGCTTCACTTATGACATTATATTACTCGTTCTTTTGTAAATTCCATGTTAAAGCAGTATTTTGGGTAAAATCGTTTTATTTATCATACGTGTTTAGACTTGTTGTTTTTGATATTATTATTACTTATATCACTATTTACTTACTTATTTAATGTAAAACATGATTTATATACCATATATAATCAGTATATATATATAATAGATAGATAAATGAAATGAAACACATCGTTCATGGAGACAGTAGGTCATACGTACACATGAACGCTGTTTTACTTTCCTTATTGACTTGAATGGAAGTAAGTATATGAAATATATATATATATATATATATACATAAATCCAGTGGCTTTATCATTTCATATATTTCATTATTATTCATTATATATACTTTATAATCATTCTTGAATGGTTAACATGGAGAATGGATCTCATCGCGTCGTGGAGACGGTAATCCGTACGTACGCCCGAGCGATGATATCATTCCCATGATTATTGAATTGATTTGGAGTGGATGGAATAATATCTCAGAATTAGTATGATGTTATAATAACTATATATAGTTATTCTTTACACCATTATACCAATCCAAGTAAGGTGGTGGTGGAAAAACAGATTACACCACGGCATGGAGACAGTATTCCGTACGTACGCATGCACGGTGATTTAGATTTTCGTAGGATGGATAGAAGATGAAATGGGGATGTTTCATATTTATAATAACATATCAGTATATTATTGATACTTATGTTATTACCTTATAATTAAACAACTAATGAAGAATAAGTTTAAGAAGAAAGAAACTTGAAAGAATCGGTAGAAGAGATTACCTCTTCTTCGATGTAAATCCTTTAAGCTTACTCTTAAGGGACTAGAGTTGGTCTTTTGAGAAGAAATAGACCTTCAGAATGTTTCTAGGGTAGTTTAGAAGATAAATGTGCAGGTTTTGGCCGAGCTTTAAGGCTCCAAATTGTGTAAAGAGAAGAGGGAGGAGGTGACCTTTCATAAGGGAGGAGAGGGGCACTTTAGAAAACAATTTAAATATTATTTTATAATAAAGTCATATTCGGTTTATAATGGTTCCAAAGTGATTTATTTCAAATATAAATTGTGGATGGGTCGAAATAATTTCAACCAATAGGTTTTAGACAATTTTATGTTACTACTTTAACCTTATCATTAAGATTTTACTCTAAGTTAAATAATTTTTCTTTTACCATGTCTTCTTCTTTTCATACACTATATGGTTAATAAACTTACTATATCAAGCCAAAAGAACCCCAAGTGGTTAATTATTACTATATATAACCTTATCTAATTCATTTTAACGAACCTTAGATTTTTAGGAATAGAATAACAACTAATAATATAATATTTATTTTAAAAACTATTTTATGTCAATTTTTACAATATTTGGTAATTGATTTTTGTGAAACTCATAATGGAATTATTAGTTCGAAAAAAATTAATTAAATCAATACTAAAATGTCATATTAACCTATAAAATTAGTTTAATTTATAAAAAGTCTCAAATTATATTTATTTGGGTATTTATAATATCAATTATTTTAATATTTCATTAATATGGTAATTACTACATCATCACTGTGTTATAAATAAATTAAATTAATTAATGTCTAAAAATTATAAATAAACTACCATTATGTAGGAAATATTTTTAGCTATCTAATTAATATTTATAGTCAAATGTATCTTATGTATAACCCTATATTAAATATGTTTTAGTTCTTAAACTTTTATTTTTACTATTTTAACTCTTCTTTAAATAAAATAACAATAAATGTCCTAATCTAATCCAAGTGGACTTAAAGGGTAATATTTTATTACTAAGGTTGTTTTTGGTTGAATTACACTTATCCAATAGAATTTGGACATGTTTTAGGGGTATAATAATATCATTTTTTACCCTTAATTACCCTATTTAATTTTAACCGTGGTAAATAAAAGTAAAAAGATTCTATTCAAAAAAAATTATTTTTATCATAATGAACCACATTTTACTCCTTGATATTAACTGTGTCTCTCAGATTTTTGAAATTCCACTCACAGAAGCGGTAAAATTATGTTTTATGTAAGTTTTCAAATTCTCCCAGGAGGTGGGTAAAAGACGGTGAAAAGTTCAATAAAAGTTTATATATCTAAAATTATTATAAAATGACTCCAATGAATTACAGTAAAATTATATAAGTATTATGTATTAATTTTGACCCAAAATAAATTTAAATAAAATAATTAATTATTTAAAAAAAAGTCGGTTTTTAAATAGTAACCCAATGTTTTCACTATTCATCAAAAATTGAAAGTTTTCAAAAAAATACCAAAACTTCACCCTAGGATAATTTCGATATTCCGAATCCAAAAATAAAGTCCATTTTGAAAGATAAAATTGATAAAATTTTAAAAAGTGGGTAATACTATTCATAACGGCTAGTTCATAATAATAATATCTCTTTTAGTGAAACGCGGTATTGCGTATAACACACGCTTTCGAGGAAGGTTGCTCTGGTGTGAAACAAAAACCTAGAATAGTTTTTTCATATACTGTAATCAAATACTGTGTTGTGTATAGCACAAGCTAATCATGGTGTAGCGTACAATAGAAGACATAAAATAAATTAAAAAGAATATATCTCATAAAATCTCGGGTTGTTAGGTCCACCCAAGAGAATTATAAAACAATTTTCTATAACAAACCTGGCATGACCATGCCATAACATGGAATGGAATACTTAAAAATATAAGCGGTTAGGGTTAATAGAAGAAAATTTAGGAACATAAATAAAATCTAAACAATAAAGAAAAAATATAAACACCAACTATAAATGATATTAAAATGGGAGAGTGACATGTATACAAGTATAGAAGAACGAAATGATGGGTACCGAATATGTATTAGAAAGCTATCATAAACCCATGAAAAATAGAAATACAACTACCCATATCTACATGAGATGATGGAAAATTCCCCACCACATCACCATCATTGATAAAAGATCCACTGACCAGAATACCTTCCAAATTTTTGAGACACCATTATATAACCTGAACATGTAAAAACATAGTCTATATCCCCTCATTGGGTGTATATTGGGTGTGAGAGAGAATATTATAGTAGAATCAAACCTAGTGTATTTTGAGTAACCTTTATTAGATGAGCACAAACATGATTATTTTAAATAAATTATGACATTGTTGGATTTTACTTATAAATGAAATGAAACAAGTAACACTGTTTAAATGTTAGGAATCATAAGTAAATTAATTGAAAATAAATAATTCCATAATCATAAAACATATAATATCCTTAAGGAATCCATGTTTTCAGGAACCCTTTTTCATCATATAAACTTTTGGTCCATGGGATAATCCATTTGGGAACATAAACCACTAATGACATCATGATTTCGCCTAATGGTATGATGTCACTTATCACAATACACTATATCCATCAAACATCTATAGAGTATATTTCATGTCCTTGTGGTGTGGTGATGCTCATCCACAAACCCACAACCTTCACTAAATCCTATCATATTTAATTAGTGTAGCATAATCTAAATTAATTCATAACACTATTATTCCTTAAAAAAACACAGGGGCTCCCAACTTATTTACCAATTTCAAAAGAATAATATTCTATTAATAAGGGCCTTTCATTGACCCACCACAATTCCAGTCCGTTTATTACATTCAAATAAATAATTAAAAATTATTTACCTTCTAAAACCAGGGAAAACATTTAAACAATTTATATCATATATATACAAAGCCTTATCAACTATAATAATATATGAAATATTAAGTAATTTTTTTTTGAAAAAATGAAATTCATAATCGCTTCATAAAATAAGAGTTCCACATGAAGCAACTTACCTATATAACCTTAAATCTTTAACAATGGGTGGAAAACAATTTTTAATAATAAAAATACACTTAATAAGTCAATAGAAACCATATAGAGGTAATAAAAAACAATAATCCCCACGAACAAAAATATAACATTAATCTAACATAAATCCATGGTCTCTAAGACTATATGGAATAGAGAAATCCATGAAAGGAAAAAAACTAGTTAAGGGGAATATAGAGGAGACACATACATTATGACAACCCAAATTCGTACACCATGTTCTGGCGTGAAAAGGAAACTCATTAAAATATTATCTTTGATACAAAGAGATACAACTCAATTAAAAACATATATAATTACAATGTCAAAATAAAAGATTGATTCACTTACAGACCCATGGCCTTTTAGATTTAGAGTTTTAAAGGAATCGAAAATCTCTTTACATAATAAAACCAATTTCCTTCCATTGAAGTGGAATTTTTTCCCATTGTAACAATATTATATTCCATTTTATTACTTCAACATCAAAATAAAACTCCCCAGAAATAAAAACCTTCTGATATAACATTCCATTCATCATTCATTATAATCTGGGGAAATGGAATCATATGAATGTTGAGCTAAAATAATTTACAAGGGTAAACATATTCATTAATAAAATGTCATCATTAAGAATAATACGATTAATAGTATATGAGAACATAATAAATGTGCATGATCCAGAAAAAATAAATTCATACCCATCAAAACATGGATAATAAAATATGCATTATAGAAGATGATAAGAGTCATATGAGTAAATAATCATGTACCATATGAAACCAATCTTCATCAAAGGAACTATTGAAACTAAAATAAAGAATATATACACTATTTTGGTATCATGAGAAATAATATATATATATATATATATATATATTAGGTGATTGGGGGTAAAATCACAACAAACACACATACACCTAACACACATGCTAGAAAGGCATGCCATCTCCCCAGTAAGAAGATAACCCACCCATCATAAGTTATTTATTTTATATGGATGACATGAAGGTCAAGTGGGAATGAATCCCATTACATGGACCAACGAACCAATTTATTATCCAGAAGGACTAATGTAGCTTCAACCCTACATCATCCATCCTACATCACTAGACATGCATCATGGCTGCATTGCGACCTACCAGCATTATGCCTATATGACTGCCTTCCCACATCTTGTATGCATTATAAATATCCAGGGGGATTTCCCTGATAGAAAATATCCTTCTTAGTTGTTGGATTACGAGGTTTACCACTCAATAACCACCCCAACTACAAAATGTGTGTATAAGTTATGATTGACTACCACCAAGGGGATAATTACTGGAGCACATCACACGTTTCCTGGCTAGGAAATGGGTTCGAATCACCCAGTACATAATCCATATAGCGTCTGAGTATTGGGACATAATACTTTCAATAAAGGATATCTTAAAAAATAAAAATAACATATTAATTTAGTGTTAAATTCCATCAACTTAAATATTTTATCTATAAATAGTTTCTTATATAAATTAAACATATTTGTCTCACAGGAGTGACTTGAATCCTTTTAACACTATAACATTAAAATATTCATTAGAGATATATATATGTGTCACCTATCATCATTAGCCATATTGGGATCAACTAATAAGAAAAATAGTGTATGAGGACCATAAAAGGAATTAAGTACATAAATCATTAATTTCAATAGAAAACTTAATGAAACAACCATAATTCCCATTATAACTAAATTAAAACATAAAAAAGGTTTATTGAAAATTTTCATTTAAACATTATCATAAGATATATAGAGAAATTATGTGGAGAGTATCATTATAAGATATACCTATTCAATAATAGGAAACAACAAGGATGTTAACAGTTGTGAAAAATACTTTTAAAACAACATTTATATTTTTCCATCAAATTAGGAAAAATATAGTTTTATTAATGTATCATTAAGTACTAAGAAATTGAATTTTTTTTGAGAAAAATAATTTCATAAAAATAACCAAAGAATTGTGAAATGGGAGATTAAAGTGACCGATTGTTCATGGTTGTGGTTGAGTGTTTCTTGCTGAAAACGTTAAAACAATGATTCCTTTCACACCTTTCCTGAAAAAATCATAAATAAACTATTCATAAAACATTGTAAAATTAAATTTTTAATTATTTTAAAAGAAACAAATATTTATGAAAATAAACTTAAATAAAAAATTGTCTCATTGGAATCAAAATTCTTGTGTACAATTTAAGGATAATTGAAATGGAAGAAATGTTTTTTTCGATAAACAATGAAATATGATAAAATTTTCTAAAAGGAATTATCATTGTCATTGTAAGTAAAAAATATTTTAGAATTAAAAGAACACATGAAATAATATGAAATTAAAATTGGCTATTAAATTAGATTAGTTTTAATAGATATATATAATTTAACTCCAAAAAATGAGATTAAAAAAATACATAATCTTGATTTTAAAATTGATTACTTCATAAATCCTTATCACTTTAGAAAAATTTGAATCATAACCTTGTGGATAGAAATAACATCAAATAAAACATTAATTAGAATAAATATAAATTTATTCATGATATAATATATCTAATGGAATGTATATAAACCATATATACTAATCTAGGTACATAACATAAAACACGTCTCAATGAAACAATATAGTGAAAAGGAACACCTATAAAGAACATAACATTTAATGTAAAATTTAATAAATGAAGTGGTTATGTAAAAAAATCATAAATGAAAAATAAAAAGAGTAAATAAAACATAAAAAATTATAATCCATTTAACATATTATTTCTTACAAAATTGTTAATAAAGAATTTATATATTATAAGTAATGTAAATTGAGGTATGAAATCCCTTACCTCATCTCCCAACTTCTCACAATAAATATTTATATTTATTGATAATAATTTTTATAATTATTTAAAATATAAATAACCTTATTAGGTTTACACCCTTACATTAATCCCTTTTACATCACTTATTTCTAAATATTATGTAGTTACAAAATCGATTAAGTTCGCCTAATTTATTTTAATGAATTTTAGTTCCTTATCCCAAAATAAAATAGGGAGGTTGAACATTGTCAAAATGGACATGGTTCCATCGTATAAAAAATATTAATTATTAAATAATTGACATTTTTATACATTAAATATAATTTTGGTATTATGTATGAATGTAGGAAATAATAATCAAATCACATTACTTTGTGGTGGTTGCAGTCCACACTTATACCTGAGTTATGCTATCATTTTTCAAAAGATTAGTGGTAATGAAATTTTGTAACATCAAATAATTCTTGAATAATAATTATGACATAGATATTAAATATATTCATTTTAACCATCATTTTTACAATATATATAAGGTAGCCATGAAAAAAACACATCTCATCATGGAGGCGGTAGTCCAAATATATGCATGAATGATATCTTCATTTCCCATAGAGTGAAAAATGATATCAATAAGGGTTGTAATATCAGAATAATAACATCTAAGTATATAAATGGTACTGAAGTTATTATATGATAATTTATACATAATATTTTAGGGTGATGGAAAAAAAATATAAAAAGTAGTATGTTATGAGTTATACATCTTCATTGAGAAATCAATATTGTTATATACAATATGCTTTCAAGGATGGTATTTTTGTAAGAAAAAACATCTATGAAATAAACAGGATTCATGGAAAGGTATTAGGGAATATCTTGGTTGAGATAAATTTATTGAGATATGTGATGAATGGAGGGGCATAGGTTCCATTTTATAAGTGAGGGTGGTACCAATACTGTAAATAACTGAAATATTTTATATAATATGTGTATAAACCATGTCAAATAGATCCAAAATGACATTTAATATAAGATAAAGTGGGTAAGATTGACATAAATTCTAAAAAAAAGTCCAGCTATGTTTATGTAGAGTTTTTATCCATAACTCTTAGCTTTACCCCATCATTAACCCTTTTAGCCATATCATTGAAAAAAAAAGTTCATTTTATAAGGGATTTGAAAGTAACATTTAAAAATTTAAATGATTCTTTCATTAATGAATTGTTATTAAATCAACAAATTTTCTTACAATCGAATTATTATTTAATTTTTATAATTTTGTAGTGATGCGAAATTAATTGTAAGCATTAAATTCCATTTATATACATTTATATGACTATTAAATTTTATTGAATTTAAAGGAATCAATTTAACAATTTATTTCAAATATAAACATTTCAAGCATAAAAATAGTTTCAAATTATAAATTATATTCGTGGAAAACCATAATTAATTTAAAACATAACTATATAAATGTTTTTATATCATTTAGTTTAATTTTCAACTATTTTCACAGGCATTACATCAACAATGTGTAAATATTTAGGGCATTTGTACCATCACTAAAAAATATAAATAAATTACTATAATGAAAAAACATTCCCCTTAAAAAAACATTTATAACATTCCAAAAACATCTTTTTTATCACAATAAAAATTATTATAGATATTAAGATAAAGATTGTTACATATCATAACTATCATTTACTTAAACTAATATAAAGGTTTTAATCACATATATGTTCTATAAAAATGAATTAATTTCAAGTATGGGATGATATTTGTGGAAATACACTAATCTAAAGAAAGAACATAATTCTCAGGTTGATCATTATTTCTTATCTAAGAGTATTATTATAACACATCAGAATTTGAAAATATAAAATTTATGTTTTATAACCATAACATCATGCAATAAAAAGAATAGACTAGAATATAACACTGAAACACATTACAATATATTTCATGTTAAATAAATATGATCTCTTTGATATATTTTAGAACACAAAACCCTGAGTCAAAATGAACCATAATATAGTATACTAATAAATTTGTGTGTATGAATAGTACAAATTAATTATGAAATTTAGGTTTATATATTTACTATAAATAAAATAAGAATCAATTAAAAGAAAAAGAAAAGTTTTCATAAAAACTATATTATTCTAAAACATTTTTTAATCACACTTCACAAGCATAATATAGAATTGATTTTTACATATTTTCTAAAATTTATTTGATAAAATAAAACTAATTTTTGAAATTATAATATCTATGTTATCTTAATTGAAATTTTTGGGAGTTTTTTTGAAACTGTTTTATATTCAATTAATAGGGAGAAATATTTATTTTTTAATTAGAGACCTCATTTTTTTAAAAATAATTTTAATGGAAAATTAATGTTTAAATTGGTTTTAAAGTAAAACTAGTTAATTAAAATATAAATTAACACAATTTAGGCCATTATATTAATTTTCATATTGAATTTTGATATAAAAATATTGCAATCTTTTGTACATTTTTTTATTGAAAATATGCTTTTTCATCGTGTTTGCGTGGTTTATTTTAGATAAAAATTTTCAGTTTCATGAATTTAATTTTGAGAATTTTTAAACCGACTTTAGTTATCTTAATTTATAATATCTAATAATGTGAACATAATTTTTTACAAAAATAAATAGTTAAAATCCTAAAAAATAATTACTGTGGTTAAGGTGAAAATGGATTTTTCAGGGGTTAAACTAAATTGATGAGAATGAAGATGACCTAAAAACATGTCCATAATCTATTTTATGTTCATATTTTGGCCTCATTAGTTATATTATCAATAATATTCTTGTTATTGGAGAATTGTGACATTAACAAATATGGGCATAATTCAATATTTTCAAAAATTACAAGTGTTCTAGTCATCTCCCTAATAAACGGAATCAACTCCTATACCAATATTCAAAGATTAGAAAAAATTTGGTATGACCAATCATTGAAAAAATAAATTCTATCATTTTATCCTCTAATATTAGTAGACCTATATTGGGAATAAATACCACTAAGTAAGGTCATTGTTGAAAACCAAAATAAGTTACCCAAAGAAGACGTAGCCTTTTGAGACGATAATTTTTGATAAATTTCATCAAAAACCCTATTAAATTAGAATTAAACTATACTTATATAATAATATTAGTATATTTAATCCACCAATATGTTGTTAAATTAATTTAATAACAAAAATTGTTCTCCTCTCCATTAAATGGGTTACAAAATCATCATTCGTGTGTACGGATGACTACCACCTCGTGGACTGATGTCATTAATTTTTCCATTACCACCTCTCATTATTGTGTTTGATGATGGATATGAAGTATATATGTGATATTTATCACATAATTATTTATATTCACTAATTTTTATCATATATAACTCTTTTCATTCCATTTTTTATGGGATCCGATAATTTCGCTCTTGCGTATGACAGAATACCACCTCACAAAGGGATGTGAATCATTTTTTACTAACACATTACATGGAAGGTAATAAGTGAGAATATAAATAATTTATTTTAAATACATCACATTATTATAATATCCATTACATATTTTTATTTATGTAAATATAGTGTGTCATTTTATTTTTTCTCATCAAAAAATGATAACTTCATTCTGGTATGTGTGGACTACCGCCTTCATAAAGCAATGTAACTCTATTTTCCTCACCACAACACTTGGATGATGTATATAATTATATTTTAAGAAATAATATGGTATAAATGATCTTATGATAATTTTGTAAATATAAAATATCACATACCTATTTTCATAATGACCATTGAAAAATGGTTATGGTAGTCATGCGTGTGTACGACCCGCCATCATCTTGATTGTATAATACTTAATTTATAAAAATAATATTTCATGATTGGAAGTAAAAGTATAATTCATGTATAAATATAATAAATATATCATTATCATTATACATTATATTTTTAAATAATGAACTCATTTTCCATTATCGACCTACCAAACTCATTTTTGACATATAAGCTGAATATAGTCCAAACATCCGATATAAAATAAGTTAACTGAGTAATTATTTATAACATGGAAATAAGTAAAATAAATGTTAAAATAAACAAAAAAATAGGATATAAAGTAAATAATTATAATATATTTATTATTGTGGAAGATAAAGTAATGCGTGACAATTCAGACTCAAGGTAAGGGACTCTATCATGATTTCCATTTATTGAGGAATATTTTGATATTATATGAATATAATATTTTATAAGGGTTTTATATAGTCCCTTTGACATGTTAAATCAGTAATTTATATATTCTAATGTTATTTAAAATTTTGTATAATAATGTTTTCATGATTCTTATGATTCAAATATTTCCAAAGTGATAAGAGAATTTTCATTGAAATAAAATCTATTTTAATGTTTTCCTTCAACACTTTATTTTCCATATTAATGTTTTTGAAATGATTTTATGAAATTTTTTATAGAAATTATAGATCCATAAATGAAATTTTAAGACTATTTTTACTTTATTTTCAATGGTTATTAATAGTAATCTTATTACGTGTTTTATAAAGAATGATTTTTACAAATGACAAAAGGAATTACCTATTCCTATCATACAAGATGATGATGCATATTACACCAAAAGAGATGTTATTTTATTTCTAGATTCCATTGAAATTTTTCATGTTATCTTCAATGAAAATACCAATTTCATTTTTGGGTATTTTGGTATAAAAAATGTGGGTTTAAAATAAAATTATATTTTTATCTAAAAGTGTTTTTCATTGGTTTTTATAAAATTATTTGATAGGGTTTTATGATGAATGGTGAAACTACTATAGAAATGGTTTTTATACAATTCTTGGGTTTTAATGGAACTCGATAAAAGAACTGTTAAAAAATCTCTTTCTCAGTGCTATAAAAAGTGTTGTTAAAGGGGTTGGTTAATAATATTGTTTTTAGCGATGTTAAAGGGGTTCTTTAATATCACTTAAAAGCACCATTAAAGGGTCCCCTTATCAGTGCTTGTAAAAAATAACTATATAATACCCTCTTTTGAGATCTAGTAAAAAAATTCTAATAAAATTGGAATTTATCAATGCTTCTTTAAAAAGCCTTACAATGGGGGTCTTTATTAGTCGTTTGAAAAAAACTAATAAATGGGTGGTATTTTCAGTGACTTTTTAGAAGTGATGATGAGGAAACCCTCTTTGTCATCAATTTTTTATCATTACTGATATATAATATATTTTAAAAAATTGTATTTCATTAATAGACACCTGTAGCAGAAGTTATTGCCATTTGGAGGACTACAAGACCATTTTTAGCCTTAATTGAGGCCATTGAGGGTTCCCATGGGACACCGCGGTGTGGATATCTGTACAAGATTCAATTTTATTAGTATTATAGGTAAATAAGACACCTTTTTAAGAATTTATCTTTGTTTCAAAATCTATTGAATTTGAAAAATCCTTAAAACCCCTAAAAACCCTAAAAACCCTAAATAGATCATACATTTCAATTCTGGAGTCCTTTCCAGCAATAAACCAGTCATATAAAATTTTATGAAATGAGATAAAACCAAATGATATTTAAATTATGTGATAATGAAAAGTATAAAATATATTACCATTTCAAATAAGTCTGGAATCAAACACAATCTTCAAATGACCATATGTTTTTTTCATGGTGTTCATTTGGTCTCTAAAACATATAAAATCAAATATTGAAATGAGATATATGCCTCAAAGGTTCTATAACTCTAGTCTACATGCTTCGCCTTATTTTACCACCCCCAAAAGGCCTAGAAGACCTCAAAAACTGTGTTTTTAGATGCCGACATCAAATTGTTAAAAATTTAATATATATAAATTTTGATCTAGGTGTTCATTCATACTATAACCCATATCATACAAAATATTATTCCATTATCTTCAATTTTACTGTTTTTTAGATGAAATGGACTTTCAGATCAGATGTTATGGTAATTTTAGGGGTTTTAGCGGGGTTAGGGGTTTCTGAGTTACTTAATGATTTTTTGAATTTGTAAGGGGTTTTAGATTTAATATCCATTTTAAAAATTATATACAAATAAGAATGTATTTTAAAAAATAAAAATATAAAAATATATAATTAAAAATATATAAATATATAAATATATAAAAATATAAAAAATATATTTATATATATAAACATATATATATATAAACACATATATAAACATATATATACATATATGGATAAAAATATATAAAGAAATATATATTAATATATAAATATAACATAAAATGTAAAACAAAATAGTATAGGAGAGTGTAAAGGGAACCAATGTATAAGAAATTGTTCCTCATTTTGAAACTCGTTAGAGTTAGGGGCACACGCTAAATATATTATAAAGGGGAAGGGGAGGGTCTAAGAATGAGGGGGGGTACTTATATAGAGGGTGGTAGAAATGAAAAAATGGTGGTGGGGTGGGGAGTGAAAAAATATAATATCCTTTATCAGCACTTTTTATGAGCATTGATAAACCTAACACATTAACATCACTTACTTTATCAGTGCTTCGGTCGTGCTAGGAAAACCCTTTTATGAGAACTGTTAAAGGCGTGATTTATATTATTTTGAAATCATAATTTATTTTTCTCTTGATATTGTAATTTAGAATTATATGAAATTGCGTATCCTGATACAAATTATTTGAAGTGATGAGCCCCATTATAGCTCCTCGGAGTGCTTAATATAACTTATACAAAGTGTTAACAACAATTATATATAACGAAAAACTTATGAGTCCAATATAGATTACACAAATGGTGCTATGCATTATAGACATCAAATTAATTATGTAATTATTATAATGCAATTTATCATTATGGTAATACAAATTAATGGGGTTTGAAAGGGGCTTGTGAATATGATGCTCTATGTCACCAAAAGGGGTTTTAATTTCCTAATATGGGTTGTAAAGGATTTATTTGATACAAAGAGTTTTTTTATGTTAAATTTTTTATTAATATTATAAAAACAATTAAGGTAACCGAAAACTTTATATAAGATTTATTATTTTATACTAGACTAGTTTTTTCCAATATTTTTATGTCCCTCATTGAGCATTTTATGGTCATAGCATGTTTTAAAATGTTTTTCACTGGGTCTAAGGATGGGTAAGGGAATGGAATAAGTCAATTTGAAATTCAAGAATGTTTTCTAAGAAATGAAATCTTTTATTATTATAAATTATTTATATTATAGATAAAATGGATACTAATCGGATGTTTCCACATTGTATTATATGTTTTTTATTTATATGTTATGTTCTAATTACCTAAAATTATAAACATAAAAATCCTCCTCAAATGTATGAGATTGAATTATTGACTTAAAAATCTTGATTATATAATGTTTAATGTTGGTTCCTTATAGTTGGTAACATAGGATGGTTTATATAACTTTACATGCTATGATATTATTAATAGCATTCCCTTAAAATATTTTACCTTTTGGAAAAGTTGAATTGATTTAGAATTTTAGGATTACAATGATGATTCATCTAAAATATGTATAATTTGAATGGTTTTTTATAGAAGAACATGGAATTTATAGTGTGAAGGAATTAAGAGATAAATATCATTCCAAATCATTATATCAAGATGGTTGGAATTGGAATAGATATATTTAACGAAGTGATGTGTCTCTTGAAACATTATATAAATAGTGTAAGTATCCATTCTTGATAGGAACCTGATATACCATGAAGAAACTAGTCTATATTAGATCATTTAATGAGGCACATTCCCACATCCTTCAATATATCATCTGACCTTATGGTATCCTATGGATGGATGAATTCTTTGTAAAAATATTTGATGTCAAGGGATGTTCAAAACCTCAAAAGTTAACTCTTTCCATTAATCATTTTAAAGTTGAAGCTGATCGATAGTGGTATTTGGATAAGAATTATTGAGAGAAAGAAAATATTGATGCATTAATATGGGACACATTTAAGAATATATACCATGATAAATATTTCTCTACGGGTTTTTAGTTTAGGATGGAGAAATAATTCTTTTAACTGAGGAAAAAGGATAAAGACTTAGTGTCTTAATATGAAGAAAATTTTAAAAGGTTAGACAGGTAAATATTGAATTTTTATTTGGAAATTGATAGTAAAATTAATAAATTCCACTAAATATAAAAACTATATTTATTAATATCATTGTCCATTTGATAATTTCCATGTTATTAGAATGTTTTTAAATATGTTGAGAAAGTTGATGTGGACTATTTTGACTCAGAAGTTCCATGAGAAGAAAATATTTAGAATAGTTAAAATAGTAGGTAATGGAGAGAAAAACAACTCATAACCCTACCGTTATGACCCATTCATGATCCAATTTCATTAAAATACATTTATGGGGGTGTGTGTGAAGATCTGAAAATTATTACTAATGTGTTATGTTTGGTTACTAGGTTTGTGTCTGTAAATAAAAGTGTCATAAACAATCCTAAAAAGTGAAATCAAATATTCTATAAATGGTTAGATTATTTAGCTTCCATGAGTAGAGTTATTATGCTAATATGATTATTAATTTACATACTTTGGGTGGAACACATCAATATTATAAGAAAATGTGGGTGATAAAATCATTTTCAACTTCTACAGTTGATGTTGGGCCATTTGGGGAAGTGGTGACAGCTCCAAGGAAATCAGTAAATTTCAATGGTTGATCATAATATCAGTGTCTTAGGCACACATATTTTGATACTTTGTGTAATAGAAATACATTGGGACATAGTTATTGAGTTTTTATAGATTTCTAAAATATATGTTTATGTGGAAAATTTATTTTCATAATAATTCCATTAAATTTTATAAACATATGTTTAATGGTATTTATAACCATTAGTGTTCATAATATCATTAATGAAATTGTAATAATATTCAAATTAGATTAATATACTTGGGAAAGATGGATTTTTTAAAAAATAGTAAAAATGGTTATTAAATGGTTACTTTTATTTAAAGAATGATCACAATTTTTTGGAAATGTTATAGGAATTATATTAATAAATTATATAAAAAGGAAAAACATTACCCCTGGTAACAACCCATCACATCCAATAAGGTCGTGTGGCTTGAAACCATACCCGAAGGATGATTAGGGTTTATCCCCTAACACCTTCTTACACGATGTCATTGTTAACATGATAATTTTTTAGTTAAATTATTTGATCAAAAAATATTAATTATGAACTAGTTGTGTTAATTTTGAGATTTATATATTAATATATATTATTAGATAACGTTTTCTAACCATATTAGGTTTTTTAAAATAGGTAGATATTTACGGAATGTCATATCACACTTTTATGGATCATATGATCAGTTAAAATTGATTTTTAGTTTGTTGGGTATTCAAAAAATCATTTTTTTAAATTCATTTATTGAAGTAAGGGATGGATTCAAAATTGATCAAAGAAAAAAAATTAAAATTATTCTTATGAAATTGAATCATATCAAGTATGAATATTTCCTTTTACTCTTATATGGTAAAATAATTCCTTATGTTTTTTAAAATATCTCAAAATAAAATATTTATTATTTTACATTTATTTTTAATGAATCACATAGTCTTTTAAATAATCAATGAATTATAATTTTTAGGTCTATAAATTTACAATGATCATTCACTTGCTTCTTATTAAGGACATTGACCACCCTCTGTAATTACATATATTTTTTATCTATTTCTATATATTCAATTTCTACTAATGTTCACCTATATATGAAAATATTTATGTCTTATTATATGTGATCTAGGTACATTAATTTATAATTTATTATATTCATATTTTATTTACCCTTTTACGATGTGGGGTTCTCAACATTGGATTTTCCAAATGTGAGACCTTTTATTATAAATATAATGATAAAATTTTGGGGATTCTATTTATTAAAGGTGGAGGTTTTAACACACCATGTTCTTAAAATATGTAATTTATATCTGGCAGAATAAATGACACACAACACTGAGATTGTTAGAAAATGTAACACCATTTGACTTTACAATATATTTCCTTTTAAATAAATCTAATATCTTCTATAGCTTGTGGAACACGCAACCCGGAGTCGAAATTAACCATAATATCTTATACTATTAAATTGGAGGTTTTTAACAGTTCTAACTAAATAAGGATATCTATGGATATCTATTTATTAGAAATAAAATAATAATCAATTGAAAGAAAAATTAATATTTTTAAAACATTATTTCTTCTAAAATATGGCTTAGTCAAGCATCAGACACATAATTTAAAATTGATTTTGAAAATTTTTAGATAATTTATTTGATAAAATAAAAATCACTTTTTAAATCACACTATCAAAATTATCTTTGGTATACTTTTTTGGTTTTTTCTAAAAAAGTTTCATTTTTTGGAATATTGAAAAATAATAAATTTTAATTGATAACTATGTTTACAGGTAAATTATTTATCAATTTAGATAATATTTTAAAGTGTTTTAAAGTAAAATTGGATCAATTATAAATAAATTTATACAAATTATATCATTTGAATCATTTTCAAATGTAATTTTGATATAAATACACTGTAAACATTTGACAATTTTATTTTACTTCTCGTAACGTCTATAGAATTAATTTTAAATTAAACATTTCATCTTCAGTGAATTGAAATTTTAAATATTGATCCCTATGTGGAAGAATCATAATTTATATTTTATAATAAGTTTGACTTAATTTCATAACAAAATGAATAGTAAAAATATTAAAAATTAATTACTTCGACTAAGGTAAAAATTGATTAACCGATGGTTAAACTAAAACGATAAGAGTAAAAATGAGTTTAATACTTATATAAAATATATTTTATGGACATATTTATAATGAATACCTTAATATATTGATAATGTAAAATTATTGGGGTGTTGATACATGAAAAATGTGGGAGGAATTCATTCTTTTTAGAAATTACATGTCTGCCACTCACCTCAATTATAAAAGGGAACCTAAAATCCACCTCTATTAACATATTAAAAACCCATTTTTTAGTAACATAAAAACCTAAAAAACTTCTCTAACACTATAAGCTCATAATTGGATCCAATTTTTGGGAAAAAATGAAACCATCTAAGGCTATTAGTGAAAACCAAATGAAGTTATCTGAAGAAGTGGTAACATTCATCATCAAGTTATTTTATATTATTTATCCCACCACCCAATAAATTATGATTAAAACATTAGAAAATAATAATATTAGTATATTAATTATTCTTATATTCTATTATGTTAATTTTATAACCTAAATTCCCCCCCTCTTCCATTAAATGGGTTATAAACTAATCATTCATGTGTGTGGTGGACTACCACCTCATGAACCGAGGTCATTGATTTTTCCAATACCACCTTTCACAGATTGGTATGATGATGGAAAAAAGTATATATATGATATTTATTAAATAATTATTCCAATTTTTTCATTGTATCATTTATAACATTATAAATTCCACTCTATAGGGTACATGATAATGTCGCTCATGTGTATGGTGGACTACTGCCACACAATGCACTACGATTATTTTTTAACTAATGTGGAATATGGAAGATAATAGAGGAAAATATAATATATATATGTGATATACATGAAATAGTTATTATATTAATATTATATTTATCATTATTAATAGATAATATGTAATTTTCGTTTTTACACTAAAAATTGATAACATTGTTTGTGTATGTGTGGACTATCACCTTCACGAAGAAATGTGACTCTCTATTTATCATCACACCACATGGATGATATATATATAAGTATATTTAATATAATAATATGGTATATATTATATTATTAGAACTATTTAATGATAAAATATTACATACTAACTTTTCCATAATAATCATTGAAAAATGGAAATGTTACTCATGTGTACGTATGGCCTACCCTCTCCTTGATTATAACATGCTTAATTTATAAAAAAGTATATTTCATGATTGGACATAAAATTATAATTGAGCTATAAATATTTTACCTATTTCATTATTAGTATTATTTATATTTTTAAATAATGAAATCTTTGACAAATAGTAAACATACCAAATTCATTTTTCACACATAAGATGAATATGGTCAAAACATCAAATGTAAAACTAGTTGATATGTAACTATATATAACATGGTAATAAATGAAATTAAAATAATAATAATATTTAAAAGGTTTTCAAGATATTTTTTAATTAAAATAAGGCTATGATTGAAGAAGATAAATAAACACGTGACATATTAGACTCAAGTTAAGGAGAATTGTCTCAATTATTTTTCCTCTAATACATGTTTTGATGTTATGCACTTATAATATCTTCAATGGTGTATATACAGACTATTTGACTTGTTATATCCATGATTACTCTATTATAATGGTATTTATAGTTTTTATAATGTTTTTATTTCATGGGTATTATGATTATATTATTTCCAAAGTGACAGGGTACATTTTATTATAAAATATCATATATTAAGGTTTTCCTTTCAACTCTTTATTTTTCATGTCAATGTTTTTAAATTATTTTAGGAAAAATTCTATATGTATATAGAACATTTTTAATTTAAATTTTAATTATTTTTTTAATTTATTTTGAATTGTTTTCAAAAGTAACACTTTTACTTGTTTAATACAAAATGTTTTTACAATAATCAAAAGGAATGTGCAATTATTAACATACACGATGACACCAACATTTCCACCACCATGGTAATTATTTTTTTTATGGTATACATTGAAATATTTTATGTTTTCGTCAATAAAAACACTCATTTCTATTTTTGGGTGATTTTTCCAATGAAAATGAGTTTCTAAAATGAAAGGAAAGTTTTATCTTAATTTTTTTTCATATGGGATTAACATAGTTTCTGAAAGGGTTTTATAATGAAATGGTGAATGAATAAAGTTTTTTATTCATGGTATGATACTTAAAATTTATATGAAATGGGCGATCCCAATATAGATTATAAAAATATTTGAGCCCTATTATATCTCACAGGTGAGATTTATATAGCTTATATGAATGGTTGGTCCCCATTATAGCTCATAAAAAATGGGGAGATTGACATATATTGTATAAAGGGTGTTCCCCATTATAGTTATCCAATTAATTATGTATTAATTATATTAGAATACAGCTGTATGGTTATTCTAAATAAAAGGGTTATTAAAGGTTTTATTAATATAATTATCTAAGTCATTGGAAACTAGTTTTAATTGATTTCTATGTGATTAAAATGATTTCTTTTTGAAAATCATATATGAGTTTTTCATGTGATTTTTTTATTTCACACACCTAAAGATCATTACAATTAAAGGTAAACATTGTATCCGTTTTCTTAATTTTCACCAGACTAATGGTTTTTTTCTGTAACTTAATGAGATATTTATTATCATCACATATTTTAAAAAAAATTCACAAGTTTTAAGGAAGGGTAAGTGAAAGGAGGAAGTCATGTTCCTTGTCATGAAATTTTTAATGAAAATAAATCATGCTTTATTTTAAATGTTTTATATTGTGGTAAAAATTGATACTAATAAATTGTTTACCCTTTTTATTATATGGTTTTTTTATGTATGAGTCATAGACTAATTTTGTAAAATGATAAATCTGAAGAGATACTATAATACAAGATAACATATTATTGACTTAAAACTCAATACTATGTAATGTTTATGGGAGTTTCATTATAATTATACCAATTTAACCCTTTTTATACTTTAACTTGGTGGTATAATTTATTCATGGATATTATTCATTATAAAAAAAATAAATTGGGAATTAATAAATAATTTGAATATTTTGATTAAAAATAGAAATTCTATTATCTATGATAAACTCCACAAAATTTTAATTTTTTTAATATTAAAGTATGAAACACACTTAAAACAGTTTCCGTAAAAATACAAATTTTATGAATAATTTTTTTATATAATAGCCTTGAATAATTTTTATTCTAATTGAATTAATTTTATTATTTTTCATTCAATGGGAACAATTTTACTATCAACCCAATAAAAAAATATACTCATATGTTTAAAATTCTTTAGATGAAATGGAAATTTATTCAAAAAATTTTTATGCTCACAATATGGTAAATTTTCTGAAAATAATAAAAAAATTACCTGATATACATTTGATATGCTAATATGAAAAATGATTTCTATTTATTCTATTAAAATGTATAAAATATATATAATTTAATTAAAATATCTATTATAAAATGAAATAAAACCCATTTTTAATGCTCAAAAGGGATTTATTCTCGTTCCTTGAGTAGTAGCCACAATGAAATGAATATTAATTCATTTTTTTCATGTATAATATAATCATTTCATTAAAATCATTCACAATTAATGATAATTTAATCTATTGAGTTGAAAATATATTTCACACATCAATCATACATATTTTTCATTGAAATGAATTAATATTCAATTCAAAGAAATTTATAATCATTTTAAAAATTATTTTTAATTTTATTCAATAATGACATTCTATGCATATTTCATAATGATGTTTCTCCTATTTGTACCAAAAAAATTCAATTTTTGAGTTATAAAAACTAACTTTTAATATTATTTTAAATTTATATCACAATTACTTTTTAATAACGGCATTGTCTATGGAACTTGAAAATTAACATCCTATACTTTTAAAGAATATAAAATAAAATGTTATGGTGACATATTCCATACCCTTAATGAAATGGAATACATTAAAAAAAATTCATGTATGATAAATATAGGATTTAAAAAATGTTGAAAATCAATTCCATGATACGGATGATAAATCATAGTCTCATGGAAGGGAAGAAGTTAAAATATTTAAAAACAACTTTCTGAAAGCCTTCATCATAAAAACATCTAAAAAAATATCCATTTGAAAATTGAAAAAAGGTAAGTATGACGGTATGATGGAAATAATATAATTGGATTCCCAAATAAGGATAACACTGGTGGAAGTGAGAATATTAACATGGAGTGAGGATCCATTTAAGTGATAATTTTATAATTTAATAGGTATAAGAATATTCATTTCTACCTATAAAGATAAGATATGTTAAATTCATAATAAATGATAATAAAAGGGTAAAATTTTCATTTTTATGATTTTTTATATAGTTAATGTATTATTTTACAATAAATATAGGGAACATGATAAAATATACTTACATGATTTCATCAAATCAATAAATTCAATTTCCTCTTTTGATTGTGTGTTTCAATCATTCTCTATTTCATCCCATATTCTAAATGATTAATATCTGATATGAATCCTTCTTATGCCCAAATAATGATAATGAAATTATAATATTAGGATACCCAAGGTAAACATGACATAAATAATACATTAATATCATTATTTAAATAATAAGTGTAAAATGATAATCACCTATCCCAATGACAGAATGTTTTAGTTTCCAAGAGATTATCAGCATATATAAATTATTTTACTAAAAATATGAAAACATCCTGATAATAGTCCTCCTCCAGCCCCGTTCTAGATATCTCACATGATATAATCATATAGATAAACTATTGAGTGTAATCATATAAAATGGGTGATATAAAACAATCAATAATGAAAATTAAATATCATAAAGTATTATGTCATAAAAATAATGTAGAGAAGGATAATGATATAAACAACCTAATAAAATCTCATAAAATAATGTATCATAATAATAAAACATGATGGAGCAACATAAGAACACAATAATATCATAACGGAACAAAAAAAATTTAGAAAAAATTTAAAAATATTAATAATCATAAAATATTTGAGTATGATATAAAAGTGAGGAATACGTTAAAAATAATTCATAATTGTCAAATCATAGAACAATGTGATAAAAACATCAAATTTGGGAATAATCATAAACATAGTATTTCTTGACCTTGTGATCCTAGATACTCACCCACATGTTCACATGTAAAATCTTGTTTAAATCATAATGCCTTCACACTCACCCTTTGTGAACCTAGAAACATGCTTACATGTTCACATGCAAAACTATAAGGTGAGATTAATTCCATCACTCTCACCCTTCGTGATCCTAGTGGATTTTTATCATATTTACATGTAAAATTTTAGAAAGCTACTAATTCCATAACAAACACCCTTTTTAACCTAGATATATTCTAAACTATTCACATGTAATATTTTGAGTAACGGGAAACAAAAACAGAATAACCCTTTATGAAAAAAGATATATACTATCCTATTTCTATGATCCTGAACTTTTGTGAAGGTATGTTCATTTTTTAAAATTTTCTTAAATACCTTAATTTTTTTTGATTCAATGTTTTATGGTTGTATGAGGAGGTTCGAGGGTGTACTAGGGATTTGCATAAGAAAGAAAAAGAAAAATGGCCATCTTGTGCTTGTTTCATGATTGGTGCATGATTGGGAGTAAATATGTGATGAAAACATATATATCTGGACGAAGGGTTCATCGGATAAATAAAACCATCCAAGGATGGAGTCTAAATGATGTTATATTGGATAGATTAATTCTTTATGGTCGGGTCACAGTTTTTTAAACTATGTGAGATCCCTAGGAAACAGTACGGCCTCGCCCCTATTGAATTTTGGTTGGTGCACAATTGGAACATGGTTTCGTTAAATGTGAAACCAAATAATGAAACTCATTAAAAGTGGGATTTTACCCTTTTCCCCCTTTGGGATTTATGTATTCAATGTGATCCCCTCGCCCTCATTTCTTCTCCATAAGCCTTAGTGACAATAAAAAATGACCATTCCTTCCCAAGAATCGGTATCCGTTGATTCTAAGACACATGAAGCACCATTGAGTGCAAATAAAATATTTCGATAAGTTTGATACTCCCTAATATTCGCTATTTTGGATTAGAGATTTTTTTTTTCTTATTATTTCAAATCCATTAAACCCTGTTTTTCTATTGGATCATAGGTTGGGGATTTTATGGGTGTTTGAATATAAGTTAATGGATAATGTTATGTGATAGATCATATTTCGAAGTGAGTTAGGTGGTCAAGAAGCCATATCCCACAGTCTTGATGTGTGGTTTATGTGAATGCGGTTGTGCTATGGTGATTTCACATTGTGCTTTTGGTTTCCTTAGTAATATTTGTAAATTTGGTTGGCTCAGTGAGGAATTTAACCACTTATGATCCCCATGGGATGTATTGAGGTTGATTTGACATATTATTTACCCACTCATGGGGTGTTCCATTTATGCAAACAAGGAAAACGATACTGTTAAGAAATAAAATGTTCCATAATGATGTATATCTCTTGATAAATGTGTTGAATTATTGTTTTGGATTATGTAATGGAACCAATGTAATTGTGTCTAGTTTTTAATATAGTACAAGTGGTGGTTTGGAATTTTGTGAATTGGTTATATGAATTAATGTGAATGTGTTAAATAACTTGTAACACCAGAGATTTTTATGAGTAATATTTTGTTTTTATGTTATATATATATATCATCAAATGAATCTTTCACTACACACTAGCTTGACTTACATTACACGCAATCGCGACCTTCCTCGATAGCTTGCGTTGTACGCAATACCGAGTTTCACTAAACAACGACATGCTATTAAAATATTATTAAAACTAGCCGTTATGAATAGTAATAACCACTTTTTGAAATTTTATAAATTTTATTTCTCAAAATGGACTTCATTTTTGGATTTGGAATACCAAAATTATCCTAGGGTGAAATTTTGGCATTTTTCTGAAAACTTTCATTTTTTGATGAATAGTGAAACCACTAAGTGGTAGGTTAAAAACTGAATTTTGCATAAAACGTAATTTTACCGCTTCTGTGAATGGAATTTCGAAAATCCGAAAGACACGGTTGATATCAGTAAGTAAAATGTGGTTCAATGAGATAAAAATAATTTTTTGGTGAATAGTAACTTTTTACTTTTTTTTACCACGGTTAATAGTAAATAGGGTAACTAAGGGTAAATATGATATTACTATTACCCTAACACATGTTCTAATTCTATTGGATAAGTGTAATTCAACCAAAAACAACCTTATGAATATAATATGACCATTTAGGTCCACTTGGATTAGATTATGACATTTAATATTATTTTATTTAATGAATAGTTAAAATCAAAGTTTAATAACTAAAACATTTTTAATATGGGGTTATACATAAGATAAATTCGACTATAAATATTCTTTAGAAAGATAAAACGATTTCCTACATAATGATATTTTATTAATTTATTTATGACACAACGATGATGCAGTAATTACCCTTTTAAGGAAATGTTAATATAATTGATTTTATAAATGCTCAAATAAATGTAATTTGAGACTTTTTATGAATTCCACTAATTTTATAGGTTACTATGATATATTAGTGTTGATTTAATCAACTTGGTTTGAACATATAATTCTGTTATGACTTTCACAAAAATCATATATCAAATAGTGTCAAAATTGAAACAAAATAGTTTTTAAATCAAATATTATATTATTAATTGCTATTTTATTCCTAAAAATCTATGGTTTGGCCAAATGACTTAGATAAAGATATATATATATTAATAATAAACAACTTGGGGTTCGTTTGGCATGTTATAGTAAGTGTATTAACCATATAGTGTAAGAAAACAAAAAGTCACGGTAAAAGTTAAATTATTTAACTTAGAGTTCATTCTAATTGATAAGGATAAAATAATAAACTAAACTTGTCTAAATCCTATTGGTTGATAGGATTTCGACCCATCCCCACTTTACCTTTGAAATAAGTCCCTTTTTAACCATTATTAACTGATTTTGACTTTAATATAAAATAATATTTTGAGATATTCCTAAGGTGCCCCTCTCCTCCCTTATAAAAGGGCACCTCCTCCCCCTCCTCCTCACACCAATTTGAGTACTAAAGCTCGGCCAACCCCTGCCAAAAACCCTTCTCCACTTCCCTAGAATAATCTTAGAGGTCCTGGTCTTCTTCAAAGACCAATCTAAGTTCTATAAGTGGAGGATTCAAAGAGGCGTTTCAAAGAAGAGGTAATATCCATTACCGATCTTTTCAATTTCTTTCTTCTTCAACTTCTTCTTATTTAGTTGTTTCATGATAAAGTAATAACAGCAGTATTACTTACATACTGATATGTTATTATAAATATGAAACAACCCTAATTCACCTTCTATCCATCCTACGGAAAAATGAAATCACTGTGCGTGCGTACGTACGGAATACCGTCTCCACGCCGTGGTGTAATCTATTTTCCACCACCACCTTACAAGGATGGGTATAATGGTGTAATGAGCAAGTTTATATGATTATTATAAAGTGATATTGATACTGAAATAGTATAAATACAGATAAATACAATTCCACGATCATGGGAACAATATCATCGCTCGTGCGTACGTACGGAATACCGTCTCCACGATGTGATGCGACTCGTTCTACATGATCATCTTTACATAGTAATTATATAAATGAATTGAATGAATAAATATGATATATGTTACACTAATACCATTCTTGATATAAGGTATCTATAAACTTAAAATAAGAATAAGAATTTATTCGGTAAAACACGCATAAGAACAAAAGGCAATAAAGACCCGAGTAACAAGTAATAATGAAATATTACTAATAAGAAGCTAAGAATATGACCATATATGATATCATATCAATATGTATGATTATGGAATAAGTCAATAACATTATTCAAACCATTATACAGGAGCTTCGGACACGTACAAAGCAAATCAGACCTAAGGTAAGGGAAATATCACAATCTCACTTTTATCCGAGATTGTTTTTACTTTGGTAATTACTGGGGTATATTTTATCATCCACATCCATGTTTCCTGAATATGAAATATTATTTCCATCCACCTACAAATTTTTAAATCCAATTTTACCCTTCGGTCAGTTTTTAGAAATGAATATGAAAGGAATCTTTTTTCTTTTTTCGTACGAGGTACTTTTTGACTTTTCCGACAAAAGTACGAAGAATGTTTTATTTAACTTATATGGCATGACTGGATTTTTAAAACATTATTTCCAAGAATCTTCCTTTAAAAGTTTTCAAGTTTATTTTTAATAAACTTCTTTTAGTTTATATTTGTATGACATATTAAGAAAAGAAAAGTGTTTTTGAAGAAGAAAGGATATTTTTCTCAATAATTCATTTAAAGTGTTTTATCAAAATTATTTTCCATCTAAGATAATATAGGGTTTTGTTTTTATCCCTATTATTACATTGACTTGATTATGTTGTGATGGAAGGATTTTTATGAATTCCTTTATCTTATATGAATTTTTTTATGATTTCAGGTTGTTTAAGAATCCCATTTTTATTACATGGGTTATGAAATGATGTATGATTTATGATTTTGTGGAACACATAATAATGGTATCATTATGAGATGGGTGGGACCTATATCTCCCTCCAATGCATTGGGTAAAGATTTTATATCTCATGAGATAGACATGGATGGAACGGTAGGTTATACTGGTTCAGTGAAACAGGACTGAAACGAGGGTGACTCGGTTCAGAAACGGACTTTGTCCACTAAGATAGTCTTGGCAATGAGTCTTGACTAACAAGAAATGATTCTCTATGATTATGTGTGTATGCCACAAAATTTCATGTTTTAAGTTATGATTACTGTGATTACATTTCACTGCCATGATTTATCCCATGTTATGAAATTATGATCTCTTTTGCAGGTTACGATTTCCAAAAGTTATGTGCTTATGTATATGATGTGATTGATATTTCATTTATTTACCCTTACTGAGCATTTGAGCTCACCCTTTTGTATGTTTTCCTTCCCCAGGTCAGGAAGAAGGTTATTAAGTAAGATATGCCAAAAGGGACTATAGATATGATGAAATAAATGGGAGACAGTGTAGACGCTTTATGAACCAGTTGTTTATGTTTCCCAGTTTCTAAAGACACTATACCTATACAGTCCGTTCGTGGTTTTGTTATATGTTGTAATAATTGTGCTTCAATTTTGAAGTATTAACAATGTATTTAAAGTATGGTTTGTTATAGTTTGTATCAGAGGAAAGGTATAGTCAACCTTTGGAAACTAGGATGTGAAAGCCTTAGTAAGAACCCTAAGGATAAGTCTAAACATAGAACACAATCTTAGTGTTTTAGAAATGGCCATGAATAACCTAGGATAAGACATTAAGAGTGAAAATTTTACTCTTGAATAATGTGGTTTTCCTATTATAATTAGTGTTGCTCACACTATTGTTCTTGGTTTTAGTCAATGGCTGGAACCCGAAAGAACCGTGTTAATGCGGAATGCGATGGGAAATGCAATGATTGTCCCCCTGAGCAACCAAACGATATGGGAGCTGGAATGAATAATCTTTTAGCCATGCTCACACAACTTTCTCAAGCTATGAATCATGCAGGACTTCCAAACGAGCCAAGGAAGGAGCAACATTCTGTTGAATCCTTCATGAGGCAGCGTCCACCTTCTTTCAGCGGGTCTACTGATCAATTAGTTGCTGAACAATGGATTAGTACTACTGAAAAGATATTTTCAGTTCTTCAATGTTATGAACATGATAAAGTCATCCTAGCAGTGTATCGTTTGGAAGGAGATGCAGATCAATGGTGGAATCTTATTAAGAATACGAGGCAAAGGGATGAAATTGAGTCCATGGAATGGGACGAGTTCAAGAACTTATTTTTCAATAAGTACATCCCTCGTATTCTCCGAACAAAGATGGAGAAAGAGTTTCTTGAATTGAAGAAAAGGGATAATGAATCTGTTGGTACCTATAAAGAAAATTTTACAAGACTTGCAAGGTACGCTTCTGGTATTATTATCCAACCTGAGAGTAAGATCGATCGATTATTTAGTGGCTTAAAACCAAGTCTTCGAAGGGCGTTAGCCATAAGGGACTTCAATAGCTACGAGGAAATTTTTCGATGTGCTCTCAAAGTCGAGATAGAGATTGGAGTAACCCATCAGTCATATGGGTTTGATATGAAGAGGAAAATGGAATTCAAAGGAAAATATGAAGAGCACACTGAAAAGAAGATGAGCTTTCCCTTATGCTCAAAGTGTGGAAAGAAACATGGAGGGAGTTGTCTTAAAGGGACAAGTAAATGTTTCAAATGTGGAAAGGAACGTCATCAGGCATTTGAATGCCACGATAATGGGAAGAAGATGTCTAATGATGCAAACAAAGGAAGGGATACACAGAATGAACCTACTACACTTCAATGTTTCAAGTGCAAGGAGATGGGGCATTATGCCAATCAATGCCCAAATCCAAGGGTTGATGATGATGGTCGACGTCAACAAACTCTTAAGGCTAAAGACAAAGGAAAGTCACATGCAATTTCTATCAGCGATGTGGAGTACGATAACGAAGTGGTGAAAGGTACACTTACCATCCACTCTAAAGTAGAAAATGTTTTATTTGATTCTGGATCCACCCACTATTTTATTTCTGAAGAATTTTCTAAGGGTATCACCGTATTACTTCAACAATTAGATGTTGAGTTAGCTGTGACAACACCTAATGGCACATCAATCACATCAAAAGTTTATAATTCTTTTCCAATTGACGTTTGTGGGAAAGTGCTTCCTGCAAATCTTGTGATCCTTCCTTTAGTGTAATTCGATGTGATTCTTTTCATGGATTGGATTTCTTTATACGGAGCTCATATCAATTTCCAAAGAAGGGAAGTCACATTTCATATTCCAGATCAATCTATGATCGTCTATCAATGCAAGTATGAACATAACCTTCCAGTGGAAATTCATTCCATTTTATGGGTATGGATTCCACTAAATGAAGGTTATTTATCTCAAATGGTTGGTGAGAAAATCGCGATTAAGAATATGCCCATCGTACGGGAGTTTGATGATGTCTTTTCGGAGGAATTACCGGGTCTTCCACAAAATCGTGAAGTTGAGTTTTCAATAGAAATCGTACCGGGTGCTTTGCCTATTTCAAAGACACCTTATAGAATGGCCCCAATTGAGTTGCAGGAATTGAAGAAGCAACTTCAAGAGAATCTTGATAAGGGATTCATACGCCCTAGTGCATCACCTTGGGGATCACCTGTTCTATTTGTTAAGAAGAAAGATGGATCAATGAGACTCTACATTGATTATCGAGAACTTAACAAGATCACTATCAAGAACAAATATCCTCTCCCACGCATTGATGACTTATTTGACCAACTACGTGGAGCTCAATACTTTTCCAAGATTGATCTTCGTTTAGGGTATCATCAATTAAGGGTAAAAAAGGAGGATATACCAAAGACGGCTTTCCGTATAAGGTATGGACACTATGAATTTATAGTGATGCCATTTGGTCTTACTAATGCCCCCGCTATCTTCATGAATCTAATGAATAGAGTCTTTAGAGACTATCTTGATCAATTTGTGGTAGTCTTTATAGACGATATTCTTGTCTATTCAAAGGGCAAGGAAGAGCATGAAGATCACTTGAGAATTATATTGAAGACCCTGAGAAAGAAGATTCTTTATTCCAAATTTACCAAGTGTGAATTTTGGATTCAAAAAGTTTCATTTTTGGGTCACATAATCTCAAAAGAGGGGATATATGTGGATCCAGCAAAAACAGAGGTTATCAAAAGATGGTCGAGACCAAAAACAGTTACTGAGATCCGAAGTTTTCTTGGTTTGGCTGGATATTATGGACGATTTGTAAAAGGATTTTTCACGATTATCCAACCCACTCACCAAGTTGACTCGGAAAGGAGTTAAGCTTGTTTGGACAAAGGAATGTGAAGAGAATTTCAAGGAGTTGAAAAGAAGGTTATCCAGTGCACCTATGCTCACACTGCCTTGTAGTGGAGAAAGGTTTGTGATCTACAGTGATGAATCCAAGAAGGGATTGGGGTGTGTTCTTATGCAAAATGATATGGTAATAGCATATGCCTCACGACAGTTGAAAATCCATGAGAAAAATTACCCAACACATGATTTGGAGTTAGCAGCGGTAATCTTTGCATTAAAGATTTGGAGGCATTACCTTTATGGTGAAAGGTGTGATATTTATACTGATCATAAAAGTTTAAAGTATATTTTCACACAAAAGGAGCTGAATATGCGTCAAAGAAGATGGTTGGAGCTGATTAAGGATTACGACTGCTCAATCCATTACCACCCTGGGAAAGCAAACAAGGTGGAAGATGCATTAAGTCGACAAGACCATGCTAGTTTATCCATGATGAGGATCACAAAAGATCCAATATTTATGGATTTACAAAGGATGGATCTAGGAATTATAATGGAAGGGGAAAAATCTTATCTTTATCAAATGAATGTTCAACCATCTATACATGTGACGATTAAAGAGGCACAGAAAGAAGATGTCGAGTTACAAAAGAAGGTGAGAAATGTTCCTGAGTTCAACCTTGATTGTGGTGGGATAATAAAGTTCGGAATCGGGTTTGTGTTCCTCCCATCCCCGAGTTAAAGAAGGTGCTGCTGGATGAGGCTCATAGTTCTTCATTCTCAATTCATCCTGGAAGCACTAAGATGTATAGGGATCGGAAAGAGTACTTCCGGTGGGATGGCATGAAAAGAGATGTTGCTGAATATGTCTCTCGATGCTTGGTTTGTCAACAAGTTAAAGCTGAGAGACAGAAGTCTCAGGGGATGTTACAAACATTACCCATACCCGAATGGAAGTGGGAAAACAGCACTATGGACTTTGTCACAGGACTTCCTAAAACATCCAAAGGCAATAATGCTATCTGGGTCATAGTTGATCGTCTTACAAAGTATGCACACTTCATTGCTATTAGAGAGGATTTTTCTCTGGATCTGCTTTCCAGGATATATGTAAAGGAAGTGGTAAGATTTCATGGAGTACCACTTTCTATTATATCTGATCGGGATCTGAGATTTACCTCGAAGTTCTAGCGAAGTCTTCAGCATACTCTGGATACAGAGTAGAGTTTCATCACTACTTATCATCCTCAGACAGACGGTCAGTCTGAGAGAACAATTCAAACCCTAGAAGATATGTTGAGAGCTTGCTCTATGGATTTCAAAGGAGGTTGGGATCAACACCTACCTTTGGTGCAATTTTCTTATAATAAGAGCTTTCACTCCAGTATTCAGATGGATCCTTATGAAGCACTCTATAGAAAGAAATGCAGGACTCCAACTTGCTGGGATGAAGTTTGGGAAAGAAAGCTATTAGGACCTGATATCATTGATGAAATGGAAAAAAAGGTCAGATCTATTCAACAACACATAAGAGAAGCTCAGAGTCGACAGAAAAGTTATGCTGACAACTGAAGAAAAGACCTAGAGTTTTAAGTGGGTGATAAAGTGTTCTCACGAATATCTCCCTGGAAGAGGGTTATGAGATTTGGAAAGAAGGGGAAGTTAAACCCTATATATATCGGTTCTTTCGAAATACTGGATCGTGTAGGGAAGGTAGCTTACCGATTGGCGCTTCCACCAAATCTCTCTCAAGTTCACGATGTGTTCCATGTATCTCTCCTGAGAAAGTACATACCTGATCCTTCACATGTACTCAGCTCAGAAGTTGTGCCGCTGGAGCAAGATCTTTCTTATGAAGAACAACCGATAGAGATTCTGGATCGTAGCGAAAATGTCCTACGAAACAGGACCACTCGATTGGTTAAAGTTTTATGGACGAACCACCAACTTGAAGAAGCTACATGGGAGCTTAAGGATATGATGAGGGAGAAGTATCCTCATCTGTTTGTTACAAAGTGACAAATTTCGAGGGCGAAATTCTTTTTAAGGGGGGTAGAATGTAACACCCGAGATTTTTATGAGTAATATTTTGTTTTTATGTTATATATATATCATCAAATGAATCTTTCACTACACACTAGCTTGACTTACATTACACGCAATCACGACCTTCCTCAATAGCTTGCGTTGTACGCAATACCGAGTTTCACTAAATAACGACATGCTATTAAAATATTATTAAAACTAGCCGTTATGAATAGTAATAACCAATTTTTGAAATTTTATAAATTTTATTTTTCAAAATAGACTTTATTTTTGGATTCGGAATACCGAAATTAGCCTAGGGTGAAATTTTGGTATTTTTCTGAAAACATTCAATTTTTGATGAATAGTGAAACCACTAAGTGGTAGGTTAAAAACTGAATTTTGCATAAAACAAAATTTTACCGCTTCTGTGAATGGAAATTCGAAAATCCGATAGACACGGTTGATATCAGTAAGTAAAATGTGGTTCAATGAGATAAAAATAATTTTTTGGTGAATAGTAACTTTTTACTTTTTTTACCGCGGTTAATAGTAAATAGGGTAACTAAGGGTAAATATGATATTACTATTACCCTAACACATGTCCTAATTCTATTGGATAAGTGTAATTCGACCAAAAACAACCTTATGAATATAATATGACCATTTAGGTCGACTTGGATTAGATTATGACATTTAATATTATTTTATTTAATGGATAGTTAAAATAGTTAAAATCAAAGTTTAATAACTAAAACATTTTTAATATGGGGTTATACATAAGATAAATTCAACTATAAATATTCGTTAGAAAGATAAAACGATTTCCTACATAATGATATTTTATTAATTTATTTATGACACAACGATGATGCAGTAATTACCCTTTTAAGGAAATATCAACATAATTGATGTTATAAATGCTCAAATAAATGTAATTTGAGGCTTTTTATGAATTCCACTAATTTCATAGGTTACTATGATATATTAGTGTTGATTTAATCAATTTGGTTCGAACATATAATTCTGTTATGACTTTCACAAAACTCATATATCAAATAGTGTCAAAATTGACACAAAATAGTATTTAAATCAAATATTATATTATTAATTGCTATTTTATTCCAAAAAATCTAAGGTTCGGCCAAATGACTTAGATAAGGATATATATATTAATAATAAACAACTTGGGGTTCTTTTGGAATGTTATAGTAAGTGTATTAACCATATAGTGTAAGAAAACAAAAAGTCACGGTAAAAGTTAAATTATTTAACTTAGAGTTAAATCTAATTGATAAGGTTAAAATAATAACCTAAACTTGTCTAAATCCTATTGGTTGATAGGATTTCGACACATCCCCACTTTACCTCAGAAAGAAGACCCTTTGGAACCATTATAAACCGATTTTGACTTTAATATAAAATAATATTTTGAGATATTCCTAAGGTGCCCCTCTCCTCCCTTATAAAAGGGCACCTCCTCCCCCTCCTCCTCACAACAATTTGAGCACTCAAGCTCAGAAAACCCCTGCCAAAATCCCTTCTCCACTTCACTAGAATAATCCTTGAGGTCCTGGTCTTATTCAAAGACCAATCTTAGTTCCCTAAGTGGAGGATTCAAAGAGGCATTTCAAAGAAGAGGTAATATCCATTACCGATCTTTTCAATTTCTTTCTTCTTCAACTTCTTCTTCTTTAGTTGTTTCATGATAAAGTAATAACATCAGTATTACTTACATACTGATATGTTATTATAAATATCAAACAACCCTAATTCACCTTCTATACATCCTACGGAAAAATGAAATCACCGTGCGTGCGTACGTACGAAATACCGTCTCCACACCGTGGTGTAATCTATTTTCCACCATCACCATACAAGGATGGGTATAATGGTGTAATGAGTAACTATATATGATTATTATAAAGTGATATTGATACTGAAATATTATAAATACACTTAAATACAATTCCACGATCATGGGGACAATATCATCGCTCGTGCGTACGTAAGGAATACCGTCTCCACGATGTGATGCGACTCGTTCTACAAGATCATCTTTACATAGTAATTATATAAATGAATTGAATGAATAAATATGATATATTTTACACTAATACCATTCTGGATATAAGGTATCTATAACCTTAAATGAAGAATAAGAATTTATTCGGCAAAACACACATAAGAATAAAAGGCAATAAAGACCTGAGTAACAAGTAACAATGAAATATTACTAATAAGAAGCTAATAATATGACCACATATGATATCATATAAATATGTATGATTCTGGAATAAGTCAATAACATTATTCAAACAATTATACAGGAGCTTCGGACATGTACAAAGCAAATCAGACCTAAGGTAATGGAAATATCACAATCTCACTTTTATCCGAGATTGTTTTTACTTTGGTAATTACTGGGGAGTATTTTATCACCACATCCATGTTTCCTGAATATGAAATATTATTTCCATCCACCTAAAAATGTTTAAATCCAATTTTACCCTTCAGTGAGTTTTTAGTAAACAATATGAAAGGAATCTTTTGTTGTTTTTCGTACGAGGTACTTTTTGACTTTTCCGACAAAAGTACGAAGAATGTTTTATTTAACATATACGGCATGAATGGATTTTTAAAACATTATTTCCTAGAATCTTCCTTTAAAATTTTTCAAGTTTATTTTTAATCAACTTCTTTTAGTTTATAATTTTATGACATATTATGAAAGGAAAAGTGTTTTAGAAGATGAAAGGATATTTTCCTCAAGAATTCATTTCAAGTGTTTTATCAAAATTATTTTCCATCTAAGATAATATAGGGTTATGTTTTTATCCCTATTATTACATTGATTTGATTATTTTGTAATGGAAGTATTTTTATGAATTCCTTTATCTTATATGAATTGTTTTATGATGTCATGTTGTTTAAGAATCCCATTTTTATTACATGGGTTATGAAATGATGTATGATTTATGATTTTGTGGCACTCATTAGAATGGTATCATAATGAGATGGGTGGGACCTATATCTCCCTCCAATGCATTGGGTAAAGATTTTATATCTCACGAGATAGACATGGCTGGAATGGTAGGTTATACTGGTTCAGTGAAACATGACTGAAACGAGGGTGACTCGGTTCAGAAATGGACTTTGTCCACTAAGATAGTCTTGGAAATGAGTCTTGACTAACAAGAAATGATTCTCTATGATTATGTGTGTATGCCACCAAATTTCATGTTTTATGTTATGATTACTATGATTACATTTCACTTCCATGATTTATCCCTTGTTATGAAATTATGATCTCTTTTGCAGGTTATGATTTCAAAAAGTTATGTGCTTATGTATATGATGTGATTGATATTTCTTTTGTTTACCCTTACTGAGCATTTGAGCTCACCCTTTTGTATGTTTTCCTTCCCCAGGTCAGGAAGAAGGTTATTAAGTAAGATATTCCAAAAGGGACTATATATATGATGAAATAAATGGGAGACAGTGTAGACGCTTTATGAACCAGTTGTTTATGTTTCCCAATTTCTAAAGACACTATACCTATACGGTCCTTTCGTGGTTTTGTTATATGTTGTAATAAGTGTGCTTCAATTTTGAAGTATTAACAATGTATGTAATGTATGGGTCGTTATATAACTTGTGAACTATAATTGAATCATGAAAGTGAGTTAAAGAATATAAATGGGAATGTATAAACATGATAAGGCATGATGATGGTTTATGTATTTAATGAACTATAAATTGTGAATGGTGTGGGTATTTCATGATGTTTGTTTATTAAAATGGTTTACATAATGTATAGTTATTAAAGAATGTCCAAATGGCTTGGAGGTGTGTGAGATAAAGTGTTGAGGCTCCTACCATGGGTCAGGTTGGACTAAGGCCCTAAGCCCCACCACTAGAATACACGGGTTTGGGAGTCAGACTAAGGCTCTAGGCCCCTAACGGCTGCATTTGATGAAACTAACTAGACTAAGCTTCTAAGGTAAGTGTAATGTATTTTTTTGTGAAATTGTTTCCCTTAGTGATATAATAAACCTCATATAATACATTATGTATTTTAATTGACTTGCATATGAAAGAGTGAAATTTATGGAAATTCCTTACCAATGGAATAAATAATAAAAATAAATTAAGTGATCTGGTCGACTAATGTAACCCATTTTACCTCTATTTATATTATGTGTTGTTTTCATAATGTCATACACTATCTGTTTAGAATGGATATTTTGGGGACACCATTCTTAGTGGACTACTGAGTTGTACTCACACCCATCTTAGCCCACCATTGGGCACTCGAGAAGACCTTATGGTCACAGGCTAGGACAATGAAAAATTCTATATGGTAGAGGCTTGATTTAGGCATGGGATGTTTATGGATAAGGGACCCGAACATGGAGTCAGGACCATTTTTTGCGTATTCATTAGTTTTCATTTGTTTTGGGGATTTTCCTTACACATGAAACTATATTGAAATTGTATAGTATGTTTTATTTTGGTAGTGGGATTATACCCAGTTTTAGGAAATGGTATCGTATGTATGGTTTCTGGTTAATTAATTTTTATTTATTTCTCTTGTTACATACTATATATAATATGATAAAGATGTTATAGTATTCCCATATAATACATTATCCTATCACTTCTATTCAACAACCTCTTATGTATAGGGAGGCGAGCTTGAGGTTAAGTGGTGACTTTGCTCGGAGAAATTGTTAATAGCCTCTTAGTTGGGGTTGTTATAAAGTGGTATTAGAGTAGTTTTTTTCTATTTAATTACTATTTGGGAATGGTAGATGGGATATTATGATGTGACAGGTCTTGAAAACAAGATAATTATTGGGATTATGTAATCCATGTATTATGAAAAACCCAAGTTCCCATAGTGGGATTATTTTTCTAATTTTTTGTTGTTATGGTGAAATGGTATTTCATCATTGGGTGATGCCCCTATTGGGTTATGTGACTATTTTATGATAATTTTATCATGGTTATAATGGAATGAGGTTTAGAATTATTTCATCATTTTAGGAACCCAAGGATATTGGTGGAATACATGATTGTAGGAACACATGAGGAAGAATTGTGATACATGAGATATAAAAAGCATTTTATTTTCTTTGAAAATCAGAAATAATTGTTATTTAATAAAGATGACAAAAATGGGTAAATGAGAGGAATAAAAATTAATAGATAAATAAAATACAAAATGAATATTTTTAACATTGTTAAAACCATGGTAGTAATAAGTAGTAAAGGATAAAGGGTGTGTAAAAGAGATAGATTTTTATTGTGAATGTGAGAGAGATTAAAATGGGTGTTTCATAAAAATGTTAATGGTAGGGGTGGGTTATTGTAGTGATTGAGTTGTAATGATACCCGTTGGGGTATTTTATGCATAATGGGTTGAAATATATTGTCAAGAGTTTTATTTTGGGAAAATTATAGATGTTTTGTGTTATGTGTGTTTTGAGATGCGAGTTTGGCATGGTAAGTAGATGCCACCATGATGTCATGTTCCAGTTGGGAAGAAAGAGGATGTCACCAAGAATGATCCTCTAGAAATAGATCATAGAAACCCAATAAACCATGGTATCGAGAGAGAGGAGTAGTTTTAGGAGAACATATCATGTATTTTGTAGATGATGGAGTGGGACTTGGGGCAGACTGTTCTAAATTTGTTTGAGTTGACTAGGGAGTTACAGTTCTAAGACCCTCTATCTTTCAATAGAGATGGAGAAACTAACGTAAATGATCATTGGATATAATATATTCAGATAATTTATCATCACATAGAGGCTCTTCATGATAAGAGATTCAATCATGGGCTCACATGCTGTGAGGTCTGGGAAAGTACTTGTGGGGCACTTTGGTTCAGACCAAGTAAGATGATGGTATGATATAAAAGGTTTTCCTGTAATTTTTTTTGGAACATTTATATCGAGATACCTTGAGGCAATTGAAGGTTGTGGAGTTTATGATATTGACCCAGAAGTCTATGTTAGTGATGAATTACGCTGGTTTCTTCATGGATATTCAATGCTACATCCCAGTATTAGTAGGGTATTAGGAAGCTATGGAATGATGTTTCCAGGATGGAAATAGACATGAAATTATGTTCAAGGTGAATATCTTTCATTTGAAGATGGTTGATAATGTGGTGTATTGGGCCCATATTTTAAAAGGGAATATCAATAAGGTATCTATTAGTGTAAAATAATTTATATTTGGGTGACCCGATGGTAAAACAGATGATAGTAGGAAGCCTTTATTTGAGCATTTTCACCAGGGAATGGGTGGATAGGGTGGTTGGAAAAGGTAACCAACTTCTCACGGTACTGGTCATGTTTTTTTTCTATCAGTGTGGAAGGTTAGAACACATGCTCAGTCTTGGTCCCTAACCACTAATTGAGTTTCTAGAATGTGGAAGGTTGAGACACTTGAAGAGGTTTTTTGGGAAACCTCGACAATCTGGCACTAACATAATATTGAGGTAGATGTATAGTAAATGTAGCAGGTTGGTTACCCCATATATGGTTTTCAGTTGGAGTTATACCGGTTGTACTAGTTGGGATAATGGATATGTTACTTTTAAATGAGAGAATATTTATTAATAGGGTAGTACATCTCCTAGTACTCAGATTGAAGCCTAGGGTCGAGGGGCTGGTCAACTTCACGTTGTTCTCCTAGAACCAGGTGGTGGTGAGGCTACAACATCTACAATTTGTGGTATGATTTTTGTATCATCTATTCTTTCTATTTCATTATTTTATAAAGATTTTTCGCATTATTTTAAATATGATCAGTTTTTTAGTGTGATGGACCTAGTAGTAGAACATTGTTGTGGGTTATTGAAGATTGATGCATTGTGAGGAATGTGGGAAGAAAATATCCAATAGAGTAAGGAGTTCGATCTCTCTGTTGGTAGGCGCCATTTGCGGTAGAACATTTTTGTGATAAAAATATTATTTTTTAATATGATAATGATGATGGATTAACTAGTATTTTACTTGACCGATAACAAATATTACCACCATAGGGTATCATTTATTTCCCTAAATGGAAATAATTATGCTCATCAATAGGAATAGGATATTTGAGCTATATGTGTAGGGAATGTTTTTCAGTAGTTGGGAGAAATCCCAATCCAAGTGGATTGACTTGTTCTTGATTATGGGGGAGTAGAGAATCCTACCATTATAACTATGGTGGGTCTATTTTAGGATTTTTTTCCCAATCGATTTTTAGGGATTCCACCAGAGAGGGATGTTGAGTTCATGATAGATTTTCATCCAGGGGTAGTGCTGGATTCAATTCAACTATACAGAATATAACCAAAATAACTTCAAGAACTGAAAACTTAGTTATTGGAAATAGTGAAAAGGGGGTTTATTCATCACAATACATCACATTGGGGATCTACTCTATTGTTTGTAAAGAAGGATGATGGGTCCTTTTTGTGGTGTGCCAATTATAGGAAGCTGAATTGGATGAAAGTTAAGAATAGATACACTCTTCCTAGAATTAGTGATCTTTTTTTACATGCTGAGAGGTGCTTAAATATTCTCCAAGATTGATCTAATATTAGGGTTTCATCAGTTGAGGGTTATACCTTATTATGTAATGTGTACTTCCATTATTAGATGGTATGTTTTGTTTGATTTTTTTGTGATTTCACTCAGTGTGAACAATGCTCCAGTAGTGTTTATGTCCCTAATGAACAGAATCATTCTCCCTTACCAGGATCATTTTTGTAGATTTTTTTGTGGATGGAATCATGGTGTAATCCAAGACCCATGATGATCATTCTAAACCCCTTGGAATCATCCAATGTACACTATAAAAGAATAGGATATACATAATGCTTTGCAAGCTTAATTTTTAGATCAACAAGATATATTTCATAGGTCACATCATCTTTGAGGAAGGTGTGTCGGTGGACTTTGAGAAAGTGAATTCCATTATATTTTGGGAGCATCCCATGAATTTTTTGATGATTGATGTTTTATCAGTTTGGAAAGACATTATCAAAGGTTTATAAAGTGCTTTTATCAATTAGAAGCACCAATATCATGATTAATCAAGAAGGGTGTAAAGTTTGAGTGGTTTTAATCATATGATAATTCATTTCAGAAATTAAAAAAGCAGCTGAATAATACAACAATTTTATTTCTTCTTGAGATAGATGATGAGTATACATTATTTTGTGATGCATCCTGTGTGGGGCATGGGGCAGTGTTGATTTTTTATGATTGGGTTGTGGTAAATGGATCATGATAGGAAAGACCTCATTAAAACTATAATAATATGAATGGCCTTGAATTGGTTGTAGTGGTTTATTCCTTAAAGTGTTGGTGACACTACTTGTTGGGAGAGAGGTTTAACATGTATTCCAATAATAAAATCCTTATGTATATCTTCTCCTAATGTGAAAGTAATATTTGGAAGAAGATATAGGTTGAATATATGTTGTCCATAAATTTTGATCTCATATACACATTGGGAATGGGAAATAGTATTTCACTTGTTTTGATTTGGATTACTTAAAATACGACAGATCAAGAATCTAATTCTGAGTGAACAATGATGGAATTGTCTACTGGGATGCATCTAGAAGTGTTGCATGGGAAGGGGGAGATGACCCCAATATCCTTGGCAGTTTAGTCCACCCTTCTATACCAGATCAATGAAAGAAAATATGAGGATAAATAGTATTTGGATTTGAAGGGAATCCAGAAAAGTGGGGAGTCACCTTTAAAATGGATAGTTAATAATGGTGTAATCATATATGTCCATGGCTGTGTTGTTGTGAATACATGTATATGGGAAGGGTTTTTCTGTGAGTTCCATGCCTCAAAGTGGGTGGTGATTCATAGCTCACCCAAAATTTATCGTGATCTTTTTAGAATATATTGGTGGCCATGTATAAAGATATATTTTTTAGGTATTGTGAATCAATTCAATACCTTTTAGAAATTGAAAGTAACAAATCATAGTTTGGGTGGTTTTTTATAACCATTTCCAATTTAGTAATATAAATGGAATGATGTGATGATGGATTCTGTTGTGGGTATTTCAAGGATTCATCATAATAATGATATGATTTGGTTAGCGGTGTATTAGTTAAAAAATGTGGCGTATTAATTACTGATTTGAGAGGCCTTTACCCTTGATCTACTGGGTGAAATGTACCTTTGGAAGATAGTATGATTTCATGGGGTTTTGTGAACTATAATTTTCAACCGTGATCCATATTTCACTTTATTCTTATATAAGGGGTTATAAAAATCTCTTTTTACCTCGGTGTTGCTGAGTAAGGAATTCTAATCTTAGATGGATGGATAGATGGAGAATATTATTCAGATGCTAGAGGACATGTTGAGGGCTTGTGTCTTATATTTTAGTGGATCATGGGAGAAACACATGGAACCTATGGATTTTTACTATTAAAAAAGTTACCAGGAGAAGAATTAGGTGGCATAATATAAGGAACTCTACAGGAGGTCGTGAAGATCTCCATTATGTTGGATGGAGGCTGTGGAGTCAAATTCGTTGTGTCATAGTCCTATTCGAGAGACATCAAAATAGATTTAGTTGATCTAAAAGCAGATGGCCAAGAATCAGAGTACACACAATTCATATACAGATCGTCGTCATCTACCTATTTAGTTTATAGTGGGTACTCAAGTGTTTTATTGGGTGTCTTCAATTTTGGGTCTCCATTATATTCCAAAAAGAGCAAGTAGGTAAATATGTATGTGGGACTGTTTGAGACTGTGGATATGACTAGACTAATGGAATACATATTTTCTCTTCAATAATCTTATAAAAATTTGACGTATATATTTAATGTGCCACAACCGTGGTAGTGTCACCCAAACTCATCCCACATGATTGATATTGATGATGTTGAGAATGAGGTTGATGCGTCCTTTGAGGAGAATCTAGTAAATATTTAGGATCATTATGAGAAAGTCTTCATGGTCAATATATGGACTTTGGTTCTAGTGTTTTGGTATCATGTTAATGTTTAGGAAGAAACATTGGATATCGATACAATATATAGGAATAATAACGAAACCAGTTTTCATTTGGATCTCTATGAAACATGAAAAATGCGGTTCGAGGATAAACCATTATATGGTGGGGAGTTCGTATGATCCCAAACATTATGGAGGTACATTATCATTTGTATCAGTGTTTAAATACTTTATTTTTGGTTGATTAAATTTTTACCTTGTCTATGTGGAGGCTCGTAGGTGACCTGGGGGACAAGGACATGAATAAGAGAGAAAAATTGCCATCTAGTGTATGTTGCAACATTGGCACTTGGTTAGGAGAAACTGTGCGCCTAAACAGTGCATTCATGATGGAAGGTTACATGGTTTGGATGAAACCATGTAAGGGGGAGGCAAAACCATGGGGTCATGGATATACCCACTCCGCATAGTTGGCATAATTATTTTTAAGCCATGTGAGATCCCTAGGAAGTGCTATGACCTATCCCCTCTTAGACAGATTTCGACACATAGTTGTCCACCAGTTTGAAAAACTGTGAGACTAAACCATAGACCTCATTATATGTTAGATTTTTCCCTTTTACCCCATTATGATTTATGTGTTCTACCTGGTTTTTCTCCATATTTCTTCTCCAACAAACCTAGTGTCTAATAAAAACTCCATAGTCTTCCCATTAATCGATATCCTTTGATTATAAGTCATTTGGATTGTTGTTCGGTGAAAATCAAAGCTCATTGTAAGTATAATAATCCCATTTATTCTCATTTTCAAATTACGACGTGTGTGGGTTTTTATCTACTTCTATATCCCTAAAAAACTCTTTTTCCAACAGATCATAGTTAGGGATTCAAAAGGTTTTGGAATCTGAGTTAAAGGAAAAGGTAAAGAAAGCGTTCTTCTTAAGAACTGAGGTAGGTGATTTATAAGTTATATCACATAGTCTTGATGTGTGTTTTAGTTGTATGTGGTTGTGCTACGGTTCTTTCTCATTGTGATTTTGGTTCCCTTATTTAGAATTTATATTTTTTCAGCTAAGTGAGGTATTTAACCCCTCATGTTGTCAATGGGATGTAATGAGGTTGATTTGACCTATTATATAGCCACCCATAGGGTGTTCCATTTAATCAAACAAGAAAATTGGTAATGTTAATCCTTGGAATTTTCTGTAATAAAGAATATCCCCTGATAAATGTGCAGAATTTTTTATTGAGATTATTTAATGGAACCAACGTAATTGTTTCTAAATTTTAACATGACTGAAGAGGTGGTTTGTAATATTGTGAATGGGTTAAATGTATTAAAATGAATGTGTTAAATGACTTATGGGTTTTAATGGAAACATGTAAGTGAGTTAATCCATATAAATGTGAATGTGTAAATAGGATAAGGAATAATGATGGATTATATACTTAATGAACTATGAAGTGTGAATGATGTGGGTATTTCTTGGTTTTTGTTTATTAAAATGTTTTATGAAATGAATGGTAATCAATGAATGTGTACATGGCTTTGTGGTGTGTGGGATAATAGACTGAGGATCCTCCCACATATCAAGTTGGACTATGGCTCTAAACCCCACCCCTTTCATGCCCAGGTTGTGGAGTCAGACTAAGGCTCTAGGGACCCAACATGTACATTTCATGAATCTACACGGACAGAGGATCCATGGTTAGTGTGATGTATTGTTTGTGAAATGTTTTCCCTTAGTGAGATAAGGAACTTGATATAACCCCTTATACATAGTAATAAAATGAGATAGGCAGGAGTGAAATTGATGATATGTCTAACCCAAGTAATAGATGATGAAATAGAATTATGTGAATTTATCAACTAATGGCACCTAATTTACCACTGTTTATATTATTTTTTATTTTAGTACTTTCATACACTATCTATTTAGATGAAATATCTTGTAGAAACTATTGGTGGTGGCCTATTGAGTTGTACTCACAAGATTCTTGAGCTACTACTGGGTACCCAGGTAGAGATTATGGTTTCAGTTCAGTATAAGAGAAAATTCCCTATGTTAGACGGTTGATTTGGGAATAGGATGTACATGGATGGGGGGGCGCAATATTGGATTTGGGATACATTTTTGGGAATGTTTAGTTTTTCTTTGTTTTTGAGCTTTACATACACTTGACACTTTATTTACAATACATATTATGTTTTATTGAGGTTGTGGGATTGTACCTAGATTTTGGGAAATGATTTCATATGCATGGTTTATAGTAATTCAGTGTTTATTTATTTCTCAAGTTATCTGATGTGTCTAATATGATAAAGATAGTACAGTCTCCCCACATATTACATTAGACCATCACTACTAGTCATAAGACTATTTCATATGGGGAGGAATGCCTAAGGTAATGTGTTGACATTCTTAGGGCACCGATTAGTGGCATCCAGCTTGCGGACAATACAATATCCACATAATAATTATATATCACTATATATAATAGTTTATCCATTAAAACAAAGTGAGATATAGTTCCCACCCTTCCTATAATTCTCAAAGTTTTTAGGCACTTGAAAATAAAACATTAATCAGCTCACAAAGAACTCACTAATGAATAATTGGTTCAGTAACACTTTAAAAAACTTCAAATTAAAATAAATAAAAAATTCATAGAATAATGAAACTCACATTTTATAAGAAAACGTATCATAATAATATATAAAGGATGATTAAAAAATCAGCACATGAGAGAAATTTTTGGAGGAAAAAATGGATGTAAACAAACTAACGTTTTCACAAAATATTTTTTAAAACATTATTTAAAAGTTGAAGTGTATATGACATTAAAAAACCAAATATTTATTGGGGAAATAGAATAATGTTTGAAAATTTTATTATAAAAAGTTTCAAAAAAATATCACTAAAAATACAAACTATTTAAAAAAGGAGAAGTGAGAATAACATGAAAACTTTTTATATGAAAATAATTCTAAATAACGAACACATAAAAAAGACATATATTTTTCTAAAAGGTAAGGGAAAATAAATAAAAAAATAATTAATTTATAAATGAATATTTTATAATATAAAATTAAAAAATGCATAACGGTTTTTAAATTTGAATATGAATTGGATGATAAAATAATCATTTTTGGAAAAATTGAATAACCATTTGAACATTTTGAAATAGTATTATCGAATACCCCCATAACATAAAGTTATTATAACAATTTTTTCATTTAGGTAGGGTGAAATTGGATTTTTCTAATGATATCATGAAAAGAATAAAGTTATACAGTCTTTATAATAATTGAGAACACAAATTTCATAGGTGGGTTATCGCATTTCATATGTCTCTATTTTTAGATTGAAGTTGAATATAAGTTCTTAGGTTTTGAGTAAGATTTAAATAAAAATTAGTGAAGGGGAGCGACCAAGATATTTTACATTGAATTATATGGATGGAGAATAAATTAATCGTATTATATATCATATATTATGTATGTACACTGATTAAGTTGAAATATTTGTGTAATATAAAAAACATCGTAATAAATGTAAATTAGGACTAAAATCCCTTACAAACATTGAAAAATTCAAACCAAAATATCATAAGAAAGTTTTCATGAAATGGTACATTGAATATAGTGTCTCATAATAAAACCATGGACTATATGTTTCATACTGTGGTAATTATACCCTAATCAAGAAAACATGATGTATAACCTAAACATGTCACAATGAAAGAAAATAGAGACTAAAACACATACCATGTTTCCATACATAGTTGATGAAAATATAATTTACTGGAAAATAAACCTAGATGATGTAATATCTAATTTCATGACATTAATAATAATTATTTCAATTGTATAATAATTATTCATAATTATTTATCATTAGTGTGTTAATTATTAATATCATATTTTGATTATCGATAGTTAAAAAATTTGGTTGTTTTAAGTTTGCTTAATAATATTGATATCATTACCAATAATTTTATAAAACTTTTATTGATGATATATAATTTATGGTTCAATAATATAAAACATATTTCTAATTAAAATGATCTAATTTCATTCTATATAATTTTTGGTTATATTACATGTAAATTGAATCGCTAACAGCTTGTTTCAATAACATTAGCAAACAAAAATGTGACATTAATAATAACATAACTAAATAATATAAATTTTATATTATAATATAATAATAAATATTCATTTATATATTATAATAATATATATTTTCCATGTTCCCATTGACATCTATTATCACATTTTATAACATTTTCCATACATGGTCTTAAATCGACCCAAACTTGAACATGCTTTATGTAAATTTATGACTATGGTTAGTGGGTTGATTATTTTACATAATATGACTATAACATAGAAATAATTATATTATTAAGAATTTAAATTATTTTTTATGGAATTTTGAGATATTTAGAAATTTTATTAAAATATAAATGATAAATAATAAATGTTACTTTTTTGAGTGAATAATCTGCACGAACGCATGATTAACATTCTTGTTTCTCAACATCCGATAAGTGGTTAGGGTTGATATTAAATTTTTATTTATGTATCATAATTATATTTTATATATAATATTTATCCATCCATAATACTATTACTGTAATCCAAAAAATTTGTTAATGTGAAATAAATGATGTCGCTTCTTTGAGGTGGTAGTTCGTGCAACACAATAATGATGTTTTTTTTTATTTTTCTATGTGGATTAAAAATGAATAAGTAAGGTTTGTACAAAAAAAATAATAATATATTATTATATTAATGATTCTTAATCCATAATATTATTATGGTCATACTATATTTGGAAGTGTAAGAGTAATAAGAAAATCATTAGAAGGAGATATTATATATGTTTGAGGCTTTATTTTTCTTTTCGAAGGTCCTTTGAAATTTAAGGGAATAAGAGAAAAAATTTGTGAACAAAGGTATCATATTTCTAGGATAGGATTATAGGAGTAATATAAGGGAATATTTTATTTATTACTTATAAATGGATGGGTTTGTTGGAAAGGGCGTAATTAATCAAGTTTTAAAAGAGAGGTAAGAAGCAATTTTGAAATAAAATGTTATATTTTAATAAAGACATGACACCATTCCATGGAAAATGCCTAAAAGGGTTATAAATTGCTGATTTTTTTGGTTTCTAGGGGTTGATAAATACTCAAAAGGTTCATTGCATACATTTTTAATCATTTTTTAGTACTTTACTCATTATTTTTTAACATGTTATTCCTTTACTTTTAACCTTGGTAACTATTTGTTTATGAAGTGGTTTTATGTTTTATTAAGCATATAAAATAACCCCTACAAGAAAATTTGGATGTTGTATAGAAAAATTTAACATCTATAAAATTCAATTAAAAATTTAAATACTATAACATTATCTTTTACATTAAAACAAATATACTGTAGAAAGTAATTTTAGTAGATTAATGACATTTTTACATGAATAGATTATTTATCTTGTTTAGTGTTTATTAAAAATTATATTATTATTTATATATTTAATTTTTATACATAATATTAGATTCATTATCTAAAGGTGTTAATTTTAATTTATTTTATATGAATTTTGTGAATTTAATAAAATGATAATTCCAAAATAAATCATTCACCCTTATCTTGGTGATTATAAATAAAAATAATAATCTAAAATTAATAATTGAATCATAGATTTATCCTATTAATATGTATGAGCATTATGATCCGTAATATACAAAATCATTTATGAAATTAACATTCTATTAATATGAAAATTTATCTTATTTAAATCATATATACCGCGTAAAATAAAATTTTTGAAAAATATATTTTGTGAAAAAATATTTATGATTAGTATGAAATTATCAAGAAAAATATTAATTATTATTGAAAAATAATTTATGTAATAATATAATTAGACTAAATCATAATTTATTCATGCTATAATTAATTAAATTAAATCGTTAAAATAATTTTTTATTAAAAGATTACACACAATTTCAAAATGTTTACCATGGGTCTAAAAATTCAACATTTTATTGTAAAATTATTTACTATGCATTATTATAAGTATATTTTTCTTTTGAATGGTTTATAGAAAAATTATATTCCATATAAATGTGGTAGAATTTTTAAAAATTTGGATCATTCAATAGTTAACTATAACAAATTATATTAGGAAAATCACGAAGATATATCTTAAGATAAGTTTATTGTGAAGAATTTATAAATGAATTTTTTTTCATTATCACATTTAAAATCAAAAAATTGTAAAATTATCTTTTTAAAAGAAAATAAAAATTTTAAATAAATTTGTTTAATTGATGATAAACTTTTGGACATTAAATAAAATGAATTATTCTCCATATAAATGTAATAATTATTAATGGATTATCATATTAGTGTTTATTATAACATTATTAATTATTTATTCCTAATATGTTGTGGTTTTTTATGTTTTGTTTATTGTGTGAAACCAAATATAAGACATATTATGTATATTAAAGGATCCAAAATCATGGTTAATTATATTCTACCTCTTTAACAAATCATGTTTTTTAAATTTTATTTATTACCAACTAATGAAAATTGAAGTGGGTATTCTTAACATATTATTTGTTATAGATAATACTTTAAAAATGATATATAACATTCTATATAAATCTATATGAAAATATTTATATTAATTTAGAAATCATTGATTTATTATAAACTTATCACATATTATATAGAGTATAACTTCCCCAAAACTACCTAAGTATCTCTTTCATAAAATGAGAGTTAGATTATAATTCATAAAAACATTAATTCTATAATTAATACTAAAATGGTATTAGCCACTAGTTCATGAAATCAAACAATAGACAATGTATACCATAATCCAATTTTGTTTGATAAGAATTATAAAAAATATTATGAACTATGATTAATCTCAAGGATATATATATACAATATAACTTATATTCTCAAAATCACACAACCTTATAATATCTCAACATTACACAAGTACAAAACCTAGAACTTATCTATCACTTAAAATTATGTTCTTTAATAGTTATAATAAAAATGTAACCGTTCCATTAACTCATTTCATTATTATTTTTATACTATTTAACATATTATTTCAAACCATTAATGAAGAACTAATGAATAATGATCCATATATGTTTTATATATTTAACAATAGCTTGTAGAAATTCCCAAAATATAATTGATACATTTCGAATCACTAATCAATATTGATAAGATCATATTTACTTGATTATTATTAGGATATGAGCCACATTTACTTAAGTAAGAATAGAAATTTTACATTACCATAATAAAATTAATATACTAATAATAATCTCTTTATGTTTTCTTCATTAATTGGTTATATTAAAAACTAGTTTTCAGATAATTCCTTTCTCATCTTTATCGAAAGGATCCTATTTTAACCAATTAGTGAAAGAAATTTGTTATGATAATATCATATAGAGTCTATGTATATTAAAATGAATGATTCATCGAAATATTTCTTCTAAAATGAAATTTTTATTTACGTATATGACAATTTCATTTCAACTAAGTCATAGTTGGTCAATAAATTAACTCTATTCAATCAACCTAGGATACATTAAGTTTTTTCCTTACATATATATAAATTTAATTACTTAATGTAATTTTTAAATAAATCATTCAATTTTTTTTAATATATTTTTTAATCATTGAATGAATATCCCCCATGAAGGTCTTTCCTCATGTGTAGTATTTAGATCACTCATCATGCATCAGAGTTATGATCAATTCAATGCTCAACTATAACATTGTATGGTAATTAACACTAGGGAAATATGTGTCATAACCACATAAACATTCTAGTATCTAGAAATATTTGTATTTCTAGGAAAAAACATACTCAGTAATTTTCCAATATTTTTGGATGTCATCAAATAATTAGACTCATCTTTCGGGATTCAACTATATTCTATAGATTTAACACCAAATATAATGAAAATAATATAAAAAATCACATAAATAATACATTAAAATTATGATATAAATAATAAATCTCAAATACATCCACATATCCCATAGAATAAAATTTTTAGTTTCATTACGATTATATCTATAAATATCATAATTTATTACACTTCAAAACATTTATCCATAATCATTCTCTTATAGAACCTTTATATACAACTCATATGATAAAATCACTTTTATAAACCAGTGATTGGAAATAAATGAATGTGGTGATATTAAATGCTCAATATGGGAAATAATATATCCTAAATGACTATATCATAAATTTTATTAAGAATATGATAATAATATGAATAAAAAATAAAATTTCAAAAGAACATTTATAATAATCATAAATATTTACGGAGAGACATAATATCATAAGAATATAGTTATAGAATCATAAAATAAATTACCAAGATTAAAAATAAATATTAATAATTTTAAAACATGTTCTAATAATGTAAAACTATAAAATACATTAAACATAAGAAATAATAAGAAATTTTTTGAATAAGGTGACAAAAAACATGAAATGTAATAACAATAAAAAATAGGATTTATTATCCTTCTACACTTGGATACTCCGAAAATAATTCACATGTAAAATTGTTAGTAGTGATTACTTCCATCACACTCACCCTTTCTGAACCTATATACTTACTAGGTTGTTTAGATGTAAAATTGTGAGCATTTCATAATGTAGTCACACTAACCCATTATGAATATAAATTCATTATAACATGTTTACACATAAATTTTTGAGTAGATTATAATTCCTTTACACTCAAATTTTGGTAACATAATTAATGTTTATTATTTGTTCATGAAAAACTATGAGTAGAGATTAAAGCAATTGAAACCTCTATTTTTGAATCCATCAACATGTAAACAGTTCCCCAAAACGTTCTATCCCATGAGATATATTCCATTACCCAACTAATTATAGGGATATAATGGTATCACCATTCTCATAATATATATATATATGTAAATATATATTTTTGGCACATTAAAATAAATCATCCATTATATTATAAGAATCCCAAAAAAATAATTACTTTATTTAACCAATAAAAAAATAAAATAAAATGAACTAAAGAAATAATAGAATATAAAATCTCAAATTTTCCAAAACAAATTAGAATATAATAACATTGTAATGAATATGAAATTATCAATTCTTTGGAGATAAATATTGGAGGAAACAAATAAATGTAATGATACTATTTTTTTAAAAAATATTTTAAAACATTATTATAAATGATGAAATATGAAACATATTAAACAACAAAAATTTTTGGGAAGTGAAATAGAGTTTTTTTGAAAAAAATAACATAAAATTTTATATAAAAAATGTAATTGAAAATATGTTACATTTTAGAGGGAAACGTGAAGATACATTGAAAAATATGACTTTTATGCAGAAAATTTAATCATCAAAACATGAAAAATATATAAAGTTTCCCAAAAGTAAATGGAACCTAGATTTATTTTTTAAATTTTAAAATGAATATTTTATGATGGAAACTCACAAAAAGAGATAATTTTTGTCAGAATAAAATATTGAGTGGATGATAAAACATTTATTTTGAATTGATTGAAAACCTATCCAAATATTTTTTTAAAAAAAGTTAAAAACCAACATCATATAAAAAATAATAATAATAAAAAATTTTGTTAAACGAATTGAAATTTAAAATATATATATTATAGATAAGAAAATAGTATGGGTTTTATAATGAATGAGCATAAAAATTGATCATATAGACCATCAAAATTGAAATATATATATTTTTAGGTAAGTTGAAAGTAAGTCCTTACAGTTTGAGAAAGATTTATATCAGAAGACACGATGAAGAGTAAAAATTAAATAAAACATATATTAATATGAATAAATATATAATTCATGATATAATATATCATATATTTAGTAAAAATAGTTCTCAAATAAAAATATATATGGAATACATACAATATATTAATGAATGGAAATTGAGATGAAAATACCTTACAACATTTGGAACATTGGAACCAAGGTACCATGTGAATGTTAACATGAAATGGGATATTAGATATAAATAAATATAATATAATAATTATATAAATGTAATAGTGGAGGGTAAATTACACCATAATAAAGATAAAGGTTATTATAATATAAACATGTTCCAATTAAAGAAAACAAAGACCAAACCACATACCTTGTTTCCTTGCTTTGTTGATGACACAATATTCACCTATAAAATAAAACTTGTTAAATTAATTAAATATTTTAGTTCTTTAATCATCAATATTACCCCTTTATAATATTTATTCATAATTTTTATCGATATTATGTTAATTATCTTTAGTATCTTGAACTATTGGGTGTTAATAACTTTAATTACATTTCATATGTTTAATAATTTTTATTATCGTTACTACTAATATGATACAAAGTTTTTTATTTACATATCATTTATGTTTCTATGATATATAAAATATATTTGTTAAATAGGATATTATTTATTTCCATAATTTTTTTGGTTATGTCATGGGAAAACTGAGTTCATAATGACTGATTTCGGTAATTTTAAGAAATGATGTTGCTTCTTAATAATAATTTAAATACATAATAGAGTAATTTAAAAACAATATTGTAATAATTATTTTATTAATATAACATAAAATTATTATTTATCTTGTTCCCATATTCACCCATAATTATATATTAAATAATTTTTCACATGGGTGATTAAAAAAACCCAAACTTGGAAAAACATTAACTCGATTGCTGACTATCTTTAAGGAGGCGTTTCTTTTTCGATAATATCAATATTACAAAATAATTATAATATAATTTTAAATTTTTATTATTGTAAAACTAATTTGAATATTTTTATATAATTTATGAAAATGTTATCTAAAAATTAAAAAATAATTTGTCATGGAAGTGGTAATATACATGTACACAATATTAGCATTCATGTTTTCCATCAAATTAGAGGCTGTGGAGGTTGATATTAAATTGAAACTTTATTACCATAATTATATGTTATATATCATATTTTGTTCATTATTTACACTATTAAGACCATCCATGATAGTATGGTGTGGAAAATAAATGGTGTCACTTCATGGAGGAGGTAGTATGAGCAATGAAATAAAGATGTTCTTTTGTTCTTCAAAATAGATGAATATGAACAAATAAGGGTTCTATAAGTAATATAAAAACATATAAGTATATTTAATATAATTATTTCATATAATTTTTAATGTTATTATATATTTGGATGAGTAATATAAAGAATAAAAGGTTAAACAAATAATTCATATGTTTGACACTAGATTTTTCATAGGGAAGTTCCCTTGAAATTGAAGGCCATAGTCTAAAAACGAGTGACAATGGGGATATTTTTATCAAAGGTTTTTCTTAGTCGATTTAAATTTAATATTTTCATGGTAGGAGAATTAGATATGTGTTTTTTAAAATGGGTGTAAGGTATTAATTTTTATAAGATTGACAAAGAGTACTTTTGGAAACAATCATTATATTTTAATAATTCCATGACAGTATTTAAGGGTAAAAATATCACAAGATTGAAATATTTTGAGTTTGGGTTGTCTTTTGGTTGATAAATACCCAAAAACGTTAATTTCACACATGTTTTAATCTTTTTATAAGGCTTTTACCATTATGTTTTTACATTTTATTTTTTTTATTTTAAACTAGGTAACTAGTATTTATTTATGTGATTTCATGTTTTATTATATATATTACTTAACCCATATAATAAAAAATGGTTTTTATTGAACTAAATTTAACCTCTATTTGAACCCATCCAATTTCCTAATATTATGATATTATAATTTTAATTTAAAAAGATAATGTATATAAATAAATTAAATAGATAAATGACATTTTGACCAATATGTATACTTAACCATTCTTAGTATTGTTTAAAAATATAATTAGTGTTAATGTATTTATTTATGTGTTTATACATCATATTATATTTATTATTTAATTTATTTAAATTTAATAAATTTGATAGAAATTCCATGATGTTAATAAAAATTTTATTTTTATATAATTATTTCACCATTACAATTATAATTAGAACAAAACCTAATAAGTTAAATTGTATATATAAAAAATAAAATTTAATATAATAAATAATATGAACATTAGTATCTAAAAAAAGAAGGAATGTATACAACTAATTTTTTATATATTGGAAAATTAATAATTACATTAACATATGTAACATGTAAAACCCTTTTTAATGATTAATTTTTTATAAAATGACCTATGATTAGGATAAAATTTTCAATTCCATTGATACAATTTATTTTTAGATGATAATTAATATTCATAAATTATTTATTTAAGAATAAATAAAATAATATACTTAAATTCATCATATTGAAATCAATTAAATAAAACAGTCGAAGAATACTTTTCATTAAAAATCTATATAAAATTTTAAAAATGTTGACCATGGATTTATAAATTGAACTTTGTATTTTTAAATTAATAATTATATATTATGATGTTTATTTTTTATTTTTAAATGTTTTATAAAACATATATGTCATATAAAAGTAATGTAATTATAAAAAAATCATTATTATTAATTATTGACTTAAAACCCAAGGATTTTAGAAATTTTTTAAAACTATATCTTAAGATATTTTTTCTATGTGTAATTCTAAATCGAATTTACCTATTTTAAATTTAAATTCTAATAAATTTAAAAAAAATATATATATTTTAGAAAATATATAATATTAATATAAGGTTTTTTTATTAAAAATGACCTTTTTCAATATGAACTGAAATTAATTAATTACCTAATAAAAATAACAAAAACTAATAAATTACCATATTAGTGACTGCTATAGGCTTATTAATAATGTATTCTTAATAAGTTTGGGTTTTTTTTTACATTTTTTGTAGAATATGAAGCAACTTATTGAACATTGTATGCATTTTAATGGATACAAAATTTGGGGTTACCGTATGATAGACCATGAGATCCATAAATGGATAAAAACCTATTCCACCTGTCTTTACTAAAAAAATGGTTAACATAAGGTAAGATAACACATAAAATGGATTATCTATCATATTAATGAATAATACATTTGTCTCTAAAATTCCCAAATTAATACCCAAGTATTAAATTAAATCATTCCAAAAATAACTAGCATTATATCATAATTAACCATAAATACATAAACATCAAAGAATATATTATCCTCAAAGGTTTTTTATTACAATCTTATTATATTAGAAAATATAAAACAATTTTTTATATGTTACCTTCCTGTTGAATCACATGTTAATATGAAGTGTTAAAAATTAGTAAATCATCTATTAAAACACAATAAAACCTCTACCAATGTGTTTTTGTTCACTAAAAAATACCAATATTCTAAATCATAGAAGGGTATCTGTGCCATAAATAATGTGATCAACCATAGAATTTTTAACAAATTATGATATAAAGGAATATTAATTTACCATATAATAATAACATCATAAACACTAAAGTTATTTTTACCCTTTCTTTGGTACCAACTTTTACACCTCAGACCTACACACCTAGATCTGGTGATAAAAAAAATATCTTAATAGTTATGGATTCGAGGCCAAATAACGTGAAAATATTTTAACCATATTTAATTAGAGATTCAAAATGATCTATTGAGTCACCTATATACCCTTGTCACATTGGATTTAGAGTTCTAGAGAAATTTAAAAAAAATTACATAACCCGACCCATATGATTCCATGAAAATGCTAATTTTTTCCATTATAAATATATTTTCATGTTCCGTTATAAGTATTCAACATCTCAAATGAAATTATCCAAAAATTAAAACCTTCTATTCATAACTTATATGACATAATTCTTCATAACCATAGAAAAAGAAAACATAAAAAGGGTGAGATCAAATTATCAGTAAGGGTAAACATAAGTATGAATGAAATATAATTACTAAGCATAAATTATTATAAGGACATAAGAACATAATCAATGTTAATCATCATAACTTAAGTGACTTATTATGAATCAAAACATGGATTATAAATCACATGTCTATGCATGTGACTCTTGTTATATGTGTTAACAATCATGAACCATGTTAAATCAGTTTTGTTAAAAGGAACCATGGGAAATCATAAAAATAATCAAAAAACATGTTGGTATATTGGGAAACCTTATTTCATCATGGTATCACCTTAATTGGATAATTTCAATACTACCCTTAGTGTAACTTCTATCCAGTTAACTCTATCTTCTTATAGTAGTTAATTATATTAAGTAAACTTCACTATCTCTCAAGGGTATGTTTCAACCACTAATCATTTTCATGTTTCCCATTGCATTGGAGATCTATATCTTGCTCAAGAAACATTATGAGATACATCCGGATCACTCATAATAATTAATAATTTATAGATAAAATAACATGATGGAATTAAATAGATCAACTTTTTCATCATAAAACTCATTGAAACAATTGCCAATCCATTCATAACATGAATTGCTGATGGAAAAGGATTATTAATAATTTTATACAAACTATAATTATTATCCATACATTTAATATATGTGGATTGTATCATTAGAGATATATCCCCAATGAATATTTGAAAGCATAAAAGAACTTTACATTGAGGAAAAATAATTATAAAAGGGTATTTGAACAAATGTATAAAAAGAGGGAAAATTTCATTTTTTTATAACATTAGAAAATTACAAGAATTTTGAGACAAATAATTTCTCTCAAAATAAAAATTTAAAATTTTAAGGTATAATTCATTGGAAGGAATAGTCATAATGGAGGGATAATCCTTTCTAGAGACAAACGTTAAAATAATGACTCATTCCACCTATTTTTTAAACAAATCCTAAATTACCAATTCAGAAAGTACTGCTATTTTTTTAATAATATGAAAACAAAGTCCTATATTACTAATTATTACATGAAATAATCATTTGATCATTTTAAATAATTTTTTTACACATATAAAAGAATATTTATAGGAAAGAAAATGGTCACCCACTAATGAGGAAATTAAGAAAACACGTCTTAAAACCATTTCCTCTCATGTTTTAAGTGAAAGTGAGAGGAAAGTGAAAAAAATATCAAAAATAAATATAGTTAAATAAAATATATGGTTTTAAAGATATAAATTATATATAAATATCCCAATGGAGAATCTATTATAACCAATTTTGATTAAAAATTTAATTTGCAGATAAACCCTTACCACTTTGGTAACATTAGAATCATAACCCCTTTAAAAAATAACATAAATTGAAAAATTAAATAAAATTAATTTAAAGATATTGATTTTTTAAAATAATAATGGGGTTAAATAAAAAATCTATAAAAACAAGGTTCATAACAAAAAATATGGATCAATAAAAATATATTGAGAAAAAGAACCCTTAAAAAGATCGCAACATTTAACATTGGATTCAAACAGTGAAGTGATTATGTGGAAAAAATGTAAATAGAAAAATGGAAAATAAATATAAATAGTCATAATTAATTTCACATATAATTTTTTCATAAAATATTCAATTAATAACTAATATAACATCATGAAATGAAATTGAGTTAAAAAACACCTTACCTCAATTCCCATATTTTCACAAACATTATTTATCTTCATAATTGATAAACATATATTAATTTTATAAAATATTATGAAAGATTTAATTATTTATTTCATTATAATACTGCAATTTAATTTTTTGAAAATTATTTTTAAATATTTAAAAAATAGATTAAGATCTCGTTATACATTTCGATGAAATGTGATTCATAATCCCACAACAATATTGGTAAGATGTGAAAGATAAATGAATACATATTTAAATCACCTGAAGAATATTAATAATGAAATTATTATAATATTTTTTCATTAAATAGAATTTTATATCTAGTAATGGAATAAAAATATGAAAAATTTATAATATCTCTTCATGGAGGTAATAATCAAGGTGTGCACACAAGAAATGTTATCATATTACAATGGATATAAAGATAATATTTTCTGTAATATATTTTCTTAAAAAAAATAATTTCATAAATTTCATATATATTTCATTTATCGATAATTTTACTTTCTATATGATGTGGTTAAAAAAAATGAAACACATCACTTCGTGGATGTGGTAGTCAATATGTTAGCATGAACGACATTTTCATTTCCCATATGATGAAAATGTATTTGAATATTAGTTTCTACATAAATATAATAAAATAAATGTGTATTTAAGATATTGATATTATTATATAATTACTATTATAGATTATTTGAACAATGTGGGATAAGAAACAAACATCAAAACACTTAGATAAGTGTTTTTCATATTTTTAGAGACACCTCAATTTACTGCAACTTAAGCCTTTATGGATGGTATTTTTGTGGGACACGAACCTATAAGAAATGGGGAGGAATGGTTTTATGGGAATTTAGAATAGGTTTGTTGAGTTAAATAGAACAAGTGGTTTGTGTAACAGATGAGAGTAGGTTACCCTTTATAACTGAGGTTGGTGGGAATCTTGTAAATACCTAAAATATGTATATATAATATGTGTCAATTTTATTTAAAATAGATACAAATTGGTATAAATTATAATATATAAAGTATTATATGGAAATAAATTCATCCAATGAAAGTTATAAATGTTTTAGTGGAATTTTAAACCCTATTTTCGAGTTTAACCACATAGTTCACCCATTAAGCATTAAATTTGGAACCAACATTTTCAATCTCTAAGTGTCATGAAAGTAATTTTAAAAGATTCCAAGTGGAAAATAAAGGAACTACTCATGATTTACTAAATAATTTCTAATGTAATTTATTTATGATAGGATTTTTATGAATTTATAGAGATAAGAATATATTTTTTTAACACTTAAATATAAATTTATATGCATTACTACTCACATATTTTGATTTTTTAAGAATCAATTTAGAAATTTAATTAGAATATAAATACTTTTATAGGTACTAATTGGTTAAAATTATCCACGACAATTGTACAATATGTAAATAATAAAAAATAGTTTATATTCCTTGATTTTAAAATCATTTACTTTATTTTCTATGGCTTTTATAAACATTGTTTCCATTTTGCGTAATTATTCAAAGTTATTATTCTATCACTAAAAATAAAAAATGAATTTATATCATAAATAATTTATTCATATTACAAAAAAACATGTATAAGAAATATTAACATTTTTTTATCTCTATTAAAACATGTTAGTGATATTATAAAAAAAATGTCATTTTGTAAATATCATTCAATTAAAATGAAATTAATGGTATAATAAAAGTAAATTGGAAAAAAATTTACATATTTTAAAATAAATGATTAAGATGGTAGAAATATTCCCCTCTAATGAAATAAATTTAATTTTTTGGTTTGTTTTTAGACATTATACAATATATTGAACTCTTTTTAACACATTTTAAGCATTATCATGGTGGTAAACATTTATCATGGTTATTATTCATTATTATTTATAACTATAATTCATATATAAATTTTTTGGATTCATTTAAATTATTTAGTTAATATATTTTTCCCTTTTCCACTTACCACTTATTTTAATTATTTATGTGAATGTAATATTTTTTATTGACTGTAAAAAAAGGAAAAGAAAATATTTAATTATGTATATTTTTGAAGTAGGATTTTACTATGAAAAAATTTTCAATTTAGTGGGATGGAAATGGAATTTTTATGAAAACATAGAATAAAATTGGGCTATCTCTTGGGCCATCACTCTACCAAAGACATGCCACATAGCCACCCCTATGGGAAGATGACTAGGGACTAAGAACATCTAGATGAAGGTATGGATTCCCATATGTGGGTAGGCACAAGGTCTTATGGGTGTTCTTGAGTGTTAATAGTCATAGAGAGAAAATGTGTGAATGGATGCACATATGGTGGACCACGGTCATATCCTCCTTCATGCTAGTTAGAACGTGAGACCAGGGGTGAGCACTAATGCCCCATGAATGTTGATGTCCAAGTGATGGAGCACTCGAGATGATATAGTATAGTATACTATAGAGTCAATAATCATTAATGTGGGATGGGGAGAGAAATATACCCATTCATACTTAATAATTACTATGTTCCACCCATCATTCATTTTTTTGTCGAGTCATGCTTCTTCACCCTTCGAAAAAACAAACCACCTATGTTTCATTTCCATATGCTCGATGTCCCATCTTATTACCATTTGAGATCGGCATCACCACTATTGGTTATCTCTACACTAATACATTGTTCCATGAAAAAGCTAGATGACCAACCACTTATAGCACATATGAATAATGGGATCCGATTTCGATAAAAATAACCCCCAACATGTTTTTTAATGGGTGTAGGTATGATGTACTAATTTTCATGGACAATCTCTTATTTTCATAGATGTTTGTAGATGATGGAACTATTTTCTTTACAATGTATTAAAGATATTTCTCTATAAATGGACCCACCAAAGAAAAAATAGTGAGAAAAATAACATTATAATCTTGATCAATTTCATGATGATGAATAATTCGAAACCAAAAATTCAAAACTACATTTAGAGAGATCCCATGATTCATTAGCAGATCCAAAATGTGAAATTACATTGTCTATGGTGGGAACTCTAATCATGGTTTCATGGGTGAAGTTGAAAATAAAAAATTAATGAATGGTCTCTATTCTACATCTGAAAATGGGTTTAAATAAATAAATTATGCGGGATAGGTTTACAAAAAGATTCCATTATAAAAAATATGGTAGTCATATCATAGTGAATAAGATAAGAGAATATTTCATGAAAATATTGAAAATCAACAGGGTTTTATACTACACTATAGTGGAGAGTTTATGTTTTAAAAAACTTATAGTATGATTTATGGAGAATTAATCCTAGGTATGATCCTGAGACTTGAAGGGGATCTTAGACAGATTAATATATGTTATTTATAAGTTTTACGGCTATACAATGATGGATTTTTAAATTTATATAATGAAGATGGGAAAATATCTGAAAATGACATATATCAATTTGAACCTAGAGAATTCTATTTATCTTATATTCTATACATGGAGTTTCATTGTAAAATTTTATTATTGTGAAACCTCACTTTCTTATATTTCATTTTACCACTATTTACTCAGGGCTTGAATGGGGAGGTAATATCTCCTATGTAATGAAATGTAATGGGAGGGTACTTGTGTTAGTAGAGAATTATTATTTTTGTAGAAATTGTTTGGGTTAGTGTTTTAACAATACACATTCATTATCTTTTTATTACATAATACATGACCATTACACTCAAGAATTAAAAGTAAAATTAATTCAAAAAACTTATCATGAATTTCACATGATGATTACAATATCCAAGATATTTTTGTTTCAATATGGTATTAGGACACCTAAACCACAAATTAATGGGGGGTTATTTGTGCATAATAGATATATAATTATTTGATTTAAGTAGGATGTTCCAAAAATAAGGTCTACTATAATAACTAATATAACAATAGGCATAAAAACAATTTATTATTTCACATGTCTGCAAATTAAACCAAGAAATTATAATTCATTTATGTTTTTATAAAATATAATTCTCCCAATATAAGTTTCATTTTATTTTCAATCAAACATTAATAATTTAATTTCAAAAAATATATAAAACACATTATGGGGTTGATACTCAAAAAAATAATTTTACTATAAAAATTTAGTTCGTAGAAGTATCATGTGAGTTATCAAAAATTTATAAATTTTATTATTTGATTATAAATATCAATGATTTTATGGAACATCATATTTCTATCACAATTTCCAGATATGGTGACAAACAAGATTTAGGATTTGAATTATTTTTCTTTTCTTTTTTGTTTTCGTAGTTTCTATTTTCCACTATTTTATATCATGATATAAATTTAGGTGTGTAATATTCGATGATAAATCATTATAACCAAGAAAAACGCAAGTAGGATCTTGAGTATGGGCTTGACATTGAATGAATTGTTTGAATGAAGTGAAAATAATCAGTAATATTGGGAGTATGAAAACAAGATTATAGAGGTACACATGGAGGAGTTCCAGGACCAAGGGATCTAATGTATTTTGGAAGACTATCAAATATCCAACTACAATATAGAATACTATTATCCCCAATGGTAGTAAACCCCATTGAGAATAACACGTAAATCATCAAAATAATATCCAACTCTATATAATTTTATGGACGAAAATACGAGGACTATAACTCAAATATATAACGAATCATTTAAACAATTGATACATTTTAATTCCAAATCACTTTCAGGGATGTAGTGAGTTTTTTTATTTATAATTTTTTAAAAATATGACACATAATGGATACACCATCTTCTATCACATTACATTATCACGGAAAATGAGATGAAAAGAAATTATTTGACTTTCTTCTTTCCCCCATCAAAATACATGTATATTTGCCTAAAAACTGTAAAATTTAAACAATATAATGATAGGAAAATATATAATAATGTTTCTACATCATGAAATTTAAGTAATTTTTTTTAATTCAAAAATATCAAAATGGACTTTCATAAAGAAACATTTCTACAGTGGATGCTAATGTAGGTGAATCATTTTTATAGAATTATAGTGATGTAATCTATAATAGACTTAATAATATTGAAATAAATAGATTTTAGAGAAAGAAATAAGCATGAAAAAGAATGGGAGTTCACATAGATATTAATAATGATTGGATTCAAGATCTAATGGAATACATGGGAATGGAAATGGATTCCATGATGGACAAGAAAAACTTCCAAGTTTATCATATTAATGAATTATGTTATATTGAACATAATATTGAAGACCAATTTATGTGTAGGAGAAACCAAAAACAATATTAGGGATATCAAAAAAGAGAACTAAGATATCAATAAAAAACCATAACCATTAGATCAAATCCCAATAAACACATTAGTGCATACTTTGGCCACAATCATTACCACCATTAGGACTTCAATGAAGGAATTAACAACATTTTAAAATGATCAAGATATTGTTATTAATGATATAATAAATGATTAAAGGGATACAAATTCTACACTATGAAATTAGGTTATTCATGTTGCCTAAATTATATACCATCTTATATATTGTCTAAGGGGAGTACTACATGGACACATAGAAGTCAACCCACAGTAATAAGTTAGTTTCCTAACCCTATGGAGTGGAAAAAAAGTTTAAGATAATGTTAAAACGTATAGAGAACAACATGAATAATGGGTTGGGAAATAGAAAAAATTAATAAATATTATATGAAATATAAGAATTAGTTGATAATTCACCAAAATAATATCACAAACTACTATAAAAGTCATGAATACCATTTACAGAGAGGCTATAAGAAGGGGTAAACGAATCAAAAAAGAGAATTTATTGAAAATTATTGCTGCATACAATTTAACATAGCCTTTATATATTCTCTAGAAAACATTCCAAAGATTCCAACATTCAGGAAAAAGATGGTGTCTAACAAGAAGGATCATTATAATATTGGCCCCATCCAACTCAAAAGGGAGTGTTTGACTATGATCTCATGGGATTTAACAAAAAAGAATGAAGGTCCTATTATGTTATCAAATCCTATTAATATTTTATTTAATAAATTTCTAGAAATATATCTCACACATTGATGGATGTTTAAACAAAATGACATTCATCACTTTTAAAAGCCTCATATTGTTAAAGATGAAGAACATAATAGTTACACATTAGGCAGTGAATTCCAAACTAATGTATAATAGATATATGACAATAGATAATATAGTCAATGTGGAGAGATATTTTTTCCTTGTGGATTTATTAGTGATGGCCGTGGATGAAGAACACACACCCCACATATTTTGAATACTATTCATCGCTTCCAAAAAAGCATTTAATGATTTTTAAAATGGGTAAAATAGTTTTTTAGTTCGTGGAAAGAAAGTGATATTTAATATTCACAGGGCTATGAAGTATATAACTAACCATAAAGAAGAAATAAACTAGCATAAAAATATAATGGTTATGAATGTAGCTGTAATTGAAGAAAAATAAGAGTTAATAGTTTTCTAAGAAAAAATAACAGATAACAATATAAAAGGAAGAATTGAACGATAAATAATAAAATATTATACAATAGACAAAAATTGAAACAACTAGGGTTAAATAGGAAATAAAATATAGCATTTAAATTACAATATTTTTCATTTATTATATATAACTATGAATTAGAGGATAGGCCACTAGATGTAGAGATTGTATTACAATAATGGAGAGTAAAACAATTTTCATATGAAAGACAATGACCCATACATCAGGATAGATCTCAACTAAACCCATTTACTAATATGGATCACATAGTTCCTTAAAACCCACAAAATATTGGTACAAAGTGATGTGAGTTCGAGATATACTACTATAAAAAAGTGCATATAAATTTAAACCTAATATTTTTTAGGACTTTAATTTCTATTTTTTTTTGTAATTTTAATTCATGTTGTGAAGATTGATATCAGATTAAACATGGTGATTAACATTTTCTGATTTTATTTTTTTGGTCTTTTATGGTAAAGAAACTACAAAGACATTATGAAAATTAGGAAGTACCGTAATTTTAAGGGGAGTATGAGTTGCTAATATTATTTAAAATCACTCATAGATTCTATATTTTTATGTAGTTTTGAGTTTTAAATTGAAAATTCATATCCCATATTTAACTTTTACTAAAAAAATTTATAAGATAAAATTCAAAAATTATTAATATCATTCGATGCTTTAAATATTATTTTAGTAACATTAAATTATTAAAATATGGTAAAGGAATTTGTAAATTTAACCATTGTGTAATGGATTTGAAGAATCATGATTTAGTGGACATCAATGATTTTTATATGAACTTACACTATGACTTTCCATGATTCAAATTTCTTATGAGTATGTATAGCTATGAGTGGTTTTTCAAAAAATATGTTCTCATACTTGAGATATTTTCTAATATATAAATTTTTTCATTCATTTTATGTATATATTATAATAGACTCAATAATGTGATCTTATACGAACATTCTCTATACCTTAACAAATATATGATTGTATGAAATCCAATTTCATATTATTGAGTAATTCTTTTTATTTATCTTATTAACCTAGGACCCATATAACAATTTAACCTTATTTAGCTTATATAATCTATGAATATCCTTCAAAGGGAAGATCAAAATTAGAAGTAATTATTGTACTTTAAAACCTTAATATTGTATTTTATATGATATTAATTTGAATATATATGGGGAAATGGTTTCCCTAGGGGATGGGATGATTCCCCATCTATGAGCTATTCTGAGTGTTTACAAGGGGTTTTAGGTAAATTTGTCTTGATTATTATATATTTTTATTTTGTTGTCTATCCATCTAAAAATAAAAAATGTATATAAACAAATTTAGATCAGTTTTGGGAGGGTAAAAAATTACAATGAGTAGACCAACAATATTAATCGTTTTAGGCTTGGTGGTGTATGTGAGGCATGTATCTTTTACAACATTCTGGAAAAATAAAAATAAATGAACAAAAAAAATCAAGAGTGGTAACAAGTTCAGGGTGATTTTACATTTTCATGGAATTTTCATTGAGATTTATGATGTGTGGTTATGTTACTTCTATATAGAATACATTCATTATAATTACTTTTGAATGTTATACCTTATAGATTAGATATAAACCTTATTTTTATCATAGATGTGTAAAAAATTAACAGACAAATAAATTAAGATATAGATTTGTTTTATCCTTAATTAAAGACCCACATCATATCTTGCTATTTTTTCTTTAAAATATAGCTATTTGAGAATCGTTTAATAAAAATTAAAGGATAAATTACATTGTGGTGTGATAATAACTCAACATATTTATTACCCAGTGTGATTATAGAAAATAATTATTGTCAGGTAGATTAAAAGATATATACACATTGATTTCAAATTGGGAAATATTAATGGATGGAATATAATGCATTGTATATTCAAAAGTGTAAATGTAAAATGAATTATGAAAATTTATTTATTTATATATTGAAATTTTAAAAAATGTTTCCTTGTGAAACCTAAAAAATAAATCCACCCTTTGAATCATCAATTCTTATTGACATTGGAATTTAAATCGTTATAGGGTGAACATACTTTATGTTTTTTTAATAATTAATCTATGAGGATAACTGTGAATATAGGTGTTGGGGGATATGATAATTTTAAATCATGAATAATTTTTTGGGATATATTTCAATTACATTGTGAGTTTAATTTTTAATTTTTCCGAATTATATTTTAATTATTTATGGGTAAATTATATTATTTATTGAATTTAATAATAAGAATTAATGAATTAATTATATATATATTTGAATAAATATTTATAATTAGAAAAAAGTTTGTTTAGGGGGATATAAATGAAAATGGATCATGTCTTGGACAAAAATTTGCCCAGATCCAAGGCTAGACCTCACCCAAGGACATACAACTTAGATACCCCTACGAATTGCCATCTTGGGACCTAATAAGGGTATCTCAAGCGTGAAAATCCCTTATGTAGGTACTAAGATGGGCGTGTGGGTGTTCATGTGTGTGAATATCCTGGAGGGAATAACTACCCACAAGAATGTTCATCAGAACCAATATTGATTTACCTTTTATATGCAGGTCAACATCAAAGTTTGAGGGTGCACACCAGAACCACACATTCCATGATGAAAATATTATTCAGTACCCATGACGATATAGAGAATTTCATGCCACAAAAAGTGTGATTTGGGATGACGGAATAACATAAATTTTTATAATTTATAAAAAAAGATCATGCATCACCCCACTCATGTGTCTCCTCTAACAAAAATTACCTGCCATAACTAATTCCCCACCACCCACTCATTGTATCAACCCTATATCACTAGAAAAAACCACCACCACAACTAGAGAGATTAATAATCTGACATTATCATGTTGCAAAGCTAAAAAAAGACCATAAAGGACCATTGGTAACATGAGTAATCAATAAGATCCCATTATAAGGAAGAAAAAATCTTGCATGAGATGTTGTTTACAATGCTTGTGATTGAAACATGTTGATCTTTTTTTCCAAGATAATTCTTCCATGAGATGTTTATGGTGATTAAATAGTTGTATTCAAGTAATATTAATCACATTATGCTACATAAGGACCCTCTAAATCTAAAATGGAGAGTGAAATAAATTTCATATCTTGTAGGCTATCGTGGTTAGGAAAAAAGGCTGCAAAATGTCAAAATAATTTGGATGGAGATCCTTTATTTCACATGTGGATAACAATAATGAAATTACATCACATATAATTTGGACATAGTTTTTGCATCATGCACCAAGGGTATGTAGAAGAATGATGACAGAAACACATCATCTTTTCATATGTAAACAATTTTGAAGGAATATTTTTATAGCTTGGGGTCATATTTGTGTTCAAAGGAATTGAAGATAGAATTCATATTATGGAGGATTGGAGAAGAAGATATTTCATGAAATTACTTTAAAAAATACAATATAATGTTGTTATTTAATGGCGGTGAGGATAAGTTAAGGATTGATTTATTTTAATGATATTTATGGTGAATTAAATATATTGTTGACCTCTAATAATTAGGTATATATTTGTTAATTTAAAGGATGATATTTTATTGTTTGGATGTTTTCCCTTGAGGGATTTTTTAATGTTGATAAAAAATATGTATTAGAAAATAAAAAGACATATCATAACTAAAACCTAATAAATGACGCTTTTCTAGGAGTCCCCTCATAGTTTTTGGTTGAGAACTTATCATTGATTTATTTACTATTCTTCCTATTTTTTATTTATTTTAATGTTTTTGTTTTCATACATGATAAGGTAATATCACTCATGTTAATCAACATAATATAAGGTAGAAGGTGATTGTGTGGTTTATTATTTTTCAAGTCCATTTATTTGTTTCTATTTTCAAAATATATAGTAATTATCTTTGTATAACTTATTCCATGTCTATTTTACTCAACAATTAGAAAGTAAATTTAAATAAAAAACCCATTATCATGAATTTTTTGTGACATTTTCAGGATCCTATATAGTTTTTTGAAAATAGAATCATGACCCCTAACCCACTAATTATCTCGAGTATTTGACCAAAATAAATGAATAATTAGTGGGATTAGTGAGGAATTATAAAGACAAAGGGATATGCTAATCCCCAATCCATCAACAATAATGGTTATAGAAATTAACATTTCATTCCATTAGTACAATAACCCATAAATTAAAAATCATAAAATGTTTTATAATTTGATTTATCTAAAACCAATATTCCTTTTTATATCAATAACACATATATCATTTAATTTCTTAAAATATTTGTAAATCATTTCAAGGGTTTGATAATGGGGTGATATTTATTACTACAATATTTTTAGTTATAGTATACTTATTAAATTTAAAAAATTGATAAAACCTTAAGGACTAACAACACCCAATTGGAACGACAATGATTAAAAATGAAAATATTTTTTTATTGCATAATTTTAATATGAGTAATGAAAACAAGGAATTCATTTTCAAATATTTAATTTATAGAAGTTGTAAAAAAAATCATCAGTGTTTGAAATGAAATGAAAAAAGTTTATTTAGAAAAATACATGTTTTAGACATAAACATGATTTTATACCAAAATAATTAATAATATTGATTTTCATTGAAATAATTTGATTATTTTTCATATAGGGGAACTTTTTTTACATTTAAATCAGTCCAAAATATGATGGGACAGTTCAAATAAATTAAAATAAATGATTTTTATGAAAAATTTGTAGTTTTCACTTTTCACATGAAATAAATCATTTCTAAAAACCCCCATAATATACCATATAATATTTTTTATATGTTTGAATTATATATTATTTATTATTTATAATATAGAAGTTCTAAATGTGGTTGAAATTAATTATAATATTTGTTCATAAAAAAAATTAAAAAAAATTAATATAATATTAATTAATTTTCATTACATGCAAAATAACAAAATTTAATTGAATATTAATTATTATTCTTTATATATAGTGTAAAAATTTATTTAAATTATTTCTTAAATAGTTATTAATTTATTATATTAAGATAAAAATACATTTCACAAATGAAAAATATCACTTAATCCTTGAAATGAATATATTTTTATTTTTAACCAACTGATATTTAATTTATAATTGATTATATGTATTATAAAGGAAAAAATTTCTATATATATTTCAAAACTATGATACTCCTATTCATAAACACCATTCCAATGAATTATTTATAATGATCACATTTAAATAATATTTTTAAAATATAACACAATTTTTTTTAATATTAAAATTGAGCGTGTCACAATAAATTTTACATGGTATCCTTTTAAGGAATAAAAAATAAAATATTATTGTTTTATGAACTTAATGACTCTCAAAAGAAACATGGTAAAGTAAACATAAAAATAACACCAACTTTGATAGGGTAAATCACTTCATTTGAAGGGGAGTTGGAGATTTAGAGTGGAAGTAATAAAGGATGAGAGCTTTAATTAGAAAATGTTTCATTATTAACTTCAAGATACTGTTTTATTTTTAACGGAAAAGGGTTGTAAAATTTTTTAGACCATGGGAATATGATATGGATTTTGTCCCATGCCATCCTTTATAGAATAAACTTGGTGTTGTTCCATGGTGCACCCATAAGAGGAGGAGTCAATAGACCATGAAATTCTATCCCATTATAGTGTTTTTTCTAGAACATATTTAAGAAATAAATATGTCTCCAATACATAGTGTTCTCTACTATGGTAAAACCTCCTCCCATAGCCTTACAAAAATGGGGAAAAATGCAACCATTAAATAGTGTGAGTAGAGGGCATAAACCCTATAAACCCATGAGCTACTATGTATCCCCTTCTATATGTTTAAGGGAAACCATTATTACCCACACCCTATGTAGGTGGGGGGGGGGTTGTATTCTGTAGGAAAATAGGCTATTGTGAATACCCTCATGCCTTTGGGGTTCCTAAATGAGTGATCATAGTGTGAAAATCATAACCCCCTATATACTTAGAATATGATAAGCTAAAAAATATAGATTCCCAGAAACAGAAAAAAGGATCATAAAACTGAAACACCTATAAATATTAATATACCATAACTTGTAATAAAAATAAATAAATAGATAATTATATAATCTAAAATGACATTGTGGGTGTGATAATTTTCCACCCATATCTATAATGTCCCATAGTATAATCAACCTGTAATTACATTATTTGTAACAGTTTTTTAACTTTCTTTAATTTATAGTATATTTTTGGTTTATAGTTATAGGTAATTCGTCAACAAGTTCCATTAAAATTTTGAAACTTTTACATGGTGTGCATTTTTCTAAAAAAAACCAATATTTTAGCTTACACACTAATTTTAGTAAAGAAACTTTTTCAATATTTTCTATGAGTCTCTAGAAAGGAAATATTTAACTTGATAAAATTTTTACACATTCTTAGTTATTATAGAAAAGAATATGAAAATGTTGAATTTTAAAAAAAAACTGACTAAAGAATATAAATATATAGGAATCCCATTAGCCTAGCGAAAAACATGAAAAACCATGATGAAGTTTACACTTTTCGTAATAAAAATTTCAAAACACAAATAAAAAATTTATATAAGTGATAGTAAACCTTTAATTAGATAGTAAAAATTATAAACCATTACTAATCATAGAAAAAACTATGAAGGAAACCCATAGAACATGGTAACTCAAGACAAAATTCATTAAAAAACCTTTTACCTTAAAACATTCCTTCCCTCATAAAATAAAAAGTTTTCAACAAAAACCCATTCTATAATAATAATATAGGTATCATGGATAAAAACATTCACAACACACATTAAGTCATTTTTAACCTATGTTATAATAATTGTATCGCAATTAATTATATATGAGTAATCAACCTTATTGTCCCCATAATTATTTCCATTGAAGACCACATCATTTCCCAATACATTGGAGAGATATATGTTGATCACCCATCATTATTATATGTATATGGATCATATAACGTCATTTATAATGATAAAGTATGGTATCCGGATAACAACATCTACATAATTTAACATTTTCATCATAAAACCATTGGAAAAAATTCTCCATCCCTTAATAATAACCCTACAGTTTTCTAATAATATTATGGAGATTTATCATTTTCATTGAAAACTAGGAAAATAAAAAATTAGTAGAATTAAGGGAGTAATATTAAATTTTAAAACCCATGGTAACTTTTAGACTATTCTTGATAATAAATATTTTCTTTGATAACAACAATTATGTTGTATAGGTAAACAAATATTATTTTTCACATTCGTAAAAACGTAAGAAGGACCTATGGCATAATTAATTAAATTATTACATTTTAAAATATTGGAAATAATTTGAAATTTTTTTTCACCAATCTTTTTAAAATAATTATGTATAACTAATAATAGTATTAAAACATTTTGAAGAACATCAATATGGGGACCAAGTGTTTAAAACATTTAAAAACATAATAAAAGAAAATCTTATACCTTATGTCTCACTAAATATCATAGGTTATCTTACTCCTAAATAATATATTTATTTTCTTACCTACATAATAACATTATTCTTGGTCATTTCAATATTATTATTCATCTTATTTCATTTGAAAATTTTATTATTCAGTTACTAAAATGTATAGGTTCACATTGTATGTTTTTCGTTCATTATATTAATTACCTAAAACATAGTTAGTGTGTTGATAATGTTAAAATTATTATTATTCCATTACCTATATAATCATATCCATTTTATAATTATCACATATATACATAAAATAAACTTTTAAAACTAAATATGTAAGGGGTTCATGAAAAATGAATCATGTCAATTCATAGAAATAAGGGTTATTATGAATAGTTAAATAATGTTTTCATTTTCCTACTAATAGGAATGTAAATAAATTAGTCACCATTATATATATATATATATGACCATAAATATTTTTTGAATTTTATATTTATTCCTTATTTATATCCTTATGACCAGTTTTAAGGGTGTGAATGAAAAATGAATCACATCCCTTCATGGAGGTTTTATTCCACATATACACATGAGCGATGTGATAATGTTGAAATAGAAATAATGGGTAAGAGGTTATGTTATAGATAATAAATATAAATCATAATTATATATTGTATACCATCTATACTCATTTTATCTATCATTTTAATGAGAAAAATAATCTAGTGATAAGAAATGAAATACATCACTTCATGGAGGTCGTAGTCTACACATACACACATGTGGTGTTTTCATTTTTTATATGAATTAATAGTATAGGAAAAAGGGTTTTACAATAACCACAATAAAATTTTAGTATATATATGTTTCTAGTGTTGTAATTTAAGAATGGTTATTAAAGATTTGAACGAGGTAGAATATGAAATTAACTTGAAACATCTCGTTAATAATTATAAAACATCTTTAGAAAACCTCCATTGGCTTATAACTTAGGTCTTATTATTTTTATATTTTAGATAGGACGTGAAATATATGTGATGCAATCAGGGGTCTTGGTAAAGTATTTATTAGGGATGGGTTGATCTAAAAATCTTATAGTGTGTGATGATGTGAGAAAATGATTTTCCTATTTATAAGAGGGGGAGTGGTACACTAGTAAATTTTCAATGTTTTAAAATCATATATAATGTAAAAATCATAATAACATGTATCTAAGACTACAAAATCTTAAATATAAGGTCAATAGGTTCTAAATCCTATCATCTAATAAGAAATACAAAAAACATTTGTGTCATCGTCACAAATTTCATACATTAATCAACCCCTTTTAACCTTTACTACGGTAACTAAATTTTATGAGGTTAACAATTTTTAAAGACTAAAATAAAATTTGAATTATAAAAATATTGAAATATTAATATAAAATAGGAAATATATTTTTAAAAACTATATTATTATCAGTGTCATAAATTCATTTTAATATAAATAAAAACACTACACCAAAAATACTATATAAAAAAATACTGTTTTCATGCCTAAAAAGTATTTCATACTAAAATAAATTATATTGTTGATTACTATGGAATTAATTAGATTATTTCTAGTTAATGTGTAGTAATTTAAATTTCATCTCACTTGTCCAAAAGGGTTGTTTACGAGACCTTAAGAAGGCCACCTCATACACCATACGATAAAGAGTAGCATTGGGGGTGTGATAAGTATAGTAAGGAGACTACACCATTTTATTAAGAGTTTACAAAAAATTGGATATTATCCAATAAAAATGAAGAAATATTTGAGTGAAAAAATAATGTTAATAATAAAATATAGTGGAAACCAACAATAAAAGACAAATGAACAATCCAGAGAATAGTAATAGAATAATGTAATGACATGATAGAATGAAAATAAATGTTTTACTATAAAAAATAAAAGTAAAATACTATAATAATATAATAATGAATCAATAGTCCCTGGTCCCAGACCCCATGCTAATCCCATCTATAAACTCTAGAGAATCCAGAAAAGACAGTCAACAACAAGGTCATTTTAATTTGTCTAAACCCGCATCCATGTAATCTACTCGGGTATCGAACGGTGGCCTGAATAGGATGTGTGTATAACTCATTAAGTTCAAAAAAATATGTATAAACTAAACATACTGATAATAAGTGAATGAAATATATTTATAAACATGTCTATTAATTAATTAAAAAATTAATAAAATACAAATAAAAATATGGTTTGGCTCCATGAAGGAATATCTTTGAGCTTGTCTCACAACCATGAAAACATCAACCATATGGCCATGGTAAAATAACTTACATAAGTATAATTATAGAATATCTTTAAGCATGTATTACAAAATTGATAACCATAACCATAATCATAGAATAAGAACAATTATTCAGGTCAAATACCTAACAGCATGACAACATTCATGCCAAAAAACTATAAAGACTACAACATGGTATTGGGCCATGCTTACTTAATATAAGAATTACAGTATATTAGTCAAATCCTTATATGTGTTACAACATGGGATTGGGTTGAGGCCACTCAATATAAAAATTACAACATATACCTGTGCATGTGTGAGGGCCAATCCTGATATATAATCATTTTAGCAAGTATCACAAGACATGTACTAACAACATGGATATCGCAATATAACATCATATGCCTCAATGGTTAATTATGTGGATTACCATTTTCCTTTGAATTCCCTCTTTAATTTTTTTCACAATTCATAAATAGTAAAATCAATAAACAGTGAGCCAAAACACAGGGATTCTATATAATTCAATCACATAATGTCTCATGTCAGCTTTAAAAACAATTAATCAATTATAAAATTCAATTATTTCCAAGGTTATCTTAACCAACAAAAAGACATAAGCCAGATCAATAACCAATTGAAACCAATAGACTCTAAGGAATGAACATATTCACTATTTAAATAATTCAGACGCATGTTACATTGATGAAAGAAAAAAATTGCATATTCAATGAAATTTATCAAACCATAGTGTCAATATTTAGACCTCATACCATTAACTGATGAAGAAATAAATGCTTACAATGGAAATCACCTATGAGGAAGTAGGTTCTAATGTTCTCCCTGACTATCCTAGATCATAACTGATCAAGATCAAATCAAAAAATAAACAGGGTCATGGTATTTGACCTAAATGTTTGGAGAACCAATGGAGGGAAGGGAAAATCTTATTCAAAATTCGTTAAAAGGGACTGATACATTTCATGTAGCATACAGAATGTAGTTTGGAACTCAAATGTTACGAAGAGGATTCCTTATGGCCAAGAGGAGAAGACTGTTGCAAGGAAAATGGAAAAATCATCTAGAAAACCAACGTTAAAATAACAGGTCATGTAATTACAAGGTATATAATATAGTTACACATAATGTATATATTTTTAATTAGATATGATGAAAAACTCATTACCTTGGATGAAAATACTATAATTCTGTTTAATATTACATGTTGTGTACACCAATTACATGTCATATAAGTCTTCTGTAGTTGGGTTTTCAGCCTATTTCCATATTATAAAACCCCAAAATCCTTTAAGGATTCTCAAATTATCAAGAACCCAAGTTACTAATTAACCATTAATATCTAGACATAATTAATATAAACAAATATAAATCCTTGAAACTTAATTAATTTTCACATCAAAGGATCTACATGTAAATTCTATTCAGTTTCCTTAATTTTCCTCACAACCCAAGACTAAATTTTTTGAAGCAATGGAAATCCATGATGAAAACAAAAAAAGGTATAAATATGGAAAAAACTCAAAAAATAATAATCATGTTTAAAATAAAACATAAAGAGATAAGTAACTAGAAGATAAAAAGATCATACAACATCCATACTATATAACAGGTCATCCTTAATCTTCTCTGAGAATCATTGTGGGGTCTCTAAGAACAATTATGTATACTATGTTATCATATCATACACACTCTCCCTGGTCTCCTTTTGAACTCTCCCATGATGCCACTGCACTCAAACCAGCTGTATAATCTTATCACAAATATATCTCTCACTACGATCCAAAACCTGTATCAGAATCTCCCCAAAGGACACACAATCACAAATATCCTCATCTACTATTTCTATCACATGGGAGGTTTATAGATAATATATATGAAGTCTTGAATTTTGAAATATGTCATACGTGTCATTGTACCATGGTGTAAGGTATAAACGATATGCAACAGGAATGATCCCTACCTTTATCACAAACGGCCTAATAAACCAAGGTTATATTTGTCTATTTTTCTTTGATATAGAGTTTCCTTAATCTAGGTGAAACCCAAATGAAAAAATAATGAGAAACTATGTATTACAGTGTCTATCTCTAATAGTCTGTATATGATATCGGCCTTCTCTTCATGGTCACCCACCACTGTCTGATCAATTGAACCTGCTGAGATATATCATACACGAGACTAGGCAAAATAAGCACTAACTCACCTTCTTACAACCATAATAAGTGAATGAAATATCTCTCCATACAAAGCATTAAAGGGTTCTATATGTATATATTTCTCAAAAAAATTATTATATCAAAACACTACGAGTACCATATCTTTCTCCTATGAACCACTAAAATCCAAAACCTGGGATCATAACATATCTTCCAGAACCTGAGTAGTCTAATAATATTAACCATCAGTTTGAGGATGATACGATGTGTTGAGAAAAACCTTCAATCCATGATCCTTCTAAAGGCCATCCTAGAAACATGATGTGTAATGAAGATCCCTATCCAAAATGATACTCCTTAGAACACCATGAAAATGAACTACATCAGGCATGTAAATAGTTCCTAAATCATCAAATTTGAAGGTCTCCTAGTATAAAAGAAGTGGGATACCATAATAATTTAATCCTAAATTACCCATGCAACACCATTCGTATGGGTGGTCCGGGGTATTATTATCACAAAATCGATAGTGACATCATCCCATTTCCACTCAAGAATGAGAAAAGGTCTCAAAAGAATAACTAGCCTCTAATGCTCCACTTTCAACTTCAGACAAGTGATGTGTCTAGCCATTAATCCTACCACTTACATCATTTTTACTGACCACTATTACTATATACATATCATGATACATCTTAGTCAAACTAGAATGTACCTCCAATCAGGAATCATGAAACTCCCACATCATCTCCTCTCATAATTCCAATGGAACCCATTCCCATCCATGAAAAAGAAATTAATTACCACCAACAAGAGACCATCCAAATGGTGTATCCCCATTATATAAGTTGTATCTCATAAATAATCACTCCAAATCAGATAACTATTCAATATTAATCTATTATAAAAGAACATTTATAATAGACATCAAAGTTAGAGTTACTCGTATCTGACACTCTTGAACATCTATATGTATATCTATAAAGAGATCCATTATCCTCAACTCATTGTATGACTCTTGTAATTACTATATCAAAATATTTCTTCTAAATTCATTTAAAAAGATGCTTCCCTTAGCTGGTGTATAATCCAACTCAAAGTCATTGGACTGTAGATACTTGACCAACCACATCTCCGGAAGGTTTAGGTCTCGCCAAGAAGAGATGAACCAAAGGAACTCGTGATCAGTGTATTGAACAAACCGATCACCCTTGAGATAGTGTCTCCAACATATCAGGGAAAGTATGAATAATTTAAACTCTATATCATGAGTAGGGTAATTCCTCTCATGTGGTCTCAGCTATCTATAGCTGTAAGGAACCACTCAATCCTCCTACATCAGAACTACTCTAATTCCAACTCCAGATGTGTTATAGTAAAAGGTTTATTATTTAACTGATACATGTAAAGTGAGGATATGTGATAATGTTTTCATTAATTTTAGCTTCTAAAAATATCTATCGCAAGTATCAGATTGAGAAAACTTCACCCCTTTCATGGCCAACCCATACAACAGTATTTCTAATAGGGAGAAATTTTGGACAATGCTCCGATAATAATCTGCTAAACCTAGAAAGATTTGAATCAAAAAGATGTTCCTAGGATATTGTGAAGAAAACACAACCAAAACATTCTATGAGTCCATTGAAACTTCTACATCTGATATGAAATGGCATAAAAAGTTCACTTTTTTTATTTAGACACCACATTTTTTAGCTTGGCATAATGACAAATCTCTCTCAATATACTCAATATAGGGTCAAGATGTTGGTCTTGATCATATTTTTAATTTGGGTAATCTAATATATCATCAACCACCCCATAAACTGATACAAAAAATATTGAATGATCTGATTCAACAAGACCATGAATACTTCCTATGCATTGGAAAAACCGAACAACATCAAAACGAACTCTTACCAACCATAGCTGCTTCTAAAAGTATAATGTGGCATTTACATTAGTCTCAACATTAACTGGTGGAAACGTGAAACCAAATCAATAATGGATAAGATCTTATCACATCTCAACTGATCAAAAATATCACCAATTCATGCAAGAGGATACTGGTTCTTTACCATCTTTTGGTTAAACCTCCGATAGTCCAAACGCTACCTAAGGACCCATCAACCTTCTTGGAGAAGAGAATTAGAGAACCCCAAGGAGATGCACTAGGACATATTAATTATTTATATTCTATATCTTCTAACTGAACATTTTAATACCAAATATCTTCTTGTGACATCCTATAAGGTGGGATAGAAACTGGGTCTACACCCATAACCAACTCGATTGTTAACTCAATCTATCACATGGGTGAAAAGATATAGATTTTTTCATAGAAAACATCATGAAAAGGATATTCAACTAGATAAAAATAATAATACTTCATTCCAAAATCACCTACAGTAACAATTTATTTATGAGTGATGAGATAATCCAATCCATACAAAATTGGTCCTTCACTACCAATTTGGAGATTCAACACTCCCCTGTAATAATAACTACCTCCTTTTAGAGATATAAAGGTAACTATAAAATGATAATAGTAGATTTGAGAATAGTATACAACTAAATAATTCATTCCATGAATCACATTAAAGAAAGTCATTTATAGAACAAATGGGTTTAAAAATACTTAGTAACCACTAATCTATAATGTTAAAGTGTAGAGACCCAAAGCTTGACGTACATGGACATTACATTACTTTTGCGGAATACTTAGTATATAACAAAAACACACGCACAAGGATCGTAATAGTTTAGTGTCTTTGGAAACTCGGAATATAATCTTCTAATCATGGTGAAATATCTTCAACATATCCCATAAAGATCTTCCTTTTTTTTACCTAAAACCTTTCTTTATATCCTGGGGAAAAGAAAACATAAAAGGGTGAGCTCAAATTCTCAGTAAGGGAAAACAAATGAAATATCAATCTCATCATTTTCATAAGAACATAACATTTTGGAAATCTTAACCTGCAAAAGAGGGCAAAATTTCAGAACATGGGATAAATCATAGTAGTGAAATGAAATCCCAATAATCATAACTTAAAACATGAAACATTGTGGTATACACACATAATCATAGAGAATCATATCTTATTAGTCAAGACTCATTGCCAAGACTATCTTAGTGTACAAAGTACATTTCTGAACCGAGTCACCCTCGTTTAAGTCCTGTTTCACTGAACCGGTATAACCTACCGTTCCAGCCATATCTATCTCATGAGATATAAAATCTTTACCCAATGAATTGGAGGGAGATATAGGTCCCACCCATCTCATAATTAAATCATTCTTATGTGTGCCACAAAATCGTAAATCATACATCATTGCATAACCCATGTAATAAAAATGGGAATCTTAAACATCATGACATCATAAAACAATTCATATAAGATAAAGGAATTCATAAAAATATTTCCATCACAACATAATCAAATAAATGTAATAATAGGGATGAAAACAGAACCCTTTATTATCTTAGATGGAAAAGAATTTTGATAAAACACTTGAACTCCATTCATGAGGAAAATATCCTTTCTGTTTCAAAAAAATTTTCCTTTCTTAACATGTCATACAATTTTATACTAAAAGAAGTTGATTAAAAATAAACTTGAAAACTTGTAAAGGAAGCTTCTTGGAAATAATGTTTTAAAAATCCATTCATTCCGTATAAGTTAAAAAGAACATTCTTCTCATACATTTGTCGGAAAAGTCAAAAAGTACCTCGTACGAAAAACGACAAAAAATTCCTTTCATATATTTTACTAAAAACTCACCGAAGGGTAAAATGGGATATAAACTATTTTAGAAGGATATAAATATTACATATTGGGGAAAAATGGATGTGGATGATAAAATAAACCCCAGTAAATACCAAAGTATAAACAACCTCGGATAAAAATGAGATTGTGATACTTCCCTTACCTTCGGTCTGATTTGCTTCGTAAGTGTCCCAACCTCCTATTCTTTGAAGTGCCTCTTTGAGTCCTCCACTTAGGGTACTAAAATTGGTCTTTTAAGAAGACCAGGACCTCTAGGATGTTTCTAGGGAAGTGGAGAATAGAATTTGGAAGGGGTTGGTCGAGCTTGAAGGCTCAAAGTTGTGTGAGGAAGAGAGGGAGGAGGTGCCATTTTATAAGGGAGGAGAGGGGTACCTTTGGAATAACAAAAACTATTATTTTATTATAAAGTCAAATTCGGTTTTAAATAGCTCCAAATTGATTTATTTTGAAGCTAAGGTAGGGATGGGTCAAAATCCTCTCATCCAATATAATTTAGACTAGTTTAGGTTATTATATTAACCTTATCTTTTAGTTTTAACTCTTAGTTAATTAGATTGACATTTACCATGTCACTTTGTATTTTTTATATTATATAGTTAATAAACATTCCATATACATCCAAGCGACCCCCATGTTGTGTTTTATTAATATATATAACCTTATCTATGTAATTTGGCCGAACCTTAGATTTTTAGGAATAAAATAACAATTAATAATATAATATTTGTTTTAAAAACTATTTTATGTCAATTTTGACACTATTCAATAGTTGATTTTTTTGAAACTCATAACAGAATGATTACTTCGACCAATGTTAATCAAATCAATCCTAACATGTCATATTAACCTAGAAAATTAGTTTAATTCATAAAAAGTATCAATTTAGGTATTTATAAAATCAATTATTCAAAATTTTCACTATTATGGTAATTACTGCATCATCATTGTGTCATAAATAAATTAAATTATTTAAAGTCTAAAAATTACAAATAAATTATCATTATGTTTTAAATCTTTGTATCTTTCTAATGAATATTTATAGTCGAATTTATCTTCTGTATAACTTTATATTAAAAATGATTTAGTTATTAAACATTGATTTTAACTATTTTAACCCTTCTTTAAATAAATTAATAATAAATGTCCTAATCTAATAGAAGTGGGCAAAAATGGTCATATTTTATTCCTAAGATTGTTTTTGGTCGAATTACACTTGTCCAATAGAATTAGGACAAGTGTTAGGGTAATAATAATATCATTTTTACCCTTAATTACCCTATTTACTTTTAACCGGGGTAAAAAAAGTAAAAAATTACTATTCACCAAAAAATTCTTTTCATCTCATTGAACCACATTTTTCTTACTGACATCAATCGTGTCTCTCGGATTTTCGAAATTCCACTCACAGAAGCGGTAAAATTAAGTTTTATGTAAAATTCAGTTTTTTAACTACCACTTTGTGGTTTCACTATTCATCAAAAAATGTAATTTTCCAGAAAAATACCAAAAATTAGATCTAAGCTATATTTGATATTATTAATTCAAAAATGATTTCTATTTCATCAAATTCAAAACATATCAGTTGCATTAATTAATTTAAAAATTAATTCCCGTCGTCAAAACAAATAGCGTGTTCTAAAGATATAGTAACTATCAAAAGATTGACACTTGTTTATGATTGGTTTAAATGTGAAATTACATCCAATGACCAACATTGTATTAAATTATAAAAATATATTCTAAATATATTTCAAAACCACTCAAATTAATAATTTATCACTATTAATTATTTTGATTAAAAAAGTTGTTTTTAATTATAATTTAGTAATTTTCACTGTTCATCAGTTATTGAAAGTTATCTGAAAAGTACCAAAATTTCACCTTGGTCTAAATTCGATACTCGGAATCCAAAAATGAAGTACACTTTGAGAGCTAAAATTTCTAAAATTTTAAAAGGTGGTTATTAGTATTCATAACGGCTAGTTTTAATAATATTTTAATAGCATGTCGTTGTTTAGTGAAACTCGGTATTGCGTACGACGCAAGCTATCGAGGAAGGTCGCGATTGCCTGTAATGCAAGGAAAGTCAAGGATGCGTGTTGTGAAATCTCCTTTTAGTGTAGCGTACAACACAAGACATTAATGAAAAGAATATTTTTCATAAAATCTCGGGGTGTTACATTCTACCCCTCTTAAAATGAATTTCGCCCTCGAAATTCATCGGGGTTATAAATGGTTTACTACTCAAAAGTTTCTTTAATAGAAACCCACATCGTAAAAAGGAATACTAAAACTTGGCTTTAAGAAACTAAAGTATGAAATGTAACGATTACCCAAATAAACTAATCACTGGGTTTCCACATAGGTGAAAATATGGATATGGAAGAGAAATCTAACCATCATGTTCTGATGGAGAGTGGTAGAGAACATGGCTATGGAAAAGCCAACCATCACAAAGCCATAAATTTTTGACGATCTATGGTACCATCTGATTCATCGGATATAAGAGCCGTAGGACAACATTTTTGCTTTTCAAGATCATTTCCCTAAAGTTGATGAAATTGGAATTAGAAAAAATACTTTCGTGATTTTGGTATAGTCTCACCATTTGACATTCTTTGGACAATTTCCAATTCATCTCTTAAAGAAATGAAGTTGAATTTGTCATTCGTGAAGTGTTAGCAGATCATGTGATAGAATGATGGGTCATTAGTCTGTCTTAAACAAAAGGATAGAAATGTTATCAAAAAATACATAAGTCCATCTATAGTGAGATTAATCATATATAGTTTCTAAAATGGACTTATACTTCAAATAACCTACTGCTTAATATAATATAACTAGTTTCTACTAAACAGGGACTTCCTTTAGGCCAGTGGTAGGCGATAAAGGCCAGTCGCACTTCGGTTTTGGGTTCTATTCCCACAGCCTTGTCCGACGCGATGGGCTGTCGCCCGTCCTGCAGGTTGTCCTTTTTCTAAAACTATATTACTATAACATCACATAAAAAATATCAAAAAAAAAGTTCTATCCTAAAACAATACTAACTTATGGTTAACATAATCCATTCCAATCTTTAGGCTAATCTAAAATACTTCGGTCCAAGCTCATAGTATAAAGAAAACGATAACTTGAAATGTCATCAACCAAGCAAGTGAATCCCATCATTTATCCCCCATATATCTTGTTGGTCACATTCGAATCATGTGAATACCATAATGATGTATTCTCTTGAAAAATTAATACCCATTAAACCATAGTGAAAATATGAATACTATCAAAAGTTAACTCCTTCCACATACCAAAATCCAAAAATTCTATATACTCAAACCATGATATAACCTTCTCCTTATATCAGTCATGGGCTCATGAATACTATAAAACATTTAATTTTCTCCTTATCCCTTCATTATGCGCATATCATCTACATTACAAAAATATCTGAATAACCTTTCATGGATACTGGTAACATTAATTATACACTTTCAAAACTCAAGGAAAGACAACAGAGTAACAATCCTTAGATGTCTCTTTATTCCATAGTACCATGAAATTACTTATATAACATTACACATGATAAACATGTAATCATTCCACTACATTCTTAAACCATTGACCGAGCTTCAACAATTCTTTCATCTCACATATCATTTGTAGTCTCTTCATCATCATCCACATAAATACTACCCATACGACCATACTGATTCTCTTCATGAGACTTTCCCTTAGGGAATTGGTTTGCATAATGCCCTTACATTCCACATTTAAATCATTTAACCATTGTTGATGTCGTAGAAATACCATTATCCTCATCCCTGGTGTGAACTGAACCTTTTCCTTTACACTTACTGGCTTTGTGTCATTCTTTTCCACACCCAAATCATTTTCCAGTTCCTTTGAAACATTCTACTTGATACCTCTTCCCACATGATTTACATAGGGGAAATGAACTTTCTTTACTCTATGATCATCATTAAACTCCATCTTTCTATTATTAGCCGAGTCAGGAAACTTACCAAATTTTACTTTATTAATCATATTATGAGATTGCTGATTCAGCATAATAATGATGTTTGGACTTCCAAATCCTATTTCATTTGGTTTCTCATGAAGAATATCATTCCATTGTCCATCATATCCTCCATTATCGTGAATCATCTTGTTTCCAGCCATTTTCTAAAACCCAAAAAGAATAGTGTGAGGGGAAAAATCATAATAAAGGGGGAGTAACTTCAATATCTAACATCTTTGGTTTAATCTAATATCGTTACCATAGTTCTAGGACTATATCCTATATGTATACTTATCCTTAGGGACATCCCTAGACATACCATATAAATATCTCTAGGGATCTCACTAACGTTTTCGCATACTAGTTTCCAAAGGTTGACTAAAATTTTACCCTGATACCAACTGTAGATACCCAAAGATTGACGTACATGGAAATTACATTACTTTTGCGGAATACTTAGTACATAACAAAAACACACACACAAGGATCGTAATAGTTTAGTGTCTTTGGAAACTCAGAATATAATCTTCTAATCGTGGTGAAATATCTTCAACATCTACCATAATAATCTTCCTTTTTTTTACCTAAAACCTTTCTTTATATCCTTGGGAAAAGAAAACATTAAAGGGTGATCTCAAATGCTCAGTAAGGGTAAAAAAAAGAAATATCAATCACATCATTTTCATAAGAACATAACATTTTTGAAATCTTAACCTGCAAAAGAGAGCATAATTTCATAACATGGGATAAATCATAGTAGTGAAATGAAATCCCAATAATAATAACTTAAAACATGAAACTTTGTAGCATACACACATAATAATATAGAATCATATCTTATTAGTCAGGACTCATTGCCAAGACTATCTTAGTGGACAAAGTCCATTTCTGAACCAAGTCACCCTCGTTTCAGTCCAGTTTCACTGAACCGGTATAACCTACCTTTTTAGCCATGTCTATATCATGAGATATAAAAGCTTTACCCAATGCTTTGGAGGGAGATATAGGTCCCACCCATCTCATAATGAAACCATTCTTATGTGTGCCACAAAATCGTAAGTCATACATCATTGCATAACCCATGTAATAATAATGGGAATCTTAAACATCATGACATCATAAAACAATTCATATAAGATAAAGGAATTCATAAAAATATTTCCATCACAACATAATAAAATAAATGTAATAATAGGGAAAAAACAGAACCCTCTATTATCTAAGATGGAAAATAATTTTGATAAAACACTTGAACTCCATTCTTGAGGAAAATATCCTTTCTACTTCAAAAACATTTTCCTTTCTTAACATGTCATACAATTTTAAACTAAAAGAAGGTGATTAAAAATAAACTTGAAAACTTGTAAAGGAAGCTTCTTGGAAATAATGTTTTAAAAATCCATTCATTCCGTATAAGTTAAAAAGAACATTCTTCTCATACATTTGTCAGAAAAGTCAAAAAGTACCTCGTACGAAAAACGACAAAAGATTCCTTTCATATATTTTACTAAAAAATCACCGAAGGGTAAAATGGGATATAAACTATTTTATAAGGATATAAATATTAAATATTGGGGAAAAATGGATGTGGATGATAAAATACACCTCAGTAAATACCAAATTATAAACAATCTCGGATAAAAATGAGATTGTGATACTTCCCTTACCATAGGTCCGATTTGCTTCGTAAGTGTCCGAACCTCCTATTCTTTGAAGTGCCTCTTTGAGTCCTCCACTTAGGGTACAAAAATGGGTCTTTGAAGAAGACCAGGACCTCTAGGATATTTCTAGGGAAGTTGAGAATAGAATTTGGAAGGGTTTGGCCGAGCTTGAAGGCTCAAAGTTGTGTGAGGAAGAGAGGGAGGAGGCGCCCTTTTATAAGGGAGGAGAAATGTACCTTTGGAATAACAAAAACTATTATTTTATTATAAAGTCAAATTCGGTTTTAAATTGCTCTAAATTGATTTATTTTGAATCTAAGGTATGTATGGGTAAAAATCCTCTCATCCAATAGAATTTAGACTAGTTTAGGTCATTATATTAACCTTATCTTTTAGTATTAACTCATAGTTAATTAGATTGACATTTACCATGTCACTTTGTATTTTTATATTATATAGTTAATAAACTTACCATATACATCCAAGAGACCCCCATGTTGTGTTTTATTAATATATATAACCTTATCTAAGTAATTTGGCCGAACCTTAGGTTTTTAGGAATAAAATAACAATTAATAATATAATATTTGTTTTAAAAACTATTTTATGTCAATTTTGACACTATTCAATAGTTGATTTTTTTGAAACTCATAACAGAATGATTACTTTGAAAAAAGTTAATAAAATAAATCCTAACATGTCATATTAACCTAGAAAATTAGTTTAATTCATAAAAAGTCTCAATTTAGGTATTTATAATATAAATTATTCTAATTTTTCACTATTATGGTAATTACTGCATCATCATTGTGTCATAAATAAATTAAATTATGTAAAGTCTAAAAATTACAAATAAAATATCATTATGTTGGAAATATTTTTATCTTTCTAATGAATATTTATAGTCGAATTTATCTTATGTATAACCTTATATTAAAAATGATTTAGTTATTAAACATTGATTTTAACTATTTTAACCCTTCTTTAAATAAATTAATAATAAATGTCCTAATCTAATAGAAGTGGGCCAAAATGGTCATATTTTATTCCTAAGATTGTTTTTGGTCGAATTAAACTTGTCCAATAGAATTAGGACAAGTGGTAGGGTAATAATAATATCATTTTTACCCATAATTACCCTATTTACTTTTAACCGGGGTTAAAAAAAGTAAAAAATTACTATTCACCAAAAAATTATTTTCATCTCATTGAACCACATTTTTCTTACTGACATCAACCGTGTCTCTCAGATTTTCAAAATTCCACTCACAGAAGCGGTAAAATTAAGTTTTATGTAAAATTCAGTTTTTTAACTACCACATAGTGGTTTCACTATTCATCAAAAAATGTAATTTTCCAGAGAAATACCAAAAATTAGATCTAAGCTATATTTGATATTATGAATTCAAAAATGATTTCTATTTCATCAAATTCAAAACCTATCAGTTGCATTAATTAATTTAAAAATTAATTCCCGTCGCCAGAACAAATAGCGTGTTCTAAAGAGATAATAACTATCAAAAGATTGACACTTGTTTATGATTGGTTTAAATGTGAAATTACATCCAATGACCAACATTGTATTAAATTATAAAAATTTATTCTAAATATACTTTAAAAGCACTCAAATTAATAATTTATCACTATTAATTATTTTGATTAAAAAAGTTATTTTTAATTATAATTTAGTAATTTTCACTGTTCATCAGTTATTGAAAGTTATCCGAAAAGTACCAAAATTTCACCTTAGTCTAAATTCGATACTCCGAATCCAAAAATGAAGTCCACTTTGAGAGCTAAAATTTCTAAAATTTTAAAAGGTGGTTATTAGTATTCATAACGGCTAGTTTTAATAATATTTTAATATCATATCGTTGTTTAGTGAAACTCGGTATTGCGTACCACGCAAGCTATCGAGGAAGGTCGCGATTGCCTGTAATGCAAGGCAAGTCAAGGATGCGTGTAGTGAAATCTCCTTTTACTGTAGCATACAACACAAGACATTAATTAAAAGAATATTTTTCATAAAATCTCGGGGTGTTACATTCTACCCCCCTTAAAATGAATTTCGCCCTCGAAATTCATCGGGGTTATAAATGGTTTACTACTCGAAAGTTTCTTTAATAGAAACACACATCGTAAAAAGGAATACTAAAAATTGGCTTTTAAAAACTGAACTATGAAATGTAACGATTACCCAAATAAACTAATCACTGGGTTTCCACATAGGTGAAAATATGGATATGGAAGAGAAATATAACCATCATGTTCTGATGGAGAGTGGTAGAGAACATGGCTATGGAAAAGACAACAATCACAAAGCCATAAATTTTTGACGATCTATGGTACCATCTGATTCATCATATATATGAGCAGTAGGACAACATTTTTGGTTTTCAAGATCATTTCCCTAAAGTTGATGATATTGGAATTAGAAGAAGTACTTTCGTGATTTTGGTATAGTCTCATCGTTTGACATTCTTTGGACAATTTCCACGTCATCTCTTAAAGAAATGAAGTTGAATTTGTCATTCGTGAAGTGTTAGCAGATCATGTGATAGAATGATGGATCATTCCATCTGTCTTAAACAAAAGGATAGAAATGTTATCAAAAAATACATAAGTCCATCTATAGTGAGATTAATCATATATAGTTTCTAAAATGGAATTATACTTCATATATCATACTGCTTAATATAATATAACAAGTTTCTACTAAAAAGGGACTTCCTTTAGGCCAGTGGTAGGCGATAAAGGCCAGTCGCACATCGGTTGTGGGTTCTATTCCCACAGCCTTGTCTGACGTGATGGGCTGTCGCCCGTCCTGCATGTTGTCCTTTTTCTAAAACTATATTACTATAACATCACATAAAAAATATCAAAAAAATAAAAGTTCTATCCTTAAACAATACTAACTTATGGTTAACATAATCTATTCCAATCTTTAGGCTAATCTAAAATACTTCGGTCCAAGCTCATAGTATAAAGAAAATGATAACTTGAAATGTCATCAACCAAGCAAGTGAATCCCATCATTTATCCCCCATATATCTTGTTGGTCACATTCGAATCATGTGAATACCATAATGATGTATTATCTTGAAAAATTAATACCCATTAAACCATAGTGAATATATGAATGCTATCAAAAGTTAACTCTTGCCACATACCAAAATCCAAAAATTCTATATACTCAAACCATGATATAACCTTCTCCTTATATCAGTCATGAGCTCATGAATACTATAAAACATTTAATTTTCTCCTTATCCCTTCATTATGCTCATATCATCTACATTACAAAAATATCTGAATAACCTTTCATGGATACTGGTAACATTAATCATACACTTTCAAAACACAAGGAAATACAACAGAGTAACAATCCTTAGATGTATCTTTATTCCATAGTACCATGAGATTACTTATACAACATTACACATGATAAACATGTAATCATTCCACTATATTCATAAACCATTGACCGAGCATCAACAATTATTTCATCTCACATATCATTTGTAGTCTCTTCATCATCATCCACATAAATACTACCCATACGACCATACTGATTCTCTTCATGAGACATTCCCTTATGTCATTGGTTTGCATAATGCCCGTACATTCCACATTTAAATCATTTAACCATTGTTGATGTCGTATAAATACCATTATCCTCATCCCTGGTGTTAACTAAACCTTTTCCTTTTCACTTACTGGCTTTGTGTCCTTCTTTTCTACACCCAAAGCATCTTCCAGTTCCTTTGAAACATTCTCCTTGATGCCTCTTCCCACATGATTTACATAGGGTAAATTGAACTTTCTTTCCTCTATGATCATCATGAAAATCCACCTTTCTATTATTAGCCGAGTCAGGAAACTTACCAAATTTTACTTTATTAATCATATTTTGAGATTGCTGATTCAGCATAATAATGATGTTTGGACTTCCAAATCCTATTTCATTTTGTTTCTCATGAAGAATATAATTCCATTGTCCATCATATCCTCCATTATCGTGAATTATCTTGTTTCCAGCCATTTTCTAAAACCCAAAAAGAATAGTGTGAGAGGCAAAAATCATAATAAAGGGGGAGTAACTTCAATATCTAACATCTTTTGTTTAATCTAATATCGTTACCATAGTTCTATGACTATATCCTATATGTATACTTATCCTTAGGGACATCCCTAGACATACCATATAAATATCTCTAGGGATCTCACTAATGTTTTCGCATACTAGTTTCCAAAGGTTGACTAAAAATTTCCTCTAATACCATCTGTAGATACCCAAAGCGTGACGTACATGGACATTACATTACTTTTGCGTAATACTTAGTACATAACAAAAACACACACACAAGGATCGTAATAGTTTAGTGTCTTTGGAAACTCAGAATATAATCTTCTAATCGTGGTGAAAGATCTTCAACATCTCCCATAATGATCTTCCATTTTTTACCTAAAACCTTTCTTTATATACTTGGGAAAAGAAAACATAAAAGGGTGAGCTCAAATGCTCAGTAAGGGTAAACAAAAGAAATTTCAATCACATCATTTTCATAAGAACATAACATTTTTGAAATCTTAACCTGCAAAAGAGAGCATAATTTCATAACATGGGATAAATCATAGTAGTGAAATGAAATCCCAATAATCATAACTTAAAACATGAAACTTTGTAGCATACACACATAATCATATAGAATCATATCTTATTAGTCAAGACTCATTGCCAAGACTATATTAGTGGACAAAGTCCATTTCTGAACCGAGTCACCCTCGTTTCAGTCCAGTTTCACTGAACCGGTATAACCTACCTTTCCAGCCATGTCTATCTCATGAGATATAAAATCTTTACCCAATGCATTGAAGGGGAGATATAGGTCCTACCCATCTCATAATGAAACCATTCTTATGTGTGCCACAAAATCGTAAGTCATACATCATTGCATAACCCATGTAATAATAATGGGAATCTTAAACATCATGACATCATAAAACAATTCATATAATATAAAGGAATTCATAAAAATATTTCCATCACAACATAATAAAAATAATGTAATAATAGGGAAAAAACATAACCCTCTATTATCTTATATGTAAAATAATTTTGATAAAACACTTGAACTCCATTCTTGAGGAAAATATCCTTTCTACTTCAAAAACATTTTCCTTTCTTAACATGTCATACAATTTTAAACTAAAAGAAGTTGATTAAAAATAAACTTGAAAACTTGTAAAGGAAGCTTCTTGGAAATAATATCTTAAAAATCCATTCATGCTGTATAAGTTAAAAAGAACATTCTTCTCATACATTTGTCGGAAAAGTCAAAAAGTACCTCGTACGAAAAACGACAAAAGATTCCTTTCATATATTTTTCTAAAAACTCACTGAAGGGTAAAATGGGATATAAACTATTTTAGAAGGATATAAATATTAAATATTGGGGAAAAAGGGATGTGGATGATAAAATACACCTCCGTAAATACCAAAGTATAAACAATCTCAGATAAAAATGAGATTGTGATACTTCCCTTACCATAGGTCCGATTTGCTTCGTTAGTGTCCAAACCTCCTATTCTTTGAAGTGCCTCTTTGAGTCCTCCACTTAGGGTACTAAAATTGGTCTTTGAAGAAGACCAGGACCTCTAGGATGTCTCTAGGGAAGTGGAGAATAGAATTTGGAAGGGGATGGCCGAGCATGATGGCTCAAAGTTGTGTGAGGAAGAGAGGGAGGAGGTGCCCTTTTATAAGGGAGGAGAGGGGTACCTTTGGAATAACAAAAACTATTATTTTATTATAAAGTCGAATTCGGTTTTAAAAAGCTCCAAATTTATTTATTTTGAATCTAAGGTAGGGATGGGTAAAAATCCTCTCATCCAATAGAATTTAGACTAGTTTAGGTCATTATATTAACCTTATCATTTAGTTTTAACTCTTAGTTAATTAGATTGACATTTACCATGTCACTTTGTATTTTTATATTATATAGTTAATAAACTTACCATATACATCCAAGCGACCCCCATGTTGTGTTTTATTAATATATATAACCTTATCTAAGTAATTTGGCCGAACCTTAGATTTTTAGGAATAAAATAACAATTAATAATATAATATTTGTTTTAAAAACTATTTTATGTCAATTTTGACACTATTCAATAGTTGATTTTTTTGAAACTCATAACAGAATGATTACTTCTACCAAAGTTAATCAAATAAATCCTAACATGTCATATTAACCTAGAAAATTAGTTTAATTCATAAAAAGTCTCAATTTAGGTATTTATAATATCAATTATTCTAATTTTTCACTATTATGGTAATTACTGCATCATCATTGTGTCATAAATAAATTAAATTATTTAAAGTATAAAAATTACAAATAAAATATAATTATGTTGGAAATCTTTTTATCTTTCTAATGAATATTTATAGTCGAATTTATCTTATGTATAACCTTATATTAAAAATGATTTAGTTATTAAACTTTGATTTTAACTATTTTAATCCTTCTTTAAATAAGTTAATAATAAATGTCCTAATCTTATAGAAGTGGGCCAAAATGTTCATATTTTATTCCTAATATTGTTTTTGGTCGAATTACACTTGTCCAATAGAATTAGGAAAAGTGTTAGGGTAATAATAATATCATTTTTACCCTAAATTACCCTATTTACTTTTAACCGGGGTAAAAAAAAGTAAAAAATTACTACTCACCAAAAAATCATTTTCACCTCATTGAACCACATTTTTCTTACTGACATCAACCGTGTCTCTCGGATTTTCGAAATTCCACTCACATAAGCGGTAAAATTAAGTTGTATGTAAAATTCTGTTTTTTAACTACCACTTAGTGGTTTCACTATTCATAAAAAAATGTAATTTTCCAGAAAAATACCAAAACTTAGATCTAAGCTATATTTGATATTATGAATTCAAAAATTATTTCTAGTTCATCAAATTCAAAACAAATAAGTTGCATTAATTAATTTAAAAATTAATTCCCGTCGTCAAACCAAATATCATGTTCTAAAGAGATAATAACTATCAAAAGATTGACACTTGTTTATGACTGGTTTAAATATGAAATTACATCCAATGACCAACATTGTATTAAATTATAAAAATATATTATAAATATACTTTAAAACCACTCAAATTAATAATTTATCACTCTTAATTTTTTGATTAAAAAAGTTTTTTTTAATTATAATTTAGTAATTTTCACTGTTCATCTGTTATTGAAAGTTATCCGAAAAGTACCAAAATTTCACCTTAGTCTAAATTCGATACTCCGAATCCAAAAATGAAGTCCACTTTCAGAGCTAAAATTTATAAAATTTTAAAAGGTGGTTATTAGTATTCAAAACGGCTAGTTTTAATAATATTTTAATAGCATATCGTTGTTTAGTGAAACTCTGTATTGCGTACGACGCAAGCTATCGAGGAAGGTCGCGATTGCCTGTAATGAAAGGCAAGTCAAGGATGTGTGTTGTGAAATCTCCTTTTAGTGTAGCGTACAACACAAGACATTAATGAAAATAATATTTTTCATAAAATCTCGGGGTGTTACATTCTACCCCCCTTAAAATGAATTTCGCCCTCGAAATTCATCTAGGTTATAAATGGTTTACTACTCGAAAGTTTCTTTAATAGAAACCCACATCGTAAAAAGGAATACTAAAACTTGGCTTTTAAAAACTAAAGTATGAAATGTAACGATTACCCAAATAAACTAATCACTGGGTTTCCACATAGGTGAAAATATGGATATGGAAGAGAAATCTAACCATCATGTTCTGATGGAGAGTGGTAGAGAAAATGGCTATGGAAAAGCCAGCAATCACAAAGCCATACATTTTTGACGATCTATGGTACCATCTGATTCATCAGATATAAGAGCAGTAGGACAACATTTTTGGTTTTCAAGATCATTTCCCTAAAGTTTATGAAATTGGAATTAGAAGAAATACTTTCGTGATTTTGGTATAGTCTCACCGTTTGACATTCTTTGGACAATTTACACTTCACCTCTTAAATAAATGATGTTGAATTTGTCATTCGTGAAGTGTTAGCAGATCATTAGATAGAATGATGGGTCATTCCATCTGTCTTAAACAAAAGGTTAGAAATGTTATCAAAAAATACATAAGTCCATCTATAGTGAGATTAATCATATGTAGTTTCTAAAATGGACTTATACTTAATATATCATACTGCTTAATATAATATAACTAGTTTCTACTAAACAGGGACTTCCTTTAGGCCAGTGGTAGGCGATAAAGGCCAGTCGCACTTCGGTTGTGGGTTCTATTCCCACAGCCTTGTCCGACACGATGGGCTGTCGCCCATCCTGCAGGTTGTCCTTTTTCTAAATCTATATTACTATAACATCACATAAAAAATATCAAAAAAAAAGTTCTATCCTTAAACAATACTAACTTATGGTTAACATAATCCTTTCCAATCTTTAGGCTAATCTAAAATACTTCAGTCCAAGCTCATAGTATAAAGAAAATGATAACTTGAAATGTCATCAACCATGAAAGTGAATCCCATCATTTATCCCCCATATATCTTGTTGGTCACATTCGAATCATGTGAATACCATAATGATGTATTCTATTGAAAAATTAATACCCATTAAACCATAGTGAAAATATGAATGCTATCAAAAGTTAACTCTTTCCACAAACCAAAATCCAAAAATTCTATATACTCAAACCATGATATAACCTTCTCCTTATATCAGTCAGGAGCTCATGAATACTATAAAACATTTAATTTTCTCCTTATCCATTCATTATGCGCATATCATCTACATTACAAAAATATCTGAATAACCTTTCATGGATACTGGTAACATTAATCATACACTTTAAAAACTCAAGGAAAGACAACAGAGTAACAATCCTTAGATGTCTCTTTATTCCATAGTACCATGAGATTACTTATACAACATTACACATGATAAACATGTAATCATTCCACTACATTCTTAAACCATTGACCAAGCTACAAAAATTCTTTCATCTCAGATATCATTTGTAGTCTCTTCATCATCATCCACATAAATACTACCCATACGACCATACTGATTCTCTTCATGAGACTTTCCCTTAGGGTATTGGTTTTGATAATGCCCGTACATTCCACATTTAAATCATTTAACCATTGTTGATGTCGTAGAAATACCCTTATCCTCATCCCTGGTGTCAACTGAACCTTTTCCTTTGCACTTACTGGCTTTGTGTCCTTCTTTTCCACACCCAAAGCATCTTCCAGTTCCTTTGAAACATTCTCCATGATGCCTCTTCCCACATGATTTACATAGGGGAAATTGAACTTTCTTTCCTCTATGATCATCACGAAACTCCATCTTTCTATTATTAGACGAGTCAGGAAACTTACCAAATTTTACTTTATTTATCATATTATGAGATTTCTGATTCAGTATAATAATGATGTTTGGACTTCCAAATCCTATTTCATTTGGTTTCTCATGAAAAATATCATTCCATTCTCCATCATATCCTCCATTATCGTGAATCATCTTGTTTCGATCCATTTTCTAAAACCCAAAAAGAATAGTGCGAGAGGAAAAAATCATAATAAAGGGGGAGTAACTTCAATATCTAACATCTTCAGCTTAATCAAATATCGTTACCATAGTTCTATGACTATATCCTATATGTATACTTATCCTTAGGGACATCCCTAGACATACCATATAAATATCTCTAGGGATCTGACTAACGTTTTCGCATACTAGTTTCTAAAGGTTAACTAAAAATTTCCTCTGATACCAACTGTAGATACCCAAAGCTTGACGTACATGGACATTACATTACTTTTGCGGAATACTTAGTACATAACAAAAACACACACACAAGGATACACACATAATCATTTTAGTGAAATGAAATCCCAATAATCATAACTTAAAACATGAATCTTTGTAGCATACACACATAATCATAGAGAATCATATCTTATTAGTCAAGACTCATTGCCAATACTATCTTAGTGGACAAAGTCCATTTCTGAACCGAGTCACCCTCGTTTCAGTCCAGTTTCATTGAACCGATATAACCTACCTTTCCAGCCATGTCTATCTCATGAGATATAAAATCTTTACCCAATGCATTGGAGGGAGATATAGGTCCCACCCATCTCATAATGAAACCATTCTTATGTGTTCCACAAAATCGTAAGTCATACATCATCGCATAACCCATGTAATAATAATGGGAATCTTAAACATCATGACATTATAAAACAATTCATATAAGATAAAGGAATTCATAAAAATATTTCCATCACAACATAATAAAATAAATGTAATAATAGGGAAAAAACAGAACACTCTATTATCTTAGATGGAAAATAATTTTGATAAAACACTTGAACTCCATTCTTGAGGAAAATATCCTTTCTACTTCAAAAACATTTTCCTTTCTTAACATGTCATACAATTTTAAACTAAAAAAAGTCGATTAAAAATAAACATGAAAACTTGTAAAGGAAGCTTCTTGGAAATAATGTTTTAAAAATCCATTCATGCCGTATAAGTTAAAAAACATTCTTCTCGTACATTTTTCAGAAAAGTCAAAAAATACATCATACGAAAAACGACAAAAGATTCCTTTCATATCTTTTACTAAAAACTCACCGAAGGGTAAAATTGGATATAAACTATTTTAGAAGGATATAAATATTACATATTGGGGAAACATGGATGTGGATGATAAAATACACCCCAGTAAATAACAAAGTAAAAACAATCTCGGATAAAAATGAGATTGTGATACTTCCCTTACCTTAGGTCCGATTTTCTTCGTAAGTGTCCGAACCTCCTCTTCTTCGAAGTGCCTCTTTGATTCCTCCTCTTAGGGTACTAAAATTGGTCTTTGAATAAGACCAGGACCTCTCGGATGTTTCTAGGGAAGTGGAGAAGAGAATTTGGCAGGGGTTGGCTGATCTTGAAGGCTCAAAGTTGTGTGAGGAAGAGAGGGAGGAGGTGCCCTTTTATAAGGGAGGAGAGGGGTACCATTGGAATAACTAAAACTATTATTTTATTATAAATTTAAATTCGGTTTTAAATAGCTCCAAATTTATTTATTTCTAAGCTAAGGTGGGGATGGGTCGAAATTCTCTCATCCAATAGAATTTAGCCAAGTTTAGGTCATTATATTAACCTTATCTTATAGTTTTAAATCTTAGTTAATTAGATTGACATTTACCATGTCACTTTGTATTTTTATATTATATAGTTAATAAAATTACCATATACATTCAAGAGACGCCCAAGTTGTGTTTGATTAACATATATAACCTTATCTAAGTCATTTGGCCGAACCTTAGATTTTTAGGAATAAAATAACAATTAATAATATAATATTTGTTTTAAAAACTGTTTTATGTCAATTTTGTCACTATTCAATAGTTTATTTTTTTGAAACTCATAACAGAATTGTTACTTCGACAAAATTTAATTAAATCAATCCTAACATGTCATATTAACCTAGAAAATTAGTTTAATTCATAAAAAGTCTCAATTTAGGTATTTATAATATTAATTATTCTAATTGTTCACTATTATGGTAATTACTGCATCATCATTGTGTCATAAATAAATTAAATTATTTAAAGTCTAAAAATGACAAGAAAAATATAATTATGTAGGAAATATTTTTAGATTTCTAATGAATATTTATAGTATAATTTATCTTATGTATAATCTTATATTAAAAATGATTTAGTTATTAAACATTGATTTTAACTATTTTAACCCTTCTTTAAATAAATTAATAATAAAAGTCTTAATCTAATCCAAGTGGGCCAAAATGGTCATATTTTATTCCTAATGTTGTTGTAGGTCGAATTACACTTTTCCAATAAAATTAGGACATGTCTTAGGACAATAATAATATCATTTTTACCCTTAATTTCCCTATTTACTTTTAACCGTGGTAAAAAAAAGTAAAAAGTTACTATTCACAAAAAACTTATTTTCATCTCATTGAACCACATTTTACTTACTGAAATCAACCGTGTGTCTCGGATTTTTGAAATTCCACTCATAGAAGTAGTAAAATTAATTTTTATGAAAAATTTAATTTTTTAACTACCACTTAGTGGTTTCACTATTCATCAAAAAATGAAAGTTTCCAGAAAAATACCAAAAATTAGATGTAAGATATATTTGATATTATGAATTCAAAAATGATGTCTATTTTATCAAATTATAAACATATCAGTTGCATTAATTAATTTAATAATTAATTCCCGTCGTCAAAACAAATAGCGTGTTCTTAAGAGATAATAACTATCAAAAGATTGACACTTGTTTATGACTGGTTTAAATGTGAAATTACATCCAATGACCAACATTGTATTAAATTGTAAAAATATATTCTAAATATACTTTAAAACCACTCAAATTAATAATTTATCACTATTAATTATTTTTATTAAAAAAGTTGTTTTTAATTATAATTTAGTAATTTTCACTATTCATCAGAATATGAAAGTTATCCGAAAAGTACCAAAATTTCACCATATTCTAAGTTCGATACTCCGAATCCAAAAATGATGTCCATTTGAGAGCTAAAATTTCTAAAATTTTAAAAGGTGGTTATTAGTATTCATAACGGCTAGTTTTAATAATATTTTAATAGCATATCGTTGTTTAGTGAAACTCAGTATTGCGTACGACGCAAGCTATCGAGGAAAGTCGCAATTGTGTGCAATGCAAGCCAAGTAAAGGATGTATGTTGTAAAAGATCATTTTGTTGTATCGTACAACACAAGACATTAATGAAAAGAATATTTTTCATAAAATCTCGGGGTGTTACAGAACGCCCTGTAATTTTTAATATTCTCTGACTGCACTCCCAATAGTGGGTCGATGGTCAAAAAACCATCCATTATTTCCACATCAAAGCCCAAAATGTTTTCAATAAAGAATAATGTGATTCTAATATATCGAACAAAACATGAGCTAAGTAGATGGTACAAGAATTGTACCTATGATTGTAGGTGGTCATGCATTCATGATAACCAGAGTATTCTACATAATGTGAAACTATCTTGTCCCTCTACCCGGGGCTCTACTCTAACTACCCATGATATTTCCCCTTTTTGGTTCTTCCTCTAAATCAATGGGTTACCATATCCCCAGATATTTACAGAATTTATAATTGATGTCCTACTACTAGCTTGCTGATGGATGGCTAATCCTCTTCCCTACCCAGGTGCATACCCCAATTTTCTATTAGTGGTCAAATATAGAATTTTCTCACAAAATCTCTAATGATGACTCAATATTCTATTGATAAGACACTAAAATACTACGTATGTACAATGTTGGTTTTCAGGAAAAAATTCTACACATCAATAACTCTTCAACAAAAATGTGTCCTAAGATGGCTTTCCACATCCCTAACTGATATTCTCACTACTGCCTTGGTGAAAAATATAATAGTGTCACTTCTTGTTACCTAAAAAAGAGCTACCAATTCACCTTGATGAAATATACTTTCCAATACATGGGACCTATTTTATATTCCCTTATGTGATGAGTTCCTTGATCATCACATCCTCAATACTCCAAAAATGAAAACTGTTCACATAAAAATTAATCCCATAATGAATACCATCCTAAAAATGTCTCACCTTGTAGATCTCTTCGGATGCCAAAGATGGCATACAGTGCTTATGTATAGTAAAAAATATAACATAATATAATAATGACATGCCTTCCAATTTTTGATACATGAACTATCATGTTATTTCTTCTCTGACTATATTAAGATAGGAAAGTCTTCGGAACTTTAACTCAAAGTTCCCCCAAATAAATCTATTCCTATAACCTAGATTCCTCTAGAACATCACACCAGTGCTTGGAAGGTCCATGAAGAATATATGAAGCAATTTTATACCTTCTATCTATGAGTTTCTTAAGATGAATAAATATCATATTGAAACGATCAATTCATAACTCGACTTCCTTGTGTAATCTTTCCCTAGTGAACGTAGGAATATGCTGAATTAAAAACTATCCCATCATCCAAGACTTTGAAGGAAAGGTATATACATTTTACCTTTCCATAAATCTCTTAACCGTTATGAATATTTTGTAAAGATGAACATCCATATAATAATCATGAAATAATGGAAGCTCTAGTTCAGCAACATAAGAAGCACACTAATTAAAACACTTCTTATTTTCATTTAAAATACAATGAGGATGAATTTTATCTATATAAAAAACACACACCATATAGAATTGAGAAACAATAAGGTCAACCTCAACATGTGGCTACAATGGAGAACCACTCAATCATGGTATCTCTATATGTGGATTACAAGTGTTTTATCATGACATGTAAATTCATTTCATTTACTAGTTTAAATAAATATATCACATCATAGTTTTATAGGAAACTACATATCAAATTAAAATAAATATTTTCCTATTATTAACAATGCATTTCCATATTACTCTATGTGCCCATTATGACGAGTGAAAACACATATCATGCCTACTAGGCCACAAGAATAAATCTCAAGAACCGATAACATTATAAAAATACAACATCACAAAGCACATGAATCACCCAAGGAAAAATAACATCAACTGTAATAAGAAAATAATATAAATTGTAATCCCCTACCAATGAACATAGATTTTCCCATATACATGCATTAGGTACTACCAAGCACAAGCTCATTACAATGTCCTGATACATCTTAGTCTCCTTTTTATAGTTTCACAAATATTAAATATATAGAAAAAAAATCATGTTCTATGATATTAATTTTTAATTTCCCCTGATATGTAACTCTCTCAAGTGGCTATAATGAGTTAAATAAGATACCTGATACACCCCACCCAGTATGGTAGAGGTTGTCGACTGGTAGTGGGGGTGTGATAATAATAGTGGGGAAACTATACTCCCTGAATTCAGAGTTTACAACATTGTATAAAATATCCAATATTAATAAATGAATATCAGAGTGTAGAACTAATGGAAAAAATGTAATACAATTGAAACCCACAATAAAAGGCAATTGAACAACACAAATAATACTAAAGGAATAATTTAATGACATTGTTGAATGAAACTAAATTTCATGCTAAAAAAATACAAGTAATATATTAGTACACTCAAGAAAATCTTCAATAGTCTTCAGTCATAAACCCCACATAGATTCCATCTCCAATGATATAGCCCATCTAGTAAAGAAAATCCACAGCACGGTCCTTTTCCATTGACAAAACCATCATCCATGTAATCTTCTTGGTACCAAAAGGGTTCCTGAATAGGGTGTGAGTATAACTTAGTTGGTCGACACTAAAATTTCTAAAAGAACTAGTCTGATAAGAAGTGTTCACAATAAAGTGATGGAAATTTGTATTAATTAATTAAAAAATTAATAAAATACAACAAAAAATTACATTTTCTTCATGATAGAATATCTATCATCATGTCTCAAAACCCTACAAACCACAACCATATAACCATGATAAAATATCTTACTTTGGTTTCTTTGTTGAATATCCCTTAGAATGTCTCACAACCATGCCAACCATAACCATAAACATAGAATGATAAAAAAAGAGTCAAATACCTATAAGAATTAATACATCTTGGTAATAACCCTATAATAATTACAACATGGGACTATGCCGAGCCCAACCAATATAAGCATTACAACAATCAAGTAAAATACCTATATGAATTACCACATGGGACTCGGCTAAGCCCACTTAATATAATTATTTCATCATATAAGTGTTCAAATTCCGGTGTTGTGATGGATGTATAATAATATAAAAAGGGATAAAAAGACATATACTAAAAGTATGGATATCACAATATAACATCATACACCTCAATGGTTAATTATTTGAATTATCATTTGTCTTTGAATTAACCCTTTAATTTTTATCAGAATTGATTCAACGTGAAAACAATAATTAGTAAGCCATAACCTAGGGATTATATATCAAGAAGACACCTAATGTATCATTTCATGATGAACAAACATTATCCCATTAGACAAATTAGTTATTTCCAAGGTTCTCCAACCAAATTTTAAGCCATAATCCAGGTTAATAACCAATTGAAGAAAACAGACTCCAAGGAATAACCCCATTCATTATATTAATAATTTTGATGCATGTTATGTTGTTGTAATCACAATATTCCATATACTAGGAAATTTATCTAAACATATGGTTAGGATTTATAACCCTACATTTATCCAATGAATAATGAAATTCTTTAAATGGGAAAAATCATGAGGAAGAAGGTGTAGACGATATCCAATAGAATAAAATACCAAAACTGATCAAGATCAAAACAAACAATGAAAAATCTCAAGGTATCTTGTACAAATGATTAGAGAACCATGGAATAGAAAATAAAAACCTAACCAAAACCACTTACCATGGATTGATCATATTCATGGATTTTTTGAAGGTAGGTTGGAACACTATTATTTATTGAAGGATTCCCTAGGTTGGAGAAGAAAACACTATTGTGAGATAAATGGAAAGATCATCCACATGATATACATTAAAATAATAGGTTAGGTAATTACAATTAATGTAATGTAGTTACAAATCATGTAACTCTTTTTAATTAAATACCTAAAAACATTTCCCCTCATATGAAAATATTAATGTTCTCTTTAAAATTTCATGACATGGAATATTCTTAGATGATGTGTAAATGTTTTGTAGATGGGATTTCAACCTATTTACCTATTAAACAACCCATAACCCCCTCTAAGGCTTCTCAACATACCATGAACTGGTGGTAAAACATGAACCAATTATACCTTGACTCTATTAATTAAAAAAACATACATCCCTAATCATTAAGTCATTTTCGGAAATAAAGACTCTCCATGTGGACCATCTATGATTCTCTCAAGTTTTCTTGCAACCCAAAACTGTGTTTATTCAAAATAAAGACATCCAAGACCTTGAAACAACCACAAATATTTTAATATATGGAACAACTCAAATGATAGAAGTTTAACACAAAACATAGAGAGAGACTTACCTTGAAAATGATGGGATCTTACTAAAATTGTAACTTTAAAAAATATAAATATTTATCACTACTCATAAAAATTAAATAATTTTTAAAAAAACATCAAAAATTCACAATAATACATATTTGATATGTTGAATTGAAAATTTTAGTCCATTTTATAAATTTTTTAATAAAAAAAAGGAAATATAAATTTAAAATAAAACTATTTAGTATATAGACAAACAATTTTGTTAAGTAAAAGTATTCATTTTTTAATGAAAATTTATAAAAATTAATTTTTAAAATAATGATGAATATGAATACATATAAATAATAATATTTATTCATTTCTAAAATTACCTGAGATGAAACAAAAACACCTTTCACATGATGAATGTTATCCTAATGATTGATTGATGATGAAATGATGTCATTACCCTCTCATATGAGACTCCCATTCTAATGTATCATGAGAGTAAGCTTAATACTGAGAAAAAAACATGAAATGGAAGAATATACATCAAACATATATCTTTGTATTGTGATATGGTGATCTAAATAAGTCACTCAAAAATCAAAACATTTGTATCTATTTTAATTTCCTCTGAATTAAGAATTCAATAGGGACTAGGATGGAACACTATTATTCAAGAAACAATAAAAAAATCAAGTATTGTATTTAAAATATGTAAAATACCAATCAATAAGAATCCTTCACAACCCATTCCATTATTTCAATATTGATAAAATATCTCATTGAAAGATTCTATAAGTTCCCTAATATCCAATTTCCAAAATGAGGTGTTACACATAGGAAGAAACAACCACATTCTGGGTACTCCAAGGGATATTGATACGAATTTTTAATATAATTATAGTAAATTTTAGATATCATTATCCAATATTAATTAGTCAGAATATTCTTTATCACCTTCTATAAACTACTAATCCCCAAAAATTATTTGTCACCCACCCCAATCTATCATAGGGGAGACCAAAACCACCCTTAAAAAAAATCCAAGAATGGAACATCATAATTGATGGTTGGTAACTATAATTATAGGAAGACTTAGCAATTCCTATATGGATATTCTAAGAGTAATTAATTTAGATGATTTCAGAAAAAATCATATCCTCCAAAATCTGGATATCTCTTTTAGTATAGTCATATATTAGTGAATGTTCACTTATTCTAGTTAGGCCACAAGGGCGTTGACAATGAAATTATATGGGAGGTGAATTATGATTCTCTAAAAAGTTAAACATACTTGAAACAAACCAAATGATATATAGTGATTATTTTCCATATATCATATAGATGAGCTAGAAAAAAATAAATAATGAAAATAACTTTTCAATTTATAGTCTTTTAGGGAATAGAAACCCCCTAGTTGACTCCACCAATGCTCTCTCAATGAGCTTGGTAATTTTCACTGCTATTTACTTTTACTAGGGACTTCTATAACTGAGTACAAGATATTGATACCATTTCCATAAGGATTTAACAAGGCCTAATGCGTCTTTTACAAGGATCTAAAAATCCAAAACATTGTCCCAGTAGATGATAAACCATAACCACCATGAATGAAATGGAGAAACGAATACTCATTTAAATCAATATAGATTTATTTGATTTAGAAAACAAGTATCACTCAAATTTTCAACAGCAACTTAAATATGTTTTTGATCTTCAATAATGAAAAAAATCAAAAAAATAATCAATTTTTACATATAACTTCTTTAAAAATAGATAGAGAAAAATACAGACAAATGATTAAACATGTATGTAATAAAAGTGTAACCCACAAAAATGATTTTTTTAAACATGTATAAGACGATTTAACAATACTATATAGTAGCAGTGATAATAACAGTAGTGATTCGATCAGCTAGACAAAAACAAGTATGTCTCTAATGGGTAGCTCTGAAGTCATTGAAACACTATTATTTACATGCTCCAAAATTTTTATATTATAGGTATATATGTGTATTACTAAGATGAAAAACTCAATATTTATATTTTATTTTGAACAACTTATAGTCAAGAAGTTCCATAAATATGAAATATTAAATCATGAATATCTGATTTGAACTGATTCATGGAAATTCATAAATTCACTTAGAAATAGAAATGATTTAGGAAATTGAATACAATCCATTGAATCAGTCGTAAAATAAAATTTAATAGTTATTTACATATGAAAATACCATTGAAAAAAACGTGGATAATATCATTAATTTAAAACTATATCATAAACTAGTAAAATGCAGGATTAACTAAATCAAAAAAACTCCAAAATAATGGTTGTTTTAATGACCCCGAATTGTATAAATGATATTTATTTCCTCAATGTTTTTGTAAAATTATATTATACACAAAAAAAACATATCTCTTTAATAATTATGTAGTATTTGTAGAGTAAAAAGGGAAATGTGACCATCTAGATTCAAACGTTATGTGATAATTGGTCAAATATGGTTGTTGTCCAATATGAGCATTAGATACTATTATATTAGTAAAAAATTTATAATTATAATTAAGTTATTATAAGTAATAATGAAAATGGATAATTGATATTGAAATAACAATCGATGGCCTCAAACTATATCGTCATTATAACACCCCAAGATTTTATGAAAAATATTATTTTAATTTCGTTGATGTCTTGTGTTGTAAGCTACAACAAGATTACCTTGCACTATACGCAACACCGTATGAGCTTGCAATATACACAACACTATTCATGGATCATGTTACACAAAATTTTGATAGTAGTTATTCTATGAAACATTGAGTGTATATATATATATATTCAATGTATAAATGAAATATGGTTGGATTCTATTATACGAAACAACAGAGGAGTCTTGAACAACACACAACCCTAACTTGGCTTGCATTACACACAATCGCGACCTTCCTCGATAGTGTGTGTTGTACGCAATCTCAGGCTTCACTAAACAACGATATATGGTTATAATATTATTATGGACTAGCCGTTATGAAAATTATCAACTAAATTTTTAATTTTATAACATTATTATTCATTATACACATTTTCTAGAACATGTTACGAGAACAAAATCAGTTTTTCGAGTAAAATACGTATTTTTCAAAAAATGTAGTTTTGCCGCCTTTTGATGGCGCACCCACTTTAAATATTTTTTTTGATTTGTATATAAGTTCAATTTGACAAAATAAAATTCTTCTTTGGAATTAGGATATAAAAATTTACTTTGGATAAAATTTTCATATTATTCTGATAACTTTCATATTTTAATCAATAGTAAAAACACGATATATTTTAATTAAAAACAAATTTTTTCATTGCAATAATTTATATGGTTAGATTATATTTTTAATTGGGTTTAAAGTTTAATTAGAACATATTTTTACCATTTAATCCAATGTTGGTCATTGAAATTAATTTCACTTTGAAATTAGATATAAACAAGTATCAATCTTTTGATAGTTATTGTTTCTTAAAAAAACACGCTATTTGTTTTGATAACGGGAATTAACTTTAAAATTAATTAATGAAACTTCTATGTTTTGAATATGTAAATATAAAAATCAATTTGGAATTTGGAATATCAAATAATTCTTAAGCTGAATTTTTGGTATTTTTCAAAAAAACAACAATTTTCGATGAATAGTGAAACCACTTAGTGGTAGTTAAAAAAACTGAATTTTTCATTTAAATGAAACTTTACCACTTCTGTGAATTGAATTTTTAAAATCCGAGAGACACGGTTAATATCAAGGACTAAAATGTGGTTCAATGAGATGAAAATAATTTTTGGTGAATAGTAACTTTTTACTTTTATTTAGCACGGTTAAAAGTAAATAGGGTAATTAAGGGTAAAAATGATATTAATATTACCCAAACACATGTCCTAATTCCATTTGATAAGTATAATTCAACCAAAAATATCCTTAGGAATAAAATATGACCATTTAGGGCCACTTGTATTAGATTAGGAAATTTATTATTAATTTATTTAAAGAAGGGTTAAAATAGTTAAAATCAATGTTTAATAATTAAATCATTTTTAATATAGGGTTATACAGAAGATAAATTCGACTATAAATATTCAATAGAATTCTAAAACGTTTTCCTACATAATGGTATTTTATTTGTAATTTTTATACCTTAAATAATTTAATTTATGTATGACACAATGATGATGCAGTAATTATCTTATTAATGAAATATTGACATAATTGATGTTATAAATACTCAAATAAATGTAATTTGAGACTTTTTATGAATTACACTAATTTTCTAGGTTAATATGACTTGTTAGTATTGATGTAGTTAACTTTTTTTGAACTAATCATTCTGTTATGAGTTTCCCAAAAATCAATTACCAATTAGTGTCAAAATTGACATAAAATTGTTTTTAAAACAAATATTATATTATTAGTTGTTATTTTATTCCTAAAAATCTATGGTTCGGCCAAATGACTTAGATAAGGTTATATATATTAATATTAAACAACTTGGGGTTCGTTTGACTTGTTATTGTAAGTTTATTAATGTTATAGTGTAAGAAAACAAGAAGACATGGTAAAAGTAAAATTATTTATCTTAATGTTAAATGTAAATGATAACGTTAAAATAGAAACCTAAACATGTCTAAATTCTATTGGATGAGAGGATTTAGACCCATACCCACCTTATCTTTGAAATAAATCAATTTGGAGCTATTAAAAACCGAATATGACTATGTAATAAAATAATAGTGTTAGGAGCCCCTCTCCCCCCTTATAAAAGGGCACCTCCTCCCTCTCTTCCTCTCACCACTTTGAGCCTTCAAGCTCGGACAACTCCAGACTAATTCTCTTCTCCACTTCACTAGAAACATCCTAGAGGTCCTGGTATTCTTCAAAGTCAAATTTTAGTGTTCTAAAAGGAGGTATCATAGAGGCGCTTCAAAGAAGAGGTAATGTCTGTTACCGATTCTTTCAACTTTATTTCTTCTTCCACTTCTTCTTCTTTAGTTGTTTCATTATGAAGTAATAACATCAGTAACACTCATATACTGATATTTTATTATATGTATGAAACAACCACATTTCACCATCTATCCATCCTACGGAAAACAAAATCACTGCGCTTGCGTATGTACGGAATACCGTCTCCACGCCGTGGTGTAATCAGTTTTTCCACCACCACCTTACATGAATGGGTATAATGGTGTAAATTAATAACTATATATGGTTAATGTAAAGTGATATCGATTTTGTAATATTATACATGCACTTTAATAAAATTCCATGATCATGGGAATGATATCATCGCTCGTGCGTACGTACGGACTACCATCTCCACGAACGCGATGAGATTCATTTTCCATGATTAACCATTCAAGAGTATATATAAAGTATATATAATGAATAATAATTAAATATACGACATAATTAACCTACTGGATTTATGTATATATATATATATGTCATCTACTTACTTCCATTCAAGTCAAAAAAAGAAAGGAAAACAGTGTTCATGCGTACATACGGCCTACCGTCTCCATGAAGGGTGTGTTCCATTTCATTTATCTAACTATTATATATAGGTAATGAATATATATGATATATAAATCAGGTTTTACATTCTGGAAGTAATTAAATCATGATATAAGTAATAATAATATCAAGAACAATAAGTCCAAACACGTACGATAAAAGAAACAATTTTACCCAAAACACTACTTTAACATGGAAATGACAAATGAACAGGTAATATAAATACCTAAGTGAACCATATATGATATAAAACAATGAATATGATTCTGTAATAAGTCAATGACATTATTTAAATCATTATAACGGATTTTGGGATACATACGAAGCATATCGAACATAAGGTAAGGGATAATTTTTCAAATCTCATTTTTATCTGAGATTGCTTATTCATAAGTATTTACTGGGTTTATTTCGATCATCCATGACCATGTTTTATAAAAGTCTATTCATGTATGTTTAAAGTCATTTTTACCCATTTTGACTTTTACTACATGGTAAGGAATCTTTCTTTGGTTTACGTTACAAGGTAATTTTTTAAATTTTCCGGCAAAAGTACGAGAAGAATGTTTTTTTAACATATACGTAATGAATGGATTTTTATGGTTTTATAATGCCTTATTTTCATAAAGCTTCCTCCAAAATATTTCATGACCATTTTCAACAAAATCCTTTTCTTTTAAAATTTCATGACATTTTGTGGAAAGAAAATGATTTTGAAGAAGAAAGGATATATTTCTCAAGAATTCATTTCATGTGTTTTATCAAAACCAATTTTCATCTAAGATAACATTATTTCATATGTGTATGTTTCAAGTACAATGTATCTATGATTTACATGGTTTCACTTTTATTATTATGAAATTATATCCATTTCTTTTATATGGATTATGTGATGATGGGATGATGTTTATGAAACCCATTATTTTTATTGAGTTTTTATGAATGATGTATGTTTATTTTTTGGCACAAGTAAGAATGATTTCATTATGAGATGGGTGGGACCTATATCTCCCTCCAATTCATTGGGTAACGATTTATATCTCATGAGCTAGACATGGCTGGAATGGTAAGTTAATCTGGTTCAGTATTACAGGACTGGAACGAGGAGTGAACTCGATTCAGAAAGAGAATTTCTCTACTAAGATGGTCTTGGAAGCAATTCCTTGGCTACTATGGAAATAATTACATGTTCCTAATGGATGCCACAATTACATGTTTTATTCCAATTCTATTTTATCATGATTTATGTTCCATTATGATCTATGCCTTATGTACTTCCATGTTTTATGTCGTTGCTCAATATTTTGATGTTTAAACATTATGTTCATGTTTTTAAGTTCAAATGTATATGGTATGTTTTATTTTATCCATGCTTACCCTTACTGAGCATTTGAGATCACCATTTTTATGTTTTACTTTCCCCCTGGATTAAAAGAAAGGTTTTAGGTAAGGAAACGAAAAGTGAAAGATCTTTATGGGAGATATAGAAGATATTTCACCACGATTAGAAGATTACATTCCACGTTTCCAAAGACACTAAACTATTACGGTCATTGTGTGTCTGTTTTTGTTATGTATTAAGTATTCTGCAAAAGTAATGTAATATCTATGTACATCATGCTTCGGTTCTCTACAGTTGGTATGAGAGGAAAGGTTTAGTCAACCTTTGGAAACTAGGATGTGAAAACTTTAGTGAGATCCCTAGGGATATTTCTAAGGTATGTCTAGGGATGTCCCTATAGTTATGTATAAGTATAGGTTATAGTCCTAGAATTATGGTAACGATATTAGATTAAACCTAAGATGTTAGATATTGAACTTATTCCCCCTTTATTATGATTCTCGTCCCTCACACTATTCTTTTTGGATTTTGAAAATGGCTGGAAACAAGATGATTCACGATAATGGAGGACATGATGGACAATGGAATGATATTCATCATGAGAAACCAAATGAAATGGGATTTGGAAGGTCAAACATCATTATTATACCGAATCAGCAATCCCATAATATGATCAATAAACTCAAATTTGGTATGTTTCCTGACTCGGCTAATAAGAGAAAGATGGAGTTTCATGATGATCATAGTGGAATGAAATTTCAATTTCCCCTATGTAAATCATGTGGGAAGAGGAATCAAGTAGAATGTTTCAAAGGAACTGGATGATGCTTTGGGTGTGGAAAAGAAGGACACAAAGCCAGTAAGTGTAAAGGAAAAGGTTCAATTAACGCCATGGATGAGGATAATGGTATTGCTACGACATCAACAATGGTTAAATGTTTTAAATGTGGAATGTACGAGAATTATGCAAACCAATTCCCTAAGGGAAAGTCTCATGAAGAGAATCAGTATGGTCGTATGAGTAGTATTTATGTTGATGATGATGAACAGACTACAAATGATATGTGAGATGAAAGAATTGGTGAAGCTCAGTCAATAGTTTATGAAGGTTGTAGAATGATTACATGTTTATGAAGAGTAATGTTGAATAAGTAATATCTTGGTACTATGGAATAAAGAGACATCTAAGGATTGTTACGCTATTGTCTTTCCTTATGTTTTGAAAGTGTATGATGAATGGTACCCGTAACCATGAAAGGTTATTCAGATATTTCTGGAAATTAGATGATATGCGCATAATGAAGGGATAAGAAGATAATGAGATGTTTGATTGTATTAATGAGATAATGACTGATATAAGGAATAAGTGATATTATGGTTTGAGTATATAGAACTTTTGGGATTTTGGTATGTGGAAAGTGTTAAAATATAACAACATTCATGTTTCCACTAAGGTTCAATGGGTATTCATTCTTCAAGAGAATAAATGATTAAGTTATTCACATGTTTGTAATTTGACCAACAAGATATAACTTATGATATATGAGGGATAAATGATGGAATTCACATTATAGTTATGTGACATTTCAAGTAATCATTTTATTTATACTATGATCTTGGACCGAAGTATTTTAGATAAGCCTAAATATTGGAATGGATTATGTTGGACATAAGTTATTATTGTTTAAGGATAGAACTTTTTTTGATATTTTTGATGGGATGTTATAGAAATGTAGTTTTAGAAAAAGGACAACCAGAAGGACGAGCGAAAGCCCATAGCGTCGGACAAGGCTATGGGAATCGAACTGACAACCAAAGTGCACCAGGCCTTTATCACCTACCACTGGCCTACATGAAGTCCCTGGTTAGTAAAAACTAGTTTTATTTTTTAAGCGGTATGATAGATGAAGTATAAGTCCATTTTTGGAATCATATCTGATTAACCTCACCATACATGGACATATGTATTCGATATCTTTTTCTAACCCTTTCATAGAGATAGATGGAATGACCCATCATTCTATCACATGATCTATTAACACTTCACGAATAAAAAATTCAACTTCATTTATTTAAGAGATGAAGTGGAAATTGTTCAAAGCACCAATAATATTGAGATTGTACCTAGATTAAGCAATTATTTCTTCTAATTCAAAATTTTCAACTTTAGGAAAATGATATTGAAAACCAAAAATTTTGTCCTAGTGCTCTTATATCCGATGAATCAGATGGTACCTTAGATCATCACAAATTTATGGCTTTGTGATTGATGGATTTTTCATAGCCATGTTCTCTACCACTCTCCATCAGAACTTGATGGTTAGATTTTTCTTCCATATCCATATTTTCACCTATGTTCTCCTATGTGGAAACCCAGTGATTAGTTAATTTGGGTAACTGTTACATTTCATACATTAGTTTTTAATGATAGTTTTTGGTATTCCCTTTTTACGATGTGGGTTTCTATTAAATAAACTTTCAAGTATTAAACCATTTATAACCCCGACAAATTTTGAGGGAGAAATTCATTTTAAGGGGGGTAAAATGTAACACCCCTGATTTTATGAAAAGTATTCTTTTAATTTCATTGATATCTTGTGTTGTAAGCTATAACAAGATTACCTTGTGCTATATGCAACACCGTATGAGCTTGCAGTATACAAAACACTATTCTTGGATCATGTTACACAAAATTTTGATAGTAGTTATTCTACGAAACATTGAGTGTGTATATATATATATATGAAATGTATAAATGAAATATGTTCGGATTCTGTTATACGAAACAACATAGGAGTCTTGCACAACACGCAATCTTGACTGGGCTTGCATTACACGCAATCGTGACCTTCCTCGATAGTGTGTGTTGTACGCAATACCAGGTTTCACTAAACAATGATTTATGGTTATAATATTATTATAGACTAGTCGTTATGAATAGTATTAACTAAATTTTGAATTTTATAATATTATTATACATCTTAAACATTTTCTAGAACATGGTATGAGAACAAAATCAATTTTTCGAGTAAAATAAGTATTTTTTTTAAAAATGTAGTTTTTCTGCCTTTTGATGGCGCACCCACTTTAAATCCTATTTTTTACATGTCTATAAGTTCAATTTGACAAAATAAAATTCTTATTTGGAATCAGGATATAAAAATTTACTTTGGATAAATTTTTCATATTATTCTGATGACATTCATATTTTAATGAATAGTACAAACATGCTATATTTTAATTAAAACATCTTTTTTTATCGCAATAATTTATATGGTTATATTAACTTTTTAATTGGGTTTAAATTGTAATTAGAATATATTTTTAACATTTAATCGAATGTTGGTCACTGGAATTAATTTCACTTTGAAATTGGATATATACAAGTATCAATCTTTTGATAGTTATTGTTTCTTAAAAAAACATGCTATTTGTTTTGGTAATGGGAATTAATTTTAAAATTAATTAATCCCACATTTTAGTTTTTAATTTTTAAAAATAAAAATCAATTTTGAATTTGGAATATCAAATAATTCTTACGCTAATTTTTTGGTATTTTTCTGAAAAACTACAATTTTCGATGAATAGAGAAACCACATAGTAGTAGTTAAAAAAACTGACTTTTTTATTTAAATGAAAATTTAACACTTCTGTGAATTTAATATCAAAAATCCGAGAGACACGGTTAATATCATGGACTTAAATTTGGTTCAATGAGATGAAAATAATTTTTGGTGAATAGTAACTTTTTACTTTTATTTACCATGGTTAAAAGTAAATAGGGTAACTAAGGGTAAAAATGATATTAATATTACCCTAACACATGTCCTAATTCTATTGGATAACTATAATTCGACCAAAAATAACCTTAGGAATAAAATATGACCATTTAGGTCCAAATGGATTAGATTAGGACATTTATTATTAATTTATATAAAGAAGGGTTAAAATAGTTACAATCAAAGTTTAATACCAAAATCATTTTTAATATAGGGTTATACAGAAGATAAATTCGACTATAAATATTCATTAAAAATCTAAAAATATTTCCTACATAATGGGAACTTCATTATAATTTTTAGACATTAAATAATTTAATTTATGTATGACACAATGATGATGCAGTAATTATCTTATTAATGAAATATTGACATATTTGATGTTATAAACACCCAAATAAATGTAATTTTGAGACTTTTTATGAATTAAAGTAATTTTATAGGTTAATATGACATGTTATTATTGATTTAATTAATTTTTTTCGAACTAATAATTATGTTATGATTTTCCCAAAAATCAATTACCAATTAGTGTCAAAACTGACATAAAATAGTTTTTAAAACAAATATTATATTATTAATTTTTATATTATTCCTAATAATATAAGGTTCGGCCAAATGAATTAGATAATATTATATATATTAATAATAAACAACTTGGGGTTTGTTTTGATTGTTATAGTAAGTTTATTAACCTTTTTGTGTAAGAAAACAAGAAGAAACAGTAAAAGTAAAATTATTTAACTTAAAGTTAAATCTAAATGATAAGGTTAAAATAGGAACCTAAACTTGTCTAAATTATATTTTATGAGAGTATTTCGACCCATCCCCACCTTAGCTCCTAAATAAATCAATTTGGAGCTATTAAAAACCGAATATGACTTTATAATAAAATAATATTTTTTGGTGCCCCTCTCCTCCCTTATAAAAGGGAACCTCCTCCAACTCTTCCTCACACCACTTTGAGCCTTCATGCTCGGCCAAACCCTGCTGAATTATCTTCTCCCCTTACCTAGAAACATCCTATAGGTCCTGGTTTTTTTTTCAAAGACCAATTTTAGAGCCCTAAAAGGAGGTCTCAAAGAGGCGCTTCAAAGAAGAGGTAATGTCCGTTTCCGATTCATTCAACTTTATTTCTTCTTCCAATTCTTCTTCATTAGTTGTTTACTTAGGAAGTAATAACATCATAATCACTCATATACTGATATATTATTATAAGTATGAATCAACCCTATTTCACCATCTATCCATCCTACGGAAAACCAAATCACCGCGCGTGCGTACGTACGGAATACCGTCTCCAAGCCGTGGTGTAATCAGTTTTTCCACCACCACCTTACATGAATGGGTATAATGGTGTAAATAAATATCTATATATGGTTATTTTAAAGTGATATCGATTCGGTAATATTATACATACACTTCAATAAAATTCCATGATCATGGGAACAATATCATTGCTCGTGCATACGTACGGACTACCGTCACCACGAACGCGATGGGATTCATTTTCCATGATTAACCATTCAAGAATGATTATAAAGTATATATAATGAATAATAATGAAATATATGACACAATGAACCTACTGGATTTATGAATATATATATATATTTGTGTGTCTTCTACTTACTTCCATTCAAGTCAAAAAAAGAAAGGAAAACAGTGTTCATGCGTACGTACGGCCTACCGTCTCCATGAACAGTGTGCTCAATTTCATTTATCTATCTATTATATATATATATATACATAGAATATATATGATATATAAATCATGTTTTACATTCTGTAAGTAATTAATTCATGATATAAGTAAAAATAATATCAAGAACAACAAGTCCAAACACGTACGATAAAAGAAACAATTTTACCCAAAACACTACTTTAACATGGAAATATCAAATGAACGGGTAATATAAATACCTATGTGAACCATATATGATATAAAACAATTAATATGATTCTGTAATAAGTCAATGACATTATTTAAATCATTATACAGGAGGTTCGGATACATACGAAGCCTATCGGACATAAGGTAAGGGATAATTTTGCAAATCTCAATTTTATCCGAGATTGCTTATTCATAAGTATTTACTGGGGTTATTTCTATCATCCATTTACATGTTTTATAAAAGTTTATTCATTTATTTTTAAAGTCATTTTTATCCATTTTTGACTTTTACTACAAGGTATGTAAGGAATCTTTCTTTTTTTTACGTTACGAGGTACTTTTTTGACTTTTCCAGCAAAAGTACGAGAAGAATGTTTTTTTAAATTATATATCATGAAAGGATATTTACGGTTTTATAAGGCCTTATTTTCTTGAATCTTACTCCAAAATATTTCATGACTATTTTCAACAAAATCTTTTTCTTTTAATATTGAATGACATTTTGTGAAAAGAAAATTATTTTGAAGAAGAAATGATATTTTCTTCAAGAATTCATTTCATGTGTTTTATCAAAACCATTTTTCATCTAAGATAACATTATTTCATATGTGTATGTTTCATGTATAATGTCTCTATGATTTACATGGTTTCACTTTTCTTATTACGAAATGATATCCATTTCGTTTATATGGATTATGTGATGATGGGATGATGTTTATGAAACCCATTTTATTTATTGGGTTTTTATGAATGATGTATGTTTATTTTGTGGAACAAGTAAGAATGAGTTCATTATGAGATGGGTGGGACCTATATCTCTCTCCAATTCATTGGGTAAAGATTTATATCTCATGAGATATACATGGCTGGAACGGTAAGTTAATCCGGTTTAGTATTACTGGACTAGAATGAGGAGTAAACTCAATTTAGAATGGGAATTTGTCCACTAATATGGTCTTGGTAGCAATGCCTTGGATAATATGGAAATAATTACATGTGCATAATGGATTCCACAATTACATGTTTTTCCCATGCTATTTTATCATGATTTATGTTCCATTATGATCTATGCCTTATGTACTTCAATGTTTTATGATGTTGCTCACGATTTTGATGTTTAAGCATTATGTTCATGGTTTTAAGTTCAAATGTATATGGTATGTTTATTTTATCCATTCTTACCCTTACTGATCATTTGAGATCACCCTTTTTATGTATTACTTTCCCCCAGGATTGAATGAAAGGTTTTAGGTAAGGAAACAAAAAGTGGAAGATCTTTATGGGAGATGTTGAAGATCTTTCACCATGATTAGAAGATTACTTTCCAAGTTTCCAAAGACACGAAACTATTACGGTCATTGTGTGTCTGTTTTTGTTATGTATTATGTATTCTGCAAAAGTAATGTAATATCTCTGTACGTCAAGCTTCAGGTCTCTATAGTCATTCCATTTGAATCCAATCTCTAGAAATTTGGGAGGGAGGTGTCATCATTGGGGTTCTATCTTGACCAATCCCAAGAGAAGCTTCCATAAGAAATTCTTGAACTAATATCCTATGATTGATGTTCAAGATAGTAGATATTACCACTCGGTCGATGTTAGTCAAGGAACCCCACGAAACTACCACCATAACACAATTTACTATTATGAAATATGTGGGGTGTAATAAGTGGTTATGTGTCATGAAAATATTTACATAAAGTATTATTCTTTATTATAAATATAATTTTTATTCTATCAATTAGGTTATAGAAATATTTTTTTCATTTTAAAATGTAGGTTTGATTGAGATGGAATTTGATAAATTGACATTTCAGACCCAAATTGTACTTTTAAAAAATGTTATAAAAATTTACAATAATATAAGGTATTATAAATAATTATTATTCTAATGAAATAATATTATTAAAACACAATAATTTAAATATAAATGATAAAATAATATCATTTTTCCATTAAAAATTTTAAGGGTGAGAAATGTTACTATGCATTTTCAAACTGTTAATTGTTTAATATATATGTATTTTTATGGTGAAAAGTTAATGTTCTAATATTTAGATAACTATTATGATATAATAAACATTATTTTTGAAATCATCATGTGGAATTTTAGCTAGGATGAAATTATCTTATTTTTCTAAAATATATTGTATTTCTGTGAATAGTAAAGGTACAATTTTGAATTATTTGTATATTTAATGAATTAATAATTATGGAACAATGATGAAAAAATCAGTTAACCAAAATCCACAACTGAAAATATTTTATTTTCTTAATATAAATTATTTTAATATTTTATAATCAATTTGTAATCCTATAAGTTACTTTCCAAAGTCCAGAATAGAAACCTATCAATAAAAACATTATTTTATGAAAACATTACTTTTCCTTGACTAATGAAGTATTATAACACGATGTTTGGTTATTATAGGTTAAAATAACATTAAAATGTTTCAAATTTCTAGAATCATGGTAAAAAAATGGGATATACAAGGTTTAATAAATTTTCACAACCGGGATACCCAAGGTATATATTTAGAAATTATTAAACAAATCCTATAATTCTTCTATAAATACACACCCATGTTTTAATATAATTTTACTCATAATCCAAAATACATGAATACTTTGTAGTTTTACCTCCCATGAAGTCTCCCCATGGTTTCCTCAGGCCCCAAAAGCCCAATCCCCATATTTTTGGAGTAACTCTTTAATGTAAGTGAAATATCCTTCCTTTCTCTTAAATTAAAGAACATATTTTGGTATTTGTCTTCTTATGATTAAGATTATTATCTTTTATTACAATTTTAATCAAACCATTACTTCAAAAAAAATTATCAATGGTTGATCCTTGTCCCCTCTCATTTTAACATTTTATAAAACTATGTTTTATACCCATTATACTGTAGAATTTACCTCTCAAAATCCCTTCTCCTGATGAAATTATATTTTATTTTCATTTGATGAATTCCTGAACCACATTATTTACCAAGGTTATTCACCTATATGTAATGAATATTTATTTTATTTGGGGATTAACATACATGAAACCTGCATTTCCTTTCTCTGTGTTAAAAATGACATAATTATCATATCTTTAATAACTTTTGGAATGCGATGATTTTGGTAAGAAGTGATTTCTTTATTCTACATGGGTTTTTAATGAAATGATTTATTATGATTTATGAGTCTCATGTTAATTAATAAATATTAAGGGTGCAACATTATAGCACTAAAATTTATTTGGTAATGATTTTAATCTCAATTGATGAAAAGTTTTACGATACCTTTTTAAATAACCATGATAATTTCTAGTTATAACACCTTGGTGACAGACCTTGGTCATATGATTAGAAATGTAAATTTTAATTTTTTTCCACATCTTAATGTTATGATTCATGTTTTTTTTATTATTATATTCCTCATGTTCTTGTTTAAATTTCTCTATATCACATGTAAACTATTTCCTTTACTTATTCACTTACCAGGATTTATGATCACCCTTTACTAAGGAATATATACCTATATTCAATGTTGAAGTAAATTTAATTAGGATGAACCAATTAAGAATCCATTCAAGTGTATTAGAATTTGTTTATGTTTTTATTTATTATGTACCTTATTTCTATGAAACTACACATTCAAAGATCCTTAGTTTATACTATGTAATTTAATGTTATGTAAAACAATGTGGTACTACATAGTTGGAATCAAAGGATGGTTTAGTAATTTGTGGGAATTATTTTTTACATACTCTAGGAAAAACCCTACGATCAAGGTTACATATATGAAAATATCCTAGTATTTTGGTGAAGTATCTAGTAAGTGGATTCGTGACAAATAAATCCCTTTCAAGATATAGATAAGTTAATGTGGCTCTGGAAAAAATTTATATAGGGGTAACACCTGAAAAAAGAACATTGACCTAGACTCAAGTGGTAACTGGTGCAAAAAATGGTTCTTTCTATACTCATAGTTTGACAATTCCTATAGATATCTTTGGTTAATCACAAGCTTTTTATGAACCATTGTGAATAATTTAATGAAATATTATTTTTTTAAGAAAAATATATTTCCTCATGATGTTATAAGACATAAAATTCCTTTAATATTAAAATATTCTTAAATGAAACATATTTCTCACCATGGTTTTCTTCTTTTAGAAAATGAAGGGAAATAGGAGGAATCATCGAAATGATGAGTGCAACTGAACATATGATGAAGAACCCTTGATTGAATCCAGGATGAACAACATCATGGGAATGATGAATAGAATATCTCGTTTTATGAAAAAATACTTGAATCAAGCTAAGAGACTAGATTCACCTCAAAAGGAAAATCCTTCAATTGAGACATCTATACATCAACAAACTATTTATTATAGTGGATATTATAAACCATTGATTTTTGAACAATATATGAGATCTATAAGAAAAAATATTTTTTTTATTACATTCTTATGAAAAAGATAACATCAACATGGTTGTGTACCACTTAGAGGGAGAAGTTGATCAGTGGTGGTAACTGATTAAAAACAAAAATCCAATATGAGAGATTGATTCTATGAAGTGGGTAGAGTTCAGGTTATCATTTTTATAATAATTATTCCTCCCATTTTATGCGAATGAAAATGGAGAAGGAATTAATAGAGCTTAATTTGAAGGAAAATAAATCACTATGAAGCTACGAGGTGAACATTATATTATCTCCCCGTTACACCTCGAGCTATGATATGTGTCCCAATAAAAAGGTCGAATTATTCTTTTGTGGTCTAAGAACCCATTTATTGATTAATCACGCCAATCAAGCTAATGAAATATTTGAGGAGATAGTGTGAAATGCTATGACTGTTGAATTAGAGCTCATAGAGATGTAATGGTCACACAAATCGAATGAAAAGAAGAGATATTTAGAGCTAGACTTAAGAAGGAACTCTAATCATGGAAGTGGTGGAAAGTAAGTACAACTCCCCACCTAAAAAAATGTCAGTAGATGCATTCAATGAACTTATTTAATAGGAGTAGAAAAGGTTAAAATGTTGTTGGAGATGTACATATAGCTCAGATATAGCAGGGTGTGGTGAATCCTCAACTTCTCAACATGAATGATAAGGGGAATATGGTGCCAGCCCAGCCTGATTTCTATTTCTCTATGTGTAGAAAATGTGGCCACTTTATCAATCTATATACAAATAAGGGGATAATGGATGTAAATCACCATAAAACTCTGTATAGTTCATGAAATCAAGGTTGGATATTGGCTATCATGATTTCTAAAGTAGATTCTCTAAATGATGTGTTGGAAGGTACTCTCATTATTCTCTCAAAACAGGAAATTACATTGATTCATTCTAGTTGTATGTATTCTTTTATTTACTCCATTTTAAAAACAAAATATAATAAATTTCTAAACTACTATAAGTATAGTCATTAGTTAATACTCTTAGATGGATTATCTAAGAATAAAAAGTGTATAGAACCTCTATTATTGTATTTGGGGTTTGCAATATCAACACAAATCTTGTTGTCATTTTCATGGTGAATTTTTACATTATACTAGGTATGGAATATATCTCAAAGAATAATGATAGAATATAATAAAAAACAATTTTATCTCAGTAGTCTTTAATGAAAAACCAACAACTATTTTTAATCGAGATATATCATGACATGATATTTTTCTAGAAACACCTATCATAGCATTTTTTATAGATACAATCATGGAAAAGGAAAAATAAAATGAAATTACATGAATAGAAAATGTTCCCATAATTCTGGAAAACATTAACGTATTTCCCAAAGAGTTAGCTTGTCCTCTTATAGAAAGAGAGGTAGAGTTCTCTATGTAACTCATACATGGATCCATGCTGATATAAAAGACCCTGTATAGAATGGAAAATTTGGAGATAGAGGAATTAAGGAAAAAACATCAAGATCTTTTAGAGAAGGCCTTTATCTAACCAATGATGTATCCTTGGGATCATCTATTCTCTTCATGAATAATATGGATGGATCAATTTTGTTATGCATAGACTATACAGAACTTAAGGGGTTCACAGTGAAGAAAAAATTAAATCTCCCAAGAGTTTATGATTTATTTTAATATCTTCTTGTGGATCAATTCATCTCGAAGATTCACATTATATATGGTTATCATCAATTAATGGTGACGAAAGAAGATATTTCTAAAGACCACCATCAGATCAAGATATGGGAATCTCATGTTTGTTGTTATTCCATTAGTCTTGAAAATTGACCATGATATATTTATGTACTTAAGAAATATAGTCTTTCAGGACTACATTAATAAATTTATCGCATTATTTTTTTGATGAAATTATTATATATTCAAAATGTTATGAGGAGGAGGATGATCATCCAAGGGTTATATTGAAAACTCTAAGTAAGGATATTATATTTATAAAATTCAGAAAATGTGAATTTTGGTCACCAGACAATGATTTCATAGAGAACATTATAAAAAATGAAAGATTCTTAGTTGAACCTACTAAGATAAAGGTTGTACAGGAGTGAAATCATCCTACAATAATAACATATATTTGATGTTTCCTTGGTTTAAAAAGATATTATTGGAGCTTTGGGAAAAAAATTCATGAATTTATAATTCACTAACAATGTTAAATCAGAATGGGGATAAGTTCCACTTGACTAAAGAGTGTGATGAATGTTTAAATGAGAAAAATAAGAGATCATTTACTGCACATTTGTTAAAGATAACCTCTATCATATAGGTATCCTCTATTTTTAGTTACTCATCTCTAAAAGGACTTGGGAGAATCCTCATGAAAAAATGAAAATGGGATTTCTTATGAATCATTTCGGTTGAATAATCCTTAGAAGAATTATGATACTAATTATTTTGATCTAGATGCAATTATTTTTTCTCCAGATATATGGAGGCACTATCTTTATGAGGAGAAATGTCTAATATACACAGACCAACAAAGATTGAAGTATATTTATATGAAAAAGGAAATAAATATGATACAGATAATATCGTTTTAACATCATAAAGACTGTGACAGATCAATTAATTATCACCCCAGAACAGAAAACAATGTCGTTGATGTATTATGTAGTAAAGACCTGTTTTTGTTTGAAATGATGTGGATTCAAGGATATCCTTTGATCAAATGCCTTTTAAAAATGGACATTGTAATTGCGAGGTAAGAGAAATCGTCTACCATATCCCAAATAGTTTCACCACAATAATTACTAGAGATGATCAATATAGCTCAAGGATAAGATCCATTTTTACAAAATAAGATATGCTATATTAATAATGGGTAGTTTCTTGAGTCCTCTATTGACTGAGAAGGTGTAATAAAATTTCATACAAGGATATGTTTCCCATATATTCTCTAAATAGAGAAGGAACTCATTAATGATGAGAATAGCTATACATTCTATACACAAATGGGAATAACTGAAATGTATACGGACCTTCATGTATATTTTTGGTGGAATAGTATGAAAAGAGAGATTAATGAATACCAAATAAGGTGATTGTAAGGTCATTAGGTTATCGAAGAAAAATACATCCTAAAGGGGTATAAAATAAACTAAAAATACCAACATGGAATGGGAATAATATCAATATTGATTTTCTCAATAATCTACTGAGACCATCCTACGAAAACAATGCGATATGGGTTATAGTGGACAGACTCACCATGAGTGCTAATTTCATTGCGATTTGGGAAGATTTATCTATTAAACTATATAAAAAAATTACATAAATGAAGTAATGAGGTTTCATGGAGTTCCACATTCTATCATTTCTGGTCTTGATCCAAGGTTCACATCACAATTATATAGAATTATTCCACATTCTCTATGTACTGAATTGAATTTCAGTATGGCTTATCTCTCATAAAATGATATCCAATATGAATGGAATATGAAAGAAATCAAGGACAGACTGAGAACCAGATTAATAGAATTTAATCACAGATTCTATCAACCCCTCCCATTAGATGAGTTCTCACACAACAATAGTTTCCACTCGAGTATTAAAATGGAACCCTATGAAGATCTATATAGGAAGTGATGTTGAACTCCTTCTTGTTAGAATGAACTTAGCGGGAGAAATCGTTTTGGTCATGATCTTATACAAGAGATGAAAAAAGGTTCATTTCATCTAACAACACTTAATGGATTCTCACAGTCGTTATATGATCTATGGTTAAAACCATCGAAGGGACTTGGAGTTTGATGTTGATGAAAAACATTTCTGAGGAATATTACCATGGAAGAGAGTCATGAGGTTTGGGAGAATCCAAGATTTCTTAAGAGAATTTGCCTACCACCATTCATTTACACCAAATATAGATCATGTTAATTATTTGTTCCATGTATCTCCCTTCAGGAATTACATACATGATCCCTAACTTGTACTGAATTCGAAGGTGGTACAAGAAGAACATGACCTCTCATATAAACAGAATTCGATGAAGATATTAGACCATAGAGACATGGTTCTACAAAAAAAGACTTACCAACTCATCAATATTTTATGTAGTAACCATAAATATGACGAAGGGACATGGAATCTATAGGTGGTAATGAGGAAAAAGTACCCATACCTTTCCCCAACTTAGATAACAAGTTGAGATTAAGAGGATTGAAGTTATTAAGGGGGAACAATGTAGGGACCCATTATTTTTTAAATGATATTTATTCATTAAAAGGTGTTTACAATTATATTATAAATAATGAAATCATATTAACATACTAATGAATTTGTGCTTATAGATTATAAAGGGAAATGTGACCATCATGATTCAGCCATTATATGAACACCGGTCAAATAGGTCCATTGGTCCATTTAAAAATTTGAAACCATACTCTCTGTAATAATTTTAGCATTATAATGAATTTCTTATATGTAAAAATGACAATGGATAATTGATACAAAAATAAGAATCGATGGTGACAACTAGTAGAGTCATACAGTTTGAAGCCCATATGTTAGAATTTAGGACGGAGGATTCATCATTGGGGTTCGACTTTGACCAATCCCAAGCCAAGATTCAGCAACTGAACCTCAAATTGAATCAACTTTGGGAGAAGTTAAAGTGTATAGAGATTACAATTCAAATGATTTTAGTCGAAAAAAATCCACACAACTAACAACATCGTACACCTTACTCTTATTATGTGTATGGGTGTAATAAGGGGATAAATGTCCCGAACATTGTTACATAAAGTTTAATTAATTTGTATAAATAAAATTTTTATTCCATCAATTAGATTCTATGAATAGTTTTTCTTAATAATATATAGGATTAATTGAACTGGAATTTTATAAATTGAGTTTTCGGACCCCAAATTATACATTTCAAAAAAGATATAAATATTTATAGTAAACTAAGTTATTATGAATAATTCTTATTTTAATTAAATATCATGATAAACCAAATTTATTTAAATATAAATTATAAAATAATTTTATTATTTCAGTAAGTATTTATATGTATCAGAAATTTTACTACAAATTTTCAATCCTCTATTTTTGTTAAAAATATGAATTTTTATAGTTAAAAGTTAAAACCCTCATATTTTGATAATTATTTTTAGAAAATAAAAATAATTTTTGAAATAACCCGGTTGATTTTATGTTATGTAGAATTTAGGAAACTTTTCTAAAACATTTTGTTTTTCCTTGAATAGTAAAGATACACTTTTTGGTTTTTAGCATGTTTAACGACTTCATAATTATCTCCTAATGATGTAATAATTAGTTAACAACAATACATGACTCAGAATATATTATTTTATTAATATAAATTATTTTAATATATTTTAATCATTTTTAAAACCTATAAGCACTCTCCTAATCCTTAAATGGTAACTTAGTCTTCAAAAAAATAATTTTTTGAAAGCTATACTTTTCCTTTCTAAATGATGCAATATAAAATGATGTTTAGTTATTGTGGCTTAAAATGACATTAAATATGTCCCAAAAGTCCAAAACCATCGAGGAATCCAAGTAAAATCCCCTGTCTTTGAAATTCCCATGACTTAGATTTCTAGGGACCATATTTGGAAATTATTAGAAAAATCCTCTAATTTTCCTATAAATACCGACATATTTTTCTATTTCCTTTCACTATGCTGGCACCCGGAAATGAATCGATTTAATTCAATGAATGATTCTACACATGATCCTAGAACATATAACATTGTTCAAGCTTTGATTTGACTGGTCTTGGAGCCCAAACAGAGCCACATATTCGAAGTTATAGCCGTTTGAAGTCAAACTGTAGAAAATAGACATCTAGGACGATTTTGGGGCAATGTATGGTGTTGCACAAAAAAATTGAAATATTTCATGAATGAATGGATGTTTTTCCCGTAATAATGTAATTTTGTGTTAAATAAAAATACCATGTGCAGTACCTATCACATAAACCTTTTACGTGCCCAATGAGATGTCATCTTCCTCCTAGGCCAGCTGAAAAACATCTAAAGAAGCTGCACGCATGTTTCAAGATGTGCACACAAGATTAGAATCCACGTGCAAGAATGTTACACACACAATATGATATCAATGTCCCCTTAGTGCATGCACCCACCGTAGGGTGCGTGTAAGATCACTTCCACACCCAGAATCTTACGCGCAACCCCTCTCGGGTTCTCCTATAAATACAAGTGCACCATCCTCCCCTCGAGAGAGGTCTCCGGAGGTCAGCCACCACTCTTCTGCATGTAATACTACCTCTTACGCATCCTCATGGATGAATTGAACCATCCATGTGAGATATTTTGTGACAGGTCCACTATGGGCCCACTTTCGCACGAGCCCACAATGGTTTGATCCTCGCATGACCTTTTTCATCCCAAGTGTTGTGTGCACACGATTCCATTCTTGCACCTAAAACATACAATCATGCATGCAACTGTACCAATGTGTCGAATCTTTTGTGCACCTATTTTGCATGGTCGAATCATGCGCACATCCCATCCTGTGTGTAGCCCATCTAATGCACAACAGTATACATGCTTGTGCCTGCTGGTCCATACCGTTGGGGTGTTGCCCCCTCACCCACGCTCGAAATCAGTGTCGGGCTATGGTCCCGCCCTTATAGGCCGATCCCTTCACTACAATCACTGACCCTCATGAAAAATGGAGAGTCCCAATATGAACATTTTGGGTCAGGACTTCGGCATTTTCCATTGCACCCTCATGTGAAGCTGCCTTCCTACTATGGTATACCATGATTTGTGATACTCTTCTTCACACCATGGAACACCTTGAGTCGACATATTATTCATGGTTCATTTCCCATGGGATAAGTTGAGGTTCTCATTTTCAATTCCCTCATTACATTGAGTAAAACCATTACTCAAGAAACTCATCCAAACCCCGTCACCTGACTTCTATACGTGGTTGAACTAGAGAGGGCCGCTCTTGCGTAAGTCCCAGCACCAACCATATCTAGGCGCCTTATAACTAATATTCCTATCTATATGGCTATAAACTGTAGTACACCCTATATTAAAATTATAGGATGCCTATTTATTCATATAAGATATTTTTTATACACCAAGAACAAGATGAAAATAGTCATCTCTACATTACTATAAACTGTATTACACCCAAGGTTCCAAAAATAGGATTCCTCTTGTTCAAAATGAGATATGCCTTATGCTCCCAGCATAAGATGCCAATAGTCCATAATGCCTGATGTTAAATAGTAGCATTATCTATCATTAAATAAAAGGATTCCTCTTAGTCGAAAAAAGAGATTCCTTATGCACTAAGAATAATATTCCAATAGTCCTTTCAACATGACTATAAACTGTAGAATACCCTATGTTCCAAACAATGTATTCCTATTACTCTAAACAAGATATTCCTTATACTCCAAGAATATGTTTCCAATAGTCATTAATGCATGAAATTATACTACAGAATTGCCAATCATTCAATAATACGATGCCTCTTACTTCCAATAAGAGATGCCTTATGCACCAAGAATAAGATGCCAATAGTCCTTACTGCATGACTTTAAGCTGTAGAATTCTCTATTATTCAATAATAGGATGCCTCTGGTTTCAAATAAGAGATGCCTTATGTGAAAAGCATAATATACCTCATGCCATGATTACAAGGGAATAATTTCAAGTGTATTGGAATCCGTTCAAACATTCCATCACTCCACCTCATGCTTTTTGTGTCCTTCATTCGAATATTTATCATAATTCTTGTCTGAAAATACACCCTAATGGGCTGGATCCATGCCGCCTCATCTCACCTACTATTATTGGAAAATGCCCCAGAAGGATTTGGACGACACTTTGAGTCAGGTCATGTGTATCGAACACGGTCAATAGTCGACCCTCATTTGTTGGTCCCTATTTCAAGCTAATGTGATATGGATATTGTGTTCCTAACATGTTCAAAAATTAACCTCCATCATCACACCACCGTCACTGTATTCCGAATGTCTGACATGTGGTTCACACTTTCATCTCCCTTTGTTTGGACTGATTCTGACAGCCTTGCTCTTATCCCACATGTTCACTAGTTCATAGGTGTAGGCCTCAATTATATACATCGTCCCACCAATGAGTTGGGATGCCCTTATGCCCCGACATTAGGAAGAAATTACAGAAATCTTCCATGTTAAAGCCCTACCCACCATTGCCACTCGATAGAGGCACCCATGATACTTCCTTGCATAAGCCCCATTCATCATTTCCACTCCATAGCGGCACCCAGGAAGCTTCCGAACGTAATCCCCATTCACTATTACATCTCCAAAGTAGCACACATGCATCTTCATTACGTAAGAGCCATGCACCACCCTTCATGGATGCTCCTTTGCATTGTGATCATCAGGTCCTTGTTGTATCTTGTTTTTCACACTGAGCATGACTCACGTTGGCATAGTGTAAGAATTGACCCTGGCATCCTTCCTGGGCCACCTTACCGTGTAATCCCCAAACCACTTAGAAACTACGTGGACTTTGATCCTTGTCGAGGAAATGTATATATGATGCGACCCAATTGTTCACGCACAACACATATTGGTCCCGAACCCGTCCATGTAAGTTCACCAAACCCTTAAAAACTACATGGAAATTGATCCTTTGCAAGGAATGGTACATAGAAATACTCCCTATGGTTCGATCCCAACACCTATTACTTTCGACTCCTTCAAGTCAATTCACCAAAACCTATTCCAAACTACATGGACTATGATCCATGCCATAGAGAGGTACATAGGAATCCACACTGAGGTTCAAGCGCAACACATATTAGTCCAAACTCCTTCACATCTGTTCACCATAACCTATTCCGATCTATGTAGACATTGATCCTTTCCAAGGTGAGGTACATAGGATTCCTCCTTGAGGTTCAATCCCATCACCTATTGGTCCCGACTCCTTCACATCGGCTCAACAACACCTATCATGAACAACATGGACTTTGATCCTTGGCATGGAAAGATATGTTGGAAGCCTCCCTAATGTTCAAGACCAACACCTATAGATCCTGAACCCCTTCATGTCGATTCACCAAAACCCATTCCTAACTACATGGACTTTAATCGCTTCCAAGGAAAAGTACATAGGAATCCTCCCCGAGTCTGAAGACCAACAATTATTGGCCCTGACCCCCATCATGTTGGTTCACCAAACAATCCTGAACTATGTGAACTTTATCCTTACCAAGGCAAGGTATGTTGGAAGCCTCCCTAAGTTTCAATCCCAACACCCACTGGCCCCGACCACTCTACGTCGTTCCACCCTTGTCATGCATGAAATTAAACTGTACACCCCTTTTCCCCCACAATACATTAAATTTTACCCTTTTGAACTACATGGGCTTTGATCATGGTCTCCTAGACAAGGTACGTAGGAAGCCTCCCTGAGGTCCAACCTAGGCCAACGATAAGACATTGGAAGCACATTCAGCAGTAAGTCGTTGTCATCCCTAACCATCGGTAAGACTTTGTGAACCACATCCAGCTGCAAGCCATTGTGACACCCCGATCAATGGTACGACGTTTCATTACCCAATCGAGGATAAGCTATTGTGATCTCCATCTAGTGGTAAGTCATTGTAGTCCCCATTCTTTGGGACCCAAATATCTAGTCCACCCCCATGGCGTCAGACCAACCCATAATGCTAACCACACATAATCCCCAATATATCATTAGGTTGTTGTACTCTGCACACACCTAGATTCTATGTCCCCCATCCTAAACTACGTGGAATTTGATTCCCTTCCACATGGATACATAAGAAGCCTCCATGAGGTTCAAGAACACCACTCATGTCCCATCATGGTCTCTCCCTCAATCCTATGTATCCCGATAGGATCATTCCCTAACTTAGAGGTTTCACTTCCTCTAGGTCCCATCCATGCATCCATTCTCAAGTGAAACCTTTTCAAGTGGCCCCACCCCACCAATCTATGTGGACTTTGATTCCCTACTACGTGGATATGTAGGAAGTCTCTTCGTGGCTGAAACCCAACATCACTGTCTCCCTCGTGTCGTCTCCATCTTATTCCCCATCCACTCTCCACAATCAATAAACATTCTAATTTTTACCTGGGTCGCCAAATCCTAGTGAGATCATGTCACTCACTGGGACCTAGAGTTGCAACCATTTGATCCACTCCAATAGGTCTTTTGATCTGTATGATCTTTCCCTACAAGACGTTAAACCTATGACATACCCTATGTTAAAACATGGGAAACTGAGAAAAACCATAGGTACGTACCTATGGAATATAATTCCCCACATTCGACATGGGATGCCTTGGGCCTACACACACTCATGAAGCCCTATCATAAAGGTTAAAAACCCTAGACGCACTAATATTCCAACGTCCAGACATGCCGTTGATTTCCAACGTGACTACTCCCGGACTCAAGGTATCTGACCCGACCAGACCCCATGGAATGTTCTGACAAAAGTAGTGTAATTAACTGGTGTCCATGGAGACGTGGCATTGGGAAGAGTTCCATGAACAATGTATTAGCCTATAAGAGAGACCCAGATTAGGTAACGAGTTACGAGGAGGAATCCATGGAAGGAGGAACCAGAATCTCATCATCCCGTTTTGATCAAGGAGAAAAAAAATCCTTGAGCAAGTATTGGAGGTCGCCCGCCTATGGAAAGAGGGAATGCAGGGCAATAATCATTGCGTCCTCCTCCAAATAATAGACAGATGTGCGCGACTTGGAGAAAGCATCATAAACACACTCAAAATCCCTAATTCATGATGATAGGATAGAGTAACCTCACAAGGAGTTCTCCAAGGTGTCCTAAACCCCCTATGGTCTCAATCATTATTTTTTTAGGTGTAACTTTTCATGGTAAAGGAATTATCCTTATTTTTTGTTAGAATAAACATAATCTTTTTCATATGTGTTCTAATTGTTATCATTAGTCTATTTTATTACCCTTTTGATCATACCATTATTTCCAAATTGTGTTTTATCAACAAGAGACCCTTGTACCCACTCATTTTACCCTCTTTTAAACCCAAATTTGATTCCCGTTATGATGCCAAATTTTCTTCTGAAAATTTATATCTTCTCCTCAAGAAATCCTTATTTATAATCATTGTGTGAATAAAAAAACCACATTATTTTTAGAGGAATTCACCATGATAAAAAAATTATTTATTAGATTCATGTATTAATATATATTATACCCACATTCAAATTCCGTGGGATAAAAATAACATAATGATCATGTCTTTAAACACTATTGAAACATCATGATTTTGGTAAGAAACACATTATTTATTCTCCATAAGTAATTAATAGAATAATTTATTATGATCCATCTAGATCAAAATAATCAATACATATTAATGGGCCACTAGGAGAGTGCACCAATACACAAGGTAAAGAATTGAATCTCTAAAGAAGACATGTTCTATGAAACCTTGGTGAATAAACCTGAAAATATTTATTTATGACACCTTAGTGACAAGCCTTAGGGATATTCTTATGAATGAATCATTTTAATGTTGTAGACACATTTCCATGATACAATTCATGTAATTTTTATTATGATACACCTCATTTTCTCTTGCTCATCCCATTATTACATTTCTCATGTTCTTATTGAAAATCCTCAAGAGCACATGTAATGTATTTCCTTGATTATTCCAATACTAGGCCCTACACTCACCATTTCAATTGATGAATGTTCCCAGGTTATTAGATATAGTAACTGTACTTGGGATGAACCTTTGAAGAGGAATTTAATATGGCTTAGAAGAATTTTTTATATTTTAATGTATTATTTAGCTTATTTCATTGAAAGTAAACATTATAATATCCTTTATTTTTATAAGGTAATGTAAATATTTGTAATAAAAATATGAGATATCATATTTAACAATTAAAGGTTGTTAATAAAAGTAGGATAGACCATGTATAGTTCATTAAAAAACTAGGGTTTCTGATCAATATTTTTATTCCTTAAACGTAGGGTTCCTTCTAAAAATAGGATTATTGATCCATACTTTCCCAATAGTGTAGGTTAAATTATCCATATAAGTTATTCAAAACATAGGTTTATCAAACTATATGTCACATTTAAAAATTTAAGACCTGAACATTTTATCTAAATTAATTTCAAACATGTCTAGAATACATAATCAAATCTTTTCACATGAATTAAGGTCTTGTGTATGATTCATGAATAAAAATAAATATTCTAAACAAAATAATATTTATGAAATTCATTTAAAATAAAATTTATTAGTAAGTTAAATGTGTGTGTTTGTGACAATATAAATTAAGAAGATATTAATAAAATTGTTTAATCAATATATGTTGAACATTATCTGACTTTTTCATGATCACAAAACCCATAAAATAAATATTATAATTAAAAAAAATACGAGCATTTATTTGAAAACATTTATTTATTTTCTCAGAAAAATGAAATATAATAATAATTTATCATATAAATTTCTCCCCCATTTCTGACATAATAATGATGAGAATAAAATAGTGCAATACAAAATTACCATGAATTCATGAAAAAAAATATAATATTTAACTCAGTAAATAATAATGTTTTGTATTGAATGTATTAAATAAAATTATCGATGATATAACACTTTAAAATAACTCCCACTAAGGCATAGAATATTTGGTACAAAACATTAAATTAATTATAAATGAATACTTTCATGGAATAAAGGATTATGAAATAACTCTTTCACAATTTATAATTGAAAAAAAATAATCTATTAATAGAAAGATTTATCACATATAATGAATTTATATAGTATACAATTAAACAAAAATTTACACATAAGATACCCATTATTATATATAATTTTAATAGAAGAAAAAATTTTAAAATAAATTTAGAAACAATTTATTACAAATATATTTACTAAACATAATATTTAAACAAAAATTTACATGATATCTGATTTAAATAATCTACAGTTATGAAGAAAAATAAAATTGTTAGGAAGGATTATATGGTTCATCCAAACATTAAATAAAATTATATTTTTAAAATTAATATTATAATAAATTTGATAGATGTTCAATTTGTCTTTGAATATTTTTAAACTATTCATAAAATGAAGTGGATGGAAACAGTGTGACTAGAAACTCCTATAATTCCTCAAGAACAAGCCCAGTGATAGCATTATTTAGAGTGAATCCATCTTAAATAACATTATTCTCATTAGACACTTCAAAGCATTGTTCTGAAATTGAAATTTCCATCACATTATGATACTCCCCATATAGTATATCATGATTTTTTTTGAAGTAGATACGTTTTAAAGATCTTTATATGAATTTTTAGACACATTCAGATAACCATACAACTTCACCATTTCATCATTCAAAGTAATAAACATAAAAAATTCTCTTCATAAGACATTACACCTTTAATAATATGAGATGTTGAATAGTCTAGTTCTTCAATTCCATGAACATCATTATCATTTTTAGTGTATTTTTTCGATGAATATTTAACATAATAAACGGTCTATTCTATTAATTGATCATAAGAATGATTACCTTTCATTTTCATTTGGGAAAGTCCTTGCCCTGAACATTAATATATTTAACCCTTCAAATTTCTCATACTAGTTTAAAAGGCATTAGAAAAATATATTCATAAGAAAAATAAAATCCAATTTAAGAGTTTTAGTGCAGATGATTTTATAATTATAAGATAAAATGATAGAATTTCTCTTGATAATTTTCAAATGATGCTTCAGATTCTTAGGTCAAAAATATAGATTAATCCTTTAAAATTTTACCTTTTGATATGAATTTACATATTAAATATATTTAGATGGAAAATTTTATATAACTAATTTTTTTCTAAGAACGTTAAATCTAAAGGCAACAATTTGGTTAAAATATTAAATAAAGAATATATTTTTTTATAAAATAATTTATAACTAAAACTTTAATGTATTTTATTAATATTATTTTGTTATTATTATTATTAAAAAGAATTATACAAAAACATTTTATAGAAAATTGAATATTTATAAATTCAATTAAAGAATTTTATAGACTATGTATTAACAACTTGATTCAAAGAGTAATGAATTATTTAACAATTAATCATAAAATATATCTCTCTCCCTATATAAAATAGTTAATGAAATAAAAACTTGTATATATTAAAATTTTATTTAATTACTTCTTGGATTATTGGTTTTAGTTCTAAATATTTTTCGATAATGAACTACATCAGAGTTGATAAATTCTTTTGTTAGCATAGAGATTTCCATATACTCATTACCTGACCATATTATGAATTAAAAATTTATTTAGTGGTTTATTATTGGAAAACATCAAATTTAGTACCCATATGCTTTTTGTTCAATAATTATCAGTAACTAATTTTTTGGGTAACCAAATATATTTATTATTTTGGAGATTCAAATTTAAGTTATATAATTCTTCTGAAAATTAAACATTTTTACACAAACAAATTATGTTTTATAAATAAATAGTCATTTTCATAATTTTCATTAAGATAATAAAAAAATTAATAGTTGATATTCATTTTCTATTTAAACGCATAACCCAATAATTCCTATATAATTTTGGTCATTCACAATTACTACATATTCTAACATTTCCTCTGTCAAATTTAATTTGAATAATAATTTAATTTAACTAATATTTCCCTTTGATAAAAATACCATAATTTAATTTTAAATTATCAACCTCAACAAATAATTATTTAATTTTAGTTTCATATAGATCTCAATAAATAATAGAATTATTATATTTTAAATCTGTAATTTCTTTTGGTAGACTCTCATTGTTTAATAAAATAACATGATAAATTTTTATACTTTTTATTATTTTTATTTAAAGATTCAAATTTATGTATAATAATAAAGAAACAATTATTCATTTCCTTGTAATTATGTTTCTCAAAATTAGAGTTTTGAGAGTAAAAAAATTGTACCTCATCAGTATGAGTCGTAAGACATACCATTTGATATTTATGTTCAGCCTTAAATATTATATAAGACACGTCCCTTGAACTAGAATAATCACTCCAACTAGACTTTATAATTCAATTTTCCTTTCTTATGACCTTTATTTTTAGATTCAAGAAATGAAAAATTAAACATCACATGACCTTACTCATTGCATTTACCTCATCTATTTTCATCAATCCATTTATTTCATTTTGGTATAATTTTTCAAACCATTTACAATATTTGATATATATTTATTTGAATATGAATAAATTGGATCATACGATTCATCCATACTTATTTTGAGAAAACTATCATCAAATTGGAAAATATTTTCAGTTTTATCCTTCATCTTATCTTTACAAAGCAGAAAAGTTCCAATTAGATCTTTCATTGAAAATTATTTAACTATTATGGATGAAAGTATACTAGTATATATTATATTCTTCCTAGTGGGTAAAAAAATTACTTTTAGTACTTGATCTTATTTATTAATTGGATCTCCTAGTGTATCAACAATATTGAAAATTTCTATAAATCTTCCATTCATCTGAGTGATATTATAATCTTTGTGAATTATAAAACTACAAAATACTAACATTGAAATAATATAACTTTTTGGTTTAATATATTTAGTTCCTTCAAAGGATACATAAATATTTTTCCACTTCTGATATGCAGCATCACACTAAAAAACTCAATTAATCACATTATTCCCTAAAATACAAAGAAAAAATCCATTTATTTTGAATTAAGATCATATTATTTATCATGATAATCAACCAATTTCACCCAATATTCTAGAGAAATTTAATAAGACATGAATACCTAGAAATAAACATGCATTCCCCGATTTTACGAATAAATAATCAAGTGATCTTTCTAGCATCGATAATTATGGTCATTAATGTAAGGATTCAAGATCATCGACATACCTTCTCTAAGATCATCCATTTAATTGTTTTTCCTCATCCGAATCTTCAAATCAAACCCATTAGAGCCAAAATATATTTCTGATATTGAAGAAGAGTCCATAATATTTATGCACTTATTAGAATCAAATAGAATAATCATGGATTTTAAAAAAATGAATTTCTAAAATTACCACTTCATATGATATTACTTGTTGTTGTTGGATAAAAACAACATAATTTTCAATGATTTCAAAAAAGAGATGTATATCAATATTGAACTACATATGATACCACCATTTAGGTTGAAAGGCTATAATGAAGACATAATAGGGGAGCGAATTGATATTCTATAAAACCTTTAATAGATTAAAAACAACCCCCTTGATATACAAATATAATTTTCTTCTTATATTAAATATTATTTTTTAGTTGAAATAAATAATGAATTGGATAAAGTGATGTATAATGGATTAGGGAAAAAATTCCCCCTAGTCCCCTCCTCCAATTCCATCTTAATTAGTTGGTGATGGTACCTAGTATTTTCTTTTTTAACATTGACTTCTATAACTGAGTAAAGGTAGTTTGTATATTTACAATAAGTATCATACAAGGCCTTCTAGTTATTTTAAAATGTGTGGTAAATATGAATTTTAGTCCTAGAAGACATAACTCTTTCACCATCATGACAATGTCCAAGATGTTGATACTCAATTAAATAAATAAAGACAGATTTGATTGTGAAAGAAGGTTTCAATTGCAGTTGTAGCAGTAACTAAATAATTTGATTGACTTTAAATAACACACAACTTTGTAAAAATAATCATTAATGTTTGCAATGTATTTTATTAAACAGTGATAGAGAAATTAATAGACATATGAATAAATATTCATGCCTCTAAAGTGTAATGCTAACAAATGATTTTCCAAACTTATAGAAGAATATTTAATAATAAAATAGAGTAGTGGTTATAGAAATGGGAGAGCGCTAATTAGCTATATCCAAATAGGAATTTGTCCAAATTTTATTGTTGAAGGAAATGACACACTATTATTTACTAGAACATACTTTTTTATTTTCTATGTATATCTGAATATTCAAAAGATGAACATCTTTGTAAATATAATATCGGTCGAACAATTCATGTTCAAGAAGTACTAGAAATAATGAATAGTAAATCACTAATATTTTATTTCAAATCATTAATATAGATTTATAAATTCCCTTAGAAATGGGAAAATATTAATACATTGAATACAATTTTTTGAAATAGACATAAAATTGTTGTAATGAGTTATTTACTTCAAATGAGACCATTACAAAATTCCCAGATTATGACTTTAATTTAAAACTCTATTGTTGAGCAGTCAAACATAAGGTTCCTTTGTATAACAACAAACTGTTAATGTAGGGTTGACAAAGTACGATTGATAATTAAAGTATGGATGATGGAATATGATTGATTATAAAAGTATGGTTGTTAAACAATAAATTTATTCCTCAAAAGAAATATTCCTTCCAAACAAAGGGTTGATGATCCATACTTTTCTAACGTCGTAGGGAACATGATCTATATGATTTATTCCAAATATTGGGCTCCCAAACCATGCGTTATGCCAAAAAACATAGGGCATTAATATTGTTTCCATATTACTTTCAGGCACATCCATAATAATTAATCAAAAAATATCCCAAGGATTAAAGACTTGTTTACACTTCTAGAATAAAAACAAATATTCTAATGTATATTATCTTCTTACAATTCAATTAAAAGAAATGTTTTTATTAACATATATGTGGGTTTTTGTGAGAATTAAAATCAAAATTAAATTAATGAAATTATTAAATAAAGATATCTCCAAAAACCCTTATCATATCCCAACATCCCATCACCTCATAGAGGCCATTATAAAAATTTTATCTGATAAATGTGTTTCCATAATATATATTTGAATAAAGAACTCCATGAGTATAAGGACCCAAACTTAAACATTATATAATCAAGATATTTTAACCAGATTTTATTTATTAACATTTACAAATTTCTTTTTATTTTTTATTTTTATAAAGTTAGGTTACAAATCATACATATCAACCCACAAGCATACAAAGTTGGTACCATTAAAACATTATCCATTTCTTCCAAAACATTCATTTTTTAACACAAATCAATAATAAGATTTCTTTGAAAAATGTTCTTAACATTTAACATCACTTAATTCTTTCTCTAACACATCCTTATAACCTATGAAAAAACATTTAAAACATGGTATGAGAATGAAAATATTAGTAAGGAATATAAAAAGAAGGAAAAAACCATTATTCCACCAATACTTATAAACATATGAAATTGTTTTCACAATAACATACTTCTCAACCATATATACTTACTTTGTGAAACATGAAAGTTTCATAAAAATTAAAGAAAATATATAAAATAATAAGGGTATCTTGTGGAATTACATATCTATGTTGTAATCCTCTAGGATATTATATGATTTTTAACCCTCAATGCAACCTTATAATGTAACTGGCACGACTACCTTATGATGCAACCATCACCGTTACCCTTGGAGTATCCTAAAGGATGAACTCTAAATTAAACATACCAAATGAACTGGAGGGAGATATAAGTCCCACACTTCATAATAATCCATTACCAGAAACTAGAAAATAATCATATAACATGAATAATTTATGAAATACATAACTTTTGAATTTTGTGAAATATCATCTAAAAAGTGGATTTTTTTTATGAAAATTACCTAAAAATATAATATAATTGTTGTGAGAATCAATAGAATGAAAGGAATATTGTTATAAAATATTAATACACATAAAAAAATAATTAAAACAAAAAATATTTTAAAAATAATCTTAATACATTATAATCAAAGAAATAGATGGTTATCCAAAAGAACGAAAATTGGGTTCAGAATTCCCTTACCCCGAGTTCGTATAACATTAAAATTAATTAAATTCTTTATAATTGTTAAAATGGTGTTATTAATATTTAAAAAAACATAATAATGTTTATATAATCTTATATGATCATTTTAGAACATCATTCAACCCATTTATTAATAAAATATTTTATGTCCATTTTTTCGAGTGAATGCTTAACATTATTTTCATAGTCGGTTCATAAAGTATTTTCTTGTTGAATGGAAGAGAAACTAAAAATGTAGAATTAAATGGTGTTTATACGATTATATAATATTAAATTATTCCATAAATCATTTTGTATATATAGTATGAAGATGAATTATTAGATAAATCATTAGTGATATTCGTTTAGATCATTTTGTTGGTTCATTGATAATCACAAACTTGTTTCATCATAAACCTTTAATGTAATAAATATAACTTAATTAGAGAACATAAGAGAGGTTATATAATACAGTTTAAATATTTTTCAACCATTAAAATTGTTTTATAACCCTATTTTGGAGGATGTGATTTAAATTGAAGACACATAGTCCACAATGTCAGTAAATAGGCACATCATAGATGGTGTTGTTATTTTTAGAATAACTAGAAGTTGAGATGAAGAATGATGATGAATTTTTCCATAAAAATTAATAAAATATAGAATAAATATATAATAATGGATATTTCATGCATCTTGGATAAATGGGGGTAAATTGAGTATAAGAAAATAAAATAATTGAAAAAATACAATAAAGTGAAAGAGGATTTTTACCTCTTGATTTCTTCCCCTTGAGATCCTTGTTAAGGCCTTTCAGTTTGGCCTTTTGATGAGACAAGAATGTATTGGAAATGGGGATGATCCTTAGAAGGTATTTTGACAGAATTTAGATAAATATCAAAGCTTTATATGTGTGATAGGAAGGGGGGTGATGATGGTATTTATATTGGAGGAGGGGGGGGGATGGGGTTCTATTATTTTAATCACTAGTTTACTATTTCTTCTCAAAGATATGAATAGCCTTTATTCATGTGACCCAAAATAGAAAAGGGATAATTTTAGTTCTACCCAAGGGTGATTACATTATCTATGATTCTTGGAATAGTGTATTTAACATATATTTATATATTCTATAAATTAACGTATTTCACTATTCAAATTTTTTTTAAGTATTTCTGAAAAGTCCCAAAAATTCACCAAACCATTTTTCAATGTTTAGAAATCAAAAATTAACTCCATTTTTTGAAAATAATTTTCTAAATATGATTAATTTAATTTCTAAATAAAATCATAATTTATTCGAAAAATAACAATTTTAAAACTATAACACATTTTATATCACCTTGAAAAATTAATCATGATCACATTAACATATAACCATAAGACAATAAAATAACTGTATGATTTAATATTCCTAAGGTTAATATTAATATTCATATGTTTATATTACTATTCACTATAAATCATGTTGGTTTTATCAGACTCCAAATAACTTATTGATCGCAACCGTAGATGTCTGTTTATCAAAATTCAAACCCTAGAAGTGAAAAAATTATATTTAATAGATAATTTACAACTATATCCTAGAAAATAATGTTTTATTATGTAGAGAAATTGTGTTTCATGAATTTAAATTTATTTTTAAATCCTTATGTTTTTACAATCTCCCCACCATCTGGAAATTGGATCATCTTAATTATACTTAATTTTTAATCAAGTGAGGGTGCCTTTAGCTCATATCATTTTCATATTTCCATGTTTCTTCTTGAACCATGGGGTTTCTCAATAAATCATTCATCTGGTGAATTATATTATTCCACAAAATTTTTTCTCTTCAATCAAGAATTTGAATAATTTTCTCTTCATAAGAAAGGTTCTATTTTAGATAAATTTCATCTGTGCATAAAACATGTGATGAATTTGGGACATAATTTCTCAATATTGAATCATAAAAAACATTTATTACATAAGATAAACATAGAGGAAAAGCTGATTCTTAGGTAATTTGTCTGAATTTATCTTGGATTTTATATGGTCCAATGAACTGTGGACTCGACTTTCCGTTCCTACTAACATGCATAACACTTTTTCATAGTGAGATTTTAAGAAAAACATGATCACCTACCTTAAAACAAATATATTTCCTACTATTATTTGAATAACATTTCTACATTCACTAAGATTTCATCATGTGTTGTTGGATCAACTTCACTTTCTCAGCCACATCCTTTACTAAATATGGTCTCATCACCTTCTTCTCCCAAACTTCATCCCTTAAAGATAGAGTTTGACACCAGTTCCCATTTAATTCCTCAAATGGTTCCATCCTTATACAGGAATGAAATTGTTGCTATAATAAAACTCAACTAATGAAATATTCAGATCCCAACTTCCCTATTAGTTCGTTAAACAAGATCTAATCATATCCTCTAATGTCTGAATCATATGTTTTGACTGCCCATCTGACTTTTGATGAGAAGCTATATTGAAATTTAATTCTATTCCCAAAGACTTATGAAGGAAATTACAAAGGATAGAAGTGAAACTCGGATCATGATCAAATATAATAGAAAAGATAAACTCCATCTAACCTGAAAATATCTTTGAGGTGTAGTCGAGAAAGCTAATCCAAAGACATAGCATCTCGAATAAGAAGAAAATGAATAGACTTACTCAATCGATCAACAGTAAGCTAGATTACATTTTTCCTTGAAAAGTCTTTTATCATCCCACCACGAAGTTCACATATATGTTTTCCCATTTCCACTCATGAAATGGAAAAGCCCGAAGCATCCCCTTGGGTAATTGACACTCAACCTTATCCAGTTGACATGTCAAACATTTCACGGTAAAATATACAATTACTTTTTTCATTCCATCCCACTGGTATTACTCCCAATGTTCTTTGTAAATCATTGTACTGATAGAAAAAACTGATAAAGGAAAATAATGAGCTTCAAATAACAATTATTTCCTTAGTTTATAATTACACGTCTCATATAATATCATTTTAAATCATTGATCATTGGTTCATTTTCTAGATGTAACATAGTTAATGATGCATGATGAGTTCGACCCATGGAATCTTCCACTTTGTTTACATTTACTTGATTGTAATTGATCTTGAAATCAAAATATTTTATCTATTCAATTTATCTTCTCTACCTCATGTTTAATTAATTTTGAGTGAATATATATTTCAGTCTTTTGTGGCCAGTATATATTCCAAATTTGGCTATGTATAAATTATGCCTACAAAATTTTAATTCAAAAACCATAACATAAAATTCCAAATCATCTGTGGGAAAATTTAACTCATGAGTTTTTAGTTTTCTTGAACCATAATGAATTACATAATCATTATAAATCAAAACACATCCATGTCCTTTAACGACCCAAAATTTTGAGTAGATTTTATTCCCTAAATTTTTTGGGTTATTATATTTTTTCACTTAATAAAATGAGTATAATTAAAATGAGACAGTTGGGTTTCGACTTTATATGATCATTGGTCAATAAGACCATTGAAAACTAAATGTTAAAATTATTGTCTATAAATACATGTTATCGTGATTAATTAATATAGAAAGAATATTTTATGGACCCATCCAGTAGTCTCAGGCTGATCGAAGCCCATCTGATGGGACTCGGGATGGATGTAACACCTTTGGGCTTTTCTCTGGACCAAACCCAAGCCGAACATCATCATGTGAAGCTAGAACGAAATCGCTTTCACAAGAAGTTCAAGCTGATAGAAATCACTACTCGAGAAATGTTAGGCGAGCTGCCCCAAGATTCTATCACCCAATCACACCTTACTCTTAGGTCCTATGCTGGAGTTATAAGGGGTTAGGTAAGGAGACCGTAACATCCTTGTGTAATCATTTGATTTAAATAAAAATGGTGTTTTCTTCTTATGATGAAGTTTGTGAATTTTCAAATGTATGGATAAATATATTATGCATATTAATTATGAATTTTAGAAAAAATTTCTTTTAAAAATATTTATATAAACCTTAAATAATTAAAAATGTGTAATGATTTTCAAAAAATGGTCTTATACAGTTGTGTTGTGTAGGAAATTTAGAGTAATAAATCAGCATAATTTTTGATTAATAGTAATTTATGAATACTGATTTTACGCTTAGGAATAGTAATATGACCAAATGGATTAGTAATATAATTTAAAAAACCTATTAATATAATTTAGGCACCTTGATTAAGTAATGTGATTCAATAAAATAGGCAATTAACTGTTTTAGAGATTATTAGTTAAGTATAAGTTTTTTCGAGTGAATAGTTTTTTTTAAAATTATATTAAAAATATTTAGAATATTATATTCATAAAATGGTGTTCATTTTTGAAATCAGACCATCGATATTTGGGTAAGGTTAATTTTTGGGATTTTTCTGAAACATTAGAATTTTTAGTGAATAGTGTTTTTTTTAAAAATTAAATTAAAAAAAATTAGAAAATTATTTTCATAAAATAGAGTTCATTTCTAAAATCAGAGCATCGATATTAGGTTAAGGTGAAATTTTTGGTTTTTTCTGAAAAAGTTGAATTTTCAGTGAATAGTGAAAATACAGTTTTTGAGTTTTGGGTGTTTAATGACATCATTAAGGATGTATTAATTATTCAATTATTCTGGTCAACTAATGAATAGGAATATAAGGTATGAGGTTTCCCATGTTTCCAATACCATGGGAAAAAACCATGGGCAAGCCCATGGTTTTTCCAATACGACCAATGAGGTGTCCCTTGGCCATTAATGCCTTGTCCCCTCACTTCCCCTATACATACCAAGGCATTCTATCATCCTTTCCATTCCAAAATTCACCTCAACGAATTTCTAGTCTCCTTAACTCCCAATAATTCCTCCCAAGGTTCCCTCAAGCCTCCCAAGGTCCCAAACATCATGGTTTCGATGTTACTCTTCAAGGTAAGGGATCCTACCTCTCTCTTTCTTTTCAAGTACTCTTTTTGTATGTCATTTCATTTAAGACCCATGTTATTATGTTAGAGGATGTTCTTTTATATTCTTATTAAATACCATTTTATTATCACATGATTAGATATCCCCTCTTAATCTCATAATTTCATTTTATTAATGTTTAAGTGGTGTCGTTAGGCTGCATAATTTTTGTAAGGGATTCTTCCACCCTTCTCATTTTTCAGGTTCTATTTTCATGTCATTTCTTTCATGTTCATTTTATTTTGTTGTGGTATGATCTTCTATATCTATCAGACTTTCCTATTTATGTTCATATTAGTATAGAACCTATTTGATCTCATAAATTCATTTTTTTAAGTTTTAAGTGACGCCATTAGGCTACCGAATTTTCATAAGAGAAATCTTATTTTTTGTCTTCCTTTCATTCTTTTCATTTCATATGGTATGTACTTTAAATTTCATTACCATGATCGTATATCATTTATATTATGTTCATATACTGTTTATGGATCATTTATGAGTGGGTGACCCATGTCCCCTCTCTTTTCAATATTTTCTAAAACCCTGCAACACAGCTATTATGATGCTGAATTTTCGTCTCAAAATGTCTCTCTCTTTTTCTAAAATTCATTTATTTTATTAAGTGAATAATCAAACACTTTATTCTACGGGGTTATTTACATATATTTCAAGATTTTCTATTTTAAATTCTTGTATTTACATACATGAGACACACTTTCCTTTTCCGCGGGTTTAAAGTGAAATAAAGATCTTGGCTTTAAAGCAGTTTTTAAAATGTTATGACTATGAAATCAAATCCATTTATTTTATTCTATATGGGTTATTTATGAAATGATTGATGATGATATATGTGGCTCACATGATAATAAAGGCAAATTAAGGGTTCACCCTGATTGCGCTCCAATGCATTGAGTAAAGATGTAATTTCTAGAGATGACCATTTTAATGATACCTTGGTGAATAACCGTGGTAATTTTGTTATGACACCTCGGGGATGGACAATGGTGATACAGAAATTATTTTCTATGTTAAATGTTGTAGACACATCTTTATGTTATGAAACACGTTATTTTTATTATGATATGCCTCATGATCTCTTTCTCATGCCTTAAAGTTATTTATCATGGCTTTATTGATGTATCTCAAGTTCACATGTAAAATGTTTCTCTTGTTTTCCTTACTAGGCCTTCTGCTCACCCTTTCCTTTGATGTGTGCTCCCAGGTTTTGAGATGTTGTAATGAACATAGGATGAACAATAAGAATCCTTTCAAGTGTTTAAGAAGAATGTTGTATGTCATCATGTATTATGTTCCTGGTTTCCAAGACACTAAACCTTAATGATCCTCTATTTTGTAAAATGTAATGAAAAGTTATGTTATAAAAATGCGGGATGCTATAGTTGGTATAAAAGGATAGTTTAGTTATTTTAGGAAATTAGGATATGAAATCTTTAGGAAGAACCCTATTGAAAAGTTTAAATATAGGAAATATTTCTAGTATTTTGGTGAGTATTCAGTAATTGGTTTATCAAGAAAATACAACCCTATTGGATACGAGAAGGTAGAGGTGGCTCTGGCACAGATGAACATAGGGGTAAAACCCAAAAACACCACTTTGATCTAGTCTCTAATGAGAATTGGTACAATACAATGGGACTTTCTGCACTCTTGGTTATGACACTCCTGGGGGTTATGTTTGGTTAATCTCAAGATTTTTATGAATCATTATGAAGGAATTATAGAAAAATATAATTGCCTAAGAATGAAGTTTTAAGACATAAAATTCTTTTAGTTAAAATATTCGTAAATGAAATAATCTTCTCACGAAGTATTTATTCTTTTAGAAAATACCCCCATCGTCTAGGAATGTATTGACGTATTTCGTGAGGAGTTACCTGGACCTCCCCTAGAAAGAGAGGTAGAGTTCTCCATTGAACTCATACCTGGATCTAATATAATGTCAAATACCCCCTATAGGATGGAAAATGTGGAGCTGGAGGAATTAAAGAAACAACTCCAAGAAATTTTGGAGAATGGTTTTATCCAACCATGTGTGTCTCTATGGAGAGCACCAGTTCTCTTTGTGAAAAAAAGGATGGATCGATAAAGCTATACATTGATTATAGAGAACTGAATGGGATCACAGTGAAGAAAAAATAATCCCTTCCAAGAATTGATTACTTATTTGACCAACTTTGTGTGGACTCAATTCTTCTCTAAGATTGATCTTCATTCTGGTAATCATCAATTGAGGGTGAAGAATGATGATATTCCAAAAACTTCCTTTCGATCAAGATATGGGCATTATGAGTTTGTTATTATGCCCTTTAGAATAATGCACCATATATTTTTAAGGATCAACAATTAGTTGGTTTTGGAAACATATATCAAATGGATATCCTTTGTATAGTAAAATGATTTGGTGATTAAATGATAAAGGTTATTTTGGATGATGTTTTCTCTTTTGGAGTAATATATGCCTAAGGAAAATAAAATACTGCAGAATTTTATTTGTGGTAGAATTGTTGAAATTTTTATTTTGTAAAAATCTGGGTATTTATTGTGGACATATGGTGATTTGGGATATTTCTGGAAAATGATTAACCTAGCATAAGGAATATGTGATTATGTTAATGACACTTTAGTATGAGACTTTAAGAGTAGTATATGTTTTTTGGAGATAAATGTTAAGATTTATTGTGGAAGACTACGTGATTAAATCCTTCTATGTTTTGGGTTTCAATCTTAGTTTGTATTATTTTGATGAATTTTAAGTAAGATTGTGTATTGAATGGTCTTTGTTGAACTTTTGGTAATATTTGTTGAATTTTGGAGATTAATAGTAGTTTTTTTATAAAGGATTATCCTTTTTGGGGATTATATGATCTCGTACTAACCATTTTGGTTTTAGTTGATGTCTAAATAAAAGGGAAATATATAGTTCTCCTTTTGTGTATTATGTGATTCTCTAGAAGATGATTCTTGTGATTTTTATGTGACCAAGTCTTTTTGAATGCTCATCATTTGGATAAAATATTAGTTTTGGTAGAAAATTATTAATGGATGAAACTCTAATTGAAGGTAATTATATTTACATATGTTGTTATTCTATGTAGTAATTGAATTCCTCATAATTATTAAAAGGAACGTAAAACAAAAACGTTGTTGGTTTACGTTTCCTATTGGGTAATCAAAGACCGTTTACACACATCATAAGTTTGTGATTTTCTAGTGGTTAAATTTCTCCTAATCATGTTTTATATCACTCTCCCTCAGAACATGACCCATTGTTTTCTCTTCCATATCCA